>OZ010786.1:38376219-43391219 GCA_963932465.1 Maratus speciosus
ACTTTCTCAAGATATCATGCGCGCAATGACTTATGGGGTAAAAAAAGAGCTATTTGGATTTCAACAATACACAAATTCCGTAAAGGGTTAATAAATTTCTGTTAGTTGTATATTACAAAGTACAATCTGTTTAATCAATATCCAAAATTTCATGTTTATACATAAAAAGGTTTTGAAGATAGACTAATTCAAACTTTGAAGTTTTTCGTTAATTTTCGACGCGTTTAAAAGGTACGAGACCCCTTAAAAAAAAAAAAAAAAAAAATTCACAGAAAAATTTAAACGACTGTATCTTTGAAATTAAGTGACATTTTCCCGTTTTATCCTAAGTAGGTGAAATTGTTGGGCCGCCGTTCGGCATTTGTAGAAACCGTTGCAAAGCGGTAGGGTTTTGAATGCTTTTTTGTGACTTGTTTTTAAAAATGTTGGTACAGAGACTTCTCTCATTGGGAGGATAGCTGAGCAGGAATCAAAGCAGATAACGTTTGAACCACTGTTGGGACTTTTTTGGAAAATGATTCTTTGTCCAATGGTTAAGCAATTTGACATTTCTTACTTTGGGTCAACGTTGAACAGTAAGTTGCCAACTTTGGGCGCACAATTTTGGGCTACTCACTTTGGACGCAAGATAGTTACTTTAACACATATTCTGCTGGTATTTAATGGGAACTAGAGATAAATCTTCGCGCAATTTAAATTGCTTCAATTTTCTGTATATGTTTATAGCATAAATGAGTGTATTTAAAAAAGACGGTAGAATACAAATATATATAAAAGAAAAGTGCCTAGTTAAACTGATGGCATTGAGATCACATGTTATGCACAGTAATTGTATATTATACTCTTATTTCAAAGAATAATGCTCCTCGAAAAAAAATTAAGGGGGGGGGGATTACCTCCTCCCTTTCCCCTCTTTATACTTAACCAATGAGCCCCCAAATGTCATCAGGGAAGCGCCTTATCGAAAGAAACCGGTATACCAATTTTGAAGCAAATAGCATAGAAAAACCCATTTGCTAAATTAAGGGGCGTATTAGACCCTCGTCCCCCTCCCTCTTTATATTAAACCAATGAACTTCCAAATCTAATCAGAGAAGTGCCTTATGAAAATAAACCGGTAAACCAAATTTGCAGCAAATCTGATAGAAAAACCCGTTTATCTAAATTAAAGGGGTATTAATCCCTCGTTCCCCCTTTTAGACTTAAACAATGAACCTTCAAATATAATCAGGGAAGCGCCTTAATATAATTAACCAGTATTGAAATTAGAAGAAAATCTGATAATTGTGCATGAAAAACTCATTTATCTAAGCTAAAAGGGGGGGGGGGTATTAACTCCCGTTCCTCCCTTTATACTTAACCAATGAACCCCCAAAACTAATCAGGGAAACGCCTTATCAGAATGAACCTAGAAAAAATTTTGAAGCAAATCAGATATTTCTATTAAGAGTTATCTCGTTACGTACATACGTACCTACATACAGAACCGGTGGGGACAATAGCTCTCAGGCTTTGATAGCCTGTGAGCTAAAAACACAAGTGTGCAGAGCACAGCTGTAACAAAATGTTTTCTGAGAGCAATTTCACGCGTAACATTTCGTTTTAAATAATAATAATAATAAAACCAACGACTTAAACAATCTATTTTCTTTTCAAAAAGAATATTTCATAGATATTTACTCTCCTCAAATCTCGAAACAATTTCAGAAGTAAGGAAGACCTTTTAAATTTCTCAGTTATAGTCCTAGTTTTCAAAAGTTATTAAATTTATATTAGAATATAGCAAACAATGGAAAACAAACCAAATATTCAGAAAAATATCAAGAAATACCAAATTAATATATATATATATATATATATATATATATGATACGTTTTCACTAGTAGGATATAAAAATATCGATCTTAAGCAGCAGCCATACACTCGTTATCTAACTCAACCGAGAAATAAAAGTTTTGCAGTCGTAAAATCATGGTTATGAGTGGAAGATCAGGCCGACGTCTATTTGAATTTTCCCTTAAATAATAACCGAAGCCTTTAGATTCAGCAAACATTTATTAGATGATCATAAAATGCACCAAACTAAGCAATTCAATAATCGCAAATTTCTCTCTCTCCTAGCCAATGCAACAGGTTAAATACTTGCGAAAAATGCACACGTATGAATACAATACAAGTGAAAGAATCAACCCCGTAAAAATAGCCGGGAGAACGCCACGAGAGGCAGGCTACGATAGAACTGAGCTCTGGGGGAAGGGGGGAAGTACGCGTGACGTCAATGATAAACTCTTTAATCTCGGAGTCAGATTAATAACGTAAACAAATGTTGGTATGTTGGTGGGCTTTGCAAGGAATTAATGAAAATAGAACAAATGTAATAAATGATATTAATAACATTCAAAACAAAAAGAATTTAGTTTCAGAATAAAATGAAAAAAGTAATTTAATGAGTTTTATAAGATTAGACGAATGGATTTAAGGTTTTTAGAATAATAAAAGAATACGCATTTAAGGCATCGAAAAAAGGTAAAGATATTTAAGATAGTATTAATGCTAAGTAAAAAAGGTAGATATTATAATAATTTGGAATAGTTTAATTAAGATAAAAGGGCGAAAATTTTATTATTACATATATATATATATTTGATTTGATTTTTTATGCGTATTGGAATATGAATATATATATATTTTACAGCGGTAATGAATTTCCTATATAAGATTGTACTTGGTGAATTCAAATCCACAGTGTTTCACAAAGTTCATTACATCAAGATCACAAATATTTTATTTTCTACAACACACAACAGAACTTAAAGTTATTAAATGCCTTAAACACAATAAGACCTTAACATTAGACATTCAAATGACTTGCTGAACGGGTTTATATATAACGCTCATGATACTTCACTTGATTTATTTAGGAACATCATGCAAATAGGGTTGAAATTAACAGTGCACATAATAAATTATGAATAATGTATGTAACAGGAATTCGCAGATGCATGCAAAACTGCTTGAATTACTCCACGCTAGTCAAGAAATATGTAATTTTGAAACTAAAATAAGTGAACCAGCAAATTTAATTAATTGAAGCTGTATACAGGGTTTGAAAAAAAAATGAAGATTCTAGAGGTTTCCAAAGGCCGTTTTATTGCCCCGAGTTTTATGAAGATTAAACCAAAGACTATTCAGAAGCTGTGATAATCATATGTTACACAAATATTTTCTAATATTAACATTTTTCAAAAAAATGTATTTGCTCAGCTATAAAAGAAAACATTTGTTCGCATATAATTTAGATAGTTAGCCAAAGATACTGTAAAAATAGTTTTGCGATTACAACACGTTGTTGACAATGAAGGCAGATATTGTGAGGATTCATTCTAAACATTTTAAGCATTTATGTGAAGGTATATTTTTAGATATTAAGACCGGTGAACACTTATTCGAGCAATACAGTGCCATTTTTCAAAGAATGATTGCTAGGAAAAGTTTTATTTACCAAATGAGCAACGTATAATTTGAATTATCTCTATTTTAAATCTCATCTGATTCGGAGCAGAAAAGCATCCCCCAAAGCCCTCTGAAGAGGAACACTTATTTCTGGATAACCTGTATATTTAAATCTCTTTAAATTTCGTGTATATAGTAACCGAGTAAAAACTTCTAAATTATTACATCAATTTTATAAATATGCTTATACGCAAATTATTTAACAAATGTTTTAAAAATGTGTTGCAAATTTACCACGTTGACTAGCAGCTGAGAATATATTTTTTTATTCATTTCTTCCAAAAGCTTTTGATAGAATAATATTCATAATAAATATTGACACGAAACACACAAGGTAAAGTATTGTATGGAAATAATGGTCTGCAAAATAGTAAAAAACCGTTAACTGTGGCAATTATTGCAATATAATTGTATTGTAAGTGTTAATAAAGAAGTTTGGTTAATTAATTGATGCTATTTTAAAAAATAATTTATCTTGCTTTATTAATTCAGTAAGTAATAAGCTCTTTTACGAAGTGTATGAAGGCCATATCTGAGATAAGTGTGTGCCTATTAATTTTTAGCAAAATATCTTTAAAATATATAAAAGAAAAAAATATTCTACAAGAACTTTGCGCTGCTTCACATAGATTTATAGTTTTAATGTACATATTTTTATATTTTTAGTTATATTTCACACTTTTTCTCAACATAATTTTTTTTTAAATCTATAATCAAATTTATACCAAAACTAGAGAACAGGAATTCTGCTTTTTCAGAATTTAGTGTCGCCCTCGGCATTTCCATTACTTCATTTTCTTCTGATGGACTGATGGCTTCTATTATTATGAAACAGCCATTATAAATGAAGTGTTAGGTGAAGATGAAAGAGCAGCCGTAAAAAGTTAGAACTCTGATTTTCTGGTCAAAATGGGAGGGGGGGGGGATGGCCATAATTTTTTTACGGCTGCTCTTTCATCTTCACCTAACAATTCACTTATGATGGCTGTTTCATAATAATAGAAGCCACCAGTCCATCAGCAGAAAATAACTCGGTTAAGTGGGACTCTACTGCAGTACAAAACATATTTCAATTTTAAGACTTAAAGCACACGTTTTATTTTATGTAAAATCACGTCATTCGCATCCGCTTAAGAATTCCACATTTACGATCTACTCTTAAACATCTACAGTAAAGCATGCATAGCACATCACTATCGCGAAATAAACAAATGCAGCAAAAAGATTCCGTCATTCAAGAAAATCGAAAAAAAAAAAAAAAAAAATGGCTATCTAATGATTCATAGATACTTACAATTAAATATAGTATATAATAGCTCCATTGTTTTAACAGAAATCATTCGTTTAAATTTTTTTCAAAATAGCACGTATTTTAATTACATTTTCTTTCGGTTGTTACGAGAAAATGGCAACAAAAATATATAATTACTATTTTAAAACTATTTTTCCTTTACTTTCTACAGAAATGGAGTACTTTTGTTGCCAATATTAAGCAAATGGCTCCAAAAACTAAAAAAAAAATTAATATTTCAAAAATAAATGGAGATGCAGTTTTCAAACAAAATGCATTTAAAAGAACTTTTTTTTCCAATACGACGGTATAAAAATTGAAAATGTGCGATGCTTAGAAGTTTAAAAAATTGCTAAAGAGTATTTAATCGTAATGCTTTGTTTTACGGCTAGCTTCTGTAAGGTAACATTATTTTTTGGACACAAAATAAGCTGGGAGAAAGAAATAGCATACCGTTACCGGAGGCTAATAAATTAAAACACCTGCTTGGAGTGTTTGAAATTAGTAAAAGGTTTAGTGTGCACTGATCGAACTTAAAATAATAGAGTTACTAGAGTATGAAGTAATAGTATTCTAGTTTCTGTAGTTGATCTTGCAAATGGCTGAAGTTTATAGTTGATATTTAGAAATACTCTGCTCTTTTAATTAAAAATCCTCATCTGTTTAAAGTCTGTTGAACTCGTGATGTTAGCAATTAATATATAATTGTCAAGTGAAAAAAAAAAATATATATCAGGGTACCCAACTTTGTTTTATCACAAAACTGTTACCATTCGATTGAATTTATTCCATACGGAATTATGGATAGCACACTGTATGAATTAATAAAATTTACAAGGTCTTCTGTTTCATATTGAAAGATAATTTTTTAATTTTGAAGTTTTTCATAGCTTTACCTAAATTTGAAACAACAATTCGAAATTTAGTAAATTTCAGATTCAGATTCAGAAATTTAAGTCATTCGATGTTGAAGCTCATAAATTTGTATCAGTAATATTTAAAATTCTTATTGTTAAGGTAATCATTATCTTTCACGCAGAAAATAAAAATCTGAAAGATAGTTATATAGATTTCACACATTTATATAATTCTATATAATAATTATGAATTATAAAACTTAAAAAATATCAATTGTATATCTTTATAAATATTATATATACAAACTGATTTTTATATTTAAAATTTCATCTCATTCCTTTAAAAAGTTAAAAAATCATCATATTTGTCGTTTGAGGATCTAAATAATCTTAAAAAATATAGTTAGTTTCATAAAATCTCTAAAAAGATAAAGAGCGATGATTTCACTTATTTTATGAAATATTCGAAGCATTTAATTTATCATTTTCTCTGTCACTGAAGATATTTTCTAAAAAACAGAACAAATAAAAGTCATATTAAATTTCAACTTTCAGTAACAGAACGCCACAGAACTTCTGAGAACGCCCCCCCCCCCCCCCCAAAAAAAAATGCATACTGAATTTAACTAACATCTAGCATACAACGATGAATGAGGTATCATTGGATAGTTTGTTTTGCCTCCATCTGACATTGCGTATTGAATTTAACTAACATGTAGCGTAGAAACATGAATGAGGTATCATTGGATAGGATTTTTTGCCAGCTGACATTGCAAACTGAATTTTCATTATACTTTTAGATTAAGAATCATACATGTTATTTACGAGGGTGGTATTAGTAATTATTGTCCCAAGTGTGTATAAAATATTAGTACTGCGATGGTTGATGTGGAATATGGAAGCTTAATGTCTTAGATGCATATATGCTCAATTTTAGATAAGTAGCCGCTACATTAACACAATATTTTTTTTTCGTTTTTCGCGTGAAAGGTCGCACCTAGATTGAAAGGCTTTATTGAACCACCATCGTATGATGTCAACATCACTTTTCTATGCATATACAAAACTCACAATGATGAATAAGGTGTCATACGAAATTTTCGGACATACTACGCTGATATTTCTTTAATAAGTCGCTTGATTTTAAAAAATCGCAGTTAATTATAAATTAAAAGAAAATGTATTAGATAATAAACTCAAAGATTTCAGTGTTAAAGCTTTGCTCGAGTTTACTGGTTTCGATTAATGTAGAAATCGACAGTTGTTTAATGCAGTATTATTTTCTTTTATGATCTTCAATAACAATGATGCTGAACATAATATTCTACGTAAAGATCTGAACGAGCTAAAAAAAAAAAACTTAAGAGGATGTTTGAAATGATAATCAAACAGTGTATAAATGCGAGATGGAATAAAAAATATTAATAAAGACGCTATTCGAAATGCTAAGCATTTTCAGTAAAAAAAAAAAAAAAATAATAATAATAAATAAATTAAAAAAATATATATATATATAGATATATATAAAATAAAAAATAGTAAAGTAGAAAATAAAAGGTATTTTGAAGAAGCTCCGAAAAGAATATACGAATAAAAAAACCAGCTTCACACCTCCTACAACTTGTGGAAAATGATTGTTGGTGTAGTAAGAAAATTAAAAAGATATGGGTCATTTTCAAAACCTGTCCATGTTTTGAATAGCAAAATCAAATTTTTAGAAATAAACGGAAAGTTTTAATTTTTTGTAAATAATTACCTTACCTCATAAACATTAATATACAAACATCAGCAGAGACCAAATTACTAATTTAACATTTTAAAACTGATTTTTAAATTTTAATGAACTTGGTAATGACATAAGTGAGCACGGTAATGACATCTATTGTAACGACAAGTTAAGCAAAATATTTTTATTTTTCCACAGGCATAAATAGCAGCCACTATATATTCTAGCCCATATAATGATTTTCTATTTCGTATACAATTAAAGCAGATTAAGAAATAATAGTTCATTTAATTATCAATTAGAAGTGGTTATGGTAATGACTATGGTAAAAAAAGTACTCACCAAAACATTCAAAGTTTTTGCTTGTTTTATTGAAACTATACAACTATTTACTCTATTCACCTAACCCTGATAACAAGTTGACTTTTAAGAATTATTTTTGCTCTGATAAAAAGGCATGTGCTGCCCTCTAAAAAATTCCAGATAAACTTTTTGTCAGAAGCATGGTAATGACACACTTTCTTAGGACACGGTTTAAAAAAATTATTAAGAATTATAGATAAGTTTAATTTATGAAAAAAATTTGTTTTAATTAGCAGTACCTTAATATATGAAAAGGTATTTAAAATATTATAACTATCTGTTATAAATAGAACTTAGTCAAATCTTTACCTGATAAATTGCTTGTTGGGAAAACCTAAGGTAATGACATTTTAACTAAATGAATATTAAAAAGCAGAAAAACAACGTTTAAAAATGCACATATAATACGTAAAAAGCTGCAAACAGCTGTTTCGAATCTACTAGCGAGATTCTTCTTCAGTGCAAGATAGAGCAAAGCACAGTGTGCTAGAAAAAGCAAGGCGCGGCAAAACGACAGAGACGCGCCGGCTTATATACAGGTAGCGAATGCGCCAAAAACAACCAATGAGAGAGAAGCAGCATGAAACAACTGAGTGGACAAGTAGCGACATAATTCTTGCACAAAGGCTTTAGTTGTTATTTTTATACAAATGAATATATTTCTTATTTTTAATTTTTTTATAAATAATAATATATCTGTAAATTGTAATTAAAAAAACCTGTTAGTTAAAATGCAATAATTAAAATTATGATATTTAACTATTTTTCTGTGAAAATGTGAAACGACAGTAAAACACGACACTTTTGAAAATCACCCATATATTTAACCATTGTATTTAGACTGTCAACACAAAATTTTGAGAGCTACTATAGTGAATTGCTAAGGAAATGCTTAGTGTTAGTGTGTGCAACGGAATAAGAATTAGAATTGTAGTAAAAATAAATAATTGTAACTTGTCATATCAGTCATATTTTGTTGGCAAATTTTAAATGCTTTTTTTTTGCTTTTTTTTAATATGAAAAAAAATCATAATTGCATAATACGGCATATGATCGCAAACATATAACCAATCATGATGATACTTATAATAAAATAGAATAACAGATCGCCACTTTAAGTAATTAAAAGATTTATTATAACAATATTTGTTTCTACTACAAATTGAATGAAGTAAGCAAGATATCGTTGATTAGAAGTTGCAGAAATCCACTTGATTAGAATGCTTCGATCTTGATTAAAATACATTACCATTAATTAGACTACTTCATTAAAATAAATTAGAAGAGCATTTTCATTCAGGATAAACTTAATTACACTTATTGTTTAATAGTTTTTAGTTGAATTCGTAATAAAATATCAGAATTTTCGCTGCTGCATAATGGTTACAATTAGCTAATAAAGTCAGTTTGTAACAAAATGTTTGTTACAGTAATATAAATGAAGTATATTGCTTTGAAGGAGGGGGAAAGGGATGTTATTGATGAAAATACAATGCTAAGAGCACAACTACATAAGTTTAAGATTTTTGAAAATTCTGCAGAAAGAGAAATATGTGTAATGATTAGTAAAGTTCGCTTTTTAAATTGTTAATATGCTTAAAATATGCTTGATTAGTCTTCACCTACTACCATTAAAGATTTTAAGTGTAGTTATATCGCATGTTCTCAAAAATTCATCACTGTTTACGAACATGGCATTGAAACATAAAATAAGATACATTGTTACAATTTATTATTCACTCAGCTGGAAAAATTGAACTCGTATGATTTATTTTTTAATCAGTATGATTGATATAAAATAATAAACTATTTTGAAGCATTAATATTTTGATACTTAGGGGCTATATATATATGTAACCTTATCAACATTTTACCAATTTTGGACCCCCTTCCCCCCTTACGATATCATTATTTAATTTATTATTCACTCAGCTGGAAAAATTGAACTCGTATGATTTATTTTTTAATCAGTATGATTGAGATAACATAATAAAGTATGGTGAAGCATTAATATTTTGATTCTTAGGGGCTATACATATATAACGTTATCAACATTTTACCAATTTTGGATCCGCTTCCCCCTTACGATATCATACGTTATCATTCCTCGAACCCACCCCCGGCTCAATGATATCATTATCAATGTCTAAAAATTCTTTTCATTCTTACATTATTTTTCTTTCTTTTTATACATTTGCAGTGATATACACATATTATTATACATTTATTAATAGCATAGTTCGCTGATTCAAAAAGCCAATAAAATATAAATTTATGAAACAAATTTATATCAAATAACATCTAAAAGAGTTAGTTACTATTTAAAAGTATTTAATAATAACTTACTCTTACATAACGCATTCAACAGTAACATTGTCTTCTTTCACTAGCCCCTTGCCCGGGAAGGGAAAAAGCAGAACTTATCAACAAAATAGTGGATAACATTATTTCTCTTTCTTTATTGGTAAACGCAAGTATCTTTTCTAACATTTTATGCTCCTGGTTTTGCTAACAGCGGATTGTATGCGCAAAAGGCAGATGAACAGGAATGTCATACGTTGGGGTATTGCAAATTTTGGAATGAAATGATTTTGTAAACATTTAATACCTTTGTATTTTCATAAAAACATAATAATAAATAAAAGATACAGAATATCTGGATATAAAGAAAAAGTTACTTTTATTATTATTTTTTTTTTATTGGACCAAAAATGATAACGTTATCAAAAAGCAAATCCTCCTCCCCCTAGAGATATCTAACGATATCATGTGCCAGACCCCCCTCCCATTAAAATGATAGCGTTAAATATGCACAGCCCTTACGTATTATCCAGGCCAGGACATATTCACTGCGCCATCAATGGCCCCGAAAATATTAATTACAGTAAACCTTATATATATATATTAAACAAAAACATAATTTGAAGAACAAATTAAAAAAACAAAATTTATTTCCTACATTGTTTAAGCCCGAGAAGGGACAAATATTAAGTTATTTCATTCAATTAGTTCTACATTTGATGTTAAATTTTTGTAACAAATTAGTTAAACCAATTGAAGATTAAAAAATAAAAATAAAATTCAGACAAAATGATACTTAAAACACCCTAAAAAATTAGATTCCGTTCAAATAAAATCGAAATAAATCTTAGACTTCTTCCATTTTTAATTGAAAATATTTGTATTGCAGATTTTGTATTATGTTTATGACAATTGTGCATAAAATGGTAAGATTCATGCAAAATACAAAAGTTAAAAAAAGGTCTAAGATTTATTTCGATTTCATTTGAACGGAATCTAAATTTTTAGGGTGTTTTAAGTATCATATTGTATGAATTTTATTTTTATTTTTTAATCTTCAATTGGTTTAACTAATTTGTTACAAAAATTTAACATCAAATCTAGAACTAATTGTATGAAATATCTTAATATTTGTCCCTTCTCGGGCTTAAACAATGTAGGAAATAAATTTTGTTTTTTTAATTTGTTCTTCAAATTATGTTTTTGTTTAATATGTCAAGTTTTTCAATAACTACTGCACTCAGACGAACGCATTTCAAAATCAATAGAGAGTATCATCATCAGGCTTTCATACATGCGGTATTGCATCACAATGTGGGATGCAATTTACCAATATGTAATTCAAAATGTTTCACCACTGTAGTAATGCAGGTTGCGGTAGTTTGGACAAAAACTTCCAATCTGAACGTAAAAAATCCACATTCAAAACATAAAAAATTAACTTCGCTTAAATTTAGATACCCCATTTCCCACTCAGGAACGCTATGAATGTAAATGTAAATTGTGTTCAATCCTTACTGCTAATATTTAATAATATTATAGTTGTGATACAGTAAAAAATAAAAGTTTTACTTAAATTTTTAAACCTTATTCTCTCCCAAGGGGTGATGTAAACACATCAGAAAATTATTACCTAAGTTTAACTTGGGGTACAAGTAGTTCTCAACTCGGAAAAAAAAATACATTTTAAAATTTAAGTTATGTAATTCCCCACCAAGTTCGCTACCTGCGTAAAAATAGCTATTCATTAGAAACTTTTTACTAAAATATAAACTTGACCAAAACAAAAACTTATTCTGAAAATATCCTTTTTTTCCACTATGACGCCATATTCACCTTTTTAATTTTTGAAAAAAAAAAAAAAAAAAACTACCTCAATTTAATATGTCACGTGAATATCTTTCAACTAAAAAGAAATAAATTATTATTACGGCTTTTGAAATTTTTGCAACAATGAAGTAAAAATGTTACATTTTCTATGAAAAATGTCCGTTGATTTTGAATGAAAAAAGCGAAAATTGGAATTATTAAGAAAAATATTTGAATAATGCAAAAACAAATTGCCCCATGTTTCTCTCTGGCTTATAATTCACCCATATGCAAAGGAATTTTACCATTCGTTTTGACCATTACGTCAGGGAAACGTTTTTACACTTTAAATTTATAATATCATTAGAATTAGTAAAGATTAAAAAATGAGTGGCATCAGGGACAAAAAGGTGGGAAGAAAAAATGAAAAAGTTATGATCTCCATAGGCTTTTCCATGTTAAATTAACATTGAGAAGTGACACTGGAAATAAATAAGTATTGCGCTGTCGCGCAATACTTAAATATATAGGGGTGTGTATACTTAGTGTGTTATCATGATTTCTACTACTGTAGTTACTTGATACCTAATTCTAAGAATTTCCATTTTATGCAACATGTTTGTCATCTTTCTTGGTATATATTTAATTTCTTTTCAACATGATCATATCACTATTGTTAATTATCTATCAATTAATTTGCATTACTGTTATAAATTGCTGCTAAATTTATTAATTTATTGAATTAATTATTGTAATTGGAAATAGTTGATGATTTGTAATTATATTATGGCTATATATATATTGCTATATTCATTTGAAATAAATAGTTATATTATGTAGTTCAAATATTAAAGGCGGTGGCAGAAGTATTTATATACATATAATTGTATAATATGATACAGAATAGATATAATATATTAAGTTCCTTAAAACAATATATTTGTGTTATACTCATTCTGGCAACCATAACAAATTTTGAAATAAAATTACTGTCGTTAAAACCACCTATTTGTAGAAGCTGTCAATTTTATGTCACGTATTTAATAAATGTGTATTAAATTACATAGTTTTGTATTACTTTAGTTTAATTTTATATTATTGATTATTTTTAAAGATTTTATGTTTTGATTTCAATTTTTTTAGCGATGTGCAATCGCTTTTTGGCGATCTATACACCTAGACCGGATAATAGGTAAATACCAATATTTTAATAGATTTCATTCATCTGTTGTTTAATGTGTTGAGATGCTTCTTATTGTAAACAGGATGTCAAATACAAAGGTTGTCTGACGGAATTGTGTCTGCTAAAGTCGTCCAGGTTAATTCAGTTGGTAGAAAATTGATACAATGTAAATATATTCCGTAATTATACTGATGATTTTATGTGAAATTTCTATTTTTTTTATAGGAAATAATATATTTTTCGAGGGAATCGCAAATTTTCCCTGTATAAACGGAAAAGTTCTTTTTTATTGTTTCTCGCTGAATGTAAAAAACGAAAATGTTCTTTTTAAGACAAACAAACGGAATTGTTCATTTTCAGTTAAGAGAAAACGGAATAAAACCAGTTAAAGTTTGATGAATTGGCCTATAACCAAGTCCTTGGATGCGGCCAGGTGGTTCAGGTCAGAAAATATACATCCTCTGTTAGCGAGTACCGAGGTTCCAATACGGAGGAAGGAAAGGAGATACAACAAGTCGGAAATTGTATGCCAAACTTGGAAAATGAGGTGCGTTCGTACTGTAACTAGTTTTATATATATTCGGATCTTCGTGCAATAGATGTTGCACTGATATGCAAAAATGCATGAATACAAAATTTATTACGATTATACATATTAAATTCAGTGCTACAGAAATAATATGACTCCTCCTTAAATAAATCGTAATCATCATGACAACCTAGAATCATTACCTATCGTGTGATATCATTGAATTAATTGCACATAATAGATTTAATATAATGAAGAAAACTTTTATTAATATCTTTTTAAATTTTGATTCGACTTTCATAAAATTTGAAATAACTCGATAAACTTTTGCAACGATTATATATGTTAAATTTTAAACCATTCGGTTGGGTAGTTTTTGTGCTGTTATATGCGGACAAACAAACGGACGGAACAAACGACAACTATATGTACTATGCATTTATATAACAACTTTCGCACCTAAAAATGAGTATGGTAATATGCAATACAAGTATCTGCTCCGTATAAATATGCACCAATACTTATAATTAATATTTAGAATTTTTCTTTTAATATTTTGCAATTGCTCACATTTATTTCTTTAAAACAGAAATTTCACATTTTTGATAGCAAAAATATCCATCTTAAAAACTGGGAAATACTTTTAAAAAAATGGAAAATTTACGGCAACATTGCTGCCAGTGCATTTTCCGTTTTTTTTTTTTTTTTTTTTTTTTTTTTTTTTTTTTTTCATGGATATTTTTTGTTTTGTTTTGTTTTTACAGTGTACGTTAAGCCACTTATCCTGGTACGCAAGGTGCCCTGCCGACATGCACACATTTTCAATCAACCAGAAAAAAATTAAACCCGTAAGGTTACTTTATCAATCAATATAATTAAGATAGATTAACATAGTATTATCTATATGTATAAGTGGCAATCAAAAATATTTATGCCATATTAAAGTAAGAAGGCTGGATATTTTTCATTAAATATGTGAAAGATGCAGAAGCCGGTTTATGATTGAACGGGTAATTTTTGGTAAAGTGTGCTTCATTTTCTAAATGTATAATTATTATTTAAGGCTGTTCTTAATTGCTCTGCTCAACAAGCAGAAAACGTTTTGGTGTATTTACAACTTTATTTTTTAAGGGAAAGGTATAAAATTGGAAAGCCTGACCATGGAAGCGATTTAGAATTGAGCTATTTTTTTCATTATTGATCAATCAATTACCTATTGAGATATAAGGAAGTCTGATCACGTGACAAACACGTTTTTCGCCCGCTCTTGAGTCTCTTTCTTCTTTGCGTGGAAATTCGATTCAAAAGACCCACTTTGACACTATTTTCTGAAAGATATATTGCGTTTGCAAAAAAAAAATGAAAGAAAAAAAACAGTTCAATTACATAGTTTCTGAACAACAACACCAGCTAGTTTCATGCATTTTCGAACAAAAATAAATTAAAACTTCTGTCAGAAAGTTGCCCTTTTGGATTTGAGAACACCCTTAAGAAACAAGGGGCTTTCAAACACATTTTTTTTATTATTATTTTTTTTAATTACCTTTTAAATACTATTCAAGGGTACGCTGTATGAATTATGCTATAATTTATCACACAAGAAATTAAAATAAAATTTTTCGAAAAATAAGGAATTTTCCTGAATATTTTTAAGCGTTATGAAGAACTTTTTAAAATGCCTCATACGCATTCTATATCATATAAAATCCCCAAATTTTTTATGTCAGTTTGATTTGCATAAAAGATTAAAACTGTGCATCTAATTTTATATATTCGAATATAAATGTAAGAAAAAATATTTTCAAAATTTTATGAAATTTTCAGCATTTTTGTATCATATTCCTGCACTCAAGGGTGTTCTCAAAACCAAAAAGACAACTTTCTGACATAAGTTTTAATTTATTTTTGTTCGAAAATGCACGAAACTAGCTGGTGTTGTTGTTCAGAAACTATGTAATTGAGCTGTTTTTTCCATTTCTTTGAAAACACAATAGATCTTTCAGAAAATAGTGTCAAATTGGGTGTTTTGAACCGAATTTCCGCGCGAAGGAAGAAAAAGCACTCAAGAGCGGGCGGAAAACGTGTTTGTCGCGTGATTAAATTCGCTTATAACTCAATAGGTAATTGATTGATCAAAAAATGGAATAAAACAATTCAATTCCAAATCGCTTCCATGGCCAGGCTTTCCAGTTTTATACCTTTCCGATAAAAAATGAATTTGTAAGTGTGTCAAAACGTTTCGCGCTTATTGAGCAGAGCAGTTAAGAACAGCCTTAATTATCTTTAACTTTTCCAATTATATTTAGTTTCACAAAACTATGCAACTATGATAAACTTGTGGGAAAAATATATACCATAATTCATATAGTGTGTCCTTGAATAGTATTTAAAGAGCAATTAAAAAATATATATAAAAGACGAGTTTGAGAATCCCTTGTCCCCTTAAGGAATTTGAAATTTATCATATTCTGTTATTCATTTTTTGTGCCTTCTGAAGACGGAATCTTTGTTACTAAATTGAATCCATGACTCTATTCAAATTTTAATGACACTGGAGGCACACTCTACTCTTTGAGTTTATGAATGATAAATAACTTTTAATGATATACTCGTTTCATGTAATGTCCAGTAGTACACTGTGAAAAAAAAAAATATATATATATATGAAGTTACTAAGAATTTTTTAGGAAATTGGGATGCCTAGAATTGTTTATGCAACGGCAACAGCAAAAATTAATGTAACATATACACGTTTGCGCTATAAATCAAAATATCTGTAAGATTACTAAGAATTTTTTAGGAAACTGGGATGCCTAAAACTTTTTATATACCTGCAAACCAGGTTAAATATAAACTTTTTGTAAGATTACTGTAATTTTAGTAGATTCTTTTGTAAAGCTACAGATTTCTCTAGCTCTACAAACAATACTTTTGTAGATTTGCATCTTTTTTTTTTTTTTTTTTTTTTTGTACAATATACAGATAAAATTTTAGTACTCGTACAGATTTCTGTAAATTTAGATCTGTAGAATTACATCTTTTTTTTTTTTTTTTTTTTTTTGGCAGTTTGAAGGCCCTATACCTACCACGCTAAATTAATGTACCTTTTCTCACAAAACTACCAACGATATTCACTTGAAATTTGTTGTACATATAAAGTGAATTGAACTTTATAAACATATATTCTGTAGGGGTTTTTTCTTAATGAGGAATATAAACCACTTTTAAATAACAAAAAAATTGCATTTTTTCAAAGAAAACTATTTTATCAAAATTTAGTAGATATGTTTGTAACAAATGTTCATTTCAAATTGATCAGGGGTATATGTAAAATAGTCAGGCAAGAATACAAACAATGATAAGTATTTGTTTCCATAAAAAAAAGCACATCGAGTCTCAAAATACAAAATTTTGAGAAATGTGAGTTTAAAGTTTATGCCAGTAATATTTATGTATGTAATGTTTATGTATGATGTAAACAATCTGAATTACTTAAAAATTATTAACTTAAAAAAATACATTTTTCATGAATTTGCCCTATTATCAAGTATTAGTATAAAAGTAACAGACAAAATATATAATCAAAAGAGAAAACGTCGTCAAATAACAGAAAAAATCACTGGAGTGTTTGGCAAATGTGCTGCCAGTACATTTTACATTTTTTCCCGAAAATATTTATGAGAGTTTATATTCATTTAGAAAATAAAAATCTAAAAATTGTGGAGAATTTTAGAATAATATGAGAGTGATATTCCAATTCGTGGCATGGAATACATTTAAAAAAATAATCAATGCGTGCGTCTGAAAAAAAGATCTAATAAAAATCTCTAAAATTGAGATAACCGTTTCAGTATTCAAAACACGTACCTACATAAAGAGGTATTTTTGATATTCTGACATTTTCATCCCAGGCACGTAATAGCCACAACTCAATAACTGTCTGAATACGAACAAAGGAACAACAGGTAGATTTTGAATAGTGCATAAAGTTTTATAAAGAGATTAAAATGCACCATGCTTTGAAGACGGGTTCGAACGAAAAAGAATTTTTATTATATATTCCCGGTATATTTTGTCAGCAAACGATAGTTCCATATCAATAAAAGTTTATGGCACAGCATGAATTGCGTCGACATACAACGAAAGAAAACATGAATATTGTAGAATTATTGCATGATAATGAGGAAGATTCAAAACCTAAAATGAATCCGAGTAGGGAATTTTGATACACAAGAAATAATCTTCTAAATGACTATTTATTTTCCTATTTGTCTTATAAATACGATATAATATGACTTTTGGTTTGATATCGGTCCTCATTCTGCCATGATTATATAGACATTTGTAGTCACTTATTACTCATAAATGTGTTTAAAAATCAAATTTGTAATTAATGAATGCTGTCATAAATGGATATAATATATTGATATTGTTAAAAAGTGCATTCAAAAATATACGATTATTTTCTGTGTATGTTTCTAAGTGCTTCGTCAAATAGCATAAAACAAGTTAGGAAGCATAATAATTAATTAATCTGATTCTATCGAGATTATATAGACAGTTGCAATCATGTATTAGTCATAAATGTGTTTAAAAATCAATTTTGTAATTAATGAATGCTGTCATAAATGGATATAATATATTGATATTGTTAAAAGGTGCATTCAAAAATATACGATTATTTTCTATGTATGTTTCTAAGTGCTTCGTCAAATAACATAAAACAAGTTAGGAAGCAAAATAATTAATTAATCTGATTCTATCGAGATTATATAGTCAGTTGCAATCATGCATTAGTCATAAATGTGTTTAAAAATCAATTTTGTAATCAATGAATGCTATCATAAATCCATATAATTTATTTATATTGTTAAAAGGTGCATTAAATATACGATTATTTTCTGTGTATGTTTCTAAGTACTTCGTCAAATAGCAGAAAACAAGTTAGGAAGAAAAAGAATTAATTAATCTGATTCCACCGTGATTACATAGATATTTGTAATCATGTATTATTCATAAATGTGTTTAAAAATCAAATTTACAATTAATGAATTCTATCATAAATCGATATAATTTATTTATATTGTTAAAAGGTAAATTTAAAAATATACGATTATTTTCTGCGCATATTTTTAAACGCTTTTTTATTGCTTTAGAAACGTGAAATAGCAGAAAACAAGTTAGGAAGAAAATGAATTAATTTAAAAGTTATACATCTAAAACTTAATTTTTAAAATACTGTTCCCAAGTTTAATCCACAATTCTCTCATTTTATAATCTAAAAATATATTTAAGGTAAAAAAAACTGAGATTAAGAGAAATGATAATGATTTTTTATCATAAAATAATTAAGGTAATTTTTGGTATTCTAGAAATAACAAAGATATTTTAAGTTAATTAAAAGGACTCTTTACCCTTCATTCGGTAAAAAATGACGAAAATGTCGATTTTCTAATTTTTTGCTTAAGTTATACTTTATTATCTCCAGTACATTCTGATGAAGTTTTGTAAAGATCCGAGTATTATAAATAAAGTTTAAAGCGATTTTATTACATTGCTGTCCTTGTAAAGACCACAATCCACTTCACTTAAAAGTTATTTTCCTCACTTTGTAATAAAACACACACATACTACAATATATAATAAAATATATAATAAAACCCGGGACGCTCTGGTCCCGGGTTCGATTCCTGTCTCTGGCTAATTTTTCACTCCAGTCGGGATTATTGTATTCATTGTATGTATGTCTGGAATATATATGCTGGTTTATATATACTGTTTCTCACTTTGCGGTTTTTCGACGAATAGGCCTATTCAAAGTGATAAAACTTTTATGCTATATTTTTCAATTGACTCGATTTTTTTGGTTGTTCCTTATGGTCTATTTGATAAAACTAAGTATCAGATTTACAATCAAGTAAGAAGTTTTTTTTTTTTTTTTTTTTTTTTTTTTTTACACGAAATTTTAAAATAAATTCAGTTTTTACTGTATTCTTACACGTATTTCCACATTTTATTTATTTTTTCCAGACTAATTAACTTATGATAAATCCGATATTTGTAATTATACTACACACTTTTACGAAAAGTGTAAAAAAATAGCTCAAAATTGTACGAAAAGATATATTTTAAAATTTACTTAAATTTTTCGAATTTTGCCGGAGAAATCGAACAATTTCTTGATAGAATCATTTTCCTCCATCGAGCCCTTTATTATCCTTCCAAAAAGTACCTTAAAATGGCTTAAATAAAAAAAAAAAAAAAAGAAATTCTAAGGGTACCGAATACTCTTAAAAATGAAAGTTAATAAAATTTTTAAATCCATTTGAGCTTTAGACAGAAAAATACTTCATTTTGACTAATACGGACCTGCTAATTATATTTATTTACTTCGTTTACTTTTAATGACTCGCAAGTGCGCTGTACGTGCAATTTGCTGAATATATCGCTTGAATAATCCGAAAATTTATATTTATCAAAACGGAAATTGCTTTAAAAAAACATAGAAATAAATTATAATTTTATCTTATTACAAACTGTACACCATTTCACAAAATTCTTTGTTTTTTACTTGTCTTTGTCACTAGTTCAAATTCTGTATCAAATCAAAGAAAACTTTTTCAATTCAGCGTTTCCATGAGAACCCACGTAGTAGGGTTTGTCCATATTGTACGATTTAGTAGCCCTATTCTCGAATATTATTCTTCGACGTATTTCATCGAATTTTTTTTTAGTTATTAAGCCCAATAATATTATCCACAACTATTGTTGTTAAAATTAAAGGACCGAAGCTTTGTTTTAACCACTTAACTATTTTACGTGGCCGTAGTCAAAGAATTAAGTTACTTTTCATTGAAAATCATAGAACCTAAGCACAGTATGCTAGAAGAATCAGTATTTCCTTTAAATTCTAATTTTTTTAGATTAAAATTTAATGAAACTATATTGAGAAATGTGTTTAAAAAAGAAATTTAGTGTGTACATTATGATCACATTGCGCATAATTATCTGAATGGCAGATTTTAAAACAAAGATTTATAAACGAGGTTCAAGTAATTGAGAACATACGTGGCGACAGCGATCGAAATCAAAGAAAGGGCAAGATTTTGTCTCTAGCCCGCAGGATTTGGTGTTTTTATTTACTTATTTATTTTATTGAGAAGTAAACCTAAAATAACTTAAACTGAGAATTTTTTCTCATGACACTCCGTATTAGACACTTTATAAAACAGTTCGGCATAAAAAGCATTACAGAAATTTAACAGTTAAAAAATATTGGATTTTCAAATCCTTTAAGCGGCAGCCCCGTTTTTCTTTCGTTTCTAAAAAGCATCTTTAACTGGCTGCAATTTTTTTTTTATTTATTGAATTGTGTTTAGCATATTATTTACCATGAAGGAATATTAAGAGTATTTTAACAGCAATCTCTGATCGACACTTTAAGTTAACCTGAGTTTTATGAGCAATTTTATGAAAATGCAGGAAAAAAATCAGGCACTCAGAAGGTTAAGGGCGTTTATATCAACATTTCCCAAAGAGGGTAATAGAGGGAGAGATTTATTTCCTGAAAACACTGTTTAAGATAATTTTAAAACATATGAATGTAAAAAGAAAACAAGACTTAATATGACTTCTACGGGGATTTCAAGATGGCGCTGTCCCGCTCATTATAAATTCTTAGCTATTCTTTCTCTCATTATACAATTTTTTAAAGTCATTTGTGAAGAATAAATTTCACTATTTATAAGAACAGTGTACAGAAATAGAAAATTAAATTACATCTCAAAGCCTAATTATAGGTAATGGTTCTCTCCCGCTTTCCTTATAATCGTCTATGATTGGATAGCAAGGCTTTCATATTTGATTACAGAAGAATATTTTTATAAGAAAGTTAGAACCCTGATTTAAAAACAGTTAAACTATAATCGAAGACACCTTAAATAATTTTTTTTGAATCGTCGCATAAAGAAATTCAATCAGATATAAACGCAAACAGAGCAAAAAAACGATACTAATTTCTAAGAAAATTGGAAACTTTACTATCCCTAATAAAATAAAATAAAATAAAATAAAATAAATTTCATTTATTTTTCAATTTCAAGCATTTTTCTCGAAACAATTATTATTCGTGTTTTACTCGAATTAAATTTTTATGTCGAAATTAATAAAGAGAACTATGAAATGCATTTATAAAATCCATAACTGTTATTTCTCAAACCATTTTATATATTAAAAAAAATATTAAAGTTTTTCTTTTCTTTACTGTGTATCGTTCAATAAAAATTCGCATAGAAAAAAAAAAAAGTTTATTTTAGTCATTGAAACCTGAATAATTCCGTATTATAATTCAAAGCAAATCATATTATGATAAAAGCGGACTTCTGTAAATTAGATTATTTGAAATTGAAAATGCAGAATTTCTATTTGAAAGAATAATACGACAATAAAATAACTATTAGAATGAGAGAAAATAGATTGAATTCATTATTGAACCAAGAAGACACCTACGTATTTTATTTTTTCTCCTGCAGTACGAGTTACTTTTTTAGATAATGTAATACAGTAAGCCAATATACTTGATTCAATAGAGAAATTTAAAAATTAATTTGAAATGTGGATTTTAAATATCCATATATTCATTGACTACATTAATAAAACTTACGTCATACATACATGCATGAAAACGTTCTAAGAGATATCACAGAATGTTATTGAATGATATTTAGATATAGAAAACTTTTTAATAGGTTAGGGAAGCTGCAAATATTTCCAATAATTTAAGTACGAAATTATATCACGATCATTACACTTATTTGCTTTGGACTAAATTTAGATTTTCACTAATAATCAAAGGAAAACTATATACAAATGAAAATAATGTTACCTGTGAAGAAAGTCTGATTCAAAGATCGTTCTTTAAACTTCATAATGTATCCCCTGTTTCCATTTCCATGTTCAAGATGTCCTTAATTAAACGATCCTATTTTAAAGTTGTTTACAGACGAAACTATTGTTTAGAATGTTATAAAATTTTTGTGGAGGACATAATAAAGTTATGGAAATTTTTTTGAGCAAAAAAAAAAAATATCTAGTTCAGAATTTCGCCGCCAGAGGGCATTTTTAAAAATTGTCTACAGTCGAAACTATTGTTCAGAATGTTGTAAAATTCTGTGGAGGGTATAATAAAGTTATGAGAATTTGTCTGAGCGACAAACATATATAGTTCAAAATTTCGCCGCCAGAGGGCATTTTTTAAAGTTGTCAATAGACTAAACTATTGTTTAGAATGTTGTAAAATTTTTGTGGAGGACATAATAAAGTTATGGAAATTTTTTTGAGCAAAAAAAAAAAATATCTAGTTCAGAATTTCGCCGCCAGAGGGCATTTTTAAAAATTGTCGACAGTCGAAACTATTGTTCAGAATGTTGTAAAATTCTGTGGAGGGCATAATAAAGTTATGAGAATTTGTCTGAGCGACAAACATATATAGTTCAAAATTTCGCCGCCAGAGGGCATTTTTTAAAGTTGTCAATAGACTAAACTATTGTTTAGAATGTTGTAAAATTTTTGTGGAGGACATAATAAAGTTATGGAAATTTTTTTGAGCAAAAAAAATATCTAGTTCAGAATTTCGCCGCCAGAGGGCATTTTTAAAAATTGTCGACAGTCGAAACTATTGTTCAGAATGTTGTAAAATTCTGTGGAGGGCATAATAATGTTATGAGAATTTGTCTGAGCGACAAACATATATAGTTCAAAATTTCGCCGCCAGAGGGCATTTTTAAAGTTGTCAATAGACCAAACTATTGTTTAGAATGTTGTAAAATTTTTGTGGAGGATATAATAAAGTTATGAGAATTTGGTGAGTGAAAAAAAATGTGTAGTTCAAAATTTCGCCGCCAGAGGGAATATTTAACGAATTACTCATTTACCATATATTTACAATTAGTTACAAATTTTATTACAACCAAGAATGTTACACATAACTGTCATCATTTTCGGATACCATCCGGAATCGTCAGATAGAAAGTTCCACAGTTAACCGCAGTGTTTTCTGGGAAATGCTGACAACATGTCGTGAAATGCTGTATTTATGATGAGGTAAAGGTAACAAATAAAATTTCTAAACTTTTGTAAATGTATAATTTATTAAAATCGTCCTCTGGTGGCGAATCTTTGAACTATATTTTCATAAACAAATTTCCATCCCTTTATTATGTCGATCACAAAATTTCAGAACTTTATGAACAATAGTTTTGTTTGTAGACAACTGTAAAATAGGGTCGTTTAATTATGGACACCCTGTACAAAACTTCATAATAGCTTGGAGAAGCTGCAAATATTTAGAGCTTTCATGAAAGACGGATTCAAAAATCGTTCTTTAATCTTCATAATGTATCTCCCGTTTCAACGTATGGCTTACTTTTGTAATTTTTTTTTTTTAATTAGTTATTGATCTTAATTGAACTATCGGATATAGAAACGAACATAACAAGTGTAAATGCTTCGCAAAGTCCAGAAAAAGTGTAGTCCAACTTATTTATAAATAAGACCGTTAAGAAATTGAAGAAATTGTGTTAAGAAGTAAAATCAAAGTTATTTCGTTATTCGGAATAGCATTTTGGTGTTTAAAATTAATTTTATTTTTATCATATGTATTAATGGTATTTTTATCAAATATTGTATTCATTGTGTAGATGTCATAAATCATCATCATTTTTATCCGTTGCTTTCGCATTAGAAAGTTTTGAAAATTGAAACTGAAGTTTTATAGCAAATATTTATGAATAAGTCAAAATATTTTTTTTTCATATATGCCTATAAGTACTATGTAAAGTTAAGTATTATGATGCGAAATTCGTTAAAATTTACTGGTACCACATAAACATTTGAATGCATAAAAATAATTTTATTTATAAATACACAACATGCATTGAAATATCACAGTCATTGAGTGATATTAAGATATCGATTTCAGTATAATATACTAGGGCTTTGTCGCAAATATTTCGGACAGTGTATAGATATCATATATCATCATCATTGTTAATGGAATTAAGGGAACGGAACATATGCCTGATATAATTATCAGTAGAACAGGCAGGTGGTTGATTTCATAGTGAGTAAGATGATAGAACATGAACAGTTTATTTTAGTCTATCGCATCCTGTGTAAATATAAATGCGAATAATTTACAGCTTGCAGGAACAATGATCGTATAAGGGAAATTTAGCAGCAATTTAAAAAAAGCATGCTGCAATAGATTTTTTTTGAAAACTTTTTTTTATACTTTATATATTTAAGGCGGTCCTCAAAAATAATGTTTTTCCTTTCTCGATATAAACCCCACCAGTGGCCGAGAGGTTTTTCTCTCAAAGCTGGTAGACGGGAGGTGCTGGGTTCGATCCCAATCGCGCCCGTCGGCCTAATCGTTCGGCGTTTTCATGGTTTTCTTCTAACCTTGGTTCTCCAAGCGTAAATACGGGTTAGGTTCCCTTAGAAAGACACCCCCCCCCCCTCCACGGAGGGCACTCCTCCCTTAGGGCCTATATCCCTCCTGTTGATAATTGGCTGCCATAAACACAACCAACCTTTCTCGATAACGAGAGACTTTCTGAGCTAATTTCTGACTGATTTTTAAACATAAAAGCATGATACTTGCGGACATAATTATTAAAGTGCATTGTAATCAAATAATATTATTTTATAATTTTTCGATTAAAAAAATCGACATCTTTAGTTATAAGAGATCATTGTCTCCAGAGGTAGTATTTTCCTTCCTTTATTTGTTGCGTCCAAAATTCGGTTCGAAACTACCTTTTTGATAGAATTTACTGAAAAATTATATTCTGCCTTTACCGAAAATTCAAAAACAACAGTTTCAGTAATTTTTCATATTTTAATTGCTTAAAAGGCGAGTGAAAATTCTCCAATCCTGGAATTAAATCAGGGTCATTGAGTATGGACGCCAATGCTTTTGCCAAAGCTACCTTGACAATGCCAAGCCTAGCACTTCTCACTCTTATCTGTTGAAAAAGCTGCAACCGCAGTACACGATGGAGTTTTCTACAAAAATTTTCAAAAACTATAAATATAGATTTATTTAACAGTTTCATTACATAGTTTCCTAGTAAAAGCACTTGACACTTTCATATGTTTGCGAACAAAAATGAATAAAAATGTGTTAAAAAGTAGACAGTATGGATTTGAGTACAGCCTTAAGTGAACTTTGCCAACCTTAATTTTTTTTAAGTCAAATAAATCCACTTTTAATTAAAAAATAAGTTTTACAAAATATATATTGTTTTTCTGTGTTGCATTTTAATGTTATTTTCTAAGGAAATTTTATATAATTTGACTTTTTTTTTTACTCAATTTTTCTTTATAAAAATTGAAAATACATTGTATATATATTATAATATATAATATATATATTATAAATTAAATTAAATTAATTAAATTAAAATTAATTAAAATTGTATATTCACTGATGCTGGGTTCATTTGCGTCTCATGTTTCGCCACTAGATTGTGTGCTCATGGAGGCTTTTCCATCTAGTGCTGCGGTTGCAGCCTTGCCGACTTATATAAGTGAGGGATGCCAAGCTGGGCATCGTCCATGTGTCTTAGTGGTAGAGCATTGGAGATCTATTCCAGGGGTTCGGTTCCCGGCTTGGACATTTTTCACTAAGTTGGTTTACGACTTGTTAGCAATGTGATTATTCACGTCTTTAATATTCTATAAAATTCATAAGGAAGAGTCCTGATATCGCTAACAAAGAAACTGTGTATGCATTTTAAAATTCGACTACATTAAGATGATTAAATTTGATTTTGATGAAAATCTATATGGAATTCAGAAAAAAATCTCTACAAAATTAACTATTCAAGGGATTAAAAAATTGGCACACAGATTTGTTTTTAATACGTAGTTGAAGTTTTACGTAATTAAAATGGAAAATCGAGGAAATATGTCAAAAATTAAGACGAATGGAACATTTCAAAATTTCATTTAATTTTTTTTTAAATCTTAAAATTACAATAAGATTGGAAATTTCTTTAAATGTGATCTAGTACGTCTGGTGAAATGTGTATTTACGCAAAATTTCATGTCTCTATGATGAAAAAAAAATTAACGTCCACCGTCCGCTTTAAATCTGTTTTTGAACATGTTACTTTAGTGCAAAACGTCATATCGCAAAAAAATTATACATATTAAATATACTGTATATTAAAAAATACTATAATTCTCAAAATGTATCCTGATCTTATGTGTTGCCTATTTGATTTCATAACTTGTATAATTTAATGTATTTTTAATTAATTTTATTTTTAATATTTTAAAATGTTATACATTTATGTGACTAAATCAAAAACTGGAAAACTGTCAGCTATCACTTTCGATTGCTGTTAAAATGCAACTTTCAGTCATAAAATCATAATCTTTTTCATAACCTCTTCAGACACGAAGGTAAAATAACACTGCAAATACGCATTCATTGAATTTAACAACAACAACAAAAAGAAAGACACCATAGATGACAGAAGGAGTCCTTTAGTCCTTTTTCTGAAATTGATACTTTCGGGGGCTGGTTATTTAGGCTCACAAATACGGATATAAAATTACTAACACCCTTAAAATATCAATTTAACTACGGATCACCTAATTTACGCAGTATCAAATTGAAGGCCTTTAATCTATTGAATGATTTACAAATCCTCATTTTTTTTTTTTTTTTTTTTTTTTTTTTTTTTTTTTTTTTTTTTTTTTTGATTGTAAAGCTAAAGTTAAGTTAAGTTAATTTATTTCAAAAATTTCTCACTTTCTTGCAAACACTGTCTGAAATACATTTTGATAACTCAGATGAAAATAACACTTATTTTATGGAGAAATAAGTATCAGGCATGCCATTTATTAGTTTTGATCCAAAGCCAAAAACATTCAGCTATATAGTTAATATGTAAATTAAAAATATAAAAAAAATCAAATAGCGTAGTTTATATCCTCCTCGGCTTGGAAGCATCACATGTGATACTTCAGGACTGAGGAGGTTAAATCCAATGCTGTGAAACCTATTACAACAGAATCTGCCACTGAATCTTTATTTAAAGAAAATAAAAATGTCATTTTCCTAATCAAACAAACTCCATTCATTTACGCCTGCTAAGAAGTAAATCTGTCTAAAGCGCAATATTTTTCTGTTCCCTTGCAATTCCTGTTTCACAAGTTTGTTTGTATCATTCCTGATTTCTTACAAAAATAATTTAAATTTTATTTTTATTATAGCTTGGTAAATGTATGAGTAATAAGAGATTGAATATTACGAATTTAATTGGCAGAAAATTTAAATGGTAAAACATATAGCAATATTTGAATAATATTTTTTCTTAAAATCTGATTTTTAACATTATACTTTAATGCTAAATGTCTTATCACAAAAAAGTATCTATGTGAAATATAATGATACTTTGTTCCAATTCCCTAAAAAGGCGGCAAAGAACTATAAAATTACGATTATAGATGCGAATATCTACTTTGCTTATGAAATTTATAAATGATGCAAATCCTGTAGAATTTTCCAGTATTAAAAGATTATCTTGTTTCAATCTTTAAAAACACGATTGTAAAACAGAGAGCAATCTTAGAAATTTCAGTGTTTATACTACAATTTCCGGAAAGAAAACATTTTGACTTAAATTTCAGTTTTTCTGTTTTCCATTAATATCATTTATTGTATTTTTATAAATTTTTTGAGCCAAGCGAACAAAATGTTTAAAATTATGTATTGATTTTAGGTTATTTTATATGTTAAACATAATACCTATGCATGCAATCTCAAATTTTAAAATATTAAGAAAATTCCATCCGATGAAACGGGATAAACAAATAAAATTTCATTTATTTTATAGTATGATGCTTATGTATATATTTATTTTTTAAATATATACGTAGTTATGAGTTCCGTAATTCTACAATAATTTTATAAGCTGCTTTTTGATTCCGTTTCCGCGCGTTTGACTGCATGCATACTCCACCAGAGGTAAAACAACATTTACAGGAATCGGCAGCTCTTCAGTGTATGTGATCAAATATGCAGTTGTAGGATTCAGCTGGTTCGTACCGGTTTGGTAGAACCGGTTGTTAATTTGTGTGTAGTTCGGCGAACCGGTTGTTAAAATGATACTTCAAATGCGAAAATCGCATTTATAATTTACTTTCTTTAAATGTTTATCTGAACAACAGCATTTTCTAAAAATAATATAGTATCTTTTTGAATAGCCTTTTAAACTTTTCAATATCATAAAGTTAGTTTCAGTACAGGACACCCAAAGTAATTCGAATTTATTTTTGCTGCTTTGAAACCGAAAATGTATAGTGTGTATGTATAGCATTTTATTGTCAATTGTTATCCATGATAGTTACTGTATGAAAGTTTTTTAAAAGATGTTGCATGTTTTTAAACTGAATTAAAATTTATTATTAATACAAAATTTCCAGATATATCTTCTTCACGTGCGCATTATTGTTGCTACAAAAATAAATTTAGGTTCACCTAAGACTAATTATAGACGATGATATTGACGAATATATCGGTGAAATTTGCTACTTTGTTGGCAAAACGTAACATAAAACAAGCATTCGAAAAAAAAAAATCAAAAATCAAGGCCCTGCTACACACCACAAGAGTTTACTTATCGAGATTAACTTTAAAGGAATTACAAATATTTGTCACCAAAGCACGGATAAAAATAGGAATGCTTGACATTCAGTAACTTAGTATTCTCACGAGGTATGATTGTCCAATATGTATTAAATAAATGAGGTCCTTTTATAGGGAATCACGTTTCAGGAATTTTTCTTCACTATACCAAAAGATCAAAGCCTTTTTAACGATGTTTTTATAATATTGGAAAGTGTCTTATGATCTTTGTATGATGCTTCCTTTTCTTTTCATGTTCATACATCAAAAATCATTCGGGCAGCGAACCGGGTGTTAAATTATTTGAATCCCACCACTACAAATGTGCATATATATTTGCATATTGAACTCCCGTTAGAGCGGACTTTCAAGGGACGCCATTTTTTGTACACACTAACCGAAGTCAGAATTATATCATTTAAGTATATTAATGATTCAAGATAATCCCTAGCGTTAAATAGGGTGAAAACCTCAATAGCTGACTCCTTAAGAGGCTACTTCACTCACGTGGAAACACACACTCACTAATGCTAATCCTATGGAAGAAATTTTTTAAATGTCTTTGTTACATTTCAGTATTTTTATTTATTTATTTATTTATTTTTATTGGCTAACTGAGATCGATCTCTACAAAGGAAGTGTTTTAATTTTCTATTTTGTTTTCATTGTTTTTTATTATGATAGTTTTACTTTCGGAACCGGTTTTGAAAGTGAAAGTATTATCATTAAGGGGTTTCCATAGTAACAGTACTTTTCTGTATTGCTTTTTCTAAAACACAAATGGGGCCTCCGTGGCCGAGTGGTTAAGGCACCACACTGCTAATCGCTTTAGAGCGTAGGAGGCTTTCCGGGTTCGACTCTCGATGGCTCCATTGCACACTCTTTGTGGAGCTCCCGGATGTAAAAATTCTCTGTGTTGTAAATTTCATTGTGCTATCTCGTCCCTGTATGTCGACGATGACTTATAAGCGGGCCTTGTTGTCAAGCACACAAGTCTGATGTATGTGTCCAATAAAACAAACAAACAAAACACAAATATAGAAATTTAACAAAGAGCGCTCAGAATCAACACCATAACAGAGAGCCTTTATACATAAGAGTGGTGATATATGAACAGGAAGCATGCTCATTTCAAGTTTTTGCCATAAGTATGTCTACAGCGTCTCAAGACACTTAAAATTGGAAAAAATGAAAAACAGATACCATTTTCAAAATTTAATATTGTAAAATGTATTTGCTTTTAAGAAAATTTTTTATTGGGATGAAAGATAAAAGTATGTTATTTCGTTTCATGCATTTAAAAAATTGCAAGATGCATAATTAGCATTTAAGGGGACTCAAAAACTGTCAGTCATTTAACGAGCAGAAAATTGGCATAACAGATTACGCGCAGGATTACAAAATAAATTTTGCAACTAGAATGGAAATTTCGGTGCCTACTTATACTTCAGATTGTAGCTCTGAACCTAAATAAATTTGTACTTAAAGCATTTTTATATTTTTAATACAAAGTTGTATTTATCTGATGGAAAAATTTTAAAATTTCAACAGTATAATCACCTAAAAAAATACTTTTTTGAAGAATAAAAAGAGAAATTTTAGGTTCAGTTTTTACAGACTAATATGAAACATAAATTTTGAAAATTTAATGAAAAAATATTCAGAAGTTTTTGAGATATCGTGCGCGTTATTCTCAAATACGTCATTTGGAAAAAAATGACTTCAAAGTTTCGGAAACTCCGCTTCAGCTATGGAGCGGGTACAATTCTAAAAGCCATAACTTCTGTTATTTTCAAGGAATTTCAAAGAAGTTTTCAAGGAAACAATTATATCACAATGTTCAGAAAAGATAGGAGTTTAACATCTAAAAAAAATAAAATTTCGAAAATTTTAAAGCTTTAAGATTTCCGAGACCCTTAAAAAACCTGAAAAGGAAATCTTAAAAGTAAAAAACGACCTTTGTACAGATAAAACTCAGCTACTGAATGCAAGAAAAAAATTAAGATATTAAAATGCAAACGAGATATCTTTAAAAAAATATTCCATAGGATTAACGAGCGGATGAGTGAAGTAGCCCCTTCAGGTTTCTTTTTTGCTCAAATTGGTATTACAAGGTTTTAAGTTTATTTATATTTACCCCCCCCTTTTTTTTTTCAAGAATGGTAGCGATACATTAAAAAAGTATTGTTGATAAAATTTTGAAAAATTAAACTTTTTACTACTAAAAATTGTTTTTGTTTCATAAATATGGCCAATAACTCCTGTAACTGACACCATCCCTATTTTGGAAAAAAAAAAAAAAACTGACACAAAGTGAAAGAGTGTCTGACACTTTAATTGCAAAGATAAAGCATGGCTTTACAGTATTTTACAAGAAAATGCTTTCAGTTAAATTTTGCTGAAGTGTCAGTTACGGGTTAGGTGTCAATAATTGGGTGTCCATGAAATTCAATTTTGGACAGAAATTAACTGGTTACCAAATTAATGCAAACAACCTTTTCTTTAATTTAGTAATTTTAGTTAACAAAAATCATGAAAATTACTTTTTAAAGGGGTCCGGTATACATTTTAAAATATTTTTTATTTATTGAGTTAAAATTTTGAATATTTTTGTGATGGTTAACCATATCATTTGTTAACAAAATCAATATTAAAACTTCTCATAATTTTTTCTTCATTTTAAATTTAAAATTTATTTAAAAAATGGTGTAATTTAAAATCGTTATAACTCGAAATATTATTTATAAATTTTCATTTTTTTTTTCATTTAAATAAACAGAAATATATAACTTTTAATTTAAAATTTTTACTTCGAATTTGCTAAATCAAAATTAAAGCAAAACAATTGAAAAAGGCATGTTTCAAGTTTAAAACACTTATCTTTAACGGTTCTTGACTTATAAGAATTTAAATACGAGGAATGATAAAAAAAAAAAAAAAAAATCCACCATGAAGAAAGACGCATTTTTACAATAAGTCGTTTCCATGTCAACCACTGCTTAAAAGCTAGATTTTGAAAACAAACCAAAACGAAAAAAATAATATTTCCTTTTCCAATTAATATAGAAACATTATTTAAACGTCGTTTTAAGCAGAAAAATCAGAGAAATTTTCAATGCAATAAAATATTTTTAGAAAATTTGAAGATTTTTATGTCTCGAACACCTTTAAACAAAATAATAAATTACTGAGGACAAACAAATTATCCAAAGAAATTTCGGTATTTACATAATTTAATTTTAATTAAGGTATTCTCTCCCCCTTTTTTTCGTAACTTAAAAAATGATATTTTTACCATATGATTTTCAAATTTCCCGACACACTCGAAAATTTGGTCTGTTATATCAAATTTTGAATAGTAATATTGGCGAAAAGCTATTAGATATTTTTGACCTCTTCAAGTATTTTTACGATAGAAAGTTTTCTCTCCAATTTATTATTGTCACTGACGGTTTCTTGATCTCTGAATAGACAAATTTACATCAAAGTTGCTTTTGAAAAAATAATGTACAAAAGAAGTTTCGATTCTGCTAGGTTAGTTTATGAAAACTTTTCCGCATTATCAGATGAGTGGTACTCTTTAAGTGATGACTTTAACATCAACTCTGTAATTCCTATAGTAGAATACATTCTAGAAATTCCGTAATTCAGATAATCTGAATTCACACCAGAATTTTTCAGTAATGAATTTCGCTTTATTAAATGCCGGAATGTTTCTTATTAGATAAATCAAATATTGCTTTTTTAAATTTCTGGCATGAATTTGGAAGATCTGAATTAAAAAAAATCTACTAAATTGGAAACACCGGTGCCGATGGTATAGCATATATGCTCCCATGCGCGTTAGAGGGTTAATTGCAAATAGAAAATGATGTGAAAATGAAAATGTTCCAATTAACCGGAGATGAATATTAAGCCGAGGTGCTTAAGATAAAATCTTGGAAAAAATTTTCAGACTATTTTTTTTTTTTTTTTTTTTTAATTTCGGCAACAATAACTTTTTTTATGTATCACTAATATACTTAAAAAAAAAGATAAGTATAAAATAGATTTAAAAATTTGTACCGTGGTGCATTATACATAAAATAATAAAGATAAAAATAATTGCTGAGTGTAGAAATTTTTTTTATGAGGGTAGCAATTGAAAATGTTCCAATTAACCGGAGATGAATATTAAGCCGAGGTGCTTAAGATAAAATCTTGGAAAAAATTTTCAGACTATTTTTTTTTTTTTTTTATTTCGGCAACAATAACTTTTTTTATGTATCACTAATATACTTAAAAAAAAAAAATAAGTATAAAATAGATTTAAAAATTTGTACCGTGGTGCATTATACATAAAATAATAAAGATAAAAATAATTGCTGAGTGTAGAAATTTTTTTTATGAGGGTAGCAATTCTTTTGAGGAAGTATAAAAATTATATGAATGAAACATATAAATTTAGATCTTAATATTTTTTAAGTTGGAAAAAAATCACTCAGGAAGTATATAAATTTATAAATAAAACATATAAATTTTGATCTTAGTATTTTTTAAGTAAGTTTGAATTAGTAAGTGAGTTGTAAAAAAATTATTGGCATATTATTATGTGATTTATACGATTTATATATTTTCTACTAAACAAATGTGTTTGAAATTCCATGTGGCTAAATAATATGAACATTTAATCAATTTTTACATAAAAAAATATATATCGCGACAGATATTCGAAGTTACAGTTCTAAAAGGCAATCGATAAATAGGCTGTGATAATGTACACGCTTGGAAATGGAGAAAGAATACTGAATACTAACACCTACCCATCCGTAAAATGATTTTTGGGGTTAGAAATGGTTGTGCAGTGTAGGCGGGATTTTCCATTTCGACATCTGTCCACCACATAAGGGTCCCCTTACGTTCGATACTGTGTAAATGTAAATCGTTGAACCAAGCAGGTGTTGCATAATAGTATGTGCTATACCATATAGATGTAGGTGAAAGAAACCAGAATTGTGCTGGGAGACTTTGAACATTTCAAACATTTGTTTTCAGAGAAATACAGGGACGAAAAAAGAAACATTTTTTGCATAAACAAAGGAAATTTAACTTTTTGTGCTGGTACGAGATGATGTCGTATGCACTTAAAGCGGAAACTTCAATTGTGTAGTTGTAGAACTGTTTATTAAGATCACCACAATAAAATTACAAAATAATGTTTATTTTTTTATTATGATTCTTCTGCATTATAATTTGAAAGAACAAGCGAGTGATTATAATTGCAATATAATTACCATTAAAATATAAATTATAATGTAATTACCATTATAATTTGGAAAGCATGTTGAAAGATTTTGAACATTGCCAACATTTGTTTTCAGAGAAATAAGGGGACGAAAAAACAAAGATTTTTTTTCATAAACAAAGGAAATTTAACTTAGTTTTTTGTACTGGCGCAAGATGATGTCATATGCAATTTCAATATGTATTATGTATTTGTAAAACTGTTTGTGCAAATCACCACAGTGAAACTTACAAAATAAAGTTCATTTTTTGATCATGATTCTTCTACATTATAATTTGTAAGAACAAACGTGTAATTATAATTATAATATAATTACCATTATAATATAAATTACAATTACCATTATAATATAAATTGTAATGGAATTATCATTATAATATAAATTATAATATAATTACCATTATAATTTGAAGGAACTAGAATTTTGTTGGAAGATTCTGAACATTGCAAACATTTGTTTTCATTGAAATACGCGGACGAAAAAAGAAAGATTCTTTGCACAAACTAAAGAAATTTAACTTAGAATTTTTTACTGGTGCAAGATGAGATCGTTTTCACTTAGAGCGACAGTTTGAATACGTACTGTGTATTTGTTGAACTGTTTATGTAAATCAACGGAAAGAAAATTACAAAATGACGTTTATTTTTCTATCATGATTCTTTTCCCTTATAATTTGGAAGGAGAAAGGAAAATTAAAAATATATTAACCTAATGAAAGAGGTACGCCTATAACAAGACCCTTTTATGTACTGTAGTAATTATGATAAAATTTTAATAAAATATTTGTATTATTCAATTTATGAGCCATTACTTTGTACGTGATACAGCCAATGTCAAATATTAAAAACGGAAAATAGTTGTGAATAATAGAAAAAACGTCAATAATTGATAAATATTAGGTTAATAAAACAATTTATGTTATGGAAATACAGAAATAATAATAAAAAAAAATACAGGAAAAAATTATCTTAACTATTTAGTGAAAAAATTTAGGAAAATACAATGCACTTTATTTTACTTTAATCTTGAAAGGTATGCACGGAATGAATAAACTATTTATGCTTTTTTTCTTGACGAAAATCTTCATGTAAAACAATTTAATTTTTTTCCAATTACAGAAATGGAACACGCACACACAAAAAAAAAAAAAAAAAAAAAAAAAATCTGAAAAATATTGCAAACACTGTTATCGTAATTTTTAGAGAAAAATTTTAGAAGAATGTGATTCTTCCTTCTTAATCGCATAGTAAAAAAAAAAAAAAAAAAAAAAAAAAAAAAAAAAAAAAAAAATCAGACAAATCAATATAATTCGCTAATTTTTAATAATGTATTAAGATTTCTCAAAATATTTATGCCCGAAAATTAAGTATGTATGTATGTACAGCTCATATTCAAAATAACGGGTGTTTATAAAGTCCGGGACCCATTTTGGTGTTTAATAACTCATAAAATAATAAAGATAGATTAATATTAATAACATAAATGGTTAGATAGACTCAAAAAGTTTCATGACCCTTCAAAACTGAGTTAGTGGCACGTATAAAGTCTATTTAGGCTAATATTGATAGAAAAGTTTGTGAACACCTTGTATATAGTATTCAAGATCGATTGTACGCTGTTATGAAAGCTAAAGGGGATGCTACAAAATATTAACTACCATTTACTTCATATTCATAAGGTAATATTGTTGCGTAAAATATAATATTCTAATATTTTGAATCAATCTAAATTTTATTCTAATACTTTGATGTGTTTCAGAAAGCTGTATACCTAATTTATTGTACTGTATTTTATACTTTGTTAATGGTAAAATCTTATCTAAACATTCCAGATTTAATTTATAAGAAATTTAAATTTATTTACTTAGTATCAAAAGTAAATAAATGAAAACTAATTTTTTCTTATTACTTTTTATCAATTATTCTAATATTTTGAATATGAACTGTATATTGCGTTAATGATTTTGTTTTAAAATCATTAATAAGTACATGCACCCAAATGCAATTTGAAATAAGCAATTCAATCTTCCTCGGAAATTAAATCGTGCCATTCGGTATCGATAGAAAACAATGTCATCATTTAACGACACAGAGGGCTTTCACCATATTCAAATCACGAAAACCCGCCAAGCTATATCTCTAGCCATCCTCTGATCCTGCTCAGCCATTCAGAAGTATCATGCGTTCGAAATGAAATTATTGAAAATCCAGGATTCCTGTAATCTGCCCACACAACTTGAGCTGATTAAACTATTGGAGTAATGCGCAGACACGTCATAAGGGGGGACGCTTTAAAACCGAGTCCAACCGCCCGTTTCAGCCGTATATCAGGGACAGCTGTAATCGCTATCGGCAGTTTAAGAGGGCTGGTCACTCAGATTCGGAATTTTCCTCCGTAATGTTAAGTCTATGGGCATTGGATGCATTCGTATATTTAAAAAATCTCCTCGGGAAATTAATTTTTTTAACTTCTATTTTTTGTATACACTTCCTAAAAGATGTCTCTTTTTTTCTTAGTTCTCAAAATATTTCTAAAGTATAAACTTAATTTTATAGGAAGTGTTAAAATCTTACTCACAGTTCGCCCGCTTTTAACACATACAATATTAAATTCAGCATCGATTTTAGAAATATTTTGAAAACTAAGAAAAAAAGAGACATCCTTTAAAAAGAGTACACAGAAAAAAGATGTCAAAAATATGAATTTCCCGAGACGATATTTTAAATATACGAATGCATCAAAAGTCCATAGACTTAACATTACGGAAGAGAATTCCGAAGCTGAGTGATCAGCCCCCTTTTGCATAGCTTTCCTTTCCCCCCTCGACGCTAAACAGTAGGCACTCGGATATAACGAACGCTTGGGGAATATGAGAGATGTGTTGAGATATGGGGATTGGGTTTTCCCAGGGTAGTTGTGTAAAGGGGGAACTATCCTCTTGATCAAGGGAGGGAATCGTCACGAGTTTGGATTTGGAGGATGGGTGACCCTCTTGGGGAAGCATAAATTGAAAGACACGCATACCTATTTAAGACGCAATTAAGGGGGAAGAGAAGAAAATTGTTGCTTTTTATGATGGCTGTTGTAAATGGAGTCAAGATTTATTATGCATAGGGATGGTTTTAATAAATATTTAATAGACTTACTTAGCGTATGAAATATTGTGTGATACAAAGAGGAGTTATAAGAAGGGAAAAAAATTCTATTGGAACGCTTTGTAAGTAAAGCAGCAATTTCATTTTATGTTCATGCAATATGTATGAGAAGCAAAATGTATCCTTTTTTATAAATAAGACAACTATATATTTTATAAATATTAATAAAAGAAATCCTATTTGCATGTATAAAAGTTATATTCATAACATCATGGACTCATGAAAAGAAAAAATCCAATAAATGAAGGAATTAAAAATCACATAATCTTAGAAAAATGCGCGTGCAAAAAATGTCTATTTAAAACAGTCTTTTTAAATAAGCTGTTTAAATGGATTTAGTACATCTCAAGATGCTAGAAAAAAAATATATATGTATGCTTTTTCCAGTACTGCAAACATTTCTGCTAAATGTGTATTATAAAATAGGATGTTTAAAGAGAAGTGAAAAAATTAATTCCAGCATTAGATACGTGTTCTTTATTATTTTCCGTCACTACGATCATTTAAATGACCATGTAAATATTTTTTGTAAAAAGATAATTTTTGTAAAAAGTAACGAGTTTTTGTAAATTTATAACGACATCAAAATGTACTCGTTATCAAACGATAGAAATTAGTAAATCATTAGAAATATCATGCAGTCTTATGCCAAGTAATAAAAAAGAAGTACACAATTGGAATTATATTACTGATATTTAGTCATCATTTATTCTACGAAATTTGAAATGCAATGATGCACTAAATGATTTATAAAAAAATCCCGACCGTCTCAGCCTACAGGCGCAGGTAGATTTCGAAGTTAAGTGCTAATTTCAACAACAAAAACTAAATTATGATTAGAGGTAAACCCACTTTAACAATTTTATCTGGCCGCTTTTGAAGAGTTTTTATTTCATTTTTATATAAGAGTTGGTTATAATAAGAATTTTATATAAGAGATTAAAAAAAAAAAAAAAAAAAAAAAAAAAAAAACTTTTCCATGCTCAACAACTCGAAATTTTCTGGCATATTTTCAGATTCATTTCTTAAAGAAAAAATATGAAACCTGCTGATGTGATTTTTAAAGAGATTTATAAGCGACCTGTGTTTTTATTTTTCGTTTAATTGGTTAAAACTTGATTTATAAACAATTATTTTCTCAGTAGGACAATATTTTTCGTTTCCAACACAATCCCTTCGGGAAATTCGGTTCAAAATGCCCGCTTCGCCATCATTTTTTGAAATATATTCTGCCTCTATCAAAAAATCGACCATTACGGTAAATTACATAGTTTCTGAATAAGAGAATCTACCAATTAGGTGCGCTTGAGAGCAAAAAAGGAATTTAAAAATGAGTCAGAAAATAAGCAGTTTGGATTTAAATAACCCTTAATACGATGATTTTTTCTTCAACTACTATATATTTTTCATTTGTTTTTGCTGCAAGAACTGGTCCTGTCAAAAACGTGCCAATATAAATGTTGTAGATAATATTAAGAAGATATATAATAAATGTATGCGGATTTTATATCGTGTGAATTGATGAAGTTATGGATTTCTTTCTTCTTTAACCACCTCCTTTTGTTTTCGTTTTCGTTTTTTTTTTTTTTTTTTTTTTCTTGCGGTACGAATTGGTCCTATCAAAAACTTGCCAATATCAAAATTTTTTGATAATATTGAGAAGATTTGTAATAAATTTAATTGGATTTGATATCTTGGGAATTGACTAATTTATGAATTTTTTTTCTCCCTAAAACCCTATTTTTTGCGCCCCTTGAGCCCATTTTTAATTTTATCAAAAATCTGTGATAAATAACTTTTTGGCACTTTTTTTAGAAGTAATAAAAAATTTAAACTGATTGTGTGATGTGTATAAAAATTAGGAAGTTATTGTTTTTTTTTCTTTTTCGGTTTTAACAAAACCCTCCCTATTTCCATCACATTTGGTCCGATTTTGCCCATTAACGAACTTGACCGAGATTTTATGCCCCTTGATTTTATGAATCAGTTTGGAAGAGATTTGTGCAGAATTATGGAAATTATTGTGTCCATAAAAATGTGATAAAGTTTTTTTACTGATGGTGGTTTTGCGTTCTAGGGGTCCTGACTGGTGCAAATCTGCAAAAATTTTTCAGAATTTCCAACGCAGAGGAGAATGTAATAGGTAGTATTTCATACGAAATCTACCTAAAAATGAAGCACAAATTAGTATTCTAGGTCGTAATTGATTGGACGCTACTGGTGTAATTATTGTAAGTGTGATGTGTCACTGTAAGTGTTATTCGGTAAACATAGAAGTTTGAGGTACATATGCTTTCAGATGGCAATGAAATCATTTAACAATCCTAGTGCCATTGGTGTATTTTTTACCCGCACCTTTTTATCTTGTATCGAAATTTTCAATGTTTCGAAACAGAAAAAAGCTAAACATATTATTTTAAATCAAATTGTCACCTGAAAGTAAAAATTTACTTTCAATAGAATCAAAGTTCTCGTTCAAATCATATAAACTATCAACGCTCATTAAAAATGGAAACCTGGTACTGGAAGTGTTAAAAACTGTAGCCGTAATATTATACAAAAGATTCGGTATTTACTTGAAAATAACTATTTACTAAAATAAAAACAATGACTCGTAAGATCAACTAATAGAAGATGAATTTGATTTTGAAGAAGATTTATTTATTTATTTATTTACGAAAGCATATGATAATGTTCCAATCGCAAAATTATGGAATGTATTAAATGAAATAGGCATAAAACCACGTATTATTAGAGCAATTCAAGAACTTTACAGGCAATCAAAAACAAAGATTAAAATAGGCCAAATATTATCAAAAAATTTTATAACAGATAAAGGACTCAGACAGGAATATTGTATCTCCCCACCACTTTTTAAAATTTATGTTGAAGAAGCATTGAAAATTTGGAAGGCGAAATGCAGAGGAATGGGACTTATTATGAATGGACAATCAATTTTTACTCTACAATTCGAAGATGACCAAAATTGCAAAAAGTAAGAATGGTTTAGAGAAAATGACGGTAAAAATTAAGGTAGAATATGAGAGATGGAGACTTCATAGGAACGTCTGCAAGGCCGAATACCTATAGGAGGAACAATATAATACATATAGGAGGAAATGAGACAGACCTAAACCTAAATAATAACATAAAAATAGAAAGTTATAAGTATTATACATATCTAGGTGTAGACATTAATAGAGAAGGAAGAGTCTCATAGGAAATTAAATACAGAATTTGTCAGGGAAGAAAGGCTGTAAAATTATTAAATTCTATTTGGTGGAGCAAGGAGATCTCTAGGAAATGAAAGTATAATATGTACAACTATTGTAAAAAGCGTATTTTTATATGGAGCAGAAGGATGGAGAATTATGGAAAGAAAGAAATTAGCGGCAGTAGAAATAGATGCCCTAAGAGGATCATGCAGAGTATCAAGAATAAAAAGGATAAGAAATGAAAGAATCAAAGAAATGAGGAAAATAAAGGGAACCATACTTGATGATATTCAAAATAAGCAAATAATCTAGTATGGTCATGTTAAAAGAATGAATGATGAAAAACTACCCAAAATCACATTCAATTATAAAACAAATAACCAAAGGAAATGGTGAAGACCACGAAAGAACTGGATGGATGATATTACAAAGGCAATGAGGAATAGAGGTCTGGAAGTGGAATGGACCCTTGACCGGAAAAAATGGAAAAGGACTATTGTAGATTCTTCAGATGGTGGCATCTGACTCTATAAATCGAGTTTATATGTATATATAACAGAAAGACTCACAACCGGACTTCAGGATTCGGGTAGACTAAAAGGCGTATGTTTTAAAATTGTCATTAGCACGTAATTAAATGAATTCTAAAGCTATTAAAGGGGAAAATATCCTCATTAGAAAGTACACAGAAAGAAAAATCGAAATATGATTAAAAAAACTCATTTATTCACCTAAAATCATTTAAAACACTAAGCAATTTCCGAGGCAATCTTTACTAAACCTTGACAGTGCTCTTGTTAGGCATGATGCCATCAACCGAGGGTTAAAATATCCATTGTCGAAAAACAAAAATATCCTTAATTTACGATAAATATTTCCCAGCCTTCAATATTTCTATTTGTTGTACCATATGCATATCTATTGTAATATTGAGATATTTAAAAATATTCTTTTGCCGCAGTGCACTATAGATAATTTTTAGTACAGAGAACTTTGTACATGATAAATTACATCTAAAATTCACCCGCCCCAACTGAATAGTACGCCTGAGCGCTGACAGAAAAATGGCGGATGACATAGGCTTTTTTTTTTTTTTTTTTTTTTTTTTTTTGAAGGGGGGGTTTCAGCATTTGTACGGCTCTTTGAATTTGAATAATATTAATTTTGTAAAACTTATTCCGCATTATTTTTTTCTGAATCTCTACTAAAAGTGTATATTTTGTCAAAAACTGCTACAGTTTGAGGTGCGGGAAGAAAAATATATTGATTTTATGCTGCGATGTTGTTTTGTAAATATAAGCAACTTTAATGGTAATTATTGGAACTACCAAATGTGTGGTCCCTTAAGTATACTTTTCCAGTATAGGGGACTTGGCACGACAGAGATAATGTTTGGCGACAGAAGGAAATTTTCATGCATATTTTCAGGCAATCTATTCATTATCACATATAGACTAGCAATTTTTCCAATATTTATACAATTTATTTAATATAAAGGACTTTTATATTATTTCTACTTTATTTTCAAACAGAAGTAAATTGTATATAAAATATTAATAATACATAAAAAAATGTATTATATTTGTATGTATTTTAAAAATACATACAAAAATAAGCAGAATAGTTCATTAGCTTTGTATAATAGCTCTTTACACCATTTGGCAACAAATGTTACTTCCTGAAGCGAAGCTTTTAAAAAACCGCCAAGGCCCCTATACAGGAAAAGTACCAATTTAACAAAATGGACAATCTCATTAATAAATTCCTGTAGCAATTGCAGTTGTAATTTCAAAATATGTATAGATATGTAAAATAATAATGAGGAAAATTCAGTTAATATTCTGCTCTTTTTTTTTTTTTTTTTTTGTATTATAATGCGTCAACGCCATAAAATTTTATAGTGCTTCCAAATTAAGTTTAATGTAAAAGTATTAATTTAATGGTTTTCACTTTCTGTATAAAATATTTCAACATCACAAACAGTAAAGGAACCATTATCTTTGGTACTTTAGTTTCAACTTTATATAGTTTTGAAAAATGCCTTTTCTCAAATATGTTTTTTTTTTTTTTTTTTTTTTTTTTTTTGCTAGTTCCTTATTAAAGATTTAACATGCTCATGAGAAAACTTCCCTTATATCAGACACGTTTTTTTTACACATATGTAACAAAAAGTTTATAAAAACTTTTCTTAAAAGATTAATGTTCTGTCAAACAAAAGAAATAGATATTTTACCTCGTTTTATAAGTCGAACTACTAACAAATCAAACTTAGTTTGAGTGAGGTCCGAGACTTAGATTATTCACTTTAAGACTACATGATGAATGACTGTAAATATTTTTACGTTAGGATGTTCAAAGTTTATTGTCATATTTTGTCAATAAATCAAAAAGATATATAAAAGAAATAAACTCTCAGTTAAAAAATATATATATAACATAAAAAAGTTGAATTCGTCAAAGAGTAAGAAAATTTACTTTGATAACGACTTGTATAATGCTAAATTTAGAAACTAGTATTTATTATTTTTTAAAACAGCTGTCAAATATACACATCCCAGTATAAAAAGATAATTATACACATTAAAAATATATTTGTAATATTTCACTTATATTAAATCAAAACGATTTTGCTCTTAAAATTTATTCATTCATAAATATTTATTCAAAAACTTTCCCTAAAATCTTTGATTTCGATGAAAATTATATTATCTTCTTTGGTTAAAATTGACATTAAAAAAAAAAATGTTTTTATTAAGCAGATGTTGAATATTGATATTAATTTTTTTCTCTTTTTATCTGAAAGTTTTGTGACCATAATTTACATGAAATAAGCATTTTCTACGTGCATATAGCATATACGGAAACTAAGTCTATGTATGATAACTTAAAAATATGGACAATCTCATCAGTAAATTTTAGTAGCAATTGCAGATGGAATTTAGGGAAGAAATATACATTTAAAAGAATAGTAATAAGAATTCATTTTACATTCTGAAAGATATATATATATATATATATATATATATTTTCATATTACAATAAAGCCAACGTCTTAAAATTTTATAGCGCTTCCAAATAAAATTTAATGTAAAAGTACTAAGTTAATGGTTTTCACTTTAAGTATAAAATATTTCTACATCGCAAATAGTAAAGAAACCATTATCTTTGGTATTTTACTTTCAACTTTATATAGTTTTGAAAAATGTCTTTTCTCCGATATATTTTTTTGCCAGTACCTTATTAAAGACTTAACATGCTCATGAGAAAACTTCCCTAATATCAGACACAATTTTTTTTTACACATATGTCAGGAAAAAGTTTATGAAAACTTTTCTGAAAAGATTAATGTTCTGTCAAACAAAAGAAATAGATATTTTACTCAGTTTTATAAGTCGAACTACTAACAAATCAAACTTAGTTTGAGTACAGTTCGAGACTATAGATTATTCACTTTAAGACTACATGATGAATGACTCTAAATATTTTCCACGTTAGGAAGTTCAAAGTTTATTGTCATATTTTGTCAATAAATCAAAAAGATATATAAAGAAAATAAACTCTCAGTTAAACAAAAATATAATATAAAAAGTTGAATTCGTCAAAGAGGAAAAAAAAAATTGATAGCCCTTTGTCTAATGCTAAATTTAGAAAGTAGTATTTATTATTTTTTAAAACAGGTATACACATATCAGTATAATAGGATAATTGCATACATTAAAAATATATTTTTATTATTTTACTTATCTTAAATCAAAATGATTCGCTCTTAAAATTTATTCATTCATAAATATTTATTCAGAAAATTTCACTAAAAGCTTTGATTTCGATGAAAATTAATTTACCTTCTTTGGTTAAAATTGACATAAAAAAATGTTTTTAATAAGCAGATGTTGGAAGTTGATATTAATTTGTTTCTTTTTTCATCTAAAAAGGTCTATATCTATAATTTAATTGAAAGTAAGTATTAAAAATTACTTGAAAAAATTTAAACGGCGCTATGACTGATTTATGATAAGCATAAATAAATTTTGTACAACAACAAGAAAAAGAAATTCAAACACAGATTTTTGATAGCTTTTTTTTTAAATTTTTATTATTGTTTTAATTTTTGCATTTTTTTTAATACCGTCTCATTAACCCTTTGCACTCGAGGGCTCCGGAGCGATGCCATTTAAAATTTGTCTTCAAGCTCGAGGGCTCCGCTACGAAGACAATGCAAATAATTTTATGATACCTGTCTAGAAAAGCCAAGATTACACATTTCCAATTGCTTCGATAGGTATCACACTTTGGACGATTACAAAATGTAATAATTTTATATATATGTTATATATATATATATATATATATATATATATATATATATATATATCATAACATTTGTATTCATGAAGAATTAAAAAAATAATAAGATATAACGAAAATCGCTTCGAGTTGCTGGTAATACGAATGAAAAAAAAACTTCGAGTGCAAAGGGTTGAATCAGAAGCAAACATGAACATAATAAATTAGAAGCTTCACAAACATTTATAGTCTAACTCAAAATCAGTGCATACAGAAATTAAATGCACGCTTTAAACATTAAATTTGTATACTTTTGTAAAATACTTTTAGTTGATTAAAACATGCACTCGACTGCACATATGACGAAAGATAAACTTTCTTTCGTGTTATTTATCTTAAATACTATGATCGGAAGAATTAGTTGTTACATTAAAAAAGAAAGAAAAAAAAACTAATAGTTATTTAAATAGTTTAGAAAAATCGCTTTTGGCATAAATGTGATCGGGACGAAAAGAAACAAATCACTAGAAAACAGGAGTTCTGCTTTTTCAGAATTTAGTGTCGCTCCCGATGGAAAAAATATATATTTATATAAATAGAGACAGTCCAAAACATATTTCAGTTTTAAGACTTAAAGCACACGATTTATTTTATATAAAATGACATCATTCACATCCGGATAAAGAAATCCTCTCTTACAATATAGTCTACAGTAAAGTATGCATATGACGTCACTAACGCTAAATAATACACAAATTTAAAAAAAGGGATGTCGTCATTCAAGAAGCTCGACAAAAAAATCGACTATATATTGATTGATATGCCTTCATTTGTTTGTAATATTAATATAGATACTGAAAATTATATATAGTTTATAATAGCGCCATGTTTTATCAGAAATATTTTTTTTTTTTTTTTGCAAAATATTTTTTTGCAAATCTTTTATTTTTTTTTTTGCAAATTTTAATTACATTTTTTCAGTTTTTATGGAAAAATGGCAACAAAAAGATATAATTACTATTTTCCACTTATTTTTCCTTGACTTTCTACAGAAATGGAGTACTTCAGTTGCCAAAAGTAAAAAAAAATCGTTAAAAACTACAAAAAATCAGTATCTCAAAAATAGATTGAGATGCATTTTCAAATAAATTGCATTTCAAATACTTTCCTTTCTCAATACGACGGTATACAAATTGAAAATGTGCGATGCTTAGAAGTTTAAAATATTGCAATAGAGTATTTAACAGTACAGTAATACATCTGCTTTGTTTTATGAAACGCCAAGCATCATCACTGGATATTGAGAATTTTACAACAAAATCCGGATTACAAAGACGCAAACAAAAAAGAGAAAAAGAATCAAGTCGGAAATTGTACATCAAACTTGGCAAATGAGGTGCGTTCCTACTATAACTAGTTTTATAAATATTCTCATCTTGGTCCAATAGCTATTGCTCCCTTATGCAAAAACGCATGAATAGAAAATTTGTTACGACGATATATATTAAATTCAGTAATACGGAAATAATAGGACGTAATTACCATGGCAAACGGGAATCATTACCCATCAAGGAATATCATTGAATTAATTACTTATGATAGAATTTAATAGAATGAAGAAAACTTTTATTAATATCTTTTTAAGTGTTGATTTAGTTTTCATAAAATTTGAAATGATTCTACAAAATTCTGCAACGATTATATATGCTAAATTTCAAACCATTCGATTGAGTTGTCTTTAAGCTGTTATATGCGGACAGACGGACGAACAGACGGATGGACCAGACGACGATTATACGTTCTAAGTATCTATATTATAAAGGACAAACATATCTGTGCGTAACGCATACGTCATTTTGCGAATGGCAACACTTTGAAATTTGAAATAAAAAATTTCAGTTTTACAATTTATGCTACTGCAAATTTTTAAACTTCTAAACACCGCACATTTTAAATTTTTACATCGTCGTATAAGGAAAAAAATGCTCTTTTAAATGCAATTTATTTGAAAGCTCTATCTCAATTTAATTTTAAGATATTATTTTTTTTTTGTAGTTTTTATTACTTTTTTGTAATCGTGACAACTGAAGTACTCCATTTCTGTTGAAAGTAAAATAAAATTTAAAAAAAAAAAACGAAATAGTAGATTGCTGTACCTTTTTGTTGCCATTTTATCATAAAAACTGACAAAAAAAATTAAATTAAAATACTTGCTATGTCAAAAATATAGTCTGTTATAAACCCGGTGAGTTTTGGCTTTATTTCGTTTTTATTTATCAAATAAATGATTTTTAATTTATTGCGATTTAACTTTACAAACGATACAACACTTTCTCTTTACAAAAATGTATTTTAAAGAATATTTGTGTCACTTATTTTCTCCGCATTTATTTAATTCGTATCAAAAATCTGAAATAAGGCAATTTTATAAATCCGTGTGAAATTACATTTTCGGAATTTTGAAAAAATATAAATTTATGACTTCTGATAAAACATGGTGCTATTATAATTGATTGTATAATTCATATTTTTCATATGAAAAATGTTTTTTTTTTATTTTCAGTGAGCAATCTAAAAAATATATAGCATGTAAAAAAAAATATTACTTTTCAAATAAACAAATTGGTTTTCACCTATATTCTGTAACCCGGGAAGCCCGGGCACGATCCCCTAGTTTATATAATTACAAAAACACCTAAAAGAACAGAGAAATAGAGATCTATCAATGTATATTATGCTATAAATGATTCAAACTCTATTTTACCGGAGTTTTGTACAACAAAGTAGTTATCTTCAAATTTTTTGCTTATTTCTATGTTAACATTGAAAATGATAACGTATTCTACATAATATACTTATTTAAATCATGAAAAAATAAATATATTTAAAAATCAGCTATACTATTTCATTTTTTAAGTAAAATAATATTTCCAAAAACCAAAGATGTCACACAATTTAACGGAATTATGTTCCTAAAATAACTTTTGATTTTGTGACAAATAAATGTATCAAGGGAAAGATGTAATTATAGATTTTAGAATCACGTTTTTATCGCTCTGTTGGTTTCTGTTTTAAGGAGAAAAATGATTGATGATGTTCAATGGGGAAGAAATGAACATTTATGACAAAGGTGGACAATGTCAGAATTAACATTTAATTCAAAGACTAAAAGCACTTCCTATTTTTGTCATGTTTCAAGAGCAGCATTTATCATAAAGTATTTTACTTTATATTTATTGGCTCTCTCAGTTTCAAAAGAAATACATTTTATATCATATATCAAAATGTGGCAACGACTGATCAATGAATTTAGATTTTATTTCTATTTTGTTAATTTCTACACATTGCAAAATTTCAATTTTTGCAACGTCGAATACAAAAGAAAATGTTCTTTCAGATGCAATTTGTTTGGAAACTGTATCTCAATTATTTTTAATGTGCTTAAAAATAATTTTAAAGCATGATTTTTTTCAAATCTCTATGATAGATATTTCAAATATCTATTGCGTGCAGTCCGATTACGAAAGATTAACACGTTTGGAGTTAAGAGATTTTAATTCTGACTAATATTCCATGCATCTTCATAAATAAAAAAATAAAAATATATAAATAAAATAAATATATTAACGCTTAAGCCACTGATATTCTCTGAAACCAAAAAAGCTGGTGTAAGTAGCGAAATATTTGGCGATTTCTTCTGTACCATCAACACCTGTCATGAGACTAGCACGAAACTATCTCTTTTAATAAATTTCAAAACTTTATTACAATTCATAAATGATACTTTTCATATAAAAAATGATTTTTGGTGTTATTAGTGGGCAATCTAAAAAATATATTAAATGGGAACTGTCTAATAGAGTTTTTCATTTTTAAAAATGATTTTCACTTATATTTTCTAACACGAAAAAAAACGGGTCTCCTAGTATATAGAAATGAGAAAAATAGAAAGCATATATATTTTCTCTTCATCAAATGAAAATGGTAATCTGCGAATGCGAAAATCATACTTATTTTACGTTTTAACGCGGTATTAGAACTATCCTGTTAAACAGTCTTTGAAAATCGAGATTATATTTTTATTGTTATTATGTATATTCCATTTTAATAATTTGAAATTATAATCTTTAAAATACCATTTTAATAATTTTTAATTATCATACTCTTCTGAGAATAGAATAGGTGTGTTATTTAACAACGTGTATCGTGCAGTCATTGCCTATACATACATTTATATTCATAGTGTACATATATTTATATTATACATATATTTTTCATTTTATTTTATGTGTATAAGAAAATCATATGTGCACTTAGTTTTGCTTAAAATTAAAATTATAATAAACGCTTTAGTTTATGCCTATTAGTTTAAACCTATATTTTACCCAGCGTCACGCGTGGAACAACAAGTACTATTATGCACAGTACTAAAAAAATTAAAGGCAGAGTTACGTAAATCGTTGTAAAGACAGATACTGCGAAAACATTTTACCACCAATGAAAATTGCTTCATATCAGATTTTCAACACCATCAGGGTAACTTGTTCAAAAGACTTTTACTTTCACCAATGTGTAGTGCTTGTTTACGAAAATTGAAATTTCAATAACAAACATTTTTGGAGGCCTCAAATGCAAAAATTAATGTTATAAGTTGGAAAAACTATGGACTTCCTAGAAACTGCCTCCTGGTCTGTATATTTTACTCAACAAAATTCGTATTTCGCTTTAAAATTTTATTTTCGTCAGTCGTTTAACATATAATCAAAATCTGAAATTTATAAAAGTTTATTTAAATATTAAATTTTATATTTAGCAATTTATTAGATTATATTTAATATTTTATTCATTACTTTAAAGAATTATTTTTCTAATGTAAATAAATAAGTAGTCAATTGCATCTGTTGTAATGTAATAAACTTACTATAAAATTCACACCACACATATTACATGAAAATACGTCATGTAAATAGAGTTTATAAACCAACATAATTTTAAAACAAGTTATTTTTAACACACAACTGTAATTCTTAGCATTTCCTTCCATGCCTTTCCAACAAACTTTATTTTAAAAACTAATATATCAAGATGCAACCAATATTTACTTTAAAAATAAAATAAATAATGATAATTTGCATTCTCATTTTGTTTTACCTTCAACTGATCCGTATCACATTTTCTAGTTTTTAAAATAGAAAAAAAAAGAGAAACATCGTCAGTTTAAATTGATACCGTTAGTAAATTTCTTGTAAAGAATCTCATTCTCCTACATTGTGTTTCTAGCTGCCTTTCCCTTGAAATGCAAATTTCTGAGGAAAAGACAATTTGTTTTTAAAAATCGATGAAGAGGAAGGAGATGCATATTCTGTCATGGAGTGTTGTCATCTCTTTTGCGTTTTCGACCTGTACGATCCAAATTTCCTAAGAACAGGGAATTTGTAGAATCTGTTATATGGCTTCTTCCAAGCTTTATATTTTGTTACAAATGAAAAAATGCGGCACATAAAAGAAACTATAGAATTGTTGGATGTTTTTCGAAAAAACTTTTATAGAGTGCGCTCACGATAATTTTAAACCAAATAATTACGACTAATCATTAACGGTGAGATAGGCACGCAAATATTTATTACGCATTTAGTCGCGTGGGGGACATATGTCCCCCATTTTAAATATGCCGCTTTTGTTCTTTAAAACCCTTTCACCGTCCGAGGGTATTGCAGTAATTTTATAAGAATGCTTGTAAATTCCAATATATATATTTTTTAAATCTCAGTTTCATGCTATAATATCTTTAATATCACTACTTTCTATATAAGGTTAAAAATAGAATTCTGTTTAAAATATTTTGTTCTACATCCATTTTAACAGGATTTCTAGGAACGGAAAAATCCGGGCCAGGCGGTTAAAGGGTTAAAAAAAAGAGTAGTAATAAAGCAATATTCTAAAACAGAAAATACACATTCCAAATTTATATTTAAAAGTTACACGTGTTTAAGAACAATAAAATTACAAAGAGGTAGGGAATCCGAGAAAGAGAAAAATACAAACTTGTAAAATATAAACTTGTAAAATACTTTTCAAAAATACATACTTGTCATATGCCATGAATGATATATGTTACCCGCGCTCCTAACGTAAATTTAAAGTCTCGAAAACAGTACACTAGAGCCGATGTTAAAACTAGTTCGTTAAGTCGAACACTTTTTTAACGCATCAAATAAATCTAACTAAAATTTTAATATTTTGAGGAAAATTTTTTGAGGAAAATTTTTTTTATATCCATCATGCAACACTTTTTAAAACTAACGGAATCGCTTTTTCGTTAAATGAAATGGATATCTAATAGCAATTTAATGATCTATAGCAAACATAATGTAATGCAACTTAATGATCCTTCTAAATTTCATTGTGTTTTAATATCCTAACATCATTAAAATTCAAACCATTTTTCCTCACAGATCATAATGTAATGGATTTATTCTATGCGTCCCTGTATTTGAACTATAAATGTGCGTTATTGCACGAATCCCGCATTACTACAGCCTGAGAAAGCATGCTGTAATCACCCGTCGTCCATTTCTGTAAAAGCGATATAATATTACACATAGATATCGCTTTTAGTGAAATGTTGGATTTACATAGGAATTATTTTCAGTGTACAGTAGAGTCCGGACTATCTGAGTTAATATGGACCAAGCTCACCTCGGATAAGCAAAAAACTCGGATAAACCCTATTTACACAAATCGTCACCAACTAAGGAGATGAAATATAAATTTTCATATAATTCATTAATTTTTATGGCACTTGCAACATTTCTTTGATGTACATTTCCGTTACTTTTATAAGAAAAACGGGGAATGAAATTGTTTATTTGAAATGTTGAACCCTTGATAGTTTTTTGTTTGTTAAATGTCAATTTTGTTGCTGTTTTTTTTTCTCTGCAGTATTATGCAACTGCATAGCTATTAATTTCAATGATTTTACCTTACCACTAAAACTTACTAGTAAATTTTGTACAATTCAATCGCCGAAATCTAACAATTGTCAACCAACGATTCAACATAGCAAAAATGTATATTAAATTTTAGATGTAAAAAACCGTACAAATTGGCAGCTATGTGATTCTATTAGTGTCATGAAAACTGCAGCTGTAGCCTCTTCTTTCTGCGCTAATATTAAAATAGTTTTTTCCAATCGAACTTATACTTTTGGAATGGATCATTTTCTGTTGATGGATTGATAGATTCTATTATTATGAAACAGCCATTATACTAGGTTGAGCAAAAAGTTCTCGGAAATTTGTGAAATTCGCGTTGTTATGCGCAAATTAACAACGAAAGCAACAGGGGCTATTCTTTAAAGTAGAGACCATCATAGTCCACGACTTTCTGCCACCGTTCTGCCAGATTCCGGATTTGCTGGCTAAGTTTGTCGCCGTTACCAGCACCTTCATCCTCATTAATCTCATCGATGGCTTTCAGAATCGTTAATCCTTTTCTCTAATAATGCCGGGTCAACACACGCAAATCCTACTGTTCAATAGACGTTTTTGATCCAAAGTTCCTGAACTCCTATAAATATACCACTAGTACTCCTATATTCGACACAAATTCTGGTAACTATTAGATAAAAAATTTCCCAGAACTTTTTGTTCAAGCTAATAAATGAAGTGTTAGCTGAAGATGAAAGAGTACAAAAAGTTAGAACTCAAGATTTTCAAGTCCGAATGGAGAAAAAAAAATTGCCTCTAACTTTTTACGGCTGCTCTTTCATCTTCACCTAACTCATCATTTATAATAGCTGTTTCATAATAATGGAAGCCATCAGTCCATCAGAAGAAAATAACTCGGTTAAAGCGGAAATTCGATGAAACGGGACTCGGATAATCGGGACTCTACTGTAACACTAATTTTATCGAAATAAGGACTTCTGCATTAAAAATTTTGGCAATGAAATTTCTATTTTTTTTTTAATAACCAATATTAGTAAAATGATTATCACTTACTATTGTATGGGATTGGTTCAAGATGCTATGATATTGGCAAATCAATATTCCTTATATTGTATGCTAAGTTCTTGCAAATATTTCACTCATCAAAACTATTTCCAATGAAATAACAATATTGCTTAAAACTGTACACTGTAAAAAAAGACAAATGTTTCTTAAGGGGGTAGGATACCTTTGAACACGTCGAAAAAGTAAAAAGTATCACTATGTTACAAGCTTTATAACTCGTGTAATACATCAAAAATAAAAATAAAACTTCATTTAAATATAAAGCTCATATGTAAATTTATATTTTAAAATATATATCTACTTGTAAATCCTACTTGAAAAAAAATATTGCGCGCATGATAAAATCTGAAAATAGACATATAAAGAGGAAATTTTGTTGAAAATAAATGCATAATAGTGTTACCTTTATACTAAAAACAGACTATTTGTAAAAAATATCGACTAAATTAAAAAATTAACAAAAATTAAAAAAATTCACTTAAAAAAATATTTTTAAAGTACAAAAACAGAAAAAAAAATCTTAACTTTTTCTGGTTTTAGTTGTAGAGGATATACAAACGAATATGTGGTAAAAAATTCTTTTGATTGCCATGCATAGCTTTTCAGTAACACTGCGCGCAGTATCAAAATTCATCGTTTTGAATAAACTCAACGCAAAGTTTAATTATCCTATGTAGTCTTAATAAAGTAGCCATAATTAGTAAACAAATGGAAATTTCTTAATGCGGTTTTTTCCATATTGTTCAGACACGATTACAGAATCAAAATATGTATTAAAAATTCGAAAACTTTCAATGTTTAAAGGTATCCTACCTCCTTAATCTACGACAATATTCAATAATCACGAACGCAAATATATAATAAACTCTTCCGAGTCACCCACAGTTCTGAAAAGCGTTCCTTTATCTTTAGAAACTTCGAAAAACGATTTATTTTCTAAATTTAAGGAAGAATTTATAAAAATAATTTTTTATTAGCTGTCCGTAATTTTTGGAAATGTTTCTTAGCAGTTTTTACAATGCATTAATCTGTTCTCTGCACCCGGAAAATCTGTTTTTCGGATTAAATCCATTCTGATGTAAACATTTTCAGCTGCGTAACTTAATTTCTGCATACAATGGCAACAAAGTAATGTTAATTTAGAATGTCTGTTCAACATGTTTTCTGAATATCAAAATACTTGCATGAGAATTGATAGCATCCGAAAAAGGGATATTCCGATTTGAGAAAACTAATTTTCACATTGTAAAAGCTATTCAGAAACGTTTCCAGAAATTACGGGCTGCTAATAAAAATTTATTTTTATAAAATCTTCTTTGAATTTCGAAAATAAATTGTTTTCTGGGGTTTTTAAAGATAAAGGGACGCTTTTTCGCACTCGGAAGAAGTTATTGTGTATTTTCGTTCTTGATTATAGTACATTTTTGTAGATTAAGACACATCTTGAAAATTGCAGGTAAGAAACATCCATCTTTTTCTACAGTATACGATGAAAAATATTTGGAATAAAATGCCGCTTTTCAATAAATGTGTAATTTACTTTGGAAATTCCACAGTGTAATAGTAATGCTATCGAAACAGTGATTTATACATTAAAAATAGTGGCAAAGAAATTAAAAAAAAATTTCATACAATTATTGGTGAAGCGAATATAAATTACAATTGCAAAAAATTGGTACAAGATATTACGATATTGTAAAAAAAAATATCCGTTATAATGGGTCGTATTATCTCACAAAAAATTTACTCATTAGTAATAGTTCCAATAAAATATCAATATCGGTTAAATATTGGCTTTATGTGGAAAATTTACGTAATAGAAATACTGGATTCACATTAAAAATAGTTGAAATGAAATGCTAATATTGCAGAAATAAGGAATTCACATTTGAAATACTGACAAAAAATACTATTTTGTTTTTACCAATATTCGAGCAATAATTCCAAAACTTAAATAGACAAGCTTTATGGAAATAGGATGCCAATACAATCTATGTATCGCAATATAAAAATATATTTGCCCAGTATTTTCTTGCTACTAGAAATGCATTACCAGCTCACTATATATTGTAACGGCATCAGTCAATAAATAAATTTAATGCTCATATTTAGAAATCAAACCAATTTTCTATGATATTTTGAAAGAGAAAATATAAGTGTTCTTAGAAAATTTTCCCTCATGCACATATATAACCAATGTTAATAATTCCAAAACTTAAACACTTAAATTGTGAAAATATGAGACCAATACCGTCAATATATCTCCAATATAAAAAAAAAATTTCGCTCAGTCTTATCTTGCTACTAGAAATGCATTACCAGCTCTTTATATATTGTAAAGTCAGCTTACAACATATTGAAAAGTCAGCTTTTGTAATTGTAGTCTATAAATAAATATAATACTTATATTTAGAAAGAAAAAAATGCTAACAAATTTTTAAAGAGAAAATATAAGAGTTATTAGAAAATTTTCCGTGAGGCACATATATATCCAATGTTTAAAATAATTATATTGGCAAATATTCTTTAGATTGTTTCTTTATTTTAAGTTCATGAAAATTTAAAAGATATATTATCATTATCCTTTTTTGCACCTTGATGAAAATATTACCTGAGAGATTACTCCGGTTGAGGAAAAAAAAAAAGGTCAGACAAACGTAATTGGCAGACGAACATAGACGTCACGAACATTCTGACAATGATAACACGATCGTGACAATCTCGCTAAGACGGCCTGTAACAAAGATGACAGAAAATCTGCAGCTGCTGAAAGGATACAACATTTTTACTTCTTAACTTTTTACTTCTCTTCATTCATCGGGTTATCTTCGTCAAGAAAAAAAAAGGAACGAAGTATTTTTAAAATGTTTATTTTAATATTCAGGCTTTGCACATGCAAAGTATGAAATATTTCGCAATAAAATAGATAGTGTTGAAAAAAGTCAAAGAAATAATCCGCCGTCAATCGATTTTTATGGATTTGACTTTATTACCTTATAAATAAATAGAAAATATTATATCTGCGCTAATAATAATAATAAAAAAAAATAAATAAATAAACTATTTTTGACAGTATGTACACAGCGACACCCAGCGACCGATTTTGGCGTCTGATGAATGTATATATATATATATATATATATATATATATATGCTTGTTTTTTTACCGTTTTTAGTGGATCAGTAGTAATGAATGGTGGGGATGATTAAGCACCTGGTGCTGAGGCACTGTCTGTACCGCACTTTCTGCGTTACTGCATATACCACATCAATTATATATTTTAAAAACATTAATCCCTTTTTATTTTTACGAATCAATTACTTTGTAAGTCAATGAATATATTAAAATTTGCTGAGAAGAAATCTCAAGGAACTAGAACAAAATTCCAATTTAGAAAGTACAGCTGTCATTGCAATATATTACTTTCGCTGAGATATTAAGCTGTTCCGTTTAATCAAGGTTTTAACGTAACGCACGTACAATTGCATTCTAAAATTGGATGTATTTGTAATTAAAGGTGAAAGTTTAAAACTTTTATAAATGTTGTTTCTTTTTTTTTGCGTTAACGTTTTTTTAACGTTTAATTATTTAAACGTTTACGTTACGTTAACGTTTTTTTAAGTTAAATACTTAGTACAAGAAATCTATGTTATTTTTTCAAGAATATTCAAATAATGCTACTCATATGAATTTATAAATGAATAAAATACTATGAAAACTGATTTAAAAAAAAAAAAAAAAAAAACTAGCTTTAAACGAGGAATTTTTTTTTTTTTTTTTTTTTTTTTTTTTTTTTTTGATATGTTGAAAATCTTTAACATTTTTAAATTAAGCGGCTTATATAAACGTTCTTGTACATTTTATCTGAAGAAATATCAAACTTTCACAGTGTACATATGTTCTAAAGAAGGAAAAAAATACTAAGCAAACAGAAAACTTTTTTGTGTCAATAAATTTCCTCAGAAAAAACACTCTAAACAAAGAAACCCATTCTAACTGTTTTATACCTTGATGTTACTGGGTTACAAAAAGTATTTGTTAAATGAGTAATTTTGTATCAGTTAAAAAAATATCGAGGAAAACTTTTCTTGAGATTTTTTTTCTTAGGAAAGTGGAAAGAGAATTTATTTTCGCATTTAAATAGAAAGACCGGATTACTAATGAATATTTGAAAATTAATTCTATTAAAAAAAAAAAAAAAAACTTCATAGAAAGAAATTTATCTGTATAGCTATATCTATATCTATTTTGAGCTTTGGTTGGTAATACTAATCTCATTTTTTCTGGTTTAATGGAAAAAAAAGCAGTTAGTCACTTTCATGGTTTATACGATTTCCATTTTATATGATTTGTTTATATCTTAACTTTCTGGATAAATCTGATAGGGCATTTTTAGAATAAGCCTTCAAAGCTAAGCTTGTAATTCTCAATTAGAAATCAACTGTGTTTTACTAATATTGGGAAATAATGCCCCTGACGAGAATTTCACAATATGAGTTTAAATTTTTATTCATTTTTTTATATTTTTTTGTAATAATTCTTTTACATTTCCAATTAATCCACATTAATATACAGCATTTTGGATAATCAGTTTTATGGTAACATAAATTATTTCATTTTTATGGTAAATTTTTCGTTTGTTAAAATGCTTTTTTAATTGCAAAAAATTTTACTATATATATATTACATTTTTTCTATGTTTAATAAATTTTCTTTTACTTATTTCGCTTGAAATGATGATATGTATACATACATACATATATATATATATATATGTATATTTTATATATATATATATATATATATATATATATATATGCATATATATGTATATATATACAGATGGGTGACAAAATAATACGAACACCCATGAAAAATTCATGGTCCATTTCAAAGAAGCAGAATGCACAGGTCACTTTGCACTCAATTCTTCCACCTAGTGGTTATGAAAGGGAAAGGTATCAGTCGCTCAACATCAGTCGTAGATGTTTCAGGCGCTTACCATACGCTCTGGAAAACTCAATAATTACTGACCTACCGGAGTTCGAAAAAGGAATGATTGTTGGAATGCGATGCGCGGGTTTCTACGTGACGAAAACAGTCAATTATTTGGAAAGTGCAAGGAGTACTGTGTCAGCCGTTATGACAGCGTACACGAAATGCGGTAAAGTGTCGTATGCAAAGTACAACAGTGGACGAAAAAAAAAGCTTTCTGAGAGTGATAAAAAAGAGTTGACCCACATAGCGGTCCGAAAACGCAGGCAATCTTTATCTCAGATAACGTCAAAGATAAATAGTTATCTCCAGAATCCCATTTCAGAAAGAACTGTTCAAAGGGAACTTCATGCTTCGAACATTTATGGAACAGTTGCAATTCGTAAGCCATTGGTGTCATAGGTGTTCGTATTATTTTGTCACCCATCTGTATATATATATATATATATATATTATATAAAGGATCAAACTTCATTTTTAATTTACAAAACTATATTTATAATTTGCATATTAATTGTTGTAAATGATCATTTGTAATCATTTATAATGGTTTTATATACATATATATACAATAAACTTATAAGTAAAACAAAAATCTTTAAAGACAAGATTTTATTATAAAGCACTAAAGTAAAAAAAAAGAAAAAAAATGGCTAAACAATTTTAAATCTAGATTCCTTGCTCGAAAAAAACGATGAAAGACCTCCTCAGAATCGAAGCCACATCTGCTCGGCGCTGAACTCAAAGATGGCGCATTTACCCACGATTCCATGGCTTGCTCGAAGAACATCAGCTTATATCTGAAGCAATCAATGACATTTACGTAATCCCATACGTGATGACATTTACATGATCACATACTTGATAACATTTACATACCCTTAGGGAAGAAATGTTTTAGTTCCCTGAGGAGTGACGGAGGTAAATTGTAAATTTCATTTTTTTTTTTTTTAATAGAATAATGTACTGAGACCGGAATTATGCCACACTGCAAAAAATTAGGTGAATTCTAGCATCGGGAGTGTGTTAAAATTTGACTGCAAGATTTGAGCCAAGCGGATAGGCAAGTCGAGTTAAATAAAAACTTGTAATTAAAATTTAATCGCATGAGCAAAAAATAAATTTAAAAATAGAAGTTAAAGTGGTATTAAATGAAAGAGTGGAAATAAAAATATATAAAAACTCTGAACGAAATATTGAATCGTTAAAGGAGTTTCCTATCCAGAATTAATAGTGATGATATGTTATTTCATCGAATATTGGCCACATAAGTCCTAAAAATTACAATATTATGATCTTGATAACACACCGAAAAAACCCAAAATGATAGAATTATATTGAAATAAATTAAATGACAAATAAAAAACACAAAACAATTAACAGAAACAGCTCACAAAACAGGAAAAAATGTAGATTATATAAAGAGAGAAAGAGAGTTATCTTAAAATTTATAATAATTTATTGTTTAGAAAATTGTTATTTATATAACTTATCTCATATCTTAACCTCTTCAAGGGCGTTTTTTTGTGGTGAAAAAAATTAACTAACACTAAAAAAAAAAATAATAATAAAAAAAAAAAAATAAACTAACAGTAAATTTCCTTCTTACAATTTCCACAAATTTTTAAAACTTAATATATTTAATATATCTGATATTGTTTTTATAAAATATGAACGATTTCTTCAAATAATCCAACAACACTGACTGCCGAAAAATTACTTCACGCTTTTTTTACATCTCTAACTGTATACATCGGAAATAACATTATTAGTTCAGCAAAAGTATATTTTTTTACTTTCCTAGGTCTTGTTGAGGGTTTCTGTAGTGAATAAGTTATTATCAAATTTTTGTTCTTTTTTATTATTGACAGTAATTATAATTATAAAAAACTAAACGTCTACAGATGTGGCCAAGGATGTGAAAATGTTAATTTGAAACAGTAGTACAATGAATGATAAACAATATCTCTCAATAAGGAATACAAAATACAATACAAAATGTGCTCCTTAATAGGCAAAAAAATATCTGCAAGATTCAACGCATACTCAGGTGTATTTGTAATGAAATGAATCCTGAACATCTAAAGATAGCGATACGCATAGCGCATAATGGATGGTAGTTAAAATGTAATATTCCGAGGTCAAATATAGACAATAAAGATTTAAAAGTAAATGTTTGTTGATTTTTTTGTTGTTGAGTATTTTATTTCTAGTTACAAATTTTCATCTTTTCTATGCAAATATTTCTCTAGTTTGAGAGTTCTTTATTTTCTAAAATTTTCGTTAGACCACACAGTAAAACATAAAACAAAACTAATAGTGCATTATGACGAAAAGCAAAATATAAAAGAAAAATCGCTGTATCGCAGTTTACATTTTAAAAATTAGAAATACCACAAGAAAAAAATATATTCTGAAAAAATGTTTGGATAAAAAAAAACCACTGTATCGCATTTTTATATTTTAAGAATTAGAAACACTACGAGAAAAAAATATATATATTCTGTAAAAAATGTTGCCTAATTACTTCTTCAATTACATTTGTAACATTCAGGATAAATTGAAAAATTTTTAGCATTCATTTTCGAACTTTTTGACATTTGTGACTTAATTTTCTGGCTTCAACATGGGAACCAAATTGAATTATCAGGTTTCCAAATTGACTGGCAACTTTGAACTACGATTAATTATTCAAAAGTTTTTATATATAATGTAAAGAGCTGAGCGATCCAAAGCAAAAGATCCACATGGTATGTATCAAGTATCATTAGTCAAAGGTAAATCAAACTAATTCATCATGCTGTTGAAATTTTTATTTCGCGAAAGAGCTTAATTTTCCATTGAAAATTTTCTTTTTAATTCTCAGTGGTAACTTGAGGAATGCACGTGAGAGTTGAGGGTCTGAGTTTTCAGAAAGTTCGTGGAATGGAAATTAAAACTTAATCAATCAAATTAAATTACGAAGTTAATTTAAAAAGAGATGCCTCACAGAATTATAGCTCTTTTGTTGAGGGAACAAATGACAGTCAGATCACAACGAAAATTATTTAATTATAAATAGAATAAGAAATAAATTCTATTATAAATGAAACTCGGTACAATTTCCTTTTAATGTCACATTTAATCTCGGAAACTGTAAACGTTAATCAAAATATTGGACATTGTTCAATAATTACATTACAAATGATGTCTAAGGTGATTTATTTTTCGGTATCATACTTTTTAGTAAAGATAATATTTATTCAATATTTATTTTTTTTTTCATATTCTTACATTTCACAATTATGGAGAGTAAAAAATCTACAGAATATTTTTTTTAAATACGAAGGATATTTGGAAAATAAGTTCTGTAATGTTAAAATTCACACATCCGATAGTTGGTTTTGCTCTGACTACATCGTATCGCATATTAAATGTTTAAAGAGCAAGTCGTAGCAGCAAAATATGTACGGTTAATATCTGGCAAATGTAACCGCTCACTATTTGCATATTCAATATGCAATATAACAATTACAAATCATACTCACAACCGCTAGGAATCGCTTAAAAATCCAATAGGTCCAATAGCAAAGATTTAACCCAAATATAATAATTCATTTCTTAACGCAACTCGTATCATTTTAGCACCAAATAATACATTCACCGGGGTATTAAACGAATCTTTCTATCTTGAATATTCTATGATCGCTGCTAAATCAAAAATAAAGAATTCAAATTTATGGGTTTTAGCAATATATATGTAACGAAGATTTGCAGCATTTCTGAAGATTTGCATAACAGAAATTTCAGAAGACACAAGAATTCCTCAAGTACTAAAAGAAAAGCTGAAGAATTTTCATCCTCCTCCAAAGAGCTGACAAGTTTTTTCCTTAAAAGTACCTATCTTTAACAACCTTAAGAATAATTTTTAAAAGTACCTATCTTTAACAACCTTAAGAATAATTTCTAGTCTATGCAGTGGTACAATCAGATTCTGTAGTATATAAAAATACTTAAACGGATATTATCAGTTAAATGGATTGTTTTATTATTTCATGTATTTAATATACATACATATCTCTATATAGGATGCAATATGTTATCTATCGCCGACCTTTAATTTCTCAACCGTTAGTCGTAGACATATAGTTCCAATTACAAAAACATTTCAAATGAGGTAAGTATTCATGTTGTGGAATTATTTAAAGTAAAATATCAATTTTATAAAAATTATGAAAACTAACTTTTTATACGGTCCCCCAGTCCCTAAAGTTATATTTAGTAAAAGTTTTCACATATCATAACAGATATAACACAAAAAGTTTGACATCTGTACTACAAAAATTGACCCAGTTATTAAATTTCAAAGTTTGAGATTTCTGCACATGATTTTGTCTTTCATTGAGGGATCAGTTAAAAGATGAATTAAAGTAATTCGAGATCAAAATCGGGGTGCAATGTCCTTTTTACGGGGAAATCACTTTTAGCCGGTATCGTCGGTACTTTTGAATGTTGTTCGATCCATAAAAGTTAGCTCAAATTTTTAGATGAAATAACCCTATTTGGTGATACCGGCTAAAGGTGACTTCTCCGTAAAAAGTATATTGCACCCTGATTTTGATCTCGAATTACTTTAATTAATCTTTTAACTGATCCCTTAATGAAAGACAAAATCATGTGCAAAAATCTCAAACTTTGAAATTTAATAACTGGGTCAATTTTTGTAGTATAGATGTCAAACTTTTGTCTTATATATGTTGTGATATAAGTAAACTTTTACTAAATATAACTGTAGGGACTAACCCAGCAAACACAGATTTGCCAGGAAAGTCACCAATGGATGTCAAATTTATCATGATTGTCAAGTACATCAATTTTTATGTAACATTGCGATATGTATTTAATGGCAAAATAAAGTTATAACGTATAAGTGGTGCCAGTAGAATGTATGACAGACGATAGAAAATCGTGGCCCTGCAAAAGCGTTATATACTGTTATCCATGAACTATCCGACATATGATGATTGTTCAACATGCCACTTATATGTGCGCCGGGCGGTAATCATTTGACACCACGGATAGTATGATTTGCTAATGCGCCACTGGTTTACTATCTCTTTTGTGTCATGTTACTCGTATAACTTTATCATAGTGAAGAGTGGCAACAGTAAGATGAAATCGGGGAAATTTCAATGGCGGCGGCCGCTGTGCTTTGGATCGAACGGCACCTGGTAAGCATGTGGTTTTCTCGCTGTAAATGTGAAAGGTAAGTGCTTTACTAGTACTCTATTTTTTTACTATTTGTCATTGAATAGAAATTTTAAATAATTCGTAGATGTCAGTGGCAAAAATGCCAACATTACACGCATGTTACACGTTTTGAAAATATTATGTAAACAAACAAGCAATCGTCAAAACAATAGTCTGATAAATTCGTAATCATGTGTCGAACAGGTTTTTTTCTTGAGCCCCATTTTGTGAAAAATAAAAGTTATTTTTATCAAATTTATTATTTATTTATTTATTTATTTTTTGGAAACATTTTGTCACGAAAAATGAAATGCAGTTTCTCAAAGTCGAAACAAATCGCCAATAATTTATTTAAATCCTTCTATTAAATTTTTCCGTTATGGTGAGTTTATTTTGTTTAAATATTAAACATTTTAATAGAAATAATCAATGAAAAGTTTTTTTTTTATCGGCGATTTCGTGAAGGAGCCTGTTTTGTTGATAACATGATTTAAATTCTCAATTGTTTTCATATGTAATGCGCTGGAAATGCCGTTATTGAAATCGATCATGACACTACAAAACTGCGAAGAAAAATTGTTTAATAAAATCACTTTAGTTTTAAAAGTAATCATGAGTTTCAGAATAGCGATCATTTTCAAAAATGGCATTTTAGCACGCTTGGGAAAAAAAAAAAAAAAAAGCTAATTCATTTTGCAAACGACAAACACATCTCTTACCAGTAAAGGATTTATTTTACCAGCCAGCTAGATGCAATGTACAGTTGAAAAAAGTTAGGACAAAATTTCACAATTGCAAATATAATTCATTACTACAATAAAGTTTCATATTAAAATTTTCTTTTTTTTTTTTTTTCTATGTTTCTTCTTTTTTTTTCCCCCTTTCATATAAACCTAAGAAATTTATGCAACAGATAAAAGTTTAGTGTGTAGTAGAACTTAATACTATGTTTACATTTTGGAAATTAGCAGAAATGCAAAATATAAACAATTTTTTGTTCTACCAAACTCTACCCTGCAATTTATAAATTTGCCTAAAAATTCACTTGCCTAGTCAGAAAATCCATTCACCAGTGGCGAGTAGAATGATGTGATTGCTTTCCCCTGTTTATAGATGTTTAAATAATTTGTTATAATGCAGGGACTTACCTGTTAACTGGGCCAAGTAAATAGATTTCAAAAAATGGTTGTCAATTGTCGATTTTGTTTATATTATTGTCAGTCGCCAATCATGTTAAAAATGATTATTTAATAAATTCATAAAATCATTCAAAATATAACAGCAAACCAAAATAATGGAAAAGTCATTTAGTAAACATTTATTAAGTAAATAATATCAAATAGGCTGCTTTCAGCAATAATTGATATTAATATTTTTTAACATTGATAGTTTTATTTACTGCAGTTTGCCCACTAAAATGCATATAAACAATATGCAATGCATATACACTGTATCATTGAATATATTATATTTTTACCTATACTATATGTATACATATATGTATATATGTATACATATATGTATATTATATATGTATTATAATATACATATATGTATATTAGGTACTTTTCGGTTAGCCGGGCGCCAGTGTTATATATACATTTATGTATATATATATGTGTATATATATATATACATATATAATATACACATATATATGCATTTATATATACATATGTATGTATATATACAATATATATATGTATATATAACACTGGCGTCCGGCTAATCGAAAAGTACCGTATGTTATATAGTGTTAACTCTAGGGGTAGGCCACCAGGCAGAATTTTTTATAAAAAGGGCACACTGATCTCAAAAAGGACATTCTTGTACCTTGTTTAAAAAAATATTCTGAACATATTTGTTTGTCACCTTTATCAATAGAATTTTGTGACTGTTTGAATTTCAGGATTCCCCCCTACCCCCTTTTCCTCATCCCAATCGACTGACAAATTTCTCGTTATTTTTTCTGCGACTGATTGAGAATTTCACTTTTTTTTTTTTTTCCCTGCAACAGACAGAAGAATTTTGTATTTTTTTTTCTCATGATTGACTCGCAAATTTCAATTTTTTCATTCAACAACTGACAAATTTTGCAGTATTTTAAGCCAGCTAACATGGATTTCTCGTTTTTTTAAAAACGATTGACTGGTGAATTTCACTATTTTTTTCAACGGCTGAAAGATGATTTTCAGAACTTTATTTCTGTAATCGACTGACAAATTTTGTGATATTTTATTTCTACTGATTGGTGAAATTCACTTTTTTTTTCTCTTGCTACTGATTGCCGCAACCTTTTTTTCACGTACACTCGGTGTGGATGAATTTCCATGTGTTTTCTGTACAACCAGAATTTCGAGATTTTTCCTCCAACTGACTGAAGATTTTTTAAAAATACTTTTTTCATATGACCAGTTGACAAATTTCATGATACCCACAACCAAAGGATGGAATTTACAAATTTTTTCTGCTCTATCAGTAGATGTATTTTGTAAGTTTTGGCTATCCTTGATTATGTCCTGAAAGGACGGCTTTTTTTTTTTTTTTTTTTTTTTTTTTTTTTTTTTGCCAGTTTTTGTGGGCGATACTCAATCCTGACGGCTGTAGTGTTCTGGCAACCACAGGTCTTCCGGGTCGGCGACTTTCCGAGAACGAAGTGTCCTCGTGACACTGTTCGGTGAATTGTGATATGAACTAATTTACTGAGTGGTCATTTATTGCAACTTTAGGATTAAATTTTTTTGAAAATACAGAGATTAAACGAAAAAAGAAAGAAAATCCCAATAAAGGAATTTTCAATAGAAATCGGCATTCCAAATATTATTTGTAAAAAAAAAAAAAAGATTGAGCTGCACATGTTTTTATACTAGATTGTACCAACTTTTATTATTTTGATTTTATTTGCTTTATTTTGATATTTTCAATATTTTTTTATTAGAATGTGTATGTTTATCTTTTTTTTACTAGTGCTAAATTATTGTGGAAGCATTTTTTATTAAATTGTCATGCTTTTTATAATCCTGTTTTTGAAAATAATTTAACAATTTATCTTAAAATATAAATTGTTGCTTTATCTTGATAGTTCAACATTTTTTTTTGTTAGAATATTTATGTATACTATTTTTCTTTTTGTGTTAAATTAGCATCTTGTAAAATTTTGTATGCTTTAAAAAACCTATTTTTAAAACTAGTAATTTATCAATTTATCTTTTAAAATGTGATTATTCATTTTGGGGCCAAATCACAGTAAGTTGTTTTGTTGCGGAGGGGACATTTAATCATTTATTTCAACTAAATACATCAAAATAATTTTTTTTTCTCCAAGTTTGAATTTTTTTATGAGTGCATAAATTATGTTGAAAACATTCCAACATAAAAAATGAAACAAGTATTAAAAGTGAAAGAGAACAAAATTTTTTTCTTATTGTTGCGGAGGGGACAGGAAAATATTACAGTTTTAAAATTTTCAGTTTGCATCATTATTTTTCCTATGTATAATAAAGTATAGCACTAAAAGTAGTTTTTTATACTTAATTATGCTATTTAGCATTATAGTCATAAAATATTACACCTGAATTACAAAAAATTCACTGTCAATTATTTTTTAAAAAATTAGCACCATGTTGCGGAGGGGACTGTTTTGGAGGGGACATTTTGGAATTTAGTTAAAATTAGGAACCTATTCATTATTGGGTATTTTTTAGCAATTGTATACGCTTCTTAGAAAAAAATTAGGCTTTTAAGGTCAGTTCATGATAGTCATTAATATATATAATCAATTAATTTTCAACAATCAATGCTATAATTACTAAAACAATCTATTATTCTGTATGAACCGTACAATGCTTCAGCAACTGAGCATGTTACAGGGTCTTTGTACTGCCTTCAAAGTTGATCCATTGATGATAACTAACTATCGTCAAAGTCAGATTAAAATGTGTTTCAATAACTTCAACACCGCAGTCCGTACACTGACGATCAACACAGAGTTCTGTATGTTTACCTTCTTCACATAAAGTTAATTGCATAACTCTTTAACTTCTTTAACTTGCAGCACACAAGACTTATTTTGGAAACCATGAAGATTTAAGTTAATCTTTTCATGGTAAATGCAATAGCATACTTCTTGGTGCTTTTGCGAAGCAAACAATACATGCTTAGGTCTTAAAATTCAAAATTTAGTAATTCCAATACTTTGCTTAGCATAAGAAGTACAATACAAAGAATATGCTTCATTTATACACATTTCTAAACCTCTTTTTTTGCTTTCTTTCTTTAAGTTTACCTTTACGTATAAGGATGGAATCTTTGATGCCAGGTAACTTTCGACTAATGTCATCACATTAAAAAAAAAGTTGTAATATTCGCAACAGTTTTTTCAGGAATGGCATCAGTTCGTCGCTTTCTTTCTTGAAATAAATTGCACCTTATAACAGAACATTGTGAAATTAGATCTATTTTCCTGTGTGGAGTTAAATTTTGAACAATTTTTGCAAGTACTGATACCTTCTTAGGAGATTCCTTTGTTAAACTCTTATTTGCTGTGGAAAGTGCTTTTCCTAAAGCTGAAGAATTTTTATAACCTGAGGATGATTGATTTTCTGAAATAATATTGTTACTTTTTTTGTTGGCCCTCGAGTTTGCTTTTCTTTTTCTTTCTTTCTCTTTATTATTTTTTTTCTTCTGCTATGTCCTTACTGCTTTTTCCATTTTAGCAGCCTTTACTTTCCATTTCTCTCTTTCTTTCTTCTCTGTTTCATGCAAAGCTGAATTTAACTTTATCCTCTCCCTATATTCTCTTGATCTTTGTATGGCTGTTTTTGCCATATTTTTTAGAAACTTTGATAAAATAAAATATATTTTTAAAATTTTCCTACCAATTAAGACAGATATTTTAGAATTACACTCAATTAGGCACTAAACTGATAATACCAACAAACTGAGAAGCACATGGTCAAAATGCTGTGTTGTACAACCTAGTATATGTGTGTTAACAAATGTAAAGAAAGGGAAAACATACGTTTCAGTAGTACCATCTAGTAGTAACATTATAAAATAGAAGCTGTAGGAGAATTTTGTTGTTTCAGTGTAAACAATGAATATAAATGGAATAAAAATAAAAAAAAATTGTCCCCTCCATCACAAAAATGTCCCCTCCAAAACATTTTTCTTTTGCTTTATATATATATTTAAATTGTTGAATTTGATACAAATTTGGAATTTATTTATTGCATTCTGCTAATACTTGATAAGTTTAAAGTCAAATGTTTTTCAAAATGTACTGACACTGAAAAAAATAAAAAATAATATTTAAAAATGTTTTGGAGGGGACAACCAAAATTTTCTATTTGTCTAAATTTATTAAATTTATATTTTTTAATCAATTAAAGGCTTAAAATGTTTCAATGTGACACAAAAATGTGGGTTTAAAGCATTATTTAAAAAAAAGAAATGTATTTAAAATACTTATCCTTTAAATAGCATTTTTTAGTTTGTCCCCTCCGCAACACTTTTTTCTTCTAAATCCAATTTTAACTATAAATTACTTTTATTGAAAAATGTTATAATTACTTTTGCTTACATTTTTCAGAAACTTCAATATCTACAGATTTTAAAAATATAAAGTTTTATCAGTTTCAAAATAAAAAAAATTAAGATGGCTTGGGACCAAATACTGTGGTTTGGCCCTTTGATATTTCCAATATTTTTATGTATTGGATTCAGGGTTCGTTGATATATATCAATGGATATATATCTTGATATATATCCGATATTTATTTTTAAAATATCAAGATTTTTGATATTTTCGATATTTTCAAATTCTTGATGTTTATTTTCAAAATATCAAGATGTTTCATACTTTGTATATTTGATATTTATTTTTAAAATATCAATGGGCAAGATAATTTTGATATTTTCTTCAGTCAAAACAAGTGTAAATGAAATTTTCAACTGTTATTGACTGTGCCATTCTGTAGATAAAGAACTTTTGTCTCTGGCAGTGACTTTTTTTAGGCAAAGAAGAAAACAAATATCCTTTCCAAGCTTTATGTTTGAAACTTTTATTTTTAAATGTAGAACTAATAATTACATGAGACAATTAATTCAGAACATCCATTGAAAGATAAACTGTAATTTAGATAATCATTTATATACAGCATTATTAGAAAAGAATCTTCTGATTTTGGTTTAATTGAGTCTAAACTGTACTACAGATTAGGGAATAAAAAAATAAGACAAGCTGGCATTTATGTTAAAATTTTTCAATTTAAAAAAAAGCTACTTTGTATTTAAAATTTTATTTTATAAAATATAAAACTTTCTCGATACTTGATACAAATCCTATAGATATAGGCATATAAAGCACATTGTATCTGTTTTCAATTAGTATATCTTCAATTTTGATCTAAAAAAAAGGAAAAGAGAAATGCATTTTAGAATACTATTGTCTAAGTTTTTATGTTAATTGCAATATGTTTTAGTTTCTAATTTATATTACGCTTTAATATTCATTATCAGCAGTAAGTTGACTATTTTGAAAATATCGGATATATATCGAAAATATCGGATATATATCAAAATATCGGATATTTTTGATATTTTCGAAAATATCATGATATTTACGAACCCTGATTGGATTAAAAACCAAGCCTTATTTTTGAAATAATTTACAATTTATATTTTAAAAAACAAATATTTTCATTATTTTGATTTTGTAATCTCAGTATTTTTATACATTTATGGCTAAATTTTTTTTTATGGTTGTGCTTTCGCAATTTACTTATATTTTTAAAAATTAATTTTTGCTTTACCGTTTGAAAAAATGTAATCTCTATTTATGTATTTACCGTTTGCTCATTATGAATTTCCCCCCCCCCCCCACCACCATCCACCTCCCTTGAATCTCTCTTTTATACAAATGTTTTGAACGTGGATTTCTGTTGAAAATTGAAGGGTGCAGATGTGCAGAATCTATTTATTGTGTCAAACTTGGGAATTGTTATTGAAAAAAAGCAAAGTTTGGGTCCGTTTTGATATGTGGATGAACAACCCCATATCAAATTTTATATATACATCATTTAAAAGTACTTTTTTTCCAATCATTTGGTACCAGTAAATATGGTACAAAGTGGGATAGCTGGATTATCGCCCAAAAATGGCAGATTTGAACGACGATAAAACTGGCGACTGACACAAATTTCGTGACATTTACCGCGATCAATCAGCAAATTTAACATTTCTTGTTACTACAAATTGGCAAAATTCACCATAGTTTTTCTGCATTTGACTGAAAATTTTCGTGATTTTTCTCCGTGAACAATTGACGGATTTCACAATTTGTTTTTTCTTCCGCAACCAATTGACAAATTTTGTTTTTTTTTTCCAGGGGCGATTGGCGAATTTAACTGCTTACGACATATTGATGAAATTCGCAATTGTTGTCATTGTGTCCAACTGAAAAATTTCGTGATTTTTCTTTCCGAATGACTGACGAATTCCATATTCTCCCTCGAGCGACTGATGAAATTCAGTATTTTTCCCTTGCATCCAATTGAAAAATTTCACGGATTTTTTCTGCGGCCGTCTAAAGACTGTTCTCAAATCCAAAAGGGCTACTTTTTAAGTTTTAATTCATTTTTGTTTGGAAATGCATGAAACTAGCAGGTGTTATTGTTCAGAAACTATGTCATCAAGCTGTTTTTTTTCCTTTTTTTTTTTTTTTTTTTTTTTTTTTTTTTTTTTTTTTTTTGCAAATGCAATAGATCTTTTAGAAAATAGTGTCAAAGTGGACGTTTTGAACTGAATTTCTGTGTGAAAGGAGAAAAACCGCTCGAGAAAAGGAAAAAAAAAACGTGTTTGTCACATGATCAAAATCGCTTATAACTCAATAGGTAATTGATTGACCAAAAAATGGAAAACACAGTTAGATTCCAAATCGCTTCGAGGGCAGGGCTTAATTTGCACCGGAGCCCGGCTCCGGTACTTCTCTATTTTCAGTAAATATTTAAATATTGGTCGGAATTCACCGGAGCTCATAAATGTAGGGCTCCGGAGCCCCAGTGCATTAGCACTTCTGAAAAACCGAAGCCTAAATTATCCTTTCCTTCCCCTTCCATCTCCAAGCTTTTGCATTGTTTTCTATCAAAACACATATTTGTGACGTAATGTGTCTCACTAACGTAGGAGAAGGAGATGAAGCGGGAACATTCATCTATCAGTCTTCGGCGGGCTCCATTTCAATCTGTCTTAAATTCAAAATTTTACGTATTCATGCATAGGGGGAAAAAGTACTTTACCTCCTTTTTACAGCTATTTTGATCAGAATGAAGGGAAAACAAAAATCATATTTTTTTATTCTAATGATATTTACAGAGTTTGGCGGGATGAGTTGGTGTGGCGCCACTCAAGCGAGCGAACAATGAATATGCTTTAGTTCGATTTTCTTTTGTGATAGTAGGATATTTTTTGACGAACGCTGCCCATGCTAAGGCTTTGCTCTGCACCTATACGAAATAACTTTCATTTGTAAGTAGATATAATTCCCATATATTGTTTTCTGATAGAAAGCAATCGAACAGTGTTTTCCCTTTTTCTATAAAAGCATCGAATCTTTCCAATAACTATATCAAATTTATAACTTAATCTGATTTTCAGGGACTCATCACAAAATATTGTTATGCGGAAGGAATCGATTACAGCATAACATATGCACCTTTTGTAGAAAACTGAGAAACATTGTTCCATTCTGCAGCATATAAATATTAATTTCTGTTAATTTCATTCATTTTTTCATAAAAATGCATATTTGCGAACTATCCCTTTTTTGTGTTGACACTATTTCCGAATCATAATCCTTACCATATTCAATCGCAGAATTTTGCAATTAATTAACATTAAAATTAGGCAAAGATTACTATTCGGAAGGAGTGATAGCTAAAAAGTGGAATAGTTCACAGCTAAGTATATGCTTATAGTTATATTTAAAATTTTTATTTTGCTAAAGAAAAAAAAGCTTTAAATTTTGCAAATAGTGTATGAAATATAAATATGCAGATTGGAGTAACGGGGGTGGGGATGTGGGGGGTACAGTTGTTGTACCAGTACCGCAGAATATTAGGGCTCCGGTACTTTTTTTGTTAGAAATTAAGCCCTGTTCGAGGGTCAGGCTTTCCCATTTTACATCTTTCCATTCAAAAATGAATTTGTAAATGTGTCAAAACGTTTTGCGGTTGTTGAGCAGAGCAGTTGAGAACAGCCTTAAAATAATACACACGAAGTGGCTGGGCCGCTCGCCGCCACAGCGAACGGCCCATCTTCGTCTGCAGCCCTTTATTCTTCTACTCTAGTCCGACTCTTTTGCGGAAGCAAGATTCGTAGGTCCCCGACCACGTCCCGAGTGAAAGACTATATAGCAAAAGCAACGTTAAAAAAAAAAAAATTGAAAATTGAAACCGGACAAATTTAAAAGGGAAATTACACAAATTAAAGACACCGAAAAGCGGGAAGGGTTGGGCTCGGGGGTGGGTGGGGGGTCGACTGCCCGGCGAGCAGCCTCTCTTTGTCCGCAGCTCTTTATTCTTCTACTCTAGTCCGACTCTTTTGTGGAAGCAAGATTCGTAGGTCCCCCGCCACTTCCCGAGTGAAAGACTCTCTAGCAAAAGCAATGTTAAATCAAAAATTGAAACCGGACATTAAAAGGGAAATTACACAAATTAAAGACACTGAAAAGTGGGAAGGGCTGGGCTTGGTGCGATGAAGCTACCGAACGACTCCCAGCTACGTCGAGCTCAACTGCCACGGCGAGCGGCCCATCTTCGTCCGCAGCCCTTTATTCTTCTACTCTAGTCTGACTCTTTTGCGGAAGCAAGATTCGTAGGTCCCCGACCACGTCCCGAGTGAAAGACTCTATAGCAAAAGCAACATTAAAAAAAAAAAAAAAATTGAAAATTGAAACCGGACAAATTTAAAAGGGAAATTACACAAATTAAAGACACCGAAAAGCAGGAAGGGTTGGGCTCGAGGGTGGGTGGGGGGTCGACTGCCACGGCGAGCGGCCTCTCTTTGTCCGCAGCTCTTTATTCTTCTACTCTAGTCCGACTCTTTTGTGAAAGACTCTATAGCAAAAGCAACGTTTAAAAAAAAAATTGAAAATTGAAACTGGACAAATTTAAAAGGGAAATTACACAAATTAAAGACACCAAAAAGAGGGAAGAGTTGGGCTCGGTGCGATGAAGCTACCGAAAGACTCCCAGCTACTTCGAGCTCAACCGCCGCAGCGAGCGGCCCATCTTCGTCCGCAGCCCTTTATTCTTCTACTCTAGTCTGACTCTTTTGCGGAAGCAAGATTCGTAGGTCCCCGACCACGTCCCGAGTGAAAGACTATATAGCAAAAGCAACGTTAAAAAAAAAAAAAAAAAAATTGAAAATTGAAACCGGACAAATTTAAAAGGGAAATTACACAAATTAAAGACACCGAAAAGCGGGAAGGGTTGGGCTCGGGGGTGGGTGGGGGGTCGACTCCCCGGCGAGCGGCCTCTCTTTGTCCGCAGCTCTTTATTCTTCTACTCTAGTCCGACTCTTTTGTGGAAGCAAGATTCCTAGGTCCCCAGCCACGTCCCGAGTGAAACACTCTCTAGGAAAAGCAACGTTGAAAAAAAAATCAAAAATTGAAACCGGACAAATTTAAAAGGGAAATTACACAAATTAAAGACACCGAAAACCGGGAAGGGAGGGCTCGGGACGATGAAGGTACCAGACGACTCCTAGCCGCTTCTAGCACATCACTAGTAACAGCCTTAAGAGATTCGTACGATATTTTACCGCAACTGATTGGCAGATTCTGTGATATTTTCCTGCAAAGACTGACGAGTTTCATGATTTTTTTCATTGACCAATGCTTAGAAAATCCCCCCCCCTACCCCCGCGTCAGATCGACGAGTTATTGATTTTTTCCTGAAACCAATAGATGAATTTCGCAATTTCATTCCATGACCAATTGACAAATTTTCGTTTGTTCTTGCGACATATTGACAAAATTCACAATTTTTTCCTTGTTTCCGACTAAAAATTTTCTTGATTCTTTTCTGCAACCAGAATAAATTCACGATATTTTCCCACAACACATTGATGAACTTTGCAATACTTTCCCATGACCAATCTACAAATTTCGCAATATTTTTCCTTTGCTGAATGATGAATTCTGTGAAATTTTCCAGCAACTGTTTGACGACATTTTTTCCGTGATATTTTCCCGCGACCAACTGGCGAATTTAGAGTTTTTGTCCTTGACCAACTAAAATTTTATAATACTTTCCTGAGACCAATTGCCAAATTTTGCTATATTTTCCTATGGGCGATTAACAAAGTTAGTTTTTTTCTCCTGCAACTCATTGAAGAAATAGATCCCCCCCTCCCGAAACCAATCGACGGATTTTGAGATTTCATTTTGCGACCGATTGGCGAATTTCCTTGTTTGTTCTTGTGACATTTTGATGATATTCACGATTTTTCTCTGCTACCAACTAATTTCACGATATTTTCCAGTGACTGATTGACGAATTCCGTGATATTTTTCCATGACTGATTGGTGAACTTCATGATATTTTATCCCTTGAAGGATTGGCAGAATCCACAATTTTCTTCTATGACCGATTTACATACTTCAAGATTTCATTTCCCGTGACCTAAAAGGAAATAACTGAAAGGGCAGTAACGTCCACCAAATGTAATGTTGCATCTTATCAAATAAGGATAGACTTGGCGCTAAACAAAATTTGAGATTAGATCATGTAGTGCAGAAAAAAATGTAGTGTGGAAAAAAAAAATTTGGGAACTCCAAAGAAATATATTTAGAAATAACAAACTTCTAGTTGATCTTGGCAATTCACTAAAATTAGGACTTTTTAAAATCAAGCATTTTTTGTGTAATAGAAGAAATGAATTGATGGTTTTCTTTTTTAAACTTTGGGCCTGGGTTTAAAATATCAATTCATAGAACCTAGTTCAATTAATGAAAATACTAGGGATTCCAGTTTTAATTTTAATTCCATTAAGGATATAATAAAACAATCTTGTTCAGAAGTGACCCCCATAGCAGAAACTGTATGGCACGGCAGCAATGCTGCAGATTATTTTATGATTAATCTACCAGCTTAACAATAAATACCGGGCTTAAAAAAATCATTAAAAATTTACTTTGTTTTAAGAGTTATTGTGTTTTATTAGATGTTCTTTGTAAAATGCAATTTTTGGTTATTTTATGGTTATTATAAGTGTTTATAATAGTAGCTTGCTTCAGCATTGTCTTGTCGCAGATAAATTTTGTTTGCTACAGATGGACACAGAAAATTCTGCTACTGGGGAAGTGACCATGTTCACAATACCATATCGCCGATATGATATGTATTGTTTATGTGAGTAGTTAATAATGAAAACACATCAGATTTTGCAAAGTTTCTAAAAAAAAAAAAAAAAAATCAGCATCTAAAATTGAATAAAATCTAAGTTCAGAAGTTCATTTAACAATCCAATTGTTAAGTGCCCATAATCATATATTTGATTATTTAAAAAAATAATAATAAAAAGTTAAAAAATAGATGTGGTATACATAAAACTTGATTATTTTCCTTTATTTTTTAATAAAAAAATAAACATTTTGGATATACATTGGATTTAATTTATTTCAATGGTATTTTGTCATGTCTGTATTATCTTGAAGTTGCACTTAAAAAAATAGAGGGCTTTAAAGATTTTTTTGGCCCCTCCCACTCCCCTCTATTTATAAATGTTGGGAGGGAGACTCCCCTCCTGGGAAAATTTGAATTTCAAGCCCTGTAGTATGTTTGATAATGTCATAAATTTTTTAATTCATAAAGATGTTAATAATAAATTTAATTCTTTATTGTTGTCTATTATTGTATTATTTTTAAATTTCTGTTTTTAGATGGTCTGGTTGAGAAATTCAGGAAGTTCTTTCTTTGTATTCCAAATAGTGTTATTGAAGTGCATCATATATTGAAGTGCATTATATTATTGAAGTGAATCAGTATTTTTCCAAATATGTAAGTTATGTTTTTTTTTTTTTTTTTTTTTTTTTCAGTTGTGAATTCTGCAATTGTTATGTGATTAACATTTGTGCTTATCGTATATACTCGTGTATTATAAGTTCCCCCACCCTCCCAATTCTTAAGCAAAATTTTGAAAAAAAATTGAATTTTCGTGTATAAGTCTAACCGCATTCCTGGTAGTATGTTGAAAAATGATTTGCAATCGAGGATAAGAAAAATTAATAAATTTTCATGACATGAAATTGGTAAACATTTTTACATTTCTAATCAGACTTTTTTTTTTTTTTTTATTCGTCGTTTAAAACTATAATTATGTAAAACCAAAGAACCTTAAACTACTTTGAAACCTATTCACATCAATTCAGTAATACTTAAAAAGAAAAAATTCTTTTAAAAATCTATTCAAGCCTCATTTACAAGGGTAAACAACTTCTTAGACTACTAAAATGTTACTACTTTGTATTTTAGGACTTTTAAGAGCGATATCTAGAAGCATTCTCATGTTGAACTCTTTTTAAAAAGAGTATTAAAATGTTAAAAGGAATGTCCCTGTAGACCCTGGGAATTCTGTCCCAAGAGAAAATAGATGCGGAACAATTACAGGGACATTATTGTTGAGCTTTTTTTGCCAATCACAGGGAAATGACCGTTGTTCGCTTTTATCTCTCATGTGATAACTTAAAAGACCCGTTCGCCGATTATCTGAGAATTTTTATTTTATATATAAGTCGAACCACCATTTTCAACTCCTAAATTTTGTCTAAAATTTTTCGACTCATTCACGAGTATATACAGTGATATATTCTCTTCCCAAAGTTCCATTAACGTCCAACCAATGTTTAAGGTTGAAGTTTGGAAGGTTTTCTACTGTTTCAATATTTCTATTGGGTTGAATTTTGATTTGACGGTCAATTATCTACTCGAGGGATATAGACCGAGGGGGGGAGTGCCCTTTGTGGGGGTTCTTTCTAAGGGAACCTAACCCGTATTTACGCATGGAAATCCATGGTTCAAAGAAATCCATGAAAACTCCAAACAATTAGGCTGACGGGTACGATTGTGTTCGAATCCTGTACCTCCCGTCTACCAGCTTCGAGAGCATAACCTCTCGGCCACTGGTGGGGCTCAATATTTTTATTGATAAGTTACCACTGGTGTATAAAGTATGCTGTCCGTGTATTTGTATAATCTATTCTATTTTTTTGTCTTTAAAGTATTAAAAAAAATGATGTATCTATTATTTTTATGCTATTTTACTAGATATCAGGAACTATCCTTCTTCAGCACCGAAAGGTTATATTTATATTTTAAAAGTAAAGGGTTGAATTTTTGACATGTAATGGTTAAAACCGTCGTGTCAAAAACCTAGATTTAATAAAATAGTATCAAAAGAATTATTTAGCAGAGTTAGAAAAATTTAATAAATTCTAAATAAAACTGGATAAATGCACAGTGCTGTAGTTGGGAAAAAAATATTTGTGGGAAATTACCTTTTCATAGAGTAGATGTTAATGCTACCAGATTTTTGTTAAGCCAAAATCCAATTTAAAGCATTTAGCTAAAAGCCAACGTTTTTCAATTAACAATTATAATTATTAGATTCTAGTTTTTATAGTATTGTATTTGTATAGCATCGATCTAAAATCAATTTCGTAGTAACATTTTCCATTATGAATCAAAATAAATTGAAATAACAGGAATAAATCACATTACTTACTGGCACATCTATCCTAGAAGTTTCCAAAAGAACGATGATGAGGGGTGTTTTCTGTACTCTCTGATTTACAACTAGATGTCTCGTCTGCTAATTTTCTTCCTGATCACTACCAAGGTTTCACATATGATTGAAGACAAAAAATTTTAAGGGAGGTCCTACACAGCTTATGAATATAAGTGAAACTCCTTAAAATCAGTGTAAATTATCGTTTCTCTTGAAAAAAAAATTGTGCTTGTATCTATATATATATTTAAAAATAAGGTATTCAACCAAGTATGCAAAAAAAGCCACACCAGAAAAATCCACATAACTTGGAAATGTAGACATAAACAAAGAAAAAAATTATAATTTCATATTTGATTACAATTTAATGTATACTAAACTACATTGAACTATCAAACAAAAGCAATGCTATATTAACAGCACTTTTTCTGTTTTGTTCTGTGTTTTATGTACATATTTGTGTTTTGGACAGTTAAAACACAGTTTAAACCTATGTCATCTCAAAAACTAGTTTTTGATGGCTAACCCAACCCTTGCTGAACTAGAAAAGTTCATTAGTGGTCACTGGTACCAGTTTTATAAGGGCCACTTTCTTTAAACTATTGGTCATTTTTTATTTAAAAGTACTACACGGTAAACTTTTGTTAGAATTTCTATTAGTATTAATCTAAAACTGAATAGCCCAAATAAATATGTTAATATAAACATATTACAACCAGATAATGTAGAATCCTTAATGGAATGAAAAAAAAAATTACTAATGTAACTAAATTTTTTAATACACAGAGGAATAAAGGCATTCTTTTTACAACTGGAGGCAAGAAGGCTGCTAATTTTTTGGAATGATGAGGTGCAAGAAGGGAAATGTTGTAACACAGGAACCATGGAAACACAGTCAATATATGAGGACGTGAGTTTCGAAACTGGCCTCATTCAAAATTTTGAAAATCTCAATCTATTCTACTGGTAAACTTGCACCGGAAAAACACTACCTACAAAATATTTTGTTTTATCCTGTATTTCTGGAATTGTAAAACCTTGGTTTACAATGAAAACTAATGGATGTAGATAAATGTTTTTGCGATTTCCCAAATTTAATTTTCTTGATAAGGCGGGTTTTGAAATATTTGAAACATGACTGTTTTTTTTTCTTTTTAGTCATCTGCCCCGAGCTTTTGACTGAACTAATTTTGCTAATTATTTTTTTTTAAATGAAAGCTGTTTATTTGTAGATGTGTTCACACTAACTATTTCCATTTTTATATTTTTATTTTAAAGGGGTTTTTTTATGAAATTTCTTCTAAATGATGGTAATTTGATTACTTCCATTGTTAATTTAAACAAGAAATAATGAAAAATATCCAGACTCATGACTTTTTGGATGGATTTTTCAGGGGTCGATCCAAGCAAAATTTGGGGCCTATTTAGGGCCCTTCCACAAAAATCTATTTAATAAAATAGGCCCCTTCACAAAAATAGATTTAATAAAATGGACCCCATCACAAAAATAAATTTAATAAAATAGGTCCCTTCGTAACATTCTTTTTCATAAAAACTGTTTTAAAATGTGTAAATTATAAATAAAACCAGCTCATGAAAAACAGAAACTTTAGCAAGGAGATTTAAAGAAGTTTTGTCAATAAATTCTTCGTTTGAATTTAAATAACTGGATTTCAACTTTCCTTACAAAATGTTATTTTTCACAAAAATATAGTAAAATTTAAAAAAATAACTTTTACTTTTCAGAAAATGGGCCCCAAGAATAAAAACCTGCATCGACCCCTGTTTTTCATTTGCAAGTTAATTGCTATTAAAATAAAAAATTGTGCAATGTACTTTATTTTTATAAGCAAAAAAAAAAAAAAAATTATTGCAGCATCACGAGAATGTTGTCTATTGGGTTTATTTTATCGCTATGCATTATGACATGTTTTTTTTTTTTCATTACAATTAAATATTAAATAGAGAATATATTTTTATTTGTTAAGAATAAAGTACATATATAAAGTGTTTCAAAGTTATCACTGGTGATGTTAAGCGTATCTTGAAATGCATTTTTGCATTAATAAAACTAAAGATAAAGATTATGATTCTGCCAACATGTAATTTTCACTTATTTTTTATTTCTCAATTCTAAAGATTAGAATAGGAGCCTTTATTGATCGTGGAACTATTTCAGAAATTGAATATGGAGTAAAAAATATATCTTCATCTGTATTTGTAGAAATCATTTCTCATTTTTAAAATGTACTTTTCTACCATACAAACCTTTCAATGACGAAATCTTTATACTGTTCTTTTGTATGATGTTTTATGAAAATGAAATGCAGATCAGCATTCCATCATTTTTGAGGAGGGTGATATACTAGTGATGTAAATAAATTGTGTATTGATATTCACAGATATTGATATTCAATAGTTGGTCATAGTGAGATAATATTTGAGGACATCAGAAGCCAAGGGGCACAAGTGACAAAATTTCGATTTGGAGTACCGTAATTTCGCACGTACACGCCGCACCCACCATAAGCGCCGCACCTACCGTAAGCGCCGCACTGTAAAAAAATTGTTTTAAAAAACGAAATAGCTGCGTAAGCGGCAAGGAAAAAAAGTATTAGCAAAATCTGATTAAAATTAACAAAAAATATTGATAAAATCTTAGAAGAAATATGATTCATGTAATGTTTGCAATTCCTAAATATCGATGCATTTTAATTTATCTCCTAATTTTTGTCCTAGATTCCCATGCTACGTTTTTTTCACCCGCTTCCTTTTTTCAACATGCAAATCGCCGATTCTGCATTTGTTTTGATTTGCTAGTTGCTCGGTTTAGTTGTTTGATTGTAGCGCTATTTATCTTTGACATTCGGCAATAAATTCATTGCGATCGCACCTGTGATTAATGCGATTTACTTCATACCACAATTTATTTTAAGTCAATTAAACTTTAAAAACTCCTTTTTAAGACATACTTTGCATTTTTATAGGTCTTTTAAAGTTTTTGTAAGATTTTATAAAACTTAATTTTTTTTAATTCAAAAGTAAGTTATCGTCTGGATGATGCAAATCGCATAATACTTCCTGTATTTATAAGTTTAGTTGGTTGAATTTGACAACAGCCAATGATTGTTTACTTCTGTGTAAATGCGCGACACTGTGTAGCAAGAAATAAGATATTCAAAATATTACATTCGTCTTTTAACGTTTATAAATCTTATATTGAATGTTTATAAATGCTTTTCCAAAAATAGTCAAAAGCTTGGCATAAGATAAAAAGAAGATTTTTAAATGTGAAATTGGCGTATACGCCGCATCAGCGTAAGCGCCGCTCCCAGCATTTTTAAAACTTTTTTTTACGTATGCGCCGCGGCGCTTACGCGCGAAATTACGGTAAATTGAGTTCAAAGGTAATTGATGTTAAATTTGAATATCAATAATAATTGACTGAATTGAAGTAAGAAACTGCTGCTTGTTTTACAGTGGTCTTTGAACTCTTATTTCAATAAATGTGAAAAAAGTAGAGTGCAATTTTCTTTAAATTTATAATTAATCAATATTGATCATTATTCGGCAAAAGTGGTTGATCTCCAAAACACAACACATTATTAGAAAATTTCTTATATTTCTTTACCTGAAAAGAAAAAAGCATATTTCCAGGTCGTCTGTGCACTTAGTTCAATTTTGTCACTTATACCCCTTGTCTTCTAGGGTCCTCATTTATAAACTTTATTTTAAGTTCCAAATTAAATACAATTTTCCAATGCTCAGAATCTTTACACTTTGCTTTTTTTTGGGGGGGGGGGGGGGGGGGAGGATTTGAGATCGGGCATTTTTTCTTCTGGTATAACTGGCTGACTACTGGTGCTTGTACTCTATATTTAGCTAATACCAGTTGTCTGTCTCTTTTACTTAACATTAACCTCATAATTTTATTTATATACATTTCAAACAGCACTTATTGTTAGTATTTTTTTAAATTGCAATGCCATCTATAATAACTGTTACTGATTACACAATGAATAGATTTTTAATATTAAATTGTAAAAATTAATAATCTGAATAATTAAGTTGGAATTTGAAGATGTCAAGTTCTTAAATTATGCATTAATTGTATGTAGCAAATATTATGTTACAAAATATCAAATGTCATAATATTTTATGGAAAAGTGTTGATTTCTGTTCTTTTGAATAATGTTGAATTAATCACTAACTCTCTTGTAGAGAGGGGTGTGTGAAGGTGTTAATGGGGAGCTTACCTGTAACTCACTCACCAAGATTTTAATGGGAGGAGATTCAATTGAAATTTAACATGTGTGATTGAAATTGACTTTTCTCTACTTCCATCCATCCATCCAAAATAATATTTACCTACTACACAATGTTGTTTTCAAAACTCCTTCTCCTCAAGTAGTTGAGTATTATATCTTTACTAGCTGACCCGCCCGGCGTTGCCCGGGCCCGTAATAATATTCTTAAATGAATCTGAAATTTTTATCGCAGGTCCGTACAGAAAGGGCTGGGTGGAGACAGTGCAAATTACCAGGGCCCCGACTCTTGTTCAGTCTCAAAGAAGTACCATCCAGCAAATTTATTTTTTAATAGAGTAAAGCCTGTTTATAACGGAATTCTGAAATAAACGAAAAAAAAAAGTTCCAGCTCTCTCTCACCCCTGCCTCCCCCCCCCCCCCCAAAAAAAAAAAAATACTATTATGCTTTGTTCCATTTAAATAACCTGCATGAAACGAAATTTATCACTGGTCGTTTTCGTCTAAGCAGGTTTTATCGTATCTTATTTCTGGGGGAGGGGGGGGGGGGGCGTAATAATATTCTTAAATGAACCTGAAATTCGTATCGCAGGTCCGTACAGTCAAAACTACTTGTCCTACTTGTCCGTACAAAATCACATTTTACGTCATGACAACATTTTGTAAACTTCTTGCTGCTGTTTAATTCGCATTTCCAATACAGTGCTTTGCAGAAATTGCACGTTTCACCCACAGTTATGCATGCCCGGAACGTTTAAATCAGTAATTTGGATTTCAGAAACAACGCGTGCATGCTACAGTTATTAAGCCTATTTTGCCGATCGCTTAACGGCATTCCCTATTTGGATTTCGAATCTATTTCTATTCTACTCGAATTCGGCTTCTTCTTTACTTTCAAGCATTCACCGAGATTTTTTATGGGCATTTCAAATGACATTTTGAAGCTACATAATTGCAGCGAAAGATATCGCACCGAAAACACGAAAAGTAAACAAACCCGATCGCCATAAATCCTGCCAAGGACTCTTACACAATAGCCAATCAGATGCGATTCTAGGGCGTTGCCATTAAACAATAACAAATAATCGCGATTTCTGTGCCACGTACGTTAGTGTAATATATATATAGATAGCCCTCACCCCTGCCTGTCTAAACAGTATTTATTTCATAAACTGTGAAATAAGTAATCTATCATAGATATTAGAATTGAGGGTGAAAAGGACTTTTTACTATACTTTTTAGTTAAGACATTTAGACTATTGGTGCTTTTTTTTTTTTAAGGGTATTTGATAAGTAAAATTATATCTTCTGCAATGAATAATACTGCTTGTATACAAAACTTTCTTAGCATATATGGCATGTAAGACATTAGCCATAAAATAAAATAAAATCTTCTAGAAAAAAAAGAGAATGGGGAGTGGGCGTGAGGAGAAAGAAAAATTTTTTTGTATTACCACATGTTTTTTTTCCTTAAAAATTTACTTTCAAAATCTAGGAGCACATGGTACATGATGGGTGTTTGAGATTTGACTGGCTTTTATATTATATTTATATAGAACTGAATTCTGTGTAATTATAGCACTAGCCATAAGATTTTAACACTGTAAAATCTGTTTTTTTTTTTTCTTAATTGAGGTATTAAAAGTAGGGCGAGTGTATCTGTTACATGAGTACATAACATACATGATAAAATAAACAAGTCTCTTAAAATTCTTTGACTTTTTAGAATTTTTCTAGACTCCTTGGATTTTTTTTCTTTTCAAATCCCTATAAACACTGCATATTAGTAATTTCTACATAACTTCTGATTTAATGCTGTAGCAAAGAGCCCTTGTTAAAGCGGCTAATGCTCAAAGCAGTAAGTTTCATTTATATATTTTTATGAGAATACTTTAGAATTTCAATAAGCTGCTGATTTTCTAATGACAATGGAAAATGTTGTCTAGTAGTTAAATCACACAAAAATTAGTTAGGCTTAAATAAAAGTCCTGTATTTTTATATATCTTGAATAAAATTTCCTATATATTTAGTGTTAATGCAATGTGTAATTTACTTGTTTTCAAGGTGTGAAATTCAGTTATTTTGTTTATTATATTTCTACATATTTAATAATTTGATTTTGTGTGCACAAATAACAATTTTAGATCTTTTCATTTTATATTGTTTAAATAGGTGGAGAAATTAATCAGATACTTGGAGCAATACCTTTTTTTACCTGACTCGGAAGGAATCTGGATTTGAAGTATACCAGACTTGAGAGTAAAGCCAGTTTCCGAATTTGCAAGAAAATATATTGTGAAAGCTCATGGTAGCTGTAGATGTAAAATATATTGTATTTCTAAATCTGATCTTAAAAAAAATTAAATAAAAAGAAAATATTTCTGTTTTAAAAGAAATACTAAATATATAATTTGTAAGCAATAATTGTTTAATAAATGAAGTAGCACAATGAAAACACTAGCATTGCTTTATATTGTCTGTGTCTATTTATTTCAGCTATCCTAGCACGGTAGGTATTTTCAGATAGAACATAAAGAGAAGAATTTCCAGAAAATGATTAAAGCCATCTAGCTTAATTCCAGCTGTGATTTGAAAAGGTGTATTTCAAGGTTTATCGTAAACAAAAGGGGAGGGGGGACAAGTATTAGTATTTTTTTTTTCTTTAATGCTTGATTGTGTGTCTCATATTTGATTTCAGATAAGATGTATTTGGTGTGTGCATGTATATGAATGCAAAGATAATTTTGATTGGCATGTGTAATTATTATCGAATTTAAATAGTTTGTAACTTTTTAATTTAATTCTATTCGATACAGAATGTTCAGTTGTACTGAAGTCTCTCAACATAAAAGTTTATGAAGCATGAGTTATTCCACTTAATTATCCCCCCTCCCCCCCCCTCAAAAATTTGTATTGTCGCAATTTTATTTATATATTTTTTGCTATTTAAATGGTTTATGCATCTCAAAAATAAAACGTTATTAATTTAATTAGTTGCTCGAATTTTTTTGGAGTTCAAAAATATTGAATGACAAACATTGAAAACAAAAATTCAAGATTAAAATAAATAGCAGTTTTGCAATTAAAAAATGTTATATCGCAAAAGTACTCTAATACTCAAGGGGGGGGGGGGGCTCTGTTAACCCCTGATAATGTTTAAATTTGTAAGTAATACTTTTTTTTTTTTTTTAACATGGATTTTAAGGCAAATGCCATAGGGGGAAAAAACAGAATAAAATCTGTAGTAAGTAGAAATAAGCTTTTTATTTAAGACTAATTTCAGCATTAATAATTATAATTTGCATTAATAATAAATCTTATGGTAAAAAACAAGTTTGACATTGAAAGACAAAGCATCGAATAGTTGAGTAGAAATTAGAATTTATGCTTCATGATTACTTAGAAAAGGTACAAGACTCCCCCCCCCCCCCCTACACACACACACACACACACACACCTCTTATATCAGAAAAATGTTTGCTTCTTTGGAACAATATTTGATTTTTTCATGTATTACACTTGGAATGAGCAAAAATTAGAATATTTGTATGATTCATGATTAATTAGAAAAATTACAGGATTTTTTTTTTTTTTCCACTTATCAGAAAAATATTTGCTTCTTTGGAATAACTTTTTTTTAAATCATAAATAGAATTCTATGCCCAGTCAAAGTAAGATTTTATACTTTGCCTTTTTGACAAAGTATAAAATCTTCAATATGTAAACAAATCTTTTTTTTTATATATATAATGCTAATTTCAGCATTAATAATAAATGAATTTTTTATGGTCAAAAACAAGTTGGTCATTCAATAGTTTAGCAGAAATTTCATTTTTTTTTCTTTTTTTATTAATGCTTGGTGAATAGTTAAGGGTAGTTTTGTTAGAAGAATGTTTCTTTGGAATGCAATCAAAAATATGAACTAAATAAAAAACTTGTATATAAAATATTAAAAAATATATTGTGCTTTCTCTATGCATAACACAGTCAAAAAGAATCTATTAAGTTAAAGTGAGGCCAAGTACTATGCAATAGAATAAGTTAACTGCAAAATCACTGTGTGTGTGTCGAGGGAGGTGGGGGTGAATCCTCCAGTTCTAACGTTCCACAATAAAACAACATAAGCTGCAATTATCTACCATAAAATTGCAACAATTTATGATTCTGTAACTGAGAAATGTGCATGTGAATACTTTTTTAAATGTACAGAAAGTTTATTTTTTTAATTATATAACGAATAAATTATTTTAACTCTTTCAAGGCGGCGGTACATGTATGAAACAAATCGATTTTAATTCCCAAGTGGTACCAGAATATTGATTAAAAAAAAAAAGAGTTAATGAATGTTTCCAAATTAAATTTGTTTGTGAATTCCGGTGATATTCATTTTAGCAATGGGAGAGCTTTGGCCCTGAAAGGGTTAAAATAGTTTCTGTACTACAAAATATATAATTAAATCGATTAAAAAGTATTCGCCGACATGCGTATAAAATATCATTATATTGGCACAAGATCTATATTGTCATACATGCATAAAAAAAGCAGTTCGCAATGATGATCTTTGGATATCAGCAATGCGAAATTTGTGCAACATTTTTATGCCAGATATTTCGGAATTCGTACGTATTTGCATCAAACACGTATCACCTATATCGCCGATTTCCGTCGTTGTGCCATGTTTCTGGCGCAACGTCGATAACCCATGAAAGTATCGCCAAAGATATCGAATGAAAGGACAGAATCGATACTTTTAGGTTACGATTCGCTGTTATCGAAATAACACCTCTAGTACTTGATGAAAGATATAATTTTTGTGCCAATCTGTTAGTTCTGTGCTTGCTGGGAAGGGACCGTATAAAAAGTTAGATTTCGTAATTTTTATAAAATTGACTTTTTACTCTAAACAATGTCTTAACATGAATATTACCTCATTTGAAACGTTTTTGTAATTAGAACTGTATGTCTACGACCAACGGTTGAGAAATTAAAGGTCGGCGACAGATAACATATCACACACAACCCTGTATACATGTGTTGTAAATGTAAACAATTTAAAAATGTATATCTTTGTAATTATGGAGTTAAAAATCATATAGGTAAACTCAAAAATTCTAATGTCATTCTAAAAGTTTATCAATTTTTTTTAATGACCGATATGGTGCGATTCTTTTCAGGCTAGTGTCTCGCTGGGTTTCCTAGTAAGAGATAGATCCTTCCTAGAGAGCATTAGGGATATTCCCGGCATTAAGACTGAAGTGTTGGCCGCCTGGATACTTGTTTCTTGTCTCCTGTAATCGTACGTAGTAATTTTTAAGCGGATAGAAGTTTCCATATGTATAATTCGTTTTATAATCCGCTCTTTGAATGTATGAAATATGCTACAAAAAAATTGATAGAAAATTAACCGGGGTGTATGTTGATGCAGTTATGACTTAAGGAAAGTTTATAAAATTGTTTTGCCTTGAATGTTAAATTCCACAAGAACGAACGTGCAGGATAAAATGAGAAGCTTTCGGCATTTCGTGCTTAATAATGAACTGATTCGTTTATTTAATAAGTATAATGACTTTCACCTTTTTTTTGGTAACTTGTAGGAAGCTTAGGTTGGCCACTATGTGTTTTGGTGAAAATGTCGAGATGCAAAATGAAATAGTATCATTTGTAGCCTATCATGCGACAGCGTCCTTTGATGCTAGTATACAAAAAATTGCATCTGATTACGACAAATATCTGTATTTGTTGGGAGATTACATAAAAAAGTAATGTGATTTGTTTTAATATTTAATAAATATATATTTCTGCCCACATCTGAAACATGTTCTTTTAACGCAACTATGAAACTTGCTTTTCGACTAACCCACAGATTTATGCATAGTAAGTTTGAGAAAAAAAAAATAGATTACCAAAAGTGTAGAATAGCTTTACGATGATAGTATTAATAATAATAATAATAATAATAATAATAAATAACTTTAAATACATTGTATTAATAAGTGCACACATAAATAATTTTTTTAATAATTCATAATTTGAGACCCAAAGAGTTAAACAACAAATTAATTGGAAAATAAAAAAGTCAACATAAAACGCAAAGGAAGTGCCAAACTAAATCATTCTTAATTAATTCTAATCCATGGAAATTCGTACCCCTTATTCTGAAAACATATCTTAAAAATTGATGGTATAAATTCCTTTTGTCATATTATTCTTTTTTTATTGCACTGTTATCGTATGAAAAATTCATATAAAGTAATGTAACTTGGAATAATCCATATTATTAAGAAAAATGTTAAAACATTTACAGTAAAATAATAGTTAAATTACGTGAAAAATCTGGAGGTTTTTCTTTCAATGAAATGACTTACTAAACTGCACATTTCTGTCAATGATACTCTATTGTACTTTATACGTTTTTGTTCTTGAAACTTTCCCTTTCCTTCGGGGGATTTATTGAGATAAAATAGAAAAACCTTAAGTACATCCAGTAAGTATTTACTACGTTTTTGATGTAAGTATGTTTGAAGTCTCTTTGGAAAAGGTTATAGATCTTGCATTTATTTATTTTATTTTCATTAAAGACATGCTCCCTTTCCTTGATAGTTCATTTTACCGGATTGGGTTATTAATCGTTCTGAATCGTGTTTTTCCTTTTAGTAGCTTTGAAACTTGGGCATTCGACAGAGAAAAATTTAGCTCAATTATCCTTCTCTTGGGATAAGACTGTTTGTTCTTCGGCTCATTTGTTCGAAAAATAGATATTTCAGGAGTTAGAGATTACAAAATAAAAGCGAGTGCCCATCTAATAAAGGAAAAGAAATATGTTTTACTCGTAATGTAATAAATTGAGCAGTAACTTCTGAGCATTTTTAAAAAATATATATTAAACAAAACAAATTGCTACAAATTATTCAATATTATACTCTAACATCCTATGTACAGTAAGAAGCAATATACAGTGTGTCTGTAAAGTCATGGTGCACTTTTAATCGGTGACAGGAAACAACCGAATCAAGATGGAAATGTGAAATCGTCACGAAATAAAAGAAAAACTCACATACTAACTTTCATAATTGGTCAGTGCAGTTCGATACGGCCTCCATTTGTTGCCTTGCACTCATTTAAACTATATTCAAGTTCACACAGTTGAGGACGTCTGGTGCAACAGAGGGAATAAGGTCTGTGATTCTTTGTTCCAAATGGAGACCACATCGAATTGCACTGAACAGGTATAAAATTTCGAAAGTGTTTCTTTTATTTGGTGACGATTTTACATTTGCATCTTGTTCAGTTTAGTTCCTGTTACTGGCCAAAAGTGAACCATGGCTTTACGGACACACTGTATATCGGAGAGACTACTCGTACCTTGAAGATATGATTAAAAACACCGGAATGCTTTCATTTCAAGAACTTGCACTCTAAAATTGTAGCCCACGCCATAGAAACAGATTATTTTCAAGATTTTGAGATGGCCAATGTCATTAAATTATATTACAGCATATACAAGAGACGTATTTTCCAGGAGGTATTGTTTACTAGAATAGCCAAACTTCCCCTCAATGAAGATCGTTCACTTCCAGCTGAATATACCATTTTTACCTGACTGAAATACCCATTTTCATGTTTAATTGTTTGTGAATCATGCTCTCAAGTGCAAGTTGAATTATACTATCCCTCGTGAATTTCTGTCTGTTTATATTACTGATGAGGAGCTTTAAAGGAGTTGGAAACATTTAATGTTATTTTAATGAATTTTATGTGATTATTATGAACAGAACACAAGTAATATCTCTTTTCACATTAAATACACTCTATAGTTTTTACTTCCTCCCATCGTTAAATAAGTTTTTCGATGCATCGTTGACAGAAATCTCCCGGTTTAGACAGAAAGTGTTCGATCACTCAAGCACCCAACTCTATGCCATTATTGAACGATACACCTCGCAAAGCGTTTCCAACAGAACAAAACTAATAAAAATCTGGCGGTGTCAAGTCTTAATAGTATGGGAAATGCAAAATTAAATGGTGTCAAAAATGCTTAGTCTACGGCCACTTGTCATACTATTTTAACGATCTAAAAATACTCAACAATCAATAAAACTAACAAGTTGGAAATTGTACGTCAAACGTGGCAAACGACTATATAACTAGTTTTATAAATATTTTTTGCACCACATATTGCACTGAATGTACATTTTATTGCACTTCATAAGTGCATATCAATTTCATTCTGTTCGAAAGAATATAAAATTATTAAAATGCACTTGAAATAATTTTTTCCCTTCGGCCGTAATGTAACGAAAAATTTTGGCTGCCCATGTAATTAAACTATACATTCAATTTTCATAAAATTTGAAATGACTTGACAAAATTTTCCAACAATTATACATTTAAAATTTCAGACCATTCTGTTGGATATCTTTTGCTCTGTTACATGCGGACGGAAGGACAGACAGACAGCCAGACGGACCGAACGACGACTATAGGTATTTATATAGTTACGAACGCTCCTAAATAAAATGCATTCACTTGTACAAAAAAAAATGCTCCTTCAAATAATTAAAAAAAAATACCAACTCTGCGTTATTTCTGCGTGCATTTTAAAATTTAAAATAAAAAACAAACCACTCATGAATCGAGGGGCTCACAACCATAGTAGACCAAGTCCGTAAAAAAAAAAAAAAAAAGTGAGATAGTCCATTTAGAAGGTGCATATAAAATTTGTTTTATTCACTCCCACAGTGAACCAATTCTATAAACAGATGACATATATCAGAAAGTATGTGAAAACAGACTTTGTTTAGTGTGGGAGCGGATAAAACAGATTTTATCCACCTTCTAAATGGACTATCTCATTTTCTTTTTTCGAAATGGACTTGGTCTACCATGGTTATGAACACCTCAATTATTCCTCAACCCAATATATTCATGCTAACAAAAGTACATTGTAATATAATTATTAAAGAAGGAATTATCGACCTCAATATACGAATCAGAAGGTTTGCTGAAAATTTATTTAAAAAAATAAATTCTATTTCAAATGGAAATCAAATTTCAAATTATTTGTTTAAAAGGCGCAAATTCCAACCTAGTGAAAAAGATTCCATGCCGGGGCTCGAAGCCGGGCCATCAGTATAGCGCACTGACGCTCTACCGACTAAACCACTTGGAACGATACCTAGCTCGGAAAATTTCTCACTATTATATGTTGGCAAGGCTACAAACGCAGCACAAGATGGAATATTTATCGCGAGTCACTGACCTGGGACAAACACGAAACATAATTAAATCCAGCATCGATAGAAATTATATTAATACATGGAAATTATTCCAGAAAGAAAACATTCGCCTTGCATACAATATTTCAAATGAAAATCAAATTTCAAATTCCAAAGTAATTGCTTAAAAGGCGCAAAGGCCAACATAGTGAAAAAGATTCCATGCCGGGACTCGAACCCGGGCCATCAGTATAGCGCACTGACGTTCTACCGACTAAACTACGTGGAACGATACCCAGCCTGGAACTTCTCACTATTACAGGTGGGCAAGGCTACAAACGCAGCACAAGATGGAATATTTTTCCGTGAGCCACCGCCATGGGGCAAACACAGACTCATAATTAAATCCAGCATCGATTGACGTTTAGTCGGTAGATCGTCAGTGCGCTATACTGATGGCCCGGGTTCCAGTCCCGGCATGGAATCTTTTTCACTAGGTTGGAATTTGCACCTTTTAAGCAAATAATTTGAAATTTGATTTTCATTTGAAAAATTGTTTGCAAGGCGAATGTCACTCCCTGGAAAAATTTCCAAATATTGAAATAAATTCTAATCAGCAAATTCGTATATTGTATTTATATGCTACTGTAATGTTCTAAATTATATAATGACAAATTGTTATCATTCGCGTTATAAGCATTTTTTCACTTAAATTCTCTTCATTTTTTTTAAAAATGAGGATGGTGAAATCAAAAATGTTTTTTTATTATTATTATTAATTATCCTATAAACACACTGGCTGATTGAGATAATTGAAATATCCTTGATATTTTATATCAATGCATTATATGATACACGCTGAATAACAATTATTTTTAAATTTTGATCCTAAATAAAAACTGAAAGACGTAAAACAAGTTATGTTAATTATACATGTAATAATATTACTTTTTTGGGGGGGGGGGCGGGGGGGGGGTTACGCGTGCAGGTGGGTTACCAAATTTTTCGTAAAAGAAAATTTAAAATTTTTATCAAAAACTACTGGCAAGATTTTCTTCAATTTTTATTTACGAATAACGATTTATTATCAATAAAATTCATCAGTCAAACTATTCAACACATGCATCAAAAGGAAGCGTAATATATCCAAGCAACAGTAGAATTCTTCCAAGCACGTTCCAGCATATCTACATGGAAATTTGCAATTACATTTGTGATTCTTTACATCAAGTCATTGATATTAGGCACCGAGTACGGAACACGCGATCTTTCAATTATCTTCATAGAAAAGAATTAACGTAGAGATCGAGATATGTGGTGATTTAGCTTACCAAGATAAGACAATCTGATGATCAAAAGGTTTTTAATAAATTAGTTGTAAAAAAATTATATATATATATACCCTATATATATAAAATCCTAATGAAACAAATTTAAGAAACGGCTGAAATGAAACGAATTTATGAAACGGATGTATGAATCGACTGATTAAACAACTGATTATGTTTCAAGCGATTTCTCCTAAAATATGAAATGCTTTGCGAAGAAATGAACACCAAAAATTAGCATTGATCCGCAGATCTCAAAACTGGTATTAGAATTTTTAAATTCGAATTAGTTTTCGAAATATTTTTTTTTTCTAATTTTATATACATTTTTCTAATGATGGCAACTCAAATTTTAATCAAACAGATATATTTTTTTTTCATATTTCAGAAAAGGTTAACATGGTAACCCAGCTATTGTTGTTTATTTGATAATAAATGTTTATTTACTTTTATTTCTTTTTATAAATTATATAAATTATTTTGTTCTATAATTATTAATTATTTTTTTTATATTTCCTTTAGAAAATAATAGAGAATAATTAAAAAAATACGGTACTACTTAGTTATTCTGTCGACCAATTTTGCCAAATTATATAAATCGCCAAAACACTCGCCAAATTATACAAATTGACATAATTTTTATTTTAAATAACGAAAGAACAAATAAATTAGTATAACATTAATAAATATACAAATAAAAATTTGAAATAAAAATCACTTGATGACATAAACACATGTAACTTGCTTAAAGTGAAGTGAAAGTGACATTTACAATCAACCATTATTGGCATTTAATCTTATAGTTTGGCGATAGATTTTTGGTCGACGGGATAACTAAGTAGTACCAAAAATCCTTTTCACGATCAGGGTTGAAATAATAGGTGCATTAGCATACATTTTGGCATGGTGTCCGTATACCAAAAATGCATATGTAACTGGTATTTGAAAACGGGGTTTTCGCCAAATTTTCGTAAAAAAAATAAATAAATAAATAAATAAAAATAAAAATAAAATAAAAAAAATCACGCCAAACCTGCTGTGCCTGGCCAAATATTACCACTCGAAAAAAAAAAAAAAATGCTAACTGGCGAGTTGAAAAAAAAGCTATTGGCGAGATTTGCATCCGGCTAGCGTAACAGTACCAAGAATTCTTTGCAACCAATGCAAATTTTATGTAGTTTTATTCGAAAAACAAATTTTGATTTTTTTAAGCAAAATGGAAAACTTACGGCCCCATATTGGCGCGATTTTTTCTAACGCCAGTGTCATATACGGAATGGGCACTTAACTGGCGGTAAAGTATCGTTATTTTGCTTGATATGGTAAGCCGGATGTTGTTGTTTATGCTGTTGATGTGCTCCCCAAATTGGCGTCGTTAAAAAATCGCGCGAATATGGGACGCATATGACATCTGTGCCAAACTTTCATATGAACGGCGAAGGGATCAGACCGTATTTGTTTATGGCAGTTGATGACTTGAACTATTATGATATAGATGAAATGATGGCGATAGAATAATATTTGGCGACTTATCATCTGTGCCTGGCTAACATGAAGTACCAAAATGGCACCTAGAGTATAAAAAGCGAAGTGGTCCGCCTGGAACTGTTGATGATAGTCACATGACTTAGGCTATTGTTATAGAGATTGTTTTAAAATACCGGGAGACAAAGACTGTGTATACTTAATTTATTTTATTTTGGCTTCTTTTCAAATGTTTAACTGATCCTCTTTAATCAAAACGAAAACAACCATTGGATGTCTTAACAACAACTGATTCGGCCTTAAATTGTTGCAATCAAAGGGAATTGAATGGAAACCTGTTTACAGGGAGATCTGCATAGCTTTTTTCAGTATAATTCAATCTTCGCTAATATTTTTAAAACCCATCAGATTAGCGTGTTTTTAGATTCTGTGGTGTCTGAACGGGGGTTGGCGAGCGTAGCTTGTAGGGGGCAGAGCCCCCTAGTATATATATATATATTATTAAGAATAAAAATTTTAAAGATATTCCCATTTACTCTAGTAATGCTGCTTTGTCCCAGCTGTTGATAAAATATAATTATTCACTAAGATTTTTCTAGAGTTAACAGTTTTATTTTCACATACAGGGAATTCTTCCTTTGGAATTTGAAACTTAGAAAAAAAAGAAAAAAAAAAGATAAGCTATCTTGATTCGATGTTTTATCAAAACAAAAGAAATGTTATGCAAGCTACTGAAATTCACAGTAAAGTTTAATGAAGTACATGAATTCTACTGCAAGCCTTAGTGAAAAACCAAAAGAACTATGTTAACTCAGATTGAAGTTGTACTATATATTCTTTATTGTAACAAAACGTCCAACTTATATAAACTTTGCACAATTAATTTCAGTCTAGTCGATTACATTATATTTAATAATAGAATAAACGAATAATATATCATCGAAGCTTCTTAAGCACAAAGGAACACGACAGAACTGAGAACACAACATATTCCACACAAGCCCACGAACTTATCCAATGAATAAAAAGCAACGCCCGTGATATTAGCAGAGTGTTACAAAGTTACACACTTCACTACGGTATCATCGAAGAAGAATGACGGGATTTTACAACCTTATAAAAAATTAATTCTTAAACGTATGGAAATAACTATTGTGTTGAAATGTAGTGAAACAATGTAAGTTTTTAGTAGGGTGAAAAAGATCCTCATCACCTCTCCCTATCTGTGTGTGCAGCCTTGAATGAGAAGTACGTCAACTCATGGATTGTACGAAATGGCCCGATTCCGTGGGAAATTATATTACGGAAGTTGTTATATTGCTGTCTTAAAAACTTCAGATTTCCACTATTGAAAGCCAGCAAGATTTTAAAATTCCAATATAGATTAAACAATAATTTTGTAAAATATTTTTTAAATTTCTTAGAACACCTTTATAAACTTCGTAACTTCTTGTTCTACAATAAACGAATTCACAGTTCAACTGTCATTGAATTAAAGAAATTTATCTTTTTAATATAAAATACTTCTTATTCCACCCTCTTCTAATTGATCATGTATTTTTGTGGTGTTAAAACATAATGATTTCTAAAAGATAAATGATAAATTGTTTATAAATGATGTTCTTCTCACGATATTCAGTCAAATTCAGATAAACCAGGGTTCGTACGCATCAAGAGATTCAGGGGATGATAAAGGTTTTAGTACCAAAAATTTCGTAAAGTACTGGCCGCTATATATGAAAATAATATTTTTTTTTCATTAAATAAGGCAAATGTTTCTTTACGAAAATTATGGTAAAATGTCCTTGAAGCGTATGAGAGCTGCATAAACCTAATGAACTATTATTATTATTATTATTATTTTGACTAAATACTAATCTTAGTACTTCTAGTTTAATGTGTAGCGGACATTTTATTACTATTTTACAGGAAATATATGCTTGAAATAAACAATCACCAATACTTTGGAAAATATTTTAAAACTTCGAAAAAAGTTTTTAATGTACTTTACGTACGTAACCTGGTAACTTCCACACTGATCTAAAGAGAGGAAAAGTAAAACGATAATTCTCATTCGTATTGTATCTAAAAACATTTCCTTTTCCAGTTTCTTCTAGACTAGAGCGCCATTTTTGTGTTATTAAAACTTTATAACTAGCAAATGGCTTTTGAATGTTATTGTTATTACCACATTTAGTCAAATTCTCATTAATCAAACGTACAATGTCTTTATGTCCGAATTCTTATAATAAAATTTCTTGTTCATGTGTGGGCTCATTTGCAATTTTAATAATATTTTAGTGTAATAAACAAGTCAGAAATTGTACGCCAAACGTGGAAAATGAGGTCCATTCGTACTACAACTAGTTTCATAAATATTCAGATCTTGGTGAAATAGCTTTTGCACTCTTATGCAAAAATGCATGAATACAAAATTTATTACGATTATATATATATATATATATATATATATATATATATATATATATATATATATATTTTAATACGGAAATAACATGTCTCCATCTTAAATAAGACGTCATCACCATGGTAACCTAGAATCATTATTTATCAGGGTATTCCATTGAATTAATGACATATGATAGGACTTAATACAATGAAGAAAACTTTTATTAATACCTTTTTAAGTTTTGATTCGATTTTAATAAAATTTGAAATGACTCGAAATAATCATTTTGCAATGATTATATATATTAAATTTCAAACCATTCGGTTGGGCAGTTTTTGCCCAGTTAATCAGCGGACAGACGGACAGAAGGCGGACGTACCAGACGACGACTATAGGTGCTACGTATTTATATAATTACGAACGCAACTAAAAAATGTGAAACTACAGACGTGTGAAAATTATTAGAGTAACTGTGAAATTTACATTAAAAACTTGTTATATTAAAGAAATAAAAAAAAAACATTGATACATTTAATATTTAGTGTGTATACCCTTGTTTTTTATTAAAGAAATGATGGCATACTCTTCTTGGCATACGCTGTATGAGTTTTTGGCAATTAATTTGTATTTCGTTGTCATGATGCTAAATTTGAATGAGTCTTTCTATCAGACCAGTCTTGTTTGTGATGTTGCATTTCTTTAATTTTTTCTTTACAGTGACCCAAAGGTTCTCTATTGGTTTCATATCTGGACTGTTTTCAGGCCATGGAAGTGTTTTCTTTAATTAAATTAAAGAAATGCAGCATCACAAACAAGAATGTTTGGATAGAAAAACTCATCCAAATTTGGCATCGTGACAACGAAATACATTTTGATTGCCATAAACTCATACAAAATATGCAAAGACGCATCGAATCTTTAACAAAAAACAAGGGGATGCACACTAAATATTAAATGTATCAATGTTTTTAAATGTATTATTTCTTTAATATAACAAGATTTTAATGTAAATTTCACAATTATTCTAATAATTTTCACACGTCTGTACTATCACACCGCACAAATCGCGTCAACTTCCGAAGTGCTCTAGAGAAAAGAAAAAAATAACAAATATTTACATGAAAACGAGAACGATCCTAATCTAGAGCCAGATCAGCTGCTGAGATATCGCAAAAAAGACTATATCAATAGAATGTGAAATGGGTGATTTTTTAAGGTAATGACACAAATAGCTAAGCTTCAAATCCAGTCCTTCAAAATTTAAAAATTCCTAAATTTACTTACCATTAGGATAATGACACTCTTAATCGCATTCTACATTAATGAGAATATTGCCTCCAAGCTAATTACGCAAATTAAAAGTTCAAATCACTTTTTAAAATGTATAACATTTGTTAGCAATCGATACGCCAGTAAATTTGGAAAATATTTTCGAAAGCGGAATTTTATCTTCGCAGAAGATGAAACTTGTTTGAAGATATACGCCAGTTTATTTTCTTCAATAAATATAATTTGAAATAAACAAAGAAATTACTCTTTAAACTGCACTTTAAATAATTCTTACAGACAAAAATGGAACATTGTCTTTAAAACGCTGTTATTTTTTGTCCAAATATGTATTGAAAAGATGAACTTAGTCAGAAGCTCTTACATAGAACATACAGAATCGACGCAGAGTACATTTTCTGTAAAAAGTTTTTTTTTTATAAACTTCAACAGCATGATGATATTTCAAGAAATAGTGGATTAATTGGTATGAACGTCATTACTTAAAGAATCTGATGCCTTTTAAAGTGTCAAAGTGTATATGTTAATAACTTATATTAAAATTTATCAAAATTTTAGCATTTTAAAAGAAAACCCTATGCAAATATTAGATATAGAAGGAAAGTTTTGTCGAAAATACGGGGTGATTCTAAATGAATATCGGATTTTTAACGTTTGGTAGTATTTATTACATAAAACTTAAAATTATAATTAATACGTAAAATGAAAGAGCAACTCAAACATTTTTACCTACAAGCTTACAAGTGTTCAATGTGAGCACCTTTCGTCACAGCGCACACATCAAGTCGATAACTCAGTTCTTCCCAAACCTTGAATAGCAAAGAAGTTCTGTTTAGACGCTCAACCGATCTGACGCCATGTGATTTCTACCTGTGGGGGGTTCATAAATGATCGCGTGTATGTGCCTCCACTACCAGCTGACCATTGCAGCTGTTGCAAAAATGACCCCACAAACACTAATCAACGTTTGGGAAGAACTGAGCTATCGACTTGATGTGTGCCGTGTGACAAAAGGTGCTCACATTGAGCACTTGTAATCTTGTAGGTAAATTTTTTTGAGTTGCTCTTTCATTTTACGTATTTATTATAATTTTAAGTTTTATGTAATACATTTACAAAGCGTTAATACCCCGATATTCATTTAGGAACACCCCGTAATTTGAACTCTTTTTATATGGTCATGAAAAAATTTGATCTGGAGTCTATATTCTCCAAACGGTTATTTTGGTCATTGTGCGCATGATTTCTAAGACTTAGCTGGATAGAATTTCATGAAATTTTGACTCAAGGTGTAACCACTAAAGGTGCATAATATGATCTACTTTTAGGTTCATCAAGTAAGAAATTTAGAAATTATGAATATTTTTATTAATTTTTTTTTAATTTCGAATTATTTTTCCTCACAAACTATTCATTATATTTTTTCAGTGTATTTCAGTTATTTTAAACACATATTGTAGCTCTAGGCAACAAAAAAAATTGGCTCCCTGTGACAATTGAATTATAAGTTTGAATCGCGAAGGGCATGATAAAGCCACTAATTTATTTAAAACAAGTAGTATACAAATTTTGTTTTTAAAGTCAATTCCTACTTAGGTCATCAAAGAAAAATTTAATATAATCCCTTAAGCTAATATTAGTTTTTGTTGCATTAAAATATCTCAATTTGTTGATTTTCTATAAGCAAGTAGGTTTACAATGGAAGTCTATGGGAATTTGGCGAAATATTAGAGATATCGCCAAGTTGGCGTCACTTTTGGCGACTCATCTTGACCGCCAAATTTGGCGATATATCGCCAAGTTGGCTACAAACATGGCGGTATTTGGCGACAGAACAGGGTCGCCCTATGGTAACCCATTATTGAAAATACTTTCAAGGATCTTCAATAACCAATGGCCGCCATTTTGTTTCCCATGCAAAACTAAAATTAATTAATCAAAATTTAATTAATTAATTAATATTTGAAAAAACTATATTAACATCAATTGTCATCCAGTACAAGTTTTTAAAAAAATTATTTCAACTTGATAGGATGAATAATAAGTATTTTATTAACGATTGAAAATTTGAACAAGATATATAAATATATAAATATATAAATATATATAGGGAGAGTGTGATCTAATAGTAGGAATTGAAAAAAATAGATTCATAATTAAATTAAAAAACTTTATATGCATCAAGATTCTTTTTCAGAACATTAACAGTTAGCATTTACACGGTGTTGCCGAATTCGACAGACAAATTGAGAGGGGTAATATTAAGCATCAAGAGGTTGGAAAATTACCAAAGAACGTGGCGTCACAAACCACCTATTTAATCAAAAATACAGGGTATATATAAATATATAATAATATATATCTATATATATATGCCATCTAACGTTACTCATTTTTTCTTAATTTATTTGTTCAATGTACAATCGTCCCTCCTTTTAAGTATCTTTAGATTTGCCTTTTCTTCTGTAATCATTCTAATTATATTATATAATTGAAAATATTTTTTAATTGTTTAATTTTTGTTTAATTAAACAAATTAAACAAATTGTTTTAATTTGTTTATTTTTTTAATTTTTTATGTGTGTATGTGTGTTTTAATATATATTGTAGTATGAGTGTTTTATTATAAAAATACAGGGTGTTCTACTCTAACCCAACTATGGTTGACAGTGATAAATTTTAGAATACTGTAGCATATTATAATGAAACTTTTAATAGTCATGCTCACCTATTGTAACTATGACAACAGAAAACAAATGTGGTAGATGTTTCTATTATAACCGTCAACAGAATAACTTGACAGTACACAGTTTGGACTGTTATTAGCAGTTCATACAGTACCAACAATTGCGTGAGCACCCTGTTTTTTAAGAAATTTTTTTGATGCTATCACATTTCTTACAAAACAAGGTTACATATCGTCACACTTTTATTGCAATATTTTTATTTTTCGCATTTTTTTTTTTTTTTTTTTTTTTTGTCAAGCCGATTTCAGTTATAGTGAAACACCCTGTATTTCTGATTGAATAAGTGGTTTGAGACACCATGTTCAATGGCAATTATTCATCCACTTGATGCCTATTACTATGCCTCTGAATTTTTCGTTTGAATTGGACAACACCCTGTATGTCTTTTATTATGTGTTTTATAGTTTTCATATCGAAAAGTTAATCTAATTTGGAGTTACTGCTATCCATATTAGGTTCCTTTTTACTTGAAATTTTTCAGTTTCACTTTTAACTGACACTTTCAATACAATGTCTTCAATAACCTTTTGAAATCAGGACGTTCTAGAGCACTGTAATCATTATAAAAACAAAGGCTTTGCATATAATAAAACCTTAACTTAATAATTTATTGACAATTAAATGCATGTTTAGAAAAAATATTTTCAATTATTTAATATAATTAGAATGATTACAGAAGAAAAGGCAAATCTACAGATACTTAAAAGGAGGGACTATTGTACATTGAACAAATAAATTAAGAAAAAATGAGTAACATTAGATGGCACAAATGAATGCATACAAAAGGTGCATACAGCTATTTTGTGGCTTCTAAAGCTCCATTATCAGTGCTAAATGAAAATTTAAAGCCAAAATCACAGCGAGACTAAAAAGACGCACATCACAGAGTGACTATCAAAGACGAAATAGCGATGAACACCGCAAAAACAACAGCGGAGTCAAACTTTCACGTGCGTTTGAGAATACCAATTAGAAGGGCTGAGCCAGTGGAAGCCACACTTTTCAAAATTTGTGTGTACTGGAAAAATCGATAACTAAACTGTTAGAATTTTTTCATATGTAATAAGCACCTCAAAAATCTAGGTAGTAAATTGATGAGCATTTCTGTATTATAGAATGTTCGTAATATTGGAATTTGTGATTGCTAGACCAGAAGTATTTAGCAATAGCGGAGCGTTTAATGTCACAGTTTGTACCACAAATTTTATGCTCCCCAAACGAACTTTAAAAAGTCTCTTCCTTTTAAAGTTCGCTTTAAATTTCATCGCATTCGAAAGATATCATGCGAAATGCTTGGTAGTATGTATGATAATTACTGAAAGAAGTACCTAAATTCAATTTATATTTATTATAAATTTATATATATATATATAATACATTATTTATACTCTTTTATTTAAATGAAAAGAAAAAACATTTCTCACTACAAAATGTAGAAAGAATCACCAATTCCATTTAATATATCACATATTTAAATTATGAAGAATCGTTGAGCCTTTGAATATGTTTAAATTCATAAATATATGTATCCATTAATAAATGTTCTTTTTGTCAGAATCACTGCACTAGCACACTTCGTGATCTTGAAGAGTGAGCAACAGTCAAATATGTACTAGAATATGTTATTTCGTGCTTTGGACATCATTAATCAAAACCTAACGCTTGGATGATTTCTTCATCTTTCACGCATTACAGCCTTTCTGGAAATTTTTATATGTTGTAGGTGATTTCTTTTACTTGCTACAAAATATCAGTTCTTCATCAGACTTGTGTGTATACTACCCACAATCATTTATTACAAAACTTTGGTGATATATGGTTTTTGTCGATAAAAAAGTGTATTCTAGAAATATTTTCTCTTTTTAATGCTGTATTATTAAAGAAGAAATCATTACTCATTACTTCGCCTAAGTATAAGATTTGTCTTCAGAAAGTTGTTTAAGTTATCTTAATATTAAGTAACCGGAATTTCTTTAGATACTTATAGTTTTCAGATGTTTTTGTACATTTTAGAACAATACAAAATGTAGAAAGAATTAACGATTCCGTATGACAATGTCAAATATAAAAATTATGAAAGGTCTTTGAACCTTTGAATACATTTAAATTCATAAATATATGCATTCATTAATAAATGTTCTTTTTGTCCGAATCACTGCACTAGCATACTTCATGATCTTGAAAAGTGAGTAATAGTTAAATATGTACTTGAAGATGTTATTGCGTGCATTGGACATCATTAATCTAAACCTAACGCTTGGATGATTTCTTTATCTTTCACGCATTATAGCCGTTCTAGAAATTTTTATATGTTGTAGGAGATTTTTTTACTTAATACAAAATATCAGTTCTTCATCAGACTTGTGTGTATACTACACACATTCATTTATTACAAATATTTGGTGATATATTGTTTTGGTTCGGTAAAAAAAGTGTATTCTAGAAAGTTTTTTCACTTTTTACTGCTGTGTTATCAAAGAACAAATCATTACTACGTCTAGGTATAAGATTTGTCTTCAGAAAGTTTGTTTAAGTTGTCTTAATATTAACTTACTGAAATTTCCTTAGTTATTTATACTTATTCAGATCTTTTTTATACATTTCAGAATAATATGTCTTTTAGATATGTTAATGTCCTGAATGTTCGAAAGATGAGTTTTTTCTTGCGTTGCACTATAATATATGTTTGACCATCACATAGAACATATTAAATTTACTTGGAGATCCAATCTCAGTTTTCATAAGTGGGCGAGACCTCAATTTCGGCAGAGTCATAAAAAAAAAATTATATAAAGAATATCTATACTTAGTATATTTATTTATATAAATTATACTAGTAAATCTGCAGATGAGGAGCCTCAACGTCAGATCTGCAATTCATTGTTTTTAGACACACTCTAGTAATATACAATTTCCTGCAAACCAAAATTTAAAGTTTTCAAATTACGTAATTATTTATAAGAATAAAAAATACGAAGTTTTCAGACATTAGAAGCGTTAAATTAAAAACGTTGTTATGGAAGGATATTTTGAATTTTCATGAGCTACTAATTCTGGTATTTTTTGTAAATAATAAGGTATTCAGGGGGGCTCCGCCCCCCTGAACCCCGTGGTCTCATTAATTTACATATGCAACATTTTATTGATTGCGCTAATGATTATGGTAAATCTTTTTACACTTCCGAGCCTTATTCTTCAATACTGGTGGGCAGAAAAGGATTTACATTGACGCAATTATATTAAAAGTTTAGGTTTTACGAACGGAAATGTAATTTCCTTTTAAAGATAAAAAAACTTTCATTCATATTTTCTGAAATGAGGCGGCTTTAAGAACTAACACTCGTCAAAAAATATTTTTTCAGGCAATCTAGTTAATGTTTGTTTTTAAGAATGAAAATATTTATTTCCCGATACAATGACGTCCTTTTCGACAGCGATAATTTTGCGGTGCATAATTTTGACATTTACTATCAATTTGCTTTTCAAAAGTTTTTTTATTCTCATTGAAATTTTCTATTAAAAATTAAATATTTCTGTTAGCTGCGTCCAGACGATAAACCGTGAGATATTAGTAACGTTTTTTTTTAATAATAAGAATTAATATCATAACACAAGCCCCTTTTATTTCAACCTCAAAGCGTATTTGTTTTATTTTTGATGTAGGAGATCAAATTCACCTTTCCGTTGCTAGGAAACAGTTAAAAGAAAATTAAGACAATGAAATATGCGATTGAAAAAAAGTAAATTAAAAAAAGAACTTTTTGAACCAAAACTTTTCGGGTCTCCACAGTAAACCTTCACTGACGTTTCGGCAATTAAACATATTATTATATAATTATCGAAGAAAACATGATTAGGATAATCACACAGTGTTACATATTTCACTATGGTAAAAGCATTACACCATAGAGCTGCTTAAATACATAATTTACATATATCATTGGTTGTTGAAGATAAAAAAGCCTTACTATTAAACATTACATACTATTAATCAACATTCAAGCTGTATATAAAATAATTATATGTAATTTATATAATGCATATATAGTAATAGTAAAAACCTATGTTCCAAATAAAATACAGCTGTTTATTCAGTAAAAAGAAAATTGTAAAATATGAACAGAAAATTAAATAAATGTAGATTCAACTTTTTATTCAATTAGTTCAATTAAATAATTTCGTGATACAATAAAGTAGAAACATTTTTGCATATAATAGATACACCAATAATATAATATTATAAATAAATTCTAATAAGAAAAAATCATCAATCACACATAGATTTAACTGAAAAGTATAAATGTTTCATTGGTTTTTATTAATACGAATCAATAAGAGAATATTTAGTTGGCATGTAATTTATTCTTTAAGATATACTTATTTCATTTCGCAATTATCACGTATGGAAGTTTTAATGTAAGTAGGTTGTAATTTAGTTTCGAAAATTGCATCACTTCTATGTGAAATGATCGTTTATAGTTTCTTATCGGTAATTATACACAGAGTCTTCGTTATCTTTAAGATGACATGAATTGGACAATACTCACATAAAATATCTTACAGAACAATTACTGTTGTGCACACTCTTCTTCAGTGAAGGATTGCATTGAACATCTTATATCAAACACAAAACTTATACAAAGGAATTTTTTTGTGCTTACCACAAGAATACCACCCTCTTACACTCTAATAAGATAATTATAATAATATTACTACTCATTAATATTACTTATGTTACTTGTTCCACTTACTTTAGTAAGTCTAAGCATTTTTAATTAGAAACATATGAATTTCTCCTAAAGTTAAAAGTATCGATATTGTCAGCAAGCGAGGAAAATAAATCTGCTTTTGTAATTTCCCATTATATCAAGAAAGTATCATTAATGGTGTCATTTATTTCTTGTATTAAATGCCCCGTCTCTGTCATCGTGTTGTAACTTAATAAGTAAAAAATTGTTCAAGTAAAAATTGTTAAGTAAAAAATTGCTCAAAAATCCTTTTTATTAAAAATCACTATCGTAAAGTGTCGTGACGTCAATAATTCAATTATTGACAATTATTTCAATTAATTATTCAATTAATTATTTCAATTAATAATGTTGTCTTTTTTACAAAAAAATCTTCAAACCTATAAACAAAAACTCTGGGACAGATGTGACCTGTTGAGAAGTGTTCGAAATTCACCATAAAACTTTGGCTTTAAACACACTATGGTTTTTAAGATAATGATAAAGTTTGGATATGTAATAAACCCAATAACGTAATCGCCTACATTCGAACAAAGAACTCATTATATAGTATGCATGCATTTAAATAAGTATTTACCAATCAATATGAAATTCTTTTATAAAAGTACCTCAAGACTTTTTTTTTTTTTTTTAATGCAATACGAACTCATTGTTATATGCCAAACATTTAGCATATATAAACTAATTACGAAACAATAGACAGACTTGAATACATTTAAAAAGCAATTAAATTAAAAATGTATACATAAAAATATTTAATTAAAATAAAAAACATACAAAGTATACTTTTCGCTATGTCATCGCATAGCCTCGTCACTACTAACATTAACAACAACAACAAATCATCGAACACGCTTTGGATTCAGTCAAAGTTAAAGTTAAAGTTTTCCTTTTAGAAACAAGAAATATTCATTAGGAATCGAACCTGATTCGTACAAGTTTCATTATCACATACTATTATTATCACTTAGCATATTGTTGTGCTAAGTGTCTGAAGAATTCATACTGAGCGTCATAGGAAATTGATAATCTGAGTGAAGTGTCTTTCTATTTAAAAATAAGAATAAAAGAAATAATAAGAGCGTTGAAGCAAAGTTACAAAACCTGCTTTCTAAAACGAGCACCGATTGATACTTGCATATGCAGAAGGACAGATGACATTTTTTGTTTTTTTTACTTTTAACTATTCATTAATTTGAAAATGTTTTTGTAGTTGGTATAAAATATGTACTTAAACGTAAATGCTGGTATTTTTTCAATAGCTATACTTGCATGTAAATACTGGTATTTATTCTTATCCGAGCAAGTTCAGAATTTACGATTATTCTCTAAGTCAATCATATTGATTGGTAAAGATAACATACGAACTAAATTTTAAAACTCAGTAAAAAAATGCCTAATCCGGAAATGGAAACCAAGTTTTTTGACTTACATTGACATGTCACTCTATAATTGTTGTCCCAGGTAGCTTATTGGGAAGGGCGTTGGCAATTTAAGTAAAAAGACTAGGTTCAACTTCCGACCTGAGCATTTTTTCACTCTGCTTGCAAAATTCAATTAATATGTTACTTTAACAATCGGTAGGATTGAGTTAAAAAATAGTAAAGTGTTTGCACGTACTGATCGTTTATGGAGTTTATTAACTGCTCTATTTTCAGTTGAGCTGTCTACACGGCAAACTAGATGCTATTACGAAAAAAAAAATTCTGACTGAAATGTGTCCGCCGATTGTCGGCCCGAAAGTCCGAGCGTTGAAAATTTTAGTCAAAGTTCCCGGCCTCTGTATGTTTCACTCCGTTGGAAAAATTCAATTCATATGTTCAGGACTACCCCTTCTGTAAGGCACATGTAACCAAATTTAATCAGCATTAAGATGATCAAAAAGTAAGATATTCTTTATAAGTAGATAAATGAGTCATTAAAAATATAATGAGTTATAAATAAATAAATAATAATGTCCTCTAAACAAAAAAATCCCTGCCAGCTCAGCCTATAAGCGAAGGTATATTTCGAAGTTAAGTACTATTTTCACCAACAAAAACTAAATGAACATTAGAGGTATGTTAAAATATGCCAATATTTCCATAGTGAGGTTTTTATCATGTTTCTATACGTTTTTTCAAACTCACATGACGTTACATATTCATCTGCTGACGTCCATTATATTTTCAATGTGACGTAATATTGGAAATATAATACCCTTTAAAAAAATCGTAAAACTATTTATTTCATTTTGATTTTCCACGTGAAATCTTGATATAGAAAAGTTATAACGTAATATTAACTTTTTTTAAAAATTCATCAAACTATTTATTTCATTTCATATTGTATTTATTGTATGTATGTCTGTAAAATATTTATATATACCTTTAACTGTTGAATGCAGGCGTTATTTATGTGTGTATGTGTGTTTTAATATATATTGTAGTATGTGTGCTTTATTATAGGTATCGTAGATCGATGTAATAGTGAAATCTATTCATCGTTGTCCGGTCATCCAAGGCTGTCGTATAGATGGCTGGTGACTGCCCCAACATGGTTTATTAGTGAGAAATTGCAGACTCAGGCATCGGCCGGAGTAGCTCAGTGGTTAGAGCAGCAGTCTTGTATACTGTAGTCCCGCGTTCGATTCCTGGCTCTGGCTAATTTTTCACTCCAGTTGGATTTATTGTATTTATTGTATGTATGTCTGTAAAATATTTATATATACGTTTAACTGTTGAATGCAGGCGTTATTTATGTGTGTTTTAATATATATATTGTAGTATGTGTGCTTTATTATATTTATTTCATTTGCATTTTTCACGTGGAAATATTGCAATAGAAAAGTAATTGTTGTGGTAATAATTTCCTTATGGTTTTTTAATTGTTGGCAACCGCTATAACGAAAAATGTTTAAATTTTCCTGTCATTTTTCTGTAAGAGCTGGTTTTATCAGAATCATGTTAAAGCGGTATTCAAAAATTTTAAACCTCCCAATTTCCATCCACTTTGGCCGATTTTGATCATTTGCAATCCCCGCCGAGGTATTTCTTATGAAATGTACCTAAAATAAAGTGTAAAAAATAGAATGATTTGATTTTTTTAAAATAATTTAAGATGTAATAAAGAAACAATAACAAAAAGTAACAAATGTTCATACATGCTCTCTTCTCCTGTATATGTTTTTCTTGTTGTTATGTTGTCTTAAAACTTCCTTAATTCAAAATTGGGTTAACATTTGAGATATAATAAAATGTCAGATTTTGGATAAAAATATACTAATTTATATTCTACTTAGGGCGGCATAGGTAATGGAACTTTCATGACCCACATTTGCTTTAGAAATTAGTTTAAAGTAGTATTACAAAATCTTATTTTGAAGAGCTTTGTACTGAATATTCCATCCGGAGGTTTATTTAAATGTTTAAGTATGTAAATTGTCGTACATATACATTACGCAAATTTTTTGAATATATTGAAGAAAAATATTTTAAAAATACATTGATGGATACACTTCAAAATAATTAGAAATTCAGGTAGCAAACATAAAATCTAATAAAAAGACAGAACCCTTCCTATAGACTACATAAAAGATGGCATATGGTGAAGGTTGCCCTGAGTAGCAATTGGATTTGCTGATCGCTTCAGAAAAGACAAGCAAAAAAGGGTTCCCTAATCCATTTATATGTACTTAGCAAACATTCTCCACAAACTCTTGTGACAGAGCCCTACTGTATGATTCAGTAACTAAGAGGTGTCCATGAGAGTCCGTATTCTTCCCCTTTACTCGTAAGTACACTCATATATACTGAAAACATAATGTGTATTGATTCGAGGTAAAGGGAGTATGGAATGGTTTTGCACTTATATTGCCAGTGTTGACGGTAGATGAAGTAAAATTGATTAATTCAATTAGCAGGCTCGATCAGAAGGTTGATGCCATCATAAGTAAAACAGGAGATTTTATTTGAAGTATGAAGCGCGGAGGATAAATCTTTTGAGAAGGCAAAAATAGGGTTTTAGCTTACTGCGTGCATAGAATGCAATTATGGAAATTAATAATTTCTATAGGGGATATCGAAAGACGAAGTCTTATTATTATGCAGGATGTTTAAAATGCATGCTTGAGTTTATTGCCTTTTTCTTCATCTTATATGAAGATTTAAATCTACAAATGTGTAGACTTTTCTAGAAAAAAATTATGCGTATTACAGGCTATAAAAAAGTTGTAATATAGTTCTATTTTTAAAGCTATTTGAAGTAAAATAAGCATAGAATGGTTTTTGACATATATTTATAGTGTTTACGGAGGTGAAGCGAAATTGATTATACTAATTTCAAATGCTAAAAGGTGTAAATTAAACTTTAAAACTAGTAAAATACGTTTATTTCGACTGTTGACATGTTTCGACTCACCCCGAGTCATTTTCAAAACAAATAAATAAAACTATTCCAAATTTGTACGGTCTATGAAACGTCATCATTCAGTTTTCTACGTATTCTTTCATACTATGTAAGTTATTTTTTATTTTCTTGGATGTTTAATTTATTTTTATTTTCATAACCATTGAGTAGCAATCAAATATTAAAAGATGTAATATAGATGCAAAAAATAACATGCATAATGTGAAAGAATACTGGAAAACTGAATGATGGCGTTTCATAGACCGAGCAAATTTGGAATAGTTTTATTTACAGTCAAGCCCCGATTTAACCAATCGCGATTTAACGAATTTCTCGATGTAGTGAATTTTTTTATGGTTCCGACGAAAATAAAACAAAAATACTTCGATTTAACGAATTTATAAACTCGATTTAACGAATAATTTTCGATGTCTAAAAAATGAAAAATTGAAGGAATTTTCTAATATTTATTATAAATTTTCAATGCCCCTGATTGTTTACTTTCTAAATATGTAACTTGTGATGCAGAAATATCTGCATGAGAAAATGCACGTTACACCAAGATTATTAAATCAGTAGTAGTGGATCACGTGAAGAAGATAAAATAGAGATGAAGCATGTAACGTTCAAAAAAGCAGTTAGCAGTTTGGATACTTTCGCAAACGGCAGTTGATGGCTCATGATGTTGATGACACTGTTTTCACAGCTTCAGAAAAAAATCGATAAAGAAGTTCAGAATACAAAATCAAAACAAAGCAAAGAAAGATCTGTAAAAGATGTCTTATAATTTATCTATAAAATTTGAAAAAAATGAGATTTTTTCTTAATTACAATGCCTTTGATTTATAGTAGAACATGAAAAAAAAAGAATCAATTTTTATACAGAGTGTTTTCTTAAAGCAACAAATGTTTAACATCAAGTGGACATTGTTCTTCTTATTTATTGCCATTTTTTAAAACTTGTTCTGTTGTATAAAAATATTTCTTTGATTATCCCGATTTAACGAATAATCTCGATTTAACGAACAAAGTTGATTGTCCCAAACGATTCTTTAAATCAAGGTTTGACAGTTTTTGTTTTGAAACTGACTCGGGGTGAGTCGAAACATGTGAGCAGTCGAAATAAACGTATTTTTACTGGTTTTTAAGTTTTAATTTACACCTTTTAGCATTTGAAATTAGTAAATTATTACAAGGTGTTAATTTGTAACATATGAAATTAATTATTAAATAAGTGAATGCATGTTTAATTTTTGCATTAACATTGCTTACTAAGCGTAAACCTAACAGAGTGAAAAATGTCCAAGCCGGGAATCGAACTTGGATCATTGGAATAACGCTACCATTTAAGCTAAGAAGACGATAAACAGCTTGCCATCTCTCACTCACATATGTCGGTAATGTTGCAACCTCAGCAAAAGATGGAAAAATCTTCATGAGTACAGAAGCCTGCAGCGAAACAGGAGACGCAAATAAAGCCCAGCATAGCTGAACACGTGTATGTATCATTTTGATTGAAAAATTAATTAAAATTTTACATATATGTGAAATTGATTATTTAAAAGTAGTAATAATTTTATTGAATGAATATTTTTAAATCAACATGGCTGAGTAGAAGAAAGTTATATATATCCGAAAACCTTGCTTAGTATAAAGAAGAAAAAAACTCTTAAAAATTAATAAATTGTTTGATGCAATTAATTTTATGTTATTTGTTTAGAATGAATATTTTCAGAAATTTGTTACATTTATTCAAGACACAAAACAAAAATATCTAAAAATTATTAAGGAAGAAACAATATTAGACACTGGATGTGTCTGTCAGTTTGTTAAGTATAATAGTAAAATTAGTATAAAGAATATCACAGGAGAAGGATAGATAGTTAGCATATGAATTCCATTATGAAAGCTTTCTGTGTTCTTCGTAACTATTTGTCACAAAAAATACATTTATGCAAGTTGAATTCTATTTTCCTAATAATAAGCAAATTTGGTAAATCGGGTAGCAGTTTATAATGTCAAAATTTTCATTTTCATCGATAACACGATAATCAAACTTCTGAAAATTAAAAGTTATTATAACACAACACCTAAATACTAATACTATTTCATTTTGGATGTTCAATACTAGTGTCTCATTCAAAAAAAAAAATTCCCAATTAACACTACAACTAATTTATCGACGTCTTTCACTGTAATAATTCTTTTTGTTAAGATAAAAATAACTTCTTAAAAAACACTATAAAATTTTAATAAATTCGCAAGGAATTTCGAAAGAACTAGTCTTTCATCATAAGGCGCAGATAATACTTCCTACTACTCTCGTTCTCTGCGTCTGATGATGAAAGACTAGCTCTTTCGAAAGGCTTTACGCATTTGTTAAAAATATTATGCTGTTTTTAAGAAGTTATATTCCTCTTATCATTCCACACCAGATTATTTAATTATTTAATTCTTTTTGCCCCAGTCATTAATAATGCTTGAAAAATGTTCACGTACTTTTCCAGTAATTTTATTTTATGCATTTACTTATAAAGTGCAAAACGCTATTATAGTTGCATTTTAAAAATATATATTGTATTACACTTTACAATTCCAACAATTTTCGAACCTCATCCCGCCCCCCCTTTCCTTTCTGTAACACACTAGGATAGTAATTAACTCTTACCACTTTAAAATATATTAAAGTATATTTAATAAAAGTAGAGGCACGAGAAAAACACATATTAACTTTCTGAATGACTTACGGTTTCCGATATTTTGTTGCATATTAAATACTCTATGAACCAAAGATACACTTAATATCAAGTCCTTTGATTTCTTTAACTAGTTAAAAAAGAATTCCCAACGTTACTTAAAAGAAAACTTCCTTTTTAGACACTTTCATCTTTTTTTTAAATTTTTTTTTTTTATCTTACCTTCTTTTAATGTCATTTCCTTCCCTTCCATAGAAAATTCTTAAAACAAAAGAGTAGTGTGAACAAATAGAAGGGTCTTAAGAAAAGTATAATTGAACTAAACTCTTCAGAAGATCTTTCTCTTTTCGATGAAATAAAGAAGAAAAAGTTGTAAGGATTGATGTTGTTGAAGTAACACAATGTTCATTTACGCTGAGGGAGAAGAGATAAAACAAATCGTTAGATAACGGATTAAATTTGGGGTATATAAGACAAAACTTTTTGCTGGATTATTACCGAACAGAAAATGTGTCTTTCATTGGTTAAAGGAAGTTTTTCTTAAGGGAAGTTTTATAATGTTTAACTCTGTCTCCGTAAAAGTAAAGAAAGATTATCCAAAAACTTATTATTTCATTCTATGGTTCCCAACATACGATAAAAGCCTATTATAGAATTATTATTAAAATTATGATGCAAAAAATTACTGTTTAAAACTGATGAAATATGAGAATATAGAAAAGTTATTTATGCCTTCAAGGAAAATATTTAATGTTCACAAATAGTTATTTGGTTTTTTAACCCTTTACGTACTGAATTATGAATTCGGGAAAATTTTATCTTCTAGAGCATTTTTCGTGAATTGTTTAAACTACATTAGAAGATTTACATAATCATTTAATGAATTTTAGAAGGATTTTAGAAGGATTGAAGGATTTAGAAGGAATAATTAAATTGGAATTTATAGGGATTTTATGCAATATTTATAACCCCACTCAAATCTTTTATTTTAAATATTTTTCTTAGTACTATGTATAATGAGGAAATGTACAAATATAATGTTCCTACAATAGAAATAGAGAAATATTTCCGAATTGAAAATTTTGCCACCCCCCTCTCCAACGCCAAAAAAGCTGAAAAGATGCAAAGGCAAAAGGAATCATCCTTTTAAAAATATTTTTGATTTTTGTAACCAAAATACTTTTGGAACAAGATAAAGTAATATATCTATAACTCATTCTAAACTGTATTACAACTAGTCGATGTATTAAATGAATTTTATAACAAGTTATTTTAATGGTACTTATAAGTACCGTCAGTAGATAAAAGACTAAAACTGATGAAATATGGGAATATATAAATGTTATTTATGCACAAAATACACATTGTCCTATTTCAAACGAAATAACGAATTTGTATGAATGGATCAGCAGTTAATCATAAAAATATTCTCTAATAATGGCCGCATCAATTGCAGACAGAAAGTACGAAGAAAGTTTAAATAAAATGTATATTTTTTAACATGTTACATCTATATTATTACTTTTTTATCACCTTATAAAACCGTCAGCTTTCTTTAAGTTCATATTGTGTATTTTGTAATTGAATCAAGGTTGAATATTGCATTTCTTCTTACGATTTTATTTAGCTATTTATGCATTTTATCCTTCAAGGAGAATGCTTAATGTCCCCAAACATTTATTTTGTTTTAAACAGGTACCAAAAAAAGCTACTCATTTATAAAATCCATCAGTACTATCAAAACATGTGAAAAGCGGACATCTGTAGAATCCAGTTTGAGAAGATAAAAATGTGCATCATCTAGGACGTTTTATTATACTGTTAAGTAAGGTTCTTCTTAAAGCTGAAAAAAAAATATCCATTTCAATATTCTGGCGCATTTTCTGCTTATCTCTCCTGTGTATTATTATTATTATTATTATTATTACTATTATTATTATTATTATATTGACGGAAAAAAAAATAAAGGAAGAGCTATGAATCAATTTCACAGAAATGTGACAAATACAGTTTTCTTTTCCTTTCTTTTATTTTCTTTTAGCTTTATTTTTCTTTCCGTCACACCATTTTTATCCGTTCCAGTTCCAATAGTTGGTATTGGGGCAACCTTAAGGAAAAATAGTCAAATTCTATCTAAAGTTCACACCTTAAACATCTTTTTAATTATAGAAGTTGAAAACTGACATTTTGCTCGGTTTATACTCCTTCCAACATAGTTACAAACAGGGATGTAGTGGAGGGTATACGGGGGTATACGCCGTATACCCTCTGGATTTTTTTAAGGAACACAGTATACCCTCTGTTTCTCAAGAAAGCTATAGTATATATACACTAGGGTATACCCTCTCCCTGAGCGTATACCCTCTGCCTGGAGCGTATACCCTCTGTTTTTTTTACGACTACACCACTGGTTACAAAGGGTTTTGGAATTTGGTCTGCCTGTCCGCCTGGCTACCTGCCTGTCCGCCTGGCTGCCTGCCTGTCCGTGCTCTAACTCGAATAAAAATACTCGGATTGGCATGTTATTGAGTTTTAACATGTCATTTTTGTTATAGAAAATGAACTGTGTAGCATTTATATTTCGTTTACAAAAGCCCTTAAAACAATTCCCTTCTATTATGATCTACGGGGAATAACCGTTAGCAGTTTATTTAATAATGTATACACTGAAATAATTGCTGGAAGTGCTTTTAAAATAGTGGTACGCGTTTTTAAATTCAGCTAATGCTTTGCATATTACTTGGTGTGTATAAATTTTATGCATCGTATACACGACTGTACAAAATACTTGTAGCATATATCCGCGATTATTGACAATTTCTAAAGGTGAATTTATTACAGTGTTATGTGTTTCCTTACGAAACTAAATTTTTGCATATTATGTAGCATATATGCATACAGGGCTCCAAAAGAAATTTCCGAAATTTTTCTGTTTGGAAGTGGAAGCTCCATGATTTTTGGCATACTAAGGTAAGGATCGACCGGAAGAAGGTAGGGAACAATTGATTTATTGTATTTTTAATTATAATATTATCTCTGTGAATAATTGTTCATTTGTGCTTGAAAATAGGTTGACAGTTGTATTGTTATACATTTTTGTTTCACTAAATCATAAAAAAATGCCTAAACACCCACTCGAACGCCTAAAACTACCAGCTCGAATTTGTGAGGGATATTTGTCAGTTATTTAGGGAGTTTGATTGAAATTATTTTAAAATCGTTATGAAAAACTTTCTGAATAGGTAAATTTAATATAAATAAGCCCAATCGTATCTAACTTGATTTTATAAATAAACTCAGAAATTTTCAACAGTTTTCAGAAATTTTTACGCTTTTTTTTTCCTTTTTTGGTAATACTTTTTTTTGCAAAATCTTTATATATTTGTTTGCTTTCATATAATTGACGAACACGAATGATGCTCACTTTAAAAAATCAAAACAACAAAAAAGAAAAGAAAATATAGCAAAATAAAACTTATTGAAAACTCTCTCTTTGCGCAAAATATGAAACAGCCCAATAAATTCAATATGGAAAATGATTTAAATTGAATTAAGTTATAAGTTCAAAATTTAACAAAATTAAGCTCCTATGAGTTATTTATTTATTTATTTATTTATTTATTTATTTATTTTTTTGATTGAATAGATACATCAGATTTCTTCGAAAAAACTATGCAGGTTTATCAGTCTTCGTCGAGGTGAGGATTCCCAGTGTTATATCATACGTCATTCATTTAATAGTCATTATGCATTTTATTTTTCTTTAAAGCTTCACAGATGAAATATACTTTTTTTAACTGCGAATTACAGTAATAAAAAAAATCTTTAAGCGTTGATTTCTAAGAAAGTGGTGGAAAATATTTAGATATTTATAGAGGAAAAATTTCTCTAAAGCAATGCAACGGAGTTATATTAATACACTAAAAATATCAGCACGTAAATATTTCATAGCTAAATCGATTTAATTTCATTGGATATAAGCGGCAATTTACAATAATCCAGAAACGTAAACATTCTTTTCACGTAAAATGACTTTCAAAAAATCATTTTAAAATTACTTTATTTAAAAATAAAACAAAAAGTTTTAAGATAAAAAAGTTATATTAAAGTTTTGATAATTTAAATTCAAATACCCTGTCTTAGAAAGTCTATAATTAATTTTAAAGAAACTACTCTTTTTAAATGAGTAAAACCGCCCTCTATTAATGTTCGCCTCTTTATAGAGCTGTTTTTTCGTGGCTTCGTAAAAAATAATTTACCTCTTAAGAGCACATTTTAAATAACTTTATGCAAGTGTTATTTACAATAAGGGAATTCTTCATCGTTTATTTTAGTAATAAAATTGAAACATGCGTATAAGTAACATTTTAAAGGCAATATAAAACATTATATCATAAGTTATGATACTTCTTAATTTTTTAATACACTCGATTTCATTATGATTTAAAATATTTGGCATTTACTTCGTTTCCCGATGAATGCGGTATGAATAGAAGTATTTTAAACATATTCCTCTGAAATTCAAATTGTTGCTGTTGTAGTAATAAACTCAAATAATAAGAATAAACTAAAGCCGAAAGAATTGGAAAGTTAATTATATAATGAATGATATGTTAGCTGGGTATGCTAGCTGGAGTTATTTTTAACAGTAAGTAACTGTTATTATTTGTTAGTTATTAAGTAACTGTAGCACGATATTGTAACACGAAGAAGATAGCTTTTTACAAATGCTGAAGTCATTCCATTAAATATATTTTTTTCAAATATATCACACTTTTCTATAAATAAATCTTCTTTTCCACGTATTTAATGCTTCTTTCACAACTTAGGTTTCTTTTGGATCTTTATCCTATTTCTAACGCATGAAACACTTAAAACAAAAGATAAGATAGGGCAAGCAGGAGTGGCCTCAAGAAAAAAAGATAAATGAATTAAAGTAGATTTTTTTTCTATTTTTATACCAAGAAAGAGAGTAAAAGCAACGATTTGTGTCTTGGAAGAAAATTTAGGTTCATTAACACGCAAAGTAGAAAAGTGGTTAAAAGAAGTTTGATGGGTTATAGGTCGCAAAACAACGTAATGGAATTAAATATTTTAAAATAAGCCCTTTTTTAAATAGTCGATTTAAAAGGTACCGTATATACTCGCGTATAAGTCGAGAAATTTCTGACAATTTTCGCCAAGCAAATTTAGGGGGTCGACTTATACGCGAGTCAATTAAAAAGGCAAAAATGAACACTTCGAATACTGCTAAATTCTGTGTTTTTAAGTGTATGAATAACAAAATAATATATAAAACATACAAATAATAATAAAATTCGTCATTAAAAAGCATTTCTTTGATTTATATTTGTTTATTTACAACGTTTTCGCACTCGAAAGTTAAATCTTTGGTTTGATTGTGTGCAAAATTCAAGTAAAATGTTAGGGTTCGACTTATACCCGGGTTTTTTATTTTTTGCAGAATTTGCATTTGAAAGTTAGGGGACCGACTTATACGCGAGTATGTACGGTAATTAAATTTGTTGTCAGGCAGAAAACTGTTAAATAAACATTAGCCGCTTTTTTTGTCATAGTGACACATACGAGGGGGTGTATGAAAATCTTTTGAATCATAAGTGGTTAAAAATTATTGACAGTGCTCAGGATCTCAAACCAAGGATAATAATCCAAACCTGCACTCAGGTTACACATAATTTATCGCGTGTTTAGTTTATAGTAAAATAAGCCCTTTTTTAATTAATCGATTTAAAAGGTAATTAAATTTGTTGTCAGGCAGAAAACAGTTACATAAACATTAGCCGCTTTTTGTCATAGTGACACATACGAGGGTCTGCATGAAAATCTTTTGAATCATAAGTGGTTAAAAATTATTGACAGCGCTCAATATCTCAAACCAAGGATAATAACCCAAACCTGCACTCAGGTTACACATAATTTATCGCGTGTTTAGTTTATAGTAAAATAAGCCCTTTTTTAATTAATCGATTTAAAAGGTAATTAAATTTGTTGTCAGGCAGAAAACAGTTACATAAACATTAGCCGCTTTTTGTTATAGTGACACATATGAGGGTCTGCATGAAAATCTTTTGAATCATAAGTGGTTAAAAATTATTGACAGCGCTCAAGATCTCAAACCAAGGATAATAACCCAACCCTGCTCTCAGGTTACACAGAATTTATCGCGTGTTTAGTTTATAGTATCTCACATACTGTGGCAAATACTCTACCTTTAAACATGGGAATGTGCTGAAAAACATAAAGATTCAATTTAATTCTGCAATTACATTTATTTTACAAATATTTTTATTTACTTCCACAAAATATCGTTTTAGTACAGTTTTGATAATGCAAAATCACGTCTTAGTGACAGCGTTGAAGTCGGAAATTTTCCCCCATGTGGGATTACGGTTGCTGCGGGATGATAGTTTCTTAAGTGTAGAATTTGCAGTTGTAAAATAATCAGAAATTCGAAAAACATTCAGGGCTGCATTTTGTCCTTCGGTTAAAGAATGACCCCTTCCCCCATCTTTTAGGGTGATCTTCTAAATTCATCACTACTGACAGCGCAAACCTCTTATGTGAGCGGTTTTGATAGTATTCGTCTTAAGAAAGTACAAATAACATTTTTAAAAATGTTATGAGTTTTTATAAATGTATACCAGCAGTTTCTTTCACTTAGAGTCAATGCTACTCTCCTGCATAGTTTGGTTCTAATACTTATGTGTTAAAAAAATTACTGTATTAATTAAAATCTAACTATTTTTCTTAATTTTTCTGTTATTGTGTGTAATGGAGATATACAGTGTAGTCTGTTACAATTTTTTTTTCTTTAAAAGTTTATTTTATCGTATAAAAATCCTTCTCAGTAAATAGCATTAATAAAGGTACTATAATATGAAATTAAAAATAATAAAGTCTAATCTTTATGTGGAATTCAGATATCTCTAAACATAGATTACAGATATAATATATTTTTTAATTGAAATCAAAATTTATTTAAATGCTGTTTTGAAAATTAAAAAAATGTGATTGCAAGAGCTGTACTAAATTGGGTTAACTTGGAAGAGGATTTACATTAGCTACGTGTTTTCCAAGAAACAGTTAAAAAAAAGAAAGGTTTTTGAATATAGCACATTTTACGGAACTGTAATATAGCTATTTCACAGTTAACCACGATTCTAAAAAGAGTTCTATTATCCTCAGAAACCAACATCTTTTTGAGATATAAGGAAGCATTTTTGAATAAAATCTTCTTTTTTAAAAAATTCTGTTTAAATTTTCTGTTTAATTTTGTTTTAAAAAAAGTTATATTATGTTTAGCAAAAAGTTCTTGGAAATTTTTAATCTAATAGGTACTAGTGGTATATTTATAGGAGTTCAGAAACTTTAGCTTCAAAATGCCTATTTAACGGTATGATTTGCGTGTGTTGACTCGGCATTATTCGAGAAAAAGCCTAACGATTATGAAAGCCGTCGATGAGGATGAAGGTGCTGGTAACGGCGACAAACTTAGCCAGTAAATCCGGAATCTGGCAGAACGGTGGCAAGAAGTCGTGGACAATGATGGTCTTTACTTTGAAGAATAGCCCTTCTTGCTTTTGTTGTTAATTTGCTCATAACTACGCAACTTTCACAAAATTACCAGAACTTTTTGCTCAACCTAATATTATATATATATATATATATATATATATATATATATATAACTTTTTTTATGGACACAATAACTTTCGTAATTCTGGACAAATCTCTTCCAAACTGATACATAATATCAAAAGGTTGAAAATCTCGGACAAGCTCCTTAATGGGCAAAATCGGTCCAAGGGGGTGGAAATAGGGAGAGATTTTGTGAAAACCGAAAAGCCCACATAACTGCTTAATTTTTTGCTGGACACGAAACGTGTCTCGCGGATACAAAGTGTGTCACACCTCTATATTTTACAGGCTAAAAAAACTGTAATTATTTTTATTGTTATTCTATGTTTTCTAAAATTGTGGAATTAATGTATTATTATTATTGTTATTATATTTTAAGTATGTGTATGCATTTAAATATATTTAAATAAGATACCCCTTTTAATTGGTTTACTTTTCAGGGACCCGGGTCCCTCTTTTATGTCTGGGTTGGATTTTGTTAGCTAGGTGATTTGTTTTAATGAGCTCAGATCTGCCAGCATTTTTATACATATAAAATCAGTTAAAATTTGTTATTACGTCTAGGAAAAGTGTTAAAAATTTATGTATGACAGATTTTTGATAAAATTAAAAATGGGCTCAAGGGGCGCAAAAAATAGGGTTTTATGGAGAAAAAGTTCATAACTTTGTCAATTCTTAAGCTATCAAATTCACTTAAACTTATTATAAATCTTCTTAATATTATCTACAACTTTTATACTAAAAAGTTTTTGACAGGACCAACTCTTTCTGCAGAAAAAAAAAAATTAAAAACGAAAAAAATGGGGAGGGGGGGGGGGGGGTGAAGAAGAAAAAAATTCATAACTTCCTCAATTCACAATATATCCAACAGGCTTAAATTTACTATACATTTTCTCAATATTACCTACAACTTACATATTGGCAAGGTTTTGATAGGATCAACTCTTGCAGTAAAAAAAAAAAAAAAAAATGAAACAAAAATCAGGGTTGACGAAAAAATTATCGTATTAAGAGTGTACTCAAATCCAAATGGCTTATTTTTCTGACTCATTTTTTAATTCATTTTCGCTTTCAAATGCATCCAGTTGGCAGGTTCTCTTATTCAAAAACTATATAATATGCTGTATTGGTCGAAATTTTGATAAAGACAGAATGTATTTCAAAAAATGCTGTCAAAGTGGACATTTTGAACCGAATTTCCCAAAGCGATAGTGCTGGAAACGTAAAAAATGGCCGTGCTGAGAAAATAATTGTAAATCAAGTTCTAAGTAATTGAACGAAAAATAAAAACACAGGTCGCTTATAAATATCTTCAAAAAATCACGTCAGCAATTTTCATGTTTTTACTTTTTAAAATGAGTCTGAAAATGTGCCAGAAAATTTCGAGCTGATGAGTGCTGGAAAAATTTTTTTTCAATACCGTCTTAATATGATTCTGATAAAACGATATCTTACAGAAAAATGAAATTGAAAATTCGTCAAAAGCGGCCAGATAAAATTGTTAAACTGGGTTTATCTCTAATTCTTGATGATTTAGTTTGTTGGTGAAATTAGTACTTAACTTCGAAATCTACCTCCGCCTGTAGGCCGACCCGGCAGGGATTTTTATTATGTTGTTGTTTCTTTTTTGTTTGAAAAGGACAGCAAAATAATCTTTTTTCAGAAATATTTATTTAAATATTTAAAAAAAATTATTGTTTAAAGAGGTTTCTGAAGATAAAAGAAAGATTTTTGGTATCGTGGATAAAGAGGAAATAAGATATACAATATGCCGTAAAATTTTACCAGATCCGAAAACAATTATCCCTATGGGATTAAAGTATGAAGTAAAACTGATTAAAAATTGCACCAATTTGATCCTTCAAATCGATTGCCCTTATTCTTTGAGGCAGAAGTATCTGAAAAATACATATAAAGAATTGTAACGCACGCAGATATGGAAGAGTTTTCATTTAATCAGAGTTTTTTGGCAGAAGTTAATTGCAAGTTTAAAACTACACTTCAAAAAATAACCCATCTAGTTTCAGCAGGCTGGAAAAACTCACTCCTATCCACCTGATAATTTTTTTTTTTTTTTTGTAACGAATAGAATAAATGCTTATAATTAATCAACATTTTCCAACAAAGACTGAGAAAATAAAATACACTAACGAGAAACACTTACAGATTCACAAAGCCTCCGTTTAGTGATCAGGTCTTTAAAAATGTGGTGGAATTAATTTTTCATTTATTCATGTTATCTATTATATTTCTCCTAATATGCGACTGTATCCTTTATTTCGCGCTCCTAGTCTAGCAATATGCGCACTCAAACTTTTCACAAAAAAAGTACAGATTCATTTATTATTTTTTAAAAATGAGATTACTTTAAAATTATAATTAAAAATTTATTCAATAATATACGTTGACATTAATTATGTTTCGAAAAGTTATAGCGGTATAAATTACGCATTACATAAAAAAGAAGTATCATAATTTAAATGCATCTGCATTTAAAAATTAAAAATGAACTGTCTGTTGACCTGTAATAGATATATGAGTAAACTAATTAGTTAGATCCAACAGTATACATATTTCTGTAGTTATGCTACTAAAATACTACCTAATTTAAAAGATAAAATTAATTACAATTAAAAAAATTCTTTCTACTTAAAAGCTAATAGTACAAATGAAACGTAATATTGCGGGGATTCATGTAGGATTCGAATTTTCAATTAAGAATTTTAAACAGAGTCTCTTCAAATTGAATTAAGTTTTATATTACATACTATATAATATTAAACCATTACTTCTTTACAATATTTCTAATAAAGCAGCTGTTTTCTTTATACTTTAAAACTAATGATTGATTATGGAAATTTTTATTAATTTTGTCAAGTTACATCTTCCTTTGTTAGAATTATGTGGAATATATTTTTCAAACCATGATGGATCGTCATGAGTTTTCTTTTCACTGAATTAGAAACGTAATTAATAGATATTCTCCATAAATATTTTATTCTTTGGTAAATATTTCTCTTACCGAGTCGTCCTTCCGATGTTTTCTGGAATAGATATAATGAGTCAAAATTTTTATTTCAGTTTAATAGTTAAATTAAATGATTTTAGAAGTCCATGAGAGAAAAAAAAAGTAATTAATTAGTGAAAATTTGTTTTTGATGTATTTATACGGTTTGGGATGCTCTAAGCATGAGTTGATAATTTAAGACCGATGATGGTCTGTCTGCCTATCTTTAAGTGTGTTAAAATAGTAATGAGAATTTTTAATTCAAAACTGATGGAATTCTATTACGTTACATATTAGTTTGAGAATGACTTAAATTTGCACGTATAACATGTAAGTCTATATCGTCCAACATGTATAATTGCTATGCTATAACTTTCAGCTGGTGTGTTTGGTACTACAGGTTAGAATCGCGCAATAATTTATGCGTAAGGTGTTTATTTGTGAAAAACATTGGTTTTTCAATTTACACTTTGATCACTGAACAGGAACCTGTATTTTTCTTTATGCGATAAACATCACAACTCAGGCTAGGTGGGACGAATCTAACAAGGGATGCCACACACACAACCTCATACCTAAAGTCTCTAGGAGCCTATATCATCTCTCAATATCCACCACCGCATTCCTGACGGGTCACGGCCCTTTCAAAAACTTAACTAAAAAAATTCAACTGCACCTCGTCGCCTCTCTGCGAATGCGGAGAATTAGGCACATCAGAGCATAGCTACTATCACTGTACCCTAACGGAAACCTGGCATATCAAATATCTCAGCTCCCCTCCCACACCCCCTCAAAAAAAAAATCTTCCTTATACACTACTAAACATACTCTCAAGGCCGGCACTGCTGGCAAAATGAAGGTATATTTATCAATTTGAAAAAGAAATTTGTGTTCTCACTTCCTAGCGATCATGCGTCGGGAACAAACAAAGTATCAGCTCAACACTCCAAATCTCGACTTTCTGGACTTACAGTGTGTTCCAGCACTCGCAGCATTGCCATCGCAGCAGACGCAGCACTCGCAGCAGAAAAAAATCCCTCCTTTTCCACCTGCTGCCTGTCGCGTTGGGCTCCTTGCCCCAGCGAGTGATGCCTAAGACAGATCCCACACCGAACAGACAAGCGTGCGACATGCGACAAGTTGTAGTGTTCAAACTGGTTTAAACAAAGAAGTAACCGGTTTGAACGCTGCAACTTGTCGTATGTCGCATGCTTGTCTGTTTGGTGGGGGATCTGCCTAAGTCAACGTTTTTTCTCCCGTTCTCTGTCGCCTAGGGCAGTCTGTGCCCCAGCGGGCAGAGTTTGTACTGTAAATATTTAACATCACGGAATTTATGGATATAACGCCCATTGTCGCGATTTTGGCGGCTTCAGATCTGGCTGAAAACTGTTTCTTTTTTTAGACCTTAATAAAGGCGACCGGAAGGGACACTATGCTCTACAGACTTGGTTTCTTTCTCTGAGCAGTCCCTTTTAGGCAATCAAACATCACAACTGAACTATTATTTTTTTTAACTCAGTAATACTGATTGGTAAAAATATCAGGAGAATTAATTTTTTCCAACTGAGCGAAAAAATCCGTCTACACTCTACATGCTGTCTGGATGTTCTGTTGCACTATCTACATGGCGGATCAGATGGTATTACCAATAAGGTTATCTGAGAGAAGTGTGGCCGCCCGTTGTCGGCACATGTTGCTCAATAGGTAGAGCATTGGCAATTTAAGTCAAAGGCTCTGTGTTCGAACCCCAAATTGGGTAATTTTAGCTCAATTGGAGGGATTCAATTCGTATAACAAGCTGAGCGTCAATTTTTATCGGGAAGAAATGCAGAAATTTTTATATTTGCTTTTTATGTGAATGTAGTAGGTTAAAAAAAATTCTGTCAATATCCAAGAGGGACTCTCTTGAGCAATTTCTTTTTTTCTCAAAGGGAGATAATTATAAGTTTATATTTAATTTAAATAGAAATCCTGAACTTTAATTTGGTGATGAGAATATAAGCTGATATAAATTATCATAAATGACATAATTTAAATTGGTACGATATAGTGAAATAGGAAAATAATTTGTCATGGTTGCCACAGCATACTCGTTATTTATTGCAAAAGAGAATTATAAAATACATTTTTTTAATTATTCGATTGTTCAATTTAGAATTTGTGTCCACTTTTAATCCATGAATTCTACACTAGTGCGATTTCAAGCAGACCGAAATTTCGAATATATTTTTTTTTTTTTAACATTCTTTAATTACGGTGAATGTTTCATCAACAATGTGATGAAAATAAATACATCGCAGTTCCATTTCTCATTAAATTTCGTGTAGAAAACGTGCTATATTTCATTATCACTTTATTGCCAACTAAGCTATACTCAGTTGAAGTTACCATATCCTAAATCGCACTAGTTAGTCCAGGCAATAGAGACCGTATAGGGACTCTACCTAGCAAAATTAATGGTAGTACTGGAAATCGGCTTTCTAGATGTTTTTTGGGTCGCTGAATCCGAATTTGTAACTTCCCACCAAAATTTCCCCCGACAACCCCCCCCCCCCCCCCCCTCCATCAAATATCCTAAATCGCACTAGTTTGCAGTGTGCGGTTGTGGAACAGAAGTGGTGGAGTCCACGGGTTTCATTATATATCTTTATTCTAAAAAAAATAACTATCACTGTCGCTAACGTAAATTATTTTTTTTTTTTTTTTTTTTTTTTTTTTTTTTTTTTTTTAATGACTGGAGGACTTTCTAGATTAGGATTAAGAAAACTATTGCATATAAAAATATAAAAACGGGAGGTTTTATAAAGAAATTTTCGATAAACACGCTTAGGTAAACAGTTTTTAAATCTAAGAATTATTTAAAGCGCTATTAAATGTTGAATTCGGTTAAAATAGTTCCGTTAAAAATTTTTTATAGGAGCAAAAACAACGCATAGTAATTAAATCCTTTTTTACAGGGATGTACTTGACGAGCTTTTGGTGTGTTGTGCGTTAGATAAACACACTGAATTAGACAGTTTTTAAATCTAAGAATTATTTCAAGTGCTATTAAATGTTGCAGTCTATAAAAATAGCTCCGTTAAAAAAGTTTTATAGGATCAAAAGCAATACATAGTAATTAAACCCTTTTTTACAGGGCATACTTCTCGAGCTTTAGGTGTTCAGTGTGTTAGATAAGCTCACTGAAGTCGACAGCTTATAATCGAAGAACTGTTTTAAGTGCTAATAAATGTTGAAGTCGATTAAAATAGTTACGTTAAAAATGTTTTATAGGATTGAAAAATATGCATAGTAATTAAACCCTTTTTACAGTGACATACTTGACATGTGTTCGTGTACAGTGTGTTCGATAAACACGCTGAATTAGATAATTTTTAAACCTAAGAATTATTTTAAGTGCTATTAAATGTTGAATTCGGTTAAAATAGTTCCGTTAAAAAGTTTTATAGGATAAAAAAAAATAGAGTTCGTTGATTTAAATCAACTTGATTTTAATCGTGATTAAAATCGATTTAAATCAATTGATTTAAAAAAAAAAATCATTGATGTAAATCAGATTTTTAAAAATTATTTTAAAATAAATCGAGACTTAAACAAACATATTAATGTGCTTTAATATAATTTAGTTTTATATAATACAGATAATCAGTCAGTTTTTAGAAAGATCTTTGTCAAAAAGTAACGTACAATGTAACGTTTAAAAAAAATGGTTTCAAACATCATTTGAATCAAATTGTAAAATAAACTTGTAACAGCAAGGATTTCTACGCAAGAATATATTAAATATAGGAATATTTACTTGCCCATTACTTAGTATTTGGAAAAACCTTTGCAAGTTTAAGTAAAATAAAATTGTCTGACTTTGTTCGTTAGAAACAGGCATTGAGTCCAACTCATTTATTTTTCCTATCACTTAAATCCTCATTATACAGGAGAGAAATTAACAAGCTCTGAGAAAATATCAGCATTATCGTTTGTTAAAGATAAATTCGCTACTTTGTTGATGCTTATTATATTAAAATTTGAAGTAAAATCTGAACCATTCAATGATTTTTTGTCTCAAGCTAACATAGCGAAAGAACTCTGTCCTTTGGAATGGTTGAAGACACATATTACAGTTATCGAAAAGGATAATACTAAAAAAATTAAAGAATTCATAATTAACCAGCTTTTTATTGCAATAGATTCACGTGCTTCAGAAGAATGATTGTTTTTTGCTTTCTATTCAGTACATTAGAAAATTAGGAACTGATAAAGCTGCAAAAATCGTTTTTCTCTTCCAGCACTTTAACAAAAAACAAAAATTATCATCTTAACTTGCTTCCAAAATTATTTAAATTTTTCATGTGCTGCAGTTATTTTAACTAAAATATGCAAGGTAGAATTGATTTTTGACATGTGGTTTGTAGATTTTTATGCATTTTTTATAACAAAATATTTTGAATAGCTAAAATGTTATAATTTTAATAATTTATTTAAATAGTGTAATATTAGTAGATATACTGGTAATACTTATATAGCATGCATTTGCATGTCTATATAATTTTTATTTTATAAATTAAGTCCTAAAATAGCAATATTGTGTGGGGTTTAAAAAAAAATTAAAAATCTGTATTAAATCAAATAAATCCGTTTTATATTTAAAAAAATTCGATTAATTTGATTTTAAAAAAAAAGTCACGAACCCTGAAAACAATACATAGTAATAAAGTCTTTTTTTACAGGGACATAAATGACGAGCTTTTGGGGGGCACTGTGTTCGATAAACACGCTCAATAGACAGTTTTTAAATGGAAGAATTGTTTTAAATACTAATAAATGCTGAATTCGGTTAAAATAGTTCCGTTAAAAAAAGTTCTATAGGATCAAAAACTATACATAGTAATTAATCTCTTTTTTATAGGGACATAGTTGACGAGCTTTTGGGGCGCACTGTGTTCGATAAACACGGTCAAATAGATAGACTTTAAATCGAAGAATTGTTTTAAATGCTAATAAATGCTGAATTCGGTTAAAATAGTTCCGTTAAAAAAGTTCTATAAGATCAAAAACTATACATAGTAATTAATCTCTTTTTTATAGGTACATAGTTGACGAGCTTTTGGGGCGCACTGTGTTCGATAAACACGCCCAAATAGACAGTTTTTAAATCGAAGAATTGTTTTAAATGCTAATAAATGATGAATTCGGTTAAAATAGTTCCGGTAAAAAAGTTCTATAGGATCAAAAACTATACATAGTGATTAAACCCATTTTTACAGTTACATACTTGACGAGATTTTGGTGTGCAGTGTGTAATCATTTTTTATACTTGACTAAATTTTTTTCAAATTTTTATTCAAAATTTTATTTTAATAATGATTAATTTCATATTTTGGGTAGTTCATATTTCATATCGTTATCAAATTCTAAAACAGCAAAAACAATAATATTTTTTTTTTTTTATAATAAAAAATGTGTTTACACTTAAGTATTAAAAACAGAAGGAAAACTTTATATGAAAAATTAAATGATCACGAGTGAAAAGCAGTAAATGGGAAAAATTATATCATAAAAATGAAGTTACCCGTGAATATTAAAACGAGAAAGAAAACTTTAAAATAATGATAAAATTATTACGTTTTAAAAGCAGAAAATGGAGAAAATTACCCAGCATTTAAAATCTCCAATTAAAAATATTGGCAAACAGTTTCAATTTAAAAATACATTTACACAAGAGATTTATTTCATATATCCAAAGCCCAATATACCTGTTGTTGCCAATTTTATACAGCAAAAATAATAATGTTTCGTTTCAATTTAAAAATGTATTTTCACGTGAAAATCAAAAAGAGAAAGACAACTTTAGTGAAAATTAGGTCATATTAAAAGTTTTATTTAAAACACTTTTCTTATAAAATTTCGCGAGGAAGAAACATTATTTACCTAGCCATTCTATACCAGCTGATTTTCAAACGTTTAATTGATCTTATTTAAAACAAGTCGAATTAGTGTACTTTTAGAGTATGCAAAGTCTGAACGGCGTTTGGCGAATGCTGCTCGTAAGTTGCAAAGCCCCGTAGTTTTTTAAAATCACCTATTATAAAACCAAATTTGCATCAAAAGAAAGAAAACTTATTAACATATTTTGAGCTTTGTTAAAATGAGAAAAGAATCAGGATGCAGACATGAATTCATTAAAATAAACAGTTTGTGAGAATTTTAGAAGAGAAAAAAAGTAACATTGAAAATATTTACTTATTTTACATTTAAAATATAATGGATTTATTTTTACTTTTGAAGAGCCACCTTAAATAAAATTCTCATAAAATAAATCCATTAGTTAAGAAAACATTGCCTAAGAATACTTGAATGCCAATGGCTATTTATTTATAAAATAAAGAAGGCTTATCTTTACAGTTCCTGAGATCACTTCGTGTTGACGTGTTTTTTCTTTTTATATATAAACAAAAGTATTCAGCTTAACTCAGCACAAAGAACATTAAAAGCAAGGCATTATTTTTAGGAACAATAGAAAGTTAAACACGATATTTTTAATACTTAGACTTATTCGAAAATACTCTACTACATTAATTTAAATTGAAGTATATTAGTATTATACCAATTAATATTATTATTATTATTAGGATTATTATTAGTAGTAGTTGTAATTGTATTATTATATGGAATCAAATATTTTGCTTTGATGTGTTAAATAGTTATAAGAATATTAGCCTCCGGCATGCTATTTCTTTCTCCCAGCTTCTAAAGTGTCTTCAAAAAATAACGTCCATTGTATAAGCCAGTTTAAAAGAAAAAAATCAGCTGTATACGGTTAAGTAAGGTTAAGTAATCTATTGCAACTTCTAGGAATCGCACATTTTCAATTTTTATACCATCGTATTGGGGAAAAAAATACTTTTAAATGCAATTTGTTTAAAAACTGCTTCTCATTTTATTTTTGAGATATTAATTTTTTTGTAGCTTTCAGAACCTTTTGTTTTTTATTGGCAAGTACTCCATTTCTGTAGAAAGTAAAGGAAAAATAGTTGGAAAATACTATACCTTTTTGTTGCCATTTTCACATAACAACTGAAAAAAATGTAATGAAAATGTGCTATTTTGAATAAAATATAAATGAAGGATTTCTGATAAAACATGGAGGTATAATAAACTGTAATTAATTTTAAGTATAGGTATTAATATTACAAATAAAAGAAGGCATATAAATCATGAGATAGCCGATTTTTCTCTTGAGTTACTGGAATGACGACATATCTTTCTTGTATTTGTGTATTATTTAGAGATAGTGACGTCCTATGCATACTTTACTGTAGATGTTGTTCAAGACTAGATCATAAATGGGGAATACTTCCTCCTGATGGAAATGACGTCATTCTATATAAAATAAAAGAGGTGTTTTAAGTGTTAAAACTGAAATATGATTTGTACTAACTATATTTTTTTTCATCGGGGTGGCACTAAATTCTGAAAAAGCTGAATTCCTGATTTGAAGTTTATTTATTTATTTTAAAGACACTTTTTTATATGCATTAAATTTTATCTTTAAAATAACGCCTAATTTCATGATTGCAGTGCTTGATTTTTCCAAAACATTTTCTTTACAATGCATTAATTCGTCATGGTGACCGAACCGATCATAGAAAATACACTGTTTTTTTTTTTTTTTTTTTTTTTTTTTTTTTTTTTTTTATAGTTGGTAGAAAGAAGGATATAGTGATTTTTTTAAATATATAATGATTATTTAATATGGACTTTAAAATTTCACCACTAACTTAAAATGTGACAAATAATAATAATGCAGATGTTACAAGTTTAAAAAAATGCATTCCATTTAAATTACCGATTACTTTCGGTTTGCCATCCCACACTCATCGTCACTAAATATTTTCATTAAGTGGTATTCCATTCATTCAAATATGTAACTCCGCTTGATATAGGAGAGTCTATAATTCTTAGGGTTGCCGGAAGTGGAAGAAGTAGTTAAACAGGTGAGGTAGGATTAAACATGTGATTGGATCAAGATGGAATATTGCATTTCGCCTTATGATTTTATGTAGTAAAACAACAACAACAAAACATGTAAAACACATATTGACATCTTTAATTTTTTTCTTAACGTATAATCATATTTGATGTTAAAATCTTGCTTGATAAAGGCAATAAAATAAAGAGTGCAGTAATGCTTTAAATTATTACACTTTTTATCTCACAGGCTATCAAAGCCTGAGAGCTAATGTGCCCGCAGGTTCTGTATGTACGTACATAACGCGATAACTCTTGATAAAATTATCCGATTTGCTTCAATTTTTTTTCTAGGTTTATTCTCATAAGGCGCTTCCTTGATTAGTTTAGGGGGTTCATTGGTTAAGTATAAAGGGGGGTACGGGGGTTAATACCTCTTAACTTAGATAAATGAGTTTTTCATGCAGAATTATCATATTTGTTTAAATTTTGGTATACCGGTTAATTCTGATAAGGCGCTTTCCTGATTAGATTCGGAGGTTCAATGTTTAAGTATAAAGGGGGATCTCGGGGTGTAATACCCCTTAATTTAGATAAATGTGTTTTCTTATCCGATTTGCTTCAAATTTGGTATACAAGTTTATTATGATAAGGTGCTTCCCTGATTAGGTTTGGAGGTTCATTGGTAGAGTATAAAGGGGGGGGGGGACGGAGGGATAATACGTCCTTAATTTAGATAAATGGGTTTTTCTATCAGATTTACTTCAAATTTGCTATACCGGTTTATTCTAACAACGTGATTCTCTGATTATATTTGGAGGTTCATTGTATAAATATAAAGGGCATCTGGGGGGGGGGGATAATACAGCTTTAATTTAGATAAATGCGTTTTCATATCCGATTTGCTTCAAATTTGGCATACTGGTTTATTATGATAAGGAGCTTCCCTGATTAAATTTGGTGGTTCATTGGTTAAGTATAAATGGTGGAACGGGGGGGCTATACCCCCACCCCTTAATTTAGATAAATGGGTTTTTCTATCCGATTTGCTTCAAACTTTGTATACCGGTTTATTCTGGTAAGGCGCTTCCCTGATTAGCCTTGGAGTCTGATTGGTTAAGTATAAAGATGTGAAACATTGGGGGTGGGGGAATCCCCTCCTTAATTTATTTTTCGAAAGGTATTATTCTTTGAAGTAAGTGTATAATATACAATTAGTGTGAATAGACTGTGAGCTCAATGCCATCAGTTTAACTCAGCTCTTTTTTTTTTCTATTTCCAAACAATGGTCTGCACTTTAGTGTTTGAAATATTCAATTGTTGCAGTTTCCCAGCCAGTTTAATTTTTTTGGCGAGTGTGGTTTGGCGCATAATTAAATCCATAGTTTTTGTAACTCATATACAATTTTAAACATAAAGAAAATTTGTCGATTTATCACCTGTGGCGGGCTAATGGAAAAATGTCTGAAAATTAAGTTGTTTATTTATAATTAAGTTATAAAAATACTAAAATCCCGTATTATCGTCGGAAACACACCTTTATACACAATTTTTATAATTCTAGCTTATCAGAAAGCGAGTTAAAAATAAATTAGAAAATGTTATCTTTACAGGCAACAGCCATATTGGGTTAAATAAAAGAGTAAAAAAAGAAGAAATTAGAATATTGAAATATTATATTATGCAAAAATGAATTTCAAATTTGAAACTACAAGGAAATAATAATAAAATGCTTTGCAAAAATGTTGCTCTAATCAATTATCTTTATATAACAGCATATTAAAGTATATATATACGTATATATATATAAGTACGCAGTTTCCTTAAACAAATATTCAAAGTACACCTAATTAAATCCTAATAATTTTATGGTTAAACAGCCTTAATCTCAATAAATGTATAATAGACGTCAGCAATATCAGATAATTAATAAAATACAAATCTGTAATAGTAATTTAAATATATAAATAGCCACCAAAATATTACTGAATTTTATAAAAATGTACATCATATTTAAATGCTCAAAAATAATATCAGCTCTAAAAAATAATCTGTTCGCATTTTTGATTAAAGTACTCTTCTAGTAAAATATACAGATTATAATAATCTTTTCACAATAGAATTCACGTTAAGCAAAACATTCTATGTAAATTGAGATACGTGCAGTTTTATAAAAGTCTGTGCGCTAACAAGGTAATGAGACAGGAAGTGGGCAGACAGTTTAATAAATTGAAGTTTTAAGCAAGTTTTACACTAATTATAAAAACTTCGTGACTTTAGATTAAAATATAATATTACTAAATTTACTGCACTTCCAGCAATAATAGCTTATAAATTATTATTATCCCTTTATGAGTTTGAATTGCCTATTATCCTATTCAAATTTCAGATTTATAAGACCTATTACTAAACGATTTTGGTATTTAAATTGTATAGTTAAATGATAAGTTAAGTAAATATGCCACTTTTTCAGCTATATATTCATGAAAAGATATTTTTAATGATATACATTTATGTAAAAGATAAAAAATATATTATTTACATATTAAATGCCTTCTTAAATGTGGAAATCTGGATATCTAATTTCATCCAATAAATTTATGTCGGGTATTATAAAATGCAATGAAAACCATTTTAAAACACATATTACGGTATTTAATTAAACTGAAAAAAATAATATTTCCTGAAAAAATTCCTTAACTAGAATTACTATTTATCTTTTAATTATAGCATTAAACGAATCAAGCAAAACTTTAAAATTCAAATCATCAAACATATTCTGGTAAAACATGAAAAGAGTATTTGAATTTATAGGTTAATGTGAGATATCTACCAATTCATAAAAAAATCATTCAGCTAAACATATTTGCACTTTAAGGCATTCATAAATCAACTTAAGTCTAATGAATGTTTACGTTCTGACAATTTTAATAAAAACGCACTAATAAATAGTATTATTACTAATATACATCTGCAAGTATTTCCGTTGGGTTAATGATCTATCAAAAGTTTTTTACTAGTTACTTTTAATCATAACTACTAAAGCAATTAATCTTTTGAAAATTTTAAATTAAAAGCACGCACAAAACATTAAATGTTTTTGTTTTCAATCATAAGAGCAAGGTTTTTTTTTTTATGTCAGCTTAACTAAGTAATAAATATAGAAGTATAATTCATGAAAGGATGTAAAGAATATACAGAGTGAGAATAAATGATCGACCCGATTTTTAAAAAATCATGTTTTCGAAACTACTGCACATATTACAATACGCGGTACATGAGTTTAAAGAAAAATATATCAAGTTTTTTTCAGCTACAAATATTCGATGTATGACCCTCTTGGTACACTGCATACGTCCAATCTGTAATCCAGTTCATTCCAAATATTATATAGCATCATTCTGCCAGTGGTTCTGAATGCTGCACAAATGAGTTCTTTAAGTTCTGGCAGTATTTTCGGCAGTGGTGGTACATAAACAATGTCTTTGACAGTGCCAGAACTTAAAGAACGTATTCGTGCAGCATTCAGAACCATTGACAGAGTGATGCTACAAAATGTTTGGAACGAACTACTAGATTACAGATTGGACGTATGCCGTGTAACAAGAGGGTCCCACATCGAACATTTATAACTGAAAAAAACTCTGTATATGCCTCTTTAAATTCATGTATCACTTATTGTAATATGCGCAGTAGTTTCAAAAATGTGATTTTTTTTAAATCGGGTCATCGGGTTTAAATCATTTGTACTCGCCCTGTATATTAGAGTATATTGAATATGTATATACGTATATGCACAGTAAAAAAAATAAAGAATTTTGATTTAAAGCTTTGTTTTCAGTGCTTAATTTGTATTTTAAAGAAAAAAAAATGAATTTAATTTTACACTGAAATCTAACGCGTATTAATTTATCTATATTAAAATTTTTACTACAGAAATTTAATGATAATTTTATCATCCAATCGGGAAAAAAATGCACATATCCTAATAAATAATACTGTAAGAAAAGGTGAACTAAGATGAGTGAGAATCTATATTCCCGGAAATAATCTCCTTTTTAGGTAGATTTCGTATGACATACTACCTATTACATTCTACCCTATGCTGGAATTTCTGAAAAAGTTTTGCAGATCTACACCAGTCATGACCCCTAGAACCCAAAATCACCCTCCGTAAAAACTTTTATATATATATATATATATATATATATATATTGCCTTTTATTTAATTTGTTTCATTTTTTAATTGTTTTCAATGTTATGGATTTCACATTGTTTAATATTTTACATGGTTGTTTAATATTCTCTGGTGCTTAGTCGATTGGGTGCATAATGGAATTCAATATTTGCTTATTGCTGAATTCCGTTACAGAAATCGACTATGTTTTTGCTTATAAATGTATTTTATGTACTCGTGATCAAGTGAAATATCTTATAAGCTTCCGGCTTCATTCATCAATTTTATCTTTTGTATGTTTATATTACGGCTTTTTCTGGTTCAACATTATTTAGCTGGATTTATTATCTATTGTCTTCAATCGAACTTTATAAAAGATTGGGCTGTCTTTTTTTTTTTTTTTTTTTTTTTTTTTTTTTTTTTTTTTTTTTTTTTCATGTTTCATATAGATTTATTGCCAGCAATATGCTAGTGATTTAGTTGCATTTAATAAAATTCTGTATTACTAGTTACATGTTCCTTCTCTATTCTGTAAATGTCTGAATTATGAATATTTGCTATATTATAAATTTAATTTCGATTATTGGAAATCGATGACGATTTGTTATATATTATGGTTTTATATATATATATATAAATATATATATATATATATATATATATATATATATATATATATATATATATATATATATATATATATATATATATATATATATATATATCGATATATATACATATATATCACTTTCTCACTTTCTTCCGGACACGATAACTTTCACAATTCTGCACAAATCAAAACTGATGCATAAAATCAAGGGGCATAAAATCTCGGTCAAATTTGTTAATGGCAAAATCGGACCAAGGGGATGGAGATAGGGAAGGGTTTTGTGAAAACAGATAAACTCCATAACTTCTTAATTTTTTTACATATCAAATCAGTTTAGAGCTCTTATTACTTCTAAATATAGAGCCAAAACTTTATGTATCACAGGTTTTTGATAAAATTAAAAATGGGCTAAAGGGGCGCAAAAATAGTGTTTTGGGGAGAAAAAATCGATAACTTCGTCAATTCTCAAGATATCAAATCCAATTACTTTTATTATAAATCTCCTTAATATTATCTACAATTTTTATATTCACAAGTTTTTAATAGGATCAATTCGTACCGCAAAAAAAAAAAAAAAAAAAAAAAAAAAAAAAAAAAAAAAAAAAAAAATTAAAACGAAAACAAAAAAAGGGGGGGGGGGGGGGGGTTGAAGAAGAAAAAAATCCATAACTCCGTAAATTCACAAGATATAAAATCCCCATGAATTTATCATATATCTTCTTAATATTGTCTACAACATTTATATAGACAAGTTTTTGATCGGACCAATTCTTACAGCAAAAACAAATAAAAAATACATAGCGGTTGAAGAAAAAAATCATCTTATTAAGGGTGTATTCAAATCCAAACTGCTTATTTTCTGACTCATTTTAAAATTCATTTTTGCTCTCAAACGCATCCAATTGGTAGACTCTCTTATTCAGAAGCTATATAATGTACCGTAATGATCGATTTTTTCATAGAGGCAGAATATATTTTTTAAAATGATGTCAAAGTGGGTATTTTGAACAGAATTTCCGAAGCGATTGTGTTAGAAACGAAAAATATTGTCCTACTGAGAAAATAATTGTTTATAAACCAAGTTTTAATTAATTGAACGAAAAATAAAAACACAGGTCGCTTATAAATCTCTTCAAAAATCCCGTCAGCAAGTTTCATATTTTTTCTATTAAAAATGAATCTGAAAATGTGCCAGAAAATTTCGAGTTGTTAAGCATGGAAAAGTATTTTTTTTTAATACCGCCTTAACATGATTCTGATAAAACTAGCTATTATATAAAAATGAAATAAAAACTCGTAAAAACGCCAGATAAAATTGTTAAAATGCATTTATCTCTAATCATGATTTAGTTTTTGTTAGTGAAATTAGTGTACTTAACTTCGAAATCTACCTCGCCTGTAGGCCGGGCCGGCAGGGATTTTTTTAAACTTCGACAATTATTCAGATATGCATATGTTTTAACGTACGCAAAAAATGCAGTATTTTCTAAAATATCTTATAAGCAGTATGAATTGCTTCCAAAGGCTCCTAAAACAAAACTATTTAATATATTTTTTAATTACATTATTAACGAAATATGTAATTTAAAAATCAGCGTACGATCTATTATGAAAAGTTCAATGACAACTAGTATGCTAGGGCCCTCACAAAACTTTCTTTTATAATATTCTAATGTATTAAATTATAATGGCAGCAACGATTATGGATATAAATTAAATTACATTTCTTCGAATATAACATGGAGTTTTCAGTGCATTAAAAGAGGAGCAGAACAACAGCGTCGGCTTTTGGGTATTAAAATTGAAATAAGATCAACATATACTATCCTTATCATGAAAACTCCAATGCATGTTTTAAAATGCTTTAAGCAATTGCTACAACAAAATTTATTTTCATAGATTTTTAAAACTTATATTGTCAACGAAATATGAAAATTGTTCTGTTTTTGAAAACTCCTATGATTAAAAACTATCTTCAGGTTAGAAAAAGAAAATCTGACAAAGGTCATGTTCTGCAACTGATTACATTTATATATTATTACTGATTTAAACAATGTAAAATTATTAAAATCAACATAAAATAACCCCTTATCATGAAAGCTCCACTGGTTTTTTTCAAATGAAATAAGAAATTTCTATAACAAAGATTTATTTTAATGCATTTTCAAAATTTATATTATCAAATTCAAAATACGTTTCATCTTGGAAAAATATAAAACTGTGTCGATATGGGTTAGAATTAACTCTTTCGACACTTAAACAATAACATTTTTAATAACAATCACACACAAAATATATACAATTCGCGTAAAGCGCATATTATCTTTGAAACATACATATTTCCATGAAAAGATCTCTAGGTGAGATACATTTCGAACATACGCCGGAACTCTATTTAAACCCGAACAAACATAATTTCATACATTCACTTCACTTCATGTTTGGCAAGTGGCAACAGCGCCATCTATATGCTATAAAAATATGGGAAAGCAGTCATTTTGTTACAAAACTATCTTCAAGTAAAAAAACTTACTAATTAAACCTTGACAGCTGATCATATCTGTATATAAATTAAGCAATGCGAAGAATATAAATTTATGCAATATAACATGAAAAACCCTTTTGGTTGGAAAACTCAATGGATTGTTTTAAAATTCAGAGAAAAATACTTACAACAAAAAATTATTTTAATGGATTTCTAAAACTTACATTAACAACAAACTACGAAACTCATAATTCGCAATACTTTCTACTTTGTAAACTCCAGTAATAGAAAACAATCTTACCAAAAAAAAAAAAAACAAAAAAAAAAAAAAAAAAAAAAAAAAAAACAACAACATTTACTAATTAATGCTGATCACATTTATATGATTACTGATTTAAGCAATATAAAATTACGAAAAACAACAAAATAAACCCTTGTCATGAAAGTTCCACTGATTGTTTTCAAATACCGACAATGCTTGCAAAGAAGATTAATTTTAATAGATGTTTAAAACTTATACAGTAGCCTTCCTCTTAAACGGCCTAAACGGGACCGAGGGTTAGCCGGTTAAGAGAAAAACTGGCTAAACCGGTTACACCGGAGAAGTAAAAAAAAATGAAATAAGCAACTGTATATTTAATTAAATTTTATTTTAATTTAGTGTTTTAATTTGTGTAATTTTAAAAAAAGTACATATTTTCTATATTTTGTGAAATGAATACTAGTCGTAATTAACTTGATTGAAATAAAATTGCCACTAATAACAAATAATGAACAATATTTAATGCAAATTAAATTGTTGAAAATCTTGTCGCATACATTTATAAGTGGTTGAAATTATTCAACATTATGTAAATTTGAGTTTATTAACCACAAAGAAATGAGAACTGAAAATTTCCTTTCTAAATTTTGCCTGATATTGGGAAAAAAATCGGCTGGTTAAAGCGGAGTTCCGGTTAAAAAGAGGCTGGTTAAGAGGAAAGCTACTGTATTACCAACGAAATATGAAACTCAAAAATCTGTATAATTTATTTTGTAAGCTCCAATAATGAAAAAAAAAAACGATCTTCAAATTAGAAAAAAAAAATTCTAATTAATGTTGGATAACTGATCACATTTATATATGATTACTGATTTAAACCATGTAAAATTATGATAAACAACGTAAAATAACTTCTTGTCATGAAAACTCCAATGATTGTTTTAAAATACTTTAAGCAATTCCTACAACGAAAATCTATTTTAATAGATTTTCTAAACTTATATTATCAAGAAAATATGAAACTCGTTCTATTTTTTGAAAAATCCTATGATTAAAAACTATTTTCAAGTTAGGAAAAAAAAAATTCATGTTCGATAACTGATTACATTTATATGAGTATATGATTACTGATTTAAGCGATGTAAAAATATTAAAAACGACATAAAATAACCCTATGTCATGAAATCTCCACTGATTGTTTTCAAATGCCTTAAGCAATTCCTACAACAAAGATTTATTTTAATAGATTTTTAAAACTTATATTATCAACGAAATATGAAACTCAAAAATCAGAGTACGTTCTATTTCGGAAAAATCCAATGATCAAAAACTATCTTCGAATATCAGAATCTGAGCGACTATCGCATTTCTGTGTCATAGCTTATGTCAGGAAAATTGCAAAAGAATATTTTGGATGCGTGCCAACTGTATCTCGGAGCGGTAGGTAGATATATTCTCATCAAATATTTATCATGCTCCTTTAGAGGCAAATCGAGTAGGATACGCTTGGAAATGGCTTGAGTTTTTGGTAGCTTTAAGAATTTAAAATTATGTATTGCACGAGACCGAGAAAATATTTTTTAAATAGAGATTCATGAATTTTTTCTATGATATACTAAGAGAACTTATGTGCATGTTAATACTAAATCAATAAATGTATAAATAAATAATTTGTTACACCATTACTATTTTATATATTTTTCGTAAATTTTAAAAATGAAATTTTGTTATTTTATACATAAAAAAAAATTTAACCATTAAAATTTCAATAACCAAAAAGAAGAAGTTTTTAATATTTTGTGCATTTTACTTTAAGACTGCTTCTCAACTGCTCAGCTGAAGAAGAACAAAACGTTTTGACACGTTTACAAATTCATTTTTTAACAGAAATATATAGACTTTGAAGGCCTGACTATGAAAGCGATTTGGAATTGAACTTTGTTTTCCATTTTTTGATAAATAAATTACCTGTTGAGTTATAAGCGATTTTGATCACGTGGCAAAGACATTTTTCAACCTTTCTTGAGTGGTTATTGTTCTGCCGTGTAGAAATTGGGTTTAAAACGTCCACTTTGACACTATTTTCTTGAAAGATCTATTGCGTTTGCAAAAAAAAAAAAAAAAAAAAAACGGCAAAAACAATTTGATTACATACTTTCTGAACAACAACACCTGCTAAGTTTCCTGTATTTCCGAACAAAAAAAAATAATAAATAAAACTTATGTCATAAAGTTTCCCTTTTGGATTTGAGAACAGCCTTATATAATCTCTTTTTAAAATAAAATAAAATAATAAGGAAACAAGAACGAAAAATTATACATCAAGGAGCGCGGCCTAGATAATGATACGCTTTCCAAAACTGCTGGAATATTTTGCAGAAATTTCATTAAATGATAGATCTAAGTAAAAATTAAAACTAAAAAACATGAATTCTGCTTTTTCAGAATTTAGTGTCGCCCCGATGAAAAAGAAATACATATGTATATAAATATAGATAGTTGAGTTTTAAGACTTAAAACACATGCTTTTATTTTATATAAATGACGTCATTCGCATCCGCTGAAGAATTCGTCATTTACGATCTAGTCTTAAACAACATCTATAGTAAAATATGCTTAGGACGTTACTATCGCTGAATAACACACAAATCCAAAAAAGAGATTTCGTCATTTAAGAAACTCGACCTCCAAAAAATTCGGCTACCTCGTGATTCATATGCCTTCATGTGTTTGTAATATTAATATAGATACTTAAAATTAAATTTAGCCTATAGTATAATATATAATGTTTAGTCAGAAATCTTTTATTGATATTTTTTCCCAATAGCACGCGTTTTAATTACATTTTTTTTTTCATTTTATGAGAAAATGGTAACAAAAAGATATAATTGCTATTTTCCAACTATTTTTCCTTTACTTTCTACAGAAATGGAGCACTTGAGTTGCCAAAATTAAACAAATAAACTACAAAAAAAAATAATAATATCTCAAAAATAAATGGAGATGCAGTTTTTAAACACACTGCATTTAAAACTACTTTTTTTTTTCTCAATACGACGGTACAAAAATTGAAAGTGCGCAAAGCTTAAAAGTTAAAAAAAAAAAAAAAAAATACAGTAGAGTATTTAACAGTGCAATTATACATCTGCTTTGTTTTACAGCTGGCTTATACAACGGAACATTATTTTTTGGTGACGACACTTTAATTGCTGGGAGAAATTAATAGCATACCGGGGCTAAAAACAATCAAAAACATAATATAGTAAAAATTAATTTTCATGAATTACTGAATACAGCCGATAATGTGCACGAATTCTTTTGCGCAGCCCTGTATATGATCTACACACTATGCAGTACACTAAGAATTAGTTAAGTTTGAAAATGAAAGTCACAGTTGAAAATGCACACCCAGTAGTTTTCACCCAAAATCAGTTCTGTCACCGAATTCATTTGAGTGTCTGTAAATAAACGATAATTTTTACGCACTCATCTACATAACATATGTTGTAAAGCACTTTTGTAACAAAGTATTTCATTATGTTTCAAATGGTGTGATATCATTAAAATACTCTGGAAACGATTTTTTACCATAGATTATATTGTAATGTAATTTTTTTGTGCTCCCATGTAAATGAACTTGTAAACTTTCAATTAACCGACACTTAAGGGGACCTTCTACATTAGGAGACCAAATAAAAGCACTTTTTATGATTTTTTTTCTAAGAAAACGGCATGATCTTTTTGAAATTTTAACAGTTTATTGTACATATCTTAAGGTATACACAAGAATTTTTTTATTAGATTTTGTTGCTTCTACTTTAAGTTATAAACAAATATGTTCAACTGCTTTAGAAAATTTCGTCTGGACGGTGGGCATGATAGCGCCTTGTAGAATTATCTGAAACACAAAAATAATTTTTTTTCGTAAACTTCGTGAGTATGGCTTCTAGTTAAATTAAAGGAACACATAAATAAATAAAAAAAAAGTTATGTAATGGCTGATTTAAAAAAAAAAAAAAAAAAAAAAAAAAAAAAAGTTAAAAACATTCGTTCTTCTTTGTTAAAAACTTTTTTTTATATAATTTTAATAAAAGTTTTAATTCATATCGAAGACAATTAAATAAGCTTTAATTTAAAAAAAAATCAAGATGATCCATTAAGTATTTTTTTAAAATCTTGCCCACCGTGTCAAAAAATATGGTTGAACATATTTGTTTATAACTTAGAGTAGAAGCAATGTAGTGTAGAAATCTACACAACAAGGCTTGTTATTAATTTAACTAATTAAATAATTTTCGCACGATCCAATAACATTTAAAAATAATTGAATTCTCGGAAAATAATTCTTTAGTAATTAATTTATACAATAAATTAAAATAACATAAAAAATACTCCAAAATTAAAGTATATTAAAATGAATAATTATATAATGCGTAGAAAAAAAATAAAAATATATATGTTGTTTGGTATTGGTATGTTTAGAAAAAAAATAAGGAATATGAATTGTGAATTTATTTTGTATTAATATTGAAAATAAAACATTTCGAATTGTAAATATTTATATGTGCAAAAACAGTGTAATAAAATAAAACTCCCCAAATAAGACCAGACAGAAAATAGGAAATTACAGATAAAGAGAACATTGCTGACGCCAGACATGGACAGTAAATGTATAGCGAAAGAATAGAAAATTTACGATGTTGAAACCATAAATTTTCTATCAATTAAGATGGTTTTACAACACTCAACGTGGGTGGTGATTCCCATGAGAAACCTGACGCAAGGGGCAAAAATTAAGTTAATGCTATGCAGTGAAAAATAAATTGGCACGCCCATAGATAGGGATGTCTAGAGTACCAATAAGGGACCAGGAGTAGCCTCCAATCAGAACGACAGCTCTGGGTTAATTTAGCCCTCCCCAAAAAAAAAATGGATCTTGGAAGATGGAATGAGAAAAGATTATTAAGTCTTGTGTCTCGTCCTCAAGATGTTCTATAGAGTGTAAGATGTGATTTCCTTTAAGACCAATCCAGATACTTCGAAATTTTACATCAAGTTCCTTCACAGCAAGAAATATTAATGATGGAAATGAATGCTGAGAGCAGACCTATCCTTGTCAAGATATATTGATGAAGATCGCTGAGAGCAGACAAGTCTTTGTCCGGGAAATTAACTGATGCAGAATTTTACAGAAGTATTCACCTGATTTGGAGATGTAAGCTCAGTGGTTAGTGATGAGATGCGAATGCAACGAAGATATGATATATCAGCAGATTTCGCCTATGAAAGTGTACATTGTGGAGATGGAGCTCTAATTTTCATGCGTCACAGAGTGCCTAAAGAAAGTGAAATTGGTTTTTTGAAACATCCCCATGAACTATATATATATATATAAAAGGAACTTTATGTCCCGATGAACTTACTTGTGTTTAGGATTCCATGAACTATGAGTGAACTGTATAATTTGGATGATTACAGAAAAGATCGAAGTCTATTTGGGTGAGAAATTCCTTATATTTATTTCAATATATATTCGTGGCTATTGTTTCCATGTTTTCTTATGATGTGTACATTTAATATTAAGCAAGTAATTTTCTAAATTTCCACTAAAGTACATAATCTTATGTCATTGAATATTATGATTGTTTATGATAAAGATTTTAATGATAACGGGAATATTATTTTTCATAAATAAAATTTTGGCAAAAGCCCCATCATCGGATCGTGCTGTGAACAAAAAGGGCAAGCATAAGATAACATAAATTAATAAAAAGAAATAAGTAACAAAGTATAATTTTGATGAAAGTATAGCTGTTCTAATGAGAATGGAACTATGTTATATTCTGATAAAATAGTAGATAATTTGAAAAGATTATTATGATAAAAAAAATCATATTTGAGTTATGAATTTTATATAAATGAAAATAAAGTTTGTTTATGTATGTATATTTATATGTCTTTCCTTTGAATTCCTTCCTTGTTCCCTTTTAGATAATATTCATAATTTATGGTATCTAATATTTTGGAATTATTAGAATTGGACGTTTCTCTATGCAACCTACAAGTTCGATATTTCCATTTCAACGTTAAATAAGTCGTCCTTGAGTTATTGCCAAAATTAATTTTATTCCAAAATTTTCTTCTCTCCTAATTTATTAAATAATATTATCCCATTAGATCTTTTCACAACGCAGATCGGGATAACTGTTTCTATTGTACTAATCATTTTACAGTCGCGTGACCCTGTGTGTTATGGCGTCCAAATCGTCACAACAAGCAACGAAATCTAATAAAAAAAATTCTTGTGTATACCTTAAAACCAGTGGCGTGGCGTGAAATTTTTCGGTGGTCATCGCAATTATTTAAGTTTGTGGTGAAAAATTATTAACTCTAAAATTCAATTGTTGAATGTTCAAAAAAGAAACTTTAAATCTTACCTTCACTTATACATGAACTCCAAATGTTCTGCTAAAACTGGATCGTAGAGTTTTAAAAGATTTAAAGTTTCAACATAATTTCCTTGATTCAAAGAGGAAGTTTTTTCATTGTGCCCTCGGAAGGGTAATTCTTGTTTGGCAAGAAAACATGTCACATCTATGAGTCGTTTTAAAACTTCACGATTTTTCTTAACTTTTTGGTTATGCAAATTGTTATTAACTTTGAGGGTTTTGTCTATTCCTTCATCTATTCGTTGCTTTCCAAAATTGTACAGGTCTACTACACACTGAAGATGTGATTCAGAATTTTTGTGTGCCTTGGTTGATTTGGTTAATCCATTCAAATTACTGAAACCACTAAAATTCCAAACGTTTTTGGATTTTGAAAATAAAAGACAGGGCCAGCAAAAAAGTTTGAACAAACTTTCACTACCACAGAGCCAAGTATGAGAATCATAATTAGAAACTGTAAAGTGTCTGGTATATTCTCTGCCTCTTTCTTTTACTTTAGACGATAAATGTTTGAGTGATGGACAAGGTCTACCATTTTGGACAATATGCAGTTTATCCTCAAATCTTAAAGAACCGAAAGGTTTTTCCAGGAGTTCTTGTATAATATCCGATTCAGCCATGTTCGAATCAGTAAAATGGGCATCAATGGGGAAAAAATTTCAGTTCATTCAATGAAAACACTGAATTATCAAACGAACGAATATTTACAAACGAATATTCAAAGCCGATGCAAAAACTTACCAAAAAATAATTAAAACACCATCTCAATTAATAAAAATATGTATGACACAGCAAGACACAAAAATCACTCAACAACAAACCCGCCAAACAAACAGAAATATCTAAAAAAAAAAAGCGCACATCGGAAGTTGGCTGTTCTAACTTACGATCTAACTCCCTCCCCAAAACTTTCAATTTCAATATATTAACTAAACCATCTCAGTTAAAAAGCCGAATATACGATATAATGAAAGAGAAAAATTTGGCTTCTGTCCAACAGAAGCGCAAAAATCTGCGATGAGTAGCCTACCTTTAGTTGGGAAAAAGATGTGCGGGGTGAGTGGGATTGAAGTAGGAAAAAAACGTTACTTGGATGCGCTAAAGTTTGCGAATCGCGCGAGGTTTCTCTTCGGTTTTTACACATTTTTGATCGGGATTTTTTTGTTTTTTGGAAAAATCATAGTTTTTAAATTATATTTAAACTTAAAATACTCTATCTTATTCTCTGAAATATTGCTTGGTCATCGCCGCATCGTGCGATGACCGGACGCCACGCCACTGCTTAAAACATATACAATAAACTGTTAAAATTTCAAAAAGATCAATTCTGCAGTTTTCTTACAAAAAAATCATAAAAAGTGCTTTTTAGGGTTTCGTTCATCTGGCGAAACCTTATTCGTCTCACTCCTATCTCTGTCTGTCCGTCACAGAGCCCGTTCTCAGAAACTATACATGTTAGTGACTTGAAATTTTGGGTACTTATAGCTGAACACCTCACATCAAACAACAAATCATAAAATTTTGAAAAAGTTGGTAATTAACTGAATTACGGGCTAATTAACTTCTAAAATTAACCAATCCACCTTTTTATCGCAGGTTCAAACGGACCTTCTCCAAATCATCCGTGTTTCTCCTAAGGGTTGCCAGTAAAATCAGCCGATGCATGGTTACCACGGAGGAAATTAAGCCGAAAAATGAAGTGGGCATTTTAAAGCGAAATCGCATATCAGAAAATAATGGTCCGAGAAATTTGTAAATGGAATAGACAGACGCGGAAAAAAAATCTACTTTCATTTGGTATAAAGTTCACATTTCTGCGATGTGTATAAGTTAAAATAACCTCTAAAAATCGATCGATAAAAATTTAATTTCTTTAATTGGGAAAACAAGGAAAAAAAATTTCAATTCGGCGGGAAAGCAGGTAGACATGACGATGCTGCGATTTTTCATAATAGCATATTTAAAACGAAATTTTAACTTTTTAAATATTAAATTTTTTGGCATCCCGATGTCAAATTTCTCGCTGATTTCATTGATACCTATTTCTAAGTCCTATCTTAATTACGAGCTGAAATATTAATTATTATTTAATTAATCGGTTTAACTCGCCGAAGAATACATGTCGGTAAACGAGTCGGTAACTCCCATATGTGTATTTTAAACAATTCTTTCTAAGTGAGCCCCTAATTATGTTGGAGGCGTGAAATTTTGCATACTTATAGCTGGACACCTCACATCAAACAACAAGTGCTAAAATTTTGAAAAATTCGCACATTTAACCTTTTAAGCTCCCGCATGTGTATTTTAAACAATTCTTTCTAAGTGAGCTCCTAATTAGTTTGGAGGCGTGAAATTCTGCATACTTATGGCTGAACACCACACATCATACGACAAATGATAAAATTTTTAAAAAGTCGTACATTTAACCCTTTGGGCTCCTGCATGTGTATTTTAAACAATTATTTCTGAGTGAGCCTCTAATTAAGATCGAAGCGTCAAATTTTGCATTCTTAAAGCTGAACGTGAACACCTCACATCAAAAGAAAAATCATAAAATTTTGAAAATGTCGTACGCTTAACCCTTTGGGCTTCCACATGTGTATTTTAAACAATTCTTTCTAAGTGAGCTTCTAATTAGTTTGGAGGCGTGAAATTTTGCGTACTTATAGCTGAACACCTCACATCAAACGACAAATAATAAAATTTTGAAAAAGTCTACATTTAACCCTTTGGGGTCCCACATGGGCATTTTAAACAATTCTTTCTAAGTGAGCCCCTATTTACGTTGGAGGCGAAATTTTGCATACTTATAGCTCAACATCCCAGATTACACGTCAAATAATAATTTTTGAAAAAGTTTTATGTTTAACACTTTCAACTCCAGCTTGTGTATTTTAAGCAATTCTTTCTAATTGAGCCTCTAATTAAATTGGAGATTTGAAATTTTACATACTTATAGCAGAACTCCTGAGGCCAAGCGACAAATCATAAAATCTTGAAAAAGTCTTACGTTTAACCCTTTGAGCTACCACATTTGTATTTGAAGCAATTCTTTCTAATATAGCTCCTAATTAAGTTAGAGACATGAAATTTTGCATACGTATAGCTGAATACCTCACACCACATGACAAATCATAAAATCTTCAAATGTCTTATTTACCCCTCCGGGCTCTAACCTGTATATTTTATGTAATTTTTCTAACCTCCGCCCTTTTAACCCGGGGAGAAATTTTCCAACTTTTGCCGACACCCCTTTGACCCTTCTTTCATATTATGCACCATAGCCTTACATATTTTAGTTCCATTTTTTACCGCCAGGTGCGCCTACTGATCTCGGGTGCTACGGGCCCAATCCCCTACACTAATATATCTACGGATAGTATGTAAAACAGGTTTTCGTTCAGATAGATGTTTGTTTAGAATCGAGTGCGCCCCCTGGTTGCGAAATGTGGAACTAACAGATTTTTCAAAAATATAAAGTGTTTTGAATGGAATATTAAACGAAATCCTCTGTGCGATCTGCGATCACACTTACCCACTTGTTTTCTGTATCTCCTAATGTAGAATGTCCCCTTAAAGGACCGCCCGTGTGGCGGATAATCGAAGTACACGGTTAATCGAAAGACAGCATAAAACGGTTACAACATTATTTTTCTGTATTTTAATTTATATAGTTAAACGAGGAGAGTTCGTGCGGTAGGAGAGATTGCGCTCAAAGTGATTCGACGGGAAGGAGTAGAGTGCGCGCGCAGCGACTCCAGGTAGTTGTACAGCACCATTAGTGCAGTGTCTACATGAATGTGCCCATTGATTGTTCCAAGCGTCTTAGAAAAGCAGTGCTATTTTGTTTTGTTTTTCCAAAGTAAGTGCTTGAATTTTCATAATTGTTCGTCAGAATTTTTATAGAACGTCAGTAATACAAAATATTTTGAACTTAAACGATTTCTTATAAACTACTAACCTGGACTAAGTATGCGAACACCAACAATTCATTTTAGAAGTGGCCATATTTAAATAAAAGGTCGCGCAATCTCTCCTACCAAAATAGGAGAGTTTGCGCATTTCCCCATAAGTTTAAATGCTAGGAGAGATTACACAGCTTATTGATACATTTGTATGAATTGCAAATTACTTGTATAACGTATGAATGAATCAATTTTGAAATAATTTCGGAAAAACACATAATTATCAAAACTAAATTTGGCAACAAATTAATCTGCAAAAAAAATACTTTAGCAGATAAAAATTTTATTAATAAATTAATAACACAGTTGTTATTAAATTAATTTTATGTAATTATTTTTGTTAATAAATTAATAATATATTTGTTAATAATTTAATTAAATATTTATAATTTTTTTTAATTTATGAACGATTAATTTGCTAATAAATTAATTTTGTTAACTAAAATAAATTTTCTAATACAATGTTTTGGAAAAGCTTTCACCCATTCCAAGTAGTGTACTGCCATCGAAATCAAAAGGAAACAGAGTTCAACTAATGTTACTGATCCACAAAATATACATGAAAAAAGACTTAAAAAGGTTGCCGCTACAAAAAAAAAAAAAAAAAAACTGCTGAAGATAAGGTGCTTCCACAAAAAGTGGGATAAAAAAACTAAAGGAAAAAAACCGAAGGTCAATGAGGATGAGTGCAATGAATGTCTGGAACTGTACCAGGAGACAAATTTGACAACTGACTGGATTCAATGTATTGCTTGTTGCAGGTGATTGCACGAACGATGCACGATTTACAACAATAAGTGCATCGATTGTGGACACGACAACTTCGTTTAGCAAACAAAATACAATGAAACTATGGAAATGGAAATGAAGTAATTTTCAAGTTAAACATGTTATCAACTAGATTAATGTTATTTGGTAATCTTAGTAGGGCTTGCATTTTCTGATATTTTAATCTTCTTAAATTAAAATTTTTTACTGTTATTAAAATTCTTTCTTTTATTTATTATATAAACATTTGGTTGAAATATTCACTCCTTATACAATAATATTTACTCATGAAAACCTTTCAACAATGTCGATTAAGTGTAATTATTATTGTTAACAATTTAATTCTAATTATTATTAATAACAATATCTTCTACCTATGTGCGCAATCTCTCCTACCCATGTGCGCATTCTCTCCTACCCTGTAAGGAGAGATTGCGCAAAATAGTTTTCTTGGTTTTATTACTGCTGTTCTGTTAAATGACAGTATAACAACAAAATAACAATGGAAATGCATAAAAAACAAATGAAGTCAAAATTATTCATGCACAGTTTAGCAAAATATTAATATTTAGATTTTTTATTATTATTCTTTTGAAATGTGCGCAGACTCTCCTCGCTTTACTATAAATAAGAATAATTAAAAGATTTCTTTTCATTTGTTGTATACTTTCGTTTATAAAAAAATTATAACTAATAATAAAAAATTGAAATACCAGAAAAATTTAGAATTTTACTGAATAAATATGCAGTACCTGTTTTCATCCAAAGTAATCCATTACATTGGTCAAAAAATTTGAACTTTTGCTCTGTCCTAACACATAAATTAGTTGTTTTTTATGCGGTTTTTTGTGCTGATTCCGAATCTAGTTTTAGATTTACTCCAGCACGTCAAGTTTGAGAGATATTTGCATATTTCAATTTCTGCAAATTTAGTAAATTTTATACAATTATTTGCAAATTTAAGGTATAAAGCAATATCAGACAGGGTTTTTTGTTTTATGTTATGATTACTACGTAATTTACCACACATAAACGTTGTTCTGAGATTATACTGGCATGTGACTGTGAAATATTGTACCTAATTTACATATTTTTCATGTTTTTCTAATAATGTTTCTTGGCGTTCAAATATTTCTGCTGCACGAGTACGCTAATATGTTTCTAAACCAGTTTTTTAAGCTGATTTCAAATCTTGTATCTGTTTTCTTCTATCACGTCTAGTTTTTGAAAAAAGTGAAATTTTAGTTTTTGGTCAAAAAAGCCAGAGATAGCTTTTTATGATGCTTTGTATGATAAACTTCAACTAGTTAGGATAGATTCTACTACTTATTTTTTTTTCAATTATCTAAATTTTTGTTTACGTCTCTGATATGAATCTGACCCTATTCACCTTCTTGTCAATGAATTACACACCCCTAAAAAGCATCTTATATCAAACCTGTGTTAATGCCGTGCAAAAGTAGAAATTCATCTTACTCAAAAACTAGACATGACATAAGAAAACAGACTGCAGATTTGAAATCAGCATAAAAATCTGGTCTAGAAAAACATTACGTCAAATCAGTGGCAACTATTTTAAAGTTGATAGTGATGTAAACATTACACCATTGAAAAATATGTCAATTAGGCTTAATAACTGATAAGTAAATGTTAAGAATATGTAAATCGTGACATTTATCTGAAGCAAATAGTCAAGTAGTCATTATCTAGATAACGTAATTAGATGTGACATATATTGTATCTAAAATTTGCATAAAATAGCACAAAAAGCTTAAATTTGCATAAATTTAAATATGAAAATTTCTCAAAACCTAGACCACCTAGAGATAAACAGAAAGCATATTCGGAATCAGCGCCAAAAACTGATTTAGAATCAACTAATTTTAGTTCTAGGACAAAACCACTGTTATCCAGTGTTATACTTTTTTATTTGCGTTTTTCGTGTGCTTTTTCTGCACAAATATTACAAATTCTACTTAATAAAAGTACTTAGGTTGCACACGCTTCCTCTTGCATCTCAAACCAATTAATGAAAGATCATAGTCTGCATGACTGATTCATGGATGATCATTCCCCTATTCATTATATTCGCCCGCTTCGTTTCTCTGAATTCAAAACATTTTAAATAATTTCGTCATCCGTTGATAATTCATAACCAATATCATTATTGTCACAGTTAAGCCAGTCTGTGATTTCAACCGAGAAATGTAGTCCAGCTGTTTTTCCTGACATCAGACAAGCATTTTAATCGAAATTGCTCCTGTCGGGTTGTTATTACGTGTATGTTATTAGGTTGAGCAAAAAGTTCGGGGAAATTTTTAAACTAATAGTTACCAGAATTTGTATCGTATATAGGAGTACTAGTGGTAAACCTTAGGAGTTCAGGGATGTCGGCTGCAAAATGCCAATTAAACTGTATGATTTGCGTGTGGTCATCCGGCATTATTGGAGAAAAGGTCTAAGGATTCTGAAAGCCATCCATGAGATTAATGAGGGTGAAGGTACTTGTACGGCGACAAACTTCGTACTTCCAGCGAATCCGGAATCTGGCAGAACGATGTAAGAAAGTCGTGGGCTATGATGGTCTCTATTTTGAAGAATAGTCCTTGTTGGATTTGTTGTTAATTTGCGCGTAACAACGCAACTTTCACAAATTTCCCAGAACTTTTTGCTCAACCTAGTAATTTGAACTTTTGTTGTTTGCTTCTGATTTAATTAAAATTTTCTTACAATATATTTTTGTTAGGTAAAACTCCTATGAATGCACAATTATTACAATATATTATGCGAAAAGTCAATGGTGTTTAGGTGGCATCACCCTTGCTAAGAAGAATTAGTAGCACGCCAAACACGAACGGGTTAAGCATGCTTGAGAAAAGAAAAAGAAAGCATAAAACATAACAAATAAAATTCTCATAAGCTTCTTTATTTTAGACTACTTTATTTTCTTCTTATAAAAAAAATAATTTCTTTTAAATATTTGTGCTGGATAATAAGTATATAGTTTAAATTATATAAAAGTATATAGTTTGAGATACCTAAATAATAGAATTTTTTTGGCATATAAACATATGCCATGCACAAGGTGAATGTTTAGAAAGACAGAAATTTCTATGAAGAGACAACAAAACTTATTTTCAATTCTTATTAATTTACAATTTTTACAATATCTTATGACAAAAGTCAGCTTTGTCTAAGAGACACCGCGCGTGCTAAAAAGAATTAATAATATGCTAGACACGAACCGGTTGAGCATGTGTGAGAAAAGAAAAAAAAAGCATAAAACAAAACAAATAAAATTCACATAAGCTTCTTTATTTACGCTAATTTTATTTTCTTCTTATAAAAAAATAACTCCTTTTAAATGTTTGTGATGGATAGATATAAATATATTTTCTTTGAAATATCTAAAACATAGAAACTTTTTAGCATATAAACATATGTCATGCAAAAGGTGAATATTTAGAAAGATATAAATTTCTACGAACTGACAGCAAAACTTATTTTCAATCCTTATTAATTTACAATTTTTACAATATAATATGCCAAAAGCAGTGTTGTCTAAAAGACACCACGCGTGCTAAAAAGAATTAATAGGGCGCTAGACACGAACGGGTTAAGCATGTGTGGGAAAAGAAAAAAAAAGCATAAAACATTACAAATAAAATTTTCATAAGCTTCTTTATTTATGACTACTTTATTTTCTTCTCATAAAAAAATAATAACTTTTAAATATTTGTGCTGGATTGATATAAATATAGATAGTTTGAGATATCTAAAAAATAGAAATTTTTAGCGTATGAACATATGCCATGCACAAGGTGAATGTTTAGAAAGACAGAAATTTCTATGAAGAGTCAACAAAACTTAATTTCGATCCTTATTAATTTACAATTTTTACAACATATTATGCCAAAAGTCAGCGTTGTCTAAAAGACATCGCGCGTGCTAAAAATAATTAATAGTACGCTAGACATGGTGTTGAGCATGTGTGGGAAAAGAAAAAAAGCATGCAACATAACAAATAAAATTCTTATAAGCTTCTTTATTTATTATAATATTGTTTTCTTCTTATAAAAAAATAACTTCTTTTAAATGTTTGTGATGAATTGATATAAATATATATATACATAGTTTGATATGCCTACAATTTAGAAACTTTTTAGCATATATGTCATGCATAACGTGAATGTTTAGAAAGACAGAAATTTCTACGAACTGACACCAAAACTTATTTTCAATTCTTATTATATTACAATTTTTACAATATATTATGACAAAAGTCAGTGTTGTCTAAGAGACACCGCGCGTGCTAAAAGAATTAATAATACGCTAGACACGAACGGGTTTAGCATGTGTGAGAAAAGAAAAAAAAAGCATGAAACATGACAAATAAAATTATCATAAGCTTCTTTATTTATGATAATATCGTTTTCTTCTCATAAAAAACATTTCCTTTTAAATGTTTGTGATGGATTGATATAAATATATATAGTTTGATACATAAAAAAATAGAAACTTTTTAGAATATAAACATATGCAGGTAAATGTTTAGAAAAATGGAAATTACTGCGAACTGGCAACAAAACTTATTTTCAATTCTTATTAATTTATAATTCTTACAATATATTATGCCAACAGTCAGTGATACACCGCGCGTGCTAAGAAGAATTAATAGTACGCCGACCCGAACGGGTTAAGCATGTGTGAGAAACAAACAAACAAACAACAACAACAACAAAAAAAAAACATAAGAAATAAAATTCTCGAAAGCTTCTTTATTTAAGATTATTTTATTTTCTTCTTATAAAAAAATGAATACATTTAAATATTTATAATGGATTGACATAAATGTATATACTTTGACATATCTAAAAAATATAAACTTTTTAGCATATAACATATATCCTACATAAGGTAGATGTTTAGAAAGACAGAAATTTCTATGAAATGACAACAAAGCTTTCCTGTTGTGATGATGAATAATCACAGTCCGTCAAACTAAAGAAACCTTTTATGTAATATTAGCTTCCATAAGATGGTGGTGAATAAAGTATTATCCAGATTAACTGAGGTAGGCTAAGAGCATTACCGGATAAATGCTTTGAGAAAAACTTCTTAAGAAGTACTCAAAGCTAAGTAAGTACATGTGTGGATGTGTCGGTAAGTGCGTAAAATATTCGCTGCTAGTTAATACTACAGATGAAAAAAAAAATCTAAGTGTTTTATATTAAAACGAAAGAGGTGATGCGTTTGTAACTTTTCTGTCATCAAACAGCTGTTCTTTTATGATGATGTAACTATCTTATTTATTAAATATTATATATATATTTTTTTTTCTATTACTTCAAGACTGCTGTAGCCTATATGACAAACATGAAAGAGACGAACAGTGGTGTACTTGATGCTGCCTGACCAAAAAAGCAAAAATTTTAATTTAATCAACAACTGTTAAACGAATATCTTATAATAGCCAACAAACTGGTGCATCGTTCTATGTCTATTTCAGAAGCATGAGTCATATTCGACGGATTCTACACTCAGTTGAAGAGGAAGTTTCTTTGCAAAAAGACGTGCTTTATTGTTACAATTCGACTTTTTTATTATGGTTAATTATGTTTAAATGGATATTTTTTCTGGTTTCTTGTTGAACTCAATAACTTCATTTTTAATATAAGAAAAAAAATAAAAAAAATAAAGTGTGTTCTTTTTAAGCCTTTGTAGCTCTAATTTAGGCATATTGATTTAAATGTATAGCTTTTTAAAGTGTGTCAGGGTTTGCCGGACCATTTTTGAAGTATAGTCATATTGTTCATAGTTTTGAAGACCAATTAAAAAAAAATATATATTCAGCATTTAGTTGCCATTTTTAAATATAAATTGATTTGGTAATCTATTAATAACACTCAAACATCAGAATATCTGTACTGCAACTCAACTTTAAGAACTTAACTTTGCTAAATACTAAATTCAAATAATATATATATTGATGGACTCGTTTATATAAATAATTAAAAGTTTACGTAAAGTACAATTAACCAAATTTAATTAAAAATTACTTGTAAGTAAAAGCAAAACAACTCTGTTAAATATGACTTTCCACTTATAAACAGTACATATTTAAGTAAACGTTGTATTTGTATTAATTTTTTTTAAGTAAATCCATACTTTTATGTGTATAAAATTAATTAAGTGTATTTACTAATAGTGAGTCAACAGCAATGATTTTAACTGCAAAACACATGAAAAACAATTTTGGTCAGGATTTTGTTTCAAATACTCCACTTTAAAAGGCAGCAAATTGAGAAGATTTTTACTTTTTTTAACCAGTGATCATCTGTAAAATAACATATTTATTAAATATATTATTTAAAATTTCGAATTTCTTATTATCCATTTACTCTACTAAATGTTTATTGAATTCTCCTTCGTCTAGGATAATTATCTTTAATAACAAAAAATACGCACAGATACATGCATTTAAAAGTTTGGTTACTTCAATGTTTTTTTTTTTTTTTTTTTTTTTTTTTTTTTTTGAATCAAAGAAAATACATGCGTAAATGGCCAAGATTTTTAACTTTTTTTGCAATATAGAAAAAGTATATTTAAATACAGCATGTATTTATCCTTATTCAATTAAATTAGTTAAAGTATACACTTGCTGTATAAGTGTATCCTATTAAAGATTACTAATCTCTTACGCCAGTTCTATGGCATTCAATCATTTGCGATTTGTCTTGTTCGGTATTTTATTTTAATTAAAGAATATTATTCGTAAGTTTTTTGAATAATCAATCAAGTTAATTTAATAAATAGAGCTCTTATGACAATATTTCTTCTTAAAACTCACTATTGAGCAGATTGTATTTTATATTTTTCTCTCTTCGTTTTTCTTACTCCCCCCCCCAAAATCTATGTATGTAAATAGTTTTTATTTAAATTGTATATTATTGTTATGTCTATTTTTCATATATCTATCGATCTTTCTATATTTATTTTTTATATATAATACTGTGTATCCACTGATCTCTCGCTATATATATATTATATGTGTGTGTGTATAATACATATATATATATATATATAATCGACCTTATCAAAGAAGCAGGAGAAGAATTTGCAAAAATGCTATCCTTACTGTTTTCCAAATGTCTCCAGAAGTCAGATGTACCAGAAAATTGGAATAATGCTGTGATGGTGCTACTTTACAAGAAAGGAGAGAAGGAAAACATTAAAAACTACCGTCCAATCAGCTTACTGTCAGTGATTTATAAAATTTTCACCAAAGTTTTAACGACAAGACTTGAATCAGCTCTGGACTCAGCTCAACCTAGAGAACAAGCAGGATTCCGAAGTGGATTCAGCACAATGGATCATATCCAAACGGTAAGGGAACTCATAGAAAAACATAAGGAATATAATTTACCTCTTTGCCTTGCCTTTATTGATTATGAAAAAGCATTTGATTCGGTCTACACATCAGCAGTAGTTGAATCTATGGAGGACATTGGTATAGACAAACCTTACATCAATATTATAAAGAAGATTTACAAGAAAGCAACAGCAACCATCCGCTTCGACAAAGGAAAAGCAAAGATCAAGCTTGGAAGAGGGGTAAGACAAGGAGACACCATTTCGCCTAAGCTTTTTACTGCTGTCTTAGAAAATATTTTCAAGAAGCTGGATTGGGAAAACAAAGGGATTAGAATAAATGGGGAATATTTAAGTCATCTCCGATTCGCTGACGACATTTTAATTTTCAGTAACAGTCCTGAAGAATTGAAAAATATGCTAAAAGATTTGGCAGAAGCTAGCATTAATGTGGGATTAAAAATAAATTTGGAAAAGACTAAGGTGATGTTCAATTCATTTGCATCAAAAAAGAAAATCGTCTACAACAACACTGAAATTAAAGAAGTGCAAAGTTATGTGTACCTTGGGCAAGAAATATCATGTGATAATAGTATCATGAATGAAATCAATAGAAGAATAAGAAATGGATGGAGTGCTTTTGGGAAGAACAATATTATTCTGAAGAGTAGCATGCCCCTGTGTTTGAAAAGAAATGTATTTAACCAATGTGTTTTGCCTGTCCTAACTTATGGAGCAGAAACATGGACACTAACAAAACGGATGGTACAAAGATTACAAACAACACAGAGAAGTATGGAAAGATGTATGCTAGGTATAACTAGAAGAGACAGAAAAAGAATAACCTGGATAAGAAGTCAGACGAAAGTTTTTGACATCATTGAAAGAATTAAACGGCTAAAATGGAAGTAGGCTGGGCACATCGTAAGAAGACAAGACAATAGATGGAGCACAAACACCCTACAGTGGTATCCCAGAGATGTAAAACGGCCAAGAAGACGACCTCAAGTAAGATGGAGTGATGAAATCAGAAAAGTAGCCGGTGTAAATTGGATGACTAAAGCACTAGACAGGAAGCATTGGAAAAATCTGGGGGAGACCTACATCCAGCAGTGGATTGAAAACGGTTGATGATGATGATGATGATGATGATATATATATATACAGGGTGGTTCAAAAGGTCATGTGTAAACGGCACATGTGGATGTGTCAGTTCATGAGGATCAAGAATTACATAGAAACTGGGGGTCGGAAACGCGATCTTGACGGTGCAATTGCATCGTGACCGTAACGCAAAGAAAAGATAACAAACGGTGTAAAAAGACCTTTATTGTACAAAAAACTTAATCGAAGTACAAAATATAAATGAAAAATGTTATAACTCATAACAAGTGCTTGAAATGTGCCCAATTAGCCGTCACATTAGCGCCGCACATTTCACATTGGCACTGCATGGAATTATGAACACGTTCAAATTGGCCAGGAGTCTCCTGGACAGTGGACACTTGGCGCCGCTTCAGCGATCTATGCCATGGCCAATGTCTCGTACTTCAGAGACTTAAGATATTCCCAAAGGTAGAAAACCAGGGGGTTTAGGTCCGGGGATCGAGGTAGTCACAGTTCATGGCCGATTGAAACGTGTTCGCGATTCCATGTGGCGCCGATGTGAACACACACATATCGGCTAATAGAGCACATTTTGAGCACTTGTTATTAGTTGTAACATTTTTCATTGTGTTTGTACTTCGATTAAGTTTTTTGTAAAATAAAGGCATTTTTACAGCTATTGTTATCTTTTCTTTGCGACACGTTCACGATGTAATTGTGCCGTCATGATCACGTTTCCGACCCCCAGTTCCTATTAAGTCTTGCTCTTCATTACTTGACACACCCACACGTGCTGTTTGGACATGACCTTTTGAGCCACCCTGTATATAAGCTAACTATTGTTATTTATGCATATTGCCGAATATATTCGACAAAATAACACATCTTTACTATGAATTAATCTTGTATAGCTCCTCTGACGAATCTGCAAGCTATTCATACTCTCATGAATTTTGCATTTCTGTTTCCTTATTTCCTTTCCAATTTTATTTTTTATATTTGTGATTTAATTTTTATTATATATATACATATATAAATGGACGCATAGTGTTACAGAAGAAAAAAAAAAGACTTTCAGAATAAAAATATATTTTCTCTGATACATTTTTGGAGTAATACTATACACATTTTGATAAAATACATTTGTTACACCATACATACAAAGTATTTTGTTATAGAAAACAAATTTTTCGTTTATGTAAAGATTAAAGAAGGATCAAGTCATTGAAAAAGAAACATCACATCATTTTTCATACATCGAAAACAGAAGAGATATAACAATCTATCTATTAAAATAACGAGAGAATTATTTAAGAACTACTTGTTCAGTATGGTTTATTTAACATTTTCATAACTTTTCAAACAAATGATTCTCCAGTAAGGGTTATTTAACATTTTCTTTCAACAACTAACATGTATTGAAAGATAAAACGGAAATATAAGTTGATTTTTCTATATGGAGAAAATTTATTATTTTTAAATGTCTCCAGGGAACTGTGAATACTAAACTACTTAAAAATAAGCTACTTTGAAAAAGTATAAGACCTTACTTTTTTTTTTTTTACTTTTCATTTTCCTTGTAACATACTACTTAAATCTTAAAAAAAAAAGAAAAATTTTTCTCTTTGAAACGTGCCTATAGGGAAAAAATGAACATAAATATAATAGGCAATAAGAAGGAAGCAATTACTTTTTTCGTTTGCGAATATTTTTTCTTGCAGAAAGCAAAGAAGAAATGCATCCAAAACAATTACCTTCATAATAAATAAGTAGATAGTTATAAAAGAAATTTAATATCTTCTTGGAAGGAATAAATAATGATTACAAAATATTTACATATTGCATATAAAGATAAAATCTAGTTTAAAAGAAATTGTTCTCGGTTTTGTTGCATTAAATAAAATGTTCTTTAATTTTACATATATGAAAGTTTTCCTTTAAGTTTTACATAATACTCATTATAAGTTAAAGTATAATAAGAATAAGATACTTATTAATTAGATTTCGCGAATCTAGCTGAAAGTAATCTGTAATATTATCATTATTCTACAATATATGGCATTAAAAATTTCAACATTATTTTTGTAAAGGTTTTGTAGAAAAAGATATTCTACTGTATTATCGTTCTCTGTCTTTTTTTTTTCTCTTTTTGTTGTTAGCCTTTTTGTTTAAATAAATAGTCGGAATTACCCGAATTCTCAATTTAATAGCTTTAGATTAAAAAATAATTTTCAATTGATTCGTTGATAAATTAGTCACGTTTGTTTACGCTTCCTTAGATTGTATAGACAAATCGCATAATTCACAATCGAAATCATCACCTTATTTAAAATTCGATGTTTTATATCTCTATTATAAAGAGCAGTTCATTTAGATTAATCAGTTAGTTAAAGTTTAGAATTTTAGAAGAGAATAGAGTTTTATTGGAGAAAAAGAAACTGAATCTGTACTTATTACCCGACTGAAAAGAAGGGTTATGTGTTTCACGCGTATCTGTGTATGTGGATTTTTTTATACCCTCGAAACATCCCAACGGCTGGATGGATTTTTATGAATGAGGTCTCTATCGATTCGTCTTAATCCTTCCAATGGTTATAGGAAAGGTTTTGTTTTTATAAATTCAAAATGGCGGCCGTAAAATAAAAAATGTCAGTAGAAACGAAAAACTGTTTTACGCACCATATTGAGTGGAATATAATTGGATAGGTCTTTCAAAATGAAGACGATGTTTCATTGACCATTTTGTAGTCAGAAGCTCCGTTTAAATATTACACAACCTGGAAGTTGTGTACTTTGGATCGCTACCTTTTACTGTAACTCTAACCTTCATAATAGACATATAAAGGCCTCATCAAAAGAGTGTTAGTAGATAGGAACTAATAATTAAACACAACTTAAAAGTCATCAATACAAGTAAATAAAAAAAAGGTAAGTAATATAAAAAATAGTTTCATATTGATGAGAAATAATTAATTAGTTCGCTTTTTACGCAGTCGGGTTTTTTGATTTTTTAAACTTAATATATTATTAAATATTTAACATTTCCTTTGATGCTGATGTAGGAAGTATTTAGTTAACGTCCTTAAATAGATAACTTTGATTTTTCTACATGGAGATAAGTAACATTAAATATTGGAGATAATAAAATGAAGATAATTGAAGATAATAACACTAAAATTAACATTAAATATTTCCGAAGTAGCACAGTTTGTTGCCACATCGTTGACAGTTTTAAGGTTGGCAAATTATGGGTATAGAGACCACTCGAATTGGTGCTTACTTGATCAGAATTTTGAGCTGCGAACAGTTGGCCCATTGTTAGGTCTTTCTTGGCAAATGGTTCTTTGGTTAATGGTACTCAAAGGCAGTCACATCTTACTGTAAGAAATGTCGAACGACAATCAGTCAACAATTTGCCAACCTTCGGCCAACAATTTTGTGCTACATGGGTGATAAGGTTTTGCTTCTGTATCCTTTAGTAGAAAAAAAATTATTCCACAATGAAAACATATACTGAAACAGTACTTCACTAATTCATAGCAATATATGTAGTTTGTAAGCCTTTGTTGTTGCAATATTGCAAATACAGTACAATCTGGTTACAACGAATGTCATTTTAACGAATTTTTCATTTTAATGAATATTACTCAGATTGTTAAAACAATCGTACTATTCTATTTCATTATAAAAATATTCACTTTAACTAATTTTTCATAATAACGAATACTATTCAGATTGTTAAAACAATCGTACTATCCTATTTCATTATAAAAATATTCACTTTAACGAATTTTTCATTTTAACAAATATTACTCAGATTGTTAAAACAATCGTACTATCCTATTTCATTATAAAAATATTAACTTTAACGAATTTTTCATTTTAACAAATATTATTCAGATTGTTAAAACAATCGTACTATCCTATTTCATTATAAAAATATTCACTTTAACGAATTTTTCATTATAACGAATATTATTCAGATTGTTAAAACAATCGTACTATCCTATTTCATTATAAAAATATTCACTTTAACGAAATTTTCATTTTAACAAATATTATTCAAATTGCTAAAACAATCGTATTTTCCTATTTCATTATAAAAATATTCACTTTAACGAATTTTTCATTATAACGAATATTATTCAGATTGTTAAAACAATCGTACTATCCTATTTCATTATGAAAATATTCACTTTAACGAATTTTTCATTATAACGAATATTATTCAGATTGTTAAAACAATCCTACGACCGCATTTAATTATAAAAATATTCACTTTTACGAATTTTTAATTTTAACAAATATTATTCAGATTGTTAAAACAATCCTACGACCGCATTTGATTATAAAAATATTCACTTTAACGAATTTTTCAGTGTAGCGTATTTAATCAGTGTTTCCCACGGATTCGTTGTAACGAGGTTTTACGTATTTTCTATGCAAAACTAGCTTTTGAATAGTAGTATTTTCACACATTTTTTGGATGTAAAGCAATTTTTTTTATCCAATATATGTATTACATAGAAAGTTTTTAATTTATATAATATTAATAGACTAATGGATCCCATTATAACAAACATTAGTTTTCTTCTATGATTATATATATTTTTAAATAGATTTAATGACAGTCTGTAAAGATGTACATGCTGTATTTAAATAGTGCAAATTTTATAGTGACAATTTATTAGTGCTGTTTTAATTTCCATTTAATCAACGTTTAATTTTAAGATGAAAAGTTTTTGTTTTTCTTGTTGATGATTTTCAACTATATATAATCGAACTGTGGATTTTTCCTTTCTTCTATATTTTCTAGAAGAAAGTATGGTATTCGTGAAAATTTTCGACTTCTGATTTTCGAGGATTTACATGTTTTAAGGGTTACAGATCCCGAAAAACATATTTTTACAAAATGTCTGTCTGTGAGTCTGTGCCTCTGTATATATGTGACACAATTATTGTGGGTGCTCTATTTCCAGAACTAATGTACGGAATTTAATAAAAAATTATATTCAGTTAGTCCCTGATATAAATTTTTGCTGATTACTGTTGGTGTAAATCGTAGAACAGGTGGCGCTGCTACACTGCATTATTCACGATTATCGTAATATCTCTATCTCAAAATCTAATGCACGGATTTTCATCAAACTTCAGGTTCTATTATCAGGGTGTTGCTTTTCGGCAACATACCCAATTTAGGCTCTAAAATGCTATTAGAATAATATTGAAGCTATAATGCCTAATGTTGCCAATAAAATACATTCTGAAAATATTATTAAATCGATTTTCAAAATGTAGAAGGCAACACTTGTGCTGTTTAAGAATAAAGATAGATTTATTTTTTCAATTGCTGCTACCTGTTCTTTTTGTTTTGTTTGGAAGCTTGCGAAATACCCTATTTTATTCTGCAGTGAACAAGTGAAATTTATTTCTTATGATAGTTCCTAAAATTCTTGGTTATTTAATAATATAGAATTGTATCATGGAAAATTATTATTACAATTAAAGACCAGTATTGCCGATTAGTAATAAACTGTTTTTTAGCCGTAAACCATACTTAAAACAAAATATGAATTTTTTAAGTATTTTTCCCATGATTTATTTAAAAAATGCAAGCCGAAAAACATTATTACAATGATTTTTGAAAAATCAGGCATTTAAGGGTTAATACATGTGAGATAGAAGAACGTTTTTGGATGAAGTTTGACGAAAAATCATACATTAGTCTTGAGATAGAACAATTGTGGGAATTGTGAAAAATGCAGCCTAGCCGCGCCACCTGTCATGCGATTTAGAGCAAAAACTAATCAGCTACAATTTGTATCAGGGACTAACTGAATATAATTTTTTATTAAATTCCTTGGATCAGTTCTTGAGATAGAGAACCCACAAAATTTATGTCACATACAAATAGACCGACGGAGTCAAAGACACATTTTGTAAAAACATGTTTTTTGGAAACCAGACCTTTTAAACATGTAAATCCGTCGAAAATCGGATGTCAAAAATTTTTACGAGTTTAATACTTTTTTCTTGTAAAAATAGAAGAAAGAAAAAATGAGATGAAATGAGTCGGAAAACTTCAAAAAGTATGATTATAAAATAAATAATTTTCGTTATTTAGTAAAATAATTTGATTACGTGAATCTAATTTTAATTATAAAAAATAGTTATTCTTCAATACCATGTTTTTATAGAATAAAAATAATGTGACTCTGCAAAAACAATTTCCGTTTAAATACTATTTAAATATATTTTCTTGTCATTTGTATTTCTGACGGACTCTTGTCAAGAATTAAGTCTTTATATTCAACCAAATTTACTCGAAAAATCTCCTGGGAATTCGTAAATAGTTGAAAGACATAATGCCCGAAGCAAGAGAAATTAAAAAGGACAACAGCGTAGTCTGTTTTCTACGTTCTCAATTAGAAGCTGACATTGCGTTCCTCTTTTTTTTCGTTTTATTTTTCTATTTTCTTCAGAAATCAATAATATAATGAAAATAGGCAGGATAGAAAAAAAAATTGACTGGAATCCAAAGAAATTAAAGATTTTTAAATGTGTTATCAGTTTTAATTTCGATAAATACGTAAAAGTATTTTTTTTATATTATTATTATTTGAGAGACGGGATGCACCTTAATTAGGAATTTCTTTTGAAATAGTATACGTTGTTTCAATCTTATTTATAACATTTTAGAACTCATGTTTATTCACAAATCATTATAATTATCCTCATGTGCTGCAAAGAAATGGGTTATTTGATGGAATCCTTATAAAAAAATAATTAAGGTATGTTAAAAAGTAATATATATATATATATATATATAAAGGAAGCTGCCGTCCTACTAATAATAACTAATAGTATGCAGTTTTGCAAATTTAGTTCGTTTTTTATTTTAAATATCTGCCCAAATTTTCCAACAGTAGCATTTATCTATCTATTTAATTTCAGAATTTTACTCATTAAATAAACGAAGAACATTGAATAAAAATTCTGGTACTGCTTGAGAAATGATAAAAAAAATGTTAAATTGTCTACACTGATAATATGTCTTTTTATTAAAAGATATTTAAACTAAAATATCAAAAAGCCTATTAAGAATAAGACATGGTTCTATTTCTTGGTCTATAACTTCATACATCGATTTCAATATTCTATTAAAAGTTTGCAAAATTCTTTGAAATATTAAAGATACAATATTTTATAAATTGACATGGATTTCGGAAGTTCTGCTGTTTGGTATAAATACTCTCTAAATACACTTTCTTGTCATTTGTATTTCTGACAGACAATTCTTAAGAATTAAGTCTTTATGTTCTACCTAATTTACCCGAAAAATCCCCTGGGAATTCGTAAATAGTTGAAAGACATAATGCCCGAAGCAACAGAAATTAAAAAGGACAACAGCGTGGTATGTTTTCTACGTTCTCAATTAGGAGCTGACATTGCCTTACTTTTTTTCGGTGTTTCTTTCTATTTTCCTGAGAAATCAATAATATAATGAAAATGGGTAGGGTAGAAAAAAGTCCACTGGAATCCAAAGAAATTAAAAGTCTTTAAATGTGTTGTCACTTTTAATTAAAGAGAAATAATGACAATTATTTATATATTCATGATTCAGCTCGATCAATACGTAGCTGTTTTTTTTCCTAGAGATTGGGTGCAACTCAATTAAGGATTTCTTTTGAAATAGTATATGTTGCTTCAGTTTAATTTATAACGTCTTAGAACTTAGATTTATTGAAAAATCATAATAATTATACCCAAGCGTTACAAAGAATTTTGTTATTTGATGGAAGACTCATAAAAAAAAAAAAAAAATCCCATAAATAATAAAAGCATGTTAAAAAGTAAAATAAATAAACATGTTCGGGTAAAAGAAGCTACAGTCCTACAAATAATAACTGACAATATGAAGCGTTGCCAATTTAATTAATGTTTTATTTAAAATATCTCTCCGATTTTTCATGTAGCAGCCTTCTTGGTTCTATTTAATTGCAGAAGTTTTGGCATTAAATAAAACAAAGAATACTATATAAAAATTATGGTAATGCTTGAATGTAAAAAAGCACGCTAAATTTCCAACATTGATAATATGTCTTTCCATTAATAGATTTTTAAATTAAATTTACGAAAGTCTATTAAAAAAAAAGTTCTATTTCTTGGTCTATCTCCTGAAACATCAATGTCATTAATTTAATAAAAGTGGGCAATAATGTTTAAGATACATTAGTTTATATATAGTCATCAGTTTGGAAAGTAGTGATAGCTTTTCAGTTTAAATACTTTCTAAATATGTTTTCTTATCATTTGTATTTCTGTCGGACTCTTGTTAAAAATTCTTTATATTCTTTCAAATGTACTCGAAAAATCTCCTGGGAATTCGTAAACAGCTGAAAGACATAACGCCCGAAGCAATAGAAATTAAAAAGGACAACAGTGTAGTCTATTTTCTACGTTCTCAATTAGGAGCTGACATTGCGTTCCCCTTTTTTTGTGTGTGTTTCTTTCTATTTTCCTCTGAAATAAATAAGATAATGAAAATGAACAGGATACGGATACGGAAAAAAACAACAACTCTGGAATCCAAAAAAAATAAAAGGTCTTTAAACGTGTTGTCACTTTTTATTAGAGAGAAATATTGACAACAATTAATATATTCATCATTCAGCTTGTTAAATACGTAGCCATGTTACTTATAATTATTCGAAAGATTAATGAAATTTGAAATAGTATATATATATTTTTTTCAATCTAATTTACAATGTTACAGAACACATATTTATTCACAAATCATAATAACTATTCCCATGATTTACAAAGAAATGGGCTATTTGACAGAATCCTCTTAAAAAAAACATAAATAATAAATAATAAAGGTATGCTAAAAAGTAAAATAAATAAAAAAAATGTTTTGGTAAATGAAGCTGCCGTCATACTAAAAATAACTAATAATGTGCAGCGTTGTAAATTTAGTTTGTTTATTGTTTTTAATATCAGCATTTTTGGGATTTATTTAATTTCAGAATTTCTGCCATTAAAAAAAAAAAAACCTAAGAATCCTGAATAAAAATTATGGCACTCCTTGAAAAAAAAATTAAATTCTTTAAATAATATGAAAATTTCCAAACTAAAATACTGGTATTCAAATTTAAAAATTTTGTTTGCTTTACCTGGCATTAAAAGATATTTAAATTAAATATCAAAAGTCTATTAAGAATGAGATTGATATCTAATTCTTTGTCTATAACTTCAAGCATCGATTTCGTTAATTTATTAAAAGTTTACAATATTTATTGAAATATATGATAAGTTACAATACTTTATAAATTGACATACATTTGGAAAGTTCTACTAACTGTTCGATTTATATGTTCTCTAAATACATTATCTTGTCATTTGTATTTCTCACGGACTCTTCTTAAGAATTATGTCCATAAATTCTACCAAATTTCAAAAATACTTTGGTAAAGGAATCTGCCGTCATACTAATGATAACAAATAATATACAGCGCTGCAAATTTAGTTCGTTTGCTGTTTTAAACATCTACCCAAATTTTCAAACAGTAGCTTTTTCGATTAATTCAATATTAGAATTTTTAATATTAAATAAATTGAAAAAAACTGAATAAAAATTCTGGTAGTTCTTGAAAGCACACAAACAACAACAACAACAACAAAAACAAAAACATGTTAAAGTACCTACACTGATAACATGTCTTTGAAATTAAAAGCTATTTAAATGAATAGAAACAAAAGTCTATTAAGAAAGAGATAGTGTTCTATTTCTTGGCCTATCACTTCAAACATCGATTTCATTATTTTATTAAAAGCGGGCGATACTTGTGGAAATGTACTATTTAAGTTACAATAGTTTATAAATTTACTTAAATTTGGAAAGTTCTGGTAACTGTTTGGTTTAAATACTCTAAATATATTTACCTGTCATTCGTATTTCTGACGTACATTTCTTAAGAATTAAGTCTATATTCTACCAAATTTACTCGAAAAATATCCTGGGAATTCGTAAATAGTTGAAAGACATAATGCCCGAAGCAACAGAAATTAAAAAGGACAACAGCGTAGTCTGTTTTCTACGTTCTCAATTAGGTGCTGACATTGCGTTCCTTTTTTTATACATTTTTTTTTTTTTTTTTGGTGTTTCTTTTTATTTTTCTCTGAAATCAATAAGTTAATGAAAATGGGCAGAATAAAAAAAAATAATAATAACTGGAATACAGAGAAATTAAAGGTCTTTAAATGTGTTGTCACTTTTAATTAGAGAGAAGTAATGACAGCTATTTACATATTCATGATTCAACTCGATAAATATGTAGGTTTATTATTATTATTATTATTCGAGAGATTGGTTGCGACTGAATTAGAAATTTCTTTTCAAACAGTATACATTGTTTCAAGCTTATTTATAATACTTTAGAACTCATTTTAATTCATAAATAATAGTAATTATCCCCATGCATTACAAAGAAATGGGTTGTTTCATAGGAAAGTTATGCAAAAGGCACAAATAATACTTAAAGAAAATAAGAAAAAAATGTTTTGGTAAAAGAGGCTACTAATAATCACTAATAAAAAGCAATGTTGCCAATTTAGTTCGTTTTTAATTTAAAATATGTACCTGAATTTTCTAGAGATTGGATTAAGTAGCATTTTTGGCTCTTTTTAATTGCAGAATTTTTTACCTTAAATAAACAGAAGTATTAAAATACCTATATAAAAATTCTGGCAATGCTAAAAAAAACACGTTAAATTGTCAACATTGATAATATGTCTTTCTATTGAAAGCTAATTAAATTAAATTATAAAAATTCTTTTAAAAATGAGACAGTGTTCTATTTTTTGGTCTATCACCCCAAACATTGGTTTAATTAATTTATCAAAAGTGGGCGATACGTATTGAAATATATAATACTTAAGATACACGACTTTATAAAACTGACATGCATTTGAAATGTTCTGATAAATTTATGTTATACTATTAGTACGACATTATGTAAATAATAATAGTAAGTGCCTTTTTTTTTAAATTAATAGTACGCTCGGTGCTCGGTTACTTGCAATTTGTTAACCAGACAGAATTCTGAAATATTTCTCTTGGGCAATCGCTTTATCTATTTGAACATATATTTTTCAGTAAAAAAATTAGACATAAAATAAAAATATAATTACTGTTCTAATTTTTATATTGCACATTTTTGTAAAATTTCGAATTTTGAAAAGTCCTTAAATAAGTGTTAACATTTTTCTGCGAACATATTTTTTATTGAAAACAATCAAAACAATTCACTTCTGAAAGTAGAAGGTTGATTTTATTTATCATTTATGCTATTTCTTTACTGCTTTAAATAACTTGAGTATAACTTTCAGAATTTTAAATGAATAGAAAGCTGCGTGTGAGGTATACCTTTTGTTTGTTTACGGGCAAAAAAATTAAATTTGGATGTTTTCAAATGCCTTTGTTTGTTTGCTGAACATTGTTTTGCTTTAGAAATTTTGTGTTTGTTCTAATATACTTAATACCCATAAGTATTAGTAATACTTTAATAAAAATAAAAACCGGGTAGTAACTTTTTAGAAATTTTAGTTTTTTTAAACTTTTTGTAAATATAACAGATTTTTAACATCGTAAACAAAATTGACAAGAACAAAAGAACGTGCATTACTTCATAGATCATGAAAGACTTTCCAACGCTATCGGTATATTTTTAAGAAATTTAATTTTTTGTTCATACAATAAAATGTTGATACATAAATAAAAATTTACAAATAACACAACGTAGTAAAAAGTCATTTTCAGCAACTGTTGTCCATAGCCAGTAATGTGTATGAATTCTTTAGTGCAGCCCTGTATATGATCTGCCCACCTCATAATACACTAAAAATTAGATAGTTTAAAAATATATGAAAACACACATCCGGTAGCTATGGCTCATAATCAGTCCTGTAAACGATATTCTTTTGAATGTCTCTGTAAATAAATGGTAAATTCACTTAAAAACACTTTATAATTGGTAGAACGCATGCTGTACTGTACCTCAATACTGTATATCAATTTCATTCAAATAGCGCAACATCATTAAAATACACCACAAATGATTGTTCCCAAAAGATCATAATGTAACGGAATTCTTTTGTGTGTCCCTATAAACGAGCTATAACTGCTACTTGCTCAATACACTTTCGGAAGAATGGTAATATACTCTTCAGTGATGCATACAAATTTCATTACGTTTGAAACTGTTTACAATCCTTAAAATTCACCGAAAATATTTTTCCTATTGACAGTAATGTAACGGAATAACTTTGAGTGGGCCTGTAAACGAAGTATAATTGCTAATTGTTCAATACTCTATTGAAAACATGTTACCACCTCAGTGATTTTTACCAATTTAATTTTTTTTGAAATAGTGCAAAATCACTAAAATGCACTGAAAACGAGATTTCCCCCCATTGTTCTTAATGTAAAGGAATGCTTTTGAGTGCCCCTGTACTCAAATACCCTGTACTAATCATAAATAGTATACACTTAATTTCCAATACTAAACATGCCATGGTAAACGGCAACAACATATATTAAACACATGTCAATCTGTGTATATTTACGCGAGTTAGAGCACCAAAAGGCGGACGGAAAACTGATAGACAAACCTAAATTATAGTCAATTTTGAACTATATTAGAAAGCGTTTAAAAATCACCACTCATGGAGAAGTTCTGAACCACTTTGTATCATAACAAGAACACATGTCCAAAATCCATTTAAAAATTCATAAAATCATTAAAAAATTGGTCAACGAGTTAGTAAAATAATTCAATCAGTTTCTCTTTCAATGCAGAATTGAAAGACACAATGATCACCATAATGATACTTTTGAATTCGTCAGTGTAATGAATTTGCGGCTGAGTAAAATATATTTTTAACATATACATAGTAAGGTGGGTCGAAAAAAGAGAATTTTTTCAGACCAACTACTAACAGCGCGGAAAATCTGCCTTTTGTAATAAGAAGAATAACGAAAAGAAAAAAAGTTTGGAAATCGGTTAATATCTTTAGGTCACGCATCGCACTTGAATTTTGGAAAATATGATCAAAATTTATTATTTTTTAAATTAATAATAAAAATTAAAAAAAATTCATACCCACTTCTAATGGTTGCCTTACAGAAATTGAAAAATAACACAAAAAGAAGAATTGAAATCCATCACATTCTTTAGGTCGTGCATCGCTATTGAATTTAGGAAAATATTTTCAAAATTAACAAAGTTTTATATAGTGATGATTTTTTTTTTTCACATTAACTTCTGATAATGTAAAAATACTACTTTATTCGCAGTATTGTGTGCTTTATGTGAGTAACATAAATCTCATTTAAAATTAATTTTGTATATGTTGGTTGTGCATTGTTTTTAAATTACGAAAATTTTTATAAAACGATATTTTTCAATTATTTTATTTATTTATCTTTAAACACAATAAAACATTTCTTATAATACATTTGAGTAGTATTGGTTGAAACAATTTTAAACAAATTTTACTTAAACATTTTTAAGCAATGTGCATTAAAGCAATTTTATAGAGTTGTTATTTTTATCTCTTACCGACATTTTGTACACGTGTATTGAGATTAATTATACATCTTTGGCATTAGTGATTGAGAAAACAAGGCTTATCTGGCATAGCCGTTTCTGTTTTTATGACCACAAAATTTTGCAGAAATTTCAGTCACAAATTTCACAGATTTGTTCCACAGCTTGTGTATGGTATTTAAACGCCTTTATGGTTTTCAATTCCAATTCTGAGAGAGTTTTTGAATAAATGAAAGACAAAAAACTCTCTGAACTGATTCTATGTAAGATGGGAGGTGAAGTAACCTTGCAGGTAGAGCAATCATTAAGTTCTCAATAATCGTGAGCACTAAAATGGAACTTATTATCACAAAATCTCGCAAAGTTCTCGATATTTCGGTCACAAATTGCATTGCTTTTCAAACCCGTCTGAATATCAACTCCCTTATATATGTTGTCTTTTATCTGTGATCGTTGGCAATACGAAGTTTTCGGGATGAACAAAAAAGGGGTTATGCTCAATAACAGAGTCTATCACCTCCTGCAATTTTTTGGTAAGTAACGCGATATTCTTATAGTTTTAAACCCATTTATGCTCCGTCAATAATAGAATGAGTCCTGTTAATGTCTAACTATACAGACACATATGTCTTCATTGCGAAGAAACCGGCCCTCGATTACAGACAACATTTCCAGGACACATTCCCAATTGCTCAGCATTGCATATTTCCTGAAGATATATTTTTTTAATCGTTACATAAGCCATGTGGAATTTTAACTGCCACTATTGGAAGTATTGGAATTGATAAATTTAAATTACAACAGATATTGTTACACAAGCAGGTAGTTGCTTACCTATAAGACCAGATTATAATGTGGGTCCAACGCTTTTTTTCCCATTCACATGTTGAAACACATACCTAAAAGGTAATTCAATAAAATGCAAAAGGCAAATACACTATCACAAGAGCCTTTCTGTCGGTTTTTTAAAATTCTGAATAACAATAATCCATTTTTTCAATCCTATAATGATAGCAGTGCAGTCACGTTCAATTACAACGACCTCATCTAAGGCGATGTTCTTCTTAGATGATATAAAACAACGCTTTTAAAAGCATCTTTTTCGGTTCCCCTTGTGGCAGTAATATGACCAATATATTTTAATCCCGGCTTCTGAATTACAGAAATGTGCTCTTTTTGACAATATATTTCAAATTCTAAGTGAAATGAGAGATCTAAATAGTTTTGTGCTTTTCTTCAAATTACAAAAGGTGACTTTTAAGCACTATTAGAAGAAGGTCTGAATATTATTTTCTTTTTCGTCATTTTATTTCAAAAATCGTCAGTTTTGATCATATTTCCTAAAATTCAAGTACGATGCGCGACCTAAAGATATTAACCGCTTTCAAAAATCTTTTTTGCATTATTCTTCTAATTATAAAATGTGACTTTTACGCACTATAAGACGTAGGTATGAATATTTTTTAATTTTTATAATTAATTTTAAAAAATCATCAGTTTTGATCATATATTCCAAAATTCAAGTGCGATGCGTGACCTAAAGATATTAACCGATTTCAAAACTTTTTTTGCGTTATTCTTCTAATTACGAAAGGCAACTTTTCCGGGCTATTGGAAGGTGATCTGAAAAAATTCGCTTTTTTCGATCCCCCATATTACATTTTATATCCCGATATTCGTTTTATGCAGCTATATGCCCAGTATAATTTGACGACTGTCTCCCTCTGTTGTTCTCTTCAATGTCTATGAGAATCAAAAGGAATGTAGTTGTAGAAACTCTCTTGCAACTAGAAATTATCTTTTTTTGACAAGCCACGTTTTGTGGAATTTAAAGGAAAAGTAACATTTTTCAAAAAGGTAATTAAAAGAACAAACGTATGTTCGTTGTTAAAAAGTTCAGTCATATTATTTTATACTTATTACAACTATGACTAAAGAAAAAAAAATATATACATAATGTCTTTCTCTGTGTCTGTAATTCCAGAAAATGAATGGGTTTGTTTATATAAATCTACTTTATCATCCTAGTGTACTACCGAACCTATTAGTTGAATTAAAGTTTGAATTTCTGTGTATCACATCTATATGCAGAATTTTTATTTTTATTTATTTATTATTATTATTATTTGATAGAATTGACAGGTTTTTTGATAACTGAATATTTCACGATTTCATTTTGTACTTGATATTCACATTAAAGTAATTCTATATGTATACTGTGTGAGCCAAAAGTTCGTTAAAACTTTAAAAGCTCATAAAAAGGAAGAACTTATCATAAAGCAGTGCGGTTTGCAAGAAAGGGCTCACAAGCTAGTCGGATGTTTTTTAGCAGAAAAAAAAATAAAGTTAAAAATTACATATAGAGGGCGCTGGTGACCCGAAACACAATGAACAGGACAACAAAACGCTCCATTCATTTTTTCTTCACATAAGAAATGTTCAGCATGACGTCCAGAACATTCTACGACACAACTGTTGTCCTGTTTATTGTGTTTCGGGTCGTCAACGCCCTCAACATGTGATTATTTATTTATTTATTTATTTATTTATTTTTTTTTTTGCTGCTGAAAGAAATCCGAGTACCTTGTGAGCACTTTCTTGCAAACCGCACTCCTTTATCGTAATTTCTTTCTTTTTCATGAGTTTTTAAAGTTGTAACGGACTTTTGGCTCATCCGGTATATAATTTTGGAAATTTTGTAGAAAATTTCACACACCTTTAATTAGTAATTGAAATTGTTGAATTTTATTCAACTTGCTTAAAAGTTCTGCAGAAAACAGAGTGAAAAAATGTCAAGGATCGAAGCAGAGTCATTCACTTTATGTACCAATGCTCTCCAATGAGCTAACTAGACGACAAAAATTCTAGCACAGAGTGAGAAGTGCTAGTGGCAGAGCACAGGCGCGTAATGTCACGACCGTCGTTCGATCTTAGACTGGTACGCTTTTTCACTCCTTTTTCTGTACACCTTTTAAGCAAGTTGAATAAAATTAGGCAATTTCAATTATTAAAGTTTGTTTAGGAAAAATGTAAATTGTTTGCTTAAAGAAATTCAATAGTCTTTTTCTAGGTACTGAGGTGTAAACTGAACTCTCTCAACAGTGCTCTCTAGCAATTCAACCGTTGAGTTTTGACCACGTATTGTTTGTTGATTTTATCCGTTAGTCTATTTACTCTTAAAGTTTCTTTCAAAGGTTTTAAGGAGTCTCAGGATTCTAAAAATTGGAAAAAAATGGCAAAAACCATCATTTGCAACACTTAATATCTTAAAATATTTATGATTTTAAATCAAATTTTTATTGGGATGAAAGATATAAGTATGGTGTTTCATTTCAGGTATTTAAAAAACTGAAAGATGCAGAATTAGAATTTACAGGGGGCTCCAAACTGTCAAACATCGGACGAGCAGAAAATTGGTATAACAGCTTTACAAGGATTACAAGATAAATTTTGCAACTTGTTTATTTGGTATAAAATTAGTATGAAAATTTTGATTTTTAATAATACTTCAGATTACAATAATTACCCTGAAACTAAATCAATTTGTATTTAAAGCATTTTTATGTTTTTAATGCAAAGTTGTATTTAGATAATGCAAAATTTTTGTTAATTTCAACAGTATAATCACCTAAAAATATTTTTTTGAACGATAAAAAGAAAATTTTAGGTTCAGTTTATACAGACCAACATGAAACATAAAAAAATTTCAGAAGCTTTTGAGATATCGTGCGCGTTATGCCCAAATATGTAATTTGGAGAAAAATGACATCAAATGTTTGGAAACGCCGCTTCAGCTATTGAGCGGGTTTAATTCTAAAAGCCATAACTTCTGTTCTAACGGGAATTTCAAGGAAACAATCATATCAAAATGTTCAGAAAAGATAGGAGTTTAGCATCTAAAAAAATAAAATTTCGAAAATTTTGAAGCTTGAAGTGTCCTGAGACCCCTTAAAATACATTGTATTCTATCTTTTCTTTTTCAAAGCATTAAAAGGGTTGGGTTGATTTTTGACGGCTGATTATCAACTCGAGGGATATAGACACAAGGGGGAGTGCCCTCCGTGGGTGTCTTTCTAAGGGAACCTAACCCGGATATACGCATGGGAATCCTCGATTTCGAAGAAAACCACGAAAACTCTGAAACGGTTAGGCCGACGAGCGCGATTGGGTTTGAACCCAGCACCTCCCGTCTACCAGCTTCGAGAACAGAACCTCTCAGCCACTGGTGGGGCAAGCATTAAAAGGGGAAAACGATGGTAGTCCATTTTTTGTGAAATTTGAAATGAAAGCGCTATATTTTAGCCTGAGAGGCGTACTACCGTTTGAATCTAACCAAAAAATTATTTAAAAAAAAAAAAAAAAGTTATAGAAGTGTATAAAGGTTGAAGAAATATAAAAATCGTTTGAACAATAATAGCTGAAAATAAGTGTAAAAGTTGAAGAACAAAGAAGTCCTTTGAAAAATAACAGTTGTAACTAGGTAAAAAAGTTTAGGAACGCTGAAAGTCATTGTAAACTAGTTGGATGTGCCAATCCCAAACTTTCTTCTATCTCATGTCAATATTTCATTTTAATTTGTTTTATTAGTATTTTATTAGAATTATGCATAACTTTATACACTTTTCGATGGTACAATATTGAAAATTGCACAAAAATCGCTATTACAGCGCCCCCTTCCAGCAAAATTTTTCCAAATTCAGGGAGAACCTTCTTGCCAAGGCCAAAAACATGCACAAAAAATTTGGTTCAATTCTATGCATAACTTCATACACTTTTCGATAGTACAGAATTCAAAATGCACAAAAATTACTATTACAGCGACCCCTACCGGCGAAATTTTCCCAAATTCAGGGAGGACCTTCTTTCCATAGCCAAAACCATACACAAAAAATTGGTTTAATTCTATGCATAACTTCATATACTTTTCGATGGTACAATATTCAAAATGCCCAAAGTCGCACAAAAATCGCTATTACAGCACCTCCTACTGGCGGATTTTTTCCAAATTAATGGAGGACCTGCCTGCCATTACCACAAACTTAAAAAAAAAATTTCATTCAATTCTATGCGTAACTTCATACACTTTTTGATGGTAGAATGGCGATACACGGCCACACGGACAGACGGACAGACAGGAATTTTTTATAAACATGTTTTTTGGAATCTCTGACTCCTAAAACGTGTAAATCCGTTGAAAACCGGAAGTCGAAAAAAAAATTCGATTACAATACTTTCTTCTATTAAAGATAGAAGAAAGTAAAAATACGATTCAAATTTATTCAAAAGTTGAATAAAAGTTAAAGTCTTTTGAAAAATAACAGTTGAAGATTGGTATAAGAGCGGAAAAACGATGAAAGTCCTTTGAAAAGAAGACGGTTGAAGATAGGTATAAAAGTTGAAGACCGATGAAAGTCTTTTAAAAAATAACATTTGAAATAGGTATAAAAATTTATGAACGCCGAAAGTCGTTTTTAAAAACACAATTTAAATTGGTATAAAGCGGTAAGAATGATGAAAGTTCTTTGAAAAATGACAATTAAAAATGTATGTAAAAGTTGAAGCACGATGAAAGTTTCTAGAAAAAAATACACAGTTAAAAATTTGGTATAAAGATGGAAGAACGAAAAAAAAATAGTCGCTCGTAAAAGACAGAAAGATGAATGGCTATCATACCATATAACTATTTGTGACTCTCATCGTTTCACCCTCTGATTAGTCGTACTTTTCTTCATTGTACGGAAATTTAATAATATTATAATTCCTAAGTAATGCTAAACAATAATTAAAAAATAATAAATATACAGTACATTAAAAAAATATATTATAACGCCTTTAAAAGACAATGGAAGTTTTTGTTAAAAATGAAAGTTCTATAGGAATAAAAGAATGCGATAATAATTCTACATTCAACAAACTACAAAACGATAAAAAAAAATGCAGTACTCAATAAATACTCAAGCCCAAATTTTTCAATTTCTCTTTTTGTACATTTTCATACAAACCACAGAAAAATTTCGCACACATTAAAGTAAGATTTTTTTTTTTTTTTTTTTTTTTTGCTTTTTTTTTTTCAGTTTTATTTTCTGTTTTCGGAGCACTTTTAATGGTTTCCAGAAAAAATCTTATCTAAAAATTGCTTCAGCTTAAACAATTTTTAGAGAGAAGGGAAAATTTTGGCAGAAAATATGTTTGAAGTGTTTTATTTTGCCACTTAAATATTTGTTGATAACATTTTTCAAAGCTTAATACATAAAATTTGTAAAGATTCGGAAACTTTTTATCTTGCTTTTTATAAGTGTAAGGAAAATTTTCTATTAGTTTAAAAAAAATTATAAGTAAAATTTGCTTTAGAATAATTTTTGAAATATATTTTAAATAAATAAAATATGTTATCCTCAGAGGAACATGGTTATATTTTTATCAAACATCACACTATAAGATAGAAATTTATTCGTTTTTATTTGATTAAAAAACAAATTAATAATAATTAATCTAAGTATAATTTTTAAATATTAAGAGAGGTAATACAAACAATATTATTTCTTACATGAGCATGATGTAAATTTGCAATCAAATCAGATGTACATAAAATTCGATACAGAGTAATCTCTGCATTGCTAATAAAATATGTGCATTGTAAAAAAAAAAAAAAAAAAAAAAAAAAAAAAAAAAAAAAAAAAAAATCCGACTAGCTTTCCTGTAGGAATCGGAAAAATAGTTGCCCTTACCGTACTGGAAAATTTTCCTAACCAGCTCGGAATAAAATCCGTAAAATCGGAATAAAATTCAAAAATACCGTTTTAATGAATGTTTTTTTTTTTTGTTTTTTTTTTACGGATTTTATTCCGAGCTGGGTCGGAAAAATTTCCGGTACGATAAGAGCAATTATTTTTCCGATTCCTACAGGAAAACTCCTCGGATTTTTTTACAGTGTAGATGTATCACGCATTTAACGGGACTCATACCTTTTAAAATCTCTGTTGCCAGTACAAAAATGATACAATTTAAAGTTCTCATAACTTTCTAATTACTTATTGAAATTACACAAATCTCGGTAATATATTTAAGCCCTATAAGGCTTTATAAAATGTAAAAAATAAACACTTATAAATTAACATACTAAAATATACAGTTTAATTAATATTTTAAATATGTTTCACATGGTATGTCACAATCTACACGACAACTTAACTTAGAATATATATAAAAACATAAAACATAAGTTAAAATGAGCTCTAACCCATATCATATAGAATGAATTAATATTACTGATATAAGTAAATATTTTCACTATTTTTTAATAATTAATTTTTTTTTTCAAATTCAATTCAATTTTAAAAATAGTTTCTGTCAACAATTTATATATCATTCATTAATTCTATAAACTATTCTTTAAAATTCATTTTAACATATGTTTTATGTTGGTATATCTATTTTAAGTTAAATTATAGTGTGGATTGTGACATACATGTGAAAAACATTTTGTAATAATAATTGAACTGTATCTTTTATCATTTTGTATTATAATTGTTTTTTTTTTATATTTCATAAAGCCTTACATTTGGCTTTAATATATTAGAAAGTTTTATGTAATTTCAATAAGTATTTAGAAAGTTATGTGAATTCGAAACCACATCACTTTTGCACTAGCGACAGAGATTTAAAAAGTAATAGGAGGCATGCAAAAGAGAAAAAAATATTTAAAAATACATAATTTGGTTTAGAAATCAGATAACACTTGTAGTTTTACTTATTTCAGATCCTCAACATACTATTTTCTTATATGTACCATTTCCTATAAATTATTTCAGTACATAATAAATATACCGTATTTACTCGCGATTTTTTTTTTTATCTCGTATATAACGCGCACAATAAATTTGACTTGCAAGTGAATGAATGACCAATTGAATTTCAGTAAAGAAAGTCCAAACAAATGTTAAGTCAGGCCAGGAAAGAAGGCGAAAATCTATTTTTAGACTTCGGGTAGGGAGGGTGTGTGGGAAGGAGGAAACGGGTAAAACGTGAGTGACGTATCATGCTGTGGTGGCGTTACTTCCTTAACGAAATGCTTGAGAGCGTCTTTTGACAACGTTCGAGCCGAACTCTGTTCACACTAGAAACTTAAGATATCTTAGACCGCCAGTTTTGAAGTGGTACCCTCCCGGAATTGGATGCCTGTTCACATGGAGAAACTTACCTTAAGATATCTCAGTAGCGTCACTGTGTCTGCGATCTGATCAAAAGTAAAGTATGCGCATGCGCGTAAAATAAAACGGCCGCAACTGCCAATCAGTAAAGGCGAAGCATTATAGCCAACGAGAGTGAGTAGCCGTTCTTGTATCTAGTCGAAGTAAGTCGAAACTCACTGAGAGAGTTTGTGGAACTCTCTCAGAGAGTTCAGCGGCTTGAGATATCTTAAGGTATCCAGTGTGAACATGGTATAAGATGGAGAATCGATGTAGTTATACTACGACATTTAAGTTAGAAATAGTTCAGTATGCAAAATAAAATGATAACCGTGCTTCAAGTCGGGATGTAACCGTTGGTGAGTCAAGTGTGCGAGAGTGGCGGAATATGGAAGAAAAACTGAAAAAAGCACCATCCAAACAGCGTGCTATTCAGGGAAAATCGTATAAATATCCGCAAGCGGAGCAGCAGCTTTTAACTCATGTAACGGATTTGCGGCGTTTGGTGTACTCAGTATCGACGGAATTTTGATGTTCGAAGCCTGTAAAATAGCTGGGAAAATGAATATTGCAAGAGAGATTTCAAAGGAAGTTATGGCTTCGTGCGATGCTTTATGATCTGTAACAGTCTTTCTATTTGAAGAAGAACAATGCTATTGCAAAAGCTGCCGGAAGAATACGAAAAATAGAGTACCAAGATCTTCCATTATAAGGCTACGAAAAAAAGGGGATATCAGATGTCGAAAATCGGCAATGCAGATCAAACTCCACTGTGAATTGATCTGCCGGAAGTCACAACCGTCCATCCCGTTGGAAATAGAAACGTTCAAGTGCGCACAACAGCAGCAGACAACCAACGCGCAACGTTATGCTGCCCATTAGGCTGACGGCCACAAGTTGGCATCATATGTAATTTTTAAACGTAAAACTATCTCAAAAGAATCTTTCCCAGTCGGCATAATTGTGAACCAATAGGGTTTACTTGGTTACAGAAAATCAACAAATTGAGATATTTTAATGCAACAAAAACTAATATTAACTATGACTATCTAATGAATGTCAGTTAATTATCACTTTGTTGACAGACTAAAATGGTCGAATGGAGGCGGGAAAAGCAAGCATCAATCAAGGGAGTAGAATCAAGAGGCTCAAAGGAAGCCCGGGAAGCTCTCTGAAAACTCTTAAAAACAAATGACTAAGGCCACATATTTAGGAATTTAGAAACCTAGGAATGATTTCTTTCCGCTTCACCAATACTATTCCCCATATCAACTCTCAAATTCCAGCACAACCCTAGGTTTGGCATGAGAAAGGACCTATAACATCTTGAAACATTGATTATTAAATATATATATATATATATATATATATATATATATATTATTATTATTATTTTAAAGTTTTAAAATACGTTTAATATACATATATGCTACTGAAAGTATTTACCTTTTATGTAGAAAAAAAGCAATATATTTTCTTACCTGAAAGGCAAAAAGAGAAATTAATTAAATTAAATAAAGATATGCTATTTAATTTTTAACAAAAATAGTCATCGATGTAAATATTTTCTACGATTTTTATTTAATAAGAAATAATATTATAGTAATATAAATCACATATCATTATAATCATATGTAATTTTATAAACAATAATAAATTATATTATAATGTCTCAATAACATCACAAATAAATAATTGTATTTTACACAATGAATGTAATTATACTATTTATGAAAATTATATCAATATATAATAATAGTAATATAATTAACATAAATTAATGTAAATTTAAAATATGTTATTTCATATTTAGGAATATTAATTGTTGCTATAAATAAATGCATTTTTACTTATTTAAAAATAATTAATTGATTTAAACAAATACTTTAAAAATAAATATTTAAATTGAATGATTATTTTTAATGTTTTTTATTAGACCATTCTTTAATGCTTTCGCAATGATTCTACGGTACTCATTAAAGAATATATGTTCTCCTTCTTAATCCTTTCATTTATCGATTTCCAAATAAATATTCTTACACGTGAAAAATATGTAGCTAATAGAGTATTATTAACAGAAACCTTTTATAAAAGGATAGTACCGTTATCGTTTTGAACCTTCTTTCTTTCTATTATTTATTTACTTTTTATTTTTATCCAAACGTCTTTTTTTCCTAACATAAAAAGATTTTCAATAATTCTGTCAATTATATTTAAAACGATTTTACATTAACACCGTTTGAAGTTTTAAGGTAAAACATTAATTCAATTATTTCAACGAAAATGCATTACAAAATGGTTGCGTTAAAGAAAATTTCTTATATTTTTTAAATTCCTCTGAATAAGAGAAAAATTAAACCAATCACGTTAATGATAGAACCTTCATCGTTTTGAATCTTAAATCCTTCTATTATTTATTTACTTTTCTTTATTTTTATTTTTATTTTTATTTTTATTGGAATATTCATTTTTCGGAACATGAAAAGATTTCTAATAAATCCGTAAATTAATCTTTTAAGCGCTTTTACTTTAACGCCGTTTTAAGTTTTAAGGTAAATCATTAATCCAATTATTTTAAAGAAATTAAAAAAGGAATTGTTGCATTAAAGAAAATATCTAAGTTTTTTGAGAAAGAGAAAAATTAATCACATCACGTTGTTAAATATAGAGCCTTCACAGTTTTAAATCTTATTATTTATGTACTTTTCTTTATTTTTATTTTTATTAAAATATCTTTTTTTCGTAACATGAAAAAATTCCCAATAAATCGGTCAATTACATTTTAAACGCTTTCAATTTAAGGCCGTTTAGTGTTTTAAGGTTATCATTATTAATAATCATTAATTTAAGTATTTCAAGGAAATTAAGAAAAATTGTTGCATTAAAAAAAATATGTAAGCTTTCTGAAATTCATCTGAATAAGACAAAAAAGTAAACTAATCCCGTTAAGGATAGAACTTTCATCGTCTTGAATGTTAAAACTTTCTATTATTAATTTACTTTTCTTTCTTTTTACTTTTATTGAAATATTTTTTTCCCTAACATGAAAAGTTTAAAACTATTTAAAACCGTTTACTGTTTTAAGGTAAAGCAGTTATTCAAATGATTGAAAAAAAATCCAACCCGATATAGTTGCATCAAAGAAAATATTTTTGAAATTCCTCTGAATAAGAGAGGTTTTGAACTAATCAACTTAAAAAAAAGTAAATAATTTTTTCAAATATGCTGAATCAAAATTAAAGTAAAACAATTGAAAAATATATGTTCCAAGTTTGAACCCCGTATCTTTAACGGTTCTCGAGTTATAAGAATTTAAATATGTGAAATGGTGGAAAAACCTATCATGATGAAAAACGCATTTTTACAAGAAGTCGTTTCCATGACAGCCTTTGCTTCAAAGCTAGCATTTGAAAAAAAACTAAAACGAAAAAATTAATATTGTTTATTCTAATTCAGATAGAAACATGATTTAAATGTCATTTTAAGCAGGAAAAAACAAAGAAATGTTTTATGAAATAAAATGTTTTTGCAAAATTTGAAGATTTTTGTGTCCCCGACCCCCTTAAACATTTAAATATGAACCAATCAAATTGATTATAAAAATGTTCGTGTCCAGGATTTTTTTAAACAGATCATTTATCATGATGATGTAGTAGACTCATTAAAACTTTTCTAAGCTAAGAAACTTATTATTTTAAGTAAAGTCACATAAAAAAATAACTTTTCACAACATTCAAAGATAAGTTAATGCAGCAAAAGATTTAAGAGTGAATATTGAGAAGTTTCAATAATTTCATCAAAAATAACAATTGGGAATCGAAACAAAAAATAAAGACGTTATGAAATGTGTGATGAGATTTACTTATTTTTATTTATTTTTTATTTTACGGTCTTTAACAAAATAATAATAATTCTATAAACTGACCAGATTTCTATTTAAAAATTTTCCTATTTATTTACGTTAATACAAAAATACTTAGCAATTAGCTATTTTTGAATATTTTAACTTAATATATTCCTAAATGAACTGCATTTTTTATAGTATGTTTTTTCAAACAATTTCTTTTGATATACAGAACTGATTAGAAGATAATTGAAACTATTATTTTTCAATTTTTTAAATCGTTCATTGTACAATTCTAAATAATATTCTTACCCGTACATATATGCGAGAAATAGACCACAAAGAAATATCCCTGCCGGCTTGGCCTACAGGCGCGGGTAGATTTCGAAGTTCAGTAGTAATTTCACCAATAAAAACTAAGTGAAGATTAGAGATAAAGAAAGTTTAACAATTTTATCTGCCGCTTTTGGCGAGATTTTAATTTAATTTTTCTGTAAAAGCTGGTTTTATCAGAATCATGTTAATACTATAATTTTTTCTTCAACTGCTATCTATTCATAATTTATATTTGCTGTAAGATTTGGTCCTATCAAAAACTTATCAATATAAAAGCTGTACATAAGAAGATTTATAATAAATAGCGGATTTCATTTCTTGTGAATTGACGAAGTTATGAATTATTTTCTTCCTCAACTCCCCAATTTTTATTTTCGTTTTTATTTATTTATTTATTTATATTTGCTGTAAGAGTTGGTCCTTTCAAAATTTTGTCAATATAAAAGTTACAGATAGTATTATGAAGATTTATAATAAATTTAATTTAATTTGATATCTTGAGAATGAACGAAGTTATTAATTTTTTTATTCCTAAAACCCTATTTTTCCCCATTGAGCCCATTTTTAATTTTATAAAAAAATCTGTCATACATACAACTTTGGCTCTTTTTCTAGAAGTAATAATAACTTTAAACTGATTTGATATGTGTTATAATTTAAAAATTATAGGGGTTTTCTGTTTTCACAAAACCCCTCCCTATTTCCACTCGCTTGACTCGATTTTGCCATTTGCAATCTCCGCGGAGATATTAGCCATCTCAATTTTTTTTGTGTGCGTCTGAGTTTGAAACGATCCGTGCATAATTGCGACTTTTATCGTTCGGACAACATTTAGTACATACATACATACATATATATACACACACACACACACACAGACATATATATATATATAAACTTTTTAGGTGTGGGTGGTTTGGGGTTTCTGAGGTCATATAATGAAAAGTTATGAAAGAATCTTTCAAAAGTCAAACCGTGGCATTAGGTACCGACTGCATTAGGTAGTACTTCTTATGAAATCTACATGAAAACTTTAATACACTATTAACGCTATTCTTCATACTTTGTAATTTTAAATCTTTCATTTATTAATTTATCTTTCTCTTTAGCTTCAAACAAAGTACTTTATAAGGTTCCTAACAAAAACAAAATTAATAAATCAGTAAAATATTTCATTGAAAAGCTATCAATTTAACGCCATTCAACATTTTAAAGTTAAAACATTCATTTAATTGTTTCAAAGAAAATTCAACACGAAATGGTTACGTTAAAGAAAATATCTCAGCTTTACCGAATTCCCCTGAATAAGAGAAATATTAAACTAATCAAGTTAAACATTTAAAGGCGGACCAATCAAAGCGATTACAAAAATGTTCTTTTCCAGGATTCCTTAAGAAGATCATTTAGGATGTAAGTATGGTCGTTAAAACTATTTTTAGCTAACAAAAGTATTCTTTTAACTAAAAGCGTAGAGAAGAATCAATTCTTTGACAGTATTTAATGAGAAGTTAATGCAGCGAAAGATTTAGGAGTGAATATTTTGTAGTTTCAATAATTTCTTCAAAAATAAAATTGAAAATTTGAAAGTAAAATAAAATAGAATCTTTGAAGATTTTTATGCGATATATTTAAAAATCTAATAAATTTTATCGCTTTTAGCAAAGAGAAATAAAAATATTTATTAAAAAAAAAAAAAAAACCTTTTATATTTCGAAATTCTTTATTGATTAACAGTAATGAAACATGTCTAACAATCAGTTCTTTTTTTTAATATTTGAACGTATAATACTATTAAAACACGAAAGAAAAATAATGCATCAAGCATAGATTATAATACACTTCCTAGACTTCCAGAATACTTTGTAAAATTTCGTTTTTTAATAAGATAAAGAAGATTCATAAATAAACAATTTAGGATCCGCATAACATATTTTAGGAACAGATATCAGCAATTACACGTAAGTAGACGTGAAGAACATTACTAAATCCTTTTCAAGATTTCTAGAATACTTTAAAAAACTTCGCTTTTTAATAAGGTAAAGAAGATCCATAAGTAAACTATTTAGAAAACGCATAACACATATTAAAATCATATATCAGCAATTACCATCCTTATACGTGAAGTTGATTATGAAACACTTTCCAAGACTTCCAGAACACTTTACAAAACTTCGCTTTTTAATAACGTAAAGAAGATACATAAGTAAACTATTTAGAAAATACGTAAGACATTTTAAAATCATATATCAGCAATTACCGTCCATAGACGTGAAGTTCATTATGAAGCACTTTCCAAGACTTCCAGAACACTTTACAAAACTTCGCTTTTTAATAACGTAAAGAAGATCCATAAGTAAACTATTTAGAAAACACGTAACACATTTTAAAATCCTATATCAGCAATTACTGTCCATAGACGTGAAGTTCATTATGAAACACTTTCCAAGATTTCCAGAATACTTTACAAAACTTCGCTGTTTAATAAGGTACAGAAGATCCAGAAGTAAACAATATATAAACGAATAACACGTTTTAAAATTCGATATTAGAAATCAACGTCCATAGACAAAAGTAGATTATGAAACACTTTCAAAGACTTCCAGAATACTTTACAAAACTTTGCCGCTTAATAAGGTAAAGAATATTCATATGCAAGCAATTAAGAAAACGTATAACTCATTTTAAATCCAGATATCTGCAATTACCGTCCATAGACGAAAAGTTGTTCGAATTCTTTTGTGGAGTCCTGTATATAATCTATCCAAAATATATTACGTATTTAAAATAATCTTTATAAGAAATTCATGAAATCACCAAATGTCGCCCACCATCCATTAAGAAATTAAAACAAATAAAGCTTTAACATATATAATATGTTGGTATTTTAGTAACATAATTCATAAAATTATTCCTATATATATCTCAACTATTTTGATACCAGACATGTTAGATCGAATAGAATTATTACTGCGATTTAAAAAAAAAATGCCCTTTCCAGGACTCAGTTTAAAAAATAACTAAGAATAAATGTACGATCGTCAAACGTAACAAAAGTATTATTTAACTAAACACGCCGGGAAGAATGAACGCTTTTCTTAAATAGAAGTTAATGAAGCGGCAGATTAAAGAGGAAAATTTTCTAAATTTTAGTCATTTCTTCAAGAATAGTGATTGCGCATTTCAAAGAAAATAAAATAAGAGAAGCAAAGGATTTTATTTTAATGTGATGTAATAATTTTTATCAACTAAAAAAAGGGACGAAATTAAGCTTTATTTTTTAAGAATTTAATTTTGTAATTTAGGCTTCAAATATTAAAATAAGCATTTACTATTTCAAAATTCTATAGCTATTAAAATTAAAAAAAAAATCGCGTTTTTAACCTTATAACATCATTTAGTAAATTATTTTATAAACACACACACACACACACACATATATATGTATATATATATATGAAAATAATTTTCAAATTTACTGACTATCAAAACGTATTTTAAAAACCTTTTAATATTGAAAAGATATACCATTCAAGAAATACAGTAGGCTCAATTAAATATACTACCCTAAAATCAGCAAACACCTAAAATCTACACACCATCACAGATGAAAAGAATGAAACTTTCAGTTCAGATGTAGGAACGAAATTAAACTTTTTTATTTTTATAACACTTCCGTATGTATTTTAATATGTAATTCTCGTTAATATGACTGAACTCATGCTTTTTCATGAAGGAAGTATAAGTTAAATTTCTGGAAATTTTGAAGATGTTGCTGATATCTAGTAGTAATCATAGTCGTTTTACCCAATATATTTATGTATCAATAAAGTTTTTTGATTATTAAATCAGGCTAAACCTGAAATAAACTTCCTTATTTTATTATTTTTATGTGAATTAGTAGGGTACATTTATCAGGCAAGTTTCATTGAACAATTTAGGTAAAATGTATCTCATCTTGCACATTTAATTATTAATTATTTACTTGGCATTTACATTTAATATTTTAAACATTTTAAAAATAATCTTACTTTTTATTATTTTAGTTTTGTACTTTACTTATTTTAATATTTTACTATATTGAAAGCATTCATTATAATTTTGTTTGCATTGTTACATTTAAATTACTGTTTAAAAAATTTAAACAAAGCAATGACCAGAAATCCGCAAAATTCTACATTTTTGCGCAACTTCTAGTCCCAAGCTGTGTGGATTTGAAGGAGTCTACTGTACAATTGAAAAAAATTGTAAAAAAATTCCAACCGACTTATAACCATAAGTTTCGAAGGCAGTTTACTCGAGGAGTCTGAGCTGCTTGTCCCACATCACCGACACATAAGATGATGGTAGTTTACTGTTAAAGCAAATTCCTACACTGTAAAAAAAAAATCTGTAAAGTTACTAAAGTTTTTCAAGGAAACTGGGATTCCTAAAACTTTTTATGTAACGGCAACAACAAAAATTCCTGTAACAGACGCACTTTTGCGCCGAAAATCAAAAAATCTGTAAGGTTACTAGAAATTTTTTAGGAAACTGGGATGCCTAGAACTTTTCATGTAACTGCAACCCAGGTTACAGATAAAATTTTAGTAAGATTACTGTAATTTTAGCAGATTCATTTGTACAGTTACTGGTTTCTGTAGCTTTACAAAAAGTAGTTTTGTAGATTTGCAGATTTTTTTGTACAGTTACAGATGAAAGTTTAGTAAGCATGTAACTTTACATCTGTAGAACTACAGATTTTTTTTTTACAGTGTAGCTAGTAGCATTCGGAATGGACGGCATACTAGTAAAAATTTAAGGGGGTCCGAGGCTCAAAATTCTATTTTTTTATGTATATAGATTATGTTATGAAATTTGTTTCTGAAATATGTTTTAAGGGGTCAGGTAACCTTTGAACCAATAAAGTATATGGAAAAGTGACCTCTGTAAGAATTGCAGTCATTCTTTAACTAATTAACTTTTAATTATAAAACTGAAAACACACGTTAGGAACGATTTATTTTATCAATCAAAGTTGTTAGAAAAGGTATACACATATATAGTTTGTTTTTTTTATTTATTTTTAATGACAATACAATTTTTATGAAAGAATTATTCTTGAATGCATTGCGCGCATGCTTTTTCTCATTTGAATGGCTGAAACAAGCCAAGATTTTTCTTTTAATGAGTACAGATATAAAGTGTTTTAAAAATGAACTACAATGAAAAAAATAAAACTTGTAGATCCCAAGAAAAAAAAAATTAGAGAAATTCGAAGTAACGAGATTTTTTTTTATACAATAGTAGCCGTGAATTCTAAACTTCTTACTTGAGAAACATAATAATAGGTCATTTTGTGCTTTTGTACGTTTAATACATCCACCAAAAATTTCGTGAAATTCTAGGCAACCGTTTTTCAGAAATCGTGCGCGCAATGATCAAAATCGCTGTTTTGAGAAAATTGGCTTTAAAGATTGAAAAACCCGTTGATCATATAGCAAAAGCTCAAAGTGTTTTAGACATAACTTCTCTTCTAATGGGAATTTTTGTATCGGGTTTGCTTTTAAATGTTCCCAAAGAATCATATTTAATTATAAGCTATTTAAAAAAATTAGATTTTTGGACGCTTCAAAGGTTATCTGACACCTTAATATAATAATAATATTGCATGTAAAAAAAAAAAAAAAATCTGAACAATTTTAAACATTTAAAAAAAATTACATTTTTAAATTTTAAATATATATAATTTTTCATATAACTCTGGAAGTACTTACTTACTCGATTTTTCAGGATTTCTTAAAATATAGATTATGAATTTTATAAAAATAATTTAAGTAAAAAAATGAAGCTTTTTATGAGTGAGTTTTGCATTAATTAGCATATTTTAACAATTATCACTCAAAATTAAAAATCCTGAAGACAATTTGTTGGTAATATAGCATAAAATCTCTGTGGAGAATTTCATGCATATATCTTGCAAGGAACTTTAGATGTATTCTTTTAAAGTTGACAAATCGTGAAAAAATTCATTCTGAGATAAATGAAGTTAAAGTCAGTTAAAGTGAATTTAAAGTGCATTGCTTCTCAAGGCAAAAGGTGTTATATCTCTGGATCTAATGAAGATAAAAGCATGCGGTTTGAAGTATTTAACGCATAAACTCAGTATATTTTTTAAGCCAATAAAAAAATGCATCTTTTTGAGAATTTTTAGCCCCGGACCCCTTAAGGGGACCGTGGACCTTTATCTGGGCAGAAATCGAACCAAAAATCGAAAAATATTTTTGTGCATATTGTAGTTTTCCAGTTTGTTCTGAGCCATTTGCGAAAAGCCGCTTGCAAATGCGATTATTTTTCGCAAAATTATAAGTGCTTGGATTTTGTACACAAACAATTTTTCGATCTTTTAATATACTTTAAATCTATTTTTCTCAAAAATGATTTTTCAACGTTTTCAGATTTTTAAAAGGCTCCACGAGTCATAATATTTGATCAAAATTCGTGAAATTAATAACGACGAATGCTGAAATTGCTCACACACACACACACACACACACACAAAAAAAAAATCTTTGCATGCATTTTGGAATTCGACTTAGTCAAGATAAAAACATTTGATATTTAGCTTATTAAAAGGCTAAATTTTGATGAAAATCGATCTCGAATTCAGAAAAACTCTCTAAAAAATTAAGTATTCAAGGGATTAAAAAATAGATGGAAATATTTGTTTGTAATAGAGTTTTAAGTGATTAAAATACCAAATCGAGGAAATGTCTTAAAAAATATGGCGCATGGAGCATTTTAAAATTTCGTTTTAAAAACTTATAAAATTATAATAAGATTGTTAATTTTGTTTAAGGTAGTTTATATACTGATGGCGAAATGTATTTCCCCAAAATTTTATACCTCTATGACGAAAATTAAAAGATATAATTTTTAACGTCTACTGTCCCCTTAACAGAAATGCAAGGGAAAAGAGCTCATAAAAGGAAATTTCTAAAAGGAAGTTTAAGTATACCATTACAATAACAAGATATATTTTTGTAATTTTATTAAAAATATATATATAGGATTTTTTCACCTTTTTTATAATTTTTTGGAAGTTTTTTCTGTAACCATAAAAATTCTGTAGCTTATCTTTAAAATATTTCATCTAAATTTTCCCGGATGTTATTGTATTTTTAACTTGCACATGGGAACTTTTTGAAAATTGAATGACAAACTTAATATTATTTTAAACATCTGTATGCATTACTTTTGTTCTTAGAATATTATGTTTTGTTTCTTGAAAGTAGAGTGATGGGGAAGTGAATGATTTTGTCTTTCGAATGAATTATTCGGGCATGCGCAAAAGCATAGTTCAACCTTCATATGTTTTTAACCTAATAACCTTTAGACATTTTTTTTTTTTTTTTTTTTTTTTACAAAGAAGTTTCTTTAAATATGTATGGCAAAATAACACATTACAATAATGTACTTCTTTTAATTGCTAAAAGGTGTAAGGTGAAATCTTTCAAAACAGTAAAAATAGTTTTATTAGATATTGTTTACATGTTTCGGATCTATCCGAGTATTTTTAAAACAAATAAATAAGAATATTACAAAATTGCACGATTTATGATGTAATGATCTGAAACGCCATCATCCAGTGTTTAACGTACTCTTTCAGATCACGCACGTTATTTGTTATTTTAACTTGTATGTTTATTTGCATATCCATAACCATGGCGTAACTTGAGCCACAATTTTGGTAAGTTAAATGATGATGCAACATTACGTATTGAATTTGTACAAGATAAAATCTGTATGGGATATTATAGATTCAAGGAGAAAATTATCTTACTTTCGTTGAACTTTATTTGGATGAATTATTAATGGTTTTCTTCTTGATATAATCTTGCCAGGGTTGTGGTTTTCTATTATATTTTACATTAGCTATATTCTCTTTTTTCTATACTTAAATGTCCTGCTAGTCATGCCAATATAGCAATTCTTTGATCCGTCTGCTCTAATAAATGCTATTAAATGAATTTGAGAATTATTAAGGAATATATGAAATGTTAACTGATGAAAGTTCAGTTAATTACTGACATTTTGTATTAATGTTAACGCTTGAGAAGACCGATGTTAATTTAGATAGATGTCAAATGCAAATATTTAACACTAGTTGCTAAAAATGTCTTCAGGATATCATAAAACAATATAAAATTCTTAAACGAAATAAAATTAAGAAAATCTTTTGATAGATAATATTTTGAAATTACAATGATAAAACTAATATAATCCCTATTCATCTCAGATTTTTTTAGGAGATATTATAACTTGTTGCTTTTGTATTTTAATAGAACAAGTCAATATTTAAAAAAAATATTTTGTAAGTATTAAACAGGATAATATTGGTAATAGTAAAATATTCTATTTATTGAAATGTGAATAATCTTATTTTCATACTTGACATAAACATTTTGTTGTCTTTATTTTTTAATCAACTTAATATTTCAAGCAGTAATTTCTAAATATATATCTCGAAAGCAGAGGTAATAGTAATAGACCGAGAGGTGGCAGCAAAGACAATCACCACATCGAGTTCATGGCTGAAATTCCACAATTAATTAAAAATCGATTTGCATATTAAAACGCAATCGGTCTGACAAGTCATATCTTGGTAGAAAACACCTGAAAACCCGATTTTAGCGTAGGTAACTCGTAGGTTTACGATTGTGTTTTCCTGCACCCAGTCCTCCATGTTTTCATATCTTTAGGTGCAGGGAAACACAATGGCAAACCTACGAGTTAACCGCTAAAATCGCGTTTTCGTGTATTTTCCACTTAGATATGACTTGGCAGACCGATTGCGTTTTAATATGCGAATCGAGTTTTAACTAATTCTGGAATTTCATCCGTGATCTCGATGAGGTGATTGTCTATGCTGCCGTCTTCCGCTCTATAGTATATTCTTTCGAGAGAACTGTAACTTATCATCTCATTTACTCCCAAACAGTTTACCATGCAATGTTTACATTTTAACTCTCTGATCGCTTAGCATAAAGGCTAAATTTTCAATATGTTTCTCTCTCTTTTTTTTAAATTCCCCCAAAAAATTATGGTTTTTTTTTTCAGCTTGATGTTTAAAACTTAATTACGTATATAAATACAGTCCTTGAGAGTATTAATGGATTATTATGATTACTCAATGTTGTAAACCTGCATTCTATCTATAGAATTATATTAGTTTAAATAATGGTTCTATTACAGTGAAGCCTACAGTTTAGTAAACGGATATATCAGTTCACGGTGATCAGAAGTTTAAATGTTTCAATCAATATTTATAACTGTCTGAAGTAGCTCAGGAAATTTCTAAATATACAGCTAAGCAACAGAAATTTACTAATTTTGTTGCGCAAATTGTAACCCTACTTACCCAAAATCACAGTATAAAAATTATAATAGCATCACATTGCTATTCAAATTGCATCAAATTTCATCAAATTGCATCAAAATTGCATCAAATTTCACATGTGAATTTTTTATAAATATAGAAATAGACGCAGACCAGGTGAAAAGTATTGCGTCTGGGATAGGGACAACCCAAATTAAAATCCCCAAGTTCAATTACGCTTTATCGTATGAACATGCTGATTCGGCGAAACTACATATCTCTGCTAAATAACAAAGCTCGGAGAAAATTTACAACAATTTACTTACCTCCATTTTTTAACAAATAAAATAATGGTTACATAACGAGCAATGCTGGTTAAGTAATGAGTGATAATTGTTACATAATGAACAATGATGATTAAATAATGAGTAATAATCGTAAGATAATGATTAAAACCTAATGAACAAAATTAAAATAATAAAGCTCAAAATTCTATAAGGTGAGAAATAGAATGTGTAAAATTAAATCAATATGCACATGCACTTAATTTTTTCAAATAGATGTATTGAAAAACAAACAACTTAGATGCACACCTTTTGATTTTTGAGTACCACTATTTCCGAAAAGTAATATTTATCTTATTTAATTTCAATTTTTTTCTCATTAATAAAACGAATATTTCTCTTCGGACATACTGGAAAGCAAAAATAGGAAGGTTTGGTAGTTATTAAACATATACTTACATGCATATTCAAATTTATTCTCATTTTCAATCTGCAGGTACATATAATTCATTATATATACATGCCTATATATGTATACATATACATTTACAAATACGGTTACAGCATAATGCCTTATCTACATATATGCATAAAAATCATAAAACTTTTAAAAGAAAGCTGGAACCAACATTTTTACATTTTAAAAGCTATAGAAAATAACACTTTTATGCGGCAGTCTTATCTTGAAAGCAAAGTGGTATAATGTCCTGGATTTATGCCAAAGCAATATATCGTATCTACAGATGCTCTATGTTTAAACTTTAAATATTTATAATGTATTTTACTGTTGAAAGTGTTGACTATTTTGCTTTTCTGAACAAAATGGAAAAGATTATAGGCGAAAGCCATTACATTTTTTGTATAAAAAGTTTCAAAGCTTGCTGCTTTTAAAACTCGTTTCTAAATAATCACCATTATGGAATTTTATGTCCATATATATATTATCTTATTCTAAAAAGATTTTTGAAAACGACAAATACAAAATTTAAATAATATTCCTCTTTTATATAAATTTAAATGGATATATAGAAATTCTCTTTCGTTCGAAGATTCTTAATGTTTTTAAAATATAAATGGCTTAAATCTATAAGAAATAAAATCTTAAATTTATATATGTTGATTTATGAATTAGATATAGTTCAAAGTAACATATTTAAAATGTTTGTAATCGCATGTAAATGATTAAAATAAATATTTATTAGTATAAAATATTAAAAGTTAAGCTAAATATTCAATATATAAATTTTATTTGAATTTGGTTGGTGGCTCATGAAAAATATCCCATCGTATGCTGCTGTTGCAGTCTTGCGAAAAGATAAGAATAAGAAGTGCTAGGATTGGTGTCGTTCAAGTAGCTCTGTGGTAGAGCATTGGCGAGTAATGTCAATTACCCTGGTTCAATCCCAAGGTTGGAAACTTTTCACTCTTTGTGTTTTACGCCTCTAAAGCCAAATTCAATAAAAATTCAGTAATTGCTGAATTTTAAATTGTTAAATTAAGGCGTGTGACAAACACAAAAGTACGGATAAACAGTTTTAAATGATGCATAATATAACTAGTTATTCCAACAAATAGTGCCCTGAGTAATGTATATATATATATATATCATCCCCTTTTTCATTGGGATATAACTCAGCGAGCGAAATGCAATTTTCCGTTTTTTTACAAATGGTTTATCTCAAGTTTGAGAACACAAAACTTTATAATACCATATGAATATTTCATGAATTCTTTTGTAAATCCACATAAAAAAGTAAAAAAAAAAAAAAGATAATCCAAAGTTTTAGCATATTTCAAAAAACACAAATTTGGCAAAATATGTACATTAACCTATAAAAAAAAAGAACATCAATTACATTTTAATCCCCAAATTTTTCCAGAATAAAACGAAAATAGAAATTCGACTGGAAATTATGTCTTTCAATTTATTTCAGGGAAAAAAAGATTAGGGTCTTCATAGTAAAATTGAACTAAATCATAAAATTTTCAATACGAATGATTTTGACAACATATTTGGCTTAAAGGAAATTAACTGTAATTTTGTAATCGCATGTTTAAAGTGTTTAAAAATCTATTTTTTTTAAACAGCTCATAGATTACAATTAAAATATTTTTGAAAAAGTAATTCCAAAAATAATTATTTTAGAAATAAATTTCTGATAGAAATATGAATTGAAATCTATGATTTTTTTTTTAAATCTTTTTGCAGAAGCTTGAAATATGTGAATCCTATATATGTGAACCCTATATATATTCAAATATGTGAACTACAGCTAATTCCACAGAGTAATTTTGAGTTATGCTTAAAAAAAAAGAACGCAGGCATTACAATCTGTTTTCCAGCGATTAAGCTGACGATGGGCTTTCAAAATCATAAAATTCTACAAAGAAAACGATTTTTTTTTTTTTTTTTTTTTTTTGAAACTAGATGAAACAAGTCTGGCGCTTCTTTGCATATATATATATAAGCTTTTATAGTTATAAAACCTATATATAGAGGGTGTTTCAGCACAGCGGATACAAAGTTTCAGGAGATGTAGGGTACACCTACTAGACGATGTGAAGTCACACAACAATTCATGGTCGGAAACGCTTTCCTGTCGCGGTAGTAATGACGTAAAACACAAGAAAGGAAAGACACGAACAGGATAAAAAAACATGTTTATTATATTTAGCACTACAAAAAATCCGTGACAATGCTGGAAAGTACTGAGGAACCTGCTGCACGCATCGTGGCAGCTTCTGGGGGAAGTTTGGGACACCCCCGGTATTTTCGAGAACATTAGATCTTCCATACGCAGGTGATGTGAGGCCTGCATCACGAACAGGGGTCTTAATTTCGAAAACCATATTTGTTGACGGTCGTTATCTCTCTTTGGCTTCTTATTTCTTATTTCTTAGTTTTTATTTATTTTTTTAACTGTACTAAGAATAATAAACATGTTTTCTCACCCATTTCGTGTCCTTCCTTACTTGTGCTCTGTGTCGTCCTACCACGCCAGGAAAGCATTTCCAACTACATATTGCTATGTGATTTCCCACAGTCTAGGTGTCTCTTTATTTCTCCTGAAACTTTGTAACCGCTGTACTGAAACACCCTGTATTTATGCAGTTTGTTTTACTTATAATGCTGTTTTTTCAAACTTGAAAATTTCAGATATTTCTAACATTACTATAATTCTATGCGCATTCTTAATTATCAGATTAAAAAAAAAATTTATCCTGTTTATCCTCTATCCAATTTTAAATAAATGTTTTGCGGTAAGGACTTTGGTATCTATATCCTTTATGAGTATATATGAGTATATATATATATATATATATATTTACTTGTTTCTTTAGTCTTTTTTTTACCAGTTAAAAAAATTAAAATATACATATTATTTTGAATGTCGATATATTTTTAAATAATACCATTATTATGGTGAAATCTATGTACTGTTGTTATTTTTTATGGTTATCTGCAACTTCGAAAGTATTCTAAATATCTAAAAACTGTTTCAGTCAGCAGATTGTATGTTCATATTCTGAGATTTTTCTGTCTGTGTTCATGAATTTAGATTTCTCCTTTTTTAGAGTTCTAAAATTGGAAAAATAAAGTAAATATAATGCATTTGAAATTTTTTGTATATTTTTTTAATTGAAGACTCGACTTTGATTTTTTCAATAATTTTATTGTAAATATATACATGTTTATGTATTTCATTAACGCATAAAATACTATAAAGAGTTAAAGAATGAAAACATCATAAATAAAACAACCTTTTAAAGCATACAAAAAAATTAAACACTTTTGTTTTTATTACTTTCTTCTATCTTCAATAAAAGAAAGTATTGTAATCAAAATTGTTTTCGACTTCCGACGAATTTACACGTTTTAGGGGTCAGAGATCACAAAAACATGTTTATACAAAATGTCTGTGTTTATACAACGTGTGTCCGTCTGTTCGTGTGTCGCCATTGTACCATCAAAAATTGTATGAAGTTATGCATAGAATTCAACCAAATTTTTTTTTTAAAGTTTTTGGTTATAGCAAGCAGGTCCTCTATTAATTTGGAAAAAATTCGCCTGTAATAGCGATTTTTGTGCATTTTGAATATTGTACCATCGAAGAGTGTATGAAGTTATGCATAGAATTGAACCAAATTTTTTGTGTATGTTTTAGGCCATAGCAAGAATGTCCTCCCTGAATTTGAAAAAAATCCGGGGTCGCTGTAGTACCGATTCTTGTGAAATTTTCGATATTGTACCATCGAAAAGTGTATGAAGTTATCCTTAATTCTAATAAAAATACTAATAAAACTAATTATAATGAAATATTGACATGAGCTAGAAGAAAGTTTTAGGATTGGCACATCCAACTAGTTTTGTATGTATTAATGCAATTTGTGATTGCAAGAGTTCGTGCCCTATTTCATAGATGGCAGAACTTTGTAAATGTGATTGTGTTGATGTTCCTTTTATAACCCTATTATTAACTCACAGTTATCTATATGTGTTGTGAATTATCGTAGCGTTAAAGAAAAGTTTTTCAAATTAAATTGTGTCCTAGGTTAATAATCAAAATGGAAAATGAAAAGTTAAATTTTCGCAATGTTATGCCATATGAGTTTTTAAAAAAGAGTGAGTCTTGGACGTGCTACGAAAAATATTCAAGACGTTTATATGGATCGTGCTCCACCTCTTAGGACAGTTAATAAGTGGTTTTATCGATTTCGAAATGCTGATTTCAATCTAAACAATAAAACTTACTGTGGTCGACCGTTTACCATTAATAATGACGTAATCCGCAATTTATTGAATAATAATCCATGGATTACTACTAAAGCCGTTTCTGAGAGTGTTAACAATTCGTTAACAATGTGTTAAACAAAATGTTAGCAATTCGACTGTATTTCGCCATTTAAAACACCTTGGATACACATCGAAACTCGATGCATCGGAAATCAGCACAAACTTTTGCAATTACCCAATATTATAGAAAAGGTGTTTACGATATGTTAAGAAAAGAATAAAAACTTTGTTAAAGGGCTACACAATATGTTTTATTTATTTATTACTTCCAAAAATTATTCCTCTGTTTCAAAATCAGTTATTAATAATAATTACAAAAAAATAAATTTAATAGCTTCGAAATATTTTTAGAGCTCAAAAATATCTTTTACTAATGAATTGAATTTCAATAGTTTCCACGCATTCGAATTCAAAATTTGTAGAAATGAATAACAATCCCAGAAAAACAGTTCTATATATTTGACTTACACGCATGAGAATCTGTACCATACTATTAAATTATGTTTATTTATATTTGCTTCATTTCATTTTTTTTTCGGTTACATTTTTTAGCCGTAATAAAGAAATTTATTATTGTGCTTTTAAACCTATACAAATATATATATATATTTTTTACTTATTATGACTAAATATTGTTTTAATACTAAGAAATATGAAATATTAAGTAAAATTCATTTACAATTATGGAAGTCAAAAATATCTTTAAAACAATGAGTCTAGAAAAAAGTTTTCTACTTCATGAATTTTACAACATAAAATTAAGCTGCTTCTGACGTTATTCATAGCAATCATAAATGTTAAATTTAATATCATAATGATTACCGTATGTATCCAAACACGAGTGCTATTTTTTTAAACCAATTATTTTAAAAGATTTGGTACTAATTTATTATATTATTGAAAGTCTGAAAAAATGGGACAAAAAGTTTTTTCAGTAATTCATATACATATTGCGAAAATATGTAATAATTCAGAACTTTTATCTAAAATTGGTGTATGAAATTTATTTGCCAGAAAAACCTATTTTTATCATTAAAAACAAAATTAATAATAGGATTTTTTTAATTCCTTCTAAAACAAGTTTTTAAAATCAAAGTATTTTTTTTTTAATTTTACTGTGATATATAAGATTATAAAGAAATTCACATATAAAAATGTAAAATACAAATGGAAGAAAAGTAGAAAGGAAACGAAACAAAATTCTCCCCGGAACATTTGCGAAACATTTCATTACTTTAATTTGGTTTTTACAACATATATTTTTATGGAACTGTTTGTGATATAATTAAAAATAATTATTTTAAAATTTATAATCACATGATTTTGATTTCAAAGCATTTTAAAAGTTTAACGTAGAAATTTTGGTTTTACAATTGTTTTGAATTTTAAATATAAAAAAAGACACGGAATCCAAGTTAATCTAAATCTATAATCGTAAAATAACTTTGGCTATTTGTTAATTTATTCATTCAAAAAAAAAAATATACTAAATGTAACAGAAATAATTTACTATTTTGACTGATAAATGACTAACATCTTAAAGATTCGTAAAAGCAAAACGCATTTTATTAATCTAAGAACGAGATATGAGTATAAAAATTTCAAATGTATATTATATACGAAAGAAAGTCAGTAAGTTGGTCAAAGCCTGATATGACAGGTAGGAAATTAGTAGAAAATTGTTTCCAAATATGTCAATAGGTGGCAGTATAATCCAACTATAAGTAGAGACAGGCCAGTAGCTAGATCATACTTCCAGGTAGGGCAAAGGTTTTTCCAGGGATGGCAGATTATTTCTTCATTTTTTCTAGTCTCTTATTCGTAGTTCTTCAAAAATATGTACTGCGATTTTAAGGAATATTTTTTCCATTTAAAATATAAGATATTTCTAAAGTCGGTATGAAAATTTTAAAGTTTCTTCAGAGACATAATAAAAATATATGAAACTTAAATAAGATATTTGGCACATAACCAGGACCGCAGGAACCGCCCCCATTTGTGTGTGTGTGGGGGGGGGGGGGGGCTGAGCAATGTCAGGGGCTCAGTAGTAAGTTATTGTACTTTTGAGTCGAATAATGTTTTTTTAATTTTATAATTATTTTTAAGGTATTTTTTAATAACATTTGATTTGCTTTATCCAAATTCATTTTTTGTCAAAGATCTTGGTCAGATTTAGAAAGCAGATATGCGTTTTCTTTCTATATCCACTATTCTTTATAAAGGTGTCCAGATGGAAGAACTTTTGAAGACTCTGAATTCTATTTTTAAAATATAATGGTATTTTTGTCTTTTTGGGGGCTCCTATAAATGGGAGAAAAAGTGAAACCAAAAGCCCAAAACTTCATTAATACTATTACTTCCTTCAACCAAAATAGATATGCACTTTCTTTCTACAGCCACCATTCTTTTTAAAGCTACCAGATGAAATAAATTTTAAAGGCGCTAAATTCCTTTTGAATTGTCTATTTTAGGGCCTTCTATAAAAGTGAGGAAAAACAGGAAACCAAGATTGAAAACTTTTAGGCCACATTTTTTGAATGTTTAAAAAGTATGCTTTTTACTCTCTCTGGGAGCCCCAATAAGTTTCAAAACTTCCTTAATACCATTACTTCCTCCGAAGAATTTGTGCTTTCTTTCTGTAGTCACCGTTCTTTTTAAAGGTAATGAAAGAAATTTTGCAGGCTCAAATTTCTTTTTGAATTGTGTTTTTTTGGGGTCGCTATAAAGATGAAGAAAAGTTGGAACTCAGGATTCATAACTTTTGTGCCCCATATTTTTTATTCAAATGTTTAAAAAATATGCTTTTTAATCTCGTTGGGGATCCCAATAAGCTTCAAAACTTCCTTAATACTATTACTTCCTTCAGCAGAAACAGATAATGTGCTTCCTTTCTGTAGCCACCATTTTTTAAAGGTGCCCAGATGAAGGAAATTTTGCAGGCTCTAAATTTTTTAAATTGTCTTTTTTTGGGGGGGTGGGGGGGGGGGCTATGAAAGTGAGGAAAAGTTGGAACCTAGGATTCAAAACTTACAGCCGCCATTTTTTTTATTCAAATGTTTAAAAAATGTGCTTTTTAAATGTCGTTGGGGGACCCATTAAGGTTCAAAACTTCCTTAATACTATTACTTTCTTCAACCAAAACAGACATACGCTTCTTTCTACAGCCACCATTCTTTTTAAAGATGCCCAGATGAAAGAAATTTTGCAGGTTCTAAATACTTTTAAAAATGTCTTTTTTAGAATCCCTATTAAAAGTGAGGAAATGTTGGAACCCAAGATTCAAAACTTTTAAACCTCATTATTTTTATTCAAATGTTTAAAAAAAATTGTGCTTTTTAATATTGTTGAGGATCCAATAAGAAGACATCTGTGTGCCATGCATTTGCCACCTATCCCCTTATGTTCGAGTGTTTCTTTTTTAACGTTTAATTTCTCTTCTCTCGATAAATTACTAATGTTAATTATACATAAATTATATTCTGTAGTTCTTTAATCTACTAGAGGAGCTCCGCTTGCTTTGCTGGTTAGTTTTTCCAAAAAAGAACCTATTTTGGGGGGGTTCCCACTTGAGGCCCCACTGCCTTCCGCAGCGTAAACCCGTTCGGGATATGCCAAATCTGATCTTGAATGAAACAATCCTTGAAGTATTGTAATTTTTCTTTCGATAAAAGTTATAGTCTCCAGGTAAAAGTTAAACTTTCCAACATCGTCGTTCACGTTGCTACAGGAGCCAATTCCTTATTTTTCCACCTTCAGCTTAATCATGACAGCAGTTAAATCTACTGGATAATTCTTCGGTTTCAGAAAATGTTGTCAAAAAGTCTCCTGAAACCGCAAAAAAGGGATATAAATCACATGAAAAATTGGATAAAAATTCAAAATCTACAAGAGCCAAATTTGACTACATCGAGCCAGAAGAGTGAAAGTGGAATGTTAAAAAATATGCTAAAATCGCATAAAATGTTCGTAAAAAATTCAGAAATTGCAAAGGATACATTTTCTATATTGAGCTAAAAGACTTAAATCTGATTCCTTTTAGGGATGTTTAAAGGGGAAAAAAAAAACCCACCGAGGTGAATAAAATGCCGCAGAGGGCAAAATTTACTATATTGGGAAAAAAGATTGAAACCGAATTCATTTTACATTCTCAAAAAATAAAATAAAACAAAATAAATAAATCAGTGAATTGAAGGTTTTTTTCTGTTGTTTTTTTTCCGTTCAAACACACACACACACACACACAAAAATGCTTTGATTTGCCCATTTTTCACAAAAATATAGAAAGTCACTAATTTAACGTAAAAATTAGCCAACATCCTTCAATATAAAGATGCATTTTCAACAAATTAAATCCCAGTAATGTTCCGTCAACTGTGTTGCATTGTACTTTTCCCTATTAGAAACTGAACTTTTACGCATGGATATTTTTTCCTTCATATTACGAAAAAGTCGAGAATCAAAGATTAAAATCTCTAGAAATTTTCCATTCAAAAGACGAAAATTTCTTCAAATATGAGAAAAAAATCTCTAATCATATGGCTCTTAAAAACTGGAAAAACGTTTAAAATCACATAAAAAGTTCGCGAAAAATTCAAAAATTGCAGAGGACAAAATTCTGCACTTTGGGCTAAAAGCTTGAAACCAATTCCTTTTACTAATCTCAAAAAATCCCGTTGGAGCGCGAAAAAAATTTAAAAATCACATAAAAGACTTCGCGAACTATTCAAGAAACTCCTGAACAGAGAAACATCTGTCATTATTTTTATCTAACCCGTCTTACCCACAGAAAGGTACTATCTATCCGAAGCTATTCCAAGCTGCTCTTTTTTTTTCTTTCGATCAGGATAACTTGGGTGATAATTTAAAATTGGAGAAAACTGAAAAATATGAAAACGATATCCCAAAAGTATTTTTCTTTTTAATTAGTAAATCTCTAAATATAAATATTTTTAATAAAAGAGCAACTTTCAGAACAGCAAAAAAAAATTATAAGTGAGTATTTTCTGCTTAAAAAAAAACCTGTCTGGGTCATGCGGATGACATTGTCAAGCTGAAGAAAAAAAGTCCTTCCGGCCAGTGCCGGGAGGAAGAGGTAGCTTTCATAATCCTTATTTAAAACAAGCCAACTTATATCATGCAAACACACGAAGCTCAATTTAGTGGCAACCGAATATAGGAGATTCAATACTAATTTTTATCAATATAATGAATGAGAATTTCGAGAAATTAGTCAGCTTTATCCAAGCTGCTTTTCTTTAAAGTAACTTATATTTGGCTGCCAAATTCGGCAATTTCTTAAAGTGCCTGTCATTTTAAGACAACATGGTGGATGAGGCTAAGCAGTGAACTTGGTCGAGACCTTAGTAATTGCTGTGCACATGCTCACTCACATCGGAATCGGTTAATATATAGGAGTGCTGTCGCATGCAAAAAATCAGATTTTTCAAAATGTCACCCACAATAGAAATTGAAACTGCTATATCTGTGCCATTTTTTAAGGTAAAGACAAACAAAAAATGCTCCTGAATCCTTATATCAAGATCAAATACTTAAGAAAGAAACCTTTTTCAATTTCTAATTTTTTTGCACCTCACTTTAAATATATATATATATATTTTAATTTAATGGCCGCCATTTTGAAACAAGATGGCTGATGAATCTGGCCAGCGAACTTGGTCGAGGTGTTGAAGTATACTATCCACATGCCTTCTTACATCGAAATAGGCGAATACGTGTGTTATCGCGTGACAAATACAAGATCGTTTCAAAATGTTAGCCATGCTAGAAATTCAAAGTGCTATAAATCAACCATTTTTTAAGATATCAACAAAAGAACAAATTTTCAGAAACAAAAACTGTTCCGGAATCTTTGTATCAAGGCCAAACACATAAAAAAAATCTTTTTCATTTTCCAATTTTTTAATACCTCCTTTTGAACTTTAAATTTAATTTTTTTTAAATGGCAACCCTTTTGAAACAAGATGGCGAATGAAGCTGGCCAACGAACTCGGTCGAGACATTGATATGTACTATGTACAGACCAAGTTACATCCAAATAGGTTCATAAATACGCCTGTTGTCGCGTGACAAAAATCAGGTCGTTTTAAAATGTCAGCCACAAGAGAAATTCAAAATGCTATTACTCAGCCATTTTTTTTAGATATAGACGAAAGAAAAACTGTTCCGGAATCTTTGTATTAAGGTCAAATACATACAAAAAAAATCTTTTTCATTTTCCAATTTTTTGGTATCTCATTTAAATTTTTTTTTAATTTTTTTTAAATGGCCGCCATTTTGAAACAAGATGGCGGATGAAGCTGGCCAACGAACTCGGTTGAGATATTTGTATGTACTATGTACATACCAAGGTACATCCAAGTCGGTTCATAAATACGCCTGTTATTACGTGAGAAAAATCAGGACGTTTCAAAATGTCAGCCACGCTAGAAATTCAAAATGCTATAACTCAGCCATTTCTTAAGATATAGACGAAACAAAAACTGCTCCCGAATCTTTTTATCAAGGTCAAACACATAAGAAGAAAATATTTTTTCAATTTTCAATTTTTGGTACCACATTTCAAATTTAAATTTTTCTTAAAAGTTTAAATGGCCGCCATTTTTAAACAAGATGGCGGGTGAAGCTGGCCAACGAACCCGGTCGAGACATTGGTATGTACTATGTATAAACGAAGTTACATCCAAATCGGTTCATAAATACGCCTTTTATCGCGTGACAAAATTCAGGACGTTTCAAAATGTCAGCCACGCTAGAAATTCAAAATGCTATAACTCAGCCATTTTTTAAGATATAGACGAAACAAAAACTGCTCCGAAATCTTTGTATAAAGGTCAAATACATAAGAAAAAAATATTTTTCCATTTTCAATTTTTTGGTACCACATTTCAAATTTTAAATTTTTAAAATTTTTTTAAATGGCCGCCATTTTGAAACAAAATGGCGGATGAAGCTGGCCAACGAACTCGGTTGAGAGATTGGTATGTACTATGTACACACCGAATTACATCCAAATCGGTTCATAAATACGCCTTTTATCGCGTGACAAAATTCAGGACGTTTCAAAATGTCAGCCATGCTAGAAATTCAAAATGCTATAACTCAGCCATTTTTTAAGATATAGACGAAACAAAAACTGCTCCGGAATCTTTGTATAATGGTCAAATACGTAAGAAAAAAATATTTTTCCATTTTTAATTTTTTGGTACCACATTTCAAGTTTTAAATTTTTTTAAAAATTTTAAATGGCCGCCATTTTGAAACAAAACGGCGGATGAAGCTGGCCAACGAACTCGGTCGAGACATTGGTATGTACTATGTACACACCGAATTACATCGAAATCGGTTCATAATTACGGGAGTTACAGTGTGACATAGGTCAGATATATATATATCAATTTTGAACGGAGGGTGGTTTCGGGGTCTGGGGGTCATGATCGATGAAAATATACCAAAATTTTTTGAAATCGCTTTCCTCCGAACGGCTGCAATAGGTAGCTTTTTTGTAAAGAAAGCTACCTAAAACAGAAAATACGAAAAGACTTCCATATTTTTTTATTTTATTTATGTGCAATATTTAACGGTTTTTTGTGGCGGTTTTTAACATTTGCAAAGAGAATTCAGTTTCAAACCTTTTTTTTCTTCTTTTGCCAAATTTTGTACTCTGCTATTTTTTAATTTTTCGACAATTTTTATGCGATTTTTAGCTGTTTTTCTGGTAATTATTTTAACATTCGTAAATAAAAAAATCTGGTTTAAAACTTTTAGCGTAACAGTAAATTTTACTCCATATAAACTTTGAAATTTCTTTATCAATTTTTGGCATTCTTTCGCATTCTGAGGCGACTTTTTGACATTTTGTTCCTAAACGGAGGAATTCTCAGTTAAATTTTGCTATTGTTTTGATTAAATTCAAGTTGTATGAATATCAAATTTGTTCCAATAGCGGCATGAACGAAATGTTGAAAATTTTAACTTAATCTGGGTCGAAACAAAAATTTACAAAAATTCAAGGTTTGTTTGATTCGAGATCTGAGTGGGTATAGCCCCAATGGGTGTACGTTGATGAAAGCAGTTCAACCCAACTCCAAATTCGTTTTATTTCAATTTCGTTTTTGAAGAATCGACCAGCGAAGCTCCTCTGGTTTTGTTATAAAATGAAACTCGTTTGAAAATTAAATATAGATATTTTTCCCAAATCTTAGAGGGGGGGACCGAATAAAATGTTTGTGCGGGGTCTCAAAAGACCTTCCTACGGCCCCGGGCATAACGTAAACAGAAAGTTTATCTTTTAATTAAGAATTGGAATAAAATATCTTTTTTCACTTTTTATTAAATGCATTACACTTTGGGTTGTAATTGATTTCTAATTTATGATGGTCTGTATCAGGCTGTCACATTGCAAAAATTGGCTTATAATGGCAACTTATACGACCACTTTGGAAACTGATTTGCTTTTAAGAAAAAGTGCAAAAGAGTTTCATTAAACAGCACATTCAGTTTCTTCGTTTCTTAGTAAAAGCATCTGTGACATTTTTGAATTTAAGAATAAAAATGGCTTTATGAATGTGTCAGTGAGTAATAAATTTGTATTTGTAAAATCGTAAGTAACCTGACATATTGTATAGTTTAAATTTGAAATAATCATTAATTTATTTTAGAAGCGCCAATTTTTTAAAAATTTCAGTGGAATGGGAGACAGTAGAAGAGATGAAGGGACAGACCTTCCATTATCTATTTTGTATTTTCACACGGGAGGAAGGGGAAGGGTTGCCCTTTGGAGTTTATTGTAATCGGACCAAGTTTCCATGAAACAAGCAACTAACTGTCATGTACATGAAATTCAAGTTAAGGAAACAGTATTGTAGGCTGGTTCACTGTAGTTTCAGAAGCCTTTGGTTTCAACCCCGCCTTTTAACGATAAATTTCGTATGGTGACAATTGTATAAAGAAAGCAAGCTTTAGGGATATAAGATTTGTTGTTGAAGCGGTATCGGATAATTTCTACAAAGCAAAAAAGCGAGGAATGCACAATGGAGTAATATCCAACAGGTCTGTTAAAGAGGGAGAGAGAAAAGGCTTTATTGATGAAATTTTTTGCTATTTTTGTTTCCCGTTTAGAAAGGAAATTTAGGGGTAGAGGGCGGGGTCTGGCATGAAGGAAGAAAATGGAAATTTGATGTTGTATTACATAAAATTTTTTTAAAGGAAAATACTGAGTGAAAAAATGATCGTAATGTCGAGCTTCATTCTGGGTTGGACAAGAAGTCGGGGGGAAATTAAAATTTAGTGTTTTTATCGGAATGTAGAGTCTTGCGCTAGGTCGGGCAAAACTTTTTCCAGGTCGGGCAAAGCCCGACCTGGCCCCCACCTGGCTACGGGCCTGAGTAGAGATCCTACATTAAAGAGAGATTGGACATTGAAGAAATGTCCACCATTTTCGTTACAAAGTAAATGGAACGCCGTACAACCCAATTCTTTTTTATCAGCGTGTAATACTTTTTATTTTATTAAAATTATGAAAATTACATTTTATATACCTTCAAAGAGTCTTTCGGAACATAAATATAAGCACATTTCCATTTTAATGAGTAAGAATTCTCAGAAAATGCATTTTTTTTTTACTCAGCTGTTTTACGCTACGCAGCAGTGCGATTTTACTTAGTTATCGGATTTTGATTTATTTGTAGAATTTGTTCTTCATATTTTTTATTTGTTTCTTTTAACAGCAATGCCTCGATTTAACTTTTTTTCTAAACTTTCATTTAATGTTTTGATAACAATACTCATTCTAATATTATATATTTACAAGAGTTCCGTATTTAAAAAGAATATCAAAGAGAAGTAGCAGTACGTAGAAACTTATCATAAAATATTTTCAGTTCACATATTAAATTAACTTCGAATCACATGCAAACTTAAATAGGAGTGGTATATGATATGTTCAAATTTTAATGTTTCTGAAATTATCAATGCGAAGATGGTGAAAATTATAATAATTACTGTTATTTTAAAATGCGTAATAAATTATAGATAGTTTTTTAAAAATTGAATTCTATGGTTCATTTTCTTTCTGATAATCGTTAAAAATTATTTTCTCAAGTATTGTGAAATTAAAATAAAGTTCTTACATGCCCAATCTTCCTCTGCCCACTATTTTAATTAGTAAACAAAATAAGAGTAAAAATTGCATTTTCTGGAATTCTTACTCATTAAAATGCAAATGTGCTCATATTTATGTTCCGAAAGACTCTTTGAAGGTATATAAAATGAAATTTTCATAATTTTAATGGAATAAAAAGTGTTAGACGCTGATGAAAATGCATTGCGTTGTACGGCGTTCGATCTACTTTGTAATGAAAATGGCGGACATTTCTTCAATGTCCAATCTCTCTCTAATGTACGATCTCTAACTATAAGATGTTAATTTCGAATTTATGAGACAGCAGTTGTACAAAAGTTGTTGACGAAGAGCGAAGTGGTTGTCCAGTTGAGATTGCAGCAGAAAAATCAGTGCCGAATGTTGAGGAAATGGTTAGAGCTGGCCTGTGAACAACAATAGACAGCATAACAACCATTTCCTCAACCTTCCGCACTGATTCTTCTGTCGCAATCTCAACTGGACGACCACTTCGCTCTTCGTCAACAACTTTTAAATGACCCTGCTCATCTTATACGTATATATATACATATATATACAGGGCCGAAACTAACCTTTTTTGCGCCCGGGGCAAACATGAATTTTGCCCCCCCCCCCCCTTCTTCCTCAAAGTACATTTACAAAGAGAATTTTACTAATTTTCTAATGGCCGACTTATTTTAAAATTTAAAATATGTAATCATAAAATATGTAATACGGAACTACGTAAAATGAATGTGACGTTTGTTGCAATTATAGTTCGTTTACATAAAAGAATTCGCATGTATTACCGGCTATTTACAGTGTTTGCTTATACAGTAGAGTTCCAACTATCCGAGTCCCGCTTAACTGAGTTATTTTCTTCTGATGGACTGATGGCTTTCATTATTATGAAACAGCCATTATAAATGAAGTGTTAGGTGAAGATGAAAGAGCAGCAGTAAAAAGTTTGAACTCTGATTTTCTGATCAGAATGGGAAAAAAAAATGGCCATAATTTTTTTTTTTTTTGGAAAAAAAAAAGTTATGGCCATTTTTTTTTTTCCCATTCTGACTAGAAAATCAGAGTTCAAACTTTTTACGGCTACTCTTTCATCTTCACCTAACACTTCATTTATAATGGCTGTTTCATAATAATGAAAGCCATCAGTCCATCAGAAGAAAATGATCGATTCCAAAGGTATAATCTTTCATTTGGCGTCCCTTGGCTCTGGCGCCCGGGGCACATGCCCCCTCTGCCCCCCCCCCCCTTTAGTTTCGGCCCTGTATATATACGTCTGAGAACAGATAATCATGATCAAAAGCTTTTAATATCGTTATAACAATAATAAATAATTTTTTTTTTTAATCTCATTATATGATTTTCCATTCGGATGTTTTTAAATAATTGGTTAAAATGTTTTATTTTATATACTTGTTCATACTAAATTACATTTATAATTAAATTTCCGACGATTAGAGCTAGGTTAGCAATAGATATGGAAGCTTAAAATACAAATATTAAAATATTCCAAAATTATTTTTAAATTCTAAATATATAAAATAAATACCAAATCAGTATGAATCACTATTTATAATCTTAAAAACATACTTATTTACGCGTTTAATAAATAACTTACAATTCTAAAGGTACTATTATTATTATTTTTTAATGACGACGAATCTATTTAAGAATAATTTTATAATCTTGAAACCTGAATAATTCCACAATTTACTAATTATCTCAATCTTTCTTAACTATTATAAATATTTCAAATAATATAAATGGCTTTTGCATCCATATCCTTTAAAAGTTCTTTTTTTCTTGTTTGTATATTCGTATTTAAATTGCTTTTTTATCAATTTAAAAAATATACATTATTTTGAAAGTACAAATATTTTAAAATAATAGCATTAATATACTAAAATCTCTGTTGTTTTGTGATTTTTTATTGTTATCTGCAACTTTGAAAGTATTCTAAATATCTAAAAACTCTTAAAATCCATACATTTTCAATTGAGCTGTTTTTAAGCAGTTTTTTCAAACCTGTTTATTTATGTATAAATAATAATTTAAAATAAATTAGACTGAAATGTAAAAGAAAGAATATTTTCATACTGAATGATAAAAGATAAATCTCTGAAAGTTTAACATTATAATAGTATTGATGTACCTATTGCCCTATTTATCAGTAATATATACATGCAAATAGATTGTTCTTAATAAACAAATAATAACAAAATTATTCATATATTCTAGTACGCTGCTAAAAACGAAGAGGAAAGTTATTTTTCACAAAAAGAAATATGCGGGGAGGGGAAGGGAGAAAGCCATTTCACATCTTGTGTTTTCATGCCTTCCTTACAACACATTCATCTGGAGATACTTCTGATGCAATTCAGCCGATCACCAGAACAACAACACCCTCCCCCCTCCAAAAGTAAGTTGAAAAAGGAATGCCTGAAGACGTCTCTTTTTATTTTTAACCTTTTGTTCCCGGGAAAAGAAATTATTTCTTCCTGAGTTTGTGGGATTTTCTGAGGGTTTTTTAATGAGAATGTGTCTTATGTTTGTGGCAGAAACACGACAAGAGCATCTTGTATTTTCCTGGACGCGCGTCTGATGTCACATAAAAAATAATGTCTCTAGAGAAAAATTTGACATTCATAATTTTACTTACATAATCCCTTGTTTAATATGAAATATGAGAAGCTTCATTTTTAAATAGAGCCGGTTATTTCGCTTCGAGCTGGATGAAATTAAGTGAGCAATTTTAAAATTAGACACGTAAAGTCCATGTGATGTAAGAAACTTAAAAAAAAAAAAGTGTCATATTTTACTCAATACCTATAATAAAAGAAAATATATATATATTACATATATATATATTTTTTAAAAGTTAATAATAGTAATGTATACACGAAAATAGATTTTGCATATAATTCAGGCGTTAAGATTTAAATAAAAATGCATTTTTTAATGTTTTTGATTTTTTAATTTTGTCACGTAATGAAAAACTTATTCGTGAAAAGCAGAATTTATCTAAAATTTTTTAAATTAATATTTATAATACAAAACGTTGTTGTTTTCTATTTATTTATTTCTTTGTATATCTTAAACGTCCTTGAATTCTATTATAAAAGAAAGAAAGTTATTTTTTTAATGATAGCAGAATAATATAATAAAGAACAAAATTACATATTTCTCTATTTTTCTAAGACGTGTTCAGTTGTCTAAGATTATTAGACAATTCTTAGACATTCTTAGACAATTCTTTGTCTAAGAAAAATTCTTAGACAAAGTAAAAATTATAGAGATATTCATATATATCTGAATTCGGGGTAAAAAAACGAGTAAAGTTATCCCCCCTCCCCCACCGAAAAAAAAAAGGTTTTGTATGAGGAGGAGTGGTGAGATTTGCACTTCATGCGTTTCATTTCTTCCTTACAACATTAATTCGTTAGAGTTACCACTTAATGGAATTCACCAGATTACGAAGACAACAAACGCTATAAACAGTAAACTGAGAAAGAAATAAATGCTCGGAGCCGTCACTTTTTTTTTATTACCCGACTGCCAAGAAGGATTATGTGTTTCACGCGTATCTGGGTATGTAGATTTCTTTATAACCTCGAAACATCCCAATGGCTGGATGGATTTTAATGAATGAGGTTTCTATCGATTCGTCTTAATCGTCCGGTGGTTATAGGCAAAGTTTTGGTTTTATAAATTCAAAATGGTGGCCTTAAAATACAAAATGGCAGTAGAGACGAAAAATGTTTTTACGCGCCTTATTGAGTGGCAAATCATTAGAAAGGACTTTCAAAATAAAGACGATGTTTCATTGACTATTTTACAGTCAGAAGCTCCGTTTAAATATTACACAACCTGGAATTTGTGTAGGTAGTATCTCGAGCTTTACTACATCTCTAATAATCATAGACATCTATAGGCCTCATCAAAACAGTGTTTATAAATCGGAACTAGCAATTAAAAACAACTTAAAAGTCATCAATACAAGTAAATAAACAAAAGTAGGTAAGTAATATAAAAAAATAGTTTCACATTGATGATAAATAATTAATTAGTTAGCTTTTTACGCAGTCGGTTTTCTTATTTTTTAACCCTTTAAGCGTCCTAACCATGTTTTTCCGCCAGATATCGTTCGGAATCAAAGTCTGATTTAACACAAAATCGATATTAAATTTAATTTTTTGAAGTGAGTAAGATAAATAAATATATAAGTATATCAAATAAAAATTCTCATACAAATACTTTTCATAGCTACAATTTTATGAATAGTTAAACATCAATGGAAAAATTTTCAGGACGCTTAAAGGATTAAATTAAATTTTTATTTTTAAACTTTTGTTTTTCAGAAAAGAAATGATTTTTTCTTTTGTTGGTGGGATTTTCTGAGGTGTTTTTAACAAGAATGTGTCTTATGTTTGCGGTAGAAACACGACAAGAGCATCTTGTATTTTCCTGGAAGTGCGTCTGATGTCACATAAAAAAGAATGTCTATACAGGAAAATTTTACATTTATAATTTTACTTACATTACGCCTTGTTTAATATGAAATATGAGAAACTTCATTTTTAAATAGACTCGCTTATTCCGTCCCGAGCTGGATAAAATTAAGGGAGTAATTTTAAAATTAGACATGTGAAGTAATTTAAGAAACTTAAAAAAAAAAAAAAAAAAACAAAAAAAAAAAAAAAAAAACTAGTTAGTGCCCGTCGAGATTTGACGGTAAATAACTTGAATGTTTGATTAGAAAAATTCTTGAATTTTTAATTAGTTGCTTTTAAATGAATTTACTGAATGACGAATTACGTAAAGAATTTCTATGTTGCATAAGTGATGGTGCTGCAGTCTAACCTATTCAATTAAGTGAAATAATTTTAAGTTTATAATTTACAACTAAACATGCTTGCTTTTTATCAGAAATTTACCTAAAAACACCGGGTAGATAATTTATTTTTATTTCTACGACTTCATTTTTTTTATAACAATATCTATTTTCATTTATTTATTTAGTTATTAAAACTACACCGCCATTAAAAGCTGCCATAAATTTTATTTTTATCTGTCTCATTCTATAAAAACCTACATTTGAAACTTGATGTAGCTAACGGTTTATAATATATATTTTTTATTAATTGAATTTTATTTTACATTTTTATACATTATTAAAATATTAAACCTGGATATCAAGGTAATTTCTTTTATAGCAGTTAAAGGAATATTTTTTTTCTTTCCGTTTTATATTTTTACGCAAATAAATGACAAACTTTTCTCTCTGACACACACATATATATTCTTGATAATGTTCAGAAAATATAACGAAAATTTAAGATCAGCTCAATTTATTTAATTGATAATCACGTGTAAAATATTTTAGCTTAAATATTTTAAATATAAAATTATTATTTTTTTCAAAATATTATTGAGTGTTAAATTTTATTTAATTATAAAGCATTCAGATAATAATAATGATAAAATAAAAATCCTATAACTTCTGTTCCTAATAAAATATGTCATTATTGAAATGAATTAACGACAAAAATAGTACACATTTTGCCATGCTTAGGTTCGAACCTGCGCCTTCTACTATAATTCAGAGTTTTAAAGGGATGCGTTGACCCGCTACGCCACAGAGAACTCGTTTTGCTTTCTTCTAAATTGAAGAGGTTTGAAAAACAGTTTACGCATACGAATGTCTCGAATTTGAGTTCTGTATTTACAGAAATAGTTTTGTGTTTTAATATTCATGATACTTTATTTTTTCAAAGAAGTATTTATAACTTAATATACTACTTTCCCAGACACAACTTTTAGCCTCAAATCACTGTGTTTATCTTCTGTATGTAATATGACCAAAACAGTATGACACCCCCGAAATAAACTGTATCTAGCTCTTAATATAGACACGGTAAATATTGTTATTGTTAATAATGATGAAAGAGCCAAATAATATTAACTTTATGAAAGAAAGAAACGCTTGTTTACAGTAAGATCGAATAGCAGACGAACTTAAAACAACTTCGACCTGTGATGTGACAGATCAACTGAGCGAGCATTTTTGCGTATGTGCAGCGCGTCACTCCAAAGGCAGATTTGTACTTATATACTGCGCATGCGCAACTGTAGAATTTTAATTTAAAATTACGGCTAATTAATAAAATATTTGAACAAACGAATGTACGATAACAAATCAGTGACCAAATATCTTTCATTTAAAAAAAGATTGGTATAATTCGATGCAATAGTTTCTTCTCACGGGCTGTCGAAAAAAATCGCTTAGCGTTTTAAATATATAGATGTGTCATTTAAGTTTTACTGTATTTTTTTTTTTAAGTTACAAGAAAAAACAAGTGTATTATGTATACAAATGAAAATTTAATAATAGAAATGTAAGCAGAAAAATAGCTTTTGGATATAATTCAGGTGTTAAGATTTAAATAAAAAAATATTTATTAATGTTTTTTTATTTTTTATTTTCCGGACGTACTGTATTCTTTTCTTTGAAGATTCTTAAAAAAACTATAAGATGTATATAATAATAACAAATTTTCGCCCTTTTATCTTAGTAAAACTATTCCAAATTCTTAATATTTACCCTTTTTTACCTATCTTTAATAATATCTTAAATATCGTTTGTCTTTTATTTCATGCCTTTAAACCTGCGTATTCTTTAATTATTATTCTAAAAACCTTAATCCGTTCCTAACTTACTTCTTATAAAACCACTAAATTACTTTTTCTCATTTTACTGTGAGACTACATTTTTTTTCTTTCAATGTTTTTAATATTTTTGTTCTGTGTTGTTCCATATCCCATAATTCCTTGCAAGCTTACCGCCGGCATTCTGTTTACTTTATAAATCTAACGCCGAGAATATTAAGTACATTCGTCTACGTTACGCGTACTCTTCCTTCTCCCGGAGCTCGTCGTATCGTAGCCTGTTTCCCGCCTCGTCCTTTCGGCTCTTTCGATGTAGTTGGTTCTTCACTTGTAATGTATCCGTTCTCGCCCTGTTTCTTTGAGTATTTATACCGTTGCATTGGCTGGGAGTCCAGATGTTTTACGTTTTTCGTTTGTTTAATAAAGAGCCGTCACTTGGGGTGTATGACTTTTGATTTGTGTAGATTCTAATACTATTTAACATCATATAATTTATTATGAAGGGATACAGCTATATTTCGAGAGCCGATGGCTAGTCTACTGGGATTTTCATAATGTGTATCTGTCAAATAAACGACTTTTAAATTTACGATGCCTCTATTATTTATTGAACGGGAAATTCTTCTAGTGTTTCTTGAGTCTGCCTTCTATTCGCCATCACGACTGCGCTCCAGCTGTTCTCATGAATAACGGAGGGTTGGCAAGTTTTTAACATTGATTACTATAATACATTACGTCGATATATAGGAGTGTCACCAGAATTTCACATATATATATTTGAAAATTTAATAATAGTATTGTAAACACAAAAATAGTTTTTGGATATAATTCAAGTGTTAAGATTTAAATAAAAAAAAATGTACTTATTAATGTTTTTTTTTATTTTTTATTTTCAGTACGTAATGATAAATTAATTTGTGATAAGGAGAATTTGTCTAAAGAATTTATAATCAATACATATAAAACAAAACGGTTTTTTCTATTTCTTTGTTTCTTTATATGTCTTTAAACCTTCTTGAATTCTATTGTAAAAGAGAGAAAATTATTTTTTACTTAATGACAGAACAATATAATAAAGAATTAAATTACATAATTCTATATGTTATTTCATGACGTGTATATATGTAATTCGTAGACAAAGTAAGGATGGTAAAGATGTTCATATATACCTTTGCGCAGGCTAAAAAACGAGGAAAGTTATCCCCCCCCCCCTCCAAAATAATAATAATATAAAAAAATAAGTGGTTTGTTTGTGTCGACGGCGTGAGATTTGCACCTCGTGTGTTTCATTTCTTCCTTACAACACTAATTTATCTAGAGTTGCCACTTAATGCAATTCACCCGATCACAAAGACAACAGACTCTAACAAAAGTAAATTGAAAAAGGAACAGTTGGAGACGTCTCTTTTTATTTTTAACCTTTTGTTTCGGAAAAGAAATTATTTTTTCCTAAGTTGGTGCGATTGTCTGACGGTTTTTTAATGAGAATGTGTCTTATGTTTGTGGCAGAAACACGACAAGAGCATCTTGTATTTTACTGGACGCTGGTTTGCTGTCACATAAAAAAGAATGTCTCTAGTGGAAAATTTGACATTTTTAATTTTACTTACATTACGCCTTGTTTAATATGAAATTTCAGAAACTTCATTTTTAAATGGACTCCGTTATTCCGCTCCAAGTTGGATAAAATTAAGAGAGCAATTTTAAAATTAGACATCTGAAGTTACATATAATTTAAGAACCATAAAGAGAGAACAAAAAAAAGGGGGAAATGTGTCACTTAAATTTTATTTAGTATTATTTTTATTTTTTTTTAAGATTTCATTATAAGGGAAAAAAGTATATGATATATATATATTTGAAAGTTTAATAATAGTACTGTAGATACAAAAACAAATTTTAGATATAATTCAGGAGCTAAGATTTAAATAAAAAAAATATATTTATTAATGTTTTTTTTTATTTTTTATTTTCATTTTTAATTATAATGAACAATTTATTTCCGAAAAACATAATTTGTGTGAAGAATTTTTAATGAATACCTACAAAACAAAATTTTTTTCTTCTATTTCTTTATTTACCTTTAAAACGTTCTGCAATTATATGCAAAAGAATGCAAATTATTTTTGAATGATCTATTAATGAATAAAATTACATAGTTCTATAATTTTGTTAGTCGTTTGTACATATAAATGCCGTGTTTAACATGGAATATGAGAACAGACAGAATAACGGTAATAAAGATATTCACTTATACCAGCACGCGTGCTAGAAAACGAGGAAAGTTATCCTCCCTTCCCTAAAATAAAAGAGTCGGTTGCGGGGGGGGGGGGGGGGGGGCTAAACTTGGACTTCATATGTTTCTTTTCTTTCTTACTACACATACTCATCTAGAGTAAATTCTGAAACAATTCTTCAGATCAACAAGACAACGAACACTACCAAGAGTAAATTCAATAAAGAATGCCAGGCTCTTTTTAGGGTTTCTTTCATCTAACGGAACCCTATTCGTCTCACTTAATATGTATGTCTGTCACAGAGTCCGTTCTCGGAAACTGTATAAGTTAGAGACTTTAAATTTTGCATACTTACTGCTGAATAGCTCCTATCAGACGGCAAATTATAACATTTGAAAAAGTTTTATATTATTTTAATTAAATAAATTAATTTCATAAAATCCGAACATTTCTGCGATTTAGATTTTAAAAAATAACCTTAATTTCAGTCTTCTTCTCGTTGGCAAGGTGGCTCAGTGTTAACGTGTTTGTCTTCTATTCAAAAAGTTACTGGTTCGAATCTGTGCATCGGTGTTTGAAAATTTTTCTCCGGCATAGAGATTTTTTTTTAGGTAAAAGATTCAATTTTACAGGATTTTTGTAATTTTATTTCGTTTTATCATTATTATTATTATTGTAATTTTGCCGTTTTAAAACCGAAAGTATACATTTTCGATTTTTTCTTTCGGACTAAATTTCATTGTCCGATGGATTTAATTGAAAGAACTTTCGTATATTTACACCATTTTAAATATTTCGTTTTTTAACCTAAATTTAAATCATATATTTAAATATGTTTTTCAGATATACAAACCTATGCAGTCACAATTATCTGAAGAGCAATTCTTGGATACTTTTAATTTCATAAAAAAAATAACTTGTAATCATTTTAAAATGAAATTTAATGGTGCTACCATCTATGTTTTTACTGATAATGAAAGTGTTTTGAAAGGATTATTAAACGAAACCCCTTGTGCGATCATCGATCGCACTTCCCATTTATTATATTTAACCATTTGTTTCAGGAAATCATAGAAAAAAAAACAGAGTTTCTCGCCAAGCAAAAGAAACAACAATGCAATGAACTGTAAATGAAAAGAATTTCCGCCAATTGATGGCAAACGATTTTAACAAAATTTTTAGTACTCTAATTTATATTTTGCAGACTGTATCTCGTTCAAATAATGGTACATAAAATCAAGAAATCGATCCTACATGATGATAAATAAGAATGTAGATGCAAACATACAAGCTTCAAAATTTCAGCTTCATTGGAGCAGAAATACAAGAAGATAATTGTTAAACATATAGTCAAATGTAAGTGCAGGAAAGACAAACATTATAAAAGCCAAGGTCGCCAAGAAGTTTTCACATACTGTACCTGACTCCGAGTCCTTTGGAAACATTAAGAGTGGTGATAGATTTTTACACGGCATTCCAAGTATGCCACCTCTATGTCGTTTCTTTCTATGTGATATTACTTATTTTCATGATTGACGATTTAGATTTGTGGCTTGGCGGGATGATTTACAACGAGTTTTATTTCAATGAGATAAATTCTCTCCTCCTGAGTCGGTGAGATTTTCTGACTATATTTTAATGAGAATGTATCTTGTGTTCGTAGCAGAAACACGACAAGAACATCTGATTTTTTCCCCGACGCGCGTCCGTTCTCAGATAAAAAAGATGTTTGTAGAGGAAATTTTTACATTAAAAAATTTACTCACATTACGCCTTAATATGAAATAAGAAAAACTTAATTTTTAACTTAAAAACTTAATTTAAACTTTTTAATTAGGCACGGATATTTTGCTCTAACCTGGGTGAAATTAAATTTGTAATTTTAAAATTGGACATGTGAAAGTTCATGCCATTTAAGATTTTTTCTCAACCCTTCACTGCACCACGTGGCATATATGATACATATCAAAAAGCATTATAATTTTCATTATGTGCCATGAGTTTGGCTAATATGGTGACTGTAACTGATCAAGTACAATCCAAAGAATGGAATAACTCTTGTTTTGTCCATCTCAGATGACTGCATTATACAAAAAATTAGAATTTGTTCCTCGGAAACAACCAACAACAACAACAAAAAAAAAAATCGATCAAGCTATTAAGGTAAGATTTACTTTCATTATTTTTATTGAATACTTAAAAATATTAATATAATAAAAGTTGCAGAGTGTTAAACAGATAAAATTAATTAATTTAAGCTCATTTAGTTGCAAAATATAGCAATACAATTTTTTAAAATCCTAAATGTGCACATATGGCAAAAACAATAAAATTTCAAATTTTAGCTGAAATTTTGAAATTTATTTTCTTTTACTATTTTTTCCATTATTAGACTTAAAAAAATAGATTAAAAAAAATTATAAAAATAGAAAAATTCATGCAGTAAAGGGTTAATTAAATGCGTCAATTCCCTCATAAAAGCATTCATTCTTCAAATGAAGTAATAATAAAAAAAGAAAACGTATATGATATATTTATGAAAATTTTATAATACAGTGTAACTTCAAAAATCCGGCATCATCGGGACCGAGACTATGCCGGATTTTTGAAGGAATTTCAAATGTAGTACTTAGGAATATCAATCATAGTACTATCTATATTATAAAAGACAAACATATCTGTGCGTAACGCATAATTTGCAATTTTCTCTAATGCCAATTTTTAAACTTCTAAACATCGCACATTTTTAATTTTTACACCGTCGTATAAGGAAAAAAATGCTCTTTTAAATGCAATTTGTTTGAAAGCTGTATCTCAATTTATTTTTGAGATATTAATTTTTGTATAGTTTTTAATACCATTTTTCTTATCATTGCAACAAAATTACCCCATTTCTATTAAAAGTAAAAGTCATTAAAAGTAAACGGAAAATAGTCGAAAATAGGAGATACTGTATCTTTTTGTTGCCATTTTCTCATAAAACATGAAAAAAAAGTTTAAATTAAAATATGGGCTATGTAAGATGATTTTTAAATGATCAAACAAAATACAATTAAAAAAAATGATGAATATGAATATGAGAAATGCGTATGCAAATTTTCAGAAGGTGAAAATTGCTGTTTTTCATTCCGGAATACCAAGCATAAGAGCCTCAATTGATAAACACTTCCTAATAACTGATTTTTATTTTATTTACTTATATTAAGTATCTATATTATAAAGAGCAAACGTATCTTTGCGTAACGCTGACGTCATTTTGCGAATGGCAACACTTCACGATCAAATTTCGGTCTTGAAATTTTCGCTACTACAATTTGTTAATCTTCTGACCGTCGTACATTTTCAATTTTCGTGGCACAGGTGAACATTTACTTTCAAATGCAATTTGTTTAAAAACTGTATCTTATTTGACTGATGTATTATATTTTCTAAAATAATTTTTAAGCATGATTTTTTTAAAAGTTTATCTTATCACGTGCCGGTTTAATAATAATAATAAACATTTTGCACATAAAGCAACAAACATTTTTCAGCATTTGTTTCTGACTATTTTTGCATAACGAAATTTATACTCCCCTTATAAACAAATAAAAGAATAATATTAAAAGACCCGCCAGTCTAACATATTCGTGAAAGGCAAATTAACGAAATTAATACTTCTTTTATAAACAAATAAAAGTAAAAACGCAAATCTAGCATATTTGTAATCGTACAGTTTAAATTTTTAGATCACCAAATAGAATTTTTTTTTTCAAATGGAATTTGTTTGCAAAGTTCATCGCAGTTTCCTGATTGCCTATGGTTTTAAAAACAATTTTAAAGCATGAAATATTTTTTAATTTATCTATATCGCGCGGAGCTCGATTACGAAAGATTAATCCGTTTGCCCTTAAAACAAATTAAAGAGTTCATAATTTTCTTACAGGTAATATCCATTAAAAAAAAACTTCTCTATGAATAAATAAATAAAATAATATAAATAAAACACAAATTTAACAGACATGTATAAGCTCTGAAATTATCAGATTATAAAAGGATGCCATACGTAGCAAAATCTTGGTCAAATAACTTTTAGTGTGAGATAATAAGAAAATATCGCTTTTGATAAATTTCAAAAATTTATTTGATTATATAATTCGTATTTTCCATATGAAAAATGCTTTTTTAATGTAAGTGCACAATCGAAAAAATTTATTGCATATAAAAAAATTATTAGAATTCAATTTAAAAAAATGTTTTCCCCTATATTCTTTAACCCGGTAAGCCCGGTTACGATCCCCTAGTATTCTTAATGGTGCGATTAGTCATAATTTAATTCATTATTAAGTGATAATTATGTAAGAAAAAGAGAAAATTAAATAAAAAAAAATTTTCTTTAATTGATATTTTCTGTGTTACAGAAAAAAAAAATATGATAAACAGTGAAATTATTTCTTCTCTTGTAATTCTGGAAACATTGACGTCAACTTTATGTGCTTCAATTTTTTTGGCCGTTCTTTAACAAGGTTTTTTTTTTTTTTCTTTTTCTTTTTTCTTTCTTTTTCTTTTTTCTTTCTTTTTTTTTCTTTTTTTTTTTTTTTTTTTGTACTTTATACAAAGGAAGAAAGTCTATTTCGGAAATACAATCTTGTTTCTTTAAAGCATATATTATTTCTCCAAGGAAATTTATGCATTATTTCCAGTGACACATTTTGTTCATCATTCGGTTGTTCATCCACGTCTTCTGAGCTGCTACTGGCATTATCGGCGATTCCATTTAGCACAGCGTCAGCGATTTCGCTGTCCGTTAAATTGTTCGTTGTTGATGCATTTTCGTCAATACTTAGCAAACCACTCTTTAGACACTTAATGCATTTTCAGAATTTGCGTGTCCAATCAACTCATGAATAGCAGCCTTTTCACGAGAAATGTGAATACTGGAAATTCTACCTCATGATGTCGTCGTTGCCGAAAATTCGTTCCGGTCATATATTGCGCCATGCATTTGCCAAAGGTGTCCTCAAAGTTGTTCCCGTTGCTAAGGAACTGTGCAGCTCCCAGAAAATTTGTTCAGAAAAGAAAGTCAAATATTCTTTTTTTCCATTTTTACTTTCTATCTTGAAGTTTTTAATTCCTAAAGTGATGGTATTTTCTTCTCCCATAACTTGAAAGTGTAAAAGAAAAAGAAAGAGAAAATATGGTTTTGATGCCGGATTTTTGAAGTTGCCGGATTTCTGAATGCCGGATTTTTGAAGTCTTACTCTAGTAATTCACACACAAAAAATGTTTTTAAGCGTAATTGAGAAGATGCTTTTGGTTTTGAATTTTCGATATGAAAGGAAAGATATATTTGTGAAAAAACAATTTCTCTAAAGAAATGAAAGCAAGATCTATAGATCCAAAAGTTTTATATTTAATTCTACATTTATGCATGCTTAAAGAATTTTATAGTTTATTCTAAAATAAAGAATATTTTCTTTATTATTGTTAATGCCTGAATCTCTTGATGTATAAAATTGCCTATATTCTATATTTTAACATAGTTTTATACTTTTGTAAGATGTGGATATAAAGGGAGGTTAAAAGATCTATCTGGCCCAGAAAATATTTATAAGACTGACGCGAAAAAGCGGAAAATTTCGCACCAGAAAAATTTTAATACTAATTTTGCTTTAATTTATTCACGAAATATCTATCTTTATAAAAACCAAAAATAAGTTTTCAAACTTTCTGGCGAGAATTAACTTTATATTTATAACACTACGTCTTATACTCATTTTTCGAGCCAGTTTTATTTTGCCTACCCTGTATATGTAATATATATATTTACACATGCACACATATATGTATATATTCTTAGACAAAGTAAAAATAATAAATATATTCATATATTCCAGTATGCGGACTACAAAAAGAGGAAAGTTATTTTTCCTAAAAAAAATATATGCCGGGGACAGCTCTTCCACTTCATGTGTTTTCATTTCTTCCCTACAACACATATTCATCTGGATCTGCTTCTGATGCAATTCAGCAGATCACCAAGACAACAGACCCCACCAAAGAGTAAATTGAAAAAGGAATGCCTGAAGACGTCTCTTTTTATTTTTTAACCTTTTGTTCCCGGGAAAAGAAAGTCCTCCTGCCTAAGTTGGTGGGATTTTCTGACGGTTTTTTAATGAGAATGTGTGTTATGTTTGTGGCAGAAAAGCTACAAGAACATCTTGAATTTTCCCGGACGCGTGTCCGTTGTCAGATAAAAAGAATGCGTTTAGGGAAGCTTTTTGACATTTATAATTTTACTTACATTATGCCTTGTTTAATGTGAAATATGAGAAAGGTCATTTTAAAAAAAAGAACAGGATATTATCCGAGCTGGATGAAATTAGGTAATCAATTTTAAAATTATAAAAATGAAATTTTGTGTCATACGAAAAAAAAAATAATAATAATGTGTCACTGTAATATTACAGTAATTGAAAAAAGTTTGAAAATAAATAAAAAAAATTAAGCTTTTAATTTTAAAAATATTTTATCTTTAGGTATGTTTTGTGTTTGATATTTCTATTACGTAATAATACATTTATTTTAACAAAAGTGTGCGTCTTAGAGGGTCTTTTGATATTCATAATTATTCTTTAGATTACTCTTTATTTAATGTGCTGAAAATAAAGTTTAAAAATCTAAACTATTCCCCATGTTTGTGGCAGAAAAACTTCAAGAGCATCTTATATTTATCCCGTTATAATCTTACGCGCATCCGTTGTCAGATAAAAAGAATGCGTCTAAGAAAGCTTTTTGACATTTATAATTTTTCTTACATTATGCCTTGCTTAATGTGAAATATGAGAAACGTCCTTTTTGTTAAAGAATAGGATATTTTGCACTAAGCTGAATGAAATTACGTAAGCAATTTTAAAATTAGAAAAATGAAATCTTATGTTATATGAAGAATATTAACAAAATAATAAATGTGTCGCTGTAATATTGCGGTACTTGAAAAGAGATTTTAAATAAATGAAGAATTAAGATTTTAAATGAAAAAAATATTTTATCATCATCAGCTATATTTTGTCTTTGTTATTTCACTCGTAATCATACATTTATTTGTAAAAAAAGCCTGTTTTTTAGATGGATTTTTGACATGTAAAATTATTTTTTAGATTATCTCTTTTTTATTGTGATGTATTAGAAACATCATGTTTTAAAGAACTAATCAATCCCTCCAAGAGTTAGATGAAATGAAGTAAGCAGTTTTTTATAAAAATAAAATGTACAAGCTAAAAGTGATAACACTACACTTAGAGGATTATAAATATTTTTTTATAAACGTATCTACAAGTTTCGTACATACAATCGACGACATTATCAAGATCAACAATGATAAAATAAACTATTTTCGAAAAAAAAAAAAAAAAAAATATGTATCAGCAAATATTTTAAAAATTTATATTTTTTCAAATCATTGCGAATACAGTTTATTTTATCATTACTGATCTGGAATATGTCGCCAATTTTTTGTACGAAAACTAGTAAATACGTTTATTAAAAAGTATTTTCAAGCCTTTAATTGCACTGTTATTACTTTTAGCATATATATTTTTATTTTAATGATAATAAGTGATTTTCTTATATAATTATTTAACAGCTTGTCTTACATAAAATTTCCTTTTTTAGACGATCAGCTTATATAAAAGATTATATACATATTACAAATTTAATAACAATAATGCAAAAACTATGTAAAATTTTATTTTTCAAAATAAATAACGAAATGAAATTTTCATTAAAAAGTTTCTTCATAAATTTATTTTCAGACGTAATGAGAAATTTACATGATATTAGTTTTTAAAGTTTTTAATATTTCGTTTACATTCTGCCATTCACTTCGAAAAATACAGTTATTTATTATACATTGTAATTTTCTGATTGTCCTTAATATAAAAAAAGTATGTTGCATTTTTCTCGGCTCGCATCCGCTGTCAGAAAGAATTCCGATATTCATAATTTTATTTTTATTATGCTTTTTAGGTAGCTTTCATTACAAAAAGCTACATATTGCAGCCGTTCGGAGGAAAGCGATTTCAAAAAATTTTGGTATATTTTCATCGATCATGACCCCCAGACCCCGAAACCACCCTCCGTTCAAAATTGATATATATATATATATATATATATATATATAATTAGATTTACATAAAATTATAAATGCATTATTTAAAAAGTATTATAAAAAACTGGAATTACCATCTAATATAGATATTGCATATTTTAAATCTTTAACTAACTTCATTATCTATAATAATTATATATTGCAAGATAATACTTTATATTTACAGCATGTCGGTATATCACAAGGCGGTTGTACTTCCAGTTTACTCTCAGACTTATACTTATATCAGTATGAACGTAATTTTACTAATAATAATCTACATTTATATCGTTATATTGATGACATCATTTTAATTGATACTGATCAATCTGCTATTACTCGATTTCCAGTTGATTATCCCACTATTTTGGAATTAACGGAAAACCTTTTATCTAACAATACAATTAACATCTTAGATCTTAAAATTACAATAAAAGACAACAAAACAATCACAGATTTATATGACAAACGTAAAGAATTTAAATTCACAGTTAATACATTTACAAATTTTAAATCTTGTCTACATCATTCTGTATTTCGAAATATAATACTTAATCATTTATATAGAATAAAATGTTTATGCTCTTCTCCTCTAATTAACAATAATATTAAAAAACTAATTTATGATGCATTAAATCATGGTTTTCCAAAAAAACTCATATATTCATTAATATACAATTAGTACTTTTCTTACATGATCTTTTAAAACAAATTAACACATGCGTAAACAAAATTACAAAAAAATTATAAAATAAAAAAAAATATCTATAAAAAAATAAAAATTGTAAAATAATATAAAAAAAATTATTATAGGTTGGTTGGGTGTGTAGATGTTAGAGTACGGAGGAGGGTGGTGTTGTCTGGATAATACGCAATGGTTAATTATTTAAAAAAAAGGGGGGGGGGGGTTGTATTATTACTATATTTTTGATACGTATTTTATATGGATGTTGATTTGATATTTTATATGTAATTGGAGAATTTCATTAATATTATAATTAGCTTAATTATTGATTAATCTAATTTGCAATTATTTGTTATTAAATTTTAATTTACTTAGGACAATATCATATTAATTACTAATAGTATGCCATTTTTATAGTGATTAATATACATATAAGTATGTTTAATATAAATATAGTTATACTGTATGTATTAAAATTGGGTCATTATTTTTATTATTATTCCTCTATTCTTTTTAATATTTATTATCGGTTTAATGTTTTTGAATGTCCCACATTCATACTTTTTGGATTTTTATGGATGTATGAAAATAATCCACACTCTATATTTGTGCTTTTTAAGTAATGGGAATTTAAGTATCATTTAACCTTCTATATACTTCCACATGTTTTTTATTTCCTGTTCATTTTATAAATATCTTATATATAATTGATTTAAAAAATAATTTTTATATTATTTTTAATAATTATTTATATTAATTATTACTAAATTTATTTTGTTTTATAGCATATAGCTATATGCTATATATTATCAAAGTTCTAGAATTATTTAAATTCTTAGTTTAGTTTAAATTAGTTAGCTAATAGAATATTTTGTATGCTTTTAAATTTTATTAACAATAGTTTTTTTAAATACATTGTGTGGTTTATATTAGGTTTATAATTCTCTATATATAAGGTTATGTTTGGTTTTGCTGTTTAAAAAATTATTTACATTCAAATGCTTACAAATATTTATCTTGCGACAGTTGATTCATATAAGTAATACTAGATGGCAGCACCAAAACTTGTTTTCTTTAAGATAGCTCTAAATTTTAATTTTTCTTGCTCCATTTCAGTTATAATTTAATACACCAGGGGGTATTTTTAGCTAAATTTTGACGATATTGTTAAACAGTTATTAATTAATTTAATAGTGCATTTTAAATAATGTAATTACTATCTATTTATTTTATATTATATTAAATGTATTTAACAAGGTATTTCAAATTTTATTTCAAAATGTATTAACTGCATCCTTTGGTATCAATTACTGTGATTTCTTAACTGTTTTATTCACCTTAATCTTTATGATATTCTGGTAGACATGTGCGCATGGTTATTTGTAAAATACTGAAATATTAATCGGTATGGTGTTTATTATTTATATTTTATACCCTATAAATATTTAAATACGTTTTATTGATTCTTCCATTTCATATTATTTGTTTCTATTCTGCTTTCATTTTTAATCAATTCACTTGATTTTAATGGTTGTTTGGGCACAGGGGAAAATAATTTTTAGCTTTAGCTTATTTTTCTCACAGAAAACAACTATTTCGCTTATATCATTGAATTCTGTGCCCTTGACAAAGTAATTCAATATATAAGCTTTTCCATTTTTTGTCGGTGTCAACTTTTTTCTTTTTCATCCATAATAATTCTTATAATAAATTATTATTATTATTATTTTTATACTTACAGCTTTAATTCATAATAATTGACGGTGGTAGGTTATGTTTTATTAATGGTTATATATATATATATATATATATATATATATATATATATATCTGACCTATGTCACATTGTAACTCTCGTAATTATGAACCGATTTCGATGTAATTCGGTGTGTACATAGTACATACCAATTTCTCGACCGAGTTCGTTGGCCAGCGTCATCCGCCATTTTGTTTCAAAATGGCGGCCATTTAAAATTTTTAAAAAAATTAAAAATTTGAAATGTGGTACCAAAAAATTGAAAATGGAAAAATGTTTTTTTCTTATGTATTTGACTTTTATACAAAGATTTCGGAGCAGTTTTTGTTTCGTCTATATCTTAAAAAATGGCTGAGTTGCAGCATTTTGAATTTCTAGCGTGGCTGCCATTTTGAAACGTCCTGAAATTTGTCACGCGATAAAAGGCGTATTTATGAACCGATTTGGATGTAAATTAGTTTATACATAGTACATACCAATGTCTCGACCGGGTTCGTTGGCCAGCTTCATCCGCCATCTTGTTTAAAAATGGCGGTCATTTAAATTTTTAAGAAAAATTTAAATTTGAAGTGTGGTACCAAAAAATTGAAAATTGAAAAAATATTTTCTTCTTATGTGTTTGAACTTGATAAAAAGATTCGGGAGCAGCTTTTGTTTCGTATATATCTTAAGAAATAGCTGAGTTATAGCATTTTGAATTTCTAGCGTGGCTGACATTTTGAAACGTCCTGATTTTTGTCACGTAATAACAGGCGTATTTATGAACCGATTTGGATGTACCTTGGTGTAAACATAGTACATAGAAATATCTCGACCGAGTTCGTTGGCCAGCTTCATCCGCCATCTTGTTTCAAAATGGCGGCTATTTAAAAAAATTTAAAAAATTAAAAAATTAAAATGAGATACCAAAAAATTAGAAAATGAAAAAGATATTTTTGTATGTGTTTGACCTTAATACAAAGATTCCGGAACAGGTTTTGTTTCGTCTATATCTAAAAAAATGGCTGAGTTATAACATTTTGAATTTCTATTGTGGCTGACATTTTAAAACGACCTGATTTTTGTCACGCGATAACAGGCGTATTTATGAACCTATTTTAAAGGAACTTGATCTGTACATAGTACATACCAATGTCTCGACCGAGTTCGTTGGCCAGCTTCATTGGCCATCTTGTTTCAAAAGGGTTGGCATTTTTAAAAAAAAATGTTATTTAAAATTTAAAATGAGGTATTAAAAAATTGGAAAATGAAAAAGATTTTTTTTATGTGTTTGGCCTTGATACAAAGATTCTGGAGCAGTTTTTGTTTCTGAAAATTTGTTCTTTTGTTTATATCTTAAAAAGTGGTTGAATTATAGCACTTTGAATTTCTATCATGGCTAACACTTTGAAACGATCTTGTATTTGTCTCGCGATACCACACGTATTCGCCTATTTCGATGGAAGAAGGCATGTGGATAGTATACATCAATATTTCGACCAAGTTCGCTGGCCAGCTTCATCAGGCATCTTGTTTCAAAATGGCGGCCATTAAATTAAAAAATATATATATATTTAAAGTGAGGTGCAAAAAAATTAGAAATTGAAAAAGGATTCTTTCTTAAGTATTTGACCTTGATATAAGGATTCAGGAGCATTTTTTGTTTGTCTTTACCTTAAAAAATGGCTCAGATATAGCAGTTTCAATTTCTATTGTGGGTGACATTTTGAAAAATATGATTTTTTGAATGCGACAGCACTCGTATATATCAATCGATTCCGATGTGAGTGAGCATGTGCACAGCAATTACTAAGGTCTTGACCAAGTTCACTGGTTAGCCTCATCCACCATGTTGTCTTAAAATGTCAGGCACTTTAAGAAATCGCCGAATTTGGCAGCCAAATATAAGTTACTTTAAAGAAAAGCAGCTTGGTTAAAGCTGACTAATTTCGCGAAATTCTCATTCATTATATTGATAAAAATTAGTATTGAATCTCCTATATTCGGTTTCCACTAAATTGAGCTTAGTGTGTTTGAATGATATAAGGTGGCTTTTTTAAAATAAGGATTATGAAAGCTACCTCTTCCTCCCGGCACTGGCCGGAAGGACTTTTTTAAATATGAAATATGGGAAATATCCTTTTTTTTTTTAAGTCTAGGTTATTTTCCCCAGTGCTAGATAAAATTAAATGATTATTTCTAAAATGAGACAAATAAATTTTTTTCCTGCAAATCTAAATGTATCACGAGAATCTTTCTGTCATTTTTACTTTCTTCTATCTTTACAAGACGAAAGTATTGGATTCGTGAAAATTATGTCTGTCTGTATGCCTGTGACTCTGTCCGTTTGTGACACAGACTTTGTGAGCGCTCTATCTCAAGAACTAATACACGGAATTTCATAAATAAATATATTCAGTTAGTCGCTGATATAATTTTGCGCTGGTTAGTTTCTGGCCAGCGCTAGTGTAAATCGCCCAACAGGTGGCGCTGCTATGCCACAATTTTCACGATTTCCGCAATAGCTCTATCGCAAGAACTAATGCGCGTATTTTCCTTAAACTTCAGATTCAGTTAGTGCTTGATATGAGATGGTGCTGATTAGGTTTTGATGTAAATCGCCCAATAGGTGGAACTGCTATGCTGTATTTATCACGATTTCCGCAATAGCTCTATCTCAGGAACTAACACACGAATTTTCATCAAACTTCAGATTCAGGTATACATTGATAAATATTTTTGCTAATTATGTTTTGTTGTATATCACCTTACGGTGCCGCTGCTATGCTGCATTTTTCACGATTTCCGCATTCGCTTTATCTCAAAAACTAATGCATGGATTTTCATCAAACTTCAGATTCAGTTAGTCCCTGATATAAATTGATCCTGTTGAGTTTTTGGTGCAAAATGCCCAGCACGTGCCACTGCTATGCAGAACTTTTCACGATTAAAGTTGGGGCGGATACATGTTCCTCATCCAATTCTATTCCCTCGGAATCTGTAGAATCTGATAATTTAAAATGTATTTCATTTTGTTCGCTGTTGAAAGTGTCGTATTTTTGTTTTCTACGCGATCTTACTTTAGACAATTTACTGTTTTAAGTTTATTTATAAACTTTATCTGTTTCTGGGATTTTCAACGTTTTTTAATATTTTTAATATATTCTGAAAAAATATGTACATCATTAGGACCTATTGAAATATTTATATTAGTTAAAATTTAAACGACTATATCAATTAATATAATTATAAACATAAAAGCTATATAATTATTTTAAATATAATTAAATTTAGTTAAAGTCCTCACCCCGTATAATTTTGGAATATTAATTAAAGGTGGTCATCTCCTTCTCGATTTGATGTGGCCATCAATCTTAAAATTGAAGGACAGATGGACACCCAGTTTAAAGCATCACTCCGCGATCGTTCATCTTTGTTTTAGGCTTAGAAACAAAGACTGGATTACATGCATGTCTTAAAAATTCGTCCAGTAAATAAAAATGTAACGTAAGTACTGCAAAACATTCAGATATCTAACTCAACAAAAATATTCAACCACTAAATTAAATAAACATTAAAATTCTACTTATATTTTTATAATAAAAAAACACAGCTGCACATCTCAGTGATGAACTCGTTGAAAAATTTCCTATGAACAAGTTTTATAGTGTATACGTTGTTTTTTATTTATATTATACTCCGGCAGGTAATTTCTTATTGCAAATTTATACTGTAATCTACGATCAAGTTTTGGAGATATTTACACTGGCAATCTGTCCTAGAGTTACCCTATTTAAATAAACAGTTTAAAACATACATAACGCAGTAAAAAATTATCCTTAGTAAATGTTGTCCATACTTGCGAATTCTTTCGTTTAGCGCTGAATATGATCTATAGAATTTGAAATTCACTTCCTGCAGTTATCGCTTACTAGGGAATAAACTCAGCATTCAAGGATAACAGAATATAAGTGAAAACCATCATATATATTATTTCTGATATAAATATACTTTTTGATCTGCACATAGTAAAAACACAGAGATGAATGGGGTATTTTTCGAAAGGTTCTGAAAGAGTCTTTTGATGTAGTATATTTATGTATCGTAGAACGCGTTATTTGGTTTAAAAAAATTGCAGTTAATGAAAAAACGTATCAACAACCAATCTCAATTATTGCGGCGAGAAAGCCTCGCACATCTATTGCTTGTTTTTATAGATAATTTTAATAGATTTTTTTTTTTTTTACAATTAATATATTTTTAGAATGCCTATTAACAGTAACTAAAAATAATATCAGACTTTTTGATTAGGTCCATTTTAGTGGTTTAAGTTCGAAATTCGATTTCATGTCCCAAATTTGCGTTTTATTTATCTTTTATTGCTTTACTTACTTATTGGTGGATGTTTTATTAATTTCGTTATAGAATATTAGCTGGAAACAAATTATGAGCTGTTTATATTAACTTAAGTGCAAATGGATTTTTATGTCACAATCGTCTGTACATGATAGTTTTAGATTTGAAAAAAAATCATGCTTGAAAATTACTTTTAAAAGAATAAAAGTAAATGGCAATACAGTTTTCAAGCAAACTACGATACGGTTTTTAAAGAAATTGCGATATATTTTCCAAACAAACAGCATTTAAAAGGACATTTTTTCCCAATTCGACGATGTAAAAATTGAAAATGTGCGATGCTTAGAGGTTTAAAGAAATTTAAAAATTGCATTAAAAATGAACTTTTATCATCCGCTTTTGCCATTTTCAAAAAGACGTCAGCGTTACGCACATACACGTTTGTCATTTATAATTACGAGGTGGAACCAGTCGAATTTCGACGAAAAAAATGTTTACAAAGGAACTATTGCATGGAATTTATAATACATCGACAACAATAATTACAGTAAAAAATCCATTTTATACTTGTTAGTTTAACTCTCCAAAGACATATTTTAACCTAAGATCAACAAAATACTTTTTTCATAAACTTCAACTGTTAAAATTAATGAAAAATTAAACTTTATTCATATGCGTAATCAGTAGCATATAATCAAGATAAGTAATTTTGATTAAGTTATCAATTGATGCTTGGTATTATGGAATAAAAAAATCAGCCAAAATGATTTCACCTTGACATAATCATAGAAATTTTCCCCCTTTAAATCTAAACCGAATCAAGTCATTTTCTCCGTTTCACATCCATATTAACCATTTAAAATCATTTTAACGCGCAATAGGTTATTAATAAATACATTTTCAAACTTGAAGTCACGTTTGTCAACTATTACAACTTTCATGTTAAAATTACCACTCGTGATTTCAGGTCTTAGTATAATCTCTATACCTGCGTGTAAAAATTCCAGAAATTTTTTACTTTTAGACGTATTCAAGGGGAAATATCTCATTTTATCAAATAAAATTATCGTTTTCTTTTAAATATAACGTCATTTTCCGTCGCTGAAATATTTTGCCTATGTTCCATATTCTTCGTTTCGGTTCGAGACTATAAAAGTCGCCATTTTACCTTTTGTGACGTCACAGGAATATTGTCTCAAATTCAATATTAGCGAAATAAAAAATAGTGGAATATAGCAGCAGCAACAGGGAAATAGTGTCTTTTTTAAAGCGTAACGTCATTGTCTGTTAAAATTTTTTAAAAAGATATTTTTTATTGTAATGAGAAAATGGCATCAGTAAGAATATAATCAATAAAGATAGCTAAACCACTTTTAATAGAAATGAAGTACTTCAGTTGCCACGATTAGAAAATTGGTATTAAAAACTATAAAAAAATTAATATCTCAAAAATAAATTGAGATACAGCTTTCAAACAAATTGCATTTGAAAGTGAATTTTTTTCTACATACGACGGTGTAAACATTTAAAATGTGGGGTGTTTAGAAGTTTAAAAATTTGCAGTAGCGAAAATTGCAAAGCCGAAATTTCATTTCAAATTTTGAAATGTTGCCATTCGCAGAATGACGTATGCGTTACGCACAGATATGTTTGTCCTTTATAATATATATACTTAGAACGTATAATCGTCGTCTGGTCCATCCGTCTGTTCGTCCGTCTGTCCGCATATAACAGCTTAAAGACAACTCAATCGAATGGTTTGAAATTTAGCATATATAATCGCACAGATATGTTTGTCCTTTATAATATGGATAGATAGTCAGCCATATTATTGAATTATTTTCTGTGTCTGTAGAATACTACATCTTCGCACTCCATAATCTATAGAAAACATGTTGTAGTATACGCTAATGATAGACATAAATTTCATGATGATTGAAGTAGAGTAACGTCACTGAAATATAATGTCAACGATATTTACCCACAGATCATAATGTAAAGAAATTTATTGTTTGTTACTATCGACAAACTATAAATGCTAGTTCCTCTATATTCTATAGAAAAAGTTTTGTATTCCACGTCAGTAATGCGTATAAATTTATCATGATTGAAGTGTGGCATTACTAAAAGACACCGGAAACAAATGTTTCCTGTAATTATGATGTAAAATATTTCTTTTTTGTCTCCCTGTAAACGAACTACAAACACTATACACTAAATATATGGAAATAAACAAAATAAATATCCAAGTTAAATAATAAAAAAATATTAATAATAATATTAAAAATAATAACGCGTGTAACATAAAGAACTGAAAGATGGCGTTTCAAATCATTGCATCATATATTGTGCAATTTCGGAATATTTTGACTTTCTTCTATCTTCAATAGAAGAAAGTATTGTAATCGATAATTTTTTTCGACTCCCGGTTTTCGATGGATTTACACGTTTTCGGGGTCAGAGACCCACAAAAACATGTTTATGGAAAATGTCCGTAACTCCGTGTGTCTGTCGTGATTGTACCATCAAAAAGTGTATGAAGTTATGCATAGAATTGAACTAAATTTTTTATAAGTTTTTGGCTATGGCAAGCAGGTCCTCCCTCAATTAGAAAAAATCCGCCGAAAGGGGGGCACTGTAACAGCGATTTTTGTGCAATTTTGTGTATTGTACAAATCGAAAAGTGTATGAAGTTATGCATAGAATTGAACCAAATTGTTGGTGTATGTTTTTGGTAATAGCCAGAAGGTCCTACCTGAACTTGGAAAAATTCCGTCGAAAGAGGGCGCTGTAATAGCTGTTTTCGTGCAATTTTGTGCAATTTTGAATATTGTGCCATCGAAAAGTGTATGAAGTTATGCATAGAACTGAACCAAATTTTTTATGTTTGTTTTGACTACAGCAAGAAGGTCCTCCCTAGATTTGGAAAAATGCCACCGGAAGGGGGTGCTGTAACAGCGATTTTTGTGCTTCAATATTGTACCATCGGAAAGTGTATGAAATTATACATAGAATTGAACCAAACTTTTTGTGTATGTTTTTAGCCACGACAAGAAGGTCCTACCTGAATTTGAGAACATTCCGCTGAAAGGAGACACTGTACTAAGGATTTTTGTGTAATTTTTTTTTTATTTTTCGTAGTTTAATTGTACACCGACGACTCGTGAAGCGACAGGAACTCCCTACCCTGATAAGCTGACTATTCGCGAACAGCTGATATACCACAAAATAACGTAAAACTATTGATTTTAATAAATATCATGATCGAGGTTAACTCGTTTTTACTCTGATTAATTGATTGAAGCAGAAATTTAAGATGAAAGTCAAAGTTGACGTAGTATTGAACTTATAAAAATGAAATACTGCCATTTGTAACAGCTTTTTGAGATATTAAAATATATGAGGTAGAAGAAAGTTTTGAAATTGGCACATCCAACTAGATATTTATTTGTTTTGAAAATGACTCGTGTAGAGTCTAAACATGTAAACAGTCAAATAAAACTATTTTTGCTGTTTTTTTTTTGTTTTGTTCTTTTTAAGTTATGATCTTATACCTTCTAGCAATTAGAAATGGTATACTATACACTTTTTAATAAAACATGCGGTAGTAAACCATAATAATATATATATCAGTTACTTGACATTCCGAGCATATTTAAGAGACTAGACAGACAGACGCCCAGATAAACCGAAGTCATAAATATTTTGAATTACCGTCAACCGGAGCTACTTTGGTCCTTACGGGGGTTACTTTGGTCCATCCCATAAAAAAAGTTTTTACTCTTTGCATCGAACAAACAATACAAGATAATTTGGAGTTTTTGCCCTTGAAAAATATTTTATACACCCTACTGTAGGGTATTTGAATAGTTTGGGTGTAATTTAATTTCAGTAGTGGAAACCCTGGATGTGTTTGTAAACAACTGTTTTCTTGTGTAAATTTTAATTCTCGAAACTTTCTGTAGTGAAACAACTTGGATAAGAGCTGGAAATAAGATAAGTGTCAAAATATCACTTTTAGTAACCTGTAACCCATGTGTGATCAAAGTTTTTCCTTTAACTTTTTATTTTGACAGAAAATGTTTACATTTTCATAAAGCTACCATGAAAACTAGTATTTCGGGGTTACTTTGTGCCAGGCCATTTTTGGTCCGAAAATAGCCTCAATTACTTAGAAATGCCTTTATACAATAAAATCTCTTAAAACATATTTTAAGTAATATATATATATATATATATATATATATATTTAATGTTGCTGTAGCAAAATGTTACATTAATTGTTTTTGTTCCAGTTGCTGAGGGTAACATGACGAATTCTCGTTTCGTTAACATTAACAATTGGTTTATTGTGTTTAAATTAAAAAAAAATGTTTACCAAGTTTGCAGTGTTAATTTATTAACAAATGCTATTGCAAGGGTGTTTTAATAAAAAGGAATTCATTGAAATATTAAATGTATTCATTTTATTTGAAAATAAGCGAATGGACCAAAGAAGACCCCAGCAGGGCTACATTGTTCCAAAGCTTTAAAAATAGTTAAATAAACGGTCAAGTGTGAGTATTACTCGCGCACAGAGGGTTCTGTACAATAATATATGACTTAGTAAGTGTATTATTAAAAAAATACCGTTGCTAAAAGAATACTAAGACTTTGCAAAACTATATAACGTAGGTTTGGGTATAGCTGTATAGTATCCAGGTTGCAAACGAAAGTCCCTTTAACCTGAAAATGTTTGCGAACGGAGAGAGCTACAGCTATACAAGTGAGGTAAAGGTGCAGTAAAGCGACTACGCCCGACCTAATGCAAACGACAGCAGCACTTTTAGTGGCAAAATTCGGAAGATAGCCATTGCAAATCGAAAACGAAAAGAGGTAGTTCAAATTTTCCAATTACAATGTTTTAGAGCAACAATTAATTAGTACGAAATGACCTTTCATTCACACGGATAAAATAAATCTTCGCCTACATATCCAAAAATGCCCGAAATCGATGAGCGACGATTCTACTTTGCCTGTTCACATTCCGGAAATGTAGCAGTGCACAATTGTAGATTGTAACGTTGTACTGTGCTGCAATGTCTGTAAAGAGTTAATTTCCAATGCATTTAAAATTTTAGAATAACCCTTACAGAGCTAGAAGAATTTTGTTCGGAAACTGATGAAATAATTGACTGACACCAGAATATTCAAATGAATTTCTCAGAAAAAAAGCCCGCTAATTTGCACTTTCATTACAAAAGCAAAATTTTATTAAAATATTCTTGGTGCCATTTGTCAGTTTTGGAATTAAAATTAGGTGGCTAGACCGTCTAGCCACCGCCCTTGAAAGGGTTAAATCTATGTCATCGTATTGAAGAAGCTTGCAACAGACGTTCCTTGCTGAGAAATGTGCACGCAGAATTACTCTCACGAATACAAACGTGTATCGTGAGCAATGGCGAATCTGAAAACACAATAGACTACTTGGGCTTAACATTGGATAAAACACTGTCTTTTCTTCCGCACCTGAATAAAAAACGTATCGAAATTAATCAAATATCACAAAATCTTCTGAAATTCGCCGCTGCGTATGAAGGCCTTTCAAAGCAAATTTTAAAAATTTGGTACTTACAAATATTAGAAAAAAAATATCCTATGGCGCTTCATGTTGGTTTCCACACCTACCAGTCTCACACGGCTACAGGCTACTATCGACAATGCAGACACAATGTCTTTTGCTCCTGTCGAGAGCTTATAGAAAATCATCAACGGCAGCTTTGAATGTATTGTGCGGGATTCAACTATTGGCGATCCAATTAAATACATTAGCAATTTTAGGACAGGTCCTACGTTTGGGAATTCCAATAGAGGACAACTTTCCAGTCTTCTATCAACCGAAAATATCCTCATCCATATCTTCCCCACATCAAGATTATCTTTTACTGCAAGAAGGTGTTCCATCCACCTTAACAATAAATATATACACTGACGGTTCAAAACCAGATGCTGGCACAGCGTATGCTTTCTGTGTTTATAAAGAAGGAAAATGCATCCATGGGGTAACTCCGGGAGAGTAGCCGCATACGGGATAGATGCCGCAACCCTTGTATTTCTTGTAATTATCGATAGATGGTCGTCAAACGCACAGTATAGGTGCGCAATGAGATTATTTTAACCAGTGTATAGCGTGTATCCCATTTCGATGTTTACTTGTAGAAGCACAAACTTTAATTTGACGTGAGTGCATGATTTCACAGTCCAAACTTTTAAACACGTTATGTTTAAATACTTTTCATGCACTAATTACTAAATACATGCATGGTTTCGAAGTCAAAACTAAGTGTAGCGTTTGTATAGAGTACTGTGTGTATGGTTACGCCATTCCCCTTAGTGATGGCAGGTAACTGTGATGGCCGACGTCTGCACAGTGCAAAATGGGATACATGCCGCAGTACTATTCCGGTATGCATGACGCAATTTCTTTTGTACAAGATGATTAAGTGTTATTAACTTTTCCTTTTCTTTTTGCACAGACTAACCATGTTAGGCATATTTTCAAGTTTACTAAAACCAAAGGAGAAAAATGGGAAAATAAAAAGGAAAAAAGGCAAGAAAGATGCAAGTCAAGATGATAATAATGAAAAATTGGATTACACGTAACGCAGACGTTTTTTGCAAACTACTCCAAAAAAGAGGAAGTGTAATTACCTTCGTTGCATCATGTGTTTAAATGTAGTTAGATAAAGACTATACTTTTTCTACACTTTTTCTGTAGATTGTTGTCGAAAAATTAGGTCTCTTAACCCATTCGGGACCATAGGTGCATATAAGCATATTCATAAAGAGCTTACAAAATTTGTTTCGGGCACCAATAAAAAGGAAAAGTAATATTTGCTTTGTTTAATTAGAGCATTTTCATGATTATTTAAATAAAGGTAAATTCTTTAAAAAAAGTGGTACAAACCGAATAAAATTTGTGTAAACGCAAACCGGTCTCGAAAGTGTTAACAAATAAATTATGTAAAAACAATGTTACTTTTTTCTTTTCCCTTTCTAATATACATTGATGTTACGTTGTAGCTGAAATAACAATAAATTTAATGTAAAAAAAAAAAAATAAGTCGATAATTTTAATAATGAAAGTAGGCAACAATTATTAATTTGAATCTACTGATACGTTTCATTTTACTCATTTAGTTTCATTTTGATATTACATCGTTAATTATAGCCCAGATATGGATATTTTTTTGAATATTTTTATTTATAATTTCATTCTGTTCTTATTACAAGCGCGGCATAACTGCCGCACAAGTGCGGCGTCTCAGCCTGAACATACGGGTGACGCGCCGCAGTGTAATGTTTTAGAAAAAAAATTATTAAAAAATATTAGTAATTTGTTTTGAAATTTTTTGTCGCAGTACACGCGTTGTATATTTAACATTAAATAGCACAGCATGATTTTTTTTTTATATTATGTCCGCCATGGGACTTTATACACAACTTCAAAAAAATGTGCGGCATAAATCCCGGAATTACCCTACTCATCAAATAAAGTTACAAATATCAAATTCAATTTTTCAAGCTGAACAACTTACCATATTAGATGAAATATTATGGGCAGACTCCTCAGGGGGCGGGAACTTCGTCATTTACACAGATAACCAGTCAAGTCTTGCATTATTGGAGAACGTTTTTAGTACAGATTTTATCGCATCAAAAATTATAATAGCCTTACAGAAAACATCTAAATCGATTAAATTTCAATGGGTACGGGAACACACAGGTGTTAAAGGTAATGAACATGCAGATCAACTAGCCAAAAATGCTATAACAAATGTTAAGGTACGAGAAATATTTCAACCATACCCAGCTTCACACCTTAAAAAGAAATTGACAAAAGAAGCCATAGACAAATGGCAGCAACAGTGGGATTATGGTACCACTGGCAATTTACTTACAAATTATGTCCAAAAGTATCAACAGACTTCATGTTAGCACATATAAACCTGTGTATCATCTCAACTAATCATGGTCCCTTCCCGTCCTACCTATTCAAAATAAATAAAGCTCCGTCGCCACTGTGTACCTGTGGTGAAATTGGTAACTCCCTTCACTATGTGCTCAGCTGTCCATTAACATCAACCCTCCATATCCGTAAATCAGCCACAATAGAACATCACCATTGGCTCAAATTTGCGCTGAAATCACCAACATAATAACATATTTCATATATTTTTGCACTACATTTTCCACCATAATTTTGGAAATATAAAACCTAAAATTAAATGAAATATATTTTTTATTTCAGCGTTACGAAAGCTTTCACACGATACCCCACACGATATACAAAGAAAAGATTTTTTTTATTTTTTCAAGTAACTGAATTAGCCCCTCTACATTTTCCCTAAATATATTTATGAATATTTTTTAATCTGTAAATATGTCGGTCGATATTTATTACTTCCCCGAATTTGAATTTCCACGTTGCATAGTTTACGAGTAAAAGGGCTGTGACAGACAGACAGGCGGACAGACACAGGAGTGATCTTATAATGGTTCCGTTTTTACTTTTTAAGTACGGAACCCTAAAAATAAAAAAATAAAAAATAATCCTTTTTAAAACCATACAGTTTGCTTCATTGTTTCATGTTATTGTTTACAACTCCATTTCGACGTTGAAAAACAACATATAATATATTTAATAATGGAAATGTGTGTGGAATCAGTAAAAAGTGGCCCAAAGTAAGTGTAAGCCCCGTTTGACGGTTTGTCGGAAAGTGTTAAAAAATATGTCTAGATGAAGTTTTGACATTAATAAATTTACTTGCAATATGCCTTTTTTAATTTGAAATAAGAAAGTTTCATTTTTTTAGAAAACACTTCATGTAAGGTATTTTAAAATTAGACAATTCAAATTCCGTCATATAAGCAAACTGTTTTTTAAAAAAGCATCACTGGAATATCACAGTATATGAAAGTTTTCTTTTAATTTAAACAAATGGCTTAAATGTCGAAAATTCAAGCATATATCATTGAAAATTTAATAATGGTAATGTAAAAACGAATATTTTTTAAGAAACAAATGAAAAATAAGAATTTAAGAACAAAAAGAAGCTTTTATCATTAAGTATGTTTGAGATTTGGTATTTCCATTACGCGGTGAGAAATTTATTTGACATCAACATAATTTGTCTAGAAGAACTTTTGGGATTTATAATTTTACTTACATTAGAAAATAAATACATTTTTTAAGAATACGATATTTTTTTCCGAGTTAAATAAAATTTTGTGAGAATATTTAAAATCGGACAGTTTATGTAATAAAAGAAATAATTTTATTTTTTCAATGCATAACATAAATGCTTTTTACGCAAATATTTCTGTTTTAAAAGTTCAGCATAAATTAAAATATATACACAATAATGAAAAAAAGCGATAATGAAAGATCAGATCTTTTAAAAATAAAATAAGAAAAAAAATGTTCGTGTTTTATATTATAGATATGTGAAATAGTTTTCTAATTAATAAATTCTTACTTTATTTTATTTTTTTTTTATATCAGCAGTCTTGTTAATTTCTAATTCAAATCCCAGGTAATAAAATTGTAGAATACGAAATAAAACGGTTATAAAATAATTTGCTACACATATATATATATATTTAAATTGTCTATTATAAATTGTTGAAAAAAATTCCGCCTGTGATTCTTTTTTTAATCGTTTTCTATGATTACTACATTTTTGCAATATTTTGAAGTACACTGAAAAAAAAAAAAAAAAAAAAAAAAAAAAAAATCTGTAATTCTACAGATGTAAAGTTACAGAAATCTGTATGCTTACTAAGATTTTACCCTGCACACTGTACAAAAAAAAGGCATAAATCTACAAAACTATTTTCTACTATAACACTAGGATCTACTAAAATTATAATAATCTTACTAAAATTTTATCTGTAACCCGGGTTGCAGTTACATAAAATGTTCTAAGAACCCCAGTTTCCCCAACAAAACTTAGTAACCTTAAAGATTTTTTGATTTACCGTTCAGAAGTGTATATGTTACATGAATTTTTGTTCTTGCCGTAACGTAAAAAGTTCTAAGAATCCCAGTTTCCTAGAAAAATTTTAGCATCTTTACAGATTTCTTTTTTACAGTTTATGCGAAATAATAAAATATTGTATTCGAAATAATCTTTTCTGAACTAACTCTTTTGTACACAGTGTTTCTTTTTATGCATACAAGCGTAAACTTATTAAACCATTTGAAATGGGTTAAGACTCACATATTGAAAGAATATTTGCTGATACAAATATCCCGCATTGTAACAGCACCTAGATTGAGAGCGGTAGCGGTGGGGCTCGGCCATTTCTAAACCTCGGCTAATCACAGCAGTTTTTTTTTATTCCTAAAATTTCATTGATTCAAGTTCGTAGTTCGATTACATGTCTGTTAAATTTGTATTTCCCTTGCAATATTTTATTATTTTATTTATTTATTGATGACGTTTTAATATTTTTATGGAATATTAGCAGTGAAAACTGTTGAACTATTTATACAGTTTTAATCGCAAATGGGTTATTTCTTTTGTACACTGTAAAAAAAAATCCGACCAGTTTTCCTGTAGGAATCGGAAAAATAGTTGCCCTTATCGTACCGGAAAATTTTCCGACCCAGCTCGGAATAAAATCCTTAAAAAAAAAGAAATAGTAAAAAAAACGGTATTTTACGGATTTTATTCCGATTTTACGGATTTTATTCAGAGCTGGGTCGGAAAATTTACTGGTACGATAAGGGCAACTATTTTTCCGATTCCTACAGGAAAACTCGTCGTATTTTTTTACAGTGTAATTGGTCTGCATGCTATAGAGATAGATTTAGAAAAGAATACTTAAAATGTATTAAAAAACCTCAAAAATATCAAATTAAGTTGCAGATTTCAAACAAATTGCACTTGAAAGAAGTTTTTTTCCTATTGGACAGTGTAAAAATTTAGATTGAGGGATGTTTGGAAGTTAAAAGAATCTTCAGTAAAAGCGAAATTTATTGGTTTGGTCTTGCCCCCGTCAAAATGATGCCAGCGTAATTCATGAACATTTAAAAAATATATAGATACCTAAAAATATGTGTAAGCGATTTTGTAGTTAATAGATTCTTACTTCACAATAAGCTTGAAGTCTCAACAGTCTTCTGGATTCTGAATTTAATTCCCAGGTAATGAAAAAGTCGAATAAGAGGTAAAATAGTTTCAATATTCACTATATATTTTGAGAAACAGTCTATTGAATAGTTTAAAAAAAACCGTCTGTGATTATCTTTTTAATCGTTTCTAATGATTACGACATTTTTTACGGGATTATGAGGTACGCGAAATAATAAAATATTGTATCAGAAATAATCTTTTCTGAACTGATTCTTTTGTACACATTGTTTCTTTTTATACATACAATCGCAAAATTATTGAACCATTTGAAACGGGTTAAGACTCACATATTGAAAGAATATCCCTTGACAAAAATATTCCGCATTGTATCAGCACCTAGATTGAGAAAGACGGCGGGGTAATTGCTCGGGAACTTCTAACCCTCAGCAAACTACAGCTATTTTGTTCCACCTCAGAGGATAAACATTCGCTGGACAGGAGATTTTCCCAAATTTTGTTTTGCTTGTAACGTCGCAGAGGTAAAATTACGACCAATAGCAGTCAACATATATCTTTCCAAAGTAATATGTTAGCGCAAAAGAGAGGAGAAAAAGAGCTTTTGAGAATTCGAGTATCACAAGAGAGGCGTTTTTAGTGCTGTCTTAGTGAGAAACTACATTATGTTTCATTTTAGATAAGACTACTTGTTCTTCGGTCAGAAAAGTTTCTTTTTGTTACATTGTTATTAATCCATTTGCATATTTTTATTTTTGTGTACAAAAGATAAAGTTTCAATAATGTACTGGGAAGTTTTTTTTTTATTTTTTATTTATTAATAATATCCTACATAAATATTAAAAATCTTTTAATTATTATTATTATTATTGAAAGACGAAACTACACCGTAAAAAATTTATGTAACGTTATTCCATAAAATCGGTGGCAACGTAGTACTGCCTCCAATTTTATGGAGTAATTTAATATATATAATGATGTAATTAAAACTGATATAACTGGTGTAATCCCAGCTAAAAATGAACTGTAGTTTTTTTTACAGAAATGAGGTATTTTTCAAGTTTTTCTTCGGTCAACTGTAGTTTTTTTTGTAGTGCAATATCAACAGTAAAAACACTTCAGTTATTTTCCAGTTATTGACAAGTATTTTTTCAACCCAAAATTTAAAAAAATAGTAAGACTTTATGTCTACAGTAAAACGGCAGTGAATTTCAAGTGATTTTATAGCAATTAATTCACAAAAATTTTCGGTGATGTCTCTGCAGTCTGACTGCAGTTTCTGAAGAACTTTACAGGTCTTAATTTTGTAAGTATGATTATTATAATAGTAACTACAGTATAACAGCAGTTACTGTAAGATTCTTTTGCAAGACACAATGCCGTATGATTGTGTGATATTTCCCGAATTTTCTAAAGTGTTTAAAATTGTTTTAATTTTGTGAGAGTTGCATGTTATGAAACACACTTTTTGAATACTAATGATAATTAATACTCTTTCCAAGACTTTTAAGGACTTAATTGAAAGTCACATTCCTACCTAACGCAAAATTTTTAGTTCCTCTTTCATTTTAAGCTAAGATAAAAAAAATTAAATTTCACTATGATTTTCAAAATCAGAGAAAAAAATTAGTTAAATTTCAAAATCAAGGGAGGGGCAGTGGCATTAACCCACCTGTGCCCCTGCCCACTACGGAAAATTCTTAGTTTTTTTTTAACTTACTCTAAACGAATAAATTTTGCTATTTTTTTTTTCAAAATCGGAGAAAAATATTTTAATTAAATTTCAAAAACCAGGGGGGGGGGGCGGGAAATGAGAAATTTCTTCATTTTTTTATTGTAAGTTACTCGAAAAGTATACATTTTACTATGTTTTTGAAATAGAAGAAAAGGAAATTTTAATTAATTAACTTTTGAATTCCAGGGAGGGGCAATAGGTTTCTCCTACCCCCTACCCTATCCCTAACTGAAAATTCTTAATTCATCTTTTATTCTAAGATAATTAAAAAAAATTCAGTATGTTTTTCAAAAGCGAAGAAAATAGTTAACATTTAAATTCAAGGGAGGGGCAATCGCTCAGCTATGCCCCTTCCCCTAACAGGAAATTCTTAGTTTCTTTATTTTTAGTTAGTCGAAAAGAATAAATTTTACTACTTTTCAAAAGTGGAAAAAAATAAATTTTTATTAGTTACATTTTAAAATCCAGGGAGGGGAGGGCAATGAACCTCTCAACCCCCCCCCCCTCCCTCCCTCTTAATGTAAAATTTCTCATTATTCTATTCTAAGTTACTCGAAAAGTATAAACTTTACTATGTTTTTGAAAACAAAAGAAAAAGAATATTTAATTAATTAAATTTTTAAATTTAGGGAGGGGCAATAGCTCTCTTCTAACTTCGTTCCCCTAAGAGAAAATTCTTAGTTATTCTTTTATTTTAAGATAAGAGAAAAGATCAAATTTCACTATGTTTTTCAAAAATCAGAGAAAAAAATAGTTACAATTTAAAATCGAGGGAGGGGCAATGACTCACATATGCCCCCTTCCCCTAACAGAAAGTTCTTAGTTCCTTTATTTTAAGTTATTCGAAAAGAATAAATTTTACTATGTTTCTGTAAATTGGAGAAAAAAATTGCTAATTAAATTTCAAAATCCAGGGAGGGGCAATGAGTCTCACCCCCCCCACACACACACACACACACCACCACCACCACCACCCCTTAACTGAAAATTTCTTATTTATTTTCATTTTAAGTTACTCAAAATATTTACATAATGTTTTTGAAAACAGAAGAAAAGAAATTCTTATTAATTAAATTTTAAAATCAAGGGAGGGGCAATAGGTCTCCCTTGCTCACTGCCCCACTATCTTCATAACTAGTTTTTAGTTCCTCTTTTATTTTAAATTACTCGAAAAAAATTTACTATGTTTTTCAAAATCGAAGAAAAAGGAAATTTAATTAGATAAATTTCAAAATCGAGAGGGACAGTGGCCCAACCATTCTTTTATATGTCGCCCATGATTAGAAATTAGAAACACAGGTGGGTTTACTCATTGCATATTGCATAAATTGTCTTTCTTCCATATCGGACATACATATAACTTCCAGTTTTCCACTTTTACCTCATAAAAACAAAGAAGAACAACAAAAGAATAGTATAATTTTCTTCCTTTATTTTATTTAAATTTCTCATTTGGACATATGATTTATTTTTCAACCCCTTACAGCTGAATGTCTGACCCCATGGTTTCGTTGCAACTCCAGGAGAAGCATTAAAGAAACACCTCAACTCACGGAAACGCCGGCTTGTTTATGAAAATCGGCGCGAAGTACCACGTTGATTTGCTGAAAGAAGATAATTTATTTTGCAGTTTGGCGAAAAATATCACTACTGTTTATTGAAATAAAGTGGCTGTATGGGTATTTTTACATTCTCAATCGAAAGAAATTAATTTCAGATCCACACGATTGAGTTAATTTGAATAAAGTGATAACGATTTATAAACCGTCGCAATTTTTGTACAATCATCGTTAGTATTTCAAATCCAGATGAGATTGTACTATTAACGGTTAATGCATGCGAAAAAAAAAAAAATTAGGTCCATTTCATATTAACAGGATTAATTAAATTCAAATGTCATCCAAAACATTTGATAAAATTTTGTTTCTGACAATCCAGATAGTTCGATTTTACTTGATTTAGTGCACTTATCTATTTATAGTAATTAACAATGTTTTATTTCAGATTTACACTTGCTTCAATCCGTATGTTCTTTTAGATTAGGAGTTTCAGAATTTTTAAATATCTTACACAGATACTTATCTGTGCTTTGTATTAAAGTATGTTTTGATGTTCAGTTACACAAAAAATCAATACTGAACTTCAAATTATAACTTGATGCCTGTCTAGGATACCTACAATAAGTGCATAACATTTCACAGGTAAGTAACTTATTTTCTTTTTAGGAATGAAACAGTTTTATGTAATACAAAGCGGTTTGACACATTGTGTTAATAACATAATATACAGTTAATAATAATTTTTATTTAATGAGTACATACTCACTAATTATGTAAAATATTAAATTTTTTAAATGAAGCAATCTTTTTTTACTGTCATATGAATTGTGTTATTGTAAAAAGAAAATTTACACTTCTGAATGGTAATAGGGCCAAATTAGTTTTTTTCGTCAATTATGACACTTCTCAGAATCAAATAATAAAGGCAATATTTTGCAATATTATATTTCTATTCTACCCACTGTTAAAATTTAGTTTTTTCTTGATACTGATTTGTGAAACTCGTGGGATTTTTATCATATGGTCGATGAATGAATTTAGACTTTCAGAGCACTTTTTCAGATTTTCCCTGCAAGCGATCGAAGAATTATTTTTTTTTCCACATGACAGAGTTTTCATATGCGTTTAAATTTTTTAAATGATTTTTTCATTTATTAAGAAGGATATTGAATGAGCTTAGTACACCGTCATGTTACAATACACACAAGCTAATGTTAAACCACTGAAAATATCCTTAATTATTTTAAATGTTTTTTTTTTTTTTTTTTTTTTTTTTTTGCATAGGAGGACATTGAATGAGCTTAGTACACTGTCATGTTACAATACTCACAAGCTAATGTTAAACAAATGACAATATCCTTAAATTTACGTTAACACTTTGGCTGCCGCCCATTTTTCAAAATCTGTTCACAGGCATCGAATGCGTGACTTAGAGATCTGCACGGTTAGACCCGATCCCCTGAGTTGATTTCAGGGGGTGGTCCGGGGGGGGGCATTCCTTCCAGAGCAATGAGAGCCCCCCCCCCGGGCCACCCCCTGAAATCAACTCTGGGGCTTGCAGATCTCTAAGTCACGCATTCTGTGCCTGGGAACAGATTTTGTAAAATGGGCGGCAGCCAAAGTGTTAAGGTGAATTTTTGATCAAAATCCGCAACTAAAGGATTTCTCTTTTTTGTCCAACAATCAACTGGCAAATTTCACAAATTTTTCTGATGACTTAATGACTATTTTCAATTTTTTTTCATGCAACTGATTGACAAATTTTGCAATATATTTCTACCCACTGGTAAAATTTAGTTTTTTCTTGATACTGATTTGTGTGAGCTTAGTACACCGTCATGTTACAATACACACAAGCTAATGTTAAACCACTGAAAATATCCTTAATTATTTTAAATGTTTTTTTTTTTTTTTTTCCATAGGAGGACATTGAATGAGCTTAGTACACTGTCATGTTACAATACTCACAAGCTAATGTTAAACAAATGACAATATCCTTAAATTTACGTTAACACTTTGGCTGCCGCCCATTTTTCAAAATCTGTTCACAGGCATCGAATGCGTGACTTAGAGATCTGCACGGGCAGACCCGTGGCCCCAGAGTTGATTTCAGGGGGTGGGGGAACATTCCTTCCAGAGCAATGAGAGCTTCCCCCCCCCCGGGCCACCCCCTGAAATCAACTCTGGGGCCACGGGGTCTGCCCGTGCAGATCTCTAAGTCACGCATTCGGTGCCTGGGAACAGATTTTGAAAAATGGGCGGCAGCCAAAGTGTTAAGGTAAATTTTTGATCAAAATCCCCAACTAAAGGATTTCTCTTTTTTGTCCAACAATCAACTGGCAAATTTCACAATTTTTCTGATGACTTAATGACTATTTTCAGTTTTTTTTTTCATGCAACTGATTGACAAATTTTGCAATATATTTCTACCCACTGGTAAAATTTAGTTTTTTCTTGATACTGATTTGTGTGAGCTTAGTACACCGTCATGTTACAATACACACAAGCTAATGTTAAACCACTGAAAATATCCTTAATTATTTTAAATGTTTGTTTTTTTTTTTGCATAGGAGGACATTGAATGAGCTTAGTACACTGTTATGTTACAATATTCACAAGCTAATGTTAAACCAATGAAAATATCCTTAAATTTACGTTAACACTTTGGCTGCCGCCCGTTTTTCAAAATCTGTTCCCAGGCACCGAATGCGTGACTTAAGAGATCTGCATGGGCAGACTTGTGGCCCCAGAGTTGATTTCAGGGGGTGGTCCGGGGGGGGGGACATTCCTTCCAAAGCAATGAGAGCCCCACCCCCCGGGCCACCCCCTGAAATCAACTCTGGGGCCACGGGACTGCCCGTGCAGATCTCTAACTCATGCATTCGGTGCCTGGGAACAGATTTTGAAAAATGGGCGGCAGCCAAAGTGTTAAGGTAAATTTTTGATCAAAATCCCCGACTAAAGAATTTCTCTTTTTTGTCCAACAATCAAGTGGCAAATTTCACCAAATTTTCTGACGACTTAATGACTATTTTCAGTTTTTTTTCATGCAACTGATTGACAAATTTTGCAATATTATATTTCTACCCACTGGTAAAATTTAGTTTTTTCTTGATACTGATTTGTGAAACTCGTGGGATTTTCATCATATGGTCGATGAATGAATTTAGGCTTTCAGACCACTTTTTCAGATTTTCCCTGCAAGCGACAAGGTACAAGTGTGCTGTTTTTTAAACATTTCCGCCCAGTGGCCCTTTTTATCTAGAATCAACACTAGGATAGTGATGATTCTAGAAAAAAGGACTGCTGTGTGCGAATTTTTAAAAAAGGGCACTCGCAGAACAGAAGTGTAAAAATCTAGGCGCCAGCAGGCAGTTTCTCACCACTAAATTTTATTAGTTCTCTTCACTTAAATTCTTACAAAAAATTTAGGTGAAATATTAGACAAAAAATAACAAATAAAATTTAGTGGTGAGAGACTGCCCATTGGCACCTAAATTTTTTTCTTGCATTTGTGTACCTTGTTCACAAAAAATAATTTGAATTGGTTTTCTTAGACTCCTTTTTTATTAGTGGTGTACCGAGTAGTACTTTGGCCGAGTACCGAGTACTCGGCCACTGACTACTCGACCGAGTACCGAGTACTCGGCCACTGACTACTCGACCGAGTACCGAGTACTCGGCCACTGACTACTCGACCGAGTACCGAGTACTCGGCCACTGACTACTCGACCGAGTACCGAATACCGAGTAGTTGTGTAATAAGAAAAACTTACTTTTATTTGTATGTGTGAAACTAAATTTTAATCTTGAATTATTTTATGAGGGGTTTTTGCTTAACTTTTTTTATATTTTGTACACATATTGTTAAATACTGAGTAAATAGTTTTATGAATTATTACATATATTATACATTGATATTCGAATAACTTTTTACTGATCAGTTTGAAATTCTTACAACTACTCGGTATTGGCCGAGTACTCGGCCAAAATTTCGCCGAGTACCGAGTACTCGGCAAATTGGCCGAGTATGCCGAATACTCAGTATTTACCGGGTACTCAGTACAGCTCTATTTTTTATCAATAGAATTTTGCAATGTTTTCCTGTGACAGATTGAATTTTGCGATTTTTCCCCCATTTAATGTTATTATGCATTCCTTTTTTTAAATATTAATATTCAATAACTATTTTTCAATTATCAGTTAATGTGACTTATTTAGCAGTTTTTCAGCTGCAATCGGTCGACAAATTTCACATTTTTTCCTGCCACCAACTGAAGAATCTTGTGAGTTTTGTCTCGATTGATGAATTTCACGATTGATTTCTGCAACAGGTTTTCAAGTTTCACAATATTTTAAAGCAGCCGACTGAAGAATTGTTCTGGTTTTTTTTTTCAATAATGGTTGTTGGTTGTGTTTATGATGGCCAGTTATCAGCACGAGGGATATAGGCCCTAACGGGGGAGAGTGCCCTCCGTGGTGGTCTTTCTAAGGGAACTTTTATGCTTGGAAAACCAAGGTCCGAAGAAAACTCTAAAAGATTAGGCCGACGGGCGCTAATGGGATCGAACACAGCACCTCCCGTCCTACCAGCTTCGAGAGCAGAACCTCTCGGCCACTGGTGGAGCTTTTCAATAATGGACTGGGGAATTTCATAAATCTTTTCATTGAGTGAGTAATGATTTTTGCAATTTTTTTCACGCTACCAATTCTCAAGTTTTGCAATATTTTATTTCTACTGATCGGGGAAATGTGCGGGAGCTTCCTTGCGATCGATTTGCAAAACTCGTGCGATTTTTTTCATATTGTCGATGGTTGAATTACGCAGATTTTCACCACGTCCGATCGAAGAATTTCATTATTTCTCTTACTTTTTTAATATTTTCATCCTTTTAGATCGGATTTTTTTACAGAGCCCTCCGATAAATGTCATTTATAATATATAAAAATTTCATAGAGAAGTGAGGGTGTATTCCAGGTGGTGCAACCCCCACTTTTCAAAATTTTGCCGCCATCTCTCATGTAACTTGTTAGAAAGGCCCCATCACCACTTATTTATGTTATGCACATCCGGCTTTCCTCACCCGCTTTGCCCGCCCCCCCCCCTCCAAGGGGGAACTTTTCTAAATTTTGCCAACATGCCTTGTAACATATTGTTGGAAAGGCCTGTGAGCACTTATTCATGTTGTGCACATCCGGTTCCCCCCCCCCCCAGGGGGCACTTTTCTAAATTTTGCAGTCACCCATCATGTGACATATTGTAGGAAAGGCCTAATACCACTTATTCATGTTATGCACATCTGGTTTCTCCCCCCCCACTTTGCTCCCCCCTGAGGGGGCACTTTTCTAAATTTTGCTGACACCCCTCGTGTGACCCATCGCTGGAAAGGCCAATGACTACTTATTAAGTTATGCACATTTGGCTTTCCTCCCCACACTTTGCCCCCTCCAAGGGGGGGCACTTTTCTAAATTTTGCAGTCACCCATCATGTGACATATTGTTGGAAAGGCCTAATGCCACTTATTCATGTTATGCACATCCAGCTTCCCTCCCCCACTTGCCCCCCTCAAGGGGGGCACTTTTCTAAATTTTGCAGTCACCCATTATGTGACATATTGTTGGAAAGGTCTAATACCACTTATTCATGTTATGCACATCCGGCTTCCCTCACCCCACTTTGCCCCCCCCAAGGGGGGCACATTTCTAAATTTTGAAGTCACCCATCATGTGACATATTGTTGGAAAGGCCTAATACCACTTATTCATGTTATGCACATCTGGCTTCCCTCACCTGACTTTGCACCCCCAAGGGGGGCACTTTTCTAAAGTTTGCAGTCACCCATCATGTGACATATTGTTGGAAAGGCCTAATACCACTTATTCATGTTATGCACATCTGGTTCTCCCCCCCCCACTTTGCTCCCCCCTGAGGGGGCACTTTTCTAAATTTTGCCGACACCCCTCGTGTGACCCATTGCTGGAAAGGCCAATGGCTACTTATTCAAGTTATGCACATTTGGCTTTCCTCCCCACACTTCCCCCCCCAAGGGGGGCACTTTTCTAAATTTTGCAGTCACCCATCATGTAACATATTGTTGGAAAGGCCTAATACCACTTATTCATGTTATGCACATCCGTCTTCCCTCCCCCCACTCTGCCCCCCCCCCCCCAACGGGGCACTTTTTCTAAATTTTGGAATCACCCATCATGTGGCATTTTGTTGGAAAGGCCTAATACGACTTATTTATGTTATGCACATCCGGCATTTCTCCTCATATTTTCTAATAAATTTTTAAAAGGCTACAGTCAAACTGCAAAAAAAAATGTAGTTGGGAGACTGCGGTGATTTGGCACAAATCCCTGCAGTTCTTTTGAAGTCGACATAACTATAAATTTACTGCGGTGAGTGTGTAGTTATCAACTACACATTTACTGCGGTTAATTTATAGTTATGTCGACTTCAAAAACACTGCAGGGATTTGTGCCAAATCACCGCAGTCTTCCAACTACATTTTTTTTAAAGTTTCACTGCAGTTCATTTTTAGCTGGGATATCACACATTAGTGTAACGTCACACCAGTTATGTAGGTTAAATTACTCAATAAAATGGAGACAGCAAGGCTGTCACCAATTTTATGGAGTAACATAACAAAAAATTTTTACAGTGTACTTTGAAAAACATATTGAAAGATGATTGCACTATTATTTAATTTGTAATATGTACTTATTATACTTATGCTGTCTGAAATATAAATAATACTTTAACCTGTTATAAATGACATGCATATTAGCTTTCTTTTAAATCCAAGAAGAAAGAATCGGAATTGTGAAAAATGTCGTCTTCCGGTTTTTCGACGGATTTTTAAGTTTTAGAAGATCCTGAACACTACGTGACTGTTTTTAGAAAACGCGCGTCTGTATCTGTATATCTGTGTGTGTGTATGTGACGCAAATTTTGTGGACGCTCTAACTCAAGAACGGATGATTCGATATCTTGCTTCTGATTAAACCTTGATAATGCTGTTAGTAATAAAAAAAATCAGAATTTTGATTTTGAATGTTTAAATGGACGGTGGACGTTTAAAAAAAAATATTTTAATTTTCATAATAGAAATTGGAAATTTTGTCCACATATACATTTCACCATAAATATATAGAAAACCTTCAAAGAAATTTCCAATCTTATTATAATTTTAAGATCTTTTAAAAATCTTAAAGTTTTAAAATGCTCATTGCGATTTAATTTTTTAGATACTTCCTCGATTTTTGATTTTAATCACGTTAAACTCTATTACAAACAAATCTGTGTATAGTTTTTTTTAATCCCTTAAATAGTTAATTTTTTAGATATATTTTTCTGAATTCGATATCGATTTTCATCAAAATTCTGTCTTATAATAAGCTAAAAATCAAATTTTATTGTCTTAATGAAGTCGAATTTTAAAATGCATACACAGTTTCTTTTTAAGCAATATCAGGATTCTTCCTTATCAGTTTCATGCATTTTGATCAAAAATTAAGTAGCAAGGGTCATTTCAAAAATAAAAAAAGCTGAAACATCAGTAATGAGAAAAACAGATTTAAAGTATATTAAAAGACCAAAAATTTGTTTGCGAACAGAATTAAAACACGCGTAACTTTGCGTAAAATAATCGCATCTGTATGCGGTTTTCCATAAATGGCGTAGTGCAAATTGGAGAAAAATAGCACACACATAAAGAAATGTCGATTTTGCTCAAATAAAGGTTCACAGGCCCCTTAAATGTTCATATATAATCTCAAGCTGAACCGAAATTCCGAAGTTATAGTTAAATTATTTATAGTTAAATTATTTACAATAGCTGAAGATTCATAAAAGTTTATTATGTCAATATCAAGGCCAAGCGATTTTTAGTTTTGTTTTTCATACTTTACTCAGATTTTCAAAATTATATACCCCAAAATTGTTTTAAACCACTAAATTTCTTTTCTTACTCTTAATATGATACATAATAGATACATATACGATACATAATACAGAAATAGATAAGTTGTCTCAATATAATTACTCAAATTTAGGAAAAATAAGAAAATAAAGTATTAAAATCCGACACAGTATATAATTGCAAAAATTCAAAGAAAATTAATAAAATTCATAAAATTGTTAAGCTTATACATATTTAATGAGACATATCATGAAACAGGTACGTTAATTCTGAGGCAAATTCGCAGCATATATTCATATAGGTTATGCAAACACTATAAGTTGACACTATGACATTATGATTTTCATGACCATAAGATTTAGGGGTTATGTTTGGTTCTTAATCAAGCAATTGGTTTTTTTATGTACTTTATGCACATGCTTTATTGTTATAAATAATTCAGCAAGCATTTTTTTTAGAAATAAGAAAAAAAAATACTAAATTGTAGAAGAAATAGCCTGTAACATGGATTTTGAAAGCAAAACATAAAAACCTCGAAAAGTACGGTTAAGCGTTATACTTCAATTATAAAAAGGAATAAACGGTCAAGTGCGAGTATTACTCGCGTACAGGGGGTTCCGTACAATAAATATATCAATTAGTAATTGTATTATTTAAAAAAAACCGTTGCTAAAAGAATACTAACACTTTGTAAAAAATTATGCAAAGTAGGGTTGGGTATAACAGTATATACTAGAAAAATGTAAATGAATATACCATGAAAGTTCAAAGAGATATGGAACCTAAAAAATATCAAATACAGCTATTCAATATAACTCATTTTTACTTTCTTCTATCTTTACAAGAAGAAAGTATTGGATTCGTGAAAATTTTCGAATTCCGGTTTTCGATGGATGTATACTTTTTAGGGTACAGAGGTAATGAAAAACATGTTTTTACAAAATGTCTGTCTGTGAGTCTGTCTATCTGTGTGTCACACAAATATTGTAGGCGCTGTGACTTAAGAACTATTGAACGGAATTTAATAAAACTTTAGATTGATTTAGTCCCTGATATAAATTGGTGCTGATTACTTTTTGGTGTAAATCGCTCAACAGGTAGCGCTACTATGCTGCAATTTTTCCGATTTCCGCAATAGCTGTATCTCAAGATCTAATGCATGAATTTTCATCAAACTTTACATTCAGTTAGTCCCTGTTATGAACTGATTCTGATAAGTTTTTGGGGTAAATTGCCAAAGAGGTGCCACTGTAACTCAGAAGTTTTCACGATTTCCGTAATAGCTCTATCTCAAAAACTAATGCACGAATTTTCACCAAACTTCTAATTCAATTAGAAGTTCACGAATGTTGTCCCGGATTAGATTTTGGTATAAATCGCTTAACTGGTGGCGCTGCTGTGCTGCATTTATCAGGAAATATTGACATGTATGAGATAGAAGAAAGTTTTGGGATTGATACATCCGGCTAGTTTAATATTATTTTAATCTCTTTATGATGAACTTAATTCGGTACTGACAATAAAAGAAATACATATTTAAACTTCATTTGTCATTTCATAAAACTTAATTCATCATAGTAATAACCTTTCTTTCTAAAGTGCAGCTAAAACAAAACATTCGTTCAAAGTTCACATTTGGCATTGTGCTAAGAGCGCTTCGAAAAAAGGTCACAAATTTGCAACGTCGCCTTGGTACTTGCCGCATTTTCCAGGTAGGTTTTTAATTAACTTTTAAAGCCACTCGAGGCGTATTAAAAGAGCCATTCAATGCAAATTGTCGCGAATCCCATTGTATTTATGTAATTCATTCTAATTAAGGGGTCTCAGGGTTCTCAAAAATTGGAAAAAAGGAAAAAAAAAAAAAAGAGACCATATTCAACATTTAATATCTTAAAATGTATATCATTTTAAAACACAATTTTTATTGAGATGAAAGATATAAGTGCGTTCTTTCATTTTATGTATTTAAAAATTTGCAAGATGAAGAATTAGCATTTACAGGGTGCTCCAAACAGTCAGACATTTGATAAGCAGAATATTGGTATAACTGCTTACGCGCACGATTAGAAAATATATATTGCAACTAGAATAAAAATTTTGGCGCCTACTTATACTTCAGATTATAATAATTACCCTAAACCTAAATAAGTTTGTATTTAAAGCATTTTTATATTTTTAATACAAAGTTGTATTTAGCGAATAGAAAATTTTGAAAATTTTAACAATATAATTACTTAAAAAATATTTTTTGGAACAATAAAAAGGTAATTTTAGGTTCAGTTTATACAGATTAATATAAAACGTGAAAATATATTATAAAAATATAATATTTAATGAAAATATAATATTTTGAAAATTTCATGAAAAAATATTCAAAAGTTTTTGAGATATCGTGCGCGTTAAGCCAAAAAAAGTCAATTTGAGAAAAATGACTTAAATTGAAGGAAACAATTATATTAAAATGTTCAGAAAAGATGGAAGATTAATATCTAAAAAAAAAAATAAAATCAAAGAGATTTTGGAAGCTTTAAGCGTCCTGAGACCCCTTGAATTAGTCTGTTTTTAACAATTTGACGTTTATTGCTTTTATACTGTTACTGGTCATTGCATTACACACATATATCATTAAAAGTTGTTATCTAGGCTTTAAAAGCCAATGGTACATAGAGTACGTCGCCCCTGTCATTATGTATGTCCAAACCGTCCATATCTTTAAGGGTTTATATCTCGGCTGATTACTGACAATTTTTTTCGAAAATCATGATTAACAATACTTTTATACTTCTGCTACGATAGGTACCTCCAGCTCTGCTCAACAGTTTTGCCGAATGCCCGTAAATCGAAATTTGTGTGTAACGGAAAAATGCGATTTTCTCAAAAACTATGTGACCTTGGGTAATCGCTATAATTTTCCTGCAAGGTTTAAATTAACGTCTACTCCCTCTAATTTTTTCATAATTTTAGCTTCAGTAGATTTGGAATTAGATGGGGGGGGGGGACTTATTTTTGCGCTACATTTTCGACTATATCTTTGAAAATATAATACCTAAAATTAAAAGAAATGTATTTTTGAATTCAGCGTTACGAAAGCTTTCACACGATATACAAAGAAAATATTTTTTTTTCAAGCAACTGAATTTGCCCCGATACATTTTTACTAAATATATTTATAAATGTTTAATAATCTGAAAATATGTGGGTCAACAGTCTTTATTACTTCCCCGAATTTGAACCTTCCACGCTCCACAGTTTACGAGTAAAATGGCTGTGACAGGCAGACAGACAGACAGGCAGACAGACAGACGGACAGACACAAGAGTGATCTTATAATGGTTCCGTTTTCATTTTTTAAGTACGGAACCTAAAAAATTAAAAAACAATTGAGAATTAGAATTATGATTATTAATTTTTATTTAATAAGAATGCAATTCATATAAGAAAAGGGAAAAATATTTGCTGTCAAATTACATTAAAAGTTATAGTTGTTAAACTTTAAAAACTGTTTTTTTCCCACTCTGTATCGCATTGAGATTTCTTTGAAAAGGAGGTGCACGTTATACGGCGAATGTACATAAAAATAGAAAAATTTAGTCTAGAAATTTAGGTTCATGTTATGCACCGAAGCGCTCTATACTCAAGAATATATGGTATTTTAAGTTTAAGACAGAAAACATTTAAGTTGGTTTTATATTTACATCATTATTCATTCTGATATAAAAAATAGTCTAATAAATAAATAAAATAAATTCATTTCTGCTATATCAGTGAATAAATACATTACGAAAAAATATATCTCGTTAAATTTACTTCCTTTATTTATCTAATGAGAAATTTATTCTTTAAGAATAAACTCTGAAAGTTGGAAAATTGCTGCAAAAACTTAGCAATGAAAGTCAAAAACGATAAAAGCTGTGGTTAAAAAGAAATCAATGAATGAAAGTGTGTAGCCGAGACAACATTTCTACAGGCTTTCCATTTCCGCCTTCTTTGTGGGCATGAAAATAGCTTAGTACACCTGACCAGCACGCAACTTATCTTTTTGATGCACGTCCTGTCAACGAGTGTGCATGTTTATAAGCAATTTGCTTCAGCAAGGGGTAAATTTATGGATAAAGTATTAATAAATTATCACATATATTTGAGTTTCAAAACATTAAGTGTGGAGATATGCGTGATTTTTTGCTATAATTCATCGGGTCAAATTTAAATCATTGTGCATTTGTAGTTTACTAATTCTTTTTAAATACGTATTTTTCAAATACACATGTTTAAATATACATTTTTAAAACAAGTCGGAAATTGTACGTCAAACGTGGCAAATGAGGTGCATTCGTACTATAACTAGTTTTATAAATATTCAGATCTCTGTGTAACAGCTGTTGCAGTCTTATGCAAAAATGCATGAATGCAAAATTTATTACGATTATAAATATTCAATTCAGTAATACGAAAATAAGACTGGCTCCATCTTAAACAGGACGGAAGCCTAGAATCATTACCTATCATGGGATATTATTGAATTAATTACGTATAATAGGATTTCATAGAATGAAGAAAACTTTTATTAATATCTTTTTAACCTTTGATTCGATGTTCATAAAATTTAAAATGACTCTACAAATTCTGCAACGATTATGCATATTAAATTTGAAATCATTCTGTTGGTTAGTTTGTACTCTGTTACATGCAGAACGGACAGACAGGCGGGCAGATCATAAGACGACTATAGGTGCTACGTATCTACCATTTACGAACGCACTTAAAATTATAACCTTAATTTTATTTTATTTAATCAGCTATATTTATTAATACAAATATAGAAAATTTAGACATTCGCAATATTATGTAATTATGTTTCTAGAGCAAGTAAATACAGCATTTGAACTAGTAAATAATGTCATTGTTGTTGAAATATGTATTCACGTGAAACCTGCCTTCTAAATGTTTATTTGAATTTTAATTGTTTGTGGCTGTCTTGAAATTTTGTTTCTGTTTTCTAGTAGTTAATATTTTGACATGTAATGTGCATGTTGTTCATTTAAGAAAAAATTTCTCTTAAATATATTTTTGCTATTTAACCCGGGGAATGCTCGCGCATATACATGATATGTACGATTTATACTTTGTCACGAATAAATTCAGACAAAAATCGTCATGTTGTTTAATTTTTGACATTGCTCGCAAATATTGCGATAAAATAATTTGATGATTACTTCTCGAAAAATAGTGGTGAGAAATGTAATAACCGTGCGCACCATGGGTGTGTCATGCCCTGCGCAAGCAATTCCGGGTTAACTGCGCATCTTACTGTGTCTTGCTACATGTTTAAGCAGTGTATTTTACAATTTAGTTTTAACGATTGTGCCGGAATAGGACGACCCATAAATACGACAATGTTCTTGTATTTAAAGCCGTAACGCAAAGCTTGTAAATAAATGCTTATATAATAAAACAACGAATTTCAGGAACAAGACGCAATCACAGAAAATTTGGGGGGTAAGAGATAGATAAAATTAAACTTATCACTATTAACAATGTGTATCGCGTAAAGTTGGTTAATAAACTAATTTGGAATTTTATTAATGAAATGGACACAGGTATTATTGAAAACAAAATTGATAGTGAAGTTAATATGAAAAGGTTTGTTACGAATTATTATCCAGGTTTCACTGAGTTTATAAAAACATTTTTAAAAGTGTTTGGTTTGAGTTTAATTGAGAAGAAGTCTCCTCCAAAAATAAAGACGATTTTAAGCACAAAAATTGATACGATTGATAAGGACGACATTCGGGATTATATATTATCCTATTTATTAGGGAGGAGGCTGTTAGAAATTATTTTGTAGGTACACTGTAAAACATCTTCATATTAAGTTAGTGATATTATTTTAATTATTTTTAGTTTAAGAAACTAATCAGTAGTCCTGTACGAGACAACAATGCAATATTTGAATTTATTTTCTGGTACATTTTACATATATTTAATATTAGAATCATTTTTGGGTAGATTTCGTATGAAATACTACCTATTGGGATCGTTCCTATGTTGGAATTTCTGAAAAATTTTTGCAGATCTACACCGATCATGACTCCTAGAACCCAAAACCACCCTCAGTAAAAAACTTTATATATCTATCTATCTATGTATCTATCTATCTATCTATATATATCACTTTCTTCTGGACACGATAACTTTCGTAATTCTGCACCAATCTCTTCCAACTGATACATAAAATCAAAGGGCATAAAATCTCGGTCAAGTTCGTTAATGGGCAAAATCGGACCAAGGGGATGGAAATAGGGAGGGGTTTTGCGAAAACCGAAAACCCCCCATCACTTCTTAATTTTTGTACATATCAAATCAGTTTAAAGATTTTATTACTTCTGAAAATAGGGCCGAAATTTTATGTATCATAGATTTTTGATAAAGTTAAAAATGGGCTCAAGGGGCGCAAAAATAGGGTTTTTGGGAGAAAAAAATTCATAACTTCGTCAATTCTCAAGATATCAGTTCCAATTAATTTTATTATAAATCTCCTTAATATTATCTACAACTTTCATATTCACAAGTTTTTGATAGGACAAATTCGTACCGAAAAAAAAAATTAAAACCGAAAACAAAAAGGGGGTTTGAAGAAGTAAAAAATCCATAACTCCGTCAATTCAAAAGATATAAAATCCCCATGAAATTATCATATATCTTCTTACTATTGTCTACAACATCTATATCGACAAGTTTTTGATAGGACCAATTCTTACAGCAAAAACAAATTAAAATACATAAAGGTTGAAGAAAAAAATCATCTAAGTAAGGGTGTATTCAAATCCAAACTGCGTATTTTCTGACTCATTTTACAATTCATTTTTGCTCTCAAAGGCTTCCAATTGGTACGTTTTCTTACTCAGAAACTATATAATGTACCGTAATGGTCGATTTTTTGATAGAGGCAGAATATACTTAAAAAAATGCTGTTAAAGTGGGCATTTTGAACCGAATTTCCCGAAGCGGATTGTGTTGGAAAAATCATTGCATTAAGGATGCACTCAAATCCAAACTGCTTATTTCTGACTCATTTTTAAATTCATTTTTGCTCTCAAACGCATTTAATTGGTATATTCGCTTATTCAGAAACTATATAATGTACCGCAATGATCGATTTTTTGATAGAGGCAGAATATATTTCAAAAAATTATGTCAAAGTGGGCATTTTGAACGGAATTTCCCGAAGCAATTGTGTTATCACTTTCTTCTGGACACGATAACTTCCGCAATTCTGCACAAATCTCTTCCAAACTGATATTCAAGGGACAAATCAAGGGACATAAAATCTCAGTCAAGTTCGTTAATGGGCAAAAGCGGACAAAGGGGATGGAAATAGGGAGGGGTTTTGTGAAAACCGAAAAAACCCCATAACTTCTTTATTTTTGTACATATCAAATCAGTTTAAAGTTTTTATTACTTCTAAAAATAGGACCAAAAATTTATGTATCACAGATTTTTGATAAAATTAAAAATGGACTCAAGGGGCGCAAAAAATAGGGTTTTTGTTGAGAAAAAAATTCCTAACTTCGTCAGTTCTCAATATATCAAATCCAATTAATTTTATTATACATCTCCTTAATAATATCTACAACTTTTATATTCACAAGTTTTTGATAGGACCAATTCGTACTGCAAGAAAAAAAAAACGAAAACAAAAAAAGGGGGTTTGAAGAAGAAAAATTTTCATAACTCCGTCAATTCACACGATATAAAATCTTCTTGAATTTATCATATATCTTCTTAATATTGTCTTCAACATTTATATAGACAAGTTTTTGATAGGGCCAAATCTTAAAGCAAAAACAAATTAAAAATACATAGCGGTTGACGAAAAAAATCATCTTATTAAGGGTGCATTCAAATCCAAACTGTCTATTTTCTTACTCATTTTTAAATTCATTTTTGCTCTCAAACGCATCCAATTGCTAGATTCTCTTATTCAGAAACTATATAATGTACAGTAATGATCGATTTTTTGATAGAGGCAGAATATATTTCAAAAAATGATGTCAAAGTGGGCATTTTGAACCGAATTTCACGAAGCGATTGTGTTAGAAACGAAAAATATTGCCCTACTGAGAAAATAAATGTTTATTAATCAAGTTTTAATTAATTGAAAGAAAAATAAAAACACAGGTCGCTTATAAATCTTTTAAAAAATCACGTCAGCATGTTTCATATATATATATATATTTTTTTTTATTAAAAATTAATCTGAAAATGTGCCAGAAAATTTCGAGTTGTTGGGTATAGATTTTTTTATTTTTTTTTTTAATATCGCTTTAACATGATTCTCATAAAACCAGCTATTTTATAAAAAGGAAATAAAAACTCGTCAAAAGCAGACAGATAAAACTGTTAAAGTGGATTTATATCTAATAGACCATGGGACGAGTTGCGAAATTGTTAAAGTCCGTTTACTAACTCCGGGAACTAAGAAATTTTACATGCAATACAATTATACAATACTTATTAACTAAAAAACGCAAAGTTCACCAAAAAATATTTGCACATTAATTTTTTATACCAATTTAAAGTGGTACCCTAAAGCTGACATTATAAAGGTAATGTTCAGTGTTTTGGTTAGTATTTTCACTTTTAAATAAGAATGAAGATAAAATTTATTGAACTGTCATCATTTACTAATAAATATTAAATACTGACAATATAATATTATCTTTAATATTAGTATTGTATTTAATATTTGCTGTTTAAGAAGTTGAATATTTTTTAATATATTTTACACGAATGTAGCTTAAATAATAGGTTAAATGAAACTTGAATGTTAAAATAATAGAATTAAAATACTCTACATTCAGAATGTATATTTTAACCCTAATGAAGTAATAAATATAAAATTTAAGGATTTGCCCTCATATGTCGACTACTATATCAATTGTTGAAAAGAGCAATTTTGACTCTTAAACTCGACATTCCCTTTAACTATTAAATTTTTAAGGTAAAATCATTTCTAATAAAACTAACAATTTTTTTTAGTACTTCTAATAAAACGATAAAAGGTTTAAGTAACACAAGGCTCTTTTTAACATAAAATTAAATATTCAAAAATTGCTCAACTAAAGCTGCTACCTTTTCTGATACTAGCAGGCAGCTTTTTCAAAAACTAAATTGGAAACTGGGATCTTGAAAGATACAAGCAACATTCTTGCTCACATAATTGTAATGGGACAAACATCATAACCTGATATAAAAAATGTCATGACATATAATTTAACTGTCTATCCCCCACCTATAGCAAACCCTGATTGTTCTATCGTAAAAACAAATAACGCAGCATTGACTCATTCTGTGCTGAAATCAGTGGATCAGTATCAAATTCCGAGTGAGATCCCTGAAAATAATGCCTTAATTTTGGACGGTATGGGAGTTTTGCAACAAATGCAGAACATTCCAAATACTTTTGGAGATCTTGCTTTACAAGTATTGGAATATATTATTGGTATGGGTGTTAGCTACAAATCTAAAGCAATTCACTTTGTAACTGAGACATATCCTATTTTCAACATTTAGTGCAGCGAGTGACAAAGAATGGCTACAGGAGATGAAACTGCTATTAAAATATGAAGTTCAGCGCAAAAGAAAAAAAAAAAAAAAAAAAAAAAAAAAAAAAAAAAAAACCTCATCAGTTAAAATTTCTAGCAAATGGGTCAAATAAGGCAGCTTTGGTTGAATTTCTTTTTAAAAAATGGTCCTCAGTAGATCCCCCAATTCTGAAAAGTGTATTGTTGATTGTTGCACATGGGGGAAAAGTGTCATATCATAAGCGGTGAAAACCTTCATCTGATAGTAAGGGATATGCCCGAACTGCATTCTGATCACAAGGAAGCAGACACAAGAATGCTGTTGCATGTAGAAAATGCTTCGATATGTTTCATACATGTTATTATTAAAAGTTCGGACACATGTTTTCATCCTCTCACTTTGTACGAGTAGATTTTTAACAACAGAATTATATTTGTTTCTGGGTACTGCGAGTAATTTAGAATTTCATAATGTTTTATCTATCGCTACTATTTTAGGTCCAGACATTTGTGATAGTTTAATAGACCTTCGCAGTTATACAGATTGCCACAGTTGTAGTGCCTTTAAAGACAAGGGCAAAATTAAAGCATTGACTATAATGAATAGTAAAATTGACTATAATGAAAAATAAAATTGACTATAATGAAAAGCAAAATTGTTTATATTGATGTATTTAAAGGGTTTGGAACTTCTTGGACTTTATCAAGTGCCCTTATTCAAAACCTTGAACTATTTGTTTGTGAACTTTATGGCCAACCTACTAAAACCTCAGTAAATGATTCAAGATACACTTTGTTTAAATTGAAGTTTAAAATTGATGTTGCTTTACCACCAAATTATGATGCTTTAGTATGCCATATTAAAAGGGCAAACTATCAAGCATAATATTCATCGTCGGTGTTTCCAAAACATAATGAGTGTCCCTAATCCTGCTGAACATGGATGGATCATTAATGGGATAAATATAAGGATTTGTTGGAACACAATTCTTTGTATTCCATATAGTTTACTAAAAAACATTTTGTGCAAGTGCCAGAAGACCGTTTGTTTATCAAGTAAATGCTCATGCAAATCAAATGGAATTTCTTGCTACGAATTATGTTCATGTACTAATTGGAAAATTCCAATGAACAAAATGAATTTTTCAGTGATACTTTTGAAGTTGATTCAGACATATGAAGATATTGATAGTTTGCATAATGTAGATGATATTTTCTAAAAAATGTACCAAAATAAATAATATTATACATAAAATATGCCTAAAGTAAAGTTTTTATTTAAGACAAGTATTTAAGCATGAAACAATGTGATCTTATTGATGGACTTCCTAGTTGCGTGGCAACTTAACATCCAGTTGAAGAAGTGATCGTGTTGCAAGGGCATTAGGGAGCCTTAAAAAATGAATGTTTAAACGTGGCTGGTAGCCACAATGAGAGAAATCACTAGAAAAGTTAAGAAAAGAATAACTTAAAGTGAGAACTTGAAGTACTAAAAGTTTAACAATGTAAGAGAAAAAAGAAAATTTAGATAAAAAAAAGAAAAAGAAATTCCATTAGTTGCAAAAAGGACAGGCGAAAAAGCTACCAAGGGATATCCCATCTAAAAAAAGGGTGACTCTTTTCAGTGACCATACATTAAGTTTAAGTTGGTTAAAAATGCTATTTATATAGCAGATAAGCAGTATTATATTTAAGCATTACCAATTTTCTAAAATCATTTAGATATTGTTTGTCTAATTTTTCCTGTAACTTAAGCATTTTATTAAGAGGTAAGTGCATTATATCAAAGTCTCTTTACTGTTATTATGTTGCTTAAAGAGCCTTGTGTTACTTAAACCTTTTATTTATTAATTAGAAGTATTCGAAAAAAAATGTTAGTTGTATTAGAAATGTTTTTACCTCAAAAGTTTAATAGTTAAAGGGAATGTCAAGTTTAAGATTCAAAATTGCTCTTTTCAACAGATGATGTAGGTGTCGACATATGAGGGTAAATCCTTAAATTTTATATTTATTACTTCATTAGGTGTTAAAGCATACGTTCTGAAAGTATAGAGTATTTTTATTTTATTATTTTAACTTTCAAGTTTCATTTAATCTATTATTTAAGCTACATTCATGTAAAATATATTAAAAAATATTCAACTTCTTAAACAGCAAACATTAAATACAATACTAATATTAATGAAAATATTTTATTGTCAGTATTTAATATTTATTAGTAAATGATGACAATTCAATAAATTTTATCTTCATTCTTATTTAAAAGGGAAAATACTAACCAAAACACTGAACCTTTATCATGTCAGCTTTAGGGTACCACTTTAAATTGGTATAAAAAATGAATGTGCAAATATTTTTTGGTGAACTTTGCATTTTTTAGTTAATAAGTATTGTATAATTGTATTGCATGCAAAATTTCTTAGTTCCCGGAGTATGTAAACGAAAACTGGTTTTTAGCCACTTTTGATGCTTCGTCCCATGGCCTATAATAATGATTTAATTTTTGTTGGTGAAATTAGTATACTTAACTTCGAAATCTACCTCTGCCTCTAGGCCGGGCCGGCAGGGATTTTTTTTAAATTCAAACAACTTGTTTTAAAGATATATGAATGAACTGTAAATGCTACATACTTTCGATACCATTTTCAATACCGAACATATCATAATAAACTTCAATATCCTCTATTATTTACATGGTAATCGGGGTATATTTATGCGATGTAGAGAGCGGAAGGACGGAAGGACAGAGAGACCCTGAGGCAAACCGAATTAATAAACACTTTTGAAATGTTTTGAAAAGTATTAAAAATGTGTAATCCAGTTCTGCCGTTAATGTGTTTGAATATGCTCAGTCAGAAGAAATCCGCTGTTCAATGTTATAATTTTTTTCGTTTTCAAAAAACTAAATTTCAGCTATTTTTCTTTCAATAATTTTCACTTACGTTATATCCTCCTAAGACAGCATATGAAATCGTGTATGTTGCCTTGTGATATAATATAATAATATAAATGTATTTTTAATAATGTGTTCATATGATAAATATTTCATAAGATGTTCTATTTGAAATGTACCTTACATTCGAAAATACAATAATTAAAAGCTATAACTTAAATATATGATAAAAAGAAAGATTACTGAACAAGATTTAATAATAACAAAGCGGATGAAATATACACTTGTAAAAGAACATACATAAAACTGTCCCGATACAAAACTGAACGTAACATATTGGTCTTAAAAACACAATCCATTGATTTAGGAAATTTTTGGACCATTTCCATTATCCTACATAGTTTAGGAAAAACTGTTCTTGTTTCATATCACCTTAGAGAATAAACCCAAGTCTTCTAGAAATCTAGCCTTTCTTTTCTTCATGGCTGTAATAACAAACAGGAGCTAGGCAAGTCGTATTTCTTCTAGAAATAATATTTCTGGGTGACTGGTGGACAAAAATAACGTCTATAGTATTTTTTTTTTTTATTTATTTATTTATTTATTTTTGCAAAAATACTTTTTCTTTTACTTTTCCGTGTTTGCTTTGTGCGTATTTAAGAGAAATAAAGCTTTAATAGTAAAGACAATGTTCAGAAAGGATAAAATGTTAATTATTAATTAGAAGTAATATATTTTAAAGCTAACAGATTTAAAGAATAGTTTATTCTTTTCAAAGTCAATTTTTATAGTAAAATATTTTTTAAAAATGGCAAAAGTTGCATTTGGTATTAAATCATGATAATACTTTACAGTACAGAAATATCGCAATCTCATAAATACTTTTCACTGGTGCACATTTATGTAAAATATACCTAACGATGCATATTTTATGCAGTTATTTATGTACACTGTAAAAAAAAATCTGTAGTTCTACAGATGTAAAAATACGTGCTTACTAAACTTTCACCTGTAACTGTACGAAAAAAGCTGCAAATCTACAAAACTAGTTTTTGTAAAGCTACAAAAATCTGTAACTTTACAAATGACTCTGCTAAAATTTCAGTAATCTTACTAAACTTTTATTTGTAACCCTGGCTGCAGTTACATGAAAAGTTCTCGGAATCCCAGTTTCCAAAAAAATTCTTAGTAACCTTACAGATTTTTTGATTTTCGGCGCAAAAGTGTGTCTGTTACATGAAATTTTGTTGTTGACGTTACATGAAAAGTTCTAGGAATCCCAGTTTACTAGAAAAACTTTAGTAACTTCACAGATTTTTTTTTTTACAGTGTACGCGTATGCCCAGGCCAAACTGTCGTCAAAATCGGCAGTAGTTTGTTGAAAATACCAACAAATAAAGACTATCATAAACAAAGCCAACTAAGATTTATCAGCTAATTAGGCGAAATTTATTCCAATTGAAGTCTAAAATCGAAAATCAACATCAAACTGACTTAATGTAGCTGTTGTATTTTAGAAAAAGAAATAATTCTAGTAAAGACAGAATTACAATTTTGTAAATACAGTCATTTCAGTTGCTTTTACGTGCTCTTATTGTCTTTCATTTTACAGTTTTATATGCAATAAAATTATCTTGGAAAAAAAAAATTCACACGTGCATTATTTATTATTTAAATGTACTCTTCGTGTTCATCCTCGATTACAGAAAAATAGCCAACTTATTACGATGGTAGAAATGTTTTACTCATCTCTTATTCAAATGTATGAATTCAAAACGAATCATCATTTTTGTTACTATACAGGATGAGTTAGTGACCGTAAAGAGAGGCGATTTCAATTTTAAGTTTATTGCATATCATATTTTAAATTCCTTCTGTTCGTTTGCGGAAAAGACTCGGAAAAGATTGTCACAAGCACTATTTCAGAATTAAGCTTTTTATACCATACAATTTCACAACGATATTATTATAGTACAGTTCCATAAAAGTAAAGTCCATACTTAGGACAACTTTCAACTTTCCGGTAAAAAAATCAACCTGTTTATGAAACGCATAAAAAATACCCACGTTTTGAAGAATATCTTTACTATATTTACTTAAAATTTTAAATTTTTAGGATCACGTTTAATATTTAAAGTAAAAGAATGGTGCCTGAGCGAAATTAGGCTTAGGCAACCTAACTTGGGACATTCTGTTTTTTCCCCACTTGTCTGGTGTTTAAGTTCCTTATTCTAAACATGGGACAGATTCAACCCAACTGAAAACGGTAAAAAAATATATATATTTATCAAAATTTGTGTTACAGTATTCATTACAACATGCGAGAAAAAGCTTTCTGGTAAAAAGAAAACAAATGCTCACTTCTTTTTAGCGATTTAAACTTATTCTGAACAGAATTGTTAAATCTAAGAATGGCTAATGAACATTTGATGACTTTGTCAGTCAGTTATTGCAATAAGACACGCCAGAATATGCGCTTATTAACAAATCCGAACGCTTAAATACTAGGGAGACTAGGAACAAGACTTGGAAAACGACAGAATACATATGTAAATAGCACCTTCGCCTGACTAAATATTTTTTATCTACTACATATTTTAAGGAGGAGCAAAGAAACATTGAAATCTATAAAAGTTACAGAACGAAGGTACAGACTTTTCAAGTTAGAAGAAACAATAAAGAGATTTTAAACTTGAGGAGAATATATCAAACAAGGTCTTAAACACGAAAACATTTGAGAAAAAAAATGACAGCAGATAATCTCCCACTTTGGACGGCGGTGCTTAACAACTGCATTTACACGGTCCACGGTCACACCGAATTTTCCTCCTCGGAGACCATACACGAAAACGTCAGGAGCAGCCTTAAACCCTCACAGAACAACAATGAAAAATATAACCTGCGACAACCTACAGTGCTACGAACACCCTAAAACTAAAAGATCCAGATCATACCCAAGTAAGGACGATATACCAAGTAATTGCATTTGGCATTCTAGAACATTTTCAATAATGACAAAAAATTTTGTTGAGAAATAGTGGTTGCGAAACTGGCGATGGATTTTGTTAAACAATAAATAGTATTCAACAACTGCTAATGGTTAAGAAATTCTAACTAAACGTATACTTCGAAAAACAAAATGAAAACAAAAATGATGATAAAATTGCTTGCTAAATAATTGCTAAATGTAAAGTATTTTACGAACATTTTCGTTTTGCAGTAAAATCTTACCTTATGGTAGCCCAGTTATCTGGACTTATGCACGTCCGTATTACGTTCAGAACACATTAACGTATAACTGTAGTTTAATCGTAATATAACTCCATAAAACTTGGGTTTCTAACTTCCGTTCTCAGGCTGCCGGAGCTCTTATGTGCATATATCAGGTTGGCCTAGGTGAATCAGGACACCGCACAGGTACATGCTGCTAGTCGAGAAGGTAAGGAGCATTGCCAAGCGCGTATCACTTTTTTTGAAACCCTGATCGATCTTGAAAGGTTGATCGTCACGACAGCAAAAACATTGGCCAAAAGGATTAGACCGCGTAACCGGGGTTGTCCCCGAACAGCTTCATTTTATCTGGACACACATAGGAGCGCCACGACCTATGATTTATCCTAAGTTTCCCGGAAATGCTATTGCTCTACCAATGACCAATACTTCCGGACGCGAAAAGTTACAGAGATTGTCACTTGCACTACCGCTATTGATCGACAGAAAAATACTTATAATTTACTTGTTAATTATCCTACATAATTGTGTAGGATATAACGATATATCCTAAATACTTATACGGTATCAATGAAATCACTATAACACTTAGTCCTGAACTACACAATTGAGTAGGTGATCCTAAGCAAAAAGAAAAAAAAACTTCCTCTTTTTTTTTTTTTTTTTTTTTTTTTTTTTTTAAACTTGAAGCCGAGTTTGCACCCACACGACTGTGTGGATCCTCCTAAATTATCCAAAATCTGAATTTTTTTTAAATATTTATTTTTCAATCAAATATTATCCTATTAGTTAGGACAACAACAATTAGGTTACAATCAAGACTTTAAATTTCTACCAAAAACATTCAGGTCTTAAAGAGATAAAAGATTTTATGTTATTTTATACTGCAATAATAAATTAACAGCAACAACATTTACATAATATTTATCAATTATCTAATCTAACAGGAATCGTGCATTTAATGAAATTTTTTCAGAAAGTTATTTGTACATCATTCTATAGATATAATTATAGTTAAAATGTTGAAAAGAATCGTTTATAAAACAAATTATCTGTATCCTTTATTGAATTTTGTACATAGATCTTAAAACATTTCATTTTCAACAAATATGTTTAGTTGCCAAAAATATAAGATATATTATCACACTAACTTATAAGATCATAATAAAGTTAAAAATGCTATAAAAAGTGATAGAAAATCTTTATTAAGATTGACGATCGTTTCGTCGCACCAACGGCGACATTTTCAAAATCATTTATGATAGAAAATACTTTCGCAAAATATTTTAAAAACAATAAACCTAGTAAACAATGTCACGAGACATGATGCATAATGAAAAATATTGCAACCATAAAATTAAATTAAAATTAAATTAGCTATTTGTGAGCGTGGATTAATTTTCATATAATTTAACAAAACAATAACATGGTAAACAATGTCACGAGACAACATGCATAATGAAAAGCATTGCAAAATATAAAATAAAAATAATATTATCTTGGCTATTTGCGAGCGTGGATTAATTTTTACTATTGTTACTAAAATTACATAGCATCTCTTTCCAAATTTTAGGTAATTCTATGGACACTGAATCATTGCAAATATTCTTGTTGCGTAAAAATATCTCTATTGATTCTCGGATTATTGATGGTAAATAAAATCTTGATGTATAAATTAACTTGCTATTTTTGAAATCGATCTGTAAAGGCTCTTCGCTGGATAATCTGGCTAAAGCTGTGGTTCTTCTGTTGTATTTGATGTCTGCTATATGTTCTTTGATTCTAGTTTTAAGTTTTCTAGTTGTCATACCTATATAAAACTGCTTGGTTCCATCTTCTTTGGTGAAAGGTATTTCGTATACTCCTGATAGTTGGCTTGACTCAATTGGATCTATTTTCTTGCATACTATATTTCTTAATTTCATAGAAGGTTTTGCGACTAGGGAGATATTGGAAATACCTTTCACCAAAGAAGATGGAACCAAGCAGTTTTATATAGGTATGACAACTAGAAAACTTAAAACTAGAATCAAAGAACATATAGCAGACATCAAATACAACAGAAGAACCACAGCTTTAGCCAGATTATCCAGCGAAGAGCCTTTACAGATCGATTTCAAAAATAGCAAGTTAATTTATACATCAAGATTTTATTTACCATCAATAATCCGAGAATCAATAGAGATATTTTTACGCAACAAGAATATTTGCAATGATTCAGTGTCCATAGAATTACCTAAAATTTGGAAAGAGATGCTATGTAATTTTAGTAACAATAGTAAAAATTAATCCACGCTCGCAAATAGCCAAGATAATATTATTTTTATTTTATATTTTGCAATGCTTTTCATTATGCATGTTGTCTCGTGACATTGTTTACCATGTTATTGTTTTGTTAAATTATATGAAAATTAATCCACGCTCACAAATAGCTAATTTAATTTTAATTTAATTTTATGGTTGCAATATTTTTCATTATGCATCATGTCTCGTGACATTGTTTACTAGGTTTATTGTTTTTAAAATATTTTGCGAAAGTATTTTCTATCATAAATGATTTTGAAAATGTCGCCGTTGGTGCGACGAAACGATCGTCAATCTTAATAAAGATTTTCTATCACTTTTTATAGCATTTTTAACTTTATCTGTTTATAAGTGATTATTATACATGTGTTTATAAGATCATTTTCTTTATTTCCATTATACATGTGCATAAAACTATTGTACCATTATAAAGGAAAACTAAAGTATTTTATAATGAAAGTCAAACATCGTGATTTAGAACAGACATATCTTTTATTATCATTTATGCCTGAAAGTATAATGTCTGGAATCTGTACCGTATTATATCTAAGTCAAAATGTATTTGATGTAAACGGAGAAAGAATGCTTTTGGAGTTTTGCCAAATGCCTCTAACAAAATTGTTAGTTCAGAGAATATCATCAAATATTTGTCACGTTTCACGACCAAAGAAACGGGAATGTTTTACTTTTTCTAGTTTCCTTTATCATGATTTGATAGTGTTAATTCAACCATAAATTCTTAAGATAAAGGGAAAAAGTTACTGTGCCCTCTTTATAAAACACATTTTTACGTCCCTTAAAAAAATATGACTTTTAATACGGCAGACAAGTTTGCAAAACACATAGAAAAATCATATTTTAGTAATGTACTGATAAACGGGTCTTAATGGTTTTTGAATGGTTCGAAATTAAAGATTTTCAAGTTTTTAATCTTAAAGTCATCGTTATTTCAACCGTTCTGTAAAACTATTACAGAAATGCCAATAAATATTGTTTTGAAATATAGATTTATCATTTAAGAGAGAAAAAATAACTAATAAAGTATTAAAACGAAAATGAAAATGAAAAAAAAAAAAAAAACTAAAAATAACTTTTAAAAGAACAAAAATGTTACTATAGCAAGGAATAACAAAAAGAACTTTTGTTGAAAATTTAAATTTGTTCAGAAAACAGAGGAATCGACTAACATGAGAGTTTTAGTAGCATGAAAAATCGCCAAATTATATGTTTGTGATATTAACATATTTTTCAAACGGTATGATATTGGTATAAAACTGCACAACTCGCATTTATTCCTTTTAATGAAAATACATATTTATTTATTTATTTATTTTTAAAATTGAAATTATCATTTTTCTATGAAGAAAATTTTACGCAAATGTTAATTTCATAAATAAAAGCTTTCATTTGTGCGTTTTCAAAAACTCTTTGTCCATGAAATACTGTTAGAAATTATATTTTATCATTCCGAAAAAGTTATACATGACAGAAGAACTTATTGTATATTTTATTTCAGAATATCATACGTATATTATAATGGGCAAACGTTTTGTGCGTAACGGCGACGTCATTTTGCGAAAGCCCCCTGAATACTAGGCCTGAGCGCTCACTCAAAAATGGCGGCTGCCGAAGGCGGATTTTTTTCAGCGTGTGTACGGTCCCTTAAATATTCGTACCAATAATTGTTTAAAGTTTTTTCCGCTTTATTTTTCTGGGATTAAACAACTCAGAGAAATCTTTTATAAAATACTGGTGTCTACATGTAAGGGACCGTACCTCCGTTTAAAAAAATCCGGCTTCGGCAGCCGCCATTCTTGTGTCAGCGCTCAGGCCTAGTGTTCAGGGGGCGGTGGAAAGGCAACACTTGACGATGAAATGTCGGTTTTTGCAGCTTTCATTACGACAATTTTTTTAATTTCTAAGCATGGCACATTTTCAATTTTTACACCATCGAATAGGAAAAAAGATGTACTTTGCAGACAATTATGAAAGTTAAATCAATTTATAAGATAATAACTAATTCCGCATTTGTTTCCAGCTGATATTCCATAACGAAGTTTAAACTTCATCAATAATAATAATAATAAAAAAAAAAAAACATTAATTTAACAGGCATGTAATCGCGCTAAAACAGCTAAAATGATCAGAATTAAAAAGGAATGTTGTAAGTAACAAAATCTTTTGCTAATTTCTCGCCATTAACTCTGACGAAATTATCGCTTTTAATAAATTTCAAAACTTTACTTGAATGCAAACTTCATACTTTTCAAATAAAAGTACTTTGCCGTTGTTAGCGGAAAATCTAAAAATCTATATTTAATTATAAAAAAAAAAAAAAAAAAAAAATGGATTTTCCTTATATTCGGTAACCAGGGATGTCCGAGTTAGATCTTCTAGTTTACTTAAAATTCACTTAAGTTATTTAACAGCCTGAAAACTTTTTAAAATTTATTGTGCAGTATTAAATATATCTGTCCTTTATGATGGTTTTCCACTTTTTAGTCGCATTATTTAAAACTCAAAACTGCACTCCCTCAACCCAATAGCATATATTTTACCATTTTATTCTGAAATTTATCATTGTTTTAAAAATTGTTGCAAGTGAATATAACAGCTATATTCAGGTAACAAAATTCCATGTTGAAAATCTGTGTCGCCTTATCTTCGATATTTTCGAGGATGAGAGATCTCCGATACAAATGGTTGATTTTCATCACTGAATTTCAATAATATTCTTTCTTTATTAAATCTCAGAAATTCTGTCATTAAATAAGGAGAGAAATACTATCAAAATTGAGTGATAGCAAACAGTCATTTGTGTCGGAGCGCTCTCATCCCTGTATCTTCCACATTTTGGAAAGTACTATTTTTTGATGAATCGAAAATAATAAATATTATAGCAAATATTCTTCAACACTATAGAATTATTTTTTTATATTAAAATATCGGATTTCTTACTACGATAACGATGCAAGTATTTCACTCTCTAAAATGTCCATTAGTCCAAATTTGTAAATGGTGAAAAGCAGCGAAAAAGATTAAAATTCACATTTATTTGACAGTATTAGGGTAATATTAGCAACAACCATGGTGGATAAATATATGTTATACATTAATAGAAGCATGCGGAATATAAACATTTGCTATCAGGCAAACTTTGAAAGTTAAAGTAAAAAATAAAGAAAAATTTAAATTAATGTAATAATAATACCACTACTATGACATTTATACATTGTTTACTACTATTGCATCTTTTTAAAATGTTTATACTCCAGTTATGAAAGTTTTTAAAATTATATGGAATTCAGTTATTTCATTTTGGTTCAGTGACTTGCTACAAAGAATGTTCAGAATATAAACCTCACTAATAGATTAATTAACGCGAGATAATAGAACATGCAAAAAAAATAAAATAAATAAAAATAAATTTATCTTTCATTTTTTTAAATTGAAATTTCATTTCAAAGATGCTCAAAATATATTTAATGCTCATTTGTTATTTAAAAAAAAAATCGTTTATCTACCAAGGTATTTATAACTTTTACATTCATTAAAATTACAAGAGCTCCAATGAAATTTTATATTAATTTTACTTTATTTTCATAAAATATGTCAGATCAAAATTTTTAATTTTAAACACAAATTGTGACTCAATATGTTAAACAATTTACATATTCACAGAACATATAAAACCATAGATATATAAATTCTGAAATATATTACCTATCAGCAGCATTTTTATACATCTCGTAACCCGTAATATTTTCCCTTGGAAGAAAAAGCTTTCATTTACTTCGCAGCTTTAGCGACATAAAAGCAACACATTGATGCGGGCTAAAAAAAAACCGAAGATAAAAGAATGCCTCCAACGCAAGCAAAATACTTAAAGGGTAAACCTTTTATTCTTCATAGTAGAATATATTTTCCTTGAATACTGCAGCTATATATTCTCAAGATCTCTTAATGGCCAAGTCTATGATGGGAATAAAATTAATGCCAATAAAAAGAAAAATTCTTTCGATGAACATTTCCTTTTAATATATAAAAATATTTATTTTCTGAAAAATCAAATTAAATATTGTATTTCTTACTTTTAATTTTCATTACCTAACATTACGTAACTTACTATTTTCTTAAATTATTTACAAATAAGAAATAAATTTATCATATTTGAATTCAAAAATTTAGATTTCAATATCTATGTGTTGAATTTCAAATTTAAATTCACGTTTCTTTCAGTTTATTATATATATATATATATATTCACAAGAGATGCTGAAATACTGATATATAAATTTAGAAATGGATTTTCGATTACTCTATGTTATACCTTTGACAATATAACATTTTGTCGCGTACTAACAACAAAAAAAAAAAAACTTCTTTTCATAGCATACAATCAACACTGTGATGCGCATGACCAAACTACGATAAAAGATGGTGTAGCGAAAAGAAGGCTAAACCTTTTCTTCACAGTAGAATATGTTTTTGTACAATATTTCGGTTCTATATTTTCTCTATCTCTTTAATTGTAATAGTACGGGAATAAAATTAATACCAATAAAAATAATAATTTATACGTAGCATATTTTCTTTTAGCATGAATAATAACTATTTTTTTTTTAAATAAAATAAAATATATTTTCTAATTGTTCGTTTTTGTAAACATATAAACCCAAATCACAATTTTTTTCTAAAATATTCAGAAAAGATAATTAATTTTATAATGATGTATTGTAAGATTTTACATATTCACAGAACATATCAAACTGCAGGTACATAAAATTCTGAAATATATTTTCGATGATTAGCATTCGTTTACCACACGTAATGCATAATATTTTGCCTTAGAAGAAAAAGCTTTTCATTTACTTCGCAGCTTTAGCAAAATAAAGGCAATACATTGGCGAGTCTAAAAAAAAAAAAAAAAAAAAAAAAAAAAAAAAAAAAAAAAAAAATAGAATGCCTACAACGCATGCAAAATACTTAAAGGATAAATCTTTTATTCTTCATAGTAGAAATTTTTCTTGAATACTGCAGTTAGATATTTTCAAGATGTCTTAATGGGGGAATCTATAATAGGGATAAAAATATTGCAAATAAAACGAAAAATTCTTTTGAAGCGTATTTCCTGCTAATGTAATTTTGACAACATGGCATTACGTCACATATTTTCTAAATTATTCAGGAATAAGAAATAATTTTATAATATTAAAATTCAGAAATATACATTTCAATAATATCTATGTGTTTAATTTTCAAATTTAAATTCCTTTCAGTTTAATCATTTTCTTTTACATTCACAAAGAGACGGTAAAATACTAATGTGTAAATTTTGACATATGTCTTCGACATATTCCCAAAATAATTTGGTTTGTAACGAAAAATATCATTTATTTCATAAGTTCAGTATCATAATATCAACACTGATGCGCATGAGTAAAAAAATGATAAAAAGAAAGTTGCACCTCAAGCAAGAATAAATCTCTTCTTCGCAATATAATATGTTTTTCTAGGATATTTCCGTTCTGTATTTTTTTTTTTAGAACTTTAATTGGAATCGTACGGAAATAAAATTACTATCAACAAAATGAATAATTTATACGTAGCATATTTTTTCTTAGAATAAATAATAATTATTTTACAAAAAGCTAAATCAATTGGTAGTTGTTTACTTTTTTAATTAAACGCAACATCAAAATATATAGATTTTTTACTAAAACATTCAGAAATAATAATTAAATTTATAAAAATGTAATGTAAGCTTTCATTTACTTCGCAGCTTTAATGGGGGAGTCTGTAATATGGATCAAATATTGCCAGTAAAAATGAGAATTCTCTCATATTTACTTTGAAAAAAAAAAATACTTATTCTATAAAAAATCAAATTAACCTATAACTTAATCCTATAACTTAAATTTAATTTTGATAACGTAGCATTACGTCACCTATTTTTCTAAATTATATAGAAATAGCATATAATTGTATCATAATATAATTGAAATATATGCATTTCAATAATATCTGTGTGTTTATATTTAAATTTAAGTTACTTTCAGTTTAATTATTTTATTTTATTTTTCAAAGAGACGCTGAGATACTGATATGTAACCAATCTTCTATACCTTCATTAGCCAATAATATTTTCGTTTGTAGCAAAAAAAAAAAAAAAATCATTTATTTCATAGCTTCGCTAGCATAAATTCAACACTTCCATGCATATGAGCGAAACAATGATAAAAAGAAGGCTGCACCGCAAGCAACGACAAACTTCTTCGCAATAGAATATGTTTTTCTAGAATATTGCAGTTCTATATTTTCTCAGGAGTTCAATTAAGATAGCACGGTGATAAAAATAGTAATTTACAGGTAGCTTTCTTTTCTTAGCGAAATTAATAATTTTTTAGAAAAAACAAAACAAAATGAAGTCTGTCATTTTCTTACTTTTGTAAATATTATAATGACAAATTACATCACAATCATTTCCAAATTATTCACAAATAATAATTAATTTTATAAACATTTAATGGAATAAATTCAGTAATATCAATTTGAAGACGAAAAATATAAACAATTGTGATGGGAAAAGAATTATAATAATTATTTATTGGAACAGTGCCTTAACATTAAAACACCAATAAATTTAGTGCTGGCTATAGTAACTGCCATAATAAATATATTACTGATAGAAACAGTTAGTTAAGTGATGTCAGTTAGATTCGTTTATTATATCTGAGTTTATAATAGTTGTTATAATAGAATTTTAAAAGAGGAGAGAGCCAACGACTTCAATAAGAAAGAAATATAATGGAAAAGAGGGGCTTAATAAACCAGCATGCATAAATTTGCATGCTTATAATAATGCAATTTAATAATTTTGATGACCTTTTTCGAAAAAATTATAAATACCTTTATTTTTTATAATATTTTTCTGTAGTTGTATTCGTAATATTATATAATATATTTTATCTGAAATTTTTATAGATATCTGCACTTTTGCATAGATATATTTTATTAATAATATTAAATAAGAATAAAGGTTTATATAAAGTGGAAATATTATGTAGGTATAAAAAATATATGTAAAGTGTATAATTTGTATACGAAAGTTTATAATTTTTATATGAACATCTTCTCCATATTAACATTTTAAGTGCTGTTTATGTAAGATGTATTTTTTCTGAGATTTCTATGTTATTTTCGGTAAGTTTGTTTCTTTCGTTTATTAATTATCTAGAACAATTTAGAAAACGGGGTTTCAGGGGTGCAGAACTCCCGCACTGTTAAAAATTTGCAGCATTCTGGCAGGTACGGTAAAAAGACCTTTTTACCGAAAACGGTTACACAACCGTAATTTAACACTATTCTGACCATATTATTGGCCATTTTATGATCAGAATATAGCTGAATTATGGTTATGAAACCGTTTTTTCAAAAAACGGTCGAATGACCTGCCAAAATGCTGCAAAATTTTTAACAGTACGGACAATAATAATTATCAATCTCAAAAAAGCCTCTAGGGTTTGTTAAAAATATTTGTTATTTTCATTACTTGCAAAAATGCCTAAAATGCATTTTTGCCATCATAGCTATTTTTTTTTTTTATGTCGTAAAACATTATTTAATAATGAAAAATATGAACAATTTCGTAAGATACTAAAACGGGCTTTTCGCGTCATTTTATATTTTTTCGCCGGGAGACACAGAATACGGACCTCTTTCGCCAAAGGAAATTGTAGGTAAATTAATATTTAATTCAATAAAATACGTGTAAACATAATTTTTATTTTATATATATATTTATGATTTTGAATATTTGTAAAACAAGTTAAAATACTGCTACATAAAGCTTGAAATTTATTTTCGATGACCAGCCTTTCTATACTTCTTGTATCCCATAATATTTTGCTCTAGAGGTAAAAAAGCTTTCTTTTATTTCACAGCTTTAGCAGCTTAAAAGCAACACATTGATGCTCTGGAGAAAAACGAAGAGAAAGACGCCATGCAACGCAAGCAAAATACTTAAAGGATGAAACTTTTATTATTCTTAGTAGAATGTATTTTGCTAAAATAATGCTGTTCTATATTTTCTTTTCGGAATTTTTAATAAAAACAACTTTAAAAGGGATCAAAATATTAACAATAAAAAAAGAGATATTTGTAGTGCATTTTTTCTTAGCACAAAGAATAATTTGAAAAAAAAAAAAAAAAAAAAAAAAAAAAGCAATTTGCTTTTTCTTAATTTTTATTTGGAAAAAGTATTACCGTAAAATTACCTTACAAAGCTCACTTTTTATCATGAGCATTTATCAAAATAAACACGTGCGCCTTAAACATTGGAAATAAAAATGAAATATAACAAAAAAAAGAAAAATTCTGAATTGAATCTGCTTGAATTTCTAAAAAAATTACGTGTAATTATATCACATTTTTTTTTCTAAAATATTCAGAAATAATAATTAATTCTATAAAATCATATTGTAATATTTTACATATTCACAACATATCAAACAATATGTATATATAAATTCTCAAAATATATTTTCAGTGGGTAGCAATTGCCAACCGCTCATAACCCATAATATTTTGCATTGGAAGGATAAGCTTTCACTTACTTTACAGCTTTAGCAGCATAAACGCATGACATTGATCTGCAGAGGGAAAACGAAGATAAAAGAAGGCGTGTAACGTAAAAAAAAAAAAAAAAAAAAAAAAAAAAAAAAAAGTTAAAGGATGGACGTTTTATTCTTCAATAGAAGAGTTTCTTTTCATAAAATATTGCAATTCTGTATTTGATCAGGACATTTTAATGGGAAATTTTACAATGGAGAAAAAATTCCAATGAAAGAATAATTTATTCATAACACATTGTTATTTAGCATAATAATATGTATTTTAAGAAATATCAAATTAAATTTGCGGTTGCTCAGGACTAATTTTGAAAAATTGAATTTATATGACAGTCTTTACCAAATTATTCAGAAAAAAAAAATAAATATTAATTATGATAATTTAACGCAAAGTCCTATAGTATTTCTGTAATGTCGATGCGTTTAATGTCAAAGTGAAAATTATTCCTAATAATCCTAATATAAAAATCACTGATTTGAATACTTTTCTTAAAGTTGAAATAAGTAATTTTTAGTAAAAAAAATCGACTTTAAACTATTGTTGCTTTTCTACGAGTTTTGTGGCAATATCCCATATGTTCATAGCCCATAATATTTTGCTTTGAAAGAAAAATCTTCTGTTATACCGGGTGTCCCAAAAAGGACTGACTGATTTTAAAATTCAATAACTTCCAAAGGGTGACAGATATTTTAAAAATTCTTGCAGGAGGGTTATGCATAAAGTTAAAAGTTTTATTACAGTGATTTTCGATTTTAGTTCGAATTACAAACAATAGATGGCGCTGTAAGCAATAGGTGCTAAATACAGGCTCGATTTTTGGTCCTTTCTGTTGTTCCATGCAGAAAAAGGAGATGGAAATGTATTATCCGGGCCACGAAGTACCAAAAATCGAGCCTGAATTTAGCCTCTATTGATTGCAGCGCCATCTATTGTTTGTAATTCGAACTAAAATCGAAAATCACTGTAAAAAAACTTTTGACTTTATGCATAACCCTCCTGCAAAATTTTCTTTAATATCTGTCACCGTTTGAAAGTTATTGAATTTTAAAATCAGTCAGTCCTTTTTGGGACACCCGGTAACAACACCAATGATGCCAAGCGTAACAGTTGATGAAAAATTAAATTCGCGTGAAATGAAATTTTAAAAAATATATTATTATAATTGTTAAAATATTGTTTGAAAAATACATTGCTTGTTCGAAATCTAACATTTAACAGCAAATAACAATCACGTTTTGCAATAAGAATTCTTTACGCTGTCAAGATTGAAATGTCTGACACAACAGCATACATTTTGGCATGGCGTTGGTGTGATGAAAAAGTACCAAAAGCTTCCATTAGCCTCATAGATTTAACAACATGAAAGCAACACACAGATGCTCAGAAGAAAGGAAAAAAGGGATAAAAATTAGCTTTCAAAGTTTAACTTTATTTTTTTTTATACAATCCCTGGCTATTTTGTTTCATATTTAGAACATTTTTCTGCATACTCCGACAAGTACAACATTGAAAGTTCTATTTTTCTACGATCAAAATTCATCGAGTTATGATAATTTGATGAAATTTCCGGCAACAAAAAATTGTCTCTCATTTTCCGGTATTGGAGAGCTTCGAAATTTATTATATAATTTTTAGAGATGCGATTTCTTTCAGCATAAAAATACTTCATCTTTTTCAATAAAATTATTCTTTTTATTTCATAATTGTAATTTTTAAAATGTATACTCATATCACACACTTTTCTAAAATACACTTTATTATTTTTAACAAAATCATAGTGATTGGTGAATATATCGAATACGAAATGAAAAAGTCCTTCCGGCCAGTGCAGGGAGGAAGAGGTAGCTTTCATATTCCTTATTTTAAAAAAGCCAACTTTTATTATTCAAACACACGAAGCTCAATTAAGTGGAAACCGAATGTAGGAGATTCAATAATAATTTTTATCAATACTAAATCATTATGAATGAGAATTTCGCGAAATTGGTTAGCTTTATCCAAGCTGCTTTTATTTAAAGTAACTTATATTTGACTGCCAAATTCGGCGATTTCTTAAAGTGCCTGCCATTTTAAGACAACATGGTGGATGAGGCTAACTAGTGAACTTGGTCGAGACCTTAGTAATTGCTGTGCACATGCTCACTCACATCGGAATCGGTTGATATATACGAGTGCTGTCGCAGGCAAAAAATCAGATTTTTCAAAATGGCACCCACGTTAGAAATTGAAACTGCTATATCTGAGCCATTTTTTAAGATAAAGACAAAAAAATAATGCTCCTGAATCCTTATATCAAGGTCAAATACTTAAGAAAGAAACCTTTTTCAATTTCTAATTTTTTCGCACCTCACTTTAACTATATATATTTTTAATTTAATGGCCGCCATTTTGAAACAAGATGGCTGATGAAGCTGGCCAGCAAACTTGCAACTTGGTCGAGATATTGATGTATACTATCCACATGCCTTCTTCCATCGAAATAGGCGAATACGTGTGGTATCGCGAGACAAATACAAGATCGTTTCAAAGTGTTAGCCATGATAGAAATTCAAAGTGTTATAATTCAACCACTTTTTAAGATATAAACAAAAGAACAAATTTTCAGAAACAAAAACTGCTCCAGAATCTTTGTATCAAGGCCAAACACATAAAAAAAATCTTTTTCATTTTCCAATTTTTTAATACCTCATTTTAAATTTTAAATTACATTTTTTTTTTAAATGGCAACCCTTTTGAAACAAGATGGCGAATGAAGCTGGCCAACGAACTCGGTCGAGACATTGGTATGTACTATGTACAGACCAAGTTACATTCAAATCGGTTCATAAATACGCCTGTTATCGCGTAACAAAAATCAGGTCGTTTTAAAATGTCAGCCACAATAGAAATTCAAAATGTTATAACTCAGCCATTTTTTTAGATATAGACGAAACAAAACCTGTTCCGGGATCTTTGTATTAAGGTCAAACACATACGAAAAAACTCTTTTTTATTTTCCAATTTTTTGGTATCTCATTTTAAATTTAATTAAAAAAAAAATTTTAATGGCCGCCATTTTGAAACAAGATGGCGGATGAAGCTGGCCAATGAACTCGGTTGAGTTATTTGTATGTACTATGTACACACCAAGGTACATCCAAATCGGTTCATAAATAGGTCTGTTATCACGTGGCAAAAATCAGGGCGTTTCAAAATGTCAGCCACACTAGAAATTCAAAATGCTATATCTCAGCCATTTTTTAAGATATAGACGAAACAAAAACTGCTACTGAATCTTTTTATCGAGGTCAAATACATAAGAAAAAAATATTTTTTCAATTTTCAATTTTTTGGTACCACATTTCAAATTTAAATTTTTCTTAAAATTTTAAATGGCCGACATTTTTAAACAAAATGGCGGATGAAGCTGGCCAACGAACTCGGTCGAGACATTGGTCTGTACTATGTATAAACGAAGTCACATCCAAATCGGTTCATAAATACGCCTTTTATCGCGTGATAAAATTCAGGACGTTTCAAAATGTCAGCTTCGCTGGAAATTCAAAATGCTATAACTCAGCTATTTTTTAAGATATAGACGAAACAAAAACTGCTACGGAGTCTTGGTATAAAGGTCAAATACATAAGAAAAAAATATTTTTCCATTTTCAATTTTTTGGTACCAAATTTCAAATTTTAAATTTTTTTAAAATTTTTAAATGACCGCCATTTTGAAACAAAATGGCGGATGAAGCTGGCCAACGAACTCGGTCGAGACATTGGTATGTACTATGTACTCACCGAATTACATCCAAATCGGTTCATAAATACGAAAGTTACAGTGTGACATAGGTCATATATATATATATCTTTAATTCATAATAATTGACGGTGGCAGGTTATGTTTAATTAATGGTAATATATATATATATATATATATATATATCAATTTTGAACGGAGGGTGGTTTCGGGGTCTGGGGGTCATGATCGATGAAAATATACCAAAATTTTTTGAAATCGCTTTCCTCCGAACGGCTGCAATAGGTAGCTTTTTGTAAAGAAAGCTACCTAAAAGTTCCGACTGAAAAAGTGTTCAGGCCGAGAATAGAACACAAGGTCGAACCCAAGACTTTTAGCTTAAATTGTTGTCTGTTGGGCTGCATGGACCGACAACCGGCCGACACAACTGTCTGCATGGCAGACCGGATGCTATTGTCAATTAAGATGTCTGAGTAAATTATTTCGGTCTGGGTAACGCAATAAGCAAAGCCTTGGTAATTTAAACCAAACTGAAATGATAAATAGCTGACACATTTCCCTTAGTTAACCTTATTGGCAATAGTATTTTATATACCATGTAGACAGATTAACAGAATATAACAGAATTAAGAAATACCACAGGTAATGGAACTTCTTTAAGGAGTCAAGTACAGTCATGGAGAAAAAAAGTAAATACCCCTTACTTACTCTGCAAAAAAATATTGTAGAAGAAAGTTACTGGTACCACACGATTGGTAATAATGTCTACTTTTAAATGATGCATATAAAATTTGCTTAGGATGCCATCTACATATTAAAACGAACCATAACTTGTTTTTTTTTCAATAGCAGTACACAATTCTGACAACATAAATTAACTGTACACCCTTCAATTAGCCTAAAGACAAATTTTTATGCAATTCATGCCATAAGTTTCCGAGAAATTAATTATTTTAAAAGGAGCTTATTTTAGGGGCTGCATCCGAATTCAAGTTCGGTACTCGATTGTTGACCGAGAGAGCCCCCTTATTGATCAAGGCATCATAAGCAAGAAGTCATTGAAGTCTGCTAGATTACAGGACAGCATTAGAAATTTCAGAATATCTAGTGTCTTCTATCATAGGCGGCCCCTTAAATCATCATTTTGCCGTTTTTTAAGCGTAATTGAAAAACTACTTGGAGAAAAAATGTGAAATTTTGGATTTCTTTAAAGCAGGACTTAATAAATCTAAAACCGTCAAATAAACTGTAGGTTGCAATTCATATTTTTTTCCAATAATAATGTCATAATTTATAATTCATATCATAAAATTATAAAAATTGCAAATTCAACGCATATATGTTTGGGTATTTTAGTATTATCGCTACTCAAAAAAATTAGCACATTAGGAGTATAATTTCAGGAGATATTCATGAAAATGTGAAAATGTAATTTAACATTAGAAACACTGAATTTTGAATGATTATAATTCAAAAACTTATCATTTAAAGACTTGAAATTTGATGACTAGCCATAATTTGAGCCGAAAAATTGAAATATTTTGTTAAAATTGGGTATTGCAATTGAAAAAAATGAAGTTTGGGTTTGTTTTAATTTGTAAATGCCCCTCTAATCAAATTTTATATGCATCATTTAAAAGTAGACTTTATTTCCAATCGTTCGGCGCCAGTAACTTTCTTCTACGATACTTTCTTGAAGAGTTAGTAGGGGTGTCTACTTCTTTTTCCACGACTGTACCTTTGATAGTGTCCAAAAAACAATTTTTTATTGAATAGCTTATATTAAATTTCTATTTTCAAGAAACATTTTAAAAGAAACCCCGTGCAAAAATTCGCTTTATATGTGAAGTTATGTGCAAAACAGTTTGAGCTCTTTTTATATTATCAAGCGGTATTTCGACCTTTAAAGTGAAATTCAAGTTTCGTAGAAACTGTGATTTTGGTCATTGCGCGCATGAACTGGATAGAATTTCATGAAATTTTGACCTTGAGGTATAAACCTTATAGATGCACAAAATGACCTATTATTATGGTCATCAAGTAAGAAATTTAGAAATGATGATTTTTCTTATAACAAAATTTAAATTATGAGATTTTTGATTTTACATTTTGTTTCCATAAGAACCATCATTATATTTTTTCCAGAATTATTTTAAATATACATTATATCTTTACTCAATAAAAAACTTTGGACTCACAGGGAGAATTTAATTATGAGATAATCTGCGCTCAAGGCATATAAGGCAAATTTATTTATTAAAAAAGAAATTAAATTTCAAATGAAATTTAAAAGTTATGTACGCATCTACACAGTAGAAAAAAATCTGTGAAGTTACTAAAGTTTTTCTAGGACAGTAGGATTCCTAGAACTTTGTTTGTAACGGCAACAAAAAAAAAATTCATGTAATAGACACAGTTTTGCGCCGAAAATCAAAAAAAAAAATCTGTAATGTTGCTAAGAATGTTTCAGGAAACTGGGATAATCAGATCTTTTCATGTAACTGCACTTAGTGTTACAGATAAAAGTTTAGTAAGATTACTGTAATTTTAGCAGATTCATTTGTAAAGTTACAGATATCTGTAGCTTTACAAAAACTAGTTTTGTAGATTTGCAGCTTTTATTGTACAGTTACAAATGAAAGTTTAGTAGGCATGTAACTTTACATCTAGAGAACTGCAGATTTTTTTTACAGTGTAGACTTTTTTCAGAACATTAATAGGTAACATATATCACCTTTAATGTGTGTTTCAAATTTCATATCCAAAAGTTAATCAGATGTGAAGTTATTGCAATAACAAATTAGTCTCATTTTTATGTAATGTTTCATATTCAAAGTTACCTGATCCCTTAATCGATGGATAGGATATGAATTTTATTTATTTTTTTTTTTTAGCTCAATCATATTGATTGGTACAGATACCATACGAACAGAATTCAGATTTGCGCAAATTTGTAATCGCAATTATCCGCAGTATAATTACAGGTTAATTGCATGTGACTGGTTATAGTTACACACATTCAAACACAGAAATTTTGTCAAATAATGGGATCGGGACGGTGCCGTTTACAGTGCTGCAAAATTTTTGTACGGCGTGTACTTTTAACTATAATTAATTACAAACAATTAAACTGCAACTACATTGCAGATAATTGGAATTACAAATTTGCCCAACTCTGACTGAATCATTCCGACTGAGCGAAAAAATACCCAGGATAGTAGTCGAACACAAACCCTTTAATTTATACTGCCAGTGCTATGCCTATAGAGCTTCCTTAGCCGATAATTAGCGAGAGCCGAGCATTGGCAATTTAAATCAAAGGTCTTGTGTTCTACTCTCGTCCTGAGAATTTTTCACTCAGTAGGAAATATTCCAATTAGTATTGAATTTCCTAAAATATTGAGAATTATGAAGCAATTTTATCATAATTGAATGCAATGATTTACAATATTTCATTAATATCAATGCGTTTAAGTTTAATTAGCAATTCATATACACTGGTGTCCAAAATTAAGGACCAGTCACAAAATGCTAATTTTTAAGTAAGCTAATACCTAAAAGAAAATATTAGGTTGAGCAAAAAGTTCTGGGAAATTTTTAACCTAATAGTTACCAGAATTTGTATCGTATATAGGAGTACTAATCGTATATCTATAAGAGTTCAGGATTTTTGGCTCCAAAATGCCTATTGAACAGTATGATTTGCGTGTGTTGATCCGGCATTATTGGAGAAAAGGTATAACGATTCCTAAAACCGTCGATGAGTCTGCACAGTTGGACGGCGTCGAAATTCTTCCACACCCCGCCTATAGTCCAGACGTGGCTCCATCCGATTATGGCTTCTTTCGATCAATGCAACACTTTTTCAAGGGCCGTCGATTTGAATCTTTAATGAAGTTGAAGAAGCATGTCAAGAGTTTTTCGATTCCTTGTTACTTCCAGCAAATCCGGAATCGGACAAAACGATGGCAGAAAGTCATGGACTACGATGGTCACTACTTTGAAAAATAGTCCTTGCTGCTTTTGTTGTTAATTTGCGCATAACAACGCAAATTTCACAGTTTCCCAGAACTTTTTCTCAACCCAGTAATATAATTCAAATAATTATTATCTCTACAGCACAGCCAGCCCATATAGCATTTCATTCATGTCACACACGGTCACAAGTGTCACAGTCACTACGGTGAAACAAAAAATAGGAAATTCCACACGTCTCATTATGAGTCTCAAATGATCACTATATGTGACTCCACTGAGACGTCAATGTGACCGCTTTTTTGTAACGAGTCGCCAGGTGACTTTAAAATGTAGTTACATTGTGCTTCTCATGTGACTTTCATTTTTAGACTCAATTTCAAAGTCAACATGAATGTTGCATTATGATAAGTCACAAAATATTATCAAATTATAGTCACATGGTGACTTTTCACAAAAGAGCACAATGGTGACTTCACAGTAGTCTCTCTGTCACCTGGAAGTCATCATGTGACTTTAATGTGACATTATTTGGTAACTTATCACAATGCAGCGTTCACGATGACTTTGAAATTGAGTCTGCAGATGACAGTCAATGAGAGTCACAATGTAAGTACATTGTAAAGTCATATGGTGACTCGTCATAAAGCAGCAGTCACAGTGACGTCTCAGTGGAGTCACAAATAGTGATCATTTGAGACTCATAATGAGATGTATGGAATTTCCTACTTTTTTGCTTCACCGTAGTGACTGTGACACTTGTGACCATGTGTGACATGATGTTATATGGACTAGCTGTGCTGTAGATATAGTAATTATTCGAATTATATTATTTCCATTTAAGTATTCGCGTACTTGAAAATTAGCATTTTGTGATTGGTCCTTAATTTTGGATACCAGTGTAGTTAAAATTAAACAAAATTTTTACGTACTCAAAAAACACCTCAAAATACTGTAACATAAGATTGAAGTTTATTTTCGATGACCAGTCTTTCTATACCTACCATAACCATTAATATTTTGCTTTAGAAGAAAAAAAGCTTTCTTTTATTTCACATCTTTATCAGCATTGATGCGCCGTAAAAAAACGGAGAGAAAGACGCCATGCATCGCAAGCAAAATACTTAAACGATGAACCTTTTATTATTCTTAGAAGAATGTATTTTTTTTATATAATGTTGTTCTATTTTTTTGTTTCGGAATTTTTTAATCAAAACTAATTATAAAGGGAGTCAAAATATTAACAAAAAAAGAGAGATATTTAGAGCGCATTGAATCTTAGCACAAAAGAGAATTTGAAAAAATTTGCAATTATCATTAAAGTCATTATCGACAATTCTTTTATACTTCTAGGTACCTTCGGCGATCCTCAACACCTTTGATGTATGCCCGAAAATCCAAATTTGTGTGTAGCGGAAAAGTTCACCTTTTTCAAAAAGTATGTGACCTAAGGTAATGGCTATAGTTTTCCTGAAAGGTTTAATTTAACATCTACTACATCTAATTTTTTCAAAATATTAGTTTCAGTAGATTCAGAAATAGGCGGGGGGCATACTTTTGCACTACATTTTCGACGATACCTCTGAAAATATAATACCTAAAATTAAAAGAAAAGAAATTTTAAGTTCAGCGTTACGAAAGCTTTCACACGATATACAAAGGAAATATTTTTTTTTCAAGTAACATAATTACCTCCTGTACAATTTTCTTAAATATATTTGTGAAAGTTTAATAATCTGAAAATATATGGAAATATCCCAATTTGAACTTTCCACGTTCCATAGTTTACAAGTAAAATGGCTGTGACAGACAGACAGACACAGGAGTGATCTTATAATGGTTCCGTTTTTACTTTTTAAGTACGGAAGCCTGGAAAGCAAAAAGTAGCAGCGACGCGACCCCTGCTCCAATCTTAGAATCAAAATTTATTAACTTGTGGTAATTAAGTTAATACATTCAAATATAAAAGTTGCAGCGTTTGCACCGAGCAGAAACTGAGATATGTCTGTAATGCTTAATACATCATACTATATCTGCGTTATAAAGTAATCACAACAAAAATTAAATCAGAGTTTTTTAAAAATGCATCTGACATACAAAAATACATGAAATGGAACAGCATAAATGCAGTCATATACTAGTTATATATAACGGATATCGTGAATTAAACGGCATAATAGCGACATCTGCCAGTTTATATACATCAAAATATAATCACCATCAATTTATGTGAAGTTTAAAATAGTATTAAATTTCTGCTTATTAGTTCCCAAGTTAAAATGTCCAGAAAGCAAGTATAATCAAATAGTATTGAAAACTTCTCAGAACGGGTAAAACCATCGAAAACAGGAATTCAAAATTTTTCATGTATATAATAGTAAATTTTTTAGGAACATGGAAGAAAGTAAAAATAGAAGAATTGCCATAAAGAAACATAAAGTAATCCATAGAATAAAATCACAAAAATTGCTTGCGTAAGAAATGCACTTGAAAATAATAAATTCTTTGTCATTTTAGCTCGAATGTCATTTTCCTAATATATATACTTAGTATTGTTCGCCAAGATATTATGATGGTAAGAAAAACAGAACAAAAAAGAAAACTTCTTTTGCGACATGTGTTTATTCTCATCAACGGAAAAAATATATATATATATAGGGTCAGTTTGATTTGGGTCAGAGAGTCATAGACAATTACGTTGAAGGTTTCCCAAATCAATAAGTTCTTTTTCTTGAACTAGTTGTTTTTACTCCAGGAGTAAAGATTTGGTAATTTTGTATAGATTTATTTGATATGTTTTGTTGGGATTTTTGTATTATCTATTTTAACCACATTCGACACCATGGGTGCATATATGCCCCTTCTAAAGATGTATACAGAATTTGTTTTCGGTACCAGTAATAAAGATAAGTAATATTTACTTTACCTGCACTTTTGTGAATGGATAGGTAACTCTTTAAAAATAAGTAGTGCAAATCGAATAAAATTTGTCTGAGAGTCCCTAATGGGTTAAAGCACTTATTTTTATACTAAAATAATTTTTAAGTCATTTGCAATTCCTCCTGCAAAAACATAGTAAACATATTGAATTGTCACTGATTATTTTGATTCTACTTCAGTTTTTGCAAATAAAGGAAGTCTTGCAAAAATAGAGAAAGAAAATTTGAGCAGATTTCAAATAATTTGAACCCGTGTCATTTATTATCTTCAAACATACTTTTTAAACCTCAATAAAAATTAATCTATATAAATTTTCTCTATATAAAGTTTTCGTTATTGAAGTTGATAATTCAATTTTTTTGTTAATACTTTGTTTTAAAAAATAATACCCAATAGAAGATTTTGAATGCATTTGGTTAATATAAATTATTTCCAACCTAAAATTAACATTAATCAAACATGTAATTTCACATGCAGTTTATACGGTACATTTTCAATACAAATATATATATATATATATATATATATATATATATATATATATATTACTTTAACACAATCAGGCTGATCCATATAATTATTATTTTAACACAATCAATCTGATTGATAAAGATATCATACGAATCGAATATTTCAAACTGAGCGAAAAAATACACAGGACGAGAATCGGATACAGATCTTTGGCTTACAGGGCCAATGCTCTACCGTTTAAGCTAACTGGGCCGAATAAGGAACTCAAATAAGGTTATCTAAGCGAAATATAATTACCGGTTGTTCCCGTTTCTTACAAAGTGATTTTTTTATTTTTTAAATATTGAACATAAAAGAAAGTTTCAATGTCATTTTATTCGTTATACAATCACTTATCAAAATAAAATTACGACATAAGTGTACTATATAAGAAACTTCAGAAATCATTGATTTTAAACAAGAAAAAATAATGGGTCAAGGTTCTCCACCTATGGAAGGCTTGACCCACTTTATTTTTTATTAAAATATTTTTTAAGGGAAATAAAATCAGTTTTACAAAAGGCAGAATAATTTTATGGTAATAGTTTAATTATTATTAAATATATTTCGGAAAATGTGATGCGTAAACAAACCTGTTTAGATGGAGTTCAAGGCACAGAAGAAAAATTCCATTTTAAACCCTAATTTTTTGTGACACCTGGCAGCCCTAGTTGTCACATACTTTCGTTTCATCTCATTCTGTTCATCTTAGTAAAATCTGTCTACATACCTTCCTGTAGAGTTTTGATCAATGTTACGTTCTTTTGCAGAGGAATAGATACCTAACATTTCTCAAGGCTCCTGCTTTCATCGTTTTTAGTCTTTTCCATTCTTTTTATTTACCTAATATAGGTACTATTTAAATGAAATAAAAGTTCCTATCAACATTCCAATTTATATTTTATTAAATTTCTTCTTCCTTCTATAGCAATTTTTCACATCTTCATTTAGTCAGTTTTAAACATTTTCCTTTCCATCACCTAAATTTAATCTAGCTTTAGAGAATAAATTTACATTATTTTAGAAATATAACCATTAACCCTTTATTATGTACAATGTGTAATAAAAAGATTTCCATAAACCCTTAATTAAGGAGCTTTGACCATCTGATCAGCCATCTCCATATTGATTGTTTCAAACCTCCCCACATAGTCACTTTTTAAAGCATAGCAAATGGTTATGTTTAGCCTATTTTAATGTACAATCTTTATGTCTGGAATGAAAGCTCAAAATTTCTGCATTACTTCAAATCTACCTATTTAATTTTCTATCATGTATATATATATTTTTTTTTATCTGAGAAAATCTTACAAAGTTTTCTAAAAAACACACTTTTTAAGCTGAAAAACCTTCACTTTTGATTTTTCCACAACTGTTTAAATTATCTTTATGAAACAAAAACTATTGATTGAGCATTTCAGTAGCTTCCATTGCCACCTATTTACAAAGCTCTGAAATTATTTTAATTATGAAAACTGAAGGGCAGGTCATGCCTTCTCTATGGTCAACCCTCCCCCGTCTCCCCTACTTAGTATTGTCCGCCAAGATATTAAAAAGGTGAGATAAATAGGATAAAAAAAGAAAAGCTATTTTTTGACACGTACTTATTCTCATCAATATATATATATATATACTAGGGGGCTCTGCCCCCTGCAAGCTACGCTCGCCAACCCCCGTTCAGACACCGCAGAATCTGAAAATCTAAAAATCTAATGGGTTTTAGAAATATTAGAGAAGATTAAATTATACTGAAAAAGCTGTGCAGATCTCCCTGTAAACGGGTTTCCATTCAATTCCCATTGATTGCAAAAGTTTAAAGGAGAATCAGTTGCTGTTAAGACATTCAATGGTTGTTTTCGTTTTTGATTAAAGAGGATCAGTTAAACATTTGAAAAGAAGCTAAAATAAAATGAATTAAGCATTCAGAGTCTTTGTCAACCGATATTTTAAAACAATCTCTATAACAATAGCCTCATCAATAGTTCCGGGCGGAACACTTTGCTTTTTATACTCTAGGTGCCATTTTGATACTTTAATGTTATCCAGGCACAGGTGATAAGTCGCTAAATATTATTCTATCCCCATCATTTCATCTATATTATAATAGTTCAAGTCATCAAATGCCATAAACAAATACGATCTGATCCCTTCGCCTTTCATATGAAAGTTTGGAAGAAATGTCATATACTAAGGAATTTGGGGATAACACAATTTATATAATTTGATAATTTGGAAAATTTATAATTTGATTTGATAATTTGGATTTATATAATTTGGGGAACGCATCAACAGCATAAACAACAACATCCGGCTTACCATATCAAGCAAAATAACGATACTTTGGCACCAGTTAAGTACCCGTTGCGTATATGACATTGGCGTCAGAAAAAAATCGCGACAATATGGGGCCGTATTATGACATATGTGCCGAAAGAAAAAAAAGCCGGGTGCAAATCTCGCCAATATCTTTTTTTCAACTCGCCAGTTAGCATTTTTTTTATTGTTCGTGTGGTAAATTAAAACATTGATTTGAAGTTGAAATTAAATGTCATGGCTTGTTACATAATTTAATATTTCGCCAGATGTCATATACGCACCGCATGTTTGGCATGATTTTTTTTTTTTTTTTTTTTTTTTTACGAAAATTTGGCGAAAGCCTCGTTTTCGAATACCAGTTACATATGTATTTTTGGTACTACTTAGTTATCCCGTCGACAAAAAATCTATCGCGAATTATAAGATTAAATGTCAATAATGCTTGATCGTAAATGTCACTTTCACTTGACTTTTAGCAAGTTACACATGTTTACGTCATCAAGTGATTTTTATTTCGACGTTTTATTTTTATATTTATTAATGTTATACTAATTTATTTGTTCTTTCGTTATTTAAAATAAAAATTTTGTCAATCTGTACAATTTGGCGAGAGGTTTGGCGATTTATATAATTTGCGAAATTGGGTGACGGAATAACTACTACATTGTACCATATTTTTTAATTATTTTCTATTATTTTCAAAAGGAAATAGCAAAAAAATAATTAATTACTATAGAACAAAATAATTTATATAAATTTAAAAAAGAAATAAAAGTAAATATACATTTATTATTAAATAAACAACAATAGCCGGGTTACCATGTCTATCAAAATAATGCCATTTGTGCGCCAATTAGGTACCCCGGTGCGTATATGACATCTGTGTCTAATATTTTTCTTTTCGTTTTGTTTTTTTAAAAAAAGAAGTGAAAGCCATCAATTTAAATATTTCATTTTTAAATCAAAGTTTTGTATTTAATAAAATGATAACGAAATACAAAAAAAAGCATTGTTCTTAGCATAGATTTAAAGGAGGTCCAACTGTCGCCAAATTAATTTAAAATAGTAATCTTTTCTGAATTATGAAAAAAAAAATTCTGTTATGATTAAAATTTGAGTTGCCATCATCAGAAAAAAATGTATTTAAAATTAGAAAAAAATTAATATTTCGAAAACTAATTCGAATTTAAAAATTCTAATACCAGTTTTGAGATCTGTGGATCAGCACGGGTTTTTGGTGTTAATTTCATCGCAAAGTATTCCATATTTTAGGAGAAATTGCCGTGAAACAAAATCAGTTGTTTAATCAGTCGGTTCAAAGAATCGATACATTTCAGGCGTTTCATATATTCGTTTCATAAATTTGTTACATTAGGATTTTATATATATAGGGTCGATATATATATATATATATAATATAATATAATATAATATATATATATATATATATATATATATATATATAAACTTTCTGTACAATAATGCAATTGAAAGATAATGAAAATGACCAATAATATGAAATCACAAACACTACATAAACTATATATTATTTAAAATGTATAGTAGGGCCAGTTTGATTTTAATCAGAGAGTCATAGACAATTACGGTGAATGTTTCCCAAATAAATAAGCTCTTCTTTTTTTTTTTTTTTTTTTTGAACTAGTTGTTTTTACTTTAGGAGTTAGTAAAAGTTTGTATATTATTGTAAATTGCTTTAATGTGTTTTGATTAGATTTTGCATAAATTAAAGAATTGTAAACTGTGAAATTTTAAATACTAAATTGCTTTTTTTTTTAAATCGCTAGCAATCGCTAAATTAAAAACGAAGTAAACCGATTGATTATTTGCTGATCATTTTATCTATCAATTTAAAAAATAAAAGCTATCTTGAAACAAAGTGAAAGAAAATTTACGTTATCTTCAAATACTTTGAAATTTTGTTTTATTATCTGCAAGCAGAAATTATTAATGTTTATTAAAGTTAATGTTATTGAAGTTAATCATTCAAGTTTTATACACTCTGTTAAAAAAAAAAAAAATAGTATCTAAGAGATTTTTTTAGAAAATAATTTTTCGGATTTAATTGATTAATAATAATTGTTTTTATGCTATATTTAAGATTAATCAAACATATAATTACGCATGCTATTTATACTGTAAATTTTAAAAACATTGATCAAATTAGTTCCTTTATATTTAAATATAATGGCTTATAAACATGAGAACTTATAAAAGCGAATTATTTCTAAATAATTAAAAGTTTATTTCTTAGAAATTTCTTTAATTTGACGCACTTTTATCATTCAAATGCACACTTTCTGTGTTTTGTATACACAGATAAACACAAATAATATAATAAATATAACACATGGTAGTAATTTTGTAAATGGAAATACAAAATTTTCTGTTTCTTCATAAAATTTTAATTAGATGATAATAAAAAAAACCGTAAATTTAATAGGAAACATAGATTTATAGACTATGAAATATGTTCCTTATACATCATTCTTGTAATTTAATTTCACTCTTTCTGAATTTTTTATCAACAGATAAGCATAAATTAAAAGTAATAATAATAATGCATTGTATAGTAGCTATTTTGTAACTAGAAATACAAAATTTTATGTTTTTCCAAAAAATTTAATTAAATGAAAGTAAACGTAAATTTAATGGGAAACATATTTACGAGAGACCTTAATTCATTTACAGACTATGAATTATGTTCCTTATATGTTATTCTTATAATTCTGTATTTTTTATGAACATATAAACATAAATGGAAAATTAAATTATTGCATAGTGGTTATTTTGTTCCTGAAAATAGAAAATTTTATGTTTTTACAAAATAAATAAATAAATAAATAAATAAATGTAATTAAACGTAACATTGATTTAATATGAAATATACATTTATAGATTATAAAATATGTTCCATTATCGTAATTTAATTTCATTATCGTAATTTAATTTCACACTTTCTGCATTTTTTATAAACAGATAAACATAAATAAATGTTAGTACATTGCATTGTAGCTATTTTGCAATTGGAAATATAAAATGTTATGTTTTCTCAAAAAATGTAAATTAAGAAAGTAGAAGAAAGGTATATTTAATTGGAAATATTTTTAGACTATGAAATATGTTCCTTATACGTCATTCTTGTAATTTAATTTCACACTTTCTGTATTTTTTATCAACAGATAAATCTCTATAAAAAATTAAATTATCATATAATAGCTATTTTGTAACATTAAATACAAAATGTTATGTTTTCTCAAAAATTGTAAATTAATAAAAAAAAAGAAACGTTTATTTAATTGGAAATATTTTGAGACTATGAAATATGTTCCTTATATGTAATTCTTGTAATTTAATTTCACACTTTCTGTATTTTTTTTATCAACAGATAAACACATATTAAAAAAAAATTAAATTAATGCATAATAGCTATTTTGTAACTTTAAATATAAAATTATTTTTTCGAAAAAAAAAATCCAATATAAAAGAAACGTTGATTTAGTATTAAATACAGATTTATAGGATAAGAAATATGTTTTTATGCGTCATTCTTTTAAAACTTTTCTCAATTTTAAATATAGCATCTTAATAGACACAGAGGTTCACTTTTATTTTCGATATCTTCCTATCATTCTTTTCGGTTTCTTTTATCCTGGTAAAGAATAGTTCCATTTAATGCACCGCTTTAGCACCACAAAAGAAGCCCAAAACTGCATAGAAAAATATGACATCGGGAAAAAATCTGCCACGTAAGCAAAATACTTCCAAGAAATATACTCTTTCTTGAAGCGAAAAAAAATATATATATTATTTCCCTTACATTTTTACCTGTTATTTTCAGTAGATATTTTGTAATTTTAATGTTACGAGTATCTTAGAAGAAATTGTCTCTAATTACGTTATTCTAAGAAATTATAAAAAAAAAAGAATGTAATCAGTGAAATCTTGTTTGTAGGATAATTCCAACGAATAGTCTTCGAATTACATTTTTTCCCCATAACGAATGGTTTTAAATATCCAGTTTTGCTTTGTAGTCATTTTTATAACACAGTTGTAAATTATCATGTTCCAACCAAAAATAAAAGATTCGCTTTTTTTTTTTTTTTTTTCAATCACAGTATAATAGATAAAGTGAAAAGTGGTTCAAAAAAGTTTTTAATTGGTGAAGTATTTTGTTTCAAGTATGCGGAAAAAATGAAATAATAATATGTTTATTAGCAAGTTGCTGTATATTCGGTTAAACTTTGCAATATATAATCATGCATACTTTTTCCAGCAATACACAAATTCCTTTACTGGTTTAAAAATAGAATAAGATAATGTTTAAAGATACCTTGGATTGTTGCATGCATTCTTAGCGTTACGTAGGCTATCCATTCAATTGTTAGATAGATAAGATATTCTGGCAACATAATTTGAAAAACAAGTAATATAAAAATTTTGTTTTTAAAGTTAATTCCTACTTAGGCCATCAAAGGAAAAATTAATATAATCCCTTAAGCTAATATTAGTTTTTGTTGCATTAAAATATCTCAATTTGTTGATTTTCTATAAGCAAATAAGTTTACAATGGAACTCTATGGGAATTTGGCGAAATATTAGAGATATCTCCAAGTTGGCGTCCCTTTTGGCGACTCATTTTGGCCGCCAAGTTGGCGACAAACTTAGCGGTATTTGGCGACAGAACAGGTTCCCCCTATGGTAACCCCTTATTGAAAATACTTTCATTGATCTTCAATAACCAATGGTCGCCATTTTGTTTCACATGCAAAACTGCAATTAATTAATTAATTAATATTTGAAAAAACTGTATTAACATCAATTGTCATCCAGTACAAGTTTAAAAAAAATTATTTCAACTTGATAGGATGAATAATGAGTATTTTATTAACGATTGAAAATTTGAACAAGATATATAAATATATATATATATATATATATATATATATATATATATAAATATAGGAAGAGTGTGAACTTATAGTAAGAATTGAATAACAAGAAAATAGCTTGTATATATATTTTTTAATATTGAAAAATATGTGATAAACCATTTTGCTCATCATTAGAGAATTCCAGTAGGTAGAATTGAGAAAATAATTTCGGACATTGTAATTGAACTTCGAAATATCAAATGCAGATTTTAACCGAATCTACTAAAAATAAACAATTTCATGAAAGACTGCTACATGTTTGCTATTTTATTATTTATTTGAACATTTTAAAAGCATTAAATAATAATAATAATTTTGATTTAAATTGAGAATCAAGACGTATGTCAGCATGATCAAACTCACCGTGCGCGGAACAAATTTTTCTAGTTCTCTTTCTTCGCAAAGCTAACATTTATAAATTTTCAATTTTTATTAAAAGAAATACGCAGAATACAATTTTGTTCATGACAGTTTGGGGATTTGTTTGTAGGTTTTTTTGTTTTTGTTTTTTAATTCAGATATTAAACGTTTATTTATTTATTTTATTTTTTACATTGAGAGCAAAAATATCACAAAAAATTTATTGAAAAACCAGAATTTTAGTTGTTTGCTTGAAATCTTTATATTTTAACGCTTGAATTAAATATTTAAAACTTTAAATTGCAACACAAAGGAGAATCTTGAAAAGTTTTGAAAAAAAAAAAAAAAAAAAAAAAAAACAGAAATCTTCATTGAAAGTTTTTCATTTCAATCTTGTTTGACACTGAGCCTGATTGATATAAAGTAGATAAAGAAACACTTCCTTGAAGATAAATTTAGCAATCTTCTCTTTGAGTTGGTAAACAACAAAGTGAATTTATCGTTTGCATAGGTTTGATTTTAATTATATTACACACATATATATAATAAGTTATATTATATATATATATATAATATAACTTATTTTTCTACTAAATTTGTGAATGACCCCTAATTTGCAGCAAAAAATATGCTCCAGCTTTAAACAGCTATTACTCGGTCAATTTTAATCGTAGAAAAACGGGACTTTTTTTGTCTTAATTATCAGTGTAATAGGAAAAATTTACTAAATATAACTTATAGGACCGGGGGAACCATATAAAAATTTAGATTCTGTAATTCTTCGCTAAATTGTTTTTTCACTTCAAATTTTTTTTTCTTAACTCTGCATCTAATTGTGTCCACTTCTGTAACTGGAATTATATGCATCTAGGACCAACGGTTGTGAAAATAAAGGTCGGTCAGGTGGTCACTTTGCGAGTGGCAACAACAGACGATTAAATTTAACTTTTATTATCTTTCATTGGATTTTTTAATGCCGCACATTTTCAATTTTTGCACCGTCGGATAGAGAAAAAAATGTATTTTCAAATACCATTTGTTTAAAATTATATCGCTATTTGTTTGAAATAATATGTATACGTGGATACCCTGTATACAGGGTTCGTAAATATCATGATATTTTCGAAAATATAAAAAATATCCGATATTTTGATATATATCCGTTATATTCGATATATATACGATATTTTCAAAGCAGCCAACTTACCGCTGATAATAAATGCTTTCGACCATAATATAGATTAGAAACTAAAATATATTGCACTTAACATGAAAACTTAATCAAAGAATAATATAAAAATGCATTTTTCTTTTTCTTTTTTTTTCATTTAGAACAAAATTGAAGATTAAATAATTGAAAACAGTAACAATTTGATTTATACACTTATAAAAAAACTAACTATAGGATTCAGTATCAAGACCAAGTATAAAAAAATCAGATATTTTCAAAACAAAATTTTAAATACAAAAAAAGTTTTTTTAATTGAAAAATTTTAATATAAATGTAAGTATAAAATGTTTTATTTCATATTTCCTAACATGCTGTATAGTTCAAACTCAACTAAACCAAAACTTGAAAAAATACTCTTTTCTAATGAAGCTGTATTTAATTGCTTATTTAAATTAGTTTATCTTTCAATGGTTGTTCTGAATTAATTATGTCCCACATAATTATTAGTTCAACATTTAAAAAAAAAAATGCTTCAAATCTAAAGTTTGAAAAATATATTTGTTTTCTTTTTTGGCTAAAAAAGTCACACCCAGAAGAGACAAGTTCTTTATCTACAGATTCAGAGTCAATAACAGTTTAAAATTTATTTCATTTACACTGAAATATTACAAATTACGATTGAAAATATCAAAAATATCTTGCGCACATTCATATTTTGAAAATAAATGTCAAATGCAGAAAATATGAAACATCTTGATACATTAAAAATTAATACCAAGTAATATGAAAATATCAAAGATCTTGATATTTTGAAAATAAATATTGGATCCATTGATATATATCAACGAACGCTGGCTGTATATAAATTATTATCAAAATTACATTTTATCTTTCAATGGCTGTTCTGAATTGACTGTCTAATATAATTATTAGTTCTACGTTCTACATTTTAAAATAAAAGTTTGAAACATAAAACTTGGAAAAAATTCATTTTCTTCATTTCCTAAAAAAGTCACTGCCAGAGGGAAAAGTTCATAATCTGCAGAATGACGCAGTCAATAACAGGTGAAAATTTCATTTACACTTGGTTTGAATGTGAAAAATATCAAAATTACCTTGCACGGTGATATTTTGAAAATAAATATCAATATACAAACTATCAAACATCTTGATATTTTGAAAATAAATGTAAAGAATTTGAAAATATCGAAAATATCAAAAATCTTGATATTTTAAAAATAAATATCGGATATATATCAAGATATATATCATGATATATATCCATTGATATATATCAACGAACCCTGCCTGTATATATATATGTGTGTGTCCTTCCTTTGTAAGTAGTAGCTAACCCTTTCCTGCATTGTGAACATTTTGACACTCTGAGATGCTTGGTACTTACGTATGTAAATTATTATTATAAACGTTTAAAAGAAAATTCTTGATAAAAATTAAATCATCTGTTATACCAATATTGAATCATTTAAAATTTGGAACTGGGGCATACGTAAGAACACGCTGGAAGATTTATAAAAGAGTAACACAAAGCTATTTGATAAGTTTAATTTAATATAAAGTCGCAAATGTATGAAATAAAGAAACAAGTCAAGTGTTTTGATGTATCTATCTGTATTATAAAGAACAGACGTGTCTCTGCGTAAAAGCTGACGTCACTTTGCGAGTGGCAACAACAGACGATTAAATTTAACTTTTATTATCTTGTATTGGACTTTTTTTTTAAATGCTGCACATTTTCAATTTTTGCACCGTCGGATAGAGAAAAAAAAATGTATTTTCAAATACCATTTGTTTAAAATAATTTCGCTATTTGTTTGAAAATTGTATCGAAATTTGCTGATTTTTTATTATTTTAAAAATAATTTTCTTGCGGGATTTTTTAAAATCTATATCTCTGTCATTTGCAGACAGACGTTTACTAAGATTAAACGTGTTTGAATTAAAATTAGTACAAATAAAATAGTTCATCATTTGTTTCCGGCTTATATTCTATAATGGAATTAAAACTTTATACATCCATAAATAAAATAATAAAATATAAATAAAACACAAATTTAAGACACGTAATCGAACCACACTTAAACAATTGAAATGATGAGAATAAAAAAAGACTAGCGATCTTTTGCGATTTCTTCGACTGTTAAATCCTGGCACGATGCCAAAACGAAATTATATCACTTTTCATAAATTTAAAAATTTTATTTTACTACATAATTGCTATTTTTCGTATAAAAATGATTATTGATATTGTTAGTGAAAAATCTATATATATATTACGCTATCGTACGGGGCAGAGAAATCGCGATTTGTTAATTGTTTAGTGGTAACGCCCGAATGAAACGCATCTCATTGGTTATTGAAGAGCATTTAATGCATCTCCATACCTATTAGGGAGGTTACCATAGGGGGCACAATGCCGCGAAGGTTGTCTCCAACTTGAAGATATATCGCCAAATTTGGCTACCAAAATGAGTCGCCAAAAGTGATGCCAACTTGGCGATATCTCTAATATATCGTCAAATTCCCATAGACTTCCACTGTAAACCAATAGGGTTTACTTGCTTACAGAAAATGAACAAATTGAGATATTTTAATCCAACAAAAACTAATATTAGCTTAAGGGATTATATTATTTATATTTAAGAGAGTCCAAGTAAATTAAATTATGAATAAAAGTAACAAGATACAATACTTAGAATGCTTTACCAAACATAAATTTTAATTGCGATCAAACTGGTCACCAAGGGCGGATAGTCTAAAAAAATATACTAAATGTAAAATATCTATTACAGTTTTCAACGTTTTCCTCTATTGCATTCTATAACCCGGGAAGCCCAGGTTGGAACTATATAACTAAGTGAGTAATAATATTATTAGTCTAATAATAAGCTCGAAGTAGCAGGAGTCGTTCGGTAGCTTCATCGCCCCGAGCCCTATCTTTCCCGGTTTTCGGTGTCTTTAATTTGTGTAATTTCCCTTTCAAATTTATCCGGTTTCAAATTTTGATTTTTTTTTCCAATCTGGCTTTCGATAGAGTGTCTTTTACTCGGGACGTGGCCGAAGACCTATGAACCTTGCTTCCGCAAAACAGTCGGAATAAGTAGAAAAATAAAGGGCTACGGGCGAAAAGAGGCCGCTCGCCGCGGCGGTTGTTATATGGTTAACTTATATAGTTATATTATATGTATTATACAGTCAACCTTTATTATTCCACCTATTCCGACTCTTTTGCGGAAGCAAGGTTCATAGGTCCCCGGCCACATCCCGAGTAAAAGACACTCTAGCGAAAGCCAGATTGAAAAAAAAAAAAAAAAAAAAATTGAAACCGGACAAATTTAAAAGGGAAATTACACAAATTAAAGACACCGAAAACTGGGAAGGGAGGCTCAGGGCGATGAAGCTACCGAACGATTCCGGCTACTTAGAGTTTATTATTAGTCTAATAATAATTGGTTTATTAATAACACTTATTAATAGCCCTCCAATTACTAATAGATATATAATTAGCATATTATTAGTCTTAAAAGATTAATTTATATAATTAAAAATATATTATATATTGTGTAATATATAATATAATTCAATTCCTTGTTTCTCTTGTTATGATGATTTGTTTAAAAAAAATTATGACAGATAAAACTTCAATTTTAATTTGCATAAAGCTTCATTTATAATTTGTACAGAAGTAATTGTAAATGATCATTTGTATTGGTATATAAAGGTTTTACATATATTCTTGATAAAAATAAAATATTTTTTTTTCCAATATTGAGTCATTTAAAATTTGAAACTAGGTCATTACGAAAGGGCAAGTTGAAAGATTCGTGAAAGAAAAAAAAGCGTTTTGATGAGTTTTAATTAATGTGAAAGGGTCAAATATCTATATAAATAAAAAGAAAAGTGCCCAGTTAAACTGATGGCATTGAGCTCACAGGGTATTCACACTAATTGTAAATTATTTTCTTATTTTGAAGAATAATGCCCCTCAAAAAATAAATGAAGGGGATTAGCCCCCGTTTCCTCCCTTTATACTTAACCAGAACCTCCAAATCAAATGGAGTAAGCGCCATATCGGAATAAACTGGTATATCAAATTTGAAGTAAATCGATTAATTCTGCATGAAAACCCATTTATCTAAATTAAGGGAGGGGGGGGGGTAGCCCGGTCCAACTTCTACACTTAACCAATAAACCTCCAAATCTAATCAAGGCAGCTCCTTAACATAATATACCGGTATACCAGCTTTGGAGCAAATCGAATAACTCTGCATAAAAAACCCATTTATCTAAATTAAGCCTATTAGCCCTATTATCTAGCCCCTCTTTCCTCCCTTTATACTTAACAAATGAACCTCCAAATCTAATCAGGGAAGCTCCTTAACATAATAAACCGGTATATCGAATTTGGAGCAAATCGAATAATTCTGCATGAAAACCCCTTTTATCAAAATTAAGGGGTGGGTGGTACCACTCTTTCCTCCCTTTATACTTAACTAATGAAACTCCAAATCTAATCAAGGCAGCTCCTTAACATAATAAACCGGCATACCAAATTTGGAGCAAATCAAACAATTCTACATGGAAAACACATTTATCAAAATTAAGAGGGAGTAGCCCCCCTTTCCCCCCTTTATACTTAAGTAATGAACTCTCAAATCTAATCACGGAAGTTCCTTAACATAATAAACCAGTTTACCGAATTTGTAGCAAATCGAATATTTCTGCAGGAAAAACCCATTTATCTAAATTAAGGAGGGGACTAGACCCACTTTTCTCCCTTTATCTTTAAACAATGAAACCCCAAATCTAAACAAGGCAGCTCCTTAACATAATAAACTGGTAAACCAAATTTGGAGCAAATCGAACAATTCTACATGAAAAACACATTTATATAAATTAAGGGGGGCTACCCCCTTTCCCCTCTTTATTCTTAAGTAATGAACTTCCAAATCTAATCAAGGAAGCTCCTTAACATAATAAACCGGTATACCAAATTTGTAGCAAATCGAATATTTATTTCTGCATGAAAAACCCATTTATCTAAATTAAGTGGCTTGGACTAACCCCTCTTTTCCCCCTTTATCTTTAAAAAATGAGCCCCCAAAACTAATCAGGGAAGCGCCTTATCAAAATGAACCTAGAAAAAAAAATTTGAAGCAAAACAGATATTTCTATTAAGAGTTATAGCGTTACGTACAGTCGTGGAAAAAAAAAAAGTAAACACCCCCCGCTAACTCCTCGAAGAATTATCGTAGAAGAAAGTAACTGGTGCCAAACGATTGGAAATAAAGTCTACTTTTAAATGATATAGATAGAATATGCTTAGGGGACCATCTACATATAAAAACGAACCATAACTTTGTTTTTTTTCAATAGCAGGACACAATTCTGACAGCATAAATGAACTCTACATCCTTCAATTAGCCTAAAAACAAATTTTTATGCAATTCGTACCATAAGTTTCTGAGAAATTAATTATTTTAAAACGAGCGTATTTTAAGGGCTGTATCCAAATTGAAGTTCGGAACTCAACTGTTAACCGAGAGAGCCCCCATCTTGATCAAGGCACCTTAAGAAGTCAATCAAGCCTGCTAGATTACAGGACAGCAGAAGAAATTTCAAAATATCTAGACGCTTCTAGTATATATTTCATCATTTTGCCGTTTTTTAAGCATAATTTGAAAACTACTTGGAAGAAAAATGTGAAATTTTGGATTTACATAAAGCAGGACTTAATAAATCTAAATCCATCAAAAAAATTGCAGGTTGTAATTCATAATTTTTTCGAATATTAATTTCATAATTCATAATTCATATCATAAAATTATAAATATTGCAAATTCAGCGTATTTATGTTTGGGTATATTAGTATTATTGCTACAAACAAATTAGCACATTAGGAGCATAATTTCTGGAGATATAAATAAAAATATGAAAATGTTATTTAACATTAGAAGCACTAAATTTTGAATGTTTATAATTCAAAAACTTATCATTCAAATGACTTGAAATTCGGTGCCTAGGTATAATTTGAACCGAAGATTTGAAGTATGTTGTTAATATTGGGTATTGTCATTGAAAAAAATGAAGTTTGGATTCGTTTTAATATGTAGATGGCCCCCTAAGCAAATTTTATATACATGATTTAAAAGTAGACATTATTTCCAATCGTTCGGTACCAGTAACTTTCTTCTACGATAATTTGTTGAGGAGTTAGTAGGGGGTGTTTACTTTTTTTTTTTTCCACGACTGTACATACGTACGTACATACAGAACAGGCGGGCACATAAGCACTCAGGCTTTGATAGCCTGTGAGCTAATAAAAATGTAAATGTTCGTTTGTTCAAAATCGCAAATCTCCGAAAGTTCTTCAGCGATAGCTTTGAAATTCACGAGTTGAGTTGCATTCGAATAGGGAAGTGTTGTTATATACTTATTATGAACCTCCCCCCCCCCATTTGCCACTACCTCCACCATGAGGCGCTTTTTAAATTTTTTCCAAAACCCATCATGTGACATATCATTAGAAAACCCCTGGACTATTGTTTCATATTATGCACCTCGCATCTCGCTCCCCTCACTTTCCCCACGTGGGGGAACATTTCTATATATATAAAAATATAAATGTTCGTTTTTATAAAATCTTAATCCTCCGAAAGTTCTTCACCGACTGCTTTGAAATTCACGGATTGCGTTGGATTCGAATACGCGCGTGTTTTTATATACCTATTACGAACTTCGCTCCTCAGTCATCCAGTTTCCTCGCCACCACCAGGGGGCGCTTTTTAAATTTTTTCAGACACACGTCATGTGACATATCATTAGAAAGTCCTTTGACTACTCATTCATATTATGCACCTACCATCCCCCTCATCGCAATTTGCGTCCGTGGGGACACATTTCTATAAAAAAAATGTAAATGTTCATTTGTGCGAAATCTTAAACCTCCGAAAGTTCTTCACCGATTTCTTTGAAATTCACCGATTGCGTTGCATTTGAACGCGCGTGTGTTTTTATATTACTATTATGAACCTCGCATCCCCCTCCCCTAATTTCATCCCCCGGGCACTTTTTTAATATTTTTAATATTTATGTGGTATATCATTAGAGAGCCCCTTTGACCACTCTTTCATATTATGCAACTCCACTCACTATGACCTCCGGAGGGACAAATTACTGAAATATTTCGTCAGTATGTTTTATGATATTTGATTTTTCTTTGTTTTTTATTTCGTGTTTTTTCCTTTTTAGCTCACAGACTATTAAGGCCTGAGGGCTAATGTGCCTGCAGGTCCTGTATGTACGTATGTATGCAACGTGATAACTATTGATAGAAATATTCGATTTGCTTCAAATTTTGTAAATAGTTTCATTCTGATAAGGTGCTTCCCTGATTAGTTTTGGGAATTCATTGGTTAAGTATAAAAGGGGAACGGGGGCCTCCCTTAATTTAGATAAATGGGTTTTTCATGCAGAATTTTCCGATTTTCTTCAAATTTTATAAATACGTTCATTCGGATAAGGCACTTCCTGATTGGTTTTGAGAGTTCATTGGTTAAGCATAAGAGGGGCAACGGGGGGCTAATTTCCACTTAATTTAGATAAATGGGTTTCTCATGCAGAATCATCTGATTTGCTTCAAATTTTGTATATAGGTTCATTCTTATAAAGTGCTTCCCTGATTAATTTTGGTGTTTTTTTTTTTTTTCTTTTTTTTGGATGTGCAAATGGGAACGGGGAGCTAAATCCCCTCTTAATTTAGATAATTTGGTTTTTCATGTAAAATTATTCGATTGGCTTCAAATTTTGTGAATAGATTCTATCTGATAAGGAGATTCCCTGATTTGTTTTGGGGGCTCATTGATTAAGTATAAAGGGGCGAACGGGGGGTTAATCCCCCCCTTAATTTAGATAAATCGGTTTATCTTGCAGAATTATCCGATTTGCTTCAAATTTGGTATACCTGTTTATTCTGATAAGGCGTTTCCCTGATTAGATTTGGAGGTTCATTGATTAAGTATAAAGGAGGAAACGGGGGGGGGGGGGTAATCCCCTTAATTTTTTAAAAATGGGCGTTATTCTTTGCAATAAGAGCATAATATACAATTATTGTGAATAGCCTGTGAACTCAATGCCATAAGTTTAACTCGACACATACCTTTTTAATTCACTCGATTTGACAGGGATGAGGCTGCACGTACTGCAATTGACAATCAGCTGCCAATTATGATGTTGTGAAATATTCACAAGCTAAATCTTTGCAACGGCTCGCGGCTTGAAGTAAAAAAATAATGAGCAACTTCGTAGAAGCAACAATCTTGACAGGATTTTTCAAAGGTGAAGATGTCCTCATTCCTTGCATTCCTTTGATTCCAATGGATGCGCAAGTTTTAATTTAAAAGTTTGCAATTACCTATTTGATTGATGTTTGTAATCTCCATCGACAAAACTTAGGGCCAAGCTTTAAAATTCTGCGGTTTAGATCTAGATATGAATTGCTTCTCACGCCGGCAATTATATGTTTTGTGCTCTAAAATGGGAAAATCAGACAATCTCTATATCTGCACATACAATGTAATAACAAAAAATATTGTATAACCACAAGTATGGTGAAATTAAACATATTAGAAACGTGCAGTTTCTCTTTTCTTTCTTTTCTAATTAGTCAGACTGAGCTACAGCAACACGTGGCCGGGTACAGAGTAGGAAATAAAAAAACAGCTCGAGTATTTTAATGACACGAATTCGTGTAAAAATGCACATTTCCAGAAAAAAAAATATTGTTAGATGTGCACAATGAATTAAACTCTTAAAAATTATGACATCATGTTTTTTAATGTAAAATGAAATTAAAGCATAACACAGTAATCTTTTAATGAAACATTTTTTTTATTAAATTAGTTATTATAAAAACAGATTTTGAATTATCATATTATGATCATTCATCCAACAAGAACATATTTCCTAATAAATAATTACTTTTATAAATTTATTCTTTATAATTTCCGGAAGGAAAATATTAAACCTTCATTTATGACAAGAAAGAAAAATATTTGCTAGCGTTAATAATACTTAATGCTTCAGCGCACTCTTTTACATTTATCCTTTAAGCTAGGGCTTACTTTAGGTTTATAGTAGTATCCAAATACACAAAGGACCTTTTCGTACAAAAGAGCGAAGGGTTTTAATACCAAGGTCCCGCAAAAGAATTGGTATTTTATCAAAAACCATGTTTTGAGAAAAGTGATTCCTGTCGAAAATCCATCCGAGAGAAACAAGTCTCGTGGAACCTACTTTAGCTAAGTCTTTCCGAGGCTCTCTAGTTTAGATTTTTTTTTCATTGTTTATGTTTTCTTACAAAATATATACGGAAGTAATTTTCAGAGTTTTCGTTGCAGCTTAAGTCCTTATAGAGAGATTTAAACATGTTTTGAACTTTGGGTAAGTTTTGTTGTTAAAGTTTATGATTTATTTTCACAAGAAGAGTTACGGACTCTCTTCCAAGTTTTCTTAAATGTATATTAATGAAGTTGCTTAGACAAGATTTTTGACGAAATAATATTAGAATGTCAAATATTCCTATCGTATTTTCACTTTTAAAAGAATCTTGATCAGTTACTATTTATTTATTTTTATATTTAGTACATTTCGTTAACTAAACATTTCATTAAATATTGCACATTGTTTTGGTATCATGCAGCATATTTTAATCACTTAAAAATATAATAGAATTTTGCTTGATTATACCGGGTGTCCTAAAAAGGACTGACTGATTTTAAAATTCTATAACTTACAAACGGTGACAGATATTTAAAAAAATTCTTCCAGGAGAGTTATGCATAAGGTCAAAAGATTTTATTTAACAGGGATTTTCGATTTTAGTTCGAATTACAATCAATATATGACGCTGTAAGACATAGGCGTGAAATACAGACTCGATTTTTTGGCCTTTCTTTTCTTCCATGCGGAAAAGGGAGGTTAAAATGTATAGAGTGGGTCCCGAAGTACCAAAAATCGTGCCTGAATTTAGCGTCTATTGCTTACAGCGCCATCTATTGTTTTTAATTCGAACTAAAATCGAAAATCACTGTAAAAAAACTTTTCACCTTATGCATAACCCTCCTGCAAGAATTTTTTAAATATCTGTCACCGTTTGCAAGTTATTGAATTTTAAAATCAGTCAGTCCTTTTAGGACACCCGGTATATAAAGAAGAAGATTTAAGCCAAGTATTCATTTCACAATAAAATTTATGGAATAGGAAGTTGCTTAATGAAGTTGCTTAGACAAAATTTTTGACGAAACAATGTTACAATGTCAAATATTCATGTCGTATTTTCTCTTTAAAAAAATCTTGATTGGTTACTATTTATTTATTTTATATTTAGTACATTTCGTTAACTAAACATTTCATTAAATATTGCACATCGGTTTTGCTGTCATTCAGCATATTTGTATCATTTAAAAATAATAACATATTTTAGCTTGCATATATAGTAAAGAAGATGATTTAAGCCAAGTGTTTATTGGACAGTAAAATTCCTGGAATAGGAAAGGAAACAGCCAATAATAAAGAAGTGGATTGAAGAAATAGTTTTACTGACCAATAGAATTGCAGAAAAGTGAAAAGAATACAATGGAAATGCATACTTATTATTTATTATTTAAATAATATTTTCTTCTATCCTATATCGTCAACCACATAACGGACCTTTTCGCACAAAGAAGCTTAGGATTTTAATGACAACACTCGCAAAAAAAAAAAATATATTTTATCAAAAACCACGTTTTGAGAAAAATGATTCCTGTCTAAAATTCATCTTGGCTAAGTCTTTTCAGAGGCTTCTTTTAGTTTAGAATTTTTTCCTCGTTCATGCTTTCTTAAGCAACATATACGGAAGTAATTTTCAGAGTTTTTCTTTCAAAAAAGATTTATACATGTTTTAAACATAGTGCAGGTTTTGTTTTTAGAATTTATAATTCATCTTCAGATATTACAGTCGCTGATCCAAATTTTCTACCCTCTCACTAACAAACCCGTATTCCATACGTTTTATAAGCTCGAGGTTTCACTGTAATAGAAGGATTACTTAACCCTTTGCGCTCGGCGCCTCTTACACAAATTTTATTCGATCGGCACCGCTTTTTTAAAAGAAGTTTCGTTCAAGTACACAATTTCAAAAATGCTCTGATTAAATAAGGTACATTTTATTTTCCTTTATTACTGGTGCCAAAAACAAATTTTGCAAAGAAAAATTTTGACTCCGCTCTAGAGCCCTCGAGTGCAAAGGGTTAAAGTAATATAATTGTATTGATGTAATGAATTTTTAATACGTTGAACAATGATTAATATTCTTAAAGTTTACTTTCATTTTCGTACTTAAGCATTTTTATAAAATGCTGAAAGAATAATCTTTTTTAGCATTTAAAACAAAATACAGAGAAAGCAACTTTACAATTTTGTCCTTTTCTAGACTGTCAAATGGTTTAAAAGAAATATTATCGGAGTTTTTCGCTAAAAATAATTTCAAATTAATGTTAGGGTGGCAATTATCTCTGAGGTATTATCTTATTTTTAAAACCTTGGTAAGATAATTTTCATAAATTTTTACACTTAGTGCTTTATGATACAGTTTAAAATTGAGATGAAACCTGGCGATAAAAAGAATAAGTAACTGAAACAATGATTACAGCGCAATGCAGTTTCATAAAGTAGGTATATCCGGTTTGGTATAATTCAGTATACCACATTTATTATAAGAAAAAAAAAATCCCTGCCGCCTCGGCCTACACGCGGAGGTAGTTTTCGAAGTTAAGTACTAATTTCACCAACAAAAACTAAATCAAGATTAGAGATAAACCCAGTTTAACAATTTTATCTGGCCGCTTTTGACGAATTTTTAATTTCATTTTTCTGTAAGAGCTTGTTTTATCAGAATCATACTAACTCGGTATTAAAAAAAATATTTTTCCCCGCTCAACAACTCGAGATTTTCTGACACATTTTCAGACTCATTTTTAAAAGTAAAATCATGAAACTTGCTGACGTGATTTTTTTAGAAGAGATTTATAAAAGACCTGTGTTTTTATTTTTCGTTCAATTAGTTAGAACTAGTTTTACAATTATTTTCTCAGTACGACCATTTTATTTTCATTTCCAGCACATCGCTTAAGGAAATTTGGTTCAAAATGCTCACTTTGACAGCATTTTTAAAAATATATTCTGCCTTTATCAAAAAATCAACCAATACAGCATATTATAAAGTTTCTGAATAAGAGAACCTGCAATTGGATGCGTTTAAAAGCAAAAATGAATTTAAAAATGAGCCAGAAAATGAGCTGTTTGGATTTGAGTACCCCCTTAATACGATAATTTTTTCGTCAACCGCCATTTTTGTTTATTTTTTATTTATTTTTTTCTGCAAAAGTTGATCCTATCAAAAACTTATCACTATGAAAGTTACAGATAATATTGATAAGATGCATAATAAATTAAAGCGGATTGGATATCTTGTGAATTGACGAAGTTATGAACTTTTTTCTTTTTATAACCCTCCTTTTTTTTTTTTTTTTTTTTTTTTTCGCATTTCGCACTTCGTTTTTCTTTTTCTTTCTTTCTTTTTTTTTTTTTTTTTTTTTTTTTTTTTTCAGTAAGAGTTGGTTCTATCAAAAACTTCTCAGTATAAAAGTTGTAGATAATATTAAGAAGATTTATAATAAGTTTAATTGAATTTGATATCTTAAGAACTGACGAAGTTATGAATTTTTTTCTCCCTAAAACCCCATTTTTTGCGCCCCTTGAGGCCATGTTTAATCTTATTAAAAATCTTTTATACATAAATTTTTGACCTTTTCCTAGAAGCAATAATAACTTTAAACTGATTTGATATATATAAAAATCAAAAAGTTCAATCTGTTTTCAATCTGTTTTCACAAAACCCCTCCGTTTTTCCACCCCTTGGTCCGATTTTGCCAATTAACGAACTTGACCGAGATTTTCTACCCCTTGATTTTTTGTATCAGTTTGGAAGAGATTTGTGCAAAATTAAGGAAGTTATCGTATCCATAAAAAGTGATATATATATAGATAAATAGATAGATAAGATAAAGTTTTTTTCTGAGGGTGTTTTTGGGTTCTAGGTGTCATGGTCGGTGCAGATCTGCAAAAACTTTTCAGAAATTCCAACATAGAGGAAATCGGAATAGGTGGTATTTCATACGAAATCTACCTAAAAATAGCATAACTTTGTTGGCATATATGTAAAGGAATGGTACTGAAGATACAATTTTAGTGACTAATATAATTCCCAGAGTAAAAAACGAAACCGCCAATAATTCAGAAGTGGATTGAATAAATAGATGTATAGGCTGATAGAATCACAGTAATTTGAAGAAAAAAGCAATGAGAATACATATTGTTTAAAAATAATTATTTGTTTCATTTTAATAAAATTATTGTCTTTATATATTCAAATACATGATCACCTATACAAGATACAGAAGGGCTTTGGTACGAAAGCCACGCAAAAGCATTTTTATTTTATGAAAAATAATATTTTAAGAAAAGTGTTAATTATCGAAAATCTATCTGAAAGAAGCAAATCTCGAGGAACTTACTTAAGCTAAATTTTTTTCGAGTCTCTCTGGTTTAGATTCTTTTTCATTAATTATGCTTTCATACAAATATATATATAAGTAATTTTCGGGTTCTCCTTTCATCTTAAGAGGCTACTTCAGTCAAAGTAAAATACCCGTACGCTAATGCTAATCCTATGGAAGAAATTTATAAAGATATCTTGGTAGCATTTCAATATTTTTAAATGATTTCTTTTGCATTGAATAACTGAGATCGATCTGTACAAAGGCCATTGTTTACTTTTGCGAATTTGTTTACAGGTATTTCTTATGAGAACACTTTCCTTTTCGGAACCTGTTTCGAAAGTAAAAGCATCTTCATAAAAAATATCTGCAATCAAAATAAAAAAAGTAAAAAATGGCCTGCATAAAGATCGATCTCAACTATACAATGTAAAAGAAATCATCTAAAATATTGAAATGCTACCGAGATATCTTTATAAATTTCTTCCATAGGATTAGCATTAGCGAATGTGTCTTTTCATTTGACTGAAGTAGCCTCTTAAGGTTAATATCAAATCGAAACTGGCGATTTTCTGACACATTTTTATGTGCGTTTGCAATTATATAAATATGTGGCACCTATAATCGTTGTTCAGTCCGTCTGTCTGTCCGTCCGTCTGTCCGTCCGCATATAACAGAGCGAAAACTACCCAACCGAATGGTCTGAAATTTTAAATATATGATTGTTGCAAAATTGTGTCGAGACATTTCAAATTTTATGAAAATCGGATGTATAGTTTAATGACAGGGACATTCAAAAGTTTTTCTTTACATTACGGCCCATGGAAAAAAAAAAATATTGCAAGTGCATTTTAATGATGTTATACGCCATGTCTTCCGAATGGTCTGCAATTTTAAGTATATAATTGTTGCAAAATTTTGTCGAGCCATTTCCGATTTTATGATATTTGGATGTATAGTTTAATTACAGGGACAGACTAAAGTTTCCGTTACATTACGGGCAATGGGAAAAATATTACTGCAAGTGCATTTTAATGATGCTACAGACTATGCACTTATGAAGTTCAAAGAAATATACATTCAGAACAATATGGGGTGCAAAAAATATTTATAAAACTAGTTATAGTACGAACGCACCTCATTTGCCACGTTTGACGAGCAATTTCGTACTTGTTTAATTCATTTCTGTTCGAAAACGCATGAAACTGGCAGGTGCTCTTTTTCAGAAACTTTCTAATCCATACGTTTATAGGTCAAACGAATTGTAGTAAACTGAAAAAGAAAACAAGTTGGAAATTGCTCGTCAAAGGTGGCAAATGAGGTGCGTTCGTACTATAACTAGTTTTTATAATTATTTTTTGCACCCCATATTGTACTGAATGTATATTTGTTTGCACTTCATAAGTGCATAGTCTGTAACATCATTAAAATACACTTGCAATAATTTTTTCCCATTCCCCGTAATGTAATGAAAAACTTTTGGCTACCCCTGTAATTCAACTATACATCCAATTTTCATAAAATTTGAAATGGCTCGACAAAATTTTGCAACAATTATATATTTAAAATTTCAGACCATTCGGAAGGCTGTAACACAATTAAAATGCACTTGCAATAATTTTTCCCATTGGCCGTAATGTAAAGAAAAACTTTTGACTGCCCTGTAATTAAACTGTACATCCGATTTTCATAAAATTTGAAATTTCTCGGCAAAATTTTGCAACAATCATATATTTAAAATTTCAGATCATTCGGTTGGGTAGTTTTTGCTCTGTTACATGCGGACGGACAGACGAACTGAACGACGACTATAGGTGCTACGTATTTATAAAATTACGAACGCACCTAAAAAGCAATGGGAATGCATATTTTTAGAAAATTAGTATTTATTTAAATTAAATAGCTTTCTCTTCTTTATGAATTCAAATGCATCATCATTTATACAAGATAGAAAGCGATTTTATGCCAACTGAAAATAATTTTTATTTTATCAAAAAAGGAAATATGATAAAAAAAAATGATACGACTAAATTTTATGAATTTAAATATATCATCATTTTATACAATATAGTGAACGATTTTGATTTTACTGAAAATAATTTTTATTTTATAAAAGAAGAATTTTTTTTTTAAAGTGATAATTGTCGAATATCTATTTGAGAGAAGTAAGTCTCACGAGACCTACTTAAGCCAAGTCTTTTTCGAGGTTCTCTAGTTTACATATTTTTAAATTAATTACGCTTTCATACAAAAATATACCTGATTAATTTTCGGAGTTCTCCTTTCATCTCAAGGCTGTTCTCGAACACATTTTTTAATTAATTTTTGTTCGCGAAGGCTTGAAATTGGTATTTACTCTTATTCAGAAACTTTGCAATCGAGCTTTTTTCCCATTTTTAGGTAAAAAAAAAAATAAAAAAAGAGTAAAATGTAATGAGAAAAGAAACTCTATTAAATGTAAATAAATAATAATTTTCTTAAAAATATGCATTGTAAATACCTTTTTCTTCAAATTAATGGAATTCTATTGGTCTATAAACCTATTTCTAGAGTACACTTGTGCATTATTAGTTGTTTATTTTCCTACTCTGATAACTCTATTAGTTACTAAAATCCAGGCTTCAATCTATTTCTTTTTATTATATCCTGTCACATACTGCTATTTTTAAAACTATTGATGTATGTTGATTGATGCGAAAATAGGTATGCACTACTTTGTGAAAATGTGTGGTCTGTAATCTTTATTTCTGTTAATTAAATGGTATAGTGCCAGGTTTCATCTCAATTTTAAAATATATTGAAAATTACTAAATATAAAATTTAGTATCAATATTTTATCAAGGATAAAAGAAAAATTTATTTAAATACACAGGTTCAAAAATTAAAATAACAATCAAAAGAAATCGTGAAGCTTGTATGATCATATATATTATAAAGCAGTAAGATCTAAAAGTTCCGCCCGAATGTTTTCAAAAACTACCCGGTGGATTTTTTTGCAAATAGTGTCATTCGATGGAGAATATTCACGTGGTGGTTTATGAGTAAAATATACAGGGATAACTATGATTTTTGGTAATAAATTTCGTATTTTATTGACATTTTTAACGAAACGGTTGTCAGTAGTCATTTTTGGCGAAAGAATTGAAAGAATTGAAATGGCTATTTCCAACACTAAAAATAATACCAACATCTCACAAATAAAATAAAATAAATTAGTAATGTTTATCCTTCTATATATAAAAAAAAGTTTTGATTTGGAAATGGACCAATGAAAATCTGCGTAGATCATCCGGGTATACTCCTACTAGATCGCCATTGTTGTGACGATTTGGACGCCACAACACACAGGGTCACGCGACAGTAAAATGATTAGTACAATAGAAACAGTTATCCCGATCTGCGTTGTGAAAAGATCTAATGGGATAATGTCATTTAATAAATTAGGATGGAAGAAAACTTTGGAATAAAATTAATTTTGGCAATAACTCAAGGACGACTTATTTAACGTTGAAATGGAGATATCGAACTTGTAGGTTGCATAGAGAAACATCCAATTCTAATAATTCCAAAATATTAGATACCATAAATTACGAGTATTATCTAAAAGGGAACAAGGAAAGAATTCAAGGAAAGACTTACAAGTATGCACACATAAACAAACTTTATTTTCATTTATATAAAATTCATAACTCAAATATGACCTTTTATATCATAATAACCTTTTCAAATTATCTACTATTTTATCAGAATATAACATAGTTCCATTCTCATTAGAACAGCAAAGCTTTCATCAAAATTATACTTTGTTACTTATTCTTTTTTTTTATCAATTTATGTTATCTTATACTTGCCCCTTTTTGTTCACAGCACGATCCGATGATGAGGCTTTTGCCAAAATTTTAATCAAAATTTTATTTATGAAAAATAGCATTCCCGTTATCATTAAAATCTTTATCATAAACAATCATAATATTCAATGACATAAGATTATGTACTTTAGTGGAAATTTAGAAAATTAGTTGCTTAATATTAAATGTACACATCATAAGAAAACATGAAAACAATAGCCACGAATATATTGAAATAAATATAAGGAGTTTCTCACCCAAACAGACTTCGATCTTTTCTGTAATCATCCAAATCATACAGTTCACTCATAGTTCATGGAATCCTAAACACAACTAAGTTCATCGGGGCATAAAGTTCCCTTTATATATATATATATATATATATAGTTCATGGGGATCTTTCACAAACCAATTTCACTTTCTTTCGGCGCTCTGTGACGCGTGAAAATTCGAGCTCCATCTCCACAATGTACACTTTCATAGGCGAAATCGGCTGATATGTCATATCTTCGTTGCATTCGCATCTCATCACTAACCACTGTACATCTTCCAAATCAGGTGAATACTTCTGTAAGATTCTGCATCAGTTAATTTACTGGACAAAGACTTGTCTGCTCTCAGCGATCTTTGTCAATAGATCATGGCAAGGACAGGTCAACTCTCAGCATTAATTTTCATCATCATTTCCTTTTTTTCTGCATCAATCATTTTTTTGTGACAAAGATTTGTCTGCTTTCAGCATTCATTTCAATCGCTAAATTTTGTATTGTGTTTAAAATTTGCTGCGAAAGAACTTGGTGTAAAATTTTGAAGTATCAAGTCACATCTTAACAAAAATTATAGAACCTCTTGAGGACGAGACACAAGACTTAAAAAAACTCTTTTTTCCTTCCTTCCTCCCAGATCCAGTTTTTTTTGGGAGGGCTAAATTAACCCAGAGCTTTCGTTCTGATTGGAGGCTACTCCTGGTCCCTTATTGGTACTCTAGACATGCCTATCTATGGGCGTGCCAATTTATTTTTCACTGCATAGCATTAACTTAATTTTTGCCCCTTGCGCCAGGTTTCTCATGGGAATCACCACCCACGTTGAGTGTTGTAAAACCATCTTAATTGATAGAAAATTTATGGTTTCAACATCGTAAATTTTCTATTCTTTCGCTATACATTTACTGTCCATGTCTGGCGTCAGCAATGTTCTCTTTATCTATAATTTCCTATTTTCTGTCTGGTCTTATTTGGGGAGTTTTATTTTATTACACTGTTTTTGCACATATAAATATTTACAATTCGAAATGTTTTATTTTCAATATTAATACAAAATAAATTCACAATTCATATTCCTTATTTTTTTCTAAACATACCAATACCAAACAACATATATATTTTTATTTTTTTTCTACGCATTATATACTTATTCATTTTAATATACTTTAATTTTGGAGTATTTTTTATGTTATTTTAATTTATTGTATAAATTAATTACTAAAGAATTATTTTCCGAGAATTCAATTATTTTTAAATGTTATTGGATCGTGCGAAAATTATTTAATTAGTTAAATTAATAACAAGCCTTGTTGTGTAGATTTCTACACTACATTGCTTCTTCCCTCTTGTTTTTAAAAAATAATAATATGTACACCACAAAAATACACTTATAATACATATATATATTACAAAATATCAATCAAACCTGATATATATAGTAAGTTCCTCAGATTGTTCATCATACCCTGTAAGTACACTTGAATAATATAATACAAAATATAAAATAGTATATACATTTTCTCTATTGCATAGGTGAGAAATATTTATTCCAATATAAGATGGCTATTTCAATATCAAAATACTGCAAAAATGCTATATTAATTTTAGTCAACAATGTCCACTAATTTTTTTTTTTTTTTTTTTTTTTTTTTTTTTTTATGCTACGCATACTGAAATCTATAAAAATATGTACAGTCATGCAGCTTGTAGGTAATAAAGTTTACTTCAAAATTTTGGCCATAAAATAAAAATATGCGCTATCTACATACCTACAGTGTGGATATTACGTAGAACTATGTTTTTACAAAAAAAAATTATAAACCAAAGTGCGTAAATATATATGTACATCGCTCTCTGCTTGAAAACATTCTTTTTTTATCTAAGAATGTCTTTTCATCCCCGCATCATTTCTGCGGAATATCCACTTAAAATTTTCTCCTCGGAGAAAATGTGCCGAAAATCCCTTATAAAATCCCTGAGTGGTCTCCATGTGTCCTTGACAGTGATAATAATCTCGGAACAAGACGTACAGGTCAGTACTAACATGCCAAACAGGTTTGCTCGTTATCACGTCTGTGAACGTAGTAATCACTTTTTTTTCTCTGAATGGCTTTATAAAAGTGCGCGATTTGTTTGTATTGTGTTCGTATAATATTGGATAATCTCTACACTGCATAAGGTAAGTGTCATTTATTTTAAAATCCGAAGATTTTAGTACTATCTAATAACTGTTATTATTTATATAGTTTATCATCCTTTATTCTTAAAAATGTCCTATAAACAATTCCCTTTTTTTTTTTCTATCAGATATCATGTCGGACACTGCTCGCCATTTTCTCCCCATTATGAGTGTGTTTTCAGATTGTCTCTTACGTAACAATAATTTATTTTCATACTGTGATTGTTCTTAAATTTTAAAAATATTTTCCTTACCTACTATATTTTACTTTCATATGCCTTAATAGTCCATATGTGTTTTTTTTTTTTTTTTTTTTTTTTTGTTTCTTTATTTTTAGGAGTCTTAAATGTATCCTTTTTATTTTTCCTCGCAGTATTTATATTATAATATTTCGTAATTTTCTTCTGACCCATGTGTATTTTTTATATATTTTGATTTTATTTCACAATTTATATTATGCTTTCTTCCGTGTGCACACAGTGTGGTTTTCGTGCGTCATTATATAAACTATGTTAATGAAAACAAATTTTTCTTTTTCGTAAAACGTATCCTTTCCAATGTGTTATTTTGTATATTTTTTTGTGTTTGTGAAATGTTTTAATCCGAAACTCCTAACAAACTGTTTTGCTATATATATATATTTTATACGCTACTATGCGTCATATGACTCATGGTACTTTGCTTAACATCTTTTGAGTTAATTTTATATTATTTATTTATTTTATACTACGATTTTCTAACACATGTGTGAAAGATGGTACCCTCTATTCACTCATATATTAGCGGTAAATATAGTGTTTAAATATGTCGTTCCGTGCTCAATTTTGCCGTTTTATATTTATTCAATTGTTCAATGGGTTCCCAAATTAATATGCATCCGTTTTAATTTATTATTTGTTTATATTTAGAAATTGTGAAATTTTTAATGTATGTTGTAATAATTCATCTATAATGGTTTTATTTTTGTTTTTGTTTATTCCCGAATATGTTTCCATTCTAGCACAATGAAGTTAATAAATTTTTATATATTTTTTTCGTTCCGTTAAGGTTGTGTTGCAAATCTACCATATATAATTTTTGAATTTTAGGCATAATATGGTTTATTTATTATATTAATATATTAATTTAGGTATGTGTGTTTTAATGTTTTGCTTCGATACTGAAAAATCCGTGTACACTCCCATGAAAATATCTTGCGCAATGTCATCCAATCGACCCGCAATCAAAATGACACTTTCCATGGAAGATTTAAATATTTCCATGCGATTATCACAGTTTTTTCAAACATTATTATATTCAAATTACTCTGTGGTTGTGAATTTTAAAGGTTTTATATACGACTTGTAGGTTTTGCCTTATACTGTTGTTTACAAACGGTGCGCTTTTCATTTTGAACCCTTCTGTGGTCATCCATTTTATCTATTTACCTAAATGAGTCTGTAATGTTTATTTTAATATATGTATTAATTTGTTTACTTATTTATGTATTATTTTTCAGATTTTTGTAATGTTTAATCTTTTATTTTCATAAATTTTTAGCAATTTTACACAATTACTCTTTGTTTACATTTTCCCAATTACTACTTGTTTTTTTTTATTGGTAGCAATGTGTAGAAAATTTTTATTTTCTGATAAATGGTGTCTTAAATCGTTTTTCTTTACAAAGAGTGTGGTATGTTGTATAAATTATATCCATTTTTGTCCATTTTTGTGTCATAAATATGGTAATCAAAATAAATGCCATATTTAAAAGTGCTTCCGTGACATAACAATTTTAAATTATTTGCATAATTTATGTCCATGTGTGTTTCATAATGTTTCATTTTCGTGTCAAAGTCATAACATTTTGTGAATATTTTCAAATATGTCTAATGGAAAATACATTTTCCATCCAATGTTGCTAATTTCTACTTATTTATCTCCAAAGTGACCGTTTTTTATATTTTGTACAACAAAATTTTTCATTTTTCTTTTTTTTTTTTTTTTTTTTTTTTTTTTTTTTTTTAAATATGTCAATTTAATATATATATATATATATATATTTTTTAGTCCACTTTGAAGTAAGTATGTGGTTTGTCTATCACTAGCGATCAAAATATTTTTCCGACATGTTTTGAAATACGTCAAAACAATTTTGAAGTGTAAACAAATAAATTATATGTACCCTGTTTTCTGTTTTTCTATTTTTTTTTTTTTATTAATATTTTTTTCTAATTTTTATTTTCCAGGATAATCCTTATGTTACGCTTCATTTTTACTCACTCAAAATATTTCTTTTCTAGCCATTGTAATTAATATGCAATTCAATATTAATTTTGTCATTCAATTATTCAGCTGTGTTGGCTACTCAAATTGCCCCTTCATTCCTATCGTGCGCCCCAGAAAGTTTTCCATCGCTGAAAGAATTCGCTGTTCTCCAGAAACGCCCATGTGAAACAACACGGCTGCTCGACTCAACGTAAAGCCCGCAGCCAGCTCACAACAACAGTATTTTTATGCAGCCTAGAGTATGCCCTCTATAACTGGCGAATGTCGTAGTCTTCAATTCGTCTTCAATACCGGCTCGGTGAGAAAACATTTATTTATCTTTTTATTTATTTTTTTCCCTAGCGATCTGCTCCATTGCATATCTCATTTTTGACCCTAACCGGTTCTCCGAAAGTGGTGAGTGGGTTTCGTTAGAAAATGAGTTTCATTTTCTCACTTCTTTGAGCTGCAAGATATGTGTTATTCCAATTCTCCTAAACACCTTCGCTCCGTTTTTGAGCTCTTGCTGAAGACAGCTAGTTTCAAGGTCGTCCCTTGCCCAAAACAAGTTTTGAGTAAAGCACTTGTTTTGATTTCACTTTTCCCCTGCATGTTCTTCCGTTGCTATGGGAACGCGTTTACTCCGGGCTTATTTTCTCTGGTAACCAGAAGAGAGAAAAAGTGTGTGTAGTGTTAATTCCGCTGCCTCGTGGGAAAAGGGTTTTGATCCGCCTCATCCTTTCTCCTAGCTATATACATCTTCCTGCATCTTTTTCTCTTTTTGAGATGCTCGTACATAGCGCCCCTCTTTTGCGTTTGATGCTGCCGCCGCATACCAATATTTACATTTTTTTTTATTTTAGTAATTTTTTATGTCATGCTTACCTGTGTATAATGTAATACATTCTGTTTGTGTATATTATATATTTTTTTGTGGAGGGATGTATGAAAGAAAAATTATCTGTTTTACTTGTTTGCAAAAATCATTCCTATTACTGTGACAAAATATTATATTGTTATTTTATTTATTTTGACTATTTACCTTTGATTTATTTTGGGTTAATATTTCAAAAGGACTTCCTTTATACCTCCAGAAGTTTTGCACAAAATATTTTTCTGACATGTGAATTTCTTGGGCAGTATTTGTCCAATTTCGTTGAATTTTATTTTATTGAGGGAAAACGAAATTTGAACACATTTATGCTTTACTACATGTTTATTAAAATTATTTATTATTATTATTACCACATTTTCTACCAAAAATTTCTACCGCATAACATTTTATTTTCATGGTATAAAATACACATCATGGCTCCATAAATTGTATTAAAAATTCAAATTTTGCTTCTTCATTCATAATAATTTTCCAATATTAACTATTTTATTAAAATAATATAATCTAAGCAAATATAAGTATATTTATTAATATTTTTATTATTATTATTATTATTAATTCCGTGTTGCCGTTGAAAAAAAAAATTTTTTTTGTATTTTTGCTATGTTTTTGTTTAATCAGTTTGCACTGATTTAATTTTTTTTTTTTTTTTTTTTTTTTTTTTTTGCATATAGTATTATTTTATAAATTACCTGGTTATTTATTTATTTATTTTGTTTGCGATGTTAGGCGCGAACAATTTTGAGATGTGAATAGTGACGGGTTTTAATTCAGGCTTGTCCCTGTTTTTGATTAAGTAATTGTCGTTTCTAAAAATTCTTTCGACAAAATATGGTCCTGAAAATTTTTGGTGTAACGCTTTAGGTTTTATTAGAAGTTTTAAATAAACTTCATCACCTACTTGTAGCTGTTTATGTTTTAATTTTGTGTTTTTATTTAATTCTTGATCCGATTTTTCTTGGTTTTTCATGACCTCGTGTCTGATTTCGTACATATGTTTTAATTTATTTTGCACATAGGTGCTGTACGAGTCCATTTCGTGTGTTGTGAATTTTTTGAATGGCGTTTTTATTTCACGTGCAAAAAATAACATGCTTGGTGTAAAATCCGTTATTCGATTTTTTGTTGTATTGTGCATAAGCACAAAATATGGAAGTCTAATGTCCCATTCGTACGTTTTAGTACACATGGATGCGATGGAACTCTTTAAGTCCCTGTGGGTACGTTCAAGAATGCCCTGCGAGGATGGTTTATAAATGCTTGACGTAATTAACTCTATATTTAGATTTTCCATATAGTCTTTGAAGTCTTTTGACCTGAAATAGGGTCCATTATCACTCGCTAGAAATTTTGCCAATCCGTAGGCACTAAAATATTGATTTAAAGCCTTAATTATGACCTTAGTGTCTGTCGATCTGAGTGGGAATGCCTGTAGAAAACGTGTAGCTGTATCTATTACAGTTAAGATATATTTGTTCCTGTTTAATGAAACAGGCAAAGGTCCCACAATATCAGTTGTTATTTTCTCCCCTGGGAGATAGTTTTTGTCCATTGTTTTCAATGGTATCTTGATTGTTTTATGTGTCTTAAAAGTATTGCACGTTGTACATTTTGTACAGAATGTTTTTATCTCCTGATACATTCTATACCAGAAAAATCTTTCTTTTATTATTCCATAAGTTTTTAGAAAAGCAAAATGCGGTGCATGTGCGCTTTTTATGATGTCATCTTTCAAGCTTTGCGGTGCAATGTACAATTCCTCGTTATTTGAATTTTGTGCTTTTTTCAAAATTAATATTCCATCTTTATTCAAACAATACTTTTCGTATTTTTTTACCTTTCTTTGTTGCTTTAAAGCTTCTATAATTTCTGTTAGTTTAGGGTCTTTCATCTGTTCCTTTTTTATATTATCCTCAGTTAAATTTTTATTCACCGTGAAAAGGTGTTTATTTAGATTATCTGCAATTGTTAAATTGTGTAAGCAACGAGTATTGAAATCTGCTGGATTGTTATTTCCAGAAATGTGAGATATCTCATAGTCGTAGTCTTGGAGTTTAAGTAACCATCTTGCAACAATCTCAGGCTGTTTTTCTAACTGTAAATGGTACGTTAGGGCTTTTGAATCGGTCAGTAATATAAATTTTTTTCCTAATAATATATTCCGAAAATATGTAATAGTTTCGTAGATCGCCAATAGCTCAATTTGCAAGCTTGGATATTTTTTTTCTGACTCTCTTAACTTTCTTCCTGTAAATTCTATTGGTATCATTTTATCACCTTGCTTTTGTGCCAATATACCTGATGTTGCGATCTTGGATCCATCTGTGATTACATAGAAAGTTTTTGTGTAATCCGGCGGGTGAATTGTAGGTTGCGTCATTATTATTTTTTGTATTTTTTCAAATGAATGTTGTGCTCTTTCATTCCATCTGAATTTTTGGTTGCTCCTCGTAAGATCTGTCAGAGGTGAAATAATTTCCGCATAATTTTGTATGGTCGATTTAAAATATGTGCATAGACCTATGAATGCTCTCACCAGTTTTTGAGATGTGGGTCTTGCAAAATTGGTAATTTTCTTTATATTTTTTTCTGAGGGTGCGTATCCCTTTTCGCTAATTTTATAGCCTAAAAATTCTATTTCCGGCATATATAGTTTTAGTTTTGTAGGTTCAATAGTCAAATTGAATTTTTCCAATCTTTTTAGTACTTCTTCAAGTATTTCGTGCATTTGTTCTATATTTTGAGCTCCAAGAAGGATATCATCGATGAAATATTCAATGTCGTATTTTTCTTTTAAGTCACTTAGAACTATGTCCATTAAGCGAGCAAATAAATTCGTCGAAAATTTTAATCCGAATGCTAAACGAGTCATTTGAAAGTGATTGTTTTCCGTAACGAAAGCCAATTTGTGCTTGTCTTCTTCCCTCAGCTTGATTTGAAAAAACGCTGAATGTAAATCTAACACCGTGTATATTTTCTTTCCTGACATGCTTTGTAAAATCTTTTTTGTACTTGGCACAGGATACGGGTCGCTCTCTACTATATCATTAAGCGATCTAAAATCTAAAGCTAATCTTACTTTGATTAAATTTTTGTCGTTAGTTTTTGATGTGGAATTTTTTTTTACGAAAATTACTGGAAATGCATAGCTGGAATTCGTATGTTCGATAATACCCGCGTCTAATAGATCTCTTATTTCTTTTTCCGCACTCTTCTTTATATCGTGTGCTAATTTAAAAGGTTTGGTTTGGATGGGAAAATCATGCTGTAATTTTATTTTAGGTTTAATTACATCCGTCGCTCCTAGCGTTTTATAAGATTTACTGAATGCTGTCGCATGTCTCATTACAATATCCAAAACTTCCTTTTGCACCTTCGGTGGTAAATGATCTACTTTGAAATCCTCTCTTGACAATTCCTTTCTTCGCAATTCTCTAATTTGTGTTATATTTAAATTGTTAACTTCATAAATACTGTCAGTATTTGTTTCATTTTGTTCTTTAATAGAAAAATCAGTTGTAATCTTCCCCATTTCTTGATCCTTGTATAATTTTAAATATTTGTTGGAGAGATTCTGTACTATAATTCGAAATGAATTATTGTCGGATTCTTTACTTTTATGAACAGAATTCTGAATTGCTAATTTTTTATTATTGTATTTGGGTTGAAAAAAGAATTGTTGGTCTTTTTCTAAAACTCCGTCGAAAATTAAATTTACTAATTTCGATTCTTTAGGCCTTAGAGTAATTTTGTTTTCTACAAATGCTCTTATGTTATTTTTAGAATTATAATGATCATTAGAATTAATTTGTTTGGGTACAGTTTGAAAATTGTCATTTTGTTGTGTTTTTTGAATCCTGTTAGCTTCTGTAAATTGATTTTCATTGGAATTTAATTTAATTACCGTATTGTTAATTTTTAAAATGTTGTTTTCCAAGTCCATGATTATTTTGTTACTTTTTAAAAAATCATATCCTAAAATAATCTTGTAATCGCGGTCAAATTCTTCTTTTGTGACATAAAATGTCCCATTTAGGAAATTATTCTCATTTTTAAATTTAAATTTTACGCAGTTTTTGAACGGAATCGTTTTATTTGACAAAGTTGTAATTTTAATTGAATTGGCTAAATATTTAATTTTTATATCTGTCTGTTTTATTTTTTCAAAAATTTCTGGTGACAATAGGCTAATACTTGCTCCACTATCTACTAAACTGGGTATAATTAGTTCCTTTTTTATCTTTAAATTCCATATTGGTAATTCATTGTTTCTTCCTGAGTTGCAACTTGCTATCAATTTTTCTTTAACCTTAGAATTTTGATTTTCCTCAGCCTCAAACATGTTTTTTTTCTCATGTTCATGTTTCTTTTTTTTCAATTTTTTGTTAAATTTTGTTTTTATGTTATAACCCTGTTTTTCTTTTAATATGCGGGACCTACGGGTTTCTACTTGTGCTAAATTTTGAGGCCCCCTTATCGGTTTAAATGATGGTGTCCTCTTTTTCCTCTGGTATTTTGTCTACCCCGTCTCTGTTGATTTTCACTTGGGAAGGTAATAGTGGGCTGCGTTTCTTTATTTCTATCATTAGGTGGTTGAGAAAAATTGTTTTGCCCGTTTTGTATATTTGTGACGCCTTGGTGTTGCCCTGTATATTGAATTTGTGCATTATTCCCCTGTATAAAATCAGCATTTTGGATTGGGACAGTGTTTTGAAAATTGTAATTCCCTTGGTGCATTTGATTTTGACCTATCAGCTGTTGAGAATCATTATGCCAATTGGGCATCACATTGTACATATAATTTTGTCGAAGCTGATTGTAGTGCGGTCTTATGGGATTGAAATTTTGAGGATTTTGAAAATGCGGTATATAATTTTGTGGACTTCTTTGGAAATTTTTATAATTGTAATTTGTATGGTAGTTCCTTGGAAATCTTGGCCTAACATTGTATTGTTGTGCTCCCCTAGGTTGTACAAAATTTTCGCTTCTTTTATTAAAAAAACAATGTTGTGTTTGGTGATTTGATTTGTTGCATATGTGACAGAATTGTTGGGTGATGTGATTAATTTCCCCTTCGTTTTGTTTGTTTTCATGTGTCTCAAGCTTTAAATTATTTATCTGTTTCTTTAGGTCTTGTATTTCAGTTTTTTGCTCTTGGGACATATTGATTAGTGCCTCATACAATTTTTTTTCACTAGTTTCTGTTAAGTTGTTCATTTCGCCTGCGCATTTTCCGTTGATTGCTAATTCGATGTCCTTGGCCCGTTTAAAAGCATCGTCGAATTTTGTTGGAGGATATTTTTTTAATTCAAAAGAAATATCCGGTCTCAACGCCTCAAGGTATTTTGTTAATTTCATCGTTTCAAGCAGTTCTTTTGCTCCATTTTTTTTTTCGTGTCCCGATAAAGCTAAATATTTTTGTGCCTCAATATTGAATTTTTTAGTGAATTCCTCAATCGTTTGATTGGCTGTTTGTTTCGCGTTAATGAACTGTAATTGCGCTTTTGCGAAAGATTTTTCTTTTTGAAACTGCTTTATTGAATTTTCTTTGAATGTTTTGTAGTCGTTTGCCTTATGAAGTTCTGTTGTATTTTTCATAATTTCCCGTGCTTGCCCTTTAAATTTTGATTTTGCAAGTACTAATTTGATATCATCGGGAAATTGTGCCGCATCGGCTAATTCTTCAAATTCGTCAAAAAATTGTGTAATTTCTTGGTCTGGTTTATCTTCAAAATTTTGGAGAGAATTTATTAAGGTATCTACTCCTATCGTAAATGTTTCCCTTTCAGGAGAAATTTGTCTCTTCCCTCTGCCGCCTGTCATGATTTTATTTTTATGTCTTATTTTCCTAGCGGCTGCAATTCCCAAATATATAATAGAATAATTTCTATTTTGTTTTGCTTCTATCCTAGTTTCTCAGAAATTTCCTACACTGCAAATTATTATTTTTTCAATTTTAGAATATAATTGTCTATCTCTATTTTCAAGATCATACTAATTTGTAAAATAATATTTTTGCATAAATTCTACTGAAATAACACTGAATATTCTGCATGCATGCACATAAATAAAACACAATATGAAATTTTCACCAATATTTCTTTTCATAGATATTAATTATAATAATCATTCGTTATGCTCATACTAAATTATGTGCTGTGAACTGAACTACTCTTTTCCTTAATTTTTCTTTTTGTTATACACATAAATAATTTTTTATATAACATACGAAAATGATTTTGTTAGTAATTGAAAAGAAAAATAAAAATAGAGGAAAATAATAATATATATGTAATTTTTTTTTTTTTTTTTTTTTTTTTTTTTTTTTATAAGTTAACTCATTGCAACCATTTAATTTTACGTTCTAAATTCCATTACTAACACCTGGTATTAGCACCATTAAATTTTAGTATGTTGTGACGATTTGGACGCCACAACACACAGGGTCACGCGACAGTAAAATGATTAGTACAATAGAAACAGTTATCCCGATCTGCGTTGTGAAAAGATCTAATGGGATAATGTCATTTAATAAATTAGGATGGAAGAAAACTTTGGAATAAAATTAATTTTGGCAATAACTCAAGGACGACTTATTTAACGTTGAAATGGAGATATCGAACTTGTAGGTTGCATAGAGAAACATCCAATTCTAATAATTCCAAAATATTAGATACCATAAATTACGAGTATTATCTAAAAGGGAACAAGGAAAGAATTCAAGGAAAGACTTACAAGTATGCACACATAAACAAACTTTATTTTCATTTATATAAAATTCATAACTCAAATATGACCTTTTATATCATAATAACCTTTTCAAATTATCTACTATTTTATCAGAATATAACATAGTTCCATTCTCATTAGAACAGCAAAGCTTTCATCAAAATTATACTTTGTTACTTATTCTTTTTTTTTATCAATTTATGTTATCTTATACTTGCCCCTTTTTGTTCACAGCACGATCCGATGATGAGGCTTTTGCCAAAATTTTAATCAAAATTTTATTTATGAAAAATAGCATTCCCGTTATCATTAAAATCTTTATCATAAACAATCATAATATTCAATGACATGAGATTATGTACTTTAGTGGAAATTTAGAAAATTAGTTGCTTAATATTAAATGTACACATCATAAGAAAACATGAAAACAATAGCCACGAATATATTGAAATAAATTTAAGGAGTTTCTCACCCAAACAGACTTCGATCTTTTCTGTAATCATCCAAATCATACAGTTCACTCATAGTTCATGGAATCCTAAACACAACTAAGTTCATCGGGGCCTAAAGTTCCCTTTATATATATATATATATATATATAGTTCATGGGGATCTTTCACAAACCAATTTCACTTTCTTTCGGCGCTCTGTGACGCGTGAAAATTCGAGCTCCATCTCCACAATGTACACTTTCATAGGCGAAATCGGCTGATATGTCATATATTCGTTGCATTCGCATCTCATCACTAACCACTGTACATCTTCCAAATCAGGTGAATACTTCTGTAAGATTCTGCATCAGTTAATTTCCTGGACAAAGATTTGTCTGCTCTCAGCGATCTTTGTCAATAGATCATGGCAAGGACAGGTCAACTCTCAGCATTAATTTTCATCATCATTTCCTTTTTTTCTGCATCAATCATTTTTTTGTGACAAAGATTTGTCTGCTTTCAGCATTCATTTCAATCGCTAAATTTTGTATTGTGTTTAAAATTTGCTGCGAAAGAACTTGGTGTAAAATTTTGAAGTATCAAGTCACATCTTAACAAAAATTATAGAACTTTTTGGGAGGGCTAAATTAACCCAGAGCTTTCGTTCTGATTGGAGGCTACTCCTGGTCCCTTATTGGTACTCTAGACATGCCTATCTATGGGCGTGCCAATTTATTTTTCACTGCATAGCATTAACTTAATTTTTGCCCCTTGCGCCAGGTTTCTCATGGGAATCACCACCCACGTTGAGTGTTGTAAAACCATCTTAATTGATAGAAAATTTATGGTTTCAACATCGTAAATTTTCTATTCTTTCGCTATACATTTACTGCCCATGTCTGGCGTCAGCAATGTTCTCTTTATCTATAATTTCCTATTTTCTGTCTGGTCTTATTTGGGGAGTTTTATTTTATTACACTGTTTTTGCACATATAAATATTTACAATTCGAAATGTTTTATTTTCAATATTAATACAAAATAAATTCACAATTCATATTCCTTATTTTTTTCTAAACATACCAATACCAAACAACATATAATTTTTATTTTTTTTTCTACGCATTATATACTTATTCATTTTAATATACTTTAATTTTGGAGTATTTTTTATGTTATTTTAATTTATTGTATAAATTAATTACTAAAGAATTATTTTCCGAGAATTCAATTATTTTTAAATGTTATTGGATCGTGCGAAAATTATTTAATTAGTTAAATTAATAACAAGCCTTGTTGTGTAGATTTCTACACTACAGCCATCCATATTTTTTATGACCGGTGGTCTTTCTTCGTTAATAATAAGAAAACTGTTTCATACAAAAATATGAAAATCGGTGGTATTATAGAGAAATGTTTGATAAACACGCTGATGCAGACAGTTTTTTAATCGAATAATTATTTTAAGAGATATTTAATGTTAAAGATGGTCAAAATCCTTCCATTAAAAAAGTTTTATGGGAGAAAAACTATAAATAGGAATTTAAACATTTTTGGATCATTTTATACATTAGAAGTTCCCGATGTGCAGAGCGCAATTATCTTTTTAATTTGACTCATTTTTTGAGGATTTATTTCCATTTTAAATTCAAATTCTCAGCATTTCGAGAAATATTTTTTACACATTTTAGAAAAGGGCAATTATTTTAAACTGTTGCCAATTTTAAAAATAGCGCAAAGAATAATATTTCCTTCAAATAAAGAATTTATTTACACGTGGTTATTATAAACAGAAAAAAACTTTCAAATTAGAATTAAGTGATTACATGTTAAAAATCAGGTAAATATTGAAAACTACATCATAAAAACTACAGTTACACGTGAATTTTAAAAGGGAAAGAAAATTTTTAAATACTAAATTCATTATTATGCGTTAAAAGTCGCAAATGAAGGAAATTACGTCATATTTAAAAAGGTTACTGAGTATGACCGCAAATTGCTGAAAGGTGGGTTTAAAATGTGTTATGCTGAACTGCATGTAGTTTTGTATGAAATGTTTGTAGAATATAGATAAAATGATATACAGGGCCACGCAAAGAATTGGATACATGGCCGCCTATAGATGATAAATTTTGGAAATGCGATTTCAGTAGTTTTAAGAGTGATTTAGTTTGAATTAAAGTTTAGCTAAATAGTGGCGTGTAATAAAGGTACTAGGTAACCAACAGGGCTGAACAAAAGTATTCAAGCATGTTTCCATCTATTAGCATAAATTGCTGAAAGAGAAATTTCGACCTGTTATGTGTTTTCTTGCTAAACTAAATTTTCTATTATATAGTATATAAATCTCAACCTACAGATCAAATATAGGGCTGTTCGGAAAAATTGGAATAAATATTTGGCTATGGATGGTAACTGCTGAAATCAGTTTTTTAAATGTTTAGTTAGTTATCTTATTTACCTTATTTCCCTAAATAACGAAGTTTTGTTAAAGCTTTCAGGGAGTGTTGGAAAGTGTTTCATAATCTATGCCGTACGCATGATTTTTATTTCTTGTTTTTAATCAAAGACGAAAACAGCCATTGTATCTCTTAGCAGCGGCTGATTTCGTCTTAAAAATCTCCAATCAAAGAAAAATGAATGAAAACCCGTTTACAGGGAGAGAGTCACTGTTTTTTTTAAAATTATAATTCAATCTTTTAAAGGCCAGGGAAATTAGCATGCTTTTAGAATCTGGGGTGTCTGAACGGGGGTTGGCGAGCGTAGCTCGTAGGGGGCAGAGCCCCCTAGTTAAAAAAATAAAAAAGCACCGTTTTGATGTGAGATAACATTATAAAACATAAATATTTAATTTTAACATGAAAGAAATATTTGTAATGCTTAAAAAATGATTTAATTTGATTTAACATTTGGCGATTTATGAGTTGTGTTAGGTTAAAAAACGAATCTAAAATTTGATTAAATAAATTTTGTATGACATTTTTTTTAATCTAACTGCCGCATCATGTAACTTACAGAAGAAATAAGCAAATGTAATTGTAAAAATTACTGTGAGTTACATATTATTTGTTTTTGTAATTTTTTTTTAAAAAAAAAGAAATAATTTTTGGCACAGATGTCATATAAGCGCCCCATATTGGCGCGATTTTTTTCCGACGCCGATTTGGTGAAAACATCAACAGCATAAAAACAACTTCCAGGTTACCATATAAAGCAAAATAACGACACTTTGGAGCCGGTTAAATATACATTGCGTATATGACATTGGCGTCAGAAAAAAATGGCGCCAATGTGGTGCGAATATGACATCTGTACCTAAAATAGTTCTTAAAAGTCTGTCATTTTCAAATGTTATATTTTTAAAATGCTCTCTTTACTATCGACAATGTTTTTTTCTTTTATTTTTCAAATGTTTCAATTCCCGTGATTTTCATTTTGCGCGAACTATTACGCTTGACAACAATGGTGTCCGTGTAACGGAAAAGTACCAAAAATACATATATAAACAAGCATAAAAGCTCATTAGGTTTGCTTTCATAACTGTTTATATCATTTGGCAATAAATCTCATTTTCTGAATCCCTAACAGAGCCAAGCATTAAAAAAAAATACCAAGGCCCTAATATAATTTTAAAATAAGTAGAGAGTAATATAATCGGCACAGATGTCATATACGCACCATATTGGCGCAATTTTTTCTGACACCAATGTCATATCAGCAACGGATACTTGACTGGCGCCAAAGTGTTATTTTGCTTGATATGGTAACGCGGATGTTGCTGTTTATGCTGTTGACGTTTTCGTTAAATTGGCGTCGGAGAAAAATCGCGAGAATTAACAACGTATGTGACATCTGTGAACGTATATGATATCTGTGACAGAAAATCTTCCTTTTAATTATTAATACAGAAGAATTTACTTAAACATTTTCAAGCTAACTGTATCGGTACTTATGTATTACCCGGGCCATGTCAGACACAACTGCGCCAAGCATGGTGCCAATTATACTAACTGCAGTAACTCTTATTTTTTAACAACTTTATAGCGTATCATACATAATCTCGAAACTATAAGATTAAATGCCAATAATGGTTGATCGTAAATGTCACATTCACTTGACTTTAAGCGAGCTACACATGTTTTCGTCATCAAGTGATTTTCATTTCGACGTTTTATTTATATTTTGGTTAATTTTATACTAATCTATTTGTTCTTTCGTTATTTAAAATAAAAATTATGTCAATTTGTATAATTTTTCGAAATTGGTCGGTGGGATAACTACCCTCATAGCATGCATGGTCACAGTGACGTCATTGTGACGTCACTGTAAGTCACTGTGGTCACGTCACATCTGTGACCAAAATGCCACCACTCAGTGATGTCACATTGTGACTGAGATGTGAATTCTTAGAAAACTTTAAAAAATTACAAAAATTATTAAAAACATGTTATTTACTGTAAAATATATTTTTCTGCCGGATTAACAAATTTTTTAAACCGTGGTCCAAGTTGCATCTGTGCCTCTAACAAAAACTTTTTATTTTCATATAACATAAAATGTAATTAATTCATCAGCAACACAAAACGATTTCCTAATTATGAGAATTTCATATTATTAAAAAAATGTTTTAGGTAAGCAGACCTCGACTTATCTTTTATAAAGATTTTTGTAAATGATCATCTGTTATACTAGAAGTTTCTCAAAGAGTAGTCGAAACATTTCTGTCGTTTCAAACTAAAAACTTTCTATTACAGTTAAGGCTGCAGCTTTTAATGAGCACGCAGAAAGCGTCTTCAAAGTTCAGTCATATATGCATTTCTTGCTTTATAATTTGCATTCAAGTCATTTATTTTCCTCTTAGTGTTTCACTATTTTAAGTATTTTTTTTTTTTTTATTCTACTTCTTTCAAACGTTTAAAATAGAATTGACATTTTCCGAATATAAAATTAATGTACAAAATTTAGGCAAAGCCCACGACATAATTAATTATTCATGTTTTATTTTTTGTTTTCAAAATATATCTTTAAAAATTATTTTACAAGTTTTATTCTACAGAAAATTAATATTAAGAGAATGACAGATTGACAAAGAAAAACTCATCTCTTCTCGATAATCTTGTATTCTTTAAGAAGATATTTTGTATATATTACCTGTGATACAAATTTTACTTTTAAAAAAAAGGAGGGAGTCATCATTATTACCATTAAATTAATTTGTATACATTTTGAAAATTTAAGCAATGTTTTATCTAGTAAACTCTAATTATGGATAATATTATTATTATAATTTACGTAAATGAAACTTTACAATTCAATAAAACTGATAAAAATAAAAGATGAAATACAATAAAACATTTTCAAACAGGAAATTGAATTAGAGACAATTTGACAAAATTATTACGCATTTAATTTCCTTCCGAAACTGTGGTATAGAAAAACAAATAAAACCAAAAAACATCTGCTTCGAACTTCGAAACTTAAAAATCGTCTGCATCTGCACTATTTCAGTTGTTACCACTCGACCGCAGAATAACGGATAAAAGTAACTGTGAAACTTTTTAGAATAAACGCGGGTCACTGGACAGTTCTGTGGACACTGAAGTTCTGTGGACACTGGACAGCATAGATGTGTTGACACGGATTTAAAAACTGAAACAAGAACGTTCTCAGGATCCAAGTTAGTTCAGCTAACAAAATATAAACCCGAGAAAATTACGGTAGCTTTGACTTGTTGAAGATGATTCAAGTCATTGCTATCGTACTTATAATCGGATTTAATTGGTTCCCCAAAATCAAAGTATCACGTACAACGCCCATGAAATTAGGTATGTAAAAATATTATTTTCCCTGTTTGCTTTTTTTTTTTTTTTTTTATTACAACAATTTTAGTTAGTTTCTCATTAACATGCTGTAGAACATAAATATTTCATTACATTTATTTTTTATTTTGCTGAAATATCTAAAATATTATTTTCCTTGTTTGCTTTTTTTTTTTTTTTTTTTTTTTTTTTTAATTACAATGATTTCAGTTATCTTCTAATAAACATGTTATAGAACACAAATATTTCATTACATTTATTTTTTATTTTGTTAAAATATCTAACTTCCTTTTCAACAGCTTTGATCAGATTATTAAAATTAGTGATTTAAATTGCATTTTAATCTGGTTTATTTTCTTATTTAAATATTGGGTTAAAACCACATGGTGGCATAAATATAAAAGTATATGGACAAGTATTATCATCAATCATTAACATAATTAATAGACATTTAAAGATAATTAAATTATTTAAAATTTTTGGATGTTATTAACGTTTACCATAGCAAGACCCCTATTTGTAATGAAGTTTGTAGCATGTTATTTCATTTACAGGGACAGTCAATTGTATTCCATTATATTACGGCTTGTGGGAAAAAAATCGTTTCAAATGATTTTTAATGATTTTACACGCTTTCAAACAGAATAAAATTGATATGCATTTATGAAGCGCACTAAAATGTGCATTCCATAGAATATGCGATGCAAAGAATAGTTATTGTTCATTTACAGGGCTAAAAAAGGAATTCCAATACATAATGATATAGGGGTGGAGAAAATTGTTTGCGGCGTACTTTATTTATGTTAATCTATTTGATATGTAATGAAATTGATATACGTCGTTGAGGTTTACATACTATGAATTATTTCATGTATAATACGAAGTGTATATAGCATTTACAGGGACACTTAAAATATTTCAGATACTATATTGTATCCGAAGTACTGTTCATTAGCGATGATTGCTGGAAATACATTTTAAATTATGATATACACTTTTATGATTCACTACATTTATGCATAGTATATGGTGTATATATATATGCTGTAATTCATATACAGGAATATACAAAAGTATTCGAAAGGGTTACTGGGTATTGCTTAAAGGAGGTTTTTAAATAAGTTATGCATCTTAACGCTGCACTATATTTAATTTACTAAGAAATGTTTGTAGTATATAGACAAAATGATATACAGGGTCACGCAAAGAATTGGATACGTTGCCATCTATGAATTATAATTTCTGGAAATGTAATTTCAGCAGTTTTAAGAGTGTTTTAGCTTGAATAAAATTTTAACTAAATAGTGGCGTGTAATAAAGGTTCTAGGTAAACTACAGGGTTGTACAAAATTATTTAAGTATGTTTCCATATATTAGTATAAATTGCTGAAAGAGAATTTCAACCTGTTATGCGTTTCCTTGATAAACTAAATTTTTCCATTATATAGTATATATATATATATCAATCTACAGATCAAATACAGGACTGTTTAAAAGAATTAGAAAACATATTTGGCTGTGGAAGGTAGGGTGTCAACGATTTTAATCGGTTGATTTAAATCAGCGATTAAATCATGATTTTAATCAACCGATTTAAAAAAAAAATCATTGATTAAAATCAAAAATTTTCTAAATGTTTAAAATGTCAAAAAAAAGTATTAAAATCTAACATGAACATAATTTGAAAGTTTCTACAGGTATTTTGACTTATTAATAAACAAAAAAAGAGCTTTAAATAATTGTTTCTAAGCTTAATTTATTAGTATTGTAAAAAAATTAAAAACAGTTGAGTTTGTAAAAAGCATTGTTTTTAAGTTTTTATCCAAATTAAAACAGTTTCATTTAAAAATGATTTTTAAATCTAACATAATTTGCAATGTCATAATTTCCTTTAGGTAATCAATTTATGCATTATTTTATATAAAATACACATAGCAAGTATAATTACATTTCTACAAGTAAAAGAATAAATAGTAATTAATAGCAATCTCAAGTTAAAGAAGAATGAAAGAATGACATCTGCTCAGCAGCTAAATTGTAAATGAATGCATAAGAGAAAAAGAAATAATTGGTATAAAAATGCTAAGCACAGCAAGAGCTTCTTTGGTATAGGTTGAATAAATGTTTATTATTATTATTATTTTATTTATTTATTTATTTATTTTGTAACTCATATATATTAAAAAATTGAACCATTGAAAGCTAATAGAGGTAATAATGCTGTTACTTAAATATTTTGAAATTTCAGATATTAGTGGCTAACTTGAGTGGCTAACTCTATATGAATGGGTTTAACTCATTTTCATTTTTTTCCTTTTTTTTTTTTTTTTTTTGTTAGCATACACGTACATGTGTGTAAGTATAGATTTTGGTGGTTTACAGAAATTTTCCTAAATACAAATGCAAAATGAGCTGCAAATAATATTTGTTAGTTTTGTTATTTGTGCTACTAACTAATGAATTTTACTTATTTGCAGTTTTTATTAATTCTGTAATTACTTATACTGCTTCTTTTAGGCCATTTTGTTTAATGGTGCCACACCATGCCCCTTTTGAAATTGGCAAAATGCACCCTGCCTTAAAAAAAGAAAAAAAAAAGTTGAAATTTACCTGTAGTTGTAGCCAGAGATTTCTTGTAAAAAACTTCCCCATTCAACAGTATTCTAAATTCATGTGAAAAAAATCTTGCAAAATATAGAACTTTATTTCTTTAGAAAAAACAGGATATTATTAAAATATGTTATTTAATTGTATTTTTCAATTTTTTATTCATAAAATTATTAAAAATTAAGGACACTTTACTTATAATGCTAAAAAATATTCTTTTTTTTTTCCTTACATCATTACTAAACACATTACTAATATATTTCCTCATGAAATAGTGCCCGTTTTTTGAACTAGCATCCTGTCCCTTTTTCTTTCTAAAATGAATTATTATCATTTTAATAATTAAGGCTTAAAAATGTATAATATGTTCCTAATTAGAGAGTTGATTGTTTAATAATTAATTTGAAGTAATGTTAGCTATTTAGTATAAAATGCAGTTAATAATTTTCATAAATGTTAAGTATCTCTAGTATTTATAAAGTTTTACATAATTATTACAATATTAATGTATATAACATTATTGTATAATACTACCTAATGAAACTACTAATTTGCAGTTTTTATTTCTGTAATTACAAACTAACAATTATAATTTTATTAATTAAAGTGTAAAAACATAGATTATGTTAGCAATTAGTGGTGTAATTGTTTTGGAAACCTAAAACTCATGATAGCTATTCAGTATTTGAACGCTGGGAAAAAAATCATACAAATCTGATTTAAATAAAAAAAATCTGATTTAAATAAAAAAAAACGATTTTTTTAAATTTTTTTTTAAATTATGATTTTTTTACACCTTAGTGGATGGTAACTGCGTAAATCAGTTTTTAAATGTTTTACGCGTTTTCATGTTTACTTAGTTATCTTATTTACGTTATTTCCCCCGATGTCTTGATAAAACATTTAGGAAGAGTTGGAAAGTGTTTTATAATCTATGCCTAACGCATGATATATCTTACTTGTTGTTTCTATTTCCCAGATCAGTCTTTTCATATAAAACATACCAAATCTAATTAGCTCATATTCACAAAATACAATATATACGGGAATAAAAATTTTAAATAAATATTGCTTATCATGTAGTTCTATAAGTAACAGTTGTATTAATGTCCGTTAGACTCCATGTTCGTATTTAAAAAAGCAATGACAAATCATAACACATTAAAAAGCTTACACATTCTTAATATTAAGCTTGAATTCAAGATCAAGCTAACTTAATAAAAAAAGATGTCAGTTAATAAGCATTGTTTTTTAAATGGAAAATTAAAAATATTTTAGAAGAATAGGACTCCAAAATAGCGATATCTTGCTAAAAAGTACGGTAAAAAGATAAAATTTTATATTTCAAACAAAACTTTCCTTTAAAATTATCGTAGTTTTTATGACAAGAATCATCACAGTATTAATACTTGGACATTTTTCCAGAGAGAAACATTCGCCTTGCATACAATATTTCAAATGAAAATCAAATTTCAAATAAATTGCTTAAAAGGCGCAAAGGCCAACATAGTGAAAAATATCCACGCCGGGTCTCGATCCCGGGTCATCAGTATAGCGCACTGACATTCTACCGACTAAACCACATGGAACGATACCCAGCCTGGAAATTTTCTCCTTATTACATGTTGGCAAGGCTACAAACGCCGCACAAGATGGAATATTTATCGTGAGCCACCGTCATGGGGCAAACACGAAACTTAATTAAACCAGCATCGATTAAATCTATATTAATACTTGGAAATTTTTCCAGAGAGAAACATTCGCCTTGCATACAGTATTTCAAATGAAAATCAAATTTCAAATTAAAATTGCCTTTTAAGCTATTAATTTGAAATTTGATTTTCATTTGAAATATTGTATGCAAGGCGAATGGTTCTCTCTGAAAAAATTTCCAAGTATTAATATAGTTTCAATCGATGCTGGATTTAATTAAGTTTCGTGCTTGCGCCATGTCGGTGGCTGACGATAAATATTGCACCTTGTGCTGCGTTTGTAGCCTTGCCAACATGTAATAGTGAGAAATTTTCCAGGCTGGGTATCGTTCCATGTGGTTTGGTCGGTAGAACGTAAGTGCGCTATACTGATGGCCCGGGTTCGAGTTCCAGCATGGAATCTTTTTCACTAGTTCACCTTTGCGCCTTTTAAGCAATTAATTTGAAATTTGATTTTCATTTGAAATCATCACAGAGTTTATGACAAGTTCGTCACAAATGACACATATTTCACAAATTGGTCACAGTGTGACTTCAAAACATTGTCACTTTCGTCACAGGTTCGTCACAAAGTTAATGCCAAAATAGTCACAAATGACACACTTTTCACAAATTAGTCACACCGTGACTTCACAGAGTGGTCACAATGTGACGTCACAAACGACCTCTAAAACGGCCATAACGACCTCACATTCTAGTCACTGTGACGTCACATCCACGTCACGTGACGTCACATCGACTGTCACAAAATCACAGTGTGACTTCACAACGACGTCGCCGTGACGTCACCATGCCTTACGGGTACGTAGGGCACAGATGTCATATACGCCCCATATTGGCGCGATTTCTTTTTGACGCCAATGTCATATACGCAACGGGTACTTAACTGGCGCCAAAGTGTCGTTATTTTGCTTGATAAGGTAACCCGGATATTGTTGTTTATGCTGTTGATGTTTTCGCCAAATTGGCGTCCGAAAAAATCGCGCCAATATGGGGCGTATATGACATCTGTGCGCTACGTAGTACCATAGTACCATATAACAATACTTAATATAGTTTATTTATTTATTATAGTTTATTTTTTTATTATGCTTTACAGTTTTGGTACTTTTCGGTTAGCCGGGCGCCAGTGTTATATATACATATTTAGGTACTTCTTAGTTATCTGTCGACCAAAAATCTATCGCCAAACTATACGATTAAATGCCAATAATGGTTCATCGTAAATGTCACATTCACTTGACTTTAAGCAAGTTACACGCCTTTACGTCATCAAGTGATTTTTTTTAGACGTTTTATTTGTATTTTTATTAATGTTATACTAATTTATATGTTCTTTCGTTATTTAAAATAAAAATTATGTCAATTATGTATAATTTGGCGAGTGGTTTGGCGATTTATATAATTTGGCGAAATTGGTCGACGGGATAACTAAGAAGTACCCATATTTATATACATACATATATGTAAATATACATATATATACATATACACATATATATATATGTAAATATATATGTATATATACATATATGTATGTATATAAATATGTATGTATAACACTGGCGCCCGGCTAACCGAAAAGTACCACAGAGTTCTTAATTTATATATTATAGTTCATTTAATATATTTTATTATTTTTTTTTTATTTGAAATTACTTATAATTTTTAACAATGCTACGTATTAAATAACGTTAATTTACTGTTTTACATATGATTGGTAACGATACACTAGCTGGACAATTGGCAACCATTTTTGGTGATCTATCCCATGTACCGAATAATACGCAACTACCACTTTATCTTATCTATATTAGTTCTAATTTAAGATGTGGAATATATGCTGTATATTCCCTCAGCCGCCAACTTTGATTTTTTTTCTTGGCGTGAAAACCCTTTCCGCCAAGTAGTAAATGTCGCCATGCAGCGATTTATACCCATATTAGGCTTAACGGGGTTGCCTTATCGATAAACAACGCCAACAAAAATTCGCCAAGCCGTCCAAGATGACGGCCGAGGGAATATACACCATCATACAGTTTGGTTTTATAGAGAAAAAATCTATAATTGAGACTGTAATCATTTCACATTACTTTAGAGAGGGTGATTTGGAAAGTAATTGACTCCGTTTTGTAATATTTGAAATCATACTGTTGCCAGCTTTACTCAAGTTTGACATAAAATATGGCTATGAATCCAGTTACGAAAGATTAGGTTGATTAGATCAAAACTAGAGGCTTTTTCACATCAAGGCTATTGTCAGGTTAACTGTCACATAATATATATATATATATATATATATATATATATATATGTAATTTAATATTATATTTTATTTTTTAAAATGTATTATTTTTCATTATTAATGTGAATTTTAGATTATTAAAAATCTGATTTCAAATGTCTACTTTTTTAATTTGAAATTTTTATTCAGACGTGTTATATGTTATGTTTAGTTATTTGTAACTGCCACGCGAACTGGTTTATTTAATGGAAAGATATTAAAAATCGCGTCTTTTTTGGATTTTATTCAAATAACACAGTTTTAAAATCCACTTTTTCATGATTCACTTGAAAAAAAATCGTCATTTTTAGAGGCATAAACGTCTTTTGTTATTTCAAATTCAAATATGTTAGAGCTATATTCTCATTTTCTTTTAATGCTTCAAGTTTTCTTTCATAATGACGTCATTTTCACCGATTGAAAGAATGCTGATATATTTCAGGGCGTGTTATCATCAAAGCCACCACTAAAATAAATAAATAAAATAAAAATAACGTGCTTTAAAATGTGCATGCTTAGTTAAATTTTATGCTTTCTGTTTATTCCATTTGATTTTACTTTGGAAGAGTTGACTAATTTTTTTAAGTAAGTTTTTATGGCTTTTTGAAATGATACATTTATTTGAAATTTATCATTTTCGTTATTGCGTTAATGATTATAATAATGGTTAAAAGGAAAATTAATATTGGGCGCAATACAATAAATAGTAAAAAAAAGCTTAGATATGAAAATGAAAAAAAGAGCGAAAGTCGTTTAAGAAGTAATGTAAACAGCAAGCTATCACAGCAAAAAAAAAAGGGTCTTCTGCTGATCGAAATAGATGTTTAAGCTTAGATAACTATATATATAGTTCACAACGAGAAATACAGTCGTCGATTGTAGGACAGAACCGATTAACTCCTCATGAGACCAGTCGCAATGCATTAAGAAATAGTAGAAGATTAACCGTCAATGGTAATTTGTGGATCGAAAAGCTATATTCTGCTATGAATTACAATCCAGCTACAGATTATAAAAATGATCTTTCTGTTTTAATTGGGAAAATGTCTATTGTCTGTAAGTATTGCTCGGCTTTAAAGTGGAAGAATGAAACGAAAAGTATGTGTTGTTTAAACGGTCGAATTAAATTAGAAGATATTCAGCCTCCACCCGAGCCAATAAAATCACTTCTTACCGGTGATCATCCTACAAGTAAGAAATTCATACGCAATATACGACGATATAACAATTCTTTTCAGATGACATCATTCATGAGTACTCAGATCATCGAACCTGGATACATGCCAACTTTCAAAATCCAAGGTCAAGTGTATCATTTAGCAGGAAGTTTGCTTCCGTATAAAACCGATAATCATAAATTTGTACAGATTTACTTCATTTCTGACTATGAAACGCAAGTATCTACTCGATGTAAGATAGCCCCACAATACCTCGATAATGCCTTAGTGAAATCTTTACAAGATATGTTACACTCGCATAACCGTTATGTAGATTTTTTCAAAACTGCCATCGAAAATGTTCCATCAAATATACCTGATTTCAACATCGTTATTCATGCAAACAAGACACCTGCTGAAGAGCATCGTGGTCGTTATAATGCTCCATCTACAAACGAAATGGCAGTTGTGATAGCTGGTCAACAGTTTGATAAAAGAGACATTGTATTAAGTTGTCGCGACAATAAACTATTAAAGATTTCTGAACTCCATAGATCATACGACAGTTTGCAATATCCTTTGATGTTTTGTTGAGGTGAAGATGGATATTCAATTGATATTCCTCAAGTTGATTCAGTTACTGGAGGTTCATTAGAAAAAAAAGTTTCCTGCATGAATTTTTATCGCTATCATATAATGACAAGTTTCAATAATTTTAACCTTTTGCTGAGATATGGAATGTTACTGAACCAATTTTTAGTTGATGAATATGCAAAAATTGAATCAGAGAGACCTACATAAGAAATAATCAAAAAAAATTACGAGCAGAAAGTTATGTTCATTTGAAAGATGCTTTGCAATCTAACGAAAGTACCAGAGATAGTGGTCAATTGGTTATACTACCATCAACATTTACGGAAGGACACCGATACCTTCATGAAAAAACTCAGGATGCAATGACGTATGTCAGACATTATGGAAAACCCTTTTTTTTTATAACTATAACATGTAATCCGAACTGGATAGAAATAAAGGAAAATTTACATCAGAATGCTGTTCCTCAAAATAGATATGATATAGTAAATAGAGTATTTCACTTGAAACTTCAGAAACTTTTATCCCTTATTAAGAATAAGAAATCTTACATTTTTGGTCCACCTCGCTGCTACATGTACACTGTTGAGTGGCAAAAACGTGTACGCATGTCCACCTACTATTATGGTTAATTAACAAAATTAGACCGGATGAAATCGACAGTGTTATCTCAGCTGAGCTACCAAACAAAGAGGAAGATCCTATTTTATATGACATTGTTAAAAGACACGTGGTGCATGGCCCATGCGCTCCTTTAAATCCAAATTGCTCATGTATGCACGAAGGAAAGTGCACGAAAAATTTTCCAAAAGCTTTTCAGAATTATACATCCACTAGAAAAGATGGATATCCTAAATATCGTCGATTGTCACCTGAAGAAGGAGGCCAAATTGCAATTATCAAAAATTTTGAAATAGACAACCGTTGGGTTGTTCCGTATAATTCATTACTCTTAAAAATTTTTGATGCTCATGTCAATGTGGAGCTATGTAGCTCGGTTAAATTGATAAAATATGTTACTAAATACATTAACAAAGGAAATGATCAAGCGACATTTAGTATAAAAGTATCAAATGAAGTTGAACATTATCAATCTGTACGTTACATTTGTAGCTCGGAAGCAGTGTGGTGAATTCTATCGTTTGATATCCATGAACGATCTCCGGCAATTATCCATTTAGCTGTTCATTTAGAAAATGGACAAAGAGTTTATTTTACAGAAAACAACGTGAACGATGTTATTAATAGTCCCCGTGACACAATGTTAACGGCATTTTTCAAGTTATGTATTGAAGATGATTTTGCAAAAACACTGACCTATGACAAAATTCCAAGTTTTTATACATGGAATAAAACTATGCACAAATTTGAACGACAAAAGAGAGGAGAAACAGTCGAAAGTCATCCTGGCATTAAAAAGACAAATACTTTGGGAAGAATATATGTAGTTTACCCTAATAACAGTGAATGCTTTTACATGAGAATGTTACTTCACGTGGTGAAAGGTCCTACTTCCTTCGAGACTCTCAGAACTGTACAAGGAATAACTTATGATACCTACAAAGCTGCATGTAAAACAATGGGGTTACTAGAAGATGACTCTCATTGGAAAAATACTATATCAGAAGCTGCCTTATGCTGTTCTTCAAGTTCATTAAGATATTTGTTTGCAATTATAATAGTATTTTGTCACGTATCTGACGCACTTATTCTTTGGAATATATATCGAGAAAATATGGCTGAAGACATATTGAATCGTAAAAAAAGAGAAATAGCATCAAATGACATAAATTATAGCCAAAATATCTTTGATGAAGCGTTAATTGATTTGAATAAAACAGTAGTATCCCTTTCTGGTAAATCCATCCAATATTTTGGATTACCTTTGCTAACTGGTATTAATTTTGAATTAAACAACATCGAATATTTAAGAGAGACCTCTTATGATAAATCTCGATTATTGAAGATAGTCGCTGAAGATGAGCGTCGGATGACCTTAGATCAAAGAAAAGTTTATGATGCGGTAATGTCATCTTTAAATAGAAATGAAGGCAAGCAATTTTTCCTTGATGCTCCTGGAGGCACGGGCAAAACGTTTTTGATTAATTTACTACTCGTCAAAGTAAGATCAATGGGAAAAGTTACTCTTGCCGTTGCATCCTCAGGAATCGCAGCGACACTTTTAAACGGAGGACGAACTGATCATGCAACGTTTAAAATTCCTTTAAAAATATCACTGACGACCTTACCAGCGTATGTTATATTTCTATACAAAGTAATATCGCAAAACTGATACGATATTGTTCTTTAATAGTTTGGGACGAGGCCTCCATGATACACAAAACATCTGTTGAAACACTAGATAGAACTATGCGAGATTTGCGCTGCATGGTTGCACCATTTGGCGGCTGTTTAATTTTATTTTCGGGTGACTTTCGACAAATCTTGCCAGTTGTGACGAGAGGAACTAGAGGTGACGAAATCAATGCATCCTTAAAAAGATCTTATATTTGGCCCAAAATAACTGTATTATAACTAAAAACCAATATCAGAGTTCTTTTTTCTGAAACAGAGAATACAGTTTTTGCTGATTTGTTGCTCAAAATAGGCAATGGGCAGTTACAAGCGATTAATGGAGAAATTGAGCTTTACAATAGCAATTTATGTGTTTTAGTAAATAATGTCCAAGAATTGATAGATAACGTTTACCCAGATATAAAGAATAGTAGCATTAAGTCGTTAAATTGGTTCAAAGAGAGATCAATATTATCACCTACTAATGAACAAGTTGATAAAGTTAATAATTTAATAATCTCTAAACTTGATGGGCAAACAAGTCTATTATTCAATAGACACAATACTTCAAAGTGAAGAAGCAGTACATTACCCAATAGAATTTTTAAATTCTTTAACCCCCCCCCCGGGTTTCCACCACATAAATTAATGTTGAAAGTAGGCATTCCCATAATATTACTACGGAATTTGAACCCACCGAAGCTATGCAATGGAACACGGTTGCTAATTAAGGAACTCAAAAGCTTTTTAATTGAGTGTACTATTTTAACTGGTTGTGGAAATGGAGAAACTGTTTTCATACCGCGAATCCCAATGATACCATCAGAGCTTCCATTTCAGTTTAAAAGGCTCCAGTTCGCAGTAAAAGTATGCTTTTCAATGACAATTAATAAAGCTCAGGGTCAAACTCTCAAAGTGGCTGGGATAGACTTAACTGTTCAGTGTTTTTCACATGGGCAGCTGTATGTTGCGCTATCACGTGCTACTTCCCAACAAAATTTGTTTGTATTGACTCCTAGTGGGAGAGCCATTAATATTGTTTATAAAGAAATTTTATAAAAAATTAAAATAAAATATGATATGTTTTTGTCACTTTTGAATTTTGTTATTTACAGTAAATTAATAACGTAGCTATTATGTTAAAAACGATACTTCTTTTTAAAGGGATTACGTGAGACAGACAAAATGTAAATTTTTTTTTTAGTTAAAAGGCACTTTTTAGTAACATTTATTTATATTTAAAAATTTTACGAGATTGTTACATATCTTTATGAAATAACTATTCATGTGTAAGCCGCACAAGAAATGTGTTCAATGTTTACATCTAATGCATATAATGAGAAGGAATTTAATATTTGCATAAATAAATACATATAACAATGAAATAAAAAACATATAATAATAACATTACATAAATAATCCAATAAAAATAAAATTTTCTTTTGGTTGTCGTATCATTTTCGCGATTGTTCAGATTAAGAGGCTACTTTAGTCAAGTGAAAAGACCCGTTCGCTAATGCTAATCCTATAGAAGAAATTTATAAAGATATCTCGGTTGCATTTCGGTATTTTGAAATGACCTTTTTTTTTTTTTTTTTTTGCATTGAATAGCTGAGATCGATCTGTACAAAGGCTGTTTTTACTTTTTCAGTTTCGATTGCAGACTTTTTTTAGAAGATTCTTTCAGTTTCGAAACAGGTTCCGAACCATAACTTCATCAAGTTGGCGGCTGAAATTTCAGAATTAAACAGACGTCGATTCACATATAACACGTTAAGCGCCAGATCAGTCACCGGTGACTGACACTGAACTTTTCGTTTAGAATGCCTCATTAGGAAAAAAATTATGCTATTTTTTACAACTTTTCAGAGATACGCAGGAAACTTTTGTAAATTGCATGAACCTCTTTGAACGCACTGCAAGTTTGATTGTTTTTCAAGGTTATTATCCTCTTTTCATTCTCCCAAATAAACGCCATATTCCTTAAAATCCGTCAAATGCCTTCTCAACGACATGTGTAGTGTATATTCCAAGACAAAATCGCAAGAGAACTTTTAAAAATTCCGTTTTATACACGTCTTTTTAACTATATTGTAATTGCTTTGCGAGAAACAAGCATTTTCCCGTTATACACAGGTTCGTTTTCTCAGTTTTCGGATTTATATATTTAAGTTATATGTACAATAAACCGTGTCAAAACGGAACATGTCTATAACTGAATCCTCCATTAAGCAGATACATACCATAGTCCCGATGGAATTAAGCCAGCTTAGAGAAACATCTGGCTAAAACAAAGTATTTCTCCGATCCCTTGAGTTTGAGTTTTCAATGGTAATTTTTGATTTTTAATTTTAATTGATTATTGATGATTTATTTCTTCTAGAACGAGCCTATTCAAAAAAAAAAAAAAAAAAAAAAAAAAAAAAAGCAATTTAACAAATTACAACGACCATTTGGAAAACGATTTTTTTAAGACTAAAATTTAAGACATAAAAAATCGCACGGAGTTGATCATACATTACGTACGCCATGAATTAAACATTAATAGTGTTATTACACGTAAAAATTGCAAGCCAAAAATATCGCCTGCGACCCGTCAGATTTCATGAAACTTAAATATTATCCACCTGAAACTTACGTAAATATCCAAGCATTTCATTGGCTGTTCGGGAAAAGGCTTTTCCATCGTCAGATTTCCAAGAAATCTGACGGCCAATTTTAAATGAAATTTCATTCTTAAACTTCTAAACATCCGACAATATTACTTTTTACACCGTCTGATAGAGGAAAAATTGTACTTTTAAATGCAATTTGTTTGAAAGCTGTATCTCAATTTGTTTCTGAGTTTTTTTTTTTTTTTTTTTTTTGTAGTTTTTATTACTTTTTTGTCATAGTGGCAACAGAAGGTATCCATCGTTGTTGAAATTAAAGGGAAATACAGATTACTGTATAGACCAATCATAAAACGAATATAATGCGGATTAAACTAATGAAAACCTTCAGATATGCACTTAATTTCCCATCCTGACGAGAACAATAACCATTTTTCCAAATCGTTTAAAAAAAATAGCAGAATCCAAACATCCCTTCCAAAGTTAATTGTTAACATTCAATAAATACTATTACTGCTTCGTTGGAAATCCTTTAATAAAAAGGCCCTACCAGTGGCCGAGAGGTTCTGTCTCAAAAGCTGGTAGACGAGAGGTGCTGGGTTCGAACCCAATCGCGCCTGTCTGCCTAATCGTTCGAAATATTCCGTGGTTTTCTTCGAACCTTTAATAACCTTCCATAAATACGGGTTAGGTCCCCTTAGAAAGACCTCCAAGTAGGGCACTCTCCCTCTGCCCTATATCCGTCATGTTGATAATCGGCCGACATAAATAACACCACACCACCGTTAATAAAAAATTACAATTTAGGGAAAATCTCTTATCATACGCCTACTTCTCGAAGGCAACTGAAATTCAGCTTACTTTATCGCCGATATCTTTACGAATTTTAAAGATATTCAACTTTTTTTTATATGAGTTGCTATATAGAATTAATTTCCAAATCATAGAAAAAAAATCTTTGTTATAGTGTCACAGCTAAAAACTATTTTGTACAACTGCGAAAATCTTATTAATTACTTATTATGTGTATACTATAATTATTAGTTGTACTATCCAATTTCTAAATCGTTTTGCGAATTTTATTGAAGTTGGAGTTAATTAAGGTTGAAAATGCTGCAAGTTACAAAAAACGTTAAAAAATTTCTCGATTTATTTAAAGAAATCGCAATATTTCGTAGAATACACGCGTTATTCATACACAAATTAGCACAAATATTGTTTAATATTCAAATAGTCATGCCCTGCAGCGACTTGATTTTATGTTTTATAAGACTGATACTAAGTGTTCTAATGTCTTCAATGAACTAAATTTGAGTATATTATGTGTTACGTGAAAAGTTTAAAGTATTCTTATAGACGTGTTTAAAAGATTCCCAATATCGTCAACGATTCATTTTTTAAAGTATGTTTTGAATTATATTATTAGTTTCCGACTGAACTAAATTTTAGTACGTTATGTGGAGCGTTTATTATCTATAATTTCAATACTGTCCATCTAAAATCATCGAAATATACTGGCACGGGTGGCTATTAATTTAAATAGTTTTCAGAGATTTAGTGCGCTTTAAAACTAAACACGTTTGTATTATACAAGATTTTTAAAAATGGTTTCTTAACATATGCATTATTCTTATAGTAAAAATTGTTTTACAATCATTTTTTAACAATGTGTATAATCTAATGTCCTGTATAGAGGTCAACTTTGAGATGATTTGGTAGATAAACGAGAAGAACTGGAAATTTTATTCATAAAATTTTTCATAAAAAACATCATTCATAAAAAATTTTTATAATAAAATAAAATTTCATAAAAAAAATGTTCATCAAATTTTAATGTTTTTTGTAACTTGCAGAATTTTCAACCTTAATTAACTCCAGCTTCAATAAAATTCGCAAAACGATTTAGAAATAGGATAGTACAACTAATAATTATAGTATACACATAATAATTAATTAATAATTTATAGAAATAAATCATACAATTATCGAAGAAGCAGAATAAATAAAAATGACCCAGAAAGTTTGCGACTGTTAAATATATATGTTATATAAAAATTTTACCTTTTACTATTCATTTAAATTATTCTAAATTGCCGGCCTATTCATTATTTCCTTTTTTTAATACGCTCTATTATTTATTTCTAGCTAAATTCCTCTATTTTTAAAACGCGTATCTTAATAATAGATTTATTCCAAAACGTAATCTAAACTTTTAATCCCTTCATTAATTTTTATCGTCTACCAAACTGTGAAGTTCTGAACGCAGTTACTTATTTTTCGAATATTTATCAAAACCATTTTTACTTTTTTATTCTATTTCATCACATTTTCCCGCCCGCGAGGCGTCAGCATTTTCACATGGAAATCATTCCATTATCGGCGCTGGGATTCTTTCCTGTGACGTTTCTTGATCGCTCTCCATTGGCTGAGTGTCGGATCCCAGTTTCACTTCGAGGCTCGTTCGTGATTTTCGTTGGTTTAGCTTGAAGTTTTCATTTCAATCGAAATTCCTCCGCGCATTCTCATAAATAGCGAGAGCATGAGCTCAGAAGGAGAGATTTTTGTGCTGTGATTGTTTACATAACCTGTTACCCGGTGTCCTTAGCCATGTAGAATATTCATTTCGTAAATTAACATCTATTTAGCATGAGTAATTAGTTTATGCTCGAGTGGAATGCTCTGATTTCTCATCTGCGGGAATTGTTTAGTGTTGGTGTGTTCTAATGGAATAAACAGTTGTTCTATGACTACGTTTCCATGTGTTTAATTGGGAAAGCCCCATGTTTCTTCATACGTCTTTTTCACCACTCACGCTGCCTTGTTTTCATAATGAAATAATATGTGTTTGATTGGACTATACCAATATTATCATAGCTCTACAGCTGCTATATTTTCATAGAGTTGATACCTCCGCTAGCAATGCTTGTTCTAAGTGGTAGGATTGCTTACAACATCACCAACGGCTGATTAAAATGTGGTATGACTCCAGTAATACGTAATAAGCACGATGTGATATTTCAACTACACCCATTAAATTGTTTCGTAACATATATATATATATATATATATATATATATATATATATATATATATATTTTTATTTTTTTTTTTTTTTTGCCTATTGTATAAACAAAGTTAGTTCACTTGTTCGGCTGTCAGTGAGTTAGCATTATTGCAGAAGTTTTTATTTTATACATAGAAAAGTTGCTTTTTACATTTAGATACAGTGTTAAAAAGCTGCAGCAAATAGTACAGTCATTCGAACGTTTTTTAAAAAAAAAATAGTTATTTGACCATAATTTGAAGCGTTCATATTGGTCAGTTTAGAGATAAATTACAGTTATTAAACGTTTCTTATAAAAACGCCCGAATGGACAGTTTGCTACAAATTTCTAACAGTATTCCGTGCTTTCAAACTCCTAAAATCTCATGTTTGGTATATTATACTTAATGTTTTCGATCAAAATATGGTTATGATTTTTATTGTAAGCTTGTGAAAACAATTGCAGCCAGTACATAGTTATTATCTAATAACATAATCGTTCTTTGCCTGGGTACGTACACTGTAAAACATTTGCAGCAAACTGTCCAGTCATTCGACCGTTTTCAGAGAAAAGGGTTACATAACCATAATTTAACCTTATTCTGACAATAATATGAGCGATCACATGGTTCGGGATAGAGTTAAATTACTGTTTGTAACTGTTTCCTATAAAAACGGTCGAATGACTGGACAGTTTGTTGCAAATTTTTACAGCGTGCACTATAAAAAATTTGCAGCAAACTGTTCATTGCTTCAACCGTTTTCAGAGATATCGGTTACATAACCGTAATGTAACTCTATTTTGACCATAATATGGTCAAAATACAGTTAAATTACAGTTATATAACCGTTTTCCATAAAAATTGCCCTATGTTTGCTTCAAAGTTTTAAGAGTATAGTTGCATTGCTCCATGTTTGGTTGTAAATTTCTTCAGCGTAAAATAGGATGTAGATTTCGTATCCTTATACGAGACGAGCAATTTTTCATTAGGTTTTGTTATTACTTAAAAATTTTTTTTAATGCTTCACTGTAAAAAAAAGGACTAAAAACGGAGATTCTACTGGCAATTGAGACGCCAGTATTATTTCCGTATTTTAACGGAAATTTCCCCCATAAATTCCAGAAATCCGTATTTTTACGGAAATTTTTCCACATGAATTACAGAAAAATTTCCGTTTCTCTGGAATTTATGCAAGAAAATTCCTGTTAAAATACGGAAATAGTACTGGCGTATCGATTGCCAGTAGAATCTCCGTTTTATTTTACAGTGTTTTTTTTGAGAATCACGAACTAACGAAAGCTAATAAGTTGTATGTTCTATTTTATAATATGTCATACCCATAGAACCGTTATTGAGAATTTTGAAATCTTATTTGAATAAAAATTTTATAACATATTATAAGCAAGATGAAGAAATTCGGTAAGTGTATTAACCATTTCCAATATTGGATATCTTCCAATGAGCGGATTATTGTAGGAGGAATATTTATGCGGGTTCTGACATGTAACTTATATTAAGAGAAATTTCATCTCTCCCCCTCTCTCATTCGATTAACTCTATTACCCCTAATTCATCAAATATATTGTATCCCTTTAACCAACCGTTTCTGTTCGTCTTTTTATCTTAAATATTGTGCTTCTTTAAGCAAGGGATTGCTTTTCTTTCGTATCAGTAACCAAATACACAAAGGATCTTTTATACATATTATAGAAAGATTTTGATTCTAACACAGCGCAAAAGAATTTGTTTTATATGAAAAACTATGTTTGGAGAAAAATGATTCTTGTCGAAAATTCATCCTAAAGTCCACTAGAGCTTACTTCAGCTTAGTTGTTTAAGAGATTTTCCAGTTTAGTTATTGTTTTTCCATTGCTCATGCTTTCTTCGAAAATATGTACGGAAGAACTTTTAAAATTTATTCGTCAAATTTAACATCTTACAGAGAGTGCAAATTATGTTTGAAAAATTTTATCAAATTTTGTTGCTAAATTCTGCTATTTGTCTGCCCAATTACGTTGTGCTCTAAAAGTTTTATTTAACAGAACGTTAATGACGTAGTTTTATTTATTTATTTATTTATTTATTTATTTATTTTTAAGATTAAATGTCTGTAGCTGTTCCTGTTTAGTTCTTTATGGTTTTAAGTAAAAATTATGCCTTACCTAAATCTTAAATTACAGTTGTTTATTTATTTATTTATTTATTTATTTAGTTTAAGTATTAATTTTATTTATTATTTTAATTTATTATTTTAAGGTTAAAGAATTAAGAAGTAAAAGCTAATAAGTTCTAAACTTTTTTCGAATTCTTAATTAATCAGTCTTACAGCAGAATTAGTTCTACGAATTAATGATATGTTATACGAATGATAGAATTTTGTAAATATTCTCCGCAAGCAACTAAAATATGTTATATTATAGTTGTACAATCTGTGTAAAAAGTACCCTGAATTTATCATTTAAAAGACGTCCGTAAAAGATTTTTTTTCTGTCGGCCGATACGAAAATATGGAGTTATAAGGTGGATTCTGAGCTCTATTTGTGAGTAAGTGTGCTTACAGCAGCATTTTTTTAGTCGTTAGTTATGAGTGTTCTGTAATTTTTTTTTAATTGAAAAATTAGTTAAAGATAGACTTTGCTTGAATTTTGTGTTCAAATGAAATTCCGTGCGCGGAATATCTTTAAAATTGCCGAAATTTGGAGCGGACTTTGCACCACGATAATGCACCATTGCAAAATGTTATCGTAGTGCAAGTATTTTTTACCAAAATCCCGACGTCGACATATGTATCGCATACATCGCATATCATTGGCCAAGCATCGTGTGAGCTTGATGATGGCTCCGTGTGACATCTTCTTGTTCCCAAAACTAAAATTACCACTTCGAGGAAGGCATTTTGAGTCAATTGTGAGCATACAAGAAAATTCGCTGATGGAGCTGGAGTTCATAGCTCAATTTGCCTACCTAAAATGCAGGGAGGGTTGGGTAAGCGAGAGGTACAGTTGTATTGGGCTATAGGGCCTACTTTGGCAGCGATAAAAGAAATTTTGTGAATAAATTATTTTTTTCTGAATTACTTAACAATTCAGGGTACTTTTTACAAAGCATGAATTTATGACACACATCATGTTACATGTAACAAATTCATACGGGGTGGTTATTATCTCGGTAATAATTAGTTATAATTTTCTGATACTTATATGTAGTTCCTTTAAATTTCAAAATATCTAAATTTATAGTAAAAAATATGTTTGAAAGATATCTTTGTCCCCAGTTGGAGCGTATTTCTCCAAATTTCAAAGCTTGCATAATCCTAAATTACAACACAACAATCGATATGAAAATGTTTATCCACAACTGGGGGCCTTTTTCAATAAATATATTTTTTTCCGGATTGAAAAAATAAGCAACTCTATTGCTTAATAAGTAAGTATTTAGGCTCCGGGTGTCTTTAGAGTATGATAAACGTTTTGATATTGTTGTTAGATCTGCAATTGTTAAAAGTGTGGTACTGTGAAATAAAAATGTAATAAATATTTGAAAGTTGAAATTCCTTTTTCGTACTTTTATTATTTTGAACTTGTATGCTTTAACACGTTTCATTTATATATATATATATCATATATCTTTTTTTTTCCAAGATGTGAATTTTTGAATTGAAACATAATGTTGTATGTTGATTTTTCTATTATTCTAATCAAAGTCATGTCTGAAGTGACCTATTAATTAACATTAAAAATATTTTAAATATACATTCCTTTAAAAATATTTACTAACAGAATCTCTTTACGCACTATTCATTGTCACGAAAACATAAGTTAAATCGATATCCATTGACGGAATAAATAAAAATATAATAAATATAAATTATAAAATGGAATAACAGAGATGTAAATTTTTTCCTCATTTAATCTAAAAAAATGTATGACATTTCAAGCTCACGAAAGAAATTTAAAGGATTCTATATATGAAAACCAAAATATGCAAAATGGGATCATCAGATGTTTTTTCTACTTTAAAATGTGATAAAGAGTTAATTGTATATGCTTTTAATTATCGAATTTTTTTCTTAATTAATGTATTTGTTCTTCTTTAAATGTTACGTGAATGAAATCATGGGTAACAACTTGGTAGGAATAAATCAATCATACATTACATGACTCGTAGTAAGGAATTTGAGGTGTTTTTTCAATACACAGGTAATCGACGTGAGGTCCGTAACGACGTAACCGGAATCACAATGGTGACAGAAACTTGGCTGCGTTGTCCCCGTCATTTGACGGAAATGTAAACGCATTTTGTTCAGATTTGTGTCACGGTGTTATAATCTAATGACTAATATTTTATCTGGAAAAAAGAAAATCATTTTATTCATCTTTCTTCAAGTCATATGAATTATTTCGTTAAAAAAAAAAAAAAAAAAAAAAAAAAAAAAAAAAAAAAAAACATTTAAAATTAGTTAAAGTTGTTTTATTGAAATATGTACATTGTATAACCAAAATATCAAAACCAACTACTTTCGAGGATCTGACATGCGCATCTCCTGGGTTAAAATCGTTAAAAACCATAGTCGATTTTAACCCAGATGATGAGCCCGATAGACACTCGAGAGTACTGAGTTTCGATATTTTAGTTGCACAATGTACATAGTTTAATAAAATACCTTTAAGTAATTTAGAATGAAGTATTTTGTTTTTACGAAACAATTCATATGGCCTGTCGCAATAAGGGGAATAAACGATTCAAGGAACTTGATTTTTTAATATCACTTTAACTTACCTCATCTTCCTTGCTTGTAATTTATGACAAAAAATGAAAATGCATTTGTCTCTACTCAACATCGTCATTATTATCTGCTATGATACGATAAGCATAGATCAAACTTTGTGCGAATTGTAATAAAAAGCTAAAATCTTAAACAACGATTTTACGCATAAATAACGTACAGAACGATAAAAAATACCCACACGATCGTTTCAAGGATTCCTCGATCCCCTTCCTCAGTGAGAGAGAAAAAGAAAAAAAAAGAAAAGAAAAAAGAAAATGGGTTCGAAGAACCCCTCGGTTATAGCCCCGAGAACTGGCTTATGGATTGATTGAATAGGCAGAAGCAAGAGTTTATATATCCCAAAGAAATGACGTAATTGAACAAAACTAATTGAAAAAGGGACACTGCGCAGGATCTCTCCACACTGGTGAAGGAAAAGGTCCTGGTCATATCATTTACTAAGGTGGAAGTATGTTTATGAATATAGTGAGATTCGAAAAAGTCTAGATCAAAAACTGAGTTACATTTTTGAATAATTTTTGCCTCTGGATAATTAAACTGGTGGTTGGAATTCCAACAATGTTTCGCTATTGTAGATTTCTCTATTTTCTGCTTTCTAACGTAATTCTGGTGTTCTTTCAGCGTAATTCTAAGCGAACGCTTCGTCTGCCCAATGTAAGAGAGGCCGCACTAAAAAAAAATTCTGTATTTTTTTTTTTTTTTTTTTTTTTTTTTTTTTTTTAATCTTACTAGGGGATCGAGGAATCCTCGAAACGATCGTGTGGGTATCTTTTATCGTTCTTTACGTTATTTGTGCGTAAAATCGTTGTTAAAGGTTTAAGCTTTTTATGATACGATATTTTGAAAAGTGTTTGCAATCGAATAAGTAATGTTTAATTACATAATATAACTTACTACCATTTAAATATTTTTATGAAAAACTAAATGCTATGCAAAAATTTATATTTTTCGAAACCTCTATATAATGGAAATAATAGATAAACAATAAAGTTTAATTGCAAATAACATTAGCTTAAAACTGTTTGACATCATTAACGCTTAGTAAACAGTAAACAGTTTCTACAAATCTTTTTGAATGTTAGCAAAACGAAATCTGGTATATTTTTCTATGTTAGATGAAAGGAAATTCGCATTCATTATTTGTACAACTTCTTTCTTAAATGATTTATTAAGTAAAAGATATTTACTTTTCATAACTTTTGCATCAAAATGAAGCAACAAAGAAAATAAAAATATTTACTGACGTTAATACTCCTTTCACGCTTAGATAAACACTTACGCATTTATCCTTTAAGCCAAGGCTTAGTTTATCTCTGTGAGTGGTCTTCTAATATAAAAAAAAGACAAGTCATACCAGAGCGGAGAGCTTTAATTCTTTGATGCTCGCGAAATATGCAGCAAAGTGGGTAATCTAGTAATATTTTAGTAAAAAAATTTCTTGGTAATACCCAACTTTGAATATAGCGTTTCGTGTATTTGTTTTGGATCATTTTCTTTGATCTTAGGGTTGCAATACATTTTAAAATATATAAAGTATTTTTAATATTTATGTTTTATTTTTATAATAATATTTTATGAATATATTCTAAAAGTATGATTAAAAAATATATAAATATATTATATGGTCAAAAGTAACCGGATATCTTACAAAGTAATTGAATAAGTACAAATGGTACAGTAAGGCGAGACTGCATTACATTTTCAAGGGTAGGTAAGAAGTCGTTCGTACTCTGAGTTATAAAAGCACTCTGCAAACATTTGAAGTCCTGCTTCTGCAAGTAATCATGTGTGCGTGATTGAACTTTGTTATCCCATAAAAATATCCAAGAGTCGATTGAGCTCGACAGAATGAAGATAAAGAAGATTGTGTTATATGCTGATGCAAGTGTAGCATGTGGTTGTTTAGTTGCCATTTAAGGTAAGGCTTTAGCTAAAATCTCGGTCATAGCTAATGTAAGAAAAGACAAGTGATATAAGGACGTAGTGTTGCAAATCTTTCGAGATGCATGCAACAAACTGAAAAATTTAGTTATCCATCTATCTATATTATAAAGGACAAACATATCTGTGCGTAACGCATACGTCATTCTGTGAATGGCAACTTTAAAATTTGAAATGAAATTTTGGTTTTACAATTTTCGCTACTGAAAATTTTTAAACTTCTAAACATCGCACAGTTTCAGTTTTTACACCGTCCTATAGAGAAAAAAATATACTTTTAAATACAATTTGTTTGAAAGCTCTATCTCAATTTATTTTTGAGATATTAATTTTTCTATAGTTTTCAGTACCAATTTTTAATTGTGGCAACTGAAGTACTCCATTTCTATTAAAAGTAAAGGGAATATAGTCATGGTTTATGTATTTTTATTTATTATATCAATATTGATGCCGTTTTCGCATTACAAATAAAAGTAACTTTTTTTCTTATTTTTGAACAGAAAATGACGTCAGCCATAAAAAAACACGCATTCTTCTTCAGAAATCAAAAGATTGAAGAAGATATTTCAATATTTTTACATTACGCTAATACTGAGTTTGAGACGCTAGGCAAAATGATTCAGTGAGTAAAAATGATGTCATATTTAAAACAAAACAATCATTTTCTTTGATAAAACTAAATATTTGACCAATACTAAATGGCCAATACTATGGCAACTAAAGACCAATTTCTGAATGGTACATTTTCGCGGGTACTGAGATTAGAACTTAAAGTCTGTGCGAATGTTCGCATGAAAAGTTGTATCGGACAAACGTGACTTTAAGTTTGGAAATAAATTCATTAATAACGTATTGCGCGTTAAAATACTTTTAAATTGTGAATTTGAGTGGTGCGTATGTAAATTTTGAGAATGTGAAAATAACGCACAGTTTAGATTTTATGAGGGGAAATTTTATGATGTGACAAAGCGAAATCTTTTTACTGATTTCTCATCCCGTAAACACAAACATAAGAACCTCAATCGATAACTTCAACATAAGTGCTCATCTTGATTACGAATTCTAATACAGTTTAATTTTTCAATAATTTAAGCAGTTTGTGGAAATAATATTTTGGTAATTTTAGGTTAAAAACATTATTCGTTTTAAGAGTTAGACAACCAATGCAAGAATAATTTTTTATTGCAATTATTTTTGTAGGTTTATTATAAATTCGATCTAACAGTTCCATTCTAAACATATTAATTCGTAGAATTTCGACGGGTTCCAACTCGTACTAATAAAAGAACAATTCGCTCTGTGTATCTGTGTGTGTGTGATGGCTAGCGAAATCTACGGCACATACAAGGCTCAAAATTTTTGTGAGAATAGCCCAAAGTCTAACCTGATGTACTCGAGCTTCAGAATTTTAAAATTATAATTATTTGAGTTATTAATTAACAACCGCAACTGACTCTCATAAAAAAGCAAAAAAAAAAAAAAAAAAAAAAAAAAAAAAAAAAAAAAAAAAAAAAAAAAAAAACAATTTCCTCAAAACCACACGCTGTCTAGATTTACACCTCGATTCGACGCTAGCACAAGACTGTCCAATCAAAATGCATCCCTTGAAATCTAAGCTATGAGACGAAGCTAGCGTTTTGAAGAAGTTAAAGACATTAAATTTAAAGTTTAAAATTGTACATCCCGCTTTTCCACTACTTTCGTTTAAATTAATCGTTTTTGTAAATAAAGTCAGATACTATTTTTTAATGTTTTTCTCAAATAAACTTCAACGTCAACCAAAACTGTATCTCTGCTAAATCTCAAACCTAAAATCAATCCGTAATTTAATATCTACAAGCAAAGAATCTTCCGATAAATAAAAGAAGCTTAATATGTATATACACTGTATGGTCATTAATGACCGAACACTTTCAATTTTAGACATTTTGTCGAATATTTAAAAATATATTTGTCGGATTTTTCTGGAACTTCAGGATTATGAAGAATATGATCAATTTCATATTTATCAATGGCGATTTGATCAGAAGGACAATTAGAGGACCGACAAAAAATCAATGAAAAATAATAATGTTTGGAATCACCCTGTAAACTAAAATATACGAAATGCTCTATCGCTATAGCTTACGAATATATGGATATTGTACATTGTATAATATATGAATTCATTTGTGGAAGAATACAAAGTATATTCATGGAGATATATCAATATTTTTTTTAAGTTCAAAACTTTCCTGCATGTTTTTTATTTATATCGTGAGGGGGTTTTACCAAATTTAACGTCAGTTTAAAACAATTTGAAAAAATGTAGTAGAAATAATCTGGTGTAATTGAAATGTAAATATGGTAAACATTTGATGAAATATGAGCATTTGAATGAAATATGTTTTATCTGCGCCTGCGCGCACGATAAAAAAAATATTTTTTCATGATTTGATAGTCAACTCTTTGGGGCAACTCATAAAAAAAAAATCCAGTCAATTATCGTGAAAATTTAGAAAGATATCTGCAATATAGTGAGCGAATTTTTAGTTTCTCTATAAAAGCTGCTGAATGATCAGGGATTTTCCATAAATTGTCATTTTATATTATCTGGCTTTCAGCAAAGGAGTTTGTACTTAAATTTAATGAATGTAAACGAGTAGATATAGAAGAAATGCTTAGATTTTGATACTTTTTTTTCCTTGGAATATGCTCGTTCTGGTGATTTTCCAAGAAGAACTAAGGCTTTTTTTTTTTTTTAGTTTCTCCAGAGAGTTGACTATCAAATCATGAAATTTTTTTTTATCGTGCACGCATGCGCAGACAAAAAATATTTCATTCAACTGCTCATATTTCATCCAAATATTTACTATATTTATTTTCTAGTTACACCTTATTATTTCTACCACATTTTGTCAAATTTTCAGAAACTGGCTTTATATTCGGTAAAACACCCTGCGTGATATAAACTAAAAACATGGACAATTTTTTTAAACTTAAGAAAAAATCAATATATCTTCATGAATATACGTTCTATTCTTCCACAAATGAATACATATTTTGTACAATATACATATATTCGTAAGCTGTAGTGATAGATTATTTTGTGCATTTTATTTTACAGGTTGATCGCGAACACTATTCTTTTTCTTTGATTTCTTGCTGACCCAGTAATTTTCCTTCTGATCAAACCGCCGTTGATAAATATGAAGTCAAACATATTCTTCATAATCCTCAAGTTCCAGGAAAATGCGACAGATATATCTTTAAATATTCGACAAAATGTCTAAAATTGAAAGTGCCAGGTCACTAATGGCCATATAGTGTATAATGGCTACATAGTGTATGTATATAGTGCATATATATTGTTTATTTTAATATTATTGTTATCATTTGTTCATTGGAAGACCCAGAATGTAGACTGAACTTTACCTTTTAAAATTCATTTTTGTAGGATTAATTGTAAAAAGAAGGAAAATCATGCGTCAAACATAGATTCTGAAACATTTCTCAGAATATTGCAATGAAACTTCATTGTTAAATAAAAGGCATGGAGGTATATGAAGGAATATATACTGGCACCAATATTTACAAGAAAATCTATCTGAAAACAAGTAAATGTATATTTTCGCGTACTTAATAAAGGTGAAATTTTCAATGTAAAATTCAGTTGAGAATAGGGCAATTAGGAATTAAAATTAAGTGATGCCATAACGGCATCACCACCTCTCAAGGGGTCAAGAAATCTGGTTTGATACCACTCAATATGTTTTTTTTTTTAATTCCATTACGTAATTTTAATAAGGTATTCCATCATTTTCTTTATTGTGAGCAAAAAACAATGGAGAAATTTGTAGTAAGAGAAACACAAAAAAATTATTTATAACTATTGGGGTAACTGGATCCAGCATGGTCCAGTTACCCCATTCTTGAAAAATGTATGGGGTAACTGGGACACCGGGCTTACATTTGAAACAAGAAGTAAATATGTATAGATATCCAATAATATTAATGTAGTTATATGTGTAATCTTTTTTTTTTTTTTTTAAAGGGTTGTTTAATAAAAGTACTTACAGTATTTTAATAAAAAGCCGAGGATGTTCAACCATATTGACGTTGTTTTTAAAAAAAGAAACGTAAATTTTTGACAACCTATCACAGCAAAGTGGGCATTATGATCGAATTAATACACGTTGTTTTAGGAAGTAGAGATTAAGGGGCATTGTTCGCAAAAGCTAAAACTTAAAAATCACCAAAAGTTTTTTATAAAATAGCCTATGGCCCAGTTACCTCGTGGGTCCAGTTACCCCAACTAACCTTAATATGCAAATATTTACTAACAGTAAATCATAGTAACAATTATACAATACAATTTAAAATGAATATGAAAATTAGATCATATTCTTGTCTAATCTTTTGTCAAACTAATGGGAAGAATATTTAAAATGGAAAAATGCTTTGATTTAGAGGAAATGCAATTTGAATATATATATATAGGAAATATAATTTGAAATAACGTGCAATTAGTGCTGACGCTCGTTAATTAAAGCTTTCATAGACCGAAAAAAAAGTTAAATTTATCCGAAGTTCAAATTATCCGATTTTAAAAGAGAAAATGACTTTTAATGCTATCACTAAAGTAAAAATAAAAATTTAACATAAGGGAAAAAAATGTATTTTTCATAATTCCAATTCTTTTAAAATATTAACATTTAAACATGTGATATTCTGAGCTTAAAATTTTTAGAAGTAGATCAATTTTAAAATCCAAAATATTTTACATTTTTCTCAAATTGGAACATAGTAACAAAATTAATGCAGAAAGAATGCAATTATGAAAAGAAACTGAAAATTTAAACCATGGTATTACATGTTTGGGGATAAATGGTCAAGTGGTGTTCCATATATACTCTCTAAAAAATTCCTTGAATTGAGCAAATGTTTCGAATTTGAATTGAGCAAAAATTGATTATTTTACTTTAAAACACGAACATTTCCTCGTTGTTCTTCCCATTTTCCTCAAAAATACAGAGATTTCCGCAATATAACCTACAAGTTACTTGAAATCCTCCAATAGGAAGCTGCATGTTTTTTTTAATTGCACTGATGTTCCAGCAACTGTGCTGCCTTGGTCTTTTTCACACCAGAATCGGAATTTTAAAGTACAGTAGTGGCTAAAATTGTGGACACTTTTTGGTAGCTTTTATTACAAAAAGTAAAAAGCTACCTATTGCAGCCGTCCCAAGAAAAACACTTTTTTGCTTATATATTCACCAACCTTGACCCCCAGATGCCAAAACCACCCTCCGTTGAAATGCTGACTTATATACACTGATCTCCAAAAGTTAAGATACAGGGACAGGATGCTTTCGATTGCACACGTTTTGTCGCATATCTACAAAAATTATTGGCGAATTGTTCTTGAACTTCTGGGATAAAAAGAACACGTTTGATTTCATATTTCTTGGGCCCAACCAGTGGCTGAGAGGTTCTGCTCTCGAAGCTGGTATACGAGAGGTGCTCGGTTCGAACCCAATCGCGCCCGTCGACCTAATCATTCGGAGCTTTCGTGGTTTTCTTCGAGCGATGGATTTCCATGCGTAAATACGGGTTAGGTTCCCTTAGAAAGACCCCCACGGAGGGCACTCCACCCTTGGGCCTATATCGCTAGAGTTGATAATCGGCCGTCAAAAAAAATCAACCAACCAATCATATTTCTTCGTGAAGATTTAACCGGGAGGACAATTAGGGGGCTAATAAAAAATTTAATAATAAAATAATATTTGCGATCACCCATGTAACAGAAAACGCTGGAAATGGTTTTTTCACTGTGTTAAATGACAATTTGGGTCTTGTTCAACGTTTGTGTGCATTGTGTAAGCATAGCACTCATATTCGTGAAGATGTTATTGTGTCTGTGAAAAATTCAAAAGTTTTTTGCTTATAGCATACAGAGTTTTCAATCAAATTTAACACAACTTTCCGAAAACTTGTATCAACAGTATACTGCAATTAAAATATGAATATACTGAATATTTGATGAGATATTGGCATTTTTATGAGATAATTTTTAACTGCGCATGCGCGGAAGATTTCAAAATTTTTATTTCATAATTTGGTAGTCAGTATTTTAGAACAACTTCTATAAAAAGTCCAGTCAAATGTTATGAAAACTTAGAAAGGTATAGTGAGCTGATTGAAAAGTTGTGGAAAATCCCTTATAATAAAGCTATTTTTAGGAAGCAACTCACTATATCGACCCTATCTTTGTGAATTTTTGCGATATTTGACTGGACTTTTTATATAAGTTGCCCTGAATAGCTGACTATCAAATTATATAATAAAAATTTTAGGATCTGCCACGCATGCGCAGTTAAAAATTATTTCATACAAATACCCATATCTCATCAAATATTCAATATATTCATGTTTTAATTGCAGTATACTGTTGCTACTGTTCTTTGTCAGGTTTTTGGAAAATTGTGTTAAATTTGGCTGAAAACTCTGTATGCTATAAACAAAAAACTTTTGAATTTTTCACAAAACGTTAACATCTTTACGAATATGAGTGCTATGCTTACACAAATGCATACAAACGTTGAACCATTTCCAGCCTTTTCTGTTACATAGGTGATCGCAAATATTGCTTATTATTAAATTTATTATTAGCCCCCTAATTTTACCCCCCCCCCCGAAAAATCTTCACCGAGAAATATAAAATCAAAGTTCTTTACATTTTAGAAGTTCTAGAAAAATTCGCCAATAATGTTGGTAGATATTCGACAAAACGTGTGCAATCAAAAGCATCCAGTCCCTGTACCTTAACTTTTGGAGGCCAGTGTATATATATACTTTGTTTTTTATTTTTCTTCTATCCTTTTTAATCTTGTTTCTTTTGAACTTAATTGGCGTTCAATGTTTATTTCTCGGTCTTCTGTGTCTGGTAGTCGCAAATTCATATTCTTTAGCTTTTTTACGGCTAATATGAAAATAAACCATACACTTTATTTGGGGAATTTTAGGCATTTGGGAACTGAAGATTCTAAGTTCTACAAATATCCATTTTTCTTTTCCTGTTCATTTTATTAATTTTTTAATTTTTTTATGTTTGATGTTAATTCGTAATGTTTTTTAATGGTCATATTTATTATATTTATTATATATAATTTATTTTATATGTTTTAGAATATTCCTATATAATATTATCAATATTATAAAATTATTTAAATTCTCTGTATAGATTAATTAGGTTTGGTAGCAGAATATATTTTATGCATTATATGCTATTTATATTCTAATAACTTGATATTACATCTGTTATAGTTAAATTTCATTATAAACTTGTTTGTTTATGTTTTTATGATACATAGTATCTTAAGAATAATAATTGTTGTTAATCTAATAACATTTATATTTTTAATATTTTTGTGTATAATGATATACAGGGTGTCCGGTCACAACGGTGTCCAATGGCTAATTCCTAAACCGTTAGTCATAGACATACAGTTCCAATTACAAAAATGTTTTAAATCAAGTAAAAAAATATTTAAAAAGTGATTATGGTCAATAAAAACATTTCTTAAAAAATTACGAAATTAAAATTTTTATACGATCCCTCAGTCCTATAAGTTATATTTAGTAAAATTTTCCTTTTACACTGACACGTAATACAAAGAAAGTCCCGTTATTCTACGATTAAAATTGACCGAGTAACAGGTGTTTAAAGCTGGAGCATATTTGGGGGGTCATTCGCAAATTTAGTCGAAATATAATTTCGTTAGATATATTAAAACATGGTTGAGAGTAAAATTAACATTGCAATATAAATTTGAAATCTTTAATCCTTCTGACATATTAATGCAAAATATATAATCTATAATAATAAGGAAAGAAGTTTGTGTGTGAGTGAGTGTGTAGACGGTGTTCTGAAGAGACCGCTGCATGTAGAGCTACAAAATTTGGGGAAAAGGTACGTCTATATGTGAAGTTTTGCACCTCGAAGCCCGATTTTCGATTTTTTGATTAGATTTTTTTAACTGAATTTTTTATGCGATTTTTAGCGTTTTTTTTAGTTTCGAGGCGATTTTTCCACATTAGTGAAAAGAATACGGTTTCTTTCTTTTAACCCAATATAGTAAATTTTGTTCTCTTTTCAAAAAAGTTTATTCGGAATTCGTACAGCAATTTTTGAATTTTTACTGCATTTTTTATGCGATTACTGAACAGCAGTTAATGCGTCTTCATACCTATAAGGTGTGTTACCGTAGGGGGACACAGTTCTGTCGCCAAATAGCGCCAAGTTTGTCGCCAACTTGACCATATATCGCCAAATCTGGCGACCAAAGTTAGTCGCCAAAAGTGACGCCAACTTGGTGATATCCCTAATGTTTCTCCAAATTCCCATAGACTTCCATTGTAAACAAATATGGATTACTTGCTTACAGCAAATCAACAAATTGAGATATTTTAGTGCAACGAAAACTAATATTAACATAAGGGATTATATTAGTTATACTTAAGGGAATACAAGTAAATTAAATTATGAATAAAAGTAACATGATACAATGCTTAGCATGCTTTCCCAAACATAAATTTTAAGAGAGCCCACAGATTAGAGGAATTAGATTTGAAACTTTTATCCAATTATAGTAAATTTTGACTTTCGTGATTTTTGAACTTTTTGTGATTTTAGGTAGCTTTCTTTACAAAAAAGCTACCTATTGCAGCCGTTCGGAGGAAAGCAATTTCAAAAAATTTTGGTATATTTTCATCGATCATGACCCCCAGACACCGAAACCACCCTCCGTTCAAAATTGATATATATATATATATATATATATATATATATATTTAACCCTCCGAGCGTCTTGCAAAAGGGTAAAATTGTAATCTTGTTTTCTTTGCATTTTGTTTTAAATGCTAAAAAAATATGATTCTTTCAACATTATAAAAAAAAACTCAATTGCAAATACGAATGTAATCCTTGAGAGTATTAATCATTCTTCAATGTATTTAAAATTCATTAAATCTATAGAATTATATTATCTTAAATATTGCTTGTATTGCTGTGAAACCTGAAGCTTAGTGAACGGAATAATACGCCCCAAACACTTAGAGGGATATATATATATATATATATATATATATATATCTGACCTATGTCACACTGTAACTCCCGTAATTATGAACCGATTTCGATGTAATTCGGTGTGTACATAGTACATACCAATGTCTCGACCGAGTTCGTTGGCCAGATTCATCCGCCGTTTTGTTTCAAAATGGCGGCCATTTAAAATTTTAAAAAAAATTTAAAACTTGAAATGTGGTACCAAAAAATTAAAAATGGAAAAATATTTTTTTCTTATGTATTTGACCTTTATACAAAGATTCCGGAGCAGTTTTTGTTTCGTCTATATCTTAAAAAATGGCTGAGTTATAGCATTTTGAATTTCTAGCGGGGCTGACATTTTGAAACGTCCTGAATTTTGTCACGCGATAAAAGGCGTATTTATGAACCGATTTGGATGTAATTCGGTGTGTACATAGTACATACCAATCTCTCGACCGAGTTCGTTGGCCAGCTTCATCCGACATTTTGTTTCAAAATGGCGGCCATTTAAAATTTTTTTTTAAATGTAAAAATTGAAATGTGGTACCAAAAAATTGAAAATGGAAAAATATTTTTTTCTTATGTATTTGACCTTTATACAAAGATTTCGGAGCAGTTTTTGTTTCGTCTATATCTTAAAAAATGGCTGAGTTATAGCATTTTGAATTTCTAGCGTGGCTGACATTTTGAAACGTCCTGAATTTTGTCACGCGATAAAAGGCGTATTTATGAACCGATTTTGATGTAACTTCGTTTATACATAGTACATACCAATGTCTCGACCGGGTTCGTTGGCCAGCTTCACCCGCCATCTTGTTTAAAAATGGCGGCCATTTAAATTTTTAAGAACAATTAGGTAGCTTTCATTACAAAAAGCTACCTATTGCAGCCGTTCGGAGGAAAGCGATTTCAAAAAATTTTGGTATATTTTCATCGATCATGACCCCCAGACCCCGAAACCACCCTCCGTTCAGAAGTTGATATATATATATATATATCCATATATATATATATATATCTGATATTTGTCATACTGTAACTCTCGTATTTATGAACCGACTTGGATGAAACTCGGTGTGTACATAGTACATATAAATATCTCGACCGAGTTCGTTGGCCAGCTTCATCCGCCATCTTGTTTCAAAATGGCGGCCACATAAAAAAATTTAAAAATTTTAAAATTTGAAATGTGGTACCAAAAAATTTAAAATTGAAAAATATTTTTTTCTTATGTGTTTGACCTTGATACAAAGATTCCGGAGCATTTTTTGTTTTGTCTATATCTTAAAAAATGGCTGAATTATAGCACTTTGAATTTCCAGCTTGACTGATATCTTGAAACGACCTGATATTTGTCACACGATAACAGGCGTATTTATGAATCGATTTGGATGTACCTTGGTGTTATACATAATACGTACCAATGTCTCGACCGAGTTCGTTGGCCAGCTTCATCCGCCATCTTGTTTCAAAATGGCGGCCATTTAAATTTTTAAAAAAATTTTTAAATTGGAAATGTGATACCAAAAAATTGAAAATTGAAAAATATTTTTTTCTTATGTGTTTGACGCTGATACAAAGATTCTGGAGCAGTTTTTGTTTCGTCTATATCTTAAAAAATGGCTGATTTATAGCACTTTGAATTTCTAGCGGAGCTGACATTTTGAAACGACCTGATTTTTGTCACGCGATAACAGGCGTATTTATGAACCGATTTGGATGTACCTTGGTGTATACATAATACGTACCAATTTCTCGACCGAGTTTGTTCGCCAGCATCATCCGCCATCTTGTTTCAAAATGGCGGCCATTTAAAATTTTTTTTAAAAATTTAAAATTTAAAATGAGGTACTAAAAAAATTGGAAAATGAAAAAATTTTTTTGTATGTGTTTGACCGTAATACATAGATTCCGGAACAGTTTTTGTTTCTTCTATATCTAAAAAAATGGCTGAGTTATAGCATTTTGAATTTCTGTTGTGGCTGACATTTTGAAACAACCTGAATTTTGTCACGCGATAACAGGCGTATTTATGAACCGATTTGGATGTAACTTGGTGTGCACATAGTACATTCCAATGTCTCGGCCGAGTTCGTTGGTCAACTTCATTCGCCATCTTGTTTCAAAAGGGCTGCCATTTAAAAAAAAAATTAAATTTTAAATTTAAAATGAGTTATCAAAAAATTGAAAAATGAAAAAGATTTTTTTTATGTGTTTGACCTTGATACAAGGATTCCGGAGCAGTTTTTGTTTAGTATATATCTTAAAAAATGGTTGAATTATAGCACTTTGAATTTCTAGCATGGCTGACATTTTGAAACGATCTGGTATTTGTCACGTGATAACACGCGTATTCATTAACCTATTTCGATGTAAGAAGGCATGTGGATAGTATATCGTAATGTCTCGACCAAGTTCGCTGACCAGCTTCATCAGCCATCTTGTTTCAAAATGGAGGCCATTAAATTAAATAAAAAATTATATTTAAAGTAAGGTGCAAAAGAATTAGAAATTGAAAAAGGTTTCTTTCTTAAGTATTTGATCATGATATAAGGATTCCGGAGCATTTTTTGTTTTGTCTTTATCTTAGAAAATGGCTCAGATATAGCAGTTTGAATTTCTAATGTGGGTGACATTTTGAAAAATCTGATTTTTTGCCTGCGACAGAACTTGTATATATCAACCGATTCCGATGTGAGTGAGCATGTGTACAGGAATTACTAATGTCTCGACCAAGTTCACTCATTAGCCTCATCCACCATGTTGTCTTAAAATTGCAGGAACTTCAAGATATTGCCGAATTTGGCAACCAAATATAAGTTGCTTTAAATAAAAGCAGCTTGGATAAAGCTGACTAATTTCGCGAAATTCTCATTCATAATGATTTAATATTGATAAAGATTAGGATTGAATCTCCTATAATCGGTTTCCACTAAATTGAGCTTCGTGTGTTTGAATAATATAAGCTTGCTTTTTAAAAATAAGGAATATGAAAGCTACCTCTTCCTCCCGGCACTGGCCGGAAGGACTTTTTAATTCGATTTTTACGTTTCTTCGTGATCTGCTGCAATGTTTTGACATTCCATTTTTGACCTATAATATTAAAGTAATTTCTGCCCTCATTTCAATAAAGTTTATTCGGATTTCGTATAGCAATTTTCGAATTTTTCGGGAATTTTGTATGTGATTTTTAGTGTATTTTAGCGATTTCCTACCTTTTTCGCAATTCATGCTGTTTTTTGACATACCCGGGCAACGCCGGGCAAGTTTGCTAGTTTGTAATAAACATTTAAGAAGAAAGAAAAAAAAGAATGTTTGTTAAATAAAATGATGCTAAATTAACAGCCTCAATTCTTTACAAAATGATACGTATTTTAAAATATTATTAGATTGCACTAGCCAGCAAATTTAGGTTATGTCATGTTTTTTAGCTTTTGATAATTGATTCTTATGTATTCTGTACAGCTGAATCCGAAATTGACCTTCATTTTCAACCATCACATCAGGATTTTTTTCGCAAATTGCAAATTTCAAAGTTAAAAATCTCAAAGTTTATCTCCTCCCCCATCTCATCGGACCACTCAGCTGTTTAGCTGTAAGAATCACGGGACAAGCAAAAATATCGAATAAATTATTGAATAAAATAAAATATAAAATAAAATATAAAATAAAAAAGTTTTGTATATGTTTTATAGTATGAGGTTTTTGCTATATTTTAACTTACACATTTACGATTTGCAAAAAAATTCTAATGTAATGGTTAAAAATGAAGGTCATTTTCAGATTCAGTGCTAAAAAAAACGTGAAAATCAATTATCAAAAGTTAAAAAACACCACCATCTCCTCTACTTTATAGTATCCGATTTTTGTTATTCTTCAAATTTGCCAATTTATGATTTGTGAAATAGACATGATGGTTAAAAATTAAGGTAATTTTCGTATTTAGTGCTAAAAATTACATAACAGTTAAAAAAAAAAAACAACAACAATCGTAGTCTTGTATTATCTAATCTAAAAGTTTTTTTTTAAACTTCTTGGCGGTAATCTATGCGAAATTTTTTATGTTATCCTGTAAAATAAGTATAAATGGTAACCACTGAAAATCATACTAATATTAGATTGTTATCTGATTTGCGCTAGTATGTAAAATATAATCTCGATCGGATATTTGAAAGTGAGTTAAAGTTCGAGTACAAATTTTGAACTGGAAAAACATACATACGATCGTTGAAGTAACATAAAAACTTATAAAAATAACATAATTTTGTTAAAAGAAATCATAAAAAAACAAATCCTGAGAAAACAAAACATATGTTATTTTAGCCAATGTAAAACTTAATAAATGTTAACTTAATCATAATACTACTACGATTTTTTTACAAGAGCAGATACACATGAAATATGATCTTCGAATACTTTAAGCACTTGGTATGTGACCCCTCAAAGCCAAGCCGAACTCATTTATTTTCAGAGCAGAAAACATGCATTTTTGAATGCACAAAGTCATGCATTTTTGAAGTTTCATAACTCGCTCAATTTTAGTGTTATATGAATGGGACTTTTTTTTTTTTGTCTTACTTGCGCGAGTAATTGAAAAAAATTAGTAAATATTACTTATAGACGGGGGACCGTATAATAATTTAAATTTCGTAATTTTTTAAGAAATGTTTTTATTGACCCAAATCGCCTTTAAAATATTCTTTACTTGATTTAAAACTTTTTTGTAATTGGAACTATATGTCTATGACTAACGGTTTAAGAATTAGCCATTGGACACCGTTGAGACCGGACACCCTGTATATTATGGTATTATTTATTTATTAGGATATGTTGGGTAAAGCAGATGGTAAAATTTTAATGCATTAGCTTCAATAAGGTTACTAAGCTGCCTTTATTTAAATACATGGAATAATTAATTACTAGGGATATAATATCCATTTTCATTAGAACTAAATATAATTATATAATTGGACAGTAAAATGAATAATAATAAATATAAAATTGGCTAAAGATTGTTAAAAATAGTATGGCAATGAAAGAGAAGGAATGAAATGGAGGTTGGAAAGGCAGAAAAAGCATTGTTTTATTTAATCAGTTTATGAAATTTTTTATTGTATTTTATCTATTTTTTATTCACTTTTAAATATTGCAAATTGTAAAAGAAAAACGTAGCTTATGTATTTATATCACAATACTTTTAAATTTAAATAATAGTTGGCAGCAACAAAAATTAATTTATAAAATGTCTATGGCTTTTATCAGAGTAATATTCTTTCATTTTTCTATCACCACTAGATGGCACTATTGCCAATTAATAGCAATAATGTAAATTAATAGATTTGGGAATTTTTTTGTTTAGTTAAATTTAGTACTATTTAGTAAATTATTATTATTTAGTAGTTATATTTTATAGTTATTATTTAGTAGTTTAGTAAATTTAGTACTAAATTTTACTAAATTTAGTTAAATTTAGTAAATTTAAAAGTGTTAATAGGTATTTTAATTACTAATATTGTAATGATTTTCTATTTATATTAATTTATTGCATTTATCAAGATATTTCAAAATGGATTAACTGCAACCATTAAGAATAATATCTGTTTTAGCTTAACTGCAAAAATATTCTTAAAGTTATAGCGGTAATGTACAACATGTGCAGGTGTGCATTTGGATTAAATAAAAATGGGTTTCTAGAGGGTAAGCTGAGTTATATTACTATATTTCATTTATACAAGATAATATAAATTATTTAATAGATTATATTGATTTTCCCATTTCATGACATTTAATATTATTCTGTTTTTAATTTGCTTCTATTCTTTTGGTCATGTGGTCGTTCGGGTATAGGGAAAAAAAATTTCAGCTTTTAGCTTTTTTTCTCTGCAGAAAACAACTGCTTTGCTTATATATTTGAATTCTGTACCCTTTATAAAGTAATTCAGTATGCAAGCATTTCAATTATTTTTATCGGTATCCATATTTTTCTTTTTTTCTTCCATTATAATACTCGTAAGATAGTACAAGGGACTACACTTTATACATAACATCTGGTATATATACAATTTCATTTCTGTTATTCAATTTCTGCTGTTTTTTACTATGTTTTTGGTATCTATGTTAAGTGTGTTGGGGGAACTGTATTTGTTAATGTTATTTTATTCATAATTTCACAGTTTTTGTTGGTGGTCGGTAATGTTTATTTAATGGTTATATAGCATATATATATATATTTGAATTTTGTCATGCTGTAACTCTCGAATTTTCGCAGAGATTTGGATAAAATTTGTCATATGCGTAGTACATACTAATGTCCCGACCGAGTTCTTTGGCCAGCTTCATACGCCATCTTGATTCAAAATGGCGGCCATTTGAATTTTGTGGACACTTTTGGAAATTTTTAGGTTTCCTAACTTTCTATTTAAGATGACCTGTGTTGTTAACTTACACTGTACGATTCTTTAAAATATCTTTTAATGTTTCTAACATTCTGTTTAAAATGATACATAAGTGTTTGCATTTTGTGAAACGTAACATTTTCTATAAGTGTAGCATGTTAGAAAACAGAAAAAAAAAAAAAAAATCAAAAATTCAGATGGCAGCCATTTTGAAACAAAATGGCGGATGAAGTTGGCCAACGAACTCGGTCGAGACATTAGTATGTACTATGCATAAGAAAAATTTCATCCAAATCGGTTCAAAAATTCCAGAGATGTAGCTTTTTACTTTTTGTAATGAAAGCTATCTAAAAGTGTTCACAATTTTGCCCACCACTGTATTTCCCTTTTAGATTGAAGCAAGAAAATTTCGCGAACTTAAACTCAAAGTTTCATAAAATTCTCCAGTTAAAAGACGAAAATGTCTTCGAATAGTAAAACAATTTCTTCCAATCACGGGTAGTTCCGCCAACTAGATGTCTGTATTTTTTACATTTTTTCGCGAAAAATGTTTTGTGAATGTAATTTATTATCCCTACTAATTTTAGTCAATCTCTCCATTTGATTGGACATTTGTGTTCATTGTCTGCTAAAGACTGGACATGAATAACACATTCACAATATTTATAACATACAATAGTAACCGGGAGGTGACTAGTATTAGTTAAAACTCGATTCGCATATTAAAATTCAACTGGTCTGCCAGCAAATATGTTGATGGAAAACACCTTCAAACCCGATTTTAGTGGTCGGCTGTATGGTTTACCATTTTGTTTTCTTGCTCCCAGTCGTCCATGTTTTCGTACCTTTGGGTGCAGGAAAACGCAATGGAAAACTTAAAAGTCAAACACTAAAATCGTGTTTGCAGGGGTTTTCCTCCAAGATATTACCGGGTAGACCAGTTGCATTGTAATATGCGAATCGAGTTCTGTCTAATCCAGGAATTTCAGTCGCCAATTCGATGTTGGTGATTGTCTGGTGCAGTCGCCTTCCCATCTAATAATAATGATCTTTGATTATGTCTTTTAAACATCTTAGGAGTCTCATATTGCAAAGAACCATCATAAGAAAAAAAAAATTCTTCAGGTTTTTTTACTATGAATTAACCCATGTAATGCAAATAAATATGAATTATCTAACTAGTTTTAATTCGAGTTTTAATTCGAGTTTTATTGCAAAGTTTTGATAATTTTTAAAAATTCCACTGTAAAAACATTTAAAAAAAGAGCAAAATTTAACAAAACTTGTGTCTTTTTAATTAATTAGCGACCCATTTGTGCAAATGTAATTTTTAAACATTTCGAAACTAATTCTTACTTATACCGATTTTCATCAGGCATTACTGTATCAAAAATGTGGTATTCATGCAAGTCTGTGTTTATAATACTTGTTAAACAGTAATATTATAGTTAATTAGAAATGCTTTTTATTTAAGGCCTAAAATTATATTTATTACTTTTTTTATGAAAAGCATATCATTTTCATTTGATTTGTAAAAACAGTACTTTTGTTGTTTAATAAAATTCAATATATTTCAAAAAATACAATTCTCATATTTGCATCTATGCTATGATTATCTTTTAAAATATATTCAAAGTTCATTTAAGAAAATTGCCTGTGTTCTTTAAAATTACAAAGAAAAGCATAAAAATCATATTGTACCCTTTTTAGTTAACACTAAATAACTATATTATTCGTGAACACTAAGTATTATAAGCACAGATATGCATGAATACATCATTTTTGACACAGTAATGCCTGGTGAAAATTGGTGTAAGTGTAAATATATAACGTAGTACTGACATAAAAAAAACTATTTTTGTTTATTATTATTTTTTTAATAATTTGTACTTTCAGTCGCATACTTAAGTTTGCATCTATAAAGTTAATGCAATTTATTTCAATAATGAATTAAAAACAAATTGTGAATATAAATATTACCAAACCATTAAGTACTGTTTTAGGAGAATTCTGATTTTTTTTTCTGTTACTTTTTATTTCTTTATTTATTTTTGTAATATAATCCACGCTTCTTTTGAATTCGTTTAATAAAGCTTTTAAACAAATGTGATGCTTTAGAAAAATTCTAAATCGGTTTACTGCTCTTTTCATGCCTCGATAAATATTTATGATTTTATCTTTTAAACTGGGCTTATTTTATCTTTAAAATGGTCGGTTCCCTCCTTTCCTGTAAAAAAAAAGGATTTAGTACCTAAGAAGTTGAATAAAAAGATATTTCATCTGAAACTTATTTTAAGGAAAATAATTTTTTGTTGGAAAATTCGGTTCAACAAAAACAAATTCCATGAAAACTTATTTTACAATAAGGTTCAATTATTTTATTTGTAAATAAGATATTTATTTTTATATATGAATTACCTGACTTTACGCTAGATTTGAAATTCTACTTTAAATGATTTTGTATTGAAACAAAATATTGTAATTTAAAATATTTTTCGAGCGTGTGTTTTGTGATCCGAATTGTATATTTCACCGGGGTTTTAAAGCTTGCAATTGCTATAAACTTTTAATGCATATAAAAAGTTCAAGAAAAAATGTAGCTTTTCTCTGTAGTCTACGGATTTGTCAAAATGAACTTATTATTTTGATAGAAAATAAAAAAATGATTACCTTAGAAGTATCGTTGTATGTATGAACCGTTGATTCTGAAATTGGGGAAAATCCATTTTGTAAAAGAAATTATATAATAATACCGTTAAAACTAGTATGTTGTGGCCATCACAAAACTTTCTTCTATCTCATACTTGTCAATACTTCAAAATTCATTATCACATTGCATCTATGCTCATCATGAGGATTCTAAAAAGATGAAATTCCGTGCATTAGTTCTTGAGATATTACTGTCCCTGAAATCGTGTAAATCCATCAAAATGCAGCATAGCAGCGCCACCTATTGGGTGATTTATACCAGAACTTATTTATCATCAACATATGTCAATGTCTAACTGAATATGAAGTTTGGAGAAAATCCGTGCATTAGTTCTTGAAATAGAGCTATTGCGCAAATCATGACAAATGCAGCATAACAGCGTCACCTGTCGAGCGATTTACACAACCACATAATCAGTATCAACATTTATCAAGGTGTACTTGAATCTGAAGTTTGATGAAAATTCGTGCATTAATTCTTGAGATAGAGCTATTGAGGAAATAGTGCAAAATGCAGCATAGCAGCGCCACCTATTGGGCGATATTCACCAACACGTAGTCAGCATCATTTCATATCAAAGAGTAACTGAATCTGAAGTTTGATGAAAATGTGTCCATTAGTTCTTGAGATACAGCGATTGCAGAAATCGTGAAAAATGCTGTATAGCAGCGCCACCTGTTGAGCGATGTACACCAAAATGTACAAAATGTCAATTCATATCAAGGATTAACTGATTCTGAAGATTGGTGAAAATTGTTGCATTAGTTCTTCAGATACCGCTATAATAGAAATTCTGAAAAGTGCAGCATAGCAGCGCCACCTGTTGAACGATTTGCTCCAAAACACAAACAGCACCAATTCATATCAAAGTATACTTGAATCTGAAGTTTGTTGAAAATCCAAGCATTAGTTGTTGAGATAGAGCTATTGCGTAAATTGTAAAAAATGCAGTATAGCAGCGCCACCTGTTGAGCGATTTACACCAAAATATACAAAACTTCAACTCATGTCAAGGACTAACTGAATCTGAAGTTTGATGAAAATCCGTGCGTTAGTTCTGGAGATTGAGCTATTGCGGAAATCGTGAAAAAGGCTGCATAGCAGCGCCACCTGTTGAACGATTAACACCAAAAACTAATCAGCACCAATTTATATCAGGGGCCAACTGAATATAAATTTATATTAAGTTCCGTGCATTAGTTCTTGAGATAGAGCGCCCACAAAATTTGTTTCACATACAGACAGACAGACTAACAGATTCACAGACTCACAGACAGACATTTTGTAAAAACATGTTTTTCGGGTTCTCTGACCCCTAAAACGTGTAAATCCGTCGAAAACCGAAAGTCGAAAATTTTCACGAAACCAATACTTTCTTCTTGTAAAGATAGAAGAAAGTAAAAATCAGTATAAGTTTGTTAATAGTAATTTAATTGTTCAAAGATATTTCAAATGCGTTGATTTTGAAAGTAAACATTGTAATTTAAAATGTTTCTGGAGCGTATGTTTGATGACCCGAATTGTATATTTCTCCGAAGTTAAAGCGTGCAACTACTATAAAATTTTAGTGCACTTAAAAAGTTTGAAAAATTGTTTGTAGCTTTTCTCTGTAGTCTACGAATCTGTCTAAAATAAACACATTATTCTAACAAATATTTTAAAAATTATTACTTTAGAAGTATCGTTGTATATATGAGACGTTGATACTGAAATAGGTGAAAATTCATATTGTAAAAGAAATTATATAATAAATATCTTTAAATATCAGTATAAGTTTGTTAATAATAATTTATTTGGTCAAAACTATTTCAAATGCATTGATTTTGAAAGTAAATATTGTAATTTAAAATGTTTCTGGAGCGTATGTTTGATGATTCGAATTGTATATTTCGCCGGGGTTTTAAACCTTGCAATTGCTGTAAAATTTTAATACATATAAAAAGTTTGAAAACAAAATGTAGCTTTTCTCTGTCGTCTACGAATTTGTCTAAAACGAACTTATTATTCTGACATAAATAAAAATGATTTAATTATTATTAATAATTATTATTAATATTATTATTTTATATTATTATTATTATATTATTATATTATATTATTATTATTATTATTAATTATTATAAATAATTATTATTCTGACATAAATAAAAATGACATAAATAAAATTTTTGAAGTATCATTGTATATGAGCCGTTGATTCTGAAATCGGAGAAAATTCATTTTCAGAAAGAAATTACATAATAAATATCTTTAAATATCAGTATAAGTTTGTTACTAGTAATTTATTTGGTCAAAGATATATCAAATGCGTTGATTTTAAAAGTAAATATTGTAATTTAAAATGTTTCTGGAGCGTATGTTCGATCATCCAAATTGTATATTTCTCAAGAGTTAAAGCTTGAAATTGCTATAATGTTTTAATGCACGCAAAAAGTTCGAAAAATTGTTTGTTGCTTTTCTCTGTAGCTCACAAATCTGTCTAAAATAAACATTATTCCGACAGAAATTAAAAAGATGCCCAATTTAGATGTATCATTGTATGTATGAGCCCTTGATTCTGAAATTAGGGCAAGACCATTTTGTAAAAGAAATTAAGTAAAGCTGTATATTACAACAAATAAACATAAAATTTATGAGTATACTGCTAAAAATTTCTTTTAAAAACACAGAAAATATAAACAGAGCCTCTCTGTAAATTTACACTAGTTTTCGGTTAAATGCATTTTATCGGTCTTTATTTTACAGACATTTCCCTTTGGGGTTATACATATATAACGTTATCAACTTTTTGGTATTTTTCGACCCCCCCCCCCCCCCCTTTACGATATCATAAGTTATTATCCTTCGAAACGCCGTCCCTACCGTAATGATATCATATCAATGCATAAAAATTCTTTAGAATTTTTGAATTTTTTTATTTTGTTTGAAATAATATACAAATATGATTACTTTTATTTTTCGCATACTTTATTGATTCAGATAAAGAGATGTCAATAAAATAACAGTTTATATATAAAATAACTTTATGTAAATATTACCTAAAAGAAATATTGTTTAAAGGTATTTAATAATAGCTTTTTGTTACATAATGCATTCAACAGTAATAATGTCGTTTTGCATTTGTTTCCGCATACGGTGGGGCAGACAGAACTTCTTATCAACAAAGCAGATGGACAACATTCTTTCTCTTTTATTTACTAGTAAACAATAGTACAAACATAATTCGCATATGGTTTGTCGATTGCATATGCATACATGCGTGACAGAACAATAGGAATGCCAAACGTCCATATTTTTTGGAATTAAATAATTTTATAATCATTTAATGATTTTAATAATAACTTTGAATTTTCATAAAAATAGATAATATGATATTTTGATGTAAAGACCAAGTTACAAATAAAAAGAGAAAATTTTGGTTAGATAAAAAATGATAGCGATATCAAAAGACAAACCCCCTCCCTCTAAAGATATCTTACGATATCATGTGACAAGCCCCTTTCCCCTAAAATGATAGCGTTATATATGCAAGGCCCCCCTTTTTTTAACAAACTCCCTGTAAGGGTTTTCATGTCTTTATTTAAAGATATTTTTTATTTTTGTTATAAGCTTTAATATAAAATACACACCTTTAAACTTCTTTTACAATTTTATTAGAAATTTTAAAAAATAAAATTTGGTTTAAACATTATTTTATTTATAATTATAATATTTTAGAAAGGAAAAAATTGTCTCTGTTGAGTTAGCAGTGGTTTTTAATGACAATCCCTTTGCAGCTTTTTCCTTCATACGTGCAAGTAAATTAAAAGTAAAAGTATTTTCCCGCAGAATCATATAACACATCCTTTGCATATAACGCATTTACTATCAAGATCTTTTATAGCGCAATCAGCAAGGTGATCATCTCCAACACAGAGAACTTGGGCCAAATCACGGGCGGATAAGAAATAAATATAGTAAAAACTAAATGATACATCAGTTTAAATTCAGTCGAAAAATTCGAAAATTTTTAAAAATAAATTAAATTATTATCATTAAAAATAAATTTAGTGAGTTTATTATAAATTTACATATTAATTTCTCTATAACTTCCCAGAATTAGTGTAATTTTACTGTAATTTGACTTAAGAGAATGTATTACTAGTAGATTCTCTGTAACTTCACAGAAACGTTTTTAACAGTGTATAATTAATTAATAATACATATCTTTAAATATCAGTATAAATTAGTTACTATTAATATATTTGGCCAAAGATATTTCAAATGCGTTTATTTTGAAAGTAAAGCAAGATCATTTTGAATACAAATATTATTTTTATTTTTATGTTACATAATGATAACAAGCACAATCAGAATTTCATCATCAATACTCCAAAAATCTTCACTATCTAAATTCATAAATATAACAGTATGAATACAATTTATTACTGAACATTTTTTCTCATTTAGATTTATTTTTTTCCTCTAAAATGAAATGTATTTTTTGTTTAATGTAACTTTTCTTACGAAGAATGAAATTTTGAAATAAAATAAAACATTCATTTTTTTGGTGTTTTATTTATTTCCATTCAAAGAAACAGAAAATGTTTTTATCAAATAATTGACTTTGAAAAAATGCAAGTCCATTGGAGCATACAGAAACTACGTTTTTTTTTGTTTTTTTTTTTTAGGTAACACGAATAACCATTATTGCATATTTAAACTACATGAAATAAGACTACAATATATATATATTTGTGTGTGTGTATGTGTTAAATAAGTCTATTATTACTTATGAATATTTTTACACCATTCAAATGTATATCAAATGGATATCAAATGAATTAACATAGATTTGTGTTGCCTCACTTTCGAAATAAACTGCTTCACATAAAGTAAATTATTATTATTTATTTTTTTAAGAGAAAATTTCTCGTCAATATACTTCTTCTTCATTTACTTATTTTAATGTTACTACAATAATTACATATTTATTCAAGTCGCATAGACATATTTCGAACCAGGAATTTTACATAATATATAAAATTAAATATTTATCATTTTGAAAAAATAATACATATAAATAAATTTTCAGGCTCAAAACATGTCTCCTTTTATGGTCAACCGCTCAAAATTGTTTGCATTGTACTTTAATGACATTACAACATTTAAAATGAATTGAAATTGATATAAATCACTGAATTTCACTGCAAGATGATTACTATACAATAGAACGTTAATAGCATTTATGTTTCATTTACAGGGACACACAAAAGAAATTGGTTACAGTACTGTCTTTGAGAAACAATTGCTGGAAGTGCGTTTTCAAATTCAGTATATGCTTTTTAATTTAACTATTTTTTTTGCATATTACTCCGTGTGGAGAAATTATATACCTCGTATACATGGATGCAAAAAAGAATTCACGTATACCATTCTACTTATTAAGTGGAAATTGCAGAAGGGAAATTTTCAAAAGTCATACGTATTTCCCAACTGAACTAAATTTTTGCACGTATGTAGTTTATAGATACAAATGTATATATCATATACGGGGTTGTCCAAAGAATTTGGTTGATTTTCCGATTCTAGATGGAAATTGCTGAAATCGGGGTTTTAAATGTGCTATGCGTTCCCAATAAGATATATTTCATGTTATTTAACGGTGAAGTTTTGCTACATTATTCTGAATATTTTGGAAAGAGTTTCATAATCTATGGTTAATGCATGATTTTTTCTTTCTTGTATTTCAGAGTACACAGTCGATAAAGGATTAACAAAAGCACTAGTCATTAGTACAGATGAAACTTTATTCCGATGTAAAAATTTACAAAGAATTTTTTCAAAAATATTAATTGATCCAGAACAGTTTTTAGCATTTAGATATGCTAAATTCTTCGGAATTCAGACAGGTATAATTGAAGTATTTTTCTTCAGAATAGTGCGCGTATAAGTTCAATGTCCTTACGAACACAAAATTTGCGTACTGTGCATTCCAAAACATTAGGAAATGATTGACGTGAAAATATCGAAAAATGATTTATAGTTATCACATTTCAACAAAACTGCTGTTAAGAACTATCGATTTATTGAGTACCATTATCTATTATATATATATATATATATATATATAGATAGATAAAAATACTTGCACATCGACAAATATACATAACTTTTATTGAGAAATTCATGAAAATTAATAAATAACATTTCTAACATTTTAATAATTTAAAATCATTCTATAAATAAAACTCGCGTGAAGCACCATACATTTCATAACTGCTTAAGTAACTTTTCAATATGAAAAAATATATAAATAAGAAATCATTTTAAGCTTTTATAACATAGATTATGAATTATGAAAATATTTACCAAAAAAAATAGCAAATCCAATTACATTAGCTGTAAATTTGTCTATGGAAATAACATGAGAACGGTTTCATAATATTTTTTCTTTTAAAAATTAAGGGATAAAACATAATGAAATTCTATTTTTTTTCTAACTTCCAAAAAGTGAAAAAATACTTCAATTACTCTGTTAAAAAAGATATCAAATGAATTCCATTAAAAAAAAAACAATCATTAGTCTAATTAACTTGGCCAATCTACCTGCATTTTCAATTAGCATGAAGCGACGCTTTTGAGATGTGGTATGTTTTAAAAACTATACATTTGCTTCAATGTAACAAAAAAAGAAAAAAAAAAAAAAAAAAAAAAACACTTCATTTACTCGAAGTTAACAATTTTTATTATTAAGACCAAAAGTTTACAGTTCAAAACATTCACTTTTAAGCTTTCTTTTAAAAACAACTTAATATAAATTTTCAAATAAAGTTTAAGGGGTCAGGTAACCTTTGAACCAATAAAGTACATGGAAAAGTGACCTCTGTAAGAATTGCAGTCATTCTTTAACTAATTAACTTTTAATTATAAAATTGAAAACACATGTTAGGAACGATTTATTTTATCAATAAAAGTTGTTAGAAAAGATATACACATACATAGTTTTTTTTAATTTATTTTTAAAGATAATACAATTTTTACGAAAGAATTATTCTTGCATGCATTGCGCGCATGATTTTTCCCATTTGAATGGCTGAAACAAGCCAAGATTTTTTTAATGAGTACAGATATAAAGTGTTTTCAAAATGAACTACAATGAAAAAAATAAAACTTGTAGATCCCGAGAAAAAAAAATAGAGTAATTCGAAATATCGAGATTTTTTTTTATACAAAAGTAGCCGTGAATTCTAAACTTCTTATTTGAGAAACATAATAATAGGTCATTTTGTGCTTCTGTACATTTAATACATCCATCAAAAATTTCGTGAAATTCTAGGCAACCATTTTTCAGAAATCGTGCGCGCAGTGATCAAAATCGTTGTTTTGAGAAAATTGGCTTTAAAAAATGAAAAACTCGTTGATCATATAGCAAAAGCCCAAAGTGTTTTAGACATAACTTCTCTTCTATTGCGAATTTTTGCATGGGGTTTGCTTTTAAATGTTCCTAAAGAATCATATTTAATTATAAGCTATTTAAAAATAATTCAATTTTTGGAAGCTTCAAAGGTTACCTGACCCCTTAAGAATTTAAAATTAATGAAACTAAATGAGAAATTAAAAAAGGTAATTTTGTTCAAAGTAAATCATTATAAGAATGACATTTGTATATCGAATAGATCATTCGTGCTGCATAATCCACAACCTTTTTATAATGATTTATGAATCATAAAAATTTTACACACAGTTAACAAATGTATCAATATCTACATTTCATAATGTTAAAAAAATTACACTTCATTTACTTGGAGTTAACAATTTTTATTATTAAGACTAAAAGTTTACAGTTCGAAGCATCACTTTTAAGCTTTCTTTTTAAAATAACTTAATAAAAATTTACAAATAAAGTTTAAGAATTCAAAATTAATGAAACATAATGAGAAATTAAAAAACATTATTTTGTTTAAAGTAAATCATTATAAGAATGATACTTGTACATTGAATAGATCATTTATGCCGTATAATCCAAAACCTTTTTATCCTGACTTATGCATCATAAAAATTTTACTCACAGTTAACAAATGTATCAATATCTACATTTCATAATCATCACGGAACAGTATTCGAACCTTTTTAAATCGAAGGAATGTTTTATTAAAAATAATTCTCTGCTCTTGTATAAATTCCTTTTGTGTAGTTTCAAAAAATAAATGTCGAACAAACAAATAAAAAAGTTCAAGTTCTTTTCAAAATTGTTTGGAATTTCATTTTATAAAATTACCTTATATTAAGAAAATTTAAAATAAGTCATTACTATATTTACTTTTCTATTGATACTTTTTAAAGCTAAATAGAGGCTGGATATAAACTTCGAGCTCATTTCTTTCACTCTGCGTATGCATTTATCAAAGCCATTTCAATATATGCCTTATTAAGTGGTACTTACATGCAGTATACCCAATTTATTTAGAATTTCTTTTTATTAATGAAACTCCTGGTAATTAATGATGCCATGAGCGTCGAGTGATCCGAGAAATCAGCAGTACTCCAGCTGATTAGCCTTTTGTCCTGCGGACTAAGGACACTGATTGATTGATTTTTGATGGCCTAAAGAACTGCTCCGCGCGGAGCCTCATCAGTAATAATAACATCGCTCCCTTCCTTTTGGCATAGTAGAGAAAAAGAAGCAGAGAAGGAAAAATGAAAAAACCCTTTCTCGTTATGACGTTCTAGTTCTTGAGTATTTCTTTTTGTGTGTATTCTATCTTTGGATGGGACAGGAATACACATGGCGCTCCATTTTACGGTATTTTAATGGCGTTTCTAGATTTGGTAGCAGAAGGTTTTATTACTTCTTAATGATCGCAGGCTATAGAAATTCCTGATATGGTAAATGTTTTCTGAACGAGAAAAATACTTTAGTGCTCCAAAGTGTTTTCAAATTTTTAATGGGGTTGGAAACCCCATGAAAATTGATACTCAGTGCAGACTAAATTCCAAGATTATTCAGAGGATACCATAAAAAAGGGAATTTGCATATCTAAAAATGCTTTTATGGGACTTTATGATCTGATATGTTTTGTTGGGAAAAGTATAATTTAATGACACTGATTAGAGACATAAATGTGGAGAAATATCGGACTGAAGAATGTCATAAAAAGAAACTGATTTTCTTGTTTTCTGATCTGAACTGGTGCGTTTCTATAAATTTTTATTACGTCATCTCTTACAAGTCAAAGTATGTGCGATTGAGACTCATATATACATTTTTTTTTATTTGCTAAAACATGGATTTGAGTCTGAATTTGAAAATGGGGCATTTTTACAACATAAAAAAATATTTTGTTTTACAAGTAAAATATTTTTAAATAACATTATAGAATATACTACACTATCAATAAATTTTATTTATAATGAAATAAAATAGTGGTAATATAAGTTTAAGCTTTCAATATTTTGTCTATTATTGCCAATATCTGGCATACATTTTAATGACGGTTTTATTTGTTAGCAATTTATTACTTCTTAATTATCGCAAGCTATAGAAATTCCTGATACGGTAAATGTTTTCTGAACGAGAAAAATTCTTTAGTGCACCAAAGTGTTTTCAAAATTTTAATGGGGTTGGAAACCCCATGAAATTTAATACTGAATGCAGACTAAATTCCAAGATCATTCAGAGGATATCACAAAAAGGGGGAATTTGCATATCTAAAAATGCTTTTACGGGACTTTATGGTCTGATATGTTTTCTTGGAAAAGGTATAGATTATGACACTGATTAGAGACATAAATGTTGAGAAATATCGGACTGAAAAAAATCATAAAAAGAAAACTGATTTTTTATAAATATTTTATTACGTCATCTCTTACAAGTTAAAGTATCTGAGACTAATATATGATACGATTTTACTCGTATCATATAAACATTTCAATCTTAATCAACAGCATATCCTCGTTATTTAACCCAATGAACAAATCATAGTACTTTGCAGTCGAAAAGTCATGATGGGAGAGTGAAAGGTCAAGCTGTCATCCATTGAAATGTTTCCCAAATAAAAATAATCGAAGCCGTTAGAATCATCAAAACATTTATTAGTCGACCAGATAATGTACCAAACTCCACTAGTTATATGTGATCCATGTGCGGGAATTGCTACGTCGAAAAAAATAAGCCACTAGATCTTACGTATTAGACATCATGACGGAAACTCAGGAAAAAAGCTCTCCAGGTGGTAAGGTTTAACTAAACAACTCAATAATCGTAAAATTCTGTCTCTCCTAGCCATGCATCTGGTTATGTACTTGCGAAAACTTCCCGTGTATGAAAAAGTAGCCGGAAGGACGGGATGATAACAGAGTACGATAGGACCTAGCTCCGGGGGGAGGGGGGAAACGCGCGTGAGGACGATACGAACTATAAAGTTTCGGCGTCAGAATTATTGCGCAAACAACGGCTGGCGGGATGCAAAGAACTGTGGGAAAAAAGAACATCATCGAACAATTCTATTGAAAAAAAAAACATTCGAAAGTAAATTAATTTATTTTTGGAATAAAATGAAAAAGTAATTTAATGGGTTTTATAAGATGAGGCGAATGGATTAAAGTTTTTAGAATAATAAAACAATACGCAGGTTTAAAGGCATGAAATAAAAGACAAAAAATATTAAGATATTATTAAAGATAGGTAAAAAAAAAGAAAAATGTTAAGAATTTGGAATATTTGGTTTTACTAACAAGGAGAGGATCAAACTTGTTAATCACAGATTTTGATTATTTTATTATATGTTGTAGGGTAGAGACCCCTTAGTGTCAGGTTCAACGGAATTTATCCAACGCTCCTTAGTTCTTGAGAAACCGGGGGGGGGGGGTGTCTAATAATAGTACACAACTTAAATACTTACTTTGTAACCGCAATGATAGGTTGGTCGTAGCTCATTTGGTATGGCGTTTGACAGCTGATCCGCGGGCCCGGTCTCAAAACCTGAATGCGCTACATTTGTTTTTCTCATTTTTTGTTTTATAAATATATTCGTAAGCACAACTTAATAATCTCATTGTCCATTAAAATTTATAATATTGTATATCAATTATAATTTTAACCTATTTAATTTTTTACTTTTAACTAAATAGTTGTATAAAACATCATAAAACTGTTAATTTTTTTAAAATCACTTTTAAAATGTATTTCATATGTTCTTTATCGACGCAATGATATTGAGCAATTGTGTCAATTCGTGATTTTAAAGAAACATCATTTACGCATTGCTTTAACAAAGGAAGTCAATGCGATAATACTATTATTCTGTTTTTAAAGTAACAAGCATAATTATATTAAAAATTAGCATCATAATTAAATTGCAACCGACTCTTTGCATTTTAAAGATTTTTAAATTTGTAATACGCATGCTTGCACTTTCAATTATTTTGCTTGCCCCGTTATCTCCTTTCTGCTTTTATTTTTATTTTATTTGAATATTCTTTTATTTTATCCTAACTAGATTACGCCATAACAGGTTTTGTCACGATTTTGGAATTTTTATCATTCAATAATAGATCCAATTTCTTTTTAAACCTCTTTAAAGGATGAGAAACAATAGTTTAAAAATAAAAAATGATAAATTCAAGTTTGTTAACATTATAATTAATGTATGATATTAAAATTTGTAATTGAAATTATTAAATTATAATTACAAGTATATTTATAAAACAAAAAATGAGAAAAAGAAATGCAGCGCGTTCTGGTACCGAACCCGAACCCGCCCATCAGCCAGCGAACGCCGTACCAACTGAGCTACGACCAACCTACCATTAGGGTTGCAATGTAAGTATTTAAGTTATGTACTATTATTAGACCCCCACCCCCGGTTTTTCAAGAACTAAGGAACGTTGGATAAAATCCGTTGAACCTGACACTAAGGGGTCTCTACCCTACAACATATATTAAAATAATCAAAATATGTGATTAACAAGGTTGGCCCTCTCCTTGTAAGATAAAAGGGCGAATTTTTTTATTATTACATATATACATTTTTCTTCATTTACTAAATTTACATGGATTTGGATCTAAATGTGAAAATGGAGCATTTTTATAACATAAAAATTATTTTGTTTTACAACTAAAGAACAGGGTATCCATAAAAGAATGTCCCAGTTTTAAATGTTAATAGTATCAACTGTAAAGCGTTTTAGAGTGTTGGTTAAAGGTCACAAATAAAGAGTAACTCATGCAGTTTTAGATAAGCGCATGCGCAAGTACTGCTTATAATTTACCCGTACCACATATGCAAAATGGCGACTCCTGAGCGTAAATTGTTTTGTGTTCTGCAATTTGGTAAAAGTGAATCTGTAATTTCAGTTCAAAGTGCACTTCGTTTAAAATTTAATTGTGATCACCCATATGGCAAAAACATGTGCCGATGGTAAAGTCAATTCGAAACGACTGAATGTGTTTGTAAGTGGAAAAGCAGGGGACGACCAAAAATGTCTATACAGGATGTTGACTGTATCAGAGCATCTTACCTACGTAGTGCTCAGAAATCTGTTCGGAAAGCAAGTCTTAAACTTCAGTTGCCAAAGACGATAGTGTGGAAGATTCTAAGAACACGTTTATAGACGGCTTGCATTGACGTGACGTTGCTATTAGCAACGACTGATGCTCTAATCTGGTATTGCATCTGGAACCGACTAAGAACGTCAGAACTCCCCGTTTGTCGTTAAAAGCACGTGCTGTCTTTCTGTTTAATTTAGATTTTGATTATTTTTATTATTAAAGTGCTAATAAGTCACCGCTTCGCCTAATATTTGGGCGAAATATGAAGCGATCCCAGATTGCTCTGAACATGTGAAATCATGTGCAAGCCGTATATACATGTGTCCATATTGGTTACAGTTCGTACATGATTGTGGAAAGAATCGTACTTTAGGTTGGATTTGTATCGTATAACTAAAGGTGCACATATAGAACATTTGTAAAAAAAAAAAAAGCTAGGTTAGATTATCTTCAATTTGATGCATGATATGTTGTAATTAGTACAAATTAAACTGTTATAATATGCCATTGAAACAGGGAAATCCTTTTTTGGACACCCTGTATTTTTAAATAACATTGCAGTATATACTGCACTAACAAGGTACTTTATTTATAATGAAATAAAATAGTAGCAATTTAGTTTTAATTGTCAGTATTTTGTTTATTATTGCCAATATCGTGCATACGTCTTTAGTGAAGATTTTATTTGGTAGCAGAAGGTTTTATTACTTCTTAATGATCGCAGGCTATAGAAATTCCTGATATGATAAATGTTTCAAGAAAATACTTTAGTACTCCAAAGTGTTTTAAAATTTTTAATGGGGTTTGAAACCCCACGAAATTTGATACTGAATGCAGACTAAATTCCAAGATTATTCAGAGGATATCACAAGAAAGGGAATTTGCATATCTAAAAATGCTTTTATGGGACATTATGATCTGGCATGTTTTGTTGAAAAAAGTATAATTTAATGAAGCTGATTAGATACATAAATGTTCAGAAATATCTGATTGAAGAAAATCATAAAAAGAAAACTGATTTTCTACAAATATCTTATTCAGTCATCTCTTACAAATCAAAGTATGTATTAGTATTATATAGATATAATTTTTTCTTTATTTTCTAAGACATAGATTTGAATCTGAATTTGGGAGAATTTTTACATCATAAAAAAAGTTTTGTTTTATATGTAAAATATTTTTAAACAACATTACAGAATATACTACACTATCAATATATTTTATTTATAAGGAAAAAAAATAGTTTAAGTTGTCAATATTCTGTCTATTATTGCCAATATCTTGCACATATCTTTAATTAAGTTTTTGTTTTGTTAGTAATTTATAACTTTTTAATTATCGCAAGCTATAGAAATTACCGATGTGGTAAATCATTACTGAATGAGAAAAAAATAAACGTCCAAAGTGGTTTGCAATTTTTAATGAGGTTGGAAACCATAAGTAATTTAAGACTAAATTCAGATGAAACAGCACTGAAAAACTGGCAATAAATGATTTAATAAATAAATGGAAAATCTTTATACGACGTATTTCACAGTACACCAGGATATTTTCTAATTTTACAAAGACCTTGAATTTCACCTTATATAAAAATATCAACAAAAATTCAGAATATATTTAAATATGTATAAAATCCTATTAAAATAGGATTGCCTAAATTAATGTACATATACAATACGTATGCTTTGAACATATACGTATGCTTGAACGTATGCTTTGTTGTACAGTCATTGGTAAAAAAATTATCACCTCCATTCATTCTCTTGAAAATACCGTATAAAAAAGATATGGATACTAATCTTCTGTAAATACACTGCTCAAAAAAATTAGGGGAACAAGCAAAAAAGTGAAGAGAACAGTGCAAAACAGCAATGTATGGGCATATTGGATAGTACGCGTGTAGCAATGCGCAATACATAAAAAAAGACGCAAAAAATGGTAAGGGAGCTTTTATTTTTTGAAAAGATCAAAAGAACATGAAAAGATGGTTTAGGGCAATAATTTGATTTTATGTAAATCATAAAAAAAAGTATTGTTTAGAAATGATGCAAAAATTTTTAATATGAAATGTGGTCTCCTAGAACAGCTAAGACTGCTGCACACCGGTTTTCCATGGATGCAATGAGGTTATCGATAAGACTTGGGAAATACTGTTCCAATGCTCAAGAATTGCAATCTCCATGCCCCGGACAGTGAAAGGAGGCCTCTGCCTCGTAGCAATGCGTCGTCTTAGTACGTCCCAAACATGCTCGATCGGATTTAGGTCCGGAGAGCATGCTGGTCATTCCATGCGCTGTATTGTTTTAGCTTCAAGCATGTTTTTCACAAGACGAACTGTATAAAGTCTGGCATTATCATGCATGGAAAAAAAGAAATCACTAATTACTGCAACATAAAATATGACATAAGGTCTCGGTATCTCGTCTGTATTACTCCGGGCCGTCAAAGTGCCATTCTGAATTATATGCAGGCCCGTACGTTACCTATGCTGATTCCAGCCAATAGCATCAACCCACCTCGTCTGTAATGTGATCTTTCACGAACGAATGTGGGATTATTTTGAGCGCCTCTTTCTCTCCATGCCAAAACACACCAGATGTCACATCCAGACAGAATCGGGACTCGTCTATAAACAGAATTTCACTCCAACAACGTTACCTCCAAACTCGATGTTCAGTTCCCCACCTTCTTTGGGCAGCACAGTGGCTTGAGATCAACGGAATATAGTCCATTGGCTTACGTGCATAGAGACCACCCTGATGAAGCATATTTCGGACTGTTTGGCTGGACACCCTTCGTCCTGTGGCCAAGAACAACTGTGTTTGCAGCTGAGTAGCATTGCCTGTACCGTCTTGACGGGCTGTTAACAGCATATATCGGTCATCAGTTTCTGTGTTAGCACATTTTCGACCTTGCAGATGTCGATGACTACCATTCCATGTGTCTTGGAATCGATTCCACAGCCTTTCATGCACACTTCTGGCGACTTCAACAGCGTCCACTACACTTCGTTGTGTTTCCCCAAATTCAACCGTCCCGATAACACGCAAAGTCATGGATTGCGGTAAATCATGTTGTTGTGCCATTTTCAAGCCACCTTTTCTCAAAACACACGCTGAGCAATTGAATTTTACAACTGAGGCAGTGAAATAGACGTTTCTTCAAAATCCCGATTTCTGCACTTATCACCTTTTTCCAGTTTTTGATGTCATAAACTTTAATTTACGTGTGAAGTTTTGTTTATCTGTTTTCTACAGCACTTTAAATTATGGATGTTTTATTTTACGTTACTTGTTACTTATCGGTGTAAATATTTGCTTAATTTCGTTAAAACCACGTGATCCCCTAATTGATTTGAGCAGTGTAATTTGCAGTTGCAGGTGTGGGGTGACCTTTTTTTTTTTTTTTTTTTTTTCTAAGACTGTTGAATTTTAACTACTTTTTTCAAAAAACTAATTTTCTTTCATTCGTCAAGTAAAATGTGAATAATAGTGCTTTCAAAAAATGCAAAAAAAAAAAAAAAGTGAAAACAACATAAGTTTATTTTCATTTGAAATCTATTTATGTATTTTATAATTAATAATAATTTAATGATAAATAATCTTGATGTCAGTATGTCTGATAACAAGAATCAGATATTTATTCCTCAATATCAAATTCTTATAATTCACTTTTCTGAAACCTGGATTCGAAATCATTGTGAAAGCTTTGTTATAATTTAACGACAGCGTTAATAATTACATTCCAGTTAATTTTACTGAATCAACAACTAATTTTAAAATTTTATTAAACTACAAAATAAATAAATAAAGAAAGATTTGCGTTTATTTTAATTTGAAAATTTTTTAATGTATTTCATAATTAATAATTAATAATCTTGATGTCAGTGTGTCTGATAACAAGTATGAGGTACTTAGTCCTTAATTTTAAACTCTTATAATTAACTTTTTGGAAACCTGAATTCTAAATTATTGTAAAAACTTTATTAAAATTTAACATGAGCGTTAGGAATTGCATTCGAGTTAATTTTATTGAATCAACAATAAATTTTAGAAATTTATTAAACAATAAAATAAATAAAGAAATAATAAAAATTTGCAATTAACTGTAACAATTTCATGTATTACAAAACCTAGAGAAATTTGAACAGCATTGCAGGAAACATCTGTATTTTCACTTCAACAAAATTATTCACATAACAAAATTTATCTGAAAAATATATTTACACAAATAAATTCATATTTTATTAAAATATTTTTGAATGCAGATTTTTGAATATGATAAACATATAAATAATAAATGAATTGATAAATATTATATATAAATGGAAAAAAGTTAACTGTAACAATTTCCTGTTTTATCAAAACCCTTAGAAATTTGAACAACACTGCAGGGAAAATCTGTATTTTTACTTCAACATGACTATTCCCATAACTGAATATATTTGAAAAATATATTGGCATAGATAAATTAAAATTTTATTAAAGTATTATATAAACAAAAAAATATTGAAGTTAACTATAACAAGTTCTTGTATTAGCAAAACCCTGAGAAAATTGAACAGAACTGCAGATAACATTTGTATTTTTACTTCAACAAAACTATTCACATATTATTTGAGAAACATATTTACATAAATAAATTCATATTTTATTAAAACATTTTTGGAATGCAGATTTTTGAATATGATAAATATACAAATTATAAATGAAATGATAAATGTTATATATAAATTTAAAAAAAATAATAATAAAGTTAACTGTAACAATTTCCAGTATTATCAAAACCCTGAGAAATTTGAACATCACAGCAGGGAACATATGTATTTTTACTTTAACAAAACTATTCACATAACTGAATTTATTTGAAAAATATATTGGCATAAATAAATTCAAATTTTATTAAAGCATATAAATAAAAAAATATTAAAGTTAACCCGCTTCTGCCTAGAGTCCCGTGTTTGTGACGTCTCGAATTTTAATAAATTTTTATAATTTTCTTCTTCTTTACAACATGAAAATTGTATGAAATAATCGTCTACAAATGTCTTTATCTATTACAGAGGAATGACAACATAAGGTTGATATTTATTTGCTTAAATGAAGGCCTTTTTTCAGTGTTTATAGATTTTTCATTTTAGGTAGCTTTCATTACAAAAAGCTACCGATTGCAGTCGTTCGGAGAAAAGCGATTTAGAAAAATTTTGGTATATTTTCATCGATCATGACCCCCAGACCACAAAACCACCCTCCGTTCAAATGTTGATATATATATTACGAAACAATTTAATGGGTTAAGTCGAACAATCACGTCATGCTTTTTACGACATATTACTGGATTCGTACCACCTTTTAATCAGCCGTTGGTGAGGTTGTTTAGCAGGCGTACCACTTAGCGCAAGCATCGCTAGTGGAGGTGTCAACTCTGTGGAAATTTAGCAGCTGTGGGGCGATAATAGGATTGGTAGAGCCCAATTAAAACTCATTTATTCATGATGAATACAAGGCAGATTAGGCAGCATGAGTGGCGAATGACGTAAAGGCTTATGAAGAAATCTAGGGTTTTCCCAATAAGACATAGAAGCGCAGTCATAGGAAACTGTTTATTCCATCAGAATATACCAACATTAAACAATTCCCACAGGATGAGAAATCAGAGCCATCCCGCTTGAGCATGAACTAGTTATTCATGCGAAATGGATGTTAAATAACGAAATGAATATTTTACATGACTTAGGACACCAGGTAACAGATTATGTGAAAAATCAAACAGCACAAAAAATCTACTCCTGAGCTCGTGCTCTAGCTATTTATTAGAATGCGCGGAGGAAATCCGATTGAAATGAAAACTTCAGGCTAACCGAACAAAATCACGAACGAGACTCGAAGTGAAACTGCGATCCGTCACTCAGCCAATGGAGAGCGATCGAGAAACGTCACAGAAAAGAATCCCGGCGTTGCTAATCGAAGGATTTCGATGAAAAAAGGTTGTCTTCCAGCTGGAGGGAAAATGAGATGAAATAGAATAAAAATGTAAAAATGGCTTTTATAAACATTCGAAAATAAGTAACTGCGTTCAGAACTTTACAGTTTGGTAGACGATAAAAATTAATGAAGGGGTTAAAAGCTTAGATTACGTTTTGGAATAAAACTATTATTAAGATACGCGTTTTAAATTTATAGGAATTTAACTAGAAATAAATAATAGAGCGTATTAAAAATAATAAGGAAATAATGAATATGCCGGCAATTTCGAATAATTTAAATGAATAGTAAAAGTAAAAAATATTATATAACACATATATATATATACATATAAATATATCCATATATATATATAAATATGAATTGTAATAAAATGGTAATAAAAAATTTTTGAAGTTATTAAAAGAGATTTTTGATGAAGTTCTGAAAGTTAAGCCGGCTTGTATAGTAAAAAACAGCTTTGGGCTAGTTAAGCGTTTAAATCAAATGAAAAAAATTTCGAGTTTAACTGCGTATGATTTCGAAGATTTGTATAACAGTATAGATTTGGACAATTTTAAAATAAAAATAATGGAGTTTTTCAATAAATATAATTCCTCAATTATCGGACAGGAATGGTTTACTAATTTGTTTAATTTTGTAGTGAGTGAGAACTACTTATATGATGGGAAAATTGTTTACACACAAGTTAGAGGTATTCTAATGGGGGGAAGCTGTAGTTTAATTTTAGCCGATATCTAATTATATATGTAGGAGGAACATATTGTTACGAATGAGGACATGAAGTGTTTTCGTTACATTGATGACATTTTAATAGTCAGCTGCAATGATGTGAAAAAAGAAAAAATTGATTCCTATCCTAATGGTTTAAATTTGAAATTGCAGTCAAAAAGTAAAAATATGGTCAATTATTTAGATATTAATATCGAGATAAAAAATGGTGAGATAAAAACAGATATATATGACAAACGAAAAAGCTTTAACTTTGAAACTATAAAAATGTTAAATTTTGGATCAAATGTGCATATCTCAATATAGAAATATTTATATAAATAATAACAGTATAGAAATATTTTCGTTAACGGGTTAGACCGTATAGATAGATTGACATCAAAAACTGGGGGGAAAATTGAAGAACTTTACAAATGGTATATTCTGGCTTTGCACCATGGCTATGCTGAGAAATTTTTGAAGAGTCTGTTGCGTGATTTCGTAAACTTATCGGAGAGATTTAGAGGTAATGTGGATGCGAGGAGAGGAGTAACTGTAAGTTTGATTGTTTGAGGATTATATGCACGTTTGTTGGAGTTTAACGTTTAGTTGATTGTTTTCGATGGGTCTTGGCAGCTAATTCAACTTGTTAGTTTTTTCCATTTGGTCTTGACAGGTTGTTAGGGGAGCGTTGTGCACTTAAAACTGGTTTAACTACGCAGAGCATGTCGCAAGTGCATGCCGCCTGTATCCATTGATTTAATTTCTTCTGGTTTTAGTTATTGAATAATATTTAAAGTTTGCTGTTCTTGAAGTATGTTGTTTTTTGAAGTTGGCTGTTTTTAGTTATTTTAGTTATTTTGGTTGTTGTCATTTTGTTTAGTTTATTTATCTTCGGATCAGTTCTGTGGTTTTGAATTTTTGGTTTGGTTTTTCATATATATATATATATATATATATATATATATATATATATATCTGATCTTTGTCACACTGTAACTCTCATATTTATGAACCAATTTGGATGAAACTTCGTGTATACATAGCACATACCAATGTCTCGACCGAGTTCGTTGGCCAGCTTCATCCGCCATTTTGTTTCAATGGCGGCCATTTAAATTTTTTAAAGAAAATTAAAATTTAAAATGAGGTACCAAGAAATTGGAAAATGAAAAAGATATTTTTGTATGTTTTTGACCTTAATACAAAGATTCCGGAACAGTTTTTATTTCGCATATATCTATAAAAATAGCTGAGTTATAGCATTTTGAATTTCTATTGTGGTTGACATTTTGAAACGACCTAATTTTTGTCACGCAATAACAGGCGTATTTATGAATCGATTTGGATGTAACTTGGTGTGTACATAGTACACACCAATGTCTACACAGAGTTTATTGGCCAGCTTCATTCGCTATCTTGTTTCAAAAGGGCTGCCATTTAAAAAAAAATAATTTAAAATTCAAAATGAGATATCAAAAAATTGGAAAATGAAAGAGTTTTTTTTATGTGTTTGACCTTGATACAAAGATTCCGGAGCAGTCTTTGTTTCGTCTATATCTTAAAAAATGGTTGAATTATTTCTCTTTGAATTTATAGCATGGCTGACATTTTGAAACGATCTGATATTTGTTTTCCAAGATTTGTTTACCAATTTGAATAATTGTGTTAAAATTAATCTAGTGTGATCTGATATTTGTCACGCGATAACACTTCTATTTATTAACCTATTTCGATGTAAGAAGTCATGTAGATAGTATATAGCAATGTCTTGTCCAAGTTCTCTGGCCAGCTTTATCAGCCATCTTGTTTCGAAATGGCGGCCAGTAAATAAAGAAAAATATATATTTAAAGAAAGGTGCAGAAAAAATTAGAAATTGAAAAAAGTTTCTTTTTTGACCTTGATATAAGGATTCCGGAAATTTTTTTGTTTTGTCTTTATCCTAAAAAATGGCTCAGATATAACAGTTTGAATTTCTAATGTGGGTGACATTTTGAAAAATCTGATTTTTTGCCTGCATAGCGCTCGTATATATCAACCGATTCCTATGTGAGTGAGCATGTGCACAGGAATTACTAAGGTCTCGACGAAGTTCACTGGTTACCCTCATCCACCATGTTGTCTTAAAGTGGCAGGCACTTCAAGATATCGCCGAATTAGGCAACCAAATATAAGTTACTTTAAATAAAAGCAGCTTGGATAAAGCTGACTAAATTCTCATTCATAATGATTTAGTATTAATAAAAATTAGTACTGAATCTCTTATAATCGGTTTCCACTAAATTGAGCTTTGTGTGTTTGAATAATATAAGCTGGCTTTTTAAAAATAAGGAAAATGAAAGCTACCTCTTCCTCCCGGCGATTGCCGGAAGGACTTTTTCAAGATATAGGGAGATTCATTTTTCAAGATAGAAATGTAAAAAGAAAGTTTATTTGTATTTTATTTTAAATCAAGGATGCAAATACAATACAATACAATACAATACAATACAAGGATACAATTAATATGTCATAATCATATCTTGTAGGCTTCTTTGAAATGCGTATTTTTTTTTTTATTATTATTCCGAAATTATGTGTTCAAGCCTATTTTTTATGCATGTTTGTAACGTACAAAATGTGAGGCGCTAGGCGCAAATGGATATATATTTCTATTATCCATTTAGGGCAGTTATTTATGTAAAGTCCTTTTCAAGATGAGTTTGAAATAAATTGATTTTAGCCTCAAATACGATTATACTTAATTTATTATTAATAACACTTATAATGTTATTAGTCTCTTTAAAGAAATAAATATTTTTTAATTGTTCTGAAAAATACTAATTATAGTATATAATATAAAACTAAAAAGCTTAATTTATATAAATTTAGACAAAACACATATTTATGAATTTTTCCACATACGGATATTCCCATATTTAGTACGTTTACAAATAAACACAAAACGTACGTTTACGTTATCAAATAAATACAAAAAATATTTTAGCGTATTTTTTTAGTATTTTTCCAATTTATTTTGCAGCATTTTGAAGTTATTTTATCAACAAATTTGAGAAAACAAAAATTCAGGCATAAATGGGTTAACTGTAACAATTTCTTGTATGAGCAAAACCCCCGAAAAAATCAAACAGCACTGCAGGTAACATCTATATTTTTACTTCAACAAAACTATTCACATTTTATTTAAAAAACATATTTACATAAATAAATTCATGTTTTATTAAAACAATGTTGGAATGCAGATTTTTGCATATTAACTAATTTCAGTCACAATAGATTAATATTCAACTCCTGATCCTGTTCTGTTATGTACGAGTGGCGCAGTAATCAATTTAAGCATCAATCATGTCAAAAGATTACAGAAGCAATTATGTTTTTTCCTGTTACTTGTTTCTTTTTTTTCTCTCTTTTTACCCAGCATGTATAGAACTTCCGAGATTTTCGTCATTTACGTAGGAAACTCATTATAATTTTTCCGATGAATATCCTCATAACTATTTCTTTTTTCGTGTTGCCACAATTTGCTTTTTCCGAAGATATTTATGCAACAGATTGACCGCCATTGATGTGTATCTTGGAAAAAGAATTTGTTTTTAGAAAGAGTTGTGAAGTTTTTGATGAACAAGTTTCCTTATTATAAATTATTATGATTCTTTTTTTTTTATTATTAATAAATGTATTAATTTTTTCTTTCTTTCATAGTTTATAAAACAGTTATCGTATTTTTGATTAATGATTCTATTTAGTTGAGAAATGGGAAAACACATGGAAGAAGTAATAACATTAAAACACAGTGATTGGCGTTGAAACACTGATTTAATCTAAATATTTCACTTTATTTACATAGTAAATTAACCAGAAAATAAAATAATTTTATGGAGTTAAAATATAGCATAATATAATGATATGTATATATTTATGTTCCTATAAATTGTGTGGATTTTCAATACTTTTTCTACTACAATTATTTAAATAATAACCATGATTCTTCGATTAAATTAGACGAACATTTCTATTTGTAAATAAGAGAAAATCGTCCGCATAATTCATAGTTCCTTATTTTAACTAAACAAAATTTGCTGTAAAATTTTGTTGTTCGGTTTTTAAGGAATATGTTAAAGTACCACAGCAAATTTTCACTATATCTAATTGAAAATTAAATAAATTGTGAAACAAAATATAAGAAAGCTGGCATAGCACTGTTCTGAAAACATATAATATAACAATAAAATTTTTATTGCAAAATGCGAATTTTTAAAGGAACAAAAAACTTTAGAAAAAATATATAACAGTTCAAAATTCTAATTCTCATTGCAGTAGTTTTTTCCTCACGTATTTTTATTCTTCTGCAATAGATTACATAGAACAGGGCATGAAATTTCGGTTCAAAAGATGCTCGCCAAACTAAAACTTTTGCTCGCCATTATTTTATATTCATTCAGACAGCAACATCAGTCACCACACTTGCCCAAAAAATAAACTATTTTTGACAAACTGAATTTAAATTGACTGTTGTTAGAAGAAGCTGTCTGTTAAATCAGGAAATCTTTACATTCATAGATCTATTAATAGAAATTCTGTGTAAATCATCCAGTGTCTCAGTCTTCAGAGAGTTCATGTAGTCTTGAGTCTATTGTGACAGCTGAAGCTTCTCGCACGAAGCTATGCTCACTGGTAGAACAGCACAAATTGTTAGAAAATGGAGCAAATTGGGGAATCTTGTTGAGTAAATTTCACTGTAAATCTTCTCCAACATATCTTTCAGTGTTAGTGAAGGGAACATAAACTTGAATTCTGCCAATACAATATCCACTTTTTATTAAAGAGACTTGGGTTCAAATATATGAAGAGTCTTTTTATTTCTTCTAACACAAATTCAAGATTTTGTTCTTTAAAAGGCCAACCTAAAGTGTCAAAAACATGCGGAGATGTGAACACATCTGTTGATATGGATTACAGTCTTTCTCTAACGTATATCTTTGCATGTTTAATTAATCTCCCTCTTAAAGTCTAAAATTCTCGCTCCCCATTTTTAATATTTGCCAACTGTACAACCTTGATTAACCTTGAGAGGGATAGTTGGTCCAAAAACTCCTGTTCGTTTGGTCCAGCACTAGATTCGAGATCTGTCAGAACTGAGATGCAATGTTCAATTTTTATTTTCAGATGAAACGACAAGTTCCTTGTATTTTAATGCCACACTTAATGTGGGGTCAAATTCTCTTAGAAATCCTTTAGGAAGTAAAGAACTTAAAGAAATTTATAATCCTTGAATCTCTTCAGCAAACACTTAGCTTTAGCAGTATCATTGCTTTTTCTTGTGAGACCCCTGTTCAAGATGACTTGCAAAAGAGTTTTCACAGCACTTTCTTTGATGGATACATCTAATAGTGTGAATGTCACTCAGTTTAAGAACTCTTTCTCCTAGAATTTCTGCTGTTTCTTTCAACATATGAGGTCTTTTAGTTGAGAAATGGTAAATCTTAAAAATACTCCTAACTACTGAATCAAATGTTTTCAGATCTTCAACTTCACCATATACATCCAAAACAGCCAACTGCAAATGGTGTGCAAAGCAGTGAATGTTTATCAATTTAGCAAATTTAGCACAAATATATTTCTTTTTCATAGCCAGTCTTGATTTGTATCGAACCATATTTGTAGAACCATCAGTACCCAAGCCTACATTATAACACCTGTTTCTATATTCATTTGAACCTGTATTCTTATCTATAAATTCAGTTATCGCAGTGAAAATAACTGGATGAAATAGAATTTGGTAGCTCTACTGCTCCTAAAATGTCCTCTTTGATATCATTATATTTTTCATCCACGTATCGAACATGCACTTTTGCATATTCAACACCTGATCTATCTGTGAGGCCATCAACCAAAATGCAGATATATGTAAAATTTTAAATATTTTTTTATAATTTTCCCACTAAATCCAACCTCATAGTTTCAGTAATAAAATGGGTAAAATATCTGCATTGTTTTTCATTGCCATACTTTGTTAAAATATTCACATTTCTCAGCTAAGGACAAAAGATCTACAAGATGCGCATGTCGTTGGATTGAGGCACGATATTCTGAGTGTATATAGTTTGAGTTAAAACAAAACATTTTAAAAGACAAAACTTACTCGCCAACCTTAAATATTTGCTGGCCATTGGCGAGCTGGCGAGCGGAAATTTCCCTCCCTGACATAGAATCTACAGCATTATTTGTACACAGTTTATCGTTAAGTAGTTTTAGGGGCTAAATAAATTTTCAGTGTAGTTTTCGAAGATTTTTATTTTTCATGAGTTACTAAAGTTACAGGTTATTTTCTTGTGTATAGAGAAAATTCGGGTATTATGAGATATCATTTACATTTTATGTCGCTGGATTGAGGCACGATATTCTGAGTGTATATAGTTTGATTTAAAACAAAACATTTTAAAAGACAAACTTACTCGCCAACCTTAAATATTTGCTGGCCATTGGCGAGCTGGCGAGTGGAAATTTCCCTCCCTGACATAGAATCTACAGCATTATTTGTACACAGTTTATCGTTAAGTAGTTTTAGGGGCTAAATAAATTTTCAGTGTAGTTTTCGAAGATTTTTATTTTTCATGAGTTACTAAAGGTACAGGTTATTTTCTTGTGTATAGAGAAAATTTGGGTATTATGAGATATCATTTACATTTTATGTCTCAGAATCATGCAAATTGTATCTAAACAGCAATAATGATACAGTGAGAATAAAATATCGAATTGAACACAAGGCTAATTTTGATCGAGCTTAGCCTGCTCATCCCAGCTAGTAATAATAAAATAAGTAACCAAAATTATAATTCCTATGTATTTAAAATAAAAAATAATTTATATTTTGAAATTAATTATATTTAATGTGTCCACAAAAGTTCTTTAAATTTAATATAAATAATATAGTAGGAGAGGATAAAACCAAGAATGAAATTTATAATTAATACATTCACTGTATACACTTAGAATGTAATATACTATATATGAGATATTATCCTCATTTGGCTAAATGTTAAAAACAGGTTAAACGTTAACATTATTAATTATCAAAAGAAAAATAGATTTAACTTAAATTAATAAATATAGAAATATAACTATACAATTATTCATACATGTGCGCCAATTCAACATCCATTGTAAAATGTATTGCATTGTAATATTTATCAGATACCCCTACCATTTATTTTATTAACCACTGCGTATTATCCAGACAACGCCGCCCTCCTCCGTACTCTAACGTATGCCCAGCCATCTGTCCTATTATTTTTTTAATTTTTATTTTTAATTTTGAATTTATTATTATTACTTTGTGCTTTTATATTCTTTATACATATTTTACTCAATGTATTAATTGTGTTTTAAAGTCATGTAAGTACTAATTTTACATCAAAGAATACATGAATTTTTTGGAAAAACCATGATTTAATGCATAATAAATTAGCTTTTTAATATTGTTGTAATTGAGATATGAAGAGCATAAACACATTATTCTATATAACCGATTAAGGAGTACATATTACGATATACTGCAGACATGATTTTATATGAGTATATGTATTAACTTAGAATTAAATTAATTACGTTTGTCATATATATCAGTTATTGTTTTGTTTTCTTTTAGTATAATTTTAAGATCAAAAAGTTATTGGTATTTTTAGATAGGAGGTTTTCCGTTAATTCTAAATTAATAGGATAATCTACTGGAAATTAAGAAATATTAGTATGATCAGTATCAATTAAAATTGTTTCATAAATATAACGATATAAATGTTATTTATTATTAATATAATTACGTTCATAATGATGTAAGAATAAATCTGATAATAAACTGGAAGTACAACCCCCTTTTGGTATACCGACTATCTGCTGATAGATTGCGTTATCTTGCAATATAAAATTATTACAGATAATGAAGTTTGTTAAAGTTTTAAAATAATCTGTATCGATATTCGTTGATAAATTAAATTTATGATGATACTTTTTAAATAATGCATTCATTATATTATATAAATCTAATGAATCTATATTATTAAAAATATCTTTGAAATAATATGTCGTTATATTGTTTACACATTTAAGATTATTCATAATATTGACCAGTTCATAGCTATTTTTCATACAAAGTGTATTATCTATGGTTATATATATATATATATATATGTGTGTGTGTGTGTGTGTATAAATATATTCATATAAAATACAAGTCTCTGTGTGTCCCTCACAATTCACTAGGACCCCTCACTAGGACCGCCTGATATTAATTAATAATTGTTAAAAATTGCTAATGCAGATTTACCACAGAAGCGCCAAATGCTGACCAACTTGGCGAAATATAGCCAAATTTGACGAAATATCGCCCAAATGTGGCCCCAAAAATAAGTTGTTATATATGAAGCCAACTTGGTGATAGCTAGCTAATTGGGCGAATTTTCCATTTAAAACCGTTAATATTTCATAATCGATGTCCCCGCAATTTAATTTAAACTCCGCGCTTTTAAGTAGGTTTTTTTTTTTTCAAAATCTATGTGTGAGAATTTAAAGTGTAATATACGAAAATGTACGTCTTTACTTCTTCATCCCGATGCTATTAATAACATAACAGCCGTGTCTGATGTTCTAACTACCCGATTTTAATGTGCTTTAGGTACTTTAACAGTATAGGGGTATTCACGAGGTAGAGAAAATGAAATTTGGCAATGTATTTTCTAGCAATTTATCACTGTATAAAACACGAGTAATTTTTAAATATTTATACTATTTATTTATTACAAAAGAGCCATTTAACTATTTTTGTATACAAACTGAAGTAAATTGTATATAAAAAACAACAATAATATAGATATAAATAAAATGTTTATAGATTATATAAACAAACTTAAAAGTTCATTAATTTTGTTTTCACAGCATTTGTATCCTTTGGCAAAAAAATCTCACTTCTGAAGCCTTAATTATGAAAAACTTTTGAAAAGTACGCCAATACTGGAAAAGTACCGCGCTTTCTATAGTCGGATACAAAAGTTAAATTCTAAAATTTTCAACTTTAGGGGGCTTGCGAAGAAACAAAATTGGCAACATATTTTCTAGCATCCTATTCGCTGTTTCATTTCATATACACAGGCGTATTTTTCAATATTTATACAATTTATTTAACATAAAGAAGCCATATATCTAACTTTAAAATATAGACATGACCTGTAATCCGCAAAAAGCCTCAAATCCGCACAACATTTGGAAACAAGCTGCCCACCGTGCGGACCCATTTTCATAAATGGGTTTAGTTTTTAAAATCTGTTATTTTCAACTATCACTAATGAAGGAGAGAGATAAACTCATATTCTTAAACATGTGTTGTATATATATATATATATATATATATATATATATAGATCTTTATATCTCATATTCCGTCATTTTTGACGGGTAGTCTTTCTAGTATATATATAATACTTTTGAATCAAAATTTTTCTCACAAGTTCATATACCAATGTTAATAACAATTCTAAATGTAGATAGCATGTAATAATATTATGCATTAATCGTTATACTAAAACATATATTTATGTTTATATATGCATATACATACATACATACATATATACCTTTGAATTAAAATTTATCTTATTAGTTCATATAACAAACTCTAAGATAATAAAAAACTTGAAATTAGATGTTACAGTAGAATTATTTTGAAATTACAAAGGAATACGATATGCTGCACTGATACAGAAAACAATAATAATATTGTACAATAATATAATTAAGTAAATACACACACACACACACATATATATATATCTATATCTATCTATCTATATATATATGTATATATATATATATATATATATATATATATATATATATATATATATATATATATATATATATATATATATATCACAGAAAGTGCGTTCAACCTACAATTTTTAGACTATCCATTTTTACTGCTTACACGAAATCAACATACAATGAATCTGCCAAGGGTCACGATAGTGATAAAAATAATAAGAAAAAATAGAAATACTTTATTTTTTAAGAAATATGATAAATGAGTTTCTAGATGATAGTTAGATTAAATTAAATTATATAAATAATTTTTTACAGATAATTTAAGAGTTTACGTTAATAAATATTTAAACAATTTTGTAATTCAAATTAATTTATAACGGCGTATGTTTATTCATAAATAAAATAGATTTGTTTAGTCTAGGCGGCTTATTTTATTTTGCATTTTAAATGCATAATTTTATATTAGTAAATAGAAATTTTAAGATAAACATAAGTTCTCGGGAAAAAAAAATACACGTTGTGATATTAAGTAGTTACCTATGCATTATTTATTAACTTATGTAGATTTTTTTTTTTCGTTCAAATATTTGTACAAGCTCATAATTCAATTTCAGGAAGAGATTTCAAATGCAGCGTAAGTTTGTTAACTGATATTTTTTTCTGAGCTTATTTAATGTGTAATTAAGTTCATTAATATTAATGAATGGTACATTCCATAGATCGATTAAATGGTATTTTAAATATTGCAAGAATGTCTAATGATAATGAATTCCTTTTTTTCTTTTTTTTCCTTAGATCTGTAGGAAAAGTTTGTTACTTCCAAACATTAAATATTTGAGCTATGCATATATGCAAATAAAAAAAAAATAAAAAGAAGCAATTACAAAGTCATTATGAATGAAATAGTTACATAAAAATTCTCACAAATTTATTTGTATGATTGCCTTACATTTAAATTATACTTTCCAAACTGATACTATTTTATACATATATAAATAACAAATATCTCATGCTATTGAGTCATCTTTAAACGTCGGTCAGCGTTAAAAATAGTGCACATTGATAGGGTAAGGTTTCCTATTAACCGTCCCCTAGTCACTTTTAGGCCCTTGGAAGTTGTAATTTTCAGTGAAAATCTACCAAATTTGGATTTTGCATAGACTAACTACCCACGCATATAGACACATAGGCAAATATCGCACAAAAAATTTTTAACAATGCGAAAAAATGATTTTTCAAATTATCTAAAAAATGCAAAAAAAAAAAAAAATAGTCCCAATTTCGTCCCCCCAAAAAATCCAATACGCCGAGGCTTAACTTATAACTAAATCAAAATTTATTTCTAAATGAGTAAGTAATTTATTTTATATTAAAGTAAGGTACAAAGAAATGTATTAATTGTTAGTGGAAGAATAGCATAACGAAACATTACCCATCCAAACACGAGCGAAAATTTGAAAAAAAAAAATGTCATGAAAAATTATTCCTAATTTCGTCCCCGGGACGAAAATAAGAACTGCAAGGGGGACGAAATTAGGACAACGCTACTTTCCAATATGACGGAGCTTCAGTTCCCGTAAGATGAACTGAGCGTCCTAAAACTCACTGTATGCTACTGTCGGCATCTTACCTACGTAAAATACATGCAATGTATAAGGAATAAATACTTACAGTACAGTAAATAACGTTCTACAAACGACGTAATAAGAACTCAGGTCTTATAAAAATAGGAAATTCGCCGCCTTTAATTTATGTATGCGTCTTGGCGAACGAAACTTTCAACACTGACCTCTTTTACCTTCCGTCCCCTGTGCCTTGCGTCATAAGTGGCGCCACTTTCGCAGAAACGGGGAAGTTAAGGGGGACGAAATTAGGAGAGGGGCGAAATATGGACACTTTACCCTATATGTTTCTTTAATAGGCACAGTCGAATACGGTTATAACAAACCATATAGAATCATAAATTTATATTGAAAGTAAATGAATTTCGTTTTAAGTACAATAACATTTTATTTGCGTGCATAATGCTGAGAATTTTAGGATTGATATTACAGGCACTATATTTTAAATTTAGATTTCATACTAAACGAAATAACTTTTCTTTTATTCTTTTGAAAAATGACAACAAAGAGAAGATGAAAAAAAGAATTTAAGTTATGCATCTGAAAGTGGTCTAAAGCAGTCCCTTTATGCATACTTTTACCTAGTAATTATACCTTACCTTTGAAATGAATATTTATGCCACGATTCTAGCCATCGTTGCGTCTTGGAAACATCTGATCATAATATAAATCTAGTTGGATTTGGAAATCCCAAAACTTTCTTCTATCTCATACATGTTAATACTTCCTGAAAAATGCAGCCGGTTAGATGATTTACACAAAAATCTATCAGCGATAACTTATGTCAACTTGTTACTGAATCTGAAGTTTCGTGAAAATCCGCGCATTAGTTTTTGAGTTGAGCTATAGCGGAAATCGTAAAAGATTCTGCATAGCAATGCCATCTGTTGGGCCATATATACCAAAACCTAATAAGCAACAACTTAAGTCAACTTGATAACTGAATCTGAAGTTTGAATTAAATCCGTGCATCCCTTCTTGAGATAAAACAATTGCGGGAATCAGAAAAAATGCAGCATAGCAGCGCCACCTGTTGGGCAATTTACACCAAAATGTAGTCAGCGCACACTCATATCTACTAACTGAATCTGAAGTTTGATGGAAATCCACGCATTCGTTTTTGAGCCAGAGCCATTGCGGAAATCAGGAAAAATTATGTATAGCAGCGCTACCTGCTGAGCTACTTACACCAAAATATAGTAAACATCAACTCATACCAAGGACTAACTGAGTTTGAAGTTTCATGAAAATCCGTACATTAGTTCTTGAGATAGAGTCATTGCGGAAATCGTAAAAAATGCAGCATAGCAGCGCCACCTGTTCAGCAATTTGCACCAAAAGCTAATCAGCACCAATTTATATTAGGGAGTAACATAATAAAAATTTTTATTAAATTCCGTGCATTAGTTCTTGAGATAGAGCGCCCACAAAATTTTTGTCACGCACACAGACACACTCACAGACATACGCACAGACAGACATTTTGTAAAAACATGTTTTTCGGCATCCCTGAGCCCTAAAACGTGTAAATCTGTCGAAAACCGGAATTCGAAAATTTTCACGGATCCAATACTTTCTTTTTGTAAAGATAGAAGAAAGTAAAAAGTACGATATAATCTAATTTTCAACAGATTTATGTAATGTGTATAGATAAAAGTGATTAAGGCATTTCCAAATATCATAAGATATTTCATAAAGATTTGTTTAAAAACGTCTATTACAATTCTGTTTTCTAGCAAGTAATTTTCAAAATAGCAGCATAGATCTTGTTTAAAAGATTTCTCATTATCTACTTAGCAATTGCTTAAAAGTAAACTATCAAAATTTCAATGATATTTTTTAACAATGCATCTAACAAAACCAAAATACTATATTTCAAAAAAAAATTTTATTTTGTTGACAAAAAAATATATTTCAAATATATTTCAAATTTATATGAGAACTTCTGCTTAAAATTTAATACAAAATACTATAGTTCATTTGTTAGAAATAGTCAAAACTCAAAAGTAATTTAAAAATAATTATTAATATATTTTTTTGTGAAAATTTAAATTACCAGTTTTATACGTTTTTAATTAATTCAAAAATGCATATATTACATCTGTAATTGAAATTGGAAAAAAAAAATACATTAATTTTGATAAGCATAAAAAATGCCTGAAATAGGTTGTATTTTCTTAAACTTTAGTGTTATGGAAAAAGATGGATGCCAATTTAAACGCAACCATATGCGAACTTATTTATACATTGTTATAAATAAAATAAATTCTACTACTAGATTAACTAACTTTGCAAAATATACATTTACGTTGCAAAAGTAATTTTATGATAACTATTCGAAATCGACGCATTTCGTATGATGTATCATACATAGGGGTATGGACATTTTTATGATTCGTACGTCTTAGTTAGGCCAAAATTTATGACATCACAAATTAATGTTAAGAGACATGTATATTATAAGATGAAAACATGAAAAATATATTCACAATTTCAGGGAAAAGAGAAAAAAAATGACAATAATTTATCATGTCCTTGTGTTTTTTTTTTTTTCTGCAAAAAGTATACATCTTAGTTATACCAAAAGTTCTATGGAATCTGAAATTATAAATTAGTGTTAAGTGACATTTATATTATAAAGAGAAAGAAGGCAAAATACGTTTACTATTTCAATAATATATATTTATATATTTGGGTAAAATGTGTTGGAAATTTTTTAAAGGTATTCTCCGAATACAATAAATTATCATGTTAAAATTTCTTTACAAAAAGTTTACCACAACTTTTTTTTGTTCTTGCTCTTAAATAATAATAATGTTGTCCGTGTTTAAAAATTTATTACTATCCATTTAGTTATTGAATAAATGTAAACCCACGGCATTACAATGATATTTTTAAATAAAGCATCCAACAAATAAAAAATATATTTTGTTTAAATACATTGATATTTAAAGTATAAATTCAATGATCATTTAAAAATAATTATTCAGATTTATAAAAATAACTATTCATTTTCCATCCTTTTGTAAAAATTTAATTTTTTTGCAAACCGTTTTTACACATTCTTAATTAATTCAAAAATGAACAGTTTTTACATTTATAATTGAATTTGCAACAAATTATTAATTGCGATTCGCATCAAAGAATGCCTGAAATAAGTTGTATTTTTTTAACCCTTCTATAAATTAAAAAAAAATCTATTTTAAATGCTTATCTTTTTAAACAGTTATAGAAAGTAAAACAAATGTCTAAAAACATTCATTTAAATGTCATTTTATCATGCAGTCTTTATTTTTTAAATATTCTCTGCAAATTGTAACTAAAAATTTTTTTTCACTTAAATTCTTTCAACTTCTAATTACTTTTAAACTAAGATAAATCATAGCGCAACATAATCGCCTGCAGTTTTTTATAGAGACAGACTTTTAAAAGCTTTTTAAACTAGCTCTATTTTTTAAGTAAACATTAAAAACGATTTAAGACATAAAATAAAGAACTCTGTGATGCATTATACATCTTGAGAGCGTCTTATGTATTTTTATTAAATTTTTCAACAGACTTCATATTTTATTCATCCATGAAAGTTTGTTTTTATTTATTTTTGTCTTCAAAGGATCTTTTTTAAAAGTACGGGCATAGAGCCAGAAATTTCTATTTAAATCCAGAATTGATTTTTTTGTTACTTTCATTTTTAAAGAATAACAAACGAATGCGTAAATACTTTGAAAGAGTATCCTTATTTTCAATTTAATGATCATAGAAAAAGAAAAAAAAGATTTCATACACATCAAGTAAATGAGGTCAACCATTGAAAAATTACCGGATGCAAAATTTAGAAAATAAATAAAACCATAAGTATTTATTTAAACAATTATGTCAGGGATTACAAAATAAATGTAAAAGAGAACTGCGCCATTTAATAAAAAAAAGAATTTTTTTGTTGTTGTTGCGGTTCTTCAAACGTTTTTTGCGGTTTCAGATTCACTGATACATTTGTAAAAATTTACAACAGGATTTCGCTAGTATTTTATTGTGGCAGTTAACATGAAAAATTCACCAAAAAAAAAAAAAAAAAAAAAAAAAAAAATGATAGATGATTTCCACAAACTAATAAAACGTGACCTTTTTTATTGTAATGAATGCCTTACTGGCAATATCATTTAATAGACAATTTTTACAAAGTATCAGCAATTTGACTGTTGACACAATGCACTTTGAACAATGCACTTAGTAATTTATTATTATTATTATTATTATTATTATTATTATTATTATTGTTATTTTGTAATCAATGCCGATTTTACTGTATCATTTAATACACATTTTGTTTTCCAAATTATCAATTATTCGACACTTTAACAATGCACTTCGTAGTATCTAAAATCTTATCTACAGAATCAATTAATTTTTCGCAAAGTTTTATTATGAAATCAATAATTAAAGTTATATATAGATTATTGTATCATCCATATGGTATAGATATCTTTATCATTTACTGCTGACTTTATTTTATTTAAAGAATAAAAAACGAATGCATAAATGCTTTGAAGGAGTTGTGATATCTAAATGTGCCACAGACATAGTAAATCGAAATGTCAATAACTGGTATTAGGACTGAAATTAAATCTGTAATTTTTTTCAGTACAGGCCATCTTTCAATACCATCTAATATGATATTATCTAAATGTGCCTCAGACAAAGAAAATCGAAATTTTAATAAATGGTTTTAGAACTGAAAATTAAATCTGTAATTTCAATACTCTCCATCTTTCAATATTGAATAATATGGTAATATCTAAATGTGCCACATGTAAACGAAAACAAAATTTTAATAATTTATTTTAGCACTGAACGTTAAATCTTTAGTTCCAATACTGGACATCTTTCAATACGTGTTAATATGATAATATTTAACTGAGCCATATACAAAGTAACTCGAAGTATTAATAACTATTTTATCAATGAAAATAAAATATATAATTACAATACTGGCCGCTTTTCATTATTGATTAATAGTATAACGTATAAATGTGCCACAGACAAAGCAAATCGAAGTTTTCATAACTGAATTTTGCACTGAAAAATAAATATGTAATTTCAATACTGATTAATATGGTAATATCTAAATGTGAAACACAATAGTCAAATCAAAATTTTAATAATTTGTTTTAGCACTGAACGTGAAATCTATAGTTCCAATACTGGCCATCTTCCAATAAGGATTAATACGATAATATTTAACTGAGCCATAGACAAAGTAACTCGAAGTATTAATAACTATCTTTATCACTGAAAATAAAATATATAATTACAGTACTGGCCATCTGTCATATATTGGTTAATAGTAAAACATAAAAATCCGCAACAGACAAGCAAATCGAAGTTTTAATAACTGGATTTAGCACTGAAAAATAAATATGTAATTTCAATACATTCCATCTTTCAATACTGATTAATAAGGTAATATCTAAATGTGAAAGAGTATTCAAATCAAAATTTTAATAATTTGTTTTTGCACTGAACATTAAACCTATACTTCCAATATTGGCCATCTTTCAATTCGGGTTAATAGGATAATATTTAACTGAGCCAAGTAAGTCGAAGTATTAATAACTATACTTTAGCACTGAAAATAAAATATATAATTACAATACTGGCCATCTTAATAATCTAAAATATAAAAAAGTCAATACATTTTTACAAAGGTAGTGGCAGACAAGAATAAGCCCTTTATAACTGCATCAGAAATGTAAGACAGAGCCAACATGCATAGCTGCCATCCTACTGATAATTTCCGTAAAATGTTTTCAAAGTAACCTAGGTTAAATAAGTATTTTTTTTTAATGTACAACCTGAAAAAAATGTGTAATAAATAAATTTATATTCCGAACACAGTGAAGTAAATCACACCCATTTTTCTTTTTCTCAGTTGCGTTGGAGCTCTGTTGTGAGGAGGTCGTATGAGGTGATAGCTCCTTTGTATGTTATATTTTCGCAGTGTTGAGTGGTAGATGGGGCGGTTCGTGTGAATAGTCTTATCGCTATTTGAGGCTGTATTATGGCGTCTATTGATGATCATGATTATATGACGGAATTTATCAACAATGTATGTAATGGAACGTTAAACAGTAACTTTAAGGACCAGTTTGACAGATTTTCATCGAATTTTGAAGACTATGCTAAGACAATATTGGGTGATTTTTACACCTTTGTTGATCAATATATATTGAACATAAAGGCTAAAGACGGCTATTCTGCATCTTCTTCTGAGCAAGAGGAGATAAGGAAAACTTGCCTTGATGCCTTTACTTTGCTTAGGGAGCCAATCCATGATAATTTGTTAAACTCAGCTACCTTTAGTTTTTTCTGTTCTATTAAGCATAAGAAAACTGTTCATTTTTTTCTTACTAATACTAATCTTAAAAATGAAATTTTCAATGCCGTTAAAAAAGGTGTTAAACGACCTCTATCAGAGGAGAGTTCTCCTATCCCTCTCAATAATAAATATAAGAATATCTCTAACGAAGTTATCTTAACTGAAAATGTTGACATGCAACAGCCAAATGTTAGTGAAAATACTCAGGATGCTGTCAAAGCTAAAAAATCTGTTAACCCTTTCTACGTCGAAGTCGACAGCAATTAGACGACGGTAGCCCATCAAATTACGGAGTTAAACTCAGAAAAACCAAAAATAGCACTAAAAGGCGATCACCTTGTTATACAATGCAATTCTGATAAGGACTTTAAAACTACGCAAAAAAAAAAAAACTTGACCAAAACAAAAATAAATATACCATATACCACTCTTGATCCTAAGGAATTATGACCCCCAAAAATATGCATTAGGGGCCTTCCCTGTTACACAGATACTAAAATTATCGAAGATAGTCTCAGAGAGCATGGTTTTGCAGTCACTAGGGCTGCCATCCTTAAAAATCGTAAAATTGGCCAACGAATGCCGATCTATATGGTAAATGTTATACCCCAAAAGAACTTTGAGGAAATTTATCAAATCAACGTTATACATTATATCTCTGTAAAAATTGAAGCTTTTACTAGCAAAAATCGTGTAAAACAGTGTTATAAATGTCAAGGTTACGGGCATGCTTCAGAGGTGTGCGGCTTCGATGCCAAATGCGTAAAATGCGGTGATCTACATTTAAGCACAGACTGCAAGCACAAGGGTCGTATTAAACCCACTCGCGCCAATTGTGGACTTGGGCACCCAGTGAATTTCCGCGGTTGTCCTAAAAATCCCTATAGATTAGATAATAAACAAAACCGTATCGTAGCTGATATATTTAAGGATTATCATTACACCAAAAAAACTAAAGTCTCTGAACCCTCAACCAATAATGAAATATTAAACTCTGAAATAAATGATAGCACTACCGCAAAAACCCATTCCTCCACTACTATAGAAAATTCTCAAATTCCTACAAATTATACTAACGATATAAAAGATATTCTCAATACCTTCAATTAAATTAAGCAAGTCTTACAAATCACTAAATTCTTAAAATGCATAAAGAACATTTCAACTCAATCTAAAAAATTCGATAATCCGATGCAAAAACTGATGGTTATTTTAACTGAATTTGATAAACTTGCAAGTCAACTCAACATTACTGAAGATTAAGCTCATCGCTTGTTAAACCTTTTGCTTCCTTTCTTTTTGTTTTGTGCTGTTTGTTTAAAAATTTATTTTAAAAAACCCTCTTAAATTGCATACTATGTTTTTCTCATGTTTCTCTTCATTATTTTTTCCTTTTTTTTTTTATTCACCTTCATATTGCTAGACTGAGTGGACGCCGTCCTCTTGCTGTCGTTTGTTCCCCTCGGCTTATGCGTTTCTCTATATATTTAGTTAGAGCTCTCCTCATTGTAGTTTTTTTATTTTGTAAATATTTTTCCTTGCGGTATATTAAACTCTCTTGTAAATATGTATATATATATATAAGATTTTTATTCTTTTTCTATTTTGTTCGCATTGTGTTTAACTTCTTTCTAATGATAAACTTAATGTATGATCTCTGAATTGAGTCTTTTTCTTTATGTTGGGGCTTCCTGTTGGTAGCTTTTTCGCCTGTCATGGACATTTGTTTGGAGCATATGGAATCTCTTTTTTTTTCCCTCATTAGTTATACTAACAATTTTTCAAATTGTCTATCTTCTTAACTTTTATTCTTTACGTGGCTACTAGCCGCATTTAAGCTCTCTTTTTTTCTAAGGCTCCCATTGCATTGTAACACGATATATTTTTAGCCTGGATGTAAAGTTGCCAAGCAACTAGGGAATCCAAACACCTACTGACATTGTTCCATTTAAATCACACTTTAATATATGATTTTCTTGTTTAAAACGTGTTTATTTACTACAGGAGATATCGGTACAGTTTTACGGAAATTATTGGTATGTGACATGTATATAAGTAGTCCGATGTTATGTTAATATAGATCATCGTACGATCGTGTTAATTATTATTTAATATTAATTGCTGCGTAAAAACTGTATGTCAAAAACAAAAAATTATTGCAATTTTTTAAATAAATTATTCAACTTATTGAAGACATTTAAATTCTGTTTGTTTTAAAAAGATTCGCCAATATACACTTTTCAGCAGATATATATATGTATATATATTTAATGTAATTTCAAAGCCAAAAGTATAACTCACATTTTTTTATCGGTTATTTTTCATATATTATTCCTGGTATCTTTCGTACAAATGAATTAAATTAGTATACTCATTAATTGGGATTTGAGAAAAATTCCGAATTTTAAGTATCTCTATTTCTAGTATTTCTACCTTTGTTCTATATCTACTTAATCGCAAATTTCTATGAGTAAATAAAGCAAATTATATTCTTATTCGAGGATGGAGTATCACAGTTGACGTTTATTCCAACAGAGCGAAAAATGTCCAGACCAGGAATCGAACCTGGATACTTGGTGTGCCGTGCCAATGCCTTACCTGTTAGGCTATCCGGACTATAACTGGCTGACATAATTCACTCTTATTTGTTGGACTTGGCTGCGAACTGCAGCGCTAGTTTCCTTCATCCGAGCTATAACTATAGCATTTACATGATAAAAGTGTGTTTTATGGCACGGCACGCCAAGTACCCAGGTTCTATTCCTGGTCTGGACATTTTTCGCTCTGTTGGAATAAACGTCAACTGTGATACTCTATCCTCGAATGTGATTTAATCCAGTTGGAAAAAAATATTTGTTCCTTTCATTATAAAGCAAATTATTTTATTCGGTAACAGTAGTACTTACCAATCGTAAGTATTGAAAGCTATATGTTATTGAACATATTTTTATTGTGCAATATTTTTGTTTTTACTTTCTCCTGAAAATTTTCGAATTCCGGTTTTAGACGGATTTACACGTTTTAGGGACAGAGCTCCCAAAAAATACGTTTTTACAAAATGTCTGTCTGTGAGTCTGTCTGTTACTCTTCTGTCACTCTGTGAGTCTGTATGTGGCACAAATTTTGTGGACCTATCTCAAGAACTAATGAACGAAATTTAATAAAACTTTGAATTCAATTAGTACCTGATATAAATTGGTGCTGATTACTTTTTGGTGTAAAGCATCCAACAGGTGGCGCTGCTATGTTGCATTATTCACGACTGACGCAATATCTTCATCTCAAGATCTAATGCACGAATTTTCATCAAACTTCAGATTCAGTTAGCCTCTTATACAAAATTGATGCTGTTTAGTTTTTGGTGTAAATCGCCCAACAGGTGACACTCCTATACAGTATTTTTATGATTTTCGCAATAGCTGTATCTCAAAAAATAATGTATGGATTTTCATCAAACTTCAGATTCAGTTAGACGTTGACATAATTTGTTGTGATTAGGTTTTGGTAAAACTCACCTAACAGGTAGCGTTGCTGAGCTGCATTTTGCAGGATTTACACGATTGTAGCAATTGCCATATCTCACTAACGCACGGAATTTCATATCTTTAGAATCTTCATGATATGTTTAGATTATCGTTTAATTTTGGCACTGTGATAGCGAATTTTGCAGTATTAATATGTATGAGATTGAAGAAAGTTTTGGGATTGCCAAATCCGACAAGTTCGATTATGTAAATAAAAATGAAATAAAAAAAAAAACAAGATTACATAGCACTTTTAATGAATTTAATGATACGAAGTTTTAAGAGAATTATAAAAAAGTTCAATCGTATCAATCTTTAAACATACGGACAGCGTACTGAATGGGCCACTCAATGAAAAACAATTGCTAATCATAAATAATGAAGTGATTAACACCTCCTCCTCAATTACCCTCTTCCAAAAGACTCGTCAGTGTTCAAAGAATGTTTAAAGTTGTAGTTTTCATTTTTTTCTGCTCTCTTTCGTTATTTTTATTGGTAAATAACCACTGTCGTACCGAATACACCGCAAGTGTATCTGTGTAAATACTGGATTTTCTTTCTTAATTATTATTATTATTATTTTTAACTTGGTGTTTAAACTTTTTATACTCATTCTAAACTTTGCATCAAAGAAGGATGTCATAAAAATCTGAAATTTAGGCCTTCAAATTCGTTAGCGTACATTAATTCTATTTAATTTTTTTTTCGTAATTATTCTTTTTATACTACAACTGGACATTGTGATAAATAGTGATATCATATATATATATACATATATATATTTCTTTAACATAAAATGCCTCGGCGCATATGGTTTGCTGCCTGTTTTTATTTATGTTACTATAAAGCGCCCGTGTTAATAATAGTTTAGATCAAATAGTTAGATCAAATAGTTTTTGAAATAAAACTTTTTAATTGTTTTTAGTTTTTTCTACACATTAATGAAACACTAATTGTATAAAATCATATACTTTCTTTCTACATAAGCTGTATAATTAATACACTAATATGTAAAACTGGTAATATTCGAAATCGGTAGTTTTTAATAGTACTTTAAAAAAAAAATAAATTCTGGAATCTCTGATAAAATAAATGCTATTAGCTACTGTTTTACTTATATATTGACAAAGTAGAAATTAGAAATCGTTTTTAATAATACAATTTTATAATTCTTACAATATCGATTTACATTTTTATGAAAAATCTATTTGAAGCATTGGTATGAGATAAATTTACTTTTATGAGAAATACATATTAGAAAAAATATATATCGATCTGAACTTATTCCAGAATATGTAAGAAGATTAAAATAAATTGTACTAATCTGATTTAGAAAGCAAAAAATTCCAAAACGCAACTCTTATGTTACTGATAGAAATATGTCAGTAAATTTTGGCAATTTAAATTTCTGATTAAATTTGTTCTAATGCACCATATCATGAATTTTTTTCCTTCCTTAAATTGCAAGTATGTAGATTATGATTTGAATGTGGATTTTGTTTTTTTCAATTAGAAATTAGCAGTCAAGTTTAGCCATGTATTAATAATATTAGGATTGCAAATTTAATTATTGGAGCACAGCTCTGGTTTCAGGTGAAAAGTTACACGCTTGTGAAACGATAGTGCCCAAAATAATAGTCACATTGACACCAAAATTAAGATGAGTGTCGGTAGTGCCAAAATATCACAAAGGATTGAAAATAAAAAATATTCGTTAAGTCTAATGCCTTAAAACATCGAGCTAAAAATTTTCAATTTTCCCATAACATTGAGATCGTCTTAATTATTAATTAAAACATTAACTCCATTAAAAAGCAGCAAAACCAATGTTTAAAATGCACAAATAATATATGAAAAGCAGCAAACAGCTGTTTCGAATCTACTAGCGAGATTCTTCTTCAGTGCAAAAGGAACAGCGTGCTAGAAAAAGCAAGGCTGAGCAAAATCATAGACAGAGACGCGCTGGCTTTTATATTTATGGCTTTTATACTGCAGTAATTTGCCTCTTGTTAACCAAAATGCTGTTGTCAATCTTTCTAGTGTTCCATTAAGTAACAATCAGCTCGATGCTCTCAAATTGAATAACAAATTTTCCGTCTCTGCTATTCCTTCTTTACCTAATCTTATTGCTCCTATTGAAAGAGCTTTTAAGCATAGCGCTCTATCTTCTTCTCAAAAAGAGTCTATTAGGCATCTCATTGCCAATACTGTTGATTTCAATTCTAATGTTTATAAACCCAATCTTAAACATCCTGTTAAACAATGTCTGAAAAATTTGCGTTCTGATCCAAACTTAATTATTACTAAGGCCGACAAAGGTGGTCAGATTGTTCTTCTCGACAAATCTACGTATTTGGAAAAAAAAACCCATAAATTAATTAATGATGGTCCGTATGTGGATATCCGCAAAGACCCTTCCACTAGTGAAATTAACTCTATTAAGTCTGCCATTAAGTCTTCTTCCATTATTCCTGCTAACTTTAAGAAGTCCCTTATTCCGTCTATTGCGCATTGTGCCAGGTTTTATGCTTTACCTAAGGTCCATAAACCTGACATTCCTTTTAGACCTATTGTCTCTAGTATCGGTACAGCTTCTTATAAGCTTGCCAAATATTTAGTTTCTGTTTTTCCCCACTTTTGAGCAGTAACTGTTTCACTGTTAAGAATTCTTTTGATTTTGTTAAAAAACTTCATAATTTTAAGCCGCAGCGTCACATGATGGTTTCTCTTGGTGTTAAATCATTATTTACAAACGTTCCGGTTGAGAGGGCTTTAGATTGCCTCAAGAAAAGGCTTTGTGAATTCCATTTCTCTTATTTTGAAATCGAGGAACTTATACTTCTCACTCGCGCTTGCTTGTCGCAAAATACTTTTGTTTTCAATGATAATTTCTTCCGTATGATTGACGGTTTGGCTATGGGTAATCCTCTTAGTCCAATTTTATGCGATATTTATATGCACTATTTTGAGGTCAAGCTTTTTGAAATCTTAAAATTTCCGTTCTATGTTCGTTATGTTGATGATGTTTATGTCCTGATTGAAATGAATTCGGATATTAATCATATTCTCTCTATTATGAATTCCATTGATCCCTGCATTCAATTTACCTCTGAAATTGAGACCAATAACTGTCTTTCTTTCCTGGATTTCCTTGTTATTCGTTGTGAAAATGGCTTTCAGACTACCGTCTTTCGTAAACCTTTTGCTGTCAGTCTCCCACCTCACAGGTATTCTTCTCATCCCCCTAACCAGAAATTCGCTGCTTTCAATACTTTTGTTTTTCGGGCTACTAATATTTGTTCCACTCGTCAGTTACTTAGTGCTGAACTTAATTACCTCAAAGCTATTGCTGTCGATCGTGGTTATTCCTCTAATATTATCGATTCTATTTATAAGAAATTGACGAAATCCGACCATTCTGAAAAGCATTCTAATTCCAACTCTAATACTTCAGTTGTATTACCATTTTTTTCCTAAAATCAGTCAGCAAGTTGCTAAAATCCTAAGAAGGTTTGATTTTAAAGTTATTTTTTCTCCTGTTAATAAAATCCCTTTTTCAAATCTCAAACACCCCGTTGATCGCCTAGATAATTGGGGCATTTACCAGATCTCTTGTCAGTGTGGTCTTTCTTATATTGGTCAGACTAAACGTGCTCTTAGATTTCGTTTAAAAGAGCATGAAGGTTATGTTAAAAATCAGGAGCTCAAACGTTCTTCTATTGCTCAACATTCTTGGTCTTCTCAACATAGGTTCAATTTTTCCTCAGCCATCATTATCCAAAAATGTTCTTCTAACCTTGATCTTGATTTTTGGGAAGCTTACCATATCATTAAAAATTCGCGCTCTTTAGTCAATGACTTATCTAGTACTCCAGATTTTCCAAGTATTTGGAAAGCGTTAATTTAATTCCCCTTTTTTGGTTTCTTTTCTCTACTTCTCCGGTAGATGTCGCTACTTGTCCACCCAGTCGTTTCCACTGCTTCTCTCTCACTGGTTGTTTCGGCGCCTTCGCCACCCGCATAGGGTATAAAAGCCAGCGCGTCTCTGTCTATGATTTTGCTCAGCCTTGCTTTTTCTAGCACGCTGTTCCTTTTTCACTGAAGAAGTATCTCGCTAGTAGATTCGAAACAGCTGTTTGCTGCTTTTCATATATTATTTGTGCATTTTAAACGTTGGTTTTTCTGCTTTTTAATATTGTTGCACAAAGGCTTTATTTGCTATTTTTATTAACCCCATTGTTGTAACTATCGCACGTTAACGTCATCGTTGTCTGCATCATTATAACGCCAACGTTACTGACGCAACATTTATGGTTTATGACATAGATTGCCTTTTAAAAATTTTATTTCGTACGAGGACAACGACCATTTTTTTATTGCGAAACATAGGTAGCCAAAATAGACCTTATATTATTTTAAACTTCCAAATCGATGTAAGTTGGTTTGAATTTCATATTTAACAAAAGAGAACAGCAATCGAAAACGAATATGGAGAACACGAATTTGGGTACTTCCGTATTCGACGCATGCCTGTGGATAAGAAAAAGAAAAACTCGGGAAAAATGTAATGTCGTGTATGGATGGATGTATTAATATGTATGAATATGTATGTATGTAAGTTTGTAGAGGGAAATTTCTGTAATCGGGTTCGTAGACAATTGACATATTTCTGTGAGCGTTGTTGATTTTTTTTTCTGTACATATATAGCGCAAATAAAGTGTGGTGGATTGTGGTGGTGTCTCTCGTATAATATAATCACTCACTTAAAAACACTTTACTACCTTTATTCGTAGAACATTGATAAACGTCGATTCTGACACTCTTCGTATTCGAACACACAAAAATGCAATGTAAACATTTTCGTCTGCGCTGCTATGACAACGGCTCTGGCCAGCTGCCATTCCGAACGAAGAATTTTCTCCCTTGCCTTTCTGCGGCTGCCACAGAGTATCCCCCCAGTGACGTAGGGTACCGAAGAAACGATATACAAGTGTATACTATTTTTTTTTTTTTTTTTTTTTTTTTTGACTATCTGTGTCAGAATCCACGCTTGTGGAGAAAAATTACAAGGATATTTACATGAAATAAAATTGCAATATATAACAAAATATAGGCATAATGTGTAGTATGCAAAATGAACAATTTATCAACAATTTCAGTAAGTAATATAAGATGCCAGTTTTTTAGGAAAATGGACATGTCTGCCCGAACGTGTGACAGTTTTTGTTTGGTCAGGGTTACTCTCCGCTTTAAGAGAGAGTTTTAATTTAGAGTTCTCTGGAACAGTTTTCGTGGACAAGTCTGAAGTAGAAATCAAATGAGCTGGCTTCACTCGATCTATTGATACCGTAGACTTACGACCATTAAGCTCGATTGTTATAGTTTTCCCAGTTCTACTTAGGACTTTGTGAGGACCAGTATATGGTTGACACAATGGAGGTTGTACATGATCCACTCTTAGAAAGATGTGTGAACAAGATGTCAAGGAAGGGTGTATATAGAACTTCTCTTGGCAGTGAGATGATGTAGCAACTGGACTTAACTGCCGCATGGTGTTTCGTAGTTGCGTGACGAAGTTATCGTTGAAAGGTCGGATCTTGTATTCATCCAGCATATCACAGGGCAATCTCAACGTAGTGCCGTAGACAAGCTCAGCGCAAGAAGCTTGTATATCTTCCTTCACTGCTGTGCGAATGCCTAGTAAAACTATCGGTAATATTTCAGTCCACCTACTGGTTTCGTGAGCTTTGATGGATGACTTTAAATGTCGATGAAATCTTTCGATAATGCCATTCGATATCGGATGATATGCCGTTGTGCGGATCTTCTGCGTTCCCATCATTTTCGTAAATTCATCAAATATTGCTGATCGCATTTGTGGGCCTTGATCCGTGGTTATGAGCGAAGGGCAACCAAATCTTGATATCCAATGCTTTAATATGGCACCACAAATTGTTTTAGCTTGTGTATCAGATATAGGTACGGCTTCTGGCCATCTGCTAAATCGGTCAATCATCGTTAAAAGATAGCTGAAACCGTCAGATGGAGGCAAGGGACCTACGATATCTATATGTATTTGGGAAAAACGTGCATCAGGAAGAGAGAACGTGCCAAGAGGTGCTTTGGTGTGCCTCTGTATTTTTGATCTTTGACACTTCTCACAGCCACGAACCCAGTTTTTGATGTCTCGTTTCATATTTGGCCATACGTATCTGGAACAAATTAGTTTTGTGGTAGCTGCTATGCCTGGATGGGCTAGGTTGTGCAAATGTTCATATATCAGCCGACGAAAGAAACTAGGAACTAAGGGTCGAGGCGTACCTGTTGAAGTATCACATAGTAGGCTACAATCAGAAATGAGGCAAGGTTTCAATTCCAATTTGAGCAATGTACTATTATGCAGGTTCTGTAGCTCTGAATCATTTTCCTGAGCTTTTGCGAATTCCTCAAAATTTAAGATTGGAGATTTTGAAATAGAATCAATTTCAATTCTTGAGAGGCAATCTGAACAATGTTTTCGGAACCTGGTACATGTCTAATGTCAGTGGAATATTGGGCAATGTAATCTAAATGGCGTGATTGCCGCGGCGAACATTTATGGGGATTTTGCTTAAATGCATAAATTAGCGGTTTTTGATCAGTATAAATTTGAAAAATTCTCCCCTCTAGCATGTGCCGAAATTTTTTTATTGCCGAATAAATAGAAAATAATTCCCGGTCATATGTTGACCAATTCCGCTGACTGTTGTTTAATTTCATGGAAAAAAATGCTAAAGGTTCATAACGTTCCTGATAAAACTGCATAAGGGTGCCGCCGATCGCGACATCTGAGGCGTCAACCCATATACTCAACTGAGCGCCTGGAATAGGGTGCCGTAAAAGAGCAGCCTGAGATATTGCATTTTTGGCAGCTACGAAAGCTTTTTCAGCATCTTCGTTCCAATTAAGGGGTTCTGTTTTAGGAACACGGGAACGAGATTTCTTTTTGTTTGTATGGCCTTCTAACAATTTCACTAAAGGCGCAAGTATGTGTGCAGCTTGATATATGAAAGACCTATAAAAATTAAACATACCCAAAAATCTTCGAAGTTGAGATAAGGTTGTGGGCTGCGGAAAATCGATTATGCATTTAACTTTATCTGGAAGTGGTTGAATACCATGTTCAGATATTCGAAATCCTAAGAAATCAATGGTAGGTTTACCAAATGTGCACTTGGATACATTTATGCACAAACCATATTCTGCTAATTTGGAAAATAGTGCTTTTAAATGATGATAATGCTCCTCGGCATTTTTAGAGGCTATGAGTATATCATCGACGAAAGCATAGACGCCTGGTAAATCACGTATTACCTCATCTATGAATCTCTGAAATGTTGCAGACGCATTGCATAAGCCAAATTGCATGCGTGTGCTTTCGAACAATCCAAAAGGTGTGCATATCGCTGTTTTGGGAATATCATCAGAATTGATTGGTATTTGATGATATGCTTTGATGAGGTCAAGTCGACTAAAAATTTTAGTGTCACGTAAATTAGCAGTAAAATCAGCTATACATGGTATCGGGTATCTGTCTTTTTTGGTTTGCGCATTCAAGGCACGATAATCACCCACAGGTCTCCATTCCAAAGTTCCCTTTTTTGGAACCATGTGCAAAGGTGATGCATAGTTGCTACGTGAAGGTCTTAAATGTCCGAGTTGTATCATATTTTGAAATTCTGTTTTAGCAATTTTCAGGCGATCCGGAGCCAACCTGCGGGGTTTTGCCACAACTGGAGGTCCTTTTGTTGAAATAAAATGCATTGTGTTGTGTTTGACAGGCTGATTGGGATCTGGTAATTTTGTAATAGATGGGAATTGTTTAAGAAGTTCATTATATATATTATCAATATTGATTGTTTTTACTGAATGAATTAATGCACATTTCATGTGACCTGTTGTTTCAAATTTTGTTTTTAAATCTCTTAGACATTTGTGGCGGAGATCTGGAACCAATTCGAAATTATGGAGAAAATCTGCTCCCAAAATTGGTGTGCTAACATTTGCCACTAGAAAAGTCCAATTAAATTTTCGTCTTAACTTAAAATCTAGAGAAAGGGTTTGTTGACCATAAACATTTATAGGGGAAGAATTAGCAGCCAAAAGCGTTTGTACGGGTGGATTCCGTTTTTGTACATTGTTGGCAGGAAGGATTGACACGTCCGAACCGGTGTCGACCAGAAAAGAAACATTTGTAGTCCGGTCTCTAATGAACAGGCGACGTGACTGTTGAGGCAAAGAATAAGTCGCCTCTACTCTTTGCTGGTTTCGTTTCCCGACCAAGAACACGGCTTTATGCATTTTTCTTCCCTACATTTTTTTCCAAATCGTCTATGATACCAACAGATACTTGAATCCCGATTATCACTATTACTTCGCCCTCGAGGTTTACTCCAGTTTCTGCGGTATGGGGACCGACCACGTGAAACAGCAAGCTGATCGATGCGCTTATTTAATTTTTCGATTTCTTTCAATAATTTACCCTCTATCGCCTGTTCATTCGAGCAGGACACGGCAATTGCAGAAGCTGGGGAAGGGGTAACTTCTGAAATACGATCTGAAATTTCCGCTGCTTTATCAAGGGTTAATTCAGAAACAGCCGCTAAAATTGTCTGAACAGAATTTGGTAATCGTTGCAAAAACAATTCTAACATTAAATTGTCTGGAACATTTAGGGATTCCGCGCGACGTTTCATACTACGTAATAAATCTGAAGGTTTCCGATTTCCTAGTTCTTCTCCAGACAAGAGCTGTCGTATCTCTTGCTGGGATGATTCACCTGAGCGCGCAATTAATTCCTTTTTTAAGACACCATAAGGGTCAGTAGCATCTGGTTGCATTAAAATATCACGAATGATTGATGCAACATCGGGTGGAAGATGCGAAACTATATAATTATGTTTTGTAACAGATTCTGATATTGCTTTGGGGGTAGCTAAAGCAAATGTGCTTTCGCACATCACAAACCATAGCGCAGGATCTGATCTGTTATATAATGGAATTTGAACAGCATCGACACTAGACATGATTTATGGTAATAAATATATAAAATAGTACAATCAAACCAAAATAAATTCGCGAGTTAAATTTTTCTAATAAAATAACAGAAAAAATATCAGGAAAATGACTCAGAAGAACTTATCTGCTTTCCATCGAGCCGCTGTAGAACGATGTATTCTTTGAAAGATGAAGATGATCGGATAACATTCCAACTCATCTAGGAAGGCTGATGCTCTATATAAGAACAGTCCATGGTCACCATTGTGGTGGATTGTGGTGGTGTCTCTCGTATAATATAATCACTCACTTAAAAACACTTTACTACCTTTATTCGTAGAACATTGATAAACGTCGATTCTGACACTCTTCGTATTCGAACACACAAAAACGCAATGTAAACATTTTCGTCTGCGCTGCTATGACAACGGCTCTGGCCAGCTGCCATTCCGAACGAAGAATTTTCTCCCTTGCCTTTCTGCGGCTGCCACATTGTAATTAAGATTTAAAAAAAAAAATACGTGTATGGAAATAATGGCAAATTTTAGAATTTGGAGGTTCTCTGAATTTGCATTCGATATTTTTAAATATAATTTACTTTATTGTAATATTTTCTGTGACCGGGAAGTTCAGACTCCAGACTTGACACAGACCCTAAAGATTATCACGAGTCATTTCTAACTGAAAGATTTTACCTGTTACACCTATTTCTAAATTTTAGAAAGAAAACAATGCCTCATGTTCACGAAGTCAGATTTCTTTAACAATTGCATACGCTGTCACTATACACAAATGCCAGAGTTTAACGTTTTCAAAATTTGCTGTGGACATTGGTCCAAGGAGTTGTCACGTGGAACAATTTGTGTCGCTTTTAGTAGAGTTCGGCGTTTAAATGATGTTCTAATTAATGTGCCTTTTGCAAGCAATAGTCTTAACTACTTGTAAATTAGAGAAACGTAAGCAATTGCGATAGTTTAACATTTTAGCATTACCCGGAGAAACTGACGACTGAATAAACACTTAAAAATTAAGATCCAACAGCTGTTATTGCAAACCTACTTTTCTACTATCAAACACTAAATAAATAAATAAACAAGAAAGAAAAAATCATGCGTCCAGCATAGATTATGAATCACTTTCCAACACATTCAGAATAATGCAACAAAACTGCACCATTTAAAAAAAATTAAAATATTACGTCTAATTCAATCGTATTGAAACGTATAACACATTTCAAAACCCAATTTCAGCTTTTCCCATCTACAATCGGAAAATTATCCGAATTTTTTCAGCTGCCCTGTATATGATATATAGATTCGTATCAACTACATGCATGCCAAAATTTAGTTCACTTAAGAAATACATATACTTTAGTTGAAAATTCTCCTTCAGCAATTTCCTCTAGTAGAATGGTACGTAAATACTTTTTTTGCACTCCTGTATATGAGCTATAGAATTTATATATAACAAGTAACATGCTAAAAATAAGTTAAATTTAAAATACCGAATTTTAAAACGTAAACTCTAGCAAGTATTACCCAAAGACAGTACTGTATGCGATTTTTTTGTGTGCCCCTGTAAATGAATAAAAAATGCTATGAATGCCCTGTTCTAAGGTGATCGTAGTGAAATTCAGTGATTTATATCAGTTTCAATACATTTTAAATAGAGTCATGTGATTAAAATACTCTGTAAACGATTTTTCCCCATATACCATAATGTAGCGGAATTACTTTGAATGCCCCTGTAAATGAACTATTAATTCTACATACTTCATATGCAATACCAAACATGCTTTGGTGACCTTAAACAAGATTTATAAATTGCAAATCCGAGTACATTTACGGAAGTTAGAGCGTGGAAAGACGGACAGACAAACTGAATGCATAAACACTTTTCAACTTTGTTGGAAAGTGTTAAAAAATAAATATTTATATTTTAAATTTCAAGTATATGTAGCTGAACGCTCCGACATTTCAGCCTGACGTATGCTGTTATCTGTTTGTTTCCATTGGTACTATATTACCTAAACCATCGTACAATTTATTAAGCTATATAATACAAAACATCGTTTATAATTTATTTCGTTTTGTAAATTTTTAAACAAATTATCGGAACATTTTAAAATTTTAGATAGAAAATCAACTTCTTAAATCACCACATACCAGGACAAGAAACTTAAAAATACTTAAAAAAAAAAAAAAAAAAAAAAAAAAAAAAAAAGAAATACACTTCAAAATGGGGCCACGAAAACCGGAGATGTACCCTCGATGTTCGTCACATGTTCTTGACAGTAAAGTACCAGGAAATTCTCGAATTTTATTTACAATCCGAATACTCACATATAGTATTGTGTAATCTAAAATGCATTTATGTTATATTGAGAAATAAAGGATATTTACGGAATATTTACTTTCACAAAATTCGTTTACATTTTTAATTCCAATTTGAAACATTGCTATCGCAAACATCTTATATCATAGCAAACGCGGTAGCGTTAAGCTATAATATGATTAAGAAATAGAAAATGCAAACGGCTTTCTTAAATTTCTGGCGAACCAGTTGACGTACGACAATGATTTTTCTTTTGAAAGATAGAACTCGACGAGACGAATAAACTGATAGCATTTAAAAAACTACTGTAGCTTTCAGTATTTTTTTATTTAACCTTAAACGAAAAAATGAAGACACAGAATTCAACAAAGTGTAGCTAACGTTCCAGTGGGTGGATTAACTTCGTTTTTGTTTTATTTTGATCCTCTTGTTACAACTTAGAATAGGTTTTTTTTTTCATCTTTGTATGTTTGACGGTCGCTGAGAAAATCGAATTTGTCTTTTATAATGTCTCCATAAAATTATAGAAATCTCTCCTTTTCATTTTCTAATTTTCTAATTCAATAACTTATTTCGTGTTGCCACTCCCTAAACAGCAGTACAATAATAAAAAAAAAAAAAAGGATAACACGTGTACTTTTGTTTTCATAAGTCAATAAAAATTGAAATTCAACTGACATATTTTTGAAACCGACGTCAACCTAAGCAGATAATGCATACTTTTCATAAATATATATATAAACTTTCTTGATTAATATTTTGAACTGGAGTAATAGACACAATGGAGCACAAACGAGTTGATAGGGAAAAAAAACAGGGTAAATCCCAAGCTTCTGTTCAGAAGCGAAATGTAAGTTTTTTTTTAATTATCATCATAACATTCTGACTTACACAAGCGATAGGTATGCAGTAATATAAATACTTCACATACTAAGCATACCTTAAAAAATACCATTTCATCTATTTTAAATAAGGAAGAGATGTCATATACGCACCAGAGTACATAATTGGCGCGATAATGCATTATTTTACCTGATACGGTAACTGAGCTATTGTTGTTTATTTATCAATTATTTTTTTATTTACTTTTATTTTATTTATTAAAAGTATATAAATTGTTTGGTTCTATAGTTATTAATTAAACTTTTCATTATTTATAGTTATTTCTTTTTAAAAAAATAGAAAGTAATTTAAAAATATATCTGTAACTGCTATTCGAAAACGAGGTTTTCGTTAAATTGGCGTCAGAAAAAAACCCCGCGCCAAACCCGTTGTGTATATGACATCTGTGCCTTAAATAATTAGGGTTTCGTTTAACTTTAAGTACTTTTGGTGGAAATATTGTCGAAAATGTACAGCAAAAAGATACGTTACTACTTGATTATCCCGTCGACCAGTTTCGCCAAACTATTCGTCAAATGATACAAACTGACATAATTTTTATTTTAAATAACGAAAGAATAAACAAATTAGTAAAACATTAATAAAAATACTAATAAAAACTTGGGCACAGATGTCATATACGCTCCATATTGGCACGATTTTTTCCGACGCCAATTTGGCGAAAACATCGTTCATATATCATCTATATCCGGGTTACCATATTAAGTAAAATAACGACACTTAGGCGCCAGTTAAGTACCTAGTGCGTATATGACATTGGCGGCGTCAAAAAAATCGCGCCAATATGGGGCGATTTATGATTAAATATGATAATATGATATCTGTCATAATATGATTAAATATGATATCTGTGCCAAAACTTGAATTAAAAATCACTTGATGACGTAACAAACACGCGTATCGTGTTTAATGTCAAGTGAATGTAACATTTGCTATGATCCATTATTGTCATTTAATCTTATAGTTTGGCGATAATTTTTTGGTCGACAGGATAATCAAATTGTAACAAGTATGGTACAGATATCATATACGCACCACGTTCGCGCGATATTTTTTCTGACGCTAATTTGGCGAAAACCTAGTTTTCGAATACCAGTTACATATATATTTTTAAAAAGGAATTAACAATAAATTTTAAAAAGTTTAATTAATAACAATAGAACAAAACAATTTATATAAATTTAAAAAAGAAAATAAAAGTAAATAAACAATTTATTAATAAATAAACAACAACATTCGGGTTACCATATCAAGCAAAATAATAAAACTTTGGCGATAGTAAGTACCACTGTGCGTATATGACATTAGCGTCAGAAAAAAATCGCGTCAAGGTGATGTTCATATGACGTCTGTGGCGATTCAAGTACACTTCGGAACGTTACTTTGAAATCGGTGAGTTTCATCGCCAAAATCGCCAAGATGTTTAATGATCATCGCCATCGAATATATAAATAATGCCATATTTGCAAACTTATAGGTCAAAATATAAGGGGAACCTCGGTTCACAACCACCTCTGTTTATGACCAGTTAGGTTTATGTCCAACTTCGATGATCAAAATTTGACTCGGTGGGCGTGCAATATCTCGGTTCACGACCAAGGCTGCTGAATAGTTCAGTTGGCAACCCTCACATAACTGTTGTTATTAGTCAAGTTTGGAGTAAGGTGTGCATATCAGAGAGCTTTGTGTACCTCTATTACTGTAAAAAAATTAACTTTTTGTTTTACTTTTACTCAGGTTTGCGCTAGTATTAGCTCTCATTATGGCTTCTAAGAATGAAAAAGTGCTTAGTGGTAGCAGTAATAGAAGCTTAAGCGAATTACTGTTCAATAAAAGAAATTGTAGCAAAACATGAGAACGATGTTAGTATAACCGGTCTAGCTAAACGATACGATGTGGACTCAGCCTTCGATTTCCACGATAATCTATATATATATATTACGCTATCGTATGTGTCACAGAAATCGCGATTATTTGTTAATTGTTTAATGGCAACGCTCGAATGAAACGCATCTCATTATTTATAGAACAGCATTTAATGCATCTCCATACCTATAAGGGGGGGGGGGGTTACCATAGGCTGGACCCTGTTCTATCGCCAAACACCGCCAAGTTTGTCGCCAACTTGGCGATATATCGCCAAATACCTGTAGACTTCATTGTAAACCAACAGGGTTGACTTGTTTAGAGAGAATCAACAAATTGAGATATTTTAATGCAACAAAAAATAATATCAGTTTATGGAATTATATTAATTACATTTAAGGGAGCCCAAGTAAATTAAATTATGAATAAAAATAACGTGAATTTGATTAAAAAACTCAACCTCTTAAAACAGTGTGCATTACTTGATTAAATAGTGCATTATTGTGCGAAATAAGAAAAAAATATTGGGAATATTTAAAAGCAACTCAGGTTTATTTATATTCAATATATAATTATCAAAAAATTTAAATGACTAGTATTAAAAAATGCTCTGACGAGCACCAAAAAAGGCTAATATGTTTTTAAGTATGAAAAAGGGTTTGACAAGTGCTTCTAATTGAGCATGAAAAAGGACAAGGGGTCCCTTCTTGGCTGCAGCTCACTGTCAATGCCAACTTAGAAAAAATCATATTTGCGCTTTTTCCATAAAGAAAAAATCAGCCACAGTTACGATAAAAATGTGTAGTGTAAAGACACAGCCAGTAAAGACGCAGCCTGATTAAATATGAACTTAAGGCGACTTAGTACCAAAAATCTTAGTTCCTGCATCATATCACACTCATGCAGTGCCACCAAGCACGCCCGCAGTGTAGAACTGTACAGAAAACTGATTTGTAGTGCAGTGCAGACTGTTGCAGCACTCTGCACAGGAACAATTCTACATGTGCACGCACAACAGTATAATGCATTCATTGATTGTTGAAATTATATCCAAGTGGCTGTGGCTGTAAGATGTACTATGCAGTACAACTGTGCATATGTAAATTATAAACGAACATTAGACGCATATACCTTTAATACGGGAGTAGAAAAGCACACTGTGAGTGTGCGCTGACATTCAAAAGCATAATACGAATGTACAGTGTAGTATAATTTGTAGAGAAATAATGGTACACAGTGCACTGTACAAAGTTGCATTGCAGACGCATGCGCAGTACAATAGTAGGACAGTGGAGTTAAGATGTAAAGCACGGCGGAAAGTTTTATTAAAGTACTGCGAATTTATTTTATATGGAATAAGCGCAAATATGATTTTTTTCAAAGTTGGCATTGACAGTGAGCTGCAGCCAAGAAGGGACCCCTTGTCCTTTTTCATGCTCAATTAGAAGCACTTGTCAAACCCTTTTTCATACTTAAAAACATATTAGCCTTTTTTGGTGCTCGTCAGAGCATTTTTTAATACTAGTTAGTATTATCAATATGCCTACAGTTGTTAAAAATACCTTTTTATAAAACCATTATTGATGTCATGAAAAATCTGTGACATAAATTTTGGGCAAGGAAATAAAGAGAAGATATTTTTAATGATATTATATAAAATTATGCACCGAAAATGCACCTTATATTAATTTTTGTTTTTAGTTATTTTTACTTATTATGATTTTTGTATTTCTGTATTGAAAGGTTAGGCATTGCGATTAAAGTATAATCATTCATCGCTTAACCCATTAACCGCCAAAACTATAAAGTAGGAAATTTCCAATTTCTTGCTGAAAGTCGTTTGCCACCACAAATTCAGGAAGCTACTTTTTGCTTTATTAAAATAATAAAATTTCTGCCAATAAATAAGGCAATTTTTTATTGTAAAATAGTGGTACCAAAGTAATTATTTTAAGCATGAGCAATTATTTTGACGGTTGCGTTCAACGCAACACCAGCGGGTAATGGGTTAATCTATATGTATATATAAAAATCAAGTGTGTGTAAGTAAAAACACATTTTTCTCCATGACCACACAGTGCCATCCACACTCGGTTTAGTGGTAGATAGCCCTTGGTCTCCTGCTGTTAGTAAGGTAATTTGGTCGTAGAGGGTGGAAGTGGGAGATTACAGAGACACTCAAAAGAATTCCCATTACGGCTTATGGGGAAAAATTGTTATGTGAGATAGTTTTTAATAATGTTACAGCCTTTCGAACATAATGAAATTGAAATGCTTTTATAAAGTGCATTTAAATATACATTCTGTAGCATATGTGGTGCAAAGAATATTTATTGTTCATTTAAAGGGCCACACAAAAGAATTCCGCTGCATAATGGTATAGGGGGAAACATGGTTTGCGACGTATTTTAGATATTTTAAAGTATTTCACATATAACTATTTATAGTACGATCGCACCTCATTTGCCACTTTTGGCGCACAATTTCCAATTTGTTGAATTTTAGCGACTTTTACTGCGATTTTCACTGCGATTATTACCGTTTTTTCCAGTTCCAAGCCAATTTTTTCAGATTGGTAAAAGAAATACGATTTTTAGTGGGTTTTTTCAGATTTTGCGGCTATTTTTTGATATTTGTGAAAGTAATTTTGTTTCAAACTTTTAGCCTAATGTAATAAATTTTGTCTGCTACGATATCAGCGATTTTTTGTCATTCATGAAATATTTCCGATTACAATGTTTTATCGCATTAGAGTAAATTTTGAACCCTGCGATTTTTAATGAATTATTCAGTGAGATTTTTAGCGTTTTTTCCAGTTCAACGGCGATTTTTTAACATTCGGGAAAAAATTGGTTTCAAACTTTTAGTCTGATACAGCAAATTTCGTCATTTACAATTTTGAATTTTAGCGTTTTTTAATGCTATTTTAATGCGATTTTTTTTATTTTTGCATGCCGCGTCAATTTTTTTTTTTTTTTTTTTTTTTTTTTTTTTTATTCAGGGGAGATTTTAGATTACATAATTCTACCCATTAGAATAAATTTTTACTTCTGCGATTTTTTAATATTTAGCTATTTTTGATACATTTTTCGATGCGAATTTTAATGCATTTTTCAATGCAATTTTTAGCATTTTTTCGATACCCACAGTGTTTTTTTAACATTTTAAAAAGGAATTTGTTTTCAAACTTTTAGCTTAATTAGTAAATTTCAACATCTACGATTTTTGAATTTTAGAGATTTTTAATGCGATTTTTAGAGATTTGTTCGTTTTCCGCCTCGATTTTTTTTTTTTTTTGTAATTCATGAAAAATTTACAATTGGAATGTTTGTCCTCAACGAATGTTTAATTTTAGCTATTTTTTTATGCGTTATTTAGCGATTTTAAGAGATTCTATGCAGTTTTTTTTTGTTTTTCGCAATCCACTGAGAATTTTTGATATTCATTTTTTGACCCAACATAGTAAATTCTACCCTCTTTTCAATAAAGTATGTGTGAACTTTGTAAAGCAATTTCCGAATTTTTCGTGAATTTCTTATGTGATTTGTAGTGTGTTTTTGCGATTTGTTACGATTTTTACACATTAGTAAAATGAATCCAGTTTCAATCATCTAACCTAATACAGTAATTTTAAATCTCTTTTTCTGAAGTTTATTCGAAATTTAAAGCGGCTTTTTAATTTTTAGCCATTTTTTTATTATGATTTTACGAGCTTTTCGCAATTTGTGATTTTTTTTTGTCGGACCCGGGCAACGCCGGGCAGGTTAGCTAGTTTTATTATAAAAGTGAAAACTGCTATTTACGAAAATGCTCGTTTTTCTGATAGTATGATTATACTTGTAAACAAAAAACCAAAAACACGTGGATATTTCTACCTATACTCTTAGAATTTGGAAAAGAATATCTGCTTTTACTTTTGATTTTCATATTCAAAGTTAACCTTTCCCAAAACATCTATTTTTGATGGTAATGTGGCCAGTTAAAGTACTTTTTGTACATAAATTCATTTCTACTAAGTTCACTTTACATATTCAAAACACGGCAATGAAAAGTATAGAACTACAGTATTTTTATGAACACAATTCTATTTTATTTTAAAATGCACCGAATATAAGTAAAATAAACTTTAAAAGTCAAATTAAGTATTCCAAAAAGTTTATAAAATTTTTAATGTTTAAAAGGTTAGAAACCAGTACACGAATCCCAATAAAAGTGACCTTAAATCATCGTGTCGAAATACAATTCTCAATCGCTGCAAGTTAGTATTTTCAATGCAAAAAATCCCAAGTAAGCATATTATAAAAACTGAAATGTTCTCTTACTTTATATTTTAAATTAATACATTTAAAAACGCACTGAAATTTCTCATTAATATTGGAAAAACTAACTTTTGTAACAATAACATACAAAATTTTATTTTGTAAATCAAATAAAAAACAAGTTTAATGTACTTATTTTACATCATTTTTTTTCAAACATTGAACTATTCCAAAATTTTACAAAAAAATGTCAATCTGGTAAATAAACATCAGAATGAATCATAATCTTTAAAGTCAAGAAATTTATAATTTTATAAATGAACAATATAATGTTATTGAAAAATAGAAACTAAATAAAGTTAATATTGTAAAGAGAAATAATGTTGTTATAGAGTTAATTCGGTTGAAAATGTTTTGAATTTAAAGACTTTAATATATTGTAACTGTTTTTATATTGTGTTGTACGTACCTTTAAGTGATAATGTTGTTATGTTAATTAATACTTTTAAAATACACTTCGGCATTTTCCAACAAACTATCCAAAACTCATTTTTCTAAGAATACCATGATTTTGTGAATTAAATATGATGTACTTCTTTAATATCTATATATACATATATAGTATATATCTATCCCCAACACATTCAAACATGTGAGAAAAGATTCCAGGCTCACAAATACATATCAAAATATTTAGCAATCTATCAAGGCAAGATATTTATATTTTTATAAATGAATGAGATATTTTTACTGAATGCTGGAAACTAAATAAAGCTAACATTAACAAAAAGAAATACGAGATGCTAGAGAATACTTTTGCGAGAGAAAAAGCATTTCTGTGATTCATGAAGCCAAACATAAGCTAGCGAGACAATTCTTTTCTCAGAGATTGGAAGAAAATATTTCACCTGTCATTAAAACTGGGGCAGCATTCATGTATATTCATGTATCTTTATATTTTGTAGAAAAATGAGAAGTAAAATGTTTATCACAGCGGCCGTAATCAAGAGGTCTTAAATCTATCCAAGCGAACTGCAACCGGCTTTCAACCAGACTCACATATTTCTGCAACTCAAAAGTGTCACAAAATATATCTTAATACTACAAATGTAAAATAAACATTCAAACATTGTTATTATATTGAAAAACATATATATTTTTTTCATCATAAATTAAATCTTTTTCTTACAGAGTTTTGCGGGAATGCTAATGCGTTATTTTCTGTAGCATTGAAATTTTACAACTAGTAAATTTTATGATATCACATTAGCAGAAGTGATCATGTTCTCTTACTTTATATCGCTAATTAATATATTTTAAAAAGCAGTGAAACGTTACATTAAAATTACAAGAACTAACTTTGGTAACAATATCATATATATTTTTTTAATTTATAAATCAAATAAAACATATGTTTAGGGCATTTATTTTACAATCTATATACATTTATATCTATCTTTACTCAAATATTCAAACATTTTATAAAAAGTTCAGGCTCACAAATACACATCGAAATGATTTATAATCTATAACAGCAAGAAAGTTACAACTTTATGAATGTATAATATAATGCTATTCAAACCTAGAAGCTAAATACTGCCGAATTTGTAAAATAAAAACTAAAATCCCTATTAACTAATTTTATATTTCAATTTACACTTTTAAGAAAGCATTTTGACATTTTCAAACAAAATATCAAGAACTCATTTTTCTATGACTGCAATGAAACTTTTCAGATTTTGAATTAAACATGATGTATTTCTTTTATTTTCTAAACGGTGGCCAAAATTGTGGACACTTTTAGGTAGCTTTCATTACAAAAACTAAACAGCTACCTATTGCAGCCAGCTGCCGTCCGAAGGAAAACTCCTCGGGAAATTTTATATATATATAACCATTATATAATTACAATTCATCATCTCTTTCCATTTACTAAAATTAAATTAATAAATTTAGCTTCAATACATTACACTGACGCTATACAAAATAAAAATGGAACCATTGACTTGTAACACAAAATCAAGTACAATACCACTAATTCACTTGCACATTGTGTATATACTATATATCTGAATTTTATCATGCTATAACTCTCAAACATTGAGTCGATTTGGATGAAATTTTTCATGTGCATAGTCCATATTAATGTCTCGACAGAGTTCGTTGGCCAGCTGCATCAGCTATCTTGTTTCAAAATGGCGACCATTTGAATTTTTGAAAAGAAATTATGTTTTATAACATTGTATACATATAGAAAATGTTGCGTTTCACAAAATGCAAACTATTATGTATCATTTTAAACAGAATGTATAAAACATTAAAAGATATTTCACAGTCACACAGAGTAAGTTAACAACATAGATCATTTTAAAGAGAAAGTTAGGAAACCTAAAAATTTTCAAAAGTGCCCACAAAATTCAAATGGCCACCATTTTGAAACAATATGGCGGATGAAGCTGGCCAACAAACTCGGTCGAGACAATCCATCGAATATATCTCGGTATATGTACAATGCATAAGAAAAATGTCATCCAAATCGATTAAAAAATTCGAGAGTTACAGTATGACAAAATTCAGAGATAAATATATATATAGCATATATATATATAAGTCAGCATTTTAACGCAGGTTGGTTTTGGTATGTCGGAGTCATGATCGGCGAAAATATAGCAAAACTTCCAAATTATTTTCCTTGGGACGGCTGCATTAGGCAGCTTTTTACTTTTCGTAATGAAAACTACCTAAAAGTGCCAACAATTTTGGCCACCACAGTATATAGTATTTATCTATTCTAAAAGCATTCATACGTTTGAGAAAATATTTCAGGCTCACAAATACATATCGAAATATTTACTAATACATCAAGGAAAGATATTTATATTTTTATAAATGAATGATATATTTTTATTCAATGATAGTAACTAAATAAAGCTAACATTAACAAAAAGAAGCAGGATATGTTCGAGAATACTTTTGCGAGAGAAAAAGCATTTCTGTGATTCATGAAGCCAAACATAAACTAGCAAGACAATTCTTTTCTGGGAGATTGAAGAAAATATTTCATCTGTCATTAAAACTGGGACAATATTCGTGTATATTCATGTATTTTTTTATTTTGTAGAAAAATAAGGAGTAACATTTTTATCACAGCGGCCGTAATGAATAGGACTTAAATCTATCCAAGCGAACTGAAACCGGCTTACAACCATACTGTTACATATTTCTACATCTCAAAAGTTTCCCAAAATATATCTTCATACTACAAATGTAAAATAAACTCAAATATTGTTATTATATTGAAAAACATATATATTTTTTTCATGATAAATTAAATGTTTAGTTTTGCTGGAATGCAAGTACGTTATTTTCTGTAGCATTGAAATTTTGCAACTAGTAAATTTTCTGATATCGCATTAGCAGAACTGATCATGTTCTCTTACTTTATATCCTAAATTAATATCTTTTTAAAAAGTAGTGAAATGTTACATTAAAATTACAAGAACTAACTTTGGTAACAATATAACATTTTTTTTTATTTGTAAAACAAATAAAACATATGTTTAATGCATTTATTTTACAATCTATATACACGTATATCTATCTTTTCTCAAACATTCAAATGTTTTCTAAAACATTTAAGCTCACAAATACACATGGAAATGGTTTACAATCTGTAACGGCAAGAAAGATACAATTTTATGAATGAATAATATAATGCTATTCAAAACTAGAAGCTAAATACATCTGATTTTTAAGAAATAAATAATGAAAATCCCTATTAACTAATATTGTATTATTAACACTTTTAAGAAAGCACTTTGGTATTCTCAAACAAAATACCAAGAACTCATTTTTCTGTGATTGCCATGAAGCGTTTCAGTTTTTGATTTAAACATGATGTATATCTTTATTTATTATACACATATATTATCTATCTTTTCCAAAAGCATTCAAACGTTAGAGAAATATTTCACAAACACTTATCGAAATATTTACTAATCCATCAAGGAAATATATTTATATTTTTATAAATGAATGATATACTTTTATTGAATGATACTAACTAAATATAGCTAACATTCACAAAAAGAAACAGGAGATGTTCGAGAATACTTTTCTGAAAAAAAAAAGCATTTCTGTGATTCATGAAGCCAAACATAAACTACCGAGACAATTCTTTTCTCGGAGATTGGAAGAAAATATTTCATCTGTCATTAAAACTGGGGCAGCATTCATGTATATTCATGTATCTTTATATTTTGTAGAAAAATGAGAGATAAAATGTTTATCACAGCGGCCGTAATGAAGAGGAGCTAAAGCTATCTAAGCGAAATGATACCGGTATTCAACTGGACTGTCACATATTTCTGCAAGTTAAAACTGTCATAAAATACCGGTTGTCCTAAAAAGGGCTGACTGATTTTAAATTTCAATAACTTGCAAACGGTGTCAGATATTTTAAAAAAATTGCAGGGGGGGGGGGGGGGGTATGCATAAGGTCAAAAGTTTTCTTTACAGTGATTTTCGATTTTAGTTCGAATTACAAACAATAGATGGCGCTGTGATCAATAGACGCTAAATTCAGGTTTTTGTACTTCGGGACCCACTCAATACATTTTAACCTCCTTTTTCCGCATGGATCAAGAGAAAGGCAAAAAAATCGAGCTTGTATTTAACGCCTATTGTTTACATCGCCATCTATTGGTTGTAATTCGAACTAAAATCTAAAATCACTGTAAAAAACTTTTGGCCTTATGCATAACCCTCCTGCAAGAATTTTTTAAATATCTGTCACCGTTTGCAAGCTATTGAATTTTAAAATCAATCAGTCCTTTTTACGACATCCGGTATATCTTAATAAATGTGAAATTATTTTTTAAATATTTTTATTGTATTGAACAACATATTTTTTCACATGAAAAATTAAATGTTTTGTTGTAAATATTCGCTTTAATGCCAATATGTTATTTTGTATAACATTAAAATTTTGCAACTAGCAAATTTTTTGATAGAAATCCTTAAAGTCAGCAACGCATAATATGTGTATCTGCTATATACAGGGTGGTTATAATTAAACTTCCCCTATAAACAGCATCCTACAGCGCAAACGGGTGAACGGAATGCAATAAAATCTGGTATATAGACTATACACGAGATGCGCTCTCGGAATTTTGAAAAAAAAAAAAAAGTTCCAAAATGTCCACGAGATGGCGCTTTTTCCGGAAATAACATTAAATTTAACACAATAAACAGCCAAAACAGCCGATTTTACATTTTATTACTCATAATTCTTGTTCTGGATTGTTAATATTGTTTTTGTATTCCGTTTTGGTCGTTTGTTATAAATTTTGATATTTATTTATTATATATTTATTTATTTGTGTTAAATTTAATGTTTTTTCCGAAAAAAGCGCCATCTGGTGGACATTTTGGAACTATTTTTTTTTCGAAATTCCGTGAGTGCATCTTGTGTATAGTCTATATACTAAATTTCATTGCATTCCGCTCACCTGTTTGCGCTGTAGCATGCTGTTGATAGGAGAAGTTTAATTATAACCACCCTGTATATATATATTTGTATCCATTTTGTTTCCCAATTTTACTGAAAAATACTTTCGGGTTAGGAGCTAAACAAAAATAGTTGACCGAAAAAGTAGTTATAGAGCTGACAGCAACGAGATTTACTGAAATTAAAGTAGTATATATAATTTACGCAACATAACGTGGGCAAAAAAGATACTTCTCGAACAATTTGAATTTCCTCTTTTATACCCTCTTCCACAATTACTTTTGCTTTGATGCATTTTCTACCTTATTCTGAGTGTGTTAGGCGATGCCTTCTTAGTTATGGCCTACCGATAAGTAAAAAATAACAAGATTTCCTAGCTCCGCTGTTTCCTGGCTCTTCGCCATTTTGCCTTTGGCAGCAAGCTACATTACTTGCACCTTTTCATTGTCATTCTCATGCATTTCTTTAATGTTTTTAATGTTTTAAACATAGCACTGGAGATGGAGTTTTAGAAATCCCATAACAGCTGCCTGCTATCAACATGTAAAATTAATTTGTGCTTTTTTATCTCCTTGTTTATTTGTACTTAAAGAAAAATATTGTGCCATTTTTTCAAATAAAACCAAATTTCTCTAAATCTCCAAACGCTTATTCCAAGTAATGTAGAACCTCTATTATCCGAAGTAATTGGAACCGCCCATCTTTTGGAAAATCGAAATTTTCGGGTAATCGAGAATGCTTGAATTTTAAGATTAAGGAGAAATATATACTATATTTCTTTTTAAGGTAACAAGTGCTTAATAAAAATAAAGCAATAGCAAAATGGAAACAAGAATAAATTATCTGAATTTTAATTTTGAAATTTAGTATCTTTTACATATATCACAAGGGTTTGAAAAAAAAAATGCTTTGTTTGTCGCAGTTCCGATTGCCTTTGCATTGAAGCTCTATCACGGAGTTTTACAATATTATTAGTTCACCAGTGTCATAGTCTTTCTGCTGCTCCAGCCAAGCTAAACCTTTTGAAAAACATTCAAAAGCTTCAGAATTGCTAATTTGTTTGTTTTCTTCATTCCATTCCGCAGATTTTGGGAGCTCAAGTTAATTTCAAAGGAACTCTAAGAAAGGGGGATCGAAAATACTTATATGTACTCGTAGTTTGGAAATGACAGCTTGTAACTTAAAAAAAAAAAAAAGCTTTCAAAATGGATTTTGCACACAAGGAATGTGATAGTAAAAATAAATAAATAAATAAATAAATAAAAAGCAATTTAATAAATTGCAACGACCATTTGGAAAATGATTTTTTCAAAGACTAAAATTTAAGACATAAAAAATCGCACGGAGTTGATCATACATTACGTACGCCATGATTTAAACATTAATAGTATTATTACACGTAAAAATTGCAAGATTCCCTGAAACTTATGTATTATCCACCTGAAACTTACGTATTATCCAAGCATTTCATTGGCTGTTCGGGAAAAGGCTTATCCATCGGCAGATTTCCAAGAGATCTGACGACCAATTTTAAATGAAATTTCATTCATAAACTTCTAAACATCCCACAATATTACTTTTTACACCGTCGTGTAGGAAAAAAAAATGTACTTTTAAATGCAATTTGTTTGAAAGCTGTATCTCAATTTGTCTCTGAGTTATTAATTTTTTTTTTTTTTTTTGTAGTTTTTGTTACTTTTTTGTCATAGTGGCAACACAAGTATCCATCTTTGTTGAAAGTAAAGGGAAATACAGATTACTGTATAAACCAATCAGAAAATGAATAAAATGAGGATTAAAACAATAAAAAACTTTAGATATGCTTTTGATTTCCTACCCTGACGAGGACAATAACCATTTTTCCAAATGGTTGAAAAAAAAAAACCACCTTTAAAAATGGATTTTGGTTAACCGAGAGTTTCGGATAAAAGAGGTTCTAGTGTATGCCTCAAAAATACCCACAGAATTTGTCACTTGTCAGGTCTCTTTTGTAACACATATCCAGTCGAGTTTCTACGGTAAATCTTAAATTACTTTCAGCATAAAATGATAAAAGCTAGCAATAAAGAGAGTAAGAATTGTGATTTGTATCCTAAATCCCAGGTCTACAAGTCGCATTTTAATTTTTCATTACAGCGTTATAGAAAACTAAATTTTACTGTATTCCTTTATTCATTATTTTACCGTTTGCAAGATTTCCACAATTTTTAGAAAATTGAACTTCTGCAAAGTATTTCGATAAAAAATTCGTTATGCGACGTTGATATACAAAAAACCTTTTTATTTCTAAATACTTTTTTGTATAAATATTTTTAACGCGTGGACAGTACAATAAATAAACCTTTGATTTAGTTGAGAACAATAAGCTTGCAGGATTTCTATTATTCCAGCAATCTAGAAATACCAGAATGTAAATTATTGCTCTGAAAGAAGACGAATATTAATGTAATTAATTATTTTACTTAAAATTATGATATTTTTATCATTCCAGTTGTTATGTATTTGTAACTATTGTGTTCTCTCTTGTTTAACATTAACATTTTTTTTTTTTCTATTGTTGGGTTCAGTGTTAGTATGCTTTTCTTACTTTTAATTAGTAACACAATGTACATATTTTTTGTAAATATTGTGAGTATAATATGTTGATTAGTTTGTAATTGCAATAATTTAAAACTGCAGTTTTTTTTTTTAAAATTACATCTGATTTCAATACTAAAAAGTAAAGTTGTGTTTATACTTTTATGTGAAAAATATAACTAGTATCAAATTACTAATTTCAAGTCTATTTAAATTCAGTATATGAAAATAATATAACAATTGCAATAATGCATTTTTATATTATACGAAGAGAGTAATGTAATGGAAATTTTTTCGACTTTCGAATCTCGACGAATTTACACATTTTAGGGGTCAGATATCCCGAGAAAAATGTTTATACAAAATGTCTGTCTGTCCTTTCATGTGTCCGTGCGTTAAAACTTTGTAGTATTAATATGTGTAACAACTTTTTGAAATATTAACATGCGAAAGAAGAAAGTTTTGGGATTGGCATATCAGACTAGTTAAAAATCTAACTTCTTGTTACGTTTCTGTAATTTGATGTGCCTTAGTTGGAACAAAAACATCCAATCTCATCATGCTAACATGAGCTTATTCCTAGTTTCATAAAAAATCATCCTCTAAGCACAAAAAAATTACTCGGCAATAATCTAGATTTCAAATTTCTCTTTTTTAATAGTCCAAGAGCCGGCAGCACAAAAACCTATGTTTTCAAGCACAAGAAAAAACCTTTATTTTATGAAAGAGTAGAAGTAGGGGAATCTAATGATCCATGTCTGTCGGAAGTGAGGTTACGCATAAGCCAAAAATTAATACCACTAATGGTTGACTCGTAGGTTTATCATTGTGTTTGTCCTAAAAACAAAGATGTGAAAACATGGAGGACTGGGAGCAGGAAAACACAATGATTAACCTACGAGTCAACCACTGGTGGTATTAATTTTTGGATTATGCACAACTTCACTTCCGGTAGACATGGATCATTAGATTTCCCTACTTCTACTCTTCCATAGAATAAATGTTTTTTTTCTTGTGCTTGACAACATAGGTTTTTGTGTTGCCGGCTCTTGGACTATAAAGGTATTTCAGAAAATAAAGTTAAAATAATTAGAAAGGAGAAAAAAAACGAATTAATTAAAATAATACCTTGAAAAATACACATATGATGCGTATGATATGATTGAGTTGAACATAAGAGAAATCCAGAAAATGTACAAATTTGAAAAAAAAAAATGTTCTGTAATCCTGGAAAGGGTAAAGGTTACTTAGAAGTTTGTAGAATAGTTAGATTTTTTCGACAATGTCTTTATAAAATTACAAACCGATTCGATTAATTTTCTAACCTTAACCGTGGGACTACAGATAGACATAAAAAGCGGATAATATTCCGCAGTAAGTCTCTAGTAACTTACCTGCAGTAATATGAATATTTTTTCTTGTAAATAAAAAAAGTAATTTCATAATGTAATCTTTTAAATCATCTTTAAAGGCATTTGCAAAAATATTAAATGTGCGTTTAGCAAAATGTGTCAAAATGTGTTAGTTGCAATAAAAAACAACATACTTACAAAAAAACTCTTGATTACGTTCAGACATTCTTAAAAATTACAAACCTCTTTAAACCCCATGCTAAAGAAAATGTATCTTTTTTTTTTCTCTATCTTGCAATCCTTGATGGATTAAGAAGAATGAACAAACTATTGATTACCTATCAAACCTGAAGGATTTACATGAAGAAAGAAAGAATTGTTTCTGGACTTGACACTTATTTCATTACATTTTCGCAAAAGAAGTATCTTTCAACAACACATCTAGCCACAGTAAATAAAAAAAAGTAAGTAAATATCTCAATCTTTAAGATATATTAATAATACATCTACTATTTTAAGTGAAAATTTAAAAAAAAATATTTAAAAGAACATTAATGAAATATTTAATTCCACTTAGTGATATAAAACATGAAATGTAAATGTAGCAGAAAACTGGAATCTTGAACTACAAAAAATACACTGTAAAAAAATTATGTAACGTTACTCCATAAAATTGGTGGTAACATGATGCATCCAATTTCATGGAGTAATTTAATTTATGATGCAATTTAAACTGATGTAACTTGTGTAATATTATACATCAGTGTAACGTAACACCAGTTATATCGGCTAAATTACTCAAGCCATGCTGCTACAAATTATACCGTATATTGGATACCGTAATATTGGACCTTTACATTTTTTTTTTTACATTGTCAAGAAGATACTTATCTTGTTTAAATTGTCGTTTTACGCATATTTTTTCTTATTAAATATGAAAAAGATTCTATAAATTTCAGAAATGCATGTTTAAACAAATTAAGTACTATACTGTTGACTGGCGTAAAGTTAGTTTTAAAACAAGAATGTGTTTATCTTTTAGAAATTTTATACAAACATAATTTTAGATTTATACTCAATTAGTAAATGAAATTTAAGCAAAAATAAAATCCTCAATAAAATTAGAAATAAATTGTTAATTTTTTTACGCGATAATTTTGTTTTCAATAAGATTTTAAGTACTGCACAATTGTAAAGAAGTTTTTCCATTTACTCTCTAGAATGTAAATTATCGTATAGGGATTACTATTCTTACAAGGGGAAGTTCCAAGGTCGGAGACACAGAATGCTGTGAATGTTTCTGTATCGATAGAGTATAGCTAGTATATGAACATATGGAAACCGAAAAGCGCAATACTCAGGCGGTCTTGAGAAAAACATAAAACTGCTAAATGAATCGAATGTTCGAATGATGTTTTTCAGGAGTTTACACGAACAATTACATATATAGCTAATTAAAATAACATTAAATGCATCATGTATATATACATATATATATATTTAATTTTCTTAGAGTTTTTAAATTAACTATTAGTTCCCTTTCAAACCAAAGAGAAGTTGTTACATACACTTCCGGGCACTTAATTTAAAAGGGGGTTATGTCATAAATTTCATCAAAAACACAACAGTTTATTTACAACGTTAAGCACGGAAATCAGCTATGCAGCCAATAGATTTAAATATAGGTGATTGAGAATAAAGTCAGTTTTCGAAAAGTCTGAGAGAGTGAATTCCTTTCCAAAAGTTTTATTAAATTCAAATCACTTAACTCTAATTAAAATGGCCTCAATATTCGTTCCAAAAGAATCCATAGAAAGTCATTTTATAGTGAATATTACAATAAGATTGATTCCCCTAAATTACAGTAATTATTTACCGTATTTTATGGAAGAAACGCCGCGGCGTTTGCGAGTTTGAGAGTTAATTTTTTTTTTCAAATGCAGCGTTTACGTTTTTTTTCTTTCAGTGTGCGTAAAATTGGGATAAAGTAAAAATTCCTTAGACTATTCTCAAGTCCCCTGCTCAACAATGTAAAACTTTCTGATTTTGCCAATAAGGAAAACTGTGACATTTCCAATGATGATACCGACCCATATAGGTGGACAATGAAAATTTACAACTCTTCCAATCATATATTGACGACTCACTTTTTGAGGGCTTCGAATGAAAACTAAAAAAGGACTAAAGTGGGTGCGACGTAAAAAGCGTCATAAAAAGTGTGCTAAGTTTTTTCCGACCACTTAAAAAAATGTGGAGCGTCAAAGAAGATAGGTCCGCGTACCACATTCTGGATGGTTTTATACCAATTGTCTCTTTAACACGTTCACGCCGGCGCGGTGGGTCACACTCGACTGTCTCAGAGTTGTCAAGTCTCCGGCTTTTTGCACACCACTATTATTTTAGAGAAAATGTTGTTCGTTTAAATAACCCAATTGTTCTAATTAAATAAAACAACATTTTCTGTATTAAAATACTGGTATCCAAAAGGCCAGAGGCTTGACAACTCTGAGACAGTCAAGTGTGACCCACCGCGCCGGCGTGAACGTGTTAATGAAAAAAATTACATAAAAATATTAAAAACCTGATTTAAATATTTTAAATAAAAGTTTAGAATCTTAAGTTGTTAAAAATGACGCACTTTATACTGTTCAGAGAACGTTGATTAAAGTTAAGTCAATGAGACACTGTCGAAAAAAGTAGCGTTCCTATAGGTGCGGTGTTTATGACAGGTGCAGCGATTACAATATTTTTAAGCATATTCAGACCAGTTTTGATGAGTGCGGCGCTTACGACGGGTGCGTCGATTGCTCCATAAAATACGGTATTTGTAAAGCAAATCCTAATTTATTAACACGATGGAAGAAAAACTCCCCATGAGCCAGCATGTGAAAAGCTTGAATTTCCGATGACAGGATATGTTCATAATCCAAAACTAAAGTACGTTACGTGCAAAATGCGTTCCAGATCTATCAGTTTCAAATCCATCTTCTACGCACTAATTATAGTAATTGCACAACCACAGTTATCCAATCAACATATAGATAAAATAACCCTGACAATCAGATTGATGGTGATTCATACGCAATTTGGACAAGTGACAGAATCGGATTCATTCATGCGAAAATCTTAGGATTCAGGACACCACGATAGAACGCAAAATCTCTAACTATCTCGAGTACCCCATATAAAAGAATTGCAAGACACTATGCTAGAAAATTGAGTTTAAAATTATTAAGTAAGGTGACTGCACTAGCCGATGGACTTTGATTAGTAAATATTTAACATATTCAATAAAGTTTTAACCATACGGTTTTTATTGTTTTCTTTGTATTAGTTAAACATTATTTGAGATGTATGATCAATTTATAGCGTTAACGAAATTTCAGAAATAGTCATTAGATAATGGTTAATTAACTAATTTTTAATTAATAAATTATGCTTAACAACTACCAGCAGTGGTTATCAATTACTAGCGAAGTTTTATTTGTTACACTTAGGACAAATTCCGAATAAATGACATAGCGTAGACGAACGTGCCCAGTAGCACAGTGTTACTTAGCATTAGAAAATAAATAAAATCGTTATTTTAACGTAATTTAACAATGAGCAAGAAAAATGAGGTGAGCTGTACAAAAAAAGGAAATATTTGTAAATGATTATGTACTGATGCAGTCAGTCTATATTAATAATTTTCTATTTTTTTAGCGACGTCTAAAATCCCATAAAATCCCTAAAGGCCTGAAAATAATAAAAGAGTTAAAGGCATACAATCTCGCTGAAAATACTACGTGCTTTTTAAACAAAACTGTATGGGATCTCAGGGATTTTATAGAGGCACCTTCCTTGAATAACAAGTATGTCCGTGCTGTTTACAAAGCTTTGGCCGGATTTTTCTCTGGCTATAACTTCTTCACACGTCTAGCACTAAAGTGACTTCTTTTTCAGGTAAAGTGACTAAAAATGCAAGTCACGTGAGACTGACTTCCTTAACGTCACAGTTAAGTTGAAATAAGTGTATCTCGTGGGTTTAAGAAAAAGCATTGCTGCTCTAAGTTATGTGCAGGAGTAAAGTCTTTTATTTACGTGGACTAGGTGAAAGAGCAATATTTTCCCGTGCAAGTTTAATGAAATCGATTTATTATTCATTCCCAATATACTGAAGACTGTTTACATCGTGGAAATTAAATATAACGAGATGGAACACGTCGAATTTCGACGAAAGAAAATGTTTAACCCTTTCACTCCTAGTGAGCCAAAATGGAATCAAAACAATCCTTATTTTTTTATTATATATATCCGAATGCTCCTATATTAATTCAAATAACGGAAATAAAAGCTATGTATAATCTCCAATAGATAGAAAATTTTGTTTCTCTTCAATAGATTGCAGCACTATGCAATGAAATTATTTTAACATTTCTGATATGAGATTCAGTTCATTTCGCAAAAAGAGGACATGAATAATATTTTTTATATAGACTTTATAATTAATAAATGTTGATATTTTTTTTTATATTGTATTAAAATATGCTTCAATAAATTATTTTGTCTTGTTTATATAAATATTTTATTAAATTTTATTTATTATTACATTTTTAATTTATTATTTTTTAATTTTATTACTATTTAAATTTTAATTAAAAAATGAAAAAATAAATTATTTTATTATTTCTTATATTTAGTATAAAATCAACCTATTTTGAGAATTTCAGAATTTTTGCATAAACAGGTAATGTATGAGACTGAAAGGGTTAAAGAAGAACAGTTACATTGATTAATAATAAACCTACAAAATTAATTGCAGTAAAAAATCGATTGGTTAGTCTGATTCTTAAAAGAAATATTAATTTAATCTGAAGTTACCAAAATACTATTTCCTCAACCTTAAACTGTTCCAAGTTATTGAAAACTAAACTTCATTTGTATACGTAATTAGTAAAAGATAATCAAGTTAAGTAATTATGATGAAATTATCATCTGAGGCTGTTTTTCTATAAGTATTACGGAATGGAAAATCAGCAAAAATTATTTCCCTCTGACACAATCATATATTTTTTTTCTGCATGAAATCTAAAACTTGTGTCATTTTTACGCACCTCTCATACCCGTATGCACCATTTTAATAATATTTTGAAGCGCAGGAGTTTATTACTAAATATTTTTCAAAACCGGAAGTCATGCTTGTACGCACCTCTCATACCCATATGCACCATTTTAATAATAGTTTGAAGCGCAAGAGTAGATTACTAAATATTTTTCCAAACCAGTAGTCATGCTTGTATGCACCTCTCATACCCGTATGCAGCATTTTAACAATATTTTGCAGCGCAAGAGTTCCTTACTAAATATTTTTCCAAACCGGAAGTCACGATTGTACGCACCTCTCATACCCGTATGCACCATTTTAATAATATTTTGAAGCATAAAGAGTTTATTACTAAATATTTTTCCAAACCGGAAGTCACACTTGTAGGCACCTCTCATACCTGTATGGACCATTTTAATAATAGTTTGAAGCGCAAGAGTAGATTACTAAATATTTTTCCAAACCGGTAGTCATGCTTGTATGCACCTCTCATACCCGTATGCAGCATTTTAACAATATTTTGCAGCGGAAGAGTTCCTTACTAAATATTTTTCCAAACCGGAAGTCACGATTGTACGCACCTTTCATACCCGTATGCACCATTTTAATAATATTTTGAAGCATAAGAGTTTATTACTAAATATTTTTCCAAACCGGAAGTCACACTTGTAGGCACCTCTCATACCTGTATGGACCATTTTAATAATAGTTTGAAGCGCAAGAGTTTATTACTAAATATTTTCCGAAACCGGAAGTCATGCTTGTATGAACCTCTCATACCCGTATGCACCATTTTAATAATATTTTGCAGCGCAAGAGTTTCTTACTAAATATTTTTCCCAACCGGAAGTCACGATTGTACGCACCTCTCATACCCGTATGCACCATTTTAATAATATTTTGAAACATAAGAGTTTATTACTAAATATTTTTCCAAACCGGAAGTCACACTTGTAGGCACCTCTCATACCTGTATGGACCATTATAGTAATATTTTGAAGCGCAAGAGTTTATTACTAAATATTTTTTTCAAATCGGAAGTCACGCTTGTCAGCTATAACTTTGCATATGAATATTCACAATATTGACTCTAATCTCAGTACCACCAAGTAAAAATTCTAGAAATTTATGCCTTTTTAGAAGCATTTGTGGTAAAATATTTAGTTTTATCAAAGAAAATGTTAGTTTTCTTATAAATATGACGACATTTTATCGCATTTTTCTCACATTTCAATGAAGCATTTCGCTTAGCGTCTCATCATTATAAACGGAATGAAAAAAATATTGAAATGTAACAGTTTCATGTGGTAAAAGCTTCTTTTTTAAAGTCATGTTATTTTTAATTATAACGAGAAAATGGCATAAAAAAATAAAATCAGTAAAAATAAACAAACTCCATTTTCTCTTTTCTCTGCAACAACGCAAGCAATCCGATTGGCATCATTTTAAACAAATTTTTTTAATTAAAAATAAAATATAATAAACGGTCAAGTGCGAGTATTACTCGCGCATAGACTCTTCCGTACAATAATATATGAATTAGTAAGTGTATTATTAAAAAAATACCGTTGCTAAAAGAATAATAAGACTTTGTAAAAACTATACAACGTAGGGTTGGGTATAGGTGTATAGTATACAGGGTGCAAAGGAAACTCCTTTTAACCTGAAAATTCTTGCAAACGGAGAGAGCTACAGCTATACAAGTGAGGTAACGGTAAAGTAACGCCCGACCTAATGCAAACGACAGCAGCCCAAATGGAAAAATTTGGAAGATAGCCATTGCAAATTGAAAACGAAAAGAGGTAGAGCAAATTTTCCAGTTAGAAAGATTTAGAGCATCAATTAATTAGTACGAAACGACATTTGGTTCACATGGATAAGATAAATCGTCGCCTGCATACCCAAAAACGTCCGAAATCGATAAGCAACGATTCTAATTTACCTATTCGCATTCCGGAAATGTAGCTATACACAATTGCAGATTGTGACGTTGTACTGTGCAGTAATGTCTGTAAAGATTTAATTTCCAATGCATTTAAAATTTTTGAATAACCCTTTCAGGGCCAGAAGAATTATGTTCGTAAACTGATTGACTGACACCGGGATATTCAAACGAATTTCTGAGAAAACAAAACCCCGCAAATTTGCACTTTCATTACAAAAGCAAAATTTTATTAAAATATTCTTGGTACCATTTGTCAGTTTTGGAATTAAAATTAGGTGGCTAGACCGTCTAGCCACCAAACTTGAAAGGGTTAAATCTATGTCGTCGTATTGAAGAGGCTTGCAATAGACGTTCCATGCTGAGGAATGTGCATGGAGAATTACTCTCACGAATACAAACGTGTATCGTGAGCAATGGAGAACTTTTCGAAGATACTGAATATTAACTTTTTATCACTGTGAGACAGTTTTTTTTTGTGTGATATTATCAAAATATATTGAGAAAAGTACGTATTTATAGCATAAATTGTGTGTATTTCTTCATACTTCTGACTATTCCATTCAAACGTTTACACCAAATGGGGCGCATCAATTTCGGACATTTTTGTGTAAACAGGCGAAGATTTATCTTATCCATGTAAACCAAATGTCGTATTCTATTAATTAATTGATGCTCTAAAACTTTCTAACAGGAAATTTTGCTCTATCCCTTTTCGTTTTCGATTTGCAGCTACTATCTTCCAAATTTCGCCACAAGGGGCACTGCTGTCTTTTTCATTAAATCGGGAGTAGTGGGTTTATAATACCTGTAGCTCACTCCGTTCATAACTATTTTCAGCTTAAATGGACTTTCCTTTGCACCCTGTATACTAAAAAAGTATAAATGGATATACCATGAAAGTTCAAAGATATGTGGAACCTAAATAATAGAAAATGTAGCTATTCTGTATATTTGTTATTCCATATAGGTTTTAGTTAACCATTAAAGACATATCAGGTGTATTGAGAGAGCCACTAAATGGAAATTAGTCGCGAATCCCATAGTATTTATGTGATTAATTCTTATTAAATTAGTCTGTTTTTAACAATTTGACGTTTATTGCTTTTATACTGCTACTGAGCATTGCATTTCATAAATATATCCTTAAGATTTGTTATCTAGGCTTTAATAGCCGATGGAACATAGAGTTCGCCTTCCCTGTCATTACGTATGTTCAAACCATCCGTGTCTTTAAGGGTTAATATCTTGTCTAATTACCGAAACTTTTTCCCGAAATTAATGATCAACAATGCTTTTATACTTCTGCTACGATAGGTACCTCCAGCTCTATTCAACTCTTTTGCTGAAGCCCCGAAATCGAAATTAGAGTAATGGAAAAATGCGATTTCCTCAAAAACTATGTGACGTAGGGTAATCGCTATAATTTTCCTGCAAGGTTTATATTAATGTCTACTACCACTAATTTTTTCATAATTTTAGTTTCAATAGATTCGGAATTAGATGGGGGGGGGGCATATTTTTGCTTTACATACTCCAAAATAACTTTGAAAATATAATACCTAAAATTAAATGAAATATATTTTTTATTTCAGCGTTACGAAAGCTTTCACACGATACCCCACACGATATACAAAGAAAAGTTTTTTTTTCAAGTAACATAATTAGCCCTTATACATTTTTCTACACATATTTATGAATATTTATTAAGCTGTAAATATATGAGTCAATAGTCTTTATTACTTCCCCGAATTTGAACTTTCCACGTTGCATATTTTGCGAGTAAAAGGGCTGTGACTGACAGACAGACACAGGTGTGATCTTATAATGGTTTTGTTTTAGCTTTTTAAGTACGGAACCCTAAAAATGGATATAAAATAAAAAATAGCTAGTATGGGCACATCCACAAATGCACAGATTTCATTAAACATATTAGTTGGATGTGCCAATCCAAAACTTTTTTCTATCTCATATATTTTAATAATTATGAATGTTATTACAAATGTCAATATTTCATTTTTGTTACTTCAATACTATACCAACTTTGACTTTCTTCTTAAATTTCTGCTTCAGCCTATTAATAAAAATTTGGTTCAATTCTACGCATAACTTCATAGACTTATCGGTGGTACGATATTGAAAACGATACAAACATCGCTATTACATTGCCCCTTCAGGCGGAATTTTTCCAAATTCAGGGAGGGCCATCTTGCCATGGCCAAAAACACACACAAAAAATTTGGTTTAATTATATACATAACTTCATACACTTTTGGATGGTACAATATTCAAAATTGCACAAAAAATCACTATTACAAAGTCCCCTTTTGACGGATTTTTTCCAAATTAAGGGAAGACATGTTTGGCATATCCAAAATTTAAAAAAAGAATTGGTTCAATTCAATGCATAACTTAATACACTTTTTGATGGTACAATGGCGACAGACACACGAACACACAGACAGACATTTTCTATAAACATGTTTTTTGGGATCTCTGATCCTTAAAACGTGTAAATCCGTCGAAAACCGAAAATCGAAAAAAATTTTGATTACAATACTTTCTTCACAGCTACTTATCAGATGGAATATTTCTGAAGCATTGCAAGTTGTTATTTCATCTAATTTTAATTAAAAAGTTTAATTACCATAGTGTACATTAATTGGATGTCAACTACATGGCCTCATTAATTTTGTCAGTTTTAAAAATAGAAAAATTCTGTTGATAAGTACCTTTAAATTTCTTTATTTAATTTTGCATCCAAGTAGTATTATGTTAATGCTGTGCATATTTTAGAAAATATTAGGCCTAATGTCAGATATGTCACCTCCATGGATGTCACCTCCATGCCATTATTGTGGACCATTGACCATGGACGTGACATTTATTGATGTAAACAATATTTTAAGGGTGCTTAAAGTATATTTTTAATTACTGAACCTATATTTTTATTTTAAGGATAATTTTATATTAATAAAAATATTTTTTTGAAACTGAAAATTTTTAATTCTAAAATATTTAATTTTGTATAAGTTTGACTTATTGATGCCTTTCAGTATTTCTTTCAATACAAGTTAAATTTTAGATTTAATTAAACTTTATTTTAAAGTCTCTTACTAAATTTCCTGATATCCTAAACTTAAAAAAAAATAATAATAAAAATAAAACAATATAAATTTTCAGTTTTTCTATGCTAGCCAAATTTATAAATAAATTTTAAAAAAAATACAAAATATTCGTTTAATATTTAACATATTTAAATAATATGGCCACACTACAGTAGTCTCCAGTCGTATATTTAAAGTGCTCTATTTTCTATTTATCTATTAATCTACTTATTTTTATCTAATTGCAAGTTAATATTTTAAAATATTTTTTAGTTATCATGACTCGAGCAAAAAGCAAAAAGATTTCTGTAGCGAAGAAAATAAAACTCAAACGAGAAGCAGAGCAGAGAAGATGGGATAAAATTAAAGAAAATCCAGAATTGCATGACGAATGTAAGAAAAAAGAACGCAAAATATGTTACAAGAAGAAAAAATAATGAAAAATAAAAGCTATTTCTCAATTGAGTGAACGACAGAAGCGTGCACAAAGAAATAATTGTGTACAAAAGACAAGGAAAAGCAGAGAGAAGAAAGCAAATAAACAAAAATTACAGCACGTTCTTTTAAATTCTACTACACCAGAAACAGATGATGATCCAGAAATTATAAACCATCCTATGGTGAATGTGATAGGAAGAGCAGGTAACAGATGGGTAAAAAGTGGTCGAAAAATTGTTAACAGAAATAAAACAAAGGCATACTAAAGAATAAAATTGCTTGAAAAAGAGCTTAAAAATGTTATGAAAAGTTGAAATATAGAAGAGAAAAAGATTATTATAAGAAAAGACATCAACGCATCATAAAAATAAATAAATAAATAAATAAATAAAAAATAAACAATCCAAACGAGAAGATAAAGAAAATATTGAAAGGTGAAAATGTTTCTCCTAAAGTCAGAAAATGCCTGAAATTTAGTTCAGTATTGACCGCTCAAATCGAGAAAAGTTTTGAAAAAAAAATGAGAAGTCTCAAAAGTCAAAGAAAGCCTTTGGACTGTCCTTTCTGAAAAAAAAAAAATAAATAAAAAAGTGCGGCAGTATGCACAAGATTTCAGTTAGGCCTTGTTAATCTGTATTTTGTAAATGTGACCTCAGTTGAAGATTACGTAGAACTTAAATTTATGCAAAGATGTTCGGGATCCAAGAACAAATTTGTTTTCAGTAACGATCAAAAAGCAATCATAAAATATGAAAAATAAATGTGTGTGGTTGAAACAGCCGAAAGTGAACAATCGGTTACAATATATCTTTGATTTAATCCCTCAAAACGGCAATATTATTTAATAAAAAGAAAAAAAAAATTGAGCTTTGTTCTTTTTTAACATGTTACTCAAGAGTATTGCTCTTTATCTATATTGTAATCCAGTTTTTGTTTTAATGAGTTATTTGACTTTCTGTATTTCATTGCAATAACATATCATACCCCTTAAACAATAAAAGAACCTAATATCGCAAACATAAATGTTTTCCAATCTAGTAAATAGACAATAAAACAATGGACAATTCATCATTACTATTAAAGGTTGTCACCTCCATGTTTACATGAAAAATGAAATTTAATTTAAAATTTAAAAATATTTAACCTTGACCTCTAATAATGATTTATTTATCTCTAAAACCTTAAGAAAATGTTGGAAACAAAACTTAAACGCGACAATTTGAACTTTTATTTTTTACAAATTGACAAAGTGAAATTCCCACTTAATTTCATAACTAGCCATATATATATATAACATTTCATTAAACCCAAAACATAACAAACGCAATTAAATAACCGAAACTAAAATATTAAACGACAAAACCATGAATAACTTAGAAAACAAAATTTGAAGACAGGCGGTAGGACTAAAGACATGCACTGCGGAATTCAACCAGTTTTATATGTACAACATCCTGTCGAGACCAAAAAAGTGAAAATCTGAAAACAGACCTTAATAAAGGTGACCGGGAGGGACACTATGCTTTACAGACTTGGTTTCCTTGTCTGAGCTGTCCCTCTTAGGCAATCAAATCAAACACCAAACAAACCTGGAGACCGAATAACCAAACTGCAAAACCTTTTTCATCAAATACCACCTATCGATACACCATTAGCATCGAACTATTCTATTTCTTTTCGATAGCTTTTTTTATTAATAAATTTGCGAGTTAAATTATTCAAAAACTGTATTAGGTAATTCTGTTTTCTGGCGTTAATGTAAAATAGAAAAGAATTACCAACCATTTCATCAATATTTGAACTCAGTTTTACAATGCCGTTTAAACAGTTTATGTATATCTTTCTAAATATTGAAGTATGCTCATTACTACTAAAGACTCCAATTTTTATTGCATCAAAATCAAAATAATTTCTGTTATTGTAAACACCAGTGATTAAGGTTCCGTTTATAATTTCCAATTTAACATCTAAGTAGTTGACTTTGCTTTGATTTTTAGATGCGCTTTTTAAACTTAAAATATTTAGATAACATCTAAATTAACAAATTTCTTTATTATTATTCAACTTAGCTCCTAAAATGACATCTATGTATCTATATATCGTCAAGTCTTTAATACCTCAAAAAGATATTCTCGCAAACAACAAAATTAAAGAAATCTGTGAACAGTTCAGTACTGATATAGTTTTCTTTATAGTTTTTGAAAATATCCAATTATGGGATGTAAGGTATATATATATATATATATACATAGAGAGAGAGAGAGAGAGAGAGAGACGGAGAGAGAGGGAGAGAGAGAGAGTAGACCGAGATGAATCGGATGCTTGTGTTTTATTTATTTTTTATAAACCTATTTTTGTGTTTCAGCACATATACAGACACATATATTGTAGCTACATTCATTATGCTTCTTCTTAACGTACTATTTTTTTTTTTAATTCTAGCTTAAACTTTCCACTTAAACTTTTCTTGCTTTAAAGTGACTAACAAATTTTTTTCGCCAATTCTTTAAAATAAAAAAGATTTTTTTTTACTTATTTATATCATATTATAATTAAAACTCATATAATGAAAGTTGAGATACCCAAGAACATGCAACATGAATCTCAATCTTCCATTATCTACACAAATCGAAGCTTTGAATGGTGGAAAAAGAAATGCACCCAATTTCCATTACAATTAAAATTGAATAGATATTAAGATGGAGCTTGGTGCAAAATAATAAAAATATCAACGTTAAAAGCACCAATAATTTTAAATTTTAAACATACCGGTTTCGGTAGCATATTAGGTACGGAATTGTACCGATTTATATCTGAATGGTAATAATCAATTAGAATATGCATCATTAAATTATGCTAAAAGAGATATTCATATTATTAATCGAGACCTTACTTGCTCATAGCCTGTTTAGACGTTAGCAACGCAAAGCAATACAAAGTTCTGTCTCTGAGTTTCATGCGAGCCATTAAATACTGGGCGCACATGACTATATTACCTGCAATGCAACAGATGTACTCAGTGAATGAGAATGCTAAATAAGGGGACTAGAGGCCGAAGAAAACAGGCGTGCTGCAGTCCTTCCGAAAGCGTGTTAAGAAACTTTAAGAATAATAATAAAAAAATCAAAATCAAATACAGACACACACACACACATATATATATACGTGTGTGTGTGTGTGTGTGTAATGACAAAAAAAATTTACAAATATTTTGAGGTGCTTTCAAAAATATTTGAATACCAGATGTAAGTTTCCAATTGGGTGAAAAATGATCGGACCAGGATTCGAACCTATAGGTATCTCTTGGTCGGTATATCTTGGTAGGTATCTGTGGGTAGGTATCTCAAAGGTATCTCTTGGTTGAAGCCGCCAATGCTCTACCATCTGAGCTTTCCCGGACGAATCTGGTGAACCTTTTCACCCAGCTAACATTATTGATTATATCATCTGGTCTGAAACCTGGTTCAGCTCAACAGAGTAAATCGCAAGTAATGGAACTCCAGAAATCGCTGGATACGTAATTACACTAGATTAATTTTAACACAATTATTGTAATTGGTATATAAATCATATTAGATGTAAATTTCCAACTGGGTGAAAATTTTAATAGTGAATTTTTAATTATTTAATTATTTAAGTTTTAATTGTTTAGTTTATAATTTTTAATTATTTAACTTATTTGAATATTGAATTTTTAATTAATTCGTAATTTTGCACATACAGACTGAAACATTTTCGAATGATGGCTACAATTCTTCTCAAGTTTCTACAGCCTATTGTGCCATATTATTTATTTATACTATACTGAATAGAATATGCATGTACTATATGTTCCTGCGTAAAGAAAATGTTCTTTCGAAGTATGTACTCTGAAAAGTCGGAGCAATAAAAGAAGTATAAATACACTTTAAAACGAGCATAGTATCAAAGTTTATGTATAGCAATATAGAATAAAATGAAAAGCACTAAATGCGAAATCGTAATGTGTTAAAATATTCAGCCTTAAAGAATTGCAGGTGCTCCCTCCTTAAATGGGAAATCATCTTTCGGGGATAATACAGACTGTTTCTCTGAATAGCAAACAGCCCTTGGCTGTTTTGCAATGCTGTTGGGAATTTTCCGCTGACTGTAACTTCTTTGCACGTTTACATCAGAAGTGACTTCTTTCTTCCGCTAAAGCGAATAAACATGTAAGTCACGTGCCTCTGGCGTCACAGTTAACTTGAAATATCCCTACAGTTTAAAGAAAAACTGGAGTCATCCTCAGTACATAAAAGAATCTTGCACCGTATTTTAGGATTACTTGAATGGTAGCATTTCATTTGACTTTGCAGATTATTTCGGAAATTTTTTTTAAAGAATATTTCACAATTTACTATTTTTTTTGACAAATATAATTTGTTGTATATGTATATAGAGATAATAGCATTCCAGATATTGAGATATGAATAACTTCCCATTGTTATATGTATATCATTTATTTAAAAGAAAATGTTTTAATTATGTCCACCAGACGATACGCAGTTCTTACGAGAGCACATACAATATAGGATTTAAGTTAAAAAGTATGAAATTTGAAATTATTAAATTTCATACTTTTTGGTACTTTAAGATGAAAAAGTATTAGGGCTTCATTATGAAAGCAGCTACATCTGCGTGTGTTTGTAAATGTCTTAAAACTCAAAAATTTTGCTATAAAAAATAAATACAGCACAAGCATGCATCCAATTCACTTCCCCTCTCTCTCTCTATATATATATAAATAAATAATAATGCCATATTATTCTCAGTACCATCAATAAATCCAAAACGTTCGAGCGAGTTGAAATAAGATATCTGTACCAAATAAGGTCATGTTAATGATTCAGATCACAATAAACTATGTTTTATTATAATTAATATTTTAAGTGTTATTGGATGTAATATATATATGTACATATTTTTTAAATATTAAATCTTGGATACACTTTTCGCTGTTTAATTGCTGCCAGTACAGCTCAAAATAAAGACATTTTACAGTGGGTTTATTAGGGGTATCTCTATAGCAATAGCCCAATTCTTTGACTGCCATCAACAATTCCGGGTTGACCACTTCGCTTTTTATATTCCAAGCGGCCTTTTTGGCACTTCAATGTTGGCCGGTCGCAGGTTTTAAATTGCCAAATATTGTTCCATGGCCAGCATTTCATCTACATTAAAACAGTATAAATCATGTGACTGTGATAAACATTTACGATCTGACCCTTTCGCTTTTCATATGCAAGGCGACCATTTATAATCAAAGTTATTTTTTTTTTGAACAAAACTACACAAAAGTTTCCATGATCGCAAAGAATTCTTGGTACTTTTATGTTAGCCGGAAGCAAATCTCAACAATAGCATTCTTTAACTCGCCAAGTTAGCATTTTCATGTTTCGCGTGGCATATTAAAATAAAGCTTTGATATTGAAATTAAATACACTCATTGCCATAAAAATTTACGCACCAAGAAAAAGACGTCCAAATGAAACGAAATTTTACACGCATAAGGACTACTGTGATATAAGTAAGTAAATAGAAAACCAAAGAAGAAGGATCATTTATTGCAGAAAAAAGCACAAATGAACGGAAATTTTGGTACTCTGTTGGACCCCCTCTAGCGCAAATGCACGATGCGATTCGAGCGGTCATTGAGGTATACAATTTCCGTTTCGATGTCCTGAGACATCTGGTTCCACAGTAGCTGTAAACGCGCCCCGAGTTCAACCAAACTCGAAGGGTGTCCAACTTGCCGTTCAAAATGATCTCAGATATGATCGATTTTTGACAAAACTAGGGATCGAGCAGGCCAGGGAAGGGTGGTAATGTGGCGGATGCAGGCTTGTAACATCCTTGCTGTGTGTGTCCGAGCTTTGTCTTGCTGAAAGATGGCTCTTAGGAGCCCTGCCACGAGTGGCAACACATGCGGCTGAAGGATGTCCTGCACGTACGCTGGGCTGTCATTGTGCAACGGATGAATATTAGGGGTGGCCGTGTATCGTAAGCAATGGCACCCCTTAGCATCACACCAGCTGTGGGAGCGGTGTGTCGCTGTAAAGTGAAGGCAGGATTGAGGCGTTCACCACGGGGCCTCCACACACGAACACAATTGTCATCGCTGCTCAAATTGAATCTAGACTCGTCGCTGAAGATGACGTGGTTCCATTCCGCTGCAGTCCAATCCCGTCGTGTGCGACTCCACTCCAGACGGAGGCGTCGGTGGGTGGGTGTCATTAGCAGCACACGTAAAGGGCGCCGCGATAACAGATGTACTTCAGCCAGGCGTCTTGCGATGGTTCGGAAAGACACAGGGTTCCGTAGTGAAGGTGCTGCCTGTGTCTGGTTAGCGGCCAATGAGGCAGTTGGCTCTACGCGTGCGTTCCGTCTGATGTGACGGTTTTCTCGAGGACTGTTCTGTCGAGGGCGTCCCGGGCCTGGTCGCCGTGTAAATGACGTCTCTTCAGTCCACAGGTCCCAAAACCTCCTCACACTAAAGTCAGAACGGTCTACTTGACGAGTTACTCGCCGAGCTGGCCACCCAGCTTCCATCATCCCGATGATTCTTCCCCTCTCGAACTCTGACAGCTGCTCAAATTGTCTTCGATGGCTGCGTAACGACATGTCTACCACAGCGTTTCCTTTACAAAAGAAAAGGTACACTCAGACAAGTTCTGCTTATCAGTTTTATACTCCAAGTAGGCGAAGTTTAACGCCCTCTAGTGGCATTACGCAATGCGCAATCACGCTGAATTTCTAATCATTTGCATATCTGCCTGATATGTACCTTCATGCCAAGTTTCGTTACGATCCCACAATTATTTCTTGGTGCGCAAATTTTTATGGCAATGAGTGTATCATGGTTTATGTGTTTTTAAGAAATAGGTGAAAGTTATGAATGTTAAATGTTTCGATTTTAAATTAAAGTTACGTATATTAAATAAAATGGGTAAAATGATTATATTTTAAATGAATTAATGAAATGAGAAAAAATGCGACAGGAACAATGTTTGACAATTTATCACCTGCGCCTAGCTAACATAAAAAAAAAAAAAAAAAAAAAAAAAAAAAAAAAACAGAGTTCTAGATTTCTCTATCAGAATCTTCTGATTTTACGAAGAATTGAGCCAGTAAATTAAATTGTGAATAAAAGTAACATGATACAATGGTTACCATACATTTAAGGGAGACCAAACTGATCGCCATTGGCGAATAGTGTATTTTAAATAAGGTCCTAATTTTCTAAATACACGATTTAATTTTAAAAAACGTTTAGTATGTATTACATCAAAGTAAAACAAAATAAGGAGCTCTCGTTGCAACACAAATGATCAGGGTCCATAAACCGCGTGTTTGGCACATGAAATAGACCAAAATTTGATTATGTTATACTGATTGAATTATTTCTTTTTTGATATTAGGAGGTATATATTGTACGATTTTAACAACAATTTTTGTATTTTGCTCTGATTTATATGACTTACACAAGCTCAAAGTTCGTATAATTCATAGTTTTGATGAACAATACGCAATTTCTGCTATTTTTACCTCAATTTACTATCTATTTTCAGTATTTTACAATGAGCGCAGTTTTGCAACACTTTTATTTTAACATATACCCGAAAAAAATATAAAAACTATTGCGAAATTGTACAATATTACCGTCTAATATTAAAAAGTGAAATAATTATGTCAGTATAACATAATCAAATTTTGGTCTGTTTTATGGGCCAAAAAACGCGGCTTATGGACCCTGATCCTTTAAGTGATTGCTCTATTTACAGACATGCCGTTTTGAATAGCCAGAACTAGTGATTCCATTTACCCTTGACTCTACTAAGGTCTATTTACCACCGCTTTGATAGATTCTATAGATTTCTACAAATATTGACATAAAAAGTATTTAATTAGCTTGATAATGGTAATATAGGATGAAAATGAAGTTTAGCCTAATAAGACCATGCCTTATAGAGGGGCTTTTTATAGGGGATTTTCGATTTTCACATACTTTACTTTCAAAGGCAAACAAGATTACAAATACAGAATATTTCAATACTAGTGTAAATACCCATCCTAGGACGGTGGGTAAAAATTGTGTTTTTCACTTAAAATTTGATAAACTGATAAAAAAATAATTGACAAATGGAAGCGTTTAGATGATCAAAGTTCGGCTAGTTTATGTTCTAATAAACACACAATTAGCTTTTACAATATTTCTGGGCAAACCAGGTTTTCCGGCTAATATACTATAACAAAATTAAGATTTCTTAATAAAAGAAAAAAATAATAAATATGCAATAAAAGTGCGTAATTAAAACAGTCTGCTGCAACTATTGAAATAATACTATTTTCTTTTTAATAACACTTTGAAATTGTATTTTTATCGTTTACCCCCCCTTCCCCCCAATTTTTTTAAAAATATGTATATTGATTAATAAATAAGTATCGCGGTTGAATCCCATCCGTCTAATCCCCTAAGCTTCTGTCCTCCTAATGCAAAGCTATAAATAAAAAATTATTAACTTTACTTTTCGTATAAATAATAATTTTTTACTTTTAAAATATGGAATATCTTTGGTCTTTTTTAAGTATAAATTTACATACACCTGTATATAGAAAGAGAAAATATAAGTAATGTGTAATTTAAAAATAAGTTACAAAATGCCAGGATATTATTTCGGGGACGGGGGGGGGGGGCGACTAATCCCGTAAGTTTCTGTCCTCCTGATGCAAAGCTATAAATAAAAAATTATTAACTTTACTTTTCGTATAAATATTAATTTTTTACTTTTAAAATATGGAATATGTTTGATTTTTTTAAAGTTTAAATTTATATAAACCTGTATATAGAAAAGGAAAATATAAGTAATATGTAATTTAAAAATAAGTTACAAAATAATAAATCTAAAATATTTAAATTGATTACTTTTTTTAAAAGAAAGTCAGTTTTATCAATTTTTTGCAGGAAATAAAGGGATATTTTAAAAAATACCATATCATTGTTTTCCGTGATTAAAATTCCTTACATGTCGCAAAGAAAATTTCATATGATTGCAACTTAATACTTGAAATAATCTCAGTTAGGAAGAAGTGTCTACCACTGCTCAGTTATCAGGATTTGTAACCTTGAGAAGTAATCGCGGGATTCTTGTTTCTTGTCAACCAATGGGAGAATGGAACCTTTCACCCTTGAGTCTCCTCCTCGGAGACTGGTAAGATTGATGGATTCGCCCCGCCCTGCGTTACACTGCTTTTTATTATATAGAGATACATTCTAAAAGATCGTTAAATTATCTCAAACATCATGCAAAAATTCTAAAATTAAATCAATAAGTTTTGATGATTTCATTTTAATGTTTAGTTACTGTTTTAAACAATGACGTGTAGAAAGATTCAATTGTCCAAAAATGACGACGAAGTAGGTATGGATTGCGTTTGAAACTATCCTTGCTTGGCAAAGACACACAAACTGCCATTTGTCGGTCCGAGATCATTCCTTACGAGATATAGGCTGATGGTCTTATTTAGAGCATAACCATATTTGGTATATGTACCTTATTTAAATTCTTTAAATGATGAGGAGATTTCCGGATAATGTCATTGTAAAAATCATCCTTGTTGCTCAGTCAAATATAGCTGGGGCATTCTCACAATTTTTTTACTTTTAAGTCCCTGAATAATAATTTTTATTTTAGTATATATTCTTGTGGGTTTTTTTTTCATATACTGCGGAACATCCCATTGCATGACTGCTTAATATTAATGAGATAAATACGTTTTGGATGATGTTGGCGGTCCAAATATCCGGGAAACTCCTATACCGTCCCGTGTCCCTGATGCTCATTTTTAAGTTCGGAGCTGTCTGTAAAAAATTGTTTCAATAAAAGTAATTCGATGTAATTTTTTTTTCCAAAACTGGGACTATTGTTTTATATAAATATGCAGCAAAAAATTAACCTGCACACATTTTCACGGTTGTTATTATTTTTTTAACTCTGCCCCTAGTTTTTAGATTCCTTACCATACCTCTTCTAAAATTACACAGAAAGACACTTCAGATGCAGCCACAGAATTTTTTCCATGTTTTTTCTCTAGCAGAAGTATGCTAGAGAAAAAATGTCTAAAATTCTTTGACAGGAAATTTACTGCAGAATTTAAATCAGTATTTAAATATCAATTTCAAACATTGGGCTTTATTGGTAGTCTTACCGTCCACCAAGATTTTTTCCTGCACTTTTAGAGGCATATATATATATATATATATATATATATATATATATGTTTAATCCAGTGTAAATAACTGTTTCTAAAAATCAATGAACATTGTGGCTATCACTTAGTCTTAACATAATTTGTATAAAAATATGTGTTAATTTTTAATACCGTCCTATCTTTACCATCCTTTTTTTTCCCTTGCCGTCCCTTTTTTTCTATATTTTCGCTTTTTTCTATCTTACCGTCCCTTCTTTAACATCCCTTTAAGACAATGTTATACCAAAATTTTGTACTAAAAATACTACATTGTTATTATTTCTTATTTGATTGTTCTGTGGGTACTATGCAAATTCATTATAAGTGAAAATTTAGAAGAAAATAAAAAGTTTTAGTGGTAAAATGGTAAGGAAAATTAAACTCGCAAGTTTGACTTAAACTTTAGTTAAATATTTTTTTTTGTTGTTGTTGTTGCTGATCATTTTTTCTTTATTTTGAATCATTAAGGCGTTCGTCTATCAGGTTGAAATGTTATTTTAGAGAGTTTAATTTCACCTGATTTTTATTCCTGAAAGTCAAAAGATTGTGAAAATGCCCCAGCTATAGTTTAATTAGGATATATGGACAAAATATAATTACTTTACATTAATTTAAATATATTCTCTTACATTATCGACTTCTAAAATGAGTAGTAAAATTGAAATTTCGAATGAATTTAATTTCCAAATTTTAAATATATATATATTTTAAGGATTAAGAAAGAACACAAAGCACTAGAGGGGGGGATAAATACTATACCACAAAAAAGGAATTTAAAGCTTTTATTATATAGTAGCGAAAAATACGCTCTTCGCAAGGAGAGAATGAAACAGAATATACTTATCACTCTAAAAGATAGAAAAACGCGGGTTCCATCGAAGAATATGACACATGTAATATTATATCGGGGAGTTTAACAATAAAAATAAAACATATGAAAATGAGGTTTTAAAGGAACTGGGTGTTTCACATTTATTTTCAGCCTAGGCAAAGATTAATGTATCACATCAGAAAGGTAAATCAAGTAATTTCTAAAATTAACTTTTTGTAACCAGAAAACGTTATTCGGTACTTTTATGTTAGCCTCGCGCAAATCTCGCCAATGAGATTTCTCTATCCAATATCAATTTATATTTTTCGTAAGTGAAAAATTAGAAGCAATGCTTTGATAATGAAATAAAATGTTTTGGTGTAAGGAATTATTTCTTATTATTTTTATTTTTTTAATGAAATATATGAAAGGTATGCATGTGATATAGCTAATATATATACATTAAATGTATGTTCTTTAATAGAAATGAATGAAATCTTTATATTTTAAATTAAGTGATTGAAATACAAATGATGGCAATGAGAACAATATTTGGCGATTTATTAATTGCGCCTGAATAACATAAAGTACCATTTATTTCAAAATGCTTTTTTTTTTTTTAAATAGCGCATATGAAGGTTTTGAACTTTGTGTTTGAATTTAATTTAGAAACAAATAAATTCTTTATTAGTGTCTCAGCGCTGTGCAAAGAAACAAATTGGACAAACAAAGTAATCGTTTGACAGCTTTACATTTATTGAAATTCAAAGGATAACTAAATAAATATTAATCATATAAACTAAAAAATATTTGAAATATCTATACGAGATTCTTTAAGAATTGTAAAATTAATAAATTCTCATAGGGACACAGTACATCAATATGCATTATGAGAACGTATACGGGGCATTCTCACAATATTTTGACTTTCATGTCCCTGAATAATAATTTTTTATTTAATAAACTTTTTTTTTTCATATTGTGGGGAACATCTCATTGCATGATTGCATAACAATATTAACGAGATAAATAAGTTTTGGACGATGTTGGGGTTCCAAATACCAGGGAAACTCATCTACCGTCACGTGTCCCTGATGCTGATTTTTAAGTTTGGAGCTGTATGGATAAAATTGTTTCAATAAAAATAATTCTATGTAATTTTTTTCTGAAACTGGAAGTATTGTTTATATAAATATGTAGCTAAAAATTAACCTGCACACATTTTTACGGTTGTTATTATTTTTCAAACTCTGTAACTGGGTTTTAAATTCCTTACCATCCCTCTTCCAAAATTATACAGAAAATCATTTCAGATGCAGCCACAGAATTTTTCTCAAGTTTTTTCTTATGCAGAAGTATGCTAGAGAAATACTGTCTAAAATTCTTCGGCAGGAAGTTTACTGTAGAATTTAAATATCAATTTCAAGCATCGTGGCTTTATTGGTAGTCTCACCGTCCCCAAGGTTTATTCCTGCACTTTTCGAGGTAAATTATAAAAAAATAATTTAATCCAGTGTTAACAACTGTTTCTAAAAATCAATGAACATTGTGGCTATCACTTAGTCTTAACATGATTTTCCTAAAAATAGGTGGTAATTTCCCTTAACGTTTCATCCTTACCGTACCTTTTCTTACCATTTCGTCCCTTTTATCCAATACCATCCCCTTTTTTTACCTTACCGTCCCTTCTTTAACACACCTTTAAGACAATGTTATGCAAAAATTCTGCATTAAAAGTACTACATTGTTATTATTTCTTATTTGAATGTCCTGTGGGTACTATGCAAATTCATTATAAGTAAAAATTTAGAAGAAAATAAAAAATTATAGGGGTAAAACAGTAACGTAAATTTAACTCGCAAGTTTAACTTAAACCTCAGTTAAATAAAAAAATTTTCGCTGTTGACCATTTTTTCTTTATTCTGAATCATTAAGGCATTCGTCTATCAGATTAAAATGTTATTTTAGCAAGTTTAATTTCGCCAGATTTTTTTTCCCCAAAAGTCAAAAGATTTTGAGAATGCCCCATACGTTTTTAAATTAAAAATAAATTTACACACGACTGTCAACAATCGATAACGGATAAAGGAAACTTCGCTAGAAAAGAAGTGTAATATGTGTGGACAAATAATTGAAATTTTTGTTGTTATATTGTGCTGTACTTAGAGAGTCCAATGTCCAAATTTTGGTACCTATCCGAAATGAAATACTAAAATCATTTTTTAAATAGTCAATTATAAAATTTACTATCAAATGTGAGACACACTTCAGAAATTGTTGTGAATATAAGCAAGAACGAAAAATCATACATCGAGCGTAGATTATGAAACATTTTCAAACACTAATGAAATATTGTTATGAAATTTCATTTTTCTCAAATTCTAAAGATATATCTAAACTAGAAAACAGGAATTCTGCTTTTACAGAATTTAGTCTCGCCCCCGATGAAAATAGTACAAAATAAATTTAATGTTTAAAACTTCAAACACACGCTTTTATTGTATATAAAATGACGTCATTCGCATCCGCTGAAGATTTCCACATTTACGACCCAGTCATAAAAAACATCTGCAGAAAAATATGCATTTGACGTCACTATTGCAGAATGTTACACAAATACAGCAAAAAGGAATTTCGTCCTTCAATAAACTCGGCAAAACAAATCGGCTATCTCATGATTCATATACCTAAATGTATCTGTAACATTAATATGGATACTTAAAATTAAATATCGTTTATAATAGCTCCATGTTTTAACAGAAATCATTCATTTATATTTTTTAAAATAGAACATACTTTAAATATTTTTTTTCCAGTTGTTATAGGAAAATTGGAACAAAAAGATATAATTACTATTTTCCAATTATTTTTTCTTTACTTTCTACAGAGATGAAGTACTTGAATTGCCAAAATTAACCAAATAGCGCTAAAAAAATGCACAGATATAGCATAAAAATTATTCCACTAAATGTTTCGCCAAGCAACCGCAAGTACTCATAAGGCCTTGCGGTTGCTTGGCGAAACGTTTACTGAAAGTATTTTTAATGTTTTTTAATAAAACTGCATTCAATTCTGTCTTATTTTATATAATCTTTTAAAAGTTTCAAATCCAGACATTAAACATATGTATATTACAATCTTCCGGTTTGTAAAATTTACTGAAAAACAAAAAAAAACAAAAAAAAAAAACAGGTAGATTGGGTGAACGTATTGAAAATTTTAGACTTTAGTACAATTTTCTTGTTAAGACCACCCTAAGCTTATTCTTTTAACTTAAATTGGTAGAAGACATAATTTCCATTTGAATTGCTCTGTAAGGATTTTTGGTACACTTTGATGATTAAAATCTATGGGGTGTTTTTTTATCCAACTGCACATTACAATAAAAACAAACAAACAAACAACAGCAACAAAAAAATCCACTTACTTCCGACTGAGCCGGAAAGATTAGTTTTCTTATTGCACAATTTCTCTTCGGTAAATAGCTCAAAAACGTTCAGTACAACATGATTACTTTCCGTAAAATGAAATATTAACCGGAAACAAAAGCTGAATTATTTATATTGTTTTAAGTGCAAGCGAGTTAATGTTTTTGAAATCGCACTGCATGCATTAAAGATACATAAAAAAGCATAACTTAAATAAAAAAACAACATAAAAAATCAGTAACTTAAGATATAATTTACAAACAATTTGAAACAATATTTTTGTTTCTATTCGTCAGTGGAAAATTTTAAATTCAGCGATGTTTAGAAGTATAAAAAATATAGTAAACGCGATTTTTTTAAATTAGGTAAATCCACGGTTTGTATGACGTCAGCGTTACTTACAGACATGTTTTTGTTTTATAATATACATAGTGTTTTAATGCAAGCAATTATTTATAGTTTATTGTACAGCCATCATCAGATACAGTAAGATATTTATTTTAACCTGAGTTTATAACCTATCGAAAGTTCATTAAAATATGTTGTCTTGTTAGTTTTATTTGTTGTTTCAGCCTAATTAAAGTAATCGACTTATTGTAATTGCTTCAAAACTATCCCCCTTAGTTTTCTTTTAAATGGTTTTTTTTTTAGTTGTTGGTGCTGTTAAATCATGGTGTTGAATAACTTGATCACGGTACACTTGATAATATATTTTTTCTCAATCGTTATTTTTTTTATACAATATTTATATAAACCATACACCTTAAAATGTATTTTTGACACAATGTTTTTTAATTATAAAATGTTCTTTCGTGTAACCACGTAAAAATAATTTAATATAAATGAAACGATAAAATACTGCATGAAAACATATTTATTTAAAATTTCCGCGTTTTTACCATCATGTGTAATCAAAATTTTAGGTATAACAAAATACTTTATTTCATTGAATGCATCCCAAAGCCATATACTAATGTGGAGTACAAAATAAATGCGTCAAACTCCATTCGGGATTAGTGTCATTTAATCTGATAAATACTGTTCGTGATTATAATGTATGATAACTGCGCAAATTACTCTTATCTTGCATTGAATCCGCGTTAAATGCTATTAATTGTAGACTGATCATTCAAGGAATATCAACTGAACCATACAGATAGGCATAAATCTATAATCCTGTAACTATAAAAATTTTAAAATATTAAATGAAATTATACAATGCATCCACTCTCAACGGTGTCCAAGATAATTTCTAAATCTTTAGTCATAGATATATAGTAGGGCCAATTACAAAAATGTTTAAATGTGGTAAAGAAGTATTTTAAAAGTGATTTGTGTCAATAAAAACATTTCTTAAAAAGTTATAAAATTTATATTTGTAATATGGTCCCCCGGTCCTAAAAGTAATATTTAGTAAAACTGTCCTATTACACTGAGAAGTGAGACAATAAAAAAGTCTCATTTTTGAAATATAAATAATCGTCAGATGTAAAAAAATAATAATAGTTGGGAGTAAAATTAACAATACAATATAAATCTGAAATCTATTTTCATTCTCATATATTAAAGGAAAATACACAACTTATCTAAAAATATAAGGGAAAATACAGAATTTTTGTTAAAAGAAATTATGCGAAAAAACAGCTTCGTTTAATTACAAAATGAAACACGTTAAAATATAATTATTTTAACAAAAATTATATTTACTTAAAAAAACATATTACTTCTTAAGGCTGTTCTCAAATCCAAGAGGGCAACTTTATGACATACTAAGTTTTAATTTATTTTTGTTCGGAAATGCATGAAACTGGGAGGTTTAGTTGTTTAGAATTTATGTAATAATCCTGTTTTTTTTTTTTTTTTTTTTTTTTTTTGTGTGTGTGTGTGTGTGTTTTGCAAACGCAGTAGATCGTTCAGAAATTAGTGTCAAAGTGAGCGTTTTGAACCGAATTTCTACGCGAAAGTAGAATAACCACTTAAAAAGGGCGAAAAACGTGTTTGTCACACGATAAAAATCGCTTATAACTCAATAGGTAATTTATTTATCAAAAAATGGAAAGCATAGTTCGATTCCAAATCGCTTCCATGGTCAGGCTGTCCAATTTTTCATCTTCCCGGTACAAATTGAATTTGTGAATGTGTCAAAACGTTTTGCGCTTGTTGAGCAGATCAGTTGAGAACAGCCTTAATACTTCTACGATGTGACTACTTCCAGTTAAAATGTAGATACACTCGAAATGAATTCTTCTAATACTTTAAGTACTTTCTGTACGACTCCTCGCAGCATGGCCCAGACTATCTGTGTTCAGATGCAGAAAATTGGTATAAGTCATGCAATTCAAAGTTTCATAACTCGGGTCAATTTAAGTGTTAGATAAATGGGACTTTTTTTTTTTTTTTTTTTTTTTTGTCTTACTTGTGATTGTAATAGGAATTTTGACTAAAAATCACTTATAGGTAAGGAGAACAGTATATAAAATTAAATTTCATATCTTATTAAGAAATGCTTTTATTGACCAAAATACCTTTTAAAATCCCTTTTTTTTTACATCATTTAAAACATTTTTATTACTGGAACTATATGTCTGTGACTAACAGTTTAGAAATTAGCCATTAGGCAATGTTGAGAGTGGACACTATGTATTTATAAGCATTGAAATAAAAAGATACAATATTTGCTGTGTTAAAGTATATATTTTTATACACAAAATTACGTATTATCATTTGCTTCCATTCGTTCTTAAAAAATATAGTATGAAATTTAGCACAAGATTTAAATGTGAGTTAATTTGAAAATAATTTAATACTGATTAAGAATAAATGCTCATATCAGAAAATATTTGCAAAGTATAGCTTCTCCAACAAGAATTCAAACGTAATACGTATTTCTAGTTCTAAAATTCGCAAAATTTTTACACCCAATTTTACTATTATGCTTTTTTTAAAAACTTGTTAAATATAAGCTAATTTACGTTTTACGAACGACGATAATTTTTAGAATTGTATTCTAAGTTTCGAATAAATGCACACAAATAAAAATTAATTCAAGAATATAACCCTTATTTTTAAAAAATAAATTCGCTTACCTGGAATTCCCCAAAATAAATGTTTGACATGGTAATGTTATAAAAAGTTTGTTTGTAATGTACTATAAATTGAGCGAAATGAACTTTCAAATATAATGTAACGCATGGACATCAGGGTGGAACGAAAAAAATATTTTTTTTATTTCGATAGGTAATAGGGATAAAAAGTTGTCTAATGCTTTTGTTAAGACAGTGTTAAAATATTTTAACAAACGTAATATATTTAGAGTTGCCGCAAAAGACTTGAATATATGTATTTTTAAGTAGATTTTACGAATTTTGATAAATTTCGTTTAGTAAAAAAAAATATTTTAAATACCAAATGCCTGTTTTCAATTTTTTAAATAATACACATAAACTACTTTACATTAGATATTTACAGTTTTTTACTGCATACCTTTAATATTTATGCTACTAAATCTTGCATCTATTAACTTCCATTTTTTTTTTTTTTTTTTTAGATTTTAACAGTATTTCGTAATGACATTTCGATTAACCTTACTTTTAACTTAAAACGCGGCAAAACATTTTTTAGATCTGAAAATTAATAGTCAAATGGAGAATAGTACTTGTTTTGAAGTGATCTAAATTCAGGCGGAATATTATTGCCTGGTGTAGGGTGGCGGAGGAGGAAGAGAAGCGTTTAACTGTAGCAATGGTCTGGTCGCATGTTTCTGTCGTCAGTCAGTGCAGGCAAACGAATCGTTTGAGTAACAAGTTGAGTCAATTTAAGTGTTAGATAAATGGGACTTTTTTTTTTTTTTGTCTTACTTGTGATTGTAATAGGAATTTTGACTAAAAATCACTTATAGGTAAGGAGAACAGTATATAAAATTAAATTTCATATCTTATTAAGAAATGCTTTTATTGACCAAAATACCTTTTAAAATCCCCCTTTTTTTACATCATTTAAAACATTTTTATTACTGGAACTATATGTCTGTGACTAACAGTTTAGAAATTAGCCATTAGGCAATGTTGAGAGTGGACACTATGTATTTATAAGCATTGAAATAAAAAGATACAATATTTGCTGTGTTAAAGTATATATTTTTATACACAAAAATCATCACAAATATTACATTTGCTTCCATACACAATATTATCATTTGCTTCCATTCGTTCTTAAAAAATATAGTATGAAATTTAGCACAAGATTTAAATGTGAGTTAATTTGAAAATAATTTAATACTGATTAAGAATAAATGCTCATATCAGAAAATATTTGCAAAGTATAGCTTCTCCAACAAGAATTCAAACGTAATACGTATTTCTAGTTCTAAAATTCGCAAAATTTTTACACCCAATTTTACTATTATGCTTTTTTTAAAAACTTGTTAAATATAAGCTAATTTACGTTTTACGAACGACGATAATTTTTAGAATTGTATTCTAAGTTTCGAATAAATGCACACAAATAAAAATTAATTCAAGAATATAACCCTTATTTTTAAAAAATAAATTCGCTTACCTGGAATTCCCCAAAATAAATGTTTGACATGGTAATGTTATAAAAAGTTTGTTTGTAATGTACTATAAATTGAGCGAAATGAACTTTCAAATATAATGTAACGCATGGACATCAGGGTGGAACGAAAAAAATATTTTTTTTTATTTCGATAGGTAATAGGGATAAAAAGTTGTCTAATGCTTTTGTTAAGACAGTGTTAAAATATTTTAACAAACGTAATATATTTAGAGTTGCCGCAAAAGACTTGAATATATGTATTTTTAAGTAGATTTTACGAATTTTGATAAATTTCGTTTAGTAAAAAAAAAATATTTTAAATACCAAATGCCTGTTTTCAATTTTTTAAATAATACACATAAACTACTTTACATTAGATATTTACAGTTTTTTACTGCATACCTTTAATATTTATGCTACTAAATCTTGCATCTATTAACTTCCATTTTTTTTTTTTTTTTTAGATTTTAACAGTATTTCGTAATGACATTTCGATTAACCTTACTTTTAACTTAAAACGCGGCAAAACATTTTTTAGATCTGAAAATTAATAGTCAAATGGAGAATAGTACTTGTTTTGAAGTGATCTAAATTCAGGCGGAATATTATTGCCTGGTGTAGGGTGGCGGAGGAGGAAGAGAAGCGTTTAACTGTAGCAATGGTCTGGTCGCATGTTTCTGTCGTCAGTCAGTGCAGGCAAACGAATCGTTTGAGTAACAAGTTGAGTCAATTTAAGTGTTAGATAAATGGGACTTTTTTTTTTTTTTTTTTTTTTTTTTTGTCTTACTTGTGATTGTAATAGGAATTTTGACTAAAAATCACTTATAGGTAAGGAGAACAGTATATAAAATTAAATTTCATATCTTATTAAGAAATGCTTTTATTGACCAAAATACCTTTTAAAATCCCTTTTTTTTTACATCATTTAAAACATTTTTATTACTGGAACTATATGTCTGTGACTAACAGTTTAGAAATTAGCCATTAGGCAATGTTGAGAGTGGACACTATGTATTTATAAGCATTGAAATAAAAAGATACAATATTTGCTGTGTTAAAGTATATATTTTTATACACAAAATTACGTATTATCATTTGCTTCCATTCGTTCTTAAAAAATATAGTATGAAATTTAGCACAAGATTTAAATGTGAGTTAATTTGAAAATAATTTAATACTGATTAAGAATAAATGCTCATATCAGAAAATATTTGCAAAGTATAGCTTCTCCAACAAGAATTCAAACGTAATACGTATTTCTAGTTCTAAAATTCGCAAAATTTTTACACCCAATTTTACTATTATGCTTTTTTTTAAAACTTGTTAAATATAAGCTAATTTACGTTTTACGAACGACGATAATTTTTAGAATTGTATTCTAAGTTTCGAATAAATGCACACAAATAAAAATTAATTCAAGAATATAACCCTTATTTTTAAAAAATAAATTCGCTTACCTGGAATTCCCCAAAATAAATGTTTGACATGGTAATGTTATAAAAAGTTTGTTTGTAATGTACTATAAATTGAGCGAAATGAACTTTCAAATATAATGTAACGCATGGACATCAGGGTGGAACGAAAAAAATATTTTTTTTATTTCGATAGGTAATAGGGATAAAAAGTTGTCTAATGCTTTTGTTAAGACAGTGTTAAAATATTTTAACAAACGTAATATATTTAGAGTTGCCGCAAAAGACTTGAATATATGTATTTTTAAGTAGATTTTACGAATTTTGATAAATTTCGTTTAGTAAAAAAAAATATTTTAAATACCAAATGCCTGTTTTCAATTTTTTAAATAATACACATAAACTACTTTACATTAGATATTTACAGTTTTTTACTGCATACCTTTAATATTTATGCTACTAAATCTTGCATCTATTAACTTCCATTTTTTTTTTTTTTTTAGATTTTAACAGTATTTCGTAATGACATTTCGATTAACCTTACTTTTAACTTAAAACGCGGCAAAACATTTTTTAGATCTGAAAATTAATAGTCAAATGGAGAATAGTACTTGTTTTGAAGTGACCTAAATTCAGGCGGAATATTATTGCCTGGTGTAGGGTGGCGGAGGAGGAAGAAGAGCGTTTAACTGTAGCAATGGTCTGGTCGCATGTTTCTGTCGTCAGTCAGTGCAGGCAAACGAATCGTTTGAGTAACAAATGTTTTTATGCTGTTCTTTACAGGATTTTGTTTTGTATATGAATATGTCAGTTTGAATATTTGTATAATAATTTATTAGTTAATACTGTATCTTTAGAGTGATGGCAGCGTCAAGACCAGTTCAGACCAGACAAAAGTTAGAATGCCCAATTTTTGTGTACCATAAGCAATTAAGTGATATAAGATTTTCAACTTATTATGACAGTATGAAATATTATCTTTATATTCGACATGAGCTGAAACCAGACAAAACATCAAAAGAACAAACGGTGAGTGAAATACTTGATATACTTATTAAGAAAGTTGAATCTATTTGGCCGTCAGCATCTATTCCTGTAGTATCTCGCACTCGCATGTTAGAAATGGGAAAAACCTATCACGATAAATACAGTAGCATTTTAAGATCAAAATGTAGAAAAGGTACAGAAAATTGTGATTTGATTGCAGTAAAAGCTTTAAATGAAAGCAAACGTCTTTTTATGTAGCAAACTGTAAGTGCAAAGAATATCCTGCCTGTAAGTGCGAAAAAAAGAAAAAAAAAAGTACCTAAACTTGAGAAAGATTTTTTACTTGTCCAAAGAACAGTGATAAAAATGTGTATAATTGGAGTCTATAAAGTTATTTCCAAGATTTTAAAACAAAGAAAAGAGAGGAAGCAACAGGTAATACAGCAACAATTAAAGTATAACTACCATCAGAAATTGGTAGTTAAGGCTACTAGAAAAGCTGAAAATGATGTAATTCAATCAGATCCTGAGCAAACATTTAAAGGAACCTTAATATGCAATCCCAAAAATTCCTCTACTTCTTTTTTGGATTCAACTACAAGCGAGCAAATGCGAAAATGTAGCACTTCCAACAGTAGCAAGTACTTGTGACCGAACTGGGGTTTCAGGTAGAGTTGCTGCGACTATCGCAAGTGCTGTTTTTAAAGATGTTGGAATGATTACAGAGGAGAACAACAGTAAGGTAATTGATAGGATGAAAATTTGAAGAGAGACAGACAATAATCGAACAAAAGAGATAGTAAGAAAAGCCTTAACCAAGTTGGAGATAATATAGGTTTATTTTGTATGGAAGAAAAGATAAAACAATTGTGCAAGATAAAAAGGGAAACACATTTTACAAAAAGACTGTCATCGAAGAACATATTCCTTTAGTAAAAGAGCCCAATTCACTTTTTCTAGGACATGGTACCCCTGCTTTTGGAACAGGTGAAGCTATAAAAAACAGCATAATAACGTACTTTAATGGTAACAATCATTTGAACATATCAACTGTAACTGCTATTGGGTGTGATGGGACAGCCACAAACACTGGAGTTAATATCGGTGTGATTTCATTAACAGAAAAAGATCTAAATAAGCCACTGCAATGGCTGATTCGTTTGTTACACTTAAAGGAATTACCTTTGCGCCGCCTGTTTCTTGAATTAGATGGAAAAACAAAGGGTCCTAAGGAAACAACTTGGCGGGAAACAACTTGAAAATTGCAACGAACCTCTAGCGGTTAAGTTCTTGCCACTAAAATTTCAAAAATTCCAATGGCCGCAATTTTGAAACAAGATGGCGGATGAAACTGGCCAACGAACTTGGTCGAGACATACGTACTATGCATATGAAAAATTTCATCCAAATCGGTTCAAAAATTCGAGAGTTACAGCATGACAAAATTCAGATATAAATATATATATAGTATATATATAATTTTATTAATATTATTAATATTTATTGTTAATTTATTAAAATTAAAACATTGAATACGGTTAAATAAAATAAATGATCTTTTTTTGTGTTTTATTATTCTTTTCAATTAAGTGAATTATTATCTTTGTCAAAATACTTTTGAGTGCTACTGTATTATTTAAAAAACTGTGTTTGAACAAATATTTGTAAGCAAAAAAGTAATTACAACAGTTAAATTCAAATTGATATTACATCTTGATTTTTTTTGAAAAAGAATTCATTTATTTCAATTTTTCAGAAAATTAATGCATAAATTTACATCAATTAAATTTAATATTATCGTTGTTATAGTAAAGAAACATCTATAGATTGCTGTTAAAAACAATATTTGATTTTAAAAATGTGAAAATAAAACAGTGAAAAAACTTATAATTGTATGTTAAATTTGGACTTTTTGTAAAAAGATCATTATTTTTAAGGCTCTTGCGGCACCTCAAGATATAAATTTAGAACGAAAAAGCTTCGTAGTTTTATTGTTAACATACAAAGACAACTTTTAATTGCTATTAGAAAATTATTTGCTGAAAAAAATATTTGGCCCTATACTTTCGTTCCACCCTTATGGACATACAGAAATAGACGTCTTCAATAATTCATTTAGTATGTGGTAAACAAAATTCAGGATATAACGTTAATTTTGTAGATACGTGAATGCCGATTCAAATGTGGCAAAATATATATGCTAATTTATTATATTTATTATAATTGTAAAATATATTACTATTATTTTCTAAATTAAACAATTGTTTCAAATTCAACCTAAGCATTAAATTTGTAACAGGGTATTTACCAAATTAAGAGAAAGACAATTGAAATTGTAAATTATCTGAGTGCGCGTGGGTTTAAATAATTTATCGAGTGTTATTATATGGCATTATTAATAAATCAAAAGACGAAGTAGAGACGTAAAATTTTTTAAAGAGAAAAAAAACGCAATTGCTTGTGAAATATATGAATTATTTTCGTATACGCATGTAACGCACATTTATTGCAAGTATGTTTCTGTGAAAGTACATGCATTTATACTATGCAGTATGATAAAAAACCTAAAAATCGTATAAAATATCAAAATACAGTATATTGTTAAAATGTCCCACTTCAAAGAAATCTATGTGCACCTTTCTATTTTGAAGGCTATCTTTTAGGATAATATAGACGGTTTCTCTGAATAACAAACAGCGATAGTCTATTTACAATCCGGTGGCAGGATTTTACGCAGACTATAACTTCTTCGCACATCTACCTTAAAAAGGACTTTCTTTCTGCTTACAAAGCTAAAAATGTACGTCACGTGTGCTTGCTGTCTAAAGCATAACGATTTTTTTTTTTTTAATTTTTCTGGAGGTATATTATTCTTAACCCACAATCTTTATACACTGATGCATATATAAAATTTGAACTAAAATAGTTACAAATTAAATAAAAAGGTGATTAAGATTTATCTACTCTTCCATTACAAAAGAAGTAGTCTTAAAAACTTAAAACCATTGATTTAAAAAACATAGTAAAGAAAGCTGTTTTATTTACCCTGAGATCTTTCGATCACAACCGTGATCATTTTCAAGGGGACAGTTTTACTAGAGTGCCGCTTTCACTGAGCTAATTATTTACTATTACACTGTGCTATTTATTATAGGTATGTAAACATTACAGTGAAAGAGACAATCTAGTAAAATTAGCCACTTGAAAATGGTCATGTTTGTGATCGAAAGATCTCGGGGTTTATCTAACATATGTCTTTACATATGTTTTTAACATAAATGGATTTAAGTTTTTGAGACCATTTCATTTGTAATGGAATAGCAAATAAATTTTAAGCACCTTTTCTGTAAATTGATAATTAGTTTACTTATATTAACGCAAGATGAATGTGACATTCTGTTCTGAACTTATTTTGATTTTTTTCTATTATATAAATTTTTAATTTTTGAAAACAATACTTAAATAATTTTATATAAAAATTTCTATGCACATTTGTAATACAGTGTGTGAGAACCCCATACTACAATCTTTAAAGGAAGGCAGATAACATCGACAGGAAACAATGTTATATAGAATATGCATGGACGCACTCAAGCGCTCTGTGCTAGCGCAGATTCTGCGTGATGGATCAGTTGCATGGCTCTCCATATGATTAAATTAGTATTGTATTATTTCTGTGGTAGATTCATATAACATTCCGTGCAAAGCACACATTGTTTCTGAAATAAACATTGTGAAAAGAACATCACATATCTGTAAAACTTCAGATATGCGTTCCGGACACAACATTTTTTATGCACAATCAACAACAACTACAACAACAAAAATAGAATAAAAGAAAATAAAAGAAGAATACTAGAAAACAGGAATTCTGCTTTTTCAGAATTTAGTGTCGCCCACGGTGAAATAAAAAATATAAATACAAATAGTACAAAACATATTTCAGTTTTAAGACCAAAAATACACGCTTTTATGTTATATAAAATGACGTCATTTGCTTCCGCTGAAGAACTCCACATTTAAGATCCAGTCCTAAAGAAAATCTAAAGAAAAGTAGGTATATGGCGTCACCTTATATAAATAAGAGGAAATAAATCACACAAATATTCTTTAAAATACATTTTTTATAGCAGACGGTATTCTTAGCATAGCACGTATATTAATTTTTTTTCAGTTGTTATGAGAAAATGGCAAGAAAATGTATAGTAATCTATTAATTTTCCAACTAGTTTCCCTTTACTTTCTATAGAAATGGAGTACTTCAGTTGCCAATATTACAGAAATGACATTAAAAGCTACAAAAAATTAATATCTCAAAAATTAATTGAGATGCAGTTTTTAAACAAATTGCAGTTAAAAGTATTTTTTTCCCTATAAGAATGTGTAAAATATGAAAATGTGCGACGTTTAGAAGTTAAAAAAGTTGCAGTAGAGTTGATCAGTATCTAACAGTACAATGATACGTCTGCTTCGTTTTCGGCTGGCTTATGTAATGTAACGGTATTTTTTAGTGACAAAACTTTAATTATTGCCTGAAAAAAATAGCATATCGGGGGCTAAAAGAGACACTATTAAATCTGACGCAAATTGTCGTATAAAAATGAGACTGGTAACAATTGTTTTCTTAATAACGGCTATTAACAATTTTTCTACTTAAATTTTGATTCAAAGCATTAAAAAAAAATCAAGTTTTCTAAAGACAAAATTGTTAAATTTTATTGTTTAGAATACTATTTACGTATTATAATGTTATAAGTTATGGAAAAAATCGCTTGGATGCTTTCTTTTAAAAAATAATTTAAATTACATCTGTGAATACCAGCAGGTATTGTAAATTTGACGTCTGGCATTCAGTGAATTTCGAGATATTGGCCAATATTGATCGGGACATTGGCCAATATTGATCGGGACATTGGCCGATATCAGTGTGCTAACCGGATCTCACAGTCGTAGATTTCACTTGCCGACAAAGAGATGGACACACGTCACAGCGCATGTGCTAAGTCCCAGTCCCCCATTGGGTTGCCATATTTCTACCACACAGCACCTTAGTTACTTCAATAATCCATTGAGAAACCAATCGGCACTGCAACCACATTTCGAAGACTCTTGGTTCCAAATGCTACCGTTTTTTCACCCTAATCTTCCAAACGGCACCTTTAAGTCACCTTCAGTTTTAATAGTGTAGAAATTCAACAAAACTTTAAGCTTTTGATAACTAACTCCTAATTTTTAGATAGTATTTGCATTTTTCGGCAACTTTTACTTTCGGATACCAAAATGGGAAGACTTTTGCTCAAGTACTCTAGGAATTATAAATACACTGCTCAAAACAATTAAAGGATATTGCAGTTTTAGGTGGATTTTGTATCTGGTAAACTGTTTAGCTGATTGATACATGGTCGACAGATATAGTAGGTTATATGAGAATAAATTACACATGTTTGGCAGAAAAAAATGCATTTTATTGCGCATTTGTGTACTAAAGGAAAAAAACACAATTTGTGCATATGAGAAAAAAAGAATAAGAAAAGGTGTTTTCTTCAAAGAAAATCATTTTCAGTAGGGGGTATGGTTTCCACGGGCGGCCAGCAACGTTGAACACCTTTGAGGCATGGACTCAATGAGGCTATTAATGACGAGTTGGGGTATTCTGCCCCACTCTTCCAGAAGAGCTCTTTCCAGTTCTTGGAGAGTTTGTGGGGGTTGTTGGCGGCCAGAAACTCGTCTTCCTAGAGCGTCCCAAACGTGCTCGATTGGATTCATGTCTGGAGAACACGCTGACCATTCCATTCGAACGATTCCTTCCTCGAAAAGGAAATTCTCCACCAGGTTTGCACGATGTGGCCTGCAGTTATCGTCCATTAAAATGAAGTTATCTCCGATTGCTGCAGCGTAAGGGACTACAATAGGTCTGAGGATCTCATCCTTATATCGGCGACCAGTCAGAGCTCCATCTCGAATGATGTAGAGGTCAGTGCGCCCGTCAATGGAGATGCCACCATACACCAACACTCCTCCACCGCCAAATCTGACACTTTCGTGCACGAACGCAGGATTATTCCTACTGCCACGGTCCCTCCAGATGAAAATACGCCTATTATCGAGATGCACAGTAAAACGGGACTCGTCAGAAAACAGAATATTGCTCCATTCATTTCTCCTCCAGTTGACATGCTCGGTTGCCCACTCCCTGCGGTCGCGACGATACCTTGATGTTAATCTAACACATACCATCGGTCGGCGAGAATACAGACCTACAGCATGGAGCTGGTTTCGGACAGTCTGAGTTGAAATCGTGGTGCCTGTAGCCGAGCGAAGGTGTTGTTGGAGAAGAGTAGCGTTCATGGTTCGGTGTCTCCGAGCTGTTAACGCTAAATACCGATCTTCATTGGGCGTTGTTGCCCGTCTACGACCTTGCCCTGGTCTTCGGCCTGCACATCCACTCTCCAAAAAACGGTTCCAGATCCTGGAAATGACACTTTGTGACACTCGAATGGCTTGCACTACTTCGGCTTGAGTTTGGCCCCCTTCTAACCTACCAACAATTCTCAAAGCTTCTGAATCTGTCAAAGGACTTCGCTGAGACATCGTACTCATCGAAACAAAGCAATCACTGAATGCCGATCATCCTTGTCTTCATTCTCTTTTATCCAGTTGAAAGTCAAATTTCATTCGCTGCCGCTGAAGCGACGTTTTTGACGTCGAATTCAAAATTTGCATACTCCACAGTTTGAAAACCAGAAAAATTTGCATTTGTGATTCTCTTCTTCTATTTTCGGCAAAAAAAATTTCGTTTATATCTTTATTTTATATAAAACTTCAAATATCCTTTAATTGTTTTGAGCAGTGTATTTAAATTTCGGAACCTCTAATGTTAAACTCATTTGAAATTGTCTAAAAACAGCTTACAACGCAAGTATATTTTTTAGGTTCGTTCGTAATTAAGCGTTCGTAGCAAATATAGTTGTCGTTCGGTCCGTCTGTCTGTCCGTCTGATCGCATATAACGGAGCAAAAACTACCCAGCTGAATGACTTGAAACTTTACATATATATTATTGTTAAAATTTTGTCGAGTCATTTCAAATTTTATGAAAATCAGATGTATAGTTCAATTAAAGAGACAGACAAAAGTTTTCCGTTATATTACGACCAATGGGAAAAAATATTTCAAGTGCATTTTAATGATGTTACAGCCTTTCGAACATAATGAAATTGATATGCACTTATGAAGTTCACTAAAATATACATTCAGTACAATATGCGGTTCAAAAAATATTTATAAAACTAGTTATACTACGAACGTACCTCATTTGCCACGTTTGACTTGCAATTTCTAACTTTTAAGATTTCGTTTAAGATCCGTCAAAAACTACTCAACCGAGGCTAATGAAAAAGACAGGCTACCGCGGTTTATTCCTCGTATCTTTTTTTTACAGACCGCTGGAGTCACGTGATGATTGAATGCACTAATTCATTTGTACGAAAAGAGCATCACGTCACTCTAGCGGTCTGTAGAAAGACACAAGTGAGATGGTAGCCTGTCTTTTTCGTTAGCCTCGCTACTCAGCAGAATTATAATTAATGAAAAGTATTGCATAACAGCCGCAAAAAGCAGCTCATATGAAATGCAAGAAAATATATTTCATTAAAGTATAGAAAAACAAATACAATATAATTTAAGAAAGAAAGGGTATATTGAAAATTTTATAAAAATTAAGTATGAACAATTAAAACAATCGAATTTAAACTACACAGGCAAAATACTGTCCGTTTATTTTGAGTGTGTGGACAAACATAACTAACTCCACCCCACACTCTAAATATCTTGTAGGTTTCGAAAAACACGTCCATCCTGCATTCAAAACCAATGCAAAAACTAAAATTTTTTTTTTTTTTTTTGGTTGAAAAATTTGACTTAAGATGTAAAGTTTCATTGTTTTAAGCGTTCATAGTTAATTGTTATAAAATTTTTAATATACACGTTTCTGAATTTCTATTCTATTTTTTTCATATTTTAAAGAAGTAGACATGTAATAATATGTATAGAATTATGCTGTGTGGTATATAGTACATTATATATCAATCAAATATTATTAAATATCTGTTCTTTTATATAGAACATTAGAAATTCGAAAGTTTACTCCAATTTTCAAATATTTAACCAGACTGCATTTAATTAAAGTTAGAAATAATTTAAAAAATAAATCGATTTTAGCATTTTTTATATCTAAAGTTATGTTCAACGCTATAAAAAAAGAGGAATTCGTTTAGCGTAGTCTATAGGTTAGATGAAATTTCAAAATTTTGAAAAGATTATAAACTTTTATAATTATACATTACATACATTCGAATGATTGATTCATGCATGTGTATTTGGCAAATGAAAGAATAAAAACAAAAAGATGTAATAAATTTCAAAAACGAAACGGCTTTCTAGGTTTTTGAATGCTTGCCAATGGTAAATTTAAGCACAGCAAACATTAGAAATGATACTTCAGTGTTGTCCCGGTTGTTCAGAGAAAAATAAGTGAAAAGATATTTTTCATCATTTTAAGTTGTTTATTTTACAATTCAATAGCAACGTCCTACTTTCCGAGAAAAATATTTTTTCTTTTAAATCTAAGATAAAGTTGAAATCTTTTCTTATAAAATTTTATATCTTCAAAGTAAACAATTATAAATATTGTTAAAGTTTCTAAATAGTTTAGGTCGTCCACTGGAACATATTTTTTAATCAGCATTTTGAGATACGCTGAGAATTTGTATGAAACGTATTATTAGCCAAATTGAGAAATATGCACATGTTTATGCTGATAAAAATAAAACCCTAATTTTGAAACCATTATGTTATAAGATGCGAATATATTTTTATTTATTTATTTATTTTAAGAAAGTTCTAGGTATTTAACACTTTATTACCGCTCTTGTAAATTTAAGATAGAGTGACTTCGCTTACCGACTGTAAAGGCATCTTTGAAGATACTAACTCGGTATATAAGGCGTGTTCGTATTTATATAAATACGTAGCACCTATAGACGTCGTCTGTTCCGTTCATCCGTCTGTCTGTCTGTCCATATATAAGAGAGCAAAAACTACCCAATCGTATGATTTGAAATTTAATTTATATAATCGTTGCAGAATTTTGTCGAGTCATTCCAAATTTTATAAAAATTGCATCAAAACTTAAAAATATAATTATAAAAGTTTTCTTCATTCTATTAAATCCTATCGTACGTAAATAATTCAATTATAGACATGATAGGTAAAGATTCTAGGTTGCCATGGTGATTATGGCATATTTAAGATGGAGTCATGTTATTTTCATATTACTGAATTTAATATAGATAATCGTAATACATTTTGTAATCATCAATTTTTGCATAAGAGTGCAACAGCTATTGCACCAAGAACGGAACATTTGTAAAACTAGTTATAGTACGAACGCATCTCATTTGCCACGTTTGACGAACAATTTCCAACTTGTTCATTTTTAAGAGTAAAGGCAAAAGATCATACACTTCTAATTAATTACAGTCTTTTCCCTAAATATCGCTATATAAAGTGTTTAAATGTGGAAATTATGTCATGTGCTCTCACAGGTATACCCACAGCAATAAGGTATGTTTATGAGGATAGTATACAAATGTTAAGTAAAAATGTCTGAAACTAAAATAATTATGAATCATATATTTTATTACAATATTTCATATATATGTAAATACTTTAAGCATCATAAGTTATATGGATATTTAGAAAAAATATCTAATTCTTAAAACAATTATTATGTGTAAACTGTTATTTGTATAAACCAAATTTACTGATACTTTTCTTTAAAAACTTGTTGTCAAAACATGCTGTCTATGTTCTATATCTCACAGAGGTCTACAGTGAAAAATAAAAATATCGTAATTAAAAAATTAATAGTTAAAGCGTGCGACAAGAATCCAAATTTGGGAAACAAATAATGCAAACTTTAACTGGCAATTGTTGTTTATAGTCATGTAGAATTATTTCTTTTTTAAATGCGATGCGTCTTTTTATTTAAACAACTTTTATAAAATGACATACAAATTTCGCAAGATATCTTTTAACTTATCTTACACTGATACTAATTTCACGTTCAGTATAAAATGAAAATCGGTACTTTTATATTAGCCGCGTGTCAAATTTCCCAAATAACATTTTTTCTCACCGATTATTATAAATCAGATTTACTGATGCTTTTATTTAAAGAATTGATGTCAAACATGTAGTCTATGTTCTACACTGTAAAAAAAAATCTGTAGTTCTACAGATGTAAAAATACATGCTTACTAAACTTTCACCTGTAACTGTACGAAAAAAGCTGCAAATCTACAAAACTAGTTTTTGTAAAGCTACAAAAATCTGTAACTTTACAAATGAATCTGCTAAAATTTCAGTAATCTTACTAAACTTTTATTTGTAACCCTGGCTGCAGTTACATGAAAAGTTCTCGGAATCCCAGTTTCCAAAAAAATTTTTAGTAACCTTACAGATTTTTTGATTTTCGGCGCAAAAGTGTGTCTGTTACATGAAAAGTTCTAGGAATCCCAGTTTCCTAGAAAAACTTTAGTAACTTCACAGATTTTTTTTTTACAGTGTATAACTCATAGAGAGCTACAATGAAAAATGAAACAGATCTTTGTATTAATAGTTAAAGCGTGCGAGAAGAACCTAATTTGTGAAACAAATAATGCCACACTTGAGAAGGTTTAGTTATCAACCGGCGATTTTGTTTAGAATCATTGAATATATATATATATATATAATACAGGGTGTTTATAAAGTCCCGGACCCATTTTGATGTTTAATAACTCATAAAATAATGAAGATATAAACAAACTTATGGCATTTGTTGATGGAATAACTCATATAGTTTCCTTTTCAGGTTTGAATATCTTTACTTTTGTAAATATCGTCTGCGCGTGTGGTTAATTTCAGATAATTTCATTTTCCAGTCTAAATATCTGTACTTTTATAAATATCGTCTGCTTATTAATTGCATTTTTCTCTCTTTTGTTTTTGGCAACTATTACAATGTTATGTTTACTTTTGATGTGTTTGTTCTATGTTACTTTTGTATGGGATGTTTTATTCGAGCGGATATTAAGGAGAATGCATAGACCACAAGAGAAAGCACAGATTTTATAGAAACAAAATCGATAGAGTAAGCACAGAGAAATTGCAGAAGAATTTACCAAAATGATCCTCCATCCAAAAGCAGCATCTTGCGGTGGAAAAAGGATTTTCTAGAAACTGGAAGTATCGCACATAAGAAACGTTCCGGACGTCCCTGCACAAGTGATTTTGATGTTGAGCGTGTCAGAGAGACATTTTTACACAATCCTAGAAGGTCTGTGAGATCAGCGGCAAGAGAATTGGATATGCCAATTTCGACGGTGTACAAGATTCTTAAGAAAAAATTAAGACTACATGCATACAAAGTTCAAATTGTTCAAGTTTTGGAACGGGACGATAGACCTAGGAGGATGGCTTTTGCAACAGATATGCTAAGGAGAATAGAAGATGAAGCTGATTTTCTGAAGCGCATAATGTTCTCCAACGAAGCATCCCTTCATGTTTCTGGCATTGTTAATCGACATAATGTGCGCATATGGGGATCTGAAAGCCCCCATGAATACCGTGAGGCAGTAAGGGATTCCCCAAAGATTAATGTGTGGTGTGGACTACTGCACGACCGAGTCATTGGGCCTTTCTTTTTTACAGAAGAGGCGGTCTCATCAGTCGTATACTTAGACATGTTGGAAAACTTCGTATTTCCACAACTAGAAGAGCTTCAGCCACATGTCATTTTGCAACAAGATGGTGCACCACCTCATTGGGATACCATCGTTCGTACTTCTTTGACTGACCATTTTCCAGGAAGATGGATTGGGCGAGGAGGTCCAATTCCTTGGCCACCCAGATCACCTGATATAACGCTGCTCGACTCTTTCCTTTGGGGATATGTAAAGGACAATGTTTACAGGAGGAGAGTGTCGAACATTGATGACTTAAAAGCCAGAATTACAACCACAATAGCCTCTGTGGATGCCGACATGCTTGCCGCTACCTGGCATGAAATTGACTATCGACTTGATATTCTCCGTGCGACGAAAGGGGCGCAGGTGGAAGTTCATTGACAAGGGTCATGAAACTTTTTGAGTCTATCTAACCATTTATGTTATTAATTTTAATATATCTTTATTATTTTGTGAGTTATTAAACATCAAAATCGGTCCGGGACTTTATAAACACCCTGTATTTCAATGCGATATGTCTCTCTTTAAAAACAAGTATTAGAACATAGCATACAAAAGCGAGCGTATTCTGATGCAAAATATCTTTTAACTTATTTTACACTACTTACATTAATTTTATGTTCAATATGAAATCGAAATCGGCAATTTTATGTTAGCCGGCCGTCAAATTTCGCCAATAATTTTTTTTTCTCGACAATTACAGCTTTTATTGATCGTGTATGTAAATTAAAAACAATATTTCGACGATAAAGTTCAATGTTTTAGTTTATGGCGCTATTCCTTATTTTTTCTTTATTTTAAATAAAATGAGTGAAGTGCGTGTATTTTAAATGTATTTAGTATATGTATTTGTAAATTCACGTATTTTAAATTGAAGTTATGCATTTTAAATGAAATGCGTGAAAAGTTTATATTCTAAATAAAATAAATGAAACGCGAGAAATGGCAATGGGAACAATATATTGCGGTTTATCACCTGCGCTTGGTTAACATAAAAGTATCTGAAAATTTGTCGCTTAATGGACAGATTTCAGTTTAGCACTAATGTGCGATATATTCTGGCTACTCTCATCTTATAGTTAATCTTCCGTAATCTGATCGAAAAACAAATAACGTATTTCAGAAAATGCGATTTGGTGCAAGAGTGTTTATATTATAAACATTTATTTTAAGGCATACTGTAGCGGATCCAAATCAACTAAATAATTAAAAAACTAAATAACAACTAAATAAATAAATAAACTGTAGTTTCAAAGTTTGTAACACTGCCACTGATCAATTTACATTATTGCAGCAAAAAAATTCTCTGCTGAGAGAAAAAAAAATACTAATGATAAAATATTTTTAAAATGTCATAAAAAGTCATAAAAAGTCCCTTTATAAAGCTGCAATTTCCAAAAAATTTCATTTCAAAGTAAATTTCTCCCCCCCCCCCCTATTCGATAATGTAAATCTTGAAATTATGCGACATTTAGAAGTGGTATTTGGAGGATAAAAGCGAAAGCAATTGCGCTATTCATTGACACAATTTTTACGACAGGAGCTTAAATTTATTTTAAAGTGGAAATAAATAAAGAAAATTTTCAAATAATAAATATTTACGAACAATATTTCCACAGAAACGATACATTTTTGTGTAAGTGGACAGCACATTTATGACGACGCGATGACTAAAATTTTCTTATTAAAAAAATAAAATTCTACTGCTAATAAGCCCAATGAAAAAATTGTTTCTGATAACAATTCAGTAGTTTATATATCGATCGTGAACATTTTTTCTTACAGGTGCACCAATTTATTGTTTAAAATTGTTAGTCATCAATAGAGAGGTTTAACACGTTAAGCGCCACGTCAGTCACCGGTGACTGACGCTGAACTTTCAGTTTAAAACGCGCCATTCTAGGATGACTGATGCTCTGAAATGTGATATAAATCTAAATATATATATATTGTTTTAAGTAATTACTGAAAATTTATTAAAAATATTACTTCACTTTTATTTATTACAGGATTACACTATCTTAAAAATTACTTAAAACATTGTAAATTTTTCAGCTTCCGTGTCAGTCACCGAGGCACTCAACGTGTTAAGGCGTCTTGTACCTTTTAAACGCGACGAAAATTAACGAAAAACTTCAAAGTTTGAATTAGTCTATCTTCAAAGACTTTTTATGTATAAACATGAAATTTTTGATATTGATTAAACAGATTGTGCTTTGTAATATGCTGCCATTAGAAATTTATTAACCCTTTACTGAATTTATGTATTGTTGAAATCAAAATAGCTCTTTTTTTCACCCCATAAGTCATTGCGCGCATGATAACTTTAGAAAGTACGTATGAAATGGCATGAAATTTGGTAAAGATATTAAACATATATATGTGTTTAAAATGATCTACTCTTAGGCTAAAATTATTTCATTAACTGTATAAAAAAAAAATTTCGTAAAAAAAAAATTAAAATTTTGTATTTTTAATGAAGAAAAATAGTCATAACTAAAAATATTACCATTGTAAATACTTAAAAGTAGATCATTTTAAACACACATATTTGTTTAGTACAATATATTTACCAAATTTCATGACAATCCATACATACTTTCTCAAGATATCATGCGCGCAATGACTTATGGGGTAAAAAAAGAGCTATTTTGATTTCAACAATACACAAATTCTGTAAAGGGTTAATAAATTTCTGTTGGTAGCATATTACAAAGCACAATCTGTTTAATCAATATCCAAATTTTCATGTTTATACATAAAAAAACTTTTGAAGACAGACTAATTCAAACTTTAAAGTTTTTCGTTAATTTTCGACGCGTTAAAAAGGTACAAGACCCCTTAATATGGTTTTGAAAGTATTAAAATCCTTTAAATTTTATCACACTTTCCACACTCGCAAGCAAACTCTTTGTTAAATATAATAAAACTTTATTAAAACTTTAAATGATAAATAAATCGTTTTTCAGGATGATACATTGAACTTCAATATGTATGTCTCAATCTTCTACCTTTTTAAAAAAATCTATGAATATTTTAATAGATTGGAATACTGTTTAATTTGTCTTAGAAAAATTAAATATTACTTACATTTACCAAGTAATTGCATTTTGATATTTCAAATATGTCAATTATTTGTTATTAATTATAAACAAGCTGGAAATTGCACGTAAAACTTGGCAAATGACGTGCAAAATTCGTACTATAACTAGTTTTATAAATATTTTATGCGCTGCATATTTTACTAAATGTATATTTTAGTGCACTTCATAAGTGCATATACATTCCATTCTGTTCGAAAGGCTGTAACATCATTAAAATACATTCGAAAACATTTTTTCCCACTAGCCATAACGTAACAGAAATTTTTTTCTGTCTCTATAATTAAACTATTTTCATATTCATCCGACTTTTTCATCCGATATTCGTAAAATTTGAAATAACTCGACAAAATTTTGCAACATTTATATATTTAAAATTTCAGGCCATTCTGTTGGTAGTTTTTGCTCTGTTATATGCGGACAAACAGATGGACAGACAGACAGACATACGGACTGAACGACGACTATAGGTGCTACATATTTATAAAATTACTAACGCACCTAAAAAAACAGCCATACTCTCTGTTAAAAAAATTACATGATTTTATCTCAACTGTGCGGTTTCATTTTAGAATAAATTAACCAGGAAATTTCGATATGCTTTACGAGGTTTGATGTATGATCATATACATAAACTTGCGAATGTTAATGGAGATACATTTCCCATTAACATATATGACACTGCGTTATAACTGTGGTTTACATGTGAAAACCGATATGTCAGTTTGATTTGCACCAATGCCATGGGCAATTGATTTGGTAAAATAAGGAATATCATTATATGAATATGATTAATTTATAAAATATTTGTAATGTGTTTCATTATTTCTGTAATTATTCTCTTTTCTGTAATTTAATTGTGTTTTCTGTGTCATTATAATTCTATCACTGGTATTCCACATTGAAAAACTGCTATAAATGCTAACGCAACACTTCAATTTCAAAAACTTGCAAATTAGTACATTGAAATGAATTCAGTTTCTAAACATATTTTGACATATGCGCTTATCTGCGTATCATTCATGCGCCTCTAATTCGATGGTATATAAACTATTATTATGTAAAAATTATATTATAAATGTTATTTTTTTTTCTTATGTAGTCTGCTGCATTCATACTTGAAAAAAATGTATTTTAAAAATAGCTAACATTATTTTAATACATTTGCAAATATTGGCTAGTGATAATTTGGTTAAAAAATATCAGTACACCTTCAAGTTTAAATGATATGTAAAGCATTATATAATGCATAATTGAATTTAATATTTTAAATTATATTTTGCAGACTCTGAAATCCATAAAAATATGTTAAATAGGATATTAAGTAAAATATATAATTTCTATTCATCTACACTTTATCACCAAAAGTAAGAAGACATTTTCGATTTTAGACTCTTTGTCGAAAACCTAGAGAAATATTTGGCAAATTCTTCTGGAACTTCAGGAACATAAAGAACATTTTGACCTCGTATTTTTCGGTGATCATGAGTGCAATTAGGGGAGCAGCAACAAATGAAACAAAAATTTATTCCCGATAACCTTGTAAAAAAATATATTCGAAAGCACCTGTAGCTATAGAACATGAGCAAGTAGATCTTGCACAACATTTGTGCTCGTTTGGGTAAGAAAAGAGCACATATTCGTCGAAATTGAAACTTTTCTTGGGAAGGAAAAAAAAAAGCATTTCTTTATTTACATAATGCAGGGTTTCAGACAAATTTAACGCAACTTTCTGTAAACTTGAAATAATACAGTAGAAATAAAGTAGTACTACAATTTAAGTTAAATATATTGAAATATGATAGTTTGTATGTAATAATTTTAAACTGCGCAACTGCGAATAATAACATTTATTGTATTTATTATTATCATTATTATTATTATTATTATTATTATTATTATTATTATTATTATTATTTTGCATAAGTGAGCAGCCAACTATATTGAGCAACTCATATAAAAAAGCTTCTTGAGTACAGTGAAAATTAAAAAAAATATGTGGGGGTTTTAGTCAACTGAATTTCAGTTATTTCTAGAAGTTACTGGGTGATAAAAATTTTTCAACTAATTGTCTTTTTTGTTTTAACTGACTTCCAACAAATGAGTTATTTAAAGTATGGGGAATTTAAATTATGCTCATGTATGCTTTTGAATGTAAGCTGTGATTTTGATAGTTCTTTTTTTTTTTTTTTGAACTATCTTGTTCTGTGAGTTTTCCAAGGAGAACCAAAGCATTAATAAACAAGAAAAAAAAATCATGCGTCCAGCATAGATTATGAAACTTTTCCAAGACATTCAGAATAATGTAACAAAATCCGCACCGCTTAAAAAATTAAAATATTACTTCTAATTAAACCATATGAAAACGCATAACACATTTCAAAACCCAATTTCTGCTGTCCCCATCTACAATTGGAAAATTATTCAAATTTTTTCAGCAGCCCTGTATATAATATATAGATTTGTATCTATTAACTACATGCAAATCAAGCTTTAGTTGACTTAAGGAACACATATACTTCAGTTGAAAATTCCCCTTCAGAATTTTCCTTTAATAAGGAGAATGGTACGTGAATACTTTTGTGCAGCCCTGTGTATGAGGTATAGAATTTATATATAATGAGTAACATTCAAAAAATTATTTAAATTTAAAAGCGCATACCGAATTTTAAAACGTACACTCCAGCAATTATTACTCAAAGCAGTACTGTAAGCGATTTCTTTTGTGTGTCCATGTAAATGAATAAAAAAATGCTATGAATGTCCTGTTCTAACGTGATCGTATTGAAATTCAGTGATTGATATCAGTTTCAATACATTTGAAATTTAATTTCATTAAAATACTCTGCAAACGATTTTTCAACATGTACTATAATGTACTGGAATTCTTTTGAGTGGCCCTGTAAAAGAATTATTATTCCTAAATACTTCATATACAATACCAAACATGCTTTGGTGGCCCTAAATAATCTTTATCAATTGCATGAAAATCCAAGTATATTTACGGGACTTGCGTGGACAGGCAGACCGACGTACAGACGGGCAGAAAAACCGAATGCATAAACACTTTTCAACTTTGTTGGAAAGTGTTAAAAATTAAATAAAGATACATAAAAATTATTTTGTGTAAATTCACAAAGTGAAAGAAAAATTAATAATTATCAAGAAGGGGCTTGGTGCAATATTGTTATTTTTTGCTTGGTGAGTTGTCATTTTTTACACTGCTATTGAAAGAAGAATTCCTTTCATGATGTTACTTTGTTCATCCAATATTTACTATATTTATATTCTAATTAAAGTATGTTTTTCCTACTGCAGTTTGTCAGACTTCCTGAAAGTGGCGTTAAATTTGGTTAAAATCCCTTTCGGTTATAAACAAAACTTATGCGGAAATTTCTTCACTGTTTTATTGAAACCTTTATATCTCCATGAATATACCAGCTAGTTTTACACAAATGAACGTATATCTTGTACAGGTTCAACATGATCATATGATACAGCTCAGTTCATTTCTAGCATGTTATTAATCTGGGTAATCTCAAATACTTTTGTAATAAGTTGTAAATGGTCACACAGTTGCCTTTTTTGTCAAACATTTGCTGAAAAAATGTGAAGTCAACAATAGTATTTATATTCCTGAAGTTTCAGCAGAATGTCTCTGGTACTCCAAAGGTATTCTAAAATACGCTTATAATTGAAAGTATATGCAGTGATGGAACAGTGGCGCAGCAGTTGGGCGATTGTCACCACTAAATAGTAATAGTTTTCTTCTCATTGAAAAATATCTCAGAAATTCTGTCCTGAAATTAGACGATGAATTCTAATAAAATTTTGCTGTGTCAATTCGCTCTCTGGTGCTACATTGCTACATCACTGTATATGGTCACTTTCGGCAATATATTGTATGACTTTATGTGTTTATTTTGAAAAAGTTATAAATATATATTTTGAAATTCTCGTGTTACGCATTTAATAATGAGTAAATTTTAGAACAATGAATGGAATTTTCCATTTTTTTTTATTAGCAAAAATATTTGTATAAGATTATTTCTATCAATGAATTAAAAATGTAAAGCATTTGCTTTTATGTAAATCCATTGACCATATTAAAGATAAAAATGCTTTATCTGAAAAAAATCTAAAAGAATATTTATCATCTAATACTTTATTCTCTTATTTTATCCGTCTTCATATTTATCTTCATTTTTATTTCGCAATCATACGTTAAAAAAAATATTTTTCTTTCTCCTACCAGAATTCTGAATTTTATATAATTTGGCAAAATTAATATTGACAATGGCAAGTATTGTTTCATTTTATTCCTTCGACTAAAAAATAAAAATGCCGAACCTTTTTATCAGCAGTAAACAAAAGAAATTTACCACAAAGAATATTTATTTGAAAATGACAAAAGTAACAAAAATAATAATTATTTAATGTTAATTATAATTTTAATGCTGTTAATTTATCACGTTTCTCCATAAAACATGTTTGTTGAACATAAAAATGTTGCTTTGAGTATCTAAAAAACCCATATTCCGATTTTAGAAAACTGACTAAGACTTTAGATAAACTAATTGGAAATGTTTCCGAAAATCCGTGGCAGTAAAATAAATTTTTTTTGTAATTGCTTCTTAAAATTTCGAAAATATTTTGGTTTATGAGGTTTCTAAAGATAAATATCGCTTTTCCGAGTTGTTAGCAACACGGAAGTGATTATACTATACTTTTCCAGAATAAGAAAAAAACATTCTTTTTATTTTTTTTTAACTAACTGCAACTAACTTCCGCAATTATCAGATGTCGTATTTTGTATACGGTTCATAAGTCGACTCTTGAATTTCCTTTGAGTTTTAGTGGTTTTGAAATGTTTATACATACAGGGTGTTGCCGAATTTGAGGGACAAAGTCAGGTTGGTAGTAGGCATTAAGAGGAACAAAAATTGCAGTAGAACGTGGTGTCGCTAATCACCCATTTAATCATAAATACAGTGTGTTCTGCCCGCACTTAACTTGTGTTGCATGTAATAACTTTCATTAAAGGGCACTTCCACAGAAAATTGTCATTTTTTCGGGAGGAATCAAATTTATAATATGTTTAATTTAAGGGTATGATTGGAAAACTTGATATTTTTATATTCTATAGAAAAATCCTAATAAAAAGGCATTGTAAATTACTGTTTACAAAGTAAGTTAAGTACCATTATTGTCTTTGTAAAGTCATAATGTTACGGCAGTTACACAATAAAAGTTACATCAGTTATACGTGTAAATGCCATTTGTTTTTCATTTTTTTAATTCAGAAATTAATTAAACAAGTCACTGTTATAATTTGGCATTACTAATTGTTGTTGAAAACATTAAATTACTTTTTTTTAACTGGATAGTTTTGATATTTTTTACACTTCAATGAAATGGCAGAAAAAAATGTTTGTATATTTTATGTTACGTCAGTTACAGAATTTTGAATTGCAATTTTGGGGGCTAAAAGAGAGATTGAAATTATCTGTAGGTATTTGGGTATTAAGACCTTAGTAAGAAATATTTTAAATATTAAAAATTTGTTCTAGCTTTATTAGTAAATTTTCTACATAGATTTGAAAACAAAATTCGATGATAAACTGTTACGGCAGTTACGATGGAATTGCCCTAAACTGAAGTACATTATCATGAAACTTTTAATAGACATACTCACTTTTGTTGCAAATGTGATAATATAAAAAAAAGTGGTAGAAGTTTCCATTTTTCGCTCCATCAGTGTGCACTTGACGCATTACATTTTGGACAGCGATTACCAGTTTATAGGGTATTATTGATTGCTTGAGCACCCGGCTTTTTTAGAACATTTCGTGATGTTATCACATTTCATACCAAACAAGGTACATATCGTTCAGCGATTACCAGTTCATAGGGTATTATTGATTGCTTGAGCACCCGTCTTTTTTAGAACATTTCGTGATGTTATCACATTTCATACCAAACGAGGTACATATCGTTCAGCGATTACCAGTTCATAGGGTATTATTGATTGCTTGAGCACCTGGCTTTTTTAGAACATTTCGTGATGTTATCACATTTCATACCAAACGAGGTACATATCGTTCAGCGATTACCAGTTCATAGGGTATTATTGATTGCTTGAGCACCTGGCTTTTTTAGAACATTTCGTGATGTTATCACATTTCATACCAAACGAGGTACATATCGTTCAGCGATTACCAGTTCATAGTGTATTATTGATTGCTTGAGCACCTGGCTTTTTTAGAACATTTCGTGATGTTATCACATTTCATACCAAACGAGGTACATATCGTTCAGCGATTACCAGTTCATAGGGTATTATTGATTGCTTGAGCACCTGGCTTTTTAGAACATTTCGTGATGTTATCACATTTCATACCAAACGATGTACATATCGTTCAGCGATTACCAGTTCATAGGGTATTATTGATTGCTTGAGCACCTGGATTTTTTAGAACCTTTCGTGATGTTATCACAATTCATACCAAACGAGGTACATATCGTTGCATAGTCATTGCAGTATTTTTAAATTTTTTTAAAATAATTACCGCCAACCAAAGTTCAGTTAGGATGAAACACCCTGTATTTGTGACTAAATAAGTGACTTGCGATCCCATGTTCTATGGTAATTTTTCATCCTCTTGATACCTACTATGAAACCTCTGAAATTGTCGGTAGATTTCGCAAACACATTGTATACATTTGAAAATAGTGTATTTGTAAACCTAACAAGAATATTTATTATTTAACGCTTAACTTTATTATTTATTATACTTTAAATTTTACCTGTTATAATTAAATTATATGTATATTTTGTTTATTGATCATTACCGTTTAAAGTGTAGTTTTATTTCTCTTAAAACATTCAAAGTAATGCTAAAATTGCGTTAAATATGATATTTAAAAATATAGAAATTTTCGCTAGTATATGATTAGATGTGTCCATAAATATTAAAAATTTGTCAGTGCTTGAGTGAAACTTTCAAATATGTGCGAACATATTTTGTGCGTTAATGAAACTAATTTTCTTGTCAGTTCATCAAGAAAAAAATTTACAGCGTCTATTTACTCTGTCAATAACAATAATAATAATAATAAAACATATTTTTTTTTAACCGTATGATTATTGAAAATTAAAAACTATTTCACTCTGAAAAGATGTAAAAAAACATTTATCATTAACTTGCGAATATTGTGCCCTAAGTTTTATATTGAGTTTTATAGAAAAAATATTTTTATATAACATAGATAAGACGAATGTACTTAAAAAAAAATAAAAAAAAAAGTGGAATTTATAAACTTTTATCGAAAATGTTTTTGCATAAAAGATCAGCTACGAATTCATTAAAAGATTTTCATGAAATTTATATTATAGTCAGTATGAAAGACATATTAAAATTGTTTCCGAATTTCCTGAAACAACGTTTTGTTAGCCGTAGATGCAATAAATTTGAATTATGTTTCCAGCGAAGATGTCTTTCTCAGAAAAATATTATTTTCCAGGTAATAAAAACTTGAAAATTCTACAAGATTTTTTTTTTTTTTTTTTTTTTTTTTTTTTTTTTTTTTATGAAAAAGAAACGCTTAGAAGATGTTCTGTTACACTTAGTATTCAAAAGTTACATTCAGGTTTTCATTTCTTTTTTAAAAAGTTGCATTAGTTTTGGTTTTGATTTTGAAAAGAAAAATTGCTTAAATTTTGAATACTAATATTAAGATAGAGTTGAAACTATAATAAATGGTACTTACTCTTTTTCAAATGATCCATAATGTGTTCAAATGCTGTATATGTATTTAAGATAAATAAAAGTGCTGAAATAGCGGTCATGCTGACACCGAAAATTATCGATGTAAGATTCAAAAGATACCGTTTATTTCACATTATAATTGAAGTCCAATGGGATTAAGAATTCTCAGTTGAATTAAATACGTTAAAAAAAATAAAAAAGCCAAAGTGAAATTTAATTTTTTCGTAAACAAATATTGCTTACGAACATATACATTTATCTGAATAGACTTCCATAATATAATCTTTTTTATGGGTTAGATGCGCATTTAATTCAAACATACTTGTAAAACTTAACAATATCAGCTCGTAAAACAAACTTACAGGAATACAAACAGGATTTCCGCTGGCTTTGAAACCAACATCAGGAATTTTACTAATGACCAAAGAAAATCTATAGCCAAATGATAAAAGTTCGTCGTGAAACATTTATTATAAAATCGTCCTTTAAATTTCCTAAAGTACCTTATTTGTACTTTTCAATACGTTTTCCAGTTTTTAATTATTTTAAAAACAGCTATTGATCTAAATTCTATCGGCTATAGAAAATATTAAAAGAAGTTTATTCCATATGCTTTACAAAGTCAAAAAAATAATTCTAGTCTGATTTTTATCTAAATAGTGCTATAAACAAACCGAGTTAACTAGGGATTCAGAATAGAATATTAATGGGTTAAATACTAATATATATATATATATATATATGTGTATGTGTGTGTGTGTATTAATGGGTTCTAAAAGTATAAAATTTTAAAAAGTATTTTAAAAAAATGCAATTAATCAATCACATGATTGAGTGTGCCGCCGAAAGAAAAGTTAATTTCATCCAACACTCATAATTTGAAGATTTTAATCTTTCTTTTTCTCGCCAACTAAGTATTTTATAGCGATCTCGAGTAATGGCGATAGGCAGCAAGAACTCAGAATATAAAACGTTTTAAACTTTAAATGCATGTTAAACAGAAACTCAGAAAATAACTCAGAAATTACATTAATCTTATTTTTTTTTTTTTTTTTTTTTTTTTTTTTGTCATTTGGCGCTTTCTATTGGCCATTTGGTGAACTGTTATCTGCTACTTATTTGTGATAACATGCATTTAAATTCGCGAAGTCTGTTTTTGCTCTGATTTGTTATCACGGCGTGGTTATAACCTCTTTTGTTGATAATGCTTGCAATATACCCCCCCCCCCCCCAACCCGAATGGCGTTTTTTCTCTATCTGTATTAGGTAGTAATTATTCATTCTGAAAACTATTAAAAGCATTATTAAAATTATTATATCGTGGAATCATTCCTATAGTGCAGTGCAAACACTTTAAAATACGTATATAATTTGAAATTGTCATTTTTTGAGCAATTTTTGTTATGTAACTCATGAGTGGCGTTAAGACATTATGTCCAACAGAAACATAAATAAATATTTTCACTGTTTTTCTAGTAAATAATTAACAAAATTAAAAGACTGAAACATAATGTTTACCGAACAAAATAAAAAATATTGCATTAAGTGGTTAATGCATTCGAAATATATTTAAATTGCGGTCTCATAATACAGTAAATCTTACTTAATTTAAATCGCCGATTTATTGGTATTAATTCAATTCTTTGTGGTATTCATATTCACACAGCTTGTAGCTCAAATATAACTACGTAAATAGGTTTCTTTGTTCCTAAATGATTCAAGTACAGAAGTCCTTTATTAATGTTTTCCCGAAAGAATTTAAAAGCTACAAATAAAATAAACTATGCCGTCTTTTATTATGCATTTCATGCTTAATCCTAATGTCCCTTGACACGCTATTCAAACTAAATGTTTAATTTACTTGGCACAATAATTCATTTTAATGAAAGGTTTCTTTATACAATGTTAATTTTTCTCTAGATTTTTTTTTTATTTTCGATAAAAATGCGTTTGTGTACCTTTTTAAATATATTTTGTTCTCAGTCCTGCATAGTATAGTTACTATGCATACATTATTAATAATTTATAGTAGCATTCTTTTTAATATTTCATTATGCTTTTAGTTCATTTTTTAATAATAATCTTAAATTTAACGCATATAAAATTGAGGCAAATTATAATAAAATATAAGGAATGTTTAGGCAATATAAATTTTGGCAAATATCTTGTGTCGTCAAACATTTATCTTGTACAGAAAAAAAAAAAATAGACCGATAAATTATTAATACTTCTTTATATTTTAATGCTGATCATTATAAATTTATTACTATTATTACGTTTATTTTTTTAACGAGACAAACAGTTAAGAAAATTATACTTTCTATTTTAACTGGTAGGTAAATAAAATTATCCTTCTGTATATATAAAAAAAAGTTTTGATTTGGAAATGGACCAACGAAAATATGCGTAGATCATCCGGGTATACTCCTACTAGATCGGCATCCATATTTTTTATGACCGGGGGTCTTTCTTCGTTAATATTAAGAAAACTGTTTCATACAAAAATATGAAAATCGGTGCTAATATAGAGACATGTTTGATAAACACGCTGATGCAGACAGTTTTTAAATCGAATAATTATTTTAAGAGATATTTAATGTTAAAGATGGTCAAAATCGTTCCATTAAAAAAGTTTTACAGGAGAAAGACTATACATAGGAATTTAAACATTTTTAGATCATTTTATACATTAGAAGCTCCCGATGTGCAGACTGCAATTATCTTTTTAATTTGACTCATTTTTTGAGGATTTTTTTCCATTTTAAATTCAAATTTTCAGCATTTCGAGAGATATTTTTTACACATTTTAGAAAAGGGCAATTATTTTAAACCGTTGCCAATTTTAAAAACAGCTCAAATAATAATATTTCCTTCAAATAAAAAAAAAAAAATTATTTACACGTGGCTATTATAAACAGAAAAAAAAAACTTCCAAATGAGAATTAAGAGATTACGTGTTAAAAATCAGGAAAATATTGAAAATCACATCATAAAAACTACAGTTACACGTGAATTTTAAAAGGGAAAGAAAATTTTTAAATACTAAATTCATTATTATGCGTTAAAGGTCACAAATGAAGGAAATTACGTCATATTTAAAAAGGCCAAATAAATAAAAGTTGGCAAAACACTTTAAATTAAAAAATATATTTGCACGAGACGTGTTTTTCATATTTTGAGATAATCTTTTCAACTATTATCTTGAATTCTAAGACAGCGCAAATAATATTTCCTTTCTAATAATAAAAGTATTTTCATGTGAATACTAAAAAGAGAAAGGAAATTTTGAAATTTTGCTGAAAATTACGTCAGATTTAAAACGATACATTTAAAAGAACTTTTTCACAGCGTTGTTAAAAAGTACCGAGAGACAAAGACTCTGTGTACTTAATTCATTTTACATTATCTTACTTTCAAATTTTTAATTAATTTTTAACACTTTCCAACAAAATTGAAAAGTGCTATCGATTTCGGTTTGTCTGTTTGAACTCTAACTCTCGTAAATATGCTCGGATCGCACGGAAATTTTTGGTTATTGATGTTTAGCCTAGCACGAACCCTATTAAAATGAAGTTTGTAGCATGTTTAGTTCATTTACAGGGACAATCAAAAGCATTCCGTTACATTACGGCCAATGGGAAGAAATCATTTCAAATGAATTTTAAAGATGTTACACCCTTTCAAACATAATAAAAAATATATGCATTTACGAATTGCACTAAAATATGCAGAATATTCTGTAGCATATGCAGTGCAACGAATAGTTACTATTCATTTACAGGGCAACACAAAAGAATTCCATTACAAATGGTATAGGGGGGGAATTGTTTGCGGCGTATTTTAATTATACAAATTGATATATAATAAAATTGATATAAATCGGTGAGGCTTATTTAAGTTATTTCATGTATAATATGAGGTGCATAGCATTTACAGGAACATACAAAACATTCGAGACAAGTATTTTCTATCCGAAGTATTGTATATTAGCGGCAATGGCAGGGAATGCATTTTTAATTATGATATGCGCTTTTAAGTTTCACTATATTTATGCATACTATATGGTGTGTGTTAATGTTGTAGTAGATATAGAGGGCCACGCAAAAGAATTCGTAAAGGGTACTGAGTATGACCGTAAATTGCTGAAAGGTGGGTTTAAAATGTGTTATGCTGAACTGCATGTAGTTTTCTATGAAATGTTTGTAGAATATAGATAAAATGATATACAGGGCCACACAAAGAATTGGATACATGACCGCCTATAGATGATAAATTCTGGAAATGCGATTTCAGTAGTTTTAAGAATGATTTAGTTTGAATTAAAGTTTAGCTAAATAGTGGCGTGTAATAAAGGTACTAGGTAAACAACAGGGCTGAACAAAAGTGTTCAAGTATGTTTCCATCAATTAATATAAATTGCTGAAAGAGAAATTTCAACCTGTTATGTGTTTTCTTGGTAAACTAAATTTTCTATTATATAGTATATATATCAACATACAGATCAAATACAGGGCTGTTCGGAAGAATTGGAATAAATATTTGACTATGGATTGTAACTGCTGAAATCAGTTTTTTAAATGTTTAGTTAGTTATCTTATTTACCTTATTTCCCTAAATAACGAAGTTTTGTTAAAGCTTTCAGGCAGTGTTGGAAAGTGTTTCATAATCTATGCCATACGCATGATTTTTCTTTCTTGTTTTGAATAAAAGGCGAAAGCAGCCATTGTATCTCTTAGCAGCGGCTGATTTCGTCTTAAAAATCTGCAATCAAAGAAAAATGAATGAAAACCCGTTTACAGGCAGACCGTCAATGTTTTTTTAAAATTATAAATCAATCTTTTTAAGGCCGATGAAATTAGCATGCTTTTAGAATCTGGGGTATCTGAACGGGGGTTGGCGAGCGTATCTCGTAGAGGGCAGAGACCCCTAGTGATAAAAAAAATAAAAGAATATAAAATATCTGTATGACGCAGGAATTATACACGTTTATAAATATAATAAATTGTTAAATCTGCATATGAGCATTGCATTTTTATTTTGACATTTTATTTCGTATCTAAGATTCTCAAATCCAGAATTTTGCTTCATATTAACTAATGACATATAAGGTTTTTGTTGCATTCAATATAACTTATTAAATGCTACGTTGAACACGATTTCAGACATCGATTCCCAAACATGATTCTTCTGGTTAAAAAAAAATATTATTATTATAGATTTTTAAAAAAAGATCTGTTTTCTGAAGTGAAGAATCATTTGCATTGATATGAATCAAGCTATGATTTTTAAAAAAATCTTAAACAGAAAATGTGTTTATCTTTAAATATTTTCTTTGTATATTCATTTAAGTTAAGGAGTTATGGAAGGCTCTATGTCTACAACGCTAAATAAATGTAACTTTTCTCAAGTATTCACTTGAAATTTTCTATAGACATAACATAAATAAATTCCTAAAAAAAAGCGAGGTCAAATTTATAAACAGGTGTTTTTTAGCTATTTAAAATAAAATATGGAATTAAAAACCACTTTTAAATAACAAAAACCTTGCATTGTTCCAGAGAAAACATTTAAACTGGAAAACAGGAATTTTGCTTTTTCAGAATTTAGTGTCGCCCCCGGCATTTCCATTACTTCATTTTCTTCTGGTGGACTGGTGGTTTCTATTATTATGAGACAGCCATTATAAATGAAGCGTTAGGTAAAGATGAAAGAGCAGTCGTAAAAAGTTAGAACTCTGATTTTCTGGTCAGAAAGGGGAAAAAATGGCCGTATATTTTTTTTTTTCAAAAAAAAAAAAAAAAAAAAATATTATGGCCATTTTTTTTTTATTCTGACCAGAAAATTAGAGTTCTAACATTTTACGTCTGCTCTTTCATCTTCACCTAACACTTCATTTATAATGGCTGTTTCATAATAATAGAAGACTACCAGTCCATCAGAAGAAAATAACTCGGTTAAGCGGGACTCGGATAATCGGGACTCTACTGCAAAATATATTTTGATTTTAAGACTTAAAGCACACGCTTTTATTTTATTAAAATGACGTCATTTGCATTAATATAGATACTTAAAATTAAATATAGTTTATAATAGCTCCATGTTTTATCATAAATCCTTCATTTATATTTTTCTCAAAATAGCACATATTTTAATTTTTTTTTCCATTTTTATGTGAAAATAACCACAAAAAGATATAATTGCTATTTTTCAACAATTTTTTCTTTACTTTCTACAGAAATGGAGTACTCGACCTGCCAAAATGAAACAAATGTCGCTAAAAACTGCAAAATAATAATAATAATAATAATAATAATAATAATATTTCAAAAACAAATGGAGATGCAGTCTTCAAACAAATTGCATTAAAAAGTACTCTTTTCCCAATACGACGTATAAACATTGAAAATGTGCGATGCTTAGAAGTTTTAAAAAATGTTGTAGATTATTTAATCGCACAATAAAACATCAGATTTTGCTTTACAGCTGGCGTATACAAGGTAACGTTATTTATTGGAGACAAAAAAAGCTGGGAGAAAGAAATAACATACCGGGGCTAATAAAACTTTTGTATATACGTTACTAACAAAAGCTTACTTCACATTGATAATGAATATGTGTAAATTCTTGAGGATCAAGATTGCAGACAATAATATGTAGCATAGTTTCTATAAAAAAGGTATATCGAAGTTCAAAAACATTTTGCGAAAATGAATTTAAAATTTACGTATGTAATGTGCCTCTACGAAGTAAAGAAACTTAATTAATTATTTTTTTTTTTAATCTTCTGGTTCTCGTAGAAACAAAAATAATATACCAATCGAAATGGAGGAAAAAGTTTTATGTCTTATTAATATTAATCATATATATATATATATATATGTGTGTGTGTGTAATTAATATTACTCATATATATATATATATATATATATGATTTCTACTTTTGTAGATATTTTATACCTATCAGTCAGAAATTCCATTAGAAGCTGCAAAATTATAATCACTTAAAAATTACTTATATCAAAATCACTTATATAGTATCCCTTAAAAATTCTAAACATAATTAATAAATAATGGTTTATACATCATTTTTAATTGGCATAAAAATTCATTTATAATTTGTGTATTCAAATTTGTTGACGATAATTTGTGTTGGTTTATAATTGTTTTATATGCTGTTCACGATACTTATTCTTCTTTACATTCCTTTCAAAATTTTTCTTTTACAAATATTGCTCCTCCGCATTTTGAATCTACATTTTTCCACTTTTGTTTTACTCATCTATTTTATAAGATTTACTATATTATAATATTAAAATATTTAGGTTTTTAAATCTTTTGTGATCTTTGTATGCCCATTAGATTTACTTTAATATATATATATATTTATACTCATTAATGTATTATATTTTTACATGCCATCTTCATCAAGAATTTTGGTTAACATCGTTATATGAAATTGTAAGACAAATTTAGATTCAAAGGTATTTTATGTATGTACCGGGTATTTCAAACGTTCGGTGCGAAAGTAAAAAGCGATAAAAAAGATCTATGCTTAGATACATGCAATTTGTAGAAACATATTTAGTGTGCTACGGGATTTCATATGACACCAAACGAAAAACTAATTAAAAATCTCCACAATAGAGGGCATGCTGCAGACAGTTGCATGGAATAATTCCATATTGCTCACAGAACGCAATCTTGTATTATGAGAGCAATATGGAATTATTCCATGGAATTATCTGCGGTAGCGCCCTCCATTATTGGTAACTTAACCAATTTTTTGTTTGGGACATACAAAATCCGTATCACTCTCAATATGTACCTACAAAGCAGCGTGTCTGACCCATTATATATATATGTAACGATATTTCATGAGCATTCCAGACTTGTATAGTAGGGTGGGTCGAAAAAACCGAAATATTTACAATCGAAATGTAATAGAGTGGAAAAGTTGCCTTTTGTAATAGACAATAAATTCATGAAATATTATACCTATCGGTGAATATCTTTTACCGCCGCAAGGGGGCCAAAGTTTCAAAAAATTGCAAAAAACATGTATTTTTTAATATTTTTTTTTAAATTATCTAAACGTGCGAATACATTTTCTAATAGGACGCAATAGCTACATGAAGATATGAGAAATATCCCGGTAAATATTCTTTATGATAAAGGTAATATCTTTTACTGCCGCAAAGGGACCATATTTAAAAAAAAAAATTGTAAAAATTTCAAATTTCAAGTTTTTCTAAATTTTTATAATATGTCTAGAAAAAAATAAATTTACTTTATATCTATTAATATGTCATAAATTGTGTTAACTACTTGTCATAGACTGAAAAATAAAAGAGCTAATCATTCATTGTTCTTGACGACCGCTTCATCTACTACTGTTTTACTGCATATCAGCAGTTCATATACCACAAATCACAAAAATGATATAAAATGAACAAAATATTTTACCATTTTATTAATTAAAATACAGAGATGTTTAACGGATTAAATAAACTTAAAATGAAGAAGTATTTAAAGTAAATGAATTTCATAATATGGCTTGCTTTCAAATGAAGCCATTGTTCCTCGAGAGGCCGAAATTTATCATATGTGATCCTCACTCTGTTCTGATCCACAAACTTTACCAGCAATTTAGTGACTAATTTCATTTCTACTGATTGAGTGGGACAAGGAAATTTATAATTGCTGTTATCTTTAATCGAACATTCTAAACTCACCAGCGTTGTCAGATCTTCAGTCGATAGACAAACCGTAACAGGTGGTTCCGTTAGTTTACAGTTTTGCCTTTCGACTAAAGCCATGCAATTTTAAGCTTCAAAGTTAAAGTATCTAATGACGAAATGACGGATGGCACTATTCGTGTACACAGAACTTCGTGCTTTGGCAATCGGCTGATGCAGTACACTTTCAGGATGTACTGAATGAGTGCATCCTGAAAGTGTACTACATCAGTTGTTTCACAATTAAAATGAATCCACCATGTTTTTCAGATTCTGTGGACTATAATTAGTAACCCCCGTTACTTTTCATATCATATACGAAAGATTATAGTTCCTGTAATTTCACGAAATACCTTTTCGTAAATCATCCTCATTGGAATGATAGCATATGAAGAAGAGGACATCAGGACCCAGGCCATAAAGAAAAGTGCCAAAGCACGAAGTTCTGTGGACACGAATAGTGCCATCCGTCACTTCGTCATTCCAGACTTGAACTTTAAGCTTAAAATTGTATGGATATAATCGAGTGGCAAAACTGTAAACTAACGAAACCAGCTGTTACGGTTTGTCTAATGACTGACGATCTCACGACGCTGGTGCGTTTAGAATGTTCGATTAAAGATACCAGCTATTATAATTTTCCTTGTCGTACTCAGTCAGAAGAAAGTTGCGTGAAATTAGTCTCTGAAGTGCAGGTAAAATTTGTGGACCAAAACACAGGGGCGATCACATCTGATCAATTTCGGCCTCTCCAGGAACAATGGCTTTATTTGGAAGCAAGTCATATAATGAAATTAAATTATTTAAATACTTCTTCATTTAAATTTATTTAATTCGTTTCGGTTAAACATCTCTGTATTTTAATTAATAAAATGCTAAAATATTTTGTTCATTTTATATCATTTTTGTGATTTTTGGTATATGAACTGCTGATATGCAGCAAAACAGCAATAGATGAAGCGATTGTCAAGAAAAATGAATGAATACCGTTTTTATTTTCCAGTCTATAACAAATAGTTAACAAAATTTATGGCATATTAATACATATGAAGTAAATTTATTTACTGATAGACATATTATAAAAATTATAAAAATTTAGAAAAAATGAAAATTTGAAATTTTTACAATTTTTGTTTAAAATATGGTCCCTTTGCGGCAGTAAAGGATATGCCTTTATCATAATGAGTATTTACCGGAACATTTATAATATCTTCATGTAGCTATTTCGTCCTATTAGAAATTGTATTCGTACGTTTGGATAATTTAAAAAAAATATTGAAAAAAACATGTTTTTTCCGATTTTTGGAATGTTTGCTCCCCTTGCGGCGGTAAAAGATATTAACCGATCGGTGTAATATTTTACAAATTTATTCTTTATTACAAAAGGCAACTTTTCCGCTCTATTACATTTCTATTATAAAAATTTTGGTTTTTTCGACCCACCCTATTGTATAGGGAGTCGCGGGCCGTTTATTTTCCGGCATAGTGTCCGTACAGCCGTCTTTAATATGTAAGGACATCTAGGAGTTGACAAAAGTAGTGGAATAAATAACTGGGACTCGGGAGCCGCTTGGTGGACCGAACTCATTTATTTAGCCCCTCATCTTACAGTCTAATTCGCGAGTTCGGCCGGGGGTCCCTCGAGCCACTAATGTCGCTGGCTTTAGGAACTACATTGACGTGAGTTTTGCCGGCATCTCAAAATGGCAAGATCTGTCTTTTTTGGCGCGGGTTTTAGCTAATATCTTGGGGTTTAACATATTTTCCAGCAGAGGGCACAGTTGTAAAATTGGGAGGAACATTTCTTTAATTGGTTGATTAGCTTTTGATTGATTGTCCAGGCTCAGATGCAAGACCTGGACTTAGCCGGCCCGAGAATCGGCTAACCACAACTGAATGAGAATATTCCGTACGTCAGCATTTTTACTCTTAAAGATCGTCCGAAAATGATATCTGAAAGTAATAAGATGTATTGCTGAGAAACAAAGTTACAAGGGGAGAAACTGGTTTTAGACATAGATTTAAAGTTAGAAGAAAGAGACTTCTGATTTTAATTTAAATTTTTGGAATTTTAAAGGGTTTTTATCCTTTCATATATATATATATATATAATATTATGTATATAGATAATATTTTTTTCACGAATTTGTCTTCCTACTGGCCTCAAATTTATTAAATCCTATACATTTCCTTACATACCTTCAATAGTTATATGAAGCACTACACTGTAAAAAAAAAAAAAAAAAAAAAAAAAAAAGAAGAAGAAGAAGAAGAAAAAATCTGTAATTGTACAGATGTAAAGTTACAGATATCTGTATGCTTCCTAAACTTTTATCTGTAAACTGCACGAAAAAAAAAAAAAATGTAAATCTATAAATCTAGTTTTTGTCTGTAGCTTTTACAAAAGAATCTACTAAAATTACAGTAATCTTACTACAATTTTATCTGTAACTCGGGTTGCAGTTACATAAAAAGTTCTAGGCATCCCAGTTTCCTAAAAAAATCTCAGTACTCTTACAGATTTTTTGATTTACGGTGCAAAAGTGTATCTGTTACATGAATTTTTGTTGTTGCCGTTACATAAAAAGTTCTAGAAACCACAGTTTCCAATAAAAAATTTATTAACCTTACATTTTTTTTTTTTTTTTTTTTTTTTTTTTTTTTACAGCGTACTAATCCGCTATCAATTTTGCTAGATATAGTTTCATGCACAACATATATATGGATCATATAAATAATTTATTTTATTTTCAATAGAAAATTTGTTTGTTGCTGTAATTTCTTTGTCTTTTTTAAATGTTTGTTAAATTAAAGTTAAATTGAATTTATTTACTTAATTCCACAGTGATATAAAAAGTACTTCTAATCTATTATTAATTATAAATCACACCGTTAATTTTTTTTTATATATTCTAAACAATAAGTATTTACATTTTTTTGGGGTGTTAAATTCAATGCCCAAGATGCATATTCTTATATATCTTCTATAGTGATAAAAAGTCCTACTAATCCGTTTATCAAAAGTGTAATGAAAAAGTGAATGCGGTTTTAAAGTTTTCCATTACCTGTTCTATTAAAAGAACATTTTAAAAATACCCTTCTACAAAATGGCTTGCGAGCTTTATTTCCTTCGCTGAGAGAAAAAAAATCTCCTATTTCCTTACATTTGATGTTCTCCCAAGAGCCCTAAAGTCTTTAACCATTACCAACTATGATGGACAAACCCAACGTTGCCATCAAGATGAAGGGAAAGGAAGCAGCTTATTGGAAACTCGAGAGGTCTATAATCTCATAAAAAAAGAGCGAGGATGAACGGAGAATCAGGGATCTCTGATTAAATTTACCAGAAAAGCCAGAAGCTGATCGTAATGTTTTCTTGCCAAATGACCGCACTCGAAATATTTCATTTTTGGATTTTGTTTCTCTTCTGAAATAGATATGGAATATAAAGAAAAGAATGGGTATTTTTTCTTATATTAATTTTCATTTCGACGGAATCATAAAGAAATTAGAGGTCCTCTTTGTTCAAGATTATATCAAATATTAGATTTCTTTCGTTTACAAATAATTAGATATTGCTTAGTAATGTACTAGCTTCTTTTAAAATTATATTTCTTTTTTAGACAGTTTTTCCGTTTGATAACACATGTTTAAATACTTAAATGAAAAATAAACAATGATACGTATGCCATCGGTTGTGCAAAAGAACATTTATAAGATAGTTTTCAGTTTGCATGTCTTTAAGAAAATTATATTTTCTAATGCAAGAACACGTGTTTTTTATTTGTATACGAAATGTAATTTTGTGAAATGAAAGAGGGAAAGGAAATATTATTTGTGATGTAACTATATTTCAAGCAACTTTTACACTGTAAAAAAAAAAAAAAAAAAAAAAAAAAAAAAAAAAAACTGTAAAGTTACTACAAATTTTCTAGGAAACTGGGATTCCTAGAACATTTTATGTAACGACAACAACAAAAATTGATGTAACAGATACACTTTTGCACCGTAAAAGAAAAAAAAATCTGTAAGGTTAATAAGATTTTTTTTAGTAAACTCGGATTCATAGAACTTTTTATGTAACTGCCACCAGGGTTACAGACAAAATTTTAGCAAGATTACTGTAACTTTAGTAGATTCATTTGTAAAGCTACAGATTTATGTAGCTTTACAAAAACTAGTTTTATAGATTTACATATTTTTTCTAAAGTGTACAGATAAAATTTTAGTAAGCATATTACACTACATCTTTAGAATTAGATTTTTTCTTACAATGTAGAGCGACAAAACCGCGAAAGTTAGCAAAAACAAACAAACAAACTGGAAGCAGGTTTCTGCAATAATTAAAATGTGTAGATTATTCTAACTTAAAAGGGCACTGTGAGCTGATCTTGTTTCTGTTCTATTATTTATTTTATTTATTTATTTATTTATTTATTGTAGTGACAGAATATATCAAAATGTATATTGAAAGAAAGAAATTTATGAAACCCAAAAATATAAACTACTTATTGGTAATATGCATTTTAAATTTATGAACGTCAATGCTAAAAACCAGAGGATCTTTTAGAAATGTTTGAAAAACTTGTAATTAAAATGCACGAACACTTTTTCTGATTTGATAACATAGAACTGGCTTGTCCTTAACAGAAGAAAAAAAAAACATTCCATCAGAATCTTTTCTCAGAATCAGACAAGCATTTTAGAACTTTTTCATGCATTTTATAGTAGTTCCTGCTGGACAAGCATTTTTATTCTCATAGCACTATTAAATGTCCAGCTAAAATTATGCTTAAAAGTGAACTCCTATCTTATGAAGCTTAAATGTTCATGCTCCGATATGTTCAGATTACTTATGATGCTTAAATGTTTATATGAAATGACGCTTAATTGTTCACACTCTTTAATGTTCAGATAACTTATGACGCTTAAATGTTCGCACTCAAATGTTCAAATAACTCATAACAATTTCCTGGTATTCGGCAGAACTTGCTAACTTTGGAAGTATATGTAAAGATAAACTCCTGCATACATAAAACGAGGGATAAATTCTGCGTTCCTTAAACAATTAAAAACGTTTTCAAACATGTCGTAGCTAAAGGATCCTCTGATTTTTTAGTGCTTTGATATTTTTCATACGGTGGTTATACTACGAAAACGATTCACGAAAAAAATTTCAGAAGTGTTCAAACGATAAAAAGTATGTTTCTCTGAATACATTTTGGTTTTAAAATCTAAAACATTGCCATAGCTAACAAATATGAGGTGAAAGAATGGAAGCTTTGTTTTCGGCAATTTTTAAAAAATTCCTACTATTAATTTCATTGATTATTTCATTGCATCAAAAAATGTCTAATTTTATCATTATTTTTTTTCCTAAATATTATCTTTATTGTAAATATTATGAAAACTACTGAACCATTTAAGATAAATTAGCAAAACATGTCTATTTTCTAACTGGATTTTATGCTATCATTTTTACTAAAAGATGCTGTGAAAAACGGATCCTCATTACCTAAATTATACAATTTTTTAACGCGTAAGTAAAAAAAAATATTTACTTTCTTAAAGAATTAGTACATTATATATTTTTTACCGACGTTTTTAAACGATTGAATCTACAAACGGATTGCAGAAAACGCAATACAACTAGTTCATAATTATTCTGTTATATAGGAACTGCAATGCAATGTGTTTTACTTTTAGTTACCCATTCAATACACATTATACGTACTAAAACGCGATGGAAAAAGATGTATGATTCGGAGAGATATGCAGTTCGCAGATAAATATTCAGCGTAGTGCGGGATTTTGTTTGACATCAACGAAAAAATTAGTTCCATATCTCGACAACAGAGGGCGCTACTGCAGATAATTCCATGGAATAATTCCATAGTGCTCACACAACGCAAGAATTTGATAAAAAAATGTGTATATGCAGTACTCTCTAATGCTTTTGTATTCAAATCTTGCGTTGCGAGAGCAATATGGAATTCTTTTATGGAATTAGCTGCAGTGTCGCCCTCTATTGTCGAGATTTTGAACTAATTTTTTTTGCTGGTGTCGTACAAAATCCCGTACCACGCGGAATATTTATCTGCAAACCGCATGTCTATCAGAACCACAGATATTTTACCGCGTTTTATTATAGCACCGAACTTTTGAAACACCCGATATATATGTTTTGGAATGTAATATACGAAATTAGTTAATAATTAAAAATTACGTAATTAAATTAAATTAAACTAAATACTCGATCTATCAAATTCGTAAAAAAAAAAAATCGGTTAATAAACACATCAATTTTAACTCTTTCCAACACAGTAGAAATGTGTTTATGAATTCGGTTTGTCTGCCCGTCTGTCTGTCCGAGTTCTAACTCTGTAACTGTTGTCCGATTCCCATGAAATCGATATATGTTATTGGGGTTTGAAAATTAAGTGAGTGAAGCATTTATGGTTCACCTACAGGGACACTGAAAAGAATTCCGTTACATTACGGTCTATGGGGGGGAAATCGTTTGCGGTGTATTTAAAAGACATTACACTATTTTAAACCTATTGAAATTGATATATATCACGGAGGTGTCCTACAAGGTTCTTATAATAAAATAGAGTGTGCATAGAAATTATAGTTCATTTACAGGGACACACAAAAGAAGTTAGCCACAGCAGAAAATGAACAATATTTGAACCATTGAAACATACGAAAAATAATTGTTTGAAGTGCGTTCAGTTTTGGTATGCGATTTTAAATTTAAGTATTATTTAAATTTTACTTGGTGTTTATCAATTATATATATTATATACAGGGCCGCACAAAAGTTCTCAACAAGATCCGCCTATTTGAGGAAATTCCTGAACGGAAAATTCAACTGTGCTATGCGTTTAACTGAACATATTCATAGATCATATACAGGACTGCATGAAAAAATCATTTATTTTCTCGACTATTCATGGTAATAGAAGAAATTGGGTTTTTGAAATAGATTTTGGTTGTGAGTTTTCCAAATTCTTAATCTAGACATCATATTTCACCTTATTAAACTTTGATGAGCATGCTGGAGCTAGAATAGAAACTACAGCGCTTTCAGCATTTAATGAAGAATAGCATTATTTTTTGATTATTTAAAGCAAAAATTTACATGCTGGTGATGTTTCGTGTTTGAGACATTTTTAAACCAATAGTTTAAAAAAGTATTTTTAAATACGTCAGAGATAATTCAATTAGTGCGCATTAAAATAATTTTTAATGAATGCGAAATTATATTTTCCCCCGTTAAGACTAACCATATAACATGTTTATGAATGTATTGAAATTTTTATATTCATTTTCAGATTTTCATTTTATTAAAGTACAAAGAGTAAATGATGATTAATCATATAATTTACATCTATTATCAAAATATATTTCCCATGCACATACAAAATTCATAACAATGAATGAGGTATTATTCGAATAATTTGTTAATGGCCTTAGACACTACTTTTAAATTTTGTTAAAACACGTTGTTTGATTAAAAATTGCAGTTTATTCATCATTAGATAAAAAATATATCAGTATTGTTTATATAAATGAAAGAAATATTTTTTTCAAATCATTGCTGCCACAAAAATAGAATATTTTATTATATCGTGCTCAAAAACAATTATAAAAAACAATAAATAGTACAACGAATATAAAGTATGACATCTTCGCATGTGTTTAGTTTATATTGATGGTTGAAAATCAAAATTGTAATTAAAGGTTTTTCAGAAAAATGTCATTAATCAAAGCTACCAGTGGTATTTCCCTTGTAGCTTAAAAAAGCACGGTTTGTTACATTAGGACCATTTGTAATTTAAATGTACTTCCATCCCTTTTCTATTACCCTGTATTTTTCATGAAGTGGATAGCGTCATTCTCTAACGCACTTATAATAAGATTGTTATTATTTTTCCTCGAGGGTTCTTTTTTCTATCTTTGATCTACTTTAACTGTAACTTTGATGGAAAGAATAAAATGATTTTTTTCTAGAGTAATATTGTTCTTAGATTTTTGCACTTGCATTTTTTTCTTTAAAAGTTGAAACCTGTGTATCACAGTTATTAGATATTTCTAAAATATATCATATTATGATGCGAAACCCACTCACGTGTTCAATGGTATATATTATTTTTAATGGCAACATCCCTTTTTCTATGGACATATAAAACATACAAAGATGAGTGAGATATCAGTCGAAATATTTTTTGACATACTTCAGATACACTTCAGACAGCAGGAAAGAAAAAGTTTTAATGAGCGCATTGGCAGCAAATATTGTAACCTTAAACATCTAATATTTCCCTCGCAGATATTCGTTATTTGCACGGTGATTCTGTTTCGTGTAGAATGGGTTTATAACGGCTGCGTCAATTCAGAATCCTGCCAAATGTGAAATACGTTTCCCCATACATTTTTCTCATGCAAAAGGTGCATACATTTTTCTCATGCAAAATATTTTTTTCCATCTATGGGAACAGATTCATAAATCTACAAAATGTAACGAAACGGTGTCATTCTTTCTCTGAAGGTTGGGCTAATGTTCCTTAAGATCCCAGAACAAATAGGCCATCAGTGATCGCCCGTGCGTAGCACCCACCGACGACAACTTATTCCTTTACCTGAAGAAATATCTTGCAGGACAAAACTTCCACGACGGTGATGAGACAAAATCGAAGTTGAAATGTGGTTCGATAACAGGTCGTAAACTTCTTTGACTATGGGAATGGCTAAGGCCTCGACTATGGGCTTAAAAATGCTTGGACAATGAAGGCAACAATGACGGAAAATAAGGCACATACCGGTAAGTGATTTGTAAAGGGGATTTTATCAATAAAAAAAAAGTTGAATGAGTATGCGGCTTGTATCTTTACTTTTCAAAAACTCCTCGTATATTGTATTTTCTTTTACTTCATTTATTTTCTTTTTTAGCTCATAGGCCTGAGAGCTAATGTGTCCGCAGGTTCTGTATGTACCTACATACAGAACCTGCGGTCTCTCTGGACAAAAAACGTACGTACGTACGTAACGCGATAACTCTTGATAAAAATATCCGATTTGCTTCAAATTTTTTTATCTAGGTTCATTCTGATAAGGGACTTCCTTGATTAGTTTTGAGGGTTCATTGGTTAAGTATAAAGTGGAGGAACAGGGGTAAAATACCCCCTTAATTTAGATGAATGTGTTTTTCAGGCAGAATTTTCCGATTTGCATTAAATTTTGTAAATACGTTCATTCTGATGAGGTGCTTCTCCGATTATTTTTGGGGGTTCATTGGTTAAGTATAAAATGAGAAAAGGGGCTAACACCCCCAACCCTTAATTTAGATAAATGGGTTTTTCAGGCAGAATTTTCTGATTTGCATTAAATTTTGTAAATACGTTCATTCTGATGAGGTGCTTCTCCGATTATTTTTTGGGGTTCATTGGTTAAGTACAAAAGGAGAAAAGGGGCTAACCCCCCCCCCCCCCTTAATTTAGATAAATGGGTTTTTCAGGCAGAATTATACGATTTGCATCAAAATTTGTAAATAGGTTAATTGTGATAAGGCTGTTCCATGATTACTTATGGGGGTTCATTGGTTAAGTATAAAGGGGGGGTAGTGGGGATAATATCCCCTTAATTTAGATAAATAGGTTTTTTCGGCAGAATTATCCGATTTGCCTCAAAATTTGCAAATAGGTTAGTTCTGATAAGGTACTTTCATTGGTTTTGGATTTGGGGACATATTGGTTAAGTATAAAGGAGGAACGGGGGGCTAACCCCCTCCCCCTTAATGTAGATAAATGGGTTTTTCTGTCCTATTTGCTTGAAATTTGGTATACCGGTTCTATTCTGATAAGGCGCTTCCCTGATGAGATTTGGAGGTTCATTTGTTAAGTATAAAGAGGGAAAACAGAGGGATGGGGGCTAATCCCCCTTAATTTATTTTTCGAGGGCATTGCTCTTTGAAATAAGAGTATAATATACAATTAGTGTAAATAGCCTATGAGCTGAATGCTATCAGTTTAACTGGGCACTTTTCAATGTATTGTGATCATTGCGGCGCAGCATATGCTCAAAATAAAAATGTTATAAACATTTTTGTTTAAATATATTAAGATTTATCGAACAAGCCCAAAGCATAATTCGAACATTTCTATCATTAATAAAAAATACTCAAATGTTTGTTTGAAGTTAACATAAAACAAAACTATTTCAACACTATTGAATGTCTTTCATTCAGCTTATAGGACTTTTGAAAATAACTATACCACACCTAGAAATACTAAGTCTCTAATATTCTGCCCTTAAATTATTTTCATAAAAATAAAAATAAATGGAAACGCTTTAAACCGTAAAATATTAGGCTCTCCAGTGATACTGCTTCACATTTTATGAAACTTCAATAACTATAATGAAGAAATATGCTTAGCAGGTTTTGCAAAATGCATTTTGAAGCAATTTACAAACATATCGATGGTTCTCGTAAATTACTTGAACATTTTCACAAAAAGTTTTCAACAGATTTGTAAAAGTACTTCAAAACACTTACAGAAAAAAGTTTGAATATGTTCAATTCAGGGAACTTTTTTCGGCTTAAACGGCACTCAAAAATTTTTGTAGGAATTTAAATTTTAAAATTTAATGTCTGTTACAGTTTATTTATACGTGACAATAATGACTATTTCCGTGGATATATGCATCGTTTTAATTTACGTTTTTCGAAACTTTTAATATAACGGACATTTTTTTTTTTCAATTAATATATAAAACCAAAATTAAATAAAGTGAAAAGTAATGTTTAAACATCTAATATGTTTCTTGCCTATCTTCTGTGTTTTTATGCATTTTATTTTAATGAGATAAAAAAAATACATGCTGCACTAATTGCGTACACTTGAATAAGTGTTATGAAATATCTAGATTTCTATGTTATATATTTAAGTAATATATTTGATCATTAAAATAAAAGAGCGACAAATAAATCACAAAAATATCTTAATGGTAGGTATTTGTCTTTTAAAAATAGCTCCTGGACTGCTACCTTTGCAGTTAATAAGCACAACGAAAAAAAAAATAATATATCATTAAAAATTTAAAATTTAAAATCTATTCATTAAAGTTTATTTGATTTAAAATAACAAGTATCCTTATTTTTCTTTTTCCGTCTAGTTCATGATAGTCAAAAGTAATAATAATAAATATCTAGAAAATCGTAGTGACAGAATATAATTAATGCCTAAAAAATATCTAATTTGTTTCCAACATAATTATTCATTAAATTTTAATTGAATGAAAAATTGCATACTGCACTATTTGCGTACACTTGAATTAAAGTTATGAAATATCTAGATTTCCGTGTTATATTTTTTGAATAATATATTTGACCATTAAAATAAAAGATTAACAAAAAATTCGCAAAATATCTGCACTTTAAAAATAATTCCTGCTCTGCTACCTATGCAGTTAATAAGCACAACGGAAAAAATGATGTATCATGAAAAATTAAAAAATTTCAAATCATTTCATTAAACTTTATTCGATATTTAAAAAAATCGTATTTTTTCTTTATCCATCTAGATAGTCAAATTTAATAATAATAAATAACTAGAAAATGATAGTGACAGAATATAATTAATACCTAAAAACTATCTAATTTGTTTCCAACATAATTATTTATATTTAATTCAATTAAAACCTATATTACAATGAAATTCTATAGATTTATATTTAAATTAATTAATAGTTTAAAACCCTAACGTAAATATATCTATTAAAGGTCTAAATAAACCAATCTTGCATCTAAATTACTTAATTACCTAAAATACACACATTTCCTCTTTCTACATAGCTATATATTATAACAGATAATCGTCTAACAGTAACAATGTGTGTTACATTTCAATTGTTTAATTCATGGAAGATTTATTTTACCTCATATGCTGTCACTAAGCACATCTACCTTATTTAACATATTCTTTGAAGCGCAGTTAACTGTATGTGCTTTAGTAAATGTTATAGAGAGAGTTGACTTAGCAGTTGTAAAATGCAGCAAACAAAGCACAACGGAACCGCTTAGTCACAATAATTGTGAAATATTCTATGTATTGTAGATACCCATTTTGGATTTAAACTGGCTTAGGGTCGAGGGGTTTTGTTTAAAGAGACACGCTGTGAACAATGGGATACAGCAGTCCACTAAACAGGATAAAATTATGGTTTGGTGAAATAAATTTCTTTATTTAGAATTATTATTTTATTAAAGGGACATTTTGATTCTTAAGGGATCTCAGAAGTCTCACTTTTTACTTGGCTGTGCAATTTAGCAACATGTCACATTTAATTTTTTTCTCATCCTCTATAAAACATAGATGCATAAATTTTTTAATATAGACAACCTAATATCTCTTTTATTTAAAATATTTTTTTTTAATATTCCATATGGATTTTTTTTATGTTTAATTTTGATAAAAAAATTTAAAATTGTTTTTTGACTTGCATGCACTGCGCGCAACATTTTTTCACAAACTAATAAAGCAATTTCCATAAAACTTGGTAAATATATTCATTTTCAGATAGGGAATAACTTATACTTCAAATTTAGTATTATAATTTCATTGATTTTTGTTTATCAAAATTTTATAATTTAAATTTAAATTTAAATTTCAAATACAATAAATAAATAAATTGCTTACAAATGAAGTATACGTTCAATATACATTAGTTTACATAATTATCAATTTTTTTTTTTTTTTTTTTTTTTTTGGGGGGGGGGGTCTTGAATCAATAATTTTGCTTCAGTCTTGCGCGCAGTGCATGGAAGTCAAAAAACAATTTTAATTTTTTTATAAAAATTAAACGTAAAAAAAAAATAAAATAAACTTTCAATATAGAATATTAATATATATATATTTTTTTTAAATAGAAGATATATTAGGTTGCCTATATTAAAAAAAAAAAAAATATGCAGTTATGTTACTGCCGAGTAAAAAGTAAGACTTCTGAGACCCCTTAAGGAGGGCGGACACCTTCAGCACTCGATATTGCTTGCTTTTAACACAATATTAAAAAAAAATTCTAGTTGTAACTATTTCTTCAAATTAAACAATTTTTTTAGAGTTAATTGTACAAATCTTTGTTTAAGTATTCAAGTAAATAGTTTTAATGAAAAATAATTAGAATTTAGTTTAATTAAAAAAATATTAATTGAGGATTTTCAAAAAGGCAATTTGACGCACATTAGTTGAGCAAAAGATTATAAAAAATATATTCTATACATCCCCTTATAGTTACATACATATATTTTTTAAATATTGTACTTTAACTTCAACCTAAAATAATCAAGTTTACTGATCAAAATATTTTTTCAAGTAAATAAACCATCTAATACAAAAATTATTATAAAATTTCAAAACAAAATTTAAAATATAAATAAATATATTACTGGTACTTACTTAAAAACAGTTAGAGGTTTTGAAACTATATAAAGTACAATGTAATACAAAAAATTAAGTTTCTAATGTTACTTGGTTTTGGTAATATGATGAGCGCAATGTCAAAAATATCCGTTTTGAGAAAAAACAAATTAAAGTTCCAATTTATCTTGATTGAATAGGGATTGTTGTACATATTTTATCTAAAAACCGGTTCTAATTGGATTAATATTATATATATTTTTTTTTTAAGTTTGGTAATATGATATTCTTTAATAATATACAAAAACACTTTTTGACTTTTTAAAAAGTTTTAAGGCGACTTCTCCTTTTAAAAAAAAATTAATAAAAATATATGTTAAAGAAGTATTAATTTCTGAACGCTTTAACAAATGAAAGGCTCTTTTAATACTCCTTATAAATGGAATATTTTAAAGAGAGATTCAAGTCATTCTTCTCGAAAGGTGATTGTGGAGTATTGCGCGTAAGGCAGTTAAAAGACTTTACAGTTTTTTTTTTTCCATGAAAATTTTAGGATAGATAACATATAGTAGGATCTATATAGTAAACTTAAATGTTCATAATTTTTTTGTTGTTTTAAAAAAAAAAAAAAATCTTGCCGTTTACACTGTAAAAAAAAAAAAAAAAAAAAAAAAAAAAAAATCTGTAAAGTTGCTAAAATTTTTCTAGGATACTGGGATTCCCAGAACATTTTATGCAATGGCAACAACAAAAATTCATGCAACATATACACTTCTTTTGCATCGTAAATAAAAAAATCTGTAAGGTTACTAAGAATTTTGTAGGAAACTGGTGTGTTTAGAACTTTTTATGTAACTGTAACCTGGGTTACAGATAAAATTTTAGTAAGATTACTGTAATTTCATTAGATTCTTTTGTAAAGCTACAGCTTTTTGTAGCTTTACAAAACTAGTTTTTTAGATTTACATTTTTTTGTACAGTGTAGATAAAATTTTAGTAAGCATACAGATTTCTGTAACTTTACATCTGTAAAATTACAGATTTTTTTTTTTTCTTGTTTTTTTTTTTTTTTTTTTTTTTTTTTTTTTTTTTTTTTCAGTGTATTGCTAAAATTTTGAATGATTTTTATAAGCAAAAAACAGGTTAAAAAAGCTATAAATAAACAATTTATTAAGTCCAGTGTAAGCACAAGACTCCCAAGTGTAATTAGATACCGAAAATTCTGTTTTATATGGAGCGATTCTTTGGAAAGTATGGACACAACCCGTGATTCCAAATTTCAGCTCCACAAATGTCTAAAAGTTTCAAGAACACTTATAGAAATCATTTGTCCCCATTATGATCAGAACAAATTCTGAAATGAAAATAGAAACATTTATCTATTTACTTAATTTAATCTCAAGTGTAATCAGGTACAAAAAGTCTGTTTTACATGCAGCGATTCTTTTATAAGTAAGCACACAACCTGTGATTCTAATTTTCTGCTCCACAACTGTAGAAAAGTTCAAAAACACAATAAAAACTAATTTTTCCCATTTTTATCTGAATAGATTTTGAAATGAAAGAATAAATATGTATCTTTTTACTTAAAGTGTATATTTACTTAATTTACTCTCAATTGTAATTAAATACCAAAAATTTTGTTTTACATGCAGCAATTGCTTGGAAAGTATGGACACAACGCGTGATTCCAATTTTCAGCTCCACAAATGTCTAAAAACTAATTATCGACTTTATGAACTGAATACATTTTAAGAAAAAGGAAGAAACATATATGGAGCAAACATTCAAACCATGCTTTCTCCTTTAGATACAAATTTTCAAAAAACACAAAAAACTGATAAATTAGAAAATAACTTGTATTTAATTCAAATTTGTATTGTGTATTTTTATTACTGGTTATGAGAAAGAATTGCAAACATACTTAAGATATTAAACCTAAAACAAATTAATAAAATGCATTTAATATTTTTAGAAATCATGTTTTCAGAGGAATCAGAATTCAGAGGAGGAAACATGTTTTGATTGTTTGACAAGTGGATAAAACGCTTTTTGAATGAAATAAGTTCTAACTCACAAATAATACAAAAGCATTATTTTATTTGAGCAAATACTGAGCTTCAGTTGATTATTTATCAAATAAAATGGCAGACTATGGTACCTAGTAGTATTCATTAAATATTTAGTAAATAAATACTTCTTTGCCAAAAATCCACTTCAAATTTCAAAACCAATATCTTCATCTAGACAGTCACACACTTCGCCCTCTTTTTCATTGCAGGTTGATAAATCATGGATAATGTGATTGTATCATTTGAAGACATCATCAGATTGAATTTGCCACTGTTCACCCTACATTACCTTCAAAAGTTTGTCAACATCTTTTTTTTCTTTTCAACAGATATGGCGTGTCTATGAGGAAGAGATTCTAAAACAACCCTTTGAACAAGGCAACAGTAACTCCCTTTTTAAGAAGATTTACATCATATTCTTCACGTAGATCTTGAAATCTATAATTCTGGAAGCTTTTAACTTTAACAGTTCTCTCACTCTTCTCTAAAACAATCCATTTCAATTGTGATATGTATGGTAAGTTTCGAAAGTACGCATCAAGTGACAACAGTGATTTGCAGACTGGAGAAATCACTGTTTGACTGAATGCAGGCTTTCGAGGAAACACTCGTTGATTAAAACATCAAGTTTTAATATTGGTTTATAATCGGAGAAAATTTTTTTTGTTTAAAAATACCGTTTAGATCTGTGCAATTTAACACAGAGTTCATAAAACTACCAATAACTCATTTATTTATTTTTGGTGAGAAAACACGGTTTGAATGTTTGCTCCTCATATATCTGTTTACTTAAAATATCTATTCCCTTTATTTACTCTCAATATACAAAAATTCTGTTTTACATTCTTTTAAAAGTATGCACACAACCTTTTATTCAAATCTTCAGCTCCACAAATATCTAAAAGTTTAAAAAATCCTATAAAAACTAATTTTCCCCATTATGATCTGAATAATTCCTGAAACTAAAGAATAAACATGCATTTATTTACTTAATTTACTCTCAATTGTAATTAATTAGATAACAAAAATTTGTTTTACATGCAGCGATTCCGTTGAAAGTATGCACACAACCTGGGATTCCAATTTTCAGCTCCACAAATGTCTAAAAATTAAAAAATCCCTATAAAAACTATTTTTCTCTATTATGATCTGAATAAATCCTGAAATGAAAGAATAAACATGTATCTATTTACTTAATTTACTCTTAATTGTAATTAGATACCAAAATTTTTGTTTTACATGCAGCGATTCCTTTGAAAGTACGCACATAACCTGGGATTCCAGTTTTCAGCCTCACAAATGTCTAAAAATTTAAAAAAACCCTATTAAAGCTAATTTTCCCCATTATGATCTTAATAAATCCTGAAATGAAAGGAAAAACAAATATCTATTTACATTGACTTTTAAAATTGTGTTTTTTAATGCATACTTTTAAAGTTAAAAATGTTAAAAAAAATGATCATCTGCTTTTCACTTTCTGGCATTTAAAAAGTTCCAAGTCCTGTTAAATAAGACATTATTTATTTATTTTTTGTTATTAATTATTATTTTTTTGTTAAATAATGCGCAGTTCTTCTCCTGCATAAATATTTCTAAATAACGTACTTAGTATAGATAACAAATTATATTTTCCCGAATCAATATACTTAATTATTTTAGGGATTAAATTTCCAGCATTATTTTCAATTATTTTCTTAAATAACACCAATCTTACATCTAAATTACAGTAGCACCAAAAACACACATATTCCCCCACATCCTTTTTGTATAACTAAACACTATAACACATAAGCATCTAACAATGACAATGCGTGTTACATTTCAATCATTTAATTCATGGAACATTTATTTCACCTGATACTCTGTCATTAAGCACGTGCATATTACTTAACATCTTCTTTGAGGCGCAGTTAACTGTGACTACTTTTAGTAAATGTTATAGAGAGAGTTGACTTAGCAGTTATAGAGTACTGCAAACAAAGCGCAGCGAAACCGCTTAGTCACAATAATTGTGAAATGTTCCATGCATTGTAGAGATCTATTTTGCATTTGAATTGACTTAGAGTTGAGAAGCTTTGTTTAAGGACGCAAGATATGCAAAATAAGATACTTAAATGGAGTTACCAGAGCAAACTTATGGCTTTCAGTGGGGTTAAATAATTTATTTTGGATTATTTTTTTAATCATTTTATATAAAATAATATTTTTTAAATCTTACATCTTTAACCACTTCAGTTTTGAAGCTAAAATAATAATACAAATGCTAATTTATTAGTTTTTTCAAAACGAAATGACAAAAAAAATATCATTTCTGAAATTAATCCTTTAGGCGCTTAGTAATTTAGGTTCAATAATATGAATCTAAAACTAGAAGCTCGTTTAAAACATCAATTTAATAACCATTAACCTAAATTAACCCAATCACAAATTTAAGAGCTTTACACAAGTAAAAATAATCTACAAATCCTCAAATCTTTTTATTGAAAAAGATACTTGTACTATAAAGATAGTTAAATACTTATGAAAATTTCTCACTTTCTTGGTAATATTGTCTTTTGGGCACTTTTGGGCATTTTGCAAACTCAGATGAAAATAACATTTATTTTATGTGGAAATCAGTTTAGATGCTGCCATTTATTCGTTTGCTTTGAACGCAAAAAACATTCAGCTATTAAAAAGTGATGTGAAAATGTAAAAAAATCTTGTATTTTAATTTTTTATAAGGAAAATATCAGAGGTCCCCAAATGGGGACTCAAAGGCCGAAGAGGTTAAAAAATGAACTATTTTCTATAAAATTTTTATTTGAAATAGTAAGCTAAACATACTTAATATTTTCTACATCTAATAAGTTTTTGCGATTAGTGCGGCGCACTACAATCACTACGGTACACTATGGGATTTAATTTGGACAATTATATATCTAAGAACAATTAATTACTCCTATTGTTTTCCATCAACAATTTTGTTGGAATAAATTTTTACAGAAACTACCACATATGTAACTGAAATTTAATTTTGAATTTCTGAAATGTATTTCATTTGAAAATGCACAATTTACTATAAAATTTTAATCAGAAAGAGTAAGCTAAACTAATTTATTATTTCCTATAAGCAATATTTTTTTTTCATGTATTGCAGCAAAATACCAATAGCTACGGTAAACTAACGGTTAATTCTAAATTCAGTTTAGAAAATAACATACATAAGAACGGTTAATTAATCCTATTGTCTCTCTTGAACAGTTTTGCTAGAAATTAAAATTTTACAGAAACATCTACATTTTAAAATGAATAAAAAATTTCAATTTAAATACACATTTTTATTGTTAGACGTACTTCATTTGAAAATGTGCATTTTCTCTAAAATTGTAATCAGAAATAATAAGCTAAACAAATTTATTATTTTCTATATGTAATCAGTTTTTCCGATTACTGCGACACCCTATAAATCACTACAGTACACTGCAGGTTAATACTGATTCAATTTGGACAATAATATTTCTAAGAACAATTAATTAATCCTATTGTCTTTCCTGAACAGTTTTGTTGGAATTAAAATTTTAATGAAACAGCTACATTTTAAAATGAAATTTAACTTTGAAATGTTATTGTTAGACGTATTTGATTTGAAAATGTAGCACTTTCTACAAAATTGAAAAATATTTTTTATTGAAATACAAATAAAGAACCTAATAAAAAGCACAAATTAAGTAAAAATATTGATAAAAGTCAGCTTTTTTTTACTTTCAAAACTCCATCATAAGGATAAGTTTTAAAAAATTAAACAAAAAACCTAAGGGGTGTAGAGGGTGGTGAAGTAAAGTAGCGTATGGACAAGGTTCGAAATAGCGAAGAGTCAAGGAATCAATAGGGTCAAGGAGTAATTTTGAATTGTCATAGTTAGACGTATTTGATTTGAAAATGTGTCATTTTCTGGAAAATTCAATGCTATTTACATTAAATACAAACAGAGAACTGAATAAAAAGCACAAATTAAGTAAAAATTTTGACAGAAGACGGCTTTTTCTGACTGTAACTCCATCATGAGTGTAAGTTTTAAGAAAACACACACAAAAAAAAAAAAAAAAACATTTAGTGGGTGGGAGTGGGTGAAGTAAATTAGCGTATGGGCAAGGTTCGAAATAGCGAAGAGCCAAAGAATCAATAGTTCAAGGAGTAATTATGAATTGTAATTGTTAGATATATTTAATTTGAAAATGTTTCATTTTCTGCAAAATTCAAGGATATTTACATTAAAATACAAACAAAGAGCAGAATAAAAAGCACAAATTAAGTAAAAATGTTGATAGAAGACGGCTTTTTCTGACTTTCTAAAACTCCATCATGAGGGTAAGTTTTAAAAAAATTAAACAAAAAACCTAAGGGGTGTAGAGGTGGTGAAGTAAAGTAGCGTATAGACAAGGTTCGAAATAGCGAAGAGCAAGGAGTCAATAGGTCAAGGAGTAATTTTGAATTGTAATTGTTAGACACATTTGATTTGAAAATGTGCCATTTTCTTCAAAATTCAAAGATATTTACATTGAAATACAAATAAAGAACTGAATAAAAAACACAAATTAGGTAAAAATGTTTATTGAAGACGGCTATTTTTGACTTTCTAAAACTCCATCATGAGGGTAAGTTTTAAAAAATTAAACAAAAAACCTAAGGGGTGTAGAGGTGGTGAAGCATAGTAGCGTACAGACAAGGTTCGAAATAGCGAAGAGCAAGGAGTCAATAGGTCAAGGAGTAATTTTGAATTGTAATTGTTAGACACATTTGATTTGAAAATGTGTCATTTTCTGCAAAATTCAAAGATATTTACATTAAAATACAAATAAAGAACTGAATAAAAAACACAAATTAAGTAAAAATGTTGATAGAAGACGGCTTTTTCTGACTGTCTAAAACTCCATCCTGGATGTAAGCTTAAAAAAACATTTAGAGGGTTTGAGTGGTGAAGTAAATTAGTGTATGGGCAAGATTCGAAATAGCGAAGAGCCTAGGAATCAATAGTTCAAGGAGTAATTTTGAATTGTAATTTTTAGATGTATTTAATTTGAAAATGTGTCATTTTCTGCAAAATTCAAGGATATTTACATTAAAATACAAATAAAGAGCTGAATAAAAAGCACAAATTAAGTAAAAATGTTGATAGAAGACGGCTTTTTCTGACTGTCTAAAACTCCATCCTGGATGTAAGCTTAAAAAAACATTTAGAGGGTGGGAGTGGTGAAGTAAATTAGCGTATGGACAAGGTTCGAAATAGCGAAGAGTCAAGGTATCAGTAGGTCAAGGAGTAAATTTGAATTGTAATAGTTAGACACATTTGATTTGAAATGTGCCATTTTCTTCAAAATTCAAAGAAATTTATATTAAAATACAAATAAAGAACTGAATAAAAAACAGAAATTTGGTAAAAATGTTGATAGAAGACGGCTTTTTTTGACTTTCTAAAACTCCATCATGAGGGTAAGTTCTAAAAAATTAAAGAAAAAAACCTAAGGGATGTAGAGGGTGGTGAAGTAAAGTAGCGTATGGACAAGGTTCGAAATAGCGAAGAGCAAGGAGTCAATAGGTCAAGGACAGGGCTTAATTTGCACCGGAGCCCACCGGAGCACAGCTCCGGTACTTTTATGTTTTCAGTAAATTTTTAAATATTGGTTGGAATTCACCGGAGCTCATAAAAACTGGGCTCCGGAGCCCAGTGCAAAAGCGCTTCCGAAAAACCGAAGCCTAAATTACCCTTTCCTTTCCTTCCCATCTCCAAGTTTTTGCATTCTTTTTTATCAAAACACTTATGTGTGACGTAATGTGTCGCACACATAGGAGATGGAGATAAAACGGATTCAATTTTTATTTCTGTTTTTGGGCTTTAATTGACTCAAGCTCAATCTGTCGCATAGCTGAGAACTAACCCTTTTTTGTATTAACACTATTTACGAATCACAATCCTTACCATATTTATTCGTAGAATTAACAAAAAATCGCAATTGACATTATAATTAGGCAAAGATTACTATTTAGAAGGAGCGATAACGAAAAAGTGTAATAGTTGACAGCTAAGTATATGCTGATAGATATATTTAGAATTTTTATTTTGCTAAAGAAAAAAAAATGCTTTAAAATTTCAAAATAATGTACAAAATATAAATATGCAGATTGGAGTGATGGGGGGAGGGGGGAGGTAGAGGGAGAACAATGCAGATATTAGTACCGGTACCGTAGAATAGGGCAATTAGGGCTCCGGTACTTTTTTGTTAGAAATTAAGCCCTGGTCAAGGAGTAATTTTGAATTGCAATTGTTAGACACATTTGATTTGAAAATGTGCCATTTTCTTCAAAATTCAAAGATATTTACATTGAAATACAAATAAAGAACTGAATAAAAAACACAAATTAGGTAAAAATGTTGATAGAAGACGACTTTTTTTGACTTTCTAAAACTCCATCATGAGGGTAAGTTTTAAAAAAATGAAACAAAAAAATCTAAGGGGTGTAGAGGGTGGTGAAGTAAAGTAGCGTATGGACAAGTTTCGAAATAACGAAGAGCAAGGAGTCAATAGGTCAAAGAGTAATTTTGAATTGGAATTGTTAGACACATTTGATTTGAAATATGTGTCATTTTCTGCAAAATTAAAAGATATTTACATTAAAATGCAAATAAAGAACTGAACAAAAAACACAAATTAGGTAAAAATGTTGATAGAAGACGACTTTTTCTGACTGTCTAAAACTCCATCATGAGTGTAAGTTTTAAGAAAATATACAAAAAAAAAAAAAAAAAAAAAAAAAAAAAAAAACATTTAGTGTGTGGGAGTGGGTGAAGTAAATTAGTGTATGGGCAAGGTTCGAAATAGCGAAGAGCCTAGGAATCAATAGTTCAAGGAGTAATTTTGAATTGTAATTTTTAGATGTATTTAATTTGAAAATTTGTCGTTTTCAGGAAAATTCAAGGATATTTACATTAAAATACAAATAAAGAGCTGAATAAAAAGCACAAATTAAGTAAAAATATTGATAGAAGACGGCTTTTTCTGACTGTCTAATGCTCCATCCTGAATGTAAGCTTAAAAAAAAAAACATTTAGTGGGTGGGAGTGGTGTAGTAAATTAGCGTATGGATAAGGTTCGAAATAGCGAAGAGTCAAGGTATCAGTAGGTCAAGGAGTAATTTTGAATTGTAATAGATGTATTTGATTTGAAAATGTGTCATTTTCTGCAAAATTCAAAGAAATTTACATTAAAATACCAATAAAGAAATGAATAAAAAACACAATTTACGTAAAAATGTTGATAGAAGACTGCTTTTTTTGACTTTCTAAAACTCCATCATGAGGGTAAGTTTTAAAAAATTAAACAAAAAACCTAAGGGGTGTAGAGGTGGTGAAGTATAGTAGCGTATAGACAAGGTTCGAAATAGCGAAGAGCAAGGAGTCAATAGGTCCAGGAGTAATTTTGAATTGTAATTGTTAGACACATTTGATTTGACAATGTGCCATTTTCTTCAAAATTCAAAGATATTTACATTAAAATACAAATAAAGAACTGAATAAAAAACACAAATTAGGTAAAAATGTTGATAGAAGACGTCTTTTTTTTACTTTCTAAAACTCCATCATGAGGGTAAGTTATAAAAAATTAAACAAAAAAACCTAAGGGGTGTAGAGGGTGGTGAAGTAAAGTAGCGTATGGACAAGGTTCGAAATAGTGAAGAGCAAGGAGTCAATAGGTCAAGGAATAATTTTGAATTGTAATTGTTAGACACGTTTGATTTGAAAATGTGTCATTTTCTGCAAAATTCAAAGATATTTACATTAAAATACAAATAAAGAACTGAATAAAAAACACAAAGTAGGTAAAAATGTTGATAGAAGACGTCTTTTTTTTTACTTTCTAAAATTCTATCATGAGGGTAAGTTATAAAAAATTAAACAAAAAAACCTAAGGGGTGTAGAGGGTGGTGAAGTAAAGTAGCGTATGGACAAGGTTCGAAATAGTGAAGAGCAAGGAGTCAATAGGTCAAGGAGTAATTTTGAATTGTAATTGTTAGACACATTTGATTTGAAAATGTGCCATTTTCTTCAAAATTCAAAGATATTTACATTGAAATACAAATAAAGAACTGAATAAAATGCACATATTAAGAAAAAAAAATATTGAAAGAAGACGGTTTTTTCTGGCTGTCTAAAACTCCATCACGAGTGTAAGTTTTAAAAAATTAAACAAAAACACACGAGTGGGTGAAGTATTTTAGCGTAAGCCAAGGTGCAAAATAGCGAGGAGTCAAGTAGACAGCAAAGCTAAATAACATCGGCATGTATGATGTAGTTGACATAGAACAATGAGAAGATTACGCCAAACCCATCCAGTATGTGATACCAAATGCATGTGCGCAAAAGAGAAAGTGGCAAAGGCAAGAGTGAGTTTTGTTTGTTTGTTCGTTTTATTGAACACATACATTAGATCTGTGTGTTTAACACAAGGGCCCGCTTATAAGTCATCGTCGATATACAGGGACGAGATAGATCAAGGAAATTTACAACACCAGAGAATCGCATCCTGGTGGCTTCGGAACCGGCGGGATTCGAACCCGCCCCCCACCTACGCTTTCGAGCGATTAGCAGCGTGGTGTCTTCTCCACTCAGCCACGGTGGGCCCAAGAGTGAGTTAAAGAAATGGCAATCATACTTGAGATAATCTCCAATCACACCACTGCTATTTGCACTGGTGAGTTCACTACCTCATACTAAAGATAGGGCTGTAACGGAAGAGGCTTGGAGATGCTTTCTCATTGGGTTTTGACAACTACGTCATACATGCCTTTGTTATTTAGCTCCGCTGACTAAATGATTCTTCGCCATTTTGGCCTTGTCCCTGAACTTATCTGCTTGCTCCTCCATATTTGAATAATTTTACGTGTTTTTTATTTTATTTTATTTTATTTTATTTTTGAACTTGTACTGATAAGGAAATTTAGTAACCTCGAAAAAGCTACCTTATTTCAATATTTTAACTTAATTTGTATTTTTTTTTCATCAAGTTGTTTTTTCGTACGAGTATTTTAAGGGGATTCTTCACTCACTTGAATACACTCTCTCCGTAATGTTAAACCAATGGGGAGGTTGTTTTCGAATTTCTCGTTTAAATTTGAATATTTTTAAACGGTTTTATTTTCTTTTTTTGCATAGGATAGCTGAGTTCAATCTTTAGTATGACTCTTTTTTACTTTTTCGATTTTGATTGCAGATTTTTCTCAAAAAGGTGCTTCCAGTTTCGAAACCGTTTCGACCCTTAAACATATTATAAATTTTATCCCCCCCCCCCCTCCCAAAATTAAATTTTCTTTGGAATTGCCCTATGTATAAAAAGGACGCAAATTTCGCCAGAGACCGGCTCCAACAATTATGAAAAATTTGGCACAAATCAATTTCTTCAAACTATCCCAAAATGTCTGAAACAACAATATCTTACAATAAAATTTAATCAACAAACGCACTTTTATTTTCAGTTTATGGTCCGCAGTTCATGGAATAATATCAATGGCCAATTAGATAATTACGTATAAAATCATTCTTTGAAAAATTGTGTCAGGTAATTACATTTAAATGATTATCCATTAAGAAAATCCACGCAGTCTAGAATGAAAGAAAACGACATTAAAAGAAAATTACAATTTTATCCACCTCCCGGGTAAAAGAAAATCACAATTGAAAGACCCTAGAGCCTGGTCGGTCAGGCCGGCGGGCCAGGATAGGCTCGCATTTTGATGCTGCAGACTTATATTTGGCAAATCTACATTTATATCAAAATTTTCAGTTTCATTTTTTAAAATCATTTAAAAAATGTTGTATGTATGTCTTATTTTAATCCTTTGTTTTTTTTATTTAATTATTTTTATCCGGGGTTTTTTCTGATTTTTTCTGGATTTTTTGTGTACGATAGCCCTTATTTTGCATTCGTAAGCTTGTTATGGCTAATGCAATGATGAAACCGAACACGTTATTTGTGGTAATCAAGGTAATTTGGGGCTGGTGATTCTGCCTTGGTTCCACAAATATTTCCATTTTTTTCTATGTTTACTGTATATTAAATTCCATGTTGCTATTTTTATAAGAATCTGTTTCAAAGAGTCATATAATGGTTTATACATCATTTTTAATTTGTCTAAATTCCTTTAAAATTTATATATTCACATTTGTTGATGGCAATTTGTATTGGTATATAACGGTTATATATACATACATATATATATATATATATATATATATATATATATAATATATATATATATATATGAAAGGATAAAAACCCTTTAAAATTCAAAATTTCAAAAATTTAAATTAAAATCCGAAGTTTTCGTCCTAACTTTAAATCTCAATCTAAAACCAGTTTTACCCCTTGTAACTTTGTTTCCCAGCAATACATCTTATTACTTTCAGATATCATTTTCGGACGATCTTTAAGAGTAAACTTGCTGACGTTCGGAATATTCTCATTCAGTTGTGGTTAGCTCACCCCCGGGCGAGCCAAGCCTAACTCTGGCATCTGATCCCGGACAATCAATCAAAAGCTAATCAGCCAATTAAAGAAATGTTCCTCCCAAATTTACAACTATGCCCTCTGCTGGAAAATATGTTAAATCCCAAGATATTAGCTAAAACCCGCGCCAAAAACGACGGATCTTGCAGATTTGAGAAGCCGGCAAAACGTATGACAATGTAGCTCCTGAAAATCATCGTACGTGGCTCGAGGGGCCCCCGGCCGAACTCGCGACTCAGACTGTAAGAGGAGCGGCTAAATAAAAGAGTTCGGTCCACCAAGCGGTTCCTGAGTCCCAGTTATTTAATCCACTAGTTCTGTGAACTCCTAGATGTCTTTGCATATTAAAGACGGCTGTACGGACACATGCCGGAAAGTAAACGGCTGCGACTACGCTATACAAGTCCGGGGAACGCTCCCGATATTAATTCGTTACATTTTAAAGTCGGCAGGATAGTTTCCTGCCGTGAAGATCCCTCTGCTCTGCCACGAGAAATATGACTACAGTGATAAAAGAAAAAGAAGAAAAAGAAAATATCTGGACTTATGCGATTCGGACAATTCCCTACGAAGATCCCTCTGCTCGTCGCGAAAAGTATGTTACTACGGTGAGAAAAGAAAAAGAAAATGACTTTAGCTTGCCTGCATGCTGAAATATTAGAAAGAATAGAAAAAGTAATAACCTCAGTGCCGAGAAAAACTATGCACCCTAAATTTCAACCGAATCATCGAACGATCGTGAAAAGAAAGAAAAAGAGCATTTATTCACTCCGAAATTTATTTCATCTTCAATGATGCCTGATAAAGGAAGATATAATTTCAGACTGCAATTTTAAACATCTATTTAACTTCTCTATCCACTCTCCGGTAAAACTTCTATTTAATTACATCTGTGATGTCGCGTTTCCTAAAGATGATTCAAACACAGAGTTCTTCATTTGGATTTTCGCTAATCAACCGAGTGAAAAAGTGGGTCAGACTTTTCAAGGTTAAAGGTCGCAATCGCGAGTAACTCTTTTTCTCCTGTATCAAAGCAAATGAGTCACTCATCGGTAGAAACTGATTTATTTTTATTTTCAGCAGAGGAATAATTGAGAAGCGAGGACTAGAACAGTTTTATTTTGTTCTTTATCAGAATTTATTAGACAATGAAAAAAAAAAAAAAAAAAAAAAAAATAGTGATAATAATTAGGTAGCGTTACAAGTAGTTTTTCTTTCTTTTGTAAATTTCTTTGGATAATCTAATTCACAGGTATGTTCCGTTTTATTTATGTTTATTTCAGTTTGATGTTTTTCAGTTTAAAAGTAACTATAATTGGAAAAAAAAAAAAAATACGCGGACTTTATTGGGAAGGCTAAGTATATTCCTTTTAATTTTTTTGTGAAATAACTTAACACTGCAGATTTCTCATGTTCATTATTTATTTTATGTAATATTTTAGTTACAAGAAATCAGTTTTGTTGTATTAAACAATGTTCTTACTAATTTTTATTTTTAACTTTAAATATTGACTACGAATTTGTTATTTCCGAAAATACTAAAGAAAAAATGGGAAAGTTCTCACTGCGAATGGGAATTATTTTAGAATGAAAAAGAAAACAAAAAACTACTGTTATCAATGTGTAAATTTTAAAATTTCGACAGCGTTCATGAAGTCAAAGTAGTTTATTTAAAATATGGGTACTGTATTAAAGGGATTTTAAAGATCTTAAACAAATTCAAATTTATTATTTTAAAATTTTTATTAGCTTTATTTTTTATTTCTTGCGGGATTTAAGGTTTATTATTAAAATTATAGAAAATTTGGGATTGACATTCTGCATGCGCGTTAAATTCGTAGCAAACGAAAATAACAGTAATTTTGTTTTCTTATTCATCCGGTGACGCATACGTGCGATCACCAAAAAGTAAATTGATTTGATTTTAATGTTTTTGCATACTGTGAATAAGTTAGTTGACTTAGTTACATATTTTTAAACAAAAAATTATCAAATAATCCTGTGCAAATGAGTATTTGCGTAAGTTTAGTAACCTATTCCATTAATTTTTTTAAAAATACAGATGAGCACACTGAAATTTCTAAATGTTTGTAAATAGTTATTTATGCCAGGTTGTGTGTTATATTAATCCATATTTGAATCATTTTTGTGTAGACAGTTTTTATTTTAATGAGAACGTTTTCAAGTATTTCCTTTTATATATAGAATTTTATACAAATCATTATTCATTTATATATTTTTGTGTATAGCTTGAATGTCATATTTTACCTTATGTTATATTTTAGTATTTGAGTTTTTAATTTTTAGTATCGTTATCCGGTATTTTTTTAAATAAATCCCATTGCCTAAAAACGAAATATGAGCAGGTATTTAACCCCTGTCACTTTTAGAAAACAGGTGAAGGTCCCGCCCCCACCATGTTAAAAATAGTTTCAATAATTCAGCCATTGGTTTAGACATGACCGTGGTAACCCCATTTTAACCATGGTAAATCCACTAGTGTCTAATTCCACACATTCAATTTTTAAAGATGACCATGGTTCCACCCCATTAAGTCTTTAAACAAAATATTTTTTTTTTTTTTTTTTTAAGTAACTTCCACCGAAAATACCCCTCAACAGACAAAAGGGATTCAGTGACTTGCACAATCTGAGCAAATGTGGCAACTGTTGATAAAATAGGGGTTCAACAAAATACAAGATCATTCAAAAAATTGTCAACGGGTTGCCATGCGCTTCAAAAGCTGTGTCATAATCCTATTTGTTTCAACCAGGGGCTATTATTTTATTAAATTTTTGTTTGTCTTATTTAGTTTTTTTCTGTTTTATTTATTAAATTTTTTCCCTTAGCCAGTAGTAAAACACTTAAAAATTAAAAGATTTTTACTATTTGCGTAAAAACTAGCAAGGAAAACTCAAAGCGTTCTGGCCTTCATCCTAAGGGAAAATGTTTTTTGACTTTTTGACTTGCATAAAATAGGAAAATTTTTCTGAGCTAACAGTGAGATGTAGATGTAGTTTATTAAAATTGTGACTTGGATTTATTAATGCCACTGAGGGAAATAAATACCTCAGTCTGCAAAATAATAAACACCATTGCTTACAGGTAAACTGCATCTGCATTTTCACACAAAAAATAAACATAAAGCTCATTTTTCTTTTTTTTTAATTTTTGCTAAAATCTCCATTGAGATTTAGGATTATGCGAAAACCATAACTGGTTTAGGATGTGTTAAAACCTCCCTGAGGTTTAGGATAAATACTACTTACCTTGCAAGTAGTCTTCCATGTAAATAAGACTTCAAGATATTATTTTTCTTTATTATCATACATATTTTAACGTACTTATTTCAACATTATTTAATATTTGCTATAATAATATATTATTTTTAATTTTGCTAATTTTATGTATCAACATATTTTTAATATTTCCACATTTTGAAATAAAAGGTGAAGAAAATTTCAACTTTTTATAAGTTCACATTTTTAAGTATTTCCCTAAGTTGAATATTTTTATATTTTTCTGTACATTATTTTTTCTTTTGAATACTATATGAATATTTTGTACATAAAACATATTTTCCACAGTAATCAGGTGTACTTTTATATTTTTATTAAAATAATTTTAATTATTGTGGAAAACATAATTCATGACTGGAGGAATCTCTTACAATACATGAAAAGTAATCTTATATTGTGTTTTCTTTATAATTATGGAAAAGAATTTTGTTTTAAGTTTTCCTATGTTTATTTTCAATTTCAAATATTACAGTTGTACCTAAAGTTATTTTACATAGTTGAATTTTATATAAAAATGTGAAATATATGCTCAAAGACTTTAACAAAAAGAGCATAAACTTCTTGACCAAAGGACTTCGAAATAAGAAAATTATGGTCAATACTTAAACTATATTACTTTATTATTGTGTTTTCCCATATATTTCTGATATTATTATTATTGTTTGTTTTTTCAGCTTTCCTTTATATTTTATGGTATTCTTATATTTTATGTCATTAAATCTTTCAAGTATTATGTAAAGTTCGGTCAGGTTGTCCCAAGAGCCAAATCCTAAACTTAAGATATTTTACGTAAAAATTTAAAATCTGTAAATTTTTTCCGTAAGGTTTACAACTCAAAATTTAAATTTTAAAATATGTTTTCCAGCAGTAAAATTCAGCCCTCACGTCTTAGCAAACTTAACTTTACCATTATATTTACTTTAAATTTACCTTTAGATTTAACTTTAACCCTAATCTGTAAGGTCGCACTTATCTGTTTTCGTATTCGCCATTCTCCGTGCGAGTCCCCCCCGGATTTGCAGGCAATTCCGGGTGGACCTCAACTTGGAGGGGGGGATATGAAAGGATAAAAACCCTTTAAAATTCAAAATTTCAAAAATTTAAATTAAAATCCGAAGTTTTCGTCCTAACTTTAAATCTCAATCTAAAACCAGTTTTACCCCTTGTAACTTTGTTTCCCAGCAATACATCTTATTACTTTCAGATATCATTTTCGGACGATCTTTAAGAGTAAACTTGCTGACGTTCGGAATATTCTCATTCAGTTGTGGTTAGCTCACCCCCGGGCGAGCCAAGCCTAACTCTGGCATCTGATCCCGGACAATCAATCAAAAGCTAATCAGCCAATTAAAGAAATGTTCCTCCCAAATTTACAACTATGCCCTCTGCTGGAAAATATGTTAAATCCCAAGATATTAGCTAAAACCCGCGCCAAAAACGACGGATCTTGCAGATTTGAGAAGCCGGCAAAACGTATGACAATGTAGCTCCTGAAAATCATCGTACGTGGCTCGAGGGGCCCCCGGCCGAACTCGCGACTCAGACTGTAAGAGGAGCGGCTAAATAAAAGAGTTCGGTCCACCAAGCGGTTCCTGAGTCCCAGTTATTTAATCCACTAGTTCTGTGAACTCCTAGATGTCTTTGCATATTAAAGACGGCTGTACGGACACATGCCGGAAAGTAAACGGCTGCGACTACGCTATACAAGTCCGGGGAACGCTCCCGATATTAATTCGTTACATACATATACATAATTTCATGTTAAGAAAATACGGCTAATGCACAAGAATAAATATATATATATATATTTCTTTTTTGATATACGAATTTCATTTGAGAGTAACTATCAACGTAGGTACGAAATTTAAAAAGAGATAAAAATAGGAAAAGGAAAAAGTTTTTTTTTTTCAATTGTTTTTCAATTTACTAAAATATAAAGAAAGGAACATTGCATTACTTTTATCTTTCTTAGTTTTTTAAATAAATATAAAAATTCTAAATGAAATGATATTTCTTTCGAACATGTTTTTCATGTCTTTCTTCAAAGAAATATAATGGATAAATATTTCAAAACTTATTTCTTAGCATATTTTTATTCGTCATATCTGATTAACGTCAACGAGTAATAATAGAAACTCATACTTTGAAAAATTTATGATTTCGATCTTAAATTTTAGCTAGATTTTCTAACAACGATGGCGATTCTAAACTGGATATTGAGTAATTATTTTTTAATGCTTTAGAATGTATATGGATGTTTTCCAAATATATTAATCAAATATTATTTTATTTATTAAACATTAATAGGTTTCTGTGAAGAAAATACGGTTAATGCAAAAGAATATATTTTCGATATACGAATTTCATTTGAGAGTAACTGTCAGTAACTATCAATGTAGACACGAAATTTAAAAAGAAATAACAATAGGAACATATATTTTTTCAATTGATTTTCCATTTATTAAAATAAAATGCAAGGAACATAGCTTTTCTTTTTCCTTTCTTCCTTTTTTTATTTTATAAAAATATAAATTCTCTGTGAAGTGATATTTCTTTGGAATATGCTTTTCATGCCTTTCATCTAAGAAATATAATGGATAAAAATTTCATAACTTATTTCTTAGCATCTTTCTATGTGTCAAATCTGATAAATTTTAACGAGTAATAATATAAACTCATACTTTGAAAAATTAATGATTTCGATTTTAAACTTTAAAGCTAGAATTTCTAGCAATGAGGGCGATTTGGAACTGGATATTGGGAAATAATTTTTTTTAATATATTTGAATGCATATCGATATTTTCAGAATGAGACAAACAATTATAGTTTTATTTATTAAACATTAATTGGAATTTTATTTTCGTAAAGTTTTTTCTGTTAATAAATATTTTTTCCAATTGGAAAATCTAAAAATATCTACATCTGTAGTATTTGCAGACATATAAACAAGTCACGAAGGCTGTAATCAAATAAAATGTTCTAATTATCAATGCATTATACAAAAACACTCATTAGATATAAACGTCTGAAAAGATTAAGTATTTATTAAGTTATTCGCAATAAAATCGTAATGAATAACATTATTCACATGTAGTTTCTTTTCATACGTAGTTTCGTGATTTAGAACGTATTAACAACGCTTTTCTCGCATTTCCACCCCTTTAAAATTTCGTATTTTTAGAAGCTGTTCTTAGAGAGCCTTTACATCTTATAAGTAACTCCCATGCCAAATTTCAAGTTTCTAGACCTTCAGTAATACAAAAATTGCTTATTTAGAACTTTTTTGCTCCAGCTCCCTTGAGGGTAGTGGCACCGGCATAAAAAATAGACTAGTTTGGAACAAGTACTGTTTATATAGATTTGCCACCTTTACTTTTGAAATGGGTTTGGAAGTATCAGAGATTATCCCCGATAAACACACAAACAAACGAACGTTACTTTTTTTTAACCTCTTCGGTACGTGGGTCCTTATACGTGGACGTCTGTTTTTTTCTTTATAAAAACTAAAATGTCCGAGTTTTTTTACATTTTCACATCACTTCTTAATAGCTGAATGTTTTTTGCGTTCAAAACAAATGAGTAAATGGGAGCATCTAAGCTGATTCCCACATAAAATAAATGTTATTTTCATCTGAATTTGCAAAATGCTTAAAAATGCCCAAAAGACAGTATGATCAAGAAAGTGAGACATTTTCATAAATATTTAAATTAAATATTTTTCAATAAAGTTTTTTGAGGATTTGTAGATTATTTACTTGTTTAAAGCTCTTAAATATGTGATTGCGTTAATTTAGGTTAACGGTTATTAAATTGATGTTTTGAAGAGTTTTTATAGTTTAAGATCCATAATTTTTAACCTAAATTACTAAGCGCCTAAAGGATCAATTTCAGAAAAGATATTTTTTCTGTCATTTGCGATGTCATTGTGTTTGGAAAAAACCAAAGACGAAGCATTTGTATTATTATTTTAGCTTCGGAAATGAAGAGGATAATATTAGTATAGATACGTAATGAATAACATTAATAAGATAGAGTTTCTTTTTCATTTTTTTATACGTAGTATGAAATCATAAGACATGAAACAACAGCTGTAAAAAACTACTTCCAAACAATGAAATACATCATGCAATAACAAAGGAAGGCATAAAAATTCAATGCATTATTAAAATTTTGGGTAATTTGAAAATATATGTTATATTATGCAAAGCATTACATAAAATAAAGTAAAAAAAGGTTAAAATTTTAAAACTACTGTTGGATTAAAATGTTTTTCTTTACGTACGCGCATCTTTTAGTCAAATTTAGCATGAAACTGTGTGATTAGTTTAAAATATGCATCTCACAGAGGAATGACAACAACGTGATCTACTATTTAGTTTTCTGTGTAGAAAAGTCGAGTATTCTTTAGTATAGTATTCTTTAGATGAATTTTAATGAAGTAAAAAAAAAAAAAAAAAAAAAAGAAAGAAAAAGAAAAGAAAAGAAACAGAATTTTCTAATTAGGAAATTTATTTTAATGCTATTTAAAAATAATATTTAGAATACTAACAGTTGTTATTGAAAAAAATTAAACGCATAAAAACTGAAATATTTATTATAATAAAAGATATATTTTATAAATCAAAAGCATATCTGAGAGTAAAGTTGACGTCATATTCAAGCTGGCAACAACTGACGAATAAATTGCGATTTTACTTAAAAAAGAAATTAATTTCTAAAAATCGGACAACTTCAATTTTTAGAAAGTCGAATAGGCGGCAATATGTTCATTCAAATATAATTTGTTTGAAAACTTTATTTTAATTTACTAATCTTTTATTCTTTAAAAAATAATTTTCAAGCAGGGATTTTGTTTAATTTATCTCTATTGCATATTGCATGCACCTTGATTACGAAAATTATCATACTTGCACTTAAAATAATATAAATTTGTTTTCGGCTAATGTTCCACAAAGAAATTAAAACTTCATTAATAAGGTTTTAAAAGAGGTGTATATATATATATAACACTACCAGAAATGAAATCCAACTACGCGTTTAAACACCTAAAATACCAGAATAAAAAAGGATTGTCCTCAGTAATGGTCTTTGTCAATTTCTTCAGCCATGAATTCCTTCATGCCGCTAATATAAAAGTATCTCTTTTTAAAGATTAGAAAATGTTATTTGAATACATTATTATTATTTTGCATATAAAAAAGCTTTTTGGTGTAGTCAGTGGGCGGTCAAAAAATAGATAGAGGAAGTTCTGATTATTATAGAACCGTCGAACAATATGGAATACTTTAATATATGGCGCATATGGTGATGTAGCCAAGCATAAATTTTTCAAACGACTTCCTTGTACTCCCATGAGGCACTGTGCTTAGTTCTGTTTTGATACCTGTTGTTGGAGCGACGCGGTGAAATAAAATCTTTTTCTCAATTTTTACAATTTTTGGAAGGTGCAACTTGTAAAACTCGTATTAGTTATAAAATTTCATTGCCAGAGATGTTAACCAAGTTCAGTATAATGTTGCACAGTTATGTTTATAGCTGTGTTAGCCAGTTTTCCTCTATGCTAATTTGTTCACGAGTGAAGAGGTTAGGTTTTTCAAGATGGTGTGCCGGGCATTATGGAATATCATCTGGACAACTGTTTGAAGACGAGTGTAAACATTAAAACAAAATTAAAAAATATCTGATGATTTATAAATGATTTACTAAGCTTTAGTCATTGAATAATGTTGCTTATTTTTTTAAATCATGGATTGTCTTGCAGTTTTAGTATTCCTAGTAAACCTATTCCTCACTGTAAAAAAAATCCATGGATTTTCCGTTTTGGAAAAGGCAACATTTTGCCTTTTTTGAAACGAATAGATTTTTTTGAGAATGTAAAGTTTTAATTTACAACACGATTAGTTTCATATCTGCAATGAAAGTAATCTTTTTGGTAATGAAAGATGTCATTTTCATTGCAGATGTGAAACTAATCGTGTTGTAAATTAAAACTTTTCATTCTCAAAAGGAATCTATTCCGTTTCGGAAACGGCAACAAGTTGCCTTTTCCAAAACGGAAAGTCCATGAATTTTTTTTACAGAGCTTATTACCCGACTGGTTGCCGTTATCCAAAAAGTGCAATTTTTTTTTAAAGCTAAAGATTGATATGTATTTTTTTCTTTCACTTTAAACGTATTAAATATGGGTTAAGAAGTAGTCAACTCTTTACTAACTTTTAAGGTATCTCAAAATTTTTATCTTGAGTTACAAAACAAAACAAAAAAAAAATGTAAATGTTATTCCATAATACCCGAACTTCTTATATATATTAAATAAAAAAAAAACTATTAGGTTTATCAATTAAATAAAAATGGCTTTCACGTATGTTCTGTATCGCAGAAGGTCCTGATTGTATCCCCCAGTAATTTTGTAAACAGTGACGCGTGAATGATTGCAAAATTGGGTTCCTTTTTTTTTTACAGTTTTTACATTTCGTGATATTTATTAGTAATTTCAAGTGGAATAGTAAAGGGCTACATTTAAAAATTTACGTTGTGATTAGATATATGCGTAAATTTATGTATGCTTCTATAAACTTTTAGAGCTTTATTTCTTGAATAAAAAAAAAAAAAAAAAAAAAAAAAAAAAAACAGACAGGGAGAGAAAGAGTTTTAAATAGCACGACAAGATTTTCTAATACTTCCAGTTTATTTGGTCTATAGTTGGATAATCAGCTCATTTTTAATTCATAAGAATAGTGGGATAATAAGCGTTATTGAAAAAATACACACTAATAATAAACACAGATAATATAATCACACATCATAATAATATAAATTAAAACAAAAGAATATTGCAAAAGTTTCGAAAAGTTTTACACCTATCTTGTATTAAAGTAATTTCAAATAGAATACAGAAGTTTACATACCACATTTATAAAATCACACAATGATTATAAATAATATATATTTCCTTCTATTTCTTCTATTTATTATTCAGTACAAAAAAATAGAAATTTTGAATAATCATGTGTGAAGAAAGATTCTAATAATTAAACGCTCAATTGTTTGCTGATGAACAATTATTACGTTATTAATTTTGTTAAGAATCGTGAAAATTCTCTATTAAATCAAAAAGTCCTACCGGCCAGTGCCGGGAGGGAGAGGTAGCTTTCATATTCCTTATTTTTTAAAAGCCAGCTTATATTATTCAAACACACGGAGCTCAAATTAGTGGAACCCGATTATGAAGATTAAATACTAATTTTTGTCGATATTGAATATAATGAGAATTTCGCGAAATTAGTCAGCGTTATCAAAGCTGGTTTGTCGCCAAATTCGGTGATATCCCGAATTATATTAATAATTATATTAGCCCGAATTATCGGTGATAGCCCGCCATTTTAAAACAACATAATGGGTGCAACAAAGCTTCACCAATGAATTTGGTTGACACCTTAGTAATTCCCGTGCACATGCTCACTCATATCTAAATCGGTTGATATATACGAGTGCTGTTGCAGGCAAAAAATCAGATTTTTCAAAGTGTCACACATCTTCGAAATTCAAACTGCTATATCTCAGCTTTTTTTTTTTTTTTAGATAAAGGTAAAACAAAAAAATGATCCGGAATCTTTGTAACAAGCTGAAACACATAAGGAAAAAATCTTTTTCAATTTCTAATTTTTTTGTACATCATTTTATATTATTTTTTTTTTAACTTTTAAATGGCCGCCATTTTGAAAGAAGATGGCGGATGAAGTTAGCAAACGAACTCGGCCGAGAGATTGCTATGTACTATGCACATGCCTTGTCACATCCTAATCGGTTCATAAATACGCGTGTTATCGCGTGACAAAAATCAGATCGTTTCAAAAAGTCAGCCATGCTAGAAATTCAAAGTGCTATAACTCAGCCATTTTTTAAGATATAGACCGAAATAAAAATGCTCCAGAATCTTTGTATCAAGCTCAGACACATAAGAAAAAAATGTTTTTCAATGTCTAATTTTTTTGTGCCTCATTTTAAATTTAAAATTTAAAAAAAAAAATTAAATGGCCGCCATTTTGAAACAAGATGGCAGATGAGGCTGGCCAACGAACTCGATTGAGCCATTGCTATGTGCACATTCCTTGTCATATCCAAATCGGTTTATAAATACGTGTATTATCGTGTGACAAAAATCAGATCGTTTCAAAATGTCAGTCATGCTAGAAATTCAAAGTGATATAACTCAGCCATTTTTTAATATATTGACGAAACTAAAGATGCTCCAGAATCTTTGTATCAAGCCCAAACTCATGAGAAAAAAATATTTTTCAATGTCTAATTTTTTCATGCCTCATTTTAAATTTTAAATTTTTAAATTTTTTTAAATGGCCGCCATTTTGAAACAAGATGGCGGATGAAGCTGGCCAACGAACTCGGTCGAGACATTGGTATGTACTATGTGCACACGAAATTTTATTCAAATCGGTTCATAAATACGAGAGTTACAGTATGACAAAGATCAGATATATATATATATATATATATATATATATATATATATATATATATATATATAAATTTTGAACGGAGGGTGGTTTCGGGGTCTAGGGGTCATGATCGGTGAAAATATACCAAAATGTTTCGGAATCGTTTTCCTCCGAACGGCTGCAATAGGTAGCTTTTTGTAATGAAAGCTACCTAAAACGTACGCCCAAAATATTTTATAATAAATAATAAATTAATTAAAACTGATTACAAAATTGAGTAATATCTATCTGAAATGTGTATTTTTACTACACTGTAAAAAAAAAAAAAATCAATAAGGTTACTAAGAATTTTCTAGGAAATTATAATGCCTACAACTTTTTGTATAAATGCAAAAAAAAAAAAAAATCATGTAACAGATTCATGTTTACACTTTAAAAAAAAACAACAAAAAAACCCCTCTTTTGTTTCTAAAGTTTCTACATGTTTAAAGCTCTTAAATATGTGATTGCGTTAATTTAGGTTAACGGTTATTAAATTGATGTTTTGAAGAGTTTTTATAGTTTAAGATCCATAATTTTTAACCTAAATTACTAAGCGCCTAAAGGATCAATTTCAGAAAAGATATTTTTTCTGTCATTTGCGATGTCATTGTGTTTGGAAAAAATCAAAGACGAAGCATTTGTATTATTATTTTAGCTTCGGAAATGAAGAGGATAATATTAGTATAGATACGTAATGAATAACATTAATAAGATAGAGTTTCTTTTTCATTTTTTTATACGTAGTATGAAATCATAAGACATGAAACAACAGCTGTAAAAAACTACTTCCAAACAATGAAATACATCATGCAATAACAAAGGAAGGCATAAAAATTCAATGCATTATTAAAATTTTGGGTAATTTGAAAATATATGTTATATTATGCAAAGCATTACATAAAATAAAGTAAAAAAGGTTAAAATTTTAAAACTACTGTTGGATTAAAATGTTTTTCTTTACGTACGCGCATCTTTTAGTCAAATTTAGCATGAAACTGTGTGATTAGTTTAAAATATGCATCTCACAGAGGAATGACAACAATGTGATCTACTATTTAGTTTTCTGTGTAGAAAAGTCGAGTATTCTTTAGTATAGTATTCTTTAGATGAATTTTAATGAAGTAAAAAAAAAAAAAAAAAAAAAAAAAAAAAAAAAAAAAAAAAAAAAAAAAGAAAAAGAAAAGAAAAGAAACAGAATTTTCTAATTAGGAAATTTATTTTAATGCTATTTAAAAATAATATTTAGAATACTAACAGTTGTTATTGAAAAAAATTAAACGCATAAAAACTGAAATATTTATTATAATAAAAGATATATTTTATAAATCAAAAGCATATCTGAGAGTAAAGTTGACGTCATATTCAAGCTGACAACAACTGACGAATAAATTGCGATTTTACTTAAAAAAGAAATTAATTTCTAAAAATCGGACAACTTCAATTTTTAGAAAGTCGAATAGGCGGCAATATGTTCATTCAAATATAATTTGTTTGAAAACTTTATTTTAATTTACTAATCTTTTATTCTTTAAAAAATAATTTTCAAGCAGGGATTTTGTTTAATTTATCTCTATTGCATATTGCATGCACCTTGATTACGAAAATTATCATACTTGCACTTAAAATAATATAAATTTGTTTTCGGCTAATGTTCCACAAAGAAATTAAAACTTCATTAATAAGGTTTTAAAAGAGGTGTATATATATATATAACACTACCAGAAATGAAATCCAACTACGCGTTTAAACACCTAAAATACCAGAATAAAAAAGGATTGTCCTCAGTAATGGTCTTTGTCAATTTCCTCAGCCATGAATTCCTTCATGCCGCTAATATAAAAGTATCTCTTTTTAAAGATTAGAAAATGTTATTTGAATACATTATTATTATTTTGCATATAAAAAAGCTTTTTGGTGTTGTCAGTGGGCGGTCAAAAAATAGATAGAGGAAGTTCTGATTATTATAGAACCGTCGAACAATATGGAATACTTTAATATATGGCGCATATGGTGATGTAGCCAAGCATAAATTTTTCAAACGACTTCCTTGTACTCCCATGAGGCACTGTGCTTAGTTCTGTTTTGATACCTGTTGTTGGAGCGACGCGGTGAAATAAAATCTTTTTCTCAATTTTTACAATTTTTGGAAGGTGTAACTTGTAAAACTCGTATTAGTTATAAAATTTCATTGCCAGAGATGTTAACCAAGTTCAGTATAATGTTGCACAGTTATGTTTATAGCTGTGTTAGCCATTTTTCCTCTATGCTAATTTGTTCACGAGTGAAGAGGTTACGTTTTTCAAGATGGTGTGCCGGGCATTATGGAATATCATCTGGACAACTGTTTGAAGACGAGTGTAAACATTAAAACAAAATTACAAAATGTCTGATGATTTATAAATGATTTACTAAGGTTTAGTCATTAAATAATGTTGCTTATTTTTTTAAATCATGCACTGTCTTGCAGTTTTAATATTCCTAGTAAACCTATTCCTCACTGTAAAAAAAATCCATAGACTTTCCGTTTTGGAAAAGGCAACTTTTTGCCTTTTCTGAAACGAATAGATTCTTTTGAGAATGAAAAGTTTTAATTTACAACACGATTAGTTTCACATCTGCAATGAAAGTAATCTTTTTGGTAATGAAAGATGTCATTTTCATTGCAGATGTGAAACTAATCGTGTTGTAAATTAAAACTTTTCATTCTTAAAAGGAATCTATTCCGTTTCGGAAACGGCAACAAGTTGCCGTTTCCAAAACGGAAAGTCCATGAATTTTTTTTTACAGAGCTTATTACCCGACTGGTTGCCGTTATCCAAAAAGTGCAATATTTTTTAAAGCTAAAGATTGATATGTATTTTTTTCTTTCACTTTAAACGTATTAAATATGGGTTAAGAAATAGTCAACTCTTTACTAACTTTTAAGGTATCTCAAAATTTTTATCTTGAGTTACAAAAAAAAAAAAAAAAAAATGTAAATGTTATTCCATAATACCCGAACTTCTTATATATATTAAATTAAAAAAAAAACTATTAGATTTATCAATTAAATAAAAATGGCTTTCACGTATGTTCTGTATCGCAAAAGGTCCTGATTGTATCCCCCAGTAATTTTGAAAACAGTGTCGCGTGAATGATTGCAAAATTGGGTTCCTTTTTTTTTTTTTTTTTTTTTTTTTTTTTTTTTTTTTTTTTTTACATTTTGTGATATTTATTAGTAATTTCAAGTGGAATAGTAAAGGACTACATTTAAAAATTTACGTTGTGATTAGATATATACGTAAATTTATGTATGCTTCTATAAACTTTTAGAGATTTATTTCTTGAATAAAAAAAAAAAAAAAAACAGACAGGGAGAGAAAGAATTTTAAATAGCATGACGAGATTTTCTAATACTTCCAGTTTATTTGGTCTATAGTTGGATAATCAGCTCATTTTTAATTCATAAGAATAGTGGGATAATAAATGTTATTGAAAAAATACACACTAATAATAAACACAGATAATATAATCACACATCATAATAATATAAATTAAAACAAAAGAATATTGCAAAAGTTTCGAAAAGTTTTACACCTATCTTGTATTAAAGTAATTTCAAATGGAATACAGAAGTTTACATACCACATTTATAAAATCACACAATGATTAGATAAATAATATATATTTTCTTCTATTTATTATTCAGTACAAAAAAAAAATATAAATTTTGAATAATCATGCGTGAAGAAAGATTCTAATAGTTAAACGCTCAATTGTTTGCTGATGAACAATTATTACCTTATTAATTCTGTTAAGAATCGTGAAAATTCTCTATTAAATCAAAAAGTCCTACCGGCCAGTGCCGGGAGGGAGAGGTAGCTTTCATATTCCTTATTTTTTAAAAGCCAGCTTATATTATTCAATCACACGGAGCTCAAATTAGTTGAACCCGATTATGAAGATTAAATACTAATTTTTGTCGATATTGAATATAATGAGAATTTCGCGAAATTAGTCAGCGTTATCAAAACTGGTTTGTCGCCAAATTCGGTGATATCCCGAATTATATTAATAATTATATTAGCCCGAATTATCGGTGATAGCCCGCCATTTTAAAACAGCATAATGGGTGCAACAAAGCTTCACCAATGAATTTGGTTGACACCTTAGTAATTCCCGTGCACATGCTCACTCATATCTAAATCGGTTGATATATACGAGTGCTGTTGGAGGCAAAAAATCAGATTTTTCAAAGTGTCACACATCTTCGAAATTCAAACTGCTGTGTCTCAGCTTTTTTTTTAGATAAAGGTAAAACAAAAAAATGATCCGGAATCTTCGTAACAAGCTGAAACACATAAGGAAAAAATCTTTTTCAATTTCTAATTTTTTTGTACCTTATTTTATATTATTTTTTTTTTAATTTTTAAATGGCCGCCATTTTGAAACAAGATGGCGGATGAAGTTAGCAAACGAACTCGGCCGAGAGATTGCTATGTACTATGCACATGCCTTGTCACATCCTAATCGGTTCATAAATACGCGTGTTGTCGCGTGACAAAATCGGATCGTTTCAAAAAGTCAGCCATGCTAGAAATTCAAAGTGCTATAACTCAGCCATTTTTTAAGATATAGACCAAAATAAAAATGCTCCAGAATCTTTGTATCAAGCTCAGACACATAAGAAAAAAATGTTTTTGAATGTCTAATTTTTTTGTGCCTCATTTTAAATTTTAAATTTTTAAAAATTTTTTAAATGGCCGCCATTTTGAAACAAGATGGCAGATGAGGCTGGCCAACGAACTCGATTGAGCCATTGCTATGTGCCCATTCCTTGTCATATCCAAATCGGTTTATAAATACGTGTATTATCGCGTGACAAAAATCAGATCGTTTCAAAATGTCAGTCCTGCTAGAAATTCAAAGTGATATAACTCAGCCATTTTTTAATATATTGACGAAACTAAATATGCTCCAGAATCTTTGTATCAAGCCCAAACTTATGAGAAAAAAATATTTTTCAATGTCTAATTTTTTCGTGCCTCATTTTAAATTTTAAATTTAAATTTTTTTTTAAATGGCCTCCATTTTGAAACAAGATGGCGGATGAAGCTGGCCAACGAACTCGGTTGAGACATTGGTATGTACTATGTGCACACGAAATTTTATTCAAATCGGTTCATAAATACGAGAGTTAGAGTATGACAAAGATCATATATATATATATATATATATATATATATATATATTGAACGGAGGGTGGTTTCGGGGTCTAGGGGTCATGATCGGTGAAAATGTAGCAAAATGTTTCGGAATCGTTTTCCTCCGAACGGCTGCAATAGGCAGCTTTTTGTAATGAAAGCTACCTAAAACGTACGCACAAAATATTTTATAATGAATAATAAATTAATTAAAACTGATTACAAAATTGAGTAATATCTATCTGAAATGTGTATTTTTACTACACTGTAAAAAAAAAAAAATCTATAAGGTTACTAAGAATTTTCTAGGAAATTATGATGCCTACAACTTTTTGTATAAATGCAAAAAAAAAAAAATAAATAAATAAATAAATAAAAATAAATAAATAAAATCATGTAACAGATTCATGTTTACACTTAAAAAAAACAACAAAAAAAACCTGTTTTTTTTCTAAAGCTTTTCTAGGATACTGAGATGCCTAGAAGTTTTTATATAAAGGCAAAAAAAAAATCATGTAGCAGATTCACGTTTACACTTAAAAAAAACTTGTTTTGTTACTAAGAATTTTCTAGGAAATTGCGATGCCTAGAACTTTTTATATAAATGCAAAAAAAAAAAAAAAAAAAAAAAAAAAAAAAAAAAATCATGTAACAGATTCTCGTTTACATTTAAAAAAACCTGTTTTGTTACTAAGAATTTTCTAGGAAATTGCGATGCCTAGAACTTTTATATAAATGCAAAAAAAATCATGTTACAGATTCACGTTTACACTTAAAAAAACCTGTTTTGTTATTAAGAGTTTTCTAGGAAATTGAGATGCCAAGAACTCTTTATGTAAGTGCGACAAAAAATAATCATGTAATTATCCCTTGTTATTGATAAAATTTTAGTAAGCATACAGATTTCTGTACATTTACAAAAACTATTTTTCTAGATTTATATCTTTTTCCTGTACAGTGTACAGATAAAATTTTAGTAAGCTTACAGTTTAGTAACTGATTTCTGTAGATGTTACAAAAACTTTTTTTTTTTTTTTTTTTTTTTTTTTTTTTTTTTTTTTACATTGTAATTATAATACAATTTATATTTTTTAAATATTAACTTTTTGTTGCAACGTAAGCATTTCTCAAACCTTTTAGTGGCAAATATTTAAAAGCGTTCCTATGACAAAGTAATGAATGTACATCAAACGAATTGTAAGAGCTTTACAAGTAGACAATTATATGTATTTCGAATCGTAGGAAGAATGTGAAAGGAGATATTTATTTAAATATTAAAAAATATAGTGTTCGTGACTCTTTCTGAATATTTTCCTTTTTCATAAACTTTCGAATATAGATAATTATCAATAAAAAGACCAAAGTTGTAAATGACGCATTTTAATTAAGCAAAGTAGTGAAAATTATCTCAACCCCCACATGAATAAAACCCACTTGGGTTCCATAATTACAACTCTCTAGATATGTATTCATCTGCTCTTTATTTCTGTGAATCTAGTTTCCAACTTTTTTTTTTAAACATATAAGTAAAACTTAAAAATACTTAAACTTGTTATCTCTGAATACTATATTATTAAAATTGAAAATAGTTTCTTTTTCGCTTTTATCTCTAAAACATACGAGATATTCAGTAAAAAATTTGAAATGCGTAATTTCATATTCAAACATGCTCATTTCGTGATTCAACAGTGTAATACTGCAATTCCTGAATAAATAATTGATATTTAAATATATTTTTAAAGAAAACTTGAATGTACGACTACGCAGTAATAAAAACTAACATGTTGTGTAATCACAAATATTTCTCGTACATTATTCCAATATATTAATTCAAATAGCACTGTTACATACCAACAATTACGAAGTAGTAATTTAATGCATTCCACTGTTATTTAATTCAAAATTACAGTGATTAGTGAATAAAAATGGGCGCAGTACAACATCGCATCATGTCGGGTATTCAAACATATAACTTGTTCACTTTAAATTATTGGAACAAAAGAAAGCATTATTTAAATATGTGAGGCATTCTCACAAAATTTTAATTTTCAGGAATAAAAATTTGCTGAAATTAAACTTAATAAAAAAACATTTTAAACTTGTAGACGAATGTCTTAATGATTCAAAGTAAAGAACAAAATGGTCAGCAGCGACAACTTTTTTCATTTAACTGAGGTTTAAGTTAAACTTACAAGTTTAACTTTCCTTACTATTTTACCTCTCTAACTTTTTATTTTCTTCTAAATTTTTACTTATAATGAATTTGCATAGTACCCGCAGAACATTGAAATAAGAAATAATAAGAATGTAGTATTTTTAGTTCAAAATTTTGGTATAACATTGTCTTAAAGGGGTGTTAAAGAAGGGACGGTAAGGTAAAAAAAGGGGGGGGGGGGTAAGGAAAAAAAGGGACAGTAAGGGGGAAAAAAGGGAGGCTAAGGATGGGATGGTAAGGAAAATTACCGCCTGTTTTTAGGCAAACCATGTTAAGACTAAGTGATAGCCCCAATGTTCATTGATTTTTGGCAACAGTTATTTACATTGGATTAAATAAAATAAAAGTATTTAACAATTTACCTCGAAAAATGCAGGAATAAACTTTGGGTAAGGTAAGACTACCAATAAAGCCACGATGCTTAAAATTAATATTTAAATGCTGATTTAAATTCTGCAGTAAATTTCCTGTCAAAGAATTTCAGCCATTCTTTCTCTAGCATACCTCTGTATGAGAAAAAAAATTGAAAAACATTCTGTGCCTTCATCTGATGTGGTTTTCTATATAATTTTAGCAAGAGGTGCGGTAAGGAATTAAAAATCCAGGGACTGAGTTAAAAGAAATATTAACATCCGTAAAAATGTGTGCAGGTTAATTTTTTGCTACACATTTATATAAAACAATAGTTCTAGTTTCGGAAAATAATTACATCAAATTTCTTTTATTGAAAACATTTCATACAGACAGCTCCAAACTTAAAGATTAGCATCAGGGACACGGGACGATAAGGGATTTTGTGGTACATTTGGACACTCTCCCCCCCCCCCCCAACATCGTCCAAAACTTATTTATATCGTTAATAGTCTTATACAGTCATGCAATGGGATGTTTTCGAACATAAGAAATTTATAAAAAAAAACAAGAATTTGTACTAAAATAAAAATTATTATCCAGGATTTTAAATGTCAAAATTATGCGATAATGCCTCATGTAGAGATAATATTGCATATTTAATGTGCCTGATTATATTTTAAAATTATTTTTAATTAGTTCGAAATGATCAAATTATTATAATCAGAGTCATAATATTTTAATTACGATTACAAAAAACAAATTCGTTATTATGCATATTACAAAATTTTAATAATAAGATCCAATAATTCTCGTTTAAATAGGAATTATAAGTTTAATTTCATGAGTTAATCTTCAAATACTAAAATATTGGTTGAATGCATTTAAAGTGGCGTTTGAATAATTTAAAATGACTAAGTCAACTTATAAAATTAAACTCAGTATTCAAAATTAATTTTCATTCAATTACAAATTAACTATTCAAATTTAGATTCAAATTTCCATTTTCAGAATAGGATGATATTTTGAAAGTGTCAAATTAACTAAATTAAAGCGATTCAATAATAAAGAAATTTTCACTAATACTGTAAAACTTAAAGTTATTGCTAATGTAAATCACTCTATTGTTTTACTAATAATTATTGTTTTGCATTAATCAGGTTAAATATCCCGTATTTTAGGATATCGTTAAATAAATTTGCATTGATAAAGAAGAGTATTTTTCTATGAAAGTCCACTTTTATCCCGTATCTTGAAACCCACAAATAAGTCAAAAAAAAAAAAAAATGTATTCACTCTTATAATTATTTTCTTAAATTCAGCTCTAATAACTTTCTCATATAATTCTAATATAATTACAATTCTTAATTTTATCTTTCTTAATTCATTTCATTCAATCATATTTTATAGCCTAGACGTACGATTTATAAAAAAAACTTGACAGATTTTCATACTTTTTCATGCTATTTTATCGCGTTATGTAGTAAAAATTGTACTTGAAAAATATAAACTAATCTAATGTAAATATCTCTATTGTTTTACTAAAAATTATTCTTTGATATTAATCAGACTAGATATCTAATATTGTAGGGTGTCGTTAAATAAATTTGCATTGATAAATAAATGTATTTTTCTAAGACAATTTTTATCCCGTATTTTCAAATCGACAAAAAAGAGGAAAGTATTTTTCATTTATTCATACAATTATTTTCTTAAATTCAGTAAACTTTCTGATATAGTTCTAATTTTAGTATAATTTTAATATAATTGAAAATCTTAATTTTATCTTACTTAATTCATTTCATTCAAATACGTTTTATAGTCTAGACGCACGATTAAAAAAAAAAAACAATAACTTGACAGATTTTTATGCAATTTTATCATCCTATATAAAATAAAATTTGATATCTACATTAAAATATTTAAAATATTGTTTTAAAAACTTTCGAACATAGTTAAAAATATAAATTATGAATTGGATTTGTCTGGCCACATCCCCATACTTTAACTCCCCTTAGGGTTGCCAGATTTATCTTAGTAAAAAACTGAACATTTTGATTGACATAGCTAACCTTGGTTTTATTGTGCTATCGTCCTTTGTTATGTCATACTAAACTAGGTTAAATATACCAGTAAATTTTTCGGTAGCAAATTTGTTTTAAAAGAGTTTATTAAGTAATCGAGTTAATCATTATTTTCCAACTGTATTTGTATTACATTATTCTATTAACATTCTTTAACTATTTTTGCAGTCATATACTTCATTATGAATAAAAATGTAATTGAATTGTAAGAACAAAAATCAAAACATTCTACAATTCATTGATGAAAATTTTAGCAATAAACACGTTACAGAAATAAATGTGTCTATTTAAGCATAAAACGAGATAATAAATCAAACAAAATATAAAAACTTAAGAGACAGATAGACTAAATTAAAATTTTTATAATGTAGATACTTATAGTCTATAATAATGTGAAGTTTTAATAATCTAACGCTACCCAAAAAGTTCACACGAATATGCAGTTAATATTATACAACTCTCCCAACATTGTTTTCATTCTAATCGGAAAAAAAGCCGTTTTTACATTTGACGCGCATGTTTACTCTGTAAATGAAACTATTTTGGAACTATCAAATGTAACATGTGGTAGAAAAACTGAAGGAATCGTCGTACGGGACAAATTTAAACGTATACAGTACGATAGGCCTAAAAGGCGCTACAAACCGTACAACTTACGTGAAAAACGTACAATCTGGCAACCCTAACTCACCTAAATATACTCAGATTCACATGTAATTGATATATGTTATTCAGGTTTACCAGAGATTTATCGGTATTGACAATGAAGTGTGTAGCACTTATATTTTGTTTACAGGGGCACTTAAAAGATTTTCGTTACCTTATGGTCTTGGCGGAAAATCGTTTGCGGTGTATTTTAATGATGTTAGCGCAATCTGAAAATTAATAAAGCTGATATATATATATATACATATGTATAATTTAGGTGTACTAAAACATGCTTTCTGCAGAATTTGGAGTGATTACGATTATATATATTAAATTCAGTAATACGGCAATGGGATGACTCTATCCTAAATATGACCTAATCACCATGGCAACCTCGAATCGTTATCTATTATGGGACATCATTGAATTAATTACGTAAGATAGGATTTAATAGAATGAAGGAAACTTTTATTAAGATATTTTGAAGTTTTGATTCGACTTTCATAAAATTTGAAAAGACTCGAAAAAATCTGCAATGATTATATATATTAAATTTCAAACCATTTGGTTTAGTAGTTTTTATTCTGTTAAATGCGAACAGATAGACGGACGGCTAGAGGTACTACGTATTTATATAAATACAAAACGCAGAAAATCTATTAATTTAGAATTTGTGTGAATTTTTTACTAAACTTTTCTTTTATGTTACTTGTTTATTCAAATATATTTATTGATTATAAGCTATTTTCACAACAAAGATGAAGGGAAAAGATAAAACCCTTGTCAATATCCAAAGCTTGTTATATTCTAATTGGTTAATTTAGAAAGCATCAATTATGCATTATAAGCACCGCCGTTAAATGGCTACAAATATGCCCTTGCCTTATCTTTCAGGTACAGTTGACTTGGGCGTTCTATTGAATCGACTGACTAAGCTGTTGTAGCTTAACTGTTCTCGAAACAAAGACTGTGGACTGCTTTGTTATTGTGATTAGAGACGTGTTGTGGGATTTAATAAAGCTTTAGTTTCTTAACACAAGGCTTATAAATGGGATAATACCAAAAACATAATGCTTAAGTTAATTATGAATAGAGATTCGAGAATTTGTCCTCGATCAAAATGTCATTAATTCAATTTCCAAATCTAATAAAGAACAAAGCGACATGGAATATTTTATAAAAATATTAACAGTTACTAAAAAAAAATGACTTAAAGGGTTTTTACATGTAAAATGATCTCTGAAATCAAAAAAGTTTTAAATTGATGTATTCAAATACTTTAATTTATGGATTTGTCTATATGAGGGTAAAACAAGATACATTTTATCGATGTTCTTTTATTTATACCAGTAATATGTTCACATTATTAAATAAAAATATATCACACAATAATGTTATTTAAAAAAAGGATTTAATTATTTTTAAGATTTAGATGACTGTAAATAAAAAAAAAGATTCTCCCTGGAAATTAAATTTAGATTGTTTGATTCAATTTATTATGAAAATAACCAGCAATATCTTTTAAAAACACATTTTGCATAAAAGTACCCAGAATTTATAATTAAAAAGACGCACATAAAAATATCACGGCATTTTTTTAAAAATTATTAATTTTCTTCTAATTCAGTACCACTGAATTGAATTACAAAGCGGAGGTTTAGGGCCATCTATGTGTGGCAATAGCAGTTTTTTATACACAATTTTGCGAGTTTTACGATAAAAATGTTAGTTGAACAAAGACTTCGCTATAAATTTTGTGTTTCAAATGAAATTTCGTGTGTCGAACTTCTTCAAAGTCTCCAAAATTTTATGTGGATAATGCACCACCGCACAAAGGTATCGTTGTGCAAGAGATTTTGGACAAAGCCAGGAGGAATGTCATAGACCAAGCACCTTACTCGCCTGATATGGGCGGTGTGACGTTTTCCAATCCTGAAGCTAAACTCACCACTTCAAGGAAGGCATTCTGAATCAATTAAGCCCATAAAAGAAAATTCACCGAAGGTACTGAAGGCAATAACGCAATAAGCCTACGAAAAATATATAGATGATTAGTCAAGTGCTGGCATTTTTGTAATGGACTCGATGAAGCTTAATTTGAAGGTGAAAAAATAAAATTTGAAGAATAAATAATTTTTATTTTATTTTATTTAACTATTCTGTATACTTTTAAACAGAATGTAAATCTCATTTCCAATTTACATATTATTAATTTATTTTACATGTTATTATCAGTTTGTTAACATTGCATCTGCATTGATGGTTTCTAAGATTTGCTTCATACTTCTGTAACTTATGCTCCTCCATTAAAATTGTTTCAAAAGTGCTCATCCACAAATATATACGTGCGTGTTTGAAGGACAGCGTGGAGGGGGAAAAGAGGTTAAAAAAATTACTACTTTTTTTTGTATGTTTCTAATTGTTCATATAAGGAACAGCGCTGTGAAATCATCGCAAGTCTAACAGATTATGCAAATATCTTCGAACAAAATATGTTTAAGATCTTAAAATAATCATCAGTTGCATAGCTCGTTTCCTTTTCTGCACATGTGCAGTGCATGTATCCCCTTTCGATGCATGTAAACAGATCTGTAAACTGATTATGTCTGTTACGGGAATATCTAAAAGATGTTTATTAATAAATAAGCATATACAGAAATAGGCACATCGATTGAAAATTGTAAACAAAGCCTAGCAAAATATTCTAACTATTTTTATCTAAACTATTTATTATCTAAAGTATTTTTCAGTAGAGATTTGTACGATTTTCATTTTGCACAGTAGCAAAAATGATAAAAATTACAATGAAAAGCTAGAGGCACGAGGCTGAAATATTTATACATATAATGATAATAATCGCATGTAAACAGCGATCGAAAGTTGCACGCTATAAGTAGCGAAGCTACAGAATTCCCTCTTGACCTAAAAAATTGTAGTGCATCAAGCTGCATTTGGAAAAAAGTAATGAAGTAAGTAGCCCGATACAAAAATAAATAAATATATAAATAGTAGTTTGTAGTGAGAACTTATGCTACTTTTAATGCTACTTCAGAATTATAAGTAGCCATTCTTCAAATCACTGGATCGTATACTGCAAAATGCGTTCTGCGAGACAATTTCCGAATATATGTGACAAATTTCTTTAAGAATCGCAAATAAAATATCTGCAGGGAATGATTATTCATAAATATGCAATGTATGATAGTAGTTCTTAGTTATATCCCTTGTACATACCCTTGTACACATACATATTTCTGTTTTTGTGTAGCTGAAAAAAAAAAAAAGCTGTATTTTAACCACATTTATATGTAACTGTATGCTATTACGTATGTCTCGTAATTTCGCTAATTTCGCTAGAAAAAAATTAATACGTATCTTAAACTAACATTTTGGAAACTAACGCAAAATATTTTCTGTTATGTTAACTTTCTTACTTTTTTAATGCTGTCTGTTGCATCGCATTTGTTTGATTGTATATTGGCTTAAGCGATATAACGATCAAATACTGTAATAATTAATCCGTGTCAATTTCGATTGTGGATAGTGTCGGAGTTTCCTCTTAGTCCGCACAACTTCGAAGAAAATCCTTTTTATTTATATGCTGCCACCACCGATATGATTACGTGATATCGGTCACGCACTGAAAAGATTGTTTAAATGAAAACCAACGCTTTCAATTAACTAAATTAACAGTTTATTTACACACTATTTACACAACAACAAAACACTATTTACACTTACAAACTCGGATATAGATGATCCAGTTCAACATTAAATTGAATACAGTAAATGATAATTGTGTACTGTTAAGCTACGTTAAATCACTCTCACTCTACACACTTTAAATTAGCTTTTCCGGAGATCAATCTCGATCTCCCAACACATAGGTGCTCTAAGCCTAAGCTCTCCGAGCCTCACTCAACCATACACTCTATCTTTAAGAGCTATACACAGCAACCAACCTTGCTCTTGGCACTCTCGGTCCCAACTGAACCCTACGCTCTATCTCTCAGAGCTCTCCCCAGGAACACACGTCCACTTTGCGCGCTACGCTCCAAAACTGACTATCTCAGCAGAAGAGACTGCCTTCCAGCAACTCCTTGATCCTTCTCAACGTAACCCCTCCGGGGTTTTCGACCTGGCTCCCATTCGAAACACTTTTCTTCGTTCGTGGAATGCTTTTGTTTCCCCATCTTCCACAGACATCTCAAAAGGTTGAGCACACCCCTCTCCAACTATCTTTTTCCCCTTCATATCATCTATACATTTTCACCGGCTTAGATCCGGTTTTAGATAAAGAAAGACTGTTATTTTGAAATTCCAGTACACAGCCCATACACTATATAATATATTAAGACGAAAATAATATAGAACGTCAGTTCTAATAGCAGATGTCTCTCAGAACCTGACAGATAGAATCCTTTGAAAAAATCTAAGAGTACCGAAGCGATGACTACTTTTTAAAATGTAGTTTGAAGTCGCTACTGTTTAAAACAAGTAGTTGCAGTTAACTATATTTTCGAAAAAGTAGTTTGTAGTCGCAACTGTTTAAAAGAAGTAGTTAACTATATCTTCGAAAAGTAGTTTGTAGTCGCTAATGTTTAAAATATCTTGTTGTAGTTAACTATATTTTAGAAAAAGTAGATTGTAGTCGCTACTGTTTTAAAGAATTAGTTGTAGTTACCTATATTTTCGAAAGAATAGTTTATAGTCGCTACTGTTTAAAAGAAGTAGTTGTAGTTAACTATATTTTCGAAAAAGTAGTTTGTAGTCGCTACTATTTAAAAAAAAGTAGTTGTACTTAACTATATATTTTCGAAAAAGTAGTTTGTAGTCGCTAATGTTTAAAAAAAGTAGTTGTAGTTAACTATATTTTTGAAAAGTAGTTTGTAGTAGCCACTGTTTAAACGAAGTAGATGTAGTTAACTATATTTTGAAAAACGTAGTTGTAATTGCAGTTCTCTATAAAATGAAAATAGTTTTCTGACCACTTTGAGTGCTAGTATTTTCATTAAAATTTCATTGACAAAGTTATCAAAGTATAAGGAAAATTATTCGAATTTGTTTAAAATATGTACTGTTCATCTTGTTTTGACTACATGTTGTACATTAAGAGGAGGAAGCTTTAAATTAGGTAATTTGTATTTTTAGCATTATTAAACTAAGTAATTTAACTAACTTCGAAGAAATTAAAACTAAAGATAATGCTTGCATACTAAGCTCTTCTGCTTCAAACATCTGTTATTTCACCGCTTTAATAAATGCCGCAGGTTCACATGAGATTTTTCATTAGCTAAAAGGTTTTCGAAATCTATTCCTAACTCACGAAAGGTTTTAATATTACTACAGCAAAAGGCTGTGACTTTCATATATTTCTTAAAACTTAATTAAGACAGAATTATACAGCTGAAAATATGAACAAACTAATCTCAACTCCATGCAATCAGATTTTTTCGTTTAAAAATATATTTAAACTGAGAAATATGGAAATTAATAATTAATTTTATTTTAACACATAAGAAAAGTTGTAATCCATTTACTTTAATTTATAAAATCTGATTTCAAAGAAAATTTTAATAATACTTCTTCTTTCTTAAAGCTAGCAAAATATTTAAAGAAAATATTTCGAAACTTATTTATTTCAAATATTGTTTTTTTTTAACCGCAGTTTTATTTGATTTTATCAAAGCGATATTTTTTATTATTAAGCAATCTAAAAAAGGAATTCCATTTTGGAACAAATTTTTATAAAAAAAGAATTGAAATAATGAAATATAACTTCAAATACCCACGAAAAATATAGTTGGATTTGACAGCGTGTTAATTTTAAATAAGTATTTTTCTTTGTAAATAATATTTGAAATACAGATATATTGATACAATAAATATTAAATGCTTAGCGGATTTCAATGTAGTTTTATAAAATTTCAATGAATACCAAATTTAATTACGTTTGTCAGAAAATATATGCGTTAATGATAATGGAGCAGTAACTCATCAGATTGATTTGAGAGAAAAAGTTAAACGTACTGATAAAATAATAATAATAATAAAATAATAATAAAAACGCTCATTATTATATTATTTCTAAAAATACAATAAACGCAAATCGTTATATCATCCCTTGTTATATTTACCATTGAGATACATCGTTTTTCTTATCACTCAAAACATAATAAGGTCAATTTTAAATGCATCCCTTTAGTGACGTAAGAGTAAAATTTATAAGTAAGAGTAAAATTTGTAAGTAAGAGTAAAATTTGTAAAATTGTTTTTTGACTTGCATGCACTGCGCGCAAGACTGTAGCAAAACTATTGGTTCAAGAGCCCTCAAAATATTGGTAATGATGTAAAACGAATGTATCTTGAACGTATATCTCATTTTTAAGCAATTTATTTATTTATTTTATTTGAAATTTAAATAAATTTAAATTATAAAATTTTGAAAAAAATTCATTCTTTTATTGAAAAATTGCCAATTTTAAATAATCAATACAATTATAATACTAAATTTGAAGTATAAGTTATTCTTTACCTTAAAATGAAGAGTTTGTGAAAAATGTTGCACGCAGTGCATGCAAGTCAAAAGACAATTTTAAATTTGTTATCGTAATTGAACATAAAAAAATAATAAAATTTCAATATAGAATATTAATGAATTATTTTAAATAGAAGAAGTATTAAATTGTCTATATTAAAAAAATTATGCATTTATGTTTTATAGAGGCTGATAAAAAAAAAATTAAATGTGATATGTTGCTAAATTGCACCGTCAGGTAAAAAGTAAGACTCTTGAGACCCCTTAAATAAAATGTATATTTTTTAACTTGCAACAACTCTTTCATTATTTTATTCACCCTTTAAGTAAAACAGTGAACTTTTTAAAGTTCATATAATATATTTTATGTTTGAAACAAGGTGAAATATTGCTTTCCGTCTTATGATATTATTTACACAATATTAACTTTTAAAAGATCACTGTTTTACTTAAAAGGTGACACAGATAATAATAATAATATATGCTGATTAAAATATACATTTTATTTAAATTTGCTAGTACTTTCTACCTGCAATCCCTCGGGCATCGTCAGGTACTAGGTACCAAGATCATCGTACTAGGAGACTTAAATAAAATGTATATTTTTAATTTGTAACAGCTATGTTATTATTATATTTGTCGCCTTTTAAACAAAATGGTGAATTTTTTTAACTTCATATTGTGTATTTTGGGATTGAATCACGGCGTAATATTGCATTTCGTCTTATAATTTTATTTGTGCAAAAAGTATTTGTATTTGTGTAAAAAATTTAATTATTAAATTACAAAAATAAAAACTACTAGGAATAATAAACACAAAATCACAAAGAGGTAAATGCGCGCTTTTTGTGAATACTTTTAGAATTTCTGTGCGTATATTTTTTAATTTTTTTAATTATACACGAAATTTGAGCTACATTTACCGTACCTTTTCCGAACACACCAAGAAATTATCTCCTACGTATCGAACGTATTCATAAATCTGTCATTCAAAACAAACGTGAAATTATTTGAAGTGTATGAAGTATTGAAAGCGTTACCAGTTTAAACTGAAGAGAAAAAAAATAAAAGGTTTATAGAAGTTTTGGATTTCCTAAGTATCTGTGTTTTAATGTAATCACAATTACCTTTCAGGAGTACAAATCAACTTTGGCTGTACACAAAACACAATCAAAATTAGCATCTTCCTTCGCACTACTATATTATTAGTGCGCATGCGAACTTTTTACGCTTACTTTTACAATTCCAGCACGCATACTATTAGAATTTTAATTTTGCGAAAAATTTTATTTCAAGGTGTCACAGGGTCACTTAATATCCCAGGAAATTATATCCTTTGTACCTAACGTATATTCATAATTCTGTCATTCAAAACAATCATAAAATTATTAGAAGTATATTGGGTTTTGAAAGAATAACGAGTTTAAACTGAAAAGAATAAAAAGATGCAAAGTGTACAGAAACAAAATTATAATACGAAACACAAAATTTCCCCTTCATTCAATTACTACATATTAACTTGACGTATATTTTGGTGCATAGAAATTTGGAATTTACCTATTGTATCTGTTCTTTAATGTAATCACAACAACCTTTCAGGAGTAGAAATCAGCCTTGTCTGTACACAAAAGACAATCAAAATTAGCATCTTCCTTCGCACTGGTATATTATTAGGGCGAATGCGAACTTTTTACGCAGTTTTTTCCAATTTCAGTACGCATATTATTAGAATTTTAATTTACTCGCAAAATTTGATATAAAAGTGTCGCACACTGTAAAAAAAAATCTGTAATCCTACAAAACTAGTTTTTGTAAAACTACAGAAATCTGCATGTTTACTAGAATTTTATCTGTAACCGGGTATAATATTTGCCACTCGCATAGTACAAATACATGAAATATCTTAGTCTCACTTGTCAGCCAATGAGAAAGGACTTCAATGATGACGTAATGACTATTCACGCAGCCACAGAGGTGTTCTAGGCATCCATCTTGATTATGATGTCAAATTAGGATGTAAGTAAATATTCCTTCTTTATGAGTTAAATTTGGAATTAATTAGGGGAAAGCTGGAAATTGTTTTAATCCCTTTACTTTATGTCTAGAATGAGTGTACCAAGTTTTCCCCCTCTTACTAGGTGAGTGGTTGAAAATATGTACAGATTTATAGTCAAAAAACACATTTTTATTAATTACCATAACAATATCTAAAAAAAAAAAAAAAAAACTAACTCTATCAAAAACATTGTCAATACAGATGTTATAGAGATTAAAATTCTGATTGAAATGTGTACTTAATATTTTTGTTGAATTTTTACAATTATAATGCAAAGTTTTGCCTAATTCGTTAATCAAGTATTGAAGCCAGAACAGACGAAATTATCAGTCCATCCTGTTTCTAATTTATATATATATATTTAATTTATTGAGGTATTTGAGGATTTTGTAATTATTTTAGGCTTTATTTTGGATATTTTCAGAATTATGGCTTAAACTCTTGATTACGGATTATAGCCCAGTGGTAAGAAATGAAAAAAAAAAAGGCCGAATTCGGATTTAAATACGGGAAAGCTGGAAATTGTTTTAATCCCTTCGACATAGGTCAGAAATAAACGTACTAAGTTTTCCCTCCATATAGTTGGTGCGGCTTTGCCGCTACGAACAAATAGATAACTTAAAAAGTTCATTATTTCATGATTTTTAGCATATTTCAAAAATGATTTGTAAATGATGCGAAATATTGTACAATATCTCTGATATTGCATTTGAATTATGCGTCGTATTTAATTTGACATATATAGTGAATAACAGTGCGTATGCATCACATTTAAGGAGGTCGAAAATAGTGGGGAGGAGCGAGGGAACAAATGAGTGTGCAGGATTCTTGTCGCTACATGAATTATAGGTCAACCAATAGCAATTTTAAACTTCGATATTTTACGAAAAGGACTAAGATGGTTTTAATAAAAATTATTTTCGACTAGTATACGAGCATCTTAAGTTAAATTCATAAAATTTTAAAACCTTCGGAATATTGAAAAAAAAGTATTATAAGCTTTACGTTTTTTTTTTTTTTAAACTAAGATTTAAGGTTGACGATATCAGTTAAGAAATGACATGTAAAACGGCTGTCAATTTTGTACCTCTTTCTCGATAACTACTAAATTAAAATCCTCAAAATATACAAAATAAAGCATTAACATAATTACGGAAACATCGCGAGGGCCTCAACAACTTAAAGAAAATACATGTATGTAATAAACGGAGGCAGGGCGGATTGATAACTCTGTCTCTCTCTTGATTAGCGGTTAAGGCAAAATTTAGAAATAGAATTGCGACCTTAATGTTCAGCAAAAATATTAATATGGGTACTCATTTTATTCAGAATTTCAAATTCTAAGACATTTGTATTGACAATGTTTTTGAAAGAATTAATTGTTCTGAGATATTGTTAAGATAATTTAAAGTGTTTTTCGACTATAAATATGTACATATTTTCTAATGTTCACATAGTACGTGGGATAAAACTTGGTATTTTCATTTTAGACCTGGAAGGGATTAAAACAATTTCCAGTTTCCCACCCACATAATTGTGAGTTACATCCCCCGATCAAGGGTCTTTGAAATAGAATTGTGACAATGTTCAACAAAAATATTAAATGTAGTTCTCATTTTACTCGGAATTTTAAGCTGACGACGAGCTGAACACTGAAATTGCAAAACCTAAATTTCATTCCAGATTCCAAAGTGCTGCCATTTGCAAAATGACGTCAGCGTTACGCACAGATATATTTGTTTTTTATAGTATAGATAGATAGATAGATATAGATTTTATTTTAATATCAAAATCTTGGTGTTTTTTTTTTCTTTTCAAACGAATTTTTTTCACCCTTAAATCCATTTATATCTGAGCCAAATCAATACTCGATCATTTTAAAGCTACTGTATAACATTAAGTGTTTATTTTTAAATAATATATAAGTAATGTGAGTCGTACAGTAAAATTCGCAGAAAAACAGAAAAGTGACTTCGGACAATGGATTTTTTTAAAAGATTAATCTTGTATTTTTTTAAATGTATTGCAGTATTTCAAAGAGAATTGAAAGTATATGCTTTTTGGTATTGCTATTATTATTTGGTATTAATATTCTGCATAATTTGATTTTTGGAGTCTTACGTGTAATTTTGAAAAATATGCCTGGAAAGGGAGGTGGGGGAGAGACAAGGTTCTTCCAGTATTTCAAATTCTTAAAGTTTGTCGTTACCATCCAGACTCTTTGAAATTTTTAGATGTTAAAAACATAATGTTTTCGTAGCCCGAGTGAAAAATATTAATATTTAGTGGGAAAAAGGCTGGTAAGATTTTTAACACGATGTAACTCAGGTTTTTGCTAATTTTGTCGAAGTTTTTGCACATTTTATTTAGTGAAAAATATTTATATTTTTCCGAATGTTTCGAAGTTTTCGTAGGTAAATGTAAATCTGGCCTGTTGAGTTGTTCTAAAAATATTGGGTTAAAATACGGACGTTTAGTTAGTTTTATGGTAGAAAAAATATAGTCTTTGTGAGGCGCGAAGTGACTTACACTCACTTCGTATTTGAAAGAGTTAAAACTCATGTTTTTAAAAATCAATTGCATCATTAGTTAGAAGATTTTAACTTTTAGAACATATATATATGTATATATACATTTGCCGATACTTCTAAAATATCATCCTAGAATAACTTGCTACAAGTTTTCGGAAAACCTTTTTTGATCTTTTTTTTCAAAAGTTTAACTGCTAGATGGGGAGAATATCGTAAATTTAATATCGGAATACATCATCGTGGTAATATTGGTGATATATCACGATAACTACCGTAAAGTGTATGCGAATAGAAAAATTGCTTATTTTAAAAGATAAATGGCATGTTACCAAAAATTTTAGTAGAAACAGATGTAGAAAGGAGATAATAAATGTTTCATGCTATTTTCTTCTACAGCATCCTTAAAAAAAAAAAAAAATAAATAATAAAAAAAAAAAAATAAATAAATATATATATATATATATATATATATATATATATATATATAGGGAAGGTGGGGCAAAATCGGGTACAATAAAAGTTTGTTAGTCTCAAATGCTGTGAAATGGGAAAACAAACTTTGAACACTGTTTTTAATGTAAAATGAATCCTTGGCTATAATAAAACATTCTTTTCAAACAAAATATATATATAATTGTTTATATAAAAATATAGCTTTTTTCAAACGTATGCAAAAATACGGTTTTACCTCGCTGGTTGGGTAAAACTGGGTATCCATTTAAAACTACTGGAAAACTCATTTTGCTCAAAGAGGTCTTGCTTAATATAGTAAAAAATACATTTTTATTATTTTTAACAAAACGAAATTGCACATGTGTTCTTCCGTGTGTAAAAAAAAAATAATTCGTTGGAAAATTTTCTACGTTGTATAGGCCTGCTTACTTTATACTGTACGTTTTAGAGTTCTTTTAGCTTCAAAAATCACAGATGAATTTGTCATCATATTCTTCTGCATTACTACATGCTTCGTGTGCCTATCCGTGGCATTTCAAACATCGTATTTGGATTTAGAATTTGAGTAAAGTTCATAGCAAAACATACAAGTTTCATTATCCTCTTCTTCTGAAGATGTGTCCGCAATCTTTTTTGGTTTCTTTTTTTTCTTTTAAAGAAACTTCTTTTTTCATCTTGCAGTTTGTTTGGCTTTTTTCCCCTTAATATCTGTTTCGATCTGTAATTTATAGGGAGAAGAAATCAAAATAAGTTTTTCGCTTCCTTTTCTCAATTCTGAAGCCTTCCTTAGAAGGGGATAATAACATTTTAGGCGAAATTGGAAATACAGATTGCTGGGCTGCATAGTCTGAAAATGTAGAATGGATAATTTTACTAATGTAATCTGTAGATGTAACATTTTGAATGACTGAGGATGTCTGTGATTGTGATGTTAACTGCTGCATCTGGAAGCAGCTCGACGTGAAAGACACTGGATGTTGTCAACTCGTTTATGTTCGGAAGGTTGAGCTCCATTATCTTGTGATGTTTCAGAAATATTTATTTCTGCAGCTATGCCAACCTATGGCTGCATATACCTAGGTGTGTTATCATGACTTTCATGGGTTTCTCTGTAACTTCCGAAGGAGCAAAAAGATAGTCTGGAAAAACATTGTTGTAGGGAAAACCCCCTGTTTTCTCGAACCTTCTGATTGCAGTATTTACAATTGATGCTCTCGAAAATGCAGTTTTAAATAATTTTCCAATTTGGTAAATTGTTACAGTTCGCACAGAGTTGGAAAATAACCACTTCTTCACCTCTTGTTCTTAGTATGAGCTTAGAGATGCATGAACGACACATCAAGGGGTTGAAATCGATGCGTTGCGTAAGGAAAGAAGCATATATAAATACATTGCTTTCTCTTACTAGATTAACTGGATTCTTTTATATGAATTGAACACCTATTAAGGATTTAAAGAACGGGCTTTTCAAGACAAGGATTGGAAAAATCTATACATTTTTTAACCAAATAAAATAAAGACCTCTTTCGTAATCCGTCCACTCCTATTATATACAGCAAATGAGTCTGGGAAAGTTTCATTCATCAAGAGGTTTTTTTCTTGCCTGTTTAGTATTTGATAAAAAAAAATCCTGTTATAGATTATATAGCGTAGTTATATAGGATTGAGATTTTATGGATTATTATTTTTTATGGATTTTATGGATTTTGGGAAGATTATTTTATTTAGAGAAACAAGTCACGAAATATATTCGCATTTTAAGTGGACCTATAACGCAAGTTATTACACCTCAGATTAGAAAGTTATTTATTAAAATGTAATAACCATAATATAAAATTATGTCTTAATTAGTACCATTATTTTGTTCATTAATAATTGCAAATTGATTAATTTTATAAATGTAAGTTAAAAATTAGACCCACTTTTTAACGTAAAACAAAATCAAAATTAAAGTTTTTTCATTATAACTAGATAGATTTAGAATTATACTATAACTTAACAGCATTAAAAATGCAATTTAAAATTCCATGCTAATTTATTAACTATACTAAAATAACATTCTATGAGTGTCGGACAAAATCGGGTATACCCAGTTTTGACCCACTCTTAAGTACCCGGTTTTACCCCATAACAGAGTTTAAAACATGGCGTCACTACTCTTAATCCTATAAGCAAAAGATCAGTAAAAATTTTAAAACATTTTCAGGAAAGGAAAGAATTAGATATAGTACTCAGGAATATTTAATATGCTGAAAAAAGGTGGTTATACGCGTAAAATCTAGAATCAAATAAAACAATTTTTTAAGAGTAATTGAAACTAATTCCTTCACACACACACACACACACACACACACAAAAAAAAAAAAAAAAAAAAAAAACGCACACAGTAACGTTTCAATCAGCTATAAATGCCATAATGGTTACCGACAAGTAATTTCTCGTGTTGGCTGATAGACAGAAGTACAACTGAAAGAGGAATCTGCGCTACCCGGTTTAACCCACCTACCCTGTTTTTTACAACTCGCCCATATATATATATATATATATATATATACACACTCATACAAAATAAAAATATTTTTTTAAACAAGAACGTAAAATAATCAAGCTTCAACGACAGATTATAATTTTCCAACACATTCAGAATTATGTGAAAAAAAAAAAAAAACAAAAAAAAAAAACGTTTAATAAAGTTAAATAGGATGGCTAAGTAAGCAAATTACAAAACACGTAACACATTTGAAAATTAAAGTTCAGCAATTATTATCAGTCATCGGAAAAATATCCGAATTCCTTTGTGCAACGCTACATATGATCAATAGATTTGAATATATACCAAATAGTATGCTAAACATTAGTTCATTTAAGAAACGCATTTTCACAGTTGAAAATTCCCCTTCAACAAATTTCGTCAATTAACGGAAATGTATAAAACTTTTTTGCAGCCCTGTATATAGTTACTTCGTATGTATAAAATCTGTAAATCAAATTAGTTAAATTTAAAAAAAAAGCTCTTATCACAACAGATAACGAACTTCCAGCAATTATTGTCTATTTATACAATACTATAAGCGAATTCGTTTATTTCCCCCCATAAATAAACGATTAATGCTATGCTTATCATGTTCTATAGTAAGCATCTTTTTGTACATTTCAGTCATGTGTATCAATTTCTATATGTTTGAAATAGTGTAATATTATTCCAATATACTACAAATGATTTTTCCTTACAGACCATTGAAATAGACCATAAAAAATCATTGATTAAAATCACAAATTTTCTAAAAAAAAAATCAGTTGATTAAAATCGTTAACGCCCTATTGCAGCCAAATGGCAAGCATTAGTTTTTGTTAATCACGATTGATTGACGAATTTTTTCGCTCAACCAACTGACGCTTTTTGCAATATTTTTCCACATTTGATTTAAGAATTTCACAATATTTTCCTTCTACCTAACACATGGAGAATTTTGCAGCTTTTTCTTACAAAATTTCTTTGCAGTTATCCAAAATTTTCAGCCTAATAAAATATAAAATTATAACTAAAAATTAAATAAACAGCACACAAAGAAAATCTATAAAATTATTAATTTAGATATTTTAATTCCAATATTTCAATTGACTAAGGTTTAATGCAGTTTTATTTATGGGGTTACTGTTCCTGCTGACCACTAAAATTTTCAAATTAGTGGTCCAAATGAATTTTTGGTGTTCTCGGACCAGCGGACCACCAATGATTTCGAACACTTATTTTTTAAATGCTGAAGATTTCCTTGTAAAAGAGATTTGAATTGATATACTGTTTAATTTTTTGATTAATTCCCCTGTGTGAAATTTGATTATTGTTATGTCTGCACAATAAATATTTTATGTCTTAAAATATTTACTCTTTCATTTAAAACAGGTGGAGAAATTAACCTGATGCTTGGATCTATTCCATTTTACCTGACTTGAAATCCTGATTCAGAACATACTAAGCTTCAAGAATTCTTTATATTTGATGACCTGAATGGTCAGAGAGGGTGCAGCACCCTCCTAAAACTGTCTGAGAGAAACTCTATGTAAAATAAAATTAGATTACAGTAAATATTAGTCTGACATACTATACATATAGTTTAATGATTATATAATTTGCATTTTCAATAAATGGAGCGGCATACCGCAAACCAACTTAAATGTGTTGCTATTTAATAGTGTGTGTAACCATTTCTTTTTCAGCTATTGCAAGGCTGCTGTTGGTGAATATTTTTCTTTTTTACGAGTATTGTTAAAAAATAAATAAATCGTCGTCATAGATTACCATTTAGGAATACTGAAAAAATACTTGTATATGTAAGAATAATTAGTCGCTTGGTGGCGACACTGCTGTTATTAAATTAACCCTTCAAAGTAAGTATTTAATATACTATAGAAATACATTGTGTATTTAAAAAAAGCTTTAAAGTTATACTTTTGTATTAGCTGATATTAGAGGTTAAATGGATTCTGCTACTTATAGCTGCCTTTTTAATGCTGATTAGTTCAGGTTTTACGCATATACTTTGATTATGTATTCGTTATGTTTGTGCTTTATTTATTCAAATGTGTTATATTCATTATTGAATGTTAAACAGAAACAAATACTAAACTTTTTTTGTTGTTGTTTTATATTCAAATCAATTAATTTTGCATAACAGAGCTGTGTTGCAATATAAATTTTAAAAATATTTCTATTTTATTTTTTGTTTTGTGAAAAGAAGGTAAAAATTTGAAAACTGTATAATATGAAAATTTCAGCATCTATAGATTCACAACAATTAAAGAAAAAAAAAACAGATCATGAAAGTAGCAGCTAAGTGCATTATGTAAAGAACCTTTTCAAACTCGTGCAAAAATTAATATTGCTTGAAGAAATTTATTCAGCCATTGTTTAAATTAAAACAATAATAAAAACAGGGTATGTATTTAAATCTAAAGAAAATTATTATTATTTTTATATTTTCTTTGTGAATAAGCAAACACTAAATGGACTATAAGTGTAACTGAGTGCGAAGAAATATTCCAAAATGTAAAAGGACAGAATGGTAATATTTCTGGGGGGGGGGGGGGGGATGCAATTATTTTGTGAAATTAGATCAAATTGGTTTACATTTGTTTTTTAAATATATTTCAAAGACAATAGAATCAATAATTAAAATTTAAATAATTTTCGGTTTAATGAAAAAAAAAAAAAAGCTTTCCTACTGCAAGATAATCTCGCATAATCTGAAATTTTGTTTATTATTACACCATAAAATGATAAATTGAAAAAAAAAAGCGAGGGGGGAAAAAGAAAGCTACAATCCGGTGTAACCATTCCCCATAAAGATGAGAGAAAATCCTGAATCGCGATTCAAACTTTTAGCAAAAAAATGGAATACAGAAAACCTTCAATTGTGATTTAACCTTTCACCAGAAAATTGGATTTAAAAACAATCCTGATTCGTGGTCCAACCTTTTACCAGAAAGTTTGATTTAAAAAAAACTAAATTATGGTTTAAACTGTTACCAGAAAATTGGATTAAAAAAAAAAACTGATTTATAGTTAAACCTTTTATCAGAAAATTGGATTAAAAAAAATCCTGATTTATGGTTCAACCTTTCACCAGAAAATTTGATTTATAAAAAACCTGAATCATTGTTTAACATTTCACTAATATAATGGTATTTGAGAAATCACCAATAAACTGGTAAAACGTATCGCCAATATCTTGGTTGCAGCTAAATTTCAGCGACGTTTCACCATTTTCTTGGTGAAACATCACACTTTATTTTCAACAGTGTATCGATAACATTTTTAAAAAATTTGGGCATACTTTATAAACTCAGTAATGATACTTTACTTTCATTATTGTTTCCATTCGCTTTTTTAATTTAACTAAAACCGTAAGATCTGCTTTTGCTTATCTGCTTATTTATTGCTGTTGTTATAATGCTCATTTAACATGGAAATTATTTTGTACATATTTGAATATCTACAGTGAAGCTTCAGCCAGTTTTTTAATGCATAACATACAAATATTTCTGGCAATTGCTGTGGTATTGCTGAAAAACACGTCAGACCATATTACTTATTTTGATCGAAGGATTTTGACTTTACTGCAATATCTTTTGCACGGTTACAAAAAACTTTCTGACGAGAATACAAAAACTGTTTTAGATACAATACTAAAAAATCATTGGTAATTTTTCTGACGGTACTTTAATAAAGTTACCAAAAATTTTTGCTAAAGTATATGTAAAGTTTTGGGTGCAATACTAAAAGAATTCATAGTAAATGTACTATGAAATCCTTCGCAAATTTACAAAAAAAGTTCTTAGTCAATGTACTAAAAATTCCTTTGTAAGTGTACTAAAAAATCATTAGAAAATTCACGAAGTATTCTTTAGGAAACTACCTAAAAAAATCGGTAGTACCTTGACTAAATAATCCTAAGTAAATTTATGAAAAATTCTTTAGTAAACTCCCTAAAAAATCGTTAGTAAGTTTACTGAACAATATTTAGTAAACTTACAAGGAATTCTTTGGAAAATTCTCTAAAAAATCCTTAGTACGTCTACTAAATTATCTTTGGAAAAATTACCACAAATTCTTTAGTAAACTCCCTAAAAAATCACTAGTAAGTTTACTAAGAAATATTTAGAAAATTTACAAAAACTAATTACAGAAACTCCCTTGAAAAACCGTTAGTAAATTTACAGAACAATATTTAGTAAATTTACAAAAAAAAATTTAGTAAATGCCCTAAAAATGGTTAGTACGTTTACAACATATTCACTGATAAATTTACTAAAACTTATATAGTAAACTCCCTAAACAAGCATTAGTAACTTCACTAAACTATATTTAGTAAATTTACAAGAGTTTTTTTTGGAAACTCCCTAAAGAATCACTAGTACGTTTATTAAGCAATATTTAGTAACAGTTACTGAAGAAACTTTTGTAATTTAACATGATTATCTTTTGTTGTGGTTACATAAAAAATTCTAGGCATCCCAGTTTCCAACAAAATTCTTAGTAACCTTACAAATTTTTTTTTACAGTGCACCGTCAGTTAATACACCAGGAAATAATCTTCTTCGTTCCGAAAACATTTATAATTATATCATTCAAAACAATCATTAAATTATTAGAAGTATGAAAAGATTTGAAACAGTAACAAGTTCAAATTGAAAATAAGAAAACAATAAAAAGGGATTAGAAATTTGGAACTCACCTATTATATCTGTTTTTAGGTGCGATCGCAATTATATAAATACGTAGCACCTATAGTCGTCGTCTGATTCGTCCGTCTGTCAGTCCGTCTGTCCGCATATAACAACGCAAAAGCTACCCACCGAATAGTTTCAAATTTAATATATATACCCGTTGTAGAACTTTATCGAGTCATTACAAATTTTATGAAAATCCAATCAAAATTGAAAAAAAGATATTAATAAAAGTTTTCTTCATTCATTTCTATTAAATCATATCATACATAATTAATTCAGTGATATCCCATGATAGGTAATGATTCTAGGTTGCCATGGTGATTACATTCTATTTAAGATGAAGTTATATTATTTCCGTATTACCGAAATTAATATATGGGGCATTCTCACAATCTTTTGACTTTCGGGAATACAATTCTGGTGAAATTAAACTTGCTAAAATAATATTTTAATCTGATAGACGAATGCCTTAATGATTCAAAATAAAGAAAAAATGGTCAGCAGCGAAAATTTTTTTATTTAACTGAGGTTTAAGTTAAACTTGCGAGTTTCATTTTCCTTACCATTTTACCACTATAACTTTTTATTTTCTTCTAAATTTTTACTTACAATGAATTTGCATAGTACCCACAGGACATTCAAATAAGAAATAATAAAAATGTAGTACTTTTAATACAGAATTTTTGTATAACATTGTCATAAAGGGGTGTTAAAGAAGGGACGGTAAGGTAAAAAAAAAGGGGGGACGGTATAGAAAAAAAGGGACGAAATGGGAAAAAAAGGGACGGTAAGGATAGAACGGAAAGGAAAATTACCACCTATTTTTCGGAAAATCATGTTAAGACTAAGTGATAGCTACAATGTCCACTGATTTTTAAAAACAGTTGTTAACATTGGATTAAATTATTTTTTTTTTAATTTACCTCGAAAAGTGCAGGAATAAACCTTGGGGACGGTAAGACCTCCAATAAAGCCACTCTCTTGAAATTGATATTTAAATGCTGATTTAAATTCTGCAGTAAATTTCCTGTCAAAAATTTTAGACATTCATTGTTTAGCATACTTTTGCATGAGAACAAACTTTAAAAAAATTCTGTGGCTGCATCTGAAGTGATTTTCAATATAAGTTTAGCAAGAGGGACGGTAACGATTAAAAACCCAAGGGCAGAGTTCAAAAAATAATATCAACCGTAAAAATGTGTGCAGGTTAATTTTTTGCTACATATTTATATAAAACAATTGTCACAGTTTCGGGAAAAAACTAGATTGGATTACTTTTATTGAAACAATTTTATACAGACAGCTACAAACTTAAAAATCAGCATTCGGGACACGGGACGGTAGATGAGCTTTCCATATGTTTGGACCCCCAACATCGTCCAAAACTTATTTATCTCGTTAATATTGTTATGCAATCATGCAATGGGATGTTTCCCAGTATATGAAATAAAAAATATATAAAAAAGTGTATTAAATAAAAAAATATTATTCAGGGACATAAAAGTCAAAAGATTGTGAGAATGCCCCATGTATAATCGTAACAATTTTTTTTATTCTTGCATTTTTGCACAATAGTGCAGCAGCTATTGCACCAAGATTTGAATATTTATAAAACTAGTTATAGTACGAACGCACCTCATTTGCCACGTTTACCGTACAATTTCCGACTTGTTTAATGTAAGCACAAATCAGTCTCGTCGGCACTCAAAACACTATCAAAATGAACAAATTCCTTCGTACCGGCATATTGATGTAGTGAATGCACCCTTTTATCGCCTGTAAACTGTTACACCGCCCTTCCAGAATCTATTTATATAAAATCCAAGTATCTGTGTGTCCCTCACGATTCCGGTAGGACCGCCTCATTAAAATGACTAATTTTTGAAAAATACTAATGCGGGGTTACCAAAGTAGCGCCAAATGTTGGCCAACTTGGCGAAATATTGACAAATTTGGCGACAAAAATAAGTTGTCATGTATGAAGTCAACTTGGCGATAGCAGGCTAATTTGGCAAAATTCCCATTTAAAACAATTAATCTTTCATAAAGGACGTCACCGCAATTTAATTTAAACTCCGCTCATTTAAGGTTTTTTTTTTTTTTTTTTCAAAATCTATGGGTGAGATTTTAAAGTGTAATATACGAAAATGTACATATTTACATCTTCCTCCCGATGTCGCTAATTAAATAATCGCCAATAGACTAAGCTGTACTGTCTGAGCTTTTAACTGCATGACTTTAATGTGCTTTAGGTACTTTTCCTGTATAGGTGCATTGGCGAAGAAGGAAATTTTGCAACGTATTTTCCGGGAACCTATCCACTCACACGCATTTGTTTTCGATATTTATACGATTTATTGGCACAGATGTCATATACGCCTCACATTGGCGCGATTGTTTTTCGACGCCAATTTGGCGATAATATCCACAGCATAAACAACAACATCCGGGTTACCATATCAAGCAAAATAACTACACTTTGGCGCCAATTAAGTACCCGTTGCGTATATGACATTGGCGTCAGAAAAACATCGCGCCAATATGACATCTGTGCCGATTTATTTAACATAAAAAAGCAATTTATCTAATTTTATACAGAAACAGAAGTAATTTGGACATAAGAAACATCAGTAATTATACATATAAAATACATGGTACTATTTAGTTATCCCGTCGACCAAAAATCTATCACCAAACTATAAGATTAAATGCCAATAATGGTTGATCGTAAATGTCACATTCACTTGATTTTAAGCAAGTTACACGTGTTTACGTCATCAAGTGACGTAACTTCTGACGGAATTTCGACGTTTTATTTGTATTTTTATTAATGTTATACTAATTCCTTTGTTCTTTCGTTATTTAAAATAAAAATTATGTCAATTTGTATAATTTGGCGAGTGGTTTAGCGATTCACATAATTTGGCGAAATTGGTCGACGGGATTAACTAAGTAGTGCCAAATTCATTTCTAAGCAAACAAAAAAGCTCATCAAGTTTGTTTTCATAGCTGTTTATATTATTTGACAAGAAATCTCTCTTTCTGATGCCCGAATTACACCAAGCTTAAAAAAAAAAAAAAAAAAAAAAAAAAAAAAACGCCAAAGCCCCTATAGTGGAAAAGTACCAAATTGTCTATTATTTTGCGCTATCTAAGCTATAGTTTGTACTATATGCAAGAGGAGGGGGCGAAAAGTTCAAACATTAAATATTACAGTTTCTATAAAGCAGTATAAGACTAAAAAATTAAGAATAAAATAAATTCAAAATAAGACTAAAACAAAAAAGAAAAATCATGCGTTAAGCATAGAGTATGAAACACTTTCCAACACATCCTGAATGCTTTAACAAAACTTCATTATTTAGGGAAATAAGGTAAATAAGAGAACTAAGTAAACATTTTAGAAAACGCATAATTTTTTTTAAGAATTGATTTCAGCAGTTACCGTCCATAGCCAATAGCACCGTTATTACCCGTCCCTATTTAGCTAAAATTTAATTTAAACTAAAACACTCTTAAAACTACTGAAATCACATTTCCAGATATTATCATCCATTGACGGTTATGTATTCAATTCTTTGCGTGACACTGTATATCATTTTATCTATATTCTACAAACATTTCTTAGTAACCCCACTAAAAAAATCTGTAGAAAATCTATAGGTAATTGGCCCATTTCTGCAGATATTTAAAAGAATATCTTTAAAAATCCTGTAGATATTTTAAAGGTAAAGCTAAATCTTCAAAATTTCTACAGATTTATGTAGAATTTATGGAGAAAACAAGATTTCTTCAGATAATCTTATTTTTAGTGGGGAAACTAAATGCAGTTCAGCGTAAAAATGCATAACTCCTTTAAAAACCACCTTTAAGCAATTTACTCTCATACTCAGTAACCCTTACGAATTCTTTTGTTAAAAAAAGAATTTGCATATACCCTGCATATGAACTGTAGCATTTATACACACGGTATAGTATGCATAAATATAGTGAAACATAAAAGCGCATATCATAATTAAAAATGCATTTACAGCAATCACCGCTTATGTACAGTACTTCGTAGAAAAGTTTCTTGGCGAGAAAGAAGTTTCGCAACGTATTTTCCGAAAACCAATTTACTGTTTCATACTCACAAGCAATTTTTTCCATATGTATACAATTTATTTAATATAAAAAAAGCTATTTATCCATTTTGATAAAGAAACAGAAGTAATTTTTGCACAGATGTCATGTACGCATCGGGTTTGGCGTGATTTTTTTCTGAAGCCTATTTGGCAAAAATCTCGCTTTCGAGTACCATTTACATATATTTTTTTTAGTTATTTGCTTTTATTTTGAAAAGGAAATAACAATAAATAAATAAAAGTTTAATTAATAACTATAGAACAAAACAGTTTACATAATTAAAAAAAAGAAAATAAACAATTTATTAATAAATAAATAAAAAAAAATAGCCGGGTTACCATATCAGGCAAAATAACATCATTTTGGCGCCAGTTAGGTACCCCGGTGCATATAAAGACATCTGTGCCGTAATTTGCATATAAAAAATATTATATATATTTAGAAATTATTTTTTATGTATTTAAATACACATATAAACAAAAATGAAAGCTCATTAGATTTGTTTTCATAGCTGTTTATATATTTGGATAACATATCTCACTTTCTGATGCCCGAATTGCGCCAAGCTTTTTTTTAATGCAAGTAGACCTACAGTGGAAAAGTACCTAAATAAATAATTAATAATAATAAATACATGTATAAAAAAATAAAATTCATCAGGTTTGTTTTCATAGCTGTTTATATATTTTTGCGACATGTCTCACTTTCTGATGCTCGAATTGTGCCAAGCTTTTTTACAAAAATCAGCTATAATGTAAAAGTACCTAAATAAATAATTAATAGAAATAACCAATTATATAAACTAAAACATTTTATTTCTAGATCAAAGCGTTGTTTTTAATTTCTATTAAAAAGTACATATATCCTAGGATATCTTCTGTTGAAATTAGGTTGATAGCTTAATATCTCATTCCATAAAACTGAACAAACACAAGTGATTCATTCATCATGAGCCGTAAAAAATATTAAACCTTTGAGGTAATCATTCACAAAATAAGTTCTCCAACAATCAATGGAAATTTTTCTTATGATGTCATAGCAGGTAAAATGGTGGCGGCATCGTTGGTTTATGGTTTGAATTCACAAAGATTTTATTTTGCAATGTCTCTTTGTTACATTACTTTATTCTCATATTTATGAGATCAGAACAAAGCGTATTGTTTTATTATTTAGTTATTAAATAATGAAAAAATTATAAATGCATGATTTGAAAAATTTAAATAATTTTCTTTCTTAATACAAAAAAATAACTTGGACGTAACAGAGGGTTTAAGTTAAATAAGTGTAACTGTTTAATTCTGTTGTAATATTCAAAATAACTGTATTTATTAGATTTCAGTAAACAACATCAGGGCCCGATTAAACTTTGAAGTTAGAGGAATTACAATGTCATTTCAGGACCTTTCTTTTGGAGAAGATTTTCTAAATTCCACATATACATGGAAACTCTTCAGTGTTACAAACAATATTCCTAGGACTGACATGATTTCAGAACGGCTGGCAATTTTACACAAGTTTTTAAAAATCACTTTATATCAGAAATTTTATTAAAAACTGGTTACGTCTTTGTAATAGCGGCCACACAGTTATGATTATTACAAGTTGTAGCCAATTTCGCCAACATCGTTACCAAGATCGTGAAGCACACACGTATAATACCATTTCATTAAATCGTATAGGATAGTTTAATAGTTTTTACCCTACTTCAAGTGTGTAATTTATTTATTTTTAAGAATTAACAATCTAAATTGTCCAATATATGAATAAAAAAAAATAAAAAAAGATTGAATAGACATGACCGCAAAAAGCCTCAAATCAGCACAACCCTTGGAACTAAACTGCGCAGATCAGTAGTTTTCTACCGTACACAGTTTTCATAAATGTGTTTCGTTCTTAAAATGTGTTATTTTCATCTATCATTGAGGAACAAGCGAGGAAAACTCATATATTTGCACATGAGTTGTACATATCTTTATATATAATTTTCCGTCATTTTTGACGGGCTACCTTTCTAGTTTGTATATAATTCTGGAACAATGGAACAATGTAATCAGCTTATGGACTACCTAGTTGCGTGGCAACCGTGTGGAGAGGCGATCCTGTTGCAAGGGCATTGGGGAGCCTTAAAAAAAAATTGCGTTTAGACGTGGCTGGTAGCCACAAAATTAAAATTAATTAAAAAGTTAAGAAAAATTTAACAAAAAATTAAAAAGTACATAAGTACTTAACATAATATGAGAAAGAAAAACAAAAAAAGAAAAATAAAAAATATAAAATAAAAAAGAGAATTCCATTAGTTCCAAAAGAGAAAGGACAGGCGAAAAAGCTACCGGGGGGGGGGGTACCCCATAAAAAAAGACTCCTTTCAGTGACTATACATTAGTTAAAATGAAAAGAGTGCTATAATTATAGCAAAAAAGCAAGATATGTATATATATATAATAAATTTGAAATCACAAATATATGAAGAAATTGATAAAGTTCTAAAGATGATTTAGAAATGAACATAGGAAACCAGTATGTAAAATAAGAAACTATGAATGACTCACAGAATCATCAGAGGAGCTTGTGAGATCATTCATAGAAGATGCGTTATTTCATCCAATTTTGTCGGCATTAAGCCTAAAATGACAAAATGTAGCTCCTTATAACGCAAACGTTACAGAAAATATATAATAAAAAGCTAAGAGATCCAAAGAAAGATACACCTCATACAGGATATTAAAAATTATTCGAGCACAACGCCTGAATGGCATACTAAGAGTCAAAACTACTGCATATCAGCATGGAAAACAAAGTTATGACTATTTTAACATGTGATCTACAGTTGAGCATCTGAGTGCAACCCACAACAGTGCTGCCATCTGGGTGATATATATATATATATATATATATATATACATATATTAGACTATAAACAGGACAGAACAAACAGAAAGGTTAAGTATAGTAGAACGTGAGGGAAACTCGGTCTTCATCATTAAGCAAAAGCGAGTATTTAGGGCGATTTCTATTAGTGGGGTCGGATACCTGGTAGTCGGGTAGGTCCGCAACAATTTAGTTAGGAAGATTGTAGACAGACTTATAAAAATTTTTAGAAAGTTCATGAATACGCTGTTTTAATGAGGTAGTTTTTAGATCACTGCGGATAGTTGTATTCCGAAGGTAATGGTGATCATTACGTATATAACGAAGATTTTTATTGTGAGCACGGTAAAGATAGTCCATACTAGTTTTGCATGCGAATCCTCAGATAGGACAAGCATGGGTTAGAACAGATCTTATACAAGCATTATACAAAATAGGTTTATTGTGAATAGAGAGTGTGTTACTTTTAAGAAGGAGAGAGAGGGCTTGGGAGATACCAGCAACTTTGCCTCGTATGTTAATAAAGTGCTCTTTCCAAGTCAATCTTCTATCAAGGGTAACCCCCAGATACTTAGTGTCGTTAGTCCAGGGAATAGTAGTAATTCTATTAGAATAAAAATAATTATATGTTTTGTTTTATTTAAAAAATTCTGATGTGCGTATAAACTAATATTTCAGATGAGACAGCACCGAAAAAACTGGCAATAAACCTCAATTAAATAATAAAACTTTGTATAAATCACCATAAAAATATAAAACACACAAAATGCGTTTTTTCGAGCTGTATACTTTAACTGCCCGTCATCAGCCGAAGTGAGCACGTGTCCGTAAAGGGACAAATTCACAAATGAACTAATATCCACACTGTTAAAAATTTCTGTAAAATCACAGGAAAAAGCGAGACTCTCTGTAAATTTACACTAGTTCTTGGTTAAATGTATTCGATTGAGTTTCTCGATCACCATTTTACAGACATTTCCCTTATCTTATATCTAATTCCATGTAGGGATTTCCATGTCTTTATTTAAAGATATTTTTATCTTTGTTAAAACTTATAATTCAAAATACACACTTTTAAAATTCTTTTCCAATGTTATTAGATATTTTAAAGAAGAAAATTTAGTTTAAAAATTGTTTTGTTTTTTTAACTTAGAATAATTTAAAAAGGGAAAAATCATCTCATCGGGGTTAGTGGGGATTTTTATCGACACTCACTTTGCAGTTGTTCCCTTCACTATATATCAGAAACTTGGCAATATTAAAAATAAATTGCGTAGTATTATTTCAAAGCTGTTACTATCATTACAATACTATTATTATTATTATTTTATTGGTAACTGCGTCATAAAAAAGGAGGTCATAAAAAATATATTAATCTTTCAGAAACATATTATACAAAATGAATAAAATAATGAAAACGTAAAAAATCACTTTTAAATAAATTATATTTATTCTGTTTATTTTCCTCCTTTTTCTTACTAAAAAATTCTTTTAAAGAACATTAGCACATTAAAAAATAAATAGTATGCGACAATTTCGAAAAATTCTCTAAAACATTATTGTTGTAAAAAATGAATTCGTTTCAATTTCTGTGTTACTTAAACTAGTTAACAAATTAAAAGTGATTAAAAACAATAATAGGTATTATGTATCGGTCTAAAATATATTAAAATAAACCATATTAAAACATGGAAATTATTCCAGAGGAAAACATTCGCCTTTCATACAATATTTCAAATGAAAATCAAATTTCAAAGTAATTGCTTAAAAGGCGCAAAGGCCAACATAGTGGAAAAGATTCCAAGCCGGGACTCGAACCCGCGCCATCAGTATAGCGCACTGACGTTCTACCGACTAAACCACTTGGAACGATACACAGCAAGGAAAATTTCTCACTATTATATGTTGGCAAGGCTGCAAACACAGCACAAGATGGAATATTTATCGTGAGCCACCGACCTGGGGCAAACACGGAACATAATTAAATCCAGCATCGATAGAAACTATATTAACACATGGAAATTATTCCAGAGGAAAACATTCGCCTTTCGTACAATATATACTGGCTTTGCTGGGTATTGTTCCAAGTGGTTTAGTCGGTAGTACGTCAGTACGCTATACTGATGGCCCGGGTTCGAGTCCCAGCTTGGAATCTTTTTCACTATGTTGGCCTTTGCGCCTTTTAAGCAATTACTTTGAAATTTGAAATTTGATTTTCATTTGAAATATTGTATGAAAGGCGAATGTTTTCCTCTGGAATAATTTCCATGTGTTAATATAGTTTCTATCGATGCTGGATTTAATTATGTTCCATGTTTGCCCCAGGTCGGTGGCTCACGATAAATATTCCATCTTGTGCTGCGTTTGCAGCCTTGCCAACATATAATAGTGAGAAATTTTCCTTGCTGGGTATCGTTCCAAGTGATTTAGTCGGTAGAACGTCAGTGCGCTATACTGATGGCCCATGTTCGAGTCCCGGCTTGGAATCTTTTTCACTATGTTGGCCTTTGCGCCTTTTAAGCGATTACTTTGAAATTTGATTTTCATTTGACATATTAAAATAAACCGTTTACGAATTTTCTAACGAATATATTTGAAGGGAAATCTTTGAAAAGCACAATAGATTTTACCCCGCTGAATCATAAAAGACATACTTTGTACTCATTGGCAACAGCTCCTACAGCCCAGTCAGTAAGATGTTCATCTGCTATCTGGAAGGCCCGGGTTCAAACCCCAGGATGGCTAGAATCAAGTTGTGTAAATATTAAAAGACGCGGCAGTTCAAATTTACTTGAAAAATTGAACTTCTTTGAAGCTCACTAAAAACTGAGTGATTAACGAATTTTGAAAACCAAATTAAATTATTATCATTAAAAATAAATTTACAGAGTCTTGTGTATTTTTAAGGATGTTAATTTACAGAGTCTACTGTAAATTTACCGTATAACTTATCTGTAATTTAACAAAATCTCTGTTTTTCTAATATGTGTAATTTTACATAAGACTTAAGATAATGGATTACTCGTAGATTCTCTGTAATTTCACAGAAAGTTTTTTAACAGTCGTGTGTGTTTTTATGTTTTTATGGTGATTTATAAAAAGTTTTATTAATTGATATTTCAGAGATTATTATAAAATATTTTCTTTTTTATATCATGTTTCTTAATTTTTTAATGTCCTCCGCAATATCGCGCTTTATTTCGTGTCTGCCGGATCCGCGATAAAAAACCTTACATTTCTACAAATTATTAAAACTTAATATATTTAATATATATGATATTATTTTTCTGAAATATTAACGATTTGTTCAAATAATCCAACAACACTGACTGCCGAAAAATTACTTCACGCTTTTTCAGGGGCTTTCGTAATTATATAAATACGTAGCACCTATAGTCGTCGTTCAGGGCGTCCGTCTGTTTGTCCGCATATAACAGAGCAGAAACTACCAAACCAAATGGTCTGTCATTTTAAACATATAATCTTTGCAATATTTTGTCGAGCCATTTCAAATTTTGTGAAAATCGGATGTATAATTTAATTACAGGGACAGTCAAAAATTCTCCGTTACATTACGGCCAATGGAAAAAAATTATCTCAAGTTCATTTTAATGATGTTGAAGGCTTTAGAACAGAATGAAATTGATTGAAGTGCACTAAAATATACATTCAGTACAATATGCGGTCCAAAAAATATTTATAAAGTAGCTACAGTACGAATGCACCTCATTTGCTACTTTTGGTGTGCAATTTCCAACTTGTTTATATCTCTAACTATACACCGGAATTAACATTATCAGTGCAGTGAAACCATAAAAATTTCACTTCTATTCTTGGGGGATTCCGTAGTGAAAAAGTTATTATCATTTTTTTTCTTTTTATTATTGACAGTAATTATAATTATAAAAAACTAAACGACCACATATGTGGCCAAATGCGTGAAGTTGTTAATGTATTCACTGGTATAAATGAATCTAAATTAGACTACAGCGAATAATATTTTTCTTCAACGAATAAGTCTTAAAATCTACGGGGTAAAATTGTAAGAAAAGTTGATGCAATTTGTAGAGATATTGTGGTTATGAACATCCGCAATAAGAAGCATCCTCTAGTTTATCATAAGTTATTCTCAGGATTTTGAAAAGTAAAATACATTTCTAGTATACTACATGTATTTTTAAATTATAAATAAATTAGCCTTTAATTGCAGGTTATTACTTGCGTTCCATTTAAGTATTTCTTTATCTATAATAAGCTTAAATTTTATATTCCCTCTTGCAGTATTTTATTATAGGTAAGATATTGATTTACTTATGTTTACAGTTTTCGAATATTCAGTAATAAGCGCTTTTGATTAGAAAAATTAAAAAAAGGTTTCATTTTTTAGAACTTTTATTAAGTAATGCTGCGTGATTTTTATTTTTTTATTTTCACTGATTTGTAAAATGAAAACAAGTGCAATAACTTTTTATGAGCAAATTTCTGCTTGGCACAATCTTTTTAAAAATAACAATAATAGGAATAAAAAAAATGATTGAAACTACAAAATAAATGAGAACATTTTCAGTAACCACATGGAAATAATGCATATGATTCATACAAATTGTTGTAGTGTTTTATTTATACACTTCTTTATTAATTCTGTTTTTTTTTTCCTTTAATACAGAATTAAAAACTAATAAAAAGAAGTAACATTATCGTGAATTTACTAAATCATAAAGAACATTTTCATTTTTCATTTTAATTTTTAAAAATGTACCAAAAAGTTTTACGCATCTAAATATTTCGTAATGCAAAACCAACTAATTTTACTTAAAACAATTTTTTTAATTAAAAAATATCTTTAAATCAAAAAATATCTTTTTTGGATACGTTTAATAAGTAATACATATTACAGGTAATTTATTTTAATTCAAATACATATTCGTGTATTCTACACAATTAAAAAGTATAAATGAGATAACGAAGGAGTAAACATAAAGAAAATACGTAATTGAATTTCTATCATCATCTTTAAAATTTAAAAAAAACATATTTCGGATGAAACATTTTGATGAAAACCTATGAAAGCATTATTATAATAATTGGTGCAATACTTATCATTCTTTATGATTTTGTAATCAAACAGAATTGAAATTGTAATGCTTACGCCTATTCACAAATATCCGTGGGATTAGATTTTGAACCCCTAGGGGAATAAGGACTTTTGTATTGAAAAAGAAAAATGAATAAAGTTTGATATTTTACAAAAAAAAAAAAAAAAAAAAAAAAAAAAAAAAAAAAAAAAAATCTATAATAATAATCTTCTATTTCATCATAAATATGTTAATATTAAGAAACGGAATTTTAGTATAAACTTCTTTTGTAAAAAAATAGTTAAAATAAAAACGATAAGTTGTTTTTCAAACCTAAACTTAATGTATAATTCATGTTAAAACATGAAAAATTATATTGTATTTAATTTACATAAAATTAAATTACAAAAAAAATATATTTTGTAAAATTTCTTATGAACCAGATTTAGAGCAAAAAATAAAATCTAAATGCGAGATATAGCGGTACCTTTGTCCGCTCAATAAATATTTGATATATTAAATAATTTATGTAATTAAAGCATTTAAAAATAACTCTAATGGCTTTGATATAATTTATTGAAACTTGTAAAATGCACTAGTAGTTTAAAAATTAAAAAAATCAGTACAAAATAAATTTTTTAAAAGGTGCAGTTAGGAGAAAATATTAAACAAAAATACACTGCTGTTAAAACTTCAATGTACTTATCTTATGCTGAAATGAAATTCATAAAATACTTAATTTTATAATTAAGAAACCCAAAGAAATTTATAAGTAACACATTTGGAATTAGATTATTTTTTTTTATTAATGAAAGTCATGAAAATTGTATGTAATTAAAGGAGAAACTACAACTATAAAAAAGTATTAAAAATTATAAATCCTGCAAAAGATAATGGAAATTCAATCTATGTTTAAATACCTATTAAATAATCTGTACCAGCGAACAGAAATGAACATAGCAGTATATATATATAAAAAAAGAAATAATTCTATGCATCTTGTCATAATTTTTGTAATTACATAAAATATTACTTATGTTTATTTTCTTAAATACACAGAAATTCCGGTAAAATATTTCTTTGAATGATACACTTTTATTTCAGTTTTTTGCAAATTATTTTTTCTGTGTTATTACAGAATTATATATATCATAAATAAAACACATGCAGCTATTTTTAGATAAATGTAATCATATATTTTTATTTGTTCGATTAAAAAGGTTTTCTCGAGAATCTGTGTACATATATCGTAGATTTACTTCTCTGTAAATGTACTCATATATATAAAGATGTATTCACAGAAATATAATGCTCATCCACACACGTGTGCGCTCGCATCCCAATTTATTTATTCTGCATTATTTTATCTTCTTTTAATTTATTTCTTATTATTTTACATTCAAAGCAAATTAAAATAATATTTTTCTGCAGAACTGACATGGCATTTAAAGAAAGATAAAACTTTATTTGATACGAATAAAGAAAAAAGAACTATAAAGTTTAAATAAAATCATAATACGAAATGTAATATTCCATTTTGATCTAATCACAAAATACACAATATGATCTTTAAAAAGTAAAATCTATTTTACTTTTAAAAAGTAAAATCTATTTTACTTAAAAGCAACAATAAGAATAATAATATTGATGCTACAAGTTAAAAAATATACATTTTATTTAAAATTTCTTTGTACTAAGTGAAGAAAGTACTAATATATTGTATCAAATAAAATTTATGAAATAAAATGTATATTTTTTATCTTGTAACTTCTATATTATTATTATTATTGTTGCTTTTAAGTAAAACAGCTAGCTTTTTAAAGGTCATATTGTGCATTTTGTAAGAAGTTCAATTTAACACAGTTTTTACAAATTTGTTTGTATATATTAAAAAAAAAAATTCCTGAGTAAATTGGCATGAACTGGAATTGGTTAATTTAAAATTATTGAATTAAATGACCTGTCAAATTATTTAATTAAAACAGAGTGACTGAATTCGGAATAAATAATCTTCTATTCACAATTTCTTTATTTCCACTTTCCTGTGATTTTGCTGTAAATGCATTCTTGAGTGAAACCTCTTATAACGTATTTTCCGTCTTAGCATGCGAATATAATAAATTAAATATATATATATTTTAATTTAACACAGTTTTTACAAATTATCTTTTATTTAAAAAACTTATTTTCCCCGATTAAATTTGTGTGAATTATAATTAATTACTGTAATACGATTAATAAATGAAACATCAAATTATTTATTTAAAACAAAGTGACTGAATTCAAAATAAATAATATCCTGTATATGTTTTCATATCGTTCCATAATTTCTTTATTTCTATTTTCCTGTAAATTTGCTTCAAATGCATTTTTGACTGAAACCGTTTATGCCTATTTTCACTGTTAGCATGAAAAAACGTAAGCTCTTACCGTGCATTCGTCCTCTGTTTCTGGCGGATGTGCTGGACTGGAAAATCATCAAAAATACCAGAAATGCTAGAATCCTCCTTATATGCCGGTCCGCAAAACACACTGTGCAACAGCACATAATTTCTTTGAAAATAAATGTATCAGCGTATGTAAACAATGAATTATATTGTTTAATAACAATTACCACGTTTTTTTTTTTTTTTTTCTCTCTTTGAGAAAAGCTATATAAATCACATTTCAATTTATGAAAACACTGTATCAGTTTCGCTTGCCATAATTATTTTTCACAATTGTTCTAAAATAGGAAGAAATTGTTTTGAAAATAAAATAAATGTAAAGATAATAAATTGTGTTCTAAATATCATAGACAATCTACAACGTGACTAGCCGTTGCGATGGGAGCAGCATCAACAGAAAACACACATACATCTGCGCGTGAAACTGTTCTGTTCGAAATTTCCTACTCTTTCTGCTTTTATAGGAGACTCTGGTGGTGGCATCTACACATACGGGTTTCTCCCCATGCCTCTCCCACACCCATTTTACTCTAGGTCCTCTGCGGGTTAAAAGAGTAAGGGAACGGATTTTTTATTTTTTTATTTTTCAAATTATAGACACACAATGTATGAGGAAAATGTTTGTTTATATTTCAGTGTCAAATATATGACAATATACCATGCTGCATTATAATATTTTATACGTTTTTATATAAGCATTAAAAATATTTTAGACAATTATTGCGACAGGATCGGAAATTTATTTGTCTAACATTATGTAGCTATTGTGAGCTTTCTTTTCTTTTGTTTTCTTTTCTTTATGTTATAAAGGACTTAAGATGGATTTAAAATACTATAACTTATTACAAAAGAGTAAAGGCTCTGATTTTTTTATGCAGATAATGTATTAGGAAAATGTTTATTTATATTTCGGTGACAAATATATGACAATATACTATGTTGCTTCGTAATATTCTATAAGCTTTCATATAAGTATTAAAAATATTTTTAAACAATTAATGGACAAGATTAATTGTTTATTTCTTTATTCTTATATAGCTATTGCGAGCTTTTACTTTCTTTGCTTTAATTTATATTATGATAAGGACATGGATTTAAAAAGCTTCTACAACAAAAAGTACAACAATTTACCACAAAAAGTAAAAAGACGTTTTCTTTCTTTCTTTTTTTTTTTTTTTTTTTTTTTTTTTTTTTTTTTTTTTTTTAATTATTATGCGTATATAATTTATTAGGAAAATGTTTGTTTATATTTCAGTGACGAATATATGACAATATACCGTGCGGCATTATAATATATAAGCTTTCATATAAGCATTAAAAAATATCTTTAGGCAATTAATAGACAGGATCGGAAATTTATTTCTCTAATATTATGTAACCATTGAGAGCTTTTCTTTTCCTTTCTTTATAATATAAAGGACTTAAGATGGATTTTAAAATAATGTATTTATTACAAAAAAGTAAAGGCACGTATTTTTATTTATTTATTTATTTATTTATTTATATTATACGCAGATAATTTATCAGGAAAATGTTTATTTTGTATTTCAGTGGCAAATATATGACAATATACTATCTTGCATCATAATATTTTATGAGCTTTCATATAAGTATTAAAAAATATTTGTAATCAATTAATGGACTAGATTAGTAGTTTATTTGTTTATTCTTGTATAGCTATTGAGAGCTTTTACTTTCTTTGATTTTATTTATATTTTAATAAAGGACTTACCATGGATTTAAAAAAATTACTACAACAAATGTAATTACTACTTAAAAAATAAAAAGACGTTTTCTTTCTTCTTTTTTTTATTATACGCAGATGATTTATTTCATATTTCACTGACAAATATACGACAATATATTATGCTGCATTATAATATATTATAAGTTTTCATATATGCATTAAAAATATTTATAGACAACTAATGAGACAGGATCTGAAATCTATTTCTCTAATATTTTGTAACGATTGGGGATTTTTCTTTTCTTTTCCTTTCTTTATATTATAAATGACTTCAGATGGATTTAAAATACTATAACTTATTACAAAAGAATAAAGGCACGGATTTTTATTATTATTATTATGATTATTTTTATTATACGCAGATCATTTATTAGGAAAATGTTTATTTATATTTCAGTAACAAATGTATGACAATGTTGCTTCATAATATTTTATAAGCCTTCATATAAGTATTAAAAAATTGCAAACAAAATTTTGGACAAGATTAGTAGTTTATTCATTTTTCTTATATAGCTATTGATAGCTTTTACTTTCTTTGCTTTTATTTATATTATAATAAAGGATTTAACATGGATTTAAAAAGTTACTACATAAAAAAGGACTTCTATAAGATTTTACTACAAAAAGTAAAAAGACATTTTCTTTCTGTTTTTCTCCTCATTTTGTTTTAATTATACGTGCGTAATATGAATATGTTTATTTATATTTCAGAGTCAAATATATGACAGTATACTATGCTTCGTCCTAATATTTTATCAGCTTTTATGTAAGCATTAAAAATATTTTTAGACAATTATTGCGAAAGGATCGGAAAATTATTTCTCTAACATTATGTAGCTATTGAGAGCTTTCTTTTCTTTTCATTATATTATAGAGGACTTAAGATAGATTTAAAATACTATAAATTATTACAAAAAAGTAAAGGCACTGATTCTTTTACGCAGATAATTTATTATGAAAATATTTATTTATATTTCAGTGACAAATACACGACAATGTACAATGTTGCTTCATAATATTGTATAAGCTTTCATATAACTATTAAATTTTTTTAATACAATTAATGGACACGATTATTAGTTTATTTATTTTTTCTTATATAGCTTTTAAGAGCTTTTACTTTCTTTGCTTTTATTTATGTTATAATAAAGAACATAACATGGATTTAAAAAAAAAAATGTTACTACAGCAAAAAGTACATACTACTGCAAAATTTTCTCTCTATTCTAAAAAAAAGTAACTACCGCTGTCACCGCCGCCGCCGGTTTTGAATTTTTTGTGACCGGAGGTCTTTCTTTGTTAATATTAAGAAAAATAATGCATACAAAAATATGAAAATCGGTAGTATTATACAGAAATGTTTGATAAACACGCTGATGCAGGCAGTTTTCAAATCGAAGAATTATTTTAAGAGATATTTAATGCTAAAGTTGGACAAAATCGTTCCGCTAAAAAAGTTTTATAGGAGCAAAAATTGTTCATAGGAATTTAATCATTTTTAGATCATTTTATGCGTTAGAATTTGCCGGAGTGCAGATTGCATTAATTTTTTTATTTTGACTAATTTTTTGAGGTTTTATTTCTATTTTAAATTTAGATTTTCAGCATTTCTAGAGATATTTTTAACAGATTTTAGAAAGTGATATTAATTTAAACTGTTGCCAACTGTATAAACAGCGGAAACAATAATGTTTGCTTCAAAAAAAAAAAAAAAAAAAAAAAAAAAAAAAAAAAAAAAAAAAAAAATATATATATATATATATATATATATATATATACGTGTAAATAAATTAAAAATTTATTTACACGTGACTATTATAAACAGAAAAAAACATTTGGAATTAGAATTAAATAATTATGTACAAAAAGCAGGAACTTATTAAAAATTACGTCATAAAAACTATAATTACACGTGAATTTTAAGAGAGAAAGGAATTTGTAAAACAATAAATTTATTAACATGCGTTAGAAGTCTTAAATAGGAGAAATTACGTCATATTTACGTCACATTACAGTTATTACATAAAATGAACACAAAATAATATTGCAAAACGGTTTAAATTTAGAAATTGCGCTAGACATTTATTTGATATTTTAAGAGGATACTTTTCAACTATTTTTGTTAGAAAAGCGCAAATAATATTTAATTTCTAACACAAGTATTTTCACGTGAATATTAAAAAGAGAAAGAATAGTTTGGTCAAAATTACGTCAGATTAAAAACGATTAATTTAAAATGTCTCATTTAAAAAAAACTTTCTTTTTAGACCGGGAGCCGACAGCACAGATAATCACCTCATCGAGTTCACGGATGAAATTCTAGGATTAGTTAAATATTGATTCGCATATTAAAACGCAATCGGTCTGTCAAGTCATATCTTGGTGGAAAACACCTGAAAATCCGATTTCAGCGGTTGACTCGTAGGTTTACCATTAGGTTTTCCTGCACCCAATCCTCCATACTTTCATGTCTTTTGGTGCAGGAAAACACAATGGTAAACCTACGAGTCAACCGCTGAAATCGGGTTTTCAGGTGTTTTCCACCAAGATATGACTTGGCAGACCGATTGCGCTTTAATATACGAATCAAGATTTAACTAATCCAAGAATTTCATCCGTGAACTCGATGAGGTCATCATCTGTGTTGCCGGCTCCTGGTCTATTTCACTTTGTTAAAAAATACCAGGAGACAAAGACTCTGTTTACTTAATTCCTTTTATATTAGCTTATTTTGAAATGTTGTTACACGTGTCTACGTCATCAAGTTATTTTTATTTCGATGTTTTATTTGTATTTTTATTAATGTTGTTCTAATTTATTTGTTTTTTCGTTATTTAAAATAAAAATTATGTCAATTTGTATAATTTGGCGAGTGGTTTGGAGATTTATATAATTTGGCGAAATTGGTCGACGGGATAATCAAGTAGTACCGCAACGGATTTGGCGTTAAAATTCCCCAATCAAAGAGAAATGAATAGAAATCCGTTTATAGAGAGATCGCCACTGTTTTTTAAATTATAATTCAATCTTTCGAAATCGTTTTAAAGCCGACCAAATTAGCGTGCATTTAGAGTCTACGGTGTCTGGACGGGGGTTGGCGAGCGTAGCTCGTAGGGGGCCGAGCCCCCTAGTACTACAAAAAGTACAAGGACGTTTTCTTCCATTTTTCTTTATTATACTCACATAATTTATCAGGAAAATATTTGTTAATATTTCACTGTCAAATATATGACAATATACCATGCTGCATTATAATATATTTTAAGTTTTGATATGCGCATTAAAAGTATTTTTAGACAACTAATTGGACAGGATCTAAAATTTATTTCTCTAATATTTTGTAACTATTGAGAGCTTTTCTTTTCTGTTCCTTTCAGAACTTAAGATGGATTTAAAATACTACAATTTATTACAAAAGAGTAAATGCACGTATTTCGTTTTTTTTTTTTTTTTTTTTTTTTTTTTTTTGTATTATACGCAGATTAATTTAATAGGAAACTGTTTATTTATATTTCAGTGACAAATAACAGTATGTCAATAAACAATTTTTAATGTTCATAACATTTTATAAGCTTTCATGTGAGTATTAAAAACTATTTATAAACAATTAGTAAGGAGAAGATTAGTAGTTTATTTATTTATTCTTATATAGCTATTGAGAGATTTTACTTTCAGTGCTTTTATATGCATTATAATAAAGGACTTAACATGGATTTAAAAAGTTACTACTACTACAAAAAAAAGTACTTACTACTACAGAATTTTACTACAAAAAAAAAAAAAAAAAAAAAAAAAAAAATACGTACATAATTTATTAGGAAAAGGTGTATTTATATTTCAGCGACAAATATAGGACAATATACCATGCTATATTACAATGTTTTAAAACGTTCAGATAAGCCATAGTATTAAAAATTATTTTCATACGTACCAGATCAGTAGTTTATTTATTTTTTCTTATACCGATATTCAAAGTTTTTATTTTATTTACAATTATTTGTATTATAGAGGAAATAACATAAATTTAAAATATTATAAATTACAATAAAAGAGTAAAGGAACATAATTTTGTTTTTCGAGTTATGCGCACATAATTCATTAGAGAAATATTTATTTGTATTCCAGTGACATATTTATATTAATATGATATGCTGCATCATAATATTTTTCAAGCATTCATTTAAGCATTGAAAATATTTTTAAACAATTAAGTACAAGATCGGAAAAGGGTGATACGAGATGGGAAAAGATAGGAAGTGTATTTATTTTTTCTTATACCGATATTAAAAGCTTTTATTTTATTTGCAATTCTTTATATTTTAAAGGAAATAACATAAATTTAAAATATTATAAATTACTATAAAAGAGTAAAAGAACATAATTATGTTTTTCGAATTATGCGCACGTAATTTAATAGAGAAATCTTTATTTACGTTTCAGTGACATATTTATATTAATATAGCATGCTGCATCGTAATAATTTATAAGCATTGAAAATATATTTTGAAACAATTAAGTACAACATCGGAAAGGAGTGATACAGGGCAAGATGGACAAGATAGGAAGATTATTTATTTTCTCTTATAAGTTTATTTATTTTTTCTTATTTCCACTGAGAGCTTTTCTTTTCTTTTCTTTATATTATAAACGACTTAGCATGGTTTTAAAATACTGTGACATATTACAAAAGAATAAAAGGACGAATTTGTATTTGTATTTATTATTTTATATATTTTTTAAGTATACGCACAAAATTTATTAGGAAAATATTTATTTATATTTTGTTGACAAATTTATAATAAAATACAATATTGCATCATAATATTTTATAAGCTTTCATACAAGCATTAAAAAATATTTTCAAACAATTAATGTGATAAGATCGGCAGTTTATTTATTTTTTCTGATAAAGCTATTCAGGGGTTTTATTTCATTTACATTTCTTTATACGATAAAATGACTTAACATAGATTAAAAATACTATAACTTAATACAAAAGAGTAAAAGAAAGCATAGTTTTTTCAAATTATACCTAAATAATTTAAGGGGCTATGCATATATAACGTTATCATTTTAGGTTGGATGGGGGGGGGGGGGATATGGCACATGATATCGCAAGATATCTCTAGAGGGAGGGAGGGGGGGGTGTCTTTTGATAACGTTATCATTTTTGATCCAACCAAAATTTTCTCTTTTTATTTGTAACTTGGTCTTTACATCAAAATAGTACTGTATATTTTTTTAGTATGTTAAACATTTTGTGAAAATACAAAGTTATTAATAAAATCATTAAATGGTTATAAAATTATTTAATTCCAAATTATGGAATATCCCAACGTTTGGTATTCCTATTCTTCTGTCATACGTGTATGGATATATAATGCCTTGTTTGTCAAACCATATTCGAAGTATGTCTCGAATGATATTTGTGTTTTCTAGTAAATAAAAGAGAAAGAATATTGCCCACCTGTTTTGTTGATAAGAAGTTCTGTCTGCCCCAACCCGTGCGGTAACAAGTGCAAAAAGGCATTATTACTGTTGAAATGCATTATGTTACAAAAAGAAATTATTAAATACTTTTAAACAGTAACTATTTCTTTTAAGTGTTATTTGATATACAAACTGATATTTTATTGACTTCTCTTCATTCGAATTAAAAAGTATGCGAAAAATAAATGTTACCTTATATGTATATCACTTCAAACTAAATAAGAAAAATTTCCAAAAATCTAAAGAATTTTTATACATTGATAACGATATCATTCCCGGGGGGTGTGGGGTATAAGGGATGATAACATATGATATCGTAAGGGGGGAAGGGGGTCCAAAATTACCTAAAAGTGGATAACGTTATATTTGCACAGCCCCTAATAGTAAAATATTTATTTATATATTAGTGACATACACATGGCAATATAACATGATACACCATAATATTTTATAACCGTTCATATAAGCATTTTTTTTTTTTTTTTTTTTTTTTTTACAATTAAGTACGAGATCGGAAGGAGTGGGAGAAGATTAGAGGTTTATATTTTTTCTTATAGCTATTGAGAGCTTTTCTTTTCTTTTCTTTTCTTTTTTTTTCTTTTGCTTACATTATAAACGATTTAACATGGTTTTAAAATACTATAACTTATTTCAAAAGTGTAAAGGGACGAATTTTTTTTTTTTTTTTTTTTTTTTTTTTCGAATTATACGCGGATACTTTATTAAGAAAATTTTTATTCATATTTCAGTGGCAAATATGTGACACTATCTTTCCGCATCATAATATTTTAAAATATTTTCATAGAAGCATTAAAAATATATTTTTAAACAATAATCAATATCAATAGTTTATATATTTACAATATCAATATCAATAGTTTATATATTTTCACTTATCATATCTATTCAGAGCTTTTATTTTATTTATATTTCTTTATATTATAAAGTTCATAAAAGGAATTTGAAATGACATAAGTTACTTAGTTTAGTTTCAATAATGGTTTAAATTAATTTGAAAGGAAAAAAAATCTTGCTTTCATTTTATAATCTCATCTTTTATTTTCTTTGTATTTCTTTATATTATAAAGTTCATAAAAGGAATTTGAAATAGTATAAATTACTTAGTTTAGTTTCAATAATGGTTTAAATTAATTTGAAAGGTAAAAATTATCTTATTTTCATTCAAAATTTATTTGAATTCCCCCTAATCTAAACTATCTATCCATTATGAGAAATCATAAAGATTATAACGCGTGAATGTTCATCTGCAATGATGCAGCATAATTTAACTTAATAAAATAATGTCTCGAATTCATCTATAGTTACAAATTTTGAAATAAATAACGAAAGTAAAATAACAAATAAACAACTAGAAAACTTAAATTCTGCTTTTTCAGAATTTAGTATAGTCCCCGAAGAAAGAAAATGTATATAAATATGGATAGTACGAAACATATATCAGTTTTAAGACTTGAAACACACGTTTTTATTTTATACAAAACGACATCAATCGCATCAGCTGAAGAATTCCACATTTACTATTCAGTCTTAAACAACATCTACAGAAAAGTATGCATAGGACGTCAATTATCACATACTAATACACAAATCCAGTAAAATGTATAACGTCATTCAAGAAACTTGACAAATAAATAAATAAATAAATAAATAAATAATCGGCTATCTTATGATTCACATGCCTACATTTGTTTGTAACATTAATATAGATACTTAAAATCAAATATAGTTTATAATAGCTCCATGTTTTATCAGAATTCATTCATTTGAATATTTTTCCAAAATAGCACGTATTTTAATTATATCTTTTTACAGTTGTTATGGGAAAATGACAACAAAAAAGATTTAATAATCTACTATTTTCCAATCTATCTCCATCTATCCCTTACCTCTCCGACTATTTTCCCTTTTTCTTTCTGCAAGAATGGAGTACTTCTGTTGCAAAATTAAAGAAATAGGCGTTAAAATCTACAAAAAAATTAATATCTCACAAATGAATTGCGATCCAGTTTTCAAACAAATTGCATTTAAAAGTACTTTTTTCCCTTATACCACGGTACAAAAATTGAAAATGTGCGATGCTTAGAAGTTAAAAAAATTGCAGTAGAGAATATTCCGAACAATGATTCATCTGCTTTGTTTTACGGCTGACTTATTTAACGGAACGTTATTTTTTAGAGACGACACTTTAATAACTTGGCGAAAAAAATAGCATATCGGAGGCTAATAACGTGCGTGATCTGAAAGAGTGCGAGAAAAATTTAATAATAGTGTTTCAAATCCTTACGTCGTAGCTAGTGCAATTTCAGAATAGTCCTATTTATTTCTTTTGAAAATGGCTCGAATGGCCTAAATATGTATACAGTTTAATAAAATTATGTTGACTGTTTTTAAAGTTTTCATCTTACACATTTTAGCAATTAAAAGATGTAATATTATTATAAGGTATTATTTTGTATATTTGGTAATTTGAATATTGTTAATTTGTACAGTCGTGGAATAAAAAAGTAAACACCCCCTACTAACTCCTCAACAAATTATCGTAGATGAATGTTACTGGTACCGAACGATTGGAAATAAAGTCTACTTTTAAACCATGTACATAAAATTTGCTTAGGGGGCCATCTACATATTGAAACGAACCGTAACTTTGTTTTTTTCAATAGCAGTACACAATTCTGACTGCATAAATGAACTCCACACCTTTCAATTAGCCAAAAAACAAATTTTTATGCAATTTCTACCATAAGTTTCCGAGAAATTAATTATTTTAAAACGAGCTTATTTTAAGGGCTGTATCAAAATTGAAGTTCGGTACTCGAATGTTAACCGAGAGAGCCCCCTTCTTGATCAAGGCACCTTAAGCTCCACTCAGCAGTCAATGAAGCCTGCTAGATTACAGGATAGCATAAGAAATTTCAAAATATCTAGTAACTTCTATCATAGACGGCCCCTTAAACCATCTTTTTGCCGTTTTTTAAGCATAATTTGAAAACTACTTGGAAGAAAAATGTGAAATTTTGGATTTCCATAAAGCAGGACTTAATAAATCTAAATCCATAAAAAAAAATGCAGGTTGCAATTCATAATTTTTTCGAATATTAATTTCATAATTCATAATTCATATCATAAATTATAAAAATTGCAAATTCAGCGTATTTATGTTTGGGTATGTTATTACTATTGGTACACAAAAAATTAGCACATTAAGAGCATAATTTCAGGAGATATAAATAAAATTATGGAAATATAATTTAACATTTGAAGCACTAAATTTTTAATATTTATAATTCAAAAACTTATTTTTCAAATAACTTGACATTTGGTGTCTAGGCATAGTTTGAACCAAAGATTTGAAATATCTCGTTAAAATTGAGTATTGCCATTGAAAAAAATGAAGTTTGGATTCGTTTTAACATGTAGATAGTCCCCTAAGGAAATTTTGTATATGTCATTTAAAAGTAGACTTTATTTCCAATCGTTCGGTACCAGTAACTTTCGTCTACGATAATTTGTTGAGGAGTTAGTAGGGGGTGTTTACTTTTTTCCCCCGACTGTACATTTAAGTATCTTTATTTTATTTTTATTTATTTTTAGGTGCGTTCGTAATTATATAAATACGTAGCACCTATAGTCGTCGTTCAGTCCGTCCGTCTGTCCGTCCGTCTGTCTGTCCGCATGTAACAGAGCAAAAACTACCCAACCGAATAGTCTGAAATTTCAAATATATGATTGTTGCAAAATTTTGTCGAGCCATTTCAAATTTTATGAAAATCGGATGTATAGTTTAATTACAGGGACAGTCAAAAGTTTTCTTTACATTACGGCCAATGGGAAAAATTATTGCAAGTGGATTTTAATGATATTAGAGCCTTCCGAATGATCTGAAATTTTAAAGATATAATTGTTGCAAAATTTTGTCGAGCCATTTCAAATTTTAGGAAAGTCGGACGTATAGTTTAATTACAGGGACAGTCAAAAGTTTTTCTTTACATTACGGCCAATGGGAAAAATTATTGCAAGTGGATTTTAATGGTATTAGAGCCTTCCGAATGATCTGAAATTTTAAAGATATAATTGTTGCAAAATTTTGTCGAGCCATTTCAAATTTTAGGAAAATCGGATGTATAGTTTAATTACAGGAACAGCCAAAAGTTTTTCTTTGCATTACGGCCAATTGGAAAAATTATTGCAAGTGCATTTTAATTATATTACAGCCTTCCGAATGGTCTGAAATTTTAAAGATATAATTGTTGCAAAATTTTGTTGAGCTATTTCAAATTTTAGGAAAATCGGATGTATAGTTTAATTACAGGGACAGTCAAAAGTGTTCCGAAAAAAATATTGGAAGTGCATTTTAATGATGTATCAGACTATGCACGTTATGAAGTGCAAAAAATTATACATTCGGTACAATATGGGGAGCAAAAAATAATTTTAAAACTAGTTATAGTACGAACGCACCTCATTTGCCACGTTTGACGAGCAATTTCCAACTTGTTTTATAAATATGTTTATTAACTTTTAGTTTAAAAAGAAATGGGAAATTAATAAATCGAAAATTATCTTTCCTGCAAATAATTAGCAGGAATGTATTATAAGAGAGTCATTTGAAATATTCCAATAAAATGCTTCTGTCAAACTATGATTAATCTTTGAACTTGGTTGAATTTATTCATAATCCGAGTAATCTAATAATTAATCCGAAATAAAAAACAACACAACAGCCAACATATATTCTACAAATCTGATCGAATGGAGGTTGCTTTAATTATCAATCTGTTATCTCAGAGCAGTTATCTGAAATATACCTGGCCCTGACCATTCTGCATAAATTGTTTTATACTGTTGTACTAGCTGCAATCTCCGGCGTTGCCCGGGTCAAAATATATCGAACGCTTAATAGCATGACAACCAGTCTTCCTATGGGATGTGTTTCATCAATTCGTTGCTGTTCATTGCTTTAGCGTTGAATAATGATATCACGATGGCTGTATTCGTTATCGACAATTTCTATTGCAACTTCATTGACTTGAGGCACATTAAACCTTAGTTCATGCTCACCGGCTGGTCTTTTGTCGGCCTGAATGACGATTGTATAGTTGCCTGCAACCATTCGTTCTAGAGAAACCTTGACCACATTGATCAGCTGGAGTTAGTTAAGGAGTAGACGTTGTATCTCCTGGACAACTTATCTTTGTATCCCCTGAATGTGAGTGCAACGCTGATCTATTTCGTATTTTTCATCACCAGCAAAATATATTAGTAGCAGTTTCGATGTTTTATTTGGTATGGGCATTAGGGAGCCAACTTGATGATAAATTTGGGCTTGGTCTTTAAAAACATGACCGACATCTTCTACGTTTCATATTGATGTAGCCCCGAACGAAGTCATTTGAAAGCAAGAATTGTATTGACGTATATTTTGAAAAAGACGTTTGGATTCTGGCGCCTTTCCGATCATACAAGCGAATAGTTCTGGTAGTGATACTTGTAATACTGATAATATGACTTTACTTCTCAAACAGCATATACCTACAGTTTCGCCATTCAATATTTTGCGCCGCAGTATTTCCATGACATGTCCATTTTTCCGAGGACGATATTTGGATGGCCATTGCATTTTTTCAAAGAATCATGATGGAACGCCTCAAAATGTAGTTTCTCTTTCTACATACTATAACTCGTTGATGTTCACGTAGAGTGGACATTCTTTCTCTAGTTTGTTCCTTTTGCATTTGACGATATGAGCTGATTCACGGTTTCTAATTGAACTTACTCTAATTCGCGTCTCTTAATGTTTGCTCTTTGTTCTTCACTTTGACTTTTTCTTATCTGTTGCACTCCTTCTCGAATTTTCGTATGTCGTCTTTCTCTCTCTTCTTCTGTTTAGTTTCTAGGTTGCGAATTGTGTAAACACTCTCTTATGCTTTGTCTCTTATGCTTATCTGTAACAAAAATTTTGAAAAATACATCAATAAATAAAAGTAAATCATTAGCAGTATATAATAACAGCAAAAAAAGTTTTATACTCATTTGAATAAAATTTTTAAGAGAAAAGTTGAATACAAAGAATAGAAAAAAAAAAGAACAAAATATTTTTTTCGAAATCAGTTGAATTTATCGTTTGAATCTTCACTTTTGACTTTTGGATATTTTTCTCTTTGATCCTCTCTTGATCGCTGCTAAAATGTGACTGACGAAAACGCGCTGATCTACCACGTATATACCATTGACGATAAAAATTCCGCTTAATCTCGAACATTCTATATTATTTTAGATCATTTTAGATTATTTTTTAACAGTTTAGATTAGTCTTGAATATTATAGAGCGTTTTAGATTATTCTGGAACACTATAGATCATTCTACTAGGTTGTTTTAGAACATTTTAGTTATTGTCGAACCTCCTAGAACATTCTAGTTTATTTTAGAACACTTTAGATTTTTCAGCGACATTTCAGATTACTCTTGTTTATTGTAGAGCGTTTTAGATTATTCAGGTACAAATTGTATTATTCTAGATCGTTTTAGAACATTTTAGACGATTTTCGGACATCTTAGAACAATCTAGATTATTTTAGAACACTTTAGATTATTCTGGAACATTTTAGCTTTCAACATTTTAGATTATTCTTGAATGTTCCAGAACATTCTTAAACTTTCTGAAAAATCTGTATCATCCTAGAAAACTCTGGAACAATTTGAAACTTTAAAAAAAATCTGGATCATTCTAGAAAATTTTGGAATTTTCTAGAAAATTCCGAATAATTCAGTCCCTCGCTATCACATGAAACGCCGCTCAAAACATTTTAGACTGCATTCATAAACACAATGTGTGAGAAAAAGAGAGATACATCTAATTTCACATTTTTGCCACTTCCACCCACCGCGACCAAATTCCCTTAATAACAGCAGGAGACCAAAGGCTATCCACCACTACAACCAAGAGTGTGTTTTGGCATTGGGTGTTCATGGAGAAAAGTGTGTCTTTACGTACACACTCTTGCCTTATATATATATATATTGATTATAAATGTTTTTGAAATGTAGAATAAAATTAAATATCATTTTTTTTCTACACACCAAAAAATCGAAACATTGCATGCAATCCAACTGCGACACATCGGGTTGTTACGCCAGCTAGTTATAATATATATTTACAAGTCGGAAATTGTACGTCAAAGGTGGCAAATGAGGTGCGTTCGTACTATAACTAGTTTTATAAATATTCAGATCTTGGTGCAATATCTGTTTCACTCTTATTAAAAAATGCTTGAATACAAAATTTATTAAAATTATATATATTAAATTCAGTAATACGGAAATAATATGACTCCAACTTAAATAGAACGTAATCACCAGAGTAACCTAGAATCATTACCTATCATGGGATATCATTAAATTAATTACGTATGATACGATTTAATAGAATATAGAAAATTTTTACTAAAATATTTTTAAGTTTTTATCCGATTTTCATAAATTTTAAAGTGACTCAACAAAATTTTCCAATGATTACATATATTAAATTTCAAACGATTGGGTAGTTTTTGCTCTGTTATACGTGGACAGACGGACTGACAGACAGATGGACTTGCCAGACGACGACTATAGGTGCTGCCTATTTATATAACAACGAACGCAACTGATGAGTTATCATAATTAAAAATTTTCCATGTCAGGTTAAATGAAAATATACTGTTAAATTTCTATGAGTATTTCTGCATAAAACCGCGCACTGGCTCTTGCGAGTTTTTCTTATATTTTAGGAAAAATTATATGGCAGTATATATTATAAAATGTTTTATTTTTTTTTATTTACATCTTATCTAAAAATAGATAATACATACTTAATGGTAAGAAACTGATTAACTATTTCTTTTATTCAACCGGATTAATTCCGTATAATACAAACTACAGAAATTTCCTTATTATAATTCTAATTAGCTTTTCAATTAAATCGCCTATAAATTTATAACGCAGTAAAATATTTGTTTCATTAGGAGATTGTATTTTTAGGAGATTCTAATAATGCCTTATTCTGAAATATTCTATTATCCTTTTAAGTTGATGCATAAGATTAGGAGAATGGTTATAATACAATTAAATAAAAAAGGAGCATTTTTTTCATAAATCAAAGAGTTGAGCACACAATTTTTATTTTGCTTGCGTTTCTTATTGTTATATGGAAAACAAAAACATTAAATTTTTCAACACAAACTTTTCAACAGTTTATCATAATATTTTTATTGTGTTCTTAACTCAATGCTATAAAGGAAGCAGAAAGATAAGATATTATTTTCTAATAATACTAATTCGATTAGAGAAATCACCATGAGACTTCAACATCAAATGTTCGTAACATAAAAATCATTTGCGTCGAGATTTCTTGAAATAATTAGGAACAGATTTAATATGTAGTGGTAAAATTAATTTTGTTAATTAAAATTTGTATTTTATTTAATAGGTGACACATACACATATGGGTTTTCGCACATTTTTCTCTGTCATGGGTGGTCGAAAATGTGAATTTATTTCAGGTATATAGAGTCTATGCTAATTTACACTGTAAAAAACATAATATAATATTAAGTACCGTAGTATACGCGATATTTATTTCTCTCTTTTTTTTTTTTTTTTTTGTTACCACGAAGAAAAATTAAATGAAGTAAGGTATTTTTTATCTAACACTCATTGAACTGTGCAAATATTTCTATTGTGCTCGTATGTAAACACTCTAAAAAAGAAAACAATATTTTCAATAGAAAAAAGTAAATTGAATGTGAAATACTATAATTATTTAACTTAATTCTTTTAACAGTCGTAAAATTATTTTTAGCTGTGTATGAAGGGTTCAAATATTGATAAATTATATTAAAGAGTGATAAATTTTATGGGAGTTATTATAAAAATTAAAGTATAAATAACATGGCTTTTCGTTTTACTGTAATATCTTTTCAATACACTCTTAGATTTAAAAAGAATCTTAAGAAAATTAAACGTAAAAGAAAATTAAACGTATAATATTATTTTATTACATCGTATATTGCACGTTATATTTGTTTTTCTATTTGGTGAATAATATTCATAAATATTTTATTTCAGATCGATAATGTATGTCAGAAAATTTTATCTGTTGTTTTTTAAATTGCTGATGCCTTTAATACGTATTAATGCCGTTGACTACAGAAATGACGGATTTAATTATGCGCCAATAAACGCCCGGCAAAATAAGCCAACTCGCTGTAAATCTGTAGCAATGGATCATTTTAAAGTCTAAAAATAGAAAATTAATAATAAATTAAAAAAAGAAGGCTGTAATGTTTAAAAAAATCCGCTTTTGTGAATTAATACTTTAATAAACTAAATAAACAAATTTAAATAAATTTAAAACTAAGTAAAATTCATTGACTGTGTTATATATGACTTAATTACTGTAGTTCATGATTTCTTGTTCATAAATTCTGATTTTTGAAGTTATTTTATTAATGTTTAGGAAACTTTAATGGATATACTTTGGAATAATCAAGTATTAAGAGGTATGACGCAACCTCGAAAAATTTAGACTTTGAAGAAAGTGTTGATTTGGAATTTTTATACATAAATAGTTCATTGGAAATAAGTACACTTAAAAAAGGAGAGGGTATGAAAAATGTACTGGCAGCAAACTTTCCGTCTATTATCCGTTTTAATATTCTTCCGTTTTCATGGCGGAACTATTACGCCATAAATACCGGGAAAATATCAAAACGAATAATGGACGGAAAGTTTGCTTGCTACATTTTCCATTTCCATGTGAAAAAACGGATAATAGACGCAAAGTTTTCTGCCAGTTCATTTTCCGTTCCCAATGGAAATGGAAAACATACTGGCAGCAAACTTTCTGTCTATTATCCGTTTTTTCACAAAATTCCGTTTTGATATCCTTCCCTTTAATCGCGGAATTATTTCGCCATTAATACTAGAAATTTCTGTTTTATAAATAAATGTGAGTAATAGAGCAATACTTAAAAAAAAATCTAAATAACAGTTATACATTCTAATGCATATATTTACACGGAACAGCAACTTGTATTGTATATTATCATGTCCGTTTTTTATCGCCTTGCATTCTTTCTGAATTCCCCTTCAGTACTACTCACCATCGTAGGATAAATGCACCGACACCTAATCTCTAAGAAATACTTTCTTCAATTCAAAATTTGCCTGGCAGCAGTGCTGCGAGGATTTTTCCGTTAATAGACGAATAACCGTTTCTTTTTTTTCTCTCCGTTACAGGAGGTAAAATACAAGTCAAGTGAAGAAAATGGGTATAAAATACCAGTTGCTGACACTGTAATCGAACAAGCTACTTTAGTGTTAATAGACCTTTAACTACTCTCACCACTCGGCTACAGTTATATAGCGGTGAAACAGTTTAAAGTAAATACGTTTGCATGAGGTGGGTATACTTGATAAATTTCAATAAAAAGCTTTGAATTTTGAAGGTAATTTCGAAAAGATTTCGTCTTTAATGGGATTTAATGGCTGGGACTAGGATACTTTAGTATTATTAGGATAAAAATATGAATTTTAAACATTTTTATGTAGATTTCTAGATGTAAAATATGAATATTATATTTGTATGTGCAAAGATTTTTTTTTTTTTTGTTTGTTGCTGTTGTTAAATCGACCTTTTTCTATTTAATATTTTAATTAAAATATCTATTTTAAATGTGTTCATTTAAGATATACTTTAAATTCAAATATTTTTTATAACTTTAAAAAAATTTGTGAATACTTTTAAATGAATGAGAAAATTATCTGTTATTCATTTTTAAATTCGAAAACGTTTCTTTACTTTGCTGTTTCTTTCTTTATTATTATTATTTTGCATTTAAATTAGAAATAATAATTTATAGAATTTTTCGTTTTTAAAATAAATTCCGATTTCAGTGCTAATAGAGCGAATACATATGCTTGCTAGGAATGAACGGATTTACTCCCTCTTTATCAGATTTTAGGGAAGATTTAAAGGAAAAAACATGTTTTCTAGGAATACGGAAATTATTTGTTAAAATATAAGGAACAATTTAGTGTATATAGACGAGTTTTCCCCCAGTTTCCCTCGAGTTTTTCCCTCAGAGTCAGTGTGCACTAAGGAAAAAAAGCGATATTTCTATTCACACTAGACCTAGGCGTCTGTTCCAGTGTACTTCGAGGATATTCTGATTGGCTCTCTAGATTATGATATCCAGACAATACTGGCTCTTAATGTCTTGGAACTGGTCATAGATTGCATCACGAAACGCTTATTTTTCATTTGACACAATTTAGAAATTAGTTTAAATAATTTTACAAATATGTACATAAATGATTTGTGCAAGGGTTTGCAATCTTTTGAAATTAATATTTTTTTATTGTGTATCCGATCACTAATGCGTGTATAAACAATTCGCGTCCATGAAAATCAAAAGAAAAATGGCAATTGTTGCATCAACCTCATTGTGTAATAATCTTAAAAATGCATGAATTTCGTTAAAAAGGTGATCTCCAACTCATGTATGAGCGCTTCGTGCCCATGAAAACAAAAAAAAAAATCACCTGATGCATAAACCTCACTTTGTAGCGATTTTTAAAATACACAAAATTCGTTAAAACCGCTTTCCCTATAACGAATATTAAAAATATTCATATTATAAAAATTGTTAATATTGTTTAAAATTATCTTTATACCTTAATTTAATATTGAAAAATAGAAACTTTTCATGCTTTATCATTCAGAGTATTTTTTTCGCACTTAATTAAATATTTTAAAATAAAAACTTTCTTTTTTTTTTCAAACTTTTCACTACTTGTATCCGAACTGGGATTTTACAGAACTACAGACAAAAGACATGCCGTATAGCTACACTGTCAGAAAATTTCGTCTTTGTGCACTAAGTTATTCGTCATTTTTGAACAAATAATTTCCGTACTTCTAGAAAACATGCTTTTTCCGCTAATTCTTCCCGGAAGTCTGAAAAGGAGGAAAAATCTAGTTTATTCGTTACACGCATTTATATTGGCTGTATTAATACCAAAGTTCGAATTCATTTTTTAAATAAAAAGCCAAAAGTTCTATAAATTAAAATTTCAAATTTATTTAAAAACAAACAAAAAATAATGCTTTCAAATTTAATAAAGTAGCAATTTCTCATTACTTTAAATTTATTCGCAATTTATTTATTTTTTTAGAGTATTAAAAAAAATTCGCATGTAAAATATATTCTAAACAAACATATTTAAAAAATATATATATAGGGTTTCAATCAAGTTAAAAAAAATAAATAAATAAAAAACATTTCTTCTCGAATTTAAATCAAAATATAATATTCATATTTTACATCTAACAATCAAATTATGTCTTATTAAAAGTATGTCTAATAGGTAATAATTTTTATTATGTTATCCTATGAGTAATAAAACATTATTTCATACTGACGAAATGTGGCTGTAATTAAGTATACATTTCCAAGCTTTCTGAACAAGAAATTCAACAAGCCTTTGGAACGCCCCATTTGAAGAAAACACATATCTTCATTTTAAACTCTCCCTGTCCCAAGTGCTGACTGGCCGAGTGGTTAATATGCCCGATTCAAAAAGCGCGGTTCCAGGTTCAATACCAAGTGTATATATTGTGTCTTTAAGAACGATAGAAGTATATATTTCTAAAAACTCCATTTTTCAAATTACGGAAATTTTCTGTCCTAGAACGGAAAAAAAGAACGGAAATTTCTTCAATTCTAGTATATATTGTATATATATCGGTAGCAGTGCTGCCAGGAATATTTGCGTGAATTGAAGAAAGTATTTGTGCGAGTTTACTCAGGGTTCTCGCTGGCTTTTGACCAACATCAGCGATTTGGCAAATAGGAAAAGAAAAACAGTACCCCCCCCCCCCCAAAAAAAAAAAAAATAAAAAATGTTAGCAATAATAGATTCGGCCTGAAACACTGAAAAATCTATTTTAACCCCTTATTGTACATTGTAAAAAAAACCTGTAAAGTTACTAAAGTTTTTCTAGGAAACTGGGATTCCTAGAACTTTTTATGTAACGGCAACAACAAAACTTCATGTAACAGACATACTTTTGCGCCGAAAATAAAAAAGTCTGTAAAGTTACTAAGAATTTTTTGGGAAACTGGGATGCCTAGAACTTTTCATGTAAATGCAACCAGGGTTACAGATAAAATTTTAGTAAGATTACTGAAATTTTAGCAGATTCATTTGTGAAGTTATAGATTTATGTAGCTTTTCAAAAACTAGTTTAGTAGATTTGCAGCTTTTTTTGCACAGTTACAGATAAAAGTTTAGTAAGCATGTAACTTTACATATGTAGAACTACAGATTTTTTTTACAGCCTATCCCTCTTTTTTTTTATATGTTCTAAAATAACCCAATTTTGTGTAATCGCTAATAAAATAGAAATTCGAATATCTGCTATTGGAACTATTAAAAATAAATACATTCTAAATGTCCCCCAAATATGTAAATGTTTCGGATATTCTTTTAATAGTCTAAATAAAATTTCAAAACAGCTATCTTTAATTCACCCGTGGGAATATATGCATTAAAAATTGCATTGAGATTTCAGCTGTAACCGATAGAAAAAATTGACCGGTCAAATGATACATTGCGTACAACTAATAAATAGCATGTTAAATTGCTAATTTCAAACCCATTCCGAAAAACCTTTCTCTATTTGTCGGTTGATGTAAGTAATTGTCCTTGTGTTTTTACGGACACGACGCTGATGTATAGATAGTGGTGAATGACAATGTAGAAACACCTATCGCATAATCCTTTTCGTGTGCGATTGAACATGAAAAGCGACATCAATCGTTCAGTAACCAGTAACATGGATAAGAATCTCGAATGTATTGGCACACATAAATAAAAAAGAGCAGAAATAGAGCACTAGCACTTTGGGGAGTCTGATTGTTCGTTTATTCTTCAACTGAAGCATTTTGTCGCGATTTGGCTCAATGGCGAGTGGCAGCAAGAACCCTGAGTGTACTATGCATCACGTTGAATCATCTTAGATGAAAGTTTAATTCATCGATTACCGCTTTCAAGCCATTAAATGTCAGTATGGTTTAGACATCTGTATATCTGGCGAGCCAATCAGAACGGAAGTCTAATGGGAATTTAACAGTGAGCACATATAGTCTGAAGGTTATAGGCAAAAATATCATTTACGAAAATTTAACTAGAATTTTCCCATTTTCTCTCAATTGAAAAGGAACAACTTCGTTTGTCTGTCTTGGAAAGAACATTTCCGTTTTTAGCATTCAGCGAGTAAGGATAAAATGGAAATTTTCCGATTAAGCAGGAAAAACTTACGATTTTCGCTCAAAATAGAAAGTTTTTGTTAAATGATAGAAATTTCACGTAAAACTCATGCGTATATATACGGACTTTTTAAAAAAGAGTAAACCATAGCAGAATTTTAGGCACAAACTTCTTTTAGAACGAACGTCCTCTATAAAAGGTATTTATAAACCCTATGAACTATAATTCGAAATATTAATTAGAAACTTTTATGAAAATTACTTTCTACGAAGCATTTCTTAAAATGTTGCCTAATGTTTATTTTTAATAAAACCATAAGAAGAAACGCAATATTTCACCCTGATTCAAACATAAAATATGTAAAATGAACTTTAAAAATTCATTGTTTTACTTAAAAGGCGACTAAAATAATTATAGAGATGTTTTTAAATAAAATGTATATTTTTAAATTGTAACATTTCTTTTATTATTTTAGTCACCTTTTTAGTAAAACAGTGAATTTTGAAAGTTCATATTACATATTTTATGTTTATTACCCAACTGAAAAGAAGGGTTATGTGTTTCACGCGTATCTGTGTAAGTGGATTTCTTTATACCCTTTGAAACATCCCAACGGCTGGATTGATTTTAATGAATGAGGTCTCTATCAATTCCTCTTAACTGCTCGATCATTATAGGCAAGGTTTTGTTTTTATAAATTCAAAATGGCGGCTGTAAAATACAAAATGGCGTTAGAGACGAAAAGAAAATTACGCACCCTATTGAGTGGCATATCATTGGATATGTCTTTCAAAATGAAGACGATGTTTCACTGACTATTTTACAGTCAGAATCTCCGTTAAAATATTATGCAACATGGAAGTTGTGTATGTAGATCTCTAGCTTTACTGCAACTCTAACCATCATAGACATCTATAGACCTTATCAAAACAGTGTTTATAGATAGGAACTAACAATTAAACACAACTTAGAAGTCATCAATACAAGTAAATAAAAAATATAGGTAAGTAATATAAACAAATAATATAAAAAAATATTTTAAGTCAATTCCTACTTAGGTCAATAACAGAATTTTTTCTCTCCCATTCTTCTTTCCTCTTGAGTGGCGCTTAAAATACCTTGATCAAAAAGAGGGCTCACTCGATTATTGAAAATTAATTAATTAAATGTAATTAATGAATTAAATTGATAATTTGATGAAAAAAAAAACTGGATTAACATCAAGTGTCATCTACTACAAGTTTTAAAAAATTTATTTGAGCTTGATTGGATGTATAATAAGTATTTTATTAGCGATTGAAAATTTGAACAATATATACATAGCCAGAGTGTGAGCTAATAGTAGGAATTGAAAAAAAAAATAGTTTCACATTGATAACAAATAATTAATTAGTTCGCTTTTTAAGCAGTCGGGTTTTTTGATTTTTTAAATTTAATTGTTTATTTTTATGTTACATTATTATTTTTTCTTTGTGAAAAACAAATTATAGAAAAATCACATTTTTTGCAGATTAAATTATATTAACTTTATAAAAAAGAAAAAGAAAATGATAAAGTTTAATTCTATATTATGTATAAGGATTTATATTTAAGAAAAGAATGTTTAATATATTTTTTATGTTAGGATTTCTTTTAAAATTTTAACACTGTGAAATAATATGTGATTTTTTGCTTAATGTTTTCAAGATTAAATTTACGAAGATTAATGAATAAATTACACAATATATATACATATATATATATATAACGGGAATTTCCAAAGTTTGGTGCGAAAATAAACGCGATAAAAAATATTTATGAGTGGAAGAGACATGCAGTTTTCAGATAAATATTCAGCATGTTACGGGATTGTGAAATAATGCTGACGCTGAGTTTACAAACTAAGTAAATTAAGTAACTTAGTAAACTAAGTTTTTTGCCCTACAAAAAACTTAGTTCAGAATCTCGAGAATAGAGGGCGCAACTGCCGATAATTCCATTGAATAAATTATATTTTGTTCACACAATGTAAGATTTGGATACAAAAAAGTTTATATGCATTCTTTATTTATTAGAGAACATAATATATTCATTTATTATATTCTCTATTTTTTTTTTTTTTTTTTTTTTTTGTCCAAATCTTGCGTTGTGTGAGCAATATCGATTTATTCCAAGAAAAATTATCTTCAGTAGCGCATTCTATTGCCAAAATGTTTAACTAATTTTGTTGTTGATGTCATACAAAATTCCGTACAATACTGAATTTTTATCTGCAAACCGCATGTCTCTCTGACCCATAGATCCAGTGGTGTAGTCGTAAAAATAACAAAGGGTATACGTTCTAAGCAGAGGGTATATGCTCAAGGCAGAGGGTATACCCTAGTGTATATATGATATAGTTTTCTTGAGAAACAGAGGGTATACGGTGCTCCTTAAAAAAATCCAGAGGGTATACGGCGTATACCCCCGTATACCCTCCACTACATCCCTGCATAGATCTTTTTTTATATATATAGCGTTTTACTTTTGCTCCGAACTTTTGAAACACTCGGTATATTTATTTATTGTGTACACGGTCACTAGTAGTAATTCTTACAATATTGTAAATTTTCAAATATTATTAATTAGAGAATGCGTTTGACGTTCAAATTATATATTAACAAATAATATTAACATATTATTAATTAGAGAATATGCTTGAGGATCAAATTATATATTAAATTAACAAATAATATTAAAAAATATATTTCAGTATAAAAAATATTTTTTTTCGTACTAAATGAAGCATGATATTTATGCTGCCTTTATTTAACCCATTGATGCCTGAATTTTTCTTTTCTCAAATTTGTAGGTAAAATCACTTTAAAATGTTGCAAAATCAACTTAAGAAATACTAAAAAAAAATACACTAAAATATTTTTGTATGTATTTGATAAAATGTAAACGTACTAAATATGGGAATAGCCATATGTGGAAAAATGCATAATTATATGTTTTGTCTAAATTTATATAAATTAAGCTTTTAAATTGCATATTATATACTATAATTAGTATTTGTATGAACTATTAAAAAATATATTTATTTCTTTACAGAGACTAATAACATTATAAGTATTATTAACAATAAATTAAAAATAATCGTATTTGAGGATAAAGAAACAATTTATTTCAAAATCATCTTGAAAAGGACTTTTCATGAATAACTGCCCCCTAAATGGCTAATAGAAATATATACCCATTTGCGCCTAGTGCCCTATATTTTATGCGTTACAAACATGCATAAAAGTAGGCTTGAACATATAATTTCGCAATTTAAAAAAAAATACTTATTTCGAAGAAGTCAACAAGATAAGATTATAACTTATTTATTTGGATCCTTGATACAACAAATACAAATAAAATTACTTTTTACATTTCGCTATCTTGAAAAAGGAAAAATCTATAAACACCGAAAAAAGACCTTCATTTAAGCAAATAAATATTAATCGTATGCCGTCATCTCTCAGTAATTGATAAAGACATTTATAGACAATTACTTCATGCAATTTTCATGCTGTAAAGAAGAAGATAATTATAAAAATTTAATAAAATTCGAAACGTCCCAAAATTGGGACGCTAGGCATAAATGGATTAAACATTCTCCTAATGAATAATAACTTCAGTATTCACCAGTATTACCACGAACAGGGAAAACAAGAAAGAAAAAATCATGCATCAAGTATTGACTACGAAACACTTTCCAACACATTCAGAATAATGTAATAAAACTGCACCGTTTAATAAGTTAAAATACTATGTCTAATTCAACAATATGGAAACACATAACACATTTAAAAACCCAATTTCAGCTGTTTTCATCTACATTCGGAAAATTATCCGAATTCTTTGAGCAGCACTGTATATGATATATAGATTTGTATCCATTAACTACATGCATGCCAAAATTTAGTTCAGTTAAGAAATACATATACCTCATTTGAAAATTCCCCTTCAGGAATTTCCGCTAATAAAGAGAATTATACGAATTTTTTTCTGCAACCCTGTATATGAAGTATACAATTTATATACAACGAGTATCATTCAAAAAAATTGTTCAATTTTAAAGCGAATACCGAAATTGAAAACGCACTTCCAGCAACTATTGCTCAAAGATAGTACTGTAACCGATATCTTTTGCATGTCCCTGTAAATGAACGACAAATTCTATGAATGCCTTACTCTATCGTAATCATCTTGTAGTGAATTTGTGTGATTTATATCGGTTTCGATACATTTGAAATAGTGTAATGTTATTAAAATACCTGCAAACGATTTTTCCCAATGTACCACAATGTAAAAGAATTCTTTTAGTGCCCCTGTAAAAGAACTACTAATTCCACATTATCCATACACAATACCGAACATGCCATGGTAAGTATCATTAACATATTTCAATTGCATGAAAATCCGAGTATATTTACCGTTAGAGCTAGGACAGACGGACAGACGAACCGAATTCATAAACATATTTCAGCTTTGTTGGAAAGTGTTAAAAATCAGCTTGGTACTTTTCGGTTCGCTGGGCGCCAGTGTTATGTATAGATATATAGGTATATATACATGTATGTATATATACATGTATATATACATATGTATATGTGTGTACATATACAACAAATGTATGACCGGGTGTCCGAAAAATGACTGACGGATTTTAAAATTCAATAACTTCCAAACAGTTACAGATATTTAAAACATTCTTGCAGGAGGGTTATATACGATGTCAGGAGTTTATTTTTTTACTGTGATTCTTGATTTTAGTTCGAATTTCAAACAATAGATGGCGCTGAGAGCAATAAGTGCTCAGTCCATTTCCGATTTTTGGTCCATTCAATAAATTTTTAATCTCCCTTTTCCGCGTGGAAGAAGAAAGACTCCGAAAAATCGAGCCTGGATTTAGCTGTTATTGCTTGCAGCGCCATCTATCTATGTTATTTGTAACTAAGATTGAGAATCGCAACTTAAAAACTCCTGACATCTTACATAACACTCCTGCAAGAATTTTTTTAATATCTGTCACCATTTGCAAGTTATTGAATTTAAATATTCATCAGTCATTTTTGGGGCACCCGGTATATACATATGCATATATACATACAAGTATGTATATATATATATGTACAGGGTGACACATAAATATTGTGACGCAAATAAACGACCATAATTTTTCACTGAACGAACAAAACAATTAGTTTTATTCGCCATTCGAAAGAGGAGAAAATTCTGTACAAGAAACAATCAAAATAAATTAAAATGTTTCCCTCCAGTGGTGATGCAGGCGTCTAGATGCTTCTGTAAATTCTTCAAGATGGCTGAGACTGTTTCCGACGTGATTGCTGGCCAGGATTTTTTCCCGGCGCGTTTTTGGGAATTCAGAGACTTGTTCTTGAATGCGCAGGCTTTTTGCTCTAGGATCTCCCAAATTGCGAAGTTCATAGTATTTAAGTAACGGGAGTTTGAGGGCCAAATGCCCTTCGTCTATAATCACGAGACATTGGCCTCGCAAAACCTCCAGCGTCTTCTTAGCTCCGTGGGTAGTCGGCCAAACCTGCTGAAACCTCGAGTCGATGTTCTTCGCTTTCTTTTCGGCCCAGGGGATCACGGCGCCTTCCGAAGTTAGCTCTTGATATGGCTCTGCGTTGTTCTTGACACCTTTTGGGACGAAGACGAGTTTTGTCTTTTACAATCCGAAATCCTAGCCCACACCAACACAGAATTCGGGAAAAGAACCTTTTTCACCTTCACGATGCGCAGTGCCCCTTTGAGTTGCATCTCGCGTTGCATCTGCGAATTTCAGCAAGGTTGGGGCATAAAAATCTTTTAATCGATTAGAAAATCCGATTCAAGATATCGTCGCGGCACAGAGATTTCATTTTTTTTTTTACATTTTTTGAGCTTGAAGCCTTTATTTAGTCCGTGAGAATTTGTCCTTTCGCTAGTTTGTACGGGATGGGCTGCAGATCTTCTTTGACATGTCTTCGCATAGATTCTCGGTCGATGTTGTGCTACTTGGCCAACTTTCGGAAGTTTCTTTGTGGATTTCGCTGAATCTTCTTTTTGACCATGTTAAGGGCACTGAGGTCCTTGTTGTTCGCGGTATACTACTTGGATGACGGCCTTTGATCCCCCTGGTCTCTTTAAAACGTTTGACGGCGCGATGGGCTGTTCCCCGTGCAATTTGACGATCGCAGGAATTGGCATTCCCCTCTTCTGCTGGGGGGGGGGGGGTGATGGCTGGCTGGTCTTCTTTGCACAATAAGTTTTCCTCCAAAACAGTGAATTAATATCAACTGAAATAGCAATTACACATAAAAAAAAAGTACGAGGAGTACGAATAAAATAATAGCATATCTCAAAAATGGGAAAAACATTAAAATAAATTCGCATTTTAATGACGTCACAATGTTTATGTGTCACCCTGTATCTATAATACTGGCGCCCGGCTATCCGAAAAGTACCATCAGCCTTTTTTACAATTTTGATTACAATATTCTACTTAAACAAAAACAAAAACAAAAGAAAATCTTTAAAAAATCTTCATAAGAAAATGTGATCAAAATTGAAAAAAAAAAAAAAAGAATAAATAAGAAGTTCACTTCATTAGAGAGAAAAATCCTCTTCTTTAAAAAGTTATATTGCAAAACTTTAAACATTTTTACTGAGCATGCAACTTTACTTTATATAGGGTTCAAGGAATAAGCAAAAGTGAGGCTTGTTTACAAAAAGTTAAATTGAAATATACAAGCAGAGAAGAATTTTAAACAAGAATGGAAAGAAAAATATTGTTGCATTTTGATCAGGATGAATGTTTATTATTCAAAAACTTTAAAATTTTCCATCGCAGCGATGTGCTTGTATGTAAGTCAGATGCTGTATGATTGATTTTATGTTTTTTAGTATAAATATATATACGGATAAATATTTTTTTATAATATAGTTAGCACTAGAGTTTATACCTACGTAATTTATTTTATAATTATCAAAAATCAATGTATTGATTTATGAATTAAAACTCCAGAAAATCGTATATGGTCGTTTTTTTTTGTTTTTTTTTTTACAATAGTTACTTTATATTTTTTATATTGTGACTAAATATTGATCTATTTCGTAAAATATCTAGAAAATGTCTTGAGAAAGTATTCTTAAACAAGAATTTTTATTTTCTTCTACTACATTTATAAGAAGAAAATATTGTATTTGAGAAATTTTTCGACTTCTCGTTTTTGATATATTTGCAAGCTTTGTGTTTTGTTGAATAAGATTTCACTTTTTGTATGACAAATGTATGTCTGACATTCGATGTTCTGTCTATATTATGCACAAAAAATTTGAGCATTGTAACTCAGAAACTCATCAACGATATCGATGCAATTTCTTATTTATTTAGACCTAGACAAAAATTGGTGCTAATGAAATTTTCGTGTATAATCATAGTGAGTATTTCCTAGTACCGGGTGAGCCAAATTTCATTAAAACTTTAAAAACTCATAAAAAAGGGAAGAAATTACGATAAAGGAGAGCGGTTTGCAAGAAAGGGCTCACAGGGTAGTCGGATTTTATTTTAGCATTAATAAAAATTAGTTAAAAAATTACATGTAGAAGGCGCTGACGACCCGAAACACAATGAACGACAGCAATGCGCTCCATCCATTTGCTCTTCAAATAACAAATGTTCAACATGATCTCCAGAACATTCTACGACACAACATGGAGCGTATTGTTGTCCTGTTCATTGTGCTTTGTGTCGTCAGCGCCCTCTACATGTGATTTTTAAACTTTTTTTTTTTTTTTTTTTTTTTTTTTTTTTTTTTTTTTTTGTTTAAAAATCCGGCTACCTTGTGAGCCTTTTCTTGCAAACCGCACTCTTTTATTATAACAGGTTCCTTTTTTATGAGTTTTTAAAGTTTTAACGAACTTCTGTCTCACCCGGTACATATTACCTGGTTTATATAATCAGTATGTATATTGTCTAATAGATAATCGCGCATATTACTTGCTAAGTGGCGCTGCTATGCCAAGCTATATAACGCCACTTATGAGATGCAGTTCCAGCAAAGGTAAAAGATAAGATGTTTATAAGGAAAAAAGTAACTGATTAGGTAATGATTACTTTGATATGCTATGAAAATTAGAGATATATCTCAATTTTTATTTCAAAGAAATGGAAAGGAAATTATGTTTGAGATTAATTAGTTAAATGAGTTCTTTTGTGCGAACTTAAATAGGGTGATGGCAGTATGCTTGTTTTATTCTAAAACTCATTTCTATAACTTCACATTCAATTCAAAGAAATAAAATTTTCTTCGTACTCATGATTAGTAGCGTGTAACAACACTGTTTAAATTAATATCTTTGAACGATATCGATGAGAATTTTTCGATAGCCACAGCATGTTAGGTTTTTAAAAATACAAAGGGACATACCAGGGATTTTTAAATTGTTAACTATAATAGATTTTTTATCAGTTATATAGAAATTTTATCAATTATTATAGAAAATTAGAGATATATCTCAATTTGTATTTCCAAAAAATAGAAAGGAAATTATGTTTGAGAATATTTAGGTAAATGAGTTTGATTGTACGAAATTTGGCCTTAAATAATTAAAGTAGGATGATGATAATATGATAGTTTTATTCTAAAACTGATTTCTGTTACTTCACATTCAATTCAAAGAAATAAAATTTGCTTCGTACACATAATTAGAAGCGTGTAACAGCATTATTTAAATTAATATCCTAAAACGATATAGAAGAGAATTTTTCGATAGCCACAGCATATTAGGTTTTTAAAAATACAAAGGCACATACCCGGGCTTCCCGGGTTACTGAATATAGCTGAAAACATTTTTTAAATTGATAACTGTAATAGATTTTTTACGTTTAATATATTTTTTAGAATGCGCACTATTTATTACAATTATCATATTTATTCGAAAAATAGCAATCATGCGTTAAAGTAAAGTTCTGAAATTTATTAAAAACGATAGTTTTGTATTGGCATCGTGCCAATACATAGCCAAAGAAATCACCAAAGATCACTATTTACAATCAACCTTTTTCATTCTGATCATTTCAGTGCATTAAGTACATAGTTTAATTGCATGTCTTAAATTTGTGTTTTACATATGATATTTTATTTATTTAATGGTGAATGTTTTAATTTCATTATGGAATATAGGCTGGGATAAAACGATGAGCTATTTATGTTAATTTAAGTGCACACGGATTTAACTTTCGTAATCACCTGCACGTGACAGAGTTTAGTTGTTTGATCAAGAAAAAAATCATGCCTGAAAATTCATTTAAAAATAATAAAATCTGAGTAAGTTAAGGCACAGTTTTCAAGTAAATTGCGATGTAGTTTTCAAATTCTACAAAATACTAAGAAAAATATTTAAAATAAAAGATTTGAATGGGGTTATATACAGGGTGACCTTTTTTAAAGTGAGAGTGTTTGGAGCGTCCTGTAGCGCGATCTAATAGCCGAAATGGCACCAAACTTGGTATTTAGACTAATCAAGACATGGGAAAAAGGATTCCGTGAAAAAGAATGTGACAAAAGAAAAATACTAATACATACAATCGTACAGTTAAATTATTATTGTTTATTTACTACATGAACTTCACCGGTGAGGAATTAGACCACCTTCAATGTGAGCATCGTTCTCAGAAATAACACCGTGCATTCTGTGCACAACGCTCTCCACAGCCGTACGTAACATATCACGAGGAATATTTCACACTGTCTTTGTTATGTTGTCCTTTAGAATAGACAAATTTGATACTCCACCAACATTTTTACATTTTCTACAACGCGGGATAACCCACCATTGGCATAGGCTTCCAGATCCCGCGTTGCAAGTTTATTCAAAAAAAAAAAAAAAAAATTACAATATTTAACAATAGTTTTAACAATAAGAAATAATGGTAATAGTACAAATAATAATAATAGTAATTATAAATATAATAATAAAAGTAATAATAGAACAGATGAGCTGAGCGCTTTACAGACGAAAGTGTGTATTATTTTCAACACGAATATGATTGATTAATTACAAAAGCAGCAGATGAATAAGATGTTCTTAAGCTCTACATATTCTCAGGTGCATTAGTTTAATAGTTATTATCATGAGTTCAAGTGTTTTGTTGTGAGATAACTTTAAGGTTATGGATAACCTGGGTGTATGGCTGTTCTACGTACAAGAGTTTTCTAAATTTTATATTCTCGATTTAGTTAGGCACTGTTTGGCCTGAAGTTCATGTTTCTGTTCATTAGTGCTAATCTTGTTCATCTATTGGCATTTGTGGGTTTTGAAAAATTTGTTGATTGTTTTCTAGTAACCGCACACAATCTATTATTTTAGTATATAGCATTGGTGTTTTCAGCACAAATTTGAACCAATGGTGATGTTCTATTGTGGCTGATTTACGGATATGGAGGGTTGATGTTAATGGACAGCTGAGCACATAGTGAAGAGAGTTACCAATTTCACCACAGGTACACAGTGGCGACGGAGCTTTATTTATTTTGAATAGGTAGGACGGGAAGGGTCCATGATTAGTTGAGAAGATATACAGGTTTCTATGTACTAACATGAATTTGAGATTTCAAATAACCCCAGAGCCAAAAATCGCATGGCGTGAGGTCAGGGGAACGAGGCGGCCATGCGACTGGAAAACTCCGACTTATGGCTCTATCATCAGTGAAGTTTTGACGCAACAGCTGCTTCACCTTATTACTAATGTGTGGCGGAGCACCAACATGCATAAAGATTGTCTGTTGGAGACGGTTGCTTTGGTGAAGTTGTAGAATAACAAACGTTGGCAGCATTTCGTGGTACCTTTCTGCATTTGTGGTGCACGTTTCGGGTCCTGTCGGAGTGATGGTCTCAAAAAAGAATGACCCAATTACGAATTCGGCTGTGAAACCACACCAAACAGTGACTTTTGAGGAATTTAATGGGATTTCATGCACGGTGTGGGGCTGCTCAGAAGCCCAAATTCGACTATTTTATGTGTTTACGGACCCATTGAGATAAAAATGGCACTCTTCTCCCCACAGAATGTGCCATGGGAAAGCATCATCAATTTCTACCCTGGCAAGAAACGATAGAGCGAATGTCACTCGCTTATCATAATCACTTGGTTTCAGTTCGTGCAAGCGGCTGATTTTGTAGTGGTAAAATCCAATAACGCGCCGCAAAACTCTCCATACCGTGGAATAATTCATGTCCAATTGCCGAGCTACACCCCGGGTGCTGCTAGTACCAGCAACGGTTTCCTGCGATCCTTCGACAATTGCAGTTTGCACATCAGTTATTACATCTTCTGATACTTGTTTACGTCCTCTCCCTGCGCGAATGGTCAGTGACCCCGTTTCCTCGAATTTTTTAATCATTTCCTTAAGACCATTCAGAGATAAAGGCCCCTTTCGTATTTTTTTCTGGTTCGAAATTCTCGTAAAGCTGCGGATGCATTACATTGATTCATATAATACAGCTTCACCAATAACGCATGTTCCGGTAACGTGAGAGGCATGTTCACTGGAGCTCGTTTACTTCAGCTGAGATTATTTGTCGGAGCTGTCTACTATTTGCTTTTATAGCCTCTAATACTGGCGCTGTCATCGCACAACATTTGCATTTTTCTTTGATACCCGTGTTTTATGCTAATTCTCGTTATTGTAAACTACAGCAACGCCACAAAATGCCCTAGCGGCGATTTTTGGAACTAAATTATTTTTTTTCACGGAATCCTTTTTCCAATGTCTTGATTAGCCTAAATACCAAGTTTGGTTCCATTTCGGCTATTAGATCGCGCTACAGGGCGCTCCAAACACTGTCACTTTAAAAAAGATCACACTGTATATTGCACAAAATCCCTATATATTCAAATTTTATTAATCCTACTAAATTCTTCAATCTTTCTAAAATTCTACTAAAATTTATTAAATGATTATGTAAAACTTCTAATGTAGTTTAAACAATTCACGAAAAATGCTTTAGAAGATAAAATTTTCATGAAATCATAATTTAGTAAATAAGGGGTTAATCTCTTTTCTCAAACCGAAATATCGGTTTTTCGTATGTTATCAATTTTCATGGAAATATTTTATATTCAACAAAAATTTTTTTGGAAGCAAACACGACAAATTAACAGTATTAACAAAAAAATATACATTAATATTATTTTATTACTCGTGCATTTATAAACTCAATTAAGTAGCTGAAAACGTGTAATTTAGAACTTATAGTATCCTAAAATTCGATTTTTCAGCTTGAGAAAACTGATTAATAAACTATAAAAACTACCCGTAAACGGTATCGAAAATCAGTGGGAGCAAAAGTAAGTACAGGATGTAGTTAGTATTTAGCGAGAGTTTTTAGGTAAAATTGAGGGCGTTAGCTAATATAAGAAAAGGTAATGGAAAGTAGAAGTTAAAATCTTTCAGCAGCAAAGTGAAAAATGTTTGTTATAATTTAGTAAAAGAATTTCTCTATAATAATTAACGAGGGCAATAGTTGTCGTGTAATATTTGCCATTTGGTATTATCTTTTAAATATTTTCAGATGCGTAACTGAATTTATTCATGCTATTGAATCTGTCCCTTTTTATAAAATTTTGCCTTCAATATTATTATAATGATATTTATTTATCAATACTCATTTCAGAGTTAAAACACCATATAACTATTTATTTATACAAATGAATTGGGCTTACCTAAAGTCATCTTTTCTGGAGATAAAAAGCTAAATTAAATATCCTTGGAATGAATTGTTCATACTGTTTAAGCAGTAATTGCAAGAACAAAATGTAGAGACATAACAGCATATATTTTATCTATCATAAAACAATGCATACTGTTTCGCGTAGCATAATTTCGTTTTCATAAATAATACATCAAAATATTTCATAACTACATTTTAGTTCATATCAATTCTTTCGTCAACAAAAAAATATCGTCTGTCTGAGAAGCAAAATAAAAACGAATATAATTAAGACGATGGGAGCAACGATAAACGCAACACGTGCCATAGTGATAAAATAATATTAAATTTAATGTTAATGTTAATGCTGATAATTTATCATGTTTGCCTATAAAACATATTTATTGAACATGAAAATGTTTACTTATATGTATAACATAAGTATGCATAACATTCGAGAAAACTATTTTCCAGTTGGAGAAAAGAGATTAATTCACTGTAAAATCTACTCGGAAATGTTTCCAAAAATCAGTGGCAACGAGAGAAACTTTGTTTTTATAAATTCTTTTTTAGATATCGAAAATACGTTGGTTTCCGATATTTCCAAAGATAAAGAACATATTTCGGAATCATTGGAAACTCGGAAGAGGTTATGATAATATTCGTTCGTGGTTATGTTATATTATATTATCATAGATTAAGAATTATATATATATATATGTATATATATATATATATATATATATATATATATATATAGATAGATAGATAGATAGATAGATAGATAGATATAGATATATATATATATATAGAGAGAGAGAGAAGTAAACTCTGAAACTGTCTTAGTACTTCTTTTCTATCGCATAAACTGTCATTCTCCACTAAAGTAAGTCTTAACATGATATACTCGAATTACGAATTGAATCAAGAAACGTATTATTTGATTGCAGCGTTTATCAGATAAAAATTGCTGTCTAGATCAGTCAATCACTTTTTCTCCTTCGCCAAGTAAGTTGCCATTTTTCATTCTGATTTCTTAGTAAACTATATAGTTACTCCAATTCGGCTAACTGTAAATAAATCACACCAACCGTGTTTATGGAATGTAAAATAGCGTACTTTAACTTTGCAGGTAGAAGAAAAATATTTTAGTTAGTCCTTTAATGAATAATTTTTTCAAGCATTGTTTGAACCTATTTGAGTTGAGCCTATTTTTGTGAATTATAACTAGAAATAGTTAAAAAAATTATGTTTCTGTTGGACATAATGTGGGCTCCTGAGTTACATAACAAAAATTGTTCAAAAAATGATAATTTTAATTAATGTTCTTACTTTAAAGTGTTTACACTGCACAATAACAGCTATTCAACGATATAATAATTTTCATAATATTTATAATACAGTGAAACTTCTATTAAAGGTCACCCCTATTCAAGAGCCACCTCTATTAAGGGCCAATATTTTTAAAAACGAAAATTTTTCCCATAAACATAATGTTAAATTTACTCCTATTAGAGGCCGTACCTACCACTCATAAAGGCCATTTTTTTACATGTGCCTTAAATCCTAAACAGGTGTATTGGATTCCTGAACCAAAAGATAAGAGTGCAGCAAACAACTGCACTTGCAACAAAGAAGGCAGGGGTAGATGGGGAGGATTTAGTAACACAATGAAAGACCACAAACTTTTCCACAAGTGAGACCAACAGGTGTTCCTCACACTTTGTTTGACCTTTCACCTGTAAAGGCTGGGTTGGAGGGGAAAATCGACCATTTGTTGTAGGCACACAAATGATAAGAGGTTATCTAGAAAAACTGATTCCACGTTTACTAAAACTGTGAATGCATATTGAAGCACAATTCTTACACTAGAAATTTTATACTCAGGCTTATGTAAAATTTAAAATTATGGCACCTAAATGAAGCCAAAGAATACATTTGGATTTGTATGACAAAATCAAAGTTCTTAATTGTCATGACCAAGGAACATCTGCAAGAAAACTAACTTCACAGTTTAATTGCAGCAAGAATCAAATAAACAATATTGTTAAAAACAAAGAGAACTTACTGAAAGAATATGTAGATTTTAAAAACCGCGGGATAAAAAGAAAGAGAAATTAAAAATTTGGTCACCCCTATTCAAGGGCCACCCCTCATAAGGGACAATTTTCAATGGAACGGCAGGTGGCCCTTACAGAGAGGTTTCACTGTAATTAGTATTATTAATATTTACTACCTTATAAAGTTAAAAAAAAAAAAAAACGCTAGTCGAGCACATTGCAAGCAGTATCAACAAAGGATGTTATAACTCCCCGTGATAACAAATCAGAACAGAAACAGATTTCCTGAACTTAAACGCATATTATCACATATAAGTAACACACAATAGCTCTCCAAAATACCAATGGAAATCGCCAAACAGCAAAAGAAGATCATGTTACTCAACTAAGCTGATAACATCATTTATATGATGCGAATCTCCAGTCCTTACTCGGATTTTAAGATGATACAACTCTATAGAAATTACATAAATTTAGCACTAATTGTAATTTTCTTAATTTTTAAAGATGAATAAGTATGAAAATTGGAAGTAAGAATGGTGTTTTAAGGCAGTACTCAAACACTTTGTTAGTATCCATTTGTCTACACGTGCTTTGAGATTTGTAAATGTGGAATTTTCGAACTCACATACTTTCTCAAATAAATGTTTATTTTGACAAAAAGTAGCTTTTCAAAAATTTAGTGATATATTTTCTAAAAAGATCGAAAATAATTTGGTATAAGATAGTCTATTATCTTTCACACTCATTTTAGCGAACTGCATACTGATACAATATATATGCATATAACTTTCTTCTTAAGGTGGTATTCTTGTCTAAAATTGTGAGGGGGAAAAAATAATTTTTTTTTTGTATATTCTTAAAGTTTAGAGTTTTAAGAATATATTCTCGATAGAAAATGTTAAAATTCCAATAATTTACGGATTTATAGCTATTTTAGTGAAACAGCAACTAAGACCATTACGCCGGAGCAAATTGGGCAACAGACGGTGGACAATCCCCGAATACCCGCCATTTTTGGTATTGTGACGGCTTGATTCGACAACCAACGGAACCACGTGAAAATAATTTAAATCAGCATATCAAACATTCATTTTTCTCACGACACTGCATTACTGCATTTTTCTCAAAACTACGTTTTTCAACACGGTCGGCATAGTATCTCAAGTTTTATTGAATCGATTTACTTAAAATTTTGTACCAACCTTCAATGTATATCATTCTATCTCCCCTACCATTTTTTAATCAATATATTTTTTTTATTTATATTATTTTGAAAAAATAAACATTATAAAAAAAAGTCCAAAAAAAATTTTTTTTTTTTTTTTCAGAAAGCTGCGATTTTGCGAAAATGTTTTTTCGTTTTCTGTTAGATAGGGGCTATAATGACATTCTTACTATTAAGAATTTTTCTATTAGGGTAAGGTGCCCTATTATCATCCCCAGTCACTTTTAGACCCGTAGAAGTTGTAATTTTCAGTGAAAAGCTATCAAATTTGGATTTTACATAGAGTAACTACCCACGCACATAGAAACATGGGCAAATATTGTACAAAAAAAATTTAACAATGCGAATTATTATTTTTTCAAAAGTATCTAAAAAATGAAACAGAAAAAAATGGTCCCAATTTCGTCCCCGCAAAAAATCCAATAATCCGAGGCTTAACTTATAACTAAATCAAAATTTATTTCTAAATGAGTAAGTAACTTAATTTAGATTAAATTAAGGCACAAAGAAATGTACTAATTATCAGTGGAAGAATAACACAACGAAACATTAGCCATCCAAACAGGAGGAAAAAACTGAAACAATGTCATGAAAAAGCATTCCTAATTTCGTCCCCGGGACGAAAATAAGAACTGCAAAGGGGACGAAATTGGTACCACGCTACTTCCCAATATGACGGAGCTTCAGTTCCAGTAAGATGAACTGATCGTCCTAAAACTCAATGTATGCTACTGTCAGCATCTTACCAACGTAAAATACATGCAATGAATAAGAAATAAATACTTACAATACAGTAAAGAACTTTCTACAAACGACGTAATAAGAACTCAGGTCATCTAAAAATATGAAATTCGCCGTCTGTAATTTATGTATGCGTGTTGGCGAACGAAACTTTCAACACTGACCCCCATTTACCTCCCGTCCCCTGTACCTTGCGTCATAAATGGCGACTCTTTCACAGAAGCGGAGAAGTTAAGGGGGGCGAAATTAGGAGAGGGGACGAAATATGGGCACTTTACCCTCTTACTTTGTTTGAGATGATGGTTTGCAATCGTACCAAACGGAATCCCTCCCCCCTTTTTTTATCCCCAACTTTACCAGTGTTGCAAAAAAACAACAACAACAAAAAAAAAAAACACCTACCCTCTAAAAAAAAAAAAAAAAAAAAAAAAAAAAAAAAAACATCCTTTTTGGGGGGTTAAAACCCACTCTAAAAAACCCAATAAAACCCACATCAAAACAGGTTTTATTGGGTTTTTTATAATATATGGTATTATTATTTAATATTCAGTAACTTTTATATTAGTTTTTCAACATTTGTGTTTAAAGTGTTACACTAGACTTTTAAAACATATTGTGGGTGTACTGCCAAATGTGACAAAGTCAAAATGAAATAATGTGTTTAAGTATTTATAATCCCTGCTAATATTATGATGAAAAAGCCAAAAACAATATACATAGCTAAATCATAACATTTTCGCATACATAAAAAGTGATAAGATCTTTTATAAGATTTAACAGTATAAAGCATCATAATGTAAGTTTCCAACTGGATACAAATTTTACTTATTCACTTTTGGCCTGGTTGCACCCGCCCCCCCCCCCCCCCCCAAAAAAAAAAAAAAATAAAAAAAAATAAAAAAAAATAAATAAAATAAAATAAAATAAAATAAAAAAGGAGCAGGCTTTTTTCAAAATACCCAAATAAACGGTTTTCTGTTTTGCTTGTTTGTTTAATTTTTTTCTTTTTTTAATATCATTTCTTATTACAATAGATGCATGTTTGTTGATAAAAATAAACATTGTTGGATATTATGTAAGTATTTTAACTTCCTTTCAAAAAAATTCTAATTAAATAATTACAGTCAGTTACGCAGATAATTTAAATATTTTTAGTAACAGTTATGCATTATGTTCAAAGAATAAACTGCTCTATACATTGAGCCATAGATATTTGGAAAATATTATCAAGCATCCTTTAATTAATAAATTTTAAAAGATTAAAGATTTGTTTCAAAAATGTGTTCTTAGTGGGGGAATACAGATAAAAAGTAATCTATTAAAGTAACTTTTAAATATGTGATATGTGGTTATTATATAATATTATTTTATGTCAGAAGTAAAAACTTTTTTACAGCCTTTTACAATGATTTATTTGTGTTATTTCAATTCAAATTACTTGTATATTAAGCTAATAATTAAAAATATAATAAGATTTCTTAATTTAATACATATACATTCAATAAATAAGGGACTTCTTTGCCCTAATTTCTTTAAAAAAAAAGAAAAAAAACCGAATAAAACCTGAAAAAAAACAATAAAACCCGATAAGTCCAATAAAATACTACAATAAACAATAAAACCCAGGCGGGTTGGGTTTTTTGTAAATAACCCGGTTTTTTTGCAATTCTGAACTTTACCAGTTTATAACTTGTTTAATTTTAATTTTTTTGTATATTTTTAAAATATCATTAAATATGTTTCAAAAAAGTGAATGGTAAAAGTATATATATATATATATATATATATATATAATTCTTTTTTAATCGAGCTCGACAAAACTTCGAAAATTTAGACCAGAGCACATTCCTTAATCAAAAAACTCCATACATAGTTCCAGATTTCCTATCCAAAGAGAGACAGCGAAATACAAAAACAATTTGTAAAAATTACATACATACCATTAAATTATCGATTTTTTTTCTCTTTTAATAGAAACAACTTTTCAAAAAATAATATTTCTTACGTCAGTTTAAATTTTACAAGTATGTTGTAAAATCTTTATCAAAGATAGTGAGGTTTGATACCTTGCCAAAAGAATTTCTCTGTGCCATCGTATTTTAAGTTTTTTAGATATTTATTTTCTTTCAAATTTTTCTCTTTTTTTAGAGCACAAAAGAAGAAGGTCAAGTTTTAAAGATACTAGTGTTCAAAACAAACAATCAAATGTAAAAGGAAACATTTTTTCTGTTAAAATGTAATTTAAAGAAAAGAACTTTTACAGAAAAAAAAGTTCAATATAATGTTACTTTTCATTTTTTCCCAAAACATTACAAAGTTTACAGAAAATATTTCGACAAAAACTATTGTGCTTCTTTGAAGTATATGTTTGTGAATAATCTCCAGTGCTATGTCTTGAAAATGAAATCATAATAAATTACAGCCTTGAAACACATTAAATCATGAAATAAGTTTGAAAACACTATTAACATTTTATATTATATATATAAAAAAGTTTTATTAATTAGAAATTGTCAGTCAGTTTCAAATTTTGTTAAAAACAGAAAAAAATCTAATAACTGGAATAGTTTCTATAACATTTTTAATTAAAAATTTCTCTTTCGTAATAAAACGCAAGTCGGAAATTGCATGTCAAACGTGGTAAATGAGGTGCATTCGTAGTATAAATTGTTTTATAAATATTCAGATCTTGGTGCAATAGCTGTTGCACTCTTATTCAAAAATGCATGAATGCAAAACTTATTACAATTATATATATTAAATTTGGTAATACGGAAATAATATGTCTCCTTCTTAAATGGAAAGTAATCACCATGGGAACCTAGAATCATTACCTATGGGATATCATCGAATTAATACATTTGAAAGCATTTAATAGAATGAAAAAAAAACTTTTATTAATATCTTTTTAAGTTTTGATTCGATTTTCATAAAATTTTAAACGACTCGACAAAATTCTGCAACGATTATATATATTAAAATCCAAACCCTTCGATTTGGTACTTTTTGTGCTGTTATATAAGAACAGACAGGCAGACGGGCGTACCAGACGACGACTATAGGTTCAGCGTATTTATATTATTGAAAACGCAACTAAAAAGAAAGAAAAGGAAAGGAAAACAATAAACTAAAAATTTACGTACTTACGCATGAGATTTTCGACAGTGAAATCAAATTACATTTAGGAAAACAAATAATATTTGTTTACAATCTATAATAATAAAGAAAGAAGTTTGTGTGTGAGTGTGTCGACGGTGTTCTGAAGAGACCGCTGCACGTAGAGCTACAAAATTTAGGGAAAAGTTACGTCTATATGTGAAGTTTTGCACCTCGGAGAACGATTTTCGATTTTTTTATTAGATTTTTTTATTTAATTTTTTATACTATGTTTAGCGCTTTTTTAAGTTTCGAGGTGATTTTTCCACATTATTGAAAAAAATACGGTTTCTTTCTTTTAACCCAATTTATAGTAAATTTTGTTCTCTTTTAAAAAAAGTTTATTCGGAATTCGTACAGCGATTTTTTAGCGAATTTTTTATGCGATTATTGGACAGCATTTAATGGATCTCCATACCTAAAAGGGATTACCGTAGGTGGGGACATAGTTCTGTCACCAAATGGTGCCAAATTTGTCGCCAACTTGGCAATATATCACCAAATTTGGCGACCAAAATTAGTCACCAAAAGTGTCGTCAACTTGGCGATATCTCTAATATTTCGCCAAATTCCCATAGACTTCCATTGTAAAACAATAGGGATTACTTGCTTACAGAAAATCAACAAATTAAGATATTTTAATGAAACAAAAACTAATATTAACTTAAAGGATTATATTAATTAGATTTAAGGGAATCCAAGTAAATTAAATTACGAATAAAAGTAACATGAGAACAATGCTTAGCATGCTTTCCCAAACATAAATTTTAAGAGAGTCTGCAGGTCAAAAGGAATTAGACTTGAAAGTTTTATCCAATTATAGTAAATTTTGACTATTTTTAATTCGAGTTTTACGTTTCTTCGCGATCTGCTGCAATTTTTTGACATTCCATTTTTGACCTATGATACTAAAGGTACTTCTGCCCTCATTTCAATAAAGTTTATTCGGATTTTGTATAGCAATTTTCGAGTTTTTTGGGAATTTCGTATGTGATTTTTAGTGTATTTTAGCGATTTCCTACCATTTTCCCTCATTAGTGGAAGGAATCAACTTTCAATCTTCGAACACAGTATATAATTTTTTCTTCTCTTTTCGAAATTTGTGCAGCGATTTAAATTTTTTTCGAGATATCTTATTGTGATTTTCAGAGCTTTTTCGCAATTCGTGCTGTTTTTTGACGAACCCGGGCAAGTTAGCTAGTTATTAATACAATGAAAAATATTTTTGCCTTAGCAGTAATTTCATTGTGTGGACGGAGCCCAACATAAGATAGCAATATTTGAGAAGAAAAAAATAATTGTAATGTTTACGGTAACAGTTTAATGCTTGAATGCCCATCAGTTAGCTTTAGTTTTTTCTAGTTTTCACCAAATCACAATTAATAAATAGCAATATTACATTGCTATTCTGATAAAATTTAAACTTTGTCATTGATAGTTGTATTCTGTTAAAGTTATAATATAATGTAATTTAACCTTTACATGCATTTTTATTTTCTCCGATTCATTAGATGGGACGAGCTATACATCCAAAGAACTATCGTACTAATACATTTTAGAAATTTCATGCAGTTTCCCAATCAAACTCTGATATATATCTATCATGAATAAAAATATTTTTTTGTTCCAGACTAATGTGAACTTCTTTTCGCAAAAATTTCTTACAACGTAAAAATGACAAATAGGTTTCTTAATCAACTAATGCATTATGTATTCACGTACAAAAATATGCAATAACTTCTTCTGCGTTTCTTATGATTGCGGAACGTATTCTTTATCATTAAAATCCTCAAAAACTAGGATTTTAAAAATATTTAATGGATCATTTACAAAAACAAAGTTTCATTCATAAATTTTCGTAAACTTTTCAAAGTACAGAGAGTTTTCACACATTTTTAAATAAGTTTGGATAAAGAAATATAAAAACAAAGATCAGAATTTTACTGTCTAATATGTTCAGTCTGATAGCACTTTTTTTGGACTATAATATTACATCTTGATTTCCAATATACAAGAGCTTTTCTTAAAATATCAAGGTTGATTTTGTTCCAGCCTTCGACCACAATCTTCCAGAGTCAGTCCGCTGTTTTTGGATGCCGCTTATAAAGAGCTTGTTTTATTATTCCAAATGCAAAATAATACGTAAGAGACAAGTCGGTGGAGGGGGGGGGGGGGGGGTAGAGGACTGCACGGGCCAGAGGCCTGTACCCGGCGGCCCGCGGGCCGGCGGAATGAAGGTGAATTTTCAAACGGACCGGGACGGCAGAATTAGAACAATTTTTCCAACGGTCCGGGCTGGGCCGACAGACAAAATAAACAAACCGGGCCGGCAAAAGAATTGTACGGGCCTGTTGGGCCGGGCCGATAAAAAAAGTAATCGGGCCTATCGGCCCGATATAAGAATTCAAGCGAAGCAGATAAAATACGAGACATTTTCAATGAATATGATTTTCTCGAGAAGTATAAGTATGTGTCACGAGCCGATGCGAGTTTAACAACATCAGTACAGAAATGTAACATGTCCATCGTAGAGATCGGCATCGTACAGTTACCTAGATGTATGACCCCGGGTTAATTTTTTATCAGCAGATTCGTGCCGGGACTGAACTGGTCTTAATCGATCTCAGGAAGAGTAAGGCAGGCATTATGTTCCGTAAGAGTATATTAATAGTGATAATGAACTTCTGTCAACTGTATCTTTGGAAATATACCTTAAAAAGATTCTCATATTCACTGCCCAAAAATGCGAAACTTTCAGACACATTTTCTCACCTCATTTTTAACTATAATGGCATAAAATTGACAGGCACTTTCTCCATATTGGAAAAATTACTTACAGAGATAACAGAGATTCTTGTCACGTGACTGTACGTTTTTCTCCTTTATTGTGCTATCGCTCCCGAAAATTCGATTCAAAACGCTAACTTTAGCAGAATTTTCAGAAAGATATATTACATTTATCTATAAAAAACGGCATTTACATAGTTTCTGAACAAGAATACCTACCAATCTTACGCGTTTCCGAAAAGAAAGGAATTCATAAATGTGCTGAAATGTAGCTCCTTTGGATTTGAGAAAAGCCTTAAAAATGAGAGAAATATTTTCACAAATATACTTTTTATTATACAGCTTCAAAAATTATCATGTTTTTAATCCTTTATTCCGAATTACATTAATCTTTTAACGAATCCTTATGTGAATTTTGAAATGCCTGTAGGGACGTTGACTAAAACACTGTAAGTAATCGTTAATGTTTACTGTTGTGTGTTTTCTGTTTTGCGAACACATTGTAATCTAAAATACTGTAAAATGTTCCCATAAATATGTATGTAGTATTCATTAAAAGAATCTTAATTATATGTCGAGAAAAAAAGGATTTTTTTGTAGAAATTGAGTCGGGCCGAGCCTATTTTCACTGATTTTTGTACGTGCCGGGCCGAGAACTGTAAAAATGTAAATTCGGCGGGCAGGGCTCTGGCCGAACTTTTAATTTTTACACCGGGCCGGGTTAAGATAGCTTTCGTTCGAGCCGGGCTGGGCCCGGGCCTGGATATTCCGGACCGTGCAGACCTCTAATAGATTAGCTTCAATTCCAGTTCCATTTTTCCTAAATATGTACCAGTTAATTTAGAGATATGGTTGGTAGCCTTAGCCTGATGGAATTAACACAATCCGATACTTTTGAGTAAAGTGATGAAATGAATAAATTTAAAACAAGTGTTAAAACATGTCTCTGATAGTAATGCGAGTTAACTTTTTCTAAATTTCTTATATTAATTTTTCCGTTATAACCATAAAATCTTTAGCAAAAATTTCCTTGTTTTCATTTAAGAGGCTACTTCAGTCAAATGAAAAGACACATTCGCTAATGCTAATCGTAGGGAAGAAATTTATAAAGATATCTCGGTAGCATTTCAATATTTTTAGATGATTTCTTTTGCATTGAACAGTTGAGATCGATCTGTATGCAGCCGTTTTTTACTTTTTCGATTTTGATTGCAAATATTTTTTATGAGGATGCTTTTACTTTCGAAACAGGTTCCGAAAATGAAAGTGTTCTCATAAAAAACACCTGTAAACAAATTCGAAAAAGTAAACAACGGCCTTTGTACAGATCGATCTCAACTATTCAATGCAAAAGAAATCATTTAAAAATGTTGAAATGCTACCGAGATATCTTTATAAATTTCTTCCATAGGATTAGCATTAGCGAACGGGTCTTTTCCTTTGACTGAAGTAGCCTCTTAACCAAAATTTTATTTCTTTTTCTCCTCCGAGAGTTGTTTTGTTGGGTGTGCATTTTTTACCTGTTTCTTAGACAAAGGAAAATTTGACATTACTTTCATTTTTAACATTTTCCATCAAAGGTGAAAAGTGTTTATGACTTCGGTTTGTCTGTCCGTCTTTCCGCGCTCTAACTCTCGTAAATATACTCGGATTGCCCTGAAATTTTTGGATGTTACTAACGTTCACCATAGCACGATTCCTATTTCAAATAAAGTTTGTAGCGTGTTTAATTCATTTACAGGGACAGTCAAAAGTATTCCGTTACATTACGGCCAATGGGAAAAAATCGTTTCAAATGATTTTTAATGTTGTTACATCTTTTCAAACATAATCAAATTGATATACTTATATGAAATGCACTAAAATATGCATTTAGTAGAACGTGCGGTGCAAAGAATAGTTATTATTCATTTACAGGGCCACACAAACGATTTCCGTTGCATAATGATATAGGTGCGGGAATTGTTTGCGGCGTAATTTAATTGTGTTAAATTATTTCATATATAATGAAATTGAAATACGTCGCTGCGATTTACTATAGGTTAGATCAGGCATGTCAAACACGCGGCCCGCGGGCCACAACTGGCCCGCCGACCATTTATCTGTGGCCTGCGAAGCCTTTGCCATTTTATATTTATTTAGTTATCCCTTGCATAGAGCCTGCCATCAGTCCAGTTTTTCCAGGGACCTATCGGGTTGCATTATTACTAAAATCATCAGGGTAGACATTTTTAAAAAATGTGTTCAGAAATGATTTCAGGAGAAAATTTTTGAATTTCAAGAAACAGTTTAATCTGTTTCCCTCACCTCCAATAATTTATGTTCAAATTATTGTTCAGAATTTATTACTGCAGCTAATCAAAATTCAGCACGATTCCATATTAGCGCCATGAATACGGAGTTTCAAAATTTCTGTTATTATTCATCAATTGACTAATTTTTTGAAATACAATATGCAACCATTTGTTATTTTTCAAGTCAAATAAAATAATTTAAACCAGGAAATGCATTTAATAAATGAAATAAAGAAGTAGCGACATGTAAAATAAATATGACATGTTTTATTAAATAGATTTTCTGATTTAAAATAAGGGGTATTTATAAATGAATATCGGGGATTTGGCGCTTTGTAGTATTTATTACATAAAACTAAAAATTATAATTAATATATAAAATGAAAGAGCAACTCAAACAGTTTTACCTACAAGCTTACAAGTGTTCACTGTGAGCACATTTCGTCACACGGCCCACATATAGTCGATAGCTCAGTTTTTCCCAAACATTGATTAGCAAAGAAGTTCTGTTCTGACGCTCACCCGATCTAACGCCATGTGATTTCTACCTGTGGGGTTCATAAAGAATCGTGTGCATGTGCCTCCACTACCAGCTGACCATTGCAGATGTTGCAACAATGACCCCACAAACACTAATCAACGTTTGGTAAGAACTGAGCTATCGACTTGATGTGTGTTGCTCTTTCAGTTTATGTATTAAATATAATTTTAAGTTTAATGTAATAAATACTACCAAGCGTTAAAACCCCGATATTATTTTAGAAATATATATATTTACTTTGAGAAAGCATGGAAGATTGACAGCGATACCTATGCTAAATCTGTATTAGCGTGTACAATCAATTATTAAAACAAACGCAATTTATAATATTCAATTTTATTTATTTTATTTTTTTTTTTTTTTTTGGGGGGGGGGGGTGGAGGTTGATAAAAGTAATTGTTAGTGTTTTTTCGAAAAATTAACATAAACTTATTATGTACTTAATGTTGGAACTTTGCATTAAAATTTCTTTAACATGGCTGTGTCTTGTACAGACAAATTTTCTTCTATGCAACGATAAGATTCTTATCTTTTTTTTTTTTTTTTACCCCTTCGGGACCGGTGGCTTTTACACAAATTTTATTCGGTTAACACCACTTTTATTTTAAAAGTTACCTTTACTTAAGGCTGTTTTCAAATCCAAAAGGGCAACTTTCTGACATAGGTTTTAATTTATTTTTGTTCGAAAATGTATGAAACAGTAGATGTTGTTGTTCAGAAACTATGTAATCGAGCTGTTTTTTCCGTAACGCAGTAAATCTTTCAGGAAATAGTGTAAAAATGGGCGTTTTGAAACGAATTTCAACGCGAAAGAAGATATTCCACTAAAGAAAGGATGAGAAACGTGTTTGTCACGCGATCAAAATCGCTTATAACTCAATAGATAATTTAGGTACCAAAAAATGTAAAACACAGCTCGATTCCAAATCGTCTCCATTGTCAGGCTCTGCAATTTCTCCGTTAAAAAATGAATTTGTAAATGTGTCAAAACGTTTTGCGCTTGTTGAGCAGAGCAGTTGAGAACAGCCTTAAACAATCACGAAAATTTTTAATTAAAGAAACTAAATATTACTTTTCTTTTTTTCTGGTGCCTAAAACAAATTCTGTATGCTCCTTTTGAGGGTGCATATATTCACCCATGGTTCTGAACGGGTTAATGTGGCCCGCGGCTTAGTATATAATGCTTAATTTGTCCCGCGGCGTTAAACGAGTTGGACATGCCTGGGTTAGATCATGTATAATACGAAGTGCATAGCATTTACAGGGACACACAAAAGATTCCAGATAGTATATTGTATCCGAAGTAGTATATATATATTAGCGATAATTGCTGGAAATGCATTTTTAATTATGATACGCTCTATTGAGTTTCACTCTATTTATGCGTACTATATGGTGTGTATAAATGCTATAATTTATATACAGGGCTACACATCATAAGTTTTCTTAAGGGTTACTGAGTATGAGTGTAAATTGCTTAATGGTAGTTTTTAAATGAATTATATATTTGTTACGCTGAACTGCATTTAATTTACTACGAAATTTTGTAGAATATCGATAAACGCGGTCACGCAATTAATTGGAAATAGGGCCGTCTATTGATGATAATTTCTGGAAATGTTATTTCAGTTCTTTTGAGAGTGCATTAGTTTAAATTAAATTTTAAGAAAATAGTGGTGTGTAATAAAAGTATTATGTAAACTACAGGGTTGTACAAAAATATTTAAGTATGTTTCCGGCCATTACTATAAATTTCTGAACGAGACATTTCCAACTGTTACTCGTTTACTTGGAAAACTAAATTTTCCCATTATCTATCTATATTATATTACTTATTACTATACTATAAAGAAGTAAAAATTGTGTGTTTGTTAGAAGTAATCTCTGGAGATACAGAAACGATTTCAAAAGTAATGGTATCAAAATGATGGTGTAAGTCCAACTTGGAACATAGGCTATATTTTATGTCGTTGCCACTACCCCAAAGGGGGTGCAAGAGCAGAAAATGTTCAAAAAATACGATTTTTATGTTACTGAAGGGCCTAGAAATATCAAATTTGGAATATTAGTTACTTATTAGATATAAAGGATTTCTAAGAACAGTTCTTAAACAATTCGAAATTAAAAAGGGGTGAAAAGGCACAAAAAACGTTCCAAAAACGTTCTAAATGGTGGATTCTACACAATCACAGGAAATACCAAACTGATTTATAAAATAATGGTGACAACGCATGCTCCAAGATAGGCTATATTTTATGTCGGTACCACTACCCCAAAATGGGTGCAGGAGCAAAAATTGTTCTAAAAATAGGATTTTTGCGTTACTGAAGGGCCTAGAATTATGAAATTTGAAATATTAGCTACTTATTAGATATAAAGGATTTCTAAGAACAGTTCTTAAACAATTCGAAATTAAAAAGGGGTGAAAATGCGAAAAAAACTTTCTAAAAAACGTTCTAAACGGTGGTTTCTACACAATCTCAGGAAATAACAAACCGATTTAAAAATAATGGTGTCAAAATTATGGCGACAACCCTTGCTCTAACATAGGCTATGTTTTATGTCGGTGCCACTATTCCAAAGGAGGTGCAGGAGCAAAAAATGTTCTAAAAATGCGATTTATGCATTACTGAAGGGACTAGAAATATGAAATTTGAAATATTAGTAACTTATTAGATATAAAATATTTCTAAGAACAGTTCTTAAAATTTCGAAATTTAAAAGGGATGATAATGCGCAAAGAGGGTTCTATAAAACATTCTAAATGGCGAATTTACCAATTTTGGGACGTATCAAATCGATTTCAAAAATAAGCGTTGTAAATTGATGGTGACAGACCTTGCTCTAACATTGACTTTATTTTATGTTTGTATCACTACCACCAGGTGGTTGCAGGAGAAAAAAAAACGTTCTAAATTGCGGTTTTTGTGTTATGGAAAGACCTAGAATCATGAATTTGGAATGATAGTCACATATAAGATATCAATGATCTCTAAGAACGTTTCCTAAAAAAATCGAAATTTAAAAGGGGTGAAAATGCGCTGTAAAAAACGTTGTAAATTGCGATTTCTATGCAATCTCAGGAAGTGCTGAACCGATTTCAAATATAATGGTGTAAAAATGGTAGTGACAGCTCTTGCTCCAAGAAAAGCTATATGTTATGTCTGTTTCCACTACCCCAGAGGAGATGCAGGAGCAAAAAATGTTCTAAAAATGTGATTTTTGAATTATGGAAGGACCTAGACTCATGAAATTTTGCATGGTATATATTTATTAGAAGTAAACGATCTGTAAGAAAATTTCTTTAAAAATTTTAAATTTAAAAGGCCTGAAAATGCGCGAAAAGCGTTTTAGAAACGTTCTAAATGCCAATTTGTGAGCATTCTCAGGAAGAATCACACTGATTTCAAAAGTAATGGTAGGAAATTGATGCTGACAGCCTATTCTCTAATATAGACGCTATTTTATGTCGGTGTCACTGTTACCGAGAGGTTGCAGGAACAAAAAACGTTCTAAATTTCAATTTTTGTGATAGGTAGGGGCTGACAAGTTGAAATTAGGCAAGGTAATCATTTATTAGATATAAATGATTTTTAAGAACAGTTTAAAAAAATTTGGAAATTTAAAAGGGGTGAAAATGGGCGAAAATCGTTCTAAAAACATTCTAAATTGCGATTTCTACTCAATCTCAGGAAATACCAAGCCTATTTCAAAAGTAATGGCTGCAAATTGATGGTGACAGTCCCTGCTCCAACTTAGGCTATATTTTATGTTGCTGTCACTACCATCTGTGTGTTGCAAAAGCAAAACATGTTCTAATTTGCGCTTTTTGCACAACTGAGGGATCTAATATCTTGAAATATTGCATGGTATTTACTTAAAGATGCAACTATTTCCTAAGAACAGTCGAAAGAAAATTCCAAATTTAAGAATATGAAGTGAGCGAAAAGCGTTCTAAAAACTTTCTAAATTAGAATTTTTATACAATCTTATCAAATACGAAACGGATTAAAAAAAATAATGGTGACAAATTGTTCGTGATAGAACCTGCTCAAACATAAGCTATATTTTATGTTTGTGCCACTACCACCAGAGGGTTGCAGGAGCAAAAAACTTTCTAAATTGCGATTTCTGTGATGCTGGAGAGGCTAGAAACTTAAACAAGTGGGTAAGTGTGATCACAGATCGCACAGAGATTTTCGTTTAATATTCCTTTCAAAACACTTTATCCTTTTGAAAAATCTGTTAGTTCCACATTTCGCAACCAGGGGCGCACTCTATTCTAAAACAAACCTCTATCCGAACGAAACTCCGTTTTGCATACGATCTGTAGATATATTAGTCGAGAGGATTGGGCCCATAGCATCCGAGATAAGTAGGCGCCCCTAGTGGTAAAAAGTGGAACTAAAATATGTAAGGCTATGGTGCATAATATGAAAGAATGGTCAAAGGGGTGTCGGCAAAAGTCGGAAAAGTGCTCCCCGGGTGAAAAGGGCGGAGGTTTGAAAAATTGCTTAAAATACACAAGTTAGAGCCCGGAGGAGTAAATAATATAACACTTTTTGAAAATTTTATGATTTGTCGCGTAGTCTGAGGTATTCAGTCGAGAAGTCTGAGTTCGTATGCAAAAATGCATGTCTCCAACTTAATTAAGGTCTCTCTTAGAAAGAATTCCTTAAAATACACAAGTAGTACCTCAAAGGGTTAAACGTAAGACTTTTTCAAGATTTTATGATTTGTTGCCTGGCCTCAGGTGTTCTGCTGTAAGTATGCAAAATTTCAAATCTCTAATTTTATAAGGGGCTCAGTTTGAAAGAATTGCTTAAAATACGCATGTGGGAGCCCAAAGGGTTAAATGTACGACTTTTCAAAATTTTATGATTTGTCGCATGATGGTGTTCAGGTATAACTATGCAAAATTTCATGCCTCCAACCTAAATATGGTCTCACTTAGAAAGAATTGTTTAAAATACACATGTGGGAGCCCAAAGGGTTAAATGTACAACTTTTTCAAAATTTAATGATTTGTCGTTTGATGTGTGGTATTCAGCTTTAAGTATGCAAAATTTCACGCCTCCAACATAATTAGGGCTCACTTAGAAAGAATTGTTTAAAATACACATGTGGGAGCCCAAAGGCTAAAATGTACGACTTTTTCAAAATTTTATGATTTGTCGTTTTATGTGAGGTGTTCGGCTATAAGTATGAAAAATTTCACGCCTCCAACCTAATTAGGGGCTCACTTAGAAAGAATTGTTTAAAATACACACGTGGGAGCCTAAAGGGTTAAATGTACGACTTATTCAAAATTTTACAGTTTGTCGTTTGATGTGAGGTGTTCAGCTATAAATATGTAAAATTTCAAGCCTCCAACCTAAATAGGATCTCACTTAGAAAGGATTGTTTAAAATACACATGTGAAAGCCCAAAGGGTTAAATATACGACTTTTTGAAAATTTTATGATTTGTCGTTTGATGTGAGGTGTTCAGATATAAGTATGAAAAATTTCATGCTTCCAACCTAATTAGGGTCTCACTTTGAAAGAATTGTTTAAAATACACATGGGGGAGCCCAATGGGTTAAATATACAACTTTTTCAAAATTTCATGATTTGTCGTTTGAAGTGAGGTATTTAGCTTTCAGTATGCAAAATTTCACGCCTCCAACCTATCTAGGCTCACTTAGAAAGAATTTTTTTAAATATACATGTGGGAGCCCAAAGGGTTAAATGTACCACTTTTTCAAAATTTTATGATTTGTCGTTTGATTTTATGTGTTCAGCTATAAGTATGCAAAATTTAACTCCTCCAACCTAATTAGGCGCTCACTTAGAAGAATTATTTAAAATACACATGTGGGAGCCTAAAGGGTTAAATATACGATTTTTTCAAAATTTTATAGTTTGTCGTTTGATGTGAAGTGTTCAGCTATAAGTATGTAAAATTTCACGCCTCCAACCTATTTAAAGGCTCACTTAGAAAGGATTGTTTAAAATACACATGTGAGACCCCAAAGGGTTAAATTTACAACTTTTTCAAAATTTTATTATTTGTCGTTTGGTCTGAAGTGTCCAGCTATAAGTATGCAAAAGTTCACGCCTTCAACCTATTAAAATATCTAGAAAGGGTGAGTTCGCGATTAGCATGAAGCTAAGGACCCAGTATAAATATAAAATTGTTATACCAAAAGTTTTTTCATCAATAATGAAAGATAGAAATTTATTTTCTTACCTTTCTGGTAAAGCAGACATACGCTGGTTTCCTTCATGTGAAAACAACCTATAATTTTTTATTTAACGAGTAGATGTTCTGAATTGTGAAAAATATCTTCTTTGAATAATGCAGATGCAGTTGTAGAGAAAAAAAAATATTTAATTCTTGCAGAATATCTTGATTACAGGGTTCCACACACACACACTAAAAATATAAAGTAAAAGGGTTAAATATGAATAATATAAGAGTAATGATGTTGGAAATCCAGTAGGAGACATTGGTCTTCCATAAGACAAAGAGTTAACGCACGAAAAACCGTGCGTCTTGGCCTCACAAAATCGGGCCTTCAAGTGAAGAAGTAAAAAGGGGCCCACAAGAGTTAAAACAGAGTAAAAAACCTGAAACAATACAGACTGCTTAACAAGCAAAAAGGGTGATTTACACAAAAATCTATCAGCGATAACTTATGTCAACTTCTAACGGAATCTGAAGTTTCGTGAAAATCCGCGCATTAGTTTTTGAGTTGAGCTATAGCGGAAATCGTAAAAGATTCTGCATAGCAGTGCCATCCGTTGGGCCATATATACCAAAACCTAATAAGCAACAACTTAAGTCAACTTGATAACTGAATCTGAAGTTTGAATTAAATCCGTGCATCCCTTCTTGAGATAAAACAATTGCGGGAATCAGAAAAAATGCAGCATAGCAGCGCCACCTGTTGGGCAATTTACACCAAAATGTAGTCAGCGCACACTCATATCTACTAACTGAATCTGAAGTTTGATGAAAATCCACGCATTCGTTTTTGAGCCAGAGCCATTGCGGAAATCAGGAAAAATTATGTATAGCAGCGCTACCTGCTGAGCTACTTACACCAAAATATAGTAAACATCAACTCATACTATTAAAATATCTAGAAAGGGTGAGTTCGCGATTAGCGTGAAGCTAAGGACCCAGTATAAATATAAAATTGTTATACCAAAAGTTTTTTCATTAATAATGAAAGATAGAAATTTATTTTCTTACCTTTCTGGTAAAGCAGACATACGCTGGTTTCCTTCATGTGAAAACAACCTATAAATTTTTATTTAATGAGTAGGTATTGTAAATCGTGAAAAATATCTTCTTAGAATAATGCAGATGCACTTGTAGAGAAAAAAACATATTTAATTCTTGAATATCTTGATTACATGGTTCCACACACACACACTAAAAAAATATAAAGTAAAAAGGGTTAGATATGAATACTATAAGAGTAATAACATTGAAAATCCAGTAGGAGACCTTAGTCTTCCATAAGACAAAGAGTTAACGCACGAAAAACCGTGCGTCTTGGCCTCACAAAATCGGGCCTTCAAGTGAAGAAGTAAAAAGGGGCCCACAAGAGTTAAAACATAGTAAAAAAAAAAACTTGAAACAATACAGACTGCTTAACAAGCAAAAAAGGTTCTATTTAAAATCAGTCTATCAGAAAAGTTCTGTGGTGCTGCGATCTGTTGTCGCCTTTTCGAAACAAAAGTCTTTTACACAATCCTTCGCTAGTTTGTGATCTTACGCCACCATAACTCAGGGAAGTGTCGCCATCTTGGAACATGTTTCACAACTAAAAAAAAAAAAAAACGCGTTGCATATTTCACGAGGAAATTGTCATTTCACAAGCGAGGTGATGTTGGACATAAAATCACTTACACTGTGACGTTTTCCAACACCCCCGCTTTTTATGTCAAACCGACGAGCGTAGAATGTTTAACTTGTTTCTCAAACACTCGAAATGAGGCTTAGGCAACGACTTGGTGAGCACGTCTGCCAGCATTAACTTCGATGGGCAATAAGTTATTTTGATTATACCATTCTGGCATAGATGTCTGATGTGGTGATACTTAACTTCCACGTGTTTAGTTCTTGTCTGTGCCTTTTCGTTTTCGGTCAATCTTATGGCTGATAAGTTATCTTCGTACAATGTTACGGGTAGTTGTTGACACAGTTCGAGGTCATTTAACAGGTCTAACAACCACGAAATCTCTTGACCTGCATTAGAGGCAGCGATATATTCAGCTTCCGTGGACGAGAGTGCTGTGCAACTCTGCTTCCTCGATGACCATGCCAATATATTATTTCCTAATTTAAACAAGTTTCCAGTGGTTGATTTCCTGTCTATTCTGTCGTTCCCCCAATCGGCATCGCTATATGCCGTTAGGATTGGAGGTTTTGTTTTATCTATGACGAATTTAAGATCTTTGGTAGTAAGCAGATATCTAATTAATTTCTCGATAGCTTGCCAATCGACTTCCCTTGGGGATTCATTCCTTCTTCCCAGGATGTTAACGACTGATGCTATGTCGGGTCTAGTTAAAGTTGCAATGTATAGAAGCCCTCCTATAGCCTGTCTAAATTTTACGTTATCTCCCATTAGTTTCCCGTTTGGATCTAGATTAAAGTAGTTAGTATTCATGGGTGTATACGTAGGCTTACCATTTAACAAATTGAATTTTTCTGCGATTTGTATTATTTTGTGTTCCTGGTCTAATTCTAGATTACCGTTTGCTTTTTACTTTATGTTTATGCCTAAATATTGTGTTACTTGACCCAAATTTTTGATTTCGTATTGCTTTGATAATTCAGTGTATATTTCGTGTGTGTCTGTTTTGTCTCCTGCGACTAAGATGTCATCAACATACACTATTATGTATGCGATTTTTCCATCTTGGACTCTTTTGTACAGACATTTGTCTGACGCGCATTCAACGAAATTTAGTTCTTTTAGAGATTTACTTATTTTTTGGTTCCACGCCCTAGCTGCCTGCTTAAGGCCGTAAATCGCTTTGTTTAAACTACACACTTTATCTTCTTCCCCTTTTGTTATGTATCCCTCTGGCTGATGCATATAAACCTCCTCTTCTAAATCGCCATGTAAGAAAGCAGTTTTGACATCTAGGTGAGTTATTTTAAGATCTTTGTACACCGCTGCGTTTAAGAATGCTCGTAGGGTGGTATGCGCTACAACGGGTGCGTAGGTCTCGTCGAAATCGCTTCCACATTTTTGAGCATATCCCTTAGCGACCAATCTGGCTTTATATCGCTCTATAGACCCGTTGGCTCCCCTTTTTGCCTTAAACGTCCACCTACAACCTATGACGCGTTTTCCCGGGATAGGTTTTATTAATCTCCAAGTATTATTTTGCTTCAGAGAATCTATTTCCTCACTAGTGGCTTTTAGCCATTTATCTTTAGTTTCTGCGTCATTGATATTTTGTAGGTCTGTCCATGACTTTGGCTCCTGAATTTGACACAGGTTTGCGCTTATTCCATAACGGTTAGGTGGTACACCACGATTTTGTCTCTGCGATCTTCTCGGCTCAAGGGATGTGTCGGTCGGGGTGTTATTCTGATCATCGTCGCGCTCTTCTAGATCAATTTCAATATTATCTGCGGGAGTTTGTTCGATGTTTTGATTTTCTTTGGCGGGTATAATTTCCTCATCTTTTATACCTTCTTCGAAGAATTTTACGGTTCTAGATATTATAATTTTATTTTCACCCGTATATATCCTATAGCCCTTGCTTCTGAAATCATATCCCAACATTATTCCCTCGATGGCTTTCTCATCTAATTTATTTCTTTTAGGTTTGTCGACATAGGCAAATGCCTTACATCCGAATGTTTTGATGTTCGAGAGATCGGGTTTTCTTTTATGCCAAAGTTCATAGGGTGTCATGTTATTTTTGTTAGCCTTTGTTGGTAGACGGTTGATGAGGTAGGTGGCGGACATGACAGCTTCCCCCCAGAATTGCTTAGGTAACTTGGCGTCCGACAACATGGTTCTAGCCATTTCCACTATCGTTCTATTCTTTCTTTCTGAAACGCCGTTCTGTGGGCTAGAATAGGGAACACTCAATTGACGCTCTATCCCGTTTTCTATCAGGCAGTTTTCAAATTCGTCACTGATATACTCTTTTGCGTTATCGGACCTTATTGCATTTATCAACTTGCCAAATTTATTTTTTGTTAGCGCTATGTATTCTTTCAGTTTGATAACGGCTTCCGATTTATGCGCGATTAAGTATGTTATTGTGTACCTGCTATAATCATCCGTGAATGCTATAAAGTACCTTTTCCCTCCTATTGTTTCAGTATTCATGGGGCCACATATATCGGAATGTGCGAGGGTACCGATGTCTTTGTTTCTGTTTGTGGCTACTTTAGGGTCGGGCAGAGCGGAAAGTTTCCCTTCAATGCACTTGGTGCATCGCGTGTCATGTTTACATTCGTTAATTGTTATCCCATTGGATAATTCACGATTAACAAGGTATTTAATATCATCAAAATTTTTGTGTCCGAGTCTTCGGTGCCACAATGAAATACAATTTGTATTGTTACAGAAAGTTTGAGTACTTATAGTATAGCCGTAATCATCTTCAGGGTTTAATACGTAGAGATTATCATTTAATTTAGCTGTCAAGATTATATTATCATCTTTGACAAATAAGCATGCATTTTTCTCGAAAATTACCTTTATATTGTTTTCAGTGGCTTTCTTAACTGACAATAAATTGCCCTATAGTTCTGGACAGTATAATACGTTTCTTAGTTTAATGTAGTGGTTTTTGTCTGTTTTTATTTTTACTTCGCCCATACCTTCCGAATTAAGCCTTTTTCCATTAGCGATTGTTATATTCTCAAAATTCCCGGCTGTGAATGTAGCAAAATTTGTTTTTGCTGATGCAACGTGCCTGGTACAACCCGAGTCAATGATATATGTGTTTGGATCTGTTGTTTGTGTTTGGTTAATTTTTACTGACTCAATTTCAAAATTGTTTTCCACTGGGAAGAGAGGAATGATCGATTGGTTGACCTCATCCTCTATATTTGACTTGCTGTTGAAACAGAAATTCGAGGAGTCGGTTTTACTACCATTGTGTTGATTTTTGGTGTTTACCGAATTGGCTTTAAAGTTGGCATGGTTGTTAAATTTATTACTGTTATAATTTTCACTTCTTTGGTAATTGTTTTTCTGTTTGTTTTTCAATTTGTAACATTCTGAACGAGCGTGCCCATCTCGTTGACAGAAGCTGCAATATTTTTTGTTTCCTTTATTTATAATTTTATATGCTGTGTCCCTTGGTCGTGTGCTGGTGTTTTTGTATTCGATTCGATGAGAGTACTCGTCGATGAGTTTGTTTTTTACAAACTCGAGGTCTAGATCCTTTTCGTCTCTAGCCTCCATGCTCGTTATAAGAGGAGCATATGACTGAGGCAAGCTGCAAAGCATAAGAGCCACGATGTGCGAATCATTTATGAGCTCTCCAATAGCAGCGAGTTTGTCGCGGATAGTTAAAATATTGTTGATATGTAGATTTAAGTCTCCGCCCTCATTGAGCCTTTGCGAATATAGTTTCCTCAAAAAGAATAATTTGGATGCCCTTTGGTGAACACTTTTTAATCTTTCCCAAATTTCTTTGGGAGATGTCAAATGTCCGATGTGCACAATTTGTGTATTTTCAATGCACAAACAAATTATGGCTTTCGCCTTAGCCGCGTTTTTAGTATATGTATCATCGGGTGTGGCAGGTGGAGATTCTGTTATATATTTGAATAAATCGTCTTTAATTAACAGATTTTCTAATTTGAAACACCAATGATTGTAATTATTATCATTTAGTTTCTCTACTGCCGTAATTTCTTTTGAGGCAGACATAGCGTGTTATTCAAGTTTTATAAATTCTTTGATAACAAATATATTTACTATAAGAAGTTTGTGACTTTCTTAAAATAATTTCTTAGAATATGTTATAAGTATAAATAAAATGATCAGTTATTCACAATAATCAATCAATATTCGTTCACAATAATACTCTTTTTGCTATATTATATATATCGTTATTTATTCATGCACATTTATTTTTATTTTCATGTATATATTTCAATATTTCATATCTCATATGTGCAACTTGTTCATCATTTTATCACAATCAGATAAACAAATTTGTATTACTGGGGTTTTATTTTATTTATTTATTTACTTTCCCTTTCAACTCAGCCTTCATAATCTATTAAAATATCTAGAAAGGGTGAGTTCGCGATTAGCATGAAGCTAAGGACCTAGTATAAATATAAAATTGTTATACCAAAAGTTTTTTCATCAATAATGAAAGATAGAAATTTATTTTCTTACCTTTCTGGTAAAGCAGGCATACGCTGGTTTCCTTCATGTGAAAACAACCTATAATTTTTTATTTAATGAGTAGATGTTGTGAATTGTGAAAAATATCTTTGAATAATGCAGATGCAGTTGTAGAGAAAAAAAAATATTTAATTCTTGAAGAATATCTTGATTACAGGGTTCCACACACACACACTAAAAATATAAAGTAAAAGGGTTAAATATGAATAATATAAGAGTAATGATGTTGGAAATCCAGTAGGAGACATTGGTCTTCCATAAGACAAAGAGTTAACGCACGAAAAACCGTGCGTCTTGGCCTCACAAAATCGGGCCTTCAAGTGAAGAAGTAAAAAGGGGCCCACAAGAGTTAAAACAGAGTAAAAAACCTGAAACAATACAGACTGCTTAACAAGCAAAAAGGGTCTATTTAAAATGAGTCTATCAGAAAAGTTCTGTAGTGCTGCGATCTGTTGTCGCCTTTTCGAAGCAAAAGTCTTTTACACAGTTGTTCGCTAGTTTGCGATCTTACGCCACCATAGCTCAGGGAAGTGTCGCCATCTTGGAACATATTTCACAACTAAAAAACGCGTTGCATATTTCACGAGGAAATTGTCATTTCACAAGCGAGGTGATGTTGGACATAAAATCACTTACACTGTGACGTTTTCCAACACAACCTAATTAGGGGCTCTCTTAGAAAGAATCGTTTAAAATACACATTTGGGAGCCCAAAGGGTTAAATGTACGACTTTTTCCAAATTTTATGATTTGTCGTATGCTGTGTGGTATTCAGCTATAAGTATGCAAAATTTCCAGTTTCCGACATGTATAGTTTCTGAGAACGGGCTCTGTGACAGACAGACAGACGGACGGACAGACAGACAGACAGAGGAGCGAGACAAATAGGGTTTCGTCAGATGAACGAAACCCTAAATATAGCATGGTAGTTACTTATAAAATATCAACGCCCTCGAAGGACTGTCAAAAATAATTTCGAATTAAAAAGGGTTGAAGCGAAGTGGAGGTGCGAAAACGGTTTTAAAAACGTCCTAAATTACGATTTCTATGCAATTTCAGGGAATATAAACCGATTATAAAAGTAATAGTTGCGAATCAATGGTAAACAGTCCCTGATCCTACACAGACTATATTTTATGCCTACCACCTGGGGCTCACAGGAACAAAAAAAGTTCTAAAATGGCCTTTAAAAGATTTCTAAATTAAGTTTCTGTGGAATATTAGGAAATAACAAACCAATTTCAAAATTAATGTTGGCGAATTAACGGTGATAGTTTCTATTTCAACATAGCCCTTTATGTTGAGAGAGGTAGTAGAACTTAGAATTTGACATGATGGTTAATTTTAAGATATGTAAGAAGATGGTTTCTAAAAAATTCAAAACTTCAAATGAATACTGAAATGACCGTATTAATTGAGCATAAAAGTTTCAAAATATTTTCTAAATTATCATTTATTTAGTTATTATTATTTCTTTTTATTAATTTAAGTCTTATTTCTGCCTAATGCAATGCAACAATGAATTTTAGTCAAACTCTGTATTAAATAGTAATTTTTGAATTATTCCTAAAAGTATAATTCCTTCTAAATAAAATTATACATATACTAGGGGGCTCTGCCCCCTGCAAGCTACGCTCGCCAACCCCCGTTCAGACACCGCAGAATCTGAAAATCTAAAAATTTAATGGATTTTAAAAATATTAGAGAAAATTAAATTATACTGAAAAAGCTGTGCAGATCTCCCTGTAAACGGGTTTCCATTCAATTCCCTTTGATTGCAAAAATTTAACGGAGAATTAGTTGCTGTTAAGACATCCAATGGTTGTTTTCGTTTTTGATTAAAGAGGATCAGTTAAACATTAAAAAGAAGCTAAAATAAAATGAATTAAGCATTCAGAGTCTTTGTCTCCTGGTATTTTAAAACAATCTCTATAACAATAGCCTAAGTCATGTGACTATCATGAACAGTTCCAGGCGGACCACTTCGCTTTTTATACTCTAGGTGCCATTTTGGTATACTTTAATGTTAGCCATGCACAGGTGATAAGTCGCCAAATATTATTCTATCCCCATCATTTCATCTATATTATAATAGTTCAAGTCATCAAATGACATAAACAAATACGATCTGATCCCTTCGCCTTTCATATGAAAGTTTGGAACAAATGTCATATACGCCCCATATTGGCGCAATTTTTTTCCAACTCCAATTTGGGGAACGCATTAATAGCATAAACAACAACATACGGCTTACCATATCAAGCAAAGTAGCGATACTTTGGCGCCAGTTAAGTACCCGTTGCGTATATGACATTGGCATCAGAAAAAAATCGCGCCAATATGGTATATGACATCTGTGCCGAAAGAAAAAAAAGCCGGGTGCAAATCTCGCCAATATCTTTTTTTCAACTCGCCAGTTAGTATTTTTTTTTATTATTCGAGTGGTAAATTAAAACATTGATTTGAAGTTGAAATTAAATGTCATGGTTTGTTACATAATTTAATATTTCGCCAGATGTCATATACGCACCGCATGTTTGGCACGATTTTTTTTTTCTTTTTTACGAAAATTTGGCGAAAGCCTCGTTTTCGAATACCAGTTACATATGTATTTTTGGTACTACTTAGTTATCCCGTCGACAAAAAATCTATCGCGAACTATAAGATTAAATGTCAATAATGCTTGATCGTAAATGTCACATTCACTTGACTTTTAGCAAGTTACACGTGTTTACGTCATCAAGTGATTTTTATTTCGACGTTTTATTTTTATATTTATTAATGTTATACTAATTTATTTGTTCTTTCGTTATTTAAAATAAAAATTTTGTCAATCTGTACAATTTGGCGAGTGGTTTGGCGATTTATATAATTTGCGAAATTGGGTGACGGAATAACTACTACATTGTACCGTATTTTTTAATTATTTTCTATTATTTTCAAAAGGAAATAGCAAAAAAATAATTCCTTACTATAGAACACAATAATTTATATAAATTAAAAAAAAAATTAAAGTAAATATACATTTTTTATTAAATAAACAACAATAGCCGGGTTACCAAATCTATCAAAATAATGCCATTTGTGCGCCAATTAGGTACCCCGGTGCGTATATGACATATGTGTCTAATATTTTTCTTTTCGTTGTTTTTTTTTTTTTTTTTTAAATAAGTGAAAGTCATCAATTTAAATGTTTCATTTTTAAATGAAAGTTTTGTATTTAATAAAATGATAACGAAATACAAAAAAAAGCATTGTTCTTAGCATAGATTTAAAGGAGGCCCAACTGTCGCCAAATTAATTTAAAATAGTAACCTTTTCTGAATTATGAAAAAAAAAATTCTGCTATGATTAAAATTTGAGTTGCCATCATTAGAAAAAATGTATTTAAAATTAGAAAAAAAATAATATTTCGAAAACTAATTCGAATTTAAAAATTCTAATACCAGTTTTGAGATCTGTGGATCAACACGGATTTTTGGTGTTAATTTCATCGCAAAGTATTCCATATTTTAGGAGAAATCGCCGTGAAACAAAATCAGTTGTTTAATCAGTCGATTCAAAGAATCGATACATTTCAGGCGTTTCATATATTCGTTTCATAAATTCGTTTCATTAGGATTTTATATATATAGGGTAGAAATATCACTTAGCATATTTCAACTATTACGCGAGCAAAGCCGCGGGGTTTGCTAGTATAGTATATACATCAACCTACAGATCAAATACAGATATGTTAAAAAGAATTGGAATTCATATTTGGCTATGGACGGTAACTGCTGAAATCAGTTTTTAAATGTTTTATGCGTTTTCTAAAATGTTTGTTTAGTTATGTTATTTACTTTATTTCCCTAAATGGCGAAGTTTTTTTAAAGCATTCAGGAAGTGTTGTAAAGTGCTTCATAATCTATGCTTAACGCATGATTTTTCTTTCTTGTTTGTCAATTATGTCACTTATTGTACGTGTAAAAATATTACGACTATGCTTCTTAAACTTATTTTTCGTAATCGATAAGAGTATTTCTCTTTGGAATGTGCAAACTCAGACTCTTCGATCATTTATTTATTTTCCAGTGACATTTGAAAGGAAGGGATATTATTAATGAACTAATATTCAAAGACTAAAAATCAATGGGATGCAATGCAATCGGAATCGATTCATATCACTCAATGCTATTTGATTGTAATCGTGAATGGTGCACTCAAGGTATTCTCTAGCGTCTAGCTCATAAAAGACTTTGATTGTGGTGCATGAGTTGTGTAGACATGTGTCCCGCGTAAATCACCACTAATTCCTAACAGTTTATTTCGCCATCTTTAATCGCAGATAATTATGCCATTACTTTAAATAATAATGCCATTACTTAAAAATTACTTTTAAATGCTGGTGTTCAGACCATTTGGAGACCCGATATACGCGAGAGACCTGACAACTTTGTACATGGACCTATGCCATGAATTGGCTTGTGATACTCTCGTGCTTTTTCTTCTTTTCGAGAAGCCTATTTGGTGGAGAGATCATAACAAAACATGCCGACTAACTCTCTATGTAGGCCATTCCCTTAATTAACAGTCAACTGAGCGAAAGTTTGCTGTTACTTCCAGTATGCGATACAACGGAATCGTAGAAAGCCAAGTATATTCAAACCTGTTTATATATTTATGTTTAAAGAACTACTAATATCTACCCGGAAATCATTATCGAATTGTTTCTGAAATTGAATGAATTTTGTTGCGATCCCCAATTACCCATCTTCAGTCAGAGACTTCTAAATTCAGTTTCACTCCTCATACAATTTTAATAACTTATGTAAAATCATATAGACCCAAATACATATATCTTATTTCAGCGTGCGAAATTGCATAGGAATAAATCAGCCAAATCATTTTTTTCCTTAATAGTTTTTATCTCTAATTCAATTATGCAAGTGTATTTCAGATATATTTCTAATTTTTATCTCTTATTCAATTACACAAGTGTATTTCAGATACATACATACACACATGATTATTTTATGTATAGATAAATATAATCTTCAGGGATCTGAGAATTATATAATTCTCTGACATTTCATGTTATGATGGCAAAATATTTCCACCTTAAACGTAATTTATAACAGTATTGTTTTGCTATTTTAAACTGAAAAATCCACGGACGTTCAAACGATAAGTTGTTCTATTTCATTAATAAAGTCGAATTCATTGTGAAAAAGTGGGATATGAAATAAACTTTAGAAAAATACTTTTCAAGGAAATTGTCTTCACACTTCCAGTTTTCCCTTTAAAATATATCTGAAATAATGTAATACTGGATGGTAAATGACTACATTGAAAATGTCCTTTTGAAATCTATCTTCTTTGCAGAAATCAATGGAGTCATCATTGTCGAATTCACCGAGCATTATCTTGATTTTTTCTTTATTTTATGAGACAACTCTGAATAATTGTGCCCAGTCAATACTTTTAGAGAGATTTTTTTCTTACTTCGCATCTGATGTTTGTGGCATAACAGATGTAAATATTTTTGAAGCATTAATAAATTACTGTTTTTTCATATCCTCATCATTATTTTAAAGCAAGAAAAATATTTATGATTCCATGTCTGAAAAAAAGTGACGGGGCTAAATACAGAAGTTGTAGAAAAATTCTTCTCTATCAGAAGTTAGACTCTGTTTTCTAAGCAACTCCCTCATAGCATGCATGGTCACAGTGACGTCGTTGTGACGTCACTGTGACTCACTGTGGTCACGTCACATCTGTGACCGAAATGACACCACTCAGTGATGTCACATTGTGAATGAGATGTGAACTTCTTAGAAAACTTTAAAAAATTACAAAAAATCTTCAAAACATGTTGTTACTGTAAAATTTTATTTTTCTGGCAATAAAAAAGAATTGTTATGTCACTGCATGTAACGTAGGTCACGACACACTCACAAAAAAAATTGTAATAAATTGTAAAAAATTGTAACCCATATTGTAAGTCACAGTGTGAGAAAAATATGAACTTCAAAAATCTTTGAAAATGAAGAGAAATGTTTTAAAAAGGCCCGCGTTACAGCAGCATAAGGAATGAAAATATATTAGTGGGTAGCAAGTAGTAAATTCAGACACGAAAAGATGGTGGTGGGGGGGGGGGGGGCATATAAAGGAAAATGCAACGTACAAGTATCAACAAACTAGATTTCCATGCTATATTTTATCAATTTGATATCTAAGAGTGTGAAAGTATACTTTTTTCCTGATTTCAATTTTATCTAGTATTGCAATTTAATATAATAATCCTTCTCTTATTCTTATTATTATAAAAGTGTTTCTCGGAAAAATGGTACGTGCTGGAGCAATTTGGATAACATATTTAGAATTAGGAATATTAAATATATACACTTTACATATTTAGTTTGCAGGAAGGAAAATTTTTAATTTATTTTTACCGACTACTGGTATTCGAAACACTTTTGTGGCTTCAAACTAAAAAATTTCTATTATAGTTAAGTCTGCAGCTTTTAATGAGCACGTAGAAAGAGTCTTCAGAGTTTAGTCATACATACATTTCTTGCTTTATAATTTGCATTCAAGTCATATTTTTTCCTGTTAGTGTACCTATTTTAAGTAACTATTTTTTAAAAAAAATTCTAATTCTTTCAGACTTTTAAAATAAAATTAGCATTTTCCGAATAAATAAAAATAATACAAAATTTATGCAAAACCCATGATATAATTTATTATTCGTATTTCAAATTTGTGTTTTAGAGATATGACTCTAAAAAAAAGTTATTTTACGAATTGTTTTATTTTACAGGAAATTAACATGAAAAGAATGACGATTGACAAAGAATTTTTTTTTTTATCCTCGATATTTATTTATATTTTTTTATTTTTTAGGAAGATATTTTGTATTTGTGTGAAACAATCTTTACTTAGAAAAAGGGAGGGGGGGTGGTTAAAACTGATAAAAAGAAAAGGTAAAATACATTGGAAAATTTTTCAAATACAAAAATTTAAATACAGACAGTCTCATAAAATGATTGCACATATAAGTTCCATATCTGTTAATATAAAAGGAAATAAACTCACGCCTGCCCCAAATCGTCTGCCACGATACCGCAGGGTAAACAGAGAACTTTTTGTTCTAACAGATGCGGTAAGTTACTAGTCTAAAATGTAAGCTTTTGCGTGTGCTTTTTTTTAATGGAAGAAAAAGACGTCGCCATTTTCGGATACACACGGATATTAATAATTAATTTATGGAGCTGAAAAAGTAAGTCTTATTTAATTTAAATTGTTTGTTCCTGTTTTGTATATTTGGTGAGATGAGTTAAATAGTTTTATATTATACCTATAGAAAGAGACTGTTCTGGGATTGTTTTTCAGATTAGAAATTAACATTATACTGAATGGGAAATGCCGTTTTACATACTATAGTAGTGAAACTTTTGAAAGACTTTTTTTCATTGCTAATAATATTTTAAATTATTATTTAAAATCCTAAATCTTCATATCAATGTTTTCAGATTTAACATTTGCCAAAATTATAAAATAATAGGAATTCCTTGTAACATATGGAGAGATTTTTGAGAAATTGTTATATCTAATAATACATTTAATTCATCTATTGTACTTTGTTGTTGTTTAATAGTACAATTATAAATACTAATTATATAGTGTTTTTCAAATTGGTATATTTATTTTTTTTTTAAATTGTATGTAAGCACGTTTTTGCTGTTCGTGATTTTAATCAAACATTTAATTGTAGACATTCAGAATCAGTTATTAAATTTTCTTCGATTGTAAACTCATTTTATACGTTTTCGATACACGTTCGATACTTCGCATTAAAAAATAAAATATGACAATTAAGCATTGAAATAAAGTTTTTTTCATGCCTGATAACAAGTTTATAGATTAAACTGCTTTACTATACTTTTTAAAATTTGATATTTATAATATTTATAAAAAAATATTTATAATTTATGATATTTATAAAAGTTGATATTGTACTGTTCATTAGCGATAATTGCTGGAAATGCATTTTTAATTATAATATGCGCTTTTATGATCCACTATATTTATGCATAGTATATGGTGTAGATAAAAGCTATAATTCATATACAAGGCTACACAAAAGTATACGTAAGAGTTAAGGGTATGGGCGCAAATTGCTTAAAGGTGTTTTTTAGATGAGTTATGGATTTTTATGTTGAACTGCATTTAATTTACTAAGAAATGTTTGTAGAATATGGATAAAATGATACACAGGGTCACGCAAGGAAATGGATATATGGCCGTCTATAAATTATAATTTCTGGAAATGTGATTTCAGCAGTTTTAAGAGTGTTTTAATTTGAATTAAATTTTAACTAAATAGTGGCGTGTAATAAAGATTCTAGGTAAACTACAGGGTTGTACAAAAGTATTCAAGTATGTTTTTATATATTAGTATAAATTTTTGGATGAGAATTTCAACCTGTTATGCATTTTCTTGCTAAACTAAATTTTCACATTATATACTAGTATATATCAACCTACAGATTAAATACAGGGCTATTCAAAAGAATTGGAAAACATTTGCTATGAACGGTAACTGCTGAAATCAGTTTTTCAAATGTTTTATGCATTTTCTAAAATATTTGCTTAGTTATCTTATTTACGTTATTTCCTTAAATTACGATGTCTAGTTAAAGCATTCAGGAAGCCTTGGAAAGTGCTTTATAATCTATGCTTAACGCATGATTTTTCTTACTTGTTTTTTCTATTTCCCAGATCAGTCATTTCCTATAAATCATACCAAATCTATTTAGCTCATATTAACAAAATACAATATACACGGGAATAAAAAATTTAAATAAATATGGCTTATCTTATTCTTCTTTAAATAGGAAATGTATTAATATCCGTTAGACTCCATGTTCGTATTTAATAAAATAATAACAAATCACAACACACAAAACATTCTTAATATAAAGCTTGAACTCAAGATCAAGCTTAGAACTTAATAAAAAAGGATGCCAGTTGATAAGCATTGTTTTTTTCAGTGTAAAAATTAAAAGTATTTTAGAAGAATAGGACTCCAAAATAGCGATACATTGCTAAAAAGTACGGTAAAAAGATAATATTGTATATTTCAAACAAAACTTTATTTTAAAATTCATCACAGTGTTTATAACAAGAATCATCACAGTATTAATGCTTGGAAATTTTTCCAGAGAGAAACATTCGCCTTGCAAACAATATTTCAAATGTAAATCAAATTTCAAATTGATTGCTTAAAAGGCGCAAAAGCCAACATAGTGAAAAAAATTCCATAACGGTACTTGAATTCGGGCCATCAGTATAGCGCACTGACATTCTACTGACTAAACCACATGGAACGTGACACAGCCTGGAAAATTTCTTACTAGTACATGTTGGCAAGGCTACAAACGCAGCACAAGATGGAATATTTATCATGAGCCACCGACATGGGGCAAACACGAAACTTAATTAAATCCAGCAGCGATTCAAGCTATATGAATACTTGGAAATTTTTCCAGAGAGAAACATTCGCCTTGCATACAATATTTCAAATGAAAATCAAATTTCAAATTAAAATTGCATTTTAAGCAATTAATTTGAAATTTGATTTTTATTTGAAAAATTGTATGCAAGGCGAATGGTTCTCTATGCAAAAATTTCCAAGTATTTATATAGTTTGAATCGATGCTGGATTTAATTAAGTTTCGTGTTTACCCGATGTTGGCGGCTCACGATAAATATTCCATCTTGTGCTGCGTTTGAAGCCTTGCCAACATGTACTAGTAAGATATTTTCCAGGCTGGGTCTCGTTCCATGTGGTTTAGTCGGTAGAATGTCAGTGCGCTACACTGATGGCCCGGATTCGAGTCCCGGCTTGGAATCTTTTTCTCTATGTTGGCCTTTGCCCTTTTAAGCAATTAATATGAAATTTGATTTTCATTTGAAATCATCACATTGTTTATGACAAGTTCGTCACAAATGACACATATTTCACAAATTAGTCACAGTGTGACGTCAAAGCATTGTCGCTGTCGTCACAGGTTAGTCACAAAGTTAATGCCAAAATAGTCACAAATGACAAACTTTTCACAAATTTGTCACACCGTGACTTCACAGAGTGGTCACAATGTGACGTCACAAACGACCTCTAAAACGGCCATAACGACCTCGCATTCTAGTCACTATGATGTCACTATGACGTCACGTGACGTCACATCGACGGTCACAAAATCACAGTGTGACTTCACAACGACGTCGCCGTGACGTCACAATGCCTTACGGGCTTGATTACATCGATAACACAACAAAAGTTTTTTCATTCCATATTTTTTTTTTCATTTTAATTTCACACACTGTTCTTGAAAAAGCTTTTTTTGTTGTTGTTTGATGTCTTCTCCTGTTAAAGCTGGAAACGTACCATACTTCTGTTATCAGTGTCGGCGTCGTTTCTTGTGGCAACAAAGAGTTTTTTTTTTTTTTTTTTTTTTTTTTTTTTATCTTTAATGACTTTTAAAGGAAAGGGACTGATGTCCTGCAAAAGAGTAACCTTTCATTCCAGTAGAGTTGAGCTCCTTATTTCCTGATCCATTGTTGATTCCCCTCATTCTTTTGTGAATAAAACGCAGAAGTCTCCTGAACAAAAGATTTCCATGAAAACTGGAGAAGGATGGCAAAACAAGCGTCTGTGTGCAGCCTAAGAACAAAAATATCGAATATTTTTTTTATTAAATTTTTCAGTGGGTTTTCAGTCAAATTTTCCATACGGTTGTGAATCATGACTCCAAACTATAGATCTGGAATCCAAACAGTTTTAAAGATATTTGAACTTTTCTGAGTGTTCCTTTACAAACTTTAAATGCATTTTCTCAGACTTTTATTTTTGTTGATGTGAGAGTTGCTAATCCCAAAGGCTTTTTTTCTGTTGCAGATAGAGTCTTGAAATTTTTTGCAGACACTTACAAGTATATGTACTGCAGTAATTAGTATGGATTTATGTCTGAGGGTTATATATATATATATATATATATTTTTTTTTTAATGTCAAAGTTAATATTTCCAAAATTACGTATTTTTTTCAGATTTCGCGCTACAAAAGTAAATGAAACTTTAAATAAAAGCTACATCGTTAATTCCATACTAACTTTTGTTCCCAATACTCCAATAAATATAAGTCACTTAAAATAACTAAAAGATATTAAAAATTAAAAATGTTATAAAAGTTTTAAAAAACTTCAAATTTTTCAAAAAATGTTAAATAAAAAAAAAACAGTGATTGTTAAAAAAATTTTTTTTACCACAATCAGTTTAATTTTATAATCTCAAGCAAAGTCATTAATTATTTTTAATGTAGCTGTCTCCAAATTTTTTTTTTTGAAAAAGGGTACTGTGTAGCCTTAAGAAGCGATGGGTTCAATTATTGCATCTTCCCGTAAATTTCTTTATGATAATAAAAATGTTTCGCCTACGAAAACTACCTGTTAAAAAAACTCAAGGATCCGTTATTGAGTTTTGTGAGTTAACAGTTAATTCACAAAACTCAATAACGGATCCTTGAGTTTTATTAAACTAATAGGAAAATGTGTGAACCGCAAACAATAGTACAGTGATACTTCAGGTTTTCGGACGAATGTTTTCTGAACGCAATCGGGATGTGCATAAATCCAAATGTGGCAAGCATGAATAAAGGTTACGATTTAAAATAAAAATTTCTTGAAAATTCTTTTGTTTAAAAAATAGGCCTAGTGTATTTTCAAAATAAGAACTAAAAACAGCTTTAAAAATACAGACGCTAAAATAAGGCTGAATTTGTTGATTGACGTTTGGCAACAACCTCAGTAACACAATTTGCCTTATTACATTCTGCCAATCAGACGCGTGATTTCACCACATAAACTCACGTCATATGTAAAAGAAAATTGCCATTGGTTTTCATAAAATGTAAACCTATTAAAACGATTCCATTTATTTATGCGCTAATCGCGTAAGAGCCGAATACAGATTATTTATTGAGAAATAATATTAAGTAATCTGTGTAAATAAAATGACAGTGAATACCCTTTCATAGTAAGCAATATGTAAAACGAAATATTTCCGATGAAGTGAATGACGTCATTCGGAAAACACAGGATGCATTATTATCCGTGGATTTAAATATTTTACTATAATTGTGTGAGTGATGATGTCATATTCCTGATCCTTATTCCTGCACATAAATAGACTGGACTCTTACTATTTATTTAAAGATTCTTGGTATACACAAAATAAAATATTTCTGAAAATTACATAATTTCCAATTAATTAAAATGAATATTTAATTAAACTCATTTAATGAATTTTAAAATGAGCTTAAATGACGTTCTAATCTCGGAAGGGAGGAAGGGTTCTGATGGTGAAAATGTGTCATATTTCAAAGAAAGGATTCATTCTCATATGGACTCCAAAAGTATCATGGCACAGGTCATAACGTTAAAATGATTTATGCCTATTGGTAGCACCAACTAAATGCATTTTTACTTTCTTCTATCTTTACACGAGGAAAGTAATTCTTTCATGAAAATTTTCGAATTCCAGTTTTTGACAGATTTACACGTTTAATGGGTCAGATATTAAAAAAAACGCGTTTTTACAAAATGTCTGTCTGTGAGTCTGTGTGTCTGTCTGTCTGTTCGTCACACAAATTTTGTGGGCGCTCTATCTCAAGAACTATTGCACGGAATTTAATAAAAAATTATATTCAGGTAGTCCCTGATATAGCTTGGTGCTGATTAGTTTATGGTGTAAATCGCCCGGCAGGTGGCGCTGCAATGTACCATTTTGCAGGATTTCCGCAAAAGCTCTATCTCAAGAACTAATGAGAAGATTTTTATAAAACTTCAGATTCCATTAGTCCTTGACATGAATGGATGCTGTTTACGTTCTGGTGTAAATCGCCCAACAGGTGGCGCTGCTATGTTGCATTTTGAAGGATTTACACTATTTTCGCAGTACCTCTATCTCAAGAGCTAATGCACACATTTTCATCAAACTTCGCATTTAGTCCTTCATATGAAATGATGCTGACTACGTGTTGGTGTAAATCGCCCAATAGGTGGTGCTGCTGTGCTGCATTTTGAACTATTTCCTCAATAGCTCTATCTCAAGAACTAATGCACGAATTTTCATCAAACTTCAGATTTAAGTATAACTTGATTAATATTGATTAATATTAATTTATATACTTGATTAATTTATTAATATATAAATTGCTGCTCATTATGTGTTGTTGCAAATCGCTCAACAGGTGGCGCTTCTATGCTGCATTTGTCATGATTTGCGCAATACCTCTATCTCAAGAACTAATGCACGAATTTTCCTCAAACTTCATATTCAGTTAGACGTTGACATAAGTTGGTGATAATTAGGTTCTGCTGTAAATAACCCAATAGGTGGCGCTGCTTTGCTGGATTTACACGATTTCAGCGACAGTCATACCTCGAGAACTAATGCACGGAATTTCATATTTTTAGAATTCTCATGATGAACACAGATTGCCATTTAATTTGGCACTGAGATAGTGAATTTTGAAGAATTAACATGTATGAGATAGAAGAATGTTTTGTGATGGCCACAACATACTAGTTAATTGTGATTTCAGCGAAGTTTTCAATTACTGTTTATTATTATTTTTTTTTTTTTTTTTGCCTTAAATTTTTCTGAAAATTTCGTAAGTTAAAAGGATTTATGATAGTACTCATTATGACTAAGAGTTGCTGCAAAAAGTGAAATGCAAGCGAAGCGAACTGGGGACTCGTAGCCGTCCCAATGTGAATTGTTTGGCAGTTTACGGGGGTTGGGGAGCTTTAGTGAGCAGGGGGCAGAGCGCCCTAGTAACCATTAATAGGTGCTAAATTAGCAATTTGAACAAAGTTAACTTTTGCCACTTTCAACGAAAATACCAGAATTTTTATGTAGAAAAATTGGATTTATAATAACCTTGTACAATGCCGGTAAGTTTCTTTAAGAATAACTCAAAACTAGTTGGTGGAATTAATCTAATTTTGGATTTGCATATTTGAAACTTCCTTCTATAAAACTCATTCTGCTTCAAAAATTCCTAGATTACAAATGGCATGTTTTTTTCGTATTTTAATTTGCAATTACATGTTTTCTTCAAAATTAATTTTCGAAAAAAAAAAAAACAAACAAACAAACAATAAAAACCCATGAAATTTAACCTCTAAACCTTTTAACGAAATTTGATAATTAGAAGCTTTAAGTATTTGAATGCAAAAGTAGAGCGGATTTGATGGTTTGGATCTTGTGTTCTACTTAAATGACTAGCCGCATTGCAGACTAATTTGCAACTAATAAAAATGAATTTATTCAAAACTTTAAATCTATATAAACTTCTACATCTAATGGCTTCCCGTTTAGTATGCTAAGGTTTAAATTTATGGGAAAATAAAAATGTAATTCCTAAGTTAGGCGTTAGTTCTTTCGAGTTCGATACAATTAACTTAGGTAAACCTAAATTATCTTGTGCTTGTATACATTTCATTTAATAAAAAAACATTTTGTTATCAAGCAAGCTTTTAGGTGAAAAATATTTTTAAAAAAAGAAGAAGAAGTATATATATTTTAGCATGTATAATTTCAAAGTCATAATTTTTCCCCTTGCGAATAATTAATATTTCATTTCGCTAATATCAGTTATCTTTTAAGCTCACTTTGCGCTTTTGGTTTTTACCGGTGTTGATGAAAAATAATTAACACATTATTGGAAAATTTCATTGAACCTCATAAAAAGCTTAAAAAAAAAAAAAATAAAATAAAACAGTACTTTTATCCGGTCTGTCGTTTACTCGTGAGAGAAAATTCTGAATGTATCATATTTTTAAAGTGTTTACACAAAAAGCGTGCGATATATTCATATTTATATAACACCGATATTTGCATAGCGATGTTTACGCTGCCAAACTCTATTGTTTTTCGTTCAAGTTTTTTCTCACTACCCTTTCTGTTTCGTTTTATTGTTCTCTCGGGAATAAAAAACCTTGAGATACTTGTCTGTCACTTCGACAATGACTTATGTGAGCGTGTGAGCATGCTATCAACTTAGCCGTCTCTTGGGACTTAATGTTATGCGGAACGTTTAATGTCCCCTCTGCACGAACGACAAGAAATCGATTTCTTCCTTACTCAATAGGGAAAAGTTTCTGCATGTTTTGCTTTGCTACTTCATTTTTTTTTTTTTTTTTTTTTTTTTTTTTTTAAACAAGAAAGGGGAACGTGATTGCGTAGATTTAGAAAGACCATATCGTAAAGGAGATAAGACATTGTGATATGGTGGCCATACCAGAAAAGAAATTTCCTTCAACTTGAGAAGTGAGAGAGTTGATCGAATTGGACTCCTTTTGTTAGTTTTTCAGTTGTTCTAAGTGACACGTTGGAGTATAATTTTATTTCCTTTATAGAGAGAAAGTAAATTGACTCTGGATCACTCCGGGTTATTAGCCAATTTAACTCTCTCGAAGTCTCTTCTATTATCGCTTTTGTTCTTTTATGTCTCTCGACGAAAAAAATTAATATATTAAAAAAAGTAATCTAATTTTACTCTGTAGCTGTTTGTTTCTTTTCGGACACAAAGAGTTTCCTAAGAAATAGGGAATGTTTTCCAAAGTATTTTTAGTCTATCTTTTCAATCAGGTTAGACTTTTTATAAAGTAATCAAGTTTGTATTTAGTTAATTAAAGGAGGAAACACTTTTGTCGTTATAAAATGCTAGTGGAGAACATAACGATTGCGTTAAATATTTTTAAAAATATATACACACACCACATCTATATTTATATATATTAATTCTTGCTTTGTTAAAAATATAGAAAAGAAATGCAAACAAATACTATACTAGATCATTACTTTTCTCTGTAAATGCTTTTGCTTGGGACATGTTTAGACTAATATTCTGAAATATCATTAACAATGATATTTTGTTAAAGGTTAACGATATAAAGAAGCTATAGTTTTAGAACTTATAATTTACTAGACAGTGCCAGTCAAGAGTTAAAGGTAAATAACTTGAATGTTTCATTAGAAAATTACTTGAATTTTTAATTAGTTGCTTTTAAATTAATTATTGAATAACGAATTACGTGACGAATTTCTATATTGCATAAGTGATTAACTATTTCTTTAAGGCGATAGATGGTGCTGTCACTCTAACCTATTCAATAAAGTGAAAGAATTTTAAGTTTATAGTTTAAAACCAATTATGCTTGCTTTTTATCAGAAATTTACCTTAAAATAACGTGTAGAGAATTTATTTTTACTTACTAAGGCCTCATTTTTTGTTGAAAGAAAATCGCGAATTCTTTACACTTCGAAAGGCTATACTGTAAAGAAGAAAAGACTTTCCGATTTGGTGGCCATGCAAAAATGCATTCAAGAAGTTGATTAAATTGGACACGATTCATTAGCATTTCAGATGGTCCAAGTCAGGGTTTTCCAACCTTTCAGTAAGCGCGTACCTCATCTAGAGGCCAATATTAAAGGGCGCCATTCTTCACATGTCTAGAAACATAGAACAATATTACCTCATAAAAATAGAGACAGGGTTACCAGTTTGGCTTTTTTTTAATTCAGAAATTCCAAAAGAAGAAATTTACTTTAAGTAATCCTACTGTAATGCATGTCTTTAAATAACTAAAAAAATACTATTTGGAATTTCTGGTAAGAATTCGGATTGTCTAAATAAATAAAGAGGGCATACAGGCAGCCATAAAGTCTCCTAGTATGCAGAGCTCAATGTGAAGAATAATTTTAGAAAAAATCGTAAATCATTATAAATTTAAAATTAGATTTTCCTGAGAGAAGCCTATTAAAATATTTTGCAGAGGAGGAGCCGAAAATTAAAAGTCCCCATAATAAAAAATATTCTGGAAGACAAATGATTTTAAAAATTTTGTTTTAATATTGACTTTTATTATTAAAAAATCTCCTAGAAACAAAAAAATTTCGAAAGGGCACCATGGCACCCTAAGGCGCCGTATTGGACAAACCTGCTCTGAGTGACACGTTAAAGTATAATTTTATTTCTTCTATAGAGAGAAACTAAATTAACTTTATATTACAATGGCTTGATTATCCAAAAGTCACGTGAAGACCGTGCTTCTCGTCTAAAAATTAAAGCCCCCCCCCCCCCCCCCCAAAAAAAAAGACTGTGAAATTGGTTCTCAATTCCTATTTTAATTTTTTTTTTTTACTTTGAATTTTTAATTTTGTTGGAAGGGAAGGTTTGTCTAATGCCAGAGAAAACCCGCGCACTCCTTAAGGAAAGTTATGTAACGAAAAATATTAATATGGTTTTAATCATACAGAGCATATAGTTATACATATTAAATATATCAGAAGTACATATATATAAGGAGTATATATATATATATATATATATATATATATATATAAACTTTTTAATGAAACATATGCGAATTCAGCCAAGTTACTCTCTGTAATAATATTAGTATCATTGATGAGTTTAAATGCATGAAGAATTTGGAAAAAAATTGCCAAATGAGAAGTGGCCCAAAATGATACTGTGCTTCCCCCAAATTCAGATGTTAATTCAGCTCTGTATATTTCTACAGGTTACTAGCAAATATAACACTATGGAAATCTCTACCATTATTTACTTTGTTCTTTTATGTCTCTTAATATATTGAAATAGTTACCCAATTTTATTTTATAGCTGTTTGTATCTTTTCAGATTTTAAGAAGTTTATAAGTAATAGAGAGTGTTTATAAAAGTTTTTCAATCAGGTTAGATATTTTATAACGTAATTAAGTTTTATTTAATTAATTAAAATAGGAAACACGTTTTAGGAAACAAAGACAATAAAAATACCACTGGAAACTATCAGAAAGATTGCATTAGGTATGTTTTCAATTGAAAAATAAATAGATCCCTAGTAGCAAACCAATATTGGTACAATATTGGAGCAATATTGCATTTATTAGAAATATTTCCAATAAAAAGCCGATATTGGATAAATATTGATATTATGTTGGAAATATTCCCAATGAAACACCAATATTGGCTACATTTCGGAGTTATATTGCAAATATTTCCAATGTAACGTCAATATTGTACAAATATTGGCGTTACATTTGCAATATTTCCAATGGAAAGCCAATTTTGTACAAACATAGGTTTTATATTGGAAATATCCAATGAAACCCCAATATTGTACAAATATTGTCTTTACATTGGCAATATTTCAAACGCCAATATTGTACACATGGCTTTTGCAATATTTCCAATGAATAGTCAATAGTGTTCAAATATTGCCTTTACTTTAGAAATATTTCACATGAAACGCCGATATTGTGGTTATATTGGCGTTACATTGGAAATATTTCCAATAAAACGAGAATATTGTACAAATATTAACGTGAGTTTGGAACTATTTCAATGAAAGCAAATATTGTACAAATATTTGCATTACATTGCAACTATTTCCTAATGAACTACCAATATTGTACAAATATCGGCGTTACATTGCAAATATTTCCAATCAAACGCCAATATTTTACAAATATCGGCCTTAGACGTGTTTTAGAAAAATAGAGAAAAGAAATATCACAGAATATTTACTGAAAGTATTTTGTCATTTCGAAGACTTTGGAGACTTTGTCTTGAAATGTTTCGAATGATATTCCAAATAAAAGCTTTAAGAGTAGGTACTATTGTTAAAAGTTTGCGTTAAGAGATTTGCAAAAGTTAAAGTTATATGATTTTTCACGCACCTCCCTTATTTCGGATAAATTTATTTGAATGAAAAAAAAGAGCTAAATAATTTCTTTGCACTCATATTTGGCATTGATTAAATTATTTGAGGACATACACTAATGTATATTTTGTAATGAAATAATGAATTTTTTTTAAATAAAATACTCCAAATTCCAGAAAGAAATTTTTAATTTTAACTTTCTTTAACATAATGATTCATTTAAAATTTAAAACATAGAAAATTTCCTGATTTTAGATAATCAATATTTAATATTGCAATGTAATTATTTGGATTATTTGAAGACATACTAATGTATATTTTGTAATGAAATAATGATTTTTTAAATTAAAATACTTAAAATTCCAGAAAGAAATTTTGAATTTTAACTTTCTTTAACATAATGATTCATTTAAAACGTATATCATAGAAAATCTTCTCATTTTAGGAAAATCAATATCCAATTATTGCAATGCTGGATTATTTGAGGACATACCTAATATATATTTTGTAATGAAATAATGATTTTTTTTTTTTTTTTTTTTTTTTAAATAAAATATTCCAAATTGCAGAAAGAAATTTTCAATTATAACTTTCTTTAACATAATGATTCATTTACAATTTATATCATAGAAAATTTACTGATTTTAGGATAATCAATATTCATTTATTCCAATGCAATATTTTGAAAGGATTTTAATTAGGATTTTTAAACTATGCTAAAGTCTTTCAAAATTGGTCAAATTTCTATGTTGCAAAGGAATTTAAGAAAAAATTATTTCTATCCATCTTTTATAAAATTTGGGGATAAGTAACTGCTATACTTTTTATTATAAAATGATAAACAAATTACGAAATAATGATGCATATATGAAACTGTTTGAGCAAGAAACTTTGAGCCTGAGAACTTTCAGAATTTTTGTATCTATATTGTGTATATGTTTTGATGTAACAGTGGTAATAAAAACAGGTTACAATACAAAGCTAGAGCATCCACTATAAAGGAGTAAAAAAGTGCAGTGTTAAACTCATATATTAGGTCATCAAGTATTAAAGTCGTGATTACAAAAGTGACAGAATACCAACGGAGCAAACTTCCACCAGTAACAAAACAATAGGATTTTTTTGTGTTATTGATGACAGCAATTTTTCATGAATATGGCGTTTATATAAGATGAAAATTTCTATTAAAATTTACTGGTTGAAGATTTCCCCGTTGGTAATCTGGCCCATTTGTAACACAAGTTTAGTACTTAATGACCTAATAGTACGTTCATTGCGTATCTAAAGCAACACGTGTTCAAATTCCCTTTCAAATTTCTAAACAAGCGTGATTAATAAAATCTCGGAAACTTCCATAAGAAACTGCCAAAATATTGTCACAGAATAAACTAATTTTTTTTTAAATGTTTCAATAATAAAATATTTCTTCACAGAAATCATTTTAACCCTGCCACTTTAGACAGCAGTTTCCTTAAAAATTATCCTATGACATGAAACATTTTTAACAAATGCTATCTTTCCAAAGGATTTTATATTCAATTTGTTCTTTTACTGATCATTATATAAAATACAATTAAAAATTTTTTTAAAAAGAGATATTTTTAGTAGGTTTGCATTTTATTTCTTTAAGTTTACTGCCTGATGAAGGGTATACTTTGTGACTTTCATAATTTCTATATTCTATATATATTTTGATGTAACAGTGGTAATAAAAACTGGTTACAATATAAAGCAGAAAATAAAATCATAATAAATATAATAAGAATATAAATATAGCAAACGTTGATATAACAAGTTGGACTTAAATCTATTCATTTGCTTTATTCAAATTTGCAATGCGAATAAACGGGCAATAGTTAAGAAATTAGAACATTTGGGTTTGAAAACTCACCAACGAGTAAAAAAAATGCCACAAAAAGAGATAAAAACCAGTGCTTATATATCGCAATCAGAATTATGAAACTTACATTTATCTTATTCAACTATTTAAGACTGCTACAATGAAAGATTATTCATTGTAATTATCATATTAGTCATTGTAAGGAAGAGAAAATATAGTACAGCACTTTTTAGCTCACAGGGTATGAAAGCCTGATAACTAATTTGCCCGCAGGTTCTGTATGTACGTACGTACGTAACACGATAATTCTTGATAGAAATATCCCATTTTCTTAAAAAAAATTTTCTAGGATTATTCTGGTAAGTTTTCCTCCTTGACTAGTTTTGGGGTATCATTGGTTAAGTATAAAGGGGGGTGGAGGGCTAATCCCCCATTAATTCAGATAAATGATTTTTTCATGCAAAATTATCCGATTTGCTTCAGATTTGGTATTCTGGTTTATTCTAATAAGGCCCTTCCCTGATTAGATTTGGAGTTTCATTGGTTAAGTATAAAGAGGGAAAATGGGGGAATTAACCACCCTTAATTTGGGTAAATGGGTTTTTCATGCAGTATTACCTGATTTGCTTGAAATATGGTACAGAGATTTATGATGATAAGACGCTTCCCTGATTAGATTTTGAGGTTCGATGGTTATGTATAAAGGTGGGGAAAGGGGGCTAATCCCCCCATAATTTATTTTTCGAGGGGCATTGGAAAAGGGGGCTAACACCCACTAAAGTTATTTTTCGAGGGGCATTATTCTTTGATTATAAGAGTATAATATACAATTAGTGTGAATAGCCTGTGAGCTCAATTCCATCAGTTTAACTGGTCACTTTTCTTTTTTTCAATTCCTACTATTAGTTCACACTCTCCTTATATTTATTTATATATACATTTATTTATATCTACCCTATATATATATAATCGTAAATAATATATAAAACGAATTTATGAAACGGATATATGAAACGAATTTATGAAACGGATATATGAAACGAATTTATGAAACGGTTATATGAATCGACTGATTAAACAACTGATTATGTTTCAGGAGATTTCTCCTAAAATATGGAACACTTTGCGATGAAACTAACACCAAAAATAAGCATTGATCCGCAAATCTCAAAACTGGTATTAAAATTTTTAAATTCGAATTAGTTTTCGAAATATTAATTTTTTTCTAATTTTGTATACATTTTTCTAATGATGACAACACAAATTTTAATCAAACAGACATTTTTTTCATATTTCAGAAAAGGTTGACATGGTAACCTGCTATTGTTGTTTATTTGATAATAAATGTTTATTTACTTTTATTTCTTTTTATAAATTATATAAATTATTTTGTTCTATAATTATTTATTTTGTTCTATAATTATTTTATTTCCTTTAGAAAATAATAGAAAATAATTAAAAAATACGGTACTACTTAGTTATTCCGTCGATCAATTTCGCCAAATTTTATAAATCGCCAAAATACTCGCCAAATTATACAAATTGACATAATTTTTATTTTAAATAACAAAAGAACAAATAAATTAGTACAACATTAATAAATATACAAATAAAAAGTCGAAATAAAAATCACTTGATGACGTAAACACGTGTAACTTGCTTAAAGTCAAGTGAATGAGACATTTACGATCAACCATTATTGGCATTTAATCTTATAGTTTGGCGATAGATTTTTGGTCGACGGGATAATATGTAACTGGTATTTGAAAACGAGGTTTTCGCCAAATTTTCATTAAAAAAAAAATCACGCCATACCTGCTGTTCGTATATGACATCTGGCCAAATATTACCACTCGGAAAAAAAAAATGCTAACTGGCGAGTTGAAAAAAAAGCTATTGGCGAGATTTGCATCCGGCTAGCGTAACAGTACCAAGAATTCTTTGCTACCATGGCAAATTTTATGTACTTTTATTCGAAAAGGTACAATGCAATACAAGGTGCAATATTGGCGCGATTTTTTTCTGACGCCAATGTCATATACGGAACGGGCACTTAACTGGTGCCAAAGTATCGTTATTTTGCTTGATATGGTAAGCCGGATGTTGTTGTTTATGCTGTTGATGCGTTCCCCAAATTGGCGTCGTTAAAAAATCGCGCCAATATGGGACGTATATGACATCTGTGCCAAATTTTCATATGAACGGCGAAGGGATCAGACCGTATTTGTTTATGGCAGTTGATGACTTGAACTATTATATTATAGATGAAATGATGGCGATAGAATAATATTTGGCGACTTATCACCTATGCCTGGCTAACATTAAAGTACCAAAATGGCACCTAGAGTATAAAAAGCAAAGTGTTCCGCCTGGAACTGTTCATGATAGTCACATAACTTAGGCTACTGTTATAGAGATTGTTTTAAAATACCGGGAGACAAAGACTCTGTATACTTAATTTATTTTATTTTAGATTCTTTTCAAATGTTTAACTGATCCTCTTTAATCAAAAACTAAAACAACCTTTGGATGTCTTACCACTGATTCGCCCTTATTTTTTTGCAATCAAAGGGAATCGAATGGGAACCCGTTTACAGGGAGATCTGCACAGCTTTTTTAAGTATAATTCAATCTTCTCTAATATTTTTAAAACCCATGAGATTAGCGTGTTTTTAGATTCTTCGGTATCTGATCGGGGGTTGGCGAGCGTAGCTTGCAGGGGGCAGAGCCCCTAGTATTTATATATTTATATACCTTGTTCAAATTTTCAATCGTTAATAAAATACTCATTGTTCATCCTATCAAGTTGAAATAATTTTTTTTAAACTTGTACTGGATGACAATTGATGTTAATACAGTTTTTTCAAATATTAATTAATTAATTAAATTTTAATTAATTAATTTTAGTTTTGCATGGGAAACAAAATGGTGGCCATTGGTTATTGAAGATCATTGAAAATATTTTCAATGAGGGGTTTCCATAGGGGGACCTAGTTCTGTCGCCCAATACCGGAAATTTTGTCGCCAACTTGGCGATATATCACCAAATTTGGCGGCCAAAATGAGTCGCCAAAAGTGACGCCAACTTGGCGATATCTCTAATATTTCGCCAAATACCCATAGACTTCCATTGTAAACCTACTTGCTTATAGAAAATCAACAAATTGAGATATTTTAATGGAACAAAAACTAATATTAGCTTAAGGGATTATATTAAATTTTTCTTTGATGACCTAAGTAGGAATTGACTTTAAAAACAAAATTTTTATATTACTTGTTATTATTATTATTTTTAACTGAATCATACTGAATGGTAAAGATAACAAGAACTGAATATTTTCCAATTGAGTGAAGGGGTTATCTGACAAGGAAGGTTTCCATAAGCGCATATTCAGAAAAATAGGAAAAAATTGCAGAATGTTCTTCTAACGAGGTTAGGTCTGTTTAAAAAAAAAATTATTGCGGAACCTCGATATAGCGTCCGTAAAATAATAATGAAAATTACGTTTTCCTGGCAATTTATCGCTGGTAGGCAACACAATGAATAAAAAACACTTTTGTGATAAACAAACTCTTTAAGGAAAAACATTTTGCACTCACACATTTTTGTATTTTTGTCGCCAGGGAGCGTTATTAAAAAAAAATCGCAAACTTCAAATTTACTCTAGGATATGTCATACAATATCTTAAACGAAAGACCATGTGCCCAATAATGTTATACTTCATACTCTCCCTACCTCATATCCTCACCTCTCTGTGTCATTCCGATCTATATAAGGATTTAATAATTATGAATTAGCAATTTTGGTTTATTAATTAAAAGATAAAGTGCTTTGAAAGGAATATTAAACGAAACTCTCTGTGCGATCTCTGATCACACTTACCCAGTTGTTAATTTTTTAATTTTTGCACAGGTGATGAAGCCCCAGAGGATCTAAAACAGCTGTATGCAACTTTTATGTACCTTTATTTGTGCTATGTAACGTTATTTATTCTTTCTTAAAATAATTATTGCCATGGAATCAATGACTTATTTAATGACTCAATGTATAAGGAGAGCTCTCTCTCCTTATTGTGCGTATTATATATCTCCTTATTGAGTAACTTTCAAAGTACACTTAAAATTTACTCAGCTAGTGAAATTGTGTACAATTAAAAAACTTCATGAACAATGAAATTATTATTATATAAATATAGAAAATATAATTACATAGGAAAAATATATAGAAAAAATAATCAACTGTTTCACGTTTAAGTTTAAATTCACTAACACACTTTTAAACACTTATTTAATTAGAATTTTCCAAATGCATAAAAATCGTTTGCATTTGGAGTGGAAAGGTACAGCTTGATAGACCGCGCGGCGCGTTCGTCTTTTCGCGCCAAATATTCGAAAGTGTTTTATTCTCAGCAAATAAATAAATAGAATGCTAAATTCATCTTTAAAAAGTTAAACTTAAAATTACACAATGTGCAAATTACTTAAAAGATGAAAAAATATTTTTAAAAAGTGTTAAATTACTTTAATATCCTTAGTACTTTAAAACATATACATAGCCTTCGTCAGAGAATACAAAATTACAAGCGTCTTATTTTAAAATTTCACGTAGTTGGTGTCGAAAGGAGTGAAAGTGAAAGTCAATTTTTAGATCCGGAAAACATCGGGAAAAGAAAAATATGGATATAGAGGGAAGTGGAATATTACGCGTTTTATTATTCTAAGCAAACTGATTCAAATTCTGGGTATGTTGTAGGATAAAACGTCATTACAGTATTTTCTTTAGTAATAATTTCTATTGATTCACGGATAATTAAATCATGATAATTCTTTAAGGGGCATTTAATTTTTATATCTTCGAAATTAACTTGTATATTCCGCTTCTGGTTAAGTCTTGACAGGACTGTTGTTGGCTGGTTTTACTTCAAATTTCTCAAATATTCTTTAATACGATCTTTAAGTTTACGAGAAGTCATTCTTATGTATTCGAGATAAACATTTTCTGTTTTCAGTGGAATTACAACAGTGGAACATATACTCCAGAAACTTTATCTTTCGGGATCGGGTCTATTTTGGCACTAACTAGATCTTTCAATTTTATTGGAGGAGTGGCAATTAAGTTTACGCCTAAGCGAAAATGTGTATGTCTGAGTTTTTCGAAAAGTCCTGGAATGTACTTCATTTTGCAATATCTCCTATTACTCAGGGGAGTTTTTTGTATCTTCATGTGGTTTTTCTGTGAGTTGATTAGTTTACCAATACGTTTTGGAAAACCGTTCTCAACTGCAATGTTTCTAATGGTATTTAATTCATTTTCAAGATGGTTAATAGAGCAAACACTAAATCCTCGCCTAATATAAAAGTTGAACGGCGCAAGTTTGTCTTTGAAAGGCGATGTACAGTCGTGGAAAAAAAAAGTGAACACCCCCTACTAACTCTTCAACAAATTATCGTAGAAAGTTACTGGTACCGAACGATTTGAAATAAAGTCTAATTTTAAATGATGTATATAAAATTTGCTTAGGGGCCCCACTAAAAAAAATCTGCAGAAAATCTATAGGTAATTGGCCCACCAATATGTAGGTATTTGGCCCATTTCTGCAGATATTCTGCAGATATTTTGAAGGTAAAGCTAAATCTGCAAAATTTCTACAGATTTCTGTAGAATTTCTGCAGAAACTAGAGATTTCTTCAGATAATCTTAAAATTATTTTTAGTGGGGGGGGTCATCTACATATTAAAACGAACCCAATACTAATTTTTTTTTTTTCAATGGCAATACCCAATTTTAACGAGATATTTCAAATCTTCGGTTCAAAATATGCCTAACACCAAATTTCAAGACATTTGAATCATAAGTTTTTGAATTATAAGCATTCAAAATTTAGTGCTTCTAATGTTAAATTACATTTTCATATTTTTATTTATATTTTCTGAAATTAGGCTCCTAATGGGCTATTTTTTTCTTTAGAAATAAAACTAATGTGCCCAAACATAAATACGCTGAATTTGCAATTTTTATAATTTTATGATATGAATTATAAATTATGAAATTAATATTCGAAAAAATTATGAATTGCAACCTACAATTTTATTGATGGATTTAGATTTATTAAGTTCTGCTTTATGAAAATCCCAAATTTCACATTTTTCTTCCAAGTAGTTTTCAAATTATGCTTAAAAAACGGCAAAATGATGGTTTAAGGGGCCGTCTATGATTGAAGTGAGTAGATATTTTGAAATTTCTTCTGCTGCCTTGTTATCTAACAGACTGCATTGACTGCTTAAGGTACCTTGATCAAGAAGGCGGCTCTCTCGGTTAGCAATGCAGTACCCAACTTCAATTTAGATACAGCCCTTAAAATATGCTCGTTTTAACATAATTAATTTCTCGGAAACTTATGGTACGAATTGCATAAAAAATTGTTTTTAGGCTAATTGAAGGGTGTAGAGTTCATTTATGCTGTCAGAATTGAGTATTGCCATTGAAAAAAATGAAGTTATGGTTCGTTTTAATATGTAGATGGCCCCCTAAGCAAATTTTATATACATCATTTAAAAGTAGATTTTATTTCAAATCGTTCGGTACCAGTAACTTTCTTCTACGATAATTTGTTGCGGAGTTAGTAGGGGGTGTTTACTTTTTTTTTTCCACGACTGTACTTTCAAAAGGATTGGTGCTGTTAGACTTATTTACTTTACTGTAAACTGTGCACTCAAGTTTGATAAGTTGTTGATTAGCATTACGTCAAGAAATGACAACTCGTTATTCTTTTCTAATTCGATGGTAAATTTTATGTTAGTATCCATATTTTTTATTTTGTTAAGAAATGCATACAATTCAGATAAACCATGATCCCAAACTATGAAAATGTCGTCCACATAACGGTACCATACTGACGGAGTTACGGCGCTGTCTGTTAAAATTCTTTCTTCAAATGGACGTAATTTGAATTCAGCTAAAATACTTGAGCTATAAATTTCATACTATAAATTTCTTCAATAAATTAAATACCATTAGAAACATTGGAGTTGAGAACGGTTTTCCAAAATGTATTATTGATAAACTAATCAACTTACAGAAAAACAATATGAAGATACAAAAAATTCCCGTAAGTAATAGGAGATATTTCAAAATGAAGTACATTCCAGGAATTTTCGAAAAACTCAGACATGCACGTTTTCGCTTTGACGTAAACTTAATCGCCACTCCTCCATTAAAATTGAAAGATCTAGTTAGTGCTAAAATAGACCCGATCCCGAAAGATGAAATTTATGGAGTATATATAATTCCACTGAAAACAGAAAATATTTATCTCGAATACACAAGAATGATTTCTTGTAAACTTAAAGATCATATTAAAGAGCATTTGAGAGATTTAAAGTACAACCGGCCAACAACAGCCCTGTCAAAACTTAATCAGATGCAGAATATAAAAGTTAATTTCGAAGATATAAAAATTAAATGTCCCTTAACCCATTGGGGACGAGCGACCGGTATTCGTGCCGCGTAAGGTGCTCAGAATCAGGGATTATTCTCACCAGTAAAATTTTATTGTAAATTTTGTCTTATTTAATCCGAGGATTTTCCCGATTCAATTAGGCAAAAATTTCTGTTTTTAAAAACCGATTATTAAAGATTAAAAATTCTGTAAAAGACGCTCGTCCCGAAGGGGGTTAAAGAATTATCATGATTTAATTATCCGTGAATCAATAGAAATCATTACTAAAAAAAACACTGTAATGACGTTTCATCCTACAACATACCCAGAATTTGGCTCAGTTTGCTTAGAATCATAAAACACGTAATATCCCACTTACCTCTATAGCCATATTTTCATTTTCCCTATGTTTTCCTGATCTAAAAATTGACTTTCACATCATTTAAGTAATTTGCACATAGCGTAATTTTAAGTTAAATGTTTTATGCTTTTACAGATTTTCGACTGGAATTCCGCCACTAAATTTGACTGATACTTTATTACATATATGAGTAGTTTCAATCAGGGCTGCGGAGTCGGTGAGAAAAAATGGACGACTCCGACTCCGACACAAGGAGTTTTAACAGATTCGACTACAACTCTTTTGCTCAAAAATGGGACTGAGTCCGACTCCGACATCGCAGCCATGCTTGGGAAATGGACGACTCAGACTCTGTGAATTTTAACAGATCCGACTCCGACTCCAACTATAGCTCAAAAATGGGCCCGAATCCAACACCGACTCCGAAGCCCTGGTTTCAATAGTATTCTTTTCAAAATATTCTGAGTATGCGCTTTAAGGAGACCTTCTATGTGACTAAAAGGTCTCTGCCCTTTGTCAATCGAGGTAGCTGAATAGGCGGAGCGTTTGCAGAACTTCCTGCCTGGACACTTTTTAACGCAACTGGAAAACTTTCAGTATATAACGATACGGCAACTAGTTGAATTTTTGAAATGTGAACAAAATTTTGAAAAACCCTGTATAGAATAGATTGAATAAACAAAAACACTGAAATGGACCAATATAAGACTAAATATCGAAATCATCAGACTTGTATGGATGCAGGAACCTTATCCTGGGTTGCAAATGAATCTGATGTTTATTTCTATTATGAAAAACACAATGGGGCAGACACTGCTCTCGCAATATCTGTCTTATTACGTTGCATAAAGAAACCATAAAAAATTCCCTTACATAAAGAAGTGCTGTTACGCAAAAAGAAACGATATAACTTTCTTCGAAGTCTTGTGTAATACTTATCCATTATCATCGCTTCCTGGCTGACATTTTTATGTTAAATTATATAATAAGCCTTTTTTAAGTAGCAAAAGGAAGAATATTAAAATATTTTTTAAATTTTCATCATATTTAAAATGTACTCAACGTAAATATATGAATAAGATATAGAAGTATAATTAGGCCGCAGAAAAATGTAAAAAAGGAGTAAAAAAAACAAAAAAAAAACAGAGAATCCTAGGTGATTTCCGTTTATTTTGAACTAGGGGTTCCAGCACGAGCTTCCTGGGTTACAGATTACAGATGGAAACCTATTTGTTTATTCAACACTCTAAATGATTTTTAGGGTTTCGTACTTAAAAAGTAAAAACTAAACCCTAAAAAAATCACTCCGTGTCTGTCTGTCACAACCATTTTACTCGTAAACTATGGAACGTAGACAGTTCAAGTTACCTGAAGTAATAAATTCTATTAACCCACATATTTATACATTATCAACCGTTCATAAATATATTTAGGAAAAACGTAGAGGGGCTAATTAAGTTACTTAAAAAAAGTCTTTTCTTTGTATATAGTGTGGGGTATCGTGTGAAAGCTTTCGTAACGTCGAACTCAAAAATATATTTCTTTTAATTTTAGGTATTATGTTTTCAGAGATATCTTTGAAAGTTTAATGCCCCCCATCTATTTCCGAATCTACTGAAACTAAAATTATGAAAAAATTAGGGATAGTAGAAGTAAATTTAAACCATGCAGGAAAACTATAACAATTATACTAGGTCACATATATTTTGAAATAAAATCGTATTTATCCGTTACACATAAATTTCGATAAGCGGGCGTTCAGCAAAGATGGTGAGGAGCGATGGAGGTACCTGTCGTCGCAGAAGTATAAAAGGTTGTTGATAATGATGTTCGAAATAACTGTAGATAATTATCCGACATATTAACCTTTAAAGAAACGGACACCCAGAAAGACACTGGTGGCATCCCCTATACGCCATCGGCTATCAAAGCCTAGATAACAACTTTTAATGATATATTTGTATTATGCAATGTCCAGTTACTAATTCATACATTTATTGTGCAGAACCCTCTGTGCGCGAGTAAGACTCACATTCGACAAGTTATTTACATTCAGTATACTTTTTAGATTGCCCATTAACAAAACTAAAATGTATTTTCATTTGAAAAATGTCAATAATTTATTAAAATAAAGTTTTGAAATTTATTAAATCACATACTTTCGTATTAGTCTGGATAAAAAAAAGACATATGACAAATTTTATATACGAGTAATAATTTTTACAACTGGATAAATATGTGTCCGGGCCGGTTCTGGAACCCAGAATCTTTGGCTATAGGATACAATACTCTGCCAACTGAGCTACATTTCCGACATCCTAGGTAAAATAGTGTTTCCTCAGGTAACCATTTGTTAATGACATCTATTCTGTTATTTGAACCAGCTCGACAGCATAAACCGCAGGCAAAAGAACTCCAATAAACTATGGATGCGTAATTACTAGAGTTCGACCAAAAGTTCGGTTACGTTTTGGTTTTCGGTCCAAAAGCTGAGTTTCACTGAAAATTCGTAATCGGGGAAAATGCTGCCAAAAATTCGGCTGGACCGAAGCCGACCGAAACTGTCTGTATTCCAAAAATCTCGTTTTTTCTTTCGGAAATTTTCCTCATTACTCATTGATTTGAGCTGTATCGGCCCAAATGAGTAACTCTTTATTTATTGCTGTGAACTTTTTTCTGTTTATATCAATCATGACTGATTCAAGACGTGACCCCAAATTATAAAGCAAGACATTCATGTATGACTAAACTTTGAAGACGCTTTTCGGGTGCTCATTAAAAGCTGAAGACTTAACAGAAATAGAACAATTTTAGTTTGAAACTGAAAAAGTGCACTTAACAGCAATTGAAAATGTTTAGTTTGAAACAGAAAACGTGTTTCGTTCTTCTCTTTGAGAAAGTTCTTGTATAACAGATGATCATTTACAAAAATCATTGTAAAAGATAAATCGAGGTATACATACTTAAAACATTTTTTAATGAGATAAAATTCTTACAATTAGAAAATCACTAGGGGGCTCTTCCCCCTGCTCACTAACGCTCGCCAACCCCCGTTAATTGCGACACAATTCACACTGGGACCGCTACGCGTCCCTAGCACGCCACTTTTTGCAGCAAATCTAGCCATAATGAGTATAGCATAAATCTTTTTAACTTATGAAATTTTCAATAAAAATTAAGGTAAAAAAACTGTAATTGAAAACTTCGTTTAAATCACAATTAAAAATATTTAGTAGGTGCTGCCAATAAGCATAAATCATTTTAACATTATCAAGTTTACCAATTTTTGAGATGCAAAATAATTAACTGAGAAAAATTGACTTGGAACACAATTAATTTAAAACTCATTTCGCATAATATTGTACAGCAAGGCTTAAATTTATTTCAAAAAACTCTTGTAAAAACACTACCTGATACCAAGATAGTTTAATATAAATCAACAAACACTATCTAAAGTTCATTCGACGTGAAAAATACCATACTGTTTGTTTTCGGAAAGCGAAACCCTCCGCGCTTTTGAGCATGCGTTAGATCTGTTTTGATTTCATCAAAACAGGGATGATCGGATGTTGTTTAGCTGTGTTTTGCTGAGTGCCAATCTTAGTGACAACGTACAAGTGGAGCTTCAGAAATCACCCATCTCAGTGTTAACACTCCTTTGGATAGTAGAATCCTCTCAGAGTTCTAGGTGCGGCTTTCGAAAACGAACAGTATCCCTCAGACACTTGGGAAGTTAACAAAACATAAACAACACGTTTTCTGATGTGTGCAAAAGAAACTTTGGATCAAAAAGCTGATTTTCTGAATGCATCATGTGACCGTAAAACGAGCCAATGGCCATTGCTATTCATACATCTGACAAAATATCGTACTGTGTTTAAAAACAGCTCCTGCTCTGAATTTTAATTTTCTGAATTAGATGTAAACGCCAGTGAATATGACGTTATATTGACAAAATCGTACTAAAATATTTCAGTTTTATATAAACTCTAAAACTGACGACGTCATTGGGATTTCCTGAAAAACCGTTCCTGTGCATGTCCTGGATTTTGCTGCGCTATTTTAAAGTAGGTAATTCCTTCACACTATGAAAAACTTTCCCAGAAATCGGCTGTTTGTTTGAAACAATTCTACCGTGTGCCATGGTTTTAGAGTCCATATGAGAATGAATCTTTTCTTTCAAATATGACATCATTTTCCGCATCAGAACACTTCATCCCTTCTGAGATTATAGTGTCATTTAAATCTTTAAATATTCATTTTAGTTAATTAGAAATGATATAATTTTCAGAAATATTTTATTTTGTGTATACCAAGAATCTTTAAATAAATAGTAAGAGTCCAGTCTATTTATGTGCAGGAATAAGGATCAGGAATATCATCCTCACTCACACAGTTATAGTAAAATATTTTAAGTCATGGATGAAATTGCATCTTGTGTTTTCCGAATGACGTCATTATCTTCATCAGAAACATTTCGTTGCTTACTATGAAAGGTTATCTATTCACTGTCATTTTATTTACACAGACTACTCAATATTATTTCTCAGTAAATAATCTGTGTTCTGCTCTGAAGCGATTAGTGCATAAATAATCTTTGTAATATGTTTACATTGTATGAAAACCTTGATATTTTTCTTTTAAATATGACCCGAGTTTCAGTGGTGAAACCACACTTCTGATTGGTGAAATGCAATAAGGCAAATTAACTGTGTTACTGCGGTTGATGCCAAACGTCAAGCAACAAATTCAGCCTTATTTTAGCGCTACGTAAGATAAACATATATATGACTAGCAAACCCCGCGGCTTTGCTCGCGTAATAATTGAAATATGCATGACTATTTTTTATTAGACGAACACTTTTTGAAATAATTCAAAAATTACAAATTAAGCCACAGTTTGACTAAATTTCATTATAAAAGTGAAATAGACAGAAATGACATTTTAATTAATAAGAAGAACTAAAACTAATTCCAATTAAATGATAATTTAGAAAGTATTTTGAGACTTTTATGCTCATTTCATACGCTCATTTCAGTATTCATTTGAAGTTTTGAATTCTTTGGAAACCATCTTAACACATTTACATCTTAAAATTAACCATTATGTCAAATTCGAAGCTTCTTGTCTAACAGTCTACCACAACTCTGGTGTTAATGGCACCAACATCAAATGCCGAAACAAAGTTGAAATAGAACGTCTCGAAAAATGTTGAAAAGAGACGGTCACCACAAATTTGCCAACATTAACCTTGAAATCGGTTGGTAATTCCTAATACTCTATAGAAAATGGAATTTAGATGTTTTTAATGGCTTTCTTGTTCTTCCTGCTAACCAGGTGTCAGTGACACCGGCATAAAATATAGCCCTTATAGGATCAGGGACTTGATTCGCAACCAATAACTACTGTAATCGGTTTATTATTTACTGAGATTCCATAGAAATCGTAATTTAGGGCACGTTTAGAATGATTTTCGCTCTTTCCCTTCTCTTCACCCCTTTTTAATTTCGAATTTATTTTCGACTGTTCTTAGAGGACATTTATATTTTATAAGTAACTACCGTGCTATATTTAAAGTTTCTAGCCTCTTCAGTACCGCAGAATCGCAATTTAGAATGTTTTTTGCTCCTGCAACCCTCGACATAAAATATAGCTTATGTTTGAGCAGGTTCTATCACCATCAATTTACAACCATTATGCTTGAAATCGGTTTCGTATTTGATACGATTGCATGAAAATCGTTATTTAGAACGCTTATAGAACGCTTTTCCCGCACTTCATCCTTTTAAATTTGGAATTTTCTTTCGACAATTCTTAGAAAGCATTTGGATCTTTGAAATAATTACCATTCCAAATTTAAAGTGTTAGACCCCCTCAGTAACACAAAAAACGCAATTTAGAACATTTGTTGCTCCAGTAACCCCACAGGTGGTAGTGACAATAACGTAAAATATAGGCTATATTGGAGCGAGGACTGTCACCATTAATTTGAAACCATTACTTTTAAAATCGGTTGGGTACTTTCTGAGATTGCGTAGTAATCGCAATATAGAACGTTTTTCGTCCATTTTCACCCCTTTTAAATTTCGAATTATTTTGGAAATGTTCATAGAGATCATTTATATCTTATATGTAACTACCATGCCTAGTTTCAAGTTGCTAGCTCCTGCAGTATTACCAAAAATGCAATTTAGATCGTTTTTTCTCCTTCACCCCCTTATGGGGTAGTGGCAGCGACATGAAATACAGCCTATGTTGGAGCGAGGGCTATCACCATCGTTTTCACACTATTACTTTTTAAATCGGTTCGGTACTTCTGCGATTGCGTAGAAATCGCAATTTAGAAAGTTTTTTATAACGATTTTCGCTCATTTTCACCCTTTTAAATTTCGATTTTCTAGGAAATGGTCTTAGAGATCATTTGTAACTTATAAATAACTGCCCTGCCTAATTTTAGGATTCTAAGCCCTTCATAGTAACACAAAAATCGCAATTTAGAACGTTTTTTGCTTCTGCAACCCCCAGGTGGTAGTGATACCGACATGAAATGGAGCCTATGTTGGAGCAGGCGCTGTCATCATCAATTTCCAACCATTACTTTTGAAATAGGTTAGGTACTTTCTGAGATTGCGTAGAAATCGCCATTTAGAACGTTTTTTAGAACTCTTTTCGCGCGATTTCGCCCCTTTTAAATTTCGAATTTTTTAAGAAATGTTATTAGAGATTCTTTATATCTTATAAGTAACTATCATTGTAAATTCCATGTATCTCGGCCCTTCACTAACACAAAAATCGTAATTTCGAACTTTTTTTGTTCCTGCACCCTATTTAGGGATAGTGGCACCGACATAAATGTAGCCTATATTGGAGCAAGGGTTGTCATCATCATTTTGACACCATTTTTTAAAAATTGGTTTGGTACTTCTTGATATTGCATAAAAGCGCCATTTACAACGTTTTTTAAAACGCTTTTTGCGCATTTTCAACGCTTTTAAATTTCGAATTTTTTAAGAAATGTTCTTAGAGATCATTTATATCTAATAAGTAACTACCATGCCAAATATCATGTATCTCGGCCCTTCAGTAACACAAAAATCGCAATTTCGAACTTTTTTTGCTCCTGCACCACCTTTAGGGGTACTGGTACCCACATAAAACGTTGCCTATGTTGGAGTAAGGGTTGTAACCATCATTTTGAGACCATTATTTTTGAAATCGGTTTGGTACTTCCTGAAATTACGTAAGAATCGCCATTTAGAACGTTTTTTAGAACGCTTTTCGAGCATTTTCACTCCTTTTTAATTTCAATTTTTTAAAGAAATGTCCTTAGAGATCACGAGTATCTTATAAGTAACTACCATTCCAAATTTCATGTTTCTAGCCCTTCAGTAGCACAAAAATCGCATTTTTAGAAAGTTTTTTGCTCCTACACCCCTTTTGGCCAGTAGCACGGTCGTAAGATATAGCCTATGTTCTAAGTTGGACTAACACCATCATTTTGATACCATTACTTTTGGAATAGTTTCGGTAGTTCCAGAGTTTACTTCCTACAAATAAACAATTTTTACCTCTTTATAATCTTAGTATAGATGATTTTGTATCTTTGATGAGTTGATTACATTTTATTTTATATGAAATTAAAAAGTTTTAGTCAGAGGCACAGAGAGTCAACTTGTGCGACATGTATAATTATACGTATAACTAATTAATAATTATGTATATTTATGTATGTATAAATTACTTTTTAAAACTTCTTGGGACATTTTCGTTTTCGGTTTCGTTATCTGCCGATAATAGGAAGATTACCGAAATTCGGTTTAGATTTCGTTTTTGGCCTTGAAACATTTTCGGTCTATCCTTAGTATTTACACTTTTAATTATTTTTAACACAATCAACGGGTTGGCAAGTAAATCATACGAGTAGTAATTTTTCAAACGAAGTTAAAATGTGTCCAGGCTGGGATTCGTAACCAGAATAATTGGCTTTAATTGGAAATGCTGTTCAATTTGAGCTATGCGGATGACATCCCAGCCAAGGCAATATTCACTCAGACAAACATTTGGTAATGGCATCTGTTTATTATTTGAAAGAGCTCGAAAAAATATGTCGCAGGTAAAGGAACTTTATTAGACTATGGATGCGTAATTACATTCAATTTTTTTAACACTATCAACTAATTTTCAATGAAATCATACAAGTAGTATTTTTTTTTTCAAATGAGTGAAAATACCTCTATTCTGAGACTCTAAATATTGGTTTTAATTGCAATGTTCTTCAGTATTAAGGCATCGGGAAGTTTTCCCAATAAAAACAGTGTTTATACAGACAACAATTTGGTAATGACATCCGTTCCATTATTTGAAAGATTCGACGAAATAAACCGCTGGGAAAGAGATACGAATAAACTATGGATGCGTAATTACACTTTACTGATTTTTAACACAATCAACTTATTGGCAAGGAAATCATACGAGTGGTAATCCTTTCAAATAAGTGGAAATGTGCCCAGGCCGTGAGTATAACCATAGAACCTTTGGCTTTAATTGCCAATGCTCTTCCAATTGAGCAACCTGTATGATATTCTAGCCAACACAATCAGCCAGTATACTGAGTGAATTTGGGGTTAGATGGGATGTTGTTCAGATAGCTGAACTGGAATATCTTAGGCAATTACAATCGAAGTTTCTGGGTTCAAGTCCGGTCTTTGACACATTGTAACACATTTGGAAAAATTAATACTCATATGATTTCCTCTCCATTCAGTTGATTATGTTAAAAATAATTAAAGCTTTCTATATGTCACAAATGGCAGAAAATGTACTATAACTTTGCATTTCTTTAATAATTGTCTCAAATCTAAATTGAACAGCACTGTAAGTATTCTAACATAAATATATATTACAGAAATATTATATGCGATATGTTAGATAACATCTTAAATTTGTGTGTACCTAATGTAAATATTAGATCTCATCTTTCCAGTTGCAAATTTTCTTTTTCGAAAATACAACAGATATTTAAAGAATAAAAACATTAACCCATTAAAAACTGAAGTTGCGTTTTCGCAACATTATGTTTGTGATTTTTTTATTTTACTGTTAATATTTTGGTCAACAAATTTACTATCATATATTGCATATACGACTTTTATTTTTAAGAAAAAAATTATTAATTGATTCGAGTTGTAAAAATTAGAAATATAAATGAAATAGTACAGAATGTTTCGAAAATTTTTATTGATAAATTTCGGATTATGTTCATAGATGCACTAGAAATAATGAAATAAAATTCAGCAATTCCAGATACATAAACTGTAGCAGTCAAAATTATAACTATATGCAGTAAATGTAACGTAATGCTACATAGTACATGCTTCAAAGATTATCAAGGGCAAAAAATGTAGTTGATTTTTACTGACGTTGCGTTTTCGCAAAACATCATATCTCACATAAAAATAACAATAAAATTGTAATATAGCTTTTTTTTATCTCTAGATTATCATTAATATGTATAATTTTTTTTTTATTTTATTTATGTCAAGCATAATAAAGTGCGTTCCTTAATGAGTTAATCAAATACATACAGGTTGTAGGCTAATCGCAAAATCCGGTTCTTGCAAAGAGCCCGGCTAATTGCAAAATCATATGCCGTTTTCCAATCGGCCTGATATTTTTCAGGCTTACTGCAAAGAGCCTAAGCAGCTTTAGGCTAATTGGGAAATGATCATTTCTTTCTCTATCAGCCTGATATGTTTTCAGGATTTTTGCGAAGAATCCCGGAAGAGTTAGGCTAATTCGAAATTATCCATTTAATTTCTGAATCAGTTTGATGTTTTTTTAAGACTCACAGAAATGAGCATATGCAATTTTAGGCTAATTAGAAATGACCCAAAAATGACTACTGATGACCACGTGTTTGTCCAAACAACCTAGATTCATCAAGGTTTATACCGATATGTCCAATATAGTAAATGATTAATTATACATTTAGTATAAAAAACCGGAGGAGGAATTTAAAATGCTTATAAAAATGTATAAGAAAACTGTCATTGACGGATTTCTCAGCTGAGTGTCCAAGATTAGTGAATATCGTAAGTCTCCGGCGTATAAATCACGTCTCAAATAACTTCTTACTTAATAAAATGTAACTTATTTCTAATTTCTACTTATTTGACGTTGTTTATTAAGTAAAGTTTTTGGTTTAGAACAGACTTATTTTAGCCGCTGCTTGTGCGCCAGAAATTAAGGTACTTCATTTTTACCGACTTCAAAAAGGAGGAGGTTATCAATTCGACGCGTATGTATGTTTTTTTTTTATGTATGTTCACCGATTGCTCCGGAACTTTTTGTCCGATTTATGTGATTTTTGTTTTAATTGAAAGAGGATACTCTCGAATTGGTACCACTTCCGTTTCATCAAAATTGGTTGAGTAGTTTTTTAGTAATTCAATAAAAACCAATAAAATGAAGGATTTCACCCAAATTATCTTTCATTGTTGTAACCGGTTTCTCAATCATAAGAATAAAACTAGGTATTCATATACGTTAGCGCTAAGTTGTCGCAAAACTTTGCGTAGTTGCGTGAATTATCGCCAAATTTTGTGACCAAAATAAGTCGCCATAAATAAAGCCAACTTGGCTGTAACTGACTAATTTGGCGATATTCCCATTCAAATTCTGTAATGGATCTTCCCCAATCTGTTTCTTCGCATTTTCTAATCGACATTCATATTTAAAATTCTCAATTGGCAATCGCATTCAAAATAGTAATTTAATATACATTTATTAAAAATACACCATTATTTCAAATGCTAAATAATACAGAAGCAAACTAAATACAAAACAATAATTTAGTATATAATAGTTTAGTTTAATTAAACACATAACATCAGACTGGCGGCACATAATATATATATATATCTATATAATATTGGTACTTCTTAGTTATCCTGTCGACCAAATTACTGTCGCCATATTGTAAGATTTAATGCCAATAATGGTTTGCCATTAATTAATTAATTGTAAGATTAAATGCCAATAATGGCCAATAAAACCATTAATTCGACGTTTTATTTGTATTTTTATTAATGTTTTACTAATTTATTTATTCTTTCGTTATTTAAAATAAAATTACGTCAATTTGTATAATTTGTCGAGTGGTTTGGCGATTTATATAATTTGGCGAAATTGGTCGGCGGGATAATTAAGAAGTACCATAATATTATATACATACCTATATTTTATTATATTAAACAGTTATATGTATGAATGCTTTTTGATTGCCTTTAATATTTCCACAAGATAACATTAATGATAACTTTCCTGTATAGGGGCCTTGGAGAGAAAATGAAAATTTCACGCATATTTTCTGACAACCTATTAACTGTCTCGGTACTACTTAGTTATCCCGTCGACCAATTTCGCCAGATTATATAAATCGCCAAACCACTTGCCAAATTACACAAATTGGCATAATTTTTATTTTAAATAACGAAAGAACAAATAAATTAGTATAACATTAATCGAAATACAAATAAAACGTCGATATAAAAATCATTTGATGACGTAAACACATGTATCTTGCTTAAAGTCAAGTGAATGTGACATTTACGATCAACCATTATTGGCATTTAATCTTATAGTTTGGCGATAGACTTTTGGTCGACGGGATAACTAAGTAGTACCACTGTCTCATATACACAAGTAAGTTTTTCAATATTTATAAATTTATTTATTGTAAACAACCATTTGTCTACTTTTATATATGCAAACAGAAGTTGAGCCAAGATCCCTATGCTGCTAAAGTACAAGATAAACAACATAGAAAGAAATAAAAGGAGTTACTCTAATTAGTATTACAGGCGGCATTGTTATGCTGCGGTGTATTTACATAGCACAGAACTTAAACATCAGTAGGCATAAGCATAATGGCGAAAGCAAATCAGTGAGTTACGCAGTCATGAAAACATTTGAATTGTATCAAGAAATGAGAGCAAGTAAATTTGAATCAGATTGCCCGATAAAAGCAAAAAGTGTACGATACTAACAGCAAACATGGTTTAAAGGAAATGCGAATATCATAAGTTGCTTCCGTAAGTTCTATATGTTCTATATGTTTTGCAGCACTATACTCACTAAAATACGTCAGTTACTAAGCAGACCAATGACACGTTAAACAAGACTATTAAATGAGCATGACGATGAATTTCTAATCTTCCGTAATCGAGCCCACAGTTAAGGCTAGCGTGAAACAAAAAATATATCAGCAGCAATTGGTTTAATGTAAATGTGGGTATCATAAAATATTTAATTCGCAAAACGCTTAAATGCACCAAATCATATTAGCTCGGAAACAACAATTGGCAGTGGACGCAATAACGGTAGATTACTTAATAGTTTTAAAATATCCACTGCCCAGTGTATTGCAAATGATGATGCAATAAGAAGCATAAATGCCTAAGTGAGTTAAGCTGATTTTGTCAAGAAAGATTACAAACAAAAATAAACAAAATGCTGTCATGATGCAATGAGTTCTCAATTTCTCTATCAGAATCTTTAGATTTCGCGAAAGATTAAGCAAATAATTTAAATGATGAATAAAAGTACCATGCTGAAATGCTTAGCATGCATTTAAGCACATTGGCATTGCGTATACATTACATATTGGCACTTGCATAATATCTCTATATAAGAAAACATTAATGCCATCCAAAAATAAATTGTTTTTAATTCTTGAAACCTCAAATGAATTATATATAAATTCTCTTTTGACACCATAGAAATTTCATCAATGACCAGCCATTTGAGGGAACGCTATTTAAGACTTTCCCCCTGTAGTCTTTTCACGATCATTTTTTGATAAATTATTCGGTTGTCATGTACCCTAATGGCTCCTGGTGCATGTAAACTCCGTCGATAGATGCGAAGACCCAGAATTTACCTATGAATTATACCTCTCAGGTGCTTTGCCAATATGAATGTCTCGTCATCTGATTAAGCTTCTAAATTACGAGATCAACATGAGTAGCAATGCGCAGGTGCTAAACAACAAGATATAAATGTTAAGTAACTGGCATAAAAATGTTCATAATTAAGAAACAGGCACTGCCGATAGTAAAACGATCTAGGCGTTCATCAGGTTTATTGCCGCTACGTGGCGATTAGGTGGTCTCCCACGCCGATGCCAGGTATCAAACCCGTTCATCTAGGACAACCCGGAAGATAAGGGCCTGGTCATCGGTTAGAAAGTATGAAAAATAAGTCATTGGGTCTCTCTTCTCTATTTTATAGAGCATTTTTAGTAAGCCGAAGAACTTTTTTATTGTCAGTTTCCAAAGTTCGATATTTTTTCATGCCAGCCTCTTGTCGTTCTACCCATGTCCAAATAGAGAAACAAAAATATTTAATTAAAAAATAAAGCTATTAAATCTGAAGAAGAATAAATGTAATATATATATATAAAGAATTTTCATAAAAAACCTGTGTTATTAATGTACACACAAATCTGGACAAAAGTATTTACTTATCAAAATAACATCTTTAAAAGTCCGTAATTTCCTCCAAAAGAATCATGCAAAAATTGTAACTCAAAAAAAAGCTAAAAAGTGAAAAATAAACTTTTTTACCAAAAATAAAACCGACTTCAAAAACTACTACAAAGTAAAAAATAATTTTTTTACATAATAGTTAATAAGAAATTAAATTAAGAGCATTGTATTTACCATGCGTATTATTATATTTATGTACATTAATTTGATTTTTTGGAGTCGTTGCCAGCCAAGCCAAGTTCAAAATTAAAATTGTTTATCCAATACAAATCGTAACAAGATTCAGCAAAACCGTTTAGGAAAAAAATTCCATTCTCAATCAACTCTGACACCATCCTGCATTTGGAAATCCGTGTTTGGCTACGATTTTTTTTTACATAATAGCCTGTATAAACGCATTAATTTTACAATAACCCTTAATTTAGCACACATAATTACAACTAATCTCACTTGAAAATACACGTTTATAAAATCAGATGAAATGTTTCAAAAATGGTAAAATTCAAATTTTTTAACTAAATAACAAATCGTAAAAAACTCTTAGATATTTGGATGTGTGTCTGTTGGATAATTATACTTAACTTGGCTTGGCTGGCAACGACTCCAAAAAATCAAATTAATGTACACAAATATAATAATACGCATGGTAAATACAATGCTCTTAATTTAATTTCTTATTAACTATTATGTAAAAAAATTATTTTTTACTTTGTAGTAGTTTTTGAAGTCGGTTTTATTTTTGGTAAAAAAGTTTATCATTTTAAGAGTACATTTTTCGCAAAAACCCCATGCAGAAAAATCAATAAAATTTTTAGATAAGGCAGATTTTTAATGTTTTTTCAGCAGTATATAGAGAACATTAGATTCAGAATGGTACTATTTATAAAATTTGTGTAACAAAACTTGATCTGGCAATGAAATCTGCAGATTATGCAGATTATTAGTGTTTTCCTAATTTTAAGTAGAGAAATTGGTTGCTTAAGAAAAGAATTATAAAAAATATATTAGAAAATTTTTGCAATAATTGAATCTGCTAAAGAAGCATATTTTGGTATGTTTTCGCAGCATTACGCAATGCAAATAGGGTCTTAAATTCAGACACATATGGGACTGAAAGAGAAATTCAGACACTTAAGTGTTAGATGTTTTAAATTAAGACACTTAAGTGTCTTACTATGATCAAGGCATAAACACTGTAAATTGAAATGGCTGAAATTCAGACATATAAGCGGCTTAAAAGGGAGTGTTCAATTTTCAGGTATTTTAAAGTATCTTAAGTTTAAGACACTTATATGCGTCTGAATTTAAGCCATTTCAAACGTCTGAACCACATCCATGTTGGACCCACGTTTCATTTGTCGACAACTGGCAGACATTTTTCACTTTTTATTTGTAAGCATTGTGCACTATAAAAAATACAATAAACTCTCCGTAAGGTGGACTCTGTGTAAGACGGAAATCTGTTTAACTCGGAGAGATTATCAAGTACCTGCGAATCCATAGACTTAGAGTAAAATTTGTCTCAGGCGGAATATTGTCTACTGCGGCTAAATTTTCTCAGTCCTGATAGATTCCGCCTTAGACAGAGTTTACTGTATATCTATATATAAACCGTTAATTTATGTAAATTGCACTCTCAATTTAGACGCTGGTGCTATTTACACATTTTAACCCATTGAGCGTTTCAACAGATTGTAAAAATGTGTGTTAAAAAGGACTTGAATAGCAAGAAAAAACTTGTTCAAAAAGCAGAAGGGGTTATGTGATTTTGTAGTTCAAAAGTGCTTAGGGATTTTTTTCTTTCCCCTTCTTTCTATCAGTGAATGATTGAGTAGGCTGTCCACGGAGGCGGGATGGGCGTTTAACACTATTTGACTAATAGCTTTCGAAAAAGATGTCTGGTTAATCCCGGACAACATAACGGTTTTCACAATACAGGTCTCTCTTCCTTCTGGTTTGAAATAACAGGGGTCGTATGTGCCCTGACATTTCAAGACCAGAAAATTCTTCCGTACCCGTAATCTTTTTATAGAAAATCGCTCCTTATATAAGTCGAAATTTTGCTCGTTTAAGCTAGATTTATTTTTATTTTAAAACACTGGTATTTGTCCTGAAAAATTCTCCGAAGCGTACGACCGTTGATATAATGTTTGAATCTAGTATAATTTGTTTTGTGTGCTATTAAATTTTATCTAAATTTGAAAAGAATTTATATCTTCGTAATAACAAGACGTTTCATTTCCTCTAAATGCATCTTTTTCTGAACAGTTTCTGCTACATAAACTTCGAAATTTAATTAATTTGTAATGATTTAATTATGAAATTAGACCGGAAGTAATCGATTTTATTAATAGATTTAAATTTTATATAACGTACATATATCGCTAAATCTCACTCTACAATAAATCACAATTAAATGTTTAGTACAGCATACCATGGTGCTCGCTTTTAGATACTGTGATTCCTCGTATCTCAATTTCAATTTATGTTAATATTATTTGAATTTTCTTTTATAAATAATAATAATAATCTGTCGTTATACAAGTTAGTGTAATATCTGCTTTCTTTGCTTTCCTGTGATATAAATCTAAGAGAGCTGATATATTTTACGTTATCCTGATGAATATACCAGTTGAAAATACATTCAAATATTCCAACCCCCCCCCCCCCCTACAAAAAAAAAATGCGATTGTTATATAATATTTCAAATGCGCATTCAAAATAAATGGAAAAAATCTTCTTCTAAATGATAATCCCTCTAACTCATTTTTTGCGAGCAATAAAAGAAACAGCTTTTTTATAAAGTACGCTATTTCTTATATTTAAATCATGTTTACAGATGGTAAAGATATAGTACTTAAGTATTACAGAATTAATTAATCAGTAACATTACACGGTACCACTGTATTACAATAAAAATGGTCAATACGAGATCGCTCGGTACGAAAGCAAATTCTGTTTCAGACGGGTTTTACTAGGTGTAATTGTGTAATATTTCGTATTTGAAAATATAAAATTTTCCGTTTAAAGCGGGATTATGTTATACATAGATTCCATTCTTACAAGTTTTATTGTAATTAATTAGTGATCATAGTTTTGCAGCATTAATGAGATATAGATGTAATACTACTTCCACATATGTATAGTATTACTGATTAAATGGGGGTTTTAATTTTAACAATGAAACCCTTTAAGACGGAATGGCAAAGGACAATATAATTATTTTGGATTAGAATTTTTTAAGGAACTTTGGATTTCTTTTTAAGGCAAGATTCTGCTTAATACAGGTATTACTATGTATAAATAGGCAAATGGAGAGTCTGCATAGCAATATACAAAATAAATGTACTTTTGCAAGTTTCATAGTAATAAAATCGCCTTTTTTTCGGGTGCCCTTTTTCTCTTTCCCACCACCTAGGAGAAATAATTACATTTAAAATTTTCGTATAACAGGAATTATTTTCCATACTAAATATATTTTCCTACACAAAATGAGAAAAATACAATCAATTTCAAATGCCTGTGAAGTGTTATCCCCCCCCCCCCCCCTCTCACTTTATCTCCCATAAGGAGAGAAAAGTGATTTATACTTTACAATAACAAAATTCGCAACTCCGTGGAACACAAGTTGAATATTCTTAGACTAGATGGAAACTAAGCACTATTTTTATAATTTCGGAATATATTCATGTATTTTTCTTTATATTTAGTACAGTAAGATTCAGTATTATATTTTCTAATTCTTTGGAGAAATTGAAAAAGAATATCTGTCAAAAGAAGCAAGAGCTAAAAATGATGCGTGTAGCATAAATTAACATTTTCAAATACATTCAGAAAATTGAAACAAAACTTTACAGCTTATTACGGAGAAAGATGATGTCTAAATAAATAAATTAGAAAACGCATAACGCATTTGCAAATCCATTTTCTGCAATTGCAATCAGTAGTCAGAAAAATATCTATTTTTTTTTTTTTTTTTTTTTTTTTTTTTTTTTTGTGCAGCCCTGTCTATGTTCTATATCTTTGTATGTATGCTACATAGTATGGAAAAATTTAGTTCAGCATGAAAATTTCCATTCTGCAATTTCTGAACGGGAATGTATTTGAGATAGTGTAGCGCTGTATTTGATCTCTAGAATTTATAATCACTATGTAATAGGAAAAAATAATAATAACAGTCAAATTTTAAAAAGCGTACTACAACTGATAACGAACATTTAGCAATTATTGTTCATAGGCCAAATTTGTTTGTGTGTCCCTGAAAACGAAATACAAATTCTATGCGCACTATATTTTACGTTAATCGCCTTGCAGTATACACCTCAGTGATGTATTTAAATTCCAATATGTTTAAAATAGCGTAATATCATTTAACCACACCACACATGATTTTTCCATTCTCCGTAATGTGACGGCATTATTTTGAGTGTCCTTGTAAATGAATGTAGCGAAATCTACACGCTTCATTTTCAATACTAAACATGCCAAAGTAAACACAAATAACATATATCGATTTCATGAAAATTGGACTATATTTACGCGAGTTAGAACACGGACAGATTGCGGACAGGAGGAAAAATAGACAAACCGAATTCATAAACGCTTTTCAAATATGCTGGAAAGAGTTTTAAAAAAATCAAATGCCATTTTTATCCCTTTTTACGATTTATCCTTTTTTAAAGTTTTAGGATTTGGATGAGGCCAATTTTAATTTTCCTTCTCAAGATATATTTTTTATTTTTCCATTTATTTTATAAACAAATAGTATTATCTCTGCATATTTATATGTATGGAAACTTTGAAAACTTTCACCAGCATAAAAAATAAAAGTTTATAAAAATATGAACAAAAAATCATATTTCAACACTTTCCAACACATCTATCTATAAAACTGTAATGAATCTTTACCATTAAATAAGGTGCAGGAAGATATGTGAGTAAAAGGTATGGAAAACATATAACACATTTAGAAATCCAGTTTTAGCAATTACCTTCTAATAAAAAAATAGTCTATACTTTGTAGCCTTATTTACGATCTATAGCATACAAATTATTTAGCATTCTAAAACTTATTTCATTTAGAAAATTCACTTGTAGCCAATTTCGCCAGTAGAAAAGAATGCTCTCGAATTCTTTTGCACGACCCTGTATATTATCTAATGATTTTTTACACAACACATATTATGCTCAAATTTAATTCAGATAAAGACGTATAACACGATTTAACTCGCACTTCCAGCAGCCCCACCAGTGGCTGAGAGGTTCTGCTCTCGAAGTTGGTAGACGGGAGGTGCTGGGTTCGAGCCCAATCGCGCCCGTCGACCTAACCGTTCGGAGTTTTCATGGTTTTCTTCGAGCCATGGATTCCCATGCGTAAATACGGGTTAGGTTCCCTTAGAAAGACCCTCCCTGGCACCCCCTCCCCTGGGCCTGTATCCCTCGTGCAGATAATTGGCCGTCAAAAATCAACCAACCAACCGCACTTCCAGCAATTACGCACCCAAACGGCAATGTATTTTGTTGGTTTGCGTATTTCTGTATATCAATTTATTTATGTTCAACAAACTTCTATTGGTATACAAATATAGTTCAGCGAGAAAATGCATCACGCAATGAAAACTATTCTCTAAAGAACTTCCATAGTCTGTAATGCTTATATTTTTTTTCTGTGTTTCAAGTAAAGCACACGCTAAGCACGGGTATCTGTTCTTCCAACTCGCTACTTCGATAGCTTATGTATAAGAACAACGAGTTTTATATGTTTATGGAAACTTTGACCAAGGGTAGTCTTTAGGGTGAGAAGAAAGAGAGGGGGGGGGGACATAAAAAACTTTATATACAGATATTTTAAAGGGGTTGAAATAAAATGTTGACTAACAAAGGAAATTTTTATCATCTTGTTCTTTACAATGTAGAAGAGGGCAGAGTTAAAGAGGTCGTGGGTGGGCGTGGGATCTAACAAAGTATGAGTAAAAATTTCAGTATTTAGTACAAAAGAAACACAATTTAGGCAATACATTGCATAAATAAAAATGTTTTACAAAGATCTTTTAAAATAAATTTTAATATATAAAGTTATTGGTTATGGTAATTCATTATATCTATATCTATATCTATATCTATATATATATATATATATATATTACATATATATGGTCAGATCCCGACTTATGTAGGCGCAAGCGGGGAAGCTGCCCCGGGCCGCCCTTTTTAGGGGACTCCAGGGAATCCTTTTTAGGGAATAGTCAGAATTTTTATTTAAAAGGTGCCAAATGATTAAAATTAAACAAAAGTGACCAAAATTCATATATTTTCAAACATTTAAGAAGGAAGTGCGGTCCCCATTCCTCCCTCCGCTTCCAGTACCCTCTCCACCTACGCAAATATCATTAGAAAACTAATGATTAATATTTTATTATGACAATTTAGTATTCTATTGTTTTCAAAATAAATTCTTTATTAACGTTTTTCTCGTACGCAGCAAGTTAAAAACAATAATTATAACCAATTCGGGACATTTTCTTTTAGACATCTTATAACGTACGTAGATAAGCAAAGTAAAAGTTTGCAAAGAAATATTCGTATCAAACAATCTGTAATTTTTTTTCTACTACTATCCTACTAGTGTTTTTTCTTAAAGTTCTGATTATCTTTTTGTGACACTCTGTATACAGAGGAAAACAGTACCGGATATAAAATTTATGCATATAATACAATATGTGTGAAGTTTAGTACTAGCTACTTCCATATTATTCACAAAAAATCTATAGATAGATAGATAGAAGAAGGAGCCCCAAAATGATTCTTGCCCCGGACAACCTCCCCCCCCCTCCTCCCCATAGCCTAAGTCGGACCCTGCCAGTATATGGTGGTTAATTAATGCTCTTCCACCTGCCCTACTACTAACTTTTGTAAATATTATTTGGATGCAAAAGAAAAAAAAAATGCCCGTTCACCAATAAAAACTTTGACACATTCAGGAATTAATATATAAATGTAAAAGCTTGGCAAATGCAGGTATGACAATGATTTGGGACAAAATGTTTTGTTTTTCTTTCACTTTTTCTTTTTTCCATTTTTCGACAAATAAATTACTTGAGAATTACAAGCGTTTTCCTATTATAACTTTTATCGGGCTTCCGTATGCAGAATTTTTTCTCAAAACGCCAAATTCAACAGCATTTTCTAAAAGACCTCCTTCCTATGTTTATCGAAAAATGGAAAAAAATTGTTCGACTTTATAGTTTTTGAATAAGAGCACCTGCCAATTCCATGTGTTTATGAACAAAACTCAATTCAGGAATGTGTCAGAAAAAAATCAATTTGGAATATTATGCAGTTTTTGTACGGGGCATTTACCCAGAGCCCCCCAAAATTAGTGTCACAAACTCTGAAGCAATTGCAATAAGTTGGATTTATATGATGTAACAATTATCAGTCAGCATGAGAAGGAAAGAAATCAACATTTATAATAAAATATATTTGTGATCTCCAAGTAATCTATAATTAAAAATGGATATTTAAATACGGTAAAATAAATGTACATTATACTGTATTACTGTAGTTTAATGCATTAAAATAAATGTTTTCTTAGTTTAATTCTCATGGTAACGAAATGAATAGTTCAGTCATCAAAATCTAGGTTTTAACTTTTTTTTTTCCATTTTCAATACATTAATTTCATCATGATTATTTTAATCATATTTGTAATGTAGTATTAGCATTAATTCCTAACTGGCAGATAATGCTTTCGTTTGCATTATTGTAAGAATCTTTTCGATAGTGATTCTTCCCTGTTTTTAAAGACATGCACTTACACTTTATCATATCTACTGCTTTAATTGCATCCATTCTATTTATATTTTTGAATAATTCGATACTTGTACTGTCCATTGGTATCTTTTTAAACAATATGCAGTTACACTTGAATATTTTAGGGTAATTGTGAACTTGGGGCGCCATCGCGACAAAGTCTAGTACTGCTCTTCCATCTGACCTTCGTAAATATTTCTTGTATTGCCGTGAAATCGATATATGATATGGAGGCGTGTTCACTATTGGAAATAGTGAGTGCGGTTTTTATTGTTGGTTTACATGAGTGTATAAAATTATTTGAATAAACTCGAATTATGGTCTAGGTCGATATCTGCTTGTAATACTTTTTTATAGTGTATATTATTCCAACCATAATAACTGATACACATTGCTAATGTGCACTGCAGTCTGTTTCCCATTAAAAAATAATAGTAATAATAATGCGCGTAGTGTTTACTAATCATTAACAGAGGAATTCCAAGGCAACCGAAGAACAGTGTACGAAAAAATGACGGTTGAAAAAGGGTACTTTTGTAAATATTTAAAATATTTGTTAGGAAAGGGTGAATTGCTGAAATTAAAATAATTTTAATATGTATACAGAAAACTGTCTTATTTTGAAGTTTGGTTTTCGCACTCGAGTTCAAAATTTAATTATTTTCATTATATCTTCCTTAATTTTTCAAATGGGGAAAAAAAAAGTTTTTACTTTCCAGTTTTTTTTTTTCGCATGTGTGTGTAAAAATTTATGTATGTAAAATATCATGTGTGTATTCAAATTTCCATTTCTTTAAAAACTGTTATTCTATATAGTTTTTTCACCAGAAAAAATATTTTAGAAACTCTTTTAAAAATCGGTTCAACCCGAACCGGGCCCGCTTTAGCCAAAACCTAACCCGAAGCCGAAATAATGGATATCGACCCGATTTGCTGCAAAATTGTAGAAGTTAATCCGACTTCCGGCAAAAAAGGAAAGTTTTCCCGACCGGATGCAGGACTGTACACCATACCCAATAAATTTAGATCCTAAATATTATTTTTAAATTATTTTCGAGAAAATATTTTCATTTCTGCTGTGAATTCCCTAAATTTTGTTTTATTTGTCGAAACCTCAAAATTTTGACTCCCACTTATTTTTACCGCCCCCCCCCCCACACGCACACACACGTATACCCCGCTCTTAACTCTGCCCCCTCCTACATTATGAAAATCAAGATAATGGAAAACCTACACTTTTGAAAAAAGTTCTTTTTTCTTTATTATTGTTTTGACCCCTTTAAAATATCTGTATGTACAGGTTTGTTTCTTTTAATTCCATGTCCTACTCCTCCCTCTTCCCTAAAAGGCTGTCTTTGGTCAAAGCTCCCATAAATATATAAAAGTTAATGCTCTTATACATAAGCTATCCACATACTAAATTGAAAGAATCTATAGATTGTATTTTATGTTTACCTCTCCCCCTTTCCAAGGGCTTTTTAGAGTGCTTTAGTGAAAAGATATGTATAATATATGTTTTTGCTATTAATAATAGGGTACAGATTTGCGAGCTTGCCTCGGGCTTTACTTGAAGCTTATAATCGGTTTTCTATAACTGAATATGTATGTAACTTTAATAACTAGTAGTTCTTAATTTTACGTTCATCTAAGTATTTATAATAATTATTATTTTTAACAATGATTTTTTTTTACTAAGATCTTTTTACCTAAATTTGTTTGAAATAGATTATCTACATTGAAATATACTGCAAACGGTTTTCCCCGTAGATCATTATGTAACGTAATTCTACTGTGCGATTCTGAAAATGAATAATAAATTCTTTGCATTTCATATTCTAAAGAAAGTATGTTTTAGTGCTGTACTTGAAACGATTTTCTCCCATTGGCCGTAATGTAACGACATGCTTTTGAATGCCCCTGTAAATGAATTGTACATGCTACATACTTCATTTTCAATGGCGATCGTGCCATAGTAAATGTCAATAACATGCAAAATTTCAGAGAAATCGAATTATAGTTACGCAAGTTAGAGCACTGACAAACAAACGGAAGTCATAAACCCTTTTTAACTATTTTGGAAAATGTAAAAAATAAATACATAAATAAAATAGAGGTTCCTTATAATTTAGAATTACAAATTGATATTAGTGTGTGACTTAATCGGATATTTTTTTTAATTATTATTTCAAGATATCAAAGCTAACATGACCATAAAAAATATCACGAATTTTACTTTTTTTTAAAGTAGATCATTAAAGGTGATTGTTTAAAAGTACATAGGTAGAACAGCTAAATTATTAAATTCTTCCATAAAGACGCTTGCGGAATAGGGCAGAACTTGATAACATACAGGAAATGTGCAGCAAAGAGTTTTCATTATTAAAAATAACCATTAGTTTGATAATAAGTTTTAGGCTACAATAAGGATAACTCTCCGGCTATCAGTTTTTATTTTTCGTGGGGGGAGGCGAGGGAGTTATTCTAATATTTATGCGGTGATATCAGAAAAGATTTTTTTTTTTTTAAATGATATCTTACTTTATTTTTATATCAACAATCTTTTGTTACATTGTGCATGGGTGGTGCTTGTTGTGCTCAAGTCAATTGATAGGTCTCCCCACCTGGCCAAACCTGTTACATTGGGCAATATTCACGATTTAATAATTATAGATTAATACTTATTTTAAAAGAACTGATTTAAAACATAAACTTTTCATAATCCTTTTATTAAATACGTGACAATGAAAAAAATGTGTAGCAAGTTACGGCTATTTGAAATTTTACTATTCCTGTGAACTGTTTTCTTTAGAAATCATCCTTACAAGGGAAGGGGTGGGGCTGTCAATCATAGTTTTCTTAAAGCTCAAAGCTTCACTTATAAGTACAATTTCGATGTCATTCTCAGGTTGCAAGAGTTTGGACTAGATAACAATGGGATATACTTACTCTCTTTCAAAACTTACTTCAAAGAAAACTCATAGAAACTTTTAAAGTATCATTGGAATTAATAACACTGGAATATTTGGTCAACTCTGTTGTATTTAGTAGGATGATTAGGTAAACAATATTGACAACTGTAGCTATCGAACGGGGAACTGTAGTCTCATAAGCATTTTTCTGGCTACACCTCTGGTTCTTCTCTGTGAAATATAACTGTGTGAATAAATAACATTTAGGGCTTTTTTAATATGGAGGTTTTAATGTAAGAATCGCTATATTGGGGTTCGTTATGTTAAGAAAGCACAAATAATACACAATTTTTTTTTTTTTTTTTGCAAAGAGGGCACAGTCAGTGATATAAACATAAAAATGGTTTTTGGATTATCTCCACCCCCACCCCCAACCTTCAAAAGAGGTGCAAATAGAACTTTTTTCATACTAAGCAAAGTATTTGCTGTAATAATGCTTAAAACTGGGTCTATATACTATTTATAAATGTACTAATGCACGGTACAAGTGTCAAGTTATTTAAAAATATAAGTAGGTCAAATATAATGAAAACTACACGTATAAATATGTCTAAAAATACCCCTTTATTTATTTTTTAATACAAGTAAAAACAGGAAAGAGTAACTTTTTTAAAAATTATATGTCTTTAATGCATATGAATGCATTACCTATCTTAAAATTATTATTATTTTTTTAATTTGCATAATCAAATTGGTGAGATGATAGGTTATATCTCCCAACCTGAGAAGTACTGTGTAAACATCATTTTATTCATCGAAATAATCCTTTCATGGCAAACCCCTTTGTATGTAAACTGCCATATAAACAAAAGGAAAAACGAATAAGAACAGAAAAATACAAACAAAAATAACGTTATGATATGTTTGTACAGATTTTTAAATACAGCCTTCACGGGAGAGTTATCATTAACTTTGTCTCATATTATTAAAGAAAGTTTTCAAATTGCAAAATAAAATTACTTTACTTTTGCTCTAAAATATTAAAAAAGCATTGCAAATTACTGCGAAAAATATTGGACTTAATAAACCCGTCTATGATATTTAATTGTTTGGAGTTTTTGATCTACTTCCAACAGTTAAGAGGTTACTTCACTCACGCGAAAGCACCCGCTCGCTAATGTTTATCCGATGGAAGAATTTTTTTTAGATATCTCGTTTGCATTTCCATATTTTTAAACAATTCTTTTGCATTGGTCAGCTGAGATCGATCTATACAAAGACCGTTTTTCTCATTTTCTATTTTGTTTATAGTTTTTTTTTATTAAGATACTTTTATTTTCGGAACCGGTTTCGAAAGTAAAAGTATCCTCATTAAAAAAAAAAAAAAAAAAAAAAAAAAAAAAAAAAAAAAAAAAAAAAAAAACCTGCAAATAAAATAGAAGAAGTAAAAAACGTCCTTTGTACAGATCGACCTCAGCTACTCAAATAAAAAAAATCGTTTAAAAATACTGAAATGCAAGCGAGCTATCTTAAAAAAATTCTTCCTTAGGAATAATATTAGTCAATGCGTGTTTTCCTCAGAGAAGTATACTCACGATTAACTTTTGAACGAAGCGATCAACTGTATGTTTCTAAAAAAGAGCATTATGTGGATATATTCTTTAGCTCATATGAATTCTACAACATATATTTAAGCCCTCTATAAATATTGAAGTGTATTTAAATTTAATTAATCAATTTTATTGTTAACTAAAGTTAAAACACTGATAAAAATACCCTGTTAGAATGCCAAAGGAAAATGGTAAAGACTGTTGTACATGCGATTGAATTAATTGAGCAAAAAACTTTATTTCTTTTTACATGAAACTTTTACATAATTCTTTTTTTATTTCTTTTTAGAAGGCTGGGAATGTCAAATAATGGCTGTGAATAAATAAAAGTACTATTTCTCTTCTTAGCTTCAACATTTAAACATCCATTTTTTTTTTTTTTTACATGAAGTATTTCTCTTTGGTTTATATCCAAATGCAAAATATCTGAAATTTATTTCTCCTGTTTAATAATCAAAATTGTAAATCCCTGTTTGTTTGTTTTTCTTTACGGTCTTATATTTGGCATTGTATATTAATATAAAATTCCAGAATTATTTTTATTGATAAGAAAATAATTAAATTGAATTATTTAATTAGATAATTCTAAAAAGTTAAACGAAGGATTCATCTATATGTAATAATTATTATATTATGTACTCTGAATAAATGAACAGTCTTGAATCTACCTATAATGAAAACCTATATCTACATCGATGCTTTTTCTGGCTCCTTCAGTGTCATTATAGACAGTTTTCACGGTACTAGTTTTAAAATTATGCTAGAATTTGAATAAAATTTGAGCAACAATAATAAATAAAAATATTTTTTTTGATGTGTTATGTTAGATTAGATATTTGAATTTTTTATTATTATTATGCAACAAAAGTAAGTAAAGAAAAAAAAAAGTTTAATTATTTAGTATTATAGTTAAATGAAAAAAATGACATGCATTTAGAAAAAAAAAGGAAAGAAAAGAACGTGTATATTCATTAAACGAACAAAATAAATAAATATTACATAATAAATAATGAACATGCGAAATAAATAAATATTATTTGGCAAAGGATCTGAAATAATAATAATTATAGTAATGAATTAGAATCTTATGGATAGAAATAATAAAATAAAATAAGTAAACGACGATATTCTATAAAGTTGCTTAGTATTTGTTTCGAAATACAATGCCATTCTTAAGCATTTACAGAAAACGAAGTTCTCTAAAGGCATTCGACTTAAAATACGGTAATCCAGTTGACAAATAGTCTGCCTAACGCCTATTGTGTGTGTGGAAAGAGGGAGTGATTGAGAAACGCCTTCTTTAACTCCCAGTCTCGAGAAGTGGGGGGAAGCACAAACGCGCAAACGCGTTCATAACCATCTACAAGTAGAATATTTTGACCGCCTATACGCGTTTGTGACCATCTACAAGTACAAAAGTCTGACCGCCTATATGCGTTCACGACCACTTACAAGTACCAAAGTGCGACCGCGTAAACGCGTGCGTGACCACGAAAGGGTTAATAGAAATTTTCTTCCTTAAATTCCTGATTTTTTTTTATATTTTTATATTTAAAAGTTTCCATTGAAAAGACAAAATATAATCTTTCAAATACAAATCCACATATTTCAACCTCCACACTCCAAAGCCAAGTGTATTAGACACGAAAACTCTGTTTATTGCTTATGACTCGATAGGTAATTTATTTATCAAAAAATGGAAGACCCATTTTTATTACATTGTTTCTGAATAACATTACCATCACCTGTCAATTTCATGCGTTTCCGATAAAAATGAAATAAAAATTGGATAATGTATGACATGTTTGTGATAAATAACATTGTGTAACAAAGGCTAAAATCCTGCTATTCTAATGAAAAACGTAATTACGAATGTTTTTACTCGCAATTTTTTTCACATAAAAATATAAATTCAGATAGAATCTAGTTAAAGATATAAAATCATATATATATATATACGAGTATATGTACTCGTATATGTATTAAATTCACACAACATCAAAACATAAATCATTTAAGCTCTCCAAAACCAACTTAAACAAAAAATCTGCAGCTACATGGTTAACGACATGCATCGGGTTACATCGGTATTACAGAAATAAGGTTTCTCAAAACTGCCGAGACCAGACTATGTATATACACACTGTTGAAAGATTTTAAATAATTTAATATATCAAAAATAACATATCCTCTGTTTAAAGCAATAATATTTGTTCTATAAAAGTATTTTGTTTACTAGAAAAAAGAAATTGCTGTGGCTAACACATAAAATTAAAAATCCAAATATTTAAAATTCTAGAAAGACGTTGTATAAAACGTTCAGAATTATAATTGTGAAAAAAAAGTAGTGCTACTGACACCACATTTGTTGTGTTTTATAAATAAATAATGATATTTGAAGCGTTAAATTGTGAAAACGTGGCTCAGTGATCAAGACGTCTTTCCCGTAAGCGGCAGGTCCCGGGTTCGAACCCCCAACGGCTTTATAAACTTACAGTAGTTTCAATAAATTGTGCAAATACTGTATGTTATACCCGACTCTGAAAAAGAAGAGGCTGAAATATGTAGAACTGATTGTCCTCAGACAATTACATTTTATCTTTTAAATACAGGAAGTTTAAAAAAAGGCAAATTTTCTGGGATTTGTGGCAGAAATTTTACAATAAAATATACATAATTTCCATAATGGCACGAGCATCTATATTGGCAGTACCATTTCCATATTTTAAAGGATATGTATTTTAGAGTGTATAATGCTTAGAAAAAAAAAGTGAGAAAATGTCTGCTATTGCAGTTAAATGAGAGGTGGGTGAAACAGGGATGTGCTTTCAGACGTTTGAAAAGTCTTAAAATCAAACGCATATAAGTGTCTTAAAAATTAAGACATTTTAAACTGTCTGAAAGTTGAACACTCCGTCTCAGACACTTACGTGTCTGAATTTCAGACATTTTAATTTACAGTGCGTGGAGAAGAGGAATTGGTAAATCAAACATTTAAAAAAATATATGTGAAAATTTCTTTATCAATAAAATCTGTAGATAAAGCAAGGGTTTTTTTTTTTTTTTTTTTTTTTTTTTTTTGTCCATCGTTACAAACAGAAGATGGATTGCTGAATGAAAATAGTGATAAAACATATAAAAGAAGATTTCGCTATTTAAAAAATTTACAGACAAGGTAGATGTTTAATGTTTCCCAACATTACATAGAGAAAAAGGATTGCTAATGAAAATAATGAAAATATACTAATTTATAATATATAAGATTTATATTAATAATAATTTATAATAGAGGAAAAGGTCCAAATACCGGCTACCACTTTTGTTCTCAATCTAGATCATACAATTTTCAATATTAATAAAATAAAAAGTGACAGCATGGTACCTTGACATGTTTCACACCTGTTTAGAGAAAAAAAAATCAGTTAAAAGGCGTTTTCTGTTTATAAAAAGCAAAATTCCGAACGTCTTCAAATTTTGAGTTTTTAAAATGAGTTTTAAATACCGGCTACCTAACTTTTTTTTCCAAAACATCACGCAAATAGAGCTAATGACAATTATTAAGCAATAAGAATATTGTTTTAATAAAGTGCATTGATTAATAACATTTCTTATGCACAGAAAAAATACGCAATTTTTAATAAATAAGTATTTTTGTCAAATTTCTAAAATTCTTTGTGACTATCTCTCACAGTCTTCTTCCCATTATGTTTCTAATTTTGTTTTTTAACGTGTAAAACAACAAACAAAAAAGCTTGCTGATTGAAATGAGAATTATTTTTTCTGAAAAAATCAAAAACATAATATCAATCTTTGCGTCGGTATAGTTCCTATCAGCCCACATATCGCATTCTTAACATTGAACCCAGAATCCCCTCCCCCATTCTTGTCCACAGAGAAAGCACCCATGCAGAAAACACAAATTTATCATCTTCCTTTTTGGATATTTTCCTTTTTCACTTTTTTAACCCTCTCGCTGCGTAATTGTTTTGTCAAAATAGCTTCAAAAATTGTGTATTTAACCCCTTCGCGACGAGTGTCTTTTAAGAATTTTTATTCTTTTGTCACCGGTTTTGCAAAACAAAAGTTTTTGTCTAATTTAATCGGGAAAATGCTCCGATTAAATAAGGCATAATTTACAATAAAAAAATAACTGGTGAGAATAACCAAGGAGGGTTAATTAGACGGAAAAAATGCATCCCCGAGGAAATCTCGGGTTGCGCAAAGTTTGCTACTTTTACGTTGCCCGAGGAAATCTCGGATTGCGCAGCGAGGGAGTTAAAATCAAATTTCTGCCTCTTTCGCCTGGTGTACTCCGTCATTTTTTTCTTTCTCTTCACATTTATTAGAGGCAATCTTGTAGTGTCCAACAGCGCTTTTTTGGAAAGTGACCCTGTAACCAGTGTCGGTCCTGAAGAATTACGGCCATGGTTGCTTTTCTCATATTGCGAAATGGCACTGGAACTATTTCTAAACCATTTAAATTAATTTATTAATTATGGAACTATTTAAACTAATTTATTTTCCTCCCCTTCAAGCAGAGCAACCGAGAGAGGTCCAAATACCGGCAAGCCGGTATTTAGACCACTCTAGGTAGCCGCTATTCGGACCACTGCTATGTTTAAATTAAAACCGGTATTATTCATTCATATAATAAAATACCAATAATGTGCGCGCTGCAATTGAGAGCTAAATATGTCTAGAAAATAACTTAATCAACAATTCAAGCCAATATATGATCAGTATATATTAAAAAAATGAGAAACACATATCTGAAAAACTTTTGATGTACCAGATTACGTAGATTTGACACTTTTGCATTTACTATTTGTAAATGACACAGACTTTAGCGACATACTTTTCGTAACTTTCTTCTCTCAATTAAAGTTACAAACTCTGCCTATCACCAGTTGGCTGCGCTCCGCTCACTTCTCATAACACATAGTAGCCGGTATTTGGGCCCTAGCCGGGATTTGGACCTTTTCCTCTATATAAGAAAATTCTGCAATAACGAAATCTGCAGATGGGACTTTTTTTATGTTTCCCCAGCAACACATAGAAATGAGGAGTTGATAAATGAAATCAATTTAAACAAGAAAGAAAAATCATGCTTTAAACATAGATTATGAAACACTTTCCAACATTTACTGAATGCTTTAAAAAAACTTCGTTACTTATTTAGGGAAATGAGGTATATATGATAACTAAATAAATATTTTAGAAAACGTATAAAACATTTGAAAAACTGATTCCAGCAGTTACCATTCATATCCAAATATGCATTCCAATTCTTTTGAAGAGCCCTGTATTGGGTCTGTAGGTTGATATCCATACTATATAATGGGAAAATTTAGTTTAGCAAGAAACCTCATAACAAATTGAAATTTCTCTGTCAGCAATTTATGCTAACACATAGAAACATACTTGAATACTTTTGTACAACCCTGTAGTTTACATAGAATCTTTATTACACGCCACTATTTAGCTAAAATTTAATACAAACTAAAACACTTTTAAAACTACTGAAATCACGTTTCCAGAAATTATAATTTGTAGACGGCCATGTATCCAATTCTTTCCGTGACCCTGTATATCATTTTATCTATATTCAAAAACCATTTCTTAGTAAACTAAATGCAGTTCAGCTTACAAAGGTAAAACTTATTTAAAAACCTCCTTTAAGTAATTTACGCTCATACCCAGTAACCCTTACAAATTATTTTGTGTAGCCCTGTATATGAATAATAGCATTTATACACACCATGTAGTATGCAAAAATATAGTGATGCATAAAAGACCATATCATAATTGAAATTTAATTTCCAGCAATCATCTCTAATGCACAGTAATTCAGATACAATATAGTATATGAAATCTTTTACGTGTCCCTGTAAATATTATGCACCTCGTATTGTACATTAAGTAACTTATACTATAGCTCAGAGACGTATGTCAATTTCAATATATATGAAATTGTTTAACATAAGTCAAATACGTCGCAAACAATTCCACCCCTATACCCTTATGTAACAGAATTCTTTTGTGTGGCCCTGTAAATGAATAATAACTAATCTTTGTACCGCATATGCTACAGAATGCATATTTCAGTGGACTTCATTAATGCATATCAATTTTATTATGTTTGAAAGAGTATAACACCATTAAAAATCATTTGAAACTATTTTTTCCCGTTGGCCGTAATGTAACGGAAAACTTTTGACTGTCCCAGTAAATGAACTAAACTACAAACTTCTTTTGAAATAAGGATCGTGCTATAGAAATGATTAATAACTATTCTTTGTACCGCATATTCAACAGAATGCATATTTTAGTGGACTTCATTAATGCATATCAATTTTATTATGTTTGAAAGAGTGTAACACCATTAAAAATCATTTGAAACTATTTTTCCCATTCTTCGTAATGTAACGGAAAACTTTTGACTGTCCCAGTAAATAAAGTAAACATGTTACAAACTTCATTTGAAATAAGGATCGTGCTATGGTAAAGGTCACTACCATTCAAAATTTTCAGAACGATCCGAGTATGTTTACGAGAGTTAAACCGCGGACAGACAAATCGAAGTCATAAACACTTTTCAACTTTGTTGGAAAGTGTTAAAAATACATGAGAAGATTTCTGTAACAACGAAATTTGAAAATGATGCAGGTTATTAATAGTTTCCCAGCATTATGTAGAGAAAATTGGTTACTGAATGAAAAGGATTTAAAAAAAAGAAGAAGAAAATTGCTTCATTGACAGATTTGATTTATGAATCTGTTGATAATTAAGGTTAATAAATACTTTATTTTTTTAAAGTAAATTTTGTCTTTACTCGTAAAGATATACAAAAAATCTGCAGACGAGACATAATGTTATTTTTCGCATTACTCAAAATAATATGTTGCTGACAAAATAATCTCAGATATTTTGGTGCATTGCGAGTTTACTTTTATTTTAAGTTCTCTACAGGCTTTAAATTAAATTAAAGTTATCACTAATCTCAGGCAATCAAAAGCATAAATCATATCTGTCAATACGGCAGTTTTCGTGTATAAGAGCGTAAGTGCTGTGACTAATTTCTTTTAGAAGTCCTTCTTTATGCAATGTTGAAAACCATATGCGAAATATACTTCTCATCTGCAAATTTTATTGATAAAGCTATTTTTTTTTATTATATATATTTTTTATTTATTTTTATTAAGCATCTCATTTTCGCTAGGTACAGAAGGGAAAACTTAAAACTTTCACTTTAACTTCACCTACTCTGTAGTAATACAGCAATTTTCTTATATGTGTTTTACAATAATATTCAATAAGCAACTTGTTTTCTTTACGTAATACTGGGAAAATATCAAAATATGCCTCGTCTGAAGATTTTATAGATATAGATTTTTTATATACATGTATTATAATTATTTTCATTCAGAAGTCCATATTTTCTATTTAAATCTGGAAAAACATTAAAAATCTGCCTCATCCGCAAATTTTATTATTGCAGAAATTTTCTTATATATTTTTTATAATGATATTTAATAGCAAGTCATCTTCCCTACGTAATGCAGCAGGAAAAAATAAGAGATCTGTATCATCTGTAGATTTCATCGATGCAGTAATTTTTCTTATTTAAGTTTTATATTTATTTCCATTCAGCAACTAAACTTCTCCACGTAAATACGAGAAACATTAAAAATTAGGCTCATCTGCAGATTTCATTATTATTGGAATTTTGTTACATATTCTCTATAAGTATTTTTATTGGCAATCCATCTTCTCCTCGTAATCCCGGGAAAACGTTAAAAATATGCAGATTTTATTGATACAGAAATTTTCTTATATATGTCTTATAATTATTTTCATTCAGCAAACCGTCTTCTTTAAGTAACGCTGGGAAAACATTAAAAATCTGCCTCATTCTAAAATTTCATTATGGCAGAAATTTTCATATATATTTTTCATAATTATTTTCATTAGAAACCCATCTCTTCTACGTAATGTTAGAAAAAAATTAATGATCGTCCTCATCTGCAGATTTTATTTATACAGTGATTTTTCTTTATTTTGTTTTATTTAGTTTGTTTTATAATTATTTTCATTGAGCAACCCATCTTCTCTACATAATTCTAGAAAAACATTATAAATTTGCCTCATTTGTAAATTGTGTTGATATTTCTGCATGGGGTATTAACAAAAAATAAACCCTTAAAATAAAATCAATTATCCACTTATTATACAATTTTGTAAGCATTTAAAGTTACTCCTCTTGTTTTTTATACTAAATGTGTGCTTAAAGCTTCACTACATTGGATATACTGTCATAAACCATGAGTAATGTATGTTGTTTGGACAAACACGTGGTCATCGGTGGTCATTTTGAGTCATTTTCTTGTTAGCCTAATACTGCATATGCTAATTGCTGTGAGTCTTTAAAAACATCAAGCTGATTGAGAAATTAAATTGATAATTTCCAATTAGCTTAACTCTCCAGAGACTTATTGCAATAAGCCTGAAAATATATTAGGCTGATTAAGAAACAAATGATATTTTTCTAATTAGACTAAATCTGCTTAGGGTCTTTGCAATAAGCCTGAGAAATATCAGTCCGATTGAAAAAATTAAAATGATTCTCCAATTAGCCGGGCTCTTCGCAAACAGCCTAGGCTCATTGCAAAGAGCCGGATTTTGCAATTAGCCTACGACATATACAATAAGAAATTGTTATTTACAATAATATAATGACATAAAATATTTCTTTTATGAAGCCCTTTTATACAAATTTTATTCAATGGAACAACTTAACCACTTCACCGGTAGCAGATATAGGGAAACAGTGTTTTTACCCGCGACTTATCACGGGGCAAACGTTGAAGTGGTGGTTAAAGATCGTTACTAGATAAGTACAGGCGTACACTAAATAAAAAATCTGTAATTCTACACATGTAAAGATACGGAAATCTGTATGCTTTCTAAAATTTTATCTGTACACTGTACAAAAAATATATAGATCTACAAATCTTGTTTTTGTAAAGCTACAGAAATCTGTAGTTTTAATAATGAATCTATTCAAATTACAGTAATGTTACTAGAATTTTATATGTAACCTGGTTGCAGTTACATAAAAAGTTCTACCCATACCAGTTTCCTAAAAAATTCTTAGTAATCTTACAGATTTTTTGATTTACGGTGCGAAAGTGTATCTGTTACACGAATTTTTGTTGTTGGCGTTACGTAAAAAGTTCTAGCATTCCTAGTTTCCTAGAAAAATTTTAGTAACTTAACAGATTCTTTTTTGCAGTGTACTGTGACAAATTTTATACCTCATAAATGATAGGAAAAGTTGTATAACTTTGCATTTCATTAAGAATTGTTTCAAGCTTAAATTAGGCACTGCTGTAAGTATTGTGACATTACAAATAATATATGCGATGTCTTATATCAAATCTTAAATTTATGTATAGCTCATGTAAATATTAGATCTCATCGTTCCAATTACAATTTTTTCTTTTCGAAAATACATCAGCTATTTAAAGAATAAAAATATTAATAAAATATGCATACAAGAGGAATTTTCTGCAATAGTATACTGACGTAAAACAATTCACTTTCCGAAGAATTTTTATACAAATTTTATTTAATAGAACAACTTAATTATCTTTGGTAGTTAAGTACAGGCGTATGACAGATTTTATATCTCACAAACGGTAGAAAAAGTTTTATAACTTTGCATTTTATTAATAATTGTCTCAAATCTAAATTAGACAACACTGTAAGTGTTATGACGTTACAAATGGCATTTGTGATACATTTTATAAGTTCTTAATTGTATATATTTAAGTATTGCGCGGCAGCGCAATACTTATTTATTTCCAGTGTCACTTCTCAATGTTAATTTAACATAGAAAAGCCTATGGAGATCATAACTTTTTCATTTTTTCTTCCCACCTTTTTGTCTCTGATGCCACTCATTTTTTATTCTTTACTAATTCTAATGATATTATAATTTTAAAGTGTAAAAACGTTTGCCTCACATCAGGGTCAAAACGAATGGTACAAAGCCTTTGCATATGGGTGAATTATAACCCAGAGAGTAACATGGGCAATTTTTGTTTACATTATTCAATTATTTTTCTTAATAATTCCAATTTTCGCTTTTTTCATTGAAAATCAACGGACATTTTTTCATAGATAATGTAACTTTTTACTTCATTGTTGCAAAAAATTCAAAAGCCGTAATAATAATTTATTTCTTTTTAGTTGAAAGATTTTCACGGGAAATATTAAATTAAGCGAGTTTTTTTTTTTTTTTTTTTTTTTTTTTTTTTTTTTAATTAATAAGGTGAATATGACGTCATAGTGTAAATAAAAAGGATATTTTCAGAATAAGTTTTTGCTTTGGTCAAGTTTATATTTTAGTAAAAATTTTCTAATGGATAGCTATTTTTACGCAGGTAGCGAACTTAGTGGGGAATTACATAACTTAAATTTTAAAATGTATTTTTTTTCCGAGGTGTGAACTATTTATACCCCCAAGTTAAACTTAGATAATAATTTTCTGATGTGTTTACATCACACCTTGGGAGAGATTACGGTTTAAAAATTGAAGTAAAACGTTTATTTTTTATTTTTTACTGTATCACACCTATAATATTGTTAAATATTAGCAGTAAGGATTCAACACAATTTACATTTACATTCATAGCGTTCCTGATTGGGAAATAGGGTATCTAAATTTAAGTTCAGTTAATTTTTTATGATTTGATTATAGATTTTTTTATGTTCAGATTGGAAGTTTTTGTCCAAACTACCCCAAACTGCATTACTACAGTGGTGAAACATTTTGAATTACACATTGGTAAACTGCATCCCACATTGTGATGCAATACTGCATACATCAGAGCCTGATGATGATACTCTCTATTAATTTTGAAATGCGTTCGTCTGAGTGCAGTAGTTATTGAAAAACTTGACATATTAAACAAAAACATAATTTGAAGAACAAATTAAAAAAACGAAATTTATTTCCTACATTGTTTAAACCCGAGAAGGGACAGATATTAAGTTATTTCATTCAATTAGCTCTACATTTAATGTTAAATTTTTGTAACAAATTAGTTAAGTCAATTGAAGATTAAAAAATAAAAATAAAATTCATACAATATGATACTTAAAACACCCTTAAAAAACAGATTCCGTTCAAATGAAATCGAAATAAATCTTAGACTTCTTCCATTTTGAATTGAAAATATTTGTATTGCATATTTTGTATTATGTTTATGACAATTGTGCATAAAATGATAAGATGCATGCAAAATACAAAACTTAAAAAAATGTCTAAGATTTATTTCGATTTCATTTGAACGGAATCTATTTTTTTAGAGTGTTTAAAGTATCATATTGTATGAATTTTATTTTTATTTTATTTATTTTATTTTTTTTTTATCTTCAATTGGCTTAACTAATTTGTTGCAAAAATTTAACATTAAATGTAGAACTAATTGAATGAAATAACTTAATATCTGTCCCTTCTCGTGTTTAAACAATGTAGGAAATAAACTTCGTTTTTTTAATTTGTTCTTCAAATTATGTTTTTGTTCAATATATATATATATATATATATATATATATACGCTATTAGAGTAATACTTTATTCAATAAAATAGTTTAATTACATTTTGAACAAAATATATTCGTCGAAAAGTTAAATGTGATACGATAGTTTTACATCACACTTTGTTACTTTATGTGTATTTAATGTAAATATTAGATCTCATCTTTTCAGTTAGAAGTTTTTCTTTTTCGAAAAGAATCAGATATTTAAAGAATGAAATATTGAGAAAAATATATATAGGATATATTATTTTCTACATAATTTAATAATTGAGTTAAATATTGAGCACTTGTTATAAGTTATAACATTTTTCATTTGTATGTTGTATTGCAATTTTTTTTTTTTTTTTTTTTTTTTTTTTTTTTTTTTTTTTTTTTTTTTTTTACACCGTTTGTTTTTTTTCTTTGGGTTACCGTCACGATGCAATTACGTGGTCACAGTCGCGTTTTTGACCCCCTAATTTCTATGTAACTCTTTCTCCTAATGACTTAACACACCTACACTTGTTGTTTGGACATGACCTTTCGAACCAATCTGTATGTACACTATATGGCCAAAGGTGATCGGTCACTTGCGAATTTGACGTTTCGTTAAATATCTAGAAAAATACATGAGGAATTAACCTGAAACTGCAGGTGTGTAAACAGTATAGTATAGGTCATATATTTCCTCGAAGATTTTTTCCTGAAACCCCATAGGGGACCGTCAAAAAATTGAAAAAGACGAATATCTTTTGGACAACTCTGTAAAAACTAATGCAGCAAAAGCGTTTAAACTCGAGATAATTAATCAGTGGCTTATTGTACCATACTGTGTTCATTTTTATGAGGATATCATGTATACTCGTAGAGAAATTAAGGTTTTTACAAAAACAGTCCCAAATTTCGCCAAGTATTTTGCTTATAATTTACAGAGTTCTTAATATATATAAAAAAATTCTTTTCAGAAAATATGACGAACAACATTGTACACAATACCCCGCAATCAGAATGAACAAATAACAACAAAAAGTAATAAAAGTAATAAAAACAAAAAGTTCTTTCAGAAAATATGATGAACAACATTGTACACAATACTCTGTAGTCAGAATTAAAGAATAGTAAAAATTGGATGAAAAATTAGCAATTTCACTAAAAAATGTCTCACTACGCACGCGCGAATGCAATCAAAATATAATGTGCATAATGTGTTAGCTAAATGTATAGAGCAACTTTTGTAAAAGTCTCGAAAACATACTCGTAGTTTGAAAATTATGATAATAATCGTTTATAGAATAAGCTCAAAATCCGTTGTTCCCAAAATGAAGCAAAAACATGAGGGGTTGTATCCATTGATTAGTGCCAATTTAGCATACACAATATTGCACGTACTACTGTATTTGGATACAACCCCTCATCTTTTTGCTTCTTTTTTGGGAACAACGGATTTTGAGTTTATTCTATAAACGATTATTATCAGACTTTTCGAACTATGTTTCTGAGACTTTCACAAAAGTTGCTCTATACATTTAGCTAACACATTATGCACATTATATTTTAATTGCATTCGCGCATGCGCAGTGAAAATTTTTTAGTAAACTTGCTCATTTTTCATCCAATTATTATTATTTTTTTAATTCAGACTGCAGAGTGTTGTGTACAATGATGTTCGTCATATTGTTTGAAAAGAACTTTTTTTTATATTAAGAACTCTGCAAATTATAAGCAAAAAACTGGGCAAAATTTGGGACTGTTTTTATAAAAACCTTATTTTCTCTACGAGTATACATGCTATCCTCATAAAAATGAACAAAGTATATTACAATAAGCCACTTATTAATAATCTCGAGTTTAAACGTTTTTGCTACATTAGTTGTTACAGGGTTATCCAAAAGATATTCGTTCTTTTTCAATTTTTTAACGGTCCCCTATTGGGTTTCGGGAAAAAATCTTCGCGGAAATATATGACTTATACTATATTGTTTACACAACTGCAGTTTCAGGTTAATTCTTCATGTATTTTTCTAGATATTTAACAAAACGTCAAAAATCGCAAGTAACCGGTCACTTTTGGCCATATAGTGTATTTGGAATTTCATTTAGGAAATAACTACTTGAAACTCCTGAAATAATAAATAAAACTTTATCATGAAAAATTAACTCAGTATCTTAGTCTGTGTAAAATTCTATGAACAATTCATATTAACTTCTGTGTTGGAAGATAGCAGCGACAGATAAAATCGTTTTTTGAAGACCACAGTATAAATAATATTTCATTTTGGGTATGTTGCAAATATACAAAGTGGTGATACAAATGGTTACATATGTCACAGAGTAAATATTTTTATATTAATATTATATTCAATAGAACAACAAAATAAAACTTATTAGATAAAAATCTTCTTTAAAACGGGAAATACATATGACATTTTTATGTACAAAAGACAGAAAAGTACATAAAAATTTGCAATTTTTTTAAAAATTGCCTCATCTAAATTAGACATCAATTTAAATACCATAAAATTACAAATTTTATTTGTATGTTTTCATCATACCTTACATTAATCAGTTTCAAATATCACTAATAGAATTCATCCTCTATGACATTTTTTATACATGGCGAAGAACAGAAAATTACGGAAAATTGCGCAACATCATTAAAAAATTACCTCATCCAAATTAGCAATCAATTTTAAATATTATAAGATTACAAATTTTATTTGTATGTTTTCATCAAATCTTACATTGATCTATTTCAAATATCACAAATAGAATTTACCCTATATGACATTTTTTATGTATAGAAAAGAACAGAAAATTACGTGAAATTTTGCACATCATTTTAAAATTGTCTCATCCAAATTAGCAATCAATTTTAAATATTATAAGATTACAAATTTTATTTGTAGGTTTTCATCAAATCTTACATAAATCTATTTCAAATATCACTAATAGAATTCCCCCTCTATGACATTTTTTATGCATAGCGAAGGACAGAAAATTACGCAAAATTGTGCACATCATTTTAAAATTGCCTCATCCAAATTCGCAATCAATTTTAAATATTATAAGAGCACATCAAATCTTACATTAATCTATTTCAAATATCCCTAATAGAATTCACGCTATATGACATTTTTTATGTATGGCAAAGGGCAGAAAATTACGCGAAATTGTGCACATCATTTAAAAATTGCCTCATCGAAATTAGCAATAAATTTTAAATATTATAAGATTACAAATTTTATTTCTATGTTTTCATCAAATCTTACATTAATCTATTTTAAATATCCATAATAGAATTCATCCTATATGGCATTTTTTATGTATGGCTAAGGACAGAAAATAATGTGAAATTGTGCACATCATTTTAAAATTGTCTCATCTAAATTAGACATCAATTTAAACATCATAAAATTACAAATTTTATTTGCATGTTTTCACCAAATCTTACATTAGAATGTTTCAAATATCACTATTAGAATTTATTTCCTCACTTACAACTTATTCTTTTTCGAAAAATCAATCAATTATTAAAAGAAGAATTATTGCTTATTAATGAGAAATATGTACAATATAAATTTTCTTGTATAATATAATAATGACATAAGATATTGCTTCAAGAAAAGTCTGTAATAATTATATTTGATTCACCAGAACATCATAATCAACTGACGTGCTCCTATGCTTTACTGGATAAAAATCTTCATTAAAAAAGTTAGATACGTATAATATTATTTATGGTTATATAAAGTTTTATCTAAAAAAAAGACAGGAAATGACATATTCTTTTGTATCATGTTTTATAGTTGATCCTAATCTAATTTAGACATCACTATGAGCATTACTCCGCTACAAAGAAAATTTTATCCTTTTAAGACCGGAAATGATCGTTAAGGAGAGATATAAATTTTACTTTGTAGACTGACAAACGGATATATATTTATATATCTTTTTAAATTTCTTCTCTTTGAATGTTTGAAAGAAGTAAGGAATGTGAAGGAAAGAAATAGAATATGTCTTTATGCTATTTTAAATAAGCTACCGGGAAATGTGAATGACATTTCTAGTTGTGTTTGTGAATTTGTTTGGATATATAAATTTCAATTTAAAACAGCCTATACCAAAAGTAACAAATAAACAAAGTATTTATTTGTTTTAATGGTAAATATAAAAATACGTTTTCATAAATATAACAATATGCATTATGAAATAGAATATATCTTTATGTTATTTTAAATAAGATACCAGGAAATGTGAATGGCATTTCCTGTTTTGTTTGGGTATATAAATTTCAGTTTACAACTGCTTATACAAAAAGTAAGAAATAAAGTATTTATTTGTTTTTATAGTAAATATAAAAATGCTTTTTTCATAAATATAACAACATGTATCATGAACGACATTTCTCGTTGCATATGAGGGGATTAAACACAATATTCAATTAAAATCTGCATATCTAACAGAAAGAATATTTTTAGCCTTTTTATCTTATTTTTCTATTTCATATTTATTTACTTACTAAGAATAAAATTGTAATGTGTTAAAGATTCAGATGCCTTTGAAATTGAAAAATTACATGAAGTATTTATTTGTTTTTTTACGGCAAATATAGAAATACTTTTCTACATATATTATAATATGTATCATGAACAAATTTTCTTGTTACATATCAGGATTCGTATAGTCGGAAATTAAACACAATTTCCAATTAAAATTTACATATCTATAAGAAAAGCCATTTACAATCATTTTATTATTTTTCTATTTTACATTTATTTATTTACTTAGGAAGAAATTGTAATGTTTTAAATGATGAGGTAACTTTTGAAACTGACAAATGACACGTGTAGGAGACCGTAATATAGATTGCAATAATTCCACATCTGAGTAAATTTTGGATATGAAATTTTAAACACTCTAACAGTTAATATTCTGAAAAAGGTGCAAATATAGTTTTTCAATTTAACTTGAAATTTATTGATTTTTTAATAAACGAATTCAGTTTTATATGCCTAGAGCTCAAGATTTCCCCTGATTGAATTATCCCAATGAACCAAAATTTGTTTATGGGATAGAGATGTAATATGTGTTTAAAATGCCCTATATTAAAAATAATATGTTTAGTAGTTCTGGAACAAAAATTGAAAAAAGAAACCCTTAACATTTTGAATTTTTTAAAAAGAAAAACAGTCATAATTTTTAAATTTCTTACTTGATTAAGGGGTCTCAGGACTCTTAAAATTGGAAAAAAATGAAAAAAAAAGATCATTTTCAACATTTAATATCTTAAAATGTATTTAATTTTAAGGCACAATTTTAGTTGGAATAAAATATATAAGTATGTTCTTTCATTTCATGTATTCAAATAATTATAAGATGCAGAATTAGCATTTACAGAGGGCCCCAAACTGTTAGACATTTTACGAGCAAAAAATCGGCATAATAGCTTACGCGCACGATTACAAAATAGTTATTACAACTAGAATGAAAATTTTGGTGCCTACTTATACTTCAGATTGTAATAATTACCCTGAACCTAAATAAATTTGTATTTAAAGCTTTTTTATATTTTTAATACAAAGTTGTATTTAGCTAATGCAAAATTAAGAAAATTTCAACAGTATAATCACCTAAAAAAATATTGTTTTGAACAATAAAAAGGAAATTTTAGGTTCAGTTCATACAGACTAATATGAAACATATGTTTTAAAAATTTCATGAAAAAATATTCATAAGTTTTTGAGATATCGTGCGCGTTATGCCCAAAAACGTCATTTGGAGAAAAATGGCTTCAAAGTTTCCGAAACGACGCTTCAGCTATTGAACGTGTATAAATGTAAAAGCCATAACTTCAGTTCTAATAGGAATTTCAAGGAAACAATTATATCAAAATGTTCAGAAAAGATAGGAGTTTAACATCTAAAAAAAATTGAAATTTCGAAAATTTTAAAGCTTTAAGAGTCCTGAGACCCCTTAACAAAATAATATGTATTTACTGCATGTATAAGGTTTATACTTTGAGTCAAAATTTCAGGAAACTCAATCAACCCGTTTCTTAGAAATCATGCACCCAATGAGCAAAATAACCGTTATGAGATAATTGACTTTGAAGATCGAATTACCTATTCATGATTTAAAAATAGCTCAAACTTTATTGGACATAACTGACATTTTAAAAGCTAATTTTCTTTTAAAATATTCCTGAAAAAGCAATTTATAATATAAGCTACTAAAAAATATATATATTTTGATACGTTGTAAAGGTAATGGATTCCTTAACCCTCCTGCACTCGCCTCGTGTCATAGTGACCCGGTTAATGGTTTGTTATTTTCATTATCAAACGAAAAATACAAAAGGTGAGTTTATTGGGCAAAGTTTATATATAAATAAATGAGAATTAAACATTTTACTGAATATGAGAAGGGTTTTTTTTTTCATTTTACTGTCTTTTTAAAACACAAAATTTACATTTTAAGTTGCCCGGGCAAAAAAGACCCGACGCGAGGGCTGGAGGATTAACCCATAACTGGAGACGGGAGTCAAAATGACTCAGCGTTTTTCTTTGGCTCTGATTATACGTGGATTATCCCTCGAATAAAATCGTCTCCTCAGTACCGTCAAGTAGTTCTTTTATCATTACATGATTTCCAGAATGTATTGCGTTTCCAAAATAAATTCCAATGCTGTTTACCAAAGACAAATTAGAAAAATATTATTGGAACCTTTTTGACTCTATGTCTCTGATCGCGTAAGGAAATTCATGTCTCTAGTTACGCGTTAAATCATGAAACATTAATACTTTTATATGAGATGCTTATAAAAATGTAAGAAGGATAAGTTTTCTTATTTTTCAGTTTATGAGATGTCAATTCTAACATTTACTTCTATAAAACAATAGGAGTTTCTTTTAATTTATTTTTTATAAAACAAATTTTGTTATATTTTATTGAATTGTAAAATATTTAATTATAATTCTAAATATTACAACACATTTTCAGATATATAAACCTAAAAATATCAATCTGAGTTAACAAAATATACAGTCTTTCAGAAGGAATTAGATTTTCTATTAATTTTAATACTTTCCGTTTAAATTGGCACTCCATAAGGTTTAATTTTGACAAGAAAAACTTTTACATCTAATCAAACATCACGTATGTGTATATTTTCATTATTTGTTTATATTCTTTATATATATAAAAAAATGTGTTTAACAGGCAAAAATTCTACTCTAAACCTTCTTAAATTTATGCCTTATTATTTTAGAGAATTCAGAATATATTTTCTATGTTGATGCATTGATTTTAGAATACACAAATACTGTTACATTGACAAATTGCTTCATATTTAAATGACAAGAAAAAACTAACAAAGGAATACGCGGTTGCATGTCGAAACCTCCCAGATAAAATGTATTTTTTAAAAATATCAATAAAACAACTTTCAGTGATTTAATATTTATAAGCTTGTCTTTGTTTTGATATGTAAATAACGGAATACTTCCGACATAACGCAATGTTACCATAATTTAACATTTAAGATACATTTATTGAATAGATATTTTCTTCAGTTACTACCATTTTGATATTCTGCTATTGTAAAGATTATTTAATTTGCATACATTTAAATATCTTTGCTTATTTGATTATTTACCAATAATACTTCATCCTTTTTTATTTCGCAAAATCGATAAATACAAAGATGATACATTGAAAAACACTTTTTAGTATAGCGGGAGCATTTTCATTTGTTGCAAGCTATTTTGTTTTATAAAAGCAAATGAATTTTTATATAATATAACATTACTTAACTTTAAGATATAACATGCATGGGTTTTTTTTTTGTTTTTTTTTTTTAGTTTTTAAATACTGTAGATTAACTAATCTTACAGAAAGTTTTGGATATACTATAAATAATGTAAAAAAAATTAAAGAAAGAAGTCTAAAAGAAGTTTGAAACAAATCTAAAAGGAAGTCTAAAAAAAATTGCTGTAATAACATACATGTTTTCTTCGTCTTTGAAATGAAGTGTAAATATGTCAAACTTAAACGTTTAAGACTGAATATTTTTTTTAAAGTTTTGCATACATTCATATATTATTTTTAGCTTAATTGTTTATGTACCAATATTTTTTCACATTAACTCAAAAAATCGATAAATACATAGATTTATTGAAAAACATACTTTAAAATAAGTAAATAAAAGCAACTTTTATTTTTTTTAAAGAAATAAGTAAATTTTAATATAATGCCACATTACTTCGAGATATAATACAAATGTAATAAATTGTTTTATTTTTATTCCTGGAACTTAACTATTTATTGAGAACGCATTTAGAACACTGAAAAACACACACACACACATTTTGAGCGCTATAAATTTCTTTATATTTTCCATAGAGCGTGTACAAAAATAAAATATTTAAGGCGATAATTTTTTTTATGTATATTTCCTTATACACTTACATATTTTTGCTTATTTGCCAATATTAGTGCAACACATTTCTCATAAAATCTATATATACAAAACATGTTTGCCAAAATTTGCTTTAGCTTACATAAATAATTTCATTTGGTACAATGTGTTTTTTTACAGAATTAAGTAAATATTGATAAAATGCGAAATTATTTAACTTAAAGATCAAACACGCATGAATCACATACTTATCTTTTTTACACTGAAGTTTAACGATTTATTCAGAAAATATATTAAAGGCTAAAACGAAAATTATATCTAACGCATATTAAACCATATAAATATCTTCAAATTTGAAAAAATTAACACTTTAAGGGGAGGTGGGTTATATTATATACCACATAATTTTAATCAACATTTGTAGTAAAAACGTTTAATTAAATTTTACTATTAGAACTCTGGTGGGAAAATATTACAAAATTGCTTTTCTTTATTTTTAAATAGAATTTTTTCAAAAATTCCAATGTGAATTCAACATTAATGAAATACAACTGCTTGCCCTGAAAGGATTTTTGAGCCCAGTGATTTTTATTTTATTTTTATTTTTTAGAAAACTATAACACTGGAATAAAAATTAGCTATAAGATATTTATTATATGAAGCTTTAACATCATTAACATACTTTTATTCATTGTTATAAAAGAATACTGTTTACAGCATTACTTTAACAGTTTCCACCGGACAGGCCAGAAATGTTGGCCACATATTAGCAAAACCTGCAAGGAAGTACACAGGATCACTATAAAATTTTGATATTTGTAAAAACGAAAACATTTAAATACAAAATTACGATTTTTCATATAAACATTTCAGTTCGAACAATTTATTTTTAAATAAAAGAATTTGATCCATTATAATAAATTTTTTTAAACGACTTCCTGAAATGCTAGAATTACAAAAAGAAAAAGAAAATACGTTCACCTGTGTTTTCCGATTGCAATACAATATTTTAATATTTTTAGAAACTAATTAAAAATTAATACATTTATTTTTGGACATTTTTTCGTATATTTAAAAATACATACATAATTACGTCTGGATTACTTAATAATTAAACACAATTTGCATAACTACAGGCATACATACATTAAAATTTTATTAAAAACAATTAAAATATAGTTAAAAAAATATATAAACGTTTCGGCTATTTTCATAGCCCTCATCAGTAAACGAGCAGAGTCACAAAACAGCAAGAGCCACAGTAAACGAAAAAACAGTTAAAATCACGGTCTAAGTAGAGTAAAATAATTAGCAGGAACTTGGGTTGCTTCGTTGATTGGCGATTCAGCTAAAACAGTTCTCCAACCCTCAAGGAAGACACGACTAAAATAGACAGGGCAATTGGATTCCACAATTCGTGCACTCTCAAAATCGGGGACATGATCGAACTCAAGTGCATGTGCAACCAATCTTGAATTCAGAGTACCTTTCTTAAAAGAATTTTTATGCTCCTTGAGTCTAGCATTTAAGGAGCGTCCAGGCTCACCAATGTAAATCGAGCTGCAACCTTTACAAGGAATTTCATAAACGACATCATTCAGGTCAAACTTCGAATATTTATGTTTAAAACTACTGAAAAAATTACCAATGCGGTTCAAGGGAGCATTAGCTGTCCTAACATTAACATTCTTGAGTACGGCTGAAATTTTCTCCGAAATATTACTGTAATAAGGCAAAGATATAGTTCCTATGGGATTGACACGCTGGTAAGGAGTGGGATACTGGTCTGATTTGCTCGTAAGTTCCGAAATAACTCTAAGACACCAACGACTTGGATAGTCGTTGAGTCATATTTTTAACTGGACCCCCAGAGCCCTGTTTTAAGCATTTCCTCCAATTTTTTGCTCATTTCTTTAAAATTTTATTCCAATGATTAATTTATATCCTATGCTTCATTTTCACTGATTGAATATCTAAAACGCTAAGAACTAAGACCTTTTAACATGTTTTCACATCGGGGCCTTGTTCTTAACTATCAGTTGGCCCCCTTTGGGGCTTTGTTATAGCTCCTTTAAAAATGGCCCGATTCACTGCCTTTTTTTTTTTTATAACAACATCTTAAGTCCTCCAGCTTCTCCATGAATGACAAAAAGATTTCCCGGACTTCAGCTACGTACAAATTTGAATATTAATCTCCTTCTTGGGGTCATTCTTGCAGCTTCTTTAAAAACGATCTGATTCACAATTTTCTTTAACATAGTTTTAGCGCCCTCCAGCTACTTTAAAAACAACTAAAAATTTTCTTATACTCAACTACATTCCAGTTAAGACCCTGGATACCAGGGTCCGGTTTTCTTTATACCTCTGCTACCACCTTTTTCGAACATTAATTTCCTTTTTCGGCTACAATTTACGTTTGCTCTCACTTCAGCCGCAAATCTAAAATCGCGCTAGTTTAAGGTGCTTTAGATAAGGGATTTCATCTGTTTATTAAATATCATGTTAAAGTTAAAAGTAATTCTTGAAATTTACAGGGGTGTGGAACCTTCCACTCCTTGGGGGTAAATTCTTTCCTCGGGATCTAACGACCCAATTTCAGCGAGATGTAGTTCGTTGAACTTAGATTACCATTCAGCTACTTTCTGTATTATGAAATTTTATCTCAGAATTCAGTTACCAACATTTTCAAACCATAATGGTGCATTCTTTTTACGGGTTCTATGGCTTCATTACTGCGAGTTTTGACTCTCTCAAATTGGTTTTAGATTTTCTCTGACACTGCGGGGCAACAGCGTAGATATCGGTGACCCGGGTTACAAGTTCGTTCGGAAAGAGTTTTTTTGGGAACCCACGAGACGCTGCGTACGGCAAATGGGCACCCCAAAACTAAGATTATCCTTTAAAAGATTTTCCAAAGTTATAAAATCCTTCAAATTTGCGTTTTTCATTAAGGTTATTATAGCGGAACCAGTGCAACGCCGGGCGGGTCAGCTAGTTTCAAATAAATAAAAGTATCTGCCATATTGGAAAAAGCAGTAAAGAACGGGATAATGATGATATCATATTGAAATTATCATTCTTATTGTGATTTCAAACATGTAAATAAGTAGTAAACATCATAATAAAAAAACTGTGTGAATTAAAATCAAATGATTCCGCAAAGTCATTACACTATGTACAAAAGATTGAAAACCATACTTAACGTTAAATACTATAGTGTAATTATAAATTTGATACAAATTAAAATAAATGGGTTTTTACTAATATTAAAATAGTTTTTCATCTCTTTTGGAAAAATAGTACTTTTAGTATAACCAAAATTATGTGCATTTAAAATCAAATGATGTCATTTTGCACGAAAAAATTTAAATTTATTTTTTTTTAGATACATAACTATTATGCATTCTTTAATGTAAAGTTACACAAAAAGTCAGAAAATTTATTTTCCATATCGCACAAGTTAAGGATGAAAACATTATAATACGAATTTATGTACGAATTAAAACCAAATGATATAGCGAAAACATTAAACTGTGTGCAAAAGATTAAAATTTACACATAAAGTTAAATACTATACTAGTCTATTCTAATATTATAAAGAAGTAAAAATTGTTTGTATGTTAGAGGTAATCTCTGGAGCTTCAGAACCGATTTCAAAAGTTAACGTATCAAAATGATGGTGTTAGCCCAACTTAGAACATAGGCTATATCTTATGTTGGTACCACTATCCCAAAGGGGGTGCAGGAGCAAAAACATTTTAAAAATGCGATTTTTGCGTTACTGAAGGGCCTAGAAATATGAAATTTGAAATATGAGCTACTTATTAGATATAAAGGTTTTCTAAGAACAGTTCTTAAGAAATTCGAAATTTAAAAGGGGTGAAAATGCACAAAAAGCGTTCTAAATGGTGGTTTCTACACAATCTCAGGAAATACCAAACCGATTTAAAAAATAATTGTGTCAAAATGATGGTGACAACGCTTGCTCCAAAATAGGCTATATTTTATGTCGGTACCACTACCACAAAATTGGTGCAGGAGCAAAAATCGTTCTAAAAATACGATTTTTGCGTTACTGAAGGACCTGGAAATATGAAACTTGAAATATTAGATGTAAAGGATTTCTAAGAACAGTTCTTAAGCAATTCGAAATTTAAAAGGGGTGAAAATGCGCGAAAAGCGTTCTAAAAAACGTTCTAAATGGTGGTTTCTACACAATCTCAGGAAATACCAAACCAATTAAATAAAAAATAATAACATCAAAATGATGGTGACAAGCCTTGCTCCAACATAGGCTATGTTTTATGTCGGTACTACTACCCAAAGGGGGTGCAGGAGAAAAAAATGATCTAAATTGCGGTTTTTGCGTTACGGAAGGGACTAGAATCATGAAATTTGGATTGGTAGTTAGTTATAAGATATTAGTGGTCTCTAAGCACATTTCCTAAAAAAATCGAAATGTAAAAGGGGGTCAAAATGCGCAAAAAGCATTGTAAAAAACGTTCTAAATTGCGATTTCTATGCAATCTCAGCAAGTACTGAAACGATTTCAAATATAATGATGTAAAAATTATGGTGACAGCTCTTGCTCCAAGATAGGCTATGTTTTATATCTGTTTCCACTACCCCAGAGGAGATGCAGGAGCAAAAAACGTTCTAAAAATGCGATTTTTGAATTATGGAAGAACCTAGACACATGAAATTTTGCATGGTATATATTTATTAGATATAAAGGATCTCTAGAACATTTCTTTAAAATTTTGAAATTTAAAATGGGTGAAAATACTCGAAAAGCGTTCTAAAAACGTTCTAAATGCCGAATTATTCAGCGATGTCTCAGGAATAATCAAACTGATTTCAAAAGTAATGGTAAGAAATTGATGCTGATAGCCTCTGCTCTAACATAGACGCTATTTCATGTCAGTTCTCACTATCACCTAGAGGTTACAGGAGCAAAAATAAACGTTCTAAATTTTGATTTTCGTGATCGGTAGGGGCTAGCAACTTGAAATTAGCAAAGGTACATATTTATTAGATATAAATGATCTTTAAGAACAGTTTCGAAAAAATTGGAAATTTAAAATGGGGTGAAAATGCGCGAAAAGCGTTCTAAAAACGTTCTAAATTGGGACTTCTACTCAATCTCAGGTAATACCAAAGCTATTTCTGAAGTAATGGTTTCAAATCAATGGTGATAGTCCCTGCTCCAACATAAGCTATATTTTATGTTGCTGTCACTACCATCTGGGAGTTGCAAATGCAAAACAGGCTCTAATTTGCATTTTTTGCAGAACTGAGGGGGTCTAACAATTTGAAATATGGCATGGTATTTACTTAGAAGATGCAACTAGTTTCTAAGAACAGTCGAAAGAAAATTCAAATTAAATTTTTATACAATCTTATCAAATACCAAACCGATTTAAAAAATAATGGTGACAAATTTTTGGCGATAGAACCTGCTGAAACATAAGCTATATTTTATGTCTGTGCCACTACCACCAGAGGGTTGCAGGAGCAAAAAAACTTTCTAAATTGCGATTACTGTGATACCGAAAGGGCTAGAAACTTTAAATATGGCATGGTAGTTACTTTTAAAATATAAATGACCTCGAAGGACTGTCGAAAATAAATTCGAATTAAAAATGGGTGAAGCGAACGGGAGGTGTGAAAAGCATTCTAATGAAGTCATAAATTACGATTTCTATGCAATTTCAGGGAATATAAACAGATTATAAAAGTAATAGTTGCGAATCAATAGTAACAGTCTCTGATCCTACACAGGCTACATTTTATGCCGATGATTCTACCACCTGGGGTTCACAGGAACAACAAACGTTCTAAAAAAGGCCTTTAAAAGCTTTCTAAGTTACGTTTCTGTGGAATATTAGGAAATAACAAACCGATTTCAAAATTAATGTTGGCAAATTAATGGTGACAGTTCCTATTTTAACATAGCTTTTTATGTTGAGAGAGGTGGTAGGACTTGGAATTTGTCTTGATAGTTAATTTTAAGATGTAAGAAGATGGTTTCTAAAAAATTCAAAACTTCAAATGAATACTGAAATGACCGTATTAATTACAGCATAAAAGTTTCAAAATATTTTCTAAATTATCATTTTTTTTAGTTTTATTAATTTAAATCTCATTTCTGCCTAATTCAGTGTAATAATGATGTTTAGACAAACTGTGTTTTAAATAGTAATTTTTGAATTATTCCTAAAAGTAATAAGTACCTTTCATTAAAATAAAGTATTACCTTTTAATAAAATAAAAATTTAGTTAGTACCTTTGAAAAAAAATTAGACATATAAATATTACTTGGCATATTTCAAATATTACGCAAGCAAAGCCGCGGGGTTTACTAGTGTATTTATAATTTTGCTTACAAATTAACCCATTAGCCGTCAAAACTATAAAGTAGGAATTTTCATATTTCTTGTTGAATGTCGTTTACCACCTCAAATTCAGAACGGTATTAAAATATCAAAATTTCGGGCAATAAATAAGGCAATTTTTTTAATTCTAAAATAATGGTGGCAAAGTAATTAATTTAAGCATGAGCAATTATTTTTACCATTATGTGAACGCAACACCAGCGGCTATTGGATTAAAAGTAATGTTTTTTTTTTCTCTAGAATTAAAGTAGTTTTTTCTCTCTTCTACAAAAATACTTTTTGTGTGACTAAAATTGTGTGAATTTTAAATCAAATGATGCCATTGTACCAGAAAAAATCTGGCATTTATCATTTTAAATATATAGCTCTTATGCCTTCTTTTATGTAATGTACACAGAAAATCATTCCATATGAAGAAAAGTGTTTGTCATATCGGACAAGACAATGATGAACGGGAGAATGATGATATCATCTTGAAGGGTATTATTTTAACATTAGTATGTCATCGGACAGTTCATTACAGTATTTTATGACGGGTGTGGTTAAGATAAGATTTAAATTTATGTCTTACACATTTGCAGATATTTGTGACTTTTTATTTTAAAAATATTTCCTTGAAAGGACCTAGATTGATAATGTCATTTTTTTTTCTCTGCTTGTTCCGAATGACTTTAATCAGATTATCAGTGCAGAAACTTTCGTTCTTAATGGCTCTATAATACGTTATCTGCCATGTCTTTCACAGGTAATTTTCATTTGTAAAAATTGCATCACATAATAGAATAAAATATTCAGCACAAAATCATTAAATAATTCTTACTTACAACTTAAAAAATGTCTAACACTAGAAAGATAAAGTATGATTTAAAAACACATTAGACGATTATTTTTTGCATATTTACCACAAAATATAAAATTACCCACCAAATAAAAGAAAGAAAATTATCTTGATGTTAATATAAAGGAAAAATATGCATTATAATGTTATTCCTAAACATTTTCAATAAACAAGGGGGATAAAAAAAGATTTAAAAATTTTTGTTTCAAAGATTTTTTTCGAAATAATATGCAAGAGTTAAAAAAGTGGAATTTTTATTTAGAGATATATCTATAACATTATTAACAAGATAAATAATAGGTTGGGTCGAAAAAATGAAATTTTTTGTTTTCGGAATGCTTTAGTGCTGAAAAGTTGCCTGTTGTAATAATAAGAAAAACGGCATAAAAATTTTAAAATCAGTTAACATCTTCCATTCGCGAATCGTACTTGAAATTGATGAAAAATTGCAAAAATCGCGTGTTTTCTCTAATTTTTTAAGTTAATCAAAACTTTAAAAATAAACCCGCTTTAGCTTTTTATGCTTGTTTCATGGTTTACATAACCTAAATAAATTAAATTCTAATCAATAATCTAATTTTTCCTTTCACGCAACATCTTAGAAAAAAAACATAAATTTAGCAATTTTTCGCAATTCTCACCGTGCAACTCTTCGCTCATTTTTCTAGAACAAAACGACCCAGAACTCACCACGTGGAGGTGGTTGCACGTAGAGTTCCACCTCCACGCTACCCAACCAACCATCCATTGTTGGGTGTGGCATTTACATTATATTTGCAACTATTTACACAGATTTTTCACAGAGTAGTATTTTATGGCTTACTGTGTTTTTTACGTTTTCTTTTTTATATCTACTACACATTTAAAGTCTGATTTTTTGGAGAAAATGAGGCATAACCGATTTAGACTTCAATGTTGTTCGGATATAGCCATCTCTAGGTTCATGTCCATGAACTTTATTCGAGGTCTCTGTCACAAGTTTCACGCACATCTTAACAGTCTCGGCGTGACAGGGAAACATTTGTATTTCTCTGATGAGAGTAGTATCAGAAGTGATGAACGATTTAACATCATCTTCACTTAGGTCCAGCGGCACTGGGGAAGCATACACCGCACAAGAATTCCAATTAATAATTTCTATGTAATCGGAAGCTTTAAAGTTTTCATTCGGTGCATTGCATTTCTAATTGTGTTTATTTTGGGGGCCGTTAGTCTTGCTTTTACGATTCTTCTGTAACCAATATCCCGAATATGTTTTCTTTAATTGACAATCATTGCCAACAGAACACTCTTTGGGTGCGAAAAAAACGCATTTCATTCTATTACTGGATCAACAACTTGCAGTAATTCGTCAGATAAACAGCGTGATGTTTGCGTTGCTTGAAATGCATGTTTTGGTCCGCCAGCAAAATATCCGCTTATTTTATGGCAAATTACACAGGTATGTATCATTTTATGATGAGGCACCACGGGGAAATTCTCTTACGCACTTTGTCCAAAGGTCACAGAAGATTTCATACTTTATCACAGGAATTTATACATTTTTGCAACCGTACATGGACCGTTTCCTTCCTATCTTTCCAAATTTGGAAAGTCAGCCTCTTCGCGCTGCACATGCGGGCAGAGGGGCACGTCATTACACTGTATAACAGAGTGTACCTTAACATCAGCCTTTCATATAAAAAAAAGCACCCTTCATTAATCTAGCATCATGGTTTAAAATTATTCTTAAACAACCATGTTTACTTAAAAAAATAATAGATTGTATATCACTATTAGAAAATAATCAACTCTTATTCCAACTTCCTCCTTTGGACGGACTCTCTGATGAAGAAAACTAATAAATGTTGCCACTTCAGTAGACTGATTTCGGTTTTTGAACTTGCTGCTATCAGTGTATTCTATTTTTCTTAATGCAGCTCATTTGACAGTGCAATTAGTTTAACTCCTGCTCAACAGCCTAAAACATCTGTTAGGCATCATTTACCTACCTCTGTATCATTGTGTATTCTAGTTCTATTTCATTTTATTTTTCTACTAAGTATTCGCATTGCTTATTGTTATTGGTACTTTTATCGTGTATTATTATTAGTATTTGCATCGTGTTTGTCTTATTTGACATTCTTATTGTTGGCATCCTTACTGTATTCATTAGCGCCAAATCTAATCTGCATAGAGTTAAAGTCTTCTTTTGCATCGTGTTTCATTTGTAAATAATAGTCTATTGCATCAATTTTAATTTGTAAAGTATCAACTTATTATTATTATTTTTTATTTCTATTATTTATTTATTTTTCTTTTTATTAGCATTTGCATATAATTCTTGGTTTAATTCTTACTTGCATATGGGTTTTGGCATCAAAATAAGAATTAAAACTCACTTCAAAAAGAGCTCTATCATTGAAAACGAATTATTGCTTTCAATAGTGATATTTGTTTTCTAGCATCGTGCTTTTCTGTAAATAGTCTCCTGTGTCAGTTCTTATATATTGTTTTATTTATTTTTTATTTATTTTTTTTATGTGTAATAATGTAATCCAGCATTGTATCTTATATGAAAAAATGGGAGAAACTTCTTTTAACTCCCATTGTTTTTGTTGTATCTGTAAGTCCTATTAAGTGGATTTTCCACATTTGGTTCACATCTGGACTTCTTTTGTTTAGTGTATTTTTATTGTTTATTACTTGTCCAACAATATATAATGCTGCATTATAAGTTTTTTTTCCCCTTCAAAATCTGCAATGTACATAAGATAGTATAATGATAAGCCCAGCACGCCTGGGATATAACTTTGCTGCCACTTGTAACATTTTTGTATAATTTTGTAAGTTTTAATATATAGGGGTCTTATTCAACGAAGGTATTTCCGGACCCTGCCTCCAGCAGCGGCCCGTGATGATGGTAGTTATTCTGCTGGGCGGGGCTTGTTGAGCTAAAACCATACTGGTAGGCCTCCCCACCCGGCCTGAAACTGAAACTGAAACTGATTTTATGATGAAGCCAACAATTTCTTTTAAGTTTTGCTATTAATCTGATGCAATCTAAGGACTCGGTCAGCCGCAGTTAGTCATCTGGAATAGGAAAAAGTACCAGGGTCCCAGTTCGGCAAGTCTTCTGGACAATGTCCCAAGGTGATTGCAGTCAAAATATCCCAAAAATACTGTTGTTCTTCGCTCAAAATAGTCCTGTCTATAGCTGGAATCGACCAATCTGCGGGTTCACAATCGACCACGGGAGCTTTTTCACAGCAAGTGAGCTGTTACCCGATTGGCACAATAAAAGATTTGGGCACTTTAGTGTGACCCTGAATATGTTTGAAAATTTGGCGATAAGAAATCTCATTAAAATGCCGGATGCATATGCTCCACATTTTTGGATTTTCTAGTTGGTGGAAAGCACCGTTATTCCATCCAGTGTTTGTTTACAGTACCATGACACCTCACTACTTCCAGTTTTCCTAGTGAAATTGATAGTTTAGACAAACAAGAAATAATTATTTGACTTATATCATTTGATAAAATCGAGGAAGGAGATACATGGCCAATATAAGTTGATCCTGATTCCTGGATAAGAGAATTGTGATCTTATTTCACATTCCTGTGAAATTGCTTGGCATTAAATATTTCGACGAAGAAAGTATCTCCTTTTTGTCCGTGAAAAAAATACCTGAACTTTCCTCAAGGGGTGTTAATCGGCTTTTCAAATCCGTCCTAAAACGACTCATGTCTCTTTTTATATTACACTTAGAACCACATCAGAAGAACCTGCGTCAATTATCCAGAACACTTGACGCTATGACAGCTTTTGGCCCATCAGAAATTCCGAAATGCGTTAATTTTAATTCTCATCTGCCATTTGGGCTTTTAGTAGATGTACTCGGTTTGTATTTATCTTCATCATACTCCAAGTCTTCAAAAGAAGTGTGTTTGAGTTCATAAATTTCATAGTACACTGCCACTTTAGGAACTTTAAAACTATTTGTGGAACCACCCAGTGCTTTCTGAAGATCACGACCTTTCTGCTCGGCCTTCACATTTAACTTTTTTCTAACTGTTTTGTAAATACATCCGATTTTTCCCTCAAATTATAATTCCTTTAAAGTATCATGAACCTCAACTAAAACACACGAATTTTATTTGTTTTTTTACATAAGCATTTAGTTAGAATTACACATTGACATGCATGTGGTGTTTTTAATATAAATACCACACCCAACAATGGGACGGTTGGTTGGGTAGGATGTGGGTGGCACTCAACGTGCAACCACCACCACGTGGTGAGTTCTTTGTCTTTTTTTTCTTTGCAAAACGAACTGAGAGTTGCATGGTGAAAATCGCGAAAAATTGGTAAATTTATGTTTTTTCTAAGTTCTTGCGCGAACAAAAAAAATCGGATTATTGATCAGAATTTAATTTAATTAGGTTATGTAAACAATGAATCAAGTATAAAAAGCTAAATCGTGTTTATTTTTAAAGTTTTAATTAAGTTAAAAAAATTAGAAAAAATGTGCGATTTTTACAATTTTTCATCAACTTTAAGTACGATGCACGAATGGAAGACTGAAAAAATGACGTTTTTCATCTTATTACAATAGGCAACTTTTCCGCACTAAAGCGTTCCGAAAATAAAAATATTCTTTTATTCGACCCACCCTAATAAATAAGTTTTGGATGATGTTGGGGGTCCAAATATGCCACTAAATTACTTACCGACCCATGTCAATGGTGCTGATTTTTAAGTTTGGAGCTGTCTATATAAAACTGTTTCATTAAAATTAATTCGATGTAATCTTTTTTCCGAGATTGGTACTATTGTTTTATATAAATATGTAGCAAAAAAAGTAACTTGCACACATTTCTACGGTAGTTATTATTATTTTTTAAATCTGACTCTGAAGTTTAGCTTCATTTCCATCCCTCCTGCTAAAATTACACTGAAAATCACACCAGGTGCAGCCAAAGAATTTTTTTCAACTTTTTTCTCTTGCAAAAGTATGCTGGAGAAAGAATGGCTAAAATTCTTTGATAGTAAATTTACAGCAAAATTTAAATCAGCATTAAAATATCAATTTCAAGCATCGTGGCTTTATTGGTAGTCTTACCGTCTCCAAGGTTTATTTCTGCGTTTTTTGAGGAAAATTAAGTTTCTTTTTTTATTTATTTAATAGAATGTAAATAACTGTTGCCAAAAATCAATGAACATTGTGGCTATCACTTAGTCTTAATATGATTTTCATTTTCCTAAAAATAGGTGGCAATTTTCCTTACCATCCCATCCTCACCGTCCTTTTTTTCCCTTTCCGCCCCCTTATTTTCCCTTAAAGTCCCTTCCTTAACATCCCTTTAGGACAATGTTATACCAAAATTTTGTACTAAAAATACTGCATTGTTTTTATTTCTTATTGAAACGTTCTGTGGGTACTAGGCAAGTTCATTATAAATAAAAATTTAGAAGAAAATAAAAAGTTAGAGAGATAAAATTGTAAGAAAAATTGAACTTGCAAGTTTAACTTAAACTCACTTAAGAAAAAAAATCGTCGCTGCTGACCATCTTTTTCTTAATTTTGATTCATTAAGGCATTCGTCTATAAGTTTAAAATGTTATTTTATTAAATTTAATTTCACCAGATTTTTATTCCTTAAAATTAACATTTTGTGAGAATGCCTCATGTATCTCTTTAGGATAATGCACAATTGGAATTATAATCTTTTATCATACATTATTTAGGAAAAAGATCTTCATAAAGTAATTTTTCACCCATAAACATAAAGCACAAACGGGTGCATTTTGTCACTAAAGACAAGAAAATTAACTGCGCTGTTCAGAAAAAGAACCTATCGATATACTCATTTAGACAGGTTTAAATTTTATTGGAAACAAAAAACTCAAGCAAAAAAAAAAAAAAAAGATTTAATAATATTACTGTCTGCGCATTAGTCTGGTTGTGTTGCATTTGTATTCTATAAGATACTTTATTTTTGTCCGGAAAATATCTAACAATCCAGTTTTTTAATTAAAATGTTTAAATCATAAACTCAAATTGTAATTATTATCATTTTTAAATATTACTTAGACACGATTTCAATACTCATAAAATTGCTTAAAATTGTTCAATCACTTCTCGAGTTTTTGACACACAATCCGCAGAACAATAGGATTAAATTGAAAAGCTTTCCTGAGCATTCAACCAATTTCGAAAAACAACAAAAGCCCCAATCTGTTATGGATTGGGTTTCAGAAAGCCAGGATTTTATTGAAAAAACATATCAAGCAGAAAAGAAAATTTTACAACATTACTATCTGTGCATTTATCTGTTGTGTTGCATTTCTATTCTATAAGATACTTCAATTTTTTTAGCAAAGTTATCTCACAATCTATTTTCTTAAATTTAAATGTTAAAATCATAAACATAAAATGTAATTATTATCATAATAGATGTGAATTTCTAACTGGACGAAAAATGTCTGGACCAGGATTCGAACCAGGGATCTCCTGGCTGAAGCTGCCATTGTTCTACCACCTGAGCTATCCCGGACGAATCTGGTGGAACTTTTTCACCCAGCTAACCTGGTTCGAATCCTTTTCCGGACATTTTTCGCCCAGTTGGAAATTTACATCTAATATGCTTTATTTACCAATTAGAATAATTGTGTTTAGATTAATCTAGTGTAATTATTATCATTTTTAAATGGTAATTAGACATGACTTCAATACCCATAAAAATCCTTAAAATTGATCAACCAGTTCTCGAGTTTTTGACCCACAATCCATAAAACAATAGGATTAATTTGAAAGGCCTTCCTGAACATTCAACCATTTTAGAACGGCAACAAATGCTCCAATCGGTTATGGATTTCATTTCAGAGATTGTTTTTGTTGATAAAGGCATCAAAAATCCACAATAAATAAATAAATAAAATAAATAAATGTGGGAAAACATCTTGAAAAAATTATGTGTTATTTAGTCACAATAGTCCTTTGGAATTGTAAAATAGATTTTTTCCAACATTTGACTCCAAACGGTGCGCAACTATAATACAGAAATTGTACAAGTTACATTAATCAGATTGCCTAAAGGGCCATGAATCCCCCCCCCCACCCCCGTCGTACTCTTCAAACATGGATATTTTCAGGAGTTGACATTAATTAGTCAAACTTGCCGCAAGCATCACAGAATTTTAGAGTCTCTGAAAGTATATATTTAAAAAGATTTTGCGAAAAATACCAGTGTGTGAATTGATGCCGATCATTGAAACTTTAGTCAAGGACACTGCTCATTCCTGAAAGCTAAAGTTCTTGCACTTCGAAAACTTTTGGAACATATTTTGTATTATGGAATTTGGATTTGATTTTGATGTGTATTGAAATATTTATAAAATTGGAAACTTTGCATGAATAATTTCATTGCAATGTAGTTGCATTATTACCATTTTAATTACGATGTTAATCAAACTTTTACAAAAGGCAAAAGAAAACCGCTCTAACTGCACTCACATTATTACATAAATTAATAGGATTTATATTTTTGAAATACATTTTCAGTCACATTTTGAATGGTAAACATTTCAATAGAATCAACTGAAATAATATAATAAATGAAAATTTTGTGCTTCGAATAAGAGTAGCTAATTTTGTAAAACAGAATCAAGAAGAAAGAAGTTTCCTTAAAAATTTCATTTTTTTTAAATCATTCTCTGAACAAATTACTTGTATTTACGTGAATTCTCTACAGATCAAGATTGAATTTGAAGAAGTAGAAACCCTTTACTTCGTATATAAAAAAAAATAAATGTATAATTAGGCTGCGATAGAAATAAATAATAATGATTTATTGCACATACCAAATAATCAGTTTGCAGTTTAATATATGTAAATTTTCTACTTGTCTAACTTAATACAAATTTCTGCGCTCTTTTTTTTTTTTTTTTTTTTTTTTGTGAAGTCATATTTATTCAGTAATTTCTTCTAAATTCTATACCTTCATAAGTTTCATCGTGTTGAAAATTTAAACCAATAGTTTTTATGCCATATCACCATGGAACAATTCCTGTAACAGACGCTGTTGCAGGAATTTTTGTTGTTGCCGTTACATAAAAGGTTCTTGGAATCCCAGTTTCCTAGAAAAACTTTAGTAACTTTACAGATTTTTTTTTACAGTGTACATTACGTTATGTCTTTATGTACACGACAACGAAAAATACATTTGAATGTTGTATTCATAATTTCAATGTATAGCGTAAATGACAGCTACTTAATTTTATAAATACTCGTATATTAAATGGGTTTGAAGTTTCAGTAGTTTTTTGTTACGTTATATTAAATCGATTTTTCTAAACTCTAATGCTAAATCCATTTCATTGTGCGTATAAATTCAACTCATATTTTTCATCGTATCACCATGGATATCAGATATCCACATTATACAATGTCGATATAAATATTGAAAAAAAAAACATTTCTCCACTAGATTACAGTTTTCATATTTTCAGTTTTTTTTTATGTTGTAGAGAACACTAACTTCAAAATCAGTCATTATAATTGGCATTGTGTTTATGCATTTTAAACATGATTATTCTTTTAAACATGAGTAATACCACATTTAAAAGTGGAATGAGTATCACGCATTTCAAACATATTTTTAAAATGCGAAACTAATTTTAAAAACAAGTACTTTTGAATTGAAGAGTAAAAGAGGAAATAACGTGATAAGATAGTACGATGCGTGACACCTGCACACATTCAACATTTATTCCCTTAAAACTCACCAAATTTTCATGAACATTTATTTTTAAAAAGTTTACCTAACAGATGTTGTAAAAATTATTAGTATTATTAGATTTAAATTTAGCAAAAATAAAAGTTTTCAAAGAATATTTTTATATTTTTTATGCTTTTTTTTATTTTTTGTACTACCATCAATTTACTTTTCTAATGAACATATTGGTGAAGCGAGTTCTCATATTTAAGTTAGCATATCTATATCATTCAACAGATTGTTATATACATTAAAATCAAAATTATATAATAGCATTGAATTTTCAATAAAACTTGAACATTTTAAAAGATACGAAGTTATATGTTTCATAATAAGTCCTTTAAAAGAAAAGACAGTCAATGTTGAGAGTTATTTTACATTATACATGGTATTCCAAAAGAATTAAAAAGCTATGTAATGTGTAACCTGTTGGAGATATGTGGGTAATATAAATTGAAATTTACTTAAAAAAAGATTACGAAATAAGTCTATAACATTAACTTTAAAAATTTTAAACTTTTTATATTTAAGTATGTTCACGAGTCCTATCTATACTCCTATTATAAAGAGGAAAAAATTGTTTATTTGTCGGAGATAAGCTCTGGTACTACCGAACCGATTCCAAAAGTAATGGTATCAAAATGATGGTGTTAATCCAACTTAGAACATAGGCTAAATCTTATGTCGGTGCCACTACCCCAAAGGGGGTGTAGGAGCAAAAAACGTTCTAAAAATGCGATTTTAGCGTTACTGAAGGGCTTAGAAATATGAAATTTTGAATATTATTTACTAATAAGATATAAATGATGTCTAAGAACAGTTCTTAAACAATTCGAAATTTAAAAGAGTTGAAAATTCACAAAAAGTGTTCTAAAAAACGTTCTAAATGGTAGTTTCTACACAATCTCAGGAAATACCAAACCGATTTAAAAAGTATTGGTGTCAAAATGATGCTGACAACGCTTGCTCCAAGATAGGCTATGTTTTATGTCGGTGCCAGTAAACCCAAAGGGGTGTAGGAGAAAAAAACGTTCTAAAAATGCGCATTTAGCGTTACTGAAGGGCCTAGAAATATGAAATTTTGAATATTAGTTACTTATAAGATATAAATGATATCTAAGAACAGTTCTTAAACAATTCGAAATTTAAAAGGGGTAAAAATGCACAAAAAGCGTTCTAAAAAGCGTTCTAAATGGTAGTTTCTACACAATCTCAGGAAATACTAAACCGACTTAAAAAATATTGATGTCAAAATGATGGCGACAACGCTTGCTCCAAGATAGGCTATGTTTTATGTCGGTGTCACTACCCCAAAGGGGGTGCAGGAGCAAACAACGTTCTAAAAATGCGATTTATGTGTTACTGAAGGGCCTAGAAATATGAAATTTGAAATATTAGCTACTTATTAGATATAAAGGATTTCTAAGAACAGTTCTTAAGCAATTCGAAATTTGAAAGGGGTGAAAATGCGCGAAAATCGTTCTAAAAAACGTTCTAAATGGTGGTTTCTACACAATCTCAGGAAATACCAAACCGATTTAAAAAATAATGGTGTCAAAATAAGGGTATCAAAATGACGGTGACAACCCTTGCTCCAACATAGGCTATGTTTTATGTCGGTGCCACTACCCCACAGCGGGTGCAGGAGCAAAAAACGTTCTAAAAATCCAATTTTTGCGTTACCGAAGGGCCTAGAAATATGAAATTTGAAATATTAGCTATTTATTAGATATAAAGGATTTCTAAGAACAGCTCTTAAACAATTCGAAATTTAAAAGGAGTAAAAATGCGCGAAAAGCGTTCTAAAAAACGTTCTAATAGTGGTTTCTACACAATCTCAGGAAATACCAAACCGATCTAAAAAATAATGGCGTCAAAATGATGGTGAAAACCCTTGCTCCAACATAGGCGATGTTTTATGTCGGTGCCACTACCCCAAAGGGGGTGCAGGAGCAAAAAACGTTCTAAATTGCGGCTTTTGCGTTACGGAAGGGCCTAGAATCGTGAAATTTGGAATGGTAGTTAGTTATAAGATATCAATGATCTCTAAGGACATTTCCTAAAAAAATCGAAATTTAAAAGGGGGTCAAAATGAGCAAAAAGCATTATAAAAAACTTTCTAAATTGGGATTTCTATGCAATCTCAGGAAGTACTGAACCGATTTCAAATATAATGGTGTAAAAATGATGGTGACAGATCTTGCTTGAAGATAGGCTATATTTTATATCTGTTTCCACTACCCCAGAGGAGATGCAGGATCAAAATGCGCGAAAAGCGTTCTAAAAATGTTCTAGATGCCGATTTGCCGGCAATATCTCAGGAAGAATGAATCTGATTTCAAACGTAATGGTAGGAAATTGATGCTGATAGCCTCTGCTCTAACATAGACGCTATTTTATGTCGGTATCACTATCACCAAGACGTTGCAGGAGCAAGAAAGCGTTCTAAATTTCGATCTTTGTGATCGTTATAGGGGCTAGCAACTTAAAATTAGGCAAGGTACATATTTATTAGCTATAAATGATCTTTAAGAACAGTTTCGAAAAAATTGGAAATTTAAAAAGGGGTGAAAATGCGCGAAAAGCGTCCTAAAAACGTTCTAAATTGCGATTTCTACTCAATCTAAGGACAAAGCTATTTCAAAAATAATGGTTGAAATCAATGGTGATAGTCCATGCTATAACATGGGTTATATTTTATGTTGCTGTCACTACCATCTGAGGGTTGCAAAAGCAAAACATGTTCTAATTTGCATTTTTTGCACAACTGAGGGGTCTAACACTTTGAAGTATGGCATGGTATTTACTTACAAGATGCAACTGCTTTCTAAGAACAGTCGAAAGAAAAATTCAAATTTAAAAAAAAAATGAAGTGAGTGAAAAGCGTTATAAATTACAATTTTTAAGCAAACTTATAAATTACCAAACCGATTAAAAAAATAATGATGACAAATTTTGGTGATGGAACCTGCTCAAACATAAGCTATATTTTATGTCTGTTCCACTATCACCAGAGGGTTGCAGGAGCTAAAAACTTTCTAAATTGCGATTTCTGTGATACTGAAAAAGGCTAGAAACTTTAAATATGACATGGTAGTTACTTATAAAATATAAATGCCCTCGAAGGAACGTCGAAAATAAATTCGAATTAAAAAGGGGTGAAGCGAAGGGGAGGTGTGAAAAGCATTCTAAAAAAGTTCTAAATTACGATTCTATGCAATTTCAGGGAATATATACCTATTATAAAAGTAACAGTTGCGAATCAGTAATAACAGTTTCTGATCCTGCACAGGCTATATTTTATGCCGGTGATTCTACCACCTGGGGTTCACAGGAACAACAAACGTTCTAAAAAGGGCTTTAAAAGATTTTTAAATTACGTTTCTGTGGAATATTAGGAAATAACAAACCGATTCCAAAATTAATGTTGGCAAATTAATGGTGACAGTTCCTGTTTCAACATAGCCCTTTATGTTGAGAGAGGTAATAGGACTTGGAATTCGACATGATGGTTAATTTTCAGATGTAAGAAGATGGTTTCTAAAAAATTCAAAACTTCAAATGAATACTGAAATGAGCGTATTATTTGAGCATAAAAGTTTCAAAATATTTATTAAATTATCATTTATTTAGTTTTATTTCATTTTATTAATTTTAGTCTCATTTCTGCCTAATACAGTGTAATAATGATGTTTAGTCAAACTGTGTTTTAAATAGTAATTTTTGAATTATTCCTAAAAGTAATAAGTTCCTTTTAATAAAATAAAAATTTAGTTAGTACAATTTGATAAAAATCAGACATATAAATATCACTTGGCATACTTCAAATATTACGCGAGCAAAGCCGCGGGGTTTGCTAGTAAGTAATATTTAGAATACGATTTTTTCTGTTTTCATGTGTTTAACAGTTAACATACTGTTTTTCTACGATCAAAACTCGCCGAGTTATGATACTTTGAATTTTATGAAATTTCAGATGTTTCCGGTACTAAAAAAGGCAGAAGATTTTTTAAGGCCACAAAAGTCCGGAATTTGATAAAATTTAATATTTCAAAACTCACTTGAAAGAGATAGTCAAGAAAACGCCATTAAATTTCATCAGTGATTTGAAGTAGTGAATTAGTAGATGTTGCAATAACATTTCTCCAGGTAAATTTATAGCACTAGGTATTATTTATTCAAAGGTTCAATTACTGCAAAAAATGAGAAGTAATATATTTAATCATCTTTTACGTTCCGTTTTAGTTACAAATTCCACCTTATAATCAAATAAATAATTAAAATTTTAATTAATTAAACTTTAAAAATATCAGCTATAAAATAATTTGACCAGAGGCAATCCCCTTTTGAATTAAATGAACATTTGTTTGATAATATCGCAGTTGTAATTTTCCCAACACACTGAAAAATTTTTCTGGGCAGGATTTGAAGCCAAGATCTTGGCTTAAGCTGACAACGCTGTAACAACTGTAACAGCATGGACAAATCAGACCGACACGCTTCACTTATACAGACTATTTTTGACATCTGATCTATAATCTGAAACATCTCAACAAAATAAATCAAGGGTAAAAGAGCATCAAAAAACGTGAATACATAATTACACATTTTATATAGCGATAAATTATAATATATATATATATATATATATATATATAATGTACAGAAAAGAACACGAAAATGAATTTAAAAAAAAGCCATGTATTAAACACTAAGTGAGCAAATCGTATTTAGTTTAAAATCGTTTTAATTATTAATTCTTTTCGATTTAAAATTCGTTACCGTTAAATGTCTTTTTAATTTCCATAAGCCGGATTATAATTTTGAGATAATATGTGAATAAAAGAAAAAATATATATATATTCCATTAGGTGTTAATTTAAAAAAAAAAAAAAAAAAAAAAAAAAAAGGTGATCTTTATAACGTAAGTAATTTCTTGCAACTTATAAAACTGTACAATTAAACCAAATGGAAAGGATTAAATAAAACTAGGTTAAAATTAACACATCATTTTTTAAAAACAAAAAGTTACAAGAAATCTGTATTTTCTTTACAGTATCTAAATATTTGTAAAAAATTAATTATATAAATAAAAAAATACTTTTATTATATGCACAAAATAAAGACTACGCTGTATCAAGTTTAAAAAGGTAATATTATTTTATATTAAACTTGCAGGCTGAGCCCGCTGCGCTGGTCTGTTTATCCAAATGAACCTTGAATCAAACAAAATGTATCAGTGAATTTGACATTGTGACTTAAAGCAGTATAGAACCTTACCTAAAAGGTCCTTTCGCACTCCTGAAAACTGTATGAACGCCATTGTGCTGTTATATTTTCTAATGTGCAGAAAAATTTTCAGCTATTAAGGTCTTAACCCTTTTAGTTGATCAATCACAGTAGGATTTGGTAAAGATTGATAGTACAATATGCAATATAATAAAACAAACCCTGAAAAATTATTTAACTAATAATGCAAGCAAACAAACTGACAAAATCCACCCAGTAAAACTTTTTTTTTAAAGGCTGATCTTTCATATTGGGGTCCATCTGAGTAGAGAACTTTTACCCATAATTCTATAACTAAGCAACGTAGAACGATACGTGATAAACCAAAACCTCCCCAAACATTGTCTAATCAACAAAGCAGGTATTGTCAATATCCGCCATCTAGAACTTTTTGAAAAGTCTAATCTTTCATAATCGGTTTCACATGATTATGGAACTTTCCGCTATTACTTTATGACTACGCAACGTAGAAAAATATACAAAATACTAAAACCATATCTGAATAGGTATCTAACTAACAATGGAATTCCTATCAAAAACCGTTCTGTAGAACTTTTTAAAAATGCTAAACTTTCATAATCGGGTCCAACTGATTATAGAACTTTCCACCATATCTCTATTATTAAACAATGCAGAAGGGTATAGTATATACTAAAACTCTGCCTGAAAAATTATCTAACTAACAGTGAAAATTCAATCGAAATCCATTCGGCTGAAACTTTTAAAAAGGCTAATCTTTCATGATCGGGTTCATCTGATTATATAACTTTAAAGCATAATTCTATGTATAAGCAACGTAGAACGATATGTTATATGCTAAAATCGTCCCTAAAAAAATATGTAACTATCATTTCGATTATCAGAATCCATTCAGATAAGTTGTATGCAGTCAGGACGAATTTCCCATTTCCATTTTACTCTCGTATATGTAGTAGAAGCAGAAGTAGATACATAGATAATAATATTGATTCTTAAAATTTATGAAACTGCAAGTTATTTCTCGTTGTCGCTGCTGAATAATTTTAAAGACTTTTCAAGCCAGTATTGAGATTTACGATTATGTCTACAACAAATGTATTTCATTTTGAACCAAAACATTATCGGTAAAATGAGCCAATTTGGTGTGGATTCCGATATTATAATTTTTTTTTTTTTCAAAATCGCCATTTAAACTACGCACGTGAAATTTTAAGTATCTCTTAGCACTGCAGTAAACATTTCCATTTTTTAGCCAGCGAAAAATGAAGTTATAACTTAATTTTACTTACTAGTAAAAAATACTTTCAATTTCAAAAAATAGTAAATTAAATTTTTTGAAACTACTTAGTTATCCCAAAAATCTATCGCCAAACTATAAGATTAAATGCCAATAATGGTTGATCGTAAATGTGACATTCACTTGATTTTTTAAGCAAGTTACACGTGTTTACATCATCAAGTGATTTTTATTTCGACGTTTTATTTGTATTTTTATTAATGTTATACTAATTTATTTGTTCTTTCGTTATTTAAAATAAAAATTCTGTGAATTTGTTTAATTTGGCGATTTATACAATTTGGTGAAATTGGTCGACGGGTAACTCTAAGTAGTACCAAATTTTTTGCAGTGTTACAATTAAATAATAATTAATGCCAAAAGAAATTCGAGTTCAATAAATAGCAAGCAACAATGTTTGGCACAGTTTGCAATTAAATTGGGTACTTTTCCACTATAGGCGCCTTGGCGTTTTTTTTAACAGCTTGGTGCAATTCGGGCATCAGAAAGTGAGATTTTCTTGCCAGTTGATATAAACAGTTAAGAAAACAAACTTCATGATTTTTTTTTTTTTGGATATATATGTATCTTATTAATGTTTTCTCTATAGAAATTACTTCTGTTTCTGTATAAAATTAGATAAATAGCATCTTTATGTTAAATAAATTGTGTAAACATTAAAAAAAAATGCTTGTGTATATGAAATGAAACAGTGAATAGATTGCCAGAAAATATGTTTCCAAATTTCCTTCTCCGCCAAGGCTATTTTTCTCTATTTCGCCAAAATCCCTATACTGGAAAAGCAACAAAAAATCTTTGCACGTTTAAGATTGAAATAAATGGCGCAATAGCATACATTTTGGTATGGTGTTGGTATAACGTAAAAGTAGAAAAAGGTCTCCAAAAAACTTTCTTTCAAATTACTCCAATTTTGTGTTAATTCGGTTATAGAAAATGTCCGCTTTAAAAACACAGAATCGATTTAAAACTTTTCCTAAGTTAATTGTGCGCCAAATCACGCCCGGTAACATACGCCAATTGTCTGTAGACTCAATTGTGTAATTTATCAGTACCAAATATGTCAACTGTCTGTGGACTCGATTACGTAATTTATCTCCTTAATTAATGCATACTTTACAAACTACATCTACTTTCCAATTTTCCTGATTTTAAGATCAATGGGTACTGTTAGATATTAAAAAGCTTGGCGCATTTCGGGCTTTAGAAAGTGAGATTTGTGGCCAAATGATATGAACAGCAAGCTTTTTAAAATGTGTATTCCTATATATAAACTTTTTATTTGTGATTATTCATATTTTTGTTATTGATATACAATCTACTTTTGTTTTTATATAAAAAGGAGATAAATGTCTTCTTTATAGTAAATAAATTATATAACTATTGAGCAGAAAATATGCATGAAAACTTTTCTTCTCCTGTCAAGCCCATTTCTTCCACCTCTCAAAGGGTCCTATATTGGAAAATTACAGAATTTACCCCATTGCTCTATGACTAAACAGTGTCGAACAATATATTATATACTAAAAGTATCTCTGAAAAATTGCCAAACTAACAATGCAAATTCTATCAAAAACCGTTTATTATAACTTTTAAAAAAGGCTATTGTGATAATTGAGTTCACCAGGTTACAGAATTTTCCCCAAAACAGTATGGCTGATCAATGTAGAAGTACATGTTGTATACTGAATCCTTCCCTGGAAAATTATCTAATTAACAGTCCGAGTTCCATCGAAATACATTCGGCAGAATCTTTTAAAAAGGCTATTTTTTCATTATCAGGTTCATCTCATTAAAAAAACATAATTTAATCCATAATTCAATACCCAGCAACGTAAAACGACGTGTTATGCACTAAAACCTTCCCCGAAAAATGACTTATTTAACAGTGTAAATTCAGCAAAACTCGAGTTCTAAGCTCTCGATTTCGAAATTTCCATTTGAATTATATATATATTTATAAGTAGAATTAGATTTTTCCAAAAATACAGTCGTATACTTGAGAAATAACCAATATTGTGAAAGTCGCTCAAACCGATTCCAAGCTCATGTATTTTTGGCTTAAAATTAAATCGTTTGGCGATAAAATGAAATCGTAAATAAACATAAAATATGTAACTCACAATTACCGTCATTTTTATAATTACATCTGCTAGTTTCTTCTATAAGTCACAAGATGGATGAGATAAATAAAAATAAAAAGTAACTAAAAATCAAAAATAAAAACAAAATAGTCACTCAGATATTAACTTATCAAAATTTCTGATGCATTTTTCTTAACCTGACACAAGAGATAAATTGCCAAATATAGTTTAAACCTGCAATCTTTCATATTGAATAAATTTTTAAGTATTGCGAACATTTCCTTTCATGTTTAAATTCAATATTTTCGTTTTATAATATTACCACTCGTCAAAACTGTTTTTCATTTTCTCCTTTTTTTTCTTCTTTTTTCTTCTAGATAAAATTAGTAACAGTTTTTTTCCGAGATGTACCGCCATTTCAATTCATTTATCAATAAAATTCATCGCCAATAAAATAATGGTAACCCTTTCGTCAAAAATAATAGAAATTTCCGTCATAATTCTGTAACTAATCTAGGTAGAATGATGTGTTATAGCTTAAAACCTTTCCTGAAACGATACCTATCTAACGGTATAAGTTCCGTAAAAATCCATGCAGTAGAACTCGAAATCTAGGCGTTCGGAACGAAATTTCCGTTTGGATTTTATATATATAACAGATAAAAAAGTTATATAATTAGTTATATAATTTAGAAAAAGTTATATAATTTTTTTAATAATAGATAGTTTGCCAAAAATATTTTTTCTTAATAAAAATCATTTATATTGTTATTTTAAAAATGAATAAATAACGAAATTTTACTCAGTTTGTAAAGTCAATGTTCTGTTAATAACATATATCTATTTTTTTTCATTGTGTTCATATACGATTGATTACCTACATTATTCACTGATAATTCCTAAGCTTTTTCTCTCTTGATACATGAATCAATTTTGAGTAGTAATCAAATCTCTCAAAATTGAATTCAAAATCTTGCTAATTAGTATTTAAAACATTTTACTTTTTTAACAAATTTCCTCATGTTTATGTTATTATTTTGATTTATATGGCACAAAATTTATAAAATATTGATAAATGGAAAATTTGTTAAGCAGAAACTAACTATAAACTTTTATAAACAGGACAGAACGAACAGCCAATACTAAAAATATATTTTCTTATCAGCCAAAACGTTAAATCATTTTTCTTTTTGTTTAATACTTCACAGATTTTTTTATGTACTTTCTGTTATTCCATGTAGCTTTTATATTTCTATATGATTACCAGGTTTTCTTCTTTGATCTTGTGTCTGACTTTTGAATTCTGTTTGAAGTCCACAGCATAAAATCTTTTTAGATGCAAATAAACAAACAAAAAAAAAAGAAGATTTTTCGCAAACATTTTTCTCTGGTAATTTGCATACGAAGTTAAAAGATGTCAAGGAACAGGAAAATCCGGTCTTGTATACAAAGTTTGTGACTTAATATATGCAAGAAGAAAATATTGTTATGATAAAATAAGGCAACAGAAGATGTAAAACATAAGATTTTAGAACGCAACGCAACGCAGTAAAATTCGCATAATATATTTTTAAAAACTTCTGTAAGAAATTCAAAAATAATATGTTTTCACAATTTAAAAATATATTCTTTTTTTTATATTTTTAAACACTGTTTATTTTAAAGCATCATTTTCTAAAAATTCATTCAATATACTTTCATTAAATTAATAATGCTCTGAAAAAGATCTTCTATAACGTTACAACAAATAAAAATATAAATTACAATGATATTTAATTGTAGATAACAAAAAATACATAATGAAATTTTTGATATAATTGCCGAAACGTCAGTGAAGGCCTTCTGTGGAGATCCGAAAAGTTTTTGGTTTCCGTTTGTTTGTTTGCTTGTTAGTCTGTTCCGCGATAACTGCCGCAAAAAACATCCGATCAGCTTCAAATTAAGTAAGCATGTTGGTGAGGTACCCGGAATTAACTGTATAGCTTTTGGTTACATTTCGTTCATTCGTTTGTGAAAGATGGAACATTTTCTTTTGCGCTATGACGCTTTTCTATGGAAATTCAGAAGATTTTCAAATTTCCATTTGTTGAAATAAAATGGCTCATTTGACTAATGTATTTAAATGGTAAATTATGAATGTTAAAATTCACAAATATGGGTTTTAAACTATTCCAATTAGTTAGAAATTTTCTCAAAATATTTGTCAGAGTTTTTAAATTAGGTGTATAACTTATGATGGAATTTTATACATGCGTTCGAATAATATAAAACATTTTATTTTATGAATTTACTTATATTTCATTTTTGTTCTTTTAACCGTTGCGTAGCAACTGCATCTCATCTAAAAATATCATAAATGTGAAAGTATGTATGTTTTTTTTTAAGTCAAATCAAAGTTAAAAGGAATGAATTAATGAATGCCTTTGTATAGATATTTGCATATAGATTGATTTAAACGCAGAAATGAAAATAGTATTTATATACTACATAGAATAATATTTTTATTTATTTAGTCAACTACTTTGATTATAAATGAAAAAGTTCGTTATTTTCATACAGACTAAACTGGCATTATTCTATTAAATTTTATAAATTTTTTGTTGCCAAAAAAAAAGTGAATAATAATTTCTCCCAAAGAGTTAATTTTAATTTGTAAGATTTTCACGTGCAAAAGAAAAATGGAATAAGCAAATTACAAATAAAAAAAAAGATAACTAGGACAGTAATGAAAACATATAAACATTTCACACCAAATACCACCTAAAATAATGCTTGTAGTACTATTTTCCAGCACTACGAAGAAAGATTCCTCGATTTACACGATTTTACTTATCCTTTCTTTTTTCATTGGTTGCGATTTCACTTTCGCAATTGTGTATATTAATTCGCACAAAGTTTTACATTTTTATGACTGAGGTATATATAAGGCCATACAAATAAGACATTCCGTATTGTCTCCTATAAAATGTGATAAAATGTCGGTTATTTATATATATTTTTATTAAGAGGAGCAAAGCTCTCAAGCTTCCGGCGTTCTGGATACCAGTATTTTAATACAGAAAATGTTACTTTATTTAATTGGAACATTTGTACGATTTAAAAGAACAACATTTTCTCTAAGATAATAGTGATGTGCAAAACGCCTGAGACTTGGCATATCTGTTGGGGAGTGAAATGTTTTACTTAATGCATTTATCTCTATTTTAATGCTACGTGAACGACGTCCCGTATAACAGCTTATAGAGTATAAAATAAATTATTAAATTAATCTCTATTACAAAAAAGGAAACAGAAAGTCCGGCTAAGCGAAATAAAAGATTAGATAAACTTTCGTAATTTGATCTTAAACATAGGTTTGCGTCAAATATCAACGGTATTTGTAACATCACGATTTTAAATTAAATGTGGATACTATTAACAGTGGAGAACTCGCTGCATGAGATTTTCTCTCACCGTCGTACTTTTTTTAAGACTCTTATATAAACCATTTTTCATTTTAATTAAAATTTAAAAATGTAATTTCAATTATTTTACCTATTTGTGAGTAAAAGTACTAAGCCAAGCAAAAAAAAAAAAAAAATTATACTAAGCGAATGTAAAGCAAAAGAAAAGCAATTGGGCACCGTGAGAGAAATTCTCACTAGCGAGTTCTCCCGGGTTAAAAGACTATCACAAAAAATACTTTACGGCGCCAAATCACGTTTATCTATTTAGTCAATTGGAAATAGACACGATGATGAATTATTAACCATTAGGTTTAGAAGTCCCCTTACTTTAGGGTGATTTTAGTAAGTTAAAACCACTTCACCGGCGACGGGTATAGGGAAACAACGCTTTTACCCCCGACTTATCTCGGGGCAGCCGTTAAAGTGGTCAATGCTATCGAGTACATTTTTAGATATTTAGATTAGATCTTAGATATAAATATTGCAGAATTGTAAACAAAACTATTTTTTGGAAACAAAAATTATAAAAGTATTAGATTTCTAAATTAGATGTTTCAGTTTACATTTCCAAAAGTTCTTTATCCATTAGATACAGGTGTTTGTGGTTAGCTGGCAAGTAAATACTGCTGTATGGATATTAGAACAACGTAACATGCTTGACCAAATTGTTGCTTATCCTTATAAATCGCAGTGTACAATGAAATCTAAGATATAGGATAATCATTAACCCAATCAATAGAAAATTACAAATGCAAAATAAATTATACAGCGGGGGGTTTAGTGGGGCAGAGCCCCCTGAAGAAAACTGCTTTATTATATAAAAATTACCAGAATAAGTAGCTCGTGAGAATTTCAGAATATCATTGCATAACAAAGTGTTTAATTTAACTCTTCTAATATCTGAAACCGTCGAAATATTTTTTTTTTTTTTTTTTTTACTTTTATAAATGTTTATGTAATTTAAAAACTTTAAATTGCGTTTTTATAGAAAGATTAGTATCACGCAAAGTGTGCTAAAACAATGAGTTGCAGAGATGACGTTGAGGCTCTTGATCTGCAGATTTACTAGTTAAAGACAGTAGTATAACTAGAAAACAGGAATTCTGCTTTTTCAGAATTTAGTGTCTCCCCCGATGAAAAAAAATATATATATATGTATATAAATATAAATACAGTACAGTCCCGATTATCCGAGTTAATCGAACGTATACTTTTGGAACGGATCATTTTCTTTTGATGGACTGATGGCTTCTATTATTATGAAACAGACATTATAAATGAAGTGTTAGCTTCATTTATAATGTCTGTTTCATAATAATAGAAGTCACCAGTCAACCAGAAGAAAATAACTCGGTTAAACAGGACTCGGATAATCGGGACTCTACTGTAGTTCAGTTTTAAGACTTAAAACACGTGATTGTAATTTATATAAAATGACATCATCCGCATCCGCTGAAGAATTCCTCATTTGCGATCCAGTTTTAAAAAACAACTTCAGTAAAGTACACATAGGACGTCACTATCGCTGAATAATACACACACACACACAAAAAAAAATAAATAAATAAATAAATAAAAATAAAAAAATAAAATAAAAATCGGCTATCTAAAGATTTACAGACCTTCATTTGTTTGTAATATTAATAGAAATACTTAAAATTAAATTTAGTTTATAATAGATCCATGTTTTATCAGAAATCATTCATTTGTATTTTTTCAAAATGACACGTATTTTAAGGGGGGCGCTGATTAATGTCCCCATGATATATGCCCCCATACGTCATTTTGACGTCACAAGAAATGGGGATATAAATACAGTGCTGGATCATTTCACTTTTCACGAAATCCTGATTAATGTCCCCATGATATATGCCCCCACATCTGAAAGGGACACAAATCCAGTGCTAGCGAAATTTCCTTTCGTTGAGAACCTGATTAACGTCCCCATGATTTAAGTCCCCATACGTCATTATTTTGACGTCACAAAAATGGGGGCACAAATCCAGTGCTCGAGCATTTCACTGTTGACGAAATCCTGATTAGCATCCCCATGATATATGCCCCCATATCAGAAGGGGACACAAATCCAGTAGTGGAGAATTTTCCTTTCATTGAGAGCCTGATTAATGTCCCCATGATTCATGCCCCCATACGTCATTTTGACGTTTTAAAAAATGGGGGCACAAATCCAGTGCTGGAGTGTTTTACTTTCGACGAAATTCTGATTAACATCCCCATGATATGTATCCCCATACGTCATTTTGATGACGTCACAGTAGATGGGGACTTAAATCAGGGGGCATAAATCCAGTGCTAGAGCATTTTATTTTCTCAAGAATTCCTGATTTACGACCCCATGATATATGTCCCCATACGTCATTTTTATGTCACAACAAAGGGAATTCAGATTCCATTTAGGATAGACCACTTGAAATCTGCACTACCGGACTTTTCAGGTCCTGGCCCGGCCCGGTGCAAAGATTTAAAGTTCGACCGGGGAAATTTTTGTGTTAAAAGAATTTAACCTTGTGTAATTACGTGCCCAGCGTTTTCTGGCGTTTCTATTATGTGCGATTTAATTTTGTTGAGCTGATCATAATTATCAGCCCATATGTTATAATAAGTAAGGTAACTGGGTGAATTAGTAATTCCTGCTTCTCCAGGATGGCATAATTGGTAGAGCACTGGCTGCTTCAGCCAGTTTATTCCTGGTTCGAATCCTAGCCTGGACATTTTTCGCCCTGTTCGAAAAACTAAATCTCATATGATTTATTTACCAATTATAATAATTGTGTTAAAAAAGTCAATCTTGTGTAATTACGTGTCCACCGTTTTCTGCGCTTCCATTACCTGCGATTTTATTCTGTTGAGCTGATTCATAAATATCACACCAGATTTATAACCAATAAAGTTAACTGGCTGAATTATCCTGCTGAGAAAGAAAAGTTTGCGTAAAAGAAAATAAGTGCGCTTCCTATTTTATTTAAGCCTGTTCTCAAATCCAAAAGGGCAAATTTATGACATAAGTTTTAATTTATTTTTGTTCGGAAATGCATAAAACTAGCAGGTGTTGTTGTTTAGAAATAATTTAATCGAACTGCGCTTTCCATTTTTTTTTTTTTTTTTTTTGCAAACGCAATAGATCTTTCTAAAAATAGTGTCAAAGTGGGCGTTTGAACCTAATTTCCGTGTGAAAGAAAAATAACCACCCAAGGGAGGGTGAAAAAGTCTTTGTTACGTGATTAAAATTGCTTATAACTCAATAGGTAATTTATTTATCAAAAAATGGAAAACACGTTCGCTTTCAAATCGCTTCCATAGTCAGGCCTTCCAATTTTATATATTTCCGTTAAAAAATGAATTTGTAAATGTGTTAAAAAGTTTTGCTCCCATTTTAAGCAGAACAGTTGAGAACAGCCTTAACGTAATCGTTGGAATTATACCTTAAGGTGGTTCTCAAACGCGAAGCTTTGACACATTTTCTGACAAACTTTTAACTGCAAAGGCATAAAATTGACAAGCCTAACTATTGAAGGGATTTGGAATAGAATAGCGTTTTCCATTTTTGAAAAATCAATTATTTGTTGACATAGAAGATATTCTTGTCATGGCTTCGGTTTTTTTTTCTTTCCCGTGATGTCGCTTCCGAAATTCTATTCAAAATGCTACCTTTAACAGTATATTCTCATAGATATATTGCCTTTATCAAAAAATCGATAACGCCATACGATTACATAGTTTCTGAATGACAACACCGGCCAATCTTAAGCGTTTCCGAAAAGAAATGAATTCAGAAATCTGTCAGAAAGTAGATCTTTTGGATTTTAGAAAAGCCTTAATAAATGACAGAGAAATATTTTCACAAATCTACTTTTTAGTATACAGCTTCAAAAGTTATGAGTTTCTAAACCTCCTTTTTTTTCTTTTATTCTAAACTACATTAATTTTTTAATGAATCCATTTTTGAATGTTGAAACGTCTATAAGAATCTAAGTAATGTTGCTATTGTGTATTTTCTGTCTTGCAAACACATCGTAATTTTCAAATATATACTGTAAATTTATCCCATAAATATGTATGCAGTTTTCTTTAAAGGTATCTTAATTGTATGTTAAGAAAAATCTGAATTTTTTGTAGACATTTTTACTGATTTCTGTTTGGAAATTCCGGCCCATGCAGACCTCAACCAGGGTCCCTCTCCAATCGAGGTCTTGTTAGGGGCTCCGAGTCTCTCTATAGAATTTGAAATAACCTTTCCTTTGCACATTTTTGGTCTAGATTTATTCTTAAATGTGTAACCCCTTGAGAGGCGGTGGGATATAATATATCCCACTTAATTTTAATTCCGAAATGCCACATTGACACCAGAATTTTGAAATAAAATTTTGCATTTATACTGTATTTGAAGAAAAGCTTTTACTTATTTTCAAATAAAATTGTTTCTAACTCCTGCCGTGAACCTGTCATTTCAAAATTTTAAGAAGAAAAGTACTTTGCTCCTGAAAGGGTTAATCGTGAGCAGGAAGTGGGTATTAACTTTATTTATTACAAAGTTTATAATAACTGTCGGAGAATGTATAGATTTAGTGAAAGTAACCATGAACGAAAACCATAAATATGTATTTAAAATATTGCAAAGGATATATCTTCCAAAATAAAAAATAATTATGCATGTTAAATGTGAAAGTAGTAGTATTTTTCATACATTTTAGTATCTATATTATATTATCCTTCTATGATATATACGATTTAAAAATATAAAGTTTATTAGTTCAGCACCTGGGCCAAAGTTTAAATTTGTCGACCCCAATCTTCGTCTTCTCTCTGTGACAGATGGCACAAAACTGGCGAAGTGCACAAACATAAATAAATTCTGTTGAATACATATTTCGCGCTTATTTTGGAACTTTAAAATTTTTAATTCAAAAATTTCAAATAAGAAAAAAAAATAAATAAATGTGCAGTTATATTATGGAAAAGCGGATCTGGGAAATGGTTGTGGAAAAAATGCATCTAACAATACTGTATAACAGTTGGCAAGAAAATTGTACTTAGTCAGTAATTTGTTTTTGGATGTGGGGTAATAAACGATGCAATAACTTTGAAATGTAAAAAGTATGTACTTTCATTATTCCCTATATCTATCTACATATATAAAAAGTAAGAAAAATCTTGCGTACAGCATAGATTATGAAACACTTTCCAACACTCCCTAAAAGCTTTAACGAAACTTCGTTACTTAGGAAAATAAGGTAAATAAGATAACTAAATAAACATTTAAAAATCTGATTTCAGTAGTTATCGCCCATAGCCAAATATGTATTCCAATTCTTTTGAACAATACTCGATCTGTATGTTGATATATATATTAATGGGAAAATTTTGTTTAGCAAGCAAATGCATAACATGTTGAAATTCATCTTTCAGCAATTTATACTAATAGATGGAAACATATTTGAATACTTTTGTACAGCCCTGTAGTTTACCTAGTACCTTTATTACATGCCACTATTTAGCTAAAATTTAATTCAAACTAAAACACGCTTAAAACTACTGAAATTACATTTCCAGAAATTATCACCCATAGACGGAATTATCCAGAATTATCACCCATGTATCCAACTCTTTGCGTGGCCCTGTATATTATTTTATCTATATTCTACAAATATTTCTTAGTACACTAAATTCAGTTCAGCGTAAAAATGCATAACTCCTTTAAAACCCACCATTAAGCAATTTATGCTCATACTCAGTAACCTTTACGAATTCATTTCTGTAGCTCTGTATATGAATTATACATTTATACGCACTTTATAGTATGCATAAATATAGTGAACAAGTAGGTAAGTGTGATCACAGATCGCACAGAGTGTTTCGTTTAATATTCCTTTCAAAACACTTTATCCTTTTAAAAAATTTCTTAGTTCCACATTTCGCAACCAGGAGCGCACTCTATTCTAAACAAACCTCTATCCGAACGAAACTCCGTTTTATATACTATCCGTAGATATATTAGTCGAGGGGGTTGGGCCGATAGCACCCGAGATAAGTAGGCGCCCCTGGCGGTAAAAAGTGGAACTAAAATATGTAAGGCTATGGTGCATATGAAAGAATTGTCAAAGGGGTGTCGGCAAAAGTTGGAAAAGTGCTCCCCGGGTGAAAAGGGCGGAGGTCAGAAAAATTGCTTAAAATACACAAGTTAGAGCCCGGTAGAGTAAATAATATAAGACTTTTTGAAAATTTTATGATTTGCCGTGTGGTCTGAGGTATTCAGCTATACGTATGCAAAAATTCATGTCTCCAACTTAATTAGGGGCTCTCTTAGAAAGAATTGCTTAAAATACATATGTGGTAGCTCAAAGGGTTAAACAACGTAAGATTTTTTCAAGATTTTAAGATTTGTCGCCTGGCCTCAGGTGTTCTGCTATAAGTATGCAAAATTTCAAATCTCCAATTTAATAAGGGGCTCAGTTAGAAAGAATTGTTTAAAATACGCATGTGGGAGCCCAAAGGGTGAAATGTACGATTTTTTCAAAATTTTATGATTTGTCGTATGATATGTGGTGTTTATAAGTATGCAAAATTTCACGCCTCCAACCTAAATAGAGGGCTCACTTACAAAGAATTGTTTAATATACACATGTGGGAGCTCAAAGGGTTAAATGTACGTCTTTTTCAAAATTTTATGGTTTGTCATTTGATGCGAGGTGTTCAGCTATAAGTATACAAAATTTCACGCCTCCAACCTAAATAGGGCCTTACTTAGAAAGAATTGTTTAAAATACACATGTGGGAGCCCAAAGGGTTATATGCACCACTTTTTCAAAATTTTATGATTTATCGTTTGATATGTGGTGTTCCGCTATAAGTATGTAAAATTTCACGCCTCCAACCTAATTAGGGGCTCACTTAGAAAGAATTGTTTAAAATACACATGTGGGAGCCCAAAGGGTTAAATGTACGACTTTTTCAAAATTTTACGATTTTTCGTATGATGTGGGGTGTTCAACTATAAGTATGCAAAATTTCAAGTCTCCAACATGTATAGTTTCTGAGAACGGGTTCTGTGACAGACGGACAGAGGAGCGAGACGAATAGGGTTTCGACAGATGAACGAAACCCTAAAAAAGTGCATATCATAATTAAAAATGCATTTCGAGCAATCATTACTAATACTAGTTGCGTAGCAACCCGTTGTGTTGCTTTTGAATTGCATGAGACAATCGATTTTTTTTGCGAAAAATCAAATCTTAACTTTATTGTAAATTTAGAAAGCCATTGCAATATTAATTTTATTAAATACAATATTTCAAATAATAAGTTATATTTACAATTTAAGTTAAAACTTTCCCAATAAAAATACACATATTCCATAACTTTATTTGCCTAGAGATTTTCGCTCTTCCAAGATTTTGCTTCGAATTTCGGAGTTCGTAGAAATGATGTCAATCGGGTCAACTCATACAAAAATGAATTTGTTTGGACGAATTTATTCAGAAGCATTTTATATTTATGAATTAAAATAAATATTTAAAGAATTATTTTTTTTCTCACTAAAACTTTTTTCTTTTTTTTTTTTTTCTCGCTTTTTCGCATTTTTAATGTCCGCTTCTGAAATGTTTTATTAGCCATCTTAAGGCAATGGTTGAAAATCTACTTTACGACTTTAAATTAACTGAAAATAACGTACGATGATTTTTTTTTCTTTTGACGTCAACAGAATTTATCTCAATGTTCCAGTCGAGAGTCGAATTTGTGTTTCTAAAATAAACGGATTCCTGAAGCTTGAATATGTGTGAGTTCGTATTTCGTGAAATTTTCTTGAAAACTACAATCATTTTTTTCACTATTTATTCAAATATACGTTAATTTCAATTTAAAAATGATTTCAAACAATGATACCTAATAATCCTTGTCATTTTCCCTTTTCTCTCTTTTATCCACAAAAATGGAGCAATTTTAGTTTCCATCATTACAGAAATGTCATCAAAACAACGTAAAAATTTATATCTCGAAAGCTAAACAAATTTTAAAATTCTACGACCACGTTTAACATCCTCAGCCCAATGCTGATAACTGGCGTTAATTTGATCACCCAACATTCCATATTCTAGGAGGTACAGCTGTGAAATACAAATGGACAGTCACTTTTTAATATAATAGATTGATGAAGTTTTAATTTCGCTATTAAAAATTAGTCAGGGACAAATGCTGAATTATTTATATTATTTTAAGTGCAAATGGCCTATTCCATAATGGAGCCTGTACTCAGTGGATATGGATTAAAAAACATTATTCTTGAAAATTATTTAAAAAGACATAATAAATAAATCAATTAAGATAAAGTTTTCAAGAAATTGCATTTGAAAGTAGATTTTATTCGCTATATAACGGGTGTAAAAATTGAAGATGCACGACGTTTAGAAATTCAAAAAATTGTAGTAGCAAAAATTGCAAATCCGACATTTAATCGTCAAGCGTTGCCATTCTCAAAATGACGCTAGCCGTACGCACGGACATATTTTTCCTTTAGATAGATTTTCAAACGTGAAATTCCGTTTGTCAGCTAAGACTTTGCATGTGAAAATGTATTCTTTTGGCTTGAGGGTCTAATTTCAGTACCACGAAGTACAAATTCCAGAAACTGATGTATTTTAGATGTATTCGTGTAAAAAATATATAGTTTTATCAAAGAAAATGATTGTTTTCTTTTAAATATGGCACTTACTGAAGCATTACGCCAAGTGTCTCAAATTCGGTATCAGCCGAATGAAAATATATTGTAACATTAGCTTTATGAGCGAAAATGTTTTTTAAATAGTGACGTCATTTTCTGTTCAGACTTAAAATAAAGTTATTTTTAATTGTAATGAGTAAATGGTATCAATAAGGATAAATAAACTCCAATATTTCTTTTTTTCTGCAACAGTGGAAATAATACGATTGCTACCATTTTGATGAAATTTCAAAAAATCTTTTCAAATTAAATTAAAAATATAAAAGTGAAAATATTTAGAAAAATAGCCAGTGCAAGGAGATCTACAAATGAACAGCTTTCATTTGAAAAAAGAATTATTAGCAAAATTGGTACAGTAGAAATTGATGAATGAAAAGATGTCTGAAAAAGCTATCTTGTGTTTTCAATACATAGATTATTTTTTCTCTTTTACTTTAACAGTTGCCTAGCAACTCTATTTCATACAAATTACATTTAAAAGAACATATTTTTCCCGATTCGTCTCTAAAAATTTAAATTTTTCGACTACATATATGTTAAATTCGTGCTTTTTTATATATTATTCTTTTATTTATTTATTGATGAAGCTTTAATTTCTTTGTAGAAAATTAGCGGGAGAGAAATTCTGAACTTTTTTTATGGGCAAATTGTTTATTAATATTTCGCAATGGAGCCGGCACGGGAAAATCAATTAATTGATAAATAACAACGAAATAAAGCCAAAACTCACTGGGTTTTATAACAGACGATATTCTTGACATAGCACGTATTTTAATTTCAATTTTTTCGGTTTTTATGAGAAAATGGCATCAAAAAGATACAGCAGTCTACTATTTTCATTTAGTTTCAACAGAAATGTAGTACTTCAGCTGCCAAGATTACAAAAAAAGTAATAAAAGCTACAAAAAAATTAATATCTTAAAATTAAAATGAGATACAGCTTTCAAACAAATTGCATTTAAAAGAGATTTTTTTTCGTTATACGGCGGTGTAAAAATTTTAAATGTGCGATGTTTAGAAGTATAAAAATTTGCAGTAGAGAAAATTACAAAACCAAAATTTTATTTCAAATTTCAAAGTGTTGCCATTCGCAAAATGACGTATGCGTTACGCACAGATATGTTTGTCCTTTATAATATAGATATAGTAATTCGGATACAATATAGTATCTGAAATCTTTTCAAATACACCGCAAACAATTTCCCTTATACCATTATGAACGGAAAACTTTTGTGTGGCCCTGTAAATGAACAATAACTATTCTTTGCATCGTATATTCAACAGAATACATATTTTAGTGGGCTTCTTAAATGAATATCAATTTTACTATGTTTGAAAGAGAGTAACACCATTAAAAATCATTTGAAGCGATTTTTTCCCATTGGCCGTAATGTAACGGAAAACTTTTTACTGTCCCTGTAAATGAACTAAACATGCTACAAACTTCATTTAAAATAGGGAACGTGCTATGGTAGAGGTCACTAACATCCAAAAATTTAAGAGCGATCCGAGCATATTTACGAGAGCTAGAGCGTGGACAGACGGCTAGACAAACCGAAGTCATAAACACTTTTCAACTATGTTGGAAAGTGTTAATTATTTATAGTATACATTAAAAAAGAAGAAAAATGAGATTGGTAGTATACATTTGACGCCCCCCTCGATTTCCGCGCACGGGGCAATCGCCTACTTCGCCCTCCCCTCCTTCACACTATCCTGTAGCTAAGTATTAGAGTATACGTTGGACCGTAGTTAATACGTTACATATACGTTCGTAAAAGTATTTTTGTTTTAAATAAGATATGAGAAATTTTGATGAAAACGCTTAGAGATGCATTTGTATATTTAAAATATCTCTTCGAGAAATTAATAATTTTAACTTCTTTTTTTTCTGTTTTTACTTCTTACAGGATGTTTTTTTTTTTTTTTTTTTTTCGTTATAAAAGTATTTCTAAAATATATACTTAATTTTATAGGAAATTTTACTCACAGCTTATCAAATTTTAACGTACAAAATATGAAATTAAGCAGATATTTTAGAAATATTTCGAGAACTAAGAAAAAAAAGAGACTTCCTTTAAGAAGCATACACAAAATAGCAAGTTAAAATTATTATTTTTCTCAGGAGATATTTTAAATATACGAATGCACCCATAGGTTTAACATTAGCGAGGGAAATTCGGACGCTGAGTATGACTAAAAGCCTTAAAACTCTGTTCGTCTCATGCTTTTGTTTCATGTCAAGCAGGGATCTCGCTTACTTTTAATGAACGTTAGCAATTTGGTTAATCGAAAATAAAAAACAGTAGCCAAATGAAAAAAATGTTAGCAAAATAGATTCGTCGTGAAAAACTGAAAAATCGATCTTTGACCCCTTAATCTAACTTTCTTTCAATATACTCTAAAATAAACTACTTTTTTTGAAACATCTTATACATCAGTTATTCATCTAAATTCAATGATGCGCAACATAAACTATTTAAAAAAAAGTTCTTTTTAATGTCTTGCGCAAGCAAGGAAAAATTCCCAAACCCGATTTAACTCATTAAAATATTATGAAACAAAACTTTACGACCGAAGTTTACTCAGGATTTTAAGATATTACATATAATGAATCCTGAAAAATCTTAAATATAAACAATAAAATATATATTGCATTTAAAAGATATATTTTTCCCAGAATTCTATGGCTTTTCATTGAAAACCATACTTCAAAGGCAGATTGAAAACTGTACTAATGATTCGATGACATTGAACATGATAATCGGCAACAATCGTTCAGTAACGCTAATAATCTGTCGCCTGTACTGACACACACTCACAAAAAAAAATGAGTAATCATTAAACATTCGCAATCAGGCGAATGTAATCGTTCCTTTACTCGCCAAATGAAGCATTTTGTCGCGATTTGGCGCAATGGTGAGTGGCAGCGAGAACCCTGGTGATAAGATATTAAAAATTCTTTAAACGACGCTTGTTGCGAAGGGGTTAATAGTCTAAAATGCTTGTTATGATGTTCTAACTGAGGATAACACTGTATTATTATTTATGAAATATAATAGTGACACATTAAGTAAAAGTACTTACAATTTTTTTATATTAAAATATCTATATTAATAAAAAAGAAGGGTTTCTTGTCCGTGTTTCTTCTGCGTGTTTGTTTGTTTGTTGACGACGGTTAGGGAAATCTATCGCACGTAGAGGTCTACAAATTTGGATAAGGATACACATAGACAGATTCAAATAAACCTGAGGCTGAGATTTTTCATTTTGTTATAATTAGCTTAATTAGTCTTTCCTTGGACAAATTCGTGGAAAAAAATTTCCTTTGCACAAGCCTCTTGTTATGCGCGTGATTTTATCAGAGATTTATTCAATCCAAGCAACAAAACGAAAAAGGATTTGCACATAATTTTGAAAATTAAAGATTTTAATGAAAAATTCTTTCTTGTGGCTAAAATTATGCAGTTTTAAGTATAATTATGAAAGTAATTTTCAGAGAATCTGCGATTGTTTTTGTTGGTTAGGGATGCTATGATCATCTCTTGCACACATGAGCTAAACAGACCGGGACTTCAAATTAAAATGGAATCTGACCCACTACACACATCCATACCTGATTGGGTTCGAACCAAGCAAGCTCTTGTTCAGTAACCAGCTCGCCAATCGCAAGACAAGCAGGTGGCTTGAATCTGGGAAAAGTACTTTGAACGATGTATCATTTCATCACAGGAAGTCAATGTGTCTTTATTTCTCATTCTGAAAAGAAGTTTTAAGTCTATTGCATAAAACTTTTGACTCTGAATTAAACAGAAAAAAACTGCAGGAAAATAACTGTTTTCTCAAACTTTACTTTTTATATACAACGGGGGGGGGGGGGGTCTTTTCCACCTATTTTTAAGGAAGGGGGATCGAATCCTTAACCCATCTTATGCTACTTGGACATATCGGGCATTTCTCCGCGCTCTCACAATAAAAATATCCTTTCCACTACATTCAGTTTTTGTGCATGAAATTTACACCTCAGCATCAATATAATTTTTGATAAAAAGGGAAGAATAGAGCTGTGTAGGGGCCCGAGTTATCATGATTATGGGCCAAAGTCGTTTTTTCACGATCATAAATCTAAATCAGAAAAAAACCTGTCCTCAAGTGAGTTTAGGGAAAATTGGGAAGCAACTTTAATACCACGCTTCAATTTTTGTGCAAGCAGCAAACATGAGCATGACGATTTTATTTTCCATCAGGTTCAGTAGGTATAGGAATAGGATCAAGAGATTTTGGGGGAAGGCAGCTGATTTTGAATATCATTTTTAATTTTGTGTATATGGTGAATCTCATGTATAATGAAGTTATACGTAAGTTTGATATTTTAAAGGATAATAAAAATATACTAAAGTATTTCTGTTTTCCGAGTTTTTCCTTCCTCTCATAACATGGGTTAAGTTTAACCTCGCTCACCAGGAATACAAGCAGAAATTGGAGGCCCCGAACAGAGGTCAGGTGGGCCCTCTGTATCTCCTGTATGTAGTATATGCATATACTTAAACGGTTCCTCACGGGGCCTTTTTCAGCTTAGGGCACCGATACAACTCTCCACCCTATCGCCCTCTGATCATGCCCTGTTACTCGCATAATAATATTTTAGCCAAAATGATCTTTTGGTTTTTCATATAAGACGTCATAAGTGAGTAACACAGAGGGCCCCAAGAATGTCTATATTTTGGGCCTCTAATTTTTTAAATCAAGTCTTGATGATTACATCATACTGACTTTAATATGGTAATGAAAATAATTATTTTGTGTACATTCGAAATCTTTATTTTTAATTATTTCTTAGGTAATTTTCTTTATATGCATGTACTCGTAACTTTTGTAAAATCAAAAATTTCAGTTTTATTGTTCTTGTTTTCTTTTCTGTTATGCTTGTATCTATACTTTGCAGCAGATATAGTTAATAAGAACGAAAGGATAATAATAATAATAAATAAAAAACAAAAACAAAAGTTTGTACAGAATAAGCATAAATATAACAAGTATTATGTACCAGCAATTTAGAAAAAAAAAATCCCAATTAGACATTCACTGAAAGCTTATTACCTGATAATACCTGAATACCCGCGGAGGAAGAGAGGTAAGAGGAAACAATACTTTTGCGACATTGCCTCAAGGCGTAGGCATAGCTCCCTATGATCTGGCCATTTTTCAGGAAGGCAGGAAGTTGCGAGCTATTTCTACTATGGTAACGTGAGTAGTAACGTGGTCAACTATTTTACAGCTTTTAGTTCTCTCAGTGGGGTGGTTTCCTGTGATTTTTGCCGGAAATCTTCTAAACTACGCTTCTAAGAAATGTACTTCAGATTGCAAAGGAAAAAAGTATGAGCAAGATAAGATTTGGAATAGTATAAAATTCCTGTACTTTTTCCATCTGAAACCGAGCCCCTTTGGTCCTGGGCTCCTGGGAAGTTGCCCTCTGTGTCGCCCCCCCCCCCCCTTCTCGACGGCCCTGAATAAAATTATAATTATTATTTAGTAATTAGGTACAGAAATTATAAAAACTGCAAATTAGTAGTTTCATTAGTTAATAGCATACAATAACATTATATACATTAATATTTTGCAATAATTATGTAAAACCATATTAAATACCAGTGATATTTTTATATATTAAAATTATTAATAACTGAATTTAATATTTAATTGCTAACACTGCTTAAAATTAATAATTATTAAACAATTAACTCTCTAATTAGGAACGTAATATACATTTTTGCTTTAATTACTAAAATGATAATTAATAATTTAGTATTCATTCTAGAAAGAAAACGAAGCAGGATGCTAGTTCAAAAAACAGCAGTATTCCATGAGGAAATATATTAGTAGTAATGTGTTTAGTAACGATATCAGAAAAAAAAGTGTATAATTTTTTAGTATGATAAATAATGTGTCATTAATTTTTAATAATTTTATTAATTACAAATTGAAAAATGCAATTAAATAACAACATGCTTTAATAATATCCTGTTTTTTTTTTTTTTTTTTTTTTTTTTTTTTTTTTTTTTTTCTAAAGAAATAAAGTCCTATTATTTTTGCAATGTCTTGGGCACACGGATTTAGAAATACTGTGGAATGGGAAAGTTTTTTTTTACAAGAAATCTCTGGCTACAACTACAGGTGAATTTCACTATTTCTTAAAAAGGCAGGGTGCATTTTCCCAATTTCAAAAGGGGCAGGGCACATTTTGCTAATTTCAAAAGGGGCCCTTAAAAAGTGTCCTAGAGGAAAAAGTAAGTAAATTAGAAAATTAATAAAACCTGCAAATAAGTAATTTCATTAGTAGCACAAATAATAAAATTATATATAATAATTATATATAAATAATAAAATAACAAATAATATTGTTTGCAACTCGTTTTACATTTGTACTTGAAAAAATTACTCTTAATCATCTAAATATAAACTTACACAATTGTATGTGTATGCTAACCAAAAAATTTATGAAAATGAGTTAAATCTATTCTTACACTCATACAGAGTAAATATAAGAATATCCGAAATCCTCAAAATATTAAATAATAGCAATATCACATCCCAGCGGGAAATATTAGCTTTCAATGGTTCATTTTTAAGAAAAAAAGTTTTGCTACCTTTTCATTACCTTTTTTTTTTTTTTTTTTTTTTTTTTTTTTGCCGTATATGAGTTACAAAGTAAAAAAAAATGTCAACTTATACTGAAGAAGCTCTTGTTGTGCTTAACTTTTGTATACTAATTAGTTCTTTTTCTCTTATACATCCTTTTACTTTAACTGTTGAGCAGATGTCATTCTTTCATTCTTCTTTTGCTCCAATATTTGCTGTAAATTTATTATTGCAAATGTAGAATAAGAAAAAAAAAGTTTCTAGCTATTTTATTCTTTTACTTGCAGAAATTTATTATACTGCTATGCTTATTTTACATAAACGAATGAATTATTTGATTACTAAAAGAAAATTATGACATTGCAAATTATATATTTAAATATTTTAAATGAAATGTTTTTTTTATGTCATATAAAACTATCCTTTTTAGAAACTTATTGTATTTATTTTTTTATAACTAGGGGGCTCGGCCCCCTACGAGCTACGCTCGCCAACCCTCGTCCAGACACCGCAGACTCTAAATGCACGCTAATTTGATCGGCTTTAAAAAGATTTCGAAAGATTGAATTATAATTTAAAAACAGTGGCGATCTCCCTATAAACGAATTTCTATTCATTTCTCTTTGATTGGGGAATTTTAACCCCAAATCCGCTGCGGTACTACTTGATTATCCTGTCGACCAATTTTGCCAAATTATATAAATCGCCAAACCACTCGCCAAATTATACAAATTGATGTAATTTTTATTTTAAATAACGAAAGAACAAATAAATTCGTACAACATTAATAAAAACACAAATAAAACGTCGAAATAAAAATAACTTGATGACGTATACACGTGTAACAACATTTCAAAATAAGCTAATATAAAAGGAATTAAGTAAAGAGAGTCTTTGTCTCCTGGTATTTTTTAACAAAGCGAAAAGAAAGTTCTTTTAAATGAGACATTTTAAATTAATTCTCAAAATATCAAATAAATGTCTAGCGCAATTTCTAAATTTAAACCGTTTTGCAATATTATTTTGTGTTCATTTTATGTAATAACTATAATGTGACGTAAATATGACGTAATTTCTCCTAAGACTTCTAACGCATGTTAATGAATTTATTATTTTACAATATCCTTTCTCTTTTAAAATTCACGTGTATACTTTTTATGACGTAATTTTTAATAAGTTCCTGCTTTTTATACGTAATTATTTAATTCTAATTTGAAAGTTTTTTTCCTGTTTATAATAGTCACGTGTAAATAAATTTTTAATTTGAAGCAAACAGTATTGCTTGTGCTTTTTATACAGTTGGCAACATTTTAAATTAGTACAATTTTCTGAAATCTGTAAAAAATATCTCTAGAAATGCTGAAAATTTGTATTTAAAATAGAAATAAAACCTGAAAAAATGAGTCAAAATAAAAAAATTAATGCAATCTGCCATCCGGCAAATTCTAACGCATAAAATGATCTAAAAATGATTACACTGCCATGTCTAGTTTTTGCTGCTATAAAACTTTTTTAGTGGAACGATTTTGTTCAACTTTAGCATTAAATAACTCTTAAAATATTTCTTCGATTTGAAAACTGTCTGCATCAGCGTGTTTATCAAACATTTCTGTATAAAACCACCGATTTTCATATTTTTGTTAATATTAACGAAGAAAGGCCTCCGATCACAAAAAAATCAAAACCGGCGGCGGCGGCGGCGGTGACAGCGGTAGTTACTTATTTTTAGAATAGAGAGATACTCAGAAATTAAGCTTAGAAGCAAATATTTAAAGCCTTTTTTTTTTTTTTTTTTTTTTTTTGTTTATTACTAAATCCTGTCTACAGGATGAAAGTTTCTAAACTTTCCAAATTATATTCATCTTAGATTTTAATTCCTTTTTATGTCATTTTAGACATTTAGAAAATTTATTATTTTAATCAATGATTTTAAAAAAATCAGTTGATTAAAATCATAATTTAATAGCTAATTTAAATCAACTGATAAAAATCGCTGACATCCTAGAAAAGTATTTAGGAATTCATTCCCATACTCTCATAGAAGCGTATTGAGGTTTATACGTATTGAGGTTTACCATGGCATGTTCGGTGTTGGAAATGAAGTGCGTGTCATTTATATTTCGTTTACAGAGACGCTCAATATAATTCCACTACATTACGGTCTATGGGAAATGATCATTTTAGTGCATTTTAGTGATGTTATAATATTTTTAACATACTGAAATTGATATATAACAAGGAAGTACATTACAAAATGTCTACTATAAAATATGGTGCGCATAGTATTTGTCATTCATTTACAGGTACACACAAGAATGGAATATCGTTCATTTTTGGAACCTCACAAAATAATTAGGTTATAGTACTGTCTATGAGGAATAATTGCTGAAAATGAGTTTTCAATTGCAGTATGTTTTCTTATATTTAGCACTTTTTTTTAAATATTACTTTTTCTGTATAAATTATACAGATCATGTACAGGGCTGCAGAAAAGAACTCCATTACATTATGGTCTATAGGTAAAATTCGTTTGCAGTATATTTTAATTACGCTATACTATTTCAAACGTAATGAAACTGACATACATGACAGATGCGCACTACACATTGCTTACTGTAGAATATGGTGTGGTGTGCATAGCATTTACATTCTTTTTTTTTTTTCTTTTTTTCATACGGAGACGAACAAATGTATTCGGTTACAGTAGTGTCTATGAGCAATAACTGCTGATATTGCGTTTTTAATTGTGGCATGCTTTTTAAAATTTATCCATTTTTTTCCATGTCATTTGGTGTGTCTACATTTTATAAACATTACGCAAGGCTGCACAAAATAATTCAAGTACATTTTCGGATTTTGGTGGAAACTGATTAAGTGGATTTTTCAACTGTGAAAAACCCTTTGAAAAATCGTTTCCAAGCTGAAATAAATGTTTAGATACTGTGTAATATATATATATATATATATATATATATATATATATATATATATATATATATATATATATATATATATATGTATATATAATATATACAGTGTTTAATTTTCGCCGGAGCTTACCGAAGAACAGCTCTGGTACTTCTTAGCTTTTAGTGATTATTTAAATGTTGGTTAGGAATTCACCTCAGCTCATAGATAATGCGCTTTGGAGCCCTGCGAAACAGCGTTTCCAAAATGCGGAAGCCTAAATTACATTTTCCTGTTCCTCCGATTTACAATCCTTTGAGTCTTTCTTCCAAAGGCCTTACATATTTGATGTAGCGTGTCGCACACATAGGAGCATGCTTCTATCTAGTGCTCGCAAATCTACACTCAATGGTTTTCTGTCTCAGTTGTTTTCAAAGAGAGGCGAGGAATTCCGGAATTATTCGCAACTGTATCCGCCGTTTTTACTTGTGGCTGTGTATTGTTTATTCACTACTTTTTGTTTATGTTTGTAAAATATTTTTAAAGATCAACTTTTTAGTTACTCGCGGTGTTTAATTTGCATTGAAGCTCATAGGAACAGCTCCAGTATTTCTTAATTTTTAACCAATATTTAAATATTAATCGGAATTTGAAACCCACCAGAGTTTATAAATAATGCTCACAGAAGCCCTGAATGTTGTGTCAATATAAAGTAATGGGATTTTTGAAAATTTCCCACTCCGTGATTAAATTTTTTTTCTCTTTATTTATTAGATTATGTTTTATGTAAAGGAATATTAGATATAGTCAAAATATATTTTATATGTACGAGTGTACATATACATTTTTTTCCGAGTAAGAAATTGCTTTAAATTTTGCATACTATTTGAAATTTAAAAAATACAGGTACAAGGAGAGGGGAGGTTGTTGCAACGAAAGTTTTTATTAGTACAGAAAATTAGATCAGGTGTTTTTTTGTTATAAATTAAGCCCTGTAATCTGTATGTATGTATATATATATATATATATATATACATACAAATAGATAGATAGCAGATAGATATGGGGCATACTCACAATCTTTTGACTTTCGGGAATAAAAATCTGGTGAAATTAAACTTACTAAAATAACATTTTAATCTGATAGACAAATGCCGTAATGATTCAGAATAAAGAAAAAATGGTCAGCAGCGATATTTTTGTTATTTAAGTGAGGTTTAAGTTAAACTTGCGAGTTTAATTTTCCTTACCATTTTACCACCCTAACTTTCTATTTTCTTCTAAATTTTTACTTATAATGAATTTGCATAGTACCCACAAAACATTCAAATAAGAAATAACAAAAATGTAGTATTTTTAGTACAAACTTTTCGTATAACATTGTCGGAAAGAAAAGGGAATGGTATAGGAAAAAAGGGACGGTAATGGAGAAAAAAAGGGATGGTAAGGATGGTACGGTAAGGAAAATTACGACTATTTTTAGACAAATCATGTTAAGACTAAGTGATAGTCACAATGTTCAGTGATTTTTAGAAACAGTTATTTACATTGGATTAAAAAAAAAAAATAATAATTTACCTCGAAAAGTGCAGAAATAAACCTTGGGGACGGTAAGACTACCAATAAAGCCACGATGCTTGAAATTGATATTTAAATGCTGAATTAAATTCTGCAGTAAATTTCCTGTCAAAGAATCTTAGATATTCTTTCTCTAGCATACTTCTGCATCAGAAAAAGCTTAAAGGAAATTATGTGGCTGCATCTGAAGTGATTTTCTGTATAATTTTAGAAGAGGGACGGTAAGGAATCTAAAACCCAGGGACAGAGTTTAAAAAATAATAACAACCCTAAAAATATGTTCAGTTTAATTTTTTGCTACAAATTTATATAAAACAATTGTCCCAGTTTCGGAAAAAATTGCATCGAATTACTTTTATTGAAACAATTTTATACAGACAGCTCCAAACTTAAAAATCAACATCAGGGACACGGGACGGTACAGGAATTTTCCTGGTATTTGGACCCCCAACATCGTCCAAAACTTACTTATCTCGTTAATATTGTTATGCCATCATGTAGTGGGATGTTCCCCTAGTATATGATATGAAAGAAAACACAAGAATATGTACTAAAATAAAAAATATTATTCAGGGACTTAAAAGTCAAAAGATTGTGAGAATGCCTCATATATATCATACTCTTGCTGCACAAAATAAGTCGGATATTTTCTGACTATAGATGGTAATTGCTGAAAAAGGATTCATAATAAATGCGTTATACATTTTCAAAATTTTTTACTTAGACACCGTCTATCACCTTAATAAAGTGTGAAGTTTTGTTACAGTTACTATGTTCAGTATTCAGTGTTTTATAATTTGAATTTGGCGCATTGCTTTTTTTTCTTTTTTACTTACTACCAACAGTAAATAAATTGAAAACGAAATATGAAAAATTTTGTTAGTTGAAATGACAAAACGTGTTTTATTATTTAAAGCTATTTGTATGTTTAAACATCCATCTAAATGTCCAAGATTTTACTCAGGCTCCAAAATAAGATTTGAATACATGTAATATTTAAAAATAAAAATCAGTCATTCACAGTATTTTGGTAAAGTGCCTTTCACGTGATTAACCAACACGTTAAACTATTTAAAAAAAGCAAAAATATACATAATTAAATACAACAAAGAAATGTTTCTTTATCATTCCCTTTTTACACTAATTAAGAATGAAAGTTCCCGTGGTATTACTAGTAAGGGAAAAAAAATCTCAATTGAAACGGCTCGGAAAGAGTGAAATACAGACCCTGTTCGGGACGAATCTCGAGAAAAAATTTAAAGCCTGGGACGTTCTTCGATAAATGAAGTTCAGCTTTGTTCAAATCTTCAAAAAATATCAATACTGCCGAACCCGGCTCGAGTCATCAGATTGCCATTAATTGTTTTCGTTGTGTGTTGCGTTGACTTTAAATGTTTCAAGTTAGGTTTTGACTCTTTCTGTGTGGAATCCGGGTCAACCTGATTTTTCAAAAATGTCCTAAATAGTTAATAATAATAATAATAATAATAATAATAATGATAAGCTGTGTATGAATATTAATGGGTTTATAATGTATTTGATTTTATACAAAAAAGGTAAAACTCATATTAAGGATATCATTGTATATTACTTTTCCATAATTGTATTAAAATATGGCTTAATTTTTTCACGTCGAGTTCAAATATTTTGGTTTCTAACTTAAACTAAACCAGTTGCTTTATGATTCATTAAGGATCAAAGCCTGTACTAAACTTGTTTTCTTCACCGTGGACCTCGAGGTGATATACAGAAAGAGCCCCGATCAGGTTGTCAGCCTAACGTGGGACCCTCAGTGTCTGCAAGCTTCGTGCACATTTTATTGACCCCGAAGAGATGGAAGGTTGAATAAATCTTGCTTAGCTTAGAACCAAACTCTGGATCTGCTGGGTGGTAATAAGACGTGCTGACTACTACGCCACTGAGGTTTAATATTTTGGTTTCGGATCGACGAAATTAATTTTTGCCGGGTTCTGGTCGAATTTAAGTAGAAATTTAGTGTATATCGGATAAAAAAAATTTTGCTAATTTATTTAGAAGTACATGCCCACCACGCCCTTCTTAATTTTTTAGACCTAGATAATAGCCTCCGACACCCTATTTCATAGACTTCTGTTTCTTTAAGACCGGGGGAGAAAAGGGGGGGGGGCTGGATTGGTGACATTCAATATAAGAATTTTCTCTTTTTATTTAACAGCACTATAAATTATAACCGACAAGTAGCAAGCTCTTTCTACGTACATATAGCGCGTTCTGAAATAAAATATGTAACTTTTTTTGCACACACACAAAAAAAAAAATATGTTAAAGAAAATAATAATGCATAAGAATTTCATATTTAAAAATGCTTCAAGCATTTCCTAAATGACGCAATTTTAATCAGGCGTGATTCTGTTTCGAATTTCAGAAAATTTAACGCATTCTGTTCCGAAAATTTTAAAAAATCGGTCATCTGTCCGAAAATTCTGAAAAAAAAAAAAATCACTGAAAAATATTGCGAATTTTGACAAATGGTTGCAATAAAAATCAACTTCGTCCGTTGTTCGCATAAAAAAATCGCTAATTTCGCCAAAGAATAGCGGAAAAAGCGCGAATTTCATAATATTACCGAGAAAAAACACGTATTTCGTCAAAGGGCCATTGAAAAATTGAAATTTCGTCAAAAGATCGCGGAAATAACACAAATTTCGTCAAATGATCGAATAAATAACCCCAATTTCGTTAAATAAATGAAAAAAATATGAGTTTCTTCAAAGGATAGCAGAAAAAACGCGAATTTCGTAAAATTGTCACTGAAAAAACGCAAATTTCTTAGAAAGGTCATTGAAAAAATGCGAATATATTCGAAGGATCGCGAAAAACATGCAATTTTGTCTAATGATCGCGGAAAAAACGTGAATTTCGTTTAATGAGTGTGGAAAAACGCGAATTTCTAAAACTATCTTGGAAAAAACGTGAATTTCGTTAAAGGACTATTGAAAAAACGCGAATTTATTCTAAGGATTGTGAAAAAAAATGCATATTTCGTCAAATGATCGCGGAAAAAAAAATACGGTTTTCGGCAAATGGCAGTTGAAAAAACGCGAATTTTCTTCAAAGGATTACAAGCTATTATTTATTGTTTCACTAATTGGTTTATTTCTATTAAATGCTTATTTTTAAAGGCAGTCACATGATTTTTTATAGTAGCATCGTTCAGAACGGTGTCACATTTTTAAAAATACAGCATAAATGTGACTTATTCAATATAAAAATTTCATAAGTGTTGATACCACTATTTTCGAATAGTAATTTCAGAAAATATCTTAAATTCTTGCTTAAGACATTTTTAAACTGTAGCATTCTCTACCGTTTTGCGTGCGTTTTTTTGAGGGCGGGATAGGATAAATATTACTTATTTAATATTTAAAATGTCATAAGTATTGATACCACTATTTTAGAATAGTAATTTCAGCAAATATTTGAAATTGATGTTTAAGACCGCCACTCCCTCGACAAATGTATCTACGGATAAGTTGTACAGACGAGTTTCGTTCAGATACACTTTTGTTAAGAATAGAGTGCGCTCCCTGGTGGTGGAATGTGGAACTAACAGACCGCAATTTTATTTAACTTGCGATCTGTTCAAACTTTAAGATAGTTTATAACACATAATAAAAAGTTTTTAAAAGAATGGCGCGAGAAAATTCGTGGAGTGTGTGTGTGTGTGGGGGGGGGGGTGATGCAAATGTTTTTTTTTTTTTTTTTTTTTTTTTTTTAACTTAAAGTTTTTTACCATTTTATGACGGTTTATTGACGGAGTCCTGAAATAAATGCTACTTATTTAAAATAAAAATGTCAAAAGTTTAGTTAGCGCTATTTTCGAATAGTAATTTCAGTAAGTATCTCAAATTCTTGCTTAAGACCGCCACCCCTCGAGTAATTATATCTACTGATAGGTTGTTTAACGGAGTTTCGTTCAGATACAGTTTTGATAAGAATAGAGTGCGCTCCCTGGTGTTGGAATTTGGAACTAACAGAACGCGATTTTGTTAAAATTAGGAAATCTAACAAGGCGATCTGTTCAAACTTTAAGATAGTTTATAACACATAATAAAAAGTTTTTAAAAGAATGGCGGGAGAAATTTCGTAGGGAGGGGGGGGGGAAGGACGCTAATTTTTTTCTTAACTTAACTTTTTTTACCATTTTATGACGGTTTATTGACCGAGTCTTGAGATAAATGCTACTTATTTAATATAAACATGTCAAAAGTTTAGTTATTATTTTCGAATAGTAATTTCAGTAAGTATCTCAAATTCTTGCTTAAGACCGCCACCCCTCCAGTAATTATATCTACTGATAGGTTATTTAACGGAGTTTCGTTCAGATACAGTTTTGTTAAGAATAGAGTGCGCTCTCTGGTGGTGGAATGTGGAACTAACAGAACGCGATTTTGTTAAAATTGGGAAACCTAACAACGCGATCTGTTTTAAATTTTAAGATAGTTTATAAAACATAATAAAAACCATAAAAAAGAATGACGCTTCACATTTCGGGGTTTGAGGAGGGGCGTTGAGGAGGGGCGTTACGGAGGGTTTACCATAATTTAGAAGGGGTTAAATGGCGATAAATGTACTGGGCGTTTTGAAAGGAATATTAAACGAAACCCTCTGAGCGATTTGTGATCACTCTTACCGACTTGTTTTATACTGATGCCAATTGACGAAACAGCACAAACAAGTATACATTTCTCTCAAATAAAAATTAATTAACATGCGACTAAAAATAGAAATGAAAATAATAATTAAATGACCACGTGTTAAAAATAGGAAATAGGGAAAATTGCGTCAAAAAGTTGTATTTACACGTGAATCATGTAAAAAATAAGAAACTTTGAAAATATTTTAATTATTTTGCGAGAAACGCACTTAATGGGAAAAATTACGTCATATGTAAAATGCGAAAGGATAAATATCGTCATATGTAAAATGCTTAAAATAATTAAATCATTACGCTTGAAAAACTTTTCATGATTAAAATTTGGTCATATTTAAAAGCTCAAATAATGATATTCCAAAACATTTTTAAATTGAAAATATTTTTTGAACGTGAATTTTAAAAGGGAAAAAACACTTTATAATAATGTACATGTGAAATGCATTTAATGGCGACAATTACGTCATATTTCAAAACTATTCATTTAAAACGATTTTCTTATGGACATGTGACGTCACATTGGGAATCACTTGGTGTAAAAAAAGAAAAAAAATGTTGCTAGCAAATTTCTTTGTATATTTCATTCCTTGATGCAGCTTAAAAACATTTAAATTTATGCCCAAAATATTTTCGATTTATTTTGTACGAATTCTTATTCGATAAATACATATCAGAAAAGTCGTGTATATGCCTTTGAGGCATTGCGAGTTGCTTGGCGAAACGTTTACTGATTGTACTTCATACGTTTTCAGTATTTTTAACTTTTTATAAATTTTACTTTTTAACTGCAATCAAGTCTGTCTTATTTATTTATTTTATTTAGTCTTTTAAAAGTTTCAAATTCAGACGTTAAATGTATGTATATTGTAAACTCGTATATACTTATTAATAAAAATAAACAGTACTTTTCCATTTAGAGGGGGGGGGGGGGCGCTTGGCCTTTTTTTAAAAAGCTTGGCGTAATTCGGGCTCAGAAAATGAGATTTGTTGCCAAATGATATAAACAGCTATTAAAAAAAACTAATGAACTTTTATACTTGTTTATATACGAATTTATTTATATATATAGGGTGATCATGAATTCATGGTACAAACTTTAAGGGTAGGTACAGGTCAAATAAATTACCTATTGAGTTATAAGCAATTTTAATCACGTAACAAAGACTTTTTCACCCTCCCTTGGGTGGTTATTTTTCTTTCACACGGAAATTAGGTTCAAACGCCCACTTTGACACTATTTTTAGAAAGATCTATTGCGTTTGCAAAAAAAAAAAAAAAAAAAAAAAAAGAAAAAAAAAACGGAAAGCGCAGTTCGATTAAATTATTTCTAAACAACAACACCTGCTAGTTTTATGCATTTCCGAACAAAAATAAATTAAAACTTATGTCATAAATTTGCCCTTTTGGATTTGAGAACAGGCTTAAATAAAATAGGAAGCGCACTTATTTTCTTTTACGCAAACTTTTCTTTCTCAGCAGGATAATTCAGCCAGTTAACTTTATTGGTTATAAATCTGGTGTGATATTTATGAATCAGCTCAACAGAATAAAATCGGGTAATGGAAGCGCAGAAAACGGTGGACACGTAATTACACAAGATTGACTTTTTTAACACAATTATTATAATTGGTAAATAAATCATATGAGATTTAATTTTTCGAACAGGGCGAAAAATGTCCAGGCTAGGATTCGAACCAGGAATAAACTGGCTGAAGCAGCCAGTGCTCTACCAATTATGCCATCCTGGAGAAGCAGGAATTACTAATTCACCCAGTTACTTTACTTATTATAACATATGGGCTGATAATTATGATCAGCTCAACAAAATTAAATCGCACATAATAGAAACGCCAGAAAACGCTGGACACGTAATTACACAAGGTTAAATTCTTTTAACACAAAAATTTCCCCGGTCGAACTTTAAATCTTTGCACCGGGCCGGGCCAGGACCTGAAAAGTCCGGTAGTGCAGATTTCAAGTGGTCTATCCTAAATGGGATCTGAATTCCCTTTGTTGTGACATAAAAATGACGTATAGGGACATATATCATGGGGTCGTAAATCAGGAATTCTTGAGAAAATAAAATGCTCTAGCACTGGATTTATGCCCCCTGATTTAAGTCCCCATCTACTGTGACATCATCAAAATGACGTATGGGGATACATATCATGGGGATGTTAATCAGAATTTCGTCGAAAGTAAAACACTCCAGCACTGGATTTGTGCCCCCATTTTTTAAAACGTCAAAATGACGTATGGGGGCATAAATCATGGGGACATTAATCAGGCTCTCAATGAAAGGAAAATTCTCCATTACTGGATTTGTGTCCTCTTCTGATATGGGGGCATATATCATGGGGATGTTAATCAGGACTTCGTCAACATTGAAATGCTCGAGCACTGGATTTGTGCCCCCATTTTTTGTGACGTCAAAATAATGACGTATGGGGACTTAAATCATGGGGGCGTTAATCAGGCTCTCCACGAAAGAAAATTTCTCTAGCATTGGATTTGTGTCACTTTCAGATATGGGGGCATATATCATGGGGACATTAATCAGGATTTCGTGAAAAGTGAAATGATCCAGCACTGTATTTATATCCCCATTTCTTATGACGTCAAAATGACGTATGGGGGCACAAATCATGGGGACATTAATCAGGCGCCTCATTTAAGTACTTTTTTTTTCAGTTTTTATTGGAAAATGGCAACAAAAAAATATAATTGCTATTTTTCTTTTACTTTATTCAGAAATGGAGTTCTTCCGTTACCAATATTAATCAAATGACTCTAAAAACTACAAAAAATTAATATTTCAAAAATAAATGGTGATGCAGTTTTCATACAAATTGCATTTAAAAGTACTTTTGTTTCCCAATACCGCGGTATAAAAATTGAAAATGTGCCATGCTTCGAAATTTAAAAGATTGTTACAGAGTATTTAATAGTACAGTTATACACCTGCTTTGTTTTACGGCTGGCTTATACAATGTAACTTTTTTTTAAGACGACACAAAATAAGCTGGGAGAAAGAAATAGAATACCGGAGGCTAATAAATTCCTTCCAACAATACGGCTGCTAAATGGTAAATTGAAAGAGTATACAACACTGATACAAGGATAAGGAGATTGCATGAAGAAGACGGTCTTCGATCTCACGTTTTGATAAATATATATATGCATATATATATATCACGGATTGTCATTTAAAATTGCTGATTAACTATCTTAATAATTGCTTTTGAACTGAATTCGGAATAATTGTCTGTGAACACGATTCAATAAAGCATCTGGGGTTGAAAAAGTTGTGCGTCAAAATTGTATCAAAATTACTAACACCTCACAAAAGAGAGGAAGGACTACACCTTGCGGAAAAAATTCATTTTAACTTGGGTTTTTCTAAAAACGTCAGACATTTGCGACAAATAACGCAAAATGTTAGGACGAGAACGACAATGTGGTAGGAGAAAAATATCCAACATAAAACAAAGCGGCTGCTAAAGAAGCCGATTTCTGTGATTTCCACCGATATTTTAAACAATAGAAATGAAGATGGGATGAATATTTTTCCACATATAAGGAGTATTTTTTTATGAATAAGTTTCATGTACCATAAATTTTGTAAAACAAATTAAAGTAAAAGAACAAAAATATGAATATAAATAATCAAATGCAGAACAGAAACACCTACAAAAAAGTTTCTGTTTTTTAAGGGTTTTGTTCATCTGACGTAATCGTATTCGTCTCACTCCTCTGTCTGTCTGTGCGTCTGTTACAGAGTTCGTACTCGGAATCTGTATAAATTAGAGACTTGATATTTCGTGCACTTACAGCTGAATACCTCTTGTTACGAACTCAAATCATAAAATTTCGAAAAAGTCATATTGCTGCAGAAATTAATTAAAAACCCTAATTAAATGAAAGAAAATTTGAATAAAAGAAGACAATTTTATTAAAGCCACAAAGAAACTCATTCTCAAACACGAAAAGAGAAAAGGTTACTAGAAATGCGCAGGATTACATAACAGAGTGGACGTTTTCAAACACACCCGTATCTTAAAAAGTATTCGATGTAGGAACTTGAAATTTTGGACACATGCAAAAAAATATTCCCTTTCAGAATTTCCAAAAATTGTTTAAGACGGCTCTACAAGATCATGAAATATCAGTCAGAAATCTCTTTTAAAAAACTAATTTAACCCGGCGTTGTCCGGGCCCGTAATAATATTCTTAAATGAACCTGAAATTTCTATCGCAGATCCCTACACAGGGAACTAGAGATGGTGCAAATTACCAGGTCACGACTCTTGTTTCAGTTGGAAAGTTGTGTAAAGTCGCATGTTAAGGTTTTGAATTTTATTTGTCTCGTATTTTAAAATTTTTTATTCAAAATTAGTTCATGAATTCAATTAAAATTTAATTATGTTTTCAATATTTTAAATTATTATTTAAAATCCTTACATGAAAAAGCAATTACAAGTACATGATAAACTGTAATACTGTAAAAGAAATAATAAAATTGTAAGCAAATACTACTATACACATTTTTTAAAAAGGTACTATCTAGCAGGTATATTTTATAATAGAGTAAAACTTGTTTATAACGGAATCCTGCAATAAATGAAAAAAAACATGCTCCACCCCCCCCCCTCCCCTCCCCAAAAAAAGCAACTATGTTTGGTAAAATTAAAATAACCTGCATGGCCGGGAGAGGTATTTTGCTGCCATCTAGCGAGAGGTTTTTTTTTACGTAAAACCATTGTAATAAAAGATTTTTTTATTTGTTCTTTTATTATTATACATTTAAAAAAGCCCTTAAAATTGAAAAAAAAAATTAAATTGATTGGACTGTGAAATTTGTAAAATGTAGTAATTTTCTTTTATTATTCGATTCATTTATGTGTAATTTTTTAAAAATAATTCAATTGTTTTATAAATAAGAATAATTACTATATATATATATATATATATATATATATATATATTATATCAGTGGCGTACCCAGGATTTTATTTCGGGGGGGGGGGGGCTGACTTAAATTTCCATAATGTTCTAAATCTTACGAAACACGTTGAATTGTGTTATAAACAGATATCATTTTTGCCAATAAGGCCATAGCCAGGGGGGGAAGGGGTGACTTTGTTCCGAATTTTCCGAAAATTTGAAAAATTTGGTCATCAGTCCGAAAAGTCGGACTTAAAAAACTATCGCGATTTTTCACATGGTCGCCGAAAAAAACCATTTTCATCAATCATTCGCAGAAAAAAAATCTCCAATTTTTTTAAAGGTTACGAAAAGGAAGAAACCGAAATTTTGTCATAGGGCCACGGATAAAATGCGAAGTTTGTCAAAGGATTGCGAAAAAAAGACAAATTTCGTCAAATGAACGCAGAGAAAACGCGAATTACGTCAAATGCTCGCGGATGAAACGCTAATTTCGTAAAATGAGCACTGAAAAAACCCGAAATTCGTCATAAGGCCGCAGAAAAAACGCGAATTTCATCAAAAGTTTACGGGGAAAATGCAAATTTCGAAAAAAGTTCGCTAAAAACACGCATTCCGTCAAAGGGCTGCAAAAAAAAAAAAAAAAAAAAAAAAAATGCTAATTTGGTAAAGGATCGGGAAAAAGTTAATTTCGTCAAAGCGACATGGAAAAACGTGAATTTCCTCAAAAGGGCACAGAACAACGCAAATTTCATCAAAAAGACGAGAAAAAACGCTAATTTTGTCAAAAAGCCGCCGAAAATGCAAATTTCGACGAAGGATTGCGTAAAAATGTGAATTTTTTCAAATGGCCACCGAAAAAGCGCGAATTTCGTCAAATGACCACAGAAAAAACGCGAATTTCGTCAAAGGGCCGCTGAAAAAAACTGGTATTTCGTCAAAAGACTGGAGAAAACCGCAAATTTCATCAAAAAGATGAGAAAAAAAAGCAAATTTCGTCAAAAAACCGCAGGAAAATCGCAAATTTCGACGAAGGATTGCCTAAAAAAACGCGCATTTCGGCAAATGACCACAGAAAAAACGCGAATTTCGTCAAATGGCCGCAGAAAAAAACGCATATTTTGACAAACGATCGCTAAAAAAAACACATTCCGTCAAACGGAAGCGGAAAAAACGCGAATTTCGTTAAAGGATCGCAAAAAAAGAGAAAAAGCAGGGTCACAAAGAAGGGCCCCAGAAAAACGTGAATTTCGTCAAAAGGCTGCGGAAAAAAGCAAATTTCGACATAGGATCTCGAAAAAAAACGCGACTTTCGTCAAAGGGCAGCAGAAAAAAACGCAAATTTTGACAAACGATCGCTAAAAAAAACACATTCCGTCAAACGGAAGCGGAAAAAACGCGAATTTCGTTAAAGGATCGCAAAAAAGAGAAAAAGCAGGGTCACAAAGAAGGGCCACAGAAAAACGTGAATTTCGTGAAAAGGCTGCGGAAAAAAGCAACTTTCGACATAGGATCTCGAAAAAAAACGCGAATTTCGTCAAAGGGCAGCAGAAAAAAACGCAAATTTTGACAGACGATCGCTAAAAAAACACATTCCGTCAAACGGAAGCGGAAAAAACGCGAATTTCGTTAAAGGATCGCAAAAAAAGAGAAAAAGCAGGGTCACAAAGAAGGGCCACAGAAAAACGTGAATTTCGTGAAAAGGCTGCGGAAAAAAGCAACTTTCGACATAGGATCTCGAAAAAAAACGCGAATTTCGTCAAAGGGCAGCAGAAAAAACGCGAATTTCGAAAAAAAGATCGCTTAAAACACGCATTCTGTCAAAGGGCTGCGAAAAAAAGCTAATTTCGTAAAGAATCGCAAAAAACGCGAATTTCATCAAAAAGCCGAGAAAAACGCAAATTTCGACGAAGGATTGCGTAAAAAAAAACGCGAATTTCGACAAATGACCTCAGAAAAAACGCGCATTTCGTCAAAAGTCTGCAAAAAAAAACGTAAATTTCGACAAAGGATCGGTAAACAAGCACGCATTCGTTCAAAAGAAAGCGGAAAAATGCGATTTTCGTCAAAGGGACACAGACAAAAACGTGAATTTCGTCAAAAGCCGCAGAAAAACGCAAAATTCATGAAAAATACGAGAAAAAAGCGCAAATTTCGTCAAAAAGTCGCGGACAAAACGCAAATTTCGAGAAAGGATTGCATAAAAACACAAATTTCGGCTAATGACCACAGAAAAAACGCGAATTTCATCAAAGTACCGCAGAAAAACGCAAATTTCGACAAAGAATCGCTAAAAAAACACGTCAAAGGGAAACGGAAAAATTGCGAATTTCGTTAAACGATCGCAAAAAAAGCAGTGTCACAAAGAAAGGCCACCGAAAAACGTGAATTTCGTGAGAAGGCTGCGGAAAAAGCGAATTTCGTCAAAAAGCATCGGAAAAAAGCAAATTTCGACAAAGGATCTCGAAAAAAAAACGCAAATTTTGTCAAAGGGCCGCAGAAAAAAACGCGAATTTCGAGGTAAAGGTCGCGGAAAAAACGCGAATTTCGAGAAAAAGGTCGCGGAAAAAACGCGAATTTTAAAAAAAAAGGTAACGGAAAAAACGCGAATATCGAAAAAAACATCGCCTAAAACACTCAAAGGGTTGCGATAAAAAACTAATTTCTTAAGGGATCGCAAAAAAGAAACCGCAAAATTCATCAAAAAGACGAGAAAAAACGCAAATTTCGACGAAGGATTGCGTAAAAAAACGCGCAATTCGGCAAATGACTTCGGAAAAAACGCGAATTTCGTCAAAGGGCTGCAGAAAAAACGAAATTTCGACAAAGCATCTCTAAAAAACACGCATTCCGTCAAAGTGAAGAGGAAAAACGCGAATTTCGTTAAAGGATCGCAAAAAAAGAAAAAGCAGGGCCACACAAAAGGGCCACAGAAAAACGTGAATTTCGTTAAAAGACTGCGGGAAAAAGCGAATTTCGTCAAACAGCCGCGAAAAAACGCTACTTTCGTCAAAGAAAACACGAATTTTGTCAAAGAGCCGCAGAAAAAAAGCTAATTTGATCAAAAACACGAGAAAAAATGCGAATTTCGTCAAAAAAGCCGCAGAAAAAAAGCAAATTTCGACGAAGGATTTCGTAAAAAAAAACCGCGAATTTCCGCAAAAATCCGCGAAAAAAACATGAATTTCATCATAAACGCAGAAAAAACACAAATTTCGACAGTATCACGAGAAAAAAACGCAACTTTCGTCACGGATCCGCGGAAAAAACGCAAATTTCGACGAAGGAGTGCGTAAAAAAACGTAAATTTCGGCAAAAAGCCGCAGAAAAAGCTAATTTCTTCAAAGGACCGCAGAGAAAACGCAAATTTCGTGAAAAAAACACAAATTCTTGGCATGGAGATGCGACTGAAAAATGAAAGTTAATAAGCTGCTTTTACAGTCAACTCTTCCGCACCGGATATCCGATTTAGCCGAAATCGACTTGAGATTAGCTGTAGTGTTACTGTGCATTAACATACTTCCGCATTGAAAATCTTGACGCCCGCCGATTGGGAGAGAAATTTAAAAAGTCCTTAAATTAAGTTACTTTTAGATTTGTCGAATTTACTTGTAGATCTCTTGAACTGACCATATACGTTTGCACTGCATAAAACAATTTCATTACAAATTTATCTCAAACAAAAAGAAAAAAATCAGCACTTTTTTCATTTCATTTTCAACTATTTTTGGATAGGTCTGTAACCCCATTAGCCCCCTTTTACATTTTGGGGTATTTCGTGGTGTCATTGTACACTAATATGGAACTACAGCGAAGGGAGCAGCTAATCTGTTGAATGATAGGGGAGGAAATGCAAATTTATCTAAAACAGACAGAAAAACATCAGAACTATTTTTTTCATTTCATTTTCTACTATTTCGAGAGGGGGGCTGTAATTCCAACAGCGCCCTCCCCCTCTTTGGGTATGCTGTGATGTCAATGTGGACTAATATGAAGTTAACGAGAATGGCTATTTTGCTGTATGGAAGAAGAAAAAGTTACAGATTTATCTTTAAAAAAGTAAGAAAAAAACACTTTTTTCATTTAATTTTTCGACTAATTCTGGTTTTGGGGAGGGGGGGGGGTGTTCTAACCCCGTCAGTCCCTTTCTCTTCTTTGGTGTCAATATGGACTACTATGGAACTAAAGCGAAGGAATCGCATAGTCTGTTAAACGATAGGGGAAAAAATATAAATTTATCTTAAACAGGCAGAAAAAATTCAGCACTATTTTATCATTTCATTTTCGACCATTTCGAGAGGAGGGGGCTGAAATTCCATAAGCCCCCTCCCCATCTTTGGGTATGCTGTGATGTCAATGTGGACTAATATGGTGTTAACGAGAATGTCTATTTTGCTGTATGACAGAAGAAAAAATTAGAAATTTATCTTAAAAAAGTAAGGAAAATTACTTTTTCATTTTTTTTCGACTATTTCGGGAGGAGGGGGGTGGGCTGTAATCCCGTCTATAACGACTATCTCGTTATATATGTTTACATTCCATCCCCCCCCCCCCCCACACACACACACCAGTTTCAATTAAAATTCTGTTTAATAACATATTTATTTTAGTGCACTATAGTCAAACAGTGCAGCCCCTAAATTAAATTCAACATTTAAAAACTAAAGCGATTGTATTAATGGCCCTGCACATTTAAATTAAATTATTCTAGTTACTCATCTCTTTAATAAAATAAAATCAGTGAATCACTCTTCATTTTCACTTTCTGATTCTTTCACACATACGATTTAACCTTGTACAAAATTCGTTACGGCTGACTGTTAGTTTCAAAAGCATTTTAACATCGGTCATTTCCTTATTTGGGCATGAATATAACTCATTTAAAATCACGTTACATGCAATCTATTTATTAGAATTATCTTCGCTTCACACCCTTTTGTTCAGATGTATGGCAATTCTGCATTTTTGTGGTAAAGCGGTTCATCTTTGATCTAACATCTGGTCTAGAAAAATACATTCTCATGCTTTTTAGCCTAACGAGTTCGGTCTGTTACTATGCCCTTTCCAGATAACATTTTTTTATTTTTTTTTAACCGCAGCTGTATCAATGTACAGATTAGTCTGCGGCTATCACGACTCAGGAATGTATACAGCCCACAATCTGCCCCCCCTACACAATTAATATGGTAGAAGCCTACCGTATGTTTTTTGGCGAACATACCAGCCAATGTTTCTCTTTGCCTCTTGTGCATGGCGCAAAAATACTTTTAGATTGGCGATATTGTGGTCCGCTAAGCAAGAAAGTTGTAACTGTATATTCAGGACTTTCCTGCTCTATCGCTAGCCTCGTGATGACGTCTTAAAAGAGGCTCCTTATTGCTTTCCCCTTGTACCTCTCCCTTGGACTTCATCACGAAAATAAACTATGTCTTCGTTTACCCGAATTGGAGTTTTTTTTAATAGGACCTGGTGTTAAAAGTTTCACCCTTGTCAACGCAAACGGCCATCTCTTTACTAGCAAAAAACGTCTTCATATAAATTGGTCTCCGTGACCAGTTTTTTTTTCTCCATTAAAAAAAAAATGTAAGGGAGAGGTACTTGCTTCCAATCTATTTTTCTGCTTGGACCTCTTGGAGCGATAGATTCCTCCCAGCGGTCGCACCGCTCTGTTGCTGTGAGCTTCGAGGATCTTGCCCCCGTCACCTAAAAGGAAACAACGACACGCTGATTTTCTTCGCTTCCCAGAGGTACTGCTTATCTTCGCTTACCGGCTGCTTGGATTTCATCATGGAGTGAACTTTTCGCCCTGGTCAACTACCCCTTGCCGAAGAAACATCTTTCTCTCCTTTCCATTTCTACTTTCCCCCTTTGCCAACCCCTGGAGTTTTGGAATCAACTGCACGTTCCCCGTTGCCGAAGAAATCTGCCTGCCTTACATCCTCCCGTCGCCGAAGAAATCTGCCGGCGAACCAACCTATCTCTCGGACCATTCCCCCGGCTCATCATCGCATCATACTTGTGAAAGTTTTGTGTTAAAGAAAGTTTTCGTGTGAAAGAGTCTACTAAAATTAGAAATCAACTGCCAATGTTTCCTTATAATAGCAATATTGGTGATGTCACAACTTCGACAAGTTCCGAGTTGAGAAACCTTTTGTGTGTGAAAAACGATACAAATTTTGTGTGAATTCATCACTTCAGTGAAGCACTGATTACAAAGCAAAAAAAAAAAAAACCCTGAAAATACATGTGTTCGTTGAAAAGAACGTCCGAGCGAGTCAGCGATTGAATAACGACTCTCATTCTCATTTCTATTTACACAGCCAGCCTCCTCAATATTCTGAAAAGTGTCTTTGGTTACCTTTTTACCATACGACACCACTGTTTGCGAAAGAAATGCTTCAGAGTGTTTTTTTTTTCGTGATCACTCTTGATTAAAATATCCACCCCAATTTGTCCTGCGATCTGCGCAAGTGTGCTATGTGTGTTGTGGGTCAACTTCTCTGATGCTACAGTCAGAATGTGCAAAATATTTGTTTGTGAAAATGCTAGTGTGCACGAGTGTTGATTCATTCTAATAAAAGGAGTCAATCAAAAAAAAAATCATTCAAATGACTCCTGAAGTTGTGCTCCATAAATTCACCGTTGTATACAAATAGAAAAAATCGTCGAGAGTCAGATAGATATGCACGTGAAAACAAAAGTTCACAATCTAAAAAAACATGAAAGTGCATTAGTAAAAAAAAAAAAAAAAAGAAAAAAAAAGTTTCAATAGTGCTACATTCATTTAAAATGGCACATTTTTAGAGTACGAAAGCATATTTTCATCCCCCCCATTTAATTGCTTTCCTTTCGACTAATTTTCTTTACAGTTAAGTCTGGAAACATTCTTTTAAAATTTTTAAAGTTGTTTCATTCCATTTTTATGCTTTCCTACTCCATAAGTACTCACATGTACTTGAGAATTAATTTTATTAATATTATTGTGTTTTTGTACAGGATACGAAAACACAGTGATATTGCTATTTTTGATATTTTGTGTTGTCTATTATAATATTTATAAATATAATATAAGTAGTTTTTTTTCCCATTGCATTGAATGTTCCAATATTCTTAGTTATTATGAAATACATTCACCTTTGCTTAACTCTTAATGCATATTAAAATATACTAAATTGTTTTGCTCTCAAAAAAAGAGTTAACGAAGATTATATTTTGTCCCATATATTTTTTTCTAGTTTGCCTTTCGGCTTGAAAATATTTTAACTTGAAAGATTTTTTAATTTCTGTCCTTTTAGAGAAACAAGGACAGATAGCAGTTTTTTTTTCTCTGTTAAAAAGGATAAAATAAGTTTTTATTTCAGTTGCCTGCTCCTGCCAGTTTTATTTTGAAAGACGTACATTTTCATCCATTTAAAAAAAAAAAGGAGCTATTGCGAAATATTTTTCTGTTTCTCTTTCTTTTGCTTAAAATAAGCAACGGTATTATTTTTACTTTGAGAAACACAGTTTTGTCCGTGGATATTTTTATTTTTTTCTATAAAAGGTTTAAAAAAAAAAAAAGACCTTTTGTTTATTTTTTTAAGTTGTGTGTTTTTTTAATGTGATTATTATGCTATTTTATTTCATTATTTTATTTGCTTTGCATTTTTATCTGTTTATATGCGTCATATTTATATATGTATGCAGAATTTCAGTAACAATTTTTGATTAGAGAATTTGTGTTAGGTAAACCGTTGACCATGTCCGCTAAACAAGTTCAAATCAACATTAACCAATTTGATGGAGATCCGGATTTGCTTAAATTCTTTTTTAACCAAATTAAGTCGGTCGCTGAAATTAACAAATACAGCCCTCAGACTACCATTGCTGTACTTGTAGGGAAGTTAATTGGTCCTGCGCAAAAATTTTATGCACAGAATCCGGAAATTCAAAAAGTTAATGATCTAGATACGCTTGAAAAAGAATTTGCCGCATTTTTCTCACCCCCAAGCAAGTGCGTGGCTGGTGTTGAACTTTCGAGCTTATCTCTTCTGCCAGCGGAGTCAATTAAAAATTTGGCACATCGATTAAACGTGTTAGCCGCAACTGTCTATTCAGATATTAAAGATGAAAATGCCCGTAACACAATTAAACTTATGAAATTTATGGAAGCTGTACCAGCTAACATACGAATAAAGTTACAAGAAGAAGGCGTCAATGAATATCGTGCTGCTGTTGAAAGAGCACAGACGTTACACGAAATTCTGCATAACGAAAAGATTCTACATTCCTTACCCTCTGTCCGTAAATCTCAAAATAACATTGAAGAACAATTGAAAGAACTCTCGGAAAAAATTAATGCGTTAACACTTGCACCTCCCGGACCCAAAACTGAAACTAAAAAAATGATATGCAAGGTAGCCCAAAGTATAACGCAAATGCGATGCGCTATAGGAAAAATGTCAAAACGCGAAATTTCCCAAAACGTTTTTCCCCTCACAAATTTCCACAAAGAAAAGTTGTGACATGTCAACTCTGTTTCCGCAATGGCAACCAGGCCCATCAGTGTTTTAAATGGAAAAGAGTTAGTACACAGAGAAGGGAAAATTTTAACAGACGCAACAATTACCAGGTTCAGGAAAACTAGAACAGAGACACAATTTTTATGCTGATGATTTTGTGTCTTAACCATGTGACTTAACATCAGCAATATTTCCTATTGACCCTACATTACCAAAGATCTCTAAAGAAAGGTTAGTTAATTCAACTGGGTCACAAACTTCAGATCACATTAAAATCGCAAGAAACATCACTACTCAAACAGAAAATGAAGGCCATAAAATTGTTCACATCATTTGTAGTGTTAATGCGCATTCTCCATCACTCCCTCTTGTAAAGGCCACTATTGCAAACCATAAAATCACCCTATTGGCTGACTCTGGAAGTAGCATTTCGTTACTTTCACAAAATATATTTAATGAACTTAAACCTGTATTAAAATACAAGAGACTATCAACAGCCATAAATATTAAAACCGTCAATTCGGATGTTTCTTTTTCTTCATGTATTAGAGCACCCATTAAGTTAGAAAAAAAATCCTTCTCGCACCACTTTTATATAGTGGATATTCCTGAATCCTCCAGTTTTGAAGGCATTCTTGGTTTGATTTCATTAGCAAATTTAACATTATCATTGATACTTTCAATAAATGCATTCACATTAACAACAACTTGACTATTCCACTAGAAACATCACACACTAAGTCAAAAGTCAGTGAAAGTAATCAATGTAACACCTTATGTGATGTAGTGACAAATCAAAAAGTTTTCTTAACCCGTAAAATAATTCTAGAACCCCAAGAGCAAACATGGTGCTCAGTTTACACAAACAATAATATCAAATATGACATAAACTATCTATTTGAATATTTTGCAGATAAAAAAGAAGTAATAGGTCATGATGCCATTATTCAAATGGATAAGAAATCTAAACGCAAAAAGAAGCATGTACAATTAAATCATTTCTTTTCTATTTCACTTAAAAATAATTCTGACACTACCATTCATCTCCCTAAACACACAAAAATTGGACAGTTATCTGAAGTTGAGGAAACTCTTGAGTACCCCTCTGATAATTTGGACAAGCATCATAACTCAGAACAACACTTCCTAAATTTTATCCAGGCATCTAATGAAACATTAAAAAAGAGGAAAGAGGATTTGGCAGCTACCGATTTTGATCTTACACATTTAAGTTCTAATGAAGCAAATACAATGACTAAACTGTTACTTAATTATTATCCTGCCTTTTCAAAATCATTAAATACACTTGGACATACTGATAAGATTGTACCTGATTTGAAATTTATTAATGACTACCCTGTAAAAACTCTTCCATTCCCCCTTCCTCAATCTTTGCAAAAAGGTACTTTAGAACAAATTAAAGATCTGCTTGATGCCAAAATTATTGAACGCCACTGTTCAGAATGGGCTTGCCCCATGCTTTTAGTCAAAAAGAAACCAGACGGAACTGGTAAACAAAAATTTCGTCTCGCCTTAGATCTCCGAATGGTAAATACTTTAATTCAAGGATCATCTTACCCTCTACCTAAAAATCAAACCATCATTTCAAATCTTTCTCAGTATCGATATTTTTCTTCTCTTGACTTTCATCAGGCATATCATCAAATTGATTTGCCAGCAAAATTCCAAAATCAGTTGACATTTACTACTATGTTTGGTTCTTTTAGATACAAGAGATTAGTGTTCGTATTAAAAAACAGCGCTTCTATTTTCCAAGCTTTAATGGACTGTTTGCTTGATGAATTACAATTAGATGGTGTATATACATATCAGGATGATTTCATAGTAGGTGCAAGCTCTTTTGATGAAATGTGTAGTAAATTAAAAAAAATTCTCGCTATCTTAACCAAATATAACTTGACCCTGTCTCCTAACAAGTGTACTTTTCATAAAACTAGTATTGACTATTTAGGATTTCATGTAGAAAAACAGTCTGTTTCACCAATTCAGTCAATATCATAAAAATAACCTCTTTTCCCACACCTACAACTAAGCGACAACTAAAAAGACTCATTGGTGTTATTACATTTTATAAGAGTCTAATTCCATCCTTTTCTGAGTTAGTACAGCCACTGATAAACCTAACTACTCCAAAAGTTAAATTTAAATGGACAGTTAAACATCAAGAAATCATGGACACAATACAGAAAATTTTCTTTAATTCTCCCATGGTTAGATTACCTGATTGGAACAAGACATTTTATTTAAATACAGATGCGTCAAATGTTGCTATTTCTGGTGTTTTATTACAAGAACATGATCAACAACTTTTACCAGTAGCATATTTTTCTAAATCTCTTAAGCCATCAGAAAAAAAATACCCTGCACTTAAATTAGAACTCATGGCAATTTATAAATCTGTTACCGCTTTCAAATATTATTTATATAACAGACAATTTGTAATTCTTTCTGACAGTAAACCCTTAGAAAAATATAACAAGACTACTAATCCAGCTGATATTATCTCTCGTTGGCTCATGGAGCTTTCAGAGTACTCATACACTTTTAAACATATCCCTGGTAAGAAAAATGTTCTTGCTGACTATTTATCTCGCTGTACTTTTGAAAACAATCAACAAACTCTGGATACTAACCCTGAACTTATCCATGACCCTCAACCATTACCTATTGTTGACTATGATACACCAGACAGTAATAATTCATGTTCAAGTGCCACTAAGAAATATGTAAACTATCTTGTATCTGGTAAACAAACAAATCCAGATTCTTTATTGGAAATTTCAAATGAAACTTTCTGCACTGAACAAAAAAATGACACCACCTTGTCCACTGTTTACAAAGATATTTTAAAGAAAGGACCTTCTCAAAAATATCCTAATTACTTCATACACCCTGATTCGAAAGTTTTAATGTTAAAAAAAGAAAATAATCTTAATAACACTTTTTCATATCACATTGTTGTTCCTAACTCTCTTAAAAGCAAAGTTTTAAAAATCTCTCATTTATCTCACTTTGGTTTTAATAAAACTTATGAGTTTCTATCATCAAGATACTTTTGGAAAGGCATGTATGTTGACACCTTAAACTTTGTAGCTTCATGTGTCAAATGTCTTCAATGTAAACATCATCAAACCCCTCCTGCACCCTTACAACCCACCTAAACGCCCAGATATCCTGGCCATACCATTAGTACAGATCTCTTTGGACCTTTTTCTAATGGTAAACATATTTTAACTATTACAGATCACTTTTCAAGACATATTGAACTCTTTCCACTTAATGATACATCTGCAGCTAAAGTCGTTAAATGTTTATTCTCTTATATAACCACCTTTGGGAGACCTTCTGTTGTCTTATCAGACTTAGGACCACAATATACATCTCAAATATACAACATTTTTAATGATACTCTAGGTATTAAGGTACTTCACAGCTCTGTTTCGAGGCCACAAAGCAATGCTCTTTCGGAGAGAATAAATAAATCAATCAAATACTCTGTTAATATACTTTTGCAAGAAGGTCACTCATTTGAAAATGCAATATTTATACACAAGTCGCTCTATAATCTTTCAAAACATTCAACTACATTATTCACTCCTAATCTTCTCCACTTTGGACGTGAACTTTCATTAATTTTTGACACTTTTGATCAGAATAGCAATCAACCTTTTCTAGATAAACATACTGAAATACATAAACTACTTGAAGATTTACACAAAATATATGACAAGGCTTACAATAACATTAAAACATCACAGGATAAAAGATATAAACATTACGGTCAAAAAGCTAAATTAAGAACCATTTGCCTCAAAGATATTGTGTACTTAAAATCTGTTGATAAATTCAAACCTAAATACACTGGACCATACATTGTAACTTTCAAACATTCACCTGTGTCATTCTCGATCAAGAGGTTATATGCTGCTGATAATACAGCATTTCGTGTACACATTGATAGGTTACTTCTTGCACCACCTCGATATGGACATTTATTCGATGCTACAAGTCACTTAAACAATCACAACTTCTCTAATGTTTATCAACCACATACATATAATTTGAGAAACAGAAAATAATATACTTTTGTTTACATTTTTTTTTCTTATGACATGTATTGTGAAGCTAAGTGTACAACCAGAGGCCTAGGTTGTATGTATGTTGCTTACAACAGATCTTTGACAACATTATGGCTGGCCCATGACTGTTTGCTTCGAAGATCTCTTGTGAACAATATTTTGAATCACTTTACACTCTTTTCATTTTACCGTACACTTTTATGTTATTTACATACACTTAACTATTATTTACAGTGTAACATTTATTTTACATTTCATTCTTTTACGATTACATTTCAGTTAAAAGTGATGACTAACACATTTAATAGTTGTAGTTATTTAAAAAAAAAATTTTTTTCACATGTAATTTGATAACATTTTCTGTAAGGCAACCAGTTAGTTACCTTCTAATTATACGACTTGTGCATTATTTAACCTGATTATGACTTTTCTTTTTTTATGTCTCTCTTCACTCTAGGATTGTCTACCCCTTTTTGATTTGATATATATGTGACATATATCTATTTTTTTTTTATTTTTAATTCTCCCTTTCGAATGTTTTGTTCCCGTTCAAAATTATTGCCCTAAGGGTCCAAAACTTCATTGTGTTGAGAGAAAACCCCTTGGAATTGGTACTCCAATTCACAAAAAAATCAATGTTTGCTTGTAAACCGACGTGTGCTCCTTTTGAGGACCGCTAGTGTCTTCGGAGGAGCAGGGACTCATATAAGCGGCGCTGTATGAGTCTCAAAACTACCTCCTCATATAAGGCTAAAGCCCTAAGCCGACGCCATAATACTTGTGGTCTACACTAGATTCAGGGTGACACCTTTTTCATGGGCGTGCTTCAGGCACCTCTTTTTTTTGTCATCCTATGCTGCATGCATAAACATTACATTTTTTTTAATCATCTCCAATTTCTTCTAAATCATACTACATTTGATTATTAGTTTACAATTACACATTTCACTTATTATTATTTACTCTTTACTTCTAGTGTTGCATTTGTGTTTATATATTATATTTTTATTGTTACTACTTGTGTTTTTTCATAAAATGATCTGAATCAGGATCAATATTTTGATGATGTGCAGCCAGTGGTTTAGTTACATGCTGCTTAAATATTTGCTGCCAGAGTCGACTCTGTTAAAAAAAAATATATACCATGGTATGCAATTTTGAAGAAAATTTTACTGAAGGTGGAGATCCATAAACTTAGTTTAGAAATATTAATTCATAAAATCTCTTAGGACTGTTGGAACTATTGATGAAAGAGATTTTTTTTTGTTTTCATGACAGCAACTTGTTTAAAAAAAAAAAAAAAAAACTTTTCTGTTTTGAAAATATATTTATATGTGTAACTATTTGTCTTTATGTTTTGCCCATGCACACGGGTCAACAAAAAGTTTTTTTTTTTTTTGCGGTATCCCAGGTGATATATATAACGACTATCTCGTTACATATGTTTACATTCCATCACCCCCCCCCCCACCAGTTTCAATTAAAATTCTGTTTAATAGCTTATTTATTTTAGTGCACTATAGTCAAACAGTGCAGCCCCTAAATTAAATTTAACATTTAAAAACTAAAGCGATTGTATTAATGGCCCTGCACATTTAAATTAAATTATTCTAGTTACTCATCTCTTTAATAAAATAAAATCAGTGAATCACTCTCCATTTTCACTTTATGATTCTTTCACACATACGATTTAACCTTGTACAAAATTCGTTACGGCTGACTGTTAGTTTCAAAAGCATTTTAACATCGGTCATTTCCTTATTTGGGCATGAATATAACTCATCATTTAAAATCACGTTACATGCAATCTATTTATTAGAATTATCTTCGCTTCACACCCTTTTGTTCAGATGTATGGCAATTTTGCATTTTTGTGGTAAAGCGGTTCATCTTTGATCTAACATCTGGTCTGGAAAAATACATTCTCATGCTTTTTAGCCTAACGAATTCGGTCTGTTACTATGCCCTTTCCAGATAACATTTTTTTATTTTTTTTTAACCGCAGCTGCATCAATCTACAGATTAGTCTGCGGCTATCATGACTCAGGAATGTATGCAGCCCACAATCTGCCCCCCCACACACACAATTAATATGGTAGAAGCCTACCGTATGTTTTTGGCGAACATACCAGCCAATGTTTCTCTTTGCCTCTTGTGCATGGCGCAAAAATACTTTTAGATTGGCGATATTGTGGTCCGCCAAGCAAGAAAGTTGTAACTGTATATTCAGGACTTTCCTGCTCTATCGATAGCCTCGTGATGACGTCTTAAAAGAGGCTCCTTATTGCTTTCCCCTTGTACCTCTCCCTTGGACTTCCATCATGAAAATAAACTATGTCTTCGTTTACCCGAATTGGAGTTTTTTTTAATAGGACCTGGTGTTAAATGTTTCACCCTTGTCAACGCAAACGGCCATCTCTTTACTAGCAAAAAACGTCTTCATACCGTCTGCCCCCTTTCTCTTCTTTATTGTCAATGTGGACTAATATGGGACTAATGAGAATGGTTAGTCCGCTGTATGATCGAAAAAAATAAAAAAAATTTCCAAAAAAGAAAGACGAAAAAGCAGCACTTTTTCATATCACTTTCGAAAATTTCGGGGGGCTGTAGCCCCATCAGCCCCCCCCCCCCCTTGGGTACGCCCATGTATTATATATATATATATATATTTATTTATTTATTTATTTATTGTAATAAGGTCAATAAATAAACATATTAATGTATTGACATAATTTTAAATGCGAAACTTTCTTTTCTTAATATATAAATAAATAAAAGTAACCCTTAAAACTGTAAAAAAATAAAAAAATTCTTTTAATTAAATATGTTGAGCAATGAGATTTTCTTTTAATAATTCAATTATTTTAAAATTAAGAATAATTATTGTATATATTTATTTACTTATTGCATATTAATGTATTGACATACATTTTAAATGCGGAATTTTTTTTTATCACAATAGATAACCTTAAAAGAAGAATGAAATGCCTAAAATTTGAAAAAGTACAAATACTTATTATCATATTTGTGTTTCGATTAACAAAGTCTAGATGGCAGCCTCAAAGCTCTCCACAATTCACTAGAAATAAATATCAGGGAAATATTCTTCTTCTGTAGTTTTGTGTCATGCCCAGGTAGCACACAGATATCAGCCAATGTCCCGATTAATATCGGCCGATATCGCGAAAGTCACTGAATGTCAGACGTCAAATTTAAATATCTGCCGATATTCACAGATGCAACTTAAAATTAGTTTTTTAAAAAAGCATCCAAACGAATTTTTTGCATTACTTATAACATTATAATACGTAAATAGTATTCTAAACAATAAAATTTAACTATTTTACTATTTTTAGAAAACTTGTAATTTTAATGCCTTATTTTTTATGTTTTATTTACATTGGCCAATGTCGTAAAACTGATATTAGTATTCCAACATTCAGAGATATCTGTCGACATTCGTAAAAACAATATCATTTTTCAGAAATTCCATGATATCTGTCGACATTTAGCATATTTGACGAAGTTTGTAATCTTGACGAAAGTGAATGCAAAGTTCTGAAGGACCGCCCATTTTTATAGTTTTCGTTGGCCGTGAAATTTGCGTTATATAAAAATTTTCTTTACAAATCTATAGTTATTTATATATATGTATATATTTGAAAAAAAAAAAAAAACAAAAAACAAAAAAAAAAAACATAGAAATCTATTGAGATTAGTATGGAAAATTTTCTGTAGTACAATTTATATAGAAATTTATAGATGCAAAATAGAATTCATATTAAAATCTATTGATAGTGCTAATAAAAACTTAATAAGGAATTCTGTAATTATAGCTCTAGAATTATTTGTATTTAAAATAATAATGTAGTGCCTATAATGATGTTAAAATATAACAATTGTTACTTTTATAAAAACGAAAGATGCTTTTTTTTATTACATAAAGTTTTTCAATAAAAAAAGAGACCAATTGGTCTCTTTTTCAAAAGATCAATTTATGTATTTTTTAATGGATACTATGTTTTTCTTTTAAAATGCTCTCGAATTTCAGACATTTAAAATAATTTTATTTTTTATTATAGAAAGAATACAAGTTTAGTTTCAAAAGTAGGTCATTAGTTTTCAACATAATTTCTTTTTAAATTTCTAACAAACATAATTATAAAAAGTGATATTGAAATAAATATATGTTAAAAGAATGAAAAAAAAAGTCGGTTGTGAATGAAAAGTATGAGATAATTAAATTATAATTTTGTCAGACATTTTTTTCGTCACTAATAGAAAAATATACTCCCACCACTTTTTAGTGAAAGCTTCTTATTATTACAATTTTAGTAGGTTTTTCTACTTTAATCTTTAATAAGACTGAAAATCTCTTTGAGCATCAACTTCTAGCTCAGTGAGAAGTATACTTTCACCACATTTCCAAATCGCAGATGTTGGGATTTAAAAAAGAAGTTAATGTCTAAAAAGTTATAATTTAATATTTAAAAATGTTATTCTGGATATTTTAAAAATATATCACTCAATGTCAAATAATGATATTCAGCAATGACAGAAAAAGATATCGCTTAATGTCACTAACTGATATTCAGAGATGTTGGGAAATATTGGCGAACATTGCCAAATATCAAAAAATAAATATTTGTGGATATCTTTTTTTTGGGGGGGGAGGGGGTCATTTAATGTTGGTCAATGTTACATTTTGATATCGGCCAATGTCTTTGTGCTACCTGGGTGTGACGTATTGTAAGTGCTGTGTTTGATTGTGAAGTGGTTATTAAATGTCTAGGAGCTACCTCATAATTAAGAGTTGTGTTAATTATTATAAATTAATTACTAAATATATTATACATATTTTAATTGAATCCAAATTAAAACGTCGTCCTATCGAGTTCCGAACCAGAAACCTTTGGTATAGAAGATCTAGCAAAAACATAACAGAGAGCAAAAATCCGTCAAAAAAAAAAAAAAAAAAAAAATCTGCCAAGAAAAGAAGTGGGTGGTATATGTAAGTGTGTACCAAGTTCAAATAAAATTCACTCAAACTTATCTACTGAAGTATTGTAGCATTATATTAATTGTTTAACAATAAAAAATATTGATAGCATATTAATAATAAAATTAGAACTTAGCAAGTTTTTACCTACGAGTCATTTATTTTTATTAATGTCATTATTATATCAAAACTTGATATTTTATGTTTGAAGGCCTTAATGTAAATGTATAGAGGATCCTGAAAGGGTTGCAGTTTCCAGAGTGATGACAAACGTACATGTATCGGCCTCTTTGTCAGGGATTTGTAATGATGTTTCCCGGGGGGGGGGGGAGGGGATCGCTAATGTAATAATCAAATACGAGCAGATGTGTATCTGCGTATGTATTTGTTTATCAAATCTTTAACATGACTCATTTGTTTATTATAATAACAATATTAAAAATTGTTATAATGACATTGTTATTAATACATCATCATCATTTTATTAAAACATGAAAATGGTAGGCGTAACTTTTATCAAAAACTTGCCAAGTTCTAGATTTATTATTAAATGGCTATCAATAATTTTAATTTTTAAATAATTAAAAGAATGATACAGTTTTTTAGTAGATAAGTTTGAATATATATATATATTTTTAATTTGGCACCCTACTTAAAATATTGCAATAAACTTCCTTTCTTGGCAGTTTTTCTTTTCTTTTTTATACGGAACTTGACTCCCTTTTTTTCACGCCCCGCCAGTGGCTGAGAGTTTCTGCTCTTGAAGCTGGTAGATGGGAGGTGCTGGGTTCGAACACAATCGCGCCCGTCGGCCTAACCGTTTCAGAGTTTTCGTGGTTTTCTTCGAAACCTTGGATTTCCATGCGTAAATACGGTTTAGGTTCCCTTAGAAAGACCCCCACGGAGGGCACTCCCCGTAGGGCCTTTATCCCTCGAGTTGATAATCGGCCGTCAAAAATCAACCAACCGACCAACCCTTTTTTCACAGTTATGTTTTTGTTTGATATCATTACTTTTTGTACAGTTACAATATATTTAAACACTTTACTTATTTTTTTTAATATGTTTACATAAGACTATTTTATTCACCAAGCAACATTTAATTTTAATTTCAATTTCTTACAACAAAGTATTTGACTGTCAATTTGCGGCAGAAATCTATATTTTAATATGGATGTATTAAATGCATGTTTTGAAACGAAATGTATTGATTCGAAATTTTTATTCTTTCCGACATAATAATAATCATATTGATAATTAAATAAATTTATAAATTAATAGAAAATTAAAAAAAAATATTGCAAAATTAACAAATAGGTTAAATTTAAGAAGCCACAAATTTATTAAAATGACTTGGTCGCTAATTTGTAGTTACAGTAAATAATTTTATTATATAAATCTTCTCTCTTCTGAAATTTTCATTTCGTCACTCTTTTTCACCAACATATAATGTGTAAAATTATATATATATTAGATTTTAGAACTGAATTGTTAGATTAGTCTAACATTGGAAGGCTTTACTAGTGAACGAAATAACTGGTTGTTATGTTACCAGTAGTTTAATGTTGAAAATGCAGTGCTAGCTGTCTCGATAGTAGTTTTGGATCACATACAGCAATAATAGAAGTGGTCAGAACAGGTAATTTGAACCTGTTTTATTAGTACAACAATTTGTTAATTGCAGTAGTCGAGTGAAGACTATGGAGTACATCGTTCCGTGAAGTTTCCCCAGAATGAATTGAAACGACACATAAGATCGGCTCAGAAGTTTATTAGAACATCTTTCAAATGGTGCAGTTTCCACCAAGATTATTTATTAGCCATCTCTCCTTAGTAGTAATTAGATCTAAACAAAGTTCCAGATAATTGAATAAAAAAGACGGTAACCAGGGGATGGATGTAAACTGGAAAATCGACTCAAATCTTTCAAAATCTGCTGAAATACAGCCGGTATCAACTTTTTGTTCCCCACGTGTAAGAATACAAATATGACATAGGTCGCGCTCTCAACCAATGAATAATTAAGAATGTCACGTCATATAAAGAGCACGCGGATGAATTTGAAGGAAAAAAGGATAACCCCAGAAATGCGCGGGAAACTAAAAATGGAAGCTAAAAGAATAATCTAGAATGAAAAAAGGCGTGGAAAAGGAACATTTAATTTAGGAATACTAAAAGTGTAATATTAAAACAATTTAGACAAGTGAGACATTAAATTAAAGGGAATTTAACAGAGTTACCGATAGAGATTATTTAATAATAAAGATTTAGTGAATATAAAGTAGTAATTTAGAATAAGATAAAGAAATCCCGGAATTAGATCTAATAATGCAACAAAATCCCTCCCCTCAAAAAAATGAAGGAACTAGTATGTCCCGATGACCTGCGAGTTCATTGAGAGAAAGCAGATACTCGGTTTACAATTTTTGTTTCTTTGTTTTACAATCATCTTTAAAATGATACCGTCACTTGGACACCCAATCGCGTACTCAAAACTTTAATTTCTTTTTGAAAGGAAGAAAAAATAATTATATCGTCATAATAATAGCATGCGAAATCAATTTTATATTTTGTAAGGATTCTTCTAAGAGTTCTATTGAATATGGATGGCCCAACTTTTACAGCAAAGGGGAGAACATTCCACTCAAATAAACCAGAATTGGTAGTAAAAGCGAGCTTTTCTGTATCTGAAGGGTGAATGGGAATATGCCAGTAGCCAGAGGATAAATCCAATGTGGAAAAATACTGGGCATTACACAATTTATCTAAAATATCATCAATACGGGAAGGGGCTCTGCATCGTTTTCATTATCAATTCAATTATGATCATTCATATATTCAATCATTATCAGTTCAATCTTCTGTAATCTACACGTTATCTTGTCTTTTTGCCTTCATTGCGTTTCATTACTAAGGTGACAGGGGACTAAGGTGATAAGGACTAGTACATTCTTTTATTAGGCCAACATTTAAAAAAGATTGAATTTGGATTGAAATCTCCTTTCCATCAACTATCGATGTACGATAAGGTCTCATAGATACTGGTAGGTCAGAGTTTAAAAAAATTCGCTGTGGCTCAATATTTATCTTCCATACATCATACTTGCTTCTAGAAAAAATATATAAGTAATCCCTTAATATTTCCCTTAAGTTATCATTATCTATAGCAGTTATTTCCCCAATTAATTTAGTATTATCATTAGATCGCGCGAAGGATTGAGGAGTCATGGTATTTCCATAATCGGGTTGCCTATGTTGATATTCATTCCTAACATTGAAATGAAGAGATCTTATTTTGTTTCTGGTTATACATGAATTCAAAACAGTATCTCCCTGAGTGACACTACAACTAGTACAATTAATTTTCAAATCAAATTTTGCACAATCTAGTAATCCTAAAATTACATACTCTAAATCGGTATCACACACAAGAAAATTAACATATTGTTCAATATTACCAATTCTAATAAATAAATCACAAGATTTTTTAATTTGGACAAAGTCTTTGGCTTGACCAACATTAATAGGAAAAATATTCTTAAGTTTAGCGTTCAATAAATGTACAAAATGAAGTGGCAAAATTGCAATTGTAGAACCAGTATCCACAACACAAGGTAATTGATGTTTTCTCGTATAACCAGACACAATTAATTGTCAAACATTATCAGTATTTTGTGGTGGGAAGTGGAAGTAGTATCAGATTGTAAAGGGTTAACATTTAAAACACAACTATTCTCCCAGTGGAATGCATTAAGTACTCTTTGATTCAAACAAATTCTACAAGGTCTAGATGGATAATTTCTTTGAAAATAATTGCTCTGCGTTCTATGATTCGAAAATCTAGAACCATGTGCATTGGAATTAAAGCTAGTAATAGGGGGGGGGGGTGAAATTTGGTGTACGAACCCAATTTCTGCGAGCATCATATCGTGGTTGACTAGGTCGGACATGTTGCTAAAAAGTTTTGCCATTGGGTTGAAAATATCTATCATTTGAAAAGTTATTTCTTGTAGTATTTGGATTAGAGGTAGGAGTGACTACAAGTTGTATGACTAATTTATACCAATCTGTAACATTATTTGGGGAACTTTCAATCAAAACATTCTGATACTGTGGTGCTAAGCCATCAGTAAGACCCTGCACAATAATTGTCTCACATAATTTTAGTTTCCTACCAATCTCTACTTTTTTTATGGAAGTAATCTTCCAAATCTTTTAGATCGTTTAATTTAAGTGAAGAAAAATCAGAAATTCTAGGTACTTCAATTTTGATAAATTTTTCTACAAAAATCTCTGAAACTTGAGCATAACTATCACAATTTTGGCAATCATTGATATAAATTTTCAAGGCCTCTCCCTTTAAATATTTTGAAATATTTTCAAATTTCAGAGTATCATTTTGTTTAATGCAAGAATTATAAAAGTATGTTAACCATTGATGAATGTTCATTCCCAAATCTGGGTCAAAAGATACAATACTAATTTCAGTCATTTTCCTTTTTTGTTTCCACATAATAAAACTAGAGTATCTAACTTTACTTCCAGATCGTAAAAGCATTACAAATATACCTCAAAATCTCTATCATATTGCTTAACAGAATTACAAAAAAAAATAATAAAAATCTCATAATAAATAATAAATTAACACAACATTAATAAATTTCAGAATATTAAAATATTCTATCATTTAAATACTCGTAATCTTTTGAAAATATGTATAAATAAACATAGTTGGTTCCGATTATGTAAGTTAATAAAACACCTGTCACTTTAATGCTCTTATACTTGTCAGTAAAATAAACACATCTCATTTCGAATAAATAATAAAATAAAATACTATAAAATAAGTTATGCAATAACAAAGAATAAACATAAAATTTATCATCACAAAACAGCGATCATTTTTTAAAATGACTTACGTAATGGTGTCTTTATTTGGGCAGGAGCAACTTTATGTTGTTCTTTTTTATTTTAATGATGTTAAAGGATATCTGAACTTTGTTTCTTCCTGGAGACCGTCGTCGAGTGAAGTAAGGTTTTTTTTTTTACATTTTAGTTGGCATTTTAGTTGACATTCGATGATTCGAATTCTCGCTGGCTAGATGTTAAATATGGCGTTCACGCTGCATAATTTCTGGAGTGGCGTTGAAGTCTCTCATCCTGCCGGCTGAATTATTAGATTTTAGAATTTAATTGTTAGATTAGTCTAACATTGGAAGGCTTTACTAGTGAACAAAATAACTGGTTGTTATGTTACTAGTAGTTTAATGTTGAAAATGCAGTGCTAGCTGTCTCGATAGTAGTTTTGGATCACATACAGCAATAATAGAAGTGGTCAGAACAGGTAATTCGAACCTGTTTTATTACTATAACAATTTGTTAATTGCAGTAGTCGAGTGAATACTATGGAGTACATCGTTCCGTGAAATTTCCCCAGAATGAATTGAAACGACACATAAGATCAGGTCATTACTTTATTCCACCAAGATTATTTATTAGCCATCTCTCCGTAGTAGTAATTAGGTCTAAAAAAGTTCCAGATAATCGAATAAAAAAGACGGTGACCAGGGGATGGAGGTAAACTGGAAAATCGACTCAAATCTTTCAAAATCTGCTGAAACACAGCGAGTATCAACTTTTTGTTCCTCACGTGTAAGAATACAAATATGACGTAGGTCGCGCTCTCAACCAATGAATAATTAAGAATGTCACGTCATATAAAGAGCACGCTGATGAATTTGAAGGGGAAAAGGATAACCTCAGAAATGCGCGGGAAAATAAAAATGGAAGCTAAAAGAATAATCTAGAAAGAAAAAAGGCGCGGAAAAGGAACATTTAATTTAAGAATACTAAAAGCGTAACATTAAAGCAATTTAGACAAGTGAGACATTAAATTAAAAGGAAATTTTCTGAGTTAACGATAAATATTATTTAATAATAAAGATTTAGTGAATTTAAAGTAGTAATTTAGAATAAGATAAGGAAATCGCGGAATTAGATCTAATAATGTAACATTTATTAAATATTTCTTCTATTTTTTTTTATAGTAATGATAATTAAAAAATCTAGATACCATAACTCATGGTTTTTTGAACAGGAAAGAAAAATTATGTGTTAGGTGTAGATTATGGAACACTTTCTGACACTTCCTGAATGCTTTAACAAAACTTAGTTATTTAGGGAAATAAGGTAAGTAAGATAACTAAGTAAACATTTTAGAAAACGCATAAAACATTTAAAAAACTGATTTCATCAGTTATCGCCCATAGACAAATATGTATTCCACTTCTTTTAAACAGCCTTGTGTTTGATCTGTAGGTTGATATGTATACTATGTAATGGGAAAATTATTATATAATGCAATACTATATAATACTATATAATGGGAATATATTTTATTAAGAAAGCGCATAACATGTTGAAATTTCTCTTTCAGAAATTTATACTAATAGATGGAAACATACTTGAATACTTTTGTGCATCCCTGTAGTTTACCTAGTATCTTTATTACGCGCCACTATATAGCTAAAATTTAATTCAAACTAAAACACTCTGAAAACTATTGAAATAACATTTCCAGAAATTATCATCCATCGACAGCCATGAATCCAATTTTGTGCGTGACCCTCTATATCATTTTATTTATATTCTACAAACATTTCTATGTAATCTAAATGCACTTCAGTGTGAAAATGCATAACTCATTTTAAACCCACCTTTAAGCAATTTCCGTTGATACCCATTAACCCTTAACAACTCTTTTGGGTGTTTTTTTCCTGCATATGAATTCTAGCATTTATACGCACCATATAGTATGCATAAATATAGTGAAACATAAAAGCGTATATCATAATTAAAAATGCATTTCCAGCAATTATCTCTAATATACATTACTTCGGATACAATATAGTATCTGAAATGTTTTGTGTGTCCCTGTAAATTCTGTGTGTACTTTGTATTATATATGAAACTAGTGTAAATGACCATCCTAGGACGGTGGGTAAAAATTGTGTTTTTCACTTAAATTTTGAAAAAACGATAAAATTAATTGACAAAATGGAAGCGTTTAGATGAGCAAAGTTTGTCTAGTTTATGTTCAAATAAACACACTATTACCATTTACAATACTTCTTGGTAAACCAGGCTTTCCGGCTAATATACCATAACCAAATTAAGATTCAGTAATAAAACAAAAATATAACAAATATGCAATAAAACTGCGTAGTTAAAGTCTGCAACTATTGAAATAATACTAATAATTAATACTATTTTTTTAATAACATTTTAAAATTGTATTTTTATCGTTTACCCTCCCCCCCCCCTCCTCCCTCCAAAAAAAATATATGTATAATGTGTAATATGTATAATAGTAATAAATAGGATAAATTTTAAAGAAATAAAAGTCTCAGTGTGTTTTAAATGCGACAATAAAACTCGTAAGCAAAAGGCGAAAGCTACTTTTATTCAAGGATAAGTTTTATAAATGCCTTTTAGTGTTTCATAATCTTAATTTTTTTATATATCTATGTAGTTTTTAAATTTTTGTAATACAAAGAAGAATCAAACATAATTAATGCTTATTTTTAATAGCTGTAGAAAACTTTTTTTACTCGAAAAACATGTTACATTAAGAAATATTGAGACTAAATTTAGCCGCTTCCTTTTCAACTTATTTAAAGGATAAATAAAGACACAATCTTGCTTAATGGTACACAAAACACGAACTATAATAAGCTAAAAGTTAAGTTCTGCGTTTCGAGCTGTTTCTACAGCCGTCTTCAGGAAAATATGATGGTAAAAAGGCTCAAAGTTCAGAGACGAAAGCTTCCTGTGCGAGAAGGACATTCTTGCACAGAAAGCTTTCGTCTCTGAACTTTGAGCCTTTTTACCATCATATTTTCCTGAAGACGGCTGTAGAAACAGATCGAAATGTAGAAGTTAACTTTTAGCTTATTAAAGTTCGTGTTTTGTGTACCATTAAGCAAGATTGTGTCTTTATTTATTATATTTTATTGTGCAATTGTCCAGTACGTGTTATTATTTAAAGGAATTTGACTAAATGACTTTTATACTCATATATGCTTCAAACTTTAGTTTTATCAGTCATATAAATGTTTATTTATTATTATTTAAATATTTTTAGTAATGTTTAATTTAATATTTATGTTTATCAATGTATTTTTGTTATTTTACCGTATTCCCCCGCATTAGCCGGCATGCCGGAAAAAATCGAGGTACACCAGCATGCCGGGAAAACTGGTATTTACCGGCATGCTGGAAAATATGAGGTTTCGCTACTGGAGGACAGGCGGCTGATTTATTTTGGTTTTTCTAACAACATTTTTCATTTTAAGGAAAAAACATCAGTAGTTATTTTTCTCTCTGTCTCTATCTATATATATGACGACGACTATATACATAATATATGGTTTGATCTGGCGCAGCAGAAAACTTATGACTTTAAAGGCGTGGAATCCATATTATTCAAAACGGCTGGTAATGAAAACTACGATACACAGTTATATTGAGTGTAATAGCCGATGGAACAAAATTGAAACCAATTTTCATTTTTAAAGGCTGAAATTTTTTTTTAAAGTCAGATTTCTCAAAGGATGTTGTAGTCGCTGTGTCTATGAAAGATTCTATGTATAGTGACTTGATGAATATATATAAGCGAAACGTTTGGGGTAATCACCCTAATTGTTTTTTTAAATCAAAATCGATATAAGTATTAAACCGTGCAAAACCCCACCTAAAAACGACTGTTAAATACAGTTTTAAACAACATTATAAAACAGAGCTTATAATAATTCCTAGAGGTTTGACACCATTGTTACAGGCCGAAGATGTGCATTGGAATAAGACTTTCAAGGCATAAATTAGGCGTTTATGGCGTGATTGGCTAAGAAATGGAGAACATGAATTCACGAAGTCTGGTATACGCCGATTTGCTTCGTACCTTACTATATCTCTCTTGTTAAAGGCAGTATGGGTAAAAGTTTTCGAAGACTTAATTAAGCAGATGTGATTAAATTAATGTGGTTTAACTACGAAAAGAAACATAGACTTTTTACACAATTGTTTGAAAGCACTTATTCAAAAGATCAAAAGAATGCTATTCCTGATTTTGATGCCAAAGACTGGTCTAACAGAGGAAGAAAACAAGTATAGTGTTAATGAATGATTAAATATACAGAAAATTTTGTATTTCTAATTTAGGACTAAGAATGGAAAACGCTCTAAGAATGGAAAAGTCCAAAATAGGAAATTTTTCAAGAGAGCAAAAAAAATAAGGCGAACACACCTCATTTCCCACGTTTGATGTCCAATTTCCAACTTGTTTGAACCATTACTGCTAGGGTTAGCACTTCAAGCGTTTTCGTGTTTGTTAAGCTTGATATTTAAGATATTTTTTCATAAAAATAAGATTTTCGATTTTTTGGTACTTTCAGCGTTTTCCGTTCTTAGTCCGCTGATCTTTCTTATTGAATAAAACTCTCTATTTCAGTTAAATTTCAGTTTTTTTTAAATTATCATATAAAATTTGCATAATTATTATATTTTTCTTATTTTATATATATTAAGAATATTTCTGTTCGTGTAATAATTTATGAGATAATCTATTTCTACATTTTAAATATCGGATTGGTGCTAGGCAGAGAGCTTTATGTGAAATGGTATATGAGACTAGTGAAACACGTTTTTATTATCTTGAATATGTGAAAAAAGTAAACTAAATAATTAGAAAAGTGGGGACAAACTCAATATTGCACCCCTCCTCCCCAACATCAATCGCTGCTATTGAATACATACAATGAACATCATTCCGTTCCAATTTCGAAAATCCTCGCTTTTTCCGGCATGCCGGGAAAGACCAGAGACTAATGTTAAAAAATCTGGTCCCTCTCGAATTTTGCGGCATGCCAGCTAATGCGGGGGAATACGGTATACAATATTTATTTATAAAACTAATTATTATAAAACTATAGAGTATTATGTGTATTATTTACACAATATTTAGCAAATAACACAAACAATATAATTTTTTTTAGAAAATGGAAAATTCCTATGTTAGCTTTATAGTTTATAATTTCAGTATGTAATCCTTCACAATCAGATTTTCTTTTTAATTTAAATATAAATAATAGTCTAAATGAAAAATATAAGTAAAAATAATAGTCTAAATGCAGAATATAAATAAAATAAATTTATGCTAAAATAAATATTTAAAATAATATTCATGGTTATTTTTTTAAACTTCGTGCTTTGACATTAAATTATTTTAAAATACACATAAGTCATCCTGGTGATATTCTAAACTCCCCCCACCCTCCTCGTTTGTTTTACTATCATAAATCAATGAAAAATTTCGAAAGTAAAGGCGATCATCTCATTATTTTTACTTAGACTCATCTGACTGACTATTAACTAGTAAATCTGCAGATCAGGAGCCTCAACGTCATCTTTGCAAGTCATTGTTTTTTAACACTCATTGCATAATATTCAACTTCCTACAAATCGCTTTTTAAAGTTTTCAAATTACATAAATATTTATGAGCATACAAGATACTTCGTAAAGTTTCAGAAATTAAAAGTGTTAAACAAGTGGTTGTACATTGATGTTCTGAAATTCTGATGAGCTACTTATTCTGGTAACATTTTAAATCAAAAATTCATTTCTTCAGGGGGGCAGAGCCCCCCTGAACCCTCCGTAGTCTATTTAAATTTACATTCGTAATTTTTTATTGATTGTGCGGATGGTTATAGTATATCTTAGATTTATTTTTTTTACGCTGTGATTTATAAGGATAAGCATAAGTTTTTTTATAAATTAATAAAATTTAAATTTAAAATAAAATATTCATGTTAACCGTACACAGACAATAAATCTTGAAGTAACGCCAAAAATGTAACCTTAAAATCCGCTACATTCGGCACAACACAAAGACGTGCTTAAAAAAAACAAAACAAAACAAAAAAACGGATGAAGTCAAAGAATTTGGTCCCTGTTCCACGTGCTTGTTTTGTTTGGGCCGAATGAGGGCATTTAAATCTGAGCGATAACGCACATCGTATTGCAAACTGTTTTTACGGCATACTGCATCTCCATCTATCTCTTTCCTCCGTGAATAATAGTTAATTTTATTTTACCCAAGATCTTTTTATTCCAGCATCTTTGTTTTCGATAAATGACGTCTAATTCACCTGCTATGCGTACTTACTCAAAACTTTTCATCTTGTTATATTAAGAAATAGTCGAGAGTTTCCTTTTTATTTTTAATATGCAGCCATATTAATTTTTCTATTCTTAATTTTATTTTTCATTTTCCTGTTTCACGACAAATCATTTCAATTGAAAATTGTTTAAAAGAAAATATTATTCCGGGTTTTGATTTTCTTGGCAACAATTAAAGAAATATTGGTAAATGTTATGGGAAAATGTTACGTTATTCTCTATGAAAATAATGAACTTTTGTATTTTTAAGCAAAATATTTCAATAAAATAAATAAAATAAATGAAATATTGCCTATTTTTATTTCTGGGCTAAAATCCTTCTATATGCAAAGATACAAATGCATTAATTCATCTGTTTTGACGTTGGCTTTACTCAAGCATTATACACGCAATTATACTAATATTATTAGGACCTAATACGTTGCTAGGCAACAGAGAATGAAAAGAAAAAAAAATGAAATATGCATTATGTCAATTTGATAAAACAAAATCCTTTATATTATTAGAAAACATGCATAAAATTCACCCCAATATTATAAACCTAATTAAAAAAATCTCGCAAATATATTGACATAATTTATTGGAATAATTTAATAATGTTATTTAAAAATTTCAGCATCAAAAATTTACCATTTAAATCCATTTTTCATATGAGCCATTTCTTTCAACAAATGAAAATCTGAAAATCGTCTGACTTGCCATTGAAAAGCATTATAGAGCAAAATAAAATGTTCCATATTTCCCGAACGAATGAACCAAATTTAACCAAAAACTATACAGCTAAGTCCGGGTACCTCATCAACATGCCCAGTGAATTTCAAGCCGATCGGATGCTTTTTGCGGCAGTTATCGCGGAACAGACAGACAGACTAACAGACAGACAGACTAACGGAAACCAAAACTTTTCGTGTCTCCACAGTAAGCCTTCACTGACGTTTCGGCAATTATACTTAAGTATAACATAACTTAATTTTTTTTAAGTAAATAAACAACAAACAATTCTAGGACTGGTTGAACTAAAATTTAGACAGACATATATTAAGTCACTACAATTAAAAACATGTATTAACAATTTTTTCTTCTTTGTATTACAATTCTTAAAAACTACATACATATCTCAACTAGTATGTTGTGGCCATCACAAAACTTTCTTCTATATAAATCACGTCAATTAAATAATTTAAATAGTACAAGAAATGACATAAATTTAGCACCAATTAATATCAAAGTATATCTGAATTTGAAGTTGGATGAAAATTCGTGCATTAGTTTCTGAGATAGAGCTATAGCGGAAATTCTGAAAAATGTAGCATAGCAGCGCCACCTGTTGAGCTATTTATACAAAATATAAACAGCACTAAATGATATCAAGGTATACCTGAATCTGAAGTTTGTTGAAAATCTAAGCGTTAGTTCTTGAGATAAAGCTATTGCGGAAATCGCAAAAAATACAGCATAGCAGCGCCACCTGTTGAGCGATTTACACCAAAAATTAAACAGCACTAATTTATACGTCAATTCATGCCAAGGACTAACTAAATCTGAAGTTTGATGAAAATCCGTGCAATAGTTCTTGAGATACAGCTCTTGCGGAAATCGTAAAAATGCAGCACAGCAGCGCCACCTGTTGGGCGATTTACACCAAAAATTAAACAGCACTAATTTATATCAGGACTAACTAAATCTGAAGTTTGATGAAAATCCGTGCATTTGTTCTTGAGTTAGAGCTATTGCGATAATCATGAATAATGCAGCTCAACAGCGCCACCTGTTGGGCGATTTTCACAAAAAAGTAATCAGCACCAAACTATATCCTGGACTAACTGAATCTGAAGTTTTATGAAAATTCGTGCAGTAGTTCTTCAGATATAGCTATTACAGAAATCGTGAAAAATGCCACATAGCAGCGCCATCTTTTGGGCGATTTTCACCAAAAACTAATAAGGTCCAGTTTATAACAAGGTCTAACTAAATATGAAGTTTTGTGAAATTCCGTGCATTAGTTCTTGAGATAGAGCGCCCACAAAATTTTTGTCACATACAGACTCATAGAGTGACAGAGTGACAGAGTGACAGACAGACTCACAGACAGACATTTTCTAAAAACCATCAAATCGTGTTCTGGGCATTCTAAAACGTATAAATCCGTCGAAAACCGGAAGTCGAAAATTTTCACGAATCCAATACTTTCTTCTTGTAAAGATAGAAGAAAGTAAAAATTAAGATTTTGGGGGTAAACAGTCAAAATAGTTCATAAAAATTACCTGTGAATAAAAATAGTAATGGACACCCTTTTTTGTTTATAGAATTTATCCAGTTTTTTATGCATCTTGTACTTAATATTTTAATGTATCGAACGAAACTAATCGGTTATCCTTTCTTTCACAAACGATGCTAACATATCGTTAAAAACGGCGAACGCCATTTGAACTTTGAAAACGACCGCCAATGATTCTTTTGCAATCTTTTGGTCCTTATCCATTGAAGTTGTGGGGGTGGAGATGCGGCATTTCCCAGCATTTTTTTTTTTTTTGTACGATCTTTGCGGCATATTTCAGCAGAAACGATATCCACCGAAGTGTCTGAACTCGTTACCGGATTGGGAGACCGTAGTTGATGGGTTTACCGTAGTTGATTTGCGTCGGGAGAAGAATAGCTCCATGGTTTAATTTTTTTTTTCAATGAATCAAGAGAATGATTCGGTACCGCTTGTTAACGTTTTACGCTACGTATGGTTTTAACTCGTACTCTGAAATGGTTTTTGAACTGCGCATATCATTGAAAGTTTGTTAGTTTTGAAACTTTTACAGAACTAGGGGGCTCGGCCCCCTACGAGCTACGCTCGCCAACCCCCGTTCAGACACTGCAGTCTCTAAAAGCACGCTAATTTGATCGGCTTTAAAAAGATTTTGGAAGATTGAATTATAATTAAAAAAACAAAAGCGATCTCCTTATAAACGGGTTTCTATTCATTTCTCTTTGATTGGGGAATTTTACGGAAAAATCAGCTGCTGTTAAAAGATACAATGGCATTTCAAAATCATCTAATATAAAATGAATTAAGTAAACAGAGTCTTTGTCTCCCGGTATTTTTTAACAAAGCGAAAATAAAGTCCTTTTAAATAAGACATTTTAAATATATCGTTTTTAATCTGACGTAATTTTCACCAAACTTTTCTTTCCCTTTTTAATATTCACGTGAAAATGCTTTTATTAGAAATGAAATATTATTTACGCTGTCCAAAACAAAAAATAAATAAAATAAAAAATAGTTGAAAAATTCATCTCAAAATATCAAGTAAATGTCTCGCGCTATTTTTAAATTTATACTGTTTTGCAATATTATTTTGTGTTCATTTTATGTAATAACTGTAATGTGACGTAAATGTGATTTAATTTCTCCTATTTAAGACTTCTAACGCATGTTAATAAATTTATTATTTTACAATATCCTTTCTCTGTTAAAATTCATGTGTAATTATAGATGAAGTAATTTTCAATAAGTTCCTAACTAAAAATATTAATAAGTAATTATTTAATTCTAATTTGAAAGTTTTTTCTGTTTATAATAGTCACGTGTAAATAAATTTTTAATTTGAAGCAAACATTATTGTTTCCGTTGTTTATAAAGTTGGCAACAGGTTAAATTAGTACAATTTTCTGAAATAAGAAAAAAATATCTCTCGAAATGCTGAAAATTTGAATTTAAAATAGAAATGAAACCTCGAAAAATGAGTCAAATAAAAAAAATAAATTAATTCTGCACACCGGGAAATTATAACGTATAAAATGATCTAAAAATTATTAAATTCCGATGTATAGTTTTTGCTACTATAAAATTTTTTTAGTTGAACGATTTTGTCCAACTTTAGCATTAAATATCTCTTAAAATAATTCTTCGATTTGAAAACTGTCTGCATCAGCGTGTTTATCAAACATTTTTGTATAATACTACGGATTTTCATATTTTTGTATGCATTATTTTTCTTAATATTAACGAAGAAAGACCTCCGGTCACAAAAAATTCAAAACCGGCGGCGGCGGTGACAGCGGTAGTTACTTTTTTTTAGAATAGACAGAAATTATGTTGAACAGAAGGGATTTCAGGTAGAAAAGGTCTGTATTTGTATAAGACACATCCCATGTCGAAATTAAGCCTAACGTGGCTCCATCGTATCGGACACTGGTAAGGTTTATGTGTTCGCCCCCAATTTGTTACACTGTGTTTTATTATATAGAGATAACCTATAGTAGATCTCAGCGACGTATATCAAATTCATTACATACGAAATAGTTTAACATAATTAAAATACACCGCAAACAAACCCCCCTCCCCGTCTATATCATTATTTAACGGAATTCTTTTGTGTGGCCTTGAAAATAAATAATAACTATTCTTTGTACCGCATATTCTACAAAATACATATTTTAGTGCACTTCTTAAATGTATATCAATTTTATTATGTTTGGAAGTGTGTGACATCATTAAAAATCATTTAAAACGATTTTTTTCCCATTGGACGTAATGTAACGGAATACGTTTGACTGTCTCTGTAAGTGAACTAAATATGCTACAAACTTCATTTGAGATAGGGATCCTGCTATGGCAAATGGCAATAACATCCAAAAATTTCAGGCCAATCCGAGTATATTTACGAGAGTTAGTGCGCGGACAGAAGGCCTGACAAACCGAAGTCATAAACACTTTTCAACTCTGTTGGAAAGTGTTAAAAATTGCAGGATGCTATCGAAACGTAGATGGCACCGCCCATGCCCCCTTTCTCATTATTTATTAGAAATTATATTCTTTCTGTAGAAATTTCTTTTGCCATCGACCCCTAATTTAAACGAATTTTCAAAAAAAAGTCTATTGAAATACAGAAGAATCTTCTCTTTCCCCGCCCATCCTATCTAAATTCTCTACTTTCATGGTTTTTGCAAAACACAATGCCTTACTGTCAAGAAAAGTCACTTTTGCGCAGAAAGCTTTGACCAACCAGATTACGAGATGGCAAATCATGGTTGGGAAAAGATATGCTTGCTGCATGTTTAGCCCGTATTTAACTTTTGGTGCTTTTTTGGCAAATTAAGATTTCGCCTAATAGACGTAATGTTAAAGTAAAAATGGACACCCCCAAGTAGGTAATTAATCGATTTTCACAATTGTTTTTTTAATTCCATAATTTTATAGTGTAAACGAACTTCGCACCAAATTTGAAGTCTGTAGGTGCAATAAAGATCATTTTGATGAATGAGTGAGTCAGTCAGTCAGTGATAAAATTATCGATTATCAGACATTTTCAAATGTCATTATCTCGGAAACTAATTATGCTTTATGTATAAAATTTTGGACTCTATGTAATTAAGGTGACTGTACTACGTATTTTGTATTACAAGTACGTAGGTCACATAGAATTTTAGTAGTAGAGTGTGGTGAGTTTGCGAAAACAGCTGGAAATAGTTCGCGTAATATAACTCACTACCATGTCAGACGAACTTTTCTGACACACTGCCGTGTGTCTAGATATCTGCGTTTGACCACTAAGCTAGCGAGATCGCAACGAAATGATTAAAATTAAGGTTCTGTTTTCTACCAATGCTTAAACTTTTTTTTTTTTTTTTTTTTTTTTTTTTCATCGGTTTTATTAGCAAAACAAAGTAAATAGTTATTGTCGTCCGAATTCTCTGAAATTTTAATGGATTGTAAATACGACTATACCCAAGCCCTTTTTAAAATTTCATAAAAAAAATATGGATATTTATAGTGAAAACTTTTACCCAAGTAGAGAGAAACCGCGCCGAAATCCATCGGAATTTAATTGGTTTTGTGGAACTTTTCACACATTTTATTTTGTAAAAAGTATTTCTACCGGTCCGAATGTTTCGAAATTTTTGTAGGTGATGTAAATCTGGTCTATTGAAATTCTCAAAAAATTTTGTGCTAAAAATACGGACGTTTAGTTACTTTTAGTGTAGAAAAAATATCGTATCCGTGAGGTGCGAAATCATCTGCGTTTGTGGGTATATTTGAAAGTGTTAAAATTCATATTTTTAAAAACCGATTGCACCATTGATTAGAAGAAGATGATATATTTTTAGTTTATAGGCACCTCTAAATTTTCTCACTGGAAGAGTGAAGCCGTGACAAAACACTCAGGTTTTTACCGATTTCCTCGAAAAATTCGCACATTTTATTTTGCAAAAAATATTTCTATCTGTTCAAATATTCCAAAATTTTGGTAGATGATATAAATCCGGTCTACTGAGATGCTAAAACAATATTGTGCTATAAGTACGGACGTTTAGTTAGTTATAGAGCAGAAAAATATCTTCTCCGTGAGGCACAAAGTGTCCTGCGTTCGCCGAAGTATTTAGAAAAGTTAATGTTCGTATTTTGAAAAACGGATTGCACCATCGATTAGAAGAAGATTTATGCTTCTCGAGCATATTTTGTGTATTCAGTGCTTTGCAAATTGCGTACTAGAGGAGCGTTGCAATGAGGGGGAAAAACCTTTTCGGAAAAACGACACTTTTTGACAAAAAAATTTTAAACGGTTAACTGCGACAGTTTTTTTTAATTGATTGTGTCATTTGAGAAGTAAGAGTACGTAGTTTCGGAATATGGCTTTCAATTTAAACTGTACCGAATGGTTTGGTCAATTTGGAGTAAAACAAAATAATAAAAACTAGTTGGATGTGCCAATCTCAAAACTTTCTTCTATCTCATATATTTTAATATTTCAAAATGTTCTTACAAATGTCAATATTTCATTTTTATTAGTTCAATACTATATCAACTTTGACTTTCATCTTAAATTTTTGAGTCAGTCACTTAATCGGAGTAAAAAGAGTTAATTTTTATCAGGATGTTTATTAAAATCAATAGTTTTCCATTATGCTGCTGTATATCAGCTGTTCACGAACAGGCGAATCTTCCCGTCGATTCACGAGACACCGGTGCACGATAAGACTACAAAAAATTAAGAAAATTAGACAAAAATTGCTATTATAGTGCCCCCTTTTGGCGCAATATTTCCAAATTCAGGGAGGACCTTCTTGCCATGGCCAAAAACATACACAAAAAATTTGGTTCAATTCTATGCATAACTTCATGCACTTTTCGATGGTACAATTTTCAAAATGCACAAAAATCACTATTACAGCAGCCCTACCGGCAGATTGTTTTCGAAATTTAGGGAGAACCTTCTTGCCATGGGCAAAAACGTACACAAAAAATTTGGTTCAATTCTATGCACAACTTCATACACTTTTCAGTCTTACAATATTCAAAACGCACAAATATCACTATTACAGCGCCCCCTACCGGATTTTTTCCAATTAAGTGAGGAACTGCTCGCCATAGCGAAAAACTTAAAAAAAAAATTGGTTCAATTCTATACATAACTTCATACACTTTTTGATGGTACAATGGCGACACACGGACATACGGACAGACAGGCACACGGACAGACAGACATTTGGTATAAACATGTTTTTTGTGATCTCTGATACCTAAAACGTGTAAATCCGTCGAAAACCGGAAGTCGAAAAAAAATTCTATTACAATACTTTCTTCTATTGAATATAAAAGAAAATAAAAATAGTAATACAGTCGAAAAAGTTCCGTTGCTAGCTCTTGATGTGTAAGTAAGTTTGTGCGCATGCACACCTGCCTTTTCCTTGACCGGAGATCAATTGGATGACTTTTTGATGAGAGTCACTTGCTAGTGTTAATTAATAACTACACTAATTATTAAAATTTTAAAATTTTGAGACTCAGGTGCATTAGGAGAGACTTTCGACTATCTTCACAAAAAATTTCATCCTCGTACGTACGTTGATTTCGCTAGCCAGACACCCATATACAGAAACAGAAAGAGCGAAACTTTCTTTTATTAGTATAGATCCATCGGAAAACGAAAGTCGAAGAGTTTGCCAGGTGACTTTCATAAAATCACACTCTAAACCGCAGATAAAAAAACAGACAGGGATAAGCATATTGAAAATTTAAAAACTATGTGATGTAGAATTTGAAATTTTGAACACAGATGCAAAATAATATTATATTTTGGAAAATCAAAAAATTTAAAATTCGGATCATGAATTATCAGTTAAAAATCATTAAATAAAAGGCGATATTTTTTATTTCCAATGGACACATGCAAGGGTTTGAATTAAATTTACTCTTCTGCCTCCGGGACAGGTATATTCACTTACTTTGCGATGAAAAGAGATACTGCTTTTAACAGTGGGATATATTAAGGTATGTTTATATTTTAAAATCTATTTCATCGAGCTATTGAAAATTTGGGATTTATACCTAAAATTGCATCCTATTTCATAATTTCGAAAAATGAATAAAATCTCTTAACATCTTTTTTTTATCCGATTTTTATACAAAAAAATAAATGTTTTCTGATCGCAAATAATCGCAAATAATCCATTATGATATAAATTTACTTTTATTTGCTAATGCAATTATTTGTTTCATGCTGCCACAATAGAAATTGCCTAAGCAAAGTATTTTTATAAGCCAATAAAGTTCAGACTCACGCGCTATATTTTCAAATCCAGAACTGACGTAAATCTGAGCAGATAATATGAAGTCTTTGTATTTATAATTAACACTCTGACTGACAAGCCCGTGTTAACATGCTCACTGATCTGAACTTTCAACTGTAATGCATAGCATTAAAAAATATGTGAAAACGACATTACAAATTTGACCTTTGACCCTCTGGACAGTCAGAGGATTAACAGAGTTTACTATACGTGCATTAAATTGACGTAGCATCTTCGTTCAAAAGTATTTGGAGTTAAAACTTCTCTGTAATAGAAACAATTCAATTTCAAGAAAATTATTCAGAGAAAAAAATTGAAATAGAAATTAATCCCCTAGATGTGAAGTCAGTTACTTACAACCTTATGACTTACCTTATAGTTAACTGTTCTAATATTTCATATGCAGTTTTAGCATTTCCTACGATTTATATTAAATGAACAGTTCTTTTCTTTTCATACAAAACGTCCTGACTAAAATCACTTAGAAAATGACATAATTTTAAAGTAATCATTTTAGATTTGATTTTTATCAATGAAAATGTATGTTTCTACTTTAAACAAAATATGTAGCGACTCCACTCGACTTTCTGAAAACTTTACAAAATATTGTTAAATATTTTACTAAATTATGCTACGTACAACTGAAACAAAACTATTGTATCGACGTTAGATTAACTTGAGCAATAAAAAGATTCTTCTGAATATTATCTATAACTTTTATATTGCAAGTTTTTGATAGGAAAAAAAAGAGCTATTTAAAGAAGAAAAAATCATAATCTCGTCAATTCACAACATATCAAATCCATTTAAATTTAATATAAATATTCTTAATATTATCTACAACTTTTATATCGACATGTTTTTGATAGGACTAACTCTTACAGCAAAACAAAATTAAAAACAGTAAAGGTGGGGGTATTTTAAAAGAAATAAAAATCACATATCCATTAATCGGTCACTAAGGCCATAAAAATTGTCATTGGCGTGATGTAAATTTTTGGCAACCCTCAGAGATGCTGTATTAGGTTTGCATTATAAAACGTGGGCGTGCCTCAATGAAAAGAACGTCATAATTCAAAATATAGTGTGTGGTTCATTTAATGAAACAATTGCAAAATATTTAAATTTATTATGTAAATCTTCTTAATATTATTTATAACTTTTGTAGTAACAATTTTTTTTATAAGGATGATATTTTTTTTATAGGGATGATATTACTAAAAATATTTTCATGGGATGAAAGAAAAAGGGATTGAATAATTATTACCCTATTAAGGGGTCTCATGACTCTTAAAGCTTCAAAATTTTGGAAATTTTAATTTTTTTAGATGTTAAACTTCCACACTTTCAGAACATTTTTATATGATTGTTTCCTTGAAATTTCCATTAGAACAGAGGTTAGGGCTAGTAGAATTATGCCCGCTTAACAGCTGAAGTGGCCTTTCCGAGACTTTGAAGTAATTTTTCTGCGCAAATGACGTTTCTGGGCATAACGCGCTGGATATCACAAAAACTTCTGAATATCGTTTCATGGAATTTTCAAAACATATATTTCATGTTAGTCTGTATAAACTGAACCTAAAATTTTATTTTTATTACTGAAAAAAATATTTTTCTAGGTGATTATACTGACGAAATTTTAAAAATTTTGTACTAGTTAAATACAACTTTGTATTAAAAATATAAAAATGCTTTAAATACAAATTTAATTAGGTTCAGGGTAATTATTATAATCTGAAGTATAATTAGGAACAAAAACTTTCATTCCAGTTGCAAAATTTATTTTGTAATCGTGCGCGTAAGCTGTTATATCAATTTTCTGCTTGACAAATGTCTGAGAGATTGGAGCCCCCTATAAATACTAATTCTACATCCTACAATTTTTAAAATACATGCAGCGAAAGAACATTCTTTTATCTCATACTTTATACTCACAAGAAAAATTGCGTTTTTAAATCATATGCATTTTAAAATATTAAATGTTGTAAATTATGTTTTTTTCCCCAATTTTAAGAGTCTTGAAACCCCATTAACATGATTCTGATAAAACCAACTCTTAAAGAAAAATGAAATTAAAAACTCGTCAAAATCAGCGAGATAAAATCGTTAAACTGGGTTTATCTCTAATCTATATTTAGTTTTTGTTGGTGAAATTAGTACTTAACTTTGAAATCCACCTTTGCGTGTAAGCCGAGACGGCAGGGATTTTTTTTTAATGTGGGATAATCAGTATTGAAACAAAATTCTATAAAACACCTGTATAATACAAAAATGACGATTATCATAATTTCAGATATCCCATAAAAGAAAAAAAAACGAAAAAAAAAAAAAACGAAATGTATTCAACAAATAGTAATATTTAGAAAGAAACCTAAAATTCTTCTGAATAAAATATATTTTCTTCGTAAAATCATAATATTTCCATTTTGACGAATTTTATACAAACAAAACTAAGAAGTTTTCTGAAGAGATTTATATTGTATCCACTAATAAAATGCAAAAAAGTCGACCCGACGTAGAAATGAGACAACAAAATTGTTTTGTCTGCATCCAATATACATGAGAGGTGTGTCTAAATTTTAAAACTGAGACATACATTCATATATTTATAATAATTTGTTTTTTTCGTTCTTGTTTACTGCAGGGATTTCAAGTAAAAAAGAATGTTTTTCACTTGAATAATTCAGAGGTTGATCTTCAGAGAATACTTACAAAACATGGTTTATTCATGCATAATTATTTTATTCATAAAAATAAATGTCGTAACTTTAAAGAGAAAATAAAAGATGATACTCAAATTTGTTGTATTTATGTAGATTTTGTCGATATATTTATGAATTCCTTACAGTAATCGAAGCATAAATATTATATTTTCTGCGTTAAAGTCGATTTTGTATTTATAAAAAATGTAAATTTTGTCTTTCTATCACAGCGATCTGATTTCATTCTAATAACTGAGACGTACAAATTAGGTAGTGAAATCGATTCTATAAATAAAAATACCAATCAATAGTATTAATTCAAAGAATATATAATTAAGTCAAAGTATAAATATGTGAATTATAAATATCTGAATTCTAGCTGTGTTTTAGCATTTCTTTATATAACAGAAAATTAAACACTATGGCTTGAAATTGATTTAATAACTAATAAAAAAAACTGTCAATATATAAGTCGCATCCTTATAAATTATATATGAATAGGGGCGCATTAGTTAACTCTTGATTTATTTTTAAATTGAATTAATCTTTGATTTTATAGAAAGATTGTGTGTCTATACTGCCTATAATTTTCTCGCGAAATAATGAGAAAAACAAGAAAATGTCTTTTAGCTTAATTAGCAGTATAGTGTCTTAAAAAGAATCTATCCTACCATACATGAGTTTTTCGGGTGGTTTTCTAACCAGCAGGGAAGACCGAGCCATGTTCGATTAAAATTAGCTTTGTATTCAACTCGATATAACAATAAATTCTCGCTGTATTATTGCTATAAATATTTGTATTTTATAACATTATTATTCACAGAAACTTTTACTATTACTACTATGTACAGTCGTGGGAAAAAAAAAGTAAACACCCTAATAACTCTGCAACTAATTATAATAGACACAATTTACAGGTACCAAACGATTGGCAATAAAGTGTACATTTCTAATGATGTATATAAAATTTTATTGGGGGGGAGGGACCTACAAATTAAAACGAAAGCAAACTTTTTTTTAATGGCAACACCCTATTTTGACAATATATTTTAAATCTTCGGTTCAAACTATGCCCAGAAATGAAATTTCAAGTCATTTGGACGATGAGTTTTTCAATTATAAACATTCAAAATTTAGAGCTTATAATGTTAAATTATATTTTCATATTTTTATTAATATCACCTGAAATTATAATCCTAATGTGATAAATTTTTTGTTTGGTTATAATACTAAAAAACATAAATACATTGAATTTGTAATTTTAAAAATTTTATTACTTGAATTATGAATTATGAAATTTATATACAAAACAAATATGAATTGCAACCTACAATTTTTTTGACAGATTTACTTATCTTCTCCTGTTTTATGCAAATTCTCAATTTCAATTTTTTTTTCGAACTAGATTTCGAATTATGAGTAAAAAATTTCAAAATGATGGTTTAAGGGGCCCTCTATGATTTCCAGAAAAGCACAATTTGAAAAAAATATATATACCTTACTAATTTTAGTAAAGCATTTGGACTGGCAATAGTCGAAACATAGTAAGCGATTGAGATGTTTATATTTGCAAGAAATAATGTTAGAAATTGAATAATGATTTACCGAAATTGCAAGACATGGTGAAATAATTACAGCTGTGTTTCAAGATTGCATTTGATAGATGAAATCTTATTTTATCTGAGTGAAGAGCAACTACCCATTTCCCTCTTTTCCCGTGCAGAGAGAGAAAAAAAAGGAATTTCCAACATCTGGTATACATAAAAGTGTTGCACAACGAGATGCAATAAGAAAGACTAATGAACTGAAAACTTTTCTTCCTTTTTTAGTCAGTCTCTAAATATATGCCCTAAGCAAAACACGCAGTGTGTCTGCGCTCTGAAAAACCTTAAAGAACTAATATGTTAATTAAATATATAACTTTGAATGTAAATTTAATTTTAACTTTATATATGTTCATTTAATTAAATAGTGTAGTCCTGTGATCCTGTGCCCTCTTTTGTTACTGAGTGGAATATTTTCATGCTGATTCACTTTGGATTTTTATAGCAGGTTGGATTACCTTACGCGGATTCAATCAACGCTGAAAATAAAGGTAGGAGCATGCCAATTTTATCTTTCTCCTTTTTTGTGAAGATGTTAAAAGGGAAAACATTATTTTCTAAATATAATTCATGAAGAGAAGCTCAGTTATTTAACTGCCGTGATTTCACAATAAAAATTCAAAAGATTATGAGACTGACTGAAGGCTGTGAACACGGCAAGTTACCGCTCTCTTCTATTTAAACTATTGTGACAATAAATGAAAATAAACGAAAACTCTTGAAAGTTAAGAAACTAAAATAAAAGAAACCTTTTAAAGATAAAACAATGGCCTCCTCCCTAAAAGAAACTTTTAATATCGAAAAATTAAATCTGCATAACTATGCCCAATGGAGTTTTAAAACCCAGATGCTCCTAATGAGGGAAGATTTATTTAATTATACACAGGATGACCCCCCAACACCACTAACTAATGAGTGGACTAAGCGAGATAATCGTGCTAGGGCTACAATTATATTAACTTTAGAAGACTCACAACTTATTTATGTGAAAAATGAAACGACAGCCAAGACAACTTGGAATGTTTTAAAAACTATACACGAGCGCGCAAACCTTTCGAGCAAATTATATTTACTCAGAAAGTTATACAATATAAAACTCGGGGAAAACGGAGATATGATAAGTCATATCGTAAAAATACTAGAAACAGCCGACAGATTAAAGGCGATAGGGGAAGAAATTAAGGACACGCATTTATCCGCGTTACTTTTATGCTCCCTCCCACCGAGTTATGATACTTTGATTATCGCACTTGAAGCGAGAAATGAAGAGGAGTTAAACTCTGAATTTATAAAAGGAAAATTGACCGATGAGTATCAAAGAAGACAAGATAGCTCGAATAATACGTCGCGCGAAAATGCGTACAAAGCAGAAAAAAATAATACTAAACCACAATATCGCAAACAAGAACAAAATATGTTTTGTACATATTGTAAAAGACGAAATCACATAAAATTAAATTGTTGGTTCCTTAAGAATAAAAATTCAAATTCTAAAAACCAAACAATGAATAAAGGGAGACAGAATGCTGCATTATGTTCTGAAACGAACAAAATCACTCCGGAAGTAGAAGAACAAACAAACACACAGACTCTGGGGAATAGTAGCAAAGAAAACAAAACCACTTTAGATACAAAGGTGTCTCAAAACAATTGTTCCTTTTACGCGAACATTGAAAATAAATCTACCTGGATAATTGATTCAGGGAGCTCTTCACACCTTTGTAACGACATAAACCTATTCAGTGACATTGATACAAATAATAAGAACACAGTCACGATTGCAAACGGAAAAATTCTTGCTTCACACGGGACAGGCACAATAAAATTACAAACACAATCAAACGACATTACTTTAAATGAAGTTTTGTACGTGCCAGAAATACAGTCAAATTTAATGTCTGTTAATAAAGCAGTGAAGCATGGGTGTAAACTCATTTTTGAAAACGAAACCTGTAAATTAATCCAAAACGGCATAACCTTTATAGAAGGGAAAATTAAAGGTAATTTATATGAAGTAGACCTTTACAAACATAAACAAGTAAACTATGCGAATTTAGCTCATCAATGCAAGAATAAAAACTGTATTGAACTCATGCATAGGAGATTCGGACACAGAGATATAAATGCTTTAAAGCAACTGCAAACTAAAAGTTTAGCAACAGGTTTTAATATGGAAAATTGTAAACATGAAGTAATATGCGAAAGTTGCATAAAATGTAAATTAACAAATGCTCCGTATCCTAAACAAGCTACAAACAAAGCTAGTAAAATTCTCGATTTGATTCATTCTGATGTATGTGGCCCGATGCCAACAGAAAGTATGGGAGGAAAGAAATTCTTTCTCACATTTACTGATGATTTCAGTAGATTTACAATGGTATTTCTTTTATCAAAGAAAAGTGAAGTCATCACTAAACTAAAAGAGTACGTAGCCATAACGAAAAATAAATTCGGTCGCAATATAAAGGAATTAAGAACTGACAACGGCGGGGAATATACCAGTGATGAGATAGAAAATTACTTAAAAGAAGCAGGTATACACCATCAGCTAACCGTGCCAAATTCTCCAGCTCAAAACGGTGTTTCGGAGAGGAAGAATCGTACACTAGTTGAAATGACGCGATGCCTGTTATCGGAAGCGAAACTACCTCAGAAGTTTTGGGGTGAAGCTCTAAATACAGCGGTATACTTAACTAATCGACTCCCCACGAAAGCTCACAATTCTACTCCATACCAATTATGGACAAATAAAATACCGGATTTAAGCAACATTAGAATGTTTGGCTGCAAAGCTTACGCTTATCTCGACAAATCCCAAAGAGGAAAACTTGATGATAAAGCGATTGAAGGAATTTTTGTCGGTTACGACAATAGATCTAAAAGTTATAGGATCTATACTGGTAATAATAAAATTATACGAGCAAGAACCGTCAGATTTCTAGAAAACTTTAATTCAAACACAACACCAAATTTAAATCTGAAAAATGATAGCGAAGTTCAGAAACAACCCGAAAAAGCAGGGGAAAATTCCTCAGAAATTATAATAAGTATGCAGGAAGAAAAACAAACAGACAGTGAGGAAAATACAACAAATGAACCTAGAAGATCACAAAGATCGAATAGAGGTGTTCCACCAGACAGACTCGCATAAATTACTAAAGAAAATAAAATTATAGAGCCGAAAAATTTCGAAGATATTAAAAATCTAAACAATCCACATGAGAAAAACCAATGGTACGAAGCAACTAGTGAAGAAATTGCTTCATTAATAAAAAATAACACCTGGGATCTAGTTGATCCTCCACCAGGCGTAAAAGTAATTGGAAATAAGTGGGTTTTTACGGTTAAATATAATTCAAATGGAGAAATTAATAAATACAAAGCGCGTTTGGTAGCGAAAGGCTATTCTCAAAAATTTGGTAGTGACTATTATGAAACCTTTGCACCAGTAGTAGCCTATACAACGCTAAGAGCATTTCTAGCGTGTGCAGCTCACAAAAACTTAAATGTAAACCATTTAGATATTAAAACCGCGTTTCTCCATGGAAATTTAGAAGAAGTTGTTTATATGTCGCAACCAGAAGGACATATTAAACCGGGTGAAGAAAATAAAGTATGTAAGCTAAGAAAGGCTATATATGGCCTAAAACAAGCAGCAAGAGCATGGAATATTAAAATAGCTGAAAGTTTAAACAAACTAGGTTTTGTGCAAAGCACCGCTGATCCATGTCTCTTCACACGAGAAACTAACGGAAATAAAACTTATATCATCATTTATGTCGACGATCTGTTAATTTCAGGAGATACTAAGGAAATAAATGAAATAATGAAACAACTTAGTAAAGAATACGAAGTGAAAAATTTAGGTATGGTAAATTACTACTTAGGCATAAACATAAAAAGAATTAAAGAAGGAACTTATGCACTCGATCAGGAAAATAAAATAAAAGAACTGATTGAAAAATTTAATTTAAAGGACTCTAAACCTTGTGATACTCCGATGGAGGCAGGTTACTTAAACTTAGATGACGATGAAAATTTACTACCTAATAATCATAAGTATAGACAAGCCATAGGGGCATTGCTATACATAGCTACGATAACTCGTCCAGATATTTCAGCGGCTATTAACATCCTTAGTCGCAGAAATGAGAAACCAAGAGAAAAAGACTGGAGGGCAGTCAAGAGGGTTATAAGATATTTAAAAACAACACAAGAATTAAAATTAGTTATAAGCAACGAATATGATCCGATTCTGACGACATTTGCAGATTCAGATTGGGCAGGAGATAAAAGTGATCGAAAATCAACCACAGGAAATTTAAGTAAATTAGGAAATGCAGCGATTTCCTGGTCAACAAAAAAGCAAAACTCAGTTGCATTATCATCTGCTGAGGCTGAGTATATTTCCGCAGCCACATCAGCACAAGAAACCATATGGTTGATAAAGCTATTGGAGGATCTAGTTTTAAACCAAAACCTACCAATTATTCTGTATGAGGATAATGTGTCATGCATCAAGATGACTCAAAATTATAAACATCATTCAAAAACAAAGCACGTGGATATCAAATTTAATTCAATTAAAGATTTACGAGAGAAGGGAATCATAGAATTAGAATATTGTCCCAGTAAGGAAATGACTGCAGACATCTTTACGAAGCCCCTTCCCAAACCTGACTTTATCAAACACAGAGACAACTTGAACTTAAGAACTATTGCAACTTCAGAAATCAAGCAGGGGTGTTAGAAATTGAATAATGATTTACCGAAATTGCAAGACATGGTGAAATAATTACAGCTGTGTTTCAAGATTGCATTTGATAGATGAAATCTTATTTTATCTGAGTGAAGAGCAACTACCCATTTCCCTCTTTTCCCGTGCAGAGAGAGAAAAAAAAAGGAATTTCCAACATCTGGTATACATAAAAGTGTTGCACAACGAGATGCAATAAGAAAGACTAATGAACTGAAAACTTTTCTTCCTTTTTTAGTCAGTCTCTAAATATATGCCCTAAGCAAAACACGCAGTGTGTCTGCGCTCTGAAAAACCTTAAAGAACTAATATGTTAATTAAATATATAACTTTGAATGTAAATTTAATTTTAACTTTATATATGTTCATTTAATTAAATAGTGTAGTCCTGTGATCCTGTGCCCTCTTTTGTTACTGAGTGGAATATTTTCATGCTGATTCACTTTGGATTTTTATAGCAGGTTGGATTACCTTACGCGGATTCAATCAACGCTGAAAATAAAGGTAGGAGCATGCCAATTTTATCTTTCTCCTTTTTTGTGAAGATGTTAAAAGGGAAAACATTATTTTCTAAATATAATTCATGAAGAGAAGCTCAGTTATTTAACTGCCGTGATTTCACAATAAAAATTCAAAAAGAAATAATGCATTAGTAGAAGTTACATAGTCAATCTGTAGCATTTTAAGAATCGAGTAGCGAATTTCAATTTGAAACAGCTCCTAAAATAAGAAAAATTTAAAATAATTAATTTCTCAGAAACTAATCATACGAATTTCATGCAAATTTGGATTCCGGTTAATTATAGGGTGTAGAATTTATTTATCGTGTCAACTTGGGTATTACTATTGAAAAAAAAGAAAGTTTGGGTTCGTTTTGTTATGTAGATGAACCCCTAAGTAAATTTTGCATACATAATTTAAAAGTAGACTTTATTTCCAATCGTTTAATATCAATACCTTTCTTCTACAATAATTTGTTGCAGAGTTAGTAGGGGGTATTTACTTTCTTTTTTTCACTACTGTACATATTTCTAAATTTTACTATAATCTATTTATAGATATTCAATCATAATCGAAAGATTCACTGTCCAACTTCGCAGACTTTAGGCTTCCACCTAAGAACTTTGTTATAAAAGTATGGGATCAAATCCGAGAAAGTTCTATGTATAATGAATGCTTGAATTTTGTTTTCGAGAACATTCGATGGACTCTGGTTTAATAGTGTATATCGGATCCTATTGGGAATTTCTAGAAAATTATTTCCGACTCTGAAAATCAATTTTAGTGCCAAATATCGCCAAATTTGACGGTCTTCTTTCATTAGGCGCCAGACATATGTTTCGGTATTAATAATGTTGAAAGTCAATTTTTCTGCATAAATTTCTCAAAAGTGGCCAATATTAACAGTAGCAAACAAAATTTAGTCCAAGTCGTTAGACCCGTTTTTTAGAAAAAGTTACATACACACACACATAGGCACACACACACACACAATATTTGCTCGTAATATATGATACTTAAATAATATATTTTAGAAAAGTATTAAACAATGGTTTAGAAATTAATGTACAGGAATTTTTTTATTTTAATTTTGTAAATTAATAATGAATAATATAATCAGTTTTAAGAGATTTTAGTTGATCATACAAATTTTCTTTAGAGCGATGCATAAAAATTGGAGTACATTATCGCGTAAGGCAATTATTGTTTCAATAAAAGTCTTTCGTAATTGAACTAGCTACCGCATAGTAATACATGTTCCTCCTAATCGTCAGCCATTCTGAAGACTGCGCGTTCAATTGCATTTATAGCCACATATTTAAAATTTACGTATTTAAAATTAGATTCTGCATATTGAAAATCACTATTTTTTTCCTTTTGTCATATTATAATTTTCGGTCATTACTAATTAAAGTTTATAAAATAGTTCACCAACATAAAAAGAAGCAAAAATTCATTTTCGCTACAACTTTATATTCTTATAAGACCATTCAAGCAAAATAAATAAATAAATAAATAATAACATTCTGAGATTCTATAATAAAATAAGTTTTACAAAAATACTCCAATGATGTTTAAAAGAGAAATTTCAAACATGAATACAGTGCGATACAGGGTGCATTGAGGTACTTATCTTTGAATTCCAATAAATACAAATAGGTATGCTCCATCATTTAATGTCTGAAAACTCTGATTACATAATTGTAATATTACTATACAGGATCAGTGATACCAAAACATAAACAAATACCAATAATTACAAATAGGTATGCTCCATCATTTAATGTCTGAAAACTCTGATTACATAATTGAAATATTACTATACAGCAGGCATGTCAAACTCATTTACTGCCGTGGGCCACATTAAAAAGAGTACATAATATTATTACCGTTGCATAGAATAAAATTTCTTCTTACAAAACGCAGGCATGTTAAAAAAATTTTAGCACAAAATTCCAAAGTTAATATTATACATTGTTTATTTTATGTTATTTACTGAAAAAAAAAATACTCAAAATTACTTTACAACAAAAATCTATAAAATTTAATAGAATTTTCTAAATTGCATCTAATTTAAAATTTGAATGTGCATACTAATCTTGATCTAGCATTAGGCTTCCGATCCTCCAAACACTGGAATGACCCTGCTGTTGCTGGGTTCTCCACCAGAGTTTCAAAATTTATTTTTTCGGACAGTTCTGGTGTTTAAAAAATTATTTTTATGTTCCTTGTTCAATTTCGATGGGTGTTACGCGCTAAGCATTGCCTTGGCTTGTAATAATGCCAGGCATATTTAAAATGAAATGCACTTTCTTTTTTAAAATAATTTTGTATAAGTAATAAACTCTATTGGAAGACGCTAATACAACTATTAATTAATAAGATAGCATCAAGGAATTTACTCTGAAGTTGAAATTTACTCAGGTGCTTTTAATTTTAAATGGAAACTCGAAGCACTTTGTCTTTTGGTAGTCTTTTGAAAATACACATTCATAATTTGTCGATTTAAAATGAAAATTGTAACTTTTTATAACTGTTCGAAATATTTGAATACAAATCATTCGAATTATTGCTATCTCTAAGACCGCGGTTGTTGCAAGTCTATTCGTGTAAAGTATATTTTCAGCATGCACGTTCTAACAAATGCATTAAATACATGTAAAGAGACAAAGGCTTCGCGGGCCACAAATAAGTTGCCGGCGGGCCAGTTGTGGCCCGCGGGTTTGACATGCCTGCTATACAGGAACAATGTTACCAAAACATAAACAAATACCACAAGGCACCGTGTAATATTTTATTTATATAGTGCAGAATTCTATTTAAATAGTAAATCACATTTGTGATATATTTATATATATTTGCTTTTAACAAAAGACGGTTCAGATGATTAACCATATAATGTAAATTTTTTCAATTATATAGATATACTTTTTAAAAATAAATAAAGTAAATTTCATTTACTACTTTGTATAGAAGTATATAAATAAACGAAAAGTTCCAAATCTTTATTTAAAAGGAACGGGGTACATATAGTTTTAATCTTAGCATATTTAAATATAAAAAAAATCTTTATTTTAATGTCATGAAATACAAATAAAGCAGCACATTACAAGTATTTGAGAAAATTATAAGAAACAATAACTATTTAAAAAAAAAAGTCTCCAACAATATATTTAAATAAAAGGTTAAATAAACATAAATTATGTTAGTTCAATTAAAATACTAACAAAGTATAGGATCATAAAATTTTGTGGAATTAATTATTTATCTTGTAATATAATGTAACAGGAATAATTTAATTTTTAAAATTGTCTAGAGATGTATATAATTGAATACACATTCTCCATAAATATTTTAAATTTAATACACTTTTAAACAATTGAAATTTTAATTATGAAGTAATTCGACGTAAAAAAAAAAAAAAAAAAAAAAAAAAAATAGTAATATATTTTATCGCTTAGTTCTGCAACACATATGCATTTACTTTCTTCTATGTTTACAAGAAGAAAGTATTGGATTCGTGAAAATTTTCGACTCTGGTTTTCGAAGGAGTTACACGTTTTAGGGGTCAGAGATCACGAAAATCTTATTTTTACAAAAGTACTGTTACTGTGAGTCAATATGTGGCACACATATTGCGGAAGCTCTATCTCAAGAGCGAAATTTAATTAAACTTTTTACAAAAGTACTGTTACTTTGAGTCTATATGTGGCACATATATTGCGGAAGCTGTATCTCAAGAGCAAAATTTAATTAAACTTTAGATTTAGTTAGCCCTTGAAATAAATTGGTGCTGATTAGTTTTTGGTGAGAATCGACCTAACGGAACTTCTGTGCTGCATTTTTCAAGATTTCCGCAATAACTATTTCTTAAGGACTAATGTACGGATTCTCATAAAACTGCAGATTGACATAGTTCTTGATACAAATTGGTGCTGATTACGTTTTGGTGTAAATAGCCCATTCGGCAGCGCTGCTACAATGCATTATTCATGATTTCTGAAATTACTATATCTCAAGAACTAATGCAGAGAATATCTTCAAACTTCAGATTCAGTTACACCTTGATATAAGTTGGTGCTGATTTCTTTTTGACGTAAATTGCCTGATAGGTAGCGTTGCTATGATGCATTTTTCACGATTTTTTTAATAGCTCTATCTCAAGAATTAACACAAGAATTCTCATCAAACTTCAGATTCGGTTAGTCCGTGATACAAATTGGTGTTTGTTACTTTTCGGTGTAAATCGTCAAACAGGTGGCACTGCAATGCAGAATTTTTTACGATTTTCATAATAGGTGTATCACAAGAACCAATACCACAGATTTTCATCAAACTTCAAACACAGTTAGAAGTTAACACATGTTGTTGTTTATTACGTTTTGGCTTGAATCCTGCAATAGCTGGCGCTGCTATGCTGCATTTTTCACGATTTCCGCAATTGTTCTACCTCGAGAACTAATGCACGGATTTTCATCAGACTTCAGATTTAGTTAAACTTTGATGGAAATTACTACAGTGTGTAACTTTAAGATTGAAGACGAATCGTTTTCTTTTTCACATTTTTTATATCACACAGCACACAAATGTGACAATCACAAACATGAAACATGGATAAAGACATGAAGAAATTTGATGACTTTGGGGTAATAACCTGCTATTTGATCCATCAATGTTTGTAAAACATTATTGTGTGGAATATTCCCGCTATAAGCAAACAGAATAATTGGAAATAAACCCGCTAAAAACACTATGTACCACAATGACAACACAAGAACAACTGACTGGGTCACATGACCGCAAAACTGCGGATCTCGTTCGGCATGCGCACAAGGTCCGAACAATTGACATAAATTGTTGTTAATTAGATTTTTGTGTGAATCTCCTGAAAAATGCTGCATTTTTCAGGATTTACACGACTTTAATTATACTCATACCTTAAGAACAAATGCGCAAAAAAATTCATCAAATTTCATATGCTTTTTGACCTTGACGTTAGTTTGTGCTGGTTAAGTTTTCATGTAAATAATATTACAGTTGACGCTCCTATGCTGCATTTTTCCGATTTTTGCGATAACTATATCTCAAAAACTAATGCACGGAATGTAATCAAACTTCAAATTCTGTTATATTTTCACATAAATAGATTTTTATTAGTTTCGTGTGTATATAGCGCAACATGTGTCATGTTATGCTCTTTGATCTGGGATTTTTTGCTGCAGACATATGAGGAAGCGGATGCCGAATTTCAATTATTTTTTTGAAAGATGCTATGATTATATCTCATTTTAAAATGCACACAATTCAATGAACCTATACCTTTAGAATCCTCATGATAGAGATGAACATAGATTGTTTTTAGTTTTGACACTTTGATAGCGAATTTTGAAGTATTAAGATGTATGAGGTAAAAGAAAGATTTAGAATTACCAGATCCGAATAGTTTCATAAATTGATAGAGCAAATAAATGCAGAATGTCTTAAGAAAATCATGAAATTTTTTTTCTTTCAATCAAAACTTTGGCATGTACATATACAGTATTACGATCTAGGTCCGTATAAGGCTTGTACGACCATACCTCCTAAATTTTTTCAAGCTTACATTTTAAATCTTCTTTGACCTTGAAACGATTATAATCTTTTTTTTTTTTTTTTTTTTTTTTTGAGGGAGATAAGATTGAAAACAAAAAATACATTTATCCAAAGATGTACTTGAATATTCTTATCTGTATTCTAAGGTCATAGAAAATGTTTAATTTTTTGTGTCAGTATGGAAAGAGAGACATAAAGGAAAACCAAACCCCTGACATCTCTTTGGATTCATTTATCCCTGAATCACGATCAATATTATACGACATCCAAAAGTCTGATTTCATTGAAAGATATTTTTATTGTTTTATTTGTAAGAGCAATTTCTTACGATTGCAAGTCTGTTTTATTTTTATTCCTACGATTATTACAACAGGAATTATAGGCAATTTAATAAACAGGGAGTATGGAGTTAACTACAGGAATTGGGTGTAGGAAAGCCAGGAGGAATCTAAAAAATTATCGATGCATTTTTCTTTGATGTTCTTACCTTTTTTACATAAAAATACTAATAAGCCTTAATTAACACTTCTAAATTAATTTTAGAGGAAAAAAACAATATAGATCAGAAATAGTTGAATGCGATTTCTGGAAAATCAATTTTTTCGATATTTGCATACTCGATAAGCTGCATTACATAAAATGTTCTAAATAAATTTTTCAGAATGCTTTTCATATTACTCATTACATTTTAAATTATAAAATATGCTCTATGTGATAATGAAATTATTTTAAAGGTAATCGAATATAAATTGTAATTTTTTATAAATAATATGTATTTTGTGACATATTTAATATAATTTTAAAACTAATGTAAAACTCCCAGTTCAGTGTACAGGTAAGTATTATAGTAGTATGCAATAATTAAATTGAAATATATTTAGTTCAACTGAGTGTACGCTGTCTGTAGTAGGCATGAATTGTTGCCAAAAACAAAATGACAAAAAACACTATTTTTTTTTAAAATGTTATGAAGATATTTCAAATGAAAGTAAAATTTCAAAGTAATTGCTTAAGAGGCGCAAAGGTCCAACATAGTGAAAAAGATTCTATGCCGGGACTCGAACCCGGCCATCAGTATAGCGCACTGACGTTCTACCAACTAAACCACATGGAACGATACCCAGCCTGGAAAATTTCTCACTATTATATTGTTCCAGGTGGTTTAGTCGGTAGAACGTCAGTGCGCTATACTGATGGTCCGGGTTCTAGTCCCAGCATGGAATCTTTTTCACTATGTTGGCCCTTTGCGCCTCTTAAGTAATTACTTTGAAATTTGATTTTCATTTGAAATATTATATTCAAGGCGAATGTTTCTCTCTGGAATACTTTCCACGTATTAATGTTATGAAGATATATCTAGGATTTTATGTTTTTTCATCATACCGCATTACAATTAAACAAAAATATGTTTGTTTCTTCAATATTGTATGTTAAAAAAATGCTCCGCGCGTAGTCTGATACTTTAAAAACTAACAATTTTATAAAACATATTTTGTCCTACAAGGTTTCTTAAGAATGTTACGAATAATTAACTGTTTAAACTATTGATTTCATGAAAAAAATGATTTTTTTTTATTTATCCCTACTTCTTGTGCATAGTTTGTCCAAGACAATTGAATTAGCAGACTTTGTCATCTTAAGTCAATGGTCCCTTTTTCAAATACTGGTCATCACTCGGTCATCAAAACTTCATCACTCAGTTGGATAATTATAACTTGTATGATTTATTTGCCAATATAAAAATTGTGTTGAATTAATGTAGCCCAGTTTTAACTGATTGTTTTTTCCTACTTGTTGATAGATTAATTTTAAAGTTTTGCATACAAATGTTTTATTTTTTGTTATTTTATTTTAACCATTTTTCATGAACCATTTAACTTAGACGGATGCTTTTGAATTCCCCCCCCCCCCCACTCCTCTATCGCCGACCATGCGTCTAGTCCCATTTAATATTACTCTTTTAAAAGTTTATTGGCAGAAGTTTTGAAAATGTACAACTTACATGTAAACGAGACACCAGTATAAAATATGTAATATGAACTTTAAAAAGTTCACTTTTTTACTTAAAAGGCGACCAAAATATTAAAAAGAGATGTTATAATTTAAATATACATTTTTATAAAAAAGTTCTTAGTACTTTCAGGCTTTACCAAGCCCTTCATCTGAAAATATTGTATTAGGTTCTAACGAAAGTTTTCCGCCAAATCACCAGTACATAATACTATATATAATATATATAATTAACTGTAATTTTATATATAACCACCATTCCGCCAAACCTTCACAGTATCATATGATACAACACAAGTACCTAAAGCTGTACACTTTATTCGGTGACATTCTGTAGCTTACTTTTTGCAACAGAACTGGAAGTAAAAGATGGTTCTAATCTGGCAGCGTGATAGTTCCATTTCAGACACCTTGTACTTAATGATAACGGTATTTTTTTACAAATTTCACAACACAGTGTTATAAATAAAGCAAGTGCCTTTCTTTTAAATGCCAAAAATCGTTTGACAAAATATGAGCAAACACGTCCATGCGAACTGTTTGCATAGACCGTATTAGCTGTGGCGGGAAACTTTCGTTGCAACCTGTTAATAACTAATTGCTGTTTATTTATACAAATACGTCACTTCGTTTTGAAAACGAGAGAGCCAATAACTACTACAGTTGAAAGTAAAAGTAGCGGTTTCTTGCATTGAGATTAATCAGAGAAAATATACTACAATAGACTCCCTCATACCCGCAACCCAAAAATCCACAAACGCTAAAAATCATCAAAGATGTAAACAATGAAACTTTCAGTTCAGATGTAAAGACAAAATTACAGAATTTTTTAGTTTTCTATCATTCAGCATGTATTTTAACATGAAAGTCTCAATAATATGACTGAACTCATGGGTTTTCGTGAAGGAAGTATAAACGTATATCTGAAAAAAAATTTTAGATATTACTGATATGGTTATCACAATCTTTTTACCAAAAATATTTATGTATTAAACAAGCTTTTTTGGTGATTAAAACTGGCTAATCCTGAAATAAAACTTCCTTACTTTATGATTTTGATGAGAACTAATAGGGTAAATTTAAGAGCAAAGTTTCATTGTATAATTCAAGAGAATTGTATCTCATCTCTATTATTCATATTTAATTATACATTATTAATTATTTACTTGATCCTTACTTTTAATAATTTAATCATTTTAAAACTTTTCTTATGTTTAATTATTTTATTTTATTATGTTACTATATTGTAAGCATTCATTATAATTTCGGTTCAATTATTACATTCAAATAACTGTTTAAAAAATGTAAACAAAAACAATGGCCAGAAATCCGCAAAATTCTAAAATTCGCACAACCTCTGGTCCGAAGCTGTGCGGATTTGAGGGAATCTACTGTATTATTATTAACAGCAGTTTTATTTATTTTACTACATCACTTTGTTCTCATATGTTATTTTTTTTTAAATGTGTATCTGGACAATCGAAGTAGCAGCGTTTCAAATTAAATTTGCACAAAAGAAATATTTAACTTGCGTACCACAAACTTTAATACAACAATTTGCTAAACTTTTCAGACATCAGTATTTTTATAAAATAATATTGAGATTAAAAAGCAGGAAACCAACGTTTAAAAAATGCACAAATAATACGTGAAAAGCAGCAAAGAGCTGTTTCGAATCTACTTGCGAGATTCTTCTTCAGTGCAAGATAGAGCAAGACACAGTGTGGTAGGAAAAGCAAGGCCTTGCTTTTTCTCAGCCTTGCTTTTTTTAGCACGCTGTGTCTTGCTCTATCTTGCACTGAAGAAGAATCTCGCTAGTGGATTCGAAACAGCTGTTTTCTGCTTTTCACGTATTATTTGTGCATTTTTAAACATTGCTTTCCTGCTGTTTAATATTCCTGCACAAAGGCTTTAATTGCTATTTTAATATTGAGATTGACATATTTTAAAAATCAACAACGTACAACATTCACGATAATATAAAATAAGACAAAACTGCATAATATTTTTTTTCTAATTTCTTCTAAAAACTCTCTAAGATATTTTTTAATTAAAAATTTTAAAGTTTTTTACTGCATTGTCTTTTTAAAAACGAAATAATTACCTCGTGCAAATGTTAACATACTTATGTATAAAATGTAATCGAGTATAAAACTACAAGACATCATTATTTTCTTTTAAACATAACACTTAACACATTACAGGTACAAGATACGAAGAACTATAAAAATTACTTTGAGTTAAAATTCTTTCTAATTAGTCAATGCGATAATGAGTTAGTGTTTCTAAAATTACATATTCCATTAAGATTAACTAATTTAAAAAAGAAATGTCTTTCATTTTCAAAGTAAAATTATTTTTTAAACTGGTGTATTTAAAGCAATGTAAATATTTACTTCATCTTAATATTTTTACAATTAAATTTTTGTTTTCTGACGTAATCTAGAAAAACACTGAAAATTGCTACTTTTAAAACATTTGTTTGGATTATAATTTAAAAGTCAAATGTCAAACAACAGAAATTTTCAAAGGAAAACCGCTTGACAAATATTAAATCTTAAAACTGTCTAGACAATATACTTAGATTTTTTAGATGCAAATTTAACCAAGCATATTTAAATAAATGTAAAATAAATTTTAAGCAAACATATAAAATGTGGAAACACTCCGTCGTAATATTATTGCAGAAAACAAAACAATGCCAAAGGCAAGTATTAAAATAAAGCTTTTATATTAAAAAAATGAGGTTATTCCAATTGAATGAAAATGGTTTTATGTAATTTATTTATTTTACTGACTATTTCTAAAACAACATGAAAACTGTAAAAAATATTCTTTATTATAAAATTCTTATTATTTTTAATTATACTTTTGTAAGATAAATTAAAATTAAATGAAAATATTTATGGCTTGATAAAATAAGAGAAATTCAATCAATTCTATAACATATTACCAATTTCTATAATAGGCTCTAAATTTATTATTTTGTGATTTTCACATTTTATTAATAATACTATTTAGGAAAAGCAAGCAATATCTTCAAAATTAAAAGTATATTATTAAAATAACAAAGATTGTGATAATTTTACAGAATATTTTATCATAAATAAATATTTTGCCACTAATGTTTGCTTGCAATACAAGTCGCTAGCTCGACACCCGGCTGAGTAACATTAAATCAATCTTTTATACCTTCGGGGTCGATAAAATGTGTAATAAAGCTTGCTTGGGAACTAACCACCGAGTGTCTCGCATTAAGTTGACTACTTGACCAGGACATATGCTGTATTGAACCTCGGGGATCGCGACAGGTTTAGTTTTCTTTAGTTTTAATATTTGCTTGATGAAGATTCTCTGTATTTTATAAATAAAACAAATTCATGGAAATGGTTCAGCGATATAAAAATAAAAATGCACAGATGATTCACTACCTAAAAGATTATTAATATACTTTTATGATGTAAAAAAAATCAAGTACTTTCGGCAATGTACCTATAGTACCTAATGTACCATCATAATTTTAGATTTAAACAGACGATGGGAAAACTACTTATCCATATCTAACTATATAAAAGCGTCGCTCCAAAACCGTTCATCAGAGTTTCCTGGTCGATACCACGAAACGGCGAAAAACAGAAAAGTGTTTGGGGAGGAGGAAGATGTTTTTTATTACAAACCTTTGCTCTCTGAACAAACTTAGTCATATATTTGGAACGTTTTACGATAATATTATGTCGTTGCGTACTTTTCCACTCATGTTTACTATTTCTGTAGATTCACAGATTGTTATTTCATAATTCTTCAGAGAGTATATAAGTCTTATATTAATGAAATCAATTTTGTTATTCGGCTGTTGGTAAAGTTTGGAAACAGCGGTAGCTGGTCTATTTAATCGTAGCTCTCTTTTATGTTCCTAATTAACATTTCTTTATAATTTATTATTGTTATTAATACTTCTACTAAAATCTATAGAGAGTTTCCCGAAAAGATTGACACGCTTTCATTTTGTATCTGTTGGGCACCGATGGACAATGTCAATTGCAAATATTTTCAAAATAAGGCAGGAATTATGAATATGCCGATATTTAAATCCTGCTATTAATTTTCAAAGGTTACACTTTTTAAATTTTTACACAGTCCCTGGGTCCTATAATAATTATATTTAGAATGAATGTAGCTATGAACTGTCTAGCACAACGGTAAACATTCCATTATTCTGGCCAAAATCCTCCTGACCAAATCACCCTGAGTTTTGGTACTTTTAAATTTTTGAAATCTTGAGTTTTAGGGGAGATAAATTTTTAAATATAACTATCCGGAGACCATACAAAAATGTAACTAAAATTGTAACTTTCTTTTTAATATAATTATTGGAAAACCTAATTCATCCATATAATCTTAAATCCTAACTGATTTTAAACACATTTAAAATGTGCAAAGCCTACATATCTCCAAAATATAAAATATTAATGCGAGTTTCTCTACTTTTGGACATCTTGTATTATCATTAATTAAAATACATCAAACGCTATATTTTATAAAAAAAGATATTCACATCAGTGAAGAAATTAATTACCGTACAATCCGATTTGAGACTGTATTTCCCTATTTTTAGATGTATTCGACGTCTTACGCGCTCCCCTTTTTAGTAAAAAAGCTTTCACAAGATATGTAGCACGAAAATACTATAAAAAACTTTGATAGCATAATAACTTGGAAAAGCATAATGAAAACTAGCATGTAGTGGCCATCACAAAACTTTCTTCTATATAAATCACATCAATTAAATCATTTAAATAGTACAAAAAATTACATCAAATTAGCACCACATTACATCAAAATATATCTGAATTTGAAGTTTGATGAAAATGCGTGCATTAGTTATTGAGATAGAGCTATAGTTGAAATTCCGAAAAATACAGCATAGCAGCGCCACCTGTAGAGCGATTTGCACCAAAACATAAATAGTACTAATTCATATCATGGTACACCAGAATCTGAAGTTTGTTGAAAATCTAAGCATTACTTCTTGAGATTGAGCTATTGCGTAAATCATAAAAAAATATAGCATAGCAGCACCACCTGTTGAGCGATTTACTCCAAAATGTATAGAACGTCAATTCATGTCAAGGACTAACTAAATCTGAAGTTCGATGAAATTCCGTGCATTAGTTCAGTAGATGGAGCTATTGTGGAAGTCGTTGAAAATGCAGCATAGCAGCGCCACCTTTTGTGCGATTTGCACCAAAATGCATAAAACAGCAATTCATGTCAAGGACAAACTGTGTCTGAAGTTTGATGAAAATCCGTGCCTTTTTTCTGGAGATTGAGCTATAGTGGGAATCGTGAAAAATGCTGCATAGCAGCGCCACCGGTAGAGAGATATTTACACCAAAAACTAAACAGCACCAATTTATATCCGGGACTAACTGAATATAAATTTTTATTAAATTCCGTGCATTAGTTCTTGAGATAGAGTGCCCCAAAATTTGTGTCACATACATACATACATACAGATAGACAGACTTACGGATTCACAGACAGACATTTTGTAAAAACATGTTTTTCGAAATCTCTGATCCCTAAAACATGTAAATCCGTCGAAAACCAAAAGTTGAAAATTTTCATGAATCCAATACATTTTTCTAGTAAAGATAGAAGAAAGTAAAAACAAAACTAGTAATTTGTGTTCATTACTAAACTTTATTCTATATAAATCACATCAATTAAATCATTTAAATAGTACAAGAAATTACATCAATTTAGCACGAATCCATATCAAAGTATATCTGAATTTGAAGTTTGATGAAAAGACTTACATTAGTTCTTGAGATAGAGCTATAGCGGAAATTCTGAAAAATGTAGCATAGCAGTGCCATTTGTTGAGCGATTTACACCAAAACATAAACAGCGCTCATTGATATCAAGTTATAACTGAATCTGTAGTTTGATGAAATTTCGTGAATTAGTTATTGAGATACGGCTATAGTCGAAATTCTGAAAAATGCAGCATAGCAGAGCCACCTGTTGTGCGATTTGCACCAAAACATGAACAGCACTAATTCATATCAAGGTATACCTGAATCTGAAGTTCGTTGAAAATCCAAGCATTAGTTCTTGAGATAGAGCTACTGAGGGAAATCGCCAAAAAGAGCATAGCACCGCCACCTATTGAGCGATTTACTCCAAAATATATAAAACATCAATTCATGTCAAGGACTAATGGATTCTGAAGTTTGATGAAAATTCGTGCATTAGTTCTGGAGATTGAGCTATAGTGGAAATTATGAAAAATGCTGCATAGCAGCGCCACCTGTTGAGCAATTTACACCAAAATGTATAAAATGTCAATTCATGTCAAAGACTAACTGATTCTGAAATTTGATGAAAATTCATGCATTTGTTCTTGAGATAGAACTATAGTGGAAATTCTGAAACATACAGCATAGCATCGCAACCTATTGACAGATTTGCACCAAAAGATAAACAATGCTAATTCATATCAAGGTATACCTGAATCTGAAGTTTGTTGAAAATCCAAATATTTGTTCTTGAGACAGACTTATTGCAGAAATCGTAAAATAGCAGTATAGCAGTGCCACCTGTTGAGCGATTTAAACCAAAATATATAAAACTTAATTTGATGTCAAGGACTAATTGAAACTGAAGTTTGATGAAAATCCGTGCATTAGTTCTGGATATTGAGCTACTGCAGATTTCGTGAAAAATGCTGCACAGTGCCACCTGTTGAGCGATTTACACCAAAATCTAATCATCGCCAATTTATATAATGACTAACTGAATATATCTTTTTATTAAATTCCGTGCATTAGTTCTTGAGAAAGAGCGCCTACAAAATTTGTGTCACATACATACAGACAGATAGGATCAGAGACTCAAAGTCTCGCAGACAGACATTTTGTAAAAACATGTTTTTCGAAATCTCTGACCCCTAAAACGTGTAAATCCGTCGAAAATTTTCACGAATCCAATACTTTCTTCATGTAAGGATAGAAGAAAGCAAAAAAATCCAAGGCGGCTCGGCACTACAGGCACTGGTAGATTTCGAAGCACGGGTGGCAGTTTTGTCTCCATTTTTATCTCGAAATTTCAACTTCAGTCCGGAACATTAAAAAAGAAAAATACTTTAAGTTACCAAGAAAAGTTTGACATTAAATAAATTTGAGAATACTTTTTGCATTTTCCGGTGTGAATCCCAATTTTTTAAGTAAAAGTGGAGGGCTAACTGGCAACTCTGTTTCGAAGTTAAGTACTAATTTCTTCAGCAAAAACTAAATCACGATTAAAGATAAACCCAGTTTAACAATTTTATCTGATCGCTTTTCATGCGTTTTTAATTCCTGTAAGAGTTGGTTTTATCAGAATCATGTTAGTACAATAATTTTTTCTTCAACACCTATTTTTTTTCATCTCTTGAGAATATTTTTAGTAATATCATCCATAGGTAGAGTTCACATTATCAAAAACTTATTACTACAAAAGTTATAGATGATATTAAGAAGATCAATGTAATAAATTTAAATCATGTGATGATTGTTTCATTAAATGAACCCTACACTATATTTTAAGTTCACACCAATGATACTTTTTTATAGCTTTAGTGACGGATTAACCGAGATGTGATTTTTTTTCTACAACCCCCAGCCTCCCTCCCTCCTTTCTTCTGTAAGAGTTGGTCCTGTCAAAAACTTGTCAATATAAAAGTTGTAGATAATATTAAGAAGATTTATAACAATCTTTTGATATATTGTGAATTTTAGAAGTTATGACGTCGTAATTCGTCTTAAAACACTATTTTGTTCGCTCCTTGAGGAAATTTTAATGATATCAAAAATCGGCCATTTATAATTTTTTTGCCCTTTTCCTATAATAATAATAACTTCAAACCGATTCAATGTGTATCATAATTAAGAAGTTATGGGATTTTTATGTTTTCACAGAAACTCTCCCCATTTCCACCCCTTTCGTTAGTTTTTTGCCCATTAACGAATTCGACCGAGATTTACTGCCCCTTGATTTTATGTATCAGTTTGCAAGAGATTTGTGCAGAATTATGGAAGTCATCCTGCCCATAACAATTATATATATATATATATATATATATATATAAATATTTGAAGAGGAGGTGGTTATGTGTTCTAGAGGTCATGATTGGCGTAGATCTGAAAAAAAATCCAGAAATTCCAACATAGGGAGAATTTAATAGGTAGTATTTCTGACGAAATCTACTTAATAAGCAAATGCAAACCGATTTCATACACTGTTGCCAAGTCACCTGACTGAATCCTTGTAAAGGATTTGTAATAGTACTATTATTCATTCAAATAATTATTTCTTGTTGTCTTGTTCATTACAGGCACGTCTTTGGCCTAAAATTCATGAAATTTTTTCAGTTAAAAAAGAAAAGAGATATCGCTTTCGAACTTTTTGCATTATATTTATTGTTAATTCCCTTATATTTAAATATGATAACTGAAAAATAATTAGAAATAATATGCCATGTGCGACAGGACTACCTACAGCTGTGTGCTGTGATCTTCCAATCAGGCGACCGTTTTTTCCCTGCCACAAGCAACGGATTGGATCACCATATTAGGAAAGAGCATTAAATACTCTCGATCTCATTACAACATTTCGTTTGAAAATTTGATTTTTGTAAAAACGCCGGTCATTAAAGCAAAAAAAAAAAAAAAAAAATTCATTCAAGTTATTATTTCTTGTTCTCTAGTTAATTAGAGACAACTTCTGCTTCTTGGCCTAAAATTCAAGAGATTTTTTTCGATTAAAAAAGAAAAGAGATATCACCTTTGAACTTTTTTCATTATATTTATTGGTAATTCCCTTATATTTAAATATTTTAATTGAAAAATAGGAATAATACTCGATGTGCGACAGGTCTACCTGCAGCTGCACGCTATGATCTGCCAATCGGGCGACCGTTTTTTTTTTTTTTTTTTTTTTTTTTTTTTTTTTTTATTTCTGTCACAAGCAACGAATTGGATCATCATATTATGAAAGTGCATTAACCCTATTTACTGAATTATGAATTCATGAAGATTTATCTTCTAAAGCCATTTTCGAGAATTTTTGAAACTACATTAGGAGATTTATATAAACATTTAATAAATTTTAGAGGGAATTTAGAAGAATTGAAGAATATGGAAGGATTAATTAAATTTGAGTTTATAAGGACTTCTTGCAATATTTATAAACCCACTCAAATCTTTTACTTTAAATACTTTTTTTTTTTTAGTATTTTATAGAATTATGAAATGTACAAATAGAACTTACGTATGTTGACATGTTACGTATGTTGACAAATACTCTACTTAAATAGATTCTTACAGTAGAAATATTGAAATTTTTCTGAATTAAAAAATCCCCCCCCCCCCTCCCAACGCCAAGAGAGCTGAAAAGATGCAAAGGCAAAATAAATCATCCTTTTAAAAATATTTTGTTTTGTTTAACCAATAATGCTTTTGGAACAAGATAAAGTAATGCATCTATAACTCATTCTAAACTGTATTACTACTAATCGATGTATTAAATGAATTTTATAAAAAAATATTTTAATGTTATTTGTAAGAACCATCATTAGATAAAGAATTAAATCATCTCCATCTTATAACAACATTTAGTTTAAAAAGCTTATTTTTGTAAAAACGCCGGTCATTTGAACAAAAAAGATAATTTTGTTACCATTTTTTTTTTAAAGTTTTGGAGCTTGAAAAAATATTTAATCATTGAAAATTATACTTTTATTTTGTATAAACCTTTACAAAAAAAAATAAATAAATAAATAAATAAAAATAAACAATTACGTTCTTAAAAAAGCACGAAATCGGTCGAATAGTTCTCGAGAAAAATGGTCACCCAGTTTGTAAAACAGGGTTTCGATAAAACAAGTGTAAAGTTTTACCATACAATTACGTTCAACGAGCAGCGTTACGTTTAAAGAGCAAAAAATGTTGTAAGGAATTGGGATATCACAAAACCTATTTATGTCCACATTGTGCACAATTGAGGGATGAAAAAAATGCAAGAAAAGAAAAATCGAAAAAATAGTTCTGTATACTCGAGGTTACTGATATCAATAGGCTGCTTTCCATTATTACATACTAAGTACACACCAAATTTTAAGTCTCTATCTCATTTTGTTCCGTAGGTAGAGCGATTACATATAGAGGCATAGCCAGGAGAGATCGCCCACAAAGAGATTCGACGGGGAGGAGTACAGTGTGCGTACAGCGACTCTAGGTTGTTGCCAGTTACAGCAGCATTAGGGCAGTATCTACATGAATGTGCACATTGATTTTTCCGAGCATCTTGGATAAAGCATTGCTATTTTTTTTTTTGTTGTTGTTGCTGTTATTCAAAGTAATTGCTTGAATTATAATAACTGTTCGTCAGAATTTTTATAGAATGTCAGTAGTACAAATTATTTTGAACTTAAACGATTTATTATAAGATACTAACCTAGACTAAGAATGCGAACACCAGAAATTCATTTTAAAAGTGGCCATGATTAAATAAAAGGCCGCGTAATCTCTCCTACCAAAACAGGAGAGTTTGCGCATCTTCTACTTAAGGGAGATGGCGCATTTCCCCGAAAGTTTCAGTGCTGGGAGAGATTACGCAGCTTACTGGTAAATTTGCATGAATTTCAAATTATGCATAAAATATATGACTGAATCGATTTAGAAATAATTTTGGAAAAACACATAATTATCGAAATTAAATTTGGCAACAAATTAATTTTAAAAAACAATTTTTGCAGATAAAAATTTTGTTAATAAATTAATAATATAGTTGTTATTAAATTAATTTTATGTAATTATTTTTGCTAATGAATTAATAATATATTTGTTAATAAATTAATTAAATATTTATATATATATATATATATATTTAACTTATGAACAATTAATTTGCCAATAAATTAATTTTGCTAACTAAAATAAATTTGCTACTAATACCTACAATGTTTAAGAAAAGCTTTCACCCATTCCAAGTAGTATAATTCCATCGAAATCACAAATGAAACAGAGTACAACTAATGTTACTGATCCACAAAATATACATGAAAAAAGATATAAAAGAATGCCGCTACAAAAGAACTGCTAAAAATAAGATGTTTCCAGAAAAAGTGGGATAAAAAAAAACTGACGGAAAAAAACGAAGGTCAGTGAGGATGAGTGCATTGAATGTCTGGAAATGTACCAAGAGAAAACTTCGACCAGTGACTGAATTCAGTGTATTGGTTGTTGCAGGTGATTGTAGGAAAGTTGAATGGTTTACAACAATAAGTGCATCTATTGCGGACGACAACAACTTCGGTTAGCAAACAAATTCATTGAAACTGTGGAAATGAAAAGAAAGTAATTTTCAAGTTAAACATGTTATCAAGTAGACTAATGTTATTTTGTAAACTTAGTAGAGCTTGCTTTTTCCGATATTTTAATCTTCTTCTTAAATTAAAAATTTTCAAATGTTGTTAAAATTCTTTCTTTTTTATTATATAAACATCAGGTTGAAATATTCACTCCTAACACAATAATATTTACACACAAAAGCCTTACACGATGTCATTTAAGTGTAATTATTATTGTTAACAATTTGATTGAATTTATTATTAATAACTATCTCTTCTACCTATGTGCGCAATCTTGCCAACCCTGTAAGGAGAAATTGCACAAAATAGTTTTCTTGGTTTTATTACTGCTGTTCTATTAAATTACAACATAACAACAAAATAACAATGGAAATGCATAAAAAACAAATGAAATGAAAATTATTCAGGCATAGTTTATCAAAAAACTAATATTTAGATTTTTTTATTAATATTCTTTTCAAATATGCGTAGACTCTCCTAGTTTTGCCTTACACAGACAAAGGGACAGATGAACGGCAATTTTTTTTCTAAAAATATATTTTTCGGAATCTCTAGTGTCTGAAACCTGTAAATACGTCAAAATATCTTTTTTGATTTTTAAAATGATTACAAGACTTACCCCACACTATGATGGGTAAGTAAAAAGCGAAAATTTCAAAGCATGATGAGATTGGCTGGCAATTTTCAAAGCTTTAGCTCTATAAACAAAATTAAATTTTGTATTACAGATACACATTTCCCAAACTATTAATCTAAATATCTGGAACTAGAAATTAAAACATTTTCGTTGCAGACTTCTTCTTTACGAATATTAATCTCTATAGATTCTCTTATGGGGGATTTTAGAGGGTTAGAATATCTTGAAATAATTTTAACGTTTCCGAAATCAACTTTTGAAAAATTACCTTTACAAGATAATTTAGATAAAGATGTGGATTGTTTATTAACTTAATATTAAATTTGACAGCGTAAGTTCAGGTTTTGTTATAACATCAGAATTTCACAAAATGCTTTAACTAAAATCTACGTCATTTTACTAAGTATAGTCTATGAATAAAAAAAGAAGGAGTTCGGAAGTAATGAAAAACCAGAGATAATTTTTAAAAAATATATGAAATTAGTGATTTTTTTCCCTTATGTGAGATCTCGCATTAAAAATTAAGCCACGAATGTCACACAAAAACATATTTTGTGTATTAATAATTAATTTGTTTTCTACAAAAACTACATTTAACTTCTTTTTTTAATGTAGTTCACAAAAAGTGTACTTCAATGCATACTTAACATAAAATAATCTTGTGATCTACTCTATGTGAAGTCATCATTTAGTTAGATAAAGATTTACTGAATAATACGGCGGAGTATTTTAAAATGCACCATAAAACTTAATGGTAAGTCAAAATTCGTTTTGCTAAAAATGAACTTGGCTTTGCGCCCATTTTATCTTTTAACTGTTTCTTTTTAGCTTGACAAAAGCTAGGATAGAGTAAAGTTATATCATGAAATTATGCGAGAGTCAGTACGATGTTAAATGTTTATGTTTAATGACATCGTTTCAGTGACAATTATGTAAAATATTCTTTCTTTATTTTACGCCCATTTATCTCTCAAAATATTCATTATTTTTAATGAGACTATGCTGCAGTAGAATTCGCATTGTTTTTTGCTGTTAATTTCACTGCTATAAAAATAAAAGTTACTAATATTCTATTTACTCCCCGATGCACACGTTCATTTGTAGGAACTTGCTTAATAATACATGGCAATAATTAAAAAACTATAATAATTTAGGATGCTTTTTTTAGCCAGTTTGTACGTAGCCAATATTAAAATAAGTATATACTGTTTTCTTATATTGTTATATTTAATCATTGTTTTATTATTAAAAATTGCGAATGTATTTCTTTTTCGAATATTGAAATATTTAGAAAAATAAATTTCAGTTTTCTTGAATCTTATATTTGTTTTCCTGTTTTCCGTTTGTTTATAATATTTATAAGATAACTTTTAAAAAGAGAGGACGATCGCATCTTTTGTTTAGAGATAAAATAAGACATTTTTTTATTAATCTACAAAATATAATATAACCACCAAAGAAAATTTAGAATAACCATATTACACATAATTCTGAAAAAGCATTCTGTCTTTCGAAATCTCAGTAAACAATTTATTTTAAAGAATTAAAGGAGCATTTATAAATACTGAATTTCTTTTGGTGCCTCTGATTTTCGGAAACAATTCTGATGTTGGTGTTATATATGACGGCCAATTATCTACAAAAGGTGTATACGCTCGTCGGGGATGCCCTCCGTGGGGGTCTTTCCAAATCCTTTTTTTACGTAAGGATATCCAAGGTTCGAAGAAAACCACGAAAAAATTCGAACGATTAGGCCGTAGGGCGCGATTGTGTTTGAACGCAGCACCTCTCGTCTATCAGCTTTGAGAGAAGAATCTCTCGGCACTGGCGGGGCCGTAAACGTTTCAGAGTTATATCAATAGCGTATTAATCAGTTTTCTGAAACAGGAATATTGGTTTTTGGGATGTTATCAATTATCAAAGTTGTAATCAACCCAGTAACAAGAAAAGTGCCATTGTCAATATGGTTATAGGGGAAAAATATATCGTCGTTCAAATGCAATCATAGTACTTTTCTTTTTTTTTAGAAATAAGTAATAAACCATATTATCGCTAAGATTATTCCTTAATCAATAATAAAATTTGAAAACTGATATGAGAGTTTCACTAAAAATGAACTTGGCTCTGTGCCCATTTCCTTTTTCAACTGCTTATTTTTTTAGCTTTACAGAAGCTAGGATAAAATAAAGTTATATCATGAAATTATACCTGACTCACTACGATGTTAAATGTTTATGTTTAATGACATTGTTTCAGTGACAATTATGTAAAATATTCTTTTTTTTATTTTAGACCCACTTATCTCTCACAATATTCATTATTTTTAATGAGACTTTGCTACAGTAGAATTCTCATTGTTTTTTGCTGTTAATTTCACCGCTATAAAAATAAAACTTACTAATATCCTAATTACTCCCCGATGCACATATTTATTTGCTGGAACTTGCTTAATAATGCATGGCAATAATTAAAAAGCTATAACTATTTAGAATGCTTTTTTTAGTCAGTTGGTACGTAGTCGTTATGAAAATGAGTATATACTGTTTTCTTGGTTATTTTTCGTCAAACTTATTATTGTAATCGGGTAATGCATTTATAAAAAAAATAGATTTAAACATTATTTTATTATAAACTATGTATAAAAATCATTTCAAAATATCAAAATACTCATTAATTTCTATAAGTGATAAACATAAATTTTAAAACGGCAAAATACCTTTATTTATTTACATTTCGACATCTTTCATTGCATTAGAAGGCAACATTCTTAAGAAAATAAAATTGATAAAAATATTTTCGCAAAAATTAAAATTGAAAATGTAGTAAACGAAAACCAAAATCACGTGAACAGAAGCATTATGAATTAATTCCAACATTAAAAATGGAAATTTGTGAACATGAATTATTTATATTATTATTTCATTATCCTGAAAAGCATGGCTTTCCAAATTTTAGGGACCTCCATGGAGGTTGAATCATTGCAAAAACTTCCATCAGAGAATCAATAGAGATCTTCTTACGCAATGGAAATATTTGCAATGATTCAGCCTCCATGGAGGTCACTAAAATTTGGAAATACATTCTGTTCAGCATAATGAAATAATAATATAAAAAAATTCACTTTCACAAATTTTCATATTAATATCACAGTTAATTTCCTTATGCTTCTGTTCATGTGATTTTGGTTTTTGTTTTTGTTTACTAGATTTTCAATTTTAATTTTTGCGAAACAATTTTATCATTTTATTTTCTTGAGAATGATGCTGTCTGATGCAATGAAACATGTCGAAATGTAAATAAATAAAGGTATTTTGCCTTTTTAAAATTTATGTTTATCACTTATAGCAATGAATGAGTACTTTGATTATTTTATTATTAAGAAAAACGAATGTATTTCTATTTCGATTATTGAATTATAAAAAAAAAAACAAAAAAAAAAAAAAAAAAAAAAGATTTAGATTTCATGAATCTTAAATTTGTTTTCCTGTTTTCCACTTGTTTATACTTTTTATAAGACAACTTGAAAAAGAGAGGATGAGCGCATCTTTTTATCCACTTTAAAAGAAAACAATTGTTTATTAATCTACAAAAATATAATATAACCACAGAGGAAAATTTAGAATAACCATATTACACATAATTCCGAAAAGCATTCTGTCTTTCGAAAACTCAGAAAACAATTTATTTTCGAGATTTAAAGAAGCATTTATAAATACTGAATTTCTATTGGTACCACTGATTTTCCGAAACTTTTCAGGTGTTGGTGTTATGCATGACGGTTGGTAATCTACACAAGATGTATAGGCCCGAATGGAGTGACCTCCGTGGCGGTCTTTCTAAACCCTTATTTACGCAAGGATATCCAAGGTTCTTAAATAAAACACGAAAAAAATCGATCAGTTAGGTCAAAGGGCGCGATTGGATCTAAACGCTCCCGTCTGCTAGCTTTGAGACACTCTCAGAAGTAAAACTTTTAACGATTCAGCAATCCTTGAGTTGTATTTCGTTATTTATGACAATCATTTCATATCAAAATCAGGTGATTTTTAACGAAATGGAAACTCTCAAATATTTGACAAAACACCTTCTCACTCACGGCCAGATTCAATGCATTTTAAGGAAACAGTTGCAGTAGCTGTTTGCCGAGGGGCACGCACTGTACTTCATTAAATCCCACGATTTTAGTAAGCAGATATATGCTTTTTTATATTATTCCTGTTACAATTTATTTAAAAAAAAAAAACTTTTCAGGGAATATTGATATATAGATAGCTATTGTTTCTGCATTAGTTTTTTTTTTTTTTTTTTTTTTTTTTTTTTTTTTTTTTTTTAATCTTTTAAAGTGTTTAGGAATATTCATTATTATTTTATTTGACTGTTGTTGGTTATGGTTTAATTCGAAAATCAGAAATTTCCTATGTTTTACAATATTATTCAAAAAGAAAATTTGTTCAGCAAAATTTCAAAATTCCGACAGCTCTTTTTCATTTAAGAAATATATTCATATAACAATCAAATTAAAAATATGAATAATTGATCCTTCTCCAACCTATAAACTGTCTTCCCTAATATATGCACTTCAAAATTTGTTATTTTTGAAAAATAAATTAACCAGACCATATTCGAATAATTCATTGAGCAAAGACAATTTCTCTAATAAATTGTATTAATCGAGCCATATTCTAATTATTCATTAACCATAGGAAAACTATAATAATAAATTAGCCTTATTAATGAAAACATGCAGGAATTATAACAGCACCGATAAAATTACAATCTGACTTATAAAAATACAAATACACAACAGAATCCACTACCAGCATCTAAAATAACACTTACGAAAGTCCCCAACAGCACGATCGGACGAGCAATAGACTCCCACACTGGAGGCCGTGGGTTCAAATCACAGCGAAGGAAAATATAAGAGAAATAACTTTTTCTCCTGTCGATAAATACAGATGTTTTTAAAATGTCCAATTGATGGCACCACCCGCAATTACTTTTCACTTTTTCAACAAGAATTTTTGGTGAAATTTGTATATTTAAACAAGCGTTAGTAAGTAATTTCCTCAATTTGACGAAATATTCGCTCGTAACATTTCGCAGGAAACGGTTTCGTCAAAAACAAAGAAAACTTCGTAAAATCTGAGTATTCATTTCTGAGTGTGGAGCAGAACCTCTCGACCACTGGTGGGGCCGGAAACGTTTCAGAGCAATTTCAATAGTGTATTAATCAGTTTTCTGAAACAGGAATATTGGTTTTTGGGATGTTATCAATTATCAAAGTTGTAATCTGCCCAGTAACAAGAAAAGTGATGTTGTCAATAAGGTTATCGGGGAGAAATATGTCGTCGTTCAAAAGTAAACATTAAGCCTTTTTTAGAAATAAGTAAAAAACCATATTATCTCTAAGATTATTCCTTAACCAAAAATAAAATTTGAAAATTGATGCTAGAGTTTCGTAAAAATTAAATTGGCTATGTGCCCATTTTATCTTTCAACTGCTTATTTTTTGCTTGACCAAAGCTAGGATAAAGTAAAGTTATATCATGAAATTATGCGAGACTCACTACGATGTTAAATGTTTATATTTAATGACATCGTTTCAGTGACAATTATGAAAATATTCCTTCTTTATTTTAGGCCCACTTATCTCTCAAAATATTCATTATTTTTAATGAGACTTTTCTGCAGTAGAAATCTCATTGTTTTTTGCTGTTAATTTCACTGCTATAAAAATAAAACTTAATAATATTCCAGTTACTCCCCGATGCACACGATAATTTTAGAAACTTGTTTAATAATATATGCAATAATTAAAACTTATAATCATTTAGAATGCTTTTTTTTATTCAGTTGGTACATGGCTATTTTGAAAAAGAGTGTAAACTGTTTTGGGGTAATTTTCATCAGACTTATTATATTAATCGGATCATGCTTAAAAAAAATATACTTAAACATAATTTTATTATCCAAGCTAAGCTAATAATTGCTAAAAGTGATAAAAAAAATTTAAAAGCAACATAAAAATCTTTATTCATATCTATGCCTTTTAAATGTATTTTTTACCACTTTTAGAAATTATTTGTTTGCTTGGACGGTTTTAAGTGATTTTCATACTTAATTAAATTATTTTATTTTTAAAAAGAAAGCTAATGTTCGATTATTAAACTATTAAACAAATAAATTTTAGATTTCATGAATCTATACTTGCTTTCGTGTTTTCTACTTCTTTATAATATTATAAAATAACTTTAACTGGGTGGGATACCTTTAAACCTTCAAAATTTTCGAAAATTTTTAATGCATATTTTGATTCCGTAATCATTGCAATACGCAAAAAACCGCAACAATATGCAAAACACCGCATTAAAAAATCCCCATTAGTTTACTGATTATGGCAGTTTTTTAAGATTTAGAGTACATAGGATTTAGAGTACATTAAGAGTACATAGGATAATTAAACTTCGCGTTGCGTTTATTCAAAACGATGAATTTTGGTCTTGCGCGCAGTGTTACTAAAAAAACTATGCATGGCAAACAAAAGAAATTTTTACCACATATTCATTTCTGTATCATCTACAACTTAAAACCAGAAAAAGGTAAGATTTCATTTTTTTTTTCCTGTTTTTGTGCTTTGAAAATATTTTTTAAAAAGTGGTTTTTATTTTTATTTTTTGCTAATTTTTTAATTTATTCAATATTTTTTACAAAAATTCTGGTTTTAATATCAAGGTAACACTATTATTTATTTATTTTCATCAAAATGTCCTCTTTAATTGCATATGTTTAGATTTTATCATGTGCGCAAATTTTTTTCTCTTATTGTCATATATTTTTAAACTTATCATTTCAATATTTATTTATTAATTTACAAGTATATATATATATATTTTAAATATAATTTAAATATGAGCTTTATATTTAAATGAAGTTTGATTTTTATTTTTGACTTATTACACAATTTTTGAAACTTGGAACATAGTGATACTTTTTCAACGTGTTCAAAGGTATGCTAGCTCATTAAACAAACAGGATGAGCGCCTCATTTGTTTCCCTGTAAAAGTTCACAAATATTTCAAAATCTACGAAAATATGATATAACCACCGGCGATTATTTAAGGCAACCGTAGCCAAATTGCACATGATTTCGAAAAGCGTTCTTTATCTGTAGAAATCTCAGAAAACAATTTATTTTCGAAATTTAAAGAAGCACTCACAAACGGAGAGTTGCTTTGGTATCACTGTGTTTCTGAAATGTTCGCGATTAATTTTAACAGTATATAAATCAGTTTTCTCAATCAGGATTATCCGTTTTTTGTATGCTACCAATTCTGAATGTTGCAGTCTACCCAGTAACAAGAAAAGTGAAACGTAAACATTTGACTTATTTTTAGAAGTAAATACAAAACCATAATTCGCTCGCTAAAAATGAACTTGGCTTTGCGACCATTTTATCTTTTAACTGCTTATTTTTAGCTTAACAAAAGCTAGGATTAACTAAAATTATATCATGAAGTTATGCAAGAGTTACTGCGATGTTGAATGCTTATGTTTGATGACATAGTTTGAGTGACAATGATGTAAAATATTCTTTCTTTATTTTAGGCCCATTTACCTCTCAAAATATTCATTATTTTTAATGACGTCATGTTGCAGTAGAATTCAATTGTTTTTTGCTGTTATTTCACTGCTAGAAAAATAAACCTTACTAATATTCTAGTTACTCCCCGATGCACACGTTCTTTTGAGGAACTTGCTTAATAATACATGCAAAAATTAAAAAGCTATAATCATTTAGAATGCTTTGTTTTATTCAGTTGGTACATGGCCATTTTGAAAAAGAGTATAAACTGTTTTTGGGTTATTTTTCATCAGACTTATTATATTAATCAAATCATACTAAAATATATATATATATATATGTTACGAAACAATTTAATGGGTGTAGATGAAATATCACATCGTGTTTATTACGTATTACTGGAGTCATACCACATTTCAATCAGCCGTTGGTGATGTTGTAAGCAATCCTACCACTTAGCACAAGCATTGCTAGCGGAGGTATCAACTCTATGAAAATATAGCAGCTGTAGAGCGATGATAATATTGGTATAGTCCAATCAAACACTTATTATTTCATTATGAAAACAACGCAGCGTGAGTGGCGAAAAAAGGCGTATGAAGAAATATGGGGTTTTTCCAATTAAACACATGGAAACGTAGTCATAGAACAACTGTTTATTCCATCAGAACATACCAACACTGAACAATTCCCGCAGATGAGAAAGCAGAGCATTCCACTAGAGCATAACTAGTTACTCATGCTAAATAGATGTTAATTTACGAAAGGAATATTCCACATGGCTAAGGACACCGGGTAACAGGTTATGTAAACAATCACAGCACAAAAATCTCTCGTTCTGAGGTCATGCTCTCGCTATTTATGAGAATGCGCGGAGGAATTCAAATTGAAATGAAAACTTCAAGCTAAACCAACGAAAATCACGAACGAGCCTCGAAGTGAAACTGGGATCCGACACTCAGCCAATGGAGAGCGATCAAGAAACGTCACAGGAAAGAATCCCAGCGCCGCTAATGGAATGATTTCGATGTGAAAAGGCTGGTGCCTCGCGGGCGGGAAAATGAGATGAAGTAGAATAAAAAAGTAAAAATGGCTTTGATAAATATTCGAAAAATAAGTAACTGCGTTCAGAACTTTACAGTTTGGTAGATGATAAAAATTAATGAAGGGATTCAAAGTTTAGATTACGTTTTGGAATAAATGTATTATTAAGATACGCGTTTTAAAAATATAGGAATTTAGTTAGAAATAAATAATAGAGCGTATTAAAAAAAGGAAATAATGAATAGGCCGCCAATTTAGAATAATTTAAATGAATAGTAAAAGTAAAAATTTTTATATAACAATATCCCCCCTCACTAAAAACCGGTGAACTGGTGGCTCCGTGACCCACAAGTTCATTGGGGAAAAGCATGAACTCGGATTATAATAGTGTTACCGGGTAGTCTGAAATTTTTTTCTAATTCTGTCAAAAACCAAATCAATAAGTTACTGCTTAAACGCGAAACTGTGGGGATTGTTTTTTTTTATTACAAAGATATTATAAATATTTCTCCAACATGTAGTAAATTATATTCTAAATAATCTCCTCTTGTTTTACTAACAACTTATTACTTACAATATTAACAGATATTGACAATATTAGAATTGTTTAGGAGTTTTCTTAGGAATTTACATTCTTTCCACATCACGATTAAACATTAGTTTAATCTCTATAACTTAAACTCCATAACGTAGAAATTTTCCATACAATTCACAAGTCATATAAATAAAAGGAAAAACATGAATATAATAAATTTAAAATTTATGTACAAAAATGGTCAAAATGTTTCAGCCAGGATTATATATCCATCTCTGACCATGGGTCAAAAGAGACGATATTTACTTCACTATCACTCATTTTATCACTAGAGTTTTTAACAAATCCCGATCGCATTAACATAAAAGAAGAGGGACAATTCATTATACATGTATTCATTGTATAATCATAATAAATACTGTAAAAAAAACTTTAAATAAAATAACAAATATAAATATTTTCTTTTCTAATAAATAATAACAATAATACATCAAATGTAAATAAAGAAATATGGTGAAATATAAAATAAACAAATAAATAAATAATAAATCTTTCAAAACTTACGACCTTGGGTTCTTTACAGATATCGTACTTTTCTTTCTTTCCTATAATTTTTATTAAAAGAAAACAAAATGATTTTCTTCTATATAGACGCACATTCAGGTAAAGATGCAGAATATCAAATCGTCGTTACCAGGTGTCATCGAAGTTTCGATTGATTTCACAATCGGAGGGACACTGTTTTATTGAAGGTCTTCTTTTAGAAGTGTAAAGTAGAGTAGGTCGACATTATCCTACGCCGACTTCTTGTTACGAAACAATTTAATGGGTGTAGTTGAAATATCACATCGTGCTTATTACGTATTACTGGAGTCATACCACATTTTAATCAGCCGTTGGTGATGTTGTAAGCAATCCTACCACTTAGCACAAGCATTGCTAGCGGAGGTATCAACTCTATGAAAATATAGCAGCTGTAGAGCGAATGTTAATATTTGTAGAGTCCAATCAAACACTTATTATTTCATTATGAAAACAAGGCAGCGTGTGTGGCGAAAAAAGGCGTATGAAGAAATATGGGGTTTTCCCAATTAAACACATGGAAACGTAGTCATAGAACAACTGTTTATTCCATCAGAACATACCAACACTGAACAATTCCCGCAGATGAGAAAGCAGAGCATTCCACTAGAGCATAACTAGTTACTCATGCTAAATAGATGTTAATTTACGAAAGGAATATTCCACATGGCTAAGGACACCGGGTAACAGGTTATGTAAACAATCACAGCACAAAAATCTCTCGTTCTGAGGTCATGCTCTCGCTATTTATGAGAATGCGCGGAGGAATTCAAATTGAAATGAAAACTTCAAGCTAAACCAACGAAAATCACGAACGAGCCTCGAAGTGAAACTGGGATCCGACACTCAGCCAATGGAGAGCGATCAAGAAACGTCACAGGAAAGAATCCCAGCGCCGCTAATGGAATGATTTCGATGTGAAAAGGCTGGTGCCTCGCGGGCGGGAAAATGAGATGAAGTAGAATAAAAAAGTAAAAATGGCTTTGATAAATATTCGAAAAATAAGTAACTGCGTTCAGAACTTTACAGTTTGGTAGATGATAAAAATTAATGAAGGGATTCAAAGTTTAGATTACGTTTTGGAATAAATGTATTATTAAGATACGCGTTTTAAAAATATAGGAATTTAGTTAGAAATAAATAATAGAGCGTATTAAAAAAAGGAAATAATGAATAGGCCGCCAATTTAGAATAATTTAAATGAATAGTAAAAGTAAAAATTTTTATATAACAATATCCCCCCTCACTAAAAACCGGTGAACTGGTGGCTCCGTGACCCACAAGTTCATTGGGGAAAAGCATGAACTCGGATTATAATAGTGTTACCGGGTAGTCTGAAATTTTTTTCTAATTCTGTCAAAAACCAAATCAATAAGTTACTGCTTAAACGCGAAACTGTGGGGATTGTTTTTTTTATTACAAAGATATTATAAATATTTCTCCAACATGTAGTAAATTATATTCTAAATAATCTCCTCTTGTTTTACTAACAACTTATTACTTACAATATTAACAGATATTGACAATATTAGAATTGTTTAGGAGTTTTCTTAGGAATTTACATTCTTTCCACATCACGATTAAACATTAGTTTAATCTCTATAACTTAAACTCCATAACGTAGAAATTTTCCATACAATTCACAAGTCATATAAATAAAAGGAAAAACATGAATATAATAAATTTAAAATTTATGTACAAAAATGGTCAAAATGTTTCAGCCAGGATTATATATCCATCTCTGACCATGGGTCAAAAGAGACGATATTTACTTCACTATCACTCATTTTATCACTAGAGTTTTTAACAAATCCCGATCGCATTAACATAAAAGAAGAGGGACAATTCATTATACATGTATTCATTGTATAATCATAATAAATACTGTAAAAAAACTTTAAATAAAATAACAAATATAAATATTTTCTTTTCTAATAAATAATAACAATAATACATCAAATGTAAATAAAGAAATATGGTGAAATATAAAATAAACAAATAAATAAATAATAAATCTTTCAAAACTTACGACCTTGGGTTCTTTACAGATATCGTACTTTTCTTTCTTTCCTATAATTTTTATTAAAAGAAAACAAAATGATTTTCTTCTATATAGACGCACATTCAGGTAAAGATGCAGAATATCAAATCGTCGTTACCAGGTGTCATCGAAGTTTCGATTGATTTCACAATCGGAGGGACACTGTTTTATTGAAGGTCTTCTTTTAGAAGTGTAAAGTAGAGTAGGTCGACATTATCCTACGCCGACTTCTTGTTACGAAACAATTTAATGGGTGTAGTTGAAATATCACATCGTGCTTATTACGTATTACTGGAGTCATACCACATTTTAATCAGCCGTTGGTGATGTTGTAAGCAATCCTACCACTTAGCACAAGCATTGCTAGCGGAGGTATCAACTCTATGAAAATATAGCAGCTGTAGAGCGAATGTTAATATTTGTAGAGTCCAATCAAACACTTATTATTTCATTATGAAAACAAGGCAGCGTGTGTGGCGAAAAAAGGCGTATGAAGAAATATGGGGTTTTCCCAATTAAACACATGGAAACGTAGTCATAGAACAACTGTTTATTCCATCAGAACATACCAACACTGAACAATTCCCGCAGATGAGAAAGCAGAGCATTCCACTAGAGCATAACTAGTTACTCATGCTAAATAGATGTTAATTTACGAAAGGAATATTCCACATGGCTAAGGACACCGGGTAACAGGTTATGTAAACAATCACAGCACAAAAATCTCTCGTTCTGAGGTCATGCTCTCGCTATTTATGAGAATGCGCGGAGGAATTCAAATTGAAATGAAAACTTCAAGCTAAACCAACGAAAATCACGAACGAGCCTCGAAGTGAAACTGGGATCCGACACTCAGCCAATGGAGAGCGATCAAGAAACGTCACAGGAAAGAATCCCAGCGCCGCTAATGGAATGATTTCGATGTGAAAAGGCTGGTGCCTCGCGGGCGGGAAAATGAGATGAAGTAGAATAAAAAAGTAAAAATGGCTTTGATAAATATTCGAAAAATAAGTAACTGCGTTCAGAACTTTACAGTTTGGTAGATGATAAAAATTAATGAAGGGATTAAAAGTTTAGATTACGTTTTGGAATAAATGTATTATTAAGATACGCGTTTTAAAAATATAGGAATTTAGTTAGAAATAAATAATAGAGCGTATTAAAAAAAGGAAATAATGAATACGCCGGCAATTTAGAATAATTTAAATGAATAGTAAAAGTAAAAATTTTTATATAACAATATCCCCCCTCACTAAAAACCGGTGAACTGGTGGCTCCGTGACCCACAAGTTCATTGGGGAAAAGCATGAACTCGGATTATAATAGTGTTACCGGGTAGTCTGAAATTTTTTTTCTAATTCTGTCAAAAACCAAATCAATAAGTTACTGCTTAAACGCGAAACTGTGGGGATTGTTTTTTTTTTAATTACAAAGATAATATAAATATTTCTCCAACATGTAGTAAATTATATTCTAAATAATCTCCTCTTGTTTTACTAACAACTTATTACTTACAATATTAACAGATATTGACAATATTAGAATTGTTTAGGAGTTTTCTTAGGAATTTACATTCTTTCCACATCACGATTAAACATTAGTTTAATCTCTATAACTTAAACTCCATAACGTAGAAATTTTCCATACAATTCACAAGTCATATAAATAAAAGGAAAAACATGAATATAATAAATTTAAAATTTATGTACAAAAATGGTCAAAATGTTTCAGCCAGGATTATATATCCATCTCTGACCATGGGTCAAAAGAGACGATATTTACTTCACTATCACTCATTTTATCACTAGAGTTTTTAACAAATCCCGATCGCATTAACATAAAAGAAGAGGGACAATTCATTAATACATGGATTCATTGTATAATCATAATAAATACTGTAAATAAACTTTAAATAAATTAACAAATATAAATATTTTCTTTTCTAATAAATAATAACAATAATACATCAAATGTAAATAAAGAAATATGGTGAAATATAAAATAAACAAATAAATAAATAATAAATCTTTCAAAACTTACGACCTTGGGTTCTTTACAGATATCGTACTTTTCTTTCTTTCCTATAATTTTTATTAAAAGAAAACAAAATGATTTTCTTCTATATAGACGCACATTCAGGTAAAGATGCAGAATATCAAATCGTCGTTACCAGGTGTCATCGAAGTTTCGATTGATTTCACAATCGGAGGGACACTGTTTTATTGAAGGTCTTCTTTTAGAAGTGTAAAGTAGAGTAGGTCGACATTATCCTACGCCGACTTCTTGTTACGAAACAATTTAATGTGTGTAGTTGAAATATCACATCGTGCTTATTACGTATTACTGGAGTCATACCACATTTTAATCAGCCGTTGGTGATGTTGTAAGCAATCCTACCACTTAGCACAAGCATTGCTAGCGGAGGTATCAACTCTATGAAAATATAGCAGCTGTAGAGCGAATGTTAATATTTGTAGAGTCCAATCAAACACTTATTATTTCATTATGAAAACAAGGCAGCGTGTGTGGCGAAAAAAGGCGTATGAAGAAATATGGGGTTTTCCCAATTAAACACATGGAAACGTAGTCATAGAACAACTGTTTATTCCATCAGAACATACCAACACTGAACAATTCCCGCAGATGAGAAAGCAGAGCATTCCACTAGAGCATAACTAGTTACTCATGCTAAATAGATGTTAATTTACGAAAGGAATATTCCACATGGCTAAGGACACCGGGTAACAGGTTATGTAAACAATCACAGCACAAAAATCTCTCGTTCTGAGGTCATGCTCTCGCTATTTATGAGAATGCGCGGAGGAATTCAAATTGAAATGAAAACTTCAAGCTAAACCAACGAAAATCACGAACGAGCCTCGAAGTGAAACTGGGATCCGACACTCAGCCAATGGAGAGCGATCAAGAAACGTCACAGGAAAGAATCCCAGCGCCGCTAATGGAATGATTTCGATGTGAAAAGGCTGGTGCCTCGCGGGCGGGAAAATGAGATGAAGTAGAATAAAAAAGTAAAAATGGCTTTGATAAATATTCGAAAAATAAGTAACTGCGTTCAGAACTTTACAGTTTGGTAGATGATAAAAATTAATGAAGGGATTAAAAGTTTAGATTACGTTTTGGAATAAATGTATTATTAAGATACGCGTTTTAAAAATATAGGAATTTAGTTAGAAATAAATAATAGAGCGTATTAAAAAAAGGAAATAATGAATACGCCGGCAATTTAGAATAATTTAAATGAATAGTAAAAGTAAAAATTTTTATATAACAATATCCCCCCTCACTAAAAACCGGTGAACTGGTGGCTCCGTGACCCACAAGTTCATTGGGGAAAAGCATGAACTCGGATTATAATAGTGTTACCGGGTAGTCTGAAATTTTTTTTCTAATTCTGTCAAAAACCAAATCAATAAGTTACTGCTTAAACGCGAAACTGTGGGGATTGTTTTTTTTTTAATTACAAAGATAATATAAATATTTCTCCAACATGTAGTAAATTATATTCTAAATAATCTCCTCTTGTTTTACTAACAACTTATTACTTACAATATTAACAGATATTGACAATATTAGAATTGTTTAGGAGTTTTCTTAGGAATTTACATTCTTTCCACATCACGATTAAACATTAGTTTAATCTCTATAACTTAAACTCCATAACGTAGAAATTTTCCATACAATTCACAAGTCATATAAATAAAAGGAAAAACATGAATATAATAAATTTAAAATTTATGTACAAAAATGGTCAAAATGTTTCAGCCAGGATTATATATCCATCTCTGACCATGGGTCAAAAGAGACGATATTTACTTCACTATCACTCATTTTATCACTAGAGTTTTTAACAAATCCCGATCGCATTAACATAAAAGAAGAGGGACAATTCATTAATACATGGATTCATTGTATAATCATAATAAATACTGTAAATAAACTTTAAATAAATTAACAAATATAAATATTTTCTTTTCTAATAAATAATAACAATAATACATCAAATGTAAATAAAGAAATATGGTGAAATATAAAATAAACAAATAAATAAATAATAAATCTTTCAAAACTTACGACCTTGGGTTCTTTACAGATATCGTACTTTTCTTTCTTTCCTATAATTTTTATTAAAAGAAAACAAAATGATTTTCTTCTATATAGACGCACATTCAGGTAAAGATGCAGAATATCAAATCGTCGTTACCAGGTGTCATCGAAGTTTCGATTGATTTCACAATCGGAGGGACACTGTTTTATTGAAGGTCTTCTTTTAGAAGTGTAAAGTAGAGTAGGTCGACATTATCCTACGCCGACTTCTTGTTACGAAACAATTTAATGGGTGTAGTTGAAATATCACATCGTGCTTATTACGTATTACTGGAGTCATACCACATTTTAATCAGCCGTTGGTGATGTTGTAAGCAATCCTACCACTTAGCACAAGCATTGCTAGCGGAGGTATCAACTCTATGAAAATATAGCAGCTGTAGAGCGAATGTTAATATTTGTAGAGTCCAATCAAACACTTATTATTTCATTATGAAAACAAGGCAGCGTGTGTGGCGAAAAAAGGCGTATGAAGAAATATGGGGTTTTCCCAATTAAACACATGGAAACGTAGTCATAGAACAACTGTTTATTCCATCAGAACATACCAACACTGAACAATTCCCGCAGATGAGAAAGCAGAGCATTCCACTAGAGCATAACTAGTTACTCATGCTAAATAGATGTTAATTTACGAAAGGAATATTCCACATGGCTAAGGACACCGGGTAACAGGTTATGTAAACAATCACAGCACAAAAATCTCTCGTTCTGAGGTCATGCTCTCGCTATTTATGAGAATGCGCGGAGGAATTCAAATTGAAATGAAAACTTCAAGCTAAACCAACGAAAATCACGAACGAGCCTCGAAGTGAAACTGGGATCCGACACTCAGCCAATGGAGAGCGATCAAGAAACGTCACAGGAAAGAATCCCAGCGCCGCTAATGGAATGATTTCGATGTGAAAAGGCTGGTGCCTCGCGGGCGGGAAAATGAGATGAAGTAGAATAAAAAAGTAAAAATGGCTTTGATAAATATTCGAAAAATAAGTAACTGCGTTCAGAACTTTACAGTTTGGTAGATGATAAAAATTAATGAAGGGATTAAAAGTTTAGATTACGTTTTGGAATAAATGTATTATTAAGATACGCGTTTTAAAAATATAGGAATTTAGTTAGAAATAAATAATAGAGCGTATTAAAAGAAAGGAAATAATGAATAGGCCGGCAATTTAGAATAATTTAAATGAATAGTAAAAGTATAAATTTTTATATAACATATATATACTTAAACGTTATTTTATTATCCAATCTTAGCTAATAATTGGTAAAAGTGATAAAAATTTAAATTTAAAACCAGTATAAATACCTTTAATCATATCTAAGACTTTTAAATGTTTTTTTAATCACTTTTAGCAGTTATTAGCTTTGTTAGGACGCTTTTAAGTGATTTTCATATATAATTAATTTATTTTATAATTCAATAGAAAGCTAATGTTCGATCATTGAAATATTAAAAATAAATAAATTTTAGATATCATGAATCTTATACTTACTTTCCTGTTTTCTGCTTGTTTATAATATTTATAAAATAACTTTAAACAAAGAGGATGAAAGCCTCATTCGTTACACTGTAAAAGAAGACAAATATTTCACAATCTGCGAAAATATAATATAACCACCAGCGAAAATTTAAGGCAACAGTAGCCAAATTGCATATGATTGCGAAAGCGTTCTTTGTCTTTAGAAATTTCAGGAAACAATTTCTTTCTAAGATTAAAAGAAGAATTCATAAAAGGAGAGTTGCTTTTAGTACGGCTGGTTTTCTGAATCGTTCCCGATTAATTGTAATTAATTTTAACAGTATGTAAATACGTTTTCTCAATCAGGAATATCAGTTCTTAGTACGCTGCCAATTCTCAATGTACAAGAAAAGTTAAACGTAAAACATTTGACTTATTTTTAGAAGTAAATAAAAATCCATATTTCGTTTCTCTTAAAATGAACTTTGTTTTGTTCACATTTTATCTTTCAACTGCTTATTTTTCGCTTGACAAAAGCTAGGATAAATTAAAGCTATATCATGAAATTATGCGAGACTCACTACGATGTTAAATGTTTATATTTAATGACATCGTTTCAGTGACAATTATGTAAAATATCCTTTCTTTATTTTAGGCCCACTTATCTCTCAAAATATTCATTATTTTTAATGAGACTTTGCTGTAGTAGAATTCTCATTGTTTTCTGCTGTTAATTTCACAGCTATAAAAATAAAATTTATTAATATTCTAGTTACTCCCAGATACACACGTTCCTTTGAGGAACTTGCTTAATGATACATGCAATAATTAAAAAGCTATAATCATTTAGAATGCTTTTTTTATTCAGTTGGTACATGGCCATTTCGAAAAAGAGTGTACACTGTTTTTGGGTTATTTTTCATCAGACTTATTATATTAATTGGATCATGCTTTAAAAAAAATATATACTTAAACATTATTTTATTATCCAAACTAAGCTAATAATTGGTAAAAGTGATTAAAGAAATTCATTTAAAAGCAATATAATTACCTTTTTTCAGATGTATGCCTTATAAATGTATTTTTTATCACTTTTAGCAATTACGCTTTTAAGTGATTTTCATATGTATTTAAATTATTTTATTGTTCAATAGAAAGCTAATATTCGATTATTGAAATATAAAAAAAAAATTTAGATTTCATTAATCTTATACTTACTTTCCTGTTTTCTGCTTGTGTATAGTATTTATAAAATAGCTTTAAACAGAGAGGATGAGTGCTCATTTTTTACACAGTAAAGGAAGACAAATATTTCATAATCTACGAAAATATAATATAACCACCAGCGAAAATTTAAGGCAACCGTAGCCAAATTGCACATGATTGCGAAAAGCGTTCTTTGTCTTTAGAAATCTCAGAAAACAATTTCTTTTATAGATTTAAAGAAGCCTTCACTAAAGGAGAGTTGCTTTTGGTACCACTGGTTTTCTGAAACGCTCCCGATTAGTTTTAACAATATACAGGCTGTCACAAACTTTAAGGCGAGGTAGTGGACATCACAAGGACTCAAATTTGCATAGCAACCCAGGGTCGGAAACGCTTTCCTAGCGCGGTAACCCCTGCACAAAACACAAGAAAGACAGGATACGAATAAGAGGAGAAAACATGTTTATTATCCTTAGTACATCAAAAAATTAAAAAGAAAGAATATTAAAGGGACAACGATCGTCATCAATGTAGGTGTTCGAAATTACGACCCCGGGTCGTGATGCATGAAAGCGCATCTCCGGCGTATGGAAGATCTAATGTTCTCGAAAATACTGGGAGTGCCCTGGACTTCCCCAGCAGCTGCTACGATGCGTGCAACAAGTTTCTCAACACTTTCCAGCATTGTCCCGGCATTTTTGCAGTACTAAAAATAATAAACATGTTTTCTCTCCCGGTTCGTGTCCTTTCTTTCTTGTGTTTTGTGTCGTCACTACCGCTACAGGAATGTGTTTCCGACACTGGGTTGCTATGCAAATCTGAATTCTTTTGATGTCCTCTACCTCCCCTTAAAGTTTGTCCCATATTTATAAAATACTTTAACTAGAGGTGATAATAACATCTTATGTTATACTGTAAAAGAAGACAAGTGTTTATTAATCTGCAAAAATATAATTTAACCACAGACGAAAATTTAGAATAACCCTATTACACATATTACACATAATTCCGAAAAGCGTTCGCTGTCTTTTGGAATCTCAGAAAACAATTTATTTTTGAGATTAATTATGAAACATAATATAACCACTGTCAGAAATTTACAGTAACTTAGCCATATTACAAATAATTCCGTACTAACGTATAATTGCATATTACACATAATTCTATAATAACTTTGTCTTTTGAAATCTCAGAAAACAATTTAGTTTCGATATTAAAAAAAAGTATTTGTAAAAACAGAGTTTCTTTCCGTGCCAGTGATTTTTGGAAACGTTACTGAATAGTTGTAACAGTATATTAATCAGTGTCCTGAAACAGGAATATCGCATTTAGGATGATATCGATTCTCAATATCGTAATCTGCCAAGAAACAAGAAAAGTGAAACCTAAACATTTGGCTTATTTTTAGAAGAAAGTAAAACCATATTAGCTCTAAGATTATTCCATACCAAATCATAAATTTTTAAAATTGACTTGTAAAAGACGTAGAAATATTTTCTTCAGTTTTCATTAAAGATTCATGAAGTGCACGTATAAGCTTGTAAATAAAGCGATTTGTTTTTCTGTTTTTCTGTTTCAGACGCATATACAGAGGTTCTTTATAATCGAAAAATAAAATGTTTCTGATTTTCTAGATTTTTAAAAAAATATTAATTTCGATATTCTAAACTCACATTTGCTGCAATATTTTCTACTACACTGGTGTCCAAAATTAAAGACCAATCACAAAATGCTAATTTTCAAGTACGCGAATACTCAAAAGGAAATAATATAATTAGAATAATTACTATCTCTACCACACAGATAGTCCATATAACATCTCATTCATGTTACACATGGTCACAAGTGTCACAGTCACTACGGTGAAGAAAAAAAAAATAGGAAATTCCATACATCTCATTATGAGTCTCAAATGATCGCTATATGTGACTCCACTGAGACGTCACTGTGACTGCTGCTTTGTGACGAGTCACCAGGTGACTTTACAATGTAGTTACATTGTGACTCTCAATTGACTGTCATCTGTAGACTCAATTTCAAAGTCATCGTGAACGCTGTATTGTGATAAGTTACCAAATAATGTCACATTAAAGTCACATGATGACTTTCATGTGACAGAGGGACTACTGTGAAATCACCATTGTGCTCTTTTGTGAAAAGTCACCATGTGACTATAATGTGATATTATTTGATGACTTATCATAGTGCATTGTTCACGATGACTTTGAAATTGAGTCTAAAAACGGCAGTCACATGAAAGTCACAGTGTAACTACATTGTAAAATCACCTGGTGACTCATCACAAAGCATGAGTCACATTGAAGTCTCAGTGGAGTCACATATAGTGATCATTTGAGACTCATAATGAGACGTGTGGAATTTTCTACTTTTTGTTTCACCGTAGTGACTGTGACACTTCTGACCATGTGTGACATGAATAAACTGCTATATGGACTAGCTGTGCAGTAGGGATAGTAATTATTTGAATTATATTATTTCCTTTTGAGTATTCGCTTACTTAAAAATTAGCATTTTGTGACTGGTGCTTAATTTTGGGCACCAGTGTATTTCATACAAAAATTGGAATTATCCAACATACCATAACAAATCTTCTATGTATGATTTCCTAGTTCAAAAAAAGTTTAAAATTTTTTAACCTTTTTTTAAACAATCTTTTAATATAACTTATTTATAACTACATAAATATTTCATTACACTATAAACAAGACAGAAAAAACTCATCCTTCAAGCATAGATTATGAAACAATTTCCAATATATTCAGAATAATTTAACAAAACTACAGCGTTTAATAAGTTCAAATATTATGTCTAACTCAAGCATATAGAAACGCATAACACATTTGAAAACCCAATTTCAACTGTTCCCATCGACAATCGGAAAATTATCCTAATTATTTGAGTAGCCCTGTATAGGATATATAGATTTGTATCTATTAAATACATGCATGCCAAAATTTAGTTCAGTTAAGAAATGCATATATATATTTATTAAAATTTCCCTTACAGCAATTTTCGCTAATAAGTAGAAGGTCACGTGAATTCTTTTGTGAAGCCCTGTATATAAGTTATAGAATTTATATAAGATTAGTTGAGGTAGCTGGAACCACGAGGTAACTGGGCCATAGGCTGTTTTATAAAAAACTGTTGGTGTTTTTTAAGTTTTAGATTTTGTGAACAATGCCCCTTAATCTCTACTTCTTAAAACAACGTGTATCAACTCAATCCTAACTCTCACTTTGCTGTGATAGGTTCTCAAAAATTTACGTTTCTTTTTTTAAAAACAACGTCTATATAGTTGAACTTCCTCGGCTGATTATTAAAATACTGTAAGAACTTTTATTAAACAATCATTTTTTTTAAAGATTAGACATATAACTACATTAATATTATTAGGTATCTATACATATTTACTGCATGTTTCAAATGTAAGCCCGGTGTCCCAGTTACCACATAAATTTTTCAAGAATGGGGCAACTGGACCATGCTGGATCCAGTTACCCCAATAGTTATAAATAATTTTTTTGTGTTTCTCTTACTACGGGGAAGTAAATTTCTCCAATGTTTTTTGCTCATAATAAAGAAAATGATAGAATACCTTATTAAAATTATGTAATGAAATTAAAAAAAAGCATATTGAGTGGTATGAAACCAAATTTCTTGGCCCCTTGAAAGGCGGTGATGCTGTTATGGCATCACTTAATTTTAATTCCTAATTGTCGCATTGGCACCTGAATTTATAATGAAAATTTCTCCTTTATTAAGTACTCGAAAATATACTTTTACTTGTTTTCAGATAGATTCTCTTGTAAATATTGGTGTCATTAAATTATTTCAACATTTTACGAATGCAAGTACCTTGCCCCTGAAAGCGAGATAGCCAGACCTTGAAATTGTACTATACACAGGGGTCGCATTCTATAGGGAAACTTTTATCGTTCTACCACTATTTTGAAAATAATATCTTCATCGCACCTTTCTGTAAGGTTTCTGGTAGGAACAATAAAATTTTCCCTATATAATGCGACCCCTGGATAAAGTATTTAAGTACTTACGTAGCCGTTTGTTCATAGATTTACCTTGATATTTTTTTCCTTAAAATACCCATGTGACTTTTATACTTATTATCTATACTAAAGTACATAAGTACTTCCTTAAGTTTTATGTTTTTGGTATAAATAAATCTAATATTTTCACTTTTAGTGCTTTTTTAGACACATTGACAGCAAAGATTTCCCTTACAACGCTGTTTATTGACGTATAATTTACATGATCTGCCTGGTTTAAATTTTTTTAAAGTTGTTTACACTTTTTCAAACAGGACCTGATATCCGATATGAAAAAATATGAACGCGTGTGGAACATAAACCCCCCTGGTCCAGTTACCTCATTTTTGGGGGCAACTGGACCCATGAGGAAAGAAAGATGAAATATGCATATTTTTATATTTTTAAATATTAAAATGTAATTTTTAGCATTTCTGTCTGATAGAGGGAACCTAACTGAACACATTTACAGAAGTTTAGACTTTAATTCAAATGAACATTAGTTTTTTTTTTTAAGCTGAATTGTCAGAAGCTCCAGAGTCATACTGTAAAATCATGTCCCAGTTGCCCCAACTAACCTTACAACTAAATAAAATGCAAAGAAATATTAAATTAAAATAGCTTTGAATGATTTGAATAATTTTAAAGTCTCTGTTTCTCATATTTTACAGGAGTTTAAATATTGTGCTGCAATTTCATTTGATATTGAAGGTGCATTTGATGAAGCCAGTTGGTCAGTGCTTGCAAGATTAATAGATAAACTCCCGATATCTGATTATTTAAAATCTTGCTGAAAAATAATATTTCCCACAGGAGTATAGGTTTTGCTTTTTCATCTGGTATAATATGGTTTCTTATATGTAGGGGATGCCCTCAGGGCTTGTGTTTAGTCCCTATGATCTGGTTAAATCTGGCAGAAAACTTGATTAAAAAGTATCTACAGGATTGTCGGCACATTATATCCTATGCGGATGATTTTATCATGCTTGAGGGTGCAGATACGAGAACGGAATTGGAAGTCAATGTCCGGTTCGCTATTAGTGCCTTTGAAGAACAATGTGTTCGCCTTCATCTTCAGTTAAATGTGGAAAAATGTGTTTCAATAATGATGGATAAATTTACTCTATATCGAAGAAATCCTATTTTTAAACTTAGGAGTAAGACTAAAGAATATTTTAAAATATTTGGAATTTTATATAGATAGTGATTTCAATTGGATGGCTCACCTTGAAATTGTCAGAGAAAATATAAGAGACTTTGCTTTGGATATTAAAAAAATCGGAAGAATAGATAAGGTTTAAATAGTTATCATAGGAAATGTTGATACCAATTGGTTTTGGAACGCCATATAGCATATGGGTGTGAAATATGTTACACAAATTTAAAATCACATGGGTCTAGAAGATTAAAATCTTGCCAGCGATTTGTCCTTTTGACTATCATAAAAACTTACGGAAACGTGTCGGCTGATGCATTGTGTGTAATTAGGGATTTATCCCTATTTCTATTTCATGGAATTATGCTGCTAAACGTTATAACAATTTACATAATAATGGAGTATTGACATGGGAGGATAGAACCTTTACAGAAAATAATTTCATGAAGAAAATTCTTTATTATGAATTTCCTCTGTTTCATAAATAAAATAATATTATTTTCAAACAGAATGTTCGAACTGCGGTTTTTTTAAGCCCATATCCAATTATTTACAAAGACGGTTCTAGAACGGAATCGGGGACATCAGCAGTATTTACGGTATTTTTTAGAGGAAAGTTTATTCAAGATTTGAAAATTAAACTGAATCATTGTAATTCCATTTATCAAGCTGAACTGTTTGCCATTAAGAAGGCGACTGAATGGTTTGTTTCTTCAGTCTTTCCAGATATAGTTTTGTATTCATATAGCTATTCTGCAATATTGGGTTTGCAGCGTTTGTTCCCGATGTATATTATTGTTAAAGATATTTTTAATACTATGTTAAGAACCCCAGGTAAAACCATGTATATTGGCTGGATAAAAGCACATATCGGCCTGCTTGGCAATGCACATGCAAATTCCTTAGCCAAAAGTGTTAACCAAGATAATATTGCGGATATTAGTGTGGACTTGGTGGCTCCTGATTCCCTCATTAAGATTATCTTCAGGACTCGTCAATTAAAGAACCCGCAATTGCGCTGGCAGAACTCTGAGGTTGGGAGACACACGTACTTTATTATTAAAACTGTTGACACGAACCTTTTAAGTACAAAAGAACTTCTTCAATTTTATTTAACTGACCATGGAAGTTTTACACAATTTTTTCATGGCATAGGGAAGAAAACTACAAATCTGTGTGACTGTGGTGTCAAAGGTGGTGTGTTGAACTATATATTTGGAAAGTGTTCATTACGGTAGTTTCATTTTCGTTTCGATAGAGCCCTAACATTGCCTAACATACCGAACAATTTTGCATCCCTCAAATTATGAGAAACTGAAAGTAAATTATAATAAATTGAACTCTTTGTATTCTTTTATTAGGCATCAATATTAGTGTTTCTGAGTCTTTATGCATGCTGAACTACTATATCTGAATTACTTCATCTTGGTAAATATTTGTACAAATACCGTGGTTGTGTGAACGCGTTCTTTTTCTGTTTGAGATACAAGAACAATTATTGACTTGCAGAATTTTGTGCATATTAGTTATAGTTTTTCGTGTTTTGTTTGTTAACGTGAAACTTATACTTGTAAAATACTTGGCTTTTAATTTTTAGTTTTATAAATTAACGTAGCTTCTGTTAACTAGGCTGGAATAGTGATAGTTAGTATTAGTTTTATTTTAAACACTATTGGTGTTTTTATCAGCCGCCGTGTGCCAAATGGCTGACTTTGTATATATATTTTCTTTTTTACATTATAGATTACACCTTTTTGTGATTTTATTTGTTTTAAATAATCGCCCGCTGTTGTGGGCTTGCTTTCGTTGGGGGCAATTTCGTTGGATGGCGGTGGTAACTTTTCCTCTGGGAGTTTCTCCCCCCATAAACCTTACTGTTGGGAATCCTAGATGGGTGCATTCGGTCCACTGCTTCTAAATTCGGATCACTCTGCTGCTGTTACGCTGCACACGAGCTGCTACTGCAAGATAGAAAAATCCTTCTTCACGAAGACCGATGATTCTTGCCCATTCAAACTACGTCAGTTGTTGAAATGCCGCCCTTTTCGAAGAGGCATGGTTATGTCTCACCTAACGTTTGCCATTAGCAAATAACCATGTACAATTCTCAACGTCTCTCTACAGCCCTCTATTTATTGGGTTTCAGCAGCAGTCCAGAGGGCGTTACTCAGCACACGCGTGAGTGGTGACTCTGAAATTGGAATCGTTTTCATAACACACTATACCAGGGTCGGCGAACTTTTTTGTTGCCGCGTGCCAAACGTGATCGAAAAATATTGTACGTGACCATGACGTGCCAACTAAAAAAAATTAGTAGAATGAAAAATAATGGATTAATATTGCTCAAAATTTTCTATTAAGATTTGAAAAATATGAGAACATACTTGTAGGTATTACACTATAATAATTATGGCAACAAATATATTTTAGAAATTAATTAAAAGAATTTAGTGCTATGTTATTTGATTTATGTTGCTGCATCTTAATATCAGGAAAATTTTCATACAAATTTAACACCGGATTTATCTGACAAGTGCTTTCAGTATGAATTTTGATATTAATCCTTTGTGAAAACAGTGACTTGAAATCATAGATAGGCAGAAAATCAAATTTATCATTAGAGTATAGTTATGTCTAATAACCAATTCCTATCGATAACTTTAAATATCGTCTTTGTTTGAAAACTTTTTGAGACCATAATTAATGAGATAGAAATATAATATCCCGCATTTAAAATTTTTCAATTTCCATCTCTATATAATAAAAGGCAGTGTAACGCATCAGAGGCGAACACATCAATCTTAACAGTCTCCGACAAGATGGAGCCACGTTAGGCTTAATTTTGATTTGGGATGTATATGATAAAACTTATCTGACTGAATACAAATCTATTCTACCTGAAATCCCTTCTGTTCAAAATAATTTTCTATAAAAGATTCAAAACTAACAAAATTTCAATGATTTACGCAGACATTTCAGAAAACAAACGTAGCGCACTTCGTGCGTAAAACGTAAATAAGAAGCTGTGGTAGAGAGTCATTCCTTTTGTGATTCATTGAAAACAATTTAAATCATGGATGTATGAAGATTAAAGGAGACGATATAAATGATATCACTTGAAGCTGCCCCATCCCTGCTGCGTGACGTCAGCCGCGGGTAAACAGAAGAAAAACATCAATAGGTGTGAAGAACACTAACAATGCTTCCCCTTCGTTCTTTCGGATGGGGTTCAACCCGATATACATATTTATTAATCAATATGCATATAAAAAAAATGGACGGGGGGAAGGAAGAGGGGCTGGTAAACGATAAAAATACAATTTCAAAGTGTTATTAAAAAAAAAATAGTAGTATTTCCATAGTTGCAGCAGACTGCTTTAATTACGCAGTTTTTTTGCATATTTGTTTAATTTTTGTTTTATTAAGAAATCTTAATTTTGTTACAGTATATTAGCCGGAAAACCTGGTTTACTCAGAAATATTCTAAATGCAAATTGTGTGTTTATTAGAACATAAACTAGCCGAACTTTGCTCTCCAAACGTTTCCATATTGTCCATTATTTTTTATCAGTTTTTCAACTTTTAAGTGAAGAACACAATTTTTACCCGCCGTCCTAGGACGGGCATTTACACTACACTGTAAAAAAAATCCGACCAGTTTTCCTGTAGGAATTAGAAAAATAGTTGCCCTTATCGTACCGGAAAATTTTCCGACCCAGCTTGGAATAAAATCCGTAAAAAAAGGAAATAGTCAATAAAACGGTATTTTATGGATTTTATTCCGATTTTACGGATTTTATTCCGAGCTGGGTCGGAAAATTTTCCGGTACAATAAGGGCAACTATTTTTCCGATTCCCACAGGAAAACTGGTCGTATTTTTTTACAGTGTATTTTAATCGAATTTAGAAAATATCTGCCGCAATCGCATTTTATTTTGATTTAGAGCCAAAAGCAATGCCGTGCTAAAATTATACTTATGTTGGCACGCGTGCCTTAGGTTCGCGTCCCTGCACTACACTTTGTATTCTCCGAACTTTTCAGCTCAATGGCGTCATTCCTTCTTGGTCTTGCAATTTTCACAAAGATGAGTGTATTATTTTCTGAACAAAACTAAGAACACGCTTATCGTGATTACAAGACTTTCGAATTTAGAACTCTAAAATTAATAATAATCAATGATCTATATCTCAAATTTGTTTAACAGGTCATCACTCAGGAACATAATTAAATTCAGCAAGTTTAATATCTAATTTAAATATTATTCAAATTTTCAAATTCTTGCATTGATTTAATTATCTGTTTTATCCTAAATGGATTACTTATTTAGTTGTATTAAGAATTTATTAAGATTTATCAAAATTTCTATGACTTTTTAAGATTTAATGCTAATCTCCTTGATGAATTAGTTTTTTTAAATTTCAAATTTTAAATTTCAGGCTTCAAGATTTCAAGCTTTTAAGCCATTTCTATTAAACTTTAAATAAATCATATTCTTTCTACTCACAAGTAGTTTTCACAATAACTGATTGATGATCTGTAATATCCATACATAAAAGATCCAAAGTTTCAAAACATTGTTTAATTTGGGCTCGCCCAGCTTATGCAACATTGGGTATCTCTTGTGAGAAGATTGTATTACACCCTAAGTGAAATTTCAAAAAACAGGTGTCTTCCATCCTGCTGAGGCCTCTGGGCCCGCTCCGGTGTCTGGGGGTTTCGTGGGATGGGGGATATGGGTTTTTTTTCCAATCGTGGACATTTAGTTCCTATACCGCAAGGTTGGCTGTCCACGAGTGGGTGATTTCTGTGATTTCTATGGTTTAAAAGCTTAGTTTTTCTGATTATAAAAGGAATACAAGTCGAAAACCCCTATTATTGGTTTTAAAGTAAAGTAAAGTACATTTAAAGTAACCAAAACGAATATGGGACATTTTGATTGAAAGAATGGATTGTTGTGGCATTGTTTAGTAGTATCCGGTTCTGGAAGACACAACGCGCTTGCTCGTGGGGGAGATTTGTCTTGTGCTAAGAGAAACGAGGCAAAGAAATATCAAGAGACTCTATATACATGGCATACTTCCAGATTTGTAAGTCTTAAAGGGTCTTGTACCTTTTAAACGCGACGAAATTGAACGAAAAAATTCAAAGTTTGATTTAGTCAATCTTCAAAACCTGTTTATGTATAAACACGAAGTTTTGGATATTGATTAAACAAATTGTGCTTAGAAATATGCTGTCATTAGAAAATTATTAGCCCTTTACATAATTTGTGCATTGTTGAAATCAAAATAGCTCCTTTTTTTACTCCATAAGTCATTGCGCACATGATATTTTGAGAAAATGTGCATGGATTGTCATGAAATTTGGCAAGGATACTAAACATATATGTGTGTTTAAAATGAACTACTCTTATGCCAAAGTTATTTCATTAACTATATAAAAAAATATTTTTGTAAAAAAAAAAAAAAAAATGTATTTTTAATGAATAAAAATTATCATAACTAAAAATATTACCAGTGTAAATACTTAAAAGTAGTTTATTTTAAACACACATATATGTTTAGTATCTTTACCAAATTTCATGACAATCCATATGTACTTTCTCAAGATATCGTTCGCGCAATGACTCATAGAGTAAAAAAAAAAGAACTATTTTGATTTCAACGATACACAAATTCTGTAAAAGACTAATAAATTTCTAATGGTAGCATATTACAAAACACAATCTGTTTAATCAATATCCAAAATTTTATGTTTAACATCATCACATAAAAAGGTTTTGTAGATAGACTAATTTAAACTTTGAAGTATTTGTTAATTTTCGACGCGTTGAAAAGGTACAAGACCACTTAACCTTAATTTGTTTGAAAGATAAATGTAAAAAATCCTTTGAAACTCTTATCATTTAACCCTTTATATCACCGCGTTTCAGATGACGGACATAAATCATCAAGATGCAAAACTGTGCTAAAAATAAAGTAATTTCTTCAGTTACATAAACAATACATCGTTTGCATTTAACCATAAATCTTTTTATAATACTAATGTATTGAACCTTTAAATTCCTATAAAGATAAAGGACATTTTGAGTGGCTAAACTGAGACTCATAAACTACAGTGAACTGATTTATTGTTATTGTTATGTATCTTGTAATGTAAACATTTTCTTTCATTTGAACATGTAGCTAATCCAGGAAAGAGGGATATAAAAATGCTCTCTTATTTACAATCTATATAGTGTGAATTAAAAAACTTAAAATGTTACCACTTCTTCATTTAATCTACATAATAGTCTACATGAAGCCCAGTGGTGTAGTGGTCAGGGCATCTGACTGCCGCACCGCAGGTCGAGAGTTCGACTCCCGACTGGGCAAGGTTCACTCAGCCCTTCATCCCTTTGGGGTCGATAAAATGAGTACCAAGCTTGCTTGGGAACTAAACACCGAGGGTCTCGCGTTAGGCTGACCACCTGGCCGGGACGCATGATGTGTAGCACCTCGGGGCCCAGGGTCAAGAAAACAGAGATGGGCACTGTCGGCCCTGATCCTTCATGGATTGTATAGCCACAGAGTTTAATTTTTAGTTTAATAGTCTACAATTTCTTTAATTAAAGGAGATATATAAAATTTTGCATTAGGGAATGCAATTTTCTACAAAGATAAAGTGAATAATATACTCAACTAATACGTATTGGATTAAAAGTAAAACGTGGATTTACACGATAAACGGATAAGTATCCTGAAAAAGGGTAGGTCCCAATTTACATTACTTACTCACGCCTATTTAATGGGATTGAAAACACTATCAAGATTATGAATACTGATTAACTGATTAAAAATAAATTAATTAAATAGCCTTCACTGAAATCTGAAATATCAGATATTTGATAAATAAAGTCAAATAAACTTTGAAACTTTCAAAAGGAAAAGTTGAAAACTTTTTACGGTAACACATAATTAATTAAAAGTTAAGATAATGGCAGCTTCTGAAGATAATTTAGCAAGTGAAAAACTAACAGCTACGAATTATTCGATTTGGAAATTCAAGGCCGAAATGATGTTAACTAAAGAAGACTTATTTCATGTAATTACGGGAGAACCGCCTAATCCAGTTACGAACGCTTGGTTCAAAAGGGATAAGAAAGCCCTGTGCACTAATTAATCTAACAATTGATGATAATCAAATTACACATGTTAAAAATTGACAGACATACAGACAAACTTGGCAAGCTTTGCGCGAAATCCATGAGCGACATAATTTGTCTAGCAAACTTTATCTCTTAAGAAAACTTTATGGTATTAAATTAGCTGAATGATAACCACAAATAACCAATGAATGTAGAATGATAACCATAAATGATAACCAAATTTCTGCACTAGTATTATGCTCCTTACCCCAATCTTATGATACTCTATTACTGCTCTTAAATCGAGAGAAGAAAATCAACTTACACCGTCATTTATTAAGTCAAAACTTATTGGCGAATATGACCGACGATATGATAATGATGAGAATCCAGAAAATCCTGACAGAGCATTTAAAGCCCAGAAAAATTACAACAACAAAACAAATAATATATCCTGCTCCAATTGTCGAATGAGGAATCACAATACGCAGGGATGTTGGCATAACAAAGCTAAAACACAAAACACACCACAAAATCAACATATTAGACCAAACAAAGAACATTACTCTACATCACTAGTTTTTCAAAAGAGTGAAAACAATTTTAGAAGTGAACAAACACCGGAATCAAACCGTAGTTACAATCAATCCGAAAATGAAAACAATACATGGAGGGCGAACGAAAATAAAAATTATGCTTTTATAACGCAAGGAATGGAAAACTAGACATTTATAGCAGAAAGTGGCAGCTCAAGCCATATTGTATGTTCAGAATCCAGGTTTACAGAAATAAAATCACGCGATAAAACAAATATAACCATCGCAAACGGAAAAAAAAACTTATCAGTTACGGATCAGGTGACGTAAATATTAAATACGCGAACATCAGATAACAAAGTTCATGAAATAACACTTAAAGATGTATTAGTAGTACCTGAAATCGAAACAAATTTGCTATCGGTAATAATATAGCAAAGCGACGCAAAATGGATGTGAAATTATATTCAGAAATTACAGATGTATGTTCAAACTTAACGGAGAAATATGTTTAGAAGCGCGAAAAGTAAATAACCTATACGAAGTTCAGTTAGCATTAGAAAACCACGCAAATGTAGCACAAAGCTGCAACAACAAAAACTGCCTAGAATTATGGCACCGTAAGCTAGGTATAGAAATCTAACATCAATTAAAGAAATTACGCAAAATGAATTAGCTAAAGGAATCCAAATAAACAACTGTAAGCATAACATAGATTGCGAACCGTGCAATAAGTAAAATTAACTGATGAACCGTATCCGAAAATTGCAGAGTATAGAGCAACTAAAAGACTCCAGCTCATTCACTCCGACGTGTATCTTTTCAAACACCGACAATAGGTGGAAAATCATATTTTTTGATTTTTATTGATGACTACTCAAGATTTACCATCACATACCTATTATCTAGAAAAAGCGAAGTTTACGAAAAACTTAAAGAATTCATCGCGCTGATTAGCAACAAATTTGGAGAAAAACCGAAAGTAATTTGAACGGATAACGGAGGGGAATTCACATGAGATGTAATAGAAAATTATCTCAGGGATAACGGGATAAAACATTAACACACAGTCCCATATTGCGCAAGCCAGAACGGTGTGGCAGAGAAGAAAATAGATCGTTTGTTGAGATGGCAAGGACAATGTTAAGTGAATCAAATTTACCATTAAATTCTGGGGGGAAGCAATTTACACAGCAAATCATTTACAAAACAGACTACCGACAAAAGCAAATGAAAAAACGCCATACGAGTTATGGACAAACAGACAACCAAACTTAAGTTACGTTAGCGTATATGGCTCCAAAGCTTTCGCATATATCAGTAAAACCAGAAGACAAAAATTAGATGATATAGCTATAGATTGTATTTTCGTCGGATATGATAATGAATCAAAAGGATATAATATGCGTAGAATATACGTAGGAGGAAATGAAATAAACATTGCGAGAACCGTTAAATTTCTCGAAAACAAATTTAAATATAGAAACGAGAAAGTGGAAAACAAACCAAAACAAGAAGAAAAGGAAAATCGCGATAATGAAAACATTGTAAAAATAGAAATTTCAAATAGCAATGAGGCACCATCCACGTCCAATCAACCAGTAGCAGAACCTAGACGATCAGATAGAATTAATAAAGGTGTACCTCCTGATAGGTTAATATACATGGTTAAAAGCGAAAACACTACTGAACCATAAAATTATGAGGAAATCGAAAACATGGAAAATTTTACGGATATACAAAATTGGATAGATGCAATGAAAAGTGAAATGAACTCCCTTATGAAAAATAAAACTTGGTCAATTGTAGAACCTCCACTAAGGAGAATAATAGGTTGCAAATGGACCTACAAACTAAAAGTGACAACATAGGAAAAAATCCAAAAATATAAAGCACGTTTAGTTACAAAAGGATATTCACAGAAATTCAGGGAGCATTATGACGAAACTTACGCACCAGTCGTGTCATATACAACAATAAGAGCATTATTAATAGCAGCATTGCATTAAAATTTAAATGTAAAACATACTGATATTAACACCGCGTTCTTACATGGAGAGCTTGAGGAGGAGATATACATGTTACAACCAGAAAATTTCGTTGAACCAAATCAGGAAAATGAATTACGTAGGTTAAACAAAGCCATATATGGACTTCAACATGCCGCGAGAGCGTGGCATAATAAAATTACAGAAACACTAAAAAAGATGAATTTCAGTCAGAGCAAATTTGATTCATGCTTATTTACGCGAAAAAGGGGCGATAATACAATATACATAATAACATACGTAGACGACATTTTAATTGACGAAAAAGACGAAATAATAGAGGAAGTAATCGCGAGCTTAAATAAGGAATACGAGCTAAAGAATTTAGGTTACATCAGTAACTAACTATTCATGAACATTAAAAATGTAAATAAAAGCTACATGATAAATCAAACTCAGAAAATAGAGGAATTAATCAATAAATTTAATTTGCAAGACGGAAAACTGTGCAGCAGATCCATGGAGACAAATTACACACGCTTTAATGATGAGGATAACATTTTACCAAACAACACATATTACAGACAAGCCATAGGAGCACTTCTGTATCTAGCAACTATAAGCAGACCTGACAACTGTGCAGCAGTAAACATTCTTAGTAGAAGAAATGAATCACCAAGAATGAAAGACTGGAATGCAATAAAAAGAGGGATAAGATATTTAAAGACTACAAAAAATTATAGTCTAGTTCTAAGCGGAGAAAAGAAACCGATACTTGAAGTTTAAGCGGATGCAGATTGGGGAGGAGATGTAGATTCACGAAAATCAACGAGTGAGAACCTATATCAGTTAGTGGGAAATCCCATACAATGGTCGACCAAGAAACAATCCTGCATTGCATTATCATCGGCAGAGGCCGAGTATGTACCAGCAGCAAATGCAGCAATTGAAATAAAGTGGCTAGTCAATCTACTGGAATAATTAAACCTAAAGCAAACCTTACCTATACATCTATATGAAGAAAACCAGTCCACGATCAAGATGATAGAATTAGAAAAGCACTCTAGTAAAACTAAACATATTGAAATTAGGTTCCACCTGATAAAATAACTAAAGCAAGAAGGGACTATCAACATAAAGTACTGCCCAACCCAATTGATGATAGCAGATCTGTTTACTAAACCAGTTCCCAAACCTGTTTTTCAAACCCATAGAAGGAACTTAAATTTGCGTGACAGTGAAACTTCAGAAATTAAGGAGGAGTTGATGGACATAAATCATCAAGATGCATAACTGTGCTAAAAATAAACTAATTTCTTCAGTTACATAAACAATACATCGTTTCAGTTTAACCATAAATCTCTTTATAATACTAATGCATTTAACCTTGAAATTCCTACAAAGATAATGACTTGTTGAGTGGCTAAACTGAGACTCATAAACTACAGTGAACTGATTTATTGTTATTGTTATGTATCTTGTAATGTAAACATTTTCTTTCATTCTGAACATGTAGCTAATCCAGGAAAGAAGCATATAAAAATGCTCTCTTCTTTACAATCTATATGGTGTGAATTAAAAAACTTAAAATGTTACCACTTCTTCATTTAATCTACATAATAGTCTACAATTTCTTTAATTAAAGGAGGTATAAAAAGCTGTGCTTTAGAGAATGCAATTTTCTACAAAGATAAAGTGAATAATATATTCAACTAATACGTATTGGATTAAAAGTAAAACGTGGATTTACACGATAAACGGATAAGTATCATGAAAAAGGGTAAGTTCCAATTTACATTACTTACTCACGCCTATTTAACTGGATTGAAAACACTATCAGCAGATCTACAGCATGTCTAAAACTCAATGATACGTATACAGCAGAGTTTAAAACACTATTTTATTTCTTTCTACAATCTCCCAACACAACAGTTAATACAATTTTTTCATAAAATTCTCAATAGACGGCGGTACTCAGTTAATTTTTCATGCTAAAGTTATATTTATCATGAAAGCAGCTTTGCATCGTTATTGTTAAAATTAATTTCGTAATTTTTTTGTTTATAAAAATGTCTGGAGACCTCCAGAAATAAATATTTTACAAAGGTAATTTAGTATACTTTACAACTTTGTTTTAGAAAATTGACAAGCGTGAAATTTTCTGTTTAATGCAGATGTAAAAAAGTACCTTTTAGTCAATATTATTTTATTTAATGCTCTTTTTTTAATATATTTTTCACGAGCTTAAAATTATGTATTTAAACCTATTTATGCCTGAATTTTAGTTTTCTCAAATTTATTGGTAAAATCACTTTAAAATGTTGCAAAGTGCACTGTAAAAAAAGGCTAAAATATTTTTGTATTTATTTGATAAAAGTGTAAATGTATTAAATATGGGACAATCCATATATGGAAAAATGCATAATTATATGTTTTGTCTAAATTTATATAAATTAAGCTTTTAAATTGCCTATTATATACTATAATTAGTGTTTTTATGATCTATTAAAAATGTATTTATTTCTTTACAGAGACTAATGACATTATAAGTATTAAAATAATAAATTAAGAATAATCATATCAGGCTAAAAAATAATTTATTTCAAAATCATCTTGAAAAAGACTTTACATAAATAACTGTCTTCTAAATGGCTAAGAGAAATATGTACCCATTTGCGCCTAGGCCCCTATATTTTGTACGTTGTAAACATGCATAAAAAAAGGCTTGAATACATAAATTCGAATTTTTAAAAAAATACGAATTTCAAAGAAGTCTACAAGCTAAAATTGTGACTTATTTATTTGGATCCTTGGTAGAAAAAAATACAAATAAACTTACTTTTTACATTTCGCCATCTTGAAAAATAAAAAATATGTAAACACTGAAAAAAGGCCTTCATTTTGACAAATAAATATCAATATTATGCTGCCATCTCTCGGTAATAGATAAAGATATTTATAGACAATTTCTTCATACAATTTTTATGTTGTAAAGAAGAAGAAAATTATAAAAAATTATTAAAATTCGAAACGTCCAAAAATGGGGCACTAGGCATAAATGGGTTAACATAGGAGTAAATATTTTTACATAGAATTTGTTGAGTTACAAATGATTAATAAACACTGGCCTCCAATTGTTAAAGTACAGAGACTGAATGCTTTCGATTGCTCACGTTTTGTCGAATATATACAAAAATTATTGGCGAATTGTTCTTGAACTTCTGGGATGAAAAAGACATGTTTGATTTCATATTTCTTGGTGAAGATTTAGTCGGGAGAACAATTAGGGGGCTAATAATAAATTTAATAATAACATAATATTTGAGATCATCTATGTAACAGAAAATTCTGGAAATGGTTTGTCACTGTGTTAAATGACTATTTGGGTCTTGTTCAACGTGTGTGTGCATTTGTGTAAGCATAGCACTCATATTCGTGAAGATGTTATTGTGTCTGTGAAAAATTCAAAAGTTTTTTGCCTATAGCATACAGAGTTTTCAACCAAATTTAACACAGTTTTCCGAAAACTTGCCAAAGAATAGTAGCAACAGTATACTGCAATTAAAACATGATTATATTGAATATTCGATGAGATATGGGCATTTTTAGGAGATTAATTTTAACTGCGCATGCGTGGAAGATTTCAAGATTTTTATTTCATAATTTGGTAGCCAGTATTTTGAGGCAACTTCTATAAAAAGTCCAGTCAAATGTTGTGAAAACTTAGAAAGATATAGTGAGCTGATTGAAAAGTTGTGAAAAATCCCTTATATTAAAGCTATTTTTAGGAAGCAACTCACTATATCGACCCTATCTTTGTGAATTTTCGCGATATTTGACTGGACTTTTTATATAAGTTGCCCTAAATAGCTGTCTACCAAATTATATAATAAAAATTTTAGGATCTTCCACGCATGTGCAGTTAAAAATTATTTCATACAAATGCCCATATCTCATCAAATATTCAATATATTCATGTTTTAATTACAGTATACTGTTACTACAGTTCTTTGTCAGGTTTTCGGAAAGTTGTGTTATATTCGATTGAAAACTCAGTCTGCTATAAACAAAAAACTTTTGAATTTTTCACAGACACAATAACATCTTCACGAATATGAGTGTATGCTTACACAAAGGCACTCACACGTTGAACAGGACCCAAATAGTTATTTAACACAGTGACAAACCATTCCCAGCATTTTACGTTACATAGGAGATCGCATTTATTATTTTATTATTAAATATATTATTAGCCCCCTAATTGTCCTCCCGACTAAATCTTCACTGAGAAATATGAAATCAAACATTTTCTTTACATCCCAGAAGTTCAAGAACAATTCGCCAATAATTTTGGTAGATATTCGACAAAACGTGTGCAATCGAAATCATCCAGACCCTGTACCTTAACTTTTGGAGGCCAGTGAATATTTCTGATTTTAATAATTTTCCTTATTTACTTAATAATAAGGAAAAAATATATGTTTATCTAAAAAGGAGATTAAGCAATACCTAATGATACTTTTTCTATTTAGGGAATCTACGCACGTATATTAACAAATTTTACTCGAGTGTTCCACACGAATTTTAGAAGTTGCTCCGCAGATTAACCCTTTATGTACTGACGGTACTTATAAGTACCACGCACTTTAAACTTTCATCCCATAGTGAATATTACTAATATTCTAATGGTACTTGGCCAAAACACTTTTTCAACTCCACTTTCTCCGGATACATGGAAGCAGTAGTTCTAGGTTTGTTATTTTAGGGAGGAATGAAGGTATCTTTGGAACAGTCGATGTGTTTTGTGCCGACATTTTGTACAGATTGTCACGCTAGTCATTTTTATTGCTGCAAACATAGTAAAGGATATAAGATAAGTATTGGATTTTTTTTTTGTGTGTTCATTATGATCTTAGAATACAGTTTGACTAGCTATTTATGTGAAAGGTGCATGCATATGATTTAATAGTTGAATTACTCGGTGGTACTACCGTCAGAAAACTGGATGTTGGAGAAAAACTTTTTGTTTACTTTTCGTCTGTGTTGTTACCCATCGTTTTCATCTGCTTTAAAATGTAATTACTAAAATGTAGTGTAGTAATAATTTTCATAGTATTTCTTTTCTGTTTCATTATTATTTTTCATAGGATATCGAAAAAGTTGTGGCACCGGCTCTTTTTTGCTATGCTAGAAATGACATATGTAAATTCATATGCTGAATATGTGGAGATGCGAGAGTGTAAGTGGAATATAGACGTCTCATAACTAAAAAAAAAAAAAAAAAAGTTGTTTTAACCCTTTCAGGGGCAAAGCATTTTCAATGCTAAAGTGTTGAAATAAATGACTGGCACCGGAATTTACCAAAAATGTATTAGTAAATATGAAAAAAAAGCTATATTTCACAGTACTTATCAAATCAAAAATATCTTACCACAATTCTGGTACCATTTGAAATACCTTGTGGGTTTTCTGTTACGATATTTTACAAGGAGAGGGCCAACCTTGTTAATCACAGATTTTGATTATTTTAATATATGCTGTAGGGTAAGACCCCTTAGTGTCAGGTTCAACGGATTTTATCCAACGCTCCTTAGTTCCTGAGAAACCGGGGGTCTAATAATAGTACACAACTTAAATACTTACTTTGCAATCGCAATGGTAGGTTGGTCGTAGCTCAGTTGGTATGACGTTGGCTGGCTGATCCGCGGGACCGGGTTTGATACCTGAATGCGTTACATTTTTTTTCTCATATTTTGCTTTATAAATATACTTGTAAGTATAATTAATAATCTCATTGTCAATTAAAATGTATAATATTGTATATCAATTATAATTTTAACCTATTTAATTTTTTTATTTTTAACTGAAAAGTTGTATAAAACATCATAAAACTGTTAATTTTTTAACAATCACTTTTAAAATATATTTCATATATTCTTTATCGATGCAATGATATTTAGCAATTGTGTCAATTCGTAATTTTAATGAAACATCATTTACGCATTGCTTTAACAAAGGAAGTCAATGCGATAATACTATTATTCTGTGTTTAAAGTAACAAGCATAATTATATTAAAAATTAGCATCGGGATTAAATTACAACCGATTTTTTGCATATTTAAGATTTTTAAATTTGTAATACGTATGCTTGCACTTTAAATTATTTTGCTTTCACCTTTATCTTCTTTCTGTTTTTATTTTTATTTTATTTGAATATTCTTTTATTTTATCATAACTAGATGACACCACAACAGATTTTGTCACGGTTTTGGAATTTTATCATTCAATAATAGATCCAATTTCTTTTTAAACTTCTTTAAAGGATGAAAAATAATAGTTTAAAAATAAATAAATGATAAATTTAAGTTTTTTAACATTATAATTAATGTAGGGTATTAAAATTTGTAGTTGAAATTATTAAATTATAATTACAAGTATATTTATAAAACAAGAAATGAGAAAAACAGATGTAGTGCGTTCGGTTACCGAACCCCGGGCCCGCAGATCAGCTAGCGAACGCCGTACCAACTGAGCTACGACCAACCTATGATTGCGGTTGCAAAGTAAGTATTTAAGTTGTGTATTATTATTAGACCCCCCCCCCCCGGTTTCTCAAGAATTAAGGATCGTTGGATAAAATCCGTTGAACCTGACACTAAGGGGTCTCTACCTTACAACATATATTAAAATAATCAAAATCTGTGATTAACAAGGTTGGCCCTCTTCTTGTTAGTCGTAGTGTACTGACGGCACTTTAAAATACCACTTTAATTAATTAACTCCAATTAATTAAATTTGTCACGGGTGAGTATTTTTTTCATGTTTATCCTTTAATTTTCATTATAGCAACTGAAAAAAAAAAAATTGCAGTACATCATAATGCAGTAGATAAAGGGTTAAAGCTACATTTATGGGTATGAGTTACATTGTCATGCCAAATAAAATTTCGAGTTCCGAACCAAACACCGCCCATTGAATTCCATGTAAATTCAAAGTGGTTTTATTATAAGCTATATTTTTGGTACATTTTTCAACATTTAAATTCCGAAGTTATCGGAATATGCAACAGAATATAGGTAAAATTTTTCTCAGGTTGCAATTTGCCCAGTAACAAGAAAAGTGTAACACGAACATTTGAGTTTTTTTAGAAGTAACTGTAAAGCCATATTAGTTTTAAGATTATTCCTTACCCAATAATAAAATATGAAAATTGACTTAGAAAAGGCGTAGAAATATTTTCTTCAGTTTTCATTAAAGATTCATGAAGGGCACATATAATCTTGTAAATAAAGACATTCATTTTTTCTCTTGTTGTTGTTTTAGTTACATATAAATGTTCTTCATAATCGAAAAATAATAGAGTATTTTATGATTTTCTAGAATTTTCTTCTAAAAAATATAAATCTTGAAATGACAAACTAACATTCGGTGGTTATGTATTTCTATTTCAAACATAAAACCGGACTTTTTACATGATAAATGAAAGGATTTATTTGTGATTTTTCTCCATGAAAAAAGTTATACATTTTTTAACGATATTTCTTAGTGATTTCACGTTTTTAAACATCACTATTTCATTTGATCTACAAATATAATTTATTTGCCTTATCTATTAAATATATATTTTAAGGATTTTATCTTAAAAATTGCATTTCCTTGAAACTTAATTATTGCAATTTACAGAAGTTAAAATAGTCATAAAAATTTAATCACACTCTAAACAAAAATTTTTATGTTTTTAATCTACAAAAATATATTATAACTAAGAAAGAATATATACCATAACCTCTTCTGAGTTACTCACGATTCCAAAAAGTGTCCTTTGCATTTCGAAAAGTCAGAAATTAATATAATAATATTGTCGGGGTATAAAGAAGCATTAGTAAAAACAAATTTTATTTTGCTGCAACTGTTTCTGCGAAAGTTTCAGACTTGTTTTTTGTAGTATAATAATTAATATAACTGATTTAATTGATCTAAAAAACATAAGTTTTAAAGATTTTTTGTTCAAATTTGTATTTCCTTAAAAATTAATTGCCTCAAAAAAGTTAAAATAATTATAAATATTTCATTACATTGTAAGCAAAAACGAAAAATCATGCGTTCAGCATAGATTATGTAACACTTTCCAACACATTCGGAATACAGTAACAAAATTCCACAGTTTATTAATGTAAATATGATGTGTAGATAAGCAATTTGAAAACTCACAATGCATTTGAAACAGAATTTCTGCAATTACAATCAATAGTCGAATATATATATATATATATATATATATATATATATATATATATATATATATATATATTAAGCAGACCTGTATATGATCTATAGATTTTTATATGTACTACATAGTATGATAAAAGTTAGTTCATTGAAAAAAACAGCAGAGTTGAAATTTTCCATTCAGTAATTTTCCGTGAATAAATGGAAGTGTACTTGAGAAAATTTGTGCAGGCTTGTATATGATCTATATAATTTATCTACTCCAAGTAATATTTTAAATAAAAAACAGTTCAGTTTAAAAACCCGTACCACAACTAAAAACACGCTTCAGGCATTTATTGTTCATAGGCTTCAATAGTTCAGTTTATTCTGTAGCCAAATACTTTTGTGTGTCCCTGTAAATGAATGCTATATTCCATGCATATTATATTCTACAGTAAGCGTCGTGTAGTTCTCCTCACTAGTTTGTAATCGTGTATACCCGATAGAAATACTTTAATGAAAAATTGTGCTCGAAATTTATTTAAAAAATAATTAAACATGTGTAAATTTCGAAACATGTTTCAAACAAATTTCGATACAGTTTTGAAAAAAAAAATTGCATTTGAAAATTCATTTAATCCCTATTCGACGGTTTAAAAATAAAAAATGTGCAATGTTTAGAAGTTTAAAAAATTGCATTAAAAGTTAAATTTAGCTGTCTAGTGTTACCACATTTAAAATGACGTCAGCGCTACAAACGAACATGTTCGTCCTTTATAATATAGATAATAGGTAAGAACATTTTCCTATAAATACTCGTATATCAGAACTAATTCTTCTTTTTTCAATTTAAACTGATATTATAGAAGCCTACTATGATTATTAAATATGCTTATATTAAGTTGCATTGTAAATGAATTTGAGATATTACATTTTATTTACATTTACTACATATTTTTATATCATATATTAATGGCAAATTTGACAAAAAAAATTTTCACTATTTCTAAGTCATTTTTTCCCTTTATTACTTAAAGAGATACGTTTATCTGAGTAATAAACTGCAATTTTCTAAATTGATTTTTAAGCAATATAAATTACTTTAAAAATATCATTAAAATAGTCCAAATAACACTTACTAAACACTTAATATAAAAGTATTTGATTAAAATTTTATAAAACATTCTTATTAAAAATCTCTTCCGTTGTAAAATTATCTACATAAAAGAATACTACTTATTAAGAAAAATGTATCTCTTTAACTAATGAAATAGAATACAATTTCAATAAAAATGATAGCGGAACTACTAAAATATATTCAAATATTATTAAAAGTAAATTGTTGAAAATATTTAAAACACTAAAATTTTACCATTTCATTTAAATATGATATTAATTATTTATAAACCAAGTGTCATTAAATAAATTGCAGTATATTTCATCAAATTAAATTACTATAATCTAACATTAAATTAAATATATCCGCTAAACGTAATGAAATTTTATCTTTAAAATAATATAAAATAAACAATAACTTTTTTACGAGATGCGCTTTTTTTGTTTTACTGAATTTCAATTAATATTTTGGAGAATTTTTGTTTATTCTATTTTTAAGACGTATTATTTATGAGAGGTGTAATTAAAAAAAAATGTTGGAGCAGCAAGCGTTTTATTTTACTTATATATTTACTTATTTATGTTTAAATGAAAAAATCTCCAAAATCATAATTTATTTTTTTACGATAGTCGAATTGGAAGTGAAAACCATCAAATAAATACTTTAATTGATTAAAGATGGTATGTTTTCTCCTTTAGTTAAAATGAATGTCTTTAGTAAAATTCTTTAAATTAGGGGAAGGTGGAGCTTAGTGGGCAATATTTGAAGTATTTATTTTTATCATCTGAAATTTAAAAACCAATTTATATGAAAATTCTTGAATGCCTATAAGTTTCATATCGCAATTTATTAATTTTCTCAAATCATTAATTTTAACAGTTTATAAAAGAAAAATTACCTTTTAAAGCTTAAAAACGTGTACCAGTGTACCAGCGTACAATAAAAAGTGAAAGGGTAAATTACAAAAATTATACACATTTTAAGGGTAAAGTATTTTATTAGAAATCTGTGGTTGTATTCTTAAATACGTTAAACAGCACAGAGGACAAAAATTATTCGCTTTACATGCATAAAAGCAAGTAAAAGAATTTCTGTAAACAATATTATAAAATTATAATGCGTAATTGCATATATTATAACGAGATTTTACTTATATATTTAATTTTAAATAAAAATTAATTAGCTTTTTTATTAAAAGTATGTCAAAAAGATAATTTTAAGAGCAATTGTCTTTGCAGCATTTTTATGAAATCATTTATTATCACTTCATTTCTTTCAATATTATAAGGTACACAATTAGGCATTGCTATTTTTGTATCTTTAATTGTATAAATTTATGTTTAAAATATAAAAAATAACAACATTTTAAATATTTTTTTCTCTGTTTAATATGAATTAGTATGCATAGTCTTCAAGATATAAAAAATGTGTAGAAATCAAAAGTAATTTAAATTCTTCACTTTTTAACTATTTAACAAAAAAGAACAATATATACAAGCACATTTTTTTAAATGAAGAAAAAGAAACATAATTGTAACTGTTTAAATTTCACAGTTAAATAAGTATAAAATGGTGATATACTGTACCTCTTTTTGCGAGAATCCAATGTACCATATGTAATCATGGAATAAAAAATACTGTAAAATATTTTATTTGATATAAAAAAGCTTTGATTTTTTAAATGACTTCTGAATCAATTTTATATGAATTGGTTGACATATTCTAACGCAAACTATCTATACAAACTAGTGTGTGGTTAATTCTTTTTTTTTTTTTTTAGTTTGATAGTGAAACTTTAAATAGTAATATAACATGTTAATAAGAATTTATTGATTTCTTACATACTCTTGGGGATTCTTAACTATCTGGTTATACAAAATATTAACATTATTGATATAAAACATTTTATTTTATAACAGTATTATTTAAAGTAAAAATCAATAAATAACTATGTACATATTTCTAAATTTTACATTACTTACATATTTACAACGAAAGGGGATACTGAGAAATATACCACATTTTTAATTTGTTGCTCACTTTCATTTATATGTAGGCATTTAATATTTCGTTATTTTCTGTTAAGGGATTATATAAAAAAGCATGCTAAGTTTTTCCTTTCGTTTGAAATAAAGATATCAAGAGCCTTACCTTTTATTTGTCTTTTTTATTATTGCTATAAAGCATTTTATTTTATAACAGTATTATTTACAGAAAAAATCAATAATAAAACTATGTACATATTTCTAAATTTTACATTACTTAGATATTTACAACGAAAGGGAATGCTTCGAAATATACCACATTTTTAATTCGTTGCTCACTTTCATTTACATACAGGTATTTAATATTTCGTTATTTTCTTTTAAGGGTTTATATAAAAAAGCATGATTAAGTATTACCTTTCGTTTGAAATAAAGATATCATGAGCCTTACCTCAGTGTTGCCAGATTGTGGACTTTTTTTGTCCCCAGATTGTTGATTGTCACCGCTTTTTTTAAATAGAAATATTCGACCTATTTAAAAACAGATTAAAACTTCTGAAAAATAAGGCGAATTATATTATTTTAAAAAAGTGGTGACAGTCAAATAAACTGAATTAAAAAGTGCCCAATCTGGCAACACTGCCTTAACTTTTATGTATCTTATATATATAGTATATATATAGGGGAGACTAGGGAGGGTTGACCATAGGGGAGGCTTAACCCACTCATCAATTTTCCTATTTAAAAGAATTTCAGAGCTTTATCAAAAGGTGTCAACCAAAGGTACTGGAATGCCCAAACTACAGTCTTTGTTTCATACCGATTATTGAAACAAGTGCGGAAAAAATCAATTGAGAGGCGTTACCACCCTAAAAGTTGTGTTTTTTAGAAATATTTTGTAAGCTATCTTCAAATAATATATATCATAGAAATTTAAGTTAGTAGATTTTAAGTAATGCAGAGATATCAAGCTTTGATTGCAGGTGTAAAGATTGTACAGTAAGTTAGGCTTAAAATGACAATTTGCTAATTTTTAGAAAATGACTATGTGGGGAGGCTTGATCCGGTCAATGTGCTCCATTAATTAAGTGGTTTTGGAAATTGTTTTATTATACATTGTGCATAATGAAAAGTTAATGGTTATATATAAAAAGGAATGTACACTTATTCTGAAAAGCTACAGTAAAATGGTGTGATATAAAAGAAAATGTTTAAAATAAAGATTTGAAAAATTGCTATAGTATCTACTGCAAGAAAAAATTTAATGAAATATAAAGGGGAAAGTTGATACGAACTCTTTTCCATTTAAATATTACTTATATAGGTAAATAGAAACAGTGGAAAGGACTGGAAGTATGAAAGTAGCAGTCTTAAACCTTTCAGGGGCAGTGGTATGTTTATGAAACCACATAATTTTAATTCCCAAACGCCACAATGACACCTTAATTTCGCAAATATCTTTTCCATTTAACATGTATGTGAAATATAGCCTTTTTCTTATTTCCAAATAAATTTGTACGTAAATTCCTATGTGAGTCATTTGATCCTTTTAGTGCTGAAAGTACTTTGCAACTGAAAGGTTTTAAAGATGTTAATGATAAGTTAAGGGCTAATGCGACATAGCAAAAGAAAAACATAGCATTGATCGAAAAACTTTAGGAAGGTATGTAGACAAATTCCACCAGTATGAGTACAATGAGATGAAGCCAAACTATGTGACAACTAGAGTTGTCAGGTTGAGTGTCAGAAAAACTAAGACAAGGAGACAAAAAAAAAGCGGGACTATGGCTCCTAAATCTGGACATAATAATACATGAAAAGCTATGAAAACGGAACATGTCTCTAACGGAATACTGTCTTAAATATTAATATTTCATTATTCCTGCTGTAGAATTATACTTGGTCAGACAAAATCCTGTTTAAAACAAAAATTTTCTCCTCTGACTTGCAATTGCGTCTAAACAGATTTGCTTAAGCATCATATTTTCAAAAATATCTTTTTATATTAATTAAAGTATGTAGTATAATATTATTTTTTTAAACTGATTTCATTTCTCTTCACAAATATTTCTATAAAACAAAGGGGGTCAAGCCTCCCATATGTGAGGAACCTTGACACATTATTTTCTCATGATTAAAATCAGTTATTTTTAAAATTTCTTATATACACTTATGTAGCAATTTTATTTTGATAACTGATTGTATAACGAATAAAATGATAGATGAACTTTTATTCTAAGTTTAATATTTAAAAATAAGAAATCATTTTGTAAAAAGTGGGTCAACCCTCCCTAGTCCCCCCTATATATATATATATACATATACTATAAAAGAAAACTTGACATGCATTCACTGATTAAAATTTCTATTTTTGCAATGATAATTAAATAAAATTTATTTCGCATAGTTATCCAAATACTGAAAAGAGTCTGTGCTATGTATTATTTTTCATATAATTATAGTTAGTTTAACGGGCCTCAGGACTCTTGAAATTGGAAAAAAAGAAAAAAAATGTACCATTTTCAACATTTCATATCTTAAAATGTACGTTCTTTCATTTCATGTTTTTAAAAAATTTCAAAACGTCGAATTAGTATTTATAGGATGTAAAATATTTGTCTAGCCGAAAATTTTTATGACAGATTACGCACACGATTACAAAATAAATTTTGCAACTAGAATGAAAATTTTCGTGCATAAATGTGTCCTCTAGTTGTAAAACCAGCAAACTCCTCAAAAATGAAAAATGTGTTTTTTTTTTTTTTTTTTTCAGTTTTTTCAGTTCTAACTAAAGGTTTCTACAATCTGGAAACGATAAACCATGCCAAAACTGGTCAAAATTCCTGTGTTATATGCGCTTGTAAATCACGATGTGGTGCAAAACTGGCCAAATCCTTCAGCCGGTGAGTTTCAAAACCGGCCATCTCCATATCCGCTACATGACGCTTCTGCTCGACAATAACCTCTCACTTGTTGATTAGATTAACGTTATTGTCTTTTCTCTCGCCTGTGACTGCTCTTCCTTGGTGCATATAAATTTTCTAATAATTTAGTTTCGTGTTTTCTACGATTATGGAAAAGTTTGTGGTAGAAGTGTCTACTAATCAACCAAGGAAGCGGCAAAGTGGACCTACGACGTGGAAAAGGAGAAAAGTCAAAATTCAAAGGTAATGTACACTTTTGATAACCAGGGGCGGTTTATCATTTTGTGACGCCCTAGGCCAAAATGCTTTTCCGCGCCATCCCCCTCCCCCTTCATAAAACTGTAAGTGAATTTTCTCTGATAAATTTAAGAATTTTTCAATATATTTAATTAATTAATAATACATTTAAATTTTGTTTTATAAATTTTAGTATTTTGAGAATTGTAGATTGGGAATGACCGGGCTTTTGTTACACTTTAAATCTGAGAGAGTTTTGTGTTGGTCTATGGAAAAGTAGAAAAATTGTTTTAAATGTAATTGTTACAAATTCATTTTTATTTAACATTTTTCGTTAAAATTTTAAATTGTCCTTATTTCATTAAATTTAAATATATTAAAGTTCTTATTTTTGCGAACCCTACCCAACGTACGCCCCTAGGCCATGGCCTGAGTTGACCTTATGGGTAATTCACCCTGGTGATAATATAATACATAATTAATTGATAGCATAATAGCATCATAGTTAGCATATTTTGATTAATTAATGATCATAATGCAATAATATGTTATTAGTCTAATAACTTGCTTACGTTGATTTAGTATTCTTTTATCCCTCCAGACTGTGTTTTAGCTCAAAGAGAAAAAAGAAGATTGAAGAAAATCGAGTCCCTCGTTCAGCCCGCAAAGTATGAAGAAATTTTATCTGAGCATGGGACAGTTTTCAAGCCGGGAAGAGATTACACCAACCAGCAATATCTTCCCAAAACCACCTGCACAGTGGTATTTCAAATTTGCTCTTACGAAAAAAAAATTCTTAACAAAATATAAAAATAAGGTGTTGGTGCAAGGTAAGATCTTCTAGAAATCTGAGGTAGAAGTCAGAAAGTCTGTTGTCAAGAGTAAGAGAAGTATTATGAACAGAAATCATGAGGACGTGGCTCCGGATACCATGGCGAAGCCTCTAAAACTTCGTCATGTCCAAAACTTACTGGCAAAACATTTTGGACCAAATTGGGACTCTGGAAAGCGGTTATTTTTTTTTTACAAAAATATATTGGCATCAGATTTTTTAAGAAGCAGAAAGCAGAGATAATGAAGAAGAAGACACATGGATGGACCATCATGACGAAATTTGTGAGACTATCGAAAACGATGAGACCACTAAAGTTTGAAATTGTATGTACATGTACATAGAATGATTTTTGTTTAAGTTTTTAAAATTTAATAATTTTATTTAAAATAATATCATGTCATTTAAATCATTTGTTTAGTGACATTTAAGTCAGTTTTGACAGCTAGTCAGTTAGTTTTAACTGTTAGTCAGTTTTAACAATTAGTAACTGTGTAAAAGTTGTTTTACGTTAATAACTTTCCGAAAATTCTTATTGTTAAATAGCATTTAGTCAAACAAAACATTTTTGTGTATTTGCTACCCCTAAAAACCCAATGTCAGATTAAATTTAGCAAAAATTAATTGCTGGTTTGTTGCAAAACCGGCCAACCCAAAGTAAGTTGCAAAGGCGGTCAAATCCAAAACAAAGACTTAAATAACCCGTCCCTCCATGTGTCCCTTCCACCTTACTTCGTGTTTTCAAATATACTGTGCTAATGACTGTAAAACTGAAGAGTTTTGGTTCCAAACTTTATTTGGCTAAGTGTGATAAAAAAAATCAGCTTTACTCAAAAAAATTATTTTTTGGAGATGGCCAGTTATGCAACTAGACGACACAATTATACTTCACATTGTAATAATTACCCTGAACTTAAAAGAAATTCTCATTTAAAGTACTTTTTTATATTTTTAATACAAAGCTGTATTTAACTAATACAAAATTTTGAAAATTTCAACAGTATAATCACCTAGAAAAATATTTTTTTTTAACAATAAGAAGGGAATTTTAGGTTCAATTTATACAAACTACCATGAAAGATATGTTTTGAAAATTTCCTGAAAAAATATATCGTTAAAGATATCGTGCCTGAAAAGATATCGTGCGCGTTGAACCCTAAAAACATCATTTGAAGAAAAATAACTTCAAAGTTTCGGATATGCTGCTTCAGATTTTTGTAGGTATAATTCTAAAAGACACAACTCTAAAAGACAATTTCAAGGAAATAATTATATCAAAATGTTCAGAAAAGATAGTAGTTTAGCATTTAAAAATAGAAAAATTTCGAAAATTGTGAAGCTTTACGAGTCCTGATGCCTCTTAATTTTTAGATATATTTAAGTTACTTTTGATAAATAAATAAATACATATAATAATAATTTGATAAATAAATATATAATTGATTCGATAAATAAATAACTTCATAGCACTGAATTAATCAAAAGCTCGGTATAGATACTGAAAAATAAAACAATTTATTTATTATATGTAATGGATTTTCCAAAGTGACACATGGATTCTTAGGAGGAATCATTTCTCATTCCCAGGCCGATTAGCACCCAACAAAACCAAATGCTTTTTGATTTACATGGAGGATTTTATAATTAGCATTTTATGTCATTAAATGTACATAAATATTCTAATGTAAGTGGATTTGACAGTTTTTAGACTCTCACTGAATTAAAATATTTTTGAACTATTTGTATTTAGATAATTCTTATACATTGTTCGCATACCAAAAAACAATATATATATATATATATATATATATATATATATATATATATATATATATTGTATTGTTTCGAATATGAACTGTACTTATGGGGGTGTCATTCATTTTTAACTTTTAAAAAATGGATTATTTTGTTTTTCACATTAAAAACAAAATTGTATACAATTTTGAATCGAGTAAAACAAATAGAATAATATACAACAAACAAATAGAATAACAAATAGAATAATGAAAATATAAAATTAGAATCGAGTGCACTTGAAATTGTATGTGTACTTATCTACTTATATAAAATCCAAATCTAGGAAAGTGTGGGTAACCATTCCGGGGCGAACCGTGACTATAAATTAAAAATATAAGGGTGTTTATTTAATCATCCGCCCTGAGCTTTCTAATGAACCGCTTTTGCTATTTTTTTTTGTTGTTATTGCTGTTAAATGAAAGCTGTTCCTTTGTAGATGCGTCCACACTAGCTATATTTAAAAATACAAATATTGTTATGCTTTAATTTTAATTTTAAAAGTTTTTATGAAATTAGTTCAAAATGGTGTCAAACGGATTATTTATATAGTTTTAGTCAAAAGTGAAAAAAAAAAATCAGACACGTTTCTTTTTGCACGTATTTCTTTAATTTGCAAGTTATTTTCGGTAAAAATAAAAATAAATAAAAAATAAAATATGCACTTGTGCTTTATTTTTATATGCAAATAAAAATCCATATTTATTGCGACCAACATCACGATAATAAATTCTATTGACTTCATTTTATCATTGTGCATTATGACCTCATTAGTTTTTTCATTACAACTGAATAGATAATATATTTTTATTTAAAAATACTGTGCTTAAGGATAAAAGTATGTAGGGTAAAAGCACCAATAGTCTGCCACTTAAGTGCTTTCTGTTAGTAAAGAGCTCAAAGCGGAATTTAAAAAAGCAATATGACATTTTTAACAGTGATACATGTTAATGTATACTTTTCTATTACTGTTTCAGCAATTGTTTAAAAAAACTGATTATAGTTTTTATTTATAAAAAGTTAAACTTTAAACTAGCAAAGTCGCTAGTAGTCGGCCAATCAATTCTAGTGCTCGGCCATCTCTGGACCAGCTGTCGGCCTCTTAAATGCTTTGTTATTGTAAACAACTTAAAGTATAAATTTTATAAAAACATAACAACATTTAAACGATAAAATATGTTAATTTAAACTTTTCTTATAATGTTTCAGTAATAATTTAAAATATTTTAATAGTTTTTAACACTTTCCAACATAGTTGAAAAGTTTTTGTGAATTTGTATTGTCTCCAGTCTGTCCGAGCTCTAACAGTCGTAAATATACTCAAATCTCGCTGAATTTTTTGTATGTTATCGACGTTAACAATAGCATGATTGCCATTGAAAATAAAGTGTGTAGAATTTACAGTTCATGTACGGGGACCGTCAGAAAGAAGTATTCCGATGCATTATGCTCAATGTGAAAAAATTGCTTCAAGTTTATTTTAATGATGTTGGTCATTTCAAACTAATAGAATTGATATGCATTTATGAAGTGCACTAAACTATTAATTCTGGACAATATGGGGTCCAAAGTACATATTATTCATTTATAGGGTCCCGCAAAAGAATTCCTTTACATAATAGTGTCTAGAAAACACTATATCAAATATAATGAAATTGATATACTACATTACTGAGGATTACTACAATATACTTGTTGTGCAACATGATATGTATAGCATTTCTCGTTCATTTACAGGGAAACACAAAAAATTCGGATACAGTACTGTATCTTTCTATTACCGATAATTGCTGGAAGTGTGATTTCATTTATGACATACGTTTTTAAGTGTGATTAAACCTTTGCTTAGTATACGGTGTGTATAACTGATATAGAACATATACAAGGCTACACAAAAGAGTTTGTAAGTTTTGCGGAGTATCAGCGTGAACGGCTTAAAAGAGGCTGTTAATTGAGTTGTGCTCTTTCAAGCTGAACTATATTAGTATACAAAGAGATGTTTGTATAATATAAATAAAATCATATACAGGGCCACGCAAATAACAGAATACATGAGCTCTTAGAGATAATAATGTGTGGAAGTATGATTTCAGTAGTTTGAAACACGTTTTAGACTGAATTAAATTTTAGCTTAATATGTGCGGCATATAAAAATCTGTTGGTAATAAACAGGGCTGTACAAAATAATTCAAGTATGTTTCCGTATATCGGTAGAAATTGCTGAAGGTAAATTTTCAATCTGATATGCATTTTCTTACTATACTAAGTTTTATCATACTATGTATAGAATAATATACAAATCTTTAGATTAAAAACAGGACTGCACAAAAGAATTGAACTACTTTTCCGGTTAGAACCGTAATCTGGTTTTTAAAAGAACTATGCCTTTTCTAAAATGTTTACTTTTTTTACCGTATTAAGCAGCTAAATTTCGTTAAAGAATTTTGAAAGTCGGGGGAAGTGCTTTTGCAATCTATTCTTCATGCATGATTTTTCATTCTTGTTTCCTATGGAAAGTAAAGTTAAAAGTACCAAATTATCTATTAGTCGGCCATTCAAATTTTATGTTTAGCAATCGTAGACTAGGCAGTGGGCAGGAAAAAAATTATTACGTCGTCTTGTTTCAAAATGAAATTATGATATAGGACAAGATTATTAACAGAACATAAACTACTGATCTATCGATGCATATCATGGTATGATATTAGCAGCAGGGAGCGCGAAATCGTCATTTTAGCGTTACTATCATGTCATCGAGTTTCGGGATGATATTTTAATATGTCACATATCTCGACTAGTACAATGCAAATATTTCAGTTTGTCTTGGGACTTCGTGGTTAGATATGAGCAGAACGCGGCTCCAATTCTTCATTTTCGCGGTTCTATCTCGTCATCGAGTTTCGAAATGTTATTTCATTAAGTTAGATATCTCGAATAGTACATTACAAACATTATAGTCTGCCTCGTAATATCTTTGAACGATATGAGCACACCAATTCTTATTTTGGAGGTACTATTGGGTCATCCAATTTCGATATGAATTTTTAATATGTCTCTTTCAATTAATACGGTTTAAGTATTTCTGTCTGTTCGTGGTATCTGAGTACTATACAAGCATAACAGGCCGCCAACTCATTATTTTGGCGGTACTATTTCGTTTTCAATTTTGAGCATAAAATGTTAATGATTAAAGTTACAGATTTATATTATACAAATGCTTCAGTCTGTTTCATGACATCTCTATAAGATATGAGAAAAACGGGGCGTCAATTCTTCTTTTTAGTTGTACTATCGCATCATAAAATTTCGGAATGAAATTTGAATATGTTGGATATTTAGATTAATACAGTAAAAATATTACTGTCTGCTTCGTGATATCTTGGTACGATACGATCAGAATAGGGCGTCAATTCGTCATTCTGACGGTACTAACAGATCGAGTTTCGATGTGAAATTTTAACATGTCATAGACATCGATTATTGATATTCTGTGTAATGTATTAAAGTGCCAGTTCCTTCGAAAATGAACAATGTTAGCTACATTTTTTTTAAATTGAAGTTCTTTAGAAGCAGAATATGGGATTTTAAAGCCCAATAGTTAGCCTCTAATTAATGTTATTGCTGACTATTGAGTTAATCAGCCAGATAATAAGTTTTATTTTATGTTATTGAAAAGTTATCACAATCCGTGGCTTTGTGGTTATTGAAATATTGCAAATGATATTTGTGTGCTTATTAACATAGGGATAAATTATATTTGTGTGCCTATTAAAATTGGGAAGAAGTTGTATTTCCGCAGAAACCTTAAATATTATTAATTAAAGCGCAATTTGTTGAAATTTCTTCCTAATAACCCGTTAGATGATTGTGAGAAACATTTCACGCCTTTAAATTTCAAATATCTTATAACCTACTTTGTGAGAGCATTTATGTCTTAAAGTAAAACCCATGTAAAATTTCAAGTTTATAGCAATAGACTTCGTAATTCCCAAATAAATCATCGTTTTAAGTATGCTTTCCGCACATTTCACACTTTAAATTTTCCATATTAAAAAAGCCTGTTCTGTGCGAGTAAGCGACAGCTATGTCGATTTTCAATCCAATATTTAAAATAAGTAATTTTACTTCTATCCCTAACAAGTATAACGTTTTTCGATTAATTTATATTTTTAAATTTCAAATTTATTATAACTATTATGCGCAAACATTTACGTTTTATAAATAACTGTCATTTAATGTTTCAAGTCTTTATTCTTAACATTTTGATATTAATAATAATTTACAACTTTTGTAAAATCTTTTCTAATCATTTCAGCCTGTTATATTTCGTTTTTTTTTTTTTTTTTTTTTTTACCGTTTTTAGTGGGCATTTATCTCTTTAATAACACCATGTCAAATTTTAAATATTTAACATCCTCAGTGTTACAAAAAAGAGACATTTTCGAACGTGTTTTGCGTCTGCAGAGACTGCCACCATTATTTTTTAACTTTTACTTTTAAAAGTGATTCGGCAGTTCCAAGGATTTCCTCCTACAAAAGAAACAAACAAACGAGTCTTTATAACATTAGCATATTAGAAGGCTTCCTGCTGGTCGATTTTCCCAAACGAAATATATCGGTGAATTTAACCTTGTAAATACAACGTTAAATTCCCAGTTTACATATTTTCTATCGCCGCCATTACAATTTTTAAAGCAAAATGAGCCTTTGTCTGAAATGTCATTACGAATTGAAGTAAACTATACGAATACCATTGCACTATTATATGTTTAATTTGTCAGACAATATTTTCGCTCATAAGAATCATCAAACAATCATCGAGTTGATCATTTACAGTAGGATTAGTAAATAACGGTAGAACGATATAATGCAACATACTAAAACATCTTTAAATCTCATCATTATCTAAATAACAATGAAAGTCTCATCAAAATCGTCCACTGTTTTTTTAAATGGTAACCCTTCATAAACGAGTTCACCTGATTATAGAACTTTCCCCCGTGATGATATAACTAAGCAACGTAGAATGAAATACAATAAACTAAAACCTTTCCTAAAAAATTATCTAACTAACGATGCAAATTCCGTCAAAATCTATTCAACAAAACTAAAGTTATAAGCGGCCGGAACGAAATTCCCATTTGCATTTTATATCAGGTGTCCTGGGGTATAAACGCCAGGGTGGGTAACAACGCCAAGTGCTAATGTTAGACGTAGTTATGAAGGAATCCGGGGAAATGGCACTTTGGCTGCTGCGCTCAAAAGCTCTGTGTCATCTGAATCACAAACAACAGCTTAAAGTTAAGTTGTTACATTTATAGACCTTATCGCTGTAATAAGCTCGTAAGAGTCAACGTCCGATATAAAATTTGCTAGGTAAGTTCTGTTATGTAAAGACTATATCGCTGACCCGTAGGAAAAGTGACACATCTCGCAAAAGTTAATTTTGCGCTTTATTCCACTAATATGTCTGTCGTAGGTAAGTCTAGCTACATTAAACATTTCGTAAGTGCAGTTATACGAAAAATCACATTATTACACTATATGTCCATTTGTGACCACAGAAGAGGAGTGGATTGTGCGGAGAGGTAAAATTATGCAACCCTCCAAAACCTATCCAACGTCTTCATTCTTAAGGGTTTTATGCATTTATACACGTTTCTATTCCTGCATACAGAGCTAGTGCTTTAATTTCATGTTACAGTAAAATCATGCAACTTTTCCTTTTGCCTCCCGTGTGAAATTTACTTTTGTCGAGATGTGTCTTTTTTCTTTCGGATGAGCAATATATTTGTTAGGAAATACTTTGTTTATTACTTAAATTTGTAGAGTATTTCATGTACTTTCAAGATGCTGTGGGAGATTTTGGATGTATTCGCGAGGTAGCTTATAGTTTAAAATATACAGCGCAAAATGCATATTGGGGCAATAACGCTATCCACTAGTGTTATTACCCCGGTTGATTCTTTTCAGTGGCAGAACTATATTTTTTATTTTATTTTATTTTTATTTTAGACACGAGAGACCATTATTGTCATTGTTGAAAACTAAAACAGATAAAGAGAAATTTGTACGTCCTAAATGATGCTAAATTTTTCGTCGGGAGAATAAAATATCATATGACTGTTACTGCATCCTGATATCACAATTAATGGTAAACAAAATCAATTTCCAAAGGTGTAGAGTTTGTATCTTTAGAAATGGACAATGTACATGCCATTATTACCATCCATCTCATACCATCCATCTTATTTTATAGTTTTGTTTGCATGGTGTTATTACCCACCAGGTGGGTAATAACGCTTAATATTATTGGTCAAGAAATCTTGCCACTACATTTCATGAATTGATATCTGCTAAAATAGTCTTTCTTATATACATAATCAAACAGTTGCTGTATCGAATCCTATATTTGTTTGGGAAAAAAATCTAAAATTAAGCCGTAAAAATTGGTAGAACCTTAACGTGGCGTTATTACGCCAGGACACCTTATATATACTGCGCATAAAATAAAATGCAAGTAAAAGGTTATATAAATCTCAAATTACGAAAATCAAGTTACGAAAAATATCAAATTATTAAAAATACACTCAAAAGAGAGAAATAGCCTTTTAGCCAGTAGTCAACCATGGTGGCCGATTACTGAACATGCAAGTAAATCTAATACCCAATATAATAATAGATATAATACCCAATAATCGGCCACATTAAAATGAAGTAATAAAAACACATTTATTTAATTTTGATACTGAAAAACATTAGTTTATTAAATTTTTTAATAGTACAGACTTATAATTTTAGAAAATAATAAGAAATAAATTCATAGTAGTATTTTAAAACTTTTGTCATCGGTTAGAAAGAAAGAAAGAAAAAAAAAAAAAAAAAAAACGGTTATTTGACCGAAACCAAATAAAAAATGGCTAATTACTAATGCAATAAAAATACCCAAAATTCTTTGCTGATGGCTTGCGACGTATAAAGAATGGCTACATATACGGAAATTGTAATATTTCATTTGAAACCAAAAATAAGCTATTATAACGTATTTTATCTCAAAGTGGCCGACTACTGGTGCACTTCCCCTATATAAAGTATGTTCGAAAAGTTTGCGCCGGGAACGTTATCCTTACCTTGAAATGTATTTTTAAATTAATAAACTAACTAGAAAATTTGACATGATTGAGTCAACAGGACGTGATTTTCACCGATTTTCATTTCTTATTTCTAAAGATTAGCATCGGAGCCCTCATGGATAGTTGAACTATTTCAAAAATTGCATATTGAATAAAACAAATATTCTCATCATTTGTAGTATTTGTAGAAATCATTTGTCATTTTTAAAATGTACTTTTCTGCGACACAAACCTTTTAACAATAAAATCTTTATGGTGTTTGTTTGTATTCAATCTTATGAAAATGAAACGCAGATCAACTTTTCGTCCTTTAAGGGGGTTGTATACTAATAATAAATAATGTGTGTACTTATAATAATTTATTATGGATTTGTAAAGTAATATATATATATATATATATATATATATATATATATTATTGCATTTGATATGTGCTGCTGTAGCGCCATTCATGCAGTAATTTATCATTAATTTTGAAATAAAATATATATATATATACTAGGGGGCTCTTCCTCCTGCAAGCTACGCTCGCCAACTCCAGTTCAGACACCGCGGAATCTAAAAACACGCTAATCTGATGGGTTTTAAATATATTAGAGAAGATTGAATTATACTGAAAAAAGCTGTGCAGATCTCCCTGCCATCAGGTTTCCATTCAGTTCCTTTTGATTGCAAAAATTTAAGGCCGAATCAGTTGCGGTTAAGACATCCACTGGTTGCACTAGATTCCAATGGTTGTTTTTGTTATTTATTAAAGAGGATACGTTAAACATTTGAAAAGAAGCTAAAATAAAATGAATTAAATATACAGAGTCTTTGTCTCCCGATATTTTAAAACAATCTCTATAACAATAGCCTAAGTCATGTGACTATCATCAACAGTTCCGCGCGGACCACTTCGCTTTTTATATTCCAGGTACCATTTTGGTAATTTAATGTTACCCAGGCACAGGTGATAAGTCGTCAAATATTAATCTATCGCGATCATTTCATCTGTATTATAATAGTTCAAGTCATCAACTGCCATAAACAAATACGGTCTTATCCCTTCGCTTTTCATATGAAAGTTTGGCACAGATGTCATATTGGCGCGATTTTTTTCCGACGCCAATTTGGGGAAAGCATCAACAGCACAAACAACAACATCCGGCATACCATATCAAGCAAAATAACGATACTCTGGCGCCCGTTAAGTCCCCGTTTCGTATATCTCATTGGCGTCAGAAAAAAATCGCGCCAATATGGCGCCGTATATGATAACTGTGGCGAAAGTTTTCCCTTTTGGTTATAAAATCAAAATTTTTTGTCGAATAAAACTACATAAAATTTGCCATGGTCGCAAAGAAGTCTTGGTACTGTTACGCTTGCCCGGTGCAAATCTCACTAATAACTTTTTTTCAACTCTCCGGTTAGCATTTTTTTTTTTTTTTCAAGTGGAGTTTTTTATTTTTCGTATTCGTATTTTTTAAAACATTGATTTGAAGTTGAAATTAAATGTCATGGTTTGTTGCATAATTTAATGTTTGGCCAGATGCCATATACACACCACAGGTTTGGAGTGATTTTTTTTTCTACGAAAATTTAGCAAAAACTTCGTTTTCGAATACCAGTTACATATATATTTTCTGTACTACTTAGTTATCCCGTCGACTAAAAATCTATCGCCAAACTCTAAGATTAAATGCCAATAGTGGTTGATCGTAACTGTCACATTCACTTGACTTTAAGCAAGTTTCACGTGTTTATGTCATCAATTGATTTTTATTTCGACGTTTTATTTGTATATTTAGTAATGTTATATTAATTAATTTGTTCTTTCGTTATTTAAAATAAAAATTATGTCAATTTGTATAATTTGGCGAGTGGTTTGGCGATTTATATAATTTTGCGAAATTGGTCGACGGAATAACTATGTAGTATCGTATTTTTTAATTATTTTCTATTATTTTCTAAAGGAAATACCAAAAAAATTTGATAACTATAGAACAAAATAATTTACATATTTTTAAAAAAGAAATAAAAGTAAATAAATATTTAATGTTAAATACGCAACAATAGCCGGACTTAACTTGTCAATCAAAATAATGCCATTTTGGCGCCAATTAGGTACCCCGGTGCGTATATGACATCTGTGCCTAATATTTGTCTTTTCGTTTTGTTTTAAAAAGAGAAAGAAGTGAAAGCCATCAATTTTAAACGTTTCAGTTTTAAATGAAAGTTTTGTATTTTAAATAAAAGGAAAGGAAGGATTATATTTTAAATGAAATTAATGAAATACAAAAAAAAATGGGACGGGAAAAATGTTTGACAATTTATCACCTGCGTCTCGCTATCATAAAAATACCGAGTTCTTGATTTCTCTATCAGAATCTTTCGATTTGGCGAAATATTGTTCAAGTAAATTGAATTTTGAATAAAAGTAACATGATACATTTCTTAGCATACATTTGAGGAAGGCCAAACTGTTCGCCAAATTGGTTTAAAATAATAACCTCTTCTGAAATATGAAAAAAAAATATCTGTTATGATTAAAATTTGAGTTGCCATCATTAGAAAAAAGTATTTAAAATTAGAAAAAAATTAATATTTCGAAAACTAATTCGAATTTAAAAATTCTAATGCCAGTTTTGAGATCTGCGTATCAATACAGATTTTTGGTGTTAATTTCATAGCAAATTATTCCATATTTTAGGAGAAATCGCCGTGAAACGTAACCAGTTGTTTAGTCAGTCGTTTCAAAGAATCGTTTCATAAATTCGTTACATTTCAGTCGTTTCATATATCCGTTTCATAAATTCGTTTCATTAGGATTTTATATATATAGGGTAGATATGAGAGTGTGTACTTTTTGTAAAATAAAATTTCTCTAAATCTGTTCACGAAACATTTCTCTCTGTGTTGTTTCTTTAATCAGTAAAGCGTTAGGAAACAAATTATGCTTCATGGGAGTCATCAGTTTCTAACTTAAAAAAAAAATACATATTTTTTTCATATTTAAAAACAAAACGTATGCAATTCTGAATCGAATAAAATAAATAGAATGAAAATATAAAATTAGAACCGGGTACATTTGAAATTGATATGTGTATTTTAACGATTTAATTTTAAAACTGTGCATCAGATTTTCTGGATACTGTATTTTTATACTTGCGTACACTTTTATTTCCATGAAATGATTATGCCTTCAATCTCCACCTTTGTTTTGTCAATTAAACGGTCCAAATTCAAATTTCTTGCGTTTTGAATGTATTTTTTAATGTATTTCACGTAACACATCAAACGAATGAAGTAAAATCTAAACAGAACATTTGAATATAACTTGAATATTAACAAGTGGGAAATTGCTCGTCAAACTTGGCAAATGAGGTGCGTTCGTACTATAACTAGTTTTATAGTTATTTTTTACACCCCATATTGTACTGAATGTATATACTTTGTAACTTCATAAGTGCATAGTCTATAACATCATTAAAACGCACTTGCAATATTTTTTTCCCATTGGCCGTAATGTAACGGAAAACTTTTGACTGTCCCTGTCATTAAACTATACATCCGATTTTCATAAAATTTGAAATGGCTCGTCAAAATTTTGAAACACTTATATGTTCAAAATTTCAGACCATTCGGAAGGCTGTAACATCATTAAAATGCATTTGCAATAATTTTTCCCATTGGCCATAATGTAAAGAAAAACTTTTGACTGTCCCTGTAATTAAACTATGCATCCGATTTTCATAAAATTTGAAATGGCTCGACAAAAGTTTGCAACAATCATACATTAAAAATTTCAGACCATTCGGTTGGGTAGTTTTTGCTCTGTTACATGCGGACAGACAGACAGACCGACGGACGGATGGACGGACTGAACGACGACTATAGGTGCTACGTATTTATATAATTACGAACGCACCTAAAAAGTGCACAGGCGTTAACAAGTTTGTTAACGAAATGCTGAATTTTGTACCTTCATTTTCAGTTTTAAGGAGCAAAAATTTAAAGCAAAATGAAATAAGTTACATATGTCCAAGTTGGAATGAGATAAATGCAATAAAAAATTAACTAACTTAGATTAAAGTAGGGGTTATTATGTTGTAAATGTAATCTAATGTATGTGTATGTACGCTGCATGACATTATTTATTATCGTAATATAGTAATCCTAGTTATATTAGATGTTTGTGCAATTTTCATTTTATTTATATTTTTCTTCTATTTATTTATGAAGATTTAAAAGACTTTTATTTATCGAAGTGTTTGTAATATTAGTTTTAGAAATATTATGCTAAAATTGTTATTAATACGTTGAGTGTCTCGTCAGTCACCGGTGACTGACAGTGTAAAATACGATATAAAACTAAAAAAATTACATAGCTTTCAGTAATTACAGAAAATTTATTTAAAATTTATTTAAGTTTATTTTATTAGAGGATTATATCATTAATGCATTTTAATGAATTTCATTGAAACACGGTAAACATAACAAGTCGGAAATTGCTCGTCAAACGTGGCAAATGAGGTGCGTTCGTACTATAACTAGTTTTATCATTATTTTTGTACCCCATATTGTACTCAATATATATATATTTTAATTTCATAAGTGCATAGTCTATAACATCATTAAAATGCACTTGCAATAATTTTTTTCCCCATTCCCCGTAATGTAACGGAAAACTTTTGACTGTCCCTGTAATTAAACTATACATCCGATTTTCATAAAATTTGAAATGGCTCCACAAAACTTTGCAACAATTATATATTGAAATTTTCAGACCATTCGGAAGGCTGTAACATCATTAAAACGCACTTGCAATATTTTTTTCCCATTGGCCGTAATGTAACGGAAAACTTTTGACTGTCCCTGTCATTAAACTATACATCCGATTTTCCTAAAATTTCAAATGGCTCGACAAAATTTTGAAACACTTATATATTCAAAATTTCAGACCATTCAGAAGGCTGTAACATCATTAAAATGCATTTGCAATAATTTTTCCCATTGGCCGTAATGTAAAGAAAAACTTTTGACTGTCCCTGTAATTAAACTATGCATCCGATTTTCATAAAATTTGAAATGGCTCGACAAAATTTTGCAACAATCATACATTAAAAATTTCAGACCATTCGGTTGGGTAGTTTTTGCTCTGTTATATGCGGACAGACAGAGAGACAGACGGACGGACATACGGACGGACGGACTGAACGACGACTATAGGTGCTACGTATTTATATAATTACGAACGCACCTAAAAACGGTAGTCCTTCGCAGGTATCAAAAAATGTGGCAACTTGCTTAGTCAATATTCTGGCTGTTTCTTTACATTATTCTTATGGATTTTCTTCGTAACATAGTTTACAATATCTTCGCACTTCAGAGACATTTCCAGTGTTTTTTATTAGATTGCGTCGCGGGTTTTTCAAGTATTTGCACTACTGCTAGATGGAATGTCTTCATTCCGCCAATTTGTAAGGTACACAGCTAATTTCTTCTGAAAATCAGTGATACAGATATTTTCTTGGTGTTAATTTTATATAAAGTCTAAGCATTCATAATTGTAATTCAGTAAGAACTCATAGTCCGCGAACCAGCAACAGATTTTGATGACCAAGTTCCTCTCGGCCGATAATTTCTAAAATGCTTCAGAGAGTTGTATCATGGAGTTCCGTGAACGTCAGCTGTGGTTTTGTGGGTGGGTTGAGCAGCGGTAGCCTCCCACGGATGTAAAAAAAATAATATAAATATTACGTAATATAAATATATTATATCAATGAATTTAATATAATATTATATTTATATCTATGCTATATCATATTATATAGTTATATGTGCATAAATACTTTTGCCACTACCTTTAATGTGACAACTTATATAATATTAAGGAACTACTTAGTTGTCCCGTCGACCAAAAATCTATCGCCAAACTATAAAATTAAATGCCAAAGATCTATCTAAAGATATTTGTTCTATAGTTATTTAAAATAAAATTTTTGTCAATTTATATAATTTGGCGAGTGGTTTGGCGATTTATATAATTTGGCGAAATTTGTCGACGGGATAACTAAGTAGTACCAATATTAATTATGTACTTAAAATAAAGATATCAAGATAAATTTTTTAAAAATGCAATTTAACAAATTACAACAACCATTTGGAAAATGAGTTTTTCAAAGACTAAAATTTAAGACATAAAAAATCGCACGGAGTTGATTATACATTACGTGCGCCATGAATTAAACATTAATAGTGTTATTACACGTAAAAATTGCAAGCGACAAAAATCGCCTGCGACTCGTACGTATTATCCACCTGAAACCTACGTATTATCCAAGCATTTCATTGGCTGTTCGGGAAAAGGCTTTTCCATCGTCAGATTTCCAAAAACTCTGACGGCCAATTTTAAATGAAAGTTATTTCTTAAACTTCTAAACATCCCACAATATTACTTTTTATATCATCGTATAGAGAAAAAAAATGTACTTTTAAATGCAATTTATTTGAAAGCTGTATCTCAATTTGTTTCTGAGTTATTAATTTTTTTTTTTAGTTTTTATTACTTTTTTGTCATAGTGGCAACACTCTGTTGTCCATCTCTGTTGAAAATAAAGGGAAATACAGATTACTGTAAAGACCAATCAGAAAACAAATAAAAGGATGATTAAACGAATAAAAACCTTCAGATATGCTTTTGATTTCCTACCCTGACGAAGACAATAACCATTTTTCCAAATGGTAAAAAAAAAAAAAAACCTCATTTCTTCCCGGTTGAAAATTTGTCAAATTATAGCTAACACAATATCTTGAAGAAGAAAAAAGTCAGCTGATTATAAAGTGGTGATTAATAAGTCAGCTGGTCGCACGAACATTAAAAAAATATACAGGGTACAAAGGAAACTCCCTTTAACCTGAAAATATTTGCAAACGGAGAGAGCTACAGCCATGAAAATGAGGTAATGGTATAATAAAGCGACTACGGCCGATTTAATGCAACCAACAGCAGCGACCCCTTGAGGCGAAATTTGGAAGATAGCCATTGCAAATCGAAAGCGAAAAGTGATAGAGCAAAATTTCCAATTAGAAAGTTCTAGAGCATCAATTAATTAGATAAAGCGACATTTGGTTTACATGGATAAGATAAATCTTCGCCTGTATACCCAAAAATGTCCGAAATCGATGCACTCTATTTTGTATAAACGTTTGAATGGAATGGCCAGAAGTATGAAGTTTATGGTACCTCACTTGCAAAAAAAACAAAAAAGACAAACTGTCTCACAGTGATAAAAACTTAATATTCAGTATGTACGAAAACGTCGCCATTGCTCACGATACACGTTTGTATTCGTGAGAGTAATTCTACATGCCACATTTCTCAGCGTGGAACGTCTAATGCTAGCCTCTTCAATACGATGACATAGATTTAACACTTTCAAGGGCGGTGGCTAGACGGTCTAGCCACCTAATTTTAATTCCAAAACTGACAAATGCCAGTTTGAATATTTTAATAAAATTGTGAAAATTAGCGAGTCTTTATTTTCTAAGAAATTCGTTTGAATATTCTGGTGCCAGTAAATTATTTCATCAATTTACGAACAAAATTCTTCTGCTCCTGAAAGGGTTAATCTAAAATTATAAGTGCATTGGAAATTAAATTTTTACAGACATTACATCACAGTACAACGTCACAATTTGAAATTGCGCACTGCTACATTTACGGAATATGACTATCCAAAGTAGAATCGCCGCTGATTGATTTCGGACATTTTTGGACATACAGGCGAAAGTTTGTCTTATCCGTGTGAACCAAATGTGGTTTCGTACTAATTAATTGATGCTCTAAAACTTTCAAACTGGAAATTTCGCTCTATCTCTTTTCGTTTATGATTTTCAATACGTATCTTTCAAATTTCGCCACTAGGGGGCGCTTCTGTCGTTTGCATTAGGTCGGGAGTAGTCACTTTACTATACCATTACCTCACTTGCATAGCTGTAGCTCTCTCCGTTCGTAAGTATTTTCAGGGACTTTCCTTTGCACCCTGTATATTTTTTTCATGTTCGTGTACCCAGCTGACGTATTAACTACCACATTATAATCAGCTGACTTTTTTTTTTACGTTCGTGGGAGGTTACCGCTGCTCAACCCACCCACAATGCAGCTGAAGTTCACGGAGCTTCATGATACAACTCTCTGAAGCATTTTACGAATTATCGGCCGAGAGGAAATAACTGACGAAATTTGCACCTGGCTCGGGGTTAGCTTATTTCGCGGCCCAAACAGAAAGGCAGACAAAACAGGCTTGGCGCTTAACGTGTTAAACAAAATTATGAAACAAAACTAGCCAGAAAAATTTGTACTTTTAAAATATAAGTAATATTGATTCCGCGTTATAATTTGCAGTGAAATAATTTAAATAATAACCAGGTTCTGCAAAATAAGGTTTTTTCTTAAAGCTAGAGGGAATCAATTTTTAAAGAAAATATTATAACCTTTCGAAATACCAACTATAATTGAGACAGCTCACTTGAAGAATAATATAGGAGTGTGAGTGGTGCGTTATTCCTCGTATAAAGACAATAAGGCATGCATGTTCGCATGCAGGCGGTCAGAGAGCGAATGATACAAAAAATGAAAGGCGCAAATTCTTCTCTTAACCCAAGATTGCTCACGCAGAGTATGTCATACCCAGGCTGGGCGCGGTTATTACATTTCTCACCACTAATTTTCGAAAAGTAATCGTCAAATTATTTTTGTGAGAATGTCAACGATTAAATAAAATGACGATTTTCGTTTGAATTTATTGGTGGCAAAGTGTTAATCGTTCATATCCTGGATATGCGCGAGCATTCTCGGGTTAATTTTGTTGGCATCATAAGTTTGGCGAAAGAGCATGAATCATTAGAAATCCGTTAATAAGAACGCATGTTAATTTTGAACATAACGAAAACCATGATAATTTATAATCACTAAACCTCAACCAAATAAATACGTTGCACAAAAATTTTAATAACCCCATGGGAAAGGAAATATAGACAAAATAATGCAAAGAAACTGCCGCCTCTCTCGTTATGGCTCCCAGAAAAATAATTACATAAAGAAAACGTATAATGACTTATAAAGGAGAATAGTTAACTGGGCAGCTGGGATATTTCTCTCTCTCTCTCTCTCTCTCTCTTTTTTTTTTTTTTTTTTTTTTTTTTAATCTGAAATCACTGATTTGAATCATTTTTTTTTTGCGTGGAAGCATTTAACCGCAGAAATACATAGTTATATCTGTTATTTCTCTATAAGAGGAAAACATGCATTAAATAAAATTTGGTACACTTTTAATCAACGAATGATAGAAAGGGATATTTAGAAAACTAAAACAGCCAAGATAAAACTATATGTGATTTCTACACCACAATATAATTTATGTGTTTGATTTAACTTATTCTTTAAATTCAAAAATGATCCATTTAGGAGTAATTTAACATATTTTTCAACATCTTTTGTGGTTAAATTTCCCCCTCTGAATCATTCTTTCTTTCTTATTTCACTTCTGAAAAAAAATGCACTAGTACATCTTTGAAAGAAAAAACTTCCCAATACATATTTCACAAAGGAATTCAGTATAAGTGTCATATTAAATCATTTTTAATTCAATTTTTCAATTATTTTAACTCTCCAAAAATTACTTTTTAACTAATCTAATTCTGAAATAAAACCACAGAAGAAGATTTAAAATGCTTCCTCTCTTAATGCTTCTAAAGTAAAATACATAAAAGTAGAGCGAATATTTCTGTTAAATATTCTTCAATTTATGTACTCCATTCACGCAACGTCTGCTCCAAAAGACGAAGTTTCAATGTGCCTAATCTACCATGGAGCCGGGGCGCAATTTAAGAAAGATACGTTCCAATAAAACGCAGGGGTTCAGAAATTAAATTTGGCAGAAAAGTCTAGAATAGTAACTGATCTCTTAAAATTCATTTAATTCAATGCCATTAAAATGTTCTAAAGAAATAAAAGAGCTTTTGTTTTACGAAATTTTTTCTACTTCTCTTTTAACACAAAAAAGCCATTGTCAGGAGAGGTCTTTTTTTTCGTAACTATTCAGCTATGAATAAAATTTAAGACGAAATATATAATTCTGGAATTTAAAAAATAGTTCTTTTCATAAATAAAGTATAAAGTTTGAAGTAAATCGCTTTGTATATTGAAATATTAAAAAATATAAGCTTTAAACATTTAATTGGTATACGAAACAATTGTGAACGAATTTCATTGTGCAAAATTTACGAGATTCGAACGTTTAAAAACAATGAGTTTTTAAAGATAAAAATAAAAATACATGCAAATGAAAAAGTAAACTAAATGTATGTTTCATGAAATTAACAATCAATAATACGAAAAAAATAATTAAATATTGTCTTGGTATTCGCTAATAAATTTCTACTTAACTTTACGTTAAAGCATAATGGAAAAAATACCTGTGGACTCGGCCTACAGACGCAGTTAGATTTCGATGTTAAGTACTAATTTCAAGAACAAAAACTAAATGAAGATTAGGGATAAGCTCAGTTTAACTTTATCTGGCTACATTTGACGAGATTTTAATTTCATTTTTCTGTAAGAGCTGGTATTATCAGAATCAAGTTAATACGATAATTTTTTTTCAACCGCTATGAATTCTTAATTTGTATTTGCTGTAAGATTTGGCCCTATCTAAAACTTGTCACTAGAAAAGTTGTAGATAATATTAAGAAAATTCATAATAAATTTAACTGGTTTGATATCTTGAGAATTTACGAAGTTAATATAATTTTTATGTTCTTTAGCAATATTTTTTCGCTCCTTGAGCCCATTTTTAATTTTATCAAAAATCTGTCATACATAATTTTTTGGCCTTTTTTCTAGAAGAAATGATCATTTTAAACTGATTTTGTATGTATTATATTTAAAAATTTATTTTTTTTGTGGGTTTTTTTTTCAGAACCCCCCCCCCCCCCCCCTATTTCCACTGCCTTAGGTCGATTTTGCTCATTTGCAATCCCCACCGAGATTTTAGCAATATTAAGGGTCTCTTTTTTTTTGTAACTATTAATCTATGTATCAAATTAAAGACGAAAAATAAAATTTTGGAATTAAAAAAAATAGTTATTTTCATAGGTAAGTTGTAAAAAATAAAATAAATTGCTGTGTATAAACATATCCAAAAAAAAAAAAAAAAAATGCTTTAACAATTTAATTGTTAAGTGAAACAAATGCGAAAGAATTTTAATGTACAAAATTTATAAGAAGTTTTAAAGAATGCGTTTTTAGAAATAGAAACAAAAATACGAATAAAGGAAAAAATAATCTAAAATGTATTTTTCATAAAAATAAAGGTTAATAGCAGGAAACAAAATAATTATATGTTGTGTTGGCCTTTAGAAACTTATTCCTAATTAAGTTTATATTAAAGCACAATGAAAAAACAGCTTAATATCACTGAAGAGGAAATTTTCAAAAAACGGCCATTGTCAAAATACTGGTTATTTGCTGAAAGTGAGTGAAGATTGGTTAGCAGATGGTCTTGGTCCTTGACCGACGTGGGTTGGTACAACACATTTTCATAAAAAAACCTATTTTTATACCATAAAAAAACCTATTTCATGTAGAAAACCTATTTCGATCGATTTCTTTGTTTTGTAATGACTACTGAGATCATCAACTTGAAGTACTGGATAATCTAAGAACGGGACCAACATGAGTTGGTACAACACATTTTCATAAGAAAACCTATTTTTGAGTAATCCAAAACATTTCCAAGTATGTGTAAATTTCTATCTTCCTTAGTCATCTCATCTCAAAATAGTTTTCCTAAGCTTCATGTAGAGAACCTATTTTGGTAGCTTTCTTTGTATTGTAATGGTTGTTTAGATCATCAACTTACAATACTGGATAGTCTAAGAACGGGAAAAACATTTGTTGGTACAACGCATTTTTATTAGAAAACCTATTTTTGAGTAACCCAAAACATTTCCAAGTATGTGAAAATTCCTCCCTTCCTTAGTCATCTCATCTCAAAATAGTCTTCCTGAGCTTCATGTAGAGAACCTATTTCGATCGATTTCTTCGTTTTGTAACGGCTGCTGAGATCATCAACTTGAAGTAGTGAATAGTCTAAAAGGGGCTACCATACCGTTGACAACCATGATGACGATTTCTCTGGAGGAAAAACCTGTTGACGATAATGCAGAATGCATTTTCTGCCGCGTACGCTTTTCGGATTCTGTTAAAGGAAAAGTTTGGTTTAATGCTAAAAGTGTGGAAGTTGGGCACATTTCGAATGTGCTGGAATAGAAAAAAAGAGTTACACATCTGTGACTTCTGCAAGTACAAAATGACTAACATGTTCCTATGTTTACATAATGTTTGAAGAAAGTAAGTTAACAAAATTTGAAGTTTTTCTATTTATCAGGAGATAAAGTACTAAGTAAATACTATTTGAACCAATCCTTGATAAATAGTCATTTTCACTTCTTTTCTGGAATAAAGTGGTTTTCGAAAACTAAGATTAGTTATTAGCGGTTTTAACCTTCATATTACCTTAACGATTGTTTGTAGATGCAAGTGGCTCAAAAAATATTAATTTTGAGTAAGTAGGTATATTGCTAGGTACCAAAGTGTAAGTCATAGCCCACTTTGGAAGAATTTCCTCCACTTATTTTATTTACTTTTTAAACTGAAAATTAATACACTGTTTTTCACAACCTTCATATACAGAAAATGATTTACGAAAACAATACGTATTTGTATGTTTTATTTTCATGACACTGTGCATCACACGTTTTTGTACCATATGTAGTTAAATGCATCTCCACAGAAAAATGTAATGTAAAAGGTGGGGCAGAAGCCTTTGACACAATTTTAAATTCATTAAAATATTAAGATATTGGCGTGCGAGTGTACGGTTTATATGTGTCTCGTGATCGAATTTTTTGATTAAACGAAACATTAGTTCAGAAAATTTCTTATATATGGCGCTGTAGTTACAAAGTTGTGACAAAGTATTATATTCGAGTAGCCTCAAGCCATTTGTTTTGTACAAGTTACTACAAAATTGTATAATTTCTTTTTATAGCGGCCTTCAAAGATGAATCGAAGAGTAACAGAGATATACAAATTGATATTTTTGTAAAATTCTTTTTGCAATGGATTTGTACCTTTTGCAGGTATCCATTCTGAAATTGGGGGAAAATAATTTTTTTAAACCGTTAACGTGATCTGCCCTCTTAAGAAACGACTTTAAATGGGTGAAAATGCAACTGTTGATTGGAATAGTTAGAGGTTTAAGTAAGTGAAATTTGTTGCCAAATGATGTAAACAGCTATGAAAACAAACAAGGTGAACTATTATGATTGTTTATCAATGTGTTTAAAAATTGCTTCTAATTACATGGTTATATAAATTTCCTATGTTTGTTTATAAACATTAATTAAACCTTTCGCGATAGGATCCATTAAGGATCAGGGTCTACAGTCCCTAAGGGGCTATCCATAAATAATGTTACACTTTTTTTCAATATTTTTTACCGCATCCCTCCCTTTGTCACAAAGTGTCACACCTCACTGTACCCCCCCTTATCACATGTTACGCTATATTCATAAACATATACTTGCAGTTCAGAAATAAAGCACTACGTTACACATCATATTTCAAATTTTATTTTTAAACTTTAACTATGTGTTTTAATTACATTTGTGAGTATAACAATAAAAATTATTCGCGTACTTCTTTTGTATGAAATAATATTAATGGTTTACAACAAAAAACATAATTAATAATACAATAGTAATAAAATATTAATAGGAAAGAGCAATTGAAACAGTAGTATTTTAGAATTTGAAATGGAAATTAATATATTTGACTGTAAACATTATCTTTACTTTATGAAAACAAAATGCTTTATAACAATTTTTTTAAAAAGCAGCCTCAATATTAGTTTTACTTAAATGGAATTGTAATCACATTTCATTTGTCACATTAATATGAGCATTTATAAAATTACATACTAAATCATAAAATACAAGTTACTCTGAATCATTTACCATTACGACTCTTCCTCCCATGGATAATGAGCCCTCAAAATAACTTTAAAATTTAATCTGCTGATTTTAATTTTTTTTAACCAATATGTGTGATGGCACGCTACTTTTTACCCTTTCGCACCCCCTCTCACACATAAATGCATCTAAATAATAATAATAAATAATAATAATAAATATATAAATCATCTATAAATAAGTGCTATTTTAAATATTAACAACTAACGGAATATAGTGATTTATGAAATTTTATGTTTCCCAATTACATTTTAAGTTAGCTAAAACATGTAAATAACATAGCTTATTTAGTAACGTAGGATTTTTAATGACAACCCCTGCAAGTCCCCATAATTCTTTTTTTTTTCTTCTTCTCAGAGGTTGTAACATTGGACAAAAATGTCCTTCCCCAAGTCCAGCCCTCTACGCTAGCATTAAGTTCCACAAATTTTTTAATTCTTTTATTATTATTATTATTTTAATTGCGATATTTAAATCCCACTAGGTCAGGTATTTAGCTAAACCCCATTCAACCCAAGCCCTCCTACCCAATAAGTTAAGTAATTAGCATTCTTATTTAATAGCATAACTCTTTAGTTAAAACTATCCTAGTTGCGAAATAGTCTTTAACATCTTAGTTTAATAGCGCAATCTTAATTTTAAAAAAGTACCCTGACCTAGTTTCTAGGCTATCTTAAATTGTTTTTCATAACAGTACTTAGGCATAGTTAAGTATAAATTCAAGTATTTTCAATAAGTAATAGTTAAATGTAAGTTTAAAGTAAATAAAATATGTAAAACTAACCCCCCCCCCCTTTCTTAGAGGATTTTTTTCTTTTTTTAACTGCCGCCTTTTTATTAGGTGCACATAGGCACAGCCTGCACGAGCTACCGGACACGCTCCAATGGCGCAGATTACGGAGACAGTTTTTAAAAAAAGTTTTAAAAGTTTTAAAAGGTAGAAAGAAGGAATTTCATCCCTCCAGTTACGTTGAGTTTGCCTAGCTTTTCGGCCCAAAATCAACTCACGGTGCAACTTGTCTATCTGCGGCGTCCCATTCTGTGCTTCCTCCCTCCCCACAAAAATTACCTTTTTCATTTGACAAGTCTGCATCAAAAGAAAAAAAAAAGAAAAAAAAAAAAGGCTTCAAAAACTCCAGGATAGGCTTTTCCATTCAAATCGGGCAGCGGTGGCCAGTTGGTACAGCATCGAACTCGTAGACGAAAGGTCGCGGGAACGAGGCTTACTGCAATTTTATCTTAATATTTTCTTTTTGATGTAATATGGATCCAGATTGCATTAAAAAGAAAATAATAAGATAAAATTCGAAAAAGCTAAAATGATCATTTCAACGTCTAACCATTACTCTTCAATAATCCGTGAATCCATTGAAATTTTACTTAGAAGTGATAATGTTTGTAACGATGTCCTTTCCTATAATATTCCCTAAATTTGGTACAATAGCATAAATATTTCAAGACTTCCTGATAATATGAACTGATCTTTTCATACCTCTGCAGAGAAATGGGCTGAACTCCGCTTGCGCATGCGCACTATTTTTGTTTTTGTTTTTAAAATGTATTACTATTCAATCACTCATCTTTTTTTCCTTTGAAAATGAACGCTTGTGTGTTCGAAAGATATCAGAGTTGCATTAAATAATATTTTTATGTGTTTGAGTCACCTTTTATGCAGTTATAACTATATTATAAAGTTCATTTACGAAATTTTATTTTTCCCAGTTTCTTTTTAAATTAGCTAAAATAAAACTTTTTTTTTTTAATGATTTGCTCTAGGATGAGCAAATTACATCTATAAATAAGTGCTATTTTAAATATTAACAACTAAGTGAATATAGTCATTTAGGAACTTTTATGTTTCCCAGTTCCTTTTTAAGTTAGCTAATATAAAACTTTATTTTTAATGATTTGCTCTAGTACGTGCAAATTACATGTATAAATAAGTGCTATTTTAAATATTAACAACTAAGTGAATATAGTCATTTAGGAATTTTATGTTTCCTAGTTTCTTTTTAAGTTAGCTATTTTTTTTTATTATTATTACTTGCTATAGTACGTGCAAATTACATGTATAAATAAGTGCTATTTTAAATATTAACAACTAAGTAAATATAGTCATTTAGGAAATGTTATGTTTCCCAGTTCCTTTTTAAATTAGGTAAAATAAAACTTTTTTTAATGACTTGTTCTGGGGTGTACAATACTACTTTTCGAGGGATTACTCTCTTGTGCAACGCTGTAATTTTGTCTACTTTTTGCTTTTACCGATCCCCGGTTTTCATTGTTAGTCCGTGGTGATATACTTCTCTTTTAAGTGCCTATATCTTGATAACGCATCATACGGCTTTGTTAAAAAGGATGTATCTCTGGAGGGGGATAATAGTTTTCTCTATGAAATTCACACGAAAATCTGTCCATAGGAAGTGTCAGATAATTGTTAAAAGACTGACCTTCGAGACTTTTTCATGTTCCAAACCGCAAGGTAAGCACCAACGTCTAGTGATGAGCGATAACGAGATGTTTTTCTCGATTTTCTCGATTGTATGGACATCTCGATATTTTTTGATTGTGTAAATTTTTTCTCGATGACTACAGTTTGCAAACTTCTTTTATAAATCATATATTATGTATTATATACGTCATGCATTTATCAAGAATCGTCTGCGGATGAACTGGAATGAGTCGATGTTAATAAAGACTAGGTGACTTCGACCGCTAGCGGGCCCCTAATTTATACGTAATCTTGTAATATGAAATCACGAACAGGTTACCCGCTATATACGGCACTGATATATGAGAGCAGGTGGGTGTGGTGTGCACGCACTACAAAATCTTGTAAAAAATATAATATCGAAACGAATGAACCTCGGACCAGATCTCTTGGGGGAGGGGTCAAAGCGAGCGGAGGAGCACAGCAGCTGCATAATATGATTAAGTCGTCACAGGTCTTTAGGCCTTTCCAACCATATGTCACATGAGAAGTCTGGATCTGAATTTATAAAAATGCCCTCCCCATGGGGGCAAAGGGGGGGGGGGTGCAGGAGGTGGATAACATGAGTAAGTGGTCATAAGCCTTTCCAACAATATGTCACATGAGGGATCTCGGCTAAATTTAGAAAAACACCCCCGTGGGGGAAAAGTGAGGGAGGGGTGGTCACCGGAGGTGCATTACATCAATAAGTAGTCACAGACCTTCCCAACGATATCTCACATGTGGGGTCTTGGCTAAATTTGGAAAAGTGTTCCCCGGGGGGGGGGAAAAATGGGGGGATGGACACCGGAGGAGCATAACATCAATAAGTAGTCACAGACCTTTCCAACGATATCTCACATGAGGGGTGTTGGCTAAATTTGAAAAAGTGTCTCCCGGGAGGGGCAAATTGGGGGAGATTGTCACCGGAGGTGCATAACATCAATAAATAGTCACAGACCTTTCCAACGATATCTCACATGAGGGGTCTTGGCTAAATTTGGAAAAGTGCCCCCGGGGGGGCAAATGGTGGTGGGGACACCGTAGGTACATAACATCAATAAGTAGTCACAGACCTTTCCAACGATATCTCACACGAGGGGTCTTGACTAAATTTGAAAAAGTGTCCCCCGGGGGGGGGAAAGAGTGGGGGGGACTGTCGCCGGAAGTGCATAACATCAATAAGTAGTCACAGACCTTTTCAACGATATCTCACAAGAGGGGTATTGACTAAATTTGGAAAAGTGTCCTCCGGGGGGGGGGGCGGCCACCGGAAGTGCATAGCATCAATAAGTAGCACAAACCTTTCCAACGATATGTCACATGAGGGGTCTTGGCTAAATTTGGAAAAATGTCCTGAAATTTCGTATATTATAAATAATATTTAGCGGAGGTCTCCATAAAAAAATCCGATCTAAAATGATAAAAACGGAAAAAAACTACCCTCGCAGTGGGGGCCAAATTGGGGAGCGGAGGAAGAAAGTCTCATAATATGAAAGAGTCATCCGAGAGCTTACCGATGACGTATCACATGACTGGTCCAAAAAAAGTTCGAAAATTGCTCCCCTTCCCTCCCCCCCCGTGGGGCCACTCTTTCGCCCCGGAATTCACACAGCCGCCACTTTAAAATTTTTATGTTCAATAAATAATATTTACCGGAAGACTGCATAAAAAACCCAGATATAAAGTGATATTTAAATTTATTATAGAAATCGGCTACGGTTTTAAAAATTTGTCCGCTCCTTCCCCATCCCCCTTTGGGGGAAGAAAGGTTCATAGTACGAAAGAGTGGTCAAAGGGCTTTTCGATTATATGCCACAGGAAGGGTTCAGTAAAATTTTTAAAATTGCACCCCACATGACTCCACTCTCACGTCCTCCTCCCTCGAAATCACCCGACCCACCTTCCTCTTTGAAATTTTTATATTTAATAAATAATTTTTATCGGAGGGCTCCAGGTATGTGACATCTTGGTAGGGCTAAAATAAGAGAAACTTTGAAAATTAGGGCTTAATTTCACAGCTCATTGTCATGCTTCTTTCTCTATCTCGTCCCTTGGTACTCTCGATAAATTTTCTTACTTTTCTTCTCTGCCGAGGACGAGAGAACTCCTCGAAAAGCTTCTCATAGCGAAATGTTGAAAAGCGCCAGAGAAATCCTCGAAAGGCTTTTCATTGGGAGATTTCGAAAAGGACGAGAGAAACCAGCGAGAGACTTCCCATCGGGAAAGGTTGAAAACGGCGAGAGAAACTCTCGAAAGACTTCCCATCCCGAAAGGTTTAAAACCGCGAGAGAACCAACCATCGAGCAGCTTCCCATCTGGAAGCGTCGAACTGCTGGAAAAATCATCGAGATGAGATTTGCCGAAATGCCAGATGGAAATGAAGTTTTCAGAGTCGAACTTACCGCATTTCTGGTTTAAGTCTCATAATTTTTCAAAGGAGTCCATCTGCTTATCCAATCTTTTTAGCTCACAGGCTATCTAAGCCTGAGAGTTAATGTACCCGTCGGTTCTGTGTGTATGCATGTACGTACGTACGTATGTATGTACGTAACGCGATAACTCTTGATTAAAATGTACGATTTGCTTCAATTTTTTTTTATGTTCATTCTGATAAAGGCGTTCCACTGATTAGTTTTGACGGTTCATTGGTTAAGGATAAAGGGAGAGAAGGGGGGCTGCCCCCCCTCCTTAATTTAGATAAATAGGTTTTTCATGCAGAATTATTCGATTTGCTCCAAATTTCGTATACCGGTTTATTATGTTAAGGAGCTTCCCTGATTAAACTTGGAGGTTCATTAGTTAAGTATGAAGGGGGGGGGAAGGGGGGGTAGACCCCCTCCTTAATTTAGATAAATGGGTTTTTCATGCAGAATTATTCGATTTGCTCCAAATTTGGTATACCGGTTCATTATGTTAAGAAGTTGCCTTGATTAGATTTGGAGGTTTACGGGTTAAGTATAAAGGGGGAGAAGGGGGCTGGTCCGCCCCCACTTAATTTAGATACATGGGTTTTTCATGCAGAATTATTCGATTTGTTCCAAATTTGGTATACCGGTTTATTATGTTAAGGAGCTTCCCCGATTAAACTTGAAAGTTCATTAGTTAAGTATAAAGAAGGGAAAGGGGGGTAGACCCCCTCCTTAATTTAGATAAATGGGTTTTTCATGCAGAATTATTCGATTTGCTCCAAATTTGGGATACCGGTATATTATGTTAAGAAGCTGCTTTGATTAGATTTGGAGGTTTATGGGTTAAGTATAAAGGGGAGGGGCTAGTCTCCCCCTTAATTTAGATAAAAGGGTTTTTCATGCAGAATTATTCGATTTGCTTCAAATTTAATATACCGATTTACTCCGATATGGCGCTTCCTTCATTAGATTTGGAGGTTCATTGGTTAAGTATACAAGGGCGAAAAGGGGGCAAGTCCCCTCCCCTTAATTTAGATAAATGGATTTTCATAGAGAATTATTCAATTTACTTTTTTTTTCTATGTTCGTTCTGATAAGGAGCTTTCCTGATTAGATTTGGAGGTTCATTAGTTAAGTATAAAAGGGTTAAATTGGTTAAACCACCCTTAATTTAGCGATATGTTTCTTTTTTTCATGCAGAATTATCTGATTTGCTTCAAATTTGATATACTGATTTATTATAGTTAAGGAGTTTCCCTGATTGGATTTGGAGGTTCATTGGTTAAGTATAAAAGGGGCAAACGGGGGATATTTCCCTTCATTTATTTTTTGAGGGACGTTATTCTTTGAAATAAGAGTATAATATGCAATTAGTGTGAATAGCCTGTGAGCTCAATGCCATCAGTTTAACTGGTACTTATCTTTTTATTGCTATTAACCGATGTGGGTTATGAAGCATAGTGGTTTATGTATTCAGTTCTGTATAGTCCTAGTTTCAAACTTTACTGTTAAATTTAGTGTCATTTTGCCCCGAATTTTCAATGTTTCTCTTATTTTAGCTCTGCCAAGCTGCCCCATACCTGGAGACTCGGATAAATACTATTTATTAAATACAAAAAGTTCAAAGAGGAAGGTGAGTGAATTCTGGGGGGCGCGAGAGTGGACAAAGGGGGGGGGGGGTAATTTTCAAACTTTTACCAAACCTCTCCTTGACATATCATCGGAAAGTCCTTTCACCATTCTTTTATATTATGAACCTTTCTCCTCCCAGAGTTGAATTCCGGAAGAGGGCGGGGGGGTGGGGGTGGGGGGAGAGCGATGCGGGGGTGAATTTTTTTCTTTTAATTGTAGAGATTTCTACAATAAATATCATTAAATGAGGTTTTTTAATGGAGCTCTCCGATAAATATTATTTATTAAATATAAAATTTTAAAAGTGGGGTTGCGTGATTTCCGGGTATATTCTGGGATAAAAGAGGGAACCTATGTGGGAGGGGTAGATTTCAAACTTCTTTTGGACCAGTCATTTGATATATCATTGGAAAGTTTTCGGTTATCATCGGAAAGTTACTCTTTCATATTATGAACCGTTCTTCTTCCCTCCCTAGTTTGGCGCCCCGAGAGAGGCACTTTTCGAACTTTTTTGAAATCGTAGCGTTTTTAAACATTTTAGATCGGATTTTTTTACGGAGCCCTCCGATAAATAATTTTTAATATATGAAAATTTCAAAGAGAAGGATGGGCAGGGTATATTTCGGGGGGCACGATAATTGGAATCCTGGGAGTTGGGACTCTTTTCTATCTTTTGCTGACACCCCTCATGTGATATATCATTGGAAAGCTCTGTGACTACTATTTCATTTTATACATCGCCCGTGCCACTCCCCTTACTTTGCCCCCGCGCGGCGGCACTTTTCTAAATTTAGCCGACATTCCTCATGTGACATATCGTTGGAAAGTCCTGTGACCACTTATTCATATTATGCACTTTCCTTGCCCCTCCCCCCCAACTTTGCTCCCCGCGGGGGTTCGTTTAATGTATTCCAGTCGAAGACTTTCTAAAAATGGGGAAATTAAAGATCCAATCTCAAATGACGTAGAAAAATCAATAAAAAATTTTGATCCCTTTTATCATCCTTTAGTTCATGTTTTTGCCACTAGGGGGTGCTTTTGATTCTAATTTTTTTGGCCATTTTGGTGCTAATTGCCGAAAAATTCTAATTTTTGATACTTAATCTCCCCTTACCGCTTCATAGCTACTCGCGTTTTTTCAGCTTTTTTCAACCAGGGAGCAACCTTACAAGACTTTTCCAGTCTTATGGCTCCTTTATAGCCTCCCTTTGGTTTGTTGTTTATTTTTATTTCAGTTACCCCATATTTAATAAAATCTGCCTTATATATATGTAAAAACAATGATTTCAATAATCGAGTCCAGAACATCTCCTTTGTATATTCTCGAATGTAATCGATGACTGTATCGATTGTGTATTTTACGATAACGATTTTTTTCGATTGGTAAATTTTCGAGAATCGTCCATCACTAAGCCCTATCACTACTATGAAATTGTCGGCCAGAATAATAGCTAAGTTTTCCAATAACTGTTATAAGAATAGCTTTTCTCGTTATAATCGATTGTAAAACATCTCGATTGTAGATTCTAGGAATTAATCGATGGCTGTATCGATTGTGATTTTTTACGATGATGATTTTTCTCGATTGTCGAATTCTCGAGAATCGCCCATCACTACCAACGTCTCCTCATTCTGGCTTGTAGAAGAGGAGAATGTATTCCATTTCGCCCTTGGGAATAACTTGGAATCTCTTTATTCTTTGATCAGAATGGTCAGTAGAAAAGATTCTAGTCAAAAGAAGGATTCAAGAAGTGTATTGGATAAAATTAAAGCAAAAATAGATTTTTATGCTTTAATTGTTTGCTTTGTTTAAAATATTTAATATATATATTATATATCTTTAATATATTCTCCTATATATTTTCTTAGATTCTTTAGAGATATTGTCAATTTTTGGCACTCATTTTATTTCAGTAATAAAAATCTTTTGTCAACTCCATATTGATGAAGGACTTACATCTATAAATAAATACTATTTTAAATATTAATAACTAAGTGAATATAATCACTTTGAAATTTTTATGTTTCCAAGTTATTTTTTAAGTTAGCTGTAATAAAACTTTTTTTGGATGTCTTGCTTTAGGCTACGCAGTACAACTCTTCAGGGATTGTCCTCATGTACAACGTAGAAATTTTGTCTACTTTCGGCCTTTAGCGATCGTACGTTTTCTTTGTTAGTTCGTGGTGATATACACTTCTTTAAGTGCCCGTATCTTGATAACGCATCATACGGCTTTGTTAAAAAGAATGAATCTTTAGAGGGGGATTATAGTTTTCTCTATGAAATTCACACGAAAACCTGTCCGTAGGAAGTGTCAGACAATTGGTAAAACCCTTAGAAACTATCCTTAATATATTCTCCTATATGTCTATGTGTTTTCTTAGATTCTTTAGAGATTTTGTCAATTTTTGGCATTCATTTTATTTTAGTAATAAAAATTTCTTTTTATCAACTCCAAATTTCTGAAGGTCTTACATCTATAAATAAATGCTACTTTAAATATTAATAACTAATTGAATATAATCACTTACAAATTTTTATATTTCCAAGTTCTTTTTTAAGTTAGCTAAAATAAAACATTTTTGCATGTCTTGCTTTAGGCTACGCAATACAACTTCTCAGGGATTACCCTCATGCACAACGTAATAATTTTGTCTACTTTTGGCCTTTACTTATCCTCCGTTTCATTGTTAGTTCGTGGTGATATACACTCCTTTAAGTGCCCGTATCTTGTTAACGCATCATATGGCTTTTTAAAAAAATGTATCTCTAGAGGGGAATTACACTTTTCTTTATGAAATTCACACTAATATCTGTCCATAGGAAATGCCAGACAATTGGTAAAAGATTGACCTTAGAGAATTTTTCATGTTCCAAACCGCAAGGTAAGCACCAACGTCTCTTCATTGTGGTTTGTAGAGGGGGAGAATGTATTCCATTTCGCCCTCGGGAATAACTCGGAATCTCTTTATGCTTTGATCAGAATGGCCAGTACAAAAAGATTGTAGTCAAAAGAAGGATTCAAGAAATGTATTGGATAAAATGGAAGCAAAAATAGATTTTTATGCTTTAATTGTTTGCTTTATTTAAAATAATTAATATATCACCCGTTTAACCTCTTGACATCCGTGATAAACGTTGTATACTAAATAATGCTGTAAATTGACAATGGATTATATGTAACAGCAGCCTTCGCCCGCTACGCTGGTCGTTTTTCCAAAATAACCTTGGTACTAATTAGTTATCCCGTCGACAAACAATGAATCGCCAAACTATAAGATTAAATGCCAATAATCGTTGATCGTAAATGTCATTCATTTGACTTTAAGCAAGTTGCACGCGTTTACGTCCTCAAGTGATTTTTATTTCGACGTTTTATTTGTATTTTTATTAATGTTATACTAATTTATATGTTATTTCATTATTTAAAATAAAAATTATGTCAATTTATATAATTTGGCGAGTGGTTTGACGCTTTATATAATTTGGCGAAATTGGTACGGGATAACGAAGGAATAACTAAGTAGTACCAAAACCTTGAATCAAACGAAATATATCCGTGAATTTGATCATGCGTTTGAAAGCAATATGGACATTTACCTGGAGTACCCCATCCGAATTGCTACAAACGATATGGACGTCATTATGCTATTATATCCTCTATTGAGACAGACAAAATTTGAGCTGTTAAGGACCAACGTATTTAGTTGATCCTTTATTGTAAGGTTTGGTAAGGTACGATAGAATAATATGTAACATACTAAATCCCTTTCTCTGAAAATTTATCAATGCAATTCTCATCAGAAACCGTCCAATAAAACATATTAAAAAGGCTAATCTTTCATAATTGGGTTCACCTGACTTCAGTTCTAGAACTTTCAGCCAAAATCCTATAACCAAGGAACCTAGAACCATATGTGTTTTGTACTAAAACATTCCCTGAAAAACTAACTAACCGAGCAAGTTCCACTGAAATGCACTTAGCAGAATCTTTTAAACTGGCAAATGTACCAAAATCTCCCCTAAAAATATTCTAATTAACAGTTTAAGTCCCATCAAAATCCGTTCAACCTTTAAAAAAAAAACCAATCTTTCATAACCATGTTCATCTGATTTTGAATTTTTTCCCATAATTATTTAGCTAAGCAACGTAGAACGACATGATATACTTTTCTGAAAAATTATCTAAAAATGCAAGTCCCATTAAAATCTATTCAGCAGAACTCAAGTTCTAAGGAAACGGAACGAAATTTCTCTTATTCTCTCATTTCATATATATTAAGTTAGTTAAATTGTAATATATCTTTCATAATCGCGTTAACCAGATTATAGAACATACATGGATCTATGAGTAGGTCTATGTTACCCTCTGGAATTTTTTAGAAACTCTGCACACCTTCCATAGCTTAGCATATATATTCCAGGGCTGCGGAGTCGGTGAAAAAAATGGACGACTCCGACTCCGAGAATTTTAACAGATTCGACTCCGACTCTTTCGCTCCAACATGGGTTTGACTCCGACTCCGCCTCCACAGCCTTGATATATTTTCTAGTATATACTCTCTGCATATAGCGTACATCCTCTAGTTTTTTACTTACATCACTGAGAACCTTCCCGCATAGCATCAAAATCTATTCAGTAGAAGTTTAAATAAAAGGCAGTCTTTCATTATCAGGTTCAGATAGTTTTAAAACTCCTGTAGCTATCACTAAGCAACGTGGACCTATTTTTTTACATAAAAACACTTATAAAAAAAATTACCTAACTAACAGCGTAAGTTCTACAAAATTCTGTTCAGTAGAACCTGAGTTATAGCAATTGTCATGAAATAAGTATTTGCGTTTTATATAGGTAGTAGATAATGATGAGTGAAAATATAAGTGCTGGTATTTTCGATTTAAAAAATGCTATTGGCGAGTTTTGTGCACGGCTAACATAAAAATACCCATTTTTTCTTCTTATCCAGGATCGAATGACAGATTGCAGAATATTTTTTTCAATTTAAACCTTTGAAAATGAAAACCTTTTTTAAGCAGTACAAACATTGCTATCATATATATAAATTAAATATTTCCGTTTTACAATGTTTGTTTCTTATTAAACTTTTTTCTTTGTATTTAAAAAAAAATCAGTAACGGTTTTGGAATTTTTCCTTTATACCAATACCGTTGTCGACAAGCATAATAATTAGAACAAAATGAAATGAAACATTTGAAGAAAAAAAAATGTTGATACAAAAATGAACATTTAATGTGTATAACATTTGAAAATCGCAGACTTTCACCATTTTTTTTTTTTAAATCAATACAAGTCAATGCTTAAACAGGGTTCGTACGGGTACCGTTATTTTCAAGGCCCAATATCAGAATACTTGTATAGAAAAATAAATCTAGTTTAAACAGATCAAATTTCGCCTTGTTTCAGCAGAGATTTTCCATAAGAAAATACTGGTACCGAAGAATTTCTGAGTCTGGAAATTCAAGCACCTGTACGAACCCTGTTAAAATAAAAGAACTTAAGTAATAAAATAAAGTCAATTTAAATTGCAGGTCTGAAATTATAAATGTCTCTTAGGTTAATATAACAGCGTAGCATACGTAATACGCATGTCTGTCATTGAAGTAAACATTTCCTTTTTTGAATGAAGAATTTCATGGATTTTTTTAACAAAACATTTTTATATGTATAATTCCCAAATTCTGAAATATTTTTTTTTATAGCTGGGTCATTCCATACGAAATCAACCAATGGGTGTTGCACCATAGTCACGGATTTTTTTTTTAATTTTTTTTTGTAGACAGACATAGTAGTGAAACCCTCAAATCTGAAATTTAAAACTAATTTGCGCAATATTCACTGAGATATACCCTTTTAAAAAATGGTCATTTTTACCAAATGGCGGCCATCTTGGATGCTATCCCAATGTCTATAAATGTCCATAACTTGACAACTAATGATTCAAATTTTATATTTCTGGTACCAATTTAAAGCTATTTATATAAAGAATGCATATATGATATTAAAACAATGGTAAATTTTTATTTTAATACTGTTTATTACATTTAAACAGAAAATATCACCTTCAAAAATTGGCTTACTGTAATGGACCATAAAAAAAAATGGCCCATCATAATTTTTTTTCAAACTTGCTAAAAACATTGCTCCATATGTATACTTTAAACAGAAAAAAAATTGGAGAGGTAAAATGTTTCATTAAAGAAAAATAGCTTTTTACACATAGGATGTCATTTAACTAACAGTGACTATCATAAAACACGTAAGTATCTTTGGTTTAACAAATAATGGTTAAAAATATTTTTTTCTGGCATATGAATTAATGTATGAGCATCAATATATAAATAATTCAATTTAGAAATACCAATCAGCAGTTAATTATACTAAAAACACACACGTATTAAAATAACAGTAAATTTTCATTTCAATACTTTTTATTTCATATAAAATGATAATATGTATAATTCTCAAAAAAATATACATAATGGAAAATATTTAGAAGGAAAAAGAGCCATAAAACATATTTTTTTGAAATATGGCAGAAATACTAGCTGTAAATCAGTTGAATTCAAATAAAAGGTTTAAAATTAATATTAATGAGTTGATTGAGTTGACATTAGTTATTCAGTTCACTGCCAATTTCAATTTAAATGAACAAATCTTGACAAAATGAGTACACAAATCTTGTGTGATACAAATGTACAACAAAAACATCAAATATGTATAAAAGTAAGACTTAGATAAAACTTATATGAAACATATTTACATAAAATAAGAACAGGATACTTACATGGATATGACTTTATAATATATTGTTGAAAGGAACTTGATAATATGTTGTTGAAAATTACCAAGGATTTAATCTGTCTTGAAGTTTAAGAATAAGAGTTGAATTGCTGTATGCTCCTCTGGAGCAACAGTATATGTTCTTCCTGTAGCAGTCATTGGGGTAGACACTACTTTCATTATATGCTCATATGGAATCCAACAAACATCTGAAGATTTTGGCCATGAATATGATAAACTAGGACCATGAGGATGCATGAACATAATTTTATAGTCATTGAACTCCTCGCAGTAATCTAAAATCTTACCAATCCACCAATTAACACCATGTACACATGCAACATATTGTTCACTTTTAAATGTTTGTGGTTTGTTGGTTTCACTAAATCTCACAGTAGCAATAAAATTTGTTGAGGAACCTGATACCCTGGAAACCAGTATTTGGCCTTTATTTATTGGCACAAAGCTGTGATTAACCCGTGTTCCTACGATTGTATCTGCCTTTGCATACCTATCTGCTAACTGATTATTGGCAATTTTAATTTCAGATTTTGTTATAAAAAAATTTTCAATTCCTTTAACATATTCTTTTGCAAATATATACAGATCAAATGCATTTAATATACCATCTTTGAATGGACGCTGAAGACTTGCTTTGGTGGCCATGCGTTTTATGGTGCCGCCTATTCCATCACAAGCTCCTTTTCCGTGGCAAGAGGCAAAAAAATGCAATTCAGCTTTCACACCATGGTCTCCTTCATGATGGCAGAGATTAATAAAATTTTTATAATTTTTGTATTGGGCTGATGATCCATCACTAAAATATTTTATGTATTTAATCTGTAGAATTTGTGAAATTAAATAATTGATAATTACTTTTTGAAAAGCCCAAAATGTAGTAGTGTCATGAACTAAATGCTCGCTTATTGCACACATAGGAATAGAGTTCATAGTATCAGTGATACTGTCCCTTATATAAGCAAGAAAGGGGTGAACTGTAACCTGTTCTTTTTGCCAATGGATATTTTGAATAGCATCTTGCACAATGCAAGTATAGTTTTCAGAAAAATCAGCTGAAATAATAGCAGTTTCTGTATTCAATTCATTCTTTGTTTTCTTGAAATATAAACTTTGTGATTTTGAAAAAAAGTGGTGCGAACATAAAGCAAGGAGTTTTGTAATTAAATCATCAACAAATTCATCAACAGGCATAATCACTTTTTTTAATTCTGATCCATCAGTCTTTACCCACTGTTTATAAATAATATCATTACTCATTTCCAATTCATCTAAACCCATTAAATCTTTCTTTAAAATTTCAGGAGATGGAAATTTATCACACCTGTGCAACATGCATTCTTCAGATTCAATGCAACAAACAAGTTTTTTTTAGCAGTGATATGTAGTCATTGATATGAATAGCATGAAGCATAAGTTTAATATTTTGATGGTATACACACACACAGACAGAATGAATACCTTTGCTTCCAGAAGTAACACATTCTCTTGGACGTAGTGAGCAAAACTTAGACAATCCAGTTTTTAAGTCATGCTGTTCTTTAAATGCAATATACAAGTCCTTTAAATTGTGCAAAATCAATCTCTTTTGTTTTAATATTCTGCCGTTTTCAGTTGGAACAGATATGAAATCTTTTTTTCCAGGACACATGCGGCTGTTATTATCATCATAATAAAAATTAATAATTTTTTCTATAACGTCTGGACTCAGTTTAACACTTTTTCTTCCACTAGGCATCGATAACATCCCTTCTGTTGTTTTAAACTTCCTTGCCTTTTTTACAAGATACTGTGTAGTATTAAAATAAATCATTGTTTGCTGTATTGTCCATGAATCTGGAACTAGTGTTAGAATTTTAACTTTTTCTTTAAAACATGCGTTTGTAAACTTCTCCAATAATTTATCCATCATAGATGTGCAGTCAGGACAAGTTGTGTCTTTACTATTTTGAGGCTTATTTATGCTTTCAACACCTAATACTGTAGCTGCTTTAGTTGCAACACACTTAGTTATTTTTGAAACTTTCTTTTGCATGTAATTAAGTTTTCTCTTTGAGGTACGCCTACTTACCTTTAGCAATTGGAGGGTGGTCCTACAAAAAACTTATGAGATTATATTTCATTATAGTTTTACATTAATTCAGGGATTAAAAAATATTTAGTTTTGGCCATTATTTCTTAAATCAGGGATATTTACATGTTTTATGATAGTCACTGCTTAGTAAGTGACATCCTATGTGTAAAAAGCTATTTTTTTTAAACGAAAAATTTTACCTCTCCAATTTTTTTCTATTTAAAGTACACATATGGAGCAATGTTTTTAGCAAGTTTGAAAAACAAAATTATGATGGGTCATTTTTTTTATGGCCCATTACAGTAAGTCATTTTTTAAGGGTGATATTTTCAGTTTGAACGTAATAAACAGAATTAAAATAAAAAATTACTATTGTTTTAATATCATATATGCATTCGTTATACAAATAGCTTTAAATCGGTACCAGAAATATAAAATTTGAGTCATTAGTTGTCAAGTTATGGACATTTATAGACATAGGGATAGCATCCAAGATGGCCGCCATTTGGAAAAAATGACCAATTTTCAAATGGCTATATCTCAGCCAATATTGCGAAAATTATTTTTAAATTTCAGGTTTGAGATTTTCATTACTGTATCTGTCTATGATAAAAATTTTAAAAAAATCTGTGACTATGGTGCAACACTTTTTCTTTAAATTGGTTGATTTCACGTGGAATGACCCAGCTTCCTCATCATCAAGTAACTGCCAAATGATAAAATCCATGTCAGTGTCAGCAATAAATGTAAGTTAAAATTTAATCCTTATCCTTATATCCTTATCTCAGTGGCGTGGCGTCCGGTCATCGCTGGATGCGGCGATGACCAAGCAATATTTTAAAACTCTTAATAAACTTTTAAAACTCGACGATCCAGTTTTAGCAGAACATTTGGAGTTCATGTATAAGTGAAGTTAAGATTTAAAGTTTCTCATTCAACATTCAACCATTGAATTTTAGAGTTAATAATTTTTCACCACAAACTTAAATAATTGCGAGGACCACCGAAAATTTTCACGCCACGCCACTGCCTTACCTATACTACTATTGTAAAGAGGAAAAAATTGTTTATTTGTAGGAGGTAAGCTCTGGAACTACCGAACCGATTCTAAAAGTTATGGTATCAAAATGACGGTGTTAGTCCAACTTAGAACATAGGCAATATCTTATGTCCGTGCCACTGGCCAAAAGGAGGTGCAGGAGCAAAAAACGTTCCAAAAATGCGATTTTTGTATTATGGAAGGTCCTAGAATCATGAAATTTGGAATGGTAGTTACTTATAAGATATAAATGATATCTAAGAACAGTTTCTAAACAATTCGAAATTTAAAAGGGGTGAAAATGCACAAAAGCGTTCTAAAAAACGTTCGAAATGGTGGTTTCTACTTAATCTCAGGAAATATTAAACCGATTTAAAAAATAATGGTGTCAAAGTGACGGTGATAACCCTTGCTCCAAGATAGGCTACATTTTATGTCGGTGCCACTACCACAAACGGGGGTGCAGGAGTAAAAAACGTTCTAAATGACGGATTTTGCGTTACTGAAGGGCCTAGAAATATGAAATTTGAAATATTAGTTACTTATTAGATATAAAGGATTTCTAAGGGCAGTTCTTAAAAAATTCGAAATTTAAAAGGAGTGAAAATGCACAAAAAGCGTTCTAAAAAACGTTCGAAATGCTGGTTCCTACACAATCTCAGGAAATACCAAACCGATTTTTAAAATAAAGGTGTCAAAATGATGGTGACAACCCTTGCTCCAAGATAGGCTATATTTTATGTCGGTGCCACTACCCCAAAAGGGGTGCAGGAGCAAAAAAGTTCTAAAATGTGATTTTTGTGCTACTGAAAGGCCTAGAAATAATAAATTTGGAATATTAGTTACTTATAAAAAAATTCTAAGAACACGTCTTTAAAAAATCGAAATTTAAAATGGGTGATAATGCGCGAAAAGTGTTCTAAAAAACGTTCTAAATGGCGATTTCTACACAATCTCAGGAAATACCAAACCGATTAAAAAAATAATGGTGTCAAAATGATGGTGACAACACTTGATATAATATAGGCTATGTTTTATGTCGTTGCCACTACCCAAAAGGGGGTGCAGGAGAAAAAAACGTTCTAAATTACTGTTTTTGCGTTACTGAAAGGCGTAAAAATATGAAATTTGAAATATTAGTTACTTATTAGATATAAAGGATTTCTAAGAACAGTTCTTAAAAAAATCGAAATTTAAAAGGGGTGAAAATGCACAAAAAGCGTTCTAAAAAACGTTCTAAATGGTGGTTTCTACCAATCTCAGGAAATACCAAACCGATTTAAAAAATAATGGTGTCAAAATGATGGGGACATCCCTTGCTTCAAGGTAGGCTATGTTTTATGTCGGTGCCACTACCCCAAAGGTGGTGCAGGAGCAAAAAACTTTCTAAAAGTGCAATTTTTTCGTTACTGAAGGGCCTAGAAATATGAAATTTGAATTATTAGTTACCTATTAGATATAAAGGATTTTCAAGAACAGTTCTTAAAAAATTCTAAATTTAAAAGGGATGATAATGCGTGAAGAGGGTCCTAAAAAACATTCTAAATGGTCATTTCTACTCAATTTTTGGAAGTATCAAATCAATTTCAAAAGTAATGGTTCTAAATTGATGGTGACAGACCTTGCTCTAACATGGCTTTGTCTTGTGTTTGTATCACTACCACCTTGGGGCTGCAGGAGAAAAAAACATTCTAAATTGCGATTTTGTGTTATGGAAAAGCCTAGAATCATAAAATTTGGAATGGTAGTTACTTATAAGATATCAACTAAGAACATTTCCTAAAAAAAATTGAAACTTAAAAAGTTGAAAATGCGCGAAAAGCTTTGTAAAAAACATTGTAAATTGCGATTTCTATGCAACCTCAGGAAGTACTGAACCGATTTCAAATATAACAGTGTAAAATGATGGTGACAGCTCTTACTCCAAGATAGGCTATATTTTATGTCTGTTTCCACTACCCCAGAGGAGATGCAGGAACTAAAATCATTCTAAAAATGCAACTTTTGAATTATGGAAGGACCTAGATTCATGAAATTTTGCATGGTATATATTTATTAGATATAAATGATATATTGTATAAAAAGCGTTCTAAAAACGTTCTAAATACCGATTTGTGAGTAATCTCAGGAAGAATAAAACTGATTTCATGGTAGGCAAATTGATGCTGACAGCCCCTGCTCTAACAGAGACGCTATTTCATGTCGGTGTCACTAACACCTGGAGGTTGCAGGAGCAAAAAACGTTCTAAATTTCGATTTTTGTGATCGGTTGGGACTAGCAACTGGAAATTAGGCAAGGTACATATTTATAAGATGTAAATCATCTTTAAGATCAGTTTCAAAAAAATTAAAATTTAGAAGGGGTGAAAATGCGCGTAAAGCGTTGTAAAAACGTTGTAAAAACGTTCTAAACTGCGATTTCTACTCAATCTCAGGAAATGCAAACTTATTTCAAAATTAATGGTTGCAAATTGATGGTGACAGTCTCTGCTCCAACGTAAGCTATATTTTATGCTGCTGTTACTATCATCTGGGGGGTGCAAGTGCAAAACATGTTCTAATTTACGTTTTTTGCAAAACTGGGGGGTGTAACATTTTGAAATATGGCATGGTATTTAATTACAAGATGCAACTGCTTTCTATGAACAGTCGAAAGAAAATTCCAAATTTAAAAGGATAAAGAGAGCAAAAAGCGTTCTAAAAACGTTCTAAATTACAATATTTATGCAATCTTATCAAATACCATACCGATTTAAAAAAATAATGTTGTCAAATGTTGGTGATAGAACCTGCTCAAACATAAGCTATAATTTATGTCTGTGCCACTACCACCAGAGTGTTGCAATAGCAAAAAACTTTCTAAATTACAATTTCTGTGGAGGCTAGGTACTGAAGAGGTTAGAAACTTTAAATTTGACATGGTAGTTACTTATAAAATATAAATGCCCTCGGAGGACTGTCGAAAACAAATTGAAATTAAAAAGAGGTGAAGCGAAGGGGAGGTGCGAAAAGCGTTCTAAAAAAGTCCTAAATAACGATTTCTATGCAACTTCAGGGAATATAAATCGATTATAATAGTAATAGTTGTTAATCAATGGTAAGACTCTCTGATCTTACACAGGCTATATTTTATGCGGATGATTCTATCACCTGGGGTTCTCAGGAACAACAAACGCTCTAAAAAAGGCCTTTAAAAGTTTCTATATTACGTTTTTGTGGAATAATATGAAATAATAAACCGATTTCAAAATTAATGTTCGCAAATTAATGGTGACAGTTCCTATTTCAACATAGCCCTTTATGTTGAGAGAGGTGGTAGGACTTGTAATTTGACATGATGGTTAATTTTAAGACGTAAGAAGACGGTTTCTAAAAAATTCAAAACTTCAAATGAATACTGAAATAAGCGTATTAATTTAGCATAAAAGTTTCAAAATATTTTCTAAATTAGCATTTATTTAGTTTTATTTCTTTTTATTAATTTAAATCTAATTTCTGCCTAAAGCAGTGTAATAATGAAGTTTAGTGAAACTATGTTTTAAATAGTAATTTTTGAATTATTCCTAAAAGTATAATCTCTTTTAATAAAAATTAGACATATAAATATCGCTTGGCATATTTCAAATATTACGCGAGCAAAACCGCGGGGTTTGCTAGTAATATTATAAATGTCAATGTGTGTCCGAATGTTTGAATGAAGTCAGCATCTAAACGAATGAATTAATGCTTTTGTATTTTCGGATATAGATGGATTACAACCCGGAAATGAACATAGGCTATGTTTAATTTGTTTTATTCAAATATTTTGCTTAATAATCCAAAATTTCATTATTTTTCATACACAATGAATTGACATTTTCCCGATAAAATTTAACCATCTTCCTTCTTCCGTTGCCAAAAAATAAAAACTTAGAATAATAATTTAATTTCTAATTGAAAGATTAAAACGGAAATTTTCAAATATTTTTAATTATACAAGGAGCATGAATTTTGAGTAAGTGCAGAAATAAGGCAAATGTGACGTCATATATGGAAAATATAAAACGGATATGCTTTGATGTTGAAATAAAATGAGATTGTGTTATGATATTAATTCTTATTATTTAAAGAAAATTGTTATCAAGGATTACGGTTTATCGTCTGCGCACGGTTAACACAAAGATTGAAAATTTCAATTTAAAATAAAAAATAAAAATAAAAACTTTTGAAGAGCAAATGGGCAGCAAATGTCAATAATATGCACAATAAAATTAGCAAATTCGAAAATGACGTAGTGATTAGCATGAAATATGTATTTTCATTCTTAAAAAGTAAAAAAGTAAGTAAATAGAAAGGTTATGTTTTGTAATCGGGTTCGTAATCAATTTGCTTTTTTAGAGAAAGAAATTAGGTGCAAAAGTAAATACATTGTTGTAAACAGGTTTGTTTTTTGTGTGGTAAAGACTTAATAATATTCCAGATGACCAATTCTTCGCCCACCTTTGATGACAAGTATGATTGTAAAGCATATAAAACAGTATCATCCGATAATTTTCTTGGCACAGATGCCATATACGCACTTGGTTTGTTGCGATCTCTTTTTGATACCAATTTGGAGAAAACATCGTTTTCGAATACCAGTTACATGTATATTTTTAAATTATGTTCTATTACTGAAAAAAGGAAATAACAATAAATAAATAAAATCTTCATTAAGAACTATAGAACAAAGCAATTTATATAATTTTAAAAGAAAATTAAAGTAAATAAACTATATATTAATAAATAAACAACAATAGCTGGGTTACCATATCAAGCAAAATAATCTATGTTGGCGACAATTAGGCTCCCGGTGCTTATATGACATCTTTGCCATTTTCTTATTACTTCATGATATAAACAGACATCCTGGTTCAGCGTATAAACCTAAGTTATGTCAATGACCTTATAATAAAGAAATACTTTAAATTACTCATACTAGCCGCCCTTGGCGACCAGTTTGGTCTCCCTTAAAATTTATGTTTGGGAAAGCATGCTAAGCATTGTATCATGTTACTTTTATTCATAATTTAATTTACTTGGACTCCCTTAACCCTCTCGCTGCGCAACCCGAGATTTCATCGGGCAACGTAAAAGTAGCAAAATTTACGCAATCCAAGATTTCCTCGGGAATTCATTTTTTTCACTGGCGACTATTTTTTATTTCAACTCGGACCACTTTTTAAATACAAAAAAATTCATATAGACTTTAAAAACATCTACAAGAGAAATATACTGCAAAATTGATTTTCTTACAATAGTGGTGCGAGACTATAAATGTCTCCATTGACAGTCCTGATTCCGCCTAATTTCTAATATCATATCCCATTTATGATCTTGAACTCTTTTACAAAAAATGTTTACATATTTAAACTCTAAGCTATCTATAGAGTTGAAATATCTAATAAAACAATGCGTGATTTTTGAACCTATTTTGATAATAAAAAAATACGCAGCGAGAGGGTTAAATATAAATAATATAATCCCTTAAGCTAATATTAGTTTTTGTTGCATTAAAATACCTCAATTTGTTGATTTTCTGTAAGCAAGTAAACCCTACTGGTTTACAATGGAAGTCTATGGGAATTTTGCGAATTATTAGAGATATCGCCAAGTTCGCGTCACTTTTGGTGGCAGAATGCAGTCCCTACGGATACCCTCTTATAGGTATAGCGATGCATTAAATGCTGTTCAATAACCAATGAGATGCGTTTCATTTGGGCGTTGCCATTAAACAATTAAAAAATAACTACGATTTATGTGCCACGTACGATAGCGTAATATATATTTATATATATAGATTATCTCTTATAAAATGTGATAAACAATTGGTTTATTATATATTTTTTTAATTATCGGAAGGGAAATGTTTTGCTTAATTAATTCATTTCTTCTTTTTATGTTACGTGAACGACGTCACGGGTAACAGCTAGTAATAAATATTTTCCATTCTTAAAATAACAAATTAAGATGTTTTGCGGTGCTACGATTAAATAATACTTATAAAATATATTCACGTTCAATAAATACCAAATCTTAATGTTTGGCACAGTTTTTTCTAACTCATAAAACTGTTTTAATTATTTAACCAAAAGAATTTATTAACAAAATTACTCAATTATAAATTTTGCGTTGCTACAGTAACGGGTGTATTTTTAGAATTTTCCATTCGAAAATTTGAGGTTTTGGCGCAAGAGACATTGCAAAATTAGAAAAATATGAAATACCTCCCGAACTATTGGGCTAAAAAAATTGACTTAGTACCATTCGATTCAGCATACAAAAATACACCAAAATACGTTATCAGTTGAAAAATAACTATAAAATCACATTTTTAAGGAATGTTTTAAAAGTTAGTTCTCTTTTTTACCCCCTTAGGGGTGGAATGTTGGAAAATCCTTTCAAAGCGGCACTCTATATCATAAGAAGCATTTTTACCCCAATTTTCAAGATTTTGGGTTCAGTAGTTTTGGCTGCGTGTTGATTAATACAAAATCCAGACACACTTTTATATATATAGAATTTAAAAGAGCTGGAAATTTATACAATAAAAAAGTTCAATATGAGCGTGAATAAAAAAAATCCCAAGTTTACGCGTGGAGATAATGCAAATATTTACCTCCGATGTTCAAAGAACATTTTCTGAATTTTAAATAGATTAAAATGATAACTGTCAAATTCTCAGTGTTGCAAATTTGGAAAAAAATTAATTGTTATGTACTGAGATAAAAATTATTTTGAATATGATGAAAATTTGTGGCGAGGTGCATATGTCTTTTAATAAAATTATTATAAGTAATACGTTTGTTTCCTACTAGTAAATATTGATTTTAATATTAATAAGATATGATATAATGAAATAATAATTGAAAAAAAATGATAAAAATTCATTCGTAAAAGATCTTTTTCACTAAAATATATTTGTATATTTTAGATGTTAACGGTATAATTAAACGCCAAGGATCATAGGCGGTCAAAAATGACCACCAAAAAAATATTGATTTCTGTAGGACATCACTGGTACAGTGACGGGAAATTAGTGGTGTGAGATGGAACATCAATGGTATATTTTTTTATTTTTTGTAAAAAAAAATTAGGCGAATTAATATATTTTTATTTTCTTGATTTTCTTGACTTTAATGTATTCTTCCATCCCAGCTTCTTATATTACAATCATCGTCATGATAAAATTTTGCTTGGCATAGTATTTATATGATAAAAACAAAAACTATATCTTTAACCTGGCCATCACTGGTGGTTTTACACGAAATTTAAAGAAGCATTTACAAAAACAATCAGTTTTTCTCAAACAGGAAAATCGGTCTTAAGGATGCTACCAATTCTCAATTAAACATTATCAGCTGTGTAATTGTATTTATACATGTAAGATTAACAAAACAATATTAAATTAATTGTTAATTTTATTATTTTTAATTTATCATAATTGTTTGTAAAACATGTTTGTTAAACATGAAAATGTTTACTTGAGGATAGATTAGCATCCGAAAAACCTGTATTTTCTTTTAAACATTTTCACGTTCAACAAGCATGTTTTTCAGACAGACATGATATATTTTATTTCGTTACCTTAGCATAAATCCAGTTATGCATCTAAAAATGTTTAATATTGAATTGATAGTATACTAAAAACCGATATTGCAGTTCGAAAAAACTTATTAATGCACAACAAAATCTACTGGGAAAAGAATCCGAAAATCTGTCTTAGCAAAGACTTTACAAGCGATTCTTTAAATCTTGAAAATATATTGGATATTCAGAGTTTATAAAGATAAAAAACGCTTTTTGAAATCGCGGGTAACCCGGAAGAAATTATTGTATATTTTTGTTTATGGCTATACTTTTATATTTTCGTTGATTAAGAAATATTTTTCTTTAGAGTGTACTACCATTTCTTAATAACAGTATATTTACATTTTGCGCAAGGTGAACAGGTGATTGCTTTGATGAGATACTCAGTAGTAGCGCTATTCCGCTTCCTGTAGATGAGTTATTGTTTATCACATCATAGAAGAGCCATAAAAATAAAGTTTACTATAATTTAATAATGATAGATGTACTATAATTTAATAATGGTAGAATATAGAAAAAATGGAGAAAAAAGCGTTTATAGAGAAAAAGAAGCAATAAGAGGCATAGCAAAGGTTAGAAATTTTGGATTGGATAGTCCGAGATAAGGAGGGGGAGCTACTTGGAAAATCTAAGCGAAAGAGACATGATTTCGGATTGGATAATCTGTGAGAAGGAAACAGATCTTCAAGAGATAGGAAAAGAGGAAAGATTGAAAGCATTTAACTAAATAATTATAAAATGTGATTTAAAAAGTAAACGAGAACTGAGTTTAACCCATTAACCCCTGGTGCTGCGTTCACGCAACAGTCAAAATAAATGCGTATAGAAAATTAGCTATGAAATGAATTTTATATTAATAGTAATATTTAAGTAGGGTTTATTACGGTTACTAATTCAATAGAAAAATATTTCCTTTCAACATTTTTTTTTTCTATTTAATAACAAGTTTTAAACTTAAAGCATTTTTAAAAGAAAACTTTCACGTTGTCGTTTTCACAGAAGAAATATACTTAGACAAACCTAAGCTTTAGAGTAAATCTATTTTTAGACAAGGTCAAAGTTCATGAGAACATTCAACGAATCATTTGCTTTTATTTTAGTGGGGGAGGAAGAGAAAGTAGGTGTTGCGTTTACGCAACGTCAGCGGAAAAGGTGTAGTTCCAATACTTACTCGTATCGTTCGACTCTGTGGATTTTTTTCTTATTCTGGGCTCATAGAACTGCTTCAAATAGATATCTTACGTTCGAGGAAGGTCTTCAAAGAATTTTTAATAAAGATTCATATAATGATGGCGGGAACGAAACATATTATCATTATTTCATCAGAAATAGCAGAAATTATTGATGAAGAAGGAAATGATAATATATCAAAAAGTGATAATGATATTTTACCTTTCGATACTGCTGGCGAAATTGAAGTGTGCGTTAAAAAGAAGTTTTTACCCTCTAAAAGTAGTGCAAGTCACATATACAAATACAAATAAACTAAAGACTTGAAGAGGATAAAGGTAGAAAAATTGAATATGACTCAGCCAAAAAATGAAGAAAAAATAAAACCTTGACCAATGCGAGAAGGTATAAAGATTATGTTCGAAAATAAAAACTCTCACTTAGATTTCAGACATGAAGTTGCATTGTACTTTTTGCAAACATCCTTTGAAAGTAAAGAGTTAACCATTAACAAATTAGCCAAAAGAAGGCATAGTAAGTTCCCCATGCAAAAGCCATTACAGACAGAACGCGGAAATTTAACCCTTTCCGGGGCAAAATACTTAAATTTCTGAAATGTTGAAATGAATGAATGACACCGGTATTTACGAACAATTACATAATAAAGGACAATTACTTTACCACAATTCTGGTGCCACTGTGGCATTTGGGAAATAAAATTAATTGGTTTCATAAACATACTACCACCCCTGAAAGTTTTAATTGTCCAGTCCGATGATAGCAGATGACTGCATTGTAAGCAATGCCACAGCCAGAATGCTTATCGCTGCAGTACATTTGTGATGTTGATTTACATCATAAGTGTAGCGAATATTTTGATACTTGAAACTGTTTTCAGGATATGATCAGTAATTTAGAATAAAAAAATAAATTAAATTTTAATAATAAATTAATTACTTTAAAGTGATTGTTTCCTGTCTAAATTGCAAAAAAAGGTTTTAAAAAGTCTTACAGTGCCCAAATATGCAAGAAAACATTGCTGATGCTCAGTTGAACTCAATAAAATTAGTACTCTTATTCCGCTGACGTTGCGAGAACGCAACACTGTATTTTTCGTAAGCTTACACAAATTTTGTTTTTTCCACTATAAATTAATATTATATATGTTCAAATGAATAGCCAATATCATTTGTATAAAAAATTTTTAATCCCTTATAGTTTTGGCGGTTAATGGGTTAAGAGAAGATTTAAAAGTTTACACTGTTAAAACAATATCCGTCATAGTCGAACGAAGCAAAAAAGCTAGATGTTAAGAAAAGATTCCTTTCCCCATACATTTATAAATATAAAGATAAATTTAAGTTTAACAAATTTTACATAGGTGAAGTAGTAAATTGAATATAAAGGGTATAATATTTTTTTATTCTTAAGTATTTTTAAAAAACCTCTAAGTTTCTAAATTGTAACTGGTGAGATATTTTTAAATATTATCATATTCTTAAATATACTAAAAATTAAGGAAGCATTTTTTAAAAAACGCACAATGACAGCGTCTGACGCCTACTTTCTCGTGGAGAAAACAGCATCTCGATAATTATATTAGGTCATGAGTTACCAAATAACATCTTGTAAACATGAAATTTTGCGATCGGGGATTGCGGTGAAGCGGTAGCTTAAAGCAAACTCTCTGTTGAATATTAAAGGATTGAGTTACTTTTTATTTCATAGGTTAATACTAACTTTGAAAAGTAATAGAAATTGTAATTTTTAAGTAAAAATGATCGTCAACCAATTATTAAGTGTGTAATTTCAATCTGAATAATTAGTGCTTCACAGAATTTTTAAATTTAAGTATGCTTATTTTATTATGATTATTTTACGCATACTTAATGTTTTTGAAACTGAGTGTAACACGTTTGATTTAAAATAATAATAGGTGACGCCACCAAAAATTTCTCAGCAGTAAGCGCTTTGAAATAATTCCGATCTGATGTAAGAAGTGACTTTTATTTCATCATTATTGCATAATCCATTTTGTGTGGGTTCCATCTCTGTGTAGAGGTTTCATCTCGCAGTTGTTTGTGATATATAAAAACCATTAAGACGGAAGATATATGTTCCGTATACGAAAACAATACAAAACTGAAGAAAATTTAACTACATTTTTATAACAATATAACTAGTTTACTTACCTTATAATATGAATATAAATGTCTAACAAATTAAATTAATAATATGTAATTTACTATTCTTTCTTATTATTGAACAAGCAAGATCTTCAATCTGTGATTTACATAAGCATCATTTAAACAGAAGTTTATTCAAATAAAATAAAAGCTTATTTCAATGTACAAGAAAGCATGCATCTTCGGATATCAGCTGAAAACAATGGATTACAAAAGGATTCTGTTAGGTGCCTTAACCTCTTCGGTCCCTGGGTCCCCATACGGGACTCTGATGTTTTCCTTATAGAAACTAAAAAGCCCAATTTTTTTTACATTTTCACATCACTTCTTAATAGCTGAATGTTTTTCGCGTTTAAAGCAAACGAATAAATGGCAGCATCTACGATGATTCTCACATAAAATAAATGTTATTTTCATCTGAGTTTGCAAAATGCCTAAAAATGCGCAAAAGACAGTATGACCAAGAAAGATAAATTTTCATAAGTATTTAACTTAAATCTTTTTCAGTAAAACATTTTGAGGATTTGTAGATTATTTACTTGTTTAAAGCTCTTGAATTTGTGATTGCGTTAATTTAGGTTAATAGTTATTAAATTGATGTTTTTAAGGGGATCCATATTTTTGAACCTAAATTACTAAGCGCCTAAAGAATCAATTTCAGAAAAGATATTTTCTCTGTCATTTACGATGTCATTTTGTTTGGAAAAAACCAATCAATAAGCATTTGTATTATTATTTTAGTTTCAGAACTGAAAAGGCTAAAGATAAGCTAAAACTTTCTTACTTGTATTTTCTTTTGAACTGTTATTATTATAAACTAAGCTCTGGGCCTCGTCAACTCACGCCTTTACTTTTTTTTTTAATTGTCTTTGCTTTAATAAATAGTTATTGCTTTATTTTTTATCTTTTAGAAACGTGTGTACCCGTTTGCGTTTGTTAGCGTAAACCAAAATTAACACTTAAATATTCAGATATAAATAGTTTCTTAATGCAATGGTGATACATTAAAAATATGTAAACTGTATGTAATATCTTTAATATAAAGTTATAGAAACATATTTTTATCGTAATGTGTTTTTTTTAATTGTAACTGTAACTGTTAAGTATATTTTTATTGTAACTCTTAATCACGTTTTAACAAACAGTTTTTATAACAACAGGTCTCATAAACTTTACACGGGGAACTTTATTTGTATATAGATGCATTATGAAATAAATAATAAAAGTATTCCAATAATTTATAAATAAAATATATTAAATAAACATATGTTTAAAAGTACATTTCGCAATGAGAAACTGATGATAAATACTGCGACACGTTGTATGTTACTTAAATTTATCTTCAGATATTAATCTTCGAAATAACATTTGTGAAATATTTTTTTCCCGAAAGTAAATATCGGTAAATCGAATGTATTGGAAAAGTAAATGTCTTAGGAATAAATCACACAGATAAATCACACTTACTCTTTTGCAAATATATCGAAGTGCGAGTTAAAGAAACAAGTTTTAAATATTGATATAATTTGTTTACTTTTATACAAATTGTTTCAATTTTTGAAAATATTTACTCACTAACTTCTGAATTATTATTCGAAGACAAAATCTTAATCACTTCAGATTTAAAGTTTTAGCCCCCGATATCCTATTTCTTTCGGGCAGCAATTAAAGTCTCTAAAAAATAACTTTTCGTTACAGAAGACTGTTGTAAAATAAAGCAGATGTATCATTGTACGGTAAGGTGCCCTATTATCGTCCCCCAGTCACTTTTAGGCCCTTGAAGTTGTAATTTTCAGTGAAAATGTACCAAATTTAGATTTTACATAGACTAACTACCCACTCACATAGAAATATAGGTAAATATCGTACAAAATATTTTTAACAATGCGAAATATTTTTTTTTCAAAAGTATCTAAAAAATGCAAAAGCAAAAAATGGTCCCAATTTCGTCCCCCCCCCCCAAAAAAAAAATGCAATACGCAGACGCTTAACTTATTTCTAAATCAAAATTTATTTCTAAATGAGTAACTAATTTAATTTACATTAAAGTATGGCATAAAGAAATGTACTAATTATCAGTGGAAGAATAACATAACAAGACATTAGCCATCCAAACATGAGGAAAAAATTGAAAAAAATGTCATGAAAAAGCATTCGTAATTTCGTCCCCAGGACGAAAATAAGAACTGCAAAGGGGAGGAAATTGGGACCACGCTACTTCCCAATATAACGGAGTTTCATTTCCCATAAGATGAACTGAGCATCCTAAAACTCGCTGTATGCTAGTGTCAGCATCGTACCAATGTAAAATGCATGCAATGAATAAGAAATAAATTCTTACAGTACAGTAAATAACGTTCTACAAACGACGTAATAAGAACTCAGGTCTTCTAAAAACAGAAAATTCGCCGTCTTTAATTTATGTACGCGTCTTGACGAACGAAACTTTCAACACTGTCTCCTTTTACCTCCCGCCTCCTGTGCCTTGCGTCATAAGTGGAGCTCCTTTTGCAGAAGCGGAGAAGTTAAGGGGGACGAAATATGGGCTCTTTATACTACTGTTAAATACTGATAATTTCTATAGCTTGTATTAGCCCCCGATATGCTATTTCTCAGGCAATTAATGTGTCGTCTCTAAAAAATAACGTTCCATTAAATAAGCCAGCCATAAAACAAAACAGATGAATCATTGTAGGAGATAATCTCTACTGCAATTTTTTAAACTTCTAATCATCGCACATTATCAATTTTTATACAGTCGTATAGGGGAAAAAAACTACTTTTAATGCAATTTCTTTGAAAATTGCATCTCAATTTATTTTTGAGATATTAATTCTTTTGTAGTTTTTAATGGCATTTTTTAAAAATTTTGTCAACCGAAGTACTCTATTAAAATAAAAAAACTTTGTAAAAAATCACCATAAAATTAAAACAAAACACAGGACGCGTTTCGAGCTAAAAACATAACAGCTCGTCATCAGCTAAGCATACACGTGTCCGTAAACGAACAAGTTCAAAAATGAACTGAAGATAAAGAATGTTGCGAAGAATGCGACAGATGGCGCTACCTGATAGAGGGATATGCAAAAGGGAAATGTGTTGAAAAAAGATAGAAGAGAAAATGAAATGGAAAAAATGGAAATAAAAGAAAAAATAAAAATAAAAGAAGTAAAATAAAATATAAATAAAATAATAAATAAAGAACTATAAAAGAACAAGAAAAAAAATTTTATAATGGTTAAATTAATTTTATAATGGTAAATTATATAATGGTTTCCTTAGATGTTAAATCCCTTTTCACTAACGTGCCTGTTCAAGGGGCAATTGATTGTTTGGAAAGAAGGTTGCGCGAATTTCATTACTCTTCCATTGAGATTGATGAAATCCTACATTTAGTTAGTATTTGTGTCAGGCAAACTGCTTTTCAGTTTAACAATTCTTTCTATTCTCAAACTGAGTTCTGGCCATGGGTAATCCATTGTCTCCTCTTTTATGTGATATTTATATGCATTTTGTTGAAGAAAAACTCTTCAGTTTATATAAATTTCCTTTCTGGTTTAGGTATGTTGATGACACTTTCATTTTAATTCCACCTGACCTTGATCTTTCTAATCTCCTTTCTCTTGTTAATTCTGTTGATCCTTGTATTCAATTTACTCTCGAAGTCGAAGAGAACAATTCTCTTCCTTTCCTTGACGTCTTGGTTTCGAAACTCCCAGATCGGTTCTCTACCTCCGTTTATAGAAAACCTTTCGCTGTCTCCCTTCCTCCTCATGCCCTTTCAAATCATCCTCCTCAACAAAAAGTGGCGTCCTTTTATACTTTTGTTTTTAGGGCGTTACGCATTTGTTCTGACTCTTCTGCTCTGAATAATGAAATTAATTATCTGAAATCTCTTGCCCTTGCTCGTGGTTATAATCTCTCTTTAATTGATAAAGCTTTGTATAAATTTAATAAGCCTAAACGTCCTTTTTCTGATTCAAATAATCCTCCTAATTTTAATTCTATAATAGTTCTGCCCTTTTATTCTCTTCTGTGTTTCAAAATTGCTAAAATACTTTCTCGTTTTAACTTTAAAGTTATCTTCAAACCTATGAATAAAATTAAATTCTCTTCTCTAAAAGATCCTGTTCCTACTGAGAACCGGTGGGGTGTTTATTTCATTCCTTGCTCTTGCAATTTAGGTTATATTGGTCAAACAAAGAGAGCTTTAAAATTCAGATTAGGCGAGCATCAGAGATATATTGCAAATCAAGAAATCTCTAAATCTTCGATTGCTTCTCACTGTTGGTCTTCCAGTCATTGTTTCAATTTCTCCATGGCCAAAATTATTTCTTCCCCTGCCTCTCCCTCTCACTTGGATTTTCATGAAGCATATTTTATTTCTAAAAATTCTGCTAATCTTGTCAATGATCTCCCATCATCTCCTTTCCTATCTCCAGGGTGGAAATTAATTTTGTAATTCTTTTCCCATTTCTCTTGTTTCTTTTCTTTTTATTTTGTAAAAAAAAAAAAAAAAAAAAAAAAAAAAAAAAAAAAAAAAAATTGGATTTTTTTTTCTTGTTCTTTAATAGTTCTTTATTTATTATTTTATTTATATTTTATTTTACTTCTTTTATTTTTATTTTTTCTTTTATTTCCATTTTTTCCATTTCAATTTCTCTTCTATCTTTTTTCAACACATTTCCCTTTTGCATATAGGTAGCATATTGCTATCAGGTAGCGCCATCTGTCGCATTCTTCGCAACATTCTTTATCTTCAGTTCATTTTTGAACTTGTTCGTTTACGGACACGTGTATGCTTAGCTGATGACGAGCTGTTATGTTTTTAGCTCGAAACGCGTCCTGTGTTTTGTTTTAATTTTATGGTGATTATTTACAAAGTTTTATTATTTTAATTGCTTCATATCGCCAGTTTTCGGTGCTGTTTCGCTGTATTCAACTATTTGGGTGCTGCACCGTGTTATTGCTTTGCACGTGTTCAAGGTATTTGCTTTTCTTTTTTCCCAGTTTTTATTTTTATTTTTATTTTATTTCATTTTAGTTTTATTATTTTGTTTTCTTCTATTTATTTACTTATTTATTTATTATCTTTTTATTCATTTTCTGGTCCTGTTTTCCTTCTTTCTTGTTATGGGTTCTTCACTTATTAATCGTTTCAAGCACCTTCGTTTGAAGCGCGCCAGGTGTTTGAATAGGCTTAATTTTCTTTTAAGGTGTAAACGTTCAAGGGTTATTCCTAAGTTCATTAATATTATTTTCAAGCTTCCTTCTTCCATTCGTGTTCAAAATGCCTTAACTAGGAGTAAGTTTGCTATTCTTAGAGCCATCATTCAAGATGTTCGTTACTCTCTTTCTTGCATCGAATATGAATTATATTCTTTGCATTTACAGTTAAGTAAAACTGTAATTTATTTCCCTTTCCTTGAGAAACGGATTTTTGCTTACGTCGATTTCAAATCTAGGTGTCACAATGCTATTTTGGATAAAAAGTTTTCTTCTCTTCTGACTTCTAATTCTTCTGCTCCTAGTATTTCTCCTCTTGAGCAAAATTATGTTGTCAATTTATCTTCTCACTCTCTTACTGATTCTCAGCGCGATGTTCTCTCACTTGGCTTGAATTTTTCGTGCATTTCTAAGCCTTCTATTCCGAACTTAATTGCTCCCATTGAACATTCTTTCAAAAACAGTAAAATTTCTTCTGGTCAACTTGATTCTCTTCGCTACCTTTTGGCTAATGTCATTTCTTCTAATAAATCCTTTAATAAGTCTAATCTTTCTTCTTCTCAGAAATCTGCTCTCAGTGAACTTAATTCCGTTCCTAACCTTCTTATTACTAAGGCTGATAAAGGCGGTCAAACAGTTCTTCTCAATAAATCTGATTATATTTCCCACGTTGAATCTATGTTAAACTCTGGTCCATATTCCAAATTAAAAAAGGATCCTTCTACTAAGCATTTATCTGACATCAAGCATGTCATTAAAAATTCTGTCTTTCTTAATGATAACACTAAACGTTTGGTCACCCCTACTATCGCTAATTGTGCTCGTTTCTATGCTCTTCCTAAGGTCCATAAACCTACTCTTTCCTTTTGCCCTATCGTTTCCAATATTGGTACTGCTTCTTATAAACTTGCCAAGTTCCTTTCTAAGTTACTCGCTCCTTTATCTTCCACTAACTTTCATACCGTGAAAAACTCTTTTGACTTTGTTGATAAAATTAAACGCCTTTCTCCTTGCAATTATATAACGGTTTCCTTAGATGTTAAATCCCTTTTCACTAACGTGCCTGTTCAAGGGGCAATTGATTGTTTGGAAAGAAGGTTGCGCGAATTTCATTACTCTTCCATTGAGATTGATGAAATCCTACATTTAGTTAGTATTTGTGTCAGGCAAACTGCTTTTCAGTTTAACAATTCTTTCTATTCTCAAACGGAGGGTCTGGCCATGGGTAATCCATTGTCTCCTCTTTTATGTGATATTTATATGCATTTTGTTGAAGAAAAACTCTTCAGTTTATATAAATTTCCTTTCTGGTTTAGGTATGTTGATGACACTTTCATTTTAATTCCATCTGACCTTGATATTTCTAATCTCCTTTCTCTTGTTAATTCTGTTGATCCTTGTATTCAATTTACTCTCGAAGTCGAAGAGAACAATTCTCTTCCTTTCCTTGACGTCTTGGTTTCAAAACTCCCAGATCGGTTCTCTACCTCCGTTTACAGAAAACCTTTCGCTGTCTCCCTTCCTCCTCATGCCCTTTCAAATCATCCTCCTCAACAAAAAGTGGCGTCCTTTTATACTTTTGTTTTTAGGGCGTTACGCATTTGTTCTGACTCTTCTGCTCTGAATAATGAAATTAATTATCTGAAATCTCTTGCCCTTGCTCGTGGTTATAATCCCTCTTTAATTGATAAAGCTTTGTATAAATTTAATAAGCCTAAACGTCCTTTTTCTGATTCAAATAATCCTCCTAATTTTAATTCTATAATAGTTCTGCCCTTTTATTCTCTTCTGTGGTTCAAAATTGCTAAAATACTTTCTCGTTTTAACTTTAAAGTTATCTTCAAACCTATGAATAAAATTAAATTTTCTTCTCTAAAAGATCCTGTTCCTACTGAGAACCGGTGGGGTGTTTATTTCATTCCTTGCTCTTGCAATTTAGGTTATATTGGTCAAACAAAGAGAGCTTTAAAATTCAGATTAGGCGAGCATCAGAGATATATTGCAAATCAAGAAATCTCTAAATCTTCGATTGCTTCTCACTGTTGGTCTTCCAGTCATTGTTTCAATTTCTCCATGGCCAAAATTATTTCTTCCCCTGCCTCTCCCTCTCACTTGGATTTTCATGAAGCATATTTTATTTCTAATAATTCTGCTAATCTTGTCAATGATCTCCCATCATCTCCTTTCCTATCTCCAGCGTGGAAATTAATTTTGTAATTCTTTTCCCTTTTCTCTTGTTTCTTTTCTTTTTATTTTGTAAAAAAAAAAAAAAAAAAAAAAAAAAAAAAAAAAAAAAAAAAAAAAGGATTTTTTTTCTTGTTCTTTTATAGTTCTTTATTTATTATTTTATTTATATTTTATTTTACTTCTTTTATTTTTATTTTTTCTTTTATTTCCATTTTTTCCATTTCATTTTCTCTTCTATCTTTTTTCAACACATTTCCCTTTTGCATATCCCTCTATCAGGTAGCGCCATCTGTCGCATTCTTCGCAACATTCTTTATCTTCAGTTCATTTTTGAACTTGTTCGTTTACGGACACGTGTATGCTTAGCTGATGACGAGCTGTTATGTTTTTAGCTCGAAACGCGTCCTGTGTTTTGTTTTAATTTTATGGTGATTTTTTACAAAGTTTTATTATTTTAATTGCTTCATATCGCCAGTTTTCGGTGCTGTTTTGCTGAAGTACTCTATTGCTACAGAAAGTAACGAAGAAATAGTTTGAAAATAGTAGATCGTTATACCTTTTGCCATAACAACTGAAAAAAAAATTGTAATTAAAATACGTGTTAAGGTGAAAAAATATGAATTTCTGATTTCTGATAAAGCATGCAGCTATTATAAACTATATTTAATTTTATGTGTCCATATTAATGTTACAAACGTATGAATCATAAGATACTTTTTTGTCGAGTTTCTTCAATGACGACATCGTTTTTTTTTTTTTTTTGCTGGATTTGAGTATTTTTCTGCGATAGTGACGTCCTATGCATACTTTTCTGTAGATGTTGTTTAAGACTGGATCATACATATGGAATTCTTCAGCGGATGCGAATGACGACGTTTGTATAAAATAAAAACGTATGTTTTACGTCTTCAAACTGAATTATGCTTTTTACTATCTATATTCATATATAGGGGAGAGATGTACACAGTGAGACTGCAGCCACTTTGACGGTTGCGACACTTTTTCCAAGCTGGCACATTACACATAATGACCTCATCTTATGCAACACGTGGATGTAGTTTCGGCACTTTATTACTCGTCCGACAAAATAGTAAATAATTCTTTATTTTATAGTGGTTAAAGTTACATAAACGTCTGTTTTAGAGTTTATTTCCATCAATATGACAATGTATTTACTTAATCAAACCTCGTTATATATTTAATAATAGACTGTTTCTACAAAACAACACGAACTTTTCAAAGCGATGAAATTGATATAAAAGATGCGGCATCCAATTTGTTAGAACATAACGAAAGTACACAGTGAGACGTGTCTCTTTGTGTACCTACGATGTGGTTCTGATGTTAAAAAAGTAATTTATTAATAAAAGAAGATTTTTCTCTCTTTCTGTGTGTGTGTGCTGAGGCGTGCGATGGCTAGGGAAATATACTAAACGCCAGGGGCTGAAAATTTGCATGAAGGTAGCCCAAGGTTTGCCATTGTCCACCCGACGCTCTTATTTTTAATACATTGAAAATCTAGAAATATTAATTAGAAATCGTAAACTGCAGAAAATTATTGATAGAGTGTAAAAATATAAGATTTATGAAAATATATACATTGTCTCACTGTGTACCACATGTGGTACACAGTGATACAATTTCCGATACTCCGTTATGCTGCTTCTGTGCTTTTATAAATAATTTTTTTAAAACCATTTATACATTAGTGTGAAGTAGCTTAAAGATGTAGAAAAAATATTTTAAAAAGAATGAAAATCGTCGTTATTCGTTAAGTAATAATAATTTTCGTGTCACTGTGTACTACCCGCCCCTATATATATTTTTCTATTTATCCGGGCGACACTAAATTCTGAAAAAAACAGAATTCCTGTTTTCTAGTACAAGAGAACGCCGATTATCCGAACAAGTATGGACCAACCCGAGTTCGGATAACTGGACGGACAATTTAAGGCATGTTTCTGACTATACTAAAATCTTCACACATTATTCAGGATTAGGACTGGCAGCACCAGTCAATGCTAGCATGTTTAAAAACTGGTTTTTTTTTTTATTGTTTACTTTTTTATCATTTAAAATTTTATTTTTCACTTCTAATCATTTTCTGAACTCCAGAGATTATAATTTAAGCAAAGAAGCTTTTGATTGTTGCTTGCTTGACAGAAGACGTTCTTTCCAATGCTTCCATATCTCCAATTCTTCTTTAAATACGTTAGTTAATTAAAATAAGAGTTATCCTGCCGTTCGAGCCATTTCATAGCTATTTCCAAACATTCAAAGGCTTCGTAATGTGATGAACCTGGGTTATTTTCTGAGCATTCGTTTTCATTTCTTCAATTTCTTTTTCCACTTAAATCTCATCCACAATCTCATCATTATTAAAAAAAAAAAAAAAATGAGAGAAATAGGCTGTTCAGATAAATGGAAGTTCGGTTCAAAAAAATTTTTCGAGACAAATAGGCTGTTCGGATAATTGGAAGTTCGATTAGTGGAGTTCCGATATTTGGCGTTCTACTGTAGTTAAATGTTCTGGAGGGATGTCCTCGATTTCCCGACTTTACTCGGCCCTCATTTTTAGGTAGCTTTCATTACAAAAAGCTACCTATTGCAGCCGTTCGGAGGAAAGCGATTAAAACAAAATTTGGTATATTTTCATCGATCATGACCCCAACACCCCGAAACCACCCACCGTTCAAAATTTATATATATATATATACATATATATATATATATATATATATATATATATGACCTATGTCACACTGTAACTCTCGTATTTATGAACCGATTTGGATGTAATTCGGTGTGTATATAGTACATACCAATGTCTCGACCGAGTTCGTTGGCCAGCTTCATCCGCCTTTTTGTTTCAAAATGGCGGCCATTTAAAAATGTAAAAAAAAAATTTAATTTGAAATGTGGTACCAAAAAATTGAAAATGGAAAAATATTTCTTTCTTATGTATTTGACCTTTATACAAAGATTCCGGAGCAGTTTTTGTTTCGTCTATATCTTAAAAAATGGCTGAGTTATAGCATTTTGAATTTCTAGCGTGGCTGACATTTTGAAACGTCCTGAATTTTGCCACGCGATAAAAGACGTATTTATGAACAGATTTGGATGTAACTTCGTTTATACATAGTACATACCAATGTCTCGACCGAGTTCGTTGGCCAGCTTCATCCGCCATCTTGTTTAAAAGTGGCGGCTATTTAATTTTTTAAGAAAATTTTAAATTTGAAATGTGGTACCAAAAAATTGAAAATTGAAAAAATATTTTTTCTTATGTATTTGACCTTAATACAAAGATTCCGGAGCAGTTTTTGTTTCGTCTATATCTTAAAAAATGGCTGAGTTATAGCATTTTGAATTTCTAGCTTGGCTGACATTTTGAAACGTGATGAATTTTATCATGCAATAAAAGGCGTATTTATGAACCGATTTGGATGTACCTTGGTGTGTACATAGTACATACAAATATCTCGACCGAGTTCGTTGTCCAGCTTCATCCGCCATCTTGTTTCAAAATGGCAGCCATTTAAAAAAATAACAAAAAAATTTAATTTAAAATGGGATACCAAAAAATTAGAAAATGAAAAAGATTTTTCTTGTATGTATTTGATCTTAATACAAAGATTCCGGAACAGTTTTTGTTTTGTCTATATCTAAAAAAATAGCTGTGTTATAGCATTTTGAATTTCTATTGTGGCTCACATTTTAAAACGACCAGATTTTTGTCACGCGATAACAGGCGTATTTATGAACCGATTTGGATGTAACTTGGTCTGTACAATGTACATACCAATGTCTCGACCGAGTTCGTTGGCCAGCTTCATTCGCCATCTTGTTTCAAAAGGGTTGCCATTAAAAAAAAATTAAAATGAGGTATTAAAAAATTGGAAAATGAAAAAGATTTTTTTATGTGTTTGGCCTTTATACAAAGATTCCGGAGCAGTTTTTGTTTCTGAAAATTTGTTCTTTTGTTTATATCTTAAAAAATGGTTGAATTATCGCACTTTGAATTTCTAGCATGGCTAACATTTTGAAACGATCTTGTATTTATCACGTGATAACACACGTATTCGCCTATTTCGATGTAAGAAGGCATGTGGATAGAATACATCAATATCTCGACCAAGTTCGATGGCCATCTTCATCAGCCATCTTGTTTCAAAATCCGGCCATTTAATTAAAAAAAAATTATATTTAAAGTGAGTTGCAAAAAAAAAAAATTAGAAATTCAAAAAGGTTTCGTTCTTAAGTATTTGACCTTGATATAAGGATTCAGGAGCATTTTTTGTTTGTCTTTATCTTAAAAAATAGCTCATATATAGCAATTTCAATATCTAATGTGGGTGACATTTTGAAAAATCTGATTTTTTGCCTGCGACAGCACTCGGATATATCAATCGATTCCGATGTGAGTGAGCATGTGCACAGCAATTACTAAGGTCTCGACCAAGTTCACTGGTTAGCCTCATCCACCATGTTGTCTTAAAATGGCAGGCAATCGCCGAATTTGGCAACCAAATATAAGTTACTTTAAATAAAAGCAGCTTGGATAAAGCTGACTATTTTCGCGAAATTCTCATTCATAATGATCTTGCATTGATAAAAATTAGTATTGAATCTCCTATATTCGGTTTCCACTAAATTGAGCCCCATGCGTTTGAATAATATAAGTTGGCTTTTTTAAAATAAGGAATATGAAAGCTACCTCTTCCTCCAGGCACTGGCCGGAAGGACTTTTTTCATTGGTTGTAGTTCCATTTTCGTTATTGTCTATATTAAATTGACACAAAATTGAACTATTTTATGACTGAGTTAGGTCAAGTCCCCTATAAATTAGAAATACCATTGTCTCCTATAAAATTTGATAAAGAGTTGGTTAATTATATATGTATTTAATTATCGGGGGTGAAATGTTATGCAATTTTCTTCTTTTTTTTTAGGTGCGTTCGTAATTATATAAATACGTAGCACCTATACTATAGTCGTCGTTCAGTCCGTCTGTCCGCATATAACAGAACAAAAACTATACTTCCGAATGGTCTGAAATTTTAAATATATAACTGTTGCAAAATTTTCTCGAGTCATTTCAAATTTTATAAAAATCGGATGTATAGTTTAATAAAAGCGAGAGTCAAAAGTTTTCCGTTACATTACGGCCCATGGGAATAAATTATTGCAAGTGCATTGTAATGATGTTACAACCTTCCGAATTGTCTGAAATTTTAAGGGGACAAGGGACCTTAATTTTTTTTTTTTTTTTTTTTTTTTTTTTTTTTTTTTGTAAATTTCACCTTAAATATTATTCAAGGGTACATTATATGCATTATGGCATGCATTTATCACAAAAAAAATTTAAAAAAAAATTTATTTTTTAGAAAAAAATGGAATTTTACGCGTAGTTTTAGAAATCTTCGAAATGCCCCCTGCGTTCTCCATATCAATGAAAATCACCGATATTTTTTATAAAAGTTTGTTTCATATATATAAATAAAATAGAGCATCGAATTTTATATATTTGAATTTAAAGGTTAAAAAAAAAATGAAAAATTTGGAAATTTTTTCGAAAAAATTTCCAAATTTCCAAATTTTTTATTTATTTTTTTATTTTTTATTTTTTGTAAATTTTGTCTTAAATATTATTCAAGGGTACATTATATGCATTATGACATGCATTTATCACAAAAATAAAATAAAAAATAAAATTATTTTTGAGAAAAAAATGGAATTTTACGTCTTAGAAATCTTCGAAATGCCCCCTGCGCGTTCCATATCAATGAAAATCCCCAATATTTTTATAAAAGTTTGATTTATATATATAAATAAAGTATAACATCGAATTTTATATATTTGATTTTAAAGGTTAAAAAAAATTAAATTAAAAATTTTGAAATTTTTTCGAAAAAATTTTTCAATTTTTCATTTTTTTTTTTTTTTTTTTTTTTTTTTTTTTTTTTTTTTTTTTTTTTGTAAATTTTACCTTAAATAATATTCTATGGTACATTATATGCATTTATCACAAAAAAAATTAAAAAAAAAATTATTTTTATGAAAAAAATGGAATTTAACGCGTTATCTTAGAAATCTTCGAAATGCCCCCTGCGCGTTCCATATCAATGAAAATCCCCAATATTTTTTATATAAGTTTGGTTTATATATATAAATAAAACAGAGCATCGAATTGTATATAATTAAATTTAAAGATTTAAAAAAAATTTGAAATTTTGAAATTTTTTCGAAAAAATTTCAAAAATTTTAATTTTTTTTTTCAACCTTTAAATTAAAATATATAAAATTCGATGCTCTATTTCATTTATATATATAAACCAAACTTATATAAAAAATATTGGGTATTTTCATTGATATGGGGAATGCAGGGGGCATTTCGAAGATTTCTAAGACAACGAGTAAAATTCCATTTTTTTTCATAAAAATAATTTATTTTATTTTTTTTTGTGATAAATGCATGTCATAATGCATATAATGCACCCTTGAATTATAATTAGGTGAAATTTACAAAAAATAAAAAAAAAAATATTTTAAAGGATTTTAAGGTCCCTTGTCCCCTTAAATATATAATTTTTGCAAAATGTTGTCGAGTCATTTCAAATTTTATGAAAATCGAATGTATAGTATAATTACAGGGACAGTCAAAAGTTTTCCGTTACATTACGGCCAATGGAAAAAGATTATTTCAAGTGCATTTTAGTGATGTTACAGCCTTTCGAACAGAATAAAATTGATATGCACTTATGAACTGCATTAAAATATACATCCAGTACAATATGCGGTGCAAAAAATATTTATAAAACTAGTTATAGTACGAACATACCTCATTTGCCACGTTTGACGAGCAATTTCCAACTTGTTTACACATTTACAACAGTCACTCTTCAATTAAATGTTTAAATTATGATTAAATATGTAGAAAATAAAATGCGAAATATATTTATATAAAACTAATGTAAAATTCATTAAGTAATTCATCATTTAATAGAGTGCAATAATAACATTTGAAACTTATGACATTTATAAAAGAAAGTGCTAGAATGAAAATTTTATTCACAGTGCCGTCATAAAATAATTACGAGAAAGATAAAGACGCGAAAATATTTTCAACACTATGAGAATATTTTTACGAGACTTTATTATTTTCTTCTATGAAGGAATATATCTAAAATAAACTATTTATACAACACAGTTGAAAGCCCATTTACACCAACTATTAGCCATAGACAATAATGTGTTCATATTCATCTTGGCAGCCCATTATGTGATCTATAAAATGTATCCATATTACGTAAAGAACTAAAATGTAATTAATCTGGAAAACATATAACACAATCAGTCGAAAATTGTCCGTCAAACGTGGCAAATGAGGTGAGTTCGTACTTTAACTATTTTATAAATATTCAGATCTTGGTGCTATAGCTGTTGCACTCTTGTAAAAAATGCATGAATACAAAATTTATTACGATTGTATGTATTAAATTCAGTAATACGGAAATAATACGACTCCATCTTAAATAGGACGTAATTGCCATGAGAACCTAGAATCATTACCTATGATAAGATATCACTGAATTAATTACGTATGATAGGATTCAATAGTATGAAAAAAACTTTTATTAATATTTTTTTAAAGTTTTGATTCGATTTTCATAAAATTTGAAATGACTCGACAAAATTCTGCAACGATTATATATATTAAATTTCAAACCATTCAGATAGGTAATTTTTGTGCTATTATATGTGTTGCAGACGGACTAACAGACGGGCGGAGCAGACGACGCCTATAGGTGCTACGTATTTATATATTTAAAAAGGCACCTAATAACGCACTTCCGGTATTTATCGCTCATTGGCGACAACTTATCTAAATTATTTTGGGCGATTCTGTACTAGAACATTGTGTATTACATGTTCTATCTTCGATACTGTATACTGTGCATCTCAAAAGACTATATCATTTTCATAAAGTGCACTTCCGATGTCTTTTGCGTGCCTCTGCAAATGAAAAATAAAGGCTACGTACACCATTTTCTGATGGAAGGATGTTTTAGAGTAGATCAGAAGTGCATATTATTCTTGCAATATTTTAATTTGTGTAATATCATTAAAAGGTAGCTCTAAGAATTATGGAACAAAGACCATAATATATCCGAGTGTTTTTCAATGTCTCTGTGAATTAACTGTAAAGAATACACAATTCTGTTGAAACACAAAGTTCACCATGGTGTAGAATCCACACAGAACCAAAGTTAGTATGGCAACATAGTAGAAAAATACAGATGAAAATGGCTTTAATTACTGGGTTTGTAAATATTGCATTTTTATATTACATCTTTTGTAATCTTGTTGAGAGATTTATTTTCCATTTTTTAAATAATTTTTTACAAAAATTGCATTAAAATTATTTAAAAGATAACACACACAAACGCACACTTTTGAAGTAAACATTTTCGAAAATTTTATTAGAAATATTGCATTAAATATGCAATAGATTTCAGAAATAAGAAAGCAATAAAGAGAAAGGGAATACTTTATCACTTTAGTAAAATATACGATTATCGTGATTTATATTGTTTTAAGATAACAATCCATCTTGTAAATAGGAAAATAATGATAGTTTCACGTCAAAAAATACTTTATTAGTGATTGATTGCATTTGCACTTCAAACAATAAACACTAAAGATCTTCCTAATCAAAGAATTTGTCATTTCTTTTTTAAATTTCGTAAATACGGATAACTTCTAGTTCCTAATATTTTCAGCAGAAGATGATATATTATCATTCAAAAGGAGGTTAATTGTAGTATACTGTTTGCTCATACTGCTGCTTTTAGATTAGAGTAACGACCGAAGTAATGTTTTCCTATTGTAATGCGCGGCAATGGAAATGTATAGCAAGAAACAAAAAGTAAATTCATGATAGTTTCACGTCAAAACGTGCTTTATTTGTAATGGATTTCCTTTTTACTTCAGACAATAATCACTAAAATAAAAAACATGTTAATCAAAGAATATGTAAATTATTTTTTTTTTAAATTTGGCATAGGTACCAACTCTTACGCTTTTTTGTACCACAAAAATTTAATAGTAAATTTTACCCTTTTTAATCGACTTAAGCTGTCGATTGAATAATGCAAGAATTTCTATTAAATTTTTGTGGTATAAAAAACTGTAAGAGTTGGCAGCTATGATTTCGTAAATAAGAAACATGTTCAGTTTCTAAAATTGGCAGCAGCAGCTGATATATTACCATATGACTGTACGTTAATTGTAGTGCATTACACAATGTTTCATTATACTGTTGCTATTCATATTTGGGTAGCAAAAGGAGAAAAGTTTCGTATTGCCATGCGCCACAATGAAAATGCACAGAAAAAGCAAATGGAAAATTACTGATAATTTCACAAAATAATTTATTTTTGAGTGATTTCATTTACACTTTAGACAATAATTACTATAGAACAATTATTTATTGTTTATTAATTTCGTAAATAAGAATGATTTTTAGTTTCTAAAACAGGCATCAGAAGCTGATATATATTAGCATTCGAACGGAAGTTAATTGTAGTATATAACACAATGTTTCCTCATACTGTAGCTATTTATGTGAGAGTAACAAAAGAAGTAATATTTTTCTGTTGGAATTGTCAACAATCTTAAATGCACAGCGAGAAGCAGATGCAATATTCCGTTGGTTATTCTTCTATCAAGAGCTCTCGCAAAGTAGTAGGCATGGAAATACACGGTTTTCATACAATTGCAGTTTTTAAACTGTAAAAATAGAGAATTATTTAGGGATATGAGGTAGGATATGAGGCCGGTTGTTGTTTTCCTGTGAGATCGCCAATAATAGGAGGATTGCTGCTGCTATGTAAATGAGAATGCCATATGTATGCAGCATGTGCTTAAATTGCTGCCGGGTTTTGAAGTTGTGAGAACAAATGTTGTAACAGACCGACCGCAAAAATTGCTGTCGGGTTTTGAAGCTGTGAGAACGAATGTTGTAACTGAAGACCGACCGCAATTTTAATATTTGTTTACCTTGTTTACTACAATACTATTACGAAGCGTATTATTGTTTTAAACATCTAACTGAAAAAGATAATGTTAAGTACATATTCATATTGACGTTAATAAATATTTAATTAACGTAGAGAATATTTAAGGAAATTATTTTTTCTTGAGATTTTCTTATTTTCATTTCACATTCACAAAATCAAATCTTGACAAATATGCACTTTACTATCAATGAAAAATACAATTCTGGTTTCATATTATAAGACTGAACAAAGTTCCTTTCAGAACTAGCAAACATTTAAATATGATTACCTTTTTGCAAATAATTTCACATTAATAGAATTAAATAATAAAATAATCTCCACCCTACATTTGAGGAAGAATAAAAGAGGAAAAACAATATAAGAAACAGTAGCAAGTAACCTTCTTTGCCAGCAAAAATCAATTGAACAAAAATGATGTCAGAATCCTGACTTAAAAACATTGTAAAAAATGCATCGTGCTACCATCTGTTAACAAACAGAGCACCTAAAATTTAAAAAATTGATATTAACTCAATTGATTACACTGAACATTTAATAAGGCTAAGTTCGTGCAATATGTCTTATTACGGAACAGATGTCATAAATTCCCGGGGGCACCATCTTGGAATTTTTCTTGGCGTGAAAATCCCTTTTCCGCCAAGTAGTAAACGTCGCGAAGCCCCGGTTTATACGCATGTTTGGCTTAAGGAAAATAAAATGTAAATAATAAACAAAATTCGCTAAAGTGGCGATCAGTAATCGTTGTTAGAGCGCTCCGCGCTCATTAATCGAAAAAATTATCACTGGATTCAGCAGCTCTCGCTCTGTAGCAATCTCAAAATTCAGAAGTTCTCGCTTTGTAGCAATCTCAAAATGTACAAAACTCGTAACGCAACACAATATACATAAAAAACGAAACTCGCTAAAGTGGCAATCAGTAATCGTTGTATGAGCACTCCGCGCTCATTAACCGAAAAAACACATCACTGGATACAGCATCACTCGCTGTGCAGCATTCTCAATATTCAGCAGTTCTCGCTTTGTAGCAATCTCAAAATGTGAAAAACTCGTAAGGCAGCGAAATATACATAAAATTATCAACATACCTTAACAGATATCTGCTTTCTTGAAAGTTCCAGCACGAAATACCTGTCATAACATCACGGTCATTTTCCTAAATAGGCTAATGAATACGCATTGACGCACTATAAACAAACCTCTTTTTTTCGTCAAAATTTCCTCATTTTTCTTAATTACTTCAGCAAGAGCGTTTAAACGGACTACAGAAACCATAGTCAATCAAATATATCCAGTACATTTAACATAAAAATAAAAAGACAATACGATACAACACGATATCAAAACACATCCACAAAATCCTAAGTAAAATGAGCTTCTCAGGGGCTGCCAGACCACTACACGCCAGAACGCACAAGTCACACGGGATTCCACATATCGATAACGATCGCAACATAAAATTGCCAAGAAATATCAAAACATCCAAGATGGCGGCCATCTGGGAATATACCGCATCTAAGCCCTTATTACTCTTTAAATATTTATTTTTATTATTTTTTTTACTAGTGCTGCCTTAATCATATGGCATATGGAGCGATTTTGTTTTTAAATGCGGAAGCAAATATTTTTCTTCGATAAAAAATTCGTTAATTAAAAAAAAAAAAAAAATCAATATAAAATCTATGCTTTACTTCAGTATTATGAAAGGTATTATTCCTATACCTGACAATTGTTCATACAAAAATTTTAGTGACAAAGAACAATATTTTTTAAAACAGCTACAACTAGCTATAGTGGTTACTACAAAACAAAGGTTTGTAAGAAGCGTAATTATTTAAAGATTCATAAAGTTTGGTTTAATTCGTAAAAAAATATTTTTTGTGGCAAAGCAGAGGTATTGGTGTAGTAAAATACATGTGGTATCTATGGTAATGCCAAAAATAATATTACATAACAATGTCTTGCCAAAATCCAATGTATGAAGTACGCTTGTTTTGCAATTTTTCCTGAAAGCTCTAATTTCAAATACGCTAGATAGTCAAATTGTCTCAACCTGGACAATATTGGTTTCAAAAGGAAATTGTCATTTTAACAGCTATCCCACAGACACTTTGGATAAATTTGTGCCCCACCAACTTTCTTTGAATGTACAGTATATTTATTATTAAGATTTAATATTTAGATATTTTATTTCAAACTAAAAATTTAATCAAAAAAAAAAAAAAAAAAAAAAAACGGGGTGCGTGTTTCCCACTGTACTACTGTACCTTAGTAGGCACAACTATAATTTAAAACTTGTAACAAAATAATGTAGGATTCAGTATTAATTAATAACAATTGTTCGAATCCATAAAAATTCTATATTTTTAACTATAGACTCTCATTATATTCTTAATATATAATAATTGATACTCATTGCATAAGATAGATATGCAGTAAGCAATTGTAGAGCTTTTACGGAACACAATATATTACTAAATTTCATATGAATTTTCAGCGTGGGGAAAAATCAATAATGAATGAATTAATTTTAATTCGATAAATAAAAGCTTTCAAATGTTTATTAGAAGAAACTTTAATTAACGATCGACCGAAAATTCGCTTTCGTTTTCATTTTCGGCCCAAAATCAGAATTTCACCGAAAATTTGTTTTCGGCGAAAATATTGCCAAACATTTTGCCGCACCAAAACTTCACCGAAACTGTCTGTATTCTAAAAATCTCTTTTCTTATTTTGGAATGTTTTAAACTTACTCATTGATTTCAGCCTTATCAGCCTCAAAGGAGATATTCTATATTTATTGCTATGAACTTCACTGTTTGTAATTATCAGTCAACTGACTCAAGACGTAAGTTCAAATTATAAAGTAAGCATTGCATATATGACTAAACTTTGATGTCGCTTTTCCCGTTCCCATTAAAAGCTGCAGGCTTTACAGTAATAGAAAGTTTTTAGTTTGAAACCACAGAAGTATTTCGATTACTCTTTGAGAAAGTTGTAGTATAACAGACGACCATTTAATAAAATCATTATAAAAGATAAAGCGAGATATGTAATGTATACCTCAGATATTTTTTAATTAGATGAAATTCGTATAATTAGAAAATCATTCTGTGACGTTGATGAATTGATTACATTTTATTTTATACTGCTCAAAACAATGAGGGGAACACATGGTTTTGACAAAATTACGCAAATATTTACACCGATAATTAGCATAAACTAAAACATCCATAATTTAAAGCGTAGTAGAAAATAGATAAAGAACATTTCACATGCAAATTAAAGTTTATGACCTCAAAAACTAGAAAAAGGAGATAAGTGCAGAAATCGGGTTTTTCAGTAATGTCTGTTTCACGGACTCAGTTGTAAAATTCAATTGCTCAGCTTGTGTTTTGAGAAAAGGTGACTTGAAAATGTCACAACAATGCGATTTACCGGAATCCATGGCTTTGCATGTTACCTGGGCAGTCGTATCTGGGGAAACACAACAAGGTGTAGCGGACGCTGTTGGTGACGCAAGAAGTGTCAATGCAAGGCTGTGGAATTGATTCCAAGACGCATGGAATGGTAGACACCGACAAGGGCAAGGTCGGCCATGTGCTACTACAGAAACTGATGACCGATATATCCTGTTAATAGCTCGTTGAGACGTGACAGACAATCCTACTCTGCTGCAAACACAGTTGTTCTTGGCCACAGGACGATGAGTGTCCAACCAAACAGTCTGAAATAGGCTTCATTAGGGTGGTCTCTATGCACGTAAGCCAAAGGTCTGCATTCCGTTTATCTGAAGCAACTGTGCGGCCCAAAGAAGGTGGACAATTGAACATCGAGTTTCGAGGCAACGTTGTTGGAGTCCGTTTCTTTTTACAGGCGAGCCCTGATTCAATATGGATGTGACATCCGATGTGTTTCGGCATGGCGAGAAAGAAGAACCCAAAATAATCCCACATTCGTTCGTGAAAGATCACATTACAGATAAGGTGGGTTGATGCTATGGTCTGGAATCAGCATAGGTGGACGTACGGGCTTGCATATCATTCAGATAGGCACTTTGACGGTCCAAAGTTATACAGACGAGATACTGAGACCTCATGCCGTATTTTATGTTGCAGCATTCGCTGATTTCTTTATTCCACCCATGATAATACCAGATTGCATACAGCTCGTCTTGTGGACAACATTCTTAAATTTGAAACAATACAGCATATGAAATAGCCAACATGCTCTCCTAACCTGGATCTAATGGAGCATGTGTGATACACACTCGGACGACGCATTGCAGCGAGACTGGGGCCTCATTTTATTGTCCGGGATTTGGAAATTGTAATTTTTGAGGAGTGGATAGTGGTTCTCTCCCCGAAAACTTATTGATAATATCATCGAATCCATGGAAAAAAGGAGTACTACAGTTTTATCTATTCGAAGGGACCACACGTCATATTAAATGCCTTGCATCATACCTAAGCAGTTTTTTTTTTTTGTCATTTATATGTAACCAAATTGTTGCCCTAAACCATCTTTTCACATTCTACTCATCGTTTCAAAGAATTAAAGCTGACTTGCAATTTTTTTGCGTCTTTTTTTCTGTATTGCGCATTGATACACATGTTACTCTCAATTTTATGTCCATGCATGGCTGTCTCGCACTGTTCTCTTCGTTTTTTTGCTTGCTCCCCTAATTTTTTTGAGTAGTGTATATGAAAATAAGAAATTTTGGCCAGAGGCAAAGAGAGTCAACTTAGGCAACACGTAAAATTAATTAATAATTATGTATATTTAATAAACACGTATATAAAATTGAAAATTATGTATATTTATGTATATATTAATTACATGAAAAAAAATCAGGACGTTTTAGTTTTCATTTTTGGCCGAAAATAGTAAGATTACCGAAATTCGTAGTCGGTCTTAAAAATCTGTTTTGGTAGATGCTTAATTTTAATAATAACGAATAAATCATTCAACTCAGAAACCTCAAAACCACACCCGTATGATCAGGTTAAATAGAGATTAATTGTCAATCATATAAATAAGATGTTGGAAGTTGCCAGTACTATAGCATCTGATTTCCCCTTGTTTCTCCAGTAATGTCGTGTCGCAAGAGTAGTGCCAGAATGCTGATACTTGAAAATTTGCGATTGACTATCGTAAATGGAATGCTTTAATTGAATCTATTTAATCTATGTACAGACGATATTTTAGCAACTATTGCATTAACTTAGTATATGTAAGCATCAAATTTTACATCTAGCTATTTTCAACTACCTATGAAACCGATATTACGAAAGTACATTTTATTACTACGAATTGTTGCTTCGGGTTTTCGAGAATGTCTTTAATTTATCCTGTAAACCAGCTCCTTTTCAGAAGGGCACGAATAAAACCCTTAAATCGCTTTTAGGTAAGGAAGTGTTGGTTAATATGAACGATATTTTACAATTGGTGACCAAATTTAAGTAGCATTACCATGAGTAAAAATATGAAAAATTTAGTTGATAAAGTAAATAATGAGTATATTTCTGTCAAACTTCTAAAAAAATATATTAAAAAAATAGTTTTATGCGTGGAAAAATAAATGCTATATAACTGATTATCATTATAATTTCTTTCAATATTTTGCCAACACCATAGTATGTGATACTGTTTGTAGATATTTTTAATAAGAGCGCTCTAGTGAGCGCAGAGGTTTGCACTTTTAACATTGTGTATGAAGATATACTCAGTATGCTTCGTATACTCCGTTTCGTATGGTGCGAATGGGTCTCCGGATTTTGGTTGTCATGTATATTTTTTTTATTATATGTAAGTTAGTTACTGTGGTTTTGTTGCATATATAATGATATTTTAGCATGTAACGTCAGATTTGGAACAAAGAAAATCATTTTCCCTGTCTTAAATATCGCCAAGTGGACATTGATTTGGAGTAATGTTTCCGATTTATATTTTTCCAATAGAGTCAGCGGCTGCAAGCCTTGTCTGTTTGGTGAGTTGAATACTCATATATTTTGAATAAATAAGTACCGAGATCCACGGAATTTCAATATAATGTTTAGTAAAGAATGCGGTTGATGCAAAATACGAATTTGATACTATTGGTGTAGTTTTTCTGGTTCGAAAACCTTACCCGTATGATCAGGTTAAATAGAGATTAATGGTCAATTATATAAATAAGATGTTGAAAGTTGCCAGTACTATAGCATCTGATTTCCCCTTGTTTCACCAGTAATGTCGTGTCGCAAGAATAGTGGCAGAGTGCTGATACTTGAAAATTTGCGATTGACTATCGTAAATGGAATGCTTTAATTGAATCTATTTAATCTATGTACAGACGATATTTTAGCAACTATTGCATTAACTTAGTATATGTAATCATCAAATTTTACATCTAGCTATATTCAACTACAACTGAAACCGATATTACGAAAGTGCATTTTATTACTACGAATTGTTTTTCGGGTTTTTGAGAATGTCTTTAATTTATCCTGGAAACCAGCTCTATAACGACTATCTCGTTATATATGTTTGCGTTCCATCCCCCCCTCCCAGCAGTTTCAATTAAAATTCTGTTTAATAACTTATTTATTTTAGTGCACTATAGTCAAACAGTGCAGCCCCTAAATTAAATTCAACATTTAAAAACTAAAGCGATTGTATTAATGGTCCTGCACATTTAAATTAAATTATTCTAGTTACTCATCTCTTTAATAAAATAAAATCTGTGATTCAGTCTCCATTTTTACTTTTTGAGTCTCTCACACATACGATTTAACCTTGTAGAAAAACGTTACTGCTGTCTGTTAGAAATAAAAGCATTTTAACTTCGGGCATTTCCTTATTTGGGCATGAATATAACTCATCATTTAAAATCACTTAACATGCAATCTATTCATTAGAATTATCTTCGCAATACACTTTAACATTCACACCCTTTTGTTCATATGTATGTCAGTTCTGCATTTTTGTGGTAATGCACGTTACATTCTCATGCCCTTTCCGCCTAACGAATTCGGTCTGTTACTATGCCTTATCCAGAAACATTTTTTATTTTTTTTTACACTTAACCGCAGCTGTATCAATATACAGATTAGACTGTGCCTATCATGATTCAGGAATGTTAGCAGCCACAAATCTGGCGCCCCTGCACAATTAATATATGGTAGAAGCCTACCGTATGTATTTGGCGAATCCATACCAGCTAATGTTTTTCTCCGCCTCTTGTGCATGACGCAAAATATTTGTAGATTGGCGATATTGTAGTCCGCCAACCAAGAAAGTTGTAACTGATATTCAACACACTCCTGCCCTGTCTCTAGCCTCGTGATGTCATTTTAAGAAGAGGCTCCTTTCTTTTCCTTATTGTACCTCTCCCTGCTGCCTTTTCATCATGGAATAAAAAGGTCTTCGTTTACCAAATTGGAGTCTTTTTTAGTAAGTCCTGGTTTTTCTAAATCCTTATACGTTGTCAACAAACGGCCATCTCTGTATGTAACGGAATCGTCTTCACAAGCTCCTTTTCAGAAGGGCACGATTAAAACCCTTAAATCGCTTTTAGGTAAGGGAGTGTTGGTTAATATGAACGAAATTTTATAAATGGTAACCAACTTTATGTAGCATTTAAAGTTGTTAGGAGAAGTATTTACAGCTCTATGTAATACTGGTTTAACAGTTAAGTTGAATAGATGAAAGTTTCTAATGTAAGATATAAAATAATCAGAAGTCGAGACTACTCAGAACGGAATAAAAACGGATTCTTAGGAAACTGCTGCTGCTACTTCAATGCAACGCTTTCTAAAAATGCACCGTACAAATTTCAAGATTCATGGCATGGTTGCATGTATTTCGAACTTTATTCCTCATTTTTCGGTGTTGTATGAACCTTTTTTTTGCATTGAAAAGGGACAGACCAATGTGCATTTGATTAGCAGAGGCTAAAAAACCTTTTGAACTGATAAAAATCCATTTGGGATCCTGGCCTACAGTGTCCAGCCCTGTTTTATCGACCATGGATCCTAAGGTGCTATGCAGCATGCGTTTGGCCAGATGTATCAACTTAAAGTGGTGCCCTCAGTGGATAATCGACGAGCTAGCTTGATTCTAATTTTATCGACACCGAACAGATCAAGGGTTCGGTGAAGCTAGAATCTTCCGTAGCACGGATCGAACTGGGTTTCTTTAGCGTGGTTTGAACTGTTAAAGAAACCATTAATTGCTCCCCTTGTCCTTGTCCAACTAAATTATTCATTGTAGTTTGAAATTAACCTTTATACTAGTTGGTGATTCAGTTGGTGGTGGTTCAGTACTTGCTCAGGTAACTAAACCTACAGCTTATGTTTCTGGGATTTTAAATGCTGCTAAACCGAATTATCCTACTATGGAAGAAGATTTTGTTGCATTTATTTGGGCGCAGAATAAATTTTGTTGCTATTTTAATGACCCGCCAAAAAAGTGATTTATGATCATTCATCTTTAGATAAGTTACGGACAGTAATAGTTTATAGTGAAGTATTAAGCTAAACAGTGAAAAGTCCATTTTTGTACTATCGAAACTGAAATATTTTAGATTGAATTTTATAAATTTTTTTGATAGTAAAAATGTGTTTTCCTATTTTTAATGCCTTAAAGCCCCAATAATGCATGAAATTCAATCATCTTAACTCCGTATGTTTTGGATCGTATAAGAATATTATTTTTTATTATTTTACTAGCTAATATAACCTATAGGCACTAGGAACAGTAAAAAATTAAATTTCGTAACATTTTTAAAAATACCTACTTTGACGTAAATGGACTTTCATAGATGAAGAACAATATTTGAAGCTTGTTTGAAGTTGGAAATATACCTCTAAACTAGGAATTTAGGAATTAGATACATCAACTAAAAGAAAAAACACCCTATATATTTAAATATATTATTTTTTTTGGTGAATTTCATTTTTTGTTTTCATTTGCATATAAAAAATATTTTAAATTACTTCAATAAAATTAATTGTATGTTTTTTTAATAAAATTTACAGGTGTGAACCGATTTATTGCTATATAGTGCGGAGAAAAATATGATATTTAAAACAAGCGATTAGGATTTTTTTTTCTTTGCAAGTTTCAGTGACTTTTAAGTGAATTGGTATGAATCGAATAAATATTTTTTTCCGAATCATCAAAGTTAATTAGTATTCGCAAAAAAATTGTGTAGCTGAAAACTACTGCTTAGCTTTAAAGTTCTGCTCGCTGTTGCTAAGGTTTCGAAAGTCCATTGGTGGATCGAAGCGTTAGAATGCGTCCCAAAAAGCAATGGTATTTGCAACTTGCATTTAACAGGCAGGATAGGGAAGAAAGACTGATTTGGACCGAAATTTTTTTGTCAAACATTTATCCTTACATGATTCAGTGAAGATTCTGGCTGGCTACCTATCTCCCAGGTACTTCCTACATGATTATCAACACTAATGATTTTAGTTCAGGTACGCGGCATCCACGCGGACCCAGGATAAACGAAGTGTTCTCATAGTAGCTGCTTCGCTTTGCTACTCTGATGGGAACCGGGAATTTACTTACAGCATGTATGTTGCATTCGCATTAAAATATCGAGATCTATATGAACCCTTTCTATATAAATTATTGAAATCAAACCTAATGAATTATATTAACAGCAATATAATCAAGTTATACAACTACGTACAAACTCACTTGTGTAACTCTGAAAAAATATCCTTGTTTTTACCCGTTCTCTATCTTGTTCGGGGTTAAATTTTCGGATTTTTTTTTTTTTTTTTTTTTAATTGAGTAAGATATAAATATGTTACTTCAAGACAAGACACCGCCCATATGAATACTATACCTGACGCAAAAATAAGACTCTCTTAATCAGATTTTTTTAAACGTTTGTACGGTCCACTGAATATTGACAATTATTTACAAAAGTTTTCTTTCATTTATTTACTGTCAGATACATAAAGCGGATTTTTTTTATTTATTGGTATTCAAGGGACCGTAGAAACGCTGAAAAAAAAATCACCTAAGACAGCCTTAATTTCTCAGTAGCATTCAACCTAGAATTCAGGGTTAGTGACACAGGTAATATTATTTCATTACATGTAAGATTTAAAATAACACTTACAATAAATTAGGACAGACTTCGATATTGGTGCATAGAAGGAAGAAGTTAAACAAAAGTCAAAATATTAATGGTTAAAAGATTCATATTCATATTTTATAATCTGTTGTTAAGATTTAGTAATATTTTTCGAATTCAAATGATTCAGTGTCGAAGTAGCAAAACAATACTGACCCGCTATTGGATCAATATTCCAAACATTTGCATAAAATATTACCTATCTATTGGGGTATTCAGGTTTCGCCAAAATTTTTATAATATTGGTTCACATCTCAATAATTTCCAATGAAACGCGAAAATTGTATAAATATTGGCTTTATACTGAAAAAGCGTCCAATGAATGACAAAACTGGACCAATAATGGTTTTATAATGCTTATATATTTCTTATAAATATTGGCGCAATGTTGACAAAATACAAGCCCTAATTTTGGGGTAATATTCCATGCCAAAATTTAAACAATGCTCTCATTTTCAGCCAATATAAAGCGAATATTTGACCAATATTGTTTTTAACTAGGATGGCTATATCTTTCTAAACATCACTTAAAATAATTCCATAATATTGGGCCAATAACGCCAAAAAATGTTCCAACAATACAAAATAAATAAAACAAAAGTTTCTGCAATACTGCAGTTTCATTGTAAATATTTTCAATACTAAGAAAATACTTCCTCTATATTTGTTTTTCTTTCTTAATATATCTAACGTAAAATCAATATTTAACAATTATTGGCATTGCATAGAATATATTTGCATCGAGTACTGTATTGGTATAGTAGTGGATCCATATTTATTTGCCCCAAGAGAACTATCAGATTTCTAATTAACGTAGTATTTTTGCTTAAAGAATAAAATTTATGATATAAAAAAATGCATGTAATATTCGACGCAAATACTTCCCAAATATTATGCAGAGTTTTCTCCTAAATAAATAAAAATACATGTCACATTCGAAGGATTTTCCTATCTTATCTTTTCTGGTAGTCTTAGAACAGGAAAACTTATTGATTTTAATTATTGCAGCTGCCACAGCAAACTACTGACATAAATTTTATTTATTCCTTTTGATATTCTGCATGATCTTTCCCGTAATCTACCAACCAACGTTATTTTATTCAAGCTTCTTTTCCGGTTTTAAAGAAAAAAAAATGTAAGTAGAATTTTGATTTACACTAAGACAATAAAACCGAATTTTCAATTTATATATTTTATTTTCTTTGTGTTTTTGATTGTAGAAAATAAACGCTGTTTACTAAAGGGAAGGAAATTGCACTTATTTTATACGGAAATAGCATAAATGGAAAAATGCTTGCAATTTCTTTGAATTAGTTTAGAAAATATATTTTTCATTTTTGAAATGTTTGAATTTTAATAAAAATTTCGAAATATCTAACCACGAATTGATTGCATTAGACATTTGCTGAATATATAGTAGAGATCAGTATCGAAAGTATTGCTATGCGGCGAGTCATGGAATTTCCTTTTCATGAATTTGTAAAGATATTAAATCATTATTTTTTCCACCTTTTAATTTCTTAGAAGTATTTGTTTTTTAAACGTCTGATCTGAATACGTCAAATGTTGATTGAGGCCTTATCTTTAAAAATGAACTATTATCATTTTAATTAGAATATTTAATCTTAGAAAAAGTTATAGAATTTATTGCATTTTTTTAGTGCAAACATATGCAAATTTATTTTTATTTTTCATTTTCATAATGCCTTTAAATTTTTCTATTCTTTGCTCTTTTAAGAGATATAATTTTAAAAACTGCCAAAATTAAATAAATGTATCAAGTGTCCTAAAAGGGATTGACTTAAAAAAAAACAAAACAAAAAAAAAAACTAACCATGAAAATGGTGACAGCTATTAAAAAAAATTCTTGAAAGAGGCTTATGCAAGATGTCTGGAGGGTTTTTTTTTTTTTTTTTTTTTTTACTGCGATTTCCAGTTTTAGTTTCAAATAGCTGCGATAGATGGCGCTGGAAGAAATAGGTGCTCAGTCGAGGCCAAAACAGATATCGCCCAGCATTGATGCGGAAGAAGGTGGTTAAATATATGGAGTTGGTCTCGTTTTCCAACATTACCTTTTTCTTTGGGATTGACTCCATGTAGTTAACCTTCTTTGTTCGCATCGATGCAATGTGACTTCGATTTCGTTCCCAACTGGCCGCTTATTACTTTCAGCGCCATCTATTGCTGCTATTTATAACTACAAGTGTGAATCGCAATTAAAAAACTCCTGAAATTTTACACTGCCTCCACAAAAAAATTAATTAATTAATTAATCAATTAAATAGCTGTCACCATTTTCAAGTTATTGAATTTTAAAAACAATCAGTCCATTTTAGGACATCCGCTATTTATGCCACATTATATTACAAAGGAGAAATGCGTCCGTACATAACGTTGTCGTCATTTTGATGCTGGCAACGGCTGATGATTAAATTTCGCTACTGGAATTTTTTTTTAACTTCTAATTATATAGCACATTTTAATTTTTTACCCCGTCGTATCCCTCATTTCTAAAAAAGTAACTAATTCTGTAACCGTCGCTGTAAATAATTTTTTTGTGACCGGGAGTCTTTCTTCGTTAAAATTAGGAAAACTACTGCATACAAAAATATGAAAATGGGTAGTATTATAGAGAAATGTTCGATAAACACTCTGAAGTTTACCTAATTAAGTCATAAAATCCACTTACGTAAGTAAGAAATTAAGAATCTTTTACCCGAGCAAAGTAGAACATACAGTATTTTTGAGAGAATAAGTGGATTAAAACCTCCCATTCTTGATAAAAAATTTGTCTTGTAATAAATTATCATTCCTTTAAACTTATCTACATAATGACTAGACACTCTGTACATAAAGTGCCTATTAAAAAAAAAAAACCATTTTCCTTTTGTTTAAAAATCTTTGAACATTTGAGACAATGGTAATAATCTAAAGTGCAAATGATAAGATTATGAATTCAAATGCTTTTAATAAACGTCAATATCATCTGTTCATTTATTTTAAAATTTCAAGAGTTATAGTTTATGCATTGCAATAAACAATTAAATTTAAAAAATCACAAAACCTTACTGCGTAAAAAGCGAACTAATTAATTATTTATCATCAATGTGAAACTATTTCAAATGAAAATCAAATTTCAAATTTATTTTTTTGCTTAAAAGGCGCAAAGACCAACTTAGTGAAAAAGATTCCATGCCGGAATCGAACCCGGGTCATCAGTATAGCGCACTGACGTTCTACCACTAAACCACATGGAACGATACCCAGCCTGGAACTTCTCACTATTACAAGTTGGCAAGGCTACAAACGCAGCACAAGATGGAATATTTTCCGTGAGCCACCAACATGGGGCAAACACAGACACTTAATTAAATCCAGCATCGATGAATCTATATTAATATTTGGAAATTTTTCCAGAGGGAAACATTCGCCTTGAATACAATATTTCAAATGAAAATCAAATTTCAAATTTATTTTTTTTTGCTTAAAAGGCGCAAAGACCAACTTAGTGAAAAATATTCCATGCCGGGAATCGAACCTGGGTCATCAGTATAGCGCACTGACGTTCTACCGCTAAACCACATGGAACGATACCCAGCCTGGAACTTCTCACTATTACAAGTTGGCAAGGCTACAAACGCAGCACAAGATGGAATATTTTCCGTGAGCCACCAACATGGGGCAAACACAGACACTTAATTAAATCCAGCATCGATGAATCTATATTAATATTTGGAAATTTTCCAGAGGGAAACATTCGCCTTGAATACAATATTTCAAATGAAAATCAAATTTCAAATTTATTTTTTTGCTTAAAAGGCGCAAAGACCAACTTAGTGAAAAAGATTCCATGCCGGGAATCGAACCCGGGTCATCAGTATACGCACTGACGTTCTACCGCTAAACCACTTGTAACCAACTTGTAATAGTGAGAAGTTCCAGGCTGGGTATCGTTCCATGTGGTTTAGCGGTAGAACGTCAGTGCGCTATACTGATGACCCGGGTTCGATTCCCGGCATGGAATCTTTTTCACTAAGTTGGTCTTTGCGCCTTTTAAGCAAAAAAATAAATTTGAAATTTGATTTTCATTTGAAATATTGTATTCAAGGCGAATGTTTCCCTCTGGAAAAATTTCCAAATATTAATGTGAAACTATTTTTTTTTTCAATTCCTACTATTAGCTCACTCTCGCTATATATATCTTGTTCAAATTTTTAATCGTTAATAAAATACTTATTATCCATCTAATCAAGTTCAAATAAATTTTTTTAAACTTTTAGTGAATGACACTTGATGTTAATCCAGTTTTCTTTTTTCAAATATTAATTCATTAATTAAATTAAATTAATTAATTCTGAATAATCGAGAGAGCCCTCTTCTTGATCAAGGTATTTTTAGACCGAGAGAGACCTCTTCTTGATTAAGGCATTTTAAACCTTACTCAACAGGAAAAAAGAATGGGAGAAAAAAAAATCGCTTATTGAATTAAGTAGGAATTGACTTAAAATATTTTTTTATATCACTTGTTTATATTACTTACCTTTTTTTTTTTATTTACTTGTATTGCTGACTTTTAAGTTGTGTTAAATTCCTATGTATATACACTATGTATATTGTATATACACACATTCCTATGTGTTCCTATGTATAAACACTGTTTTGATAAGGTCTATAGATGTCTATGATGGTTAGAGTTGCAATAAAGCTAGTGATCCCCAATACCTACACAACTTCCAGGTTGTATAATATTTTAACGGAGATTCGGACTGTAAAATAGTAAATGAAACATCGTCTTCATTTTGAAAGACCTATCCAATGATATGCCACTCAATAGGGTGCGTAATTTTTTTTTTTCATCACTACCGCCATTTTGTATTTTACGGCCACCATTTTGAATTTACAAAAACAAAACCTTGCCTATAACCATTGGGCCGTTAAGAAATATTGATAGAGACCTCATTCATTAAAATTCATCCAGCCGTTGGGGTGTTTCGAGAGTATAAAGAAATCCACATACACAGATACGCGTGAAACACATAACCCTTCTTTTCAGCCGGGTAAAAAGAAAGAAAATGATAAGAAAAAATCATGTTCATCAAACATATAAGGAAAATAATTTTACATCAAATGTTTTAAACAGGGCACATGTATAAAATCAAATTAATATAAAAACATTCATAGTAGGACACGGGACAAAATTTGCTATATAATCCAATAAAGCATATTAGTAAATGAAATCGGCTCAATTCTATGTTGAGAGTGCGACTTGAAAACTGCCAAATCCAGATCTCCGTCACAGAATGCACAAGATTAATGACATATTATTACTTTGGAATTCAGCGCACTTGGCGGCAAGCCTTCAAACAGAAGGTTTTGATATTGCCCCATTACACACTCTTTGAATAGGAATCTCCACTCATTTACATAAGTCATTCTTTAATATAATACCGACTTTTTGCAAACCCTTTTCTGAGGGTAAAAGATAAGGGTGAATAACTGAATATTGAAAAGTTTGATTGTATACGCTAAAGATTTTAAGTAGAAAATTAAGAAACTTCAGAGAATTATTTAACTCAAAGGCGGTAAATAATGAACTTCATTATAAAATCATTAAGTGATATTTTTTTATTTAGATGTTTTCATTAAACTTTAGTATTCCTGAAAACAGAAGTATATTTTTTCTGAAATGCATGGTTTCAATTGTTTTTTTGTGTATCTGACAAAGATAAATAACTTGCTTAGTTAAAATGGGCATTTAAATATCTCCTATTGTGTATCTTTGTATCTTTCGATAAATAATGTAATAAATTACAGAAAATGTTTCATTAATAATTACATCGTATTAAATGTCTATTGCAAACATATTTTTATGCATTGTTATATTTTCGAATTCGAATTTTTTTAAATTAGGAAATGCAATAAATATAAAAATATCAAATTGGAAAAAGATTAACTAGTTTTATTTTTTGTATGGTTTAAAATTTATTATTTCAAAAAGTTTTGGAAAAAGACTATATAAAGTTTTTTCTTTTTCAAATATTTTGAGGTTGTGTAAACTATATATTTTTCGTAGAAGTATTAAATTCTTTTGAGAATTATTTAATTTAAAGATGGTAAATAAAATTGCATTAAAATAACATAATGTGTTATTTTTTTCAGATACTTTGATTTAACTTTGGTATTCCTAATAACCAGTAGTATGTGTTTCTGAAATATATGCTTTCAGTTGTTTTTTGTATTTCTGATAAAGAACAATCAGCTGAAAGAAATATCCAAACGTCTTCAATTTTGAAATGATGATTTTTTATTTTTCATTAAATAGTTCACTACAGAAAAGTGCTTGTTTAATAACTGGATCTTGTGGAGTGACACATTTTATCGTGGATTGTGTGGGGTTTCCGGTTGATTTCTTTTATATATATATATATAAAAAATATATAAAAATATTTACTTGAAAATGCGTACCTATAGCCCATTTCTACAGGTTTAGAAATTTAATTGTTTCTAAAAAAGATTTTGAAGAACATTCTGTTTATTTTTATTTTTCATATAAAACGTAGTTGTAGAAGCTAAAGATTTTATGTACAAAATTCTGAAAATCCTGAAAAGTATTTAATTAAAAGTCGGTAAAATATACTTCAGTAAAAAGCGTTATGTGATATTTTTTGCTTAGACACATTAATTAAAATTTGTGTCCCTAATAACAGTAATATGTTTTTCTGACACGCATACTTTCAATTCTTTTTTTTTATGTCTGACAATGACAAATAACTTTCTTGGTTTAAAGGAGTATTTAAAGCATAGTATCCTATAGTATCCTTTTTATAGTATCCTATTGCATAGCGGTATATTTGTGTCTTCTAATAAGTAATGTAATAAACCACAAAAAATGTTTGATTTCTATTGTATTATATCTGTAGAGAAAATATATTTTAATGTGTTGTTATTTTTTACGAATTAGAAATCTGTTTTCTTTTCATTTTTAGTACCTTCAAACACATGTGAAAAGTGTTCATGAATTTCATTTCTCTGTCTGTCTGCATGTCTGTCCGTGCTCTAACTCGCGTAAATATACTAGAATTGCCATGCAATTAATATTAGCTAATAATGTGTAATATGGCATGCTCGCTATTGAAAATGGATTGGGTAGTATTTATAATTCATTTACAGGGACTTTCAAAAGAATTATGTTATATCATGGTGCATGGGAATAATCGTTGTCGGTGCATTTTAAAGATGTTACACAATTTTAAATATACTTAAATTTATATGCGTAAGTGAGGTGGACCACAAGATGCTTCCTGTAGAATATGGTGTGCATAACATTTATCACACATTTACCAGGGTACACAAAATAATTCGGCTACACGTGACAGAGCTGTTGTTGTCAGCGATAACTGCTAAATTGAGTTTTTAGTTGTGGTATGCATCTTTAAATTTAGCTAAGTTTTCCATGTTATCTGGTGTTTATTAATTCCATAGATCAAAAAAAAAAAAAAAAAAAGAAAAAAAAAAAATTGTAGGGCAAAATAATTTGAGTACATTTCCACCTATAAAAAAAATTGATGAAGGGGACACTTCCAACTGTATTATATGTTTCATAACTGAAATAAAATTTTCACACTTATACTATATAACGTATATAGATATCTATATTTCATATACATAAGGGTGCCCAAAAGAATTCGGATATTTTCCGACTATAGATTATAATTGCTTAAATAAGGTTTTCTAAATGTATTGTGCGATTTTCAAATGGTTTACTTCGACATCATCTCTAAACTTATTAAATTGTAAACTTTTGATACATTATTCTGAATGTGTTGGAAAGCGTTTCATAATCTATGCTCGACGAATGATTTTTTACTCCTTGTTTTATTTATTAGCCCCCGGTAAGATATGATATTTCTTTCTCCCAGCTTATTTTTGCTCCAAAAAATAATGTTACCTTGCATAGAAGCCAGCAATAAACAAAGCAGATGTATCATTGTACGATTAAATGCTCTATAGCATTTTTTTAATTTCTAATCATCGCACATTTTCAATTTCTGTACCATCGTATTGGAAAAAAAAGTACTTTTAAATGCAATTTGTTTGAAAAATGTATATCCATTTATTTTTGAAATATTAATTTTTTTGTAGTTTTTAGCACCATTGGTTTAATTTTAGCAACTCAAGTACTCAATATATGTAGAAAGTAAAGGGAAAATAGTTGAAAAATAGCAATTATATATATTTGTTGCCATTTTCTCATAACAATCAAAAGAAAATGTAATTAAAATACGTGCTATTTTGAAAAAATATAAACGAATAATTTTTGTGAAAGCAGTGAGCTATTATAAACTATATTTAATTTTAAGTATCTTGTGCTTTCAGTGTGGCGTCAGTCATGACGTTTTGGTTGGAAACTGACTCCAAACAAACGGTTGCTATGCGTTATTTCTTTTTAAATATAAATCGTGGTAAATGTTACCAGTACATATCAAGTATTAAAATGCTTAGATAGATATGAGATATAGCTGCAACACACAAAGAAAATAGAAAAGACAGCATAGCAACCATTTTTTTGGAGTCAGTTTCCAACCAAACCGTCATGACTGACGTCACGACTGAAATTGTCTATATTAATGTTACAAACAAATGAAGGACTATGAATTATTAGATACCTTTTTTTTTTATTTGTCGAGTTTCTTTAATGACGGCTTCTTTTTGCTGCATTTGTGCATTATTTTGCGATAGTGGCACCCTATGCATGCTTTACTGTAGATGTTTAAGAGTGGATCGTAAATGTGAAATACTTAAGCGGATGCGAATGACGTCCTTTTACATAAAATAAAAGTGTCTGCTTTAAGTCTTAAAATTGAAATATGTTTTGTACTATTTACATATACATATATATTTTTTTTTCATCGGGGCAACACTAAATTCTGAAAAAGCAGAATTCCTGTTTTCTAGTTTTATTTTATTTTTTAAACAAGGAAATGCAAAAAAGAAAAAAAAAAGAGAGAGAATATTAAATTTTAACATGATTAATAGTTTTACGTTTTATATGTTTTGACGTTTTTTTCGATTCGAAAAAGCTTCTGAAAAAAAATAATATATTTTTTTCCCAAATGATCCCCAAGTGATTCTGTAAGCTACAGATATTTGGTACAGGTATTAAAAGCTTTCGAGAATTATCTAATTTATAGATAGTAAAAAACGCCTCATAAAAAAAACATGATCTGATATTTTTAGACGTATACTTTGATTAAAAATTGGTCTTCTGAATAACAGCAGTATGTGTTTCTGAAATACATGCTTTGAGTGGATTTTGGGTTTCTGACAAAGAAAAATCAGTATCCAAACGTCTTCTATTTTGTAGTGATATTTTTTGTCTTTGAAAAAATAAAGCATACTCATTACCGGAAAATGCTTGTTTAATAAATTGATTTTGTGGAGTGTCACTTTTTTCATGGATTGTGTGGGGTTTCCGGATACTTAATTTTTACACATTAAAAACATAAGAAATATAAAAATATTTAATTTGATCATACCTAATTAACTTCAATTTTAATAGGTTTGGAGATTTAATTGTTTCTAAAAAAGGTTTTGGAGAACATTCTAGTATTCCTTTTTCGTTTGTAGATATTCATTTTAAAGATTCTAAGTTAAAAAGAAAGTTCTAAAGATTTTAAATAGAAAAGTGATAAAATTCTGAGAATTTAATTAAAAGACGGTAAAATAAAAAGTGCAGTAAAAAGCGTTATGTGATATTTTTTGTTTCGATACTGTCATTAAACTTTATTCTTCCTAATAACAGTGCTATGTTTATCTAAAATACATGCAATCCGTTGTTTTTTTTGTAATGCTAACAAATAAAACTAGCTTTATTAGCAGAAAGGAATATTTAAACATGCTGTATGGTGTAGCGATAATTTTGTGTCTTTGTATAAAAGCACAGGAAAGTGTTTTATTAATAACTATATTGCATTAAATGTCTAAAGAAAACTTTTTTTTAAAGCATAGTTATGTTTTTCGAAATCTGAAGTGATTTTCTTTTAACTTTTTTTTTTTTTTTTAAGTTGAGAACTGTAATAAATACGAGAATATTAAATTGGAACATAGCTAAATAGTTTAATTTTCTATATTTTGAGATATTTATTTATTAAGAATCTAGATTATTCTAAGTTTTCTGTTCCTTTTCATATGAATTGATTTTAAAAACAGAAATTTTTAAGTAGATAAATAAGAAGCTTCTGAAAATTATTTAATTGAAAGACTTTAAATATTAGGGCGTCAAGGATGAAATTTGTAGTTAATATTGCCAACTTTCCAACTTTGTAATTTTAACTTATTGTTTCACATTGTCTTAATATTTTACCGCTCTGTTTTTTTTTTTTTTTTTTTTTTTTTTTTTTGGGGGGGGGGGGGGGCGGGTGAGGAGGAAGTTACGCATTTTGCCTGTTTAAGGTATGTGCCTACCCTCAAATCGCCGTTTTTGCGAAAATTTCGTTTTCGTTTTTATTATTTTAAATAAAAGTTCAAACATTTAGTATTCCAAAAATTCCTTACTTTTAATTCAGCGATAATTAGAAGAAAAGTTATAGCTCAAAATATAAACCTTTATAAAGAAGCTTCTGTGCTATAGTCAAATCTTAACTTGCGTTTTCTGGAAAACTGTGTTTTTCATTGTTTACGCTTACAAGAAACCTCATTTCATAACAAAGTTGTCAAGATATTGAAATAAAATTTGGTCACAAGTTTCTGCTCATCTATTGGTATGTTTTGAAGCAAACTGCAGCTTTTAAGTCTATATAATTAATTTAACAGCTGTTTTTATTGAAAAATACACTTTTTTTTTTTCAAACAAAAAATCATCTTTTGTATACAGAATTTGGTACATGTTAGTAAATTTAAGAGGTATTGCAAATATTTTGCTTCATAACACAGATAAGTGGTTTGCTAATATATTGTTGAGAAAAAAAGTGAAATATATTGAACAGATTTTGTTATAGAAGGCTTGGCATAAACGTCATTTTTCTAAAATATTGCCTAAATTTCAAAAGTTAATTAAAATTCCATTAAAAATTTATTTGAATTCATAGTTTTATTCCCTGTTTTAACAAAAAACACATGTGTTTAAAGAAAATTTCATTTTTTTAAAGTGCCCCGAACTTAGGCGCACACCTTAAAGAAATCATTTTAATCTGTACAATATATATATATATATATATATATATATATATCTACCCTATATATATAAAATCCTAATGAAACGAATTTATGAAGCGGATATATGGAACGACTGAAATGTAACGAATTTACGAAACGATTCTATGAAACGACTGATTATGTTTCGCAGCGATTTCTCCTAAAATATGGAATAATTTGCGATGAAATTAACATCAAAAATCGGTATTGATCCGCAGATCTTAAAACTGGTATTAAAATTTTTAAATTCGAAATAGTTTTTGAAATATTAATTTTTTTCTAATTTTAAATACTTCTTTCTAATGATGGCAACTCAAATTTTAATCATAACAGATATTTTTTTTTTCATAATTTAGTAAAGGTTATTATTTTAAACAAATTTGGCGACCAGTTTGGCGTCCCTTAAATGTATCCTAAGAACAATCCTTTTTTTTTTTTTTTTTTTGTATTTCTTTATCATTTTATTTAATACAAAACTTTCATTTAAAAATGAAAAGTTTAAAATTAACGGCTTTCACTTCTTTCTTTTTTTTAAAACGAAACGAAACAAAAAATATTAGGCGCAGATATCATATACGCACCGGCATACCTAAATGGCGCCAAAATGGCGTTATTTTGCCTGACATGGTAACCCGGCTATTGTTGCTTATTTATTTAATAAATGGTTATCTACATTTATTTTCTTTTTATTTAAAAAAAAAAAATGTTATAAATTGTTTTGTTCTATAGTTAATAATTATTTTTATTTATTTATTGTTATTTCATTTTAAAAATAATAGAAAATAACTTAAAAATACATATGTAACTGGTATTCGAATACGAGGTTTTCGCCTAATTGTCGAAAAAAAAAAAATTACGCCAAACCCGATTAAATCATGCAACAAATCCTGACATTTAATTTTAAATTCAAAGCAATGTTTTAATGGTACAACTTGGTTATCCTGTCGACCAATTTCGCCAAATTATATAAATCGCCAGACCACTCGCCAAATTATACAAATTGACGTAATTTTTATTTTAAATAACGAAAGAACAAATAAATTAGTAAAAGATTAATAAAAATACAAATAAAACGTCGAATTAAAAAACACTTGATGTCGTGTCAAGTGAATGTGACATTTACGATAAGCCATTATTGGCATTTAATCTGATAGTTTGGCGATAGATTTTTGGTCGATGGGATAACCAAGTAGTACTGTTTTAATTTACCACTCGAAAAATAAAAAAAATGCGAACTGGCGAGTTATAAAAAAAAGCTATTGGCGAGATTTGCACCGGGCTAACATAAAAGTACCAAGAATTCTTTGCGATCATGGTAACTTTTATGTAGTTTTATTCGAAGCAATAACTTTGATTCTTTAATCAAAATGAAACCTTTCTTATGAACTGCGAAGGGTAATAATTGTTTGTGGCAGTCACATGACTTGGATTATTATAATTTAAGTGAAATGATGGCGATAGAATAATATTTGGCGACTTATCGCCCGTGGCTGGCTAACATTAAAGTACCAAAATGGCCGCCTGGAATATAAAAAGCGAAGGGATCCTCAAGGAACTGTTAATAATAGTCACATGACTTAGGCTATTATTATAGAGATTGTTTCCAATTCTAAAAACAGCGCAAAAAATAATATTTCCCAAAGATTAAAAATTTATTTACACGTGACTATTAAAAACAGAAAAAAATCCTTTAAAATTACTATTAAATGAGTAAGTGTTAAAAGCAGGAAAATATTGAAAATTATGTCTTGAAAATTCTATTTACACGTGAATATTAAAAGAGTAAGGAAACGTTAAAATAATAAATACATTAATATGCGTTTAACCCTTTCAGGGGCAAGGTACTTCTATTCGTAAAATGTTGAAATCAGGGAAAGGCACCAGACTTTACAAACAAATTTCGAAATACGAAAACGCTTTTGTTCACTTACTTGGACACCCAGCCAGGACGCCAACCGTTAGGCTAATGGACCGCATGTCCTGGCGGGAAAACCCTCTCCACCAATCCAGCTCCACCTCGTCCGCCGGAACAGGCTTACCAACGGCAATTATTTAATCAAATAAAATAGAAAAACAAAAGCACAATCCTGTGCAGCATAGATTCCTGCTATGCCAACAAAAGTTAACAAAAACGCATGTTTACAGGTTCCATGCTGATATAATATAAAATAAAAACTAAGATTAACTAACCTGAATGAACAAAAATCGCATGTTTAGAGGTTACACGCAACTCTGACAAAAACAAAATTAAACTAAGATAACATAATTCGCATGTTTATGGGTAACATGCAACCAGTGACGTATTAAAGTCTATACTGATAAATAGTTCATGCATAATGTCCATTCAAAGTCCCAAACTTAACGCACCACATTCACAGACAGAGTCAGAGAAGATGATCCTCAAAGTTCAGTCATTACACTTCAATATCCATAGTCATGTAATATCACGAAAATGAAACTCAGTAAAAGGTCCACTTCAATGACCCTCTACCATCTCCAAAAGTCTGAACACTGCAGCACCAATGTCGCGCCTTTTTAAAAGCATATATCACTTCCTTAATGACCAATGTTCAGATCATCATATGAATGGCACCCCAATCTTCCGTAGAAGACAGGAAGTCCCAGCTCAAAGACCATCATCCACATGCTAATCACTATCTGACAATTATATAGGATAGTATATTCTGATAAATTAAACAATGGTTGTAGCATACTACAGACACAATTTATGATATTTAAGAATTCTTAGTATTATTAAAAACAAGTCAGCAGTAACTGATGACGATCCATGCAGCAGGACCAAAGAACCACCCTATATTAGGTTCAAAACTTGTATCTTATGAACGAGTACAATTCATTAAGGACGTTATAGTTAGCACAGAGCTTTCTATAGTTTTCTTTACAAAAAGGAACTCTGGATATATTTTGGCGAACTGTGAGTGAGTTATTAAAATAGAAAAAATAAGGCATTTTGGGGCATCTTCCAAATAAATAGTGTCTAACATTCCCTTTATAACCATAGTCACAGAGGTCGCTATTTCTCTTTCCGATTTTCTTCAGATACTCGGGAAAGCTGCCATGAGCAGTAATAAAATATTGTAATTACTGGCCTGAACATACAAAGTTCTCATCTACCCTATTTAATACTGTATAAGTGTCTCTACCTTTACCACTATGCCTCCACTCTCTTTGTAATCCTTTACCGTATTGATTTTGCAAATTCTCTTAATTAAGGTGACAGGAAAAGGAACATTCTCGGTAATATTAGCATTATCACGATTAATAGCCTCTTTCGCTAGAGTATCTGCTCGTTCATTTCCAAGGGTTCCGACGTGTGCACGGGTCCACCCAATAATCACAATCTTGTCAGGATGCTGTATCAAATTAGTATAAATCTCTTTAATTATCAAATTTGCTGGAAAATTTCTTTGTAGAGCTAGAGTTGAAGATTTGTTGTCGGTATATATATAAACTTTTTTGTAATCGGTATCCAAAAACCAATTAATAGCATATTTAATTGCTATCAACTCAGCCTGATAAATTGAGTTCATCTTATTTAACGAGATTTTAAAATCTTCAATAAATTCACCATACAGATAAACTGTATATGCGGCACCCACGCCAGTTATCATTTTCGATCCATCCGTGTACACGATGGGAACTTTCTGTTCTTTAATATCACCATCCGATTTATCTGTGATTTGTAGGTTATGCATTGCAGTATACTTAGGAAAATCAATTGTTGCAAGATTAATCATTATATTATGTCTTTGTATTACGACATCCTCATATTTTATATCGTTCTTTCCAATCATTATGTCATATTTCTTAACCAGATATCTTAAACTAATGTGCAAAAGAGGGATTCCGTTTAGTACGTACAATGCATCCGTAGAGACTGTCCTGTATGTAGACAAGATGGTGAGAAGACCTAATCGCTGGCACGAGCTTAATTTACTAAGTGCATGTTCTTTCAAATCTCTGTACCAAATCTCAGCACCATAAACTATCTGCTTTTCTATTACTGTCTTATACCATATTTTTCGGAAGTTCGCTTGGAGTCCTCGATCCCATCTATCTGTTTTCTTAATGTTTGATGCCTGTATTTGAGATCTGTAATTTTTTCTCTGATGTTTTCCAAATGTGAGATCCAGTTGAACTTCGCGTCCAAAGTCAATTCCAGATAAGTGATGATATCTTTAATTGGTATTGAGATGTTGTCAATTTTGAAGATGGGATGCCGATTTTCCAAAAGATAGCTACCGAAAAGCATTCCCATGCACTTTTCCCTGCTTATCGTTAGTTTCAGTTCATTGCTAATTTCCGCAAACCACTTAATACGATCATTCATGTTCCTCTCTTATTCGCCTCTGGTGTCAGCACCAGCAAAAATTACGAAATCATCGACATAGGACAGAATTTCTTCAAACTTGATCCTGTATTTCTTCAGTAAATAATCGGCGACAATCAGCCACAACAATGGGCCAGGGCAACTGCCTTGGGGACAGCCTTTAAAAAGTGCGAACCAGATGATTCCGTTCGTAAAGCTGAATCCAATTCGTCTATTGCTGATGTAGTTCTTCAATATTCTTTTAAGATAATCCGATATCGGTAAACCATCAATAATTTCCGAAAGTGTCATCCAATCCACCGCATCAAATGCTGCTTGTATGTCAATCGAAGTGATTGCATAGTACTTGTTATATCTAAGTTTATCGCTTATCAACTCCCTGAAAAAATGGATTGCCGTCACCGTACTCCTCTTCTCTCTAAAGCCATATTGAGCCTCATCCCAGAATCCTATTGATTCTAACAATGCCATTGTTCTAATCTTGATAATTCTTTCTAATAATTTACCAAAAATGCTAAGTAAAGTAATTGGTCTAAACGATCTGGCACTTTTCCCATCTTTGTTCCGTTTACGAAAAAAGATAACTAATCCATTTTTCCATTTCTTAGGAAAATGCCCGAATCTAAAACAAGCCGTGAAGAGTTTTCTAACATAGTTTGGGCATGCTTTACAAATATTCTTCACTATTAGAGCATCGATTGCATCATAACCCAGAGCCTTATTATTTTTTGACAAGACATAGCATATCGCATTTCTCTAGTTGTCACCTCCATTACATCACCCACAACCTTGCCTGTTGAAGTACAATTAAAAATTTCGGTGGGAATTTTGTCAACGCTAAAATGTTCTTTCATCAGATCCTTTGCTACATCGTCGTATGAATCAAATGGTGTCGAATTATCAAATCTATAAATAAAAAAATAAAATCGCTTGGCTTTGTAGCTTTACCAGTGATGTACTTATACAGAGTCCCATAAGTATCCGAAGTATCATGACAAAAGTTTGTCCACGAATCTCTTTTCGCCTTTTTTATCAAATTTTTTTTTATATTCTGTTCTATGTTTAATGTATATTTCTTTCAAGTTTACATCTTCTGGGTTTCTGAAATGTCGTTTGTAATGTGCAGACACCTTATTTCTTGCAGATCTTAAGTTTTCATTAAACCATTTTATGGTTGGTTTGTAGGACAAAGTACCTTTTCTAAATCTTCTCTGACATTTCTGTCACTATTTTCATAAAATCCTCTACGTGATCATCCAAATCACTAGTATTATTAATCAATATAAGATCTTCTAACCAATTTTTTCCAAATTTGCTAATATCTTCAATAAATTTCCGAAAAAAATTATTCTTTGTTTTGAACCTCTGTCGTAATCTAATTATAGGGGTATAATTCAAAGAAAACCTTATGTAACGGTGATCACTGTAGGAATATTTTGTCGTCGACAAACCAGTTATTCAGTTTATCACATATTTCCAGTCCGCCAAGTGTTTGTTCACTTACTTAATAAAAGGAAAATTTTCATTCCACTAATTCCATTCCAATAATTCCATTTAAGAATTAAAATTAAAAGGTCCAAAAATAAAGCACCGCCCTTGAAGGGGGTTAAAGCAGTAAATTGTATTATGTCAATCATTTTATAACGCTGTTAAAAAAATACCGGGAGGCAAAGGCTCTGTTTACTTAATTCATTACGGTTTCGTTCATCTGACGAAACCCTATTCGTCTCACTCCTTTGTCCGTCTGTCTGTCCGTGACAGAGCCCGTTGTCAGAAACTATACATGTTAGAGACTTGAAATTTTGTGTACTTATAGCTGAACACCTCACATCAAACAACAAATCATAAAATTTAGAAAAAGTTGGTAATTAACCGAATTACGGGCTAATTAACTTCTAAAATTAACCAGTCTACCTTTTTAACGCAGGTTCAAACGGACCTTCTCCAAATCATCCGTGTTTCTCCTAAGGGTTACCAATAAAATCAGCCGATGCACGGTTACCACAGAAGAAATTAAGCCGAAAAATGAAGTGGACATTTTTAAGTGAAATCGCGTATCAAAAAATATTTGTCCGAGAAATTTGTAAATGGAATAGACGGACGCGGAAGAAAACCTACTTTCATTTGGTATAAAGTTCACATTTCTGCGATGCGTATAAGTTAAAATATCCACTAAAAATCGATCAATAAAAATTTAATTTCTTTAATTGGAAAGACAAGGAAAAAAGATTTCGATTCGGCGGGAAAGTAGGTAGACATGACGATGCTGCGGTTTTCCATAATAGCATATTTTAATACGGAATTTTAACTTTTTAAATATTAAATTTTTGATTACATTTTCTGGCATTCCGATGTCAAATTTCTCGCTGATATCATTGATACCCATATCTAAGTCCTATCTTAATTACAAGCTGAAATATTAATTATTATTTAATTAATCGGTTTATTGCTATCAAATGCGTGGATTAAAATGGAGACACGTGCTTTTTTAACCGCGAATTAACTTAAATTAGGAATTCTGATAATTTGCGTGGGATTTTTGAACAGCGCTATGAGATAAGTATAACTCATTCATCGTAAGAAAGTTTACAAGTATTCATACCACTATTTTCGAATAGTAATTTCCGGAAATATCTTGAATTATTGGTTAAGACCGACACTCGATCTGTTTGAAACTTTAAGATAGATTATAACACATAAGAAAAAGTGTAAAAAAGAATGGAGTGTGATATTTCGAGGAGGGGGGGGGGGGAGCTAAAATTATTTTTAAAATCTTAGCGTTTGTTACCGCAGCAAATGTTTTAAATTCTTGTTTAAGACCGCCAGCATCCCGACCCATGTATCTACGGAAAGACTGCGTAAAGGATTGCGGTTAGATTGCGTTCAGATATGCTTCTGTTAAGAATAGAGTGCATTCCCTGGTGGTGGAATGTGGAACTAACAAAATGCGATTTTGTTAAAATTAGGAAATCTAACAAGTCGATCTGTTTGAAGCTTTAAGATATTTTATAACACATAAGATAAAGTGTAAAAAAGAATGACACGTGAAATTCCGGGGAGGGGGGGGGGGCTAGATTTCTATTAAAAAATTTTGTGTTTCTGACCGCTTTAGGTGCCTTTTTTGAAGGAGTCCTGAGATATATGCTACTTATTTAATATAAATTGTCTAAAGTTTAGTTACCACTATTTCCGAATAGTAATTTCAGCAAATATCATAATTTCTTATTAAGACCGCCACCACCTCGAGTAACAGATCTACTTATAGGTTGTTTAACGGAGTTTCCTTCCGATAAAGTTTTGTTAAGAATAGAGTGCGCTCCCTGGTGGTGGAATGTGGAACTAACATAAGGCGAATTTGTTAAAATTAGGAAATATAACAAGGCGATCTGTTTGAAACTTTTAGATAGTTTATAACACATAAGAAAAAGTTTATAAAAATGGTGTGTGAAATTTCGGGCAGGGGAGGGGGCGCTAATTTCACTAATTGATGTATTTCTATTATATACTTATTTTACAAGGCAGTCACGTGATGTTTCATTGCAGTATACTTCTGAACGGTGTCCGATTTTTAAAATACAGCATAAATGTTACTTATGCCAGATAAAAATGTCAGAAGTATTGATACCACTATTTTCGAATAGTAATTTCAGCAAATATAATAAATTCTTGGTTAAGACAGCCATCCCCCCGACTAGCATATCTCCTGAGAGGTTGTTTAACGGAGTTACGTTCAGATACAGTTTTGTTAAGAATAGAGTGCGCTCCCTCGTGGTGGAATGTGGAACTAACAGACCACGATTTCATTTAAAGTAAGAAATCTAAAAGGCGATCTATTTGAAACTTTAACATAGTTTATAACACATAAGAAAAAAATTATAAAAAATGGCGAGTGAAATTTCGGGCAAGTGGGGAGAGGGGGAGTGGCAAAATATTTCTTTTTTGTTTCATACCGTTTCAGGTGCGTTTTTTTGACGGAGTCCTCAGATACATGCTACTTATTAAATGTAAATATGTCAAAAGTTAAATTACCACTATTTCCGAATAGTAATTTCAACAATTACCCTAAATTCTTGCTGAAGACCGCCACCCCCTCGAGTAACATATCTACTAATAGGTTGTGCAAAGGAGTTTCGTTCAGATGCGCTTTTGTTAAGAATACAGTACGCTCCCAAGTGCTGGAATGTGGAACTAACAGACCGCGGTTTCATTTAAAGTAGGAAATCTAACAATGCGATCTGTTTTAAACTTTAAGATACTTTATGACAAATGATAATGAAGTATTAAGAAGAATGGCGTGTCGCATATCGAGGGGGGGGGGGTTAGGGAGGAGCGCTAGTAAAATTAGGAAATATAGCTTGACGATCTGTTTGAAACTTTAATATTGCTTATAAAATATAAAAAACAATTTTAACATCAGGCCGCGTGAAAAATCATGGTGACCATTACCCCGCTTCACCCCCCCCCCCCAAAGGTGGCACTTTTCTAAATTTGACAGATACCCGTCATGTGATATATCGTAGCATTTCGGGGGGCGGGGGGTGGCACGAACAAAATTAGGAAATATAACAAGGCGAATCTGTTTGAAGCTTTTTACGATAGTTTAGGAAGGGTTTACCAAATTTAGTAGATGTTCCATGGCGATAAATGTACTGGACGTTTTGAAAGGAATATTAAACGAAACCCTTTGTGCAATCTATGATCACACTTACCCACTTGTTTTATTTTAGCGTCCTTTCAAATGTTTAACAGGTCTTCTTTAATCAAACACGAAAACAACCATTGGATGTCTTAACTGCAACTAATTCGGCGTTAAATTTTCGCAATCAAAGGGAATTGAATGGAAACCCGTTTACTGGGAGTAAAAAAATAAGTGGAATATTAGGTTCTATATTCCACTCTATAGGTTTTTTCATTATAATACATTCTTCTCTAATCTTTTTAGTACCGTGCTTTTAGATTCTGTGGTGTCTGAACGGGGTTGGTGAGCGTAGCTTACAGGGGGCAGAGCCCCCTAGTATATATATATATATATAATAATCAATTTTGTTGAAAATGGAATGGTTAGAAAATCGCACTATTGTGAAGTATGAGTTCTTACGCATAAATACGACATTGCAGACTTTCTATTTAAATAAAAAAGTCATATAATTTCATATTTTCCATTTTCTCCAGTTTGAAACTGTCATCCGCGTGGAACGGAAAGCACGAAGAAACTTAAATTTCTAATTTAGAGAAAATTCGTTTCTTTTTTAAGGGTAGTTTTCATTTAAAAGAAAAATTCGAATATTCGATCTTTCAAAATAATAATAATAATAATAATAATAGTAGTAATAATATTACTACTATTAAAAAAAATTAAATACATTTGTATATTTTCGGTTTTATCTGTAGATTAAAATAGTCATCTACGTTGCCGTTATGAAAAAACGAAGGACAGACGGTACTTTTTTGTGGTACCATGCACCCCTTGCAGGATTTGCTAAATATAAATATTAATTCCAAAGCAATCTTAGTACCTTTATTAAAATTTTAGTGAGTTCAGTCACATAAAGAAGAATAGAACTGGAGTCATAAAAAATATTTCATTTTCTTGAAAGTATTATAAAACAATGCCTGAAAAAATTATGCTTTAAATTTTTTAGTGTAATAACTAGAATTTTGGCTTTGTGAAAATTTTTACTTCTCAAGTGATGATGTTTAATATGAAAGTGAATGTACCAGTAATTATGAATCTCACACGTTCTTCTCCAATTAAATACAAAACTTACATTCATTTCATCCGATACATTCCAAAACATTTTTTACGTCTAATATTTTGTGTTTATTAATTACAAAATATTTTTATTTAAACATAATTCTATGTATTTAAAAGCTTTTTTTTTATCCTTTCACCTTAATTTTTTTTTTTTTTTTTTTTTTTTTTTTTTTTTTTTTTTTTTTTTTTTTTTTTACATGAGCATATAATTCTAAGTAAAAACAGCGAATGCTGTAAGGTATTTAAAATTCAAACTTAACAAATTGTTCAAACTTTCTGAAACCAGAATCAAAGTTCAATTTCTGATATGCAAAACAACATTTTTCGAAACTATTTCGGCTTTCATGCATAAATTCTCTGGAGATTTGGAGATAAGAAACTATTCTTATCGCATATGATATGAACTAAACAAATTCCATTCATTCCATGCATCACATAAGAATTCAAGAAAAATAGAAAATATTTTGTGCAGATATTTCCCTTCAGAAAATTTCTCGGTAGATTCATTTATTTCAGGTTTTTTTTAACTAGATGCAATGAATCGTATGGTTTATTTAACTGCTGCCGACAAATTAGATAAATAAGTGAGTTAAAGTTCTTGTTTATGAAAAAAATTTCGTACTATATTGTACTTTAATTGGTGATACTCATTTTACATGTCTTTCATAAATTACTTTCTGCAAATTGTCTTGTTTTTTTTTATAACCGTTTATTTATCTCAATGAATTATTGATATTTCATTATTTATTGCTGTGCTTGAATGAAATCTTTCTTTTTGACTGTGTTAGTAAGCAGAATTAATAAGAAAATTAAAATTACTCACAAATAAGAAAACCCAATAAAATTGAAATAATTTACGTTTGAAGATTTATGTTTGATAAGCATTGATTTTCCTTTCTTTTTTCTTCTTTTTGCTGCTCCTCATATGTTGAATTTGGAATTCGTTCTATAAAAGAATGTTGATTTTGTTTTACATTGAATCATCAAATATGAAATATGCCACTTATTTTTTTAGTGGTAAGTTTTCTAACAGCACTTTTTATTAATCAATTATGTATATGCCGAAATTTCAGCTAAGGCTTACAGTGGAGATCTGGAAAGTTTAGCTATCTGTCTGATTGTTTGTCTGTATGTCTCATGATAATCGCCATTAACCAGTAAGGAGGTAGGTATGTTGGTGAGGTATCGGGAATTAGCTGGACAGATTTTGATTAAATTTGGTTCATTCGTCTGAAAAACATAAAAAATTTTCTTTAACGTCATTTTTTTTTCTATGGGAATTTAGACAATTTTCAAATTTTTCCATTTGTTGAAAAGAAAATACACATTTGCATAACTGATTTAAATATTAAATTTACGGATAATTACATTTCCTAACTGGGTCTTAAATTATTCCGATTAGTTCGAAATTTTGTCGATAAATATGTCAGAAATTCTAGTTATGTATAAATTTTTGGATTTAATTTGATGCACCTGTTTGAAAAATATAAAGCATTCTAACTTTTCAATTTATTTATTTTTACTAGTAAAAGTAATTTTTTTATTTTTTATTTTTTACTTTACCAGTCACCCAGCAACCCTATATCATAAAGTGTCAGAAAAAGAAAATTTATTAGAATAATTCATTCATTTTGACTCTCTCGATTACCAATGTTTTGTAAGAAAATATTTAAAAAATATGTAAAATAGTTAATTTTCCGTAATCAAATAAACGGACAAGGTTAGCATCAAACATGAATGATGCTATAGCAGCAATATTTTGTTTAAAATAACTGTAGATACTATTAAAAAACCGACACAAAAACCACTGTATTGTGAAAATTATACTTGCTAAAATACTCTATTTGAGGTGAACCTGTATACAGAAGATTATGCAATAGGTTTAAATGTCTACACATTAGTTAAATTATTGCAACTAAATTACAACTGAACATTCTGGAGAATCGCTGAAGAAGTGAAGTCTTTTTTTTTTAACACTGTAATAGAAATTTGAAATACACAACAATACAAAATATTCGAAAATCGTCCACGGTGGAAAAGCATACTTCCTATCATTACTAGTTTGTCCAGATTTGAGTTAAAAATATGCATATAATCTAACATTTTAAATTTCTAATTTAAGGATGTTAAATATCATGTGAGATGAAAATTAAAATGCATTGCAAAATTGCTTTTGAAGCACCGGATCTGAAGCTTAATTAGCTCATTACTTTTCAATTTATAGTAAGAACAATCGTTAATTTTCTGAAGATTTCGAGCAAAAAAATAATTTATGTTTCAATATACTATTTTCACTTCATTTTAAACAGTAAACAGGCAAAACGTGCCAATTTCACAATATACACGAAAAAGTATATAGATTTTGATAAGTTTTGTGGTGTATCCATGTGGGAATATAAGAGCCGGCCATTTATATTAGTGAATGTCTGATAAATTATAAAAAATAATCATATTAAATATAAGATGCTGTAAAATATTGATTATTTTGAAATGATTACTAAAATTTTTACCCAGTATCTAAACATCTTTAAACACATAAGAAAGCGAATAGTGGCTAAAATCAAACTAATAAAAAAAATTATTTTGTCTATACTAATATTATAAAGAAGTAAAAATTGTTTGTTTGTTTGTTTGTAAGGGGTAATAATTTCTAGAACTACCGAACCGATTTCAAAAGTAATGGTATCAAAATGATGGTGTTAGTCCCTGTTCTAACATAGGCAATGTCGATACAATTAACCCGAAGGGGGTGCAGGAGCAAAAAAATTAAATTCTAAAATGTGGTTTTTGTGTTATTGAAGGGCCTAGAGACATGAAATGTTTTCATGGTAGCTACTTATTAGATATAAATTATCTCTAAGAACATTTCCTAAAAAATTCGAAATTTAAAAGCGGTGAAAATGGGCGAAAAGCGTTCTAAATTGTGATTTCTGCGCAATCTCAAGAAATACCAGACGTATTTCAAAAGTGATGGTTGGAAATAGATGATGACAGCCCTTTCTCCAACATAGGTTCTATTCCATGTCGGTGTCACTACTACCTGGGGGTTGCACGAGCAAAAAACTTTCTAAATTGCTATTTCTGTGATATTTCAAGGACTAGCAACTTGAAATTTGGCATGGTAATAACTGATGAGATGCAAATGTTCTCTATGAACAGTTTCTAAAAAATTCGAAATTTCAAAAGGGTTGAAAATGCGCAAAAAGCGTTTTAAAAACGTTCTAATTTGCGATTTCTGCGCAAATTTCTGGGAAATTAATGGTGACAGTCCCTGTTTCGACATAAACATTTTATGTTGCTATCACTACCAACAGAGAGGAGGTAGACCGTTAGACAAGAAGCTTGGAATTTGACATGGTTAATTTTAAGATGTAAATGTATACTTAGGAGATGGTTTCTAAAGTATTCAAAACTTTCGATGAATACTGAAATGAGCGTATGAAATGGGCATAAAAATACGATTATCACTTGGCATATTTCAACCATTACGCGAGCAATGCCGTTTGTTAGTTGCTTATATTTAAATTATGTGAAGAACACTTACTCTGTATGGAATTCAATGTTTCTAAATAACGTAAAAGTACTCTATAAAGATTTTTCATCACAATTTTCATTACGTATCAAGGACTGAAAGAAATTAGTCAAGATTTCTGAAAGACACTTTTATCAGAACCTATGAAAAAGAACTGCAGTGAATTAAAATTATTCAGCATTACTATCTTCCATAATTATACTAAAAGTGTCAATTACTTTTAACACAAGCAGAATTGGATGCAATCAACCAGTTTAACGCTGTGTCAGGTGCACCTTTGCACTCCCGGGTTAAGTCGCACTACACCTGACAAGCGCCTATTTAAAATCGTCATTAGTACCTGTTCAACTCTATTTTCTCACCCTTAAAGTGAATAATGATCGTAATTAGGAAGTACAATAAGAGAATATTCATTATCAGATTTTAAAAAATCATATGCAAACCTTAAAAAAATTAAAACACTAAGCAATTTCCGAGTCAGGATTCCTTTAACCTTGGCACCAAACCTGTAAGGCATGCTGTGCCCGACCGAGGATTAAATATAATGCATGTACTCTTTATATAGAACAGATGATAATTTCATTTATTTTTGATTTATAAATTTCCCTGTCCTTTTTGTTTCGTGTAAGTAAATGAGAAGAAAATATTATCAAATTTCGAAACAACTTTTTCGCAGATGCTATTAAAAATAAACGTATTAATAACGTAAAAATAAACGTAGAAAATCTGTACAAAAATTATGTCTGGTCTATTAAAACCAGTTAGTTTTAAGATCTGTCTTGTAGAGTTGTCGATATGCTTTAAGATTATCCTGGGCTATGCTGAGCTGCAATACGTATTGTCTCTCTTCCCTCTCTGCATACAATGCGTGTCGGTTGTGTTCTGACGCTGTTATTCACAAACGATTTCCGCCGGCTATTTCAATTTTCGCCTCAAGCGTGTTGATTTAGCTATCGCTCTTTGAAAACTTGATACACTTTTGTTCGAAAGCTAAGAATATTAATGATTTTGGAGATACTGGAATGTGCACTTTTGACATCCATAATCAGACTATGTTCTAATACACTCAAATTTTTAGTTTTATTCTCTTGTTTTACTGTTTAACAGGAAAAGTGCAATTTTTACTGGAGCTTTTGAAAAAGTAAAGCTATTCATATATGATTCCGATTTATTAGTTAATTGCATGTGCTTCTTGGAACAGCCGGGTTTGAATGACGGTGTTCCAAATGTCCAGTGTAAAACACATGGCTGCTTTATGCACGATAGTTTTGAATAAACTTTAGCTTTGGAGTAGACTATGACATATATTCACAATTAAAGAGAACTTTTATAAGAGAGTAGCGACATACAGAAAGGGCGAATTTTGAGATTGGAAGCTCTTATTTAAACTATAACAATTCACATAACAAAACTTGACATAAATCGGCTGCAAAAGTACCTTACGAAATACATAGGTAAAAAAATATATCAGCTGCGCAATAATCACAAACTTGCTAAGTTTTTAAAAAATGCAAAATTCGGCAATTTTCGTCCAAAACATCTTGAAATCAAATTGTATAATTCTGAAGTTAGACATTTTTAGTAGATACAATATTCAACAATATGGCAGTGCTAAATATATCACAGCAATATTCTTCTTATCAAACAACTGACTGCTTTTTAAATGATTTTAATTGATTGTAATTCATATTATTTTAATTAATTTTTAATGTCTAAAATTCTATTAGGTTTATATATGTATATTAATCTTTATATAGATACTTTTACTTGCTTCTGCATTTGTATTTTCTGCTGAGCAGTATTCGAATCTTCGAATGTTTTCATTCTGAATGCTCTGTAGTTTATGAAATCCGAATCCAATTCTGTGCTATTAAAACGTGAAAGACAAATCTTATTCTCGTTGATTCGTATTGCTGTGTCAGTTATTCTTTAAGTTATTTTTTACTTTTTATTCAAATCTTAGTTCATCAACGCAAGTCTGCAGCGTTACTAGGGATGGGCATTATTTAACGTATTAGGATAAAAAACACTGTTACTATGTTGGAACCTAATATTCCATTAATATGTTACCGAAAAGACCCTGTTAATTAAATAACATATGGTTTTAAATGGCAGCGTCTTCATTCATTTGCCTTATTCAAGAATTCAATTTCGTGTCTCTAAAATAGAACAACATTCACTAAAAACGTCCTCAATCGTTTCTTTTGAGACGTGCGCATCTTCACTCTCTAGTTATAGGTGACTCTGTTAGATGTGTGGTGCTAAAAAATTATTTTACATTTCATCAATTCCCAATGCATGAATAGCAAAAACTTGCACCACTAATTAAACGCTTTTCCGGCTTGGTGCCTGGTGCTAGGTCACACCATCACTTTCTCCGATTATGACTGTGCAAAGCAGAACATAAACGAAACACTGAAACGAATAGTAGATCAGAAAAACATCTGAAAATTGGTAAGAAAAAAGCTCATGCTTGACATGTTTTGTACGCATAAATCGTATATATATATATATATATTAATATATATATTAAATGTTTTCATTTAGCATATCCTTAACAAAAAGCTAAGTTTGACTTTCTAAAACCCAGCAAATTTTTGACTAATTTTTGACCTAACCAGTCTTTTTTCAACTAAAAATACACTTTCGTGCTTTTTTTTCTTGTTTTGCTTCTAATTTTCAATGAGTAAATTAAAAAAATTATATACCTATGAATTATATTACCAAATATATAGCTCAGTTACACATCAAAAATGAGGAATAGGAATTACGATGATTTTCTTTGAACATGGAGTTGCAAAAATTCAGGGATTTTTTTTTTTCCCTTAAGATAGCACAGCAACACCCCTGTTCAATAGTCCAATCTAAAATTGAACAATTTTACATAATTTAAAAACATCGATTTTTACATCCCTTTTAAGTACCTTTTTGAAACGCTTAAGTAAAATTCATTTATTTATAAATTTATGCCTTAAAAATTTTAATTCTCGATTTTGAATAGAAAGTCCATTTCAAAAATTACGAAACACAATTTGACTGCATCCAAATAAAATGCAGGATTTTATAATTTTTTAATTGAGTACCGCGTTTAAAACGTGTACATTAGAACTTAGATTGATTTCAATTGAAAACAGCAATGGGAAACTAACCGCAAATAATTCCTCAATTCATTTGGAAAAATTTTCACTACGCCATCAGTAAATCTAGTTCTTAACGTATAAAATGATCTATCATCGTTTAGTAAGCATCTTAATAAACAGAGATGCTAGAACATATTTGCAATTATTTATCTCTTAAATTTTTCTGTGGTCAATATAACATTTGCTTATTTTGAAACATTTGTTACCAAAGTGTTTTAGGTTAAAAAAATACGCTAAAGGATAATTTTGTCGCAGTGGATTGAATGAAAGAGTGTTTTACACATCGAGTAATTATTATGAGGAAGTAATGGGAAAGGATTTTAATCTGTGTTGATATTTAGAATGAGAGATATTTATGGACAGTTTCTTTGAATATTTAAACGGGTTATTACTACGTACTCATGGAGAGTTTTTTTTTTTTTGGGGGGGGGGGGGAGGGTGATTCTCGCACTATAAATTTTACTTTTTGGCGAAGTATTTTTAATATTTTTGTTTTATCATTGCGTTTAATGGAGCCGGAAAACATTTAATTTCTGTGATTTTATTTCGCTGAAAAAAAGAAAGATATATAATTTCCTCCTATAATTTGTGAGAAAACTTAATTTTAGTACAGTTATAGTTAATTTGAAAAACATATTTGTACGAACGAAATTTGTTTGGATGAATTTCATTTCATTAAAAGCATATAAATAATTTTGTGTTCTTGTGAATTTAGCTTTGAATATGCGTTGACAGATATGGCTGCTGTGAAGTCGGGAATCAAATTTCTCTTTTTTAGTACTTTCCAACGTAGTTGAAAAATGTTTATGAATTCGGTTTCTTTGTCCATCTGTCTGGACTTGCTCTAACTCGTGTAAATATTGTCCGATTGCCATGAAATGGATATATGTTATTCTTGGGTTTTAGTATGGCTTGTTCGGTATTGAAAAGGAAGTGTGTAGCATTTTTGGTTCATTTACAGGGCCATTCAAAAGAATTCCGTTACATTACGGTATATGGAGGAAAATCACTTGCCGTGTATTTTAATGATATTACAGTATTTAAAACACATTTAAATTGATATACATCACTGAGGTGTACTTCAAGGTTCTTACTATAGAATATGGTGCGCATAGAACTTATCGTTTATTTACAGGAACACACAAAAGTATTTCTATATAGAAGAAAATGAGCAATAATTGAACTATTGAAGCCTACGCATAATAATTGCTCGAAGTGCGTTTTCATTTTGAAATTTAACTATTTTTTAAATATTACTTGGTGTGTGTAAATTCTAGATCATATACAAGGTCGAACAAAAGTTCTCAACAACATTAGCTCGTCTATTAGCTGAAATTGCTGAGCGGAAATTTTTAACTGTGCTATGCGTTTAACTGAACTGATATTTAGCATATTATGTAGTACGCATGCATATCTGTAGATCATATACAGGGCTGCAAAAAAATCGTATATTTTAACGACTATTCATGGTAATAGCAGAAATCGTGTTTTCAAATGCATTCTGCATTTTCCAAATTGTTCATTAAGACGTCATCTTCCACCTTTGTAAATTGTGAAATTTTATTATAGTTTTCTGAATGTGTTGGAATGTGTTTCATAATCTAAGCTATATGCAATTTTTTTTTAGAAATCGTGTTTTTAAAACTGTGTTTAATATTATACAGTGCGTGTTTCTTATCGTTTACCAATAACTAATTTCTAAGCCGTTAGCTTTAGAGGCATAGCCATTTTCAAAAATGTTTCAAATTTTGTTTTGCACCCCATGAAAATCGATTTACATTACAGCAACTACTTTTTAAATAGATAAGGAATTACAAATTTTAAACATATGCCTGCATCCTATAAGTTTTATTTACAAGAAGTTTTTCCATGTTTTAACAAGTAAAACAGCAAAAATTTATTCTTGTATGGTCAAAACTTACTGAGTTATGATACTTGAAATTTTATGAATTTTCAATATTTTAATCACCATAAATAGAAAACATGCTTTTAGTGTCAGAAAACGCGAAAATAGCATGAAATCCAAAGTATTATAACTAGGTAAGTTTTTGTCTTGCACAAATTAAGTTTTTAGCCAGAAACTGATTCTGATTCATCTGAATATAAAACAGCATTTATAATTACGTAAAAAAATTACTTCAGACATTTTTTTGAAAGGCCTTCTAATTAAAACATCCGTCGACCGGATATACAGCTATTAGTTATATGTTATAAAAAAACCAAGTTGTTGGAACCTGTTACGTGTACAAGTGTGGAACGATGTAACCTGTTAACGAAAAGTAACTATATTTCCCATCTCCAAGCGTTACTGATTTTTTAATTCAGCTATTTCGCAACAAAGTCTTTTCGAAACAACACTGGAATTCTACAATCAAAATAACGGAACTGTATCTTTTCAATTTATATTGAAGTTTTAATAAAAAATCTATATTCGCCATGCTTTAAATACTCTACACAAATTATATTGGGATATGTTGCCATTTTTTATATAAACAACCTAGATCTATACCTTTAGTTTCAAAAATTGTCGATAGCTAAATATAAACTTTCATGCATACAATGTAGTTCGATATCGTTTGCTTTTTTCAAGAAATATTTATAGAATTCAATATAGTTCTGAATATTGATATACGATATAGACTTATTTAGTATTGTTAATAACAGCATTGATTATTAATGATATTAGATATTTCCTTCATGCTTTTATACTGCCTTTAACATCTAATATTTTCTTTAGAAGCATCCATTATTTAAATTAACTAATATTCGTTAATTTTCTATTTTGGCCATTTCAATTTTAAGTAATTATTTATGATACCCCTCCCCTCACTACCGCCACCACGACCAAAGAAAAATTTCTAATTAATTTTTGCACTGGGAAATTTTTATTCACAAAATTTTGAAGCTATTATCTGGTTAGTGTAAGTTAGGAATACGAATTTCATATATTTGAATAGTTAAAAAGGAAAATGTTATAATTTTAAATATGTGCAACATTAAAATAGTGGCATATAAGCGTCTTTCTAAAAGCTCCTCTTCAAAATTCATTTATCAACCGAATAAAGAATGCCGTTTTAAAACAAACACGCATAATTCAATCCAAATGCAATATCATCTAACGTAATGCTTAAATGTTGGTTTCAAATAAGCTTTTCAAAAATTTATGTATTAATTAGGAATATTTTAAAAGGAAAGGTATAGAGTTTACGTTATATTTAAATACACTAGGCATTTTATTCGATTCATTTAACAAAATTTCAAATATTTACTTCAAAGAGAAAATCGAATGAAGAAATAATGCAGAATCTCTCGCTCATCTTAAATATTTAAACAAACGTAAGAAACCGTACAGAAAAATTCTTTCAGTTGATAAACTATACAAATTTCTACCATCGGTATATATTAAACTTTTAGAAGTTTAATGTATTTTTGCAATAATCAGATTTATTTATCAGAAGGATAAAAATTCGAATCTCAAACGGAAATATTTAAATATTTAATAGAATTCAATATATAAATAATTTTCATGGAGGTTACTGAACAGTTATTTAATTTTTTTAAGTAAATACTCCCTTATTACAAACAAACACATTATGCATTTCATCCTAAAGCAAATAACATAATTAAAATAGTAAACTTCCAAAATTATTAAGAAAAGCATTTTATATATTGAGTCTATCTAAACAAATATGTGAGGATTTCAGAATTAGAATGAATGATGTCCGTAAAAATCATAGAAAAATATGAAAATTTTAAGCGGTTTTAAGCAAAATGTTTAATAATTATTTCTAACAAACTTTATATTAGCTTTTCTGTGCTATTTATAAAATAGCGTATATAGGTTAATATAGCGTAAAAGGTTTTAGATATTTTTGTTAAGTATTTATTTGCGTAAATGTGCAAATAAATTTAAAACCAAGTCGGAAGTTGTACGTCAAACGTAGCAAATGAGCTGTGTGCGAACTATAAGTAGTTTTATAAATATTCAGATCTTGGTGCAATAGCTGTTGCATTCTTATGGAAAAATGCATGAATACAAAATTTACTATGATTATATATATTAAATTCAGTAATACGGAAATAATATGACTCCATCTTTAAAAGGATTTAATCCCTTGAAAGGCGCCGTTTGCAGTCTGCAAACGGTTAATTTTAATTTTTTTAGTACAATTTCGATCTCATAATAAACGAGAAAAAAAGCTTTTGATTATTTTCAAATAAACTTGTTTGTTAATTGCGGTGTGAATTAATTTTTTGAGCAGACATGCCTTGCCCCTGAAAGGGTTAATCGTCATGGCAACATACACTATATGACCAAAGGTGACCGGTCACTTGCGATTTTAGAAGTTTGGTTAAATATCTAGAAAAATACATAAGGAATTAACCTGAAACTGCAGGTGTGTAAATTGTATAGTATAGGTCATATATTTCCGCGAAGATTTTTTCCCGAAACCCCATAGGGAACCGTCCACAAATTGAAAAAGAACGAATATCTTTTAAATTACCCTGTAAAAACTAATGTAGCAAAAGCATTCAAACTCTAAATTATTAATAAGTGGCTTATTGGAATATACTGTGTTCATTTTTATGAGGATAGCATGTATACTCGTAGAGAAATTAGTGTTTTTATAAAAACAGTCCCAAATTTCGCCAAGTTTTTTGCTTATAATTTGCAAAGTTCTTAATATTAAAAAAAAGTTCTTTTCAGAAAATATGAGAAACAACATTGTACACAATACTCTACAATCAGAATTAAAAAAATAATAAAAATTGGATGAAAAATGAGCAGGTTTACAGAAAAATATTTCACTGCGCATGCGCGAATGCAATCAAAATATACTGTGCATAATGTGTTAGCTAAATGTATAGAGCAACTTTTGTAAAAGTCTTAAAACCATAGTTTGAAATGTCTGATAATAATCGTTTATAGAATAATCTCAAAATCCGTTGTTCCCAAAAGGAAGCAAAAAGATGAGGGGTTGTATCCATATATCCATTGATTAATGCCGATATAGCATACACAAAATTGCACGTAGTACTGTATTTGGGTACAGCCCCTCATCTTTTTGCTTCCTTTTGAGAATAACGGATTTTGAGCTTATTCTATAAACGATTACTATCAGACTTTTCAAACTATGTTTTTGAGACATTCACAAAAGTTTCTCTATACATTTAGCTAACACATTATGCAAATTACATTTTGATTACGTTCGAGCATGCGCAGTGAATCATTATTTAGTAAACCTGCCCATTTTTCATGCAATTTTTATTATTTTTTCACTGTGATTGCAGGGGTGTGCAAAGCTGTTTTTCATATTTTCTGAAAAAAACTTTTTTTATATTAAGAACTCTGCAAATTATAAGCAAAAAACTTGGCGAAATTTGGGAATGTTTTTATAAAAACCTTTATTTTTCTACGAGTATACATGCTATCCTCATTAAAATGAACACAGTATATTACAATAACCCACTTATTAATAATCTCGAGTTTGAACGCTTTTGCTACATTAGTCTTTATAGGGTTATCCAAAAGATATTCGTTTTTCTCAATTTGTTGACGGTCCTCTATCGGGTTTCGGCAAACAATCTTCTCGGAAATATATGAGTTATACTATACTGTTTACACACCTGCAGTTTCAGGTTAATTCCTCGTTTATTTTTCTAGATATTTAACAAAACGTCTAAAATTGCAAGTGACCGGTCACCTTTGTCAATATCGTTTAGAAACATTACCTATCACGTGATATTATTGAATTATTTACTTATGATGTGATTTAATACAATGAAGAAAACTTTTATTAATAGCTTTTTAAGTTTTAATTTGATTTTCATAAAATTTTAAATGACTCGATAAAATTCTGCAACGACTATTTATATTAAATTTGAAACCATTCTTTTGAGTAGTATTGTAGCTGTTTTATTCAGACAGACGGACGGACAAGACGAGAAATATAGGTTCTATCTATTTAAATAATTATAAAAGCACTTAAACAGCTACAACCAGGAAGCTTTTGAAAAAGTACCACAAAAATTGTCAATAGACAGACCTGTATTAAAGTAATTTGTATTCCCACACAATTTGAAGTATTTGAAATAGTTTTATAATAATACAGTATTTAAATAAGTTTTATATAAGTTGTATGATTACGTATTATAAAAACAATTACTGACGTTCGAAATCTAGAAAAATGTTTCATATAACATTTTCTTTCTTTTTATATGTGCTTTGTTCTCAAATACATTAAAAAAAACTATATCCCCTGCGTATGAGATAAGAACAAAGAAATTTATTTTTATTCACTGCAGCACTATGGATTTTAGTATCCACTATATATGATGGACATTCTTTTGCCATCCAAATATTGTTAATACTTATATTTTCACCCTATTTCAGTAAATCTAATATAGGGTGTGGTTAACTAATGCACTTATGAGGAACGTGCATCGGCTCCATTAAGGAAAACGACTGTTTGTTTGACTACTGGCCTAGGAAAAACAATTCATTTCTTGTTTTATATCTTCGGTTGCGAAATAAAAATTATAGAGTGACTTGTGAAAAAGGCTTGAATTTCTGTTTCCGCTGATTTATAATAAATCCGCATGCATGTGGGCTGTAATATAAAATTTATATACATGTGCAAATCATGATTTTAGTGAATTCTAGATCTCTTACTGAAATGCAATCATCAGAAGTAGCGTTTACGCAAACTGTGACGTAAATGCACAAGAATTATATATATATATATGAGGCAATTTCACATAATTTTGACTTTTTAGTCCGTTATTAATAAACTAGCTGGCTTCGCCCGCTAGCGGGCCCCTCCTTTTTTATAAAATCTCGAAAGAACGTAACTCGCCTGCGAACGAACCTCGAGTGAACGAAAATCGAACCGGGTCCCCGCTGCCTACGGCACCGTATAGCAGGCATGCTGCGCACGCACTGCAAACTCTTTAAAAAAGCGTATCGCGCTCGAACAAAAGTCGAACCGGGTTCCCGATGCCTTCGGCACCGTATTGCAGGCGTGCAGCGCACGCACTACAAACAATTTTTAAAAAGCCTTTCGCTATAACGAAAGTTGAACCTGGTCCTCGCTGCCTACGGCACCTTATAGCAGACGTGCTGTGCACGCACTGCAAACTCTTTTTAAAAAGTCTATCGCGCTCGAATGAATGTCGAACCGGGTCCCCGCTGCCTACGGCACCGTATAACAGGCCTACTACGCACGACTGCACAGTCTTGTAAAAAAGGCAATCTCGCTCGAACGAACCTCGAAATTAGTTCTACATTCCACCACCAGGGAGCACTCTCTATTCATAACAAAACTGTGTCGAAAGGAAAGTCCGTTAAACAACCTACCAGTAGATATGTTACTCAAGGTGGTGGCGGTCTTAAGCAAGAATTTAAGATATTTGCACAAATTACTATTCGGAAATAGTGGTTACTAAACTTTGGACATTTTTATATTTAATAAGTGGCATATATCTCAATATGTTATGAAGTATCTTAAAGTTTCAAGACACATCTACGCGCTCCCTGGTGGTGGAATGTGGAACTAACATAACACGATATAGTTAAAATTAGAAATCTAACAATGCGATCTGTTTGAAACTTTGAGATAGTTCATAACATTTAATAAAAAGAACTTTCCGTAGATACATGGGTCGGGAAGGTGGCGGTCCTAACCAATATTTTAAGAAATTTAGAAAAGTGCCCCTCTAGGGGGGGGGGTGAAAAGGAGGGGATGAAAACCGAAGATGCATAACTTGAATCAACCTTCACAGACCTTTTCTATGATATATCACATGGCGGGTAACAGATAAATACAGAAAAGTGGGGGGGGGAAATTGAGGGGATGGACACCGGAGATGCATAAACATCTCCGGCAAGAGGGGGGACAAACTGGGCTCGTGATGTCCAACAGTTTGATATGAAACACCGCTGAGTTAAGTCAAAACCAGAAGAAGTTGCAAAAGTTAACCCGTTATGGGCACGCTGAGAGGGGGAGGGGGGAAGAGAAAGATGGGGAAAAACTGGGCTCGTGATGCCCAACAGTTTGATGAGAACTCTCTCTGAGGCGGAACTTCCTACTTCTAGGAGCAAAAATCACCGAGTTATTGTCTTTTGAAAAAAAATGTTTGCAAAAATTTGCTTTTTTTGGCCATAACTTTCTGGAAAGACCTCGTAAAGCTTAGTTAACACGATTTTGAGTTCGGAAATTTTAATACCTTTAATTTAAGGTGTATTATGTGGGGGTTATTAGCTTAAATTAAAAAGTTCAATAAAAACGGTTGTAACTTTATGGTCGTGCCTCGTATGTCTAAGCTTGTATGTTATTCAGTTCTGAATTTAATTTACCTTTATTTTAAGGTGTATGTTGAGGGGGTGCGTGGGAAATTTAATGATGTCGAGTCTCAGATTTAATTTTGAAAGGATTTTCCATCGATTATGAGTTGTTAATTAGCTAATGACGTCCGTAAATACGGCCGGATTTTCTCGAAACCACAAAGTCCGTTTTTCTCGGAAAATGGCGGCCCGAATCGACATATAATAAGACCCTCTGCGTCGGCTGTGAGAAAAGTAGTTCCGGCGACACGGGCGAGTGTTACCAACATACAGACAGACGTTTACGGACATTAATAGTAGTAGAGATTTTATTTTAGTACATATTCCTGTGTTTTTTAGGGTATCGTTCATCTGACGAAACCCTATTCGTCTCGCTCCTCTGTCTGTCAGTCACAGAGCCCGTTCTCAGAAACTATACATGTTGGAGACTTGAAATTTTGCATACATATAGATGAACACCACACATCATACGACAAATCATAAAATTTCGAAAAAGTCGTACATTTAACACTTTGGGATCCCACATGTGTATTTTAACAATTCTTTCTAAGTGAACGCTAATTAGGTTGGAGGCGTGAGATTTTGCATACTTATAGCTGAATACTTCACATCAAATGACAAAACCATAAAATTTTGAAAATGTCGTACATTTAACCCTTTGGGCTAGCACGTGCGTATTTTAAACAATTCTTTCTAAGTGATCCCCTAATTAGGTTGGAGGCGTGAAATTTCGCATACTTATAGCTGAGCACCTCACATCAAACGGCAAATAGTAAAATTTTGAAAAAGTCGTACATTTAACCTTTTGGGCTCCTACATGTGTATTTTAAACAATTCTTTCTAAGTGAGTCCCTAATTAAGTTGCTGGCGTGAAATTTTGCGTACTTATAGATGGATACCTCAGAAAAACGACAAATCATAAAATTTTCAAAAAGTCGTACATTTAACCATTTGGACAACCACATGTGTATTTTAAATAGTTCTTTCTATGTGAGCCTCTAATTAGGTTGGAGGAGTGAAATATTGCATACTTATAGGTGAATACCACACATCAAACGACAAATAATAAAATTTTGAAAAAGTCGTACATTTAACCCTTTGGGCTCCCACATGTGTATTTGAAACAATTCTTTCTAAGTGAACCCTATTTAGGTTGGAGGAGTGAAATTTTGCATACTTAAGCTGAACACCTCACATCAAATGACAAACCATAAAATTTTGAAAATGTCGTACATTTAATCCTTTGAGCTCCCACATGCGTATTTTAAACAATTCTTTCTAAGTGAGCCCCTAATTAGGTTGGTGGCGTGAAATTTTTCATACATATAGCTGAGCACCTCGCATCAAACGAAAAAACATAAAATTTTCAAAAAGTCATATATTTTAACCCTTTCTGCTCCCACATGTGTATTTTAAACAATTCTTTCTAAGTGAGCCCCTAATTAAGTTGGAGGCGTGAAATTTTGCATACTTATAGCTGAGCACCTCACATCAAACGGCAAAAAGTAAAATTTTGAAAAAGTCGTACATTTAACCTTTTGGGCTCCTACATGTGTATTTTAAACAATTCTTTCTAAGTGACACCCTATTTAGGTTGGAGGCGTGAAATTTTGCATACTTATAGCTGAACACCATCATGCGACAAATCATAAAAAATTGAAAAAGTCGTACACTTAACCCTTTGGGCTTCCACATGCGTATTTTAAGCAATTCTTTCTAACTGAGTCCCTTATTAAATTGGAGATTTGAAATTTTGCATACTTGTAGCAGAACACCTGAGGCCAGGCAACAAATCATAAAATCTTGAAAAAGTCTCACGTTTAAGCCTTTGAGCTACCACATATGTAATTTAAGCAATTCTTTCTAACAGAGCCCCTAATTAAGTTGGAGACATGAATTTTTGCATACGTAAAACTGAATACCTCAGAACACACGACAAATCATAAAATTTTCAAAAAGTCTTATATTATTTACTCCTCCGTGCTCTAACTTGTATATTTTAAGCAATTTTTCTAACCTCCGCCCTTTTCAGCCGGGGAGCACTTTTCCAACTTTTGCCGACACTCCTTTGACTATTCTTTCATATTATGCACAATAGCCTTAGATATTTTAGTTCCACTTTTTACCGCCAGGGGCGACTACTTATCTCGGGTGCTATGGGCCCAATTCCTTCGACTAATATATATACGGATAGCATGTAAAAGTGAGTTTCGTCCGGATACAGGTTTGTTTAGAATAGAGTGCGCTCCTGATTTCGAAATGTGGAACTAACCGCTTTTTCAAAAGGATAAAGTGTTTTTAGGGTTTCGTTCATCTGACGAAACCCTATTCGTCCCGCTCCTCTGTCTGTCTGTCCGTCACAGAGCCCGTTCTCAGAAACTATACGTATTGGAGACTTGAAATTTTGCATACTTATAGGTGAATACCAAACATCATACGACAAATCATAAAATTTTGAAAATGTCATATATTTAACCCTTTGGTCTCCCACATGTGTATTTAAAAAAATTCTTTCTGTGTGAACCTCTAATTAGGTTGGAGGCGTGAAATTTTGCATACTTATAGCTGATTACCTCACATCAAAAGACAAATCATAAAATTTTGAAAAAGTCGTAGATTTAACACTTTGGGCTCCCACATGTGTATTTTAATCAATTCTTTCTTTGTGAGACTCTAATTAGATTCGAGGCGTGAAATTTTACATACTTATAGCTGAGCACCTCGCATCAAACGACAAATCATAAAATTTTCAAAAAGTCGTACATTTAACCCTTTGGGCTCCCACATGTGTATTTTAAACAATTCTGTCTATGTGAACCTCTAATTAGGTTGGAGGCGTGACATTTTGCATACTTATAGCTGAATACCTCACATTAAACGACAGATCATACAATTTTCAAAAAGTCGTACATTTAACCTTTTAAGATCCCACATGTGTATTTTAAACAATTCTTTCTAAGCGAGCCCCTATTTAGGTTGGAGGCGTGAAATTTTACATACATATAGCTGAGCACCTCGCATCAAACGACAAATCATACAATTTTCAAAAAGTCGTACATTTAATCCTTTGGGCTCCCACATGTGTATTTTAATCAATTATTTCTAAGTGAACCCTAATTAGTTTGGAGGCGTGAATTTTTTCATACTTATAGCTGAACACCTTCATGCGACAAATCATAAAATCTTGAAAAGTCTTACGTTTAACCCTTTGAGCTACCACATATGTATTTTAAGCAATTCTTTCTAAGAGAGCCACTAATTAAGTTGGAGACATGAATTTTTGCATACGTATAGCTGAATACCTCAGACCACCACGACAACTCATAAAATTTTCAAAAAGTCTTACATTGTTTACTCCTCCGGTCTCTTACTTGTATATTTTAAGCAATTTTTCTAACCTCCGCCCTTTTCACCCGGGGAGCACTTTTCCAACTTTTGCCGACACCCCTTTGGCCATTCTTCCATATTATGCACAATAGCCTTACATATTTTAGTTCCTTTTTTTACCGCCAGGGGCCGCCTACTTATCTCGGGTGCTATGGGCCCAATCCATTCGACTAATATATATACGGATAGTATGTAAAACGGAGTTTTGTTCGGATAGAGGTTTGTTTAGAAGAGAGTGCGCCCCTGGTTGCGAAATGTGGAATTAACAGTATTTTCAGAACGATAAAGTGTTCTGAAAGGAATTTTAAACGATCTCTGTGCGATCTGTGATCACACTTAACCACTTGTTCTTTTTTATTTCGTATACTGGAAAACATTCAATTGTATGACTGTATAATAATATTAACGAAATAAAAAATTTTGGACGATGTTGGGTGTCCAAATATACCACGAAATTCCTATACCGTCCCATTTCCCTGATGCTGTTGTTTAAGTTTTGAGCTGTCTGTATAAAATTGTTTCAATAAAAGTAATTCGAAGCAATTCTTTTCTAAAACTTTTTTATATAAATATGTAGCAAAAAATTAACTTGCACACACTTTTTATGGTTATCATTATTTTTTTTTAACTCTGTCACTGGATTTTACATTACTTACCGTTCCTCTTGCTAAAATTACACAGAAAATCACTTCAGATGCAGCCACAAATTTTTTTTCAACTTTTTTTCTCATGCAGAAGTACGGTAGAGAAAGAATGGCTAAAATCCTTTGACAATAAATTTACAGCAGAATTTAAATCCGTATTTAAATATCAATTTCAAGCACCGTGGCTTTATTGGTAGTCTTACCATTCCCCAAGGTTTATTTCTACACTTTTCGAGGTAAATTAACTTTATAAAAAAATTAATCCAATGTAAATAACTGTTTCTGAAAATCAATGAACATTGCGGCTATCACTTAGTTTTAACATTATTTGCCAAAAAATAGGTGGTAATTTTCCTTACCGTCCTATCCTTACCAATCCTTTTTTTTCCTTATCGCCCCTTCTTTAACACCCCTTTAAGACAATGTTATATCAAAATTTAGTACTAAAAATATTACATTGTTATTATATTTATTTGAATGTTCTGTGGGTACTATGCAAATTCATTATAAGTAAAAATTTAGAAGTAAAAAAAAAAGTTAGAGGGGTAAAACGGTAAGGAAAATTAAATTCGCAAGATTATCTTAAACCTCAGTTAAATTTAAAAAAAAAAAAAAAAAAAAAAAGAGAAAAAGAAAGAAAGAAATTCGCTGCTGACCATTTTTTTTTCTTTATTTTGAATCATTAAGGCATTCGTCTTTAAGTTTAAAATTTTATTTTATTAAGTTTAATTTCATCAGATTTTTATTCCTGAAAGTTAAAGTTTTGTGAGAATGCCTCATATAAGATGTACAGGGCAATTCCATCTTAACTGACGTAACATTTTGTTATCGAATTTTGTTTTCAAATCTATGTAGAAAATTTACTAATAAAGCTACAACACATTTTTACAATTTAAAATATTTCTTACTGAACTCTTAATACCCAAATATCTGTAGATTATTTCAATCTCTCTTTAAGTCCCAAAAATTGCAATTCAAAATCCTGTAACTGACGCAACATAAAATATACAAACATTTTTTACGTTTAAAAATTAACAAAACTATCCAGATAAAAAAGTGATATAATGTTCTCAACAACACTAAGTCATTCCAACTTATAACAGTAACTTGTTTAATTAATTTCTGAATAATAAGAAAGAAACAAATGGCATTTACACGTGTAACTGACGTAACTTTTATTGTGTAACTGCCGTAATATTATGACTTTACAAAGACAATAATGGTGGGGAGAGTTGGGAGGAGTGGGACAGTGAGAGGAATGGGACAGCATCTATAGCCTCATGTTGGATTCTAATTGTTACACCAGCTGTATTATTGTTTTTATTTAAAATGGAAAATTTTATTTTCATACCTCAGAATTAAGTACAAATATTTATTCTTTCAAGGATTTTTTTCAATCATATTATATTTAAAATAAAAATATTATAATTGTATAATAAACTTAAAGATATAGTGTTTGTAAACTAGCAGTCAAATAAAGCTTAAATGTTGCATGCTATATATGATAAACCTTTTTAAAAAATATTCAGGAGAGGCAGGAATGGGACAGCATCAATGAGGGAGGAATGGGACATGTTCTCAAATACCTTTGAGTCCTTCCGATTTGCGCCCATATCCCAAAGCATCACCACAAAAACTATAAAGAACGACAGAAAGAAGGAAAGATCAGAAATCATGGCTGACACAACAGAAAAAGAAGAAATTGAAAAAATAGCTGCTGACAAAAAGCAGAAGAGATTGTGTAAAAATAAAACTCTTAAGGTGAAAAGGAAGAAACAGGAAAAAGTGAATGAATTATCTGATGATTCCATTGATGAAAAATTTTTGTTGCATGACTCTACAGATGAAGACTTTTGATTTGATTACTCACAATGATAATGAAATTGCTGAAGAATTTGATGATTCAAAATTAGGATAAATGACTTTGTACGTGTTAAAGTTTTGACGAAGAAGACAGTTGTTTATTATATTGGCAGAAATGAGGATATAGACAGAAATAAGGATAATATCATATCCAAAAATGATGAAAAAGAAAAAATCACTTCCCACAAGAAAATGACTAACATTGAAGTAGAGAAAAGGGATATCATAATGAAATTGCCTCAACCACAAATAATTTGTGGTACCAGCCGGGCCTAAGTCCTAATTTGCTTTCAGTGTTGACCTATCAAAATACAATATGTGTTAATTTAATTTTTTTTCAAACAGTGACCCATTCCTCCCTCATGTGCGTCCCATATCTCCCTCACGTGTGGGAGGTATGGCAGAAAATGTTAACATTTTAAAACATGCAAATAAAAGCCAGATGTTTGTATTTCACAGTGTTTGTATTTTTTAAACTTAGCTTAAGTAACATACTATTAGATTTTTATAAGCTGTACTCTTGGTAAAACATAAGTAGTGAATTAAAAAATAAATTGTGAAATCTGTCCCACTCCTCCCAACTCTCGCCTACTTAACTTAGTTTATAAACAGAAATTTACTATGCCTTTTTATTAGGATTTTTCTATAGAATATAAAAATATCAAGTTTTCCAATCATACCCATAAATTGAACATATTATAAATTTGATTCCCCCCCCCACACCAAATGATGATTTTCTGTGGAATTACCCTATACGTTAAAAACAAATAAACGTTTTCAGTGGTGCACATAAACAAGAACTTTTATATGAACTTGTACGTACAATTAAAAAAATTAATGATAAAACCTAATATCGACTTTTCGAACTGCATCTGCAGCCGTCTTTTGATAAATAGAACGTTGAAATGCTTAATAGAGCACTCCATGGTCTTGAAGAGAACTTTCGATTCATCTCAAGTTGATTCATTTTAAAATTTTCTGATGTACTAACTGAAGTTTTCCATTCATATAAATGATGAAGACTCGACAGGAAGCTTTCGTTTCTAGACTTTTAAGCATTTCAACATCCTATTTATGTTGAAGACGACTGCAGAAGCATTTCGAAACGTCTGTATTATGCTTTATCATTTATTTTATTTGTACAAGTTCATATAAAAGTTCTTATTTATGTGTATATTTGAGCGAGTTTGTGTGTTTTTAACGTATATATCTTATTTATTATATTTTATGGTGCAATTGTCCTACATATGTTTTTTGTTTTTGTATTTTTGTACGTTTTTTAATTTATTTTTATTTATTTTTCATAACGCGTGATAAGTTTCTAGAAAGAATTATTGACCGGAGATAGAAAAACTTTTCTCGCGTATTTTGTTTCACATAGCTGTATAATTAAATTAATTATAGAATAATAGCAAATTTTACTGAACAAATTATTTATCTATTTATTTATTGTATTATAGCTATGCTCTCTTAAATACAGCCTCCAAAATCAATTATTTCCATTAAAATGTGAGATAAAATTCATATGAAACAATATTCTCATTTTCAGTATGTATGTATGATTATTTATTTATCAAGAATTTTGACTCACAGATAACAAATTTGTTTTACATAATTTATTTTTTACTTCACTTTTCTTCCAACTATATAAATATAATTCCGTTTGTTCTGAAATACTTAACAGAGTCTATTTATACTACCTGTACTAGATAAAAAACTAGAAAACAGGAATTCTGCCATTTCAGAATTTAGTGTCGCCCCCGATGAACAAAATATATGTATACATATAAATAGTACAAAACATATTTAAATTTTAAGACTTAGAACACAAACTTTTATTTTATGTATCATTACGTCATTCGCATCCGCTTAAGAATTACACATTTACGATCCACTCTGAAACATCTACAGTAAAGCATGCATAGGATGTCACTATCTCAAAATAAAACGCAAATGCAGCAAAAAGATGCCGTCTTTAAAGAAACTGGATAAAAGAAAAACGGCTATCTAATGATTCATAGGCATTCATTTGTTTGTAACATTAATATAGACGATTTCAGTCGTGACGTCAGTCATAACGTTTTCGTTGGAAACCGACTCCAAGCAAACGGTTGCTATGTTGTATTTTCTATTTTGTTTGTATGTTGCAGCTGTATCTTATATCTATATCTCACATCTAAGTGTTTTAATACTTGATATGTACTGATAACATTTTCCACGATTTATATATATTTTTTAAAAATGACGCATAGCAACCATTTGTTTGGAGTCAGTTTCCAACCAAAACGTCATGACTGATGTCACACTGAAAGGGTCTACAGATACTTAAAATTAAATATTGTTTATAACAGCTGCATGTTTTATTATTCGTAGAAATTGTTCATTTATATATTTTTTTTCAAAATAGCCCGTATTTTAATTACCATTTTCTTTCGGTTGTTATGAGAAAATGGCAACAAAAAGATATAATTGCTATTTTTCAACTATTTTCCCGTTACTTTCTATATAAATGGAGTACTTGAGTTGCCAAAATGAAACAAATGGTGCTAAAAACTACAAAAAAATTAATATTTCAAAAATAAATGGTGATACAGTTTTCAAACAAACTGCATTTAAAATTACCTTTTTTTCCCAATACGACGGTATAAACACTGAAAATGTGCGATGCTTAGAAATTTAAAAAATTGCTATAGAGCATTTAATTGTACAATAATACACCTGCTTTGTTTATTGCTAGCGCCTGTAAGGTAACGTTTCTTTTTGGAGACAAAATAAGCTTGGAGAAAGAAATAGCATACCGTTCCGGGGTCTAAAGACAAAAAAAAAGATTTACATTTATTCTATAAAACACTGTGGATTTAAATAAACACTAGATGTAATGAACATACTTCTGCCATCCAAATATTCTTAATACTTTTATTTTTACCCTCTTTCAGTAAATTTAATGTAGGGTGTGGTTAGCTGATACATTCATGAGGAACGTGCTTCGTTTCCATCATGGAAAAAGTCTGTTAGTTCGACTGTTTGGTCTGTGAATGCAATTCATTTCTTCAGCTGCGAAATAAAAAGTATACTGTAACTTGTGAAAAGGGCTTGTATTTCTGTTTCCGCTGATTTATCATAGTTCCATATGAGTGTGGTAGTTACATTAAATATACATACATGTGTAAATCATACTTTTAATGCAGTCGAGATGTGTTTACTGAAATGAAAACAGTAAAAGCAGATATTTACAGTTAAAACGGTATGATTAAATTAGAGGAAGATTTACTGCATTTTCAAAATTTAAATATAATTATTTTTTTGTTTGTAAGATAAATATGTAGAAAGAATTTTTCCATGCAGATAGGCGAATACAATAAAAAATGTGAGATTAATAAAATGAATATTTAGGTGCGTATATATACAGGGTGTTTCCCTACCACACCGACAAACTTTGAGGGGTGATATTAGATATGAAGACAAACATTATTAAATAGGAAACCATAGGGTGCAAACGTCTTCTGTAGGAGCTAGTGGCCATTAAAGTTTAATGTCCAAAATTTCAAATGATGATAAAAACGGAAAAAAGGGTCGATTCGTTTGCGGTTATCTCTAAAATCATTCTTTATATCATGATTTTCTTTAAAAAAATTTGTAAAGGTTACGTTAAAAAATTGTCGATAGAGGGCGCTTTAGACTTTAGAGTAACGAACAACTACTTTTTACCGTTATATTTTGTATGCGGTTAAAATTATTTTAAAGTTTAGACTTTAACTTAAATTTTAAGCCCAAAATCGAAACATTGAGATCGGGTAACTAGCGAAAATTGAACTGTGAATAGAGAAGGGGATTTTAAACGCTCATAAACATTGAACAAACTAATCGATTTTGTAGCGATTTGCATGTAGGTCATTCCCTTGGTAATTATTTTATTCAAAATGACGTACAGCTTTGGTGTCCTCATTTTTTGATAGAGGGCGCTTCAACACATCTCCGAGATTTCAATGATATTACTCCTGGATGTTTTACTACCAGACCAACATACTTCCAGGAAGTGTTAGGGATGCAAAGACGACTCGGAATCACATAGGAATGTAACGTTGGAAATACCTTTTTGCGAGTTATGGCTAAAAGAAGCAGATAAAGAAGCAACAGAAAGAAGCAGAGAAACAGCAAAACGTTAATGTGACAGAAAACAGTTTATTTAAAAGTTTTACTACGAAAGGTGTTCGAAATTACGACCAGAAGTAGTCCAGCAAGCTTGACAGCGACGGTAGATGGCGCTGCGAAGACCTCGCGGCTCGTATTTCTGTAGCTGCCAGAAAGATATCAGAGATGCCAGAAATCTTCCAGAGATTGGGGAATTCCATGCGACGCCGCTGTCAAGTTTACTGGGCTACTTCTGGTCGTAATTTCGAACACCTTTTGTAGTAAAACCTTTAAATAAACTGTTTTCTGTCACATTAACGTGTTGCTGTTCCTCTGCTTCTTTCTGTTGCTTTTTTCTCTGCTTCTTTTAACCATAATTCGCAAAAAAGACATTTCCAACGTTACATTCCTACGTGGTTCCGAGTCGTCTTTGCATCCCTAACACTTCCGGGAAGTATGTTGGTCTGGTAGTAAAACATCCAGGAATAATGCCATTGAAATGTCGGAGATGTGTCGGAAGCGCCCTCTATCAAAAAATGAGAACACCAAAGCTGTACGTCATTTTGAATAAAATAATTACCAAGGTAATGACCTACACGCAAATCGCAACAAAATGTATTAGTTTCTTCAATGTTTATTAGCGTTTAAAATCTCCAACCTCAGTTCACATTTCAATTTTCGCTAATTACCCGATCCCAATGTTTTCGATTTTGGGCTTAAAATTTAAGTTAAAGTCTAAACTTTAGAATAATTTTAACCCCATACAAAAAATAACGCTAAAAAGTATTTGTTCTTTACTCTAAAGTCTAAAGCGCCCTCTATCAACAATTTTTGAACGTAACCTTTAAAAAACATTTTTAAGAAAATTGTGATATAAAGAATGATTTCAGCGAAAACCGCAAACGAATCGACCCTTTTTTCCGATTTTTATCATCGTTTGAAGTTCTGGACCTTAAACTTTATAGCACCCAAGCTCCTATAGAAGACGTTTGCGCCCCATGGTTTTCTATTTAATAATGTTTGTCTTTATGTCTACGATTATCCCCCAAAGTTTGTCGGTCTGGTAGTGAAACACCCTGTATGTATTATTTATATACGTAGCACCTATAGTTGTCGTCTGGTTCTTCCGTCTGTCTGTCCGTCTGTACCAGGAATAAAAGTGCTGCGCCAGACATGGTCGATTGCTACCATTAAATTTTAACAGTATTTCTTGCCTTATTTAATGACAGAATTTCTTAGATTTAATAAGGAAACTAATAGTATTATAATTTGGGGTTGAAAATCAGCCATTTGTGGCGCAGCGCTTGCATCCATGGTTTGTGTGCATATTACAGCGCAAAAGCTACCAAACGGAATGGTTTAAAATTTATTATATATAATCGTAGCAGAATTTTGTCGAGTCATTTCAAATTTTATAAAAGTCGAATCAAAATTTTCAAACATATTAATAATTTTTTTTTTCATTTTATTAAATCCTATCATACGTAATTAATTCAATGATATCCCATGATAGGTAATGATTCTAGGTTGCCATGATTATTACGTCATATTTAAATTTTTCCGGCACAGGACAATTCTGTTTGTAAAATGAGGAAATGATTGACTGACACCGGAATTTACAAACGACTTTTTTAGAAATTAAAAGCTCCTTACTTTAAACTTTCATTGTAAAAGGAAAATTTTATTAAAATATTCTTGGTGACGTTTGTAAGTTTGGAATTAAAATTAAGTGGTCCCGACGTAAAACCACTGCGTCGGAAAGGGTTAAGATGAAGTCACATTATTTCCGTATTACTCAATTTAATGTATATAATAGTAATAAATTTTGTATTGTATTCATGCATTTTCGCAAAAGAGTGCAACAACTAAAAATATGAAGTTTAAAATTTATAGCTCTTTTACAGGAAGACACAAAAGAATTCAGATTCATTACACCTTACTGCCAAATATTGTTCGAAGAGCTATTATTAATGACCTTTATTTAAATTATGATGCTTCAAGTGTCTATATGTATAACCGTATTTTCAGCTAAATTTTCCAGAGCATTTAAAGCTCATTTCCCTCTGGCGAATTTCTCTCAAATCTTCAGACATTATAAAATTTATGTATTGATGAAATTTTTCCATTAGTTTCGTTATTGTAGTTTATGTTGTTTCTCTTTTTTAAGCTGGTAGCGAACTCTGGTTGGGACCTAAACTAAAATGTTGAAAAAAAAGTTACCTAACTAAAATTTTATATATTTTTTCTCATTTAGAAATCCATTACTGTAAGTTAAAATTATGTATGATAACTGGTATTTAGCTTTATTTTACGCCGAAAAAGCAATAGCGAGAAATATACGATTATTAAGCAAATTTAAAATAATGATTTTTAACCATTTGGAAAAATGGTTATTGTCCTCGTCAGGGTAAGAAATCAAAAGCATATCTCAAGCTTTTTATTGGTTTAATCCGCATTTTATTCGCTTTCTGATTGGTATATACAGTAATCTGTATTTCCCTTTACTTTCAACAGAGATGGATACTTCTGTTGCCACTATGACAAAAAAGTAATAAAAACTACAAAAAAAAAAAAACTTAATTACTCAGAAACAAATTGAGATACAGCTTTCAAACAAATTGCATTTAAAATTTTTTTCTCTATACGACGGTGTAAAAAGTAATATTGTGGGATGTTTAGAAGTTTAAGAATGAAATTTCATTTAAAATGGGTCGTCAGATTTCTACGATGGAAAAGCCTTTTCCCGAACAGCCAATGAAATGGTTGGATAATGCGTAAGTTTCAGGTGGATAATACGTAAGTTTCATGAAATCTGACGGTCGCAGGCGATTTTTGTCGCTTCCAATTTTTACGCGTAATAACACTATTAATGTTTAACTCGTGGCGTACGAAATGTATGATCCACTTCGTGCGATTTTTTATGTCTTAAATTTTAGTCTTCAAAAAATTCGTTTTCCAAATGGTCGTTGTAATTTGTTAAATTGCTTTTTCTTTTGTTGTTGTTGTTTCCCTGAATGATAGCCGTAGTCAAGATAAAAATAGGTATTACTGATTCAATGCAATTTTCTTTTACATTTATAGCGATCTCCTGAGCGTAATAAGCTAACTACATTTAAATAATATTGATTCTTTATCTTCCTTTTATAAATATACTAGCAAAACCCGCGGCTTTGCTCGCTTAATATTTGCAATATGACAAGTGATATTTATATTTCTAATTTTTATTAAAAGGTACTAACTAAATTTTTATTTTATTAAAAGGTAATATTTTATTTTATTAAAAGGTATTTTTTTTAAATGGTACGTATTACTTTTAGGAATAATTCAAAAATTACTATTTAAAACACAGTTTGACTAAACATCATTATTACACTGCATTAGGCAGAAATGAGATTTAAATTAATAAAACGGAATAAAACTAAAAAATGATAATTTAGAAAATATTTTGAAACTTTTGTGCTCAATTAATACGGTCATTTCAGTATTCATTTGAAGTTTTGAATTTTTTAGAAACCATCTTCTTACATCTTAAAATTAACTATCATGTCAAATTCCAAGTCTTACCACCTCTCTCAACATAAAGGGCTATGCTGACATAGGAACTATTGCCATTAATTTGCAACATTAATTTTGAAATCGGTTTGTTATTTCCTAATATTCCTCAGAAACGTAATTTAGAAAGCTTTTAAAGGCCTTTTTTTAGAACGTTTGTTTTTCCTGTGAACCCCAGGTGGTAGAATCATCGGCATAAAATATACCCTGTGTAGGATCAGAGACTGTTACCATTGATTCGCAACTATTACTTTTATAATCTGTTTATATTCCCTGAAATTGCATAGAAATCGTAATTTAGGACTTCTTTAGAAGGCTTTTCGCACTTCCCCTTCGCTTCACCCCTTTTTATTTCGAATTTATTTGCGACAGTCCTTTGAGGGCATTTATATTTTATAAGTAACTACCATGCCATATTTAAAGTATTTCAAATGAAAATCAAATTTCAAATTATTTTTGCTTAAAAGGCGCAAAGGCCAACCTAGTGAAAAGATTCCATGCCGGGACTCGAACCCTGGCCATCAGTATAACGCACTGACGTTCTACCGACTAAACCACATGGTACGATATCCAGTCTGAAACTTCTCACTATTTCAGGTTGGCAAGGCTACAAACGCATCACAAGATGGATTTTTTTTTTTTCGCCGTGCGCCACCAACATGGGGCAAACACAGACACTTAATTAAATCCAGCATCGATTGAATCTATATTAATAACGATACCAGGCCATACCAGGACAGGAACGATACCAGGCTGGGTATCGTTCCATGTGGTTTAGTCGGTAGAACGTCAGTGCGCTATACTGATGGCCCGGGTTCGAGTCCCGGCATGGAATCTTTTCACTAGGTTGGCCTTTGCGCCTTTTAAGCAAAAATAATTTGAAATTTGATTTTCATTTGAAATATTGTATGCAAGGCGAAAGTTTATCTCTGGAAAATTTTCCAACTATTAATACATATTTAAAGTTTCTAGCCTTTTCGGCATCACAGAATCGCAATTTGGAAAGTTTTTTGCTCCTGCAACGCTCTGGTGGTAGTGGCACAGACAAAAAATATAGCTTATGTTTGCGCAGGTTCTATCGCCAACAATTTGTCACCGTTACTTTTTATATCAGTTTGGTATTTGATAAGATTGCATAAAAATTGTAATATAGAACGCTTTTCGCTCACTTAATATTTTTAAATTTGGAATTTTCTTTCGACTGTTCTTAGAAAACAGTTGCATCTTCTAAGTAAATACCATGCCATATTTCAATGTGTTAGACCCCTCAGTTGCACAAAAAACGCAAATTAGAACATGTTTTGCTCTTGTAACCCAGAGATGGTAGTGACAGCAACATAAAATATAACCGTCAGGGACTGTCATCATTTATTTGCAACCATTACTTTTGCAATAGCTTTGGTATTTCCTGAGATTGAGTAGAAATCGCAATTTAGAACGTTTTTAGAACGCTTTTCGCGCATTTTCACCCCTTTCTAAATTTCCAATTTTTTTTTTTAAACTGTTCTTAAAGATCATTTATATCTAATAAATATGTACCTTGGTTAATTTCAAGTTGCTAGACCCTACCGATCACAAAAATCGAAATTTAGAAAGTTTTTTCTTTTTGTTTTTTTCCCTGCAACCTCTAGGTGATAGTGAGAACCAACATGAAATAGCGTCTATGTTAGAGCAGAGGCTGTCAGCATAACTTTCCTACCTTTACTTTTGAAATCAGTTTGATTCTTCCTTGCTGACAAACGGGCATTTAGAACCTTTTTAGAACGCTTTTCGCACATTTTCACCCCTTTAAATTTCTAATTTTTAAAGAAATGTTCTTAGAGATCATTTATATCTAATAAATATATACCATCAAAAATTTCATGAGTTTCATGAATTTAATGAGGTTCTTCAATATTTCAAAAATCGCATTTTTATAAAGTTTTTGCTCCTGCATCTCCTCTGGGGTAGTGGAAACAGATATAAAACACAGCCTATCTTGGAGCAAGAGCTGTTACGATCATTTTTACACCATTATATTTGAAATCGATTCAATACTTGCTGAGATTGCATAGAAATCGCAATTTAGAACATATTTTACAACGCATTTTGCGCATTTTGACCCCCTTTTAAATTTCGATTTTTTTTAGGTAATGGTCCTTAGAGATCACTGATATCTTATAACTAGCTACCAATCCAAATTTCATGATTCTAGGCCCTTCCGTAACGCAAAAATGGCAAAAATTTAGAACGTTTGTTTCTCCTGATTCCATTCTGGGGTAATGGTGCCGACATAAAGCGTATGTTGGAGCAAGGGTTGTCACCATCATTTTGACGCGATTATTTTTTAAATCGGTTTGGTATTTCCTGAGATTGTGTAGAAACCACCATTTAGAACGTTTTTTAAAAAGCTTTTCGCGCATTTTCACCCCTTTTAATTTCGAATTGTTTAAGAATTGTTCTTAGAGATCATTTATATCTAATAAGTAGCTAATATTTCAAATTTCATATTTCTAGGCCTTTCCGTAACGAAAAAATCGCATTTTTAGAACGTTTTTTGCTCCTGCACCCCCTTTCGGGTAGTGGCACCGACATAAAATATAGCCTATCTTGGAGCAAGCGTTGTCACCATGATTTTGACACCAGTATTTTTTTAAATCGGTTTGATATTTCCTGAGATTGTGTAGAAATGACCATTTAGAACGTTTTTTAGTACGCTTTTTGTGCATTTTCACCACTTTTAAATTTCGAATTGTTTAAGAACTATTCTTAGAGATCATTTATATCTAATAAGTAGCTAATATTTCAAATTTCATATTTCTAGGCCCTTCAGTAACGTAAAAATCACATTTTTAGAACATTTTCTGCTTCTGCCCCCCTTTTTGGCAAGTAGCACGGACATAAGATATAGCCTACGTTCTAAGTTGGACTAACATTTTCATTTTGATACCAGTACCTTTGGAATCGGTTCGGTAGTTTCAGAGCTTACCTCCTACAAATAAACATTTTTTACCTCTTCATAATATTAGTATAGAATAGATATAGATTTTCAGAATAATTTTCTATTACGGTGAAATTTATGTTTTTATGAAAAATTTTACATGATAGGATATTTTTAGGCTGGTAGCGTCAACGGTGGGAAATTGCAAAATAAAAATTTACAATGGATTTTTTTCCATATATGGAATCAAACCTATAAATAAAAATTAGGGAATATACATTCAATAAAATTTTATTTTGGATTTACAGAGCCCCTTTGGAAAATAGGGTACCAAATTTAAGTAAAACTGATTTTGTTATGTTTCACTGAACGAACTGCTAGAATCGAGTTAAAAATAGGTAATACATATTAAACGCATATTTTTACGCTCATGGAGTCCCCTGTCGTAAAATAGGGTAACTCAATTAAAATAAAACTGATTCTTTATTTTATATCTTTATCTTCATACATATATTTTCAGAATAATCTTCTGCTATGCTCAAATTTATGTTTTGAGGAAAATTTTTACATGGTAGGATTTTTTTTTACGCTTGTAGCCTCAATGGTGGGAAATTACAAAACTAAAATTTACGATGGATATTTTTTTATTAAATAACAACAAAACTCTAAGTAAAAATTAGGGAATTTAGATTCAAGAAAAAATTATTTTGGATTTATAGTGTCCCTTGGAATAAATAATGTAACCAAAATCAAGTAAAACTCTTTTTTTTATGTTTCACTGTACGACAGCTAGAATCGAGTTAAAAATAGGTAGTACAGATTAAACACATTTTTTTGTTTGTTTGTTTTCGAAGAGTTCCCTGTCGGGAAATAGTGTAACTCAATTTAAACAGAATAGATTCTGTGTCTATTTTCACTAAATTTTCAGAATGAGCTTCAGCCGCTTTGAAATTTAACTTTAGATAAAAATGTTCATATGAATGTGTTTTTATTTTAGGATTTTTTACGCTCTTTGCGTTTTTGTGGGAAATTATGTAACTAAAACTTTAAAATGGATTTGTTTATTTTTACTCTTATAGCAACCATAAATACAATTGAAATTGGATTACAAGACAAAATTATCTCAACTTTATTTTTATGTGGTATCTTTCGTGATGTTGCTTTTTGTCTAGTGAGACAAAGATTAGCCAAATTTATATATATATATTAAACATGTATATATATATATATATATATATATATATATATATATATATATATATATTAAACATATATATATATATATATGTGTGTGTGTGTGTGTGTTTAATCTATGAATGTAAGACAGCCGCACTCAAGATAAAACTATGTAGTATGGAAAGACAATTTTATTTTGTGTTTATAGAGGCCACTGGCGAGAAATAGGCGTACTACATTTAAATAAAATTTACTATTTGTAATTTAATGTATGCGGGTATTTATGACGATTATTTAAATTTAAAATCATTTCTAAAGCGAATCGAATTTTAAACTATATATATGGAAATAACTACAAATTATCTATTTATTATTGGTACTAAAATAAGTTGTTACATAAAACAGCCAAACGCAAGATAAATGCAAATAATCTGTCTATCAAACTGTTCAACTATACGCATTTTAAGTTTCTTAAAACAATCTTAAATCTAAGAAGTTTTAATTTGTCACTGAGGTAGATGGCAGCCTGTTTTAACCAATGGGTGAAATAGTAACGAATTTCAAACCCGGAGTTGGGGGAAAGTTCGAAGGTGCTCCCTAGTTGGGTCAAAAAAGGAAATTGTTATCGGCTTTCTATGGTCACAAAATGGTTTAGATGCCAAACCCATTATCTGATGTGTATGAAAGTGAATACAACTCTTGCAACCTTGGGCTATAAATTTCACACACGCAAATTCGCTGAAATTGCGTGGGTGCTCCCTAGCTGAGTAAAAAACAAAACTGTTGTCGGTTCTGTATGGTCACAAAATGGTTCAGATGTCAAATCCGTTATCTGATGTGTATGAAAGTGAATACAACTCTTGCAACCGTGGGCTATAAATTTCACACACGCAAATTCGCTGAAATTGCGTGGGTGCTCCCTAGCTGAGTAAAAAACAAAACTGTTGTCGGTTCTGTATGGTCACAAAATGGTTCAGATGTCAAATCCGTTATCTGATGTGTATGAAAGTGAATACAACTCTTGCAACCATGGGCTATAAATTTCACACACGTGAATTTGCTGAAATTTCGACGGTGCTCCCTAGTTGAGTGAAAAACAAAATTGTTAACAGTTTTCTCTGGTTACAAAAGGGTTTAGATGTCAAACCCGTCGTCTAAATTGTACGAAAGTAAATAGAACGCCCTTGTAACCGTGTCTTATAACATTTTCACCAAATGGGAGTCCCATCGAAAGCCCAGTTTTGCCGCTATCATGTTCACTCACAGACGTACATGCATACGGACATACTCGAACAAAAATGCTCTAGGAACCTGAAACAGTAGGAAATTACAGCATACAAGCTTCCATGAACATTCACACATCTGGCATAGGTTTGACAATTGCGAAAATGTTTTCAGTGAACCTCAAAACGTACAAATGTACCAAAATATCGATAATAATTTTTTTATTATCATTAGAGAACCTTAAAATTTAAAAATATGCCAAAATATCAATAATCGGATTTTTATCATGCTTGCAAGGCTTTTCTTACACTGTATGTGAGAACGGAATGTAAAAATTGTGTTATAATTTTGTTGCATTCTATATCTGTTTTCTTGCACAAACAAATGTAATTTCGCTTATAAGCAATTAGTTTCGTTAAAAGATGTGAGATTAACTTAAATGAAACAAATTTCCCATTTCAGTACTTGTGTATAATTATTTCTTTCTCTAATGAGATAAGTATGCAGAAAGAATTTTGACATGCAGATAGAATAATAATGTGCCACACATATTTTATTTATGAGGGCAGTCTATTACAAAGACTCGTGAATTATTATTATTAAGTTATGCTCATGAAATATGGCTATATAAGAAGAACATTTTTATGATAACAGAAACCCCTAGAAGCATTATTTAAGATCAGCCGTATGATAATAATTTAAAAGAAACTTATCCTCATTTTCAATACTACTATAATAATACATGATAATGTTTTTGTATATATGGGACATTCTTACAATCTTTTGACTTTTGAGAAAAAAAAAATCAAACAAAATCAAACTTGATAAAATAACATTTTAATGCCTTAATGATTCAAAATAAAGAAAAAATGGTCAGCAGCGAAATTTTTTTTATTTAACTGAGGTTTGAGTAAACTTGCGAGATTAATTTTCCTTGCCATTTTATCCCTATAACTTTTTATTTTATTCTAAATTTTTACTTATAATGAATTATTTGCTTAGTACCCACAGGACATTCAAATAAAAAATAATAACAATGTAGTACTTTTAATACATAATTTTCGTATAACATTGTAGTCCAGTCAAATTAGGTTTTTTTTCTGGACATAATTATGAGAGTTTTGAAACTTGGTAATATTGTTTGGGAGGGTCTACTAATGAACATACTAAAAGTCTTGATTGATGGGGGGTGGGGGGGTGAGCTCGAGGTGGGGGAGATAAAAGAAGTCATCATTTTTCGGTTTTTTGTTAATATCTCTTAATCTATAAGTCCTACAGAAAAATTTCTAATGCAAAGGTTAAAGTAAATTAAATTCTCTACAAAAAGGTTATAAACATTTTTCTCTAGAAGTCATAGTTAAAGAGATAATCGCATTCAAATATGAAGAAATTTGCCGAAAGTCACACCAGTGCCAGAGATCGGGTCAATGGCACTTGCATTGCATCTATTTAACTTAAATTTAAATGACCGTTAATAAATGTTGTGGTTAGGTGTATGGAAGCCTGAAAAATAACTTCAACAAATGAGATTTTTATTAACTATAGTTTATGTTATATAGATTATATGTTCCGTAATCGGGTGTGAAGTCATTTTAAAAAGCATGGATTAACACCAATTTAATTTCCTTCTGTAACTTTTGTTTGGTTTGCTTTTTTTTACATAGATTATAGACATGTTAAGCCTTCAATCCGTCAGGACCAAACAGGAATACGACAAGTTTGTTCGATAGAGCTATTTCACGATTCGACGCAGCGACAAATTTTGGACAGCAGTTTGGTTGGACATAACCATTGAGCAAAAAATAATGCTATCTATGAAATGCTCTGTAGGGCTCACATATGGACGAGGAATAAGTGTGGTCAGGGTACCACAGCTACCTTTCATATTTGTACCGCCCTGGACTTTTTTTTTTCAATCTGGCTTTCGCTAGAGAGTCTTTCATTCGGGACGTGGCTGGGGACCTAAGAATCTTGCTTCCGCAAAAGAGTCGGACTAGAGTAGAAGAATAAAGGACTGCGGACGAAGATGGGCAGCTCGCCGCGGCGGTTGCCCCCCCCCCCGCCCACCGGCGAGACTAATAATAAGCTAGAAGTAGCTAGGAGTCGTTCGGTAGCTTCATCGCCCCGAGCCCAACCCTTCCTTCTTTTCGGTGTCTTTAATTTGTGTAATTTCGCTTTTAAATTTGTCCGGTTTCAATTTTTGATTTTTTTTTCAATCTGGCTTTCGCTAGAGAGTCTTTCATTCGGGACGTGGCTGGGGACCTAAGAATCTTGCTTCCGCAAAGAGTCGGACTAGAGTAGAAGAATAAAGGGCTGCGGACGAAGATGGGCCACTCGCCGCGGCGGTTCTGTGGTTTAACTCTTTCTTCTGGTGAGCAACATAAGGATTTTCGTGAAGCTCGGATGAATAGAGATGATGCGGATAACTCCAAACTTTCAACCTGGTTTGAAAATCACCCACCCTTTCCTCAGATAGATATAGTTATATCAATATCTTCTGAGGTTATTGGAGATGAAACTATCATCTGCTTCAAAACTTTGGAAATCAGGAGTAAAAAGATGATTCAGGTGTCTAGAAAATTTTACTAAGGCTTAACATTTTTGCCTTCATCCAGTTGTACGCTGGATGAGGTTTAGTACTGCCTCAGAGGCAACAGGATCGGTGGCTGTGATAGGCACTAATGTATGAACGAGCTTACGTTTCCAACCCCAAATATCAGGAGACAGTTCATTTCCCTGCCACAGCTGTATCCGTAAGCATATATTTTTGTCTGAAGAGGTTAAGCCTATGAGAAGAACAAGTATATATACATCCTGTCCAACAACAGTAACGTTGTCACTTTTACTCAGTGCATCTATAGCAATCTGAACAGTCAGAGTGTCGGCATAATTAGGACTTTGCTGTCGTGAGACTTCTTTGTCATTTAAATTAGAGGTTAGAATGGGAATCAACATTGTCTTATTGTTTTTATTTGAGAGAAACTGATTTTGGGGAACTCTGATGACAGTATGTTCTTCAAAATATATGTCAACTGAAGTTTTCACTGAGTACCTTCTATTTTGTTCAGCTACTTTGGTACTGTTTACAGTGTCAGTACATCGAAAACAATTCTGCGTCCCTTTCCACAATAGTGTTTCTTAACGTACTTTAGTAGGGGGTGATTACTTTTTTTTCCACGACTGTGCGTGAAAATGACGTCATATTTAATAAAAAACGATCAATCTCTTAAATAATTCTAAACATTTTAACACAAATGCGTCTAAAAATTATAAATTACCTAAATTTTTACTCTTCGGTATTGAGGTTAATATCTGAAGTTAAGAGTGCGACTGTTCACATGCAAATATGTTGTTGACAATCGTGACTTCAAGTTTTGAGTTAGAATGAATTTAAAATGATCAAATTAAGATTCCATTTTTTAAAAACATGGTGAATATGGATATGAGAAGTACATATGTAAATTATAAGAAGTTGAAAATGAGGTCGGGTTTAGATTTTACAAGAAATAAAATCTGATTGTATCAAACTCGAATAAATTTTATCGTTTTGATTCGGGAAAACGAAGCATAAGAGACTTAATTGACAACTTCATCATAATAACTGTTTTTTTTAAATAATATATTACTCATTACATATACCATTAAAATTTAATTTTAATAATTCAGACAACAGAGGTCGCACACCATAGGGGAAATTTTATTGTTCTAACCAGAACTATTAATCAATAATCGTTATATTATTTTATTTATAATATGCTATAGAAAGGTACTATGAAGATATTATTTCCAAAACAGTAGTAGGAACAATAAAATTTTCCCTGTAGAATGCGACCCCTGGACAATTGAGTTTTATAGAAATAGTATTTTGTTAATTTTAGGCTAAAATAATATTTGTTTGAGAGTTAGACTAATCAATTTAAAATGCATTTTCTGTTGTAACTAATTTTGTAGGTTTATTATAAATCAAAGAAACAGTTCCTTCTTAAACATTTTCCTTCGTCGAAGTTCGACGTGTTCCACCTTGCATTATTTAAAAGAATAATAAGACTTTGTAAAAAAATGTACAACGTAGGGTTGGATATAGCTGTATTGATTAGAAAAGTAGGAATGGATATACCATAAAAGTTCAAAGAGATATGAAGCCTAAAAAGTAAAAAAAATATTGTTATTCTGTATAACACTTTTTTTTTTAAATCTTATCTTAATATGTTTATGATGAACTTAATTAGGTACTGACAATAAAAGTACTGCATATTTAAACTTCATTTGGCATTTCATAAAACTAAATTCAGAGTAGTAATAATCTTTCATTTTCACAGTGTAGCTAAAACAAAACCTTTGTTCAAAGTTTAAAAATGACACTGTACTAAGCGAGCTTAGAAAGGAGGTCGCAAATTCGCAACTCTGCCTTTGCCAGTGCCGCGTTTTTCCAGATAGGTTTTAAATTAACTTTTAAAGACACGGGAAGCGTATTGAGAGATCCACTCAACGCAAACTAGTCGCAAATACCATAGTATGTATGCGATTTATTCTAATTAAATTACTGTTTTTAACAATTTGATGTTTATTTCTTTTAGCCTGCTTGATTTTATTGCTACTGGGCATTGCATTACACGAACATACCATTAAAAGTTGTTATTTAGACTTTAAAAGCCGCCCCATTCATTATGTATGTACAAACTGTTCGTGTATTTAAGGTTTAATATCTCCGCTAATTACCGACGATTTTTTTGGAAAATCGTTATCAATAATGCTTTTTTACATTTGGTACGAAGGGTACTAACAGCGCTCCTCGACACCTTTGCTGAATGCGCCGCAAATCGAAATTTGTGTGTAACAGAAAATGCACTTTTCTAGAAAACTATGTGACCTAGGGTAATCGCTATAATTTTACTGTATGGTTTTAATTAACGTCTATTACCTCTAATGTTTTCATAATTTCAGTTTCAGTGGATTCGGAAACAGATGGGGGTGGGGGACATAGTTTTGCACTACATTTTCGACTATATCTCTGCAACTATAATACCTAAAATTAAAAGAAATGTATTTTTGAGTTCAGCGTTAATAAAGATTTCACACGATATACAAAGAAAATATTTTCTTTTTCAAGTAACTTAATAAACCCCAAAATATATTTGTGAATGTTTAATAATCTGCAAATATGTGGTTCAATAGTCTTTATTACTTCCCCCAATTTGAACTTCCCACCTTCCATAGTTTACGAGAAATATGGCTGTGACAGACAGACAGGCACAAGAGTGACCTTATAATGGTTCCGTTTTTACTTTTTAAGTACGGAACTCTAAAAAAAATAAAAAGAGGTGCAAATAAATTACAAACTGAAAAATGTTTTTTTCTTGCGAGTTTGACCTTAATACAAGGATTGCGAATGATATTTTGTTTCGTGTTTATATTAAAAAGTGACTGAGGTATAGCAGTTTCAATTTCTAGGATAGCTGACATTTTGTCGTGCATTCTAATTTTTGTCGTGCTGTAAATCTCGTATTTATAAACCGATTTTATGAGATTGGTTGTATGCATAGTATATACCAATGTCTCGACCGAATTTTTTGGCCAGCTTCATCCGCCAACTTGTCTCAAAATGGCGGCCATTTAAAAATTTTAAATAAATTAAAAAATTGTGCAAACAAATTAAAAACTAAAAAATATGTTTTCTTAAAATTTTTACCTTAATACAAGGACTACAAAACATATTTTTTTCGTCTTTATCTTAAAAAACGGCTGAGATATAGCAGTTTCAATTTGTAGGATGACTGACATTTTGAAAAATATGATTTTTGTCGGCTGTAACTCTCATATTTATAAATAGATTTGGATGAGATTAATTGTACGCAAAGTACATGCCAATGTCTGAACAGAGTTATTTGGCTAGCTTTATCCGCCATCTTGTTTCAAAATGACGGTCATTAAAACTTTTTTTTTAATTTTTTCAATTTAAAAAACGATGCAAATAAATTCAAAAATGAAGATTTTTTTTTTTAAGAGTTTGAAATTAATTCGATGATTCAGAAGCATATTTTATTTCGTCTTTATCTTAAAAAATGGCTGAGGTATAGCAGTTGGAATTTTTAAGGTGGCTGACATTTTGAAACAATTTGATTTTCATCATGTGATAGCACACGTATTAATTAACAGATTTTGATTTGACTAAGCATGTTTACAATAATTACCAAGGTCTAGACAGAGTTCGTCAATCAGCTTAAACCGCCGTTTTCTTTCAAAGTGTCGACCATTTTAAAATGTTAAAAATTTAAAAAGCAGTACAAAATGTTAGAAATTGAATTTTTTCTTTAAGTGTTTCAACTTGATACAAGTATTATGGCGTATTTTTGTTTCGTCTTTATCATAAAAAGTCCTTTTGGCATGTGCCGGAAGGAAAAGGTAGCTTTCGTATTGACTTGTTTTTCTTTTTTATATACATACTAGAGGTCTCTGCCCCCTGCAAGGTACGCTCGCCAACCCCGCTTTCAGACAGCACAGAATCAAAAAACACGCTAATCTGATGGGTTTTAAAAATATTAGAGAAGATTGAATTATACTGAAAAAAGCTGTGCAGATCCCCCTGTCTCCATTCAAACCCCTGTAAACGGGTTTCCATTCAATTTCCTTTGATTGCAAAAATTTTAGGGCGAATCAGTTGCTGTTAAGACATCCAATGTTTGTTTTCGTTTTTGATTAAAGAGGATCAGCCAAACGTTTGGAAAGAAGCTAAAACAAAATAAATTAAGTATACGGAGTCTTTGTCTCCCGGTATTTTAAAACAATCTCTATAACAATAGCCTAAGTCATGTGACTATCATCAGCAGTTCCAGGCGGGCACTTCGCTTTTTATACTCTAGATGCAATTTTGGTACTTTAATGTTAGCCAGGCACAGGTGATAAGTCGCCAAATATTATTCTATCGTCATCATATCTTCTATATTAGTACAGTTCAAGTCATCAACTGCCATAAACAAATACTGTCTGATCCCTTCGCCGTTCATATGAAAGTTTGGCACAGATGTCATATACGTCCTATGTTGGCGCGATTTTTTAACGACGCCAATTTGGGGAACGCATCAACAGCATAAAAAACACCCGGCTTACCATATCAAGCAAAATAACGATACTTTGGCGCCAGTTAAGTGCCCGTTCCATATATGACATTGGCGTCAGAAAAAAATCGCGCAAATATGGGACCGTAAGTTTTCCATTTTGATTAAAAAATCATTTTTATTTTTTTCGAATAAAACTACATAAAATTTGCTATGGTTGCAAAGCATTCTTGGTACTGTTACGCTAGCTGAATGTAAATCTCTCCAATAGATTTTTTTTTCAACTCGCCAGTTAGCATTTTTTTTTCGAGTGGTAATATTTGGCCAGATGTCATATACGCACAGTAGGTTTGGCGTGATTTTTTTTTTTTTTTACGAAAATTTGGCAAAAACCTCGTTTTCAAGTACCAGTTACATATGCATTTTTGGTATTACTTAGTTATCCCGTAGACCAAAAATCTATCGCCAAACTATAAGATTAAATGCCAATAATGGTTGATCGTAAATGTCACATTCACTTGATTTTAAGCAAGTTACACGTGTTTACGTCAACAAGTGATTTTTATTTCGACTTTTTATTTATTTACCTATTTATTAATGTTATACTAATTTATTTGGTTTTTCGTTATTTAAAATAAAAATTATGTCAATTTGTATAATTTGGCGAGTGTTTTGGCTATTTATATAATTTGGTGAAATTGGTCGACGGAATAACTAAGTAGTATAGTATTTTTTAATTATTTTCTATTATTTTCTAAAGGAAATATAAAAAAAAATAATTAATAATTATAGAACAAAATAATTTGTATAATTTATAAAAAGAAATAAACGTAAATAAACATTTATTATGGAATAAACAACAATAGCCGGTTACCATGTCAACCTTTTCTGAAATATAAAAAAAATATATCTGTTTGGTTAAAATTTGTGTTGCCTTCATTAGAAAAATGTATATAAAATTAGAAAAAAAATAATATTTCGAAAACTAATTCGAATTTAAAAATTCTAATACCAGTTTTGAGATCTGCGGATCAATGCTGATTCTTGGTATTAATTTCATCGCAAAGTATTTCATATTTTAGGAGAAATCGCTTGAAACATAATCAGTTGTTTAATCAGTCGATTCATATATCCGTTTCATAAATTCGTTTCATTAGGATTTTATACATATACTAGGGGGCTTATATTTCTTTGTGCTCGGTATTAAATAGACAAAAAATATATATTACTAGGGGGCTCTGCCCCCTGCAAGCTACGCTCGCCAACCCCCCGTTCAGACACCGCGGAATCTAAAAACACGCTAATCTGATTGGTTTTAAAAATATTATAGAAGATTGAATTATACTGAAAAAAGCTGTGCAGATCTCCCTGTAAACGGGCTTCCATTAAATTTCCTTTGATTTAAAAAAATTAAGGCCGAATTAGTTGCTGTTAAGACATCCAATGGTTGTTTTCGTGTTTGATTAAAGACGATCAGTTAAACGTTTGAAAAGAATCTAAAGTAAAATGAATTAAGTGTACAGAGTCTTTGTCTCCCGATATTTTAAAACAATTTCTATAACAATAGCCTAAGTCATGTGACTATCATCAACAGTTCCGGGCGAACCACTTCGCTTTTTATATTCCTGGTGCCATTTTGGTACTTTAATATTAGCCAGGTACAGGTAATAAGTCGCCAAATATTATTCTATCGCCATCATTTCATCTATATTATAATAGCCCAAGTCATGTAACTGCCATAAATAAATACGCTCTGATCCTTTAGCTTTTCATATGAAATTTTGGCCCAGATATCATATACAGCTCCATATTGGCGCGATTTTTTTCTGACGCTAATTTGGGGAAAACCTCAACAGCATAACAACAACATCCGACTTATCAAATCAAGCAAAATAACGATACTATGGCGCCAGTTAAGTACTCGTTGCGTATATGACATTGGCGTCAGAAAACAATCGCGCCAATATGGGTCCGTATATGGCATCTGTGCCGAAAATTTTCCCTTTTGATTAAAAAATGAAATTTATTTTTCGAATAAAGCTACATAAAAATTTCCATGGTCGAAAAGAATTCTTGGTACTGTTACGCTAGCCGGGTGCAAATTTCGCCAATAGCTATTTTTCAACTCGCCAGTTAGCATTTTTTTTTTTCGAGTGGTAAATTAAAACATTTCTTTGAAGTTGAAATTAAGTGTCATCTTTTATTACATCATTTAATATTTGGCCAGATGCCATATACGCACCGGGTTTGGCGTGATTTTTTTTTTTTTTGAAGATTTGGCGAAAACCTCATTTTCGAATACCAGTTACATATGTATTTTTGGTACTACTTAGTTATCCCGTCGACCAAAAATCTATCACCAAACTATAAGATTAAATGCCAATAATGGTTGATCGTAAATGTCACATTCACTTGACTTTAAGCAAGTTACACGTCTTTACGTCATCAAGTGATTTTTATTTCGACGTTTTATTTGTATATTTATTAATGTTATACTATTTTCTTTGTTCATTCGTTATTTAAAATAAAAATTATGTCAATTTGTATAATTTGGCGAGTGGTTTAGCGATTTATATAATGTAGCGAAATGGGTCGATGGGTCGATGGAATAACTAAGTAGTCCCGTATTTTTTAATTATTTTCTATTACTTTTATTTTTAAAGGAAAATAACCAAAATAATAATTAACTATAGAACAAAATAATTTATATAATTTAAAAAAAGAAAATAAAGTAAATGAACATTTATTATTAAATAAACAACAATAGCCGGGTTACCATGTCAACAAAATTAATGCCATTTTGGCGCCAATTAGGTACCCCGGTGCGTATATGACATCTGTGCCTAATATTTTTCTTTTCATTTCGTTTAAAAAAAATAAAGAATTGAAAGCCATTTATTTTAAATGTTTCAGTTTGTATTAAATAAAATGATAATGAAATACAAATTGAATTATGAATAAAAGTAATATGATACATTTCTTAGCATACATTTAAAGGAAGCCAAACTTCTCGCCAAATTAGTTTAAAATAGTAACCTTTTCTAAAATCTGAAAAAAAATATGTGTTATGATTAAAATTTCAGTTGCCAACATTAGAGAAAAGTATATAAAATTAGAAAATATTAATATTTCGAAAACTAATTCGAATTTAAAAATTCTACTACCAGTTTTGTGATCTGCACATCAATACGGATTTTTGGCGTTAATTTCGTCGCAAAGTATTCCGTATTTTAGTAGAAATCGCCGTGAAACATAATCAGTTGTTTAATCAGTCGTTTCATAGAATCGTTACATAAATTCTTTTCATAATATCCGTTCAAAATTCGAATTGTCTCAAAATGTAAGGCAACCTAGAAATTCCGGAGTAATTTGTTTTTTAGAATAATGATAATAAATAGTGGCGCAACTACCACAATTGGCAAGTAAATTCCAAGAAGAAATTTAAAAGAAATCAAAATGAGCTTATTTAGAATCTTAGAACGTTATCTTTAATTATAGTTCCTTAAAGTTTTTTTGCTAATTAAATATAATTAAATTTATTAATTAAAATACAAATAGTATACTAACAGAAAAATAATACCAAAAATAGTTATGATTACGAATAAAACATAATAAAGGCTTAATTATCTACATTTACCAAATGCTGCGCAAAAAAAAAAAAAAATTAAATTCATTGAAATCCAAAATTTAACAATGTACTGATTCAGAAAAAGCATTTTATCAGTAAAATTTGAAATTTTTAGGATAAAATTTAAATAATTTTATTTATTTAAGAATATATATTATCTACTTCGGTATCTATTATTTGTTTCAATACTGTCTTGATTTTTAAGTAAAAACTAATGTCTCTCTTCAGTATACGAAAAGAGGGTAATACGAATAAAAACAACTGATGAAGACCCAACGTCCAATAGAATAAACATTAAAAAAAAATTGTTTATTCTCTAAAATATACATTCGATTACTTTAACTGCGATGTCATTTCATTCATAAAACACTTAACATTAGATGTATGTAGCATTAATATCAAAATACTTTTAAAAAATATAAAAAAATTAGCATTAAAACTGTCTGCTTATCTTTAACAGTCTTTCACTTGTTGCCTGCCACTTTCAAATGATTAAAATACATATTTAGTTGCAATTTTTTTATTATTTCGGCGTACAGATAGCAGCACCAGATTTTCTAGTATAATGGACAGCAAGTATTTACAAGTTCCAACTGAAATTAAGTATTTTACATAAAAAATAAAAATGTCCAATAGAATGGACTCAGGAGGATTTAAGTAATAATTATGTAAAAAAGAAAGAAAATTAAATATTAAAAAACTTACTTTAATTGTTATTTTCTATATTACAAAAAAAAATCTAATAAAGAGTGAAATTATTTCTTCCCTTGTAATTTCGGAAATATCGATGCCAACTTTGTTTGCTTAAATTTTTTTGGCCGTTCTTTAACAATTTTTCTTTCTTTCTTTCTTTCTTTTTTTTATACAAATAAAGAACGTCTATTTCAGAAATAGTCTTGTTTCTCTAAAGCATACATATATTAATTCTCCCGTCAAATTTAGGCATTTTTCTAGTGACACCTTTTCTTCTGCCGGTTGTTCATCCTCATCTTCAGGGCTGCTACTAGCATTATCGGTGGTTCTATTTAGCTCAGCGTCAGCAATTTTACTGTCTGTTAAATTGCTCATTGCTAATGCATTTTCGTCAATGTTTAGCCAATCATCTATATCCCTTTTTCGACACTTAATGAAATTTCGGATTTTGAATGCTCAATCAGCTCCTAAATTGCAGCTTTTTCACGGGAAATGTGAAAGCCTGGAAATTCTTTCTCGTCATTGATGTCGCCGTTGCCGAAAATTCGTTTCGGCTATATATTGTGCCATGCAATTTGCCAAATCCCCAAAGTTGTTGCCTTTGCTAAGCAACGCTGCAGCTCATAGAAAATTTGTTCAGAAAATAATCGCCTCTAGCACATGAAAAAAAAAAAAATCTTAAATATTCTTTTTTTGCAATTTTACTTTCGATCTTTAAAAAGAATTGCTATTTCTCTTCTACTATAACTTGAAAGTGTAAAAGAAAAAGGAAGGAAAAAGATGGTTTTGATGCCGGATTTCAAAGTGCCGGATTTTTGAAGTCACACTGTATATTTAATAGATTTTATCGCAAATTACAACCGTATTTTAAGGAGCAATATCTTAACTATAATATCAGACTGAAAGGAAATTTTGCATGAAGTACATTGAAAAACATTTCATGTTAAAACAATGTTTATTTTAGGATCCTGTGTAACTACTCAGTCTGTATTTTTGAGATCTTACCTCTTTATAATTACTTTAGAAATGGGAATTTATATGCTTTTAAGTATACCGGGAGCACACAATAAATTTGCAAAATCTCTGTACATCCACATTTCACTTAATTCTTATTAATTTTGAAAAACTATGTTCCAAAGGTTATATATTAAAATAAATTTTATTTTTAGATACATGTGTTAAATACTGATAGCAATCACTATGTCGAAGAAATACGAAGTTAGAGAAACCATAATATTTGGACTCAGCAAAAGGTGAATTGCTAAGAAAATTTCAGAATTATAAAATCCTTTACTTACAGTTTATAATGTGCAAGAACTGTAAGACGCATATCTTGAAGCTAACACATCAGGAAGCAATTGACAACAGGAATACACATCGATAGCAAACTTTCAGTTATCAGGCAATTTCGTTCTATCCTTGCATTTAAGATATAGAAATATTTTAGTCTGTTTTTGCATTTTACATTAGTAACACATCCACACTGTAAAACAATTTGTGATTTTTCGGTATAATACTGGCACCCACATGCCAATATTACATCGTAAAATGAACAATAATAAACCGTAAAATAACCAGTAACATGCCGTTATGCAGTAATATTATGGTTTAATAAAGTTAAGTCTCCATACTACTGCTTATTTACTGTTTATTATTGTTAATTTTGCGGTATAACGCTGACAGCTGAAGTACCAGTATTATACCAAAATATAAGCAATTATTTTTTGCAGTACAAGAATATGAAACGCAGCGTGATGAAATTAACACCAAATATCCACATAGAATCAAGGATGTCATATACGAGTAAGTTCTCCGAATTTTCAAATTTGTATTGGTTTCAGATTTTTTTTTCTTTTGTAACTTTTAACGAAGTTTCTATAAAGTTAAATCCATCTTTATGAAAAACAGAAAAATAAAGCTTAATAAGGGGATATCGTCTGCTAACCGAAATGTTGAACAAATTTCTTTAGTTTTTTTTTCTTTTTTTTGTTTGAATAAATGAATTTAATGATTTTTAGCTTACGTTCTCTTTTTAGAAAATGTATTGCAAAGAATATTCATTTGTTCTTCATTCTTTAATTTCGCATTTGCTAAAATTATTTAAAAAAACCTGGAAGATTTTAATAGGGTTGATCCGTATAAAATAATATTTCTCGGATATGTTTCAAAATAAAATAAATGGACTGTGATAGAACACTGATTTGTCATCATGTAGTCTCAACATATGTACAGGGCATATTGTTAAGATTAAAAGCATTAATCCCAACCCATAGTAAAAACACTGACAATACTCAACTGAACGAATATGATTAAATGCGTACGACAAGTAAACAAGCATTAGCTGGACAATAATGGCAAGATCTCCAAATTTTCTATGCAAAAGGCTTTGCGACAAAGGAATTTTATAGTCCGTATGTCTCCATTTTCATATAAAGGCACTCTACTATAATTGCAACAACATTACGTAACTTGCAAAATGAAAATTTCGTAATTCCCAGTTCATTTGCATTCCAAGCATAATTTCTTGCCTCTAATAAGACATTTAATAGAATAAATATCATATATTTTTTTATATAAATGTAGAATAAAATTTGATTTTTTCCCCTTAAAAATTGGAAGATTGCATGTACTTCAAATGCAACACGCCGGGTTGCTACGCCAGCCAGTATTTTATATTTTATTCTTGCTAGTACAATGACATCTGTTGAAGCATTTTACACCTTATTGATATTGTAAACTGGACGTAAAATGATGTTTTTGAAGAAAGAAAACTCAACGGTTCATCCAGAGCGAATTCGAGATCCTACTTCTGATATAATTTCCTATTCCCTGACAGGAAGTTATCTAACACGATATTAGAAAAATAATATGTTAAATCAAGCCGTAGAGAAATAGTTTTTCAAAATTAAGTAGCAACGGATTAAAAACAATATACAAATTTTGTGTCAATTAAGTTATACAAATTTATTCTCACGGAGTCTATTTGCAGAGTGCAATATGTTATCTATCGCCGACCTTTAATTTCTCAATTGTTGGTCGTAGACATATAGTTCCAATTACAAAAACATTTCAAATGAGGTAAATATTCATGTTGTGGCATTATTTAAAGTAAAAAATCAATTTTATAAAAATTACGAAATCTAACTTTTTCTACTGTCCACCAGTCCCTACAGTTATATTTAGTAAAAGTTTGCGCATATCATAACAGATATAACACAAAAAGTTTGACATCCGTACTACAAAAATTGACACAGTTATTAAATTTCAAAGTTTGAGATTTTTGCACATGATTTTGTCTTTCATTGAGGGATCAGTTAAGAGTTGCATTAAAGTAATTCGAGATAAAAATCAGGGTGCAATGAACTTTTTACGGCGAAACACTTTTAGTCGGTATCGCCAAATCCGGTAATCACCAAAGAACGTTATTTCATCTAAAAATTTGAGCTATCTTTTGTGGGTCGAACAACATTCAAACGTCAAAGTAGTTTTAATCGACCACCGGAAAATAAAACATACTCACGGAGGACTAGATAAATAACAGCGGAATGCAAACGACAAGCAGAGCTATAACGAGAATGGAAATTGGAATTATGCAAATTACAATAGTACCGCTGTGCCACACGTTTGGGATAAAACACGAGCCATCTAACAGTGGGCATGCTAGTCAACGCTGAGATCGTGATGGCAAGGCTACGCATACATGCAATATGCCGAACGGATACTTATTTATGGTAACTGGCAAAGGAATGTCAGAGAGGCTGCGAGTGTTTATTCAGAATGTTTCCCTATGGTTCTAAATACAACGCATGAAACTATAACTAATGCATTGCATCATCTTAGAGAGACAGGCTCTGTTTCACCACGACCCAGAACAAATAGACGAGCAAGGTGTAATGTTCGAGTCACACCGGAAGAAATGCTAGCATTCGCCCTTTTAATTCCACAATTGAGCACGGCGGAAATAAGCGAGACATGTGGTCAGCATGTCTGGCATTTGTTACATGCACATGATACGCATCCATACCATCCAACACTGGTGCAAGCATTGATGCTGGGTGACTACGCACGCCGATTTGATTAGTGAAATTTCATGCTCAACACCTTAGAGGAAAATCCGTCGTTCATTTTTGTCTGTCTGTGGACAGATGTGTCAATGATTACATGGGGTGGCATTGTGAACGTGCATAATTTGCATTACTGGCCTATGGAAACACCCCACATGACCCGCACTGTACGACACGTGTGGTATGGTATATGGGGAACCCAAATTGTTCGACCCATCTTTTACGATGGGACCTTAACGGGCGATCGTTACCTGCATCTGATAAAAAACAGGGTACGTGAATGCTATGATAATCTGCCTCTCCGACATGCATGCCGGATGTGGTTTCAACATGATGGGGCCCTCTCCGCATAAAACATCAAACGTCCGGGCGTATCTGGCCACCGAATTCGATCAACAGATCTTTGCATATGGTGGTTTGGTAGAGTGGCCACCGTGTTCGCAGGACCTGACTCCCATGGACTTCTACCTCTGGGGTTACATCAAGGCATAGATCTAGGTGCCACTTCTCTGGTTTACCTGAAGCGGCGCATCATCCTTGATTGTCGCACAGTTGATTCCGGCATTTGATGTATTCATGTTTTATAGTAGACCGTTTTCTGATATTATAATGAATTGATATTTGTTTTTCTGTTCAATTTCAATATTTCATTTTCCGCGTTGTATACGACACTAAAAATCAGCTCAAATTTTTAGATGAAATAACCCTTTTTGGTGATTTATTGCATGTATGCGTAGCTTGTGATCACGAAGCACTAACTAACATGTGCTAGATGACTCATGTTTTATCCCGAACATGTGACGCTGCGGTACTATTGTAATTTGCATAATCCCAAAATTCAAGCTCGTTATAGTTCGGCTGGTCATTTGCATTCTGCTGCCATTTATCTAGTCCTTAGTGAGTATGTTTTATTTTCCGGCGGTCGATTCTACCTATATTGACGTTTGAATGTTGTTCGACCCATAAAAGTTAGCTCAAATATTAAACGAAATAACATTCTTTGGTGATTACCCGATTTGGCGATACCAGCTAAAAGCGGTTTTGCCGTCAAGAAGGACATTGCACCCTGATTTTGTTTTCGAATTACTTTAATTCATCTTTTAACTGATCCCTCATTGAAAGACAAAATCATGTGCAAAAATCTCAAACTTTGAAATTTAATATATGTATCACTTTTTGTAGTACAGATGTCAAACTTTGTATGTTATATCTGTTACGATATGCGTAAACTTTTACTAAATATTAGGATGTATCGATTTTTAACTTTTTTTTTTATTTCCAAATTCCAAGTTGATAAAAAGTTGCTACTAGACACCACAACTTACCACAAAAAATTTTGGATTTTAAAAAAAAATGTTTAGGTCTCCCGCACAAGGCCTAAAGTTTAGAAATTTTACTTAAAAAGTAAATTTTTACAAAAATTAAAAAAAAAAACCTAAAACACTTTTTTTTCTAAATTGCAAGTTAAAATTCCACTAACAATAAGCACAAAAAACGATAGAAAATGTATTTCAAAAACTTAGCACAACATTTAGGTCTCCCGCACATGGCCTTAAAGTCGTAAATTTCAGCCAATTTTTTAACATTTTTTAGTGCTTTGATATTTGTGTTGTTGCTGGTTTAAAAATTAAATGTAACTAAAGCCTCGTTAGGCTTGATTGGAATTGTTGAAATAAGTGAAATAATAAATCACATTTCAATACGTCAAGCGTCAACTTGAAGCGATGGGGTGGGGGAAGGCCAGACTGTCGCGCCGCGGTGAAGCGACACCTATGAATCACCGCGCAGACTTGTCAGTAGTCGTCTGCCCACGAGCGAGCATTACGGTTGTGTTTTAGTGAGATAGTCTTGTTTTAAGAATCAATTGAGTGAGTGTTGTTGTTGTTCATTATGAGTAAAAAACCGCATCTAACTAGACAAACTACCGACAGGCCGGTTATCGGGCAGCCTATTGATGTGTGAGTTTAATGTTCTGCCAACCAAGATGGATGTTTTGAAGTATTTTGAGTGGGTACGCATTGAAATGAAACAAGAGGGAATACATCAGCCTGCAAAGAAGGTAATTGCGTTAAGAGTTGCTTTAAAACTTGAGGAAATATGGAAAAGAGCTTCAATTCCTGTTTGTGGCACCAAAAACACAATATTTATGGTTTTAAAACTGCATGGGTAGCTTGAGAAAATTAAAAAGTGTTCAGGGCCTAAAAGGAAGTATCCTAACTCCTACAAAGATGCAGTAACTAGCTTTCAGTCAAAAACTGAAACTGCATTGTTTGATATTTGTACTTGCAAATGTGACCTCAGCAATTCTTTTTGCTCTATTGACAAAAAAGTCCCGGCACTAGAACACGAGTTTTTGCTCGACCAACGTGGTCCTAGATTGATGTCAATTGCAGAGTGTGACAAAAACGAGACTAAAAAGCTTAAAAAGTGATTAGAAAGAAAATCCAGGTCACAAGCTTTAATGCAGGTAGTTGTAAAAAAGACTGAGGATGAAAACTTAAAATCTGTTGATAACATTGATTTTGATGATAGTACAGATGATTCAATGTCTGACACATCATGTCAAGATAGTGATTTTGAAATAAATGTACTTGATACGAGTCAAAAAAGTGTTTCAAGTGTAGAAGTAAAACAAGAACTGCCACAACGCTTGTCTTTGTTTTCACGAGCTTGTGACCGCAGGGGCATTTCTAGTAGAGCTGGAGCTCAGTTAGCTACTGCACTTTTGCGAGACTTAAATGTCGTTACTGCGGAGAACCAAGAAGCAGTAATCGACAAATCAAAAGTAGCACTTGAAAGACTTAAGTCTCGTAAAGAAGTAAGCTCAACTCGAACCTCCGATCTATTGGCCATTTACTTTGATGGTCGTAAAGATGAAACCATAACAAAAGAAATTGTAGCTGGTAAAAGTGTCCGAAAATCTTTAATGGAAGAACACATATCTATTTTTGAAGAACCTCGATCCAAGTATTTCGGTCATATAACTCCCATAAATGGAACAGGAAAGGAAATAGTTACATCACTTGTAAAGTATTGTGAAGAAAAAACTGTCCATCTTAAAAAACTAAAAGCTAATGGTTGTGATGGTACGGCAGCAAACACAGGCACTGTAAATGGAGTTATCACCTTATTTGAAAATAAAAAACAACAGCCACTGCAGGCAGTTGTGTGTCTACTACATTTGAATTAATTACCATTTAGAAAAATTATGGTTGCTCTTGATGGGCCAACTTCTGGATCAAACACATTTAGCGGGCCTATTGGTAAACAACTTCTAAGCCGCCAAAATCTTGATGTTGTCAATTTTGTTTCAATTGAAAGCGATATACCAGAAGTTGATCTTAAAGAGTTGAGCACAGACCAAAAGTATCTGTACGAAATATCCAAAGCCGTATCAACAGGCACATGTACAGAAGAGTTGGCCAGACGAAACCCCGGAAACATCTCGCACGCCAGGTGGCTTACCCTGGCAAATCGAATCCTTCGTTTGTATGTAGCCATGGATGATCCGACCCCTGAGCTGAGAAAGCTTGCAGAGTTCATAATGAAAGTCTACATACCATCATGGTTCTCAATTAAGTGCAATCCCAAAATCCCGCAGGATTCCATTATTTTTTTTAAATGATTCATTTGAGAAATTACTTGGAAGACGAGCTAAAACATGTCGTCCATGCAACGTTACAGAAAAAAGCATTCATGGCTCACCCAGAGCATATTTTAATAGCTATGTTGTTTGATGAACGAAAACATATTAGAGTCTTGGCTTATAAGAGAATCCAGTAAGCTCTTGAAACAGAAAAGAAAGAGCTAAGGATATTTAAACACCCTCAGATTAATTTTAATGCTAAAGACTATATAGATATGATTGACTGGCAAGCCACTTCAATAATCGAACCCCCTCTTGTTACCGAGATGAGCCTAGAAGAGTTACAGTTAATTGTGGAGACGGGAAAAGTGGAAGGGTTGAATTTACAATTCATTTTCACAATCAAGCTGTGGAACGAATTGTGAAAGAAGTCACAGAAGCTTCAAAGCGAGTGTGTGGGATCATCGAAAGAGATTGTTTCATTCGTGCGAGACTGGAAGACCGTAAAGTGCTACCTACGTTCGAGACTAAGAGCCAGTACAAAACCTCAGTGAAGGATTAAAATGGAAGTAAGTGTTTTTTGTACTTCTTTGATTTTTAATGTTTTTAAATAACATCTTTATCTTACTGTCTTCCATATAATATTTGAAATTCATTGGGGATCATTTCTATAATTTTGTAAAAATCTGTAGGCCTACGTAAATACTGTATATAACTTTCGTTTCAGGTTTTGAAGACAAGATGAAAGGACGAATATTTAAAACAAGTCAGTTAATTTGAAATAGAACAAAAAAACTGCGCTCATGTTCTATGAAAATACATCAGCAACATTTTGTACTTATATACTACATTTTATTTCACGTTATAATATTTTATACATTTGTAATAAACAATAGTAATCACAAATAACGATAGAGTTTATTTCAACACCTTTATCAAACAATTTACATCGTTAAACTATCTTTTTTAAGGTATACAACATTTATATATTATTTATGTAGTATGTATATATATATATATATATATTGTGTTAATTTATGCCTCCTGTAACAAAAATACACTTGAGTCTGGTGTTTTTAACGAAAAAAAATTGCTTCATTTACACTAAAAATTACAAAAGTTTCGTCAAAATTAACAAACTTTATGTCTTGTGCGGGAGACCTAAATGTTGTGCTAAGTTTTTGAAATACATTTTCTATCGTTTTTCATGCTTATTATTAGTGGAATTTTAACTTGCAATTTAAAAAAGTGTTTTAGGTTTTTTTTAAATTTTGTAAAAATTTACTTTTTAAGTAAAATTTCTAAACGTTAGGCCTTGTGCGGGAGACCTAAACATTTTTTTTAAAAATCCAAAATTTTTTATGGTAAGTTGTGGTGTCTTGTAGCAACTTTTTATCAACTTGGAGTTTGAAAACAAAAAAAAAAGTTAAAAATCGATACACCCTACTAAATATGACTATAGGCACAGAGGGACCATATAAAAAGATGATTTCGTAATTTTTATAAAATTCATTTTTTACTTTAAATAAAGCCACAACATGAATATTTACCGCATTTGAAACGTGTTTGTAATTGGAACTATGTGTCTACGTCCAACGGTTGAGAAAATAGAGGTCGGTGATAGATAACATATTGCATACTGTATAAATCTGAAAAATAAAATAACCTTTCTGATAATAGAAAAATACTTATTTGCCTAGAAGCCAAACATGGTATGATTTTTTGCAAACATATTTCTTTATTCATTTTAGAATTAATATTTTTTCTTCCTTGAAGCTCAAAATTTTATTTTATATCGACAAATCTTTACACAGATTTTTATACACATACATATTTAGAGATAATGTTATAATATATGTCTGTGTTTTATCTACAGTCTATATTTGGAAGAGACATTAGATTTCCTTTGTGTAATTTTATTTTCTTTTGAACATTCCATTTTCGATTTTTTTAAACATTTTTCTTAGATAATATTTCTGAAAATGATATTGCAAATTGTTCTATATACCTGAAACGATGTATATGTTTATTTATTTTTTAACCACAAACGTGAAACATGATTAAATAACATTTTAGTAAAACTTATAATGAGGGATGATTGTACATGGAGACATTTTACAGTGGTGGCTAAAATTGTGGACACTTTTGGGTACCTTTCATTACAAAAAGTGAAAAACTACCTATTTCAGCCGTCCAAAGAAAGACACTTCAGAAAACTTTTCAATATTTTCGCCGATCATGACCCTCAGATACCAAAACCACCATCCGTTGAAATGTTGACTTATATATATATAATGTTTTTTATCTATATTAGGGGGCTCTGCCCCCTGCAAGCTACGCTCGCCAACCACCGTTCAGACACCGCAAAATCTAAAAAAACGCTAATCTGATGGGTTTTAAAAATATTAGAGAAGATTTAATTATACTGAAAAAAGCTGTGCAGATCTCCCTGTAAACGGGTTTCCATTCAATTCCCTTTGATTGCAAAAATATAAGGGCGAATCAGTTGCCATTAAGACATCAAATGGTTGTTTTCGTTTTTGTTTAAAGAGGATCAGTTAAAGATTTGAAAAGATGCTAAAATAAAATAAATTAAGTATACAGAGTCTTTGTCTCCTGGTATTTTAAAACAATCTCTATAAAAATAGCCTAAGTCATGTGACTATCATCAACAATTCCTGGTGGACCACATCGCTTTTTATACTCTAGGTGCCATTTTGGTACTTTAATGTTAGCCAGGCACAGGTGATAAGTCGCCAAATGTTATTCTATCGCCATTATTTCCTCTATATTATAATAGTTCAAGTCATCAACTGCCATAAACAAATACGGTCTGATTCTTTGCCGTTCATATGAAAGTTTGGCACAGATGTCATATACGTCCCATATTGGCGCGATTTTTTAACGACGCCAATTTGGGGAACGCATCAACAGCATAAACAACAACATCCGGCTTACCATATCGAGCAAAATAACCATATTTTGGCGCCTGTTAAGTGCCCGTTCCGTATATGACATTGGCGTCAGAAAAAAATCGCGCCAGTATGAGACCGTAAATTTTCCATTTTTTTTAAAAAATCAAAAATATTTTTTCGACTAAAACTACATAAAATGTGCACGGTTCCAAAGAATTCTTGGTACTGTTACGATAGCGGAATGCAAATCTCGCCAATACCTTTTTTTTCAACTCGCCAGTTAGCGTTTTTTTTTCGAGTGGTAATACTTGGCCAGGTGTCGTATATGCACAACCGGTTTGGCGTGATTTTTTTTTTTTTTTTTTTTTTTTTTTTTTTTACGAAAATTTGTCGAAAATTTCGCTTTCAAATACTTATTACATATGCATTTTTGGTCTTACTTAGTTATCCCGTCAACCAAAAATCTATCGCCAAACTGTAAGATTAAATGCCAATAATGTTTGATCGTAAACGTCACATTCACTTGACTTTAAGCAAGTTACACGTATTTTCGTCATCAAGTTATTTTTATTTCGACTTTTTATTTGTATATTTATTAATGTTATACTAATTTATTTGTTCTTTCGTTATTTAAAATACAAATTATGTCTATTTGTATAATTTTGCGAGTGTTTTGGCAATTTATATAATTTGGCGAAATTGGTCGACGGAATAACTAAGCAGTACCGTATTTTTTAAATATTTTCCATTATTTTCTAAAGGAAACATAAAAAATAATTAATAATTATAGAACAAAATAATTTATATAACTCATAAAAGAAATAAAAGTAAATAAACATTTATTATCAAATAAACAACAATAGCCGGGTTATCATGTCAACCTTATCTGAAATATGAAAAAAAAAAGTAACTGTTTGATTAAAATTTGAGGTGCCATCATTAGAAAAATATATATGTTACGGCCAAAACCCGAAATTGGCCAATTCCCGAACTGGCCGGCCAATTCGCGAACTGGCCAACAACGTTTTAAACTGACTGGCCAATTCGGGAATTGGCCGGCCAAAACCCGAACTGGCCAGATGCAATCGGCCAGTTTGCGAAGTGGCCATACAGTATCGGCCAATTCGCGAAATTGTTATATAGAAACCGATTTTTACTTTTTATGATTTTCTAACATAGTTGAAAGTATTTTTGAATTGAATTTGTCTGGCCGTATGCATGCCCGTGCTCTAACTTGGGTAAAGACTCGGATTGACTTGTAATTGTTATAATATTTAGCTTTATAAATACATTTTGGTATTACTAGTGAAGTTGTACTATTTTTGGTTAATTTGCATCAACACACAAAAATATTTCATTACAGTATCATCAATGGTTTTTTTCAGTGCATTTTAATGTTGTTACATTATCTCAATTATAATAAAATATGTATGCTTCATTAAGATGGACGACAAACTGTTATCTAAAGGGTATGAAATAAGTAGCAATTATAGTTTGTCTACAGAAACACTCAAAAGTATTCCGTTACATTGCAGTGAATGGTGAAAGATCATTTCTAGTGCACTTAATTGATGTTACGCTATTTCAAATATAATAAAATTTACATTCCTAACTCATGTAGTGAGCAATATGTTTTTTTTTAATAGAGTATTGATTAAGTAGCCATTATAGTTCGTTTATAGGACTCTCAAAAGAATTCAGATAAAGAATTATGATATATGTGAAAAAATCGTTTATAGAGTATTTTAATGATGTTACACTACTTCAAATGTAATGAAACTGTTATATATTACTAATATGCTCTACAACATTTTTCTATAGTTTATTGGTTAGGTAAAATTTGTCGTTTATTTACAGAGTCCCTCAAATAATTTGTTTATTGGATAGGACAATGAATCCAATGCATCGGTATTTGTCACGGTGGACAGAAATCTTCAGCAGATTAGAATATAACGCTCATAATAAACCCAATTTATCGAAATATATCAAACAGGCGGGAAATTGTCCAACATATCAGAATATAATCGTCACAGTATAGAACGTTCTTTCCTATCAAGTGTGCACGTCATTGCCACCTACCGGGTAGCCTTGAATCCCCACTTCGTATATTGGCCAAGGCTTCCCGGCCAGTTCGCGAATTGGCCGGCCAAAACCCGAAGTACGCTGTTCATTTCACATATTTCGGGTTTTGGCCAGGAATCTCGGCCAGTTCCCGAACTGGCCGGCCAATTCGCGAACTGGCCAAGCTCCGGGTTTTGGCCGTAACATATATAAAATTAGAAAAAAATAATATTTCGAAAACTAATTCAAATTTAAAAATTCTAATACCAGTTTTAAGATCTGCGGATCAATGCTGATTTTTGGTATTAATTTCATCGCGAAGTATTCCATATATTAGGAGAAATCGCTTTAAACATAATCAGTTGTTTAATCAGTCGATTCATATATACGTTTCATAAATTCGTTTCATATATCCGTTTCATAAATTCATTTCATTAGGATTTTATATATAGAGGTTAGATATATATAATAACCATTATATAATTACAAATCATCATCTATTTCCAATTACTATAATTAAATTATATATATATACAGGAGTTTTGTCATGCATCAACTCTCGAATTTTTGAACCGTTTTAAATAAAAATTTTCGTAATCATAGTACATACTAATGTCTCGACCGAGTTCGTTGGCCTGCTTCATCCACCATCTTGATTGAAAATGGCTCCCATTTTGTGGACACTTTTAGAAATTTTTAGGTTTCCTAACATTCTCTTTAAAATGACCTATGTTGTTAACTTACACTGTGTGACTCTTTAAAATATATTTTAATGGTTCTAACATTCTGTTTAAAAGGATACATAGGAGTTTACATTTTGTGAAACGTAACATTTTCTATAAGTATACAATATTAGAAAACATAAAGAAAATTCAAAAATTCAAATGGCCGCCATATTGAAACAAGATAGCGGATGAAGCTGGCCAACGAACTCGGTAGAGATATTAGTATGTATTATACATATTAAAATTTTCATCTAAATCGGTTAAAATATTCGAGCGTTATAGCATAACAAAATTCAGATATAAATATATATATATATATATATATACACACTGCTAAAAAAAATTAGGGGAGCAAGCAAAACAGTGAAGAGAACTGTCCAAGACAGCCATGTATTGGCATAAAATGGATAGTACACGTGTATCAATGCGCAATACAGAAAAAAAGTCCTTCCGGCCAGTGCCGGGAGGAAGAGTTAGCTTTCATATTCCTTATTTTTAAAAAGCCAACTTATATTATTCAAACACACGAAGCTCAATTTAGTGGAAACCGAATATAGGAGATTCAATACTAATTTTTATCAATACTAAATTATTATGAATGAGAATTTCCGAAAATTAGTCAGCTTTATCCAAGCTGCTTTTATTTAAAGTAACTTATATTTGACTGCCAAATTCGTCGATTGCTTAAAGTGCCTGCCATTTTAAGACAACATGGTGGATGAGGCTAACCAGTGAACTTGGTCAAGACCTTAGTAATTGCTGTGCACATGCTCACTCACATCGGAATCGATTCATACATATGAGTGCTTTCGCAGGCAAAAAATCAGATTTTTCAAAATGTCTCCCACATTAGATATTGAAATTGCTATATCTGAGCCATTTTTTAAGATAAAGACAAACAAAAAATGCTCCTGAATCCTTATATCAAGGTCAAATACTTAAGAAAGAAACCTTTTTGAATTTCTAATTTTTTTGCAACTCACTTTAAATATATATTTTTTTTAATTTAATGTCCGCCATTTTGAAACAAGATGGCTGATGAAGATGGCCAGCGAACTTGGTCGAGATATTGATGTCATGCCTTCTTACATCGAAATAGGCGAATACGTGTGTTATCGCGTGACAAATACAAGATCGTTTCAAAATGTTAGCCATGCTAGAAATTCAAAGTGCGATAATTCAACAATTTTTTAAGATATAAACAAAAAAAATTTTTTTTCAGAAACAAAAACTGCTCCGGAATCTTTGTATCAGGCCAAACACATAAAAAAAATCTTTTTAATTTTCCAATTTTTTAATACCTCACTTTAAATTTTAAATTTAATTTTTTTTAAATGGCAACCCTTTTGAAACAAGATGGCAAATGAAGCTGGCCGACGAACTTGGTCAAGATATTGGTATGTACTATGTACAGACCAAGTTACGTCCAAATCGGTTCATAAATACGTCTGATATCGCGTGACAAAAATCAGGTAGTTTTAAAATGTCAGCCACAATAGAAATTCAAAATGCTATAACTCAGCCATTTTTTTAGATATAGACGAAACAAAAACTGTTCCGGAATCTTTGTATTAAGGTCAAACACATACGAAAGAAATATTTTTCATTTTCCAATTTTTTGGTATCTTATTTTAAATTTTTTAAATGGCCGCCATTTTGGAACAAGATGACGGATGAAGCTGGACAACGAACTCGGTCGAGATATTTGTATGTACTACGTACACACCAAGGTACATCCAAATCGGTTCATAAATACTCCCGTTATTACGTGACAAAAATCAGGACGTTTCAAAATGTCAGCCACGCTAGAAATTCAAAAATGCTATAACTCAGCCATTTTTTAAGATATAGACGAAACAAAAACTGCTCCCAAATCTTTTTATCAAGGTCAAACACATAAGAAAAAAATATGTTTTCAATTTTCAATTTTTTGGTACCACATTTCAAATTTAAAATTTTCTTAAAAATTTAAATGGCCGCCATTTTTAAACAAGATGGCGGATGAAGTTGGCCAACGAACTCGGTCGAGACATTGGTATGTACTATGTATAAACGAAGTTACATCCAAATCGGTTCAAAATACGCCTTTTATCACGTGACAAATTTCAGGACGTTTCAAACTGTCAGTCACGCTAGAAATTCAAAATGCTATAACTCAGCCATTTTTTAAGCTATAGACGAAACAAAAACTGCAAAGGTCAAATACACAAGAAAAAAATATTTTTCCATTTTCAATTTTTTGGTACCACATTTCAAATTTTAATTCTTTTAAAAAAATTTAAATGGCCGCCATTTTCAAACAAAAGGGCGGATGAAGCTGGACAACGAACTCGGTCGAGACATTGGTATGTACTATGTACACACCGAATTGTAAAGACGGTTTAGGGCAACAATTTGTTTTCATGTAAATGATATAAAAAAAAAGTATTATTTAGAAATGATGCAAGATTTTTAATATAGCGTATGGTCTCTTCGAACAGCTAAGATTGCTGCACACCTGTTTTCCATTTATGCGATGAGACTTTATGCGATAAGACTTTAGGGAATACTCTTCCACTGCTCAAGAATTGCAATCTTTATGTCCCGGGCAGTAAAAGGAGGCCTCGATTGCGCAGCAATGCGTCGTCTGAGTATGTCCCAAACATGCTCCATCGGATTTAGTTCAGGAGAGCATGCTGGTCATTCCATACGCTGTATTATTTTAGCTACAAGCATGTTTTTCACAAGACGAATTGTATGAAGTCTGTCATTATCATGCATGGAAAAAAGAAATCACTAATTTCTGCAACATAATATACGACATGAGGTCTCGGTATCTTATCTGTATAACTTCGGATCGTCAAAGTGCCATACCGAATGATGCAGGCCCGTACGTCCACCAATGCTGATTCCAGCCAATAGCATCAACCCACCTCGTCTGTAATGTGATCTTTCACGAACGAATGTAGGATTATTTTGAGTGCCTCTTTCTCTCCATGCCAAATCACATTAGATGTAACATCCAGGCTGAATCGGAACTCGTCTGTAAACAGAGTTTGATTCTAACAACGTTGCCTCCAAACTCGATGTTCAGTTCCCCACCTTCTTTGGGCCACACAGTGGCTTGAGGTCAACGGAATAGAGACTGTTGGCTTACGTGCATAAAGACCACCCTGATGAAGCCTATTTCGGACTGTTTGGCTGGACACCCTTCGACATGTAGCCAAGAACAATTGTGTTGGCAGCTGAGTAGCATTGTTCGTTCCGTCTCGACGAACAGGATATATCGGCCATCAGTTTTTGTGTTAGCCCATTTTCGACCTTGCACTTGTCGATGACTACCATTCCATGTGTCTTGGAATCGATTCCACAGCTTTCATGGACACTTCTTGCGACTCCAACAGCGTCCAATTCACTTCGTTGTGTTTCTACAAATACAACTGTCCAGATAACACGCCAAGTCATGGATTGCTGTAAATCATGTTGTTGTGACATTTTCAAGCCACCTATTCTCATAACACAAGCAGAGTAATTGAATTTTGCAACTGAGGCAGTGAAACAGACATTTCTGCAAAATCCCGATTTCTGCACTAATCTCCTTTTTCTAGTTTTTGACGTCATAAACTTTAATTTTTTCATGTGAAGTTTTCTTTAATTGTTTTCAACAACACTTTAAATTATGGATGTTTTATTTTGCGTTACTTATCGCTGTAAATATTTGCATAATTTCGTTAAAACCATATGCTCCCCTAATTGTTTTGAGTAGTGTATATATATATATATAAATATATAGTTATATAAAGTGAGCATTTCAACGGATGGTGGGTTTGGAATCTGAGGGTCATGACAGGCGAAAATATAGTAAAATTTCCCGATGTGTTTTCCTTCAGGCGGCAGCAAAAGGTACCTTTCTACTTTTTGTAATGAAAGTTACCTAAAAGTGTCCAAAATTTTGGCCACCACTGTATGATTTATTACATTCGGTAAAGACAAACTACAGTACAAAATTGCTTTACTTTATTGAAGCTCGGATTACTTCAAAATCATAAAATAAAACGAATTATTTTTATCGTTTTATTTATTTTCATTAAATTTAAATATTCAGAATCTAATTGTAAATCATACACATAATACATTAAAAATTACACCTTATTAACATAATTTTGTATGAAATATCTTGGTCATGTATTTCAGCAGAGTAGATTATTTAAAAAATAATCTATAAATTACAAAATATATTACTAAATTATCTCAATAAGTGCATAACTTTCCCATTTAAAAAAATAATCGTAAAAGTAAAAAGGCAGAAATTAATATTCCGGATTTATTAGATAAAAGAAAAAGGGAAAAGCGTGATATAAGAAATTGTTTTCGAAATTATTGAAACCAAATAAAGTGTTGCGTAATATTTTATTAAAGGAATAATAGCATCGATAAAGTATCAATTTTCTCTTTCTTCAGTCTTTGGCTTGATTTCCTATAAGTATAGTGATATGGATACCAAAATAGATATTAAAATCCATGGTATTAATGGAATTTTAAATGGTTTGAAGAACTGTCTTTGCACAGTTAGTGATAACATTTTGTTGTTTTAATTATCATCTATGTGTTATAAAGTGTATATCAACTGCCGTTATAAACAAGGGCTTTAAAAAGTAAAGGCAGTATCATAGTCTGTTTTTGTATCTCACAACAAATCCTCCACACGCTAAAAAAATGTTGATTTTACAATATAATACTGGCACCTTACCTGCATATATTACACAGTAAAATGAAAAATAATAAACCGTAAAATAACCAGTAACATACCGTTAAGGAATAATATTATGGTTTAATTAGGTTAAGACTATAATACTGTTCATTTACTCTTTATTATTGTTAATTTTACGGTATAACGCTGGCAGCTGAAGTACCAATATTGTACCGTAAAATAAAAAAAATTACTTTTTGCAGTACAAGAATAGGAAACGCAGCGTGATAAAATTAACATCCAGATATCCACATAGGATCGAGGGTGTCATAAACGAGTAAGTTCTTAGAATATTAAATTTTGCATTTTTCTTTTTTTTTTTTTTTTTTTTGTAACTTTTAACAAAGTTTCTATAAAGATAAATCCATTTTTATGAAAAACCGAAAAATAAAGGTAAATAATGGGACATCGTTAGCTAGCCGAAACATTAAAAGCCCAACCGTGGAAAATTGTACGTCAAATTTGGCAAATGTGGCGCGTTCGTACTATAATTAATTTTTTTAATATTCAGATCTTGGTGAAATAGCTGTTGAAAATGTTTGAATACAAAATTTATTAAGATCATATATATTAAAGTCAGTAATACCGAAATAATATGATTCCAACTTAAATGTCCGGCGGGTTTTCCGACAGACGCTGTCAGACAAACCAAACCACGACTATAGATGTTACGTATTTATGTCATTACGAACGCACTAAAAACTAGTAATAATAGAAACACTTTCCAATAATAAATTTGTCATACAAGCCGAATGTAAATGTTTCTGCAAAAGATGAAATAGAATCTCAAATCTACAGTGCGTGATCGGTTAAGGAATTTAATCCGTTCCAAAACAGTCTTCACTAATCGAATTGTTCGTTAACCGATCATAGATTTTGTATTGATTTGTAAGAGAATTCACTTAATTCGTTCTTAAAAGCTAAATAACATATAAAAACTAATACAAATCTTCTCTTTAAAATATGGTTAATATATGTCCTTATGTAATATGGACAGGTCGTATTTTAATGGCTTTGTCCGTGTAGTGGCGTTAGTGGCGTATTAAAAAAAATGATTGACATGCCCTTTGTAAAAACTTTTACGATTACATTCATTGACCATGGACTTAAATCATATTAATTTGTAGCTTTGACCTTCCCAAAACTCCTTAGTTCTCTAAATTATCGTGTTTACTGCAGTACCTGATAAAGCTCAAGTGGAGCCAAAGCCTGTTTATAATTTGTGAACTAAATTTCAATGAAAATAATTAATTTGCAGTGAAAAATATTTCTTTAAAAAGGGACATAAAAAAATTAATGTTTCTGATCAGTTCATTCTAATTTGGGAGCCCTAAAATGTAGGACCCGCATCCTCGATAGCTCATGAATTAATTTGGCCATACATAAACAACTGTTAAAATATTAGTCGATAATGTATGCAATTAAATACAGCTCGTGAAATCTAAAACACAGCATTGTTTCTTCTTTACTTTTTTTTGTGTGGAGTTCGTTAATCGACCATCTGTGTTCATTATCCGAACATAAAAATCTCTCGCGGAAGGGTTTGTTAACCCATCTGTTTGTAAACCGAACAATTTGTTAACCGAGCGGATTGTTAACCGATCACCCACTGTATTAAGAAACATTAGCTGTGTTGGATGCTATATCTAATGTATTTAACCCTCCCATGTTGCTATGGTAAAGTAATTTTGTACACATGATCAATAGAAACATTTCCATTCACAATAATGTGATTTTTTATTTACTTCTCTCTAATTTTCGTTAAAAACATTCATAATGTTTTAATTAGTTGCTAATACTGGTTTAATACTGGAATTTTCAGATTCAGACACTTAAGTGTCTGAAATTCTTTTTCAGTCACATATGTGTCTGAATTTAAGACGTCTCTATTTGCAGTGTGTTCATTATCCGAACATAAAAATCTCTCGCGGAAGGGTTTGTTAACCCATCTGTTTGTAAACCGAACAATTTGTTAACCGAGCGGATTGTTAACCGATCACCCACTGTATTAAGAAACATTAGCTGTGTTGGATGCTATATCTAATGTATTTAACCCTCCCATGTTGCTATGGTAAAGTAATTTTGTACACATGATCAATAGAAACATTTCCATTCACAATAATGTGATTTTTTATTTACTTCTCTCTAATTTTCGTTAAAAACATTCATAATGTTTTAATTAGTTGCTAATACTGGTATATTTAACGTTTATTGCATATACTTTGAAAGTGTTAAAAATTATGTTATTTTTGCATATTGCGGTAAATTTTTTATGGAAAATTGAGACGAAAACTGATATATTCCTTTCATTACATCAAGCTTTGAAATAAAAGTTTATCAACTGATATATATTGAAGATGTTTTATTTCCGGAATCTTTATGAAATCTTCATTTTAACCTTGATTTTAATCTATATTTCTTATTTTGAGTTTAATACGTTGACCGCCGTAATGTTAGAAAAATTTCTGATACCCTGGCAAACTTCTTTTTCTTTTGAAATTAGCTGAAAGTGACACAAAAATCATAAATCATAATTTTTTTATCTATTTCATGCGGCTAAATATATATATTAAGTGCGAAACACGTGTGCACAGCAAGCATTTGGAATATATTCTTGTCGGAATTGACTTGTCGCAATGTGTACACGTGATTTGCACTTCAGCTAAGTCCAAACTTCCATACTAACGACTCAGGCGAACACTTATATGCGTTTACTTAAAGTATTTACCTATTTATACCTGTTTATCAGTTGTACTGAAATTTTGCCTAAATCAGTTTAAAACAGAGCCACAGCACACAACTTGTGAACAATCAATATGCGATTGTATTTATGTAATAAACTTTAATCCAAGAATGTCACCAATCATCAATAATGTTCTTAATTTAGGAGCATAATGATAATATAATAATGATCTCAAAAAAATAAGAATCAATGCTGTTACACTTAGTGCTGTGTGTAGTTGAAATTATGTTGTCCTAACTTACATAAAACCATTTAACCACCCCGCTCCATTTACGTTAATCTTAAGCATATTAAAGCTTAAGAATCTATGCATCTTATTTTCTTTTGTTACCTTTTATTATGAGTGCATTACATTATATGCATTACATATATATATATATATATATATATATATATACACACACTATAAAAAGCCGGCCAAAGGTGACTGGTCACTTGCGATTTTAGACATTTTGTTAAATATCTAGAAAAATGCACGAGGAATTAACCTGAAACTGCAGGTGTGTAAACAGTACGGTATAGGTCATATATTTCCGCGAAAATTTCTTCCTGAAACCCCATAGGGGACCGTCAACAACTTGAAAAATAAAGAATATCTTTTGGATAACCCTGAAAAACTAATGTAGCAAAAGCGTTCAAACTCGAGATTATTAATAAGTGGCTTATTGTAATATACTGTGTTCTTTTTTATGAGGATAGCGTGAATACTCGTAGAGAAATTAAGTTTTTTATAAAAACAGCCCCAAATTTCGCCAAGTTTTTTGCTTATAATTTGCAGAGTTCTTAATATAAAAAAAAAGTTATTTCCAGAAAATATGAGAAACAATATTGTACATAATACTCTGCAATCAAAATTAAAAAATAATAAAAATTGAATGAAAAATGAGCAGGTTTACTAAAAAATGTTTCACTGCGCATGCGCGAATGCAATCAAAATATAATGTGCATAATGTATTAGCTAAGTATATAGAGCAACTTTTGTGAAAGTCTCAAAATCATAGCTTGAAAATTCTGAAAATAATCGTCTATAGAATAAGCTCGAAATCCGTTGTTCCCCAAAACAAGCAAAAGGATCAGGGGGTGTATCCAAATATAGTAGTTCGTGCAATATTGTGTACGCTATCTTGGCACTAATGAACAGATATTTGATACAACCCATTTGTTGACGGTCCCCTATGGAGTTTCAGAAAAAATCTTCCCGGAAATATATGACCTATACTATACCGTTTACACACCTGAAGTTTCAGGTTAATTCCTCATGTATTTTTCTAGATATTTAACAAAACGTCTAAAATCGCAAGTGATCGGTCAACTTTGGCCATATAGTGTATATACTTTATTATGAGTTGCATTATATATATCTTGATAACCACAAAGAATTTCGTTTAGATATAAACAGTGTGTAAATTATGAATCCTGAAAGACAAATTATAACGCCAGCACATATAATTCACCCGCTGCAATGAAGAAATGCAGTGTGAATCGTATTTTATTCATACGACGGTCAACTTAAGTTGTCTCAGGACTCTTAAAATTGTAAAAAATGAAAAAAAGAGACCATTTTCAACATTTAATATCTTAAAATGTATCAGATTTTAAGACAAAATTTTAATTGGAATAATATATATAAGTATGTTCTTTCATTTCGTGTATTTTAAAAATTATAAGATGATGAATTAACATTTACAGGGGGCTCCAAACTGTTAGTACAGTTTATACAGACTAACATGAAACATATGTTTTGAAAATTTCATGAAAAAGTATTCATGAATTTTTGAGATTCGTGCGCGTTATGCTCAAAAACGTCACTTGGAGAAAAATGGCTTCAAAGTTTCTGAAATGACGCTTCAGCTATTGAACGTGTATAAATGTAAAAGCCATAACTTCAGTTCTAATAGGAATTTAAAGAAACAATTATATCAAAATGTTCAGAAAATATAAGAGTTTAACATCTAAAAAAAAATAAAATTTCGAAAATTTTAAAGCTTTAAGAGTCCTGAGACCCCTTAAGAATATTGTGAAAAGATATTTGATCTCAAACTCCCGAGGTCATACGTTTTATGTAAAATTCTTTTAACTCTCGATATGAATTTAAAAAATGCGACTCGAGCTAGATTACATTTCTTGCTATTTTAGCAAAAGATGAAATGTGACTAAATTATTTTATTTTTGCTACGGTTTTATAAACCCGACTTTCTTTTAGAATGATTTTGTATTAATTTCGAATTAATAATAAAAGGATAAATCCCTATTTTATTTCTGACACCTGAGAATAATTCATCTCGCAACTCGTTAAATTCTCCCACTTTCTTTAAACCATCAGAAAATTGAACTTTAAAAATTCCATTTGCCTAAAAAGAAATAAATGTACTCTTCTTATTCATCACAATGGATTTAAATAACCACAAAATGTAACAGACATTTTTTATTTCTGCCGAATTGCTGTTAATACATGTATTTCCACTCTCTTTCACAAAATTTAATGCAGGGTGTGGTTTACTGAAGCTTTTATGGGAAACGTGCATCGGTACAATTATAGAAATAGACTTGAATTGTCTGCTCGCTCTGGAAAAGCAATTTATTGTACATTTTATTTCATATCATTCCACAATGAAAAAGTAAAGTGCCTGCTAAATCTCATAAATATTCTTTTTCTTTCGGCAGAATGATGTTACCTGAAATTGCACTTAAATAGAAAGTTGATTAAAAGAAATATGTACACTTTTTTCGATGCTTAAGAATCTATACATCATACTTCATTTTTTGACATTTTATTCTTGGTTTAAACATAAGTAAATTCTGATGAGTAACTTTAAGTGGGTGGATAAGGTTAATTCGGTAATAAAAAAGCATATTTTCAAAAACATACGTACATGAAATATGTAATGCTGGTTTATTTAATTAATTTCCATATAATAATAAAACATCTGAACGATATTTTCCTAAATTGTTATTGCAAAATACTGGTAAATAATCCGTTGGCAGCAAATATCCGCAGGTGCCTCGAAAAAAAGTTGTTTTGCGGGGTACGTTATTACTCATCACTGGATTATCTGAAACAGAAAAAAATCAAAATGCGTTTATTAGGTGAGATGTTTATCAATGTAACGCTGTCGTGTTTTTTTTTTTTTTTTTTTTTTTTTTTTTTTTTTTTTTTTTTTTTTTTGCGGTTGCACTTGACAGTCAAAAACGCGATTTTCTCTGTAAAAAAAATCGGCAAACTTGTGATTGTAAAATAATAATAAGAAGAAGAAGAAAAAGAATTCGACAGCGTTACCTTTAGAAACATCTCAACTAATAACTACAAAACAACTTTTTTTCGAGGCGTCTACGGAGATTTGCTGCCAACGGATTATTTACCAGTGTTTTACAACAAGAATTTAGGAAAATATCGTTCAGATTTTGTATTATTACATAGAAATTAATTAAATAAACCAGCATTACCTGTATCACCTAAAAAAAAAAAATGAAAATATGCTTTTTCCCCACCAAATTAACCTCCCCCTCCCCTCCCCTCCATCAATTGATGAATTTTATCTCGCAAACTTTGCGAGAAATGTGACTTTGTTCTTCCAAACGTTTGCGAAATTAAGCAATTTTTACAATTATTATTTATTATTGTTCTTGTGGCTTTCCTTTTACTTACCCATTATACGTAGTAGAGGGTAAGTCTTGTAATCGTTTTGAAAATTGAAAATTTTTTTGACGGATTTATACGTTTCAGACACTGGAGATTCCGAAAAACATATTTTTAGAAAAAAAATTTGTCCGTCCGTCTGTATGTCTGTGTGTCTGTAATCGCTCTATCTCCTGAACAAATTGAGATAGAGACTTGAAATTCGGTGTGTACTTAGGGAGTAATAATGGAAAGAAGCCTATTGAATATCAGTAACCTCGATTAACCGGAACAATTTTTTCGGACTATTGAAATATTCTTTCTGATAAAAGGTATACAAAAATTTTCGAAATTGTTTATTTGAAGAGGTGAATATAAAAGACTATAAAAAAACATAAATTTTGCATCATGAATGAAATCGATTGGATAATTAGTTGCCGAGATATTTGTAATTCTATTTTTCACACTCTTCGATTTTTCATGACCCTGTATTTCATTCAAATTTCAATTCAAAGATATATTTTAATTGGAAATGAGACGCTTAATCTGACGCATTAAACTGTTAGTTAACACGATTATAATTTTTCGAGTTATAAGGATGTTTCTTTTACGCAATTCGGTACTACTCAATTATCCTGCCGACCAAAAAACTATCGCCAAACTATAAGATTAAATGCAAATAATGGCTTATCGAAAATGTCAAGCATTTAACGCCTCTCCATACCTATAATAGAGTTTACCATAGGGTGACCCTGTTCTGTCGCCAAATACCGCCAAGTTTGTCGCCAACTTGGCGGTATATCGCCAAATGTGGCGACCAAAATGAGTCGCCAAAAGTGACGGAAATTAGCGGTATCTCTAATATTTCGCCAAATTCCCATAGTCTTCCATTGTAAACCAATACTTGCTTACAGAAAATCAACAAATTGAGATATTTTAATGCATCAAAAGTAATATTAGCTTAATGGGTTATATTAATTATGGCACAGATGTCATATATGCTTCATATTGGCGCAATTGCCAATTTGGAGAAAGCTTCAAAAGCATAAACAACATAATCCGGGTTACCATATCAAGAAAAATAGCGACACTTTGGCGCCAGTTAAGTACCTGTTGCGTATATGACATTGGCGTCATAAAAAATCGCGCCGGGGTATATGACATCTGTCCTTCAATTATATTTAAGGGAGTCCAAATAAATTAAATTATGAATAAAAGTAACATGGTACAATGCTTAGCAAATATCACACGTTTTATTTTCATATTTTATATTATCTATATCCATGATGTGTAAGTATTACGGTGGCCACCAACGACTAGTTTTTAAATGTTATGTAAAATCACGCATTGTTCACAGCGTAAATTCCTTTAGAAAATACATCAAGCGCTCAGTGTTGCGAAAAATTTGAGTGCACACGCTAAAAGTTTAAATATTATTGATGATTTGAACAATTACGTATATGACTAAAAATAATTAAGTTTTAACATTTGATACTTATTATTTTGTAATAAGAAGTTTAAAAATTACTAGACATTCCCCATCGAAGTGATATAAATAAGGACGTGAGTTTTAAACTCGCCTTATTCGGAAAATCAAATTTTGAGAAATCGCGAAAAACTCCTGACTCCGTCAATTGGTTTTCATTGTAAAACACGATTATACAATACCATAAATACACGATAAAGCTAGTTTTTTTTTCATATTGTAGTGTCTTTTCGAAGCAGGCTCACCAATATAATAGATTCATAGAGAGAAGTCGATTTTTAAAATTTTAAGCAAGCTTTGAAACTCACCTCCCGAAATGAATATAGTTGAGATGAATTAGTAAAAAGCTCAACACTTACCATTAAGAAAACATCCAGTCTTTTATTGGATTATAAATTTGCTTATTTAACAGTTACTTTTTTACTTCCTTTTTTACAGTATCATGTCCAAAGGAATCTGAAAAGCATCTTCCGATTTTATTGACAGAAAACACAGAAATTTAATAAAATTGAAAATATCATCATTCGATGAGTTTATGGTTGTAGAAAAATGAAATTTGTACTATTTTACTTATCATATCAACGGTAAATAAATAATAAGTATAAATTATGGGACCCAAGAAACCTATAAAATTTAAATTTCGTATTTTAATATGCACATAACCGCATAAATAACAATTGACATATGTGAAAGTTATACTTGTTTTTTATACGGTCTGCATTTGAAAGTATATTTTCATCATCAGCTGTTTAAGAGATAATCACCATAACATCGATTTTGAATCTCTAATGAAATATATGTTAACTTAAAGTTGGAGCTGAAGAAACACACTAAGCATTTCAGTTATTCCTTCACTAATGTATTGTTTGCATTTGATTCCTGCATTTTTCCATTCAAATTTTCTTCTACAAATGAGGTAAAAATTAAGAAGTGGAAATGGAAATGCCTTTCAAGCATGGTATTTGAATAACAATTTTTTCTACAAAATATGGTTATCTAATCTGTTAATAGCTTGTAATCATTCATATGATTTGTAAAAAAATCGACCAAGAATAAGATATTGCTTAATTAAGTGAAAAGTCTACAGAAAGTCTACAGAAGTCTAGAAAAATCTACAGTACTAGTTTTGCTTTGTTGTAGGTATTGAATTTCAAATAAATAGAAATTATTTAGTTTAAATAATGATTTTAGGAAGATAATATAGAGAAATTTAAATTATCTCACTCTTTGGGTAGTTCGATTTGGGACAGTTCGATCTAATGGCTGATTCGTCATACCCAATTAATTTTTATATAATTATCAATAAATTCACGCACTTCATATTTTTTAATGTACAAACCTTGATCAAAATGATTGAATAAACATATACAGTAAAACATCTTTAAAGCAACCACGCTCCGTTCCAATAAAAATTAGTCGCCTCGAGAGGTGGTCTCTTAATAGAAGTTTAAATCTATATTTTAATTGTTGAAAATAGGGTAACAATTAATGTTACTAAAATTTATTTTTCACATTAGAAAACAATATAAAAATTTAAGTATCAAAACAAAAGTTAATTACATAAGTTAATGACTGCAGAGTTTAAAAAATGAATATGTTGATGCTTGCTTTGATTTTACGGTTTTATCTTTCATAACTTTTATTTCCAAGTCCTTTCGAAGTTCAGTAAATAAATGCAAAATTTTTTGGAAGGAACAAATAATGATGATTTCATTAATTCATCCATTTCTTTGAAAGTTTCCTAGCAGAATAGGGCAGGGTAGTTAATTGACTGTCGGTCTTAATTCGTCAGCAGCGTTATATCCATTGCCTAAAAATGCAAAAAGGAGTTTAAACACTTAAGAGTTACCGGAATAAAAAAAAAATCTAAACTTAGTTTAGAAGTTTGATGAATAATGCGCCCTCCGGTATTATTTTTCTAATAAAACCTTCTTCAAAAGACCAGGAAAAAACGGAATTTGTTTAATTTTCTTCAAAGAAATTGGTCCCTCATGTAGGGAGTTCGACTGTGATTGTCTCTGAATGGAAGTAAAATTAGTATTGAGCCTATGAAAATAAATTCCATTCCATGAAAAAAAATGATCGTTCAGGAAGGTGGTCACTTAATGGAGGTGGCCTCATAGGGAGGTTCCATTGTACTTTAATTCATATGTAAAGGAAGGATAAAGTGGCCAATGTTGGTGGCTCTTGTAGTTGAAGAATTTTTATGATACCTTTTTATTCAGTAATGTTCTAGAAAGAAGTGCCCATAGTAACTATAATAACTGTTGTTTCAATAGATATTTTACTTTTTAAAAATTATTTTAAAATGTACTCGTTACTTTAAATGAAAAATTACAAAATGGACACTTTACCCGACTAGGCTGGGCAAAGTGACTAGCATAGGTAAATGAACAAATCACATAGATTCAGGGTGTGTATTTAATCAACACAAGCCAAAGTTAAGACACATTTAGAATAAGTATTACGTTTTGTAATATTTTAAATATTAAATCGTTACAAAATAAACAGTAATAAACATCACTATGACGAATGGAGTAATGCAGAACAAGCAGATTGCACATGCCCAGAGTAAGCCTTTCTCTGAGGATGTTATTGGACCCAATTGTCTTCTTTCTTTCAAAGAAAAAACTTTTCACTAGGATTTTATTATAAACAACGAATAAAAAATCGTTTCCGGGCAAAGTAGCCATCTGGCCATTTTGTCCGCTCTCCTTGTGGCGACTTTGCCAAAATGACGCCATTACAAAAACTGTGGCCTAGAATCTAATCTACATGACTTTCAAAAACACATCATTTAAATGGTTATTTCATACTGATAAAACAACATACGAGCAGATAATTATAACACTACATATTATATAGTTATAATCAAGAAATTAAACTACTTGCAAAAATCAAATATGCAAAAAAACAATAAAGTGAGTTAAAAAATAGAATAATCTAGCCTTCCGCTTCAAAATGATATTTACCAGCTTCTCTGACAACTGTTGCGCCCGGTTCCACTATGACGGGGGCACTATATAGCGGCAAAAACTCAAACGGACACTTTGCTCTCACTGGCAAATATACCTAATTTCCCCCTATTTAAAATTAATAGTTGGATACAAAAGTTTGACTGGAAAGAATTCCGAATTTATTTAGTTTTTAAAAAACGACAACAGGAGAATAACTCATCTTTTAACTATATTTTAGAATAAAACTAGCAGGCTATGCCCGCTGCGCTGGTCAATATTTCCAAATGAACCTTGGATTAAACTAAATGGTGAATTTGAACTTGTATTTTAAACAATATGGATCTTCAGCTTGACCTTGCACAGTACTGAAAACGATGCGAACGCCATTGCGATATAATGTTATCTTAAGCGTTGGACAAAATTTAGCAATTAAGAAGTAATTGTTTTAGTTGATTATAAACAGCGCACTTATGGTCGGGTAATGAGACCGTTATGACAACAGGAATTAATACCTCTGTAACTAATCAACATATAATGAAATCGTATATACTAACACCATTCCTAAAAGTCATGCAACAGGGCCACTTGTAACAAAATATGTTCTGTAGATTTTTTTAAAAATGCTAAACTTTCATAATCAGGTTCACTTAATTTTTGAACTTTTACTGTTGCTCTATAACTAAGTACCCTTGAACAATATGTATACACTAAAACCTTTCCAAAATTATTACCTAACTAATTGTCGTAGATCCTACGAAAGTATTATAAACAATCGGAATGAAATACAAATTTCCGTTGTAAATATATAGTAGATGATGATGATGCGATTTTGTGTAATAGAATTCATAGTAAAGTTTTCGCTTCAAACAAAAACGATGCTTTGAACATTAAAGCTAATACACCAATATGTGAAGTATCCGATTACGGAAGGTTAACTTGAATTCTCATGAGCAACTACTCAAAGAAAAGTGAATATGTGGCTTTTGTGATACTTTTATGTCAGCCTGGCGCAGGTAATAAATCAATAAAGATTGTTTTCATAGCATATTCTTATTTTATAATTTTCATTTAAAACACAAACCTTTCACTCATTTAATTTAAAATGCATGCCTTATACTAATTTCATTTAAAAAACTGAAAAGATAAACAATAACAGGAAATAATGCCATAATTAAAAGCTAAAAAAATATTTTTAATTTACATACGCAAAATGTAACTACTGCTACTGGGAATTTTAAAAATGCTATCAGCGAGATGTGCGCACGGTTGTTATAAATGTACCCATTTTTTCTTCTTATCGAGGAGCAATTTATAAATCGCACAATATTATTCCAATTCCAATTTCTTTCATTGAGGAACCTATGACCGGAAAAAATGGAAAAAGACTCTTGTAGATTCTTCGGATGACGGCATCTGACGCCATAAACCGAGTTTATATATATGAAAATAATTTTTAAGTCGTTACAAACGTTGCTTTCATACTTAAATATTTTCATTGGTACTACTTGTTATCCCGTCGACCAATTTCGCCAAATTACATAAATCGCCAAACCATTCGCCAAATTATATAAATTGACATAATCTTTATTTTAAATAACGAAATAACAAATAAATTAGTATAACATTAATAAAAATACAAATAAAACGTCGAAATTAAAATCACTTGATGACGTAAACACGTGTAGTTTGTTTAAATTCAAGTGAATTTGACATTTACGATCAACCATTATTGGCATTTAATCTTATAGTTTGACGACAGATTTTTGGTCGACGGAATATCTAAGTAGTACCTTTTCCATTTTTGTTTTATAACGCTAAATTCTCAGTAATTTTTTCCCTTTTATTTTACATAAAATCACTATTTAAAAAAAAAATTAAGATGCTTGCATTTTTATTTCAAACTCATAGAGCCCTTTTCTATTTTTTAGCCAAAAGCTTTGATTTGAACTTTTTTCGTTGCTAGAGTAACGGATGTAATGATAGATATTTTGAGGTTTAGATGCCAAAGACACCGCCAAATTAGAAAAATATGAAATGTGTCATGAACTGTTGGACTTATAAAAATTTATTTGGTAGCATTCGATTCAGCATACAAAACTACATTAAAATATGCTATCATTTGACGCATAATTTTGATATTCGATTTTTTTCCCCTCCCCGTGCAAAAACCATTAGGGGTGACACTTTAGAAAATCCTTTCTTAGCATAAGTTTATGTCATAAGAAGTATTTTTATCACGATTTTCAAGATTTTAGGTTCAGTAGTTTGCGCTGTGCGTTAATTAGCCCCCTAATCCAGACTTTATTTTATATACTATATTAGATATGCGATTTTGCGGTGAATCGATGATCGAAAATTAGTCCAATATCATTTGAAATATTACATAACAGAGAAGAAAGTACGAAGAAAGACGAAGAAGAAATGACGAATTACAAAAGACTTGTATTTTTTTTTCTTCAAAATGTTGAATTTTTCCATAGTAATAACGTATTAAAACATAAATTTCCTTAAAAATTACCTTTATTTCCTAGATTTCGAATCTGTGAATTTTCCTATAAATGAAATTGGCGATATGACTTGAGAAAATCGATAATATTTGCTCAAATAAAATGGGTAATATTCGTTGATCTGAGTTCGAGTTTATAAATATCACATGCTTTCGGAATTACGGCGAAAAACATTTTAAAAAGTATGAAATTATTTTACAATATGTATGTGTGGCAGAAATTCACACTGAAATTTAAGTATTCGATTCCATTTTTAAAATATTAACTGATATCTATATAAGTTACAATTGAATATGAAAATGTACTCAAAAAAGGATCTCTTTCACCTAAAAAAACACCATTTGTGTGAACATCCTCAAGCTAATGTCACGCTTATGCATTTTTGGCTTAAAATCACATTGTTTGGCGACAAAAGAAAAATAAAAAATTGTAAAGAAACAAATAGTAATTACGCATGTGACTCACAATTACATCTGCTTGTTTCTTCTATAAGTCACGTGATGGACCAATTAGATATATAAAAAAAGAAAAGAACAGAACAGAAAGAAAATGTCGTTAAAATTTTATCTAATCAAATTTTCAGATTCGTTTCCATATCTAACGCAAGCGATAAAGAGCCAAATATTACGTGTCAAGTGTAATATTTCTTATTAAATTAATTTTTAAGCATTACAAATATTTCTTTCAGGTTTTGATTAAATGTTTCCGTTTTTTTATATTATCACTCATTAAAACGGATTTTCTTCTTCTTTTTTTCTTTTTTTTTCATTTAAATAAAATTAGTAACAGTATTTCTTTTATGTTTCGAGGTTTAATAGCCGTTTCAATTTTTTTTTATCAACGATGAATTTCGCCGAGAAATAAAATGGTAACCTTATCGCCCAAAATAACAGAATTCTCCGTCATAATTTTAAAACTAATATAGGTAGAATAATGTGTTATAGCTTAAAACCTTCCCTGAAACAATACCTATCTAACGGTATAGGTTCCGTAAAAATCCATGCAGTAGAACTCGAAATCTAGGCGTTCGGAACGAAATTTCCGTTTTTGGATTTTATATATATAATAGATAATAGAATAGATAATAGATTTTATATATATATAATAGAATAGGTAATAGATTATGTGTTATGAACTATCTCAAAGTTTAAAACAGATCGCATTGTTAGATTTCTTAATTTTAACAATATCGCGTTATGTTAGTTCCACATTCCACCACCAGGGAGCGCACTCTATTCTTAACGAAAGCGTATCTGAACGAAACTCCTTCATGCAACCTTTCCGTAGATACATGAATCGGGAGGGTGGCGGTCTTAACCAATAATTTAAGATAATTGCTGAAATTACTACGAAAAATATTTTAAAGGGGCCCTACGCGGGCCCCTAATAGAGTTAGAGGAAATCGGAAGACGGCAAAATAATCGCGGGGAAAAGTTTGCTTGGGTGCTTCGGAGCTACTTTTGGCGCGAGATCTAAGCTCTACGACCAATAGGAGCCCAGATATTTAAGGAAATATGAAGTAACAAAGTCCAAAATAATAGAATTTTCCGTACCAATTCTATAACCAATCTAGGTAGAATGATGTGTTATAGCTTAAAACCTTCCCTGGAACGATACCTATCTAACGGTATAAGTTCCGTAAAAATCCATGCGGTAGAACTCGAAATCTCGGCGTTCGGAACGAAATTTCCGTTTGGATTATATATATATAATAGATTGTAATATTATAAGAATGTCTTTCAATCATTCTCTAAGTCATTGTTGTATTTGAATTCTTGCGTTTTTGTATTCAATTTTTTTGATAGAAATTGCGTTAAAATTGAGATGAAACTGTAAAATGAAAAGCTTTCAATGTATGGCATAGAATTAAGCATATTTTCTGTTTCTAACGATAGTCTATTTTCCTTAAAGCGTTGTAATCATTCATATCATTTGTGAAAAAAAGTCTACTTTAATACGTTCATGCTGCGTGCATCACCGGTGGGTCACGCTTGACTGTCTCATATCGCTGCGTGCATCACCAGTGGGTCACACTCGACTGTTCCATAGAAGGTGTGTACTAGTCACAATCTACTATGCTATAGACGGCGTGCATTACGGGTGGGTCACACTTGAATACTCGAAAATTCAGTAGTAAAAACAATTCATTATTATAAATTTAATACATACACGACGGAAACGAGTATAAAAATATCGTTAACTAAGTGTGTGGCTTTTACCTTATAGAAATGCATTTATATCATATTATCCATAATTCTTTAGATTATAAGACATTTTATATTAAACTCATACACATGTAGTCAATAAAATCATGTCTCTAAGCAATTTCCTTACTCCTTACGAACTTTCAGACATTCACAATCAACTCTGCTTGTTATATTCGAGTTCAATTCAATAAATATGAGGGGCGTGTCATTACATACAGTGTCTGAATAACCGACAGTACCGCGCCGCCAGATGAAGTGAAATATGAATTTGAGCGCTGCCTCACAGCGAAAAACACAAATATCGGCGACGGTATTAACGTGTTAATTAACTGAAAAAAAAATCTACCGTTATATTTTTGCTTTGCTGAGTTTTGAATGAATAGAAAACGTTTAAGTTATGATTTTAGAACGAAAATATAGAAAATTTAAATTGCCTCACTGTTTGGACAGCCCTATTTTGTATATGGAATATCCAATCCCTTCCATATATGTACAGTCGTGGAAAAAAAAAAAAAAAGTAAACACCTCCTACTAACTCCTCAACAAATCATCATAGAAGAAAGTTACTGGTACCGAACGATTGGAAATAAAGTCTACTTTTAAATGATGTATATAAAATTTTCTTAGGGGGTCATCTACATATTAAAACGAATTCTAACTTCATTTTTTTCAATAGCAATACCCAATTTTAACGAGATATTTCAAATCTTCGGTTCAAACTATGCCTAGACACCAAATTTCAAGTCATTTGAATGATAAGTTTTTGAATTATAAACATTCAAAATTTACTGCTTCTAATGTTAAATTATATTTTCATATTTTTATTTATATCTCCCGAAATTATGCTCCTAATGTGCTTTTTTTTTTTTTTTTTTGTGGTAATAATACTAATATACCCAAACATAAATAAGCTGAATTTGCAATTTTTATAATTTTATGATATGAATTATGAATTTTGAAATTAATATTAGAAAAAATTATGAATTGCAACTTACAATTTTTTTGATGGATTTAGATTTATTAAGTCCTGCTTTATGGAAATTCAAAAATTTCACATTTTTCTTCCAAGTAGTTTTCAAATGATGCTTAAAAAACGGCAAAAGGATGGTTTAAGGGACCGCGTATGATGGAAGTGAGTAGACATTTTGAAATTTATTCTGCCGTACTGTAATCTAACACTCTTCATTGACTCCTTGAGTGGCGCTTAAGGTGCCTTGATCAAGGAAGCGGCTCTCTCGGTTAACAATCCAGTACAGAACTTCAATTTGGATACAGCCCTTAAAATACGCTCGTTTTATAATAATTAATTTCTCGGAAACTTATGATACGAATTGCATAAAAATTCGTTTTTAGGCTAATTGAAGGATGTAGAGTTCATTTATGCTGTCAGAATTGGGTACTGCTATTGAAAACAAACAAAGTTATGGTTCGTTTTAATATGTAGGTGGCCCTCTACGTAAATTTTATATACATAATTTAAAAGTAGACTTTATTTCCAATCGTTCGGTACCAGTAACTTTCTTCTACGATAATTTGTTGAGGAATTAGTAGGGGGTGTTTACTTTTTTTTTCCACGACTGTACCTAGCATTCTAACCACTGAGATTCTCGGAGCCATATGAAAGTTCTGATAAATAATACTGTTACTTTTCTTCAATGCCATTTTATTTAAATAATTTTATTTTTCCCATTAATTCAATATCAAATAACCGAAGAATCGTACACAATTTAATCTTATATAAAGATTTACAAATTCGTACACACTTTAAATATTTTACAAAAATCTAATTGAATGTTCAAATTTTTTCCATATATATTTAAAAATAATTGTTATATACAAATGTTTAACAGCAAAGAATTCTGAATTTATTTCTAAAGTCATTACATTTTTTTAATGACAACAAATGAAAAACTAACCATTTTAACTAACCATTTCAACTAAACTAATTCGTTTAAAAACGATTTTTTTTTTTTATTTGCTGCTTCATCTCTAAGTTTTTATCCAAGTTTCTGCGTAATATTTTCTACAAATTTCTTTGTCGTACAATGCAAGTAAATAGATAATCATGAAAACTGGAACCATTCTTTCAGAAAAGCACAAACGTTATACTACTTATTTTTAATTATAGTCTTAAAAATTAATAAAAATTAAACTAAAAATTATTTTTAAAAATATACATGTAAAAGTTTATTATTTATTTTTTAACCTGTGTTAAAAAGGTACATATAAATGAAAAAAAATTATTCATTGCATAATTTTTAACATAATAAAATATTTCTTTACTTACATTGCCAACAGTTTTTTTTTTTTTTGCATCTTATTCAACAATTATTCTATAATTTTATTATTCTATTTATTCTATATATATTCTATATATTTCTATTATTCTACAAGTATAATTCTATAATTTAATTATTCTATATTTTCTGATTATCTACTAACTTCCATAACACAATAATGGAACTTCCTAAAAAACAAAGAAGTATTTATTTTTAAACGAGGTTTTTTTTTTTTTTACAGCATAATTTTTAATTAAAATTTTACTACAAAGTTTCGTTTATTGTCATTTCTTCATAAACTGTTGCGATTAAAAAAAAAAATCATAATTGAATGCAGTTTTATACATTTTACATTTCTATCCATTTATAAAATTTAAAGTTATATTAAAAGTATGGTGTTGTTTAGTACTTTCGGCAAAGGTTGTATATTTCATAGACATATATTTTAATGTACTGTTGTTCAAAACATCCTAAATTCATTGTTTTCTGTTTGAATTCACACGTTTCGCCATTCAATTTATCTGCAAGAAAGGGTGTTAAAATTTCAAAATTATTAACTGTAAACAATGCTTTGACCCAATGTGTAAGCATTGTTTCTGTGGAAAATGAAATGTTTGCTAGGTGCGTGTCTGGCTTCCCTTATCTTTTGTGCAGACCGTGATTATCAATCCTTGTAAGAGCTTCAAATCATTCATATCATTTGTTAAAGAATGAAGCCATAGAGGCATAAGACACCAGTTGTTTCATTAATTCAAGAAACCTTGCTATGGTTCTAGTTGTGCTTTGTTGTAAGCATGGAGATTTAAATAAAATGAAACTTTTGTGATTTAATAAGGTGTTTACAAAGATTATTAAATTTGTATTCACTTCCTTTGAAAGAAAAATATAATTTGAATAATAAAGAATGCCTGAAGGTTTTTAATTTATTTTATACAGAATGCGACGGAACCTTTACGTATGAAAAATTTTATTGAAAGAATATTAGATTATATTGGAAATCATATATGTAAGGAATTGCTAGTTTAAATTGAATGCAATTAATTCATGGAAATAAAATTAGAAATACAATATCATTTTTCAGACAATCGAATATAATATCCAAAAACAAAATGTTTGTAAAATATACGACACTTGTACATATGTTAGTTTTTTTTAAAGATGTATTTTAAAAAGAGATATACTTTTTATAATTATTTGTATTTTTTAAGAATTAAATTCGAAAAAGTCCTTCCGGCCAGTGCCGGGAGGAAGAGGTAGCTTTTATAATCCTTATTTAAAAAAAGCCAACTTATATCATGCAAACACACGAAGCTCAATTTAGTGGAAACCGAATATAGGAGATTCAATACTAATTTTTATCAATATAATGAATGAGAATTTCGCGAAATTAGTCAGCTTTATCCAAGCTGCTTTTCTTTAAAGTAACTTATATTTGGCTGCCAAATTCGGCAATTTCTTAAAGTGCCTGTCATTTTAAGACAACATGGTGGATGAGGCTAAGCAGTGAACTTGGTCGAGACCTTAGTAATTGCTGTGCGCATGCTCACTCACTTCGGAATCGGTTAATATATAGGAGTGCTGTCGCATGCAAAAAATCAGATTTTTCAAAATGTCACTCACAATAGAAATTGAAACTGCTATATCTGAGCCATTTTTTAAGGTAAAGGCAAACAAAAAATGCTCCTGAATCCTTATATCAAGGTCAAATACTTAAGAAAGAAACCTTTTTCAATTTCTAATTTTTTGCACCTCACTTTAAATATATATATATTTTTTAATTTAATGGTCGCCATTTTGAAACAAGATGGCTGATGAATCTGGCCAGCGAACTTGGTCGAGGTGTTGATGTATACTATCCACATGCCTTCTTACATCGAAATAGGCGAATACGTGTGTTATCGCGTGACAAACACAAGATCGTTTCAAAATGTTAGCCATGCTAGAAATTCAAAGTGCTATAAATCAACATTTTTTTAAGATATAAACAAAAGAACAAATTCTCAGAAACAAAAACTGCTCCGGAATCTTTGTATCAAGGCCAAACACATAAAAAAATCTTTTTCATTTTCCAATTGTTTAATACCTCATTTTGAATTTTAAATTTAATTTTTTTAAATGGCAACCCTTTTGAAACAAGATGGGGAATGAAGCTGGCCAACGAACTCGGTCGAGACATTGGTATGTACTGTGTACAGACCAAGTTACATCCAAATAGGTTCATAATTACGCCTGTTATCGCGTGACAAAAATCAGGTCGTTTTAAAATGTCAGCCACAAGAGAAATTCAAAATGCTATTACTCAGCCATTTTTTTTTAGATATAGACGAAAGAAAAACTGTTCCGGAATCTTTGTATTAAGGTCAAACACATACAAAAAAATCTTTTTCACTTTCCAATTTTTTGGTATCTCATTTAATTTTTTTTATTTTTTAAATGTCCGCCATTTTGAAACAAGATGGCGGATGAAGCCGGCCAACGAACTCGGTCGAGATATTTGTATGTACTATGTACACACCAAGGTACATCCAAGTCGGTTCATAAATACGCCTGTTATTACGTGAGAAATATCAGGACGTTTCAAAATGTCAGCCACGCTAGAAATTCAAAATGCTATAACTCAGCCATTTTTTAAGATATAGGCGAAACAAAAACTGCTCCGGAATCTTTGTATAAAGGTCAAATACATAAGAAAAAATGTTTTTCCATTTTTAATTTTTTGGTACCACATTTCAAGTTTTAAAATTTTTTAAAAATTTTAAATGGCCGCCATTTTGAAACAAAACGGCGGATGAAGCTGGCCAACGAACTCGGTCGAGAGATTTGTATGTACTATGTACACACTGAATTACATCCAAATCGGTTCATAAATACGCCTTTTATCGCGTGACAAAATTCAGGACGTTTCAAAATGTCAGCCACACTATAAATTCAAAATGCTATAACTCAGCCATTTTTTAAGATATAGACGAAACAAAAACTGCTCCGGAATCTTTGTATAAAGGTCAAATACATAAGAAAAAAATATTTTTCCATTTTTAATTTTTTGGTACCACATTTCAAGTTTTAATATTTTTTAAAAATTTTAAATGGCCGCCATTTTGAAACAAAACGGCGGATGAAGCTGGCCAACGAACTCGGTCGAGAGATTGGTATGTACTATGTACACACTGAATTACATCCAAATCGGTTCATAAATACGCCTTTTATCGCGTGACAAAATTCAGGACGTTTCAAAATGTCAGCCACGCTAGAAATTCAAAATGCTATAACTCAGCCATTTTTTAAGATATAGACGAAACAAAAACTGCTCCGGAATCTTTGTATAAAGGTCAAATACATAAGAAAAAAATATTTTTCCATTTTTAATTTTTTGGTACCACATTTCAAGTTTTAAAATTTTTTAAAATTTTTAAATGGCCGCCATTTTGAAACAAAACGGCGGATGAAGCTGGCCAACGAACTCGGTCGAGACATTGGTATGTACTATGTACACACCGAATTACATCGAAATCGGTTCATAATTACGGGAGTTACAGTGTGACATAGGTCAGATATATATATATATATATAGATATATATAGATATATATATATATATATATATATATATATATATATATATCAATTTTGAACGGAGGGTGGTTTCGGGGTCTGGGGGTCATGATCGATGAAAATATACCAAAATTTTTTGAAATCGCTTTCCTCCGAACGGCTGCAATAGGTAGCTTTTTTGTAAAGAAAGCTACCTAAAAAAACATTGAAGACATCTGTTCTGTTTCTGTTAGACATATCCATATCAATTTCTAAAATGAATAAAATATTTTAGTATATTTATTTTTTTTAAAAAAAACCTTCAAGTAATTTTATCTAAATCCTAAAGTAACTATAATAAACAGACTGATTATAAAGCTAAACGTCTTAGAAGCAAAACATAACGTACGAAATTCATTTTTTAACGAATTTAACGAACGAACGTTTAACGAATTTTTAGTTTTTAACGAATGAAAAGAGTTCCTTTATTGTGATACTCGTATTATTTCATTTTTCATATGGGTTAGGGGACACACGTGGATTGAGAGTAACGAGAAGGCGGACTCACTGGCAAAACAGGCAACTCAAGGCATAATAGTAACAAGAAAAATTTTCACCTTCCGCATTTCTACTTAAAAATATAAACAAAATTGAAATATTTAGAAAAATGACAACAGGCATGGAACATGGAAGAGACCGGAAGTAGCATATACAGTGGTGGCCAAAATTGTGGACACTTTTAAGTAGTTTTCATTACAAAAAGTAAAAAGCTACCTATTGCAGCCATCCGAAGCACAACACTTCAGGATATTTCGCTATATTTTCACTGATCATGACCCCCAGATCCCAAAATCACCCTCCGTTGAAATGTTGATTTATATATATATATATATATATATATATATATATATATACTCATGCTGTAACTCTCAAATTTTTTAATCGATTTGGATGAAATTTTTCATATGCATAGTACATAACAATGCCTCGACTGAGTTCGTTGGCCAGCTTCAAACACCATTTTGTTTCGAAATGCCGGCCATTTGAATTTTGTGGACACTTTTGGAAATTTTTAGGTTTCCTAACTTTCTATTTAAAATTACCTATGTTGTTAACTTACAACGTGTGACTCTTTAAGATATCTTTTAATGGTTCTAACATTCTGTTTAAAATGATACATAACATTTGCATTTTGTGAAACGTAACATTTTTTTATAAGTATACAAAGTTAGGAAACATTAAAAAAATCAAAAATTCAAATGGCCACCATTTTGAAACAAGATGGCGAATGAAGCTAGCCAATGAACTCGCTCGAGACATTCGTAAGTACTATGCATATGAAAAAATTCATCAAAACCGGTTCAAAAATTCTAGAGTTACAGCATGACAAATTTCAGATATAAATATATATATATGGATATATATATATATATATATATGCATAGTATATATGTAAGTCAGGATTTCAACAGAGTGTGGTTTTGGTATCTGGGGGTCATGATCGGCGGAAATATAGCAAAATTTCTCGAAATGTTTGCCTTCTCATGGCTGCAATATGTAGCTTTTTACTTTTTGTAATAAAAGCCACCTAAAAATGTCCTCAATGTTGGTCACCAATGTAGATTATGCCCGAAAGTTAAAGAGAATATATTATTACCACACAGAAACTTTTATCTACATGCAAAGTGTCATGGACTTTTCCAACACTACCGCTATCTCTTTAATAAAGCACCATCCTCTTATTGCACTTGAGAGAAAAGAGGCGCATCACTCCACTTTATACTGGATTGCCCATTAACGGCGATATTTCATATAAGGTAATCAGCACAACTCAATTTTTCAAAATGGTTCGTGGGGAAACAAAACTGGTTCGTTTCAAACTGGTTCGTTAGGACTGTGTCCTAAATTCATCACACATATGTAAAAAAAATCATCGAGTTCATCTCCTTCAAGGAAATCAACCAACGGATATTTTAGATGCTACCAGCGCATCTGATGGATGCTGTGTATTAACTCAGTAATCCCATTAGCCTAAATGCAGGTAATAGAAACTTAACGTTGTTAGTTTTCTCTCTCAATAATCAGATTTTAAGAGTCAAATCGACGTCCAAATGTAAAGTAGACATTTAAATAACTGCATAGACTATGTGTACATAATTCCTGAAAGTTCAAGAACCCACGTAGTTTACAAACTGACTTAAACTGACTGAAAATAGAAATAGAACAGTATTTCAACTGCTTAGAATCATTGGAAAAATTAATCCCGAAATTACTCTGCTGTTTAATTTGTTATTTTTTATTATTGTATTTTGTTAATGTTCATTGCTGTTTTAGTATTGCATCCGTATTCTGTGCCTTCTACAAGTATTGATAACTGAGGGTTTCAGTCTAGTAAAATCAATAATCAGTATAGCTTGTAAATAATTATTAAATGTTCAGTATCATGTTCCTACTTTCAAATCATAATAGCAGTAGCTTTTTAATTTGAATGTTTGGTATCAGTTGTCTAGTGTTAGCATTGTAAGAGTAAATTTGTTAGAGCAAAGCATTATGTATTCAATTAAAATCCTACAATGTTGTATAAATATAAAATTAGAACCTTAGATAAATTTAATAATGGAACCATAGGAAAACTTAAGAAAAGTAAGAAAATTTAAGAAGGGATAGAAAATTTAAGAAAAGTAATAAATACTTTTTTTGTAGTGTTTTTTATTGTCTAAATAAGTTAAATTATTTTCTTTAAAATTCAATTCATTAAAATAGGGAAACTGTATATATACCCAATGTAGTATATATCTTTACTTGTCTCTTGTTATTATATTATGTCTTATAAAACTATGTTTCTGGGGCTCACCCTGAAAGAATAGGGTAGCCTGTTGTGAGATTTTTGTATAAATTCTTTAAATGTTATATAAATGTAACTGGCAGCACGGAGACAAACAAGAGGAAGGCACGTCGGTGTCACTCCAGAGTTGGATCGGGCCTGCTCGGAGGTCCTCCTTTCCATAATAGAAGGTTTTTTCGGGCCTTGCGCTCGCGTTGATAGTGGATATACCCGCTGGGCGAGGCTTGTGGAACTTAAACTGTAAGGTAGGCCACCCCGCCTGGCCTGAATACTATCTTTACTTGTCTTTTCACTTACCTGTTGTTAATATTCTCTTATTTGCTAGCACATTCACATTCCTTTACGAAATCTTCTTATTTAGGTTCCTCTACCTGCCTTTACATTTCTGACATATAGTTTTGAAACGTCCTGTATATAAAGGAATAAAACACAATTCCATTCATTTAATTATTTCAGTTCAGCTGAATCATAGTCTCTGCTCTTATGGCGGAGTGAAGATTTGAAGCGTGGAAATTCATCTAATGAAATCGAACCATAGATTAAACGGTACGCCAGTTACAATCACTCTCCCTTCCGAAATAATGTTTGATATAATTGACTGCGAACTTTCAGATAAAACAAAGCTGCAATGGATGACTTTTGTAAAAGATGTACAAAGTTAAAATGTTAAAAATGGGATATTCCTACATGTCTAAACAAAAATAATAATTATTTAAAGGGGAAGAGTTCCATATTGTGTGCTGGTTTTTTTGGCGAGCTTTATTTGGCATTAAATGAATCAATGTGGTTGCGATCTTCAGCCTTTGGGGTTGCATTTTTTCTGGAATGGACTTTATTCCTATGTTTTTTGCGTAATTTTGTGCATTTAGTCTATATTTTTCGGAAAAATGTATAACTTTTGTTTTAATTTGACATATATAATAAATATAATAAATACATAAAATTACATATAAGTACATAATATTTATTTATAGGTGTATATATTATGTATGTATAAGATATATATCTATATGTAATATATATATAAAAGTATCTGTATAAACATCGTATTTTTTTTAACATGTGACATACATAACATTTGATAAATTTATATATGTTTACAAATATTTAAAGACCATGTTTTTCCGCCATCCTGAAAAAATTTATAAGATGCTAAAATTACTTTTTGGCGCCATTTTAGATTCATTCGCCAATCGCGCCAACCAGCTCACAATATGGAACTCTTCCCGTTTAAAGTAATACATATCGCCGTTATACATATACATATATATGATTATGTAATAAGGGGTATGATGAAATTCCTCAAAGCGCACATGCATGCAAACATTTAATACATTTTTTTTATTAAAAAAATGTTTTTCAATAACAACGGATGATCTGTTGGTTCTTCTTCATTATGAAAGAAAACTCATTTTTTATGAGTGAAAATCGAAATTCTTTATTGAACATGGAAGGTGGGTCTAAGCCATTTATGTATGGAATAAAATATCGCACATGTGGCCACCGCGGTTCCGCTTACATGCCATCATCCGAACATCAAAATCTTCGATGACTTTTCCCAGAATGAGCGGATCCATGGCCAAAATTTCCTCCCGGATGTTAAGCTTGAGGTCTTGGATTGTGCGGGGGCATTGGCGTACACTTTACTTTTCAGAACCCCCCCCCCCCCAAAAAAAAAAGTAATCCATTGGGTTTAAATCGCACGATATTGACGGCCAATTCACATCAGAATTTCTTGAAATTATGCGATCTGGAAATTTCTCGTTCAATAAGTTGATGGTTTGGCGAGCAGGGTGTGCCGTTGCACCGTCTTGTGATACAAATGGTATACATTATTACAAATGGCATGCATATGACAGTTCATACATGCAAGACACATGACAGCTGACACAAATAACCTGTGAAATATTCATAGTAAAAAAATACCAACAGATGGACCACTCTATACAAGTATAATTTCTGCATAATTCCATAGTGTATTCACTTGTCACACACTATATTTTTCAGAAATTTTGGAAAGCAGCTGCCATGGGAATTTTTAAATCCCCTCTTGTGTTATATGCGTAGTTATTAGAATCACAAACGCGCGTATATGAGTATGCATCTAAGTAAATAACTAAGTAAGTAAAAATGAAAAATCATGCTTAGTAGTATTATGTCGAACTAGAAAAAAAAAGTTATTTCACTTATTTATAAATATTGTTTTCTAGTTTCTTATAAGAATATCTACGAACGTATTTTTTTTAAAAGCAAGAGAAAAATCGCCATTTTACAGTAATAAGGTGTCCAATATTGATTGTATCACAAAAAGTATTTAATAAACATTTCAAATCCTTTTTAATGCTTGCAAGCGTGTATAAAAATCGTTTTGAAATTTTGTATTGTGACATTTTTAAAACTGCAACATAATTGTTCTTATTAATTTCGATCCATTTGTGTCTCTTTTAAAGATAGTATTTTTAAAACATTGGTATTTTTATAGCTTTTTCCAATGCAAAACAATTTTTAATCCATATTGGTATTTCATTTAAAGAATATCCGATGAATGAAACGCTGGCTTAGTTATTGAACCCCGAATAGCCAATATAACCTTTAGAGAACTTTCTTCTATGTTTCAGTATCCCTAAAGAAACTAAGTAACATAGTTTATTTTATGAACGATAAAATCGTTGTCAGTATTTTTCTCTAAATTCAGAAAAACATAGTTAAAATCATTATGAATTTAAACAATATAAATGAAAGCTTACGAAAAGCTACTCTGAAGTTTTTTCAAAAATGAAAAAAAAAAATATTAGGAAAATTCGTTATTCAATTTGGTACAGAAATTCGATTTGGTACCTCATATTCTTTTTTTTTTAATTAAAAATTTTATTGTTTCAGAAAATTTTCAAATATAATTGATGATAACAAATATTTCAATTTTTATTGTACTTATTGTAGCATATATTTTTCTACCCTTAAAAGTGCATTTCTTAAAACAATTACCATATTTTTATGCATTAAGGGGCTCTGCCGCCTACGAGGTACGCTCGCCAACTCCCGTTCAGACACTGCTGACTCTAAAAGTACACTAAATTCATCGGCTTTAAAAAGATTTCGGAAGATTGAATTATAATTTTAAAAACAGTTGCGATCTCCCTATTAACGGGTTTCTATTCATTTCTCTTTGATTGGGGAATTTTAAGGCCAAATCAGCTGTTGTTAAAAGATACAATGGCTGTTTTCGTCTTTGATTAATTAAAATCAGTTAAACATTTCAAAATAAGCTAATATAAAATTAATTGAGTAAACAGAGTCTTTGTCTCCCGGTATTTTTTAACAAAGCGAAAAGAAAGTTCCTTTAAATAAGACATTTTAAATGTATCGTTTTTAATCTCATGTAATTTTCACCAAATTTTCTTTCTCTTTTTAATAGTCACGTGAAAATTCTTTTGTTAGATATGAAATATTAATAATAATATTATTTTTTGTTCATTTTACGTAATAAGTGTAATGTGACGTAAAGTGACGTAATTTCTCCTGTTAAAGACTTCTAACGCATGTTAATGAATTTTTTATTTTACAATATCCTTTCTCTTTTAAAAATAGTTTTTTTGACGTAATTCTCAATAAATTCCTGCTTTTTATACGTAATTATTTAATTTTAATTTGAAGAGGTCTTTTCTGTTTATAATAGTCACGTGTAAATATTTTTTTAATTTGAAGCAAACATTATTGTTTGCGCTGTTTATACAGTTGGCAACAGTTTAAATTAATAACATTTTTTAAAAATATATAAAAAATTTCTCTCGAAATGATGAAAATTTAAAATTAAAATAGAAATAAAACCTCAAAAAATGAGTAAAATTAAAAAAATAAATACAGTCTACACACCGTGAAATTCTAACGTATAAAATGATCTAAAAATGATTAAATTCCCATGTATAGTTTTTGCTCCTATAAAACTTTTTTAATGGAACGATTTTGTCCAACGATTTTAAAATTTGACAGTTTCGGACAAATTTATTACATTTGAAATAATATTAGTATTGTTATTTTCACGCACAGTATGTTGTTTAAATCCCCAATGATATTCTTTACTATAATTTTCATAATTTTGAAAAGATTTCTAGCGCTTTTTTTTTCATATAGTAAACATGGGTATTTTAGTATGTTTAAAAGCGTAAATGTGTAAGAAAATTCCATTGCAACAAATGAAATCTATTGATTACATTATAAAACAACCCAGTGCTGGACGAAACAAAAAAAAAATCTCTTAGTGATATACAAAATGAAAAATATTTATTAAAATATCAATTTAAATCTTTGGTAATAGGATAGATTTTATAGTACGCTAGATAAGTGCCATAGTAACTATAGTTTACCGATTTAAAGCAATGTCTTAGACATGATACAGAACCCAGTTTAACATATAATTAAACTGGATAATTATGATTGTAAAATGAGACAGAAACTTCCGATGAAAATCATAGTTGGTGTTGTATTAACAGTGAAGTATTAACATGTGTAACAACTTTTTGAAATATGAACATGTATGAAAAGGAAGAATGTTTTCGGATTGACACCATAGATATATTAAAAATAACTAGATTAACCACTCAGTGTTGTTCCCCCATTCCTTCTTGATTCTGTTGCGGTTCGGTGGCAACAACCATTAGAGTGGCAGAAAAAGGGTGGAACTTGTGATACTATAGTAGCAATACATAATGGATATCCGAGTATTGCGATGTTTTCATTCTGTATGTTTTAAATAAATATATGCATATGATTGCTTAGAATTGTCTAGAAAGACAGTGAAATACCCTATATGGATGTTTACATCCATATTTGTAATTTGTTAGATACTTTTTAAACTAATTAGTACATCTTTGATGTAACGTTTAGTTCATTTAGTAATTTTTTTCTTTTCTAGTATTTCTGTTTTTTATTAAAATGCCGAGCGCATACCAAGTCCACATGTTATTATGAAAAGATATATCATTGTGAAAAGATATCAGTCCAAAAATTATATGAAAAAAAAAGTTATGATTTGCTTAAAAGATTTTTTTAAGAAGAATTTAATATATTTATTTTTAAGCATTTAAAGAATTTTACGTTTGTAAAAAACTTTGAAATTGTCATTTGCCAATAATTAGTTGTTAGCCCTGTTTAATCAATAAATGTTTATTAAGAATATTGACCTTGGTAAAGTAATTAATGTTTTCATCTACATTTGCTGAGTAATACATGGCTAAAAAAAAAAAAAAAAAAAAAAAAAAAATCTTAAGAATTTGTATTATATGTGCAGGTATTTATTTATTTTTATTTTTTATTAGAAAAATTCTTGCTATTTAATTCAAGTAAAGAATAAGCAAAAATTTATCACATACTTACATATTAAAAAAAATATTAACAAATATCAAATTTTAAAGAAAGTTTTGAAAGTTAAATGTTCTTTTTTAAGATTACTAAAGCAATTAACATGGAAATTTTTGCATTATTTCCGCGTTCATTTTTTTTTTTTTTTTTTTTTTTGTGTGTGTGTGTGTGTGTGTGTGTCTGTGTGTGGGGTAATTAATACCAATGATTCAAAATAACAAATAGAGTATAATAATATAAAAATATTGGAAATTCTAAAAATTTTAAACTTTTTTTTGTAGTTGGAGGAAGTAGTGTTTTGTTTTGTAGTGTAGTTCGTAGGAGAGTTTTACATTTACTTTTGCTACAACTTAAGACTGTTCTCAACTGCTCTGCTCAACAAGCGCAAAACGTTTTGACATACCGTATTTTATGGAAGAAACGCCGCGGCTTTTACGAGTTTAAAAATCAATTTTTTTCCAAGTGCGGCGTTTACGATTTTTTTAAAAATACCAAATGAGTTTCCTTAATTTAAAAATTCATAAAAATATTTAAATTCAGATTTAAATATTTTAAATAAAATTTCAGATCTTAAGATATTAAAAACGAGGCATCCTACACTGGTCAGAAAACTTTGATTACAGTTAGGTCAATGTGATGCTGTCGACAAAAGTAGCGTTCCGATGGATGTAGCGTTTACAACGGGTGCGGCGATTACGATATTTTTAAGCTTATTCAGGCCAATTTGAGGAGTGCGGCGTTTACGACGGGTGCGGCGTTTTTTCCATAATATACGGTATTTACAAGCTCATTTTTAAATGGAAAGATATAAAATTGGAAGGCCTGACTATGCAAACGATTTGGAATCGAATTGCGTTTCCCATTTTTTTTTATAAAGAAATTACCATAAGCAATTATATCATCACGTGACAAAGACTTTTTTTTTACCCTTCCCTGAGTGGTTATTCTTCTTTCGCGTGGAAATTTTGTTCAAATAGCCCACTTTGACAATATTTTCTGAAAGATCTATTGTGTTTGCAAGAAATCGAAAAAAAAAAAACAGTTCTGTTACATAGTTTCTGAACAACAACACCTGCCAATTTCATGCACTTCCGAACAGAAATGAATTAAAACTTATGTCATAAAGTTGCTCTTTTGGATTTGGGAATAGCCTTAAAAAAATCTTTTTTTGAGGAGGGGGGGGGGGGGGTAATGTATTCACTTTTGATACAACTTAACAATATGGGTAATAATAATAAATATTTTAAGTTCTATGGGCGATGAAAATTTTATATGATTATTTGTTGTCATTGCAAAGAAACGAATGTGCAGGGGAAAAAAAAATCTAAGAGCAGCGTTCTTTTTTTTTTGGGGGGGGGGGGTCGGGGGGGATAAGTTATATATTTACTTTTGTTACTACTTAACAATTAGGGCTGAAAAAACAAATTAAATATTTTAAGTTTTGTGGGTCTGGAAAAGTTTGATTATTTATTGCAATTGCAAAGAAACGAATGGACAGAAAAAAGAAAAAAAAATATTTATCGAAGAGTTTTAACTACGCTCTTTTCTTTTGGAGGGGGGGGGGGACTGGTGAGGTCAAATATATATAAATTATATATTTTGCTACATCTTAAGAATTGGGCCACAACAATAAGAAAAATAAATGAAATGTTTTAAGTTTTGTGGGTAAGAAACATTTTATATTATTTAGTTTTATCGCAAAGGAATTGATGGATAAAAAAAATCGAAATTTTTAAAATGTGTGTGTGGGGGGCGGGGGGGGGGGGGGGTAGAAGAAAACAGAAATTTTCGAGGGGTGGGAAGGGGAATATATTGAAGGTGGATTTGGTTGAAGGTGGAACCGTCCATTTGCCACCCTAGTGGAGTAGTTTCGTTCGCGCGCGCAGAATCAACTTTTCTCCCCGTATGCGTAATCTAGTTATTTTACTAGATCTATGATTGACACATGCGACTAGTTATATTTCTTTCCGTTGTTAATATGATAAAAAAAATTTAGAATGTTTGGAAATTGCAAGGTTATTTTGAGAATTTTTACGGTGGGAGACATTGCAGCCTATCGGTTATATTTGAAACTAAATCTATAAAACGTAGTTACATACTTTGCCCTCAAAAAAGACTAATTTCAATCGCTGTCTTTACTTTTATTGAATGTTAAATCTGCCAGTCATTATTATTCCACAGCGTTTAAATAACTTTAAAATCTATAAATGGCGTATTTTTAAAAAAATTGACAGCGTTCTAAAGAATCATAGTATAAAAATGATTTGTGTTTTGGAAAGATTATCTTTTAAATTGAGAGTTTGAAACAAATCGTCCAATTAATGAAATAATAATTAATATCTAAGGCTGTAATTGAGCAACCGGAATAATTCTACATCTGAATGCATAAAAATTAAATCTATAAATTTAATATTTTTAAATTTTATATTCGTTCGAAAATGTCCATTGTTGAAAGGTGTCAATAATGAGCTCGAAGCTGCTGCGGTCGTTCAGTAGCTTCAGAGCCCCGGGCCCAACCTTCCCGCTTTTCGATGTCTTTGATTTAATGAATTTTACTTTTTAATTTGTCCTGTTTCAAGTTTCCGATTTTTTCTTCCGTATGTCGTGTCATAAAATAAATTAGTCACGTTTCTATCATTCAGGAATTAAATGTTTTTGTTAACATTAAAAGTAAGATAAGAACGATGGCAATAATATAAAAGAAAAACTTGTGAATTTGTAACTTATTTGTAGACTTTCTACACAGTTGAAAAGTGTTTATGACTTCTGTTTTTGTGTCCGTCTGTCCGAGCTCTAGCTCTAATAAATATACTCGGATCGCCCTGAATATTTTGTGTGTTACTGGTGCTTACTATAGCACAATTGGTATTGAAAATAAAGTGTGTAGCATTCATATTTCATTCACAGGGGCGGTCACAATTTCTCCGTTATATAACGGTCACTAGGAACAAATCGTTTCAAGTTCATTTTCTCTATGTTAAATTAATTTGAAACAGAATGAAATTCATATGCATTTATGTAATGCGCTGAATCATGCATTCTTCAGAATATGGGGTGCAAATCGCTTACTATTCATTCTCAGGGCCAGAACAAAGAGTTTCGTTACATAATGATCTACATGGAAAAATTGTTTACAGCGTATTTTACTTCTGTTGCACTATTTCAAATATAATAAAATTAATGTACATTACTGACGCTTACTGCAAGATGCTTGTTCTATAACATGATCAGCATAGCATTTATCGGTTTTTTCACAAGCTCATGTGAGAGTTTCGGATACAGTACTGTATCCGAAGTACTGCCTATTACCTATAAAGGCTGGAAATACAGTTTCATGTATGGTATGCATGTCTAACTAAATTTTTGTTTACTATGAATTTTCAATAAATGGTATAAGTACAGGGCTACACAAAAGAATATGAAAGCATTACAGATTATCAGCTTGAATGGCTTAAGGGCGGCTTTTAATTGAGCTATGACTTTCAAATTGAGCAATATTTAGTATACTAAGTGTTTTTTGTATAATATAAATACAGTGTTATACAGGGCCTCGCAAAGGACTGGATACATGATCTTCTAAGGATCATAATGTCTGGAAGTGTGATTTGAGTAGTTTTAATCATGTTTAAACCTGAATTAAAGTTTTGCTCAATATATGGCGCCTACACTATATGTCCAAAGGTGACCGGTCACTTGCGATTTTAGACGTTTTCTCAAATATCTAGAAAAATACATGATGAATTATCTTGAAACTTCAGGTGTGTAAACAGAATAGTACAGGTCATATATTTCCGCGAACATTTTTTTCCCGAAATCTCATAAGGGACCAACAATAAATTGAAAAAGAAAGAATATTTTTTGGATAACCCTGTAAAAACTAACGTAACAAAAACTTTCAACACAGTAGATTATGATTAAGTGCCTTATTGCAATAAACTGTGTTCCTTTTTATGAGAACAGCATGTATATTCGAAGAGAAATTAAAGTTTTTATAAAAATAGTCCCAAATTTTGCCAAGTTTTTTACTAATAATTTGTAGAGTTCTTAATATAAAAAAAAACAGTTCTTTTCAGAAAATATGACAAAAAACATTGTAGACAATAACCCTGAAATCAGAATCAAAAAATATTAAAAACTGGATGAAAAAATGAGCAGGTTTACTAAAAAATGTTTCACTGCGCATGCGTGAACACAATCAAAATCTAATGTGCATAATGTATTAGCTAAGTGTATAGAGCAACTTTTGTGAAAGTCTCAAAAACATAGCTTGAAAATTCTGAAAATATTCGTTGATAGAATAAGCTCGAAATCCGTTGTTCCCAAAATGAAGCAAAAAATGAGGGGTTGTATCGATACATCCATGAATTAATGCGAATATAGCATACACAATATTGCTCGTACTACTGTATTTGGATACAGCCACTCATCTTTTTGCTTCATTTTAACAACGGATTTCGAGCTTATTCTATCAACGAATATTTTCAGAATTTTCAAGCTATGTTTTTGAGACTTTCACAAAAGTTACTCTATACACTTAGCAATACATTACATTATGCACATTATATTTTGATTGTATTTGCACATGCGCAGTGAAACATTGTTAAGTAAACCTGCTCATTTTTCATCCAGTTTTCAATATTTTTTAATTCTGATTGCAGGGTATTATGTACAATGTTGTTTGTCATATTTTCTGAAAAGATCATTTTTTCATATTAAGAACTCTACAAATTATAAGTGAAAACTTGGCAAAATTTGGGACTCTTTTTATAAAAACTTTAATTTCTCTACGAATATACATGCTATTCTCATAAAAATGAACACCGTTTATTGCAATAAGACACTTAATCATAATCTACTGTGGTGAACGCTATGCTACGTTATTTTTTACAGGGTTATACAAAAGATATTCCTTATTTTTCAATTTGTTGACGGTCTCTTATAGAATTTCGGGAAATAATCTTCACGGAAATATATGACCTGTACTATTATGTTTACACACCTGGAGTTTCAAGACAATTCTTCATGATTTGTTCCAGATATTTAAGAAAACGTCTAAAATCTCAAGTGACCGGTCACCTTTGGCATATGGTGTATAAATGATTTGATAACGTGCAGGGCTGAACAAAAGAATTTAAGTATGTTTACGTATACTGATAGAAATTACTGAAGGCGAATTTTCAACCTATTGTGAATTTTCTTACTAAGCTAAGTTTTAGCATATTAGAACACTCAAAACACGCACATTCAGCAATTTACAAGTGCGAGATCACTTTGCAGACCGAGCAGGACTGATCCGCTGCCCTCCCTCTTTTTATCGCGATTACGTAATAACAGAAGCTTACGTCACGAATAATTCTGAAAAAATAATGTTTTGCTCCGTCTGGTCAAGTGATCAGCAGGCTGAAAAACTGGATGGTTGACGTAGCTGTGACGCAAGAATCTGGACGGTGCAAAGGTTACTTGGACGTTGGACATCTTCCAACTAAGGTAATACTATGCTTAGTTGGAATTGTAAGTGCAGCGCGTCCAAGCCTGGAAATCTGATACCTAGCCGCCCAAGATGCGGACGTCCAGTGATTATGCAATCCAAGATGGCGGACATCTAACACGTTGGTCGTCTGGGGGATATAAAATCCAAGATGGCGGATGTCCAAAGTCCATCTATGATTACAAACAGCAGTTTGTTAAACTAACAAATATCTGAAAATGAAATTCTTTGTTAATTAAATAAGAAACAAACAAATTTTAAGTTTTAAAAGTGCTACCGCACGCATTTATTTAAAATAAAGGTCACAAAGATATATATAAAAACAATGTTACAATATGATTTAAATTAGATTACTATGTACAGGAATTAAACGTATTTACATATCTTTTTCTCGAGAAAAAAGCAGGCTTTGTACAAAAACTGGTATATTACCGTGCAAGCACTTGGCGCACATCTCCAAGCTCATTTAGTACGCTTCGGGCTAGGCAAGAAGTCGTCCTCGCTGTCCACATCGGCATTCGAACTTGTAACCTCAGATACAGACCAATGGGAAGAGCCAGGAACAGGAGATCTGGATCAGACGACTACATTCGGAGACTCACAGTGGACACTAGATTTAGCAGATTGTTCTTGTTGTTATTAATTGTAAGTTGTTTATAATTCTAGATTAAATATAAGGCTGCACAGAATAATTGGACTACTTTTCCGGCTATGGATAGTAATTGCTGAAATCAGGTTTTCAAATGTGTTTTAAATTTTTTATAAAATGTTTACTTAGATTTTATTTATTTATTTATTTATTTTATTTATTTATTTATTTTACATTATTAAAAAGCGAAGTTTTGGTAAAGAATTCTGGAAGTGTTGGAAATTGTTACACAATCTATGCTTGTCGCATGATTTTTCTTTCTTGTTTTTTATATGATTTAATTTTTTTGAAGGTATCTAATATTCCCTCTTTTGCTAGTAGCATAAATGTGTAGCATAAATTTCTACAACAAAACAAAATAAAATACTGGAATACAAACTATAAAAATATTTTGAAACCTCTTCACTTTGCTTTAACCATTTTTGAATATACAAATTCGTTCTAGATTGAAATTTCTTAAAGTTATATGCGCTTCACTGCTTCTAAATTTTAGATGACTTTCAAGAAAGTAGAAGAATTTGGAATATAAGTTTTGTCTACTAAAATCGTTGAAATTTTCAGTAAATAATGCATAGCCTTTTAGTATGCGGGATATCTACCTCATCTCTCCTTCAAGGATAATTCTAAATTCAAAACACAACTACTTCATATTTACTGTATTTTACGCACTGCTTTCAAAACCTGCATGTAAACATTTTCAGATAAAACATGAAGAGCAAAGAGCATGGCGAGACATATTAAATGCTGTCTGTATTTGCAATAATTATTAATATTAAATATATTACTACCCTATTGTGAAATATATAATATTTACTATACAGATTATTCTTTCTGGAAGAATAGTTTTGCAGACATGCACCAGACAATATAAACTTGAAACCAGCCATATTTCAGGAAATAAACAAGAAAATGGTCAGGATGAAAAATGCATGGGTATTTAAAAAAAATTTTAATCATCCATACAAAACATGAAGCAGTAATTTTACTTATATCTTAATAAGGCTACTATTTTTTAAGAGTTTTTACTTCCTTTAAAATATTTCTTTTACATACATCAAGCACTAGAAATGTTCAATTAACATGATAATCTGAATTTAATTACATGAATTTTTATTCATATTTCTAACAAAACGTGACACTAACAGAGTGAAAAAGTCTGGACTGGGTTCGAACCTGGGCCTTTGATTCAGCGTACCAACGCTCTGCGAACTGAGCCACCTGGAACTACACACGTAACCTGGCACCCTTTACATATACGTATATGTAAGGCTGCAACCGCAGAACGAGATAGGATAACTTCTATAACCATAATCCTGCGACAAATGTAAGTCGAAATTAATCCAGCATAGATTAATGTATATATAATAATTGAAACGATGAAATTTACTATTCCTCGAGCGTGTTTCATTGTTCCAATCATTAAATAACTTGATAATTACTGAAAATTTTGGGAAGTGTATTTACGTGTTTTTCAAATTTTATCTAATGATTGCATAAAACAGACAGATAGCCTTACTAAACAATTACAAATAAATTCATTTATGTCTTTTTTAATGTATCCACAATAGATTTTCCATAGCTACAGATTCAGAAGTATTCTTATGGGGATATAGTCTAAGATATTATGCTACTATACGAAAGTACATTGCCTAAAAAAGAACGTGCCCACAACAAATTCTCATGAAAATAGGGAAATCAGTTTATCTGGTTGCTCTAACGCTTGAAAAAAAGTACGCAGATTGCTACGTAATTTATATATGTTATTGGGGTTCACTACAGAATATTTGGCAGTGAAAATGGAGTGCATTGTTTATTGTTCATTTATAGGGATACACAAAATCTTTCTATTGTATTATAGTCTATGGAAAAAAAAATCATTTGCACTATTCAGAATATTTTTTTGAAAAGAATAGTTTTGAAGACATCCACCAGACAATACAACCTTGAACCCGGGCAAAATTTCAGAAAATAGTCATGAAAATGGTCAGGATATAAAATGTATCGGTATTTAAAAAATCATCTAAATTTCCATTAAAAAATCATAATTGTTAAAAAATAATGTGATGTTTGAGTAATTAATCCGATGAAATGACAAAAATATATCTCATGCTTAAAAGCAGAATTCAATAAATAATGGAAAAAATATTTTATTTTTATTTCTGGAATCGTTTTTCCGGGAAACTTAATATTTTGAGTAGACACTTTTCGAATAAGTATATAATATGTGAAAAGAAAACTAGTATCAGTAAATCAATCAATCTAAGGAGGCACGAAAAATTGAAAGTGCCCTGGGCACAGAAACTTGCTAGTCGGGCCCTACGTATAAGAAGCACTAAAAATGTTTAATTAATATGATAATTATTGAAAATTATGGAAGAAGTGTTTATGTATTAATTTTATCTAATGATTTAGTTAAAAAAAGAAAATTATGTGGCAAATGAGGTACGTTTGTACGATAACTAGTTTTATAAATATTCAGATTGTCGCATATTTTTATGGACTTAAATATCATTGCGTGGAGAGATATATCTACAAGAATAATATATACATCTTGCTTAAACAAGTATTTAATAACGAACACATTTTACAGCAGACGATCACAGGAAACACCATCACCGACCTGTAGGGAGACGGAGACGACTGATGCAACGCCACTCTAGCTGTCACATATATTTATGGACTTAAATATCATTGCGTGGAGAGATATATCTACAAGAATAATATATACATCTTGCTTAAACAAGTATTTAATAATGAACACATTTTACAGCAGACGATCACAGGAAACACAGATTCGGCATAGCATACAATTGCCGCTTAAGCACAAAAACATTCTATTTTTCTTTCGCGCTAGTCGCGGTTACAGTCAAATACACCACATCTCCTCCCTTCCAAAACTTCTTCTGTAGATCTAATCGCTTTGGAGGTTTCCGGACTCTAGTGGATCGGCGAACTGGTTGTGGTGTCGGAGTTGAACCCTGGGCTATGAGTGGAGCATGCTCTGGTGTAGGAATTGAGACTGGCGTTGCATCAGTCGTCTCCGTCTCCCTACAGGTCGGTGATGGTGTTGACTCAACACTGGACGTCAGAGCCTCAGCATCTTGCACAGGAATGGCAGGTTTTGCAGACTGTCGTCGGAGCTCGCATTCTTTTTCCTCTATGTCTCCTCCATCCCGTATTTGATCCACATGCCTACGCCACAATTGGCCATTTACATCCACAGTGTAATGTAGTTGCCCATCTTTACTAACGACTCTTCCAAACCTCCATCTCTTGTCTCCTTGCCGATAATTTCGTACAGCGACATTGTCGCCAATTCGGAACCCTCTATCTGAGAATTCATAAGTTCCTTTACGAACTTTTTCTTCCACTTTGCTCTTAAGATCAGGACGCAGCAGGTCGATTCTCGTCCGAATCTCTCTCTTCTACATGAGCATGGCTGGACTATGGAGTGTAGTGAGGTTCGGAGCTTTTCTGTATTGCATAAGGAACGTACTTAATTTTTGTTGTATCGTTCCGCCATAATTTTGCATAGCTCTTAAAGATTGCTTCACTGTAAATACGTATCTTTCAGCCAGCCCATTGCTAGATGGCCTAAAGGGCGCAGTGGTTCTGTGTTTAATGCCGTTATTACGCATAAACATGTCAAATTCGAACGATGTGAACTGTGGACCGTTGTCACTTACAAGCATAAGTGGCAATCCAAATCGTGCGAAACAGTCTCTTAAGCATTCAATCGTTTTGGTTGTTGTCGTGGATCTCATTGGATAAGCTTCTGTTACATTTTCAATATTTCAGATTATTAATTTATCGTCTGCATTATTCCTCTATTTAAATTTAAATATTTAAGTTCAAAAACAACTTTAAAAACGTATTAAGTAAATAAATAAAAAGCATTCTAAATAATTTATATTCCGTTAATAATCCTATAATTAATAATTATTCAAAGTAATAAATATTATAATATGCAATTAAATATAATTCTAATAGTGTACGGATCTTTTAAAATATAAACATTAAGGCATATCGTTCGTTAAAGTAACTTACAATGCTTTTCTTACAATCGCTAACTTCCGAAAATATAAATTTAAAAAGTTATTTAATATTAATTATTTTATTCCAAAACAATTTTTATTGGATGCTACTATTTATTTCTAAGCGATTGCCAAAATTTCATTAATTTTAAACCGTAATTTAGCGAGATATCCGCATTACAAAATTTAATCACTTCTGTCAGTTTTAAAAGACGCGCGATCCATTTTTTTCCCCGACGCAGTTAGACATTTTTTATCTTTCTTCCTCGCAGAAAAGGACGTCGTGACGTCACTCTATCCTCCATCTTGTTTTGGTATCACGGCGTGATATCGCCGGTACTCAGGAATGCGGGGGAATGCAACTTCGATTACGATACAAATCGTTATCGATATTTCGATTGCGATGAAAATCGCTATCGTGATGACTCAGATGTGCACGTGCCGGTCGCTGATTGGCGAATTTGAGTTCAGCGTCGGCCCAACGATCTTTTGGGGGGCCATGTGCGCTTCGTCTCTGGGACTTGTCAACAATGTAAGGAGGAGGACACACGTATGTTTGGGGCTCTAGCCCCAGACTAAAGAATTTTTCAGGAAGAAGTAGCATTACTGCATTTTGGAAGCCATTTTTTAGTTTTTGGAGCCAGACGAAGAGATGTTCTTTTCTTTTCAATTTTATGAACTGTAAGCTCTCCCATGTCAATTTTCTGTACTCCCAGCAGCTGAAACTTCATCATCAATTCTACTTTAATGTATTCATTTCTTTGAGATTATTAATAGCCCTCAAAGGATTTGCTTAATAACTGAGTGTCCTTTCCCGTTCGTAAAAACATCTGCCATGTCGTGCTGAGCTCCACCGATAATGTGCCATCATCAATTCTACAGTTACTGCTTATCGTCTTGAATCTTCAATAGTAATAAATAGAATCTCCAGTTTATCTCCGACAACTTCAGTACGGGTCTGCATCTAACCTATTGTGATGACTATTTCAACACTGTGATCCTTTGTGCCTTCATCAATTTTACAGTTATTGCTTATCGTCATAAATCTTCAATAGTAAAAAATATACAATCTCCAGTTTATCTTCAAACTCTCATCTACCAATATTCCTAAATACAGGACCTTTTAAAATTACAGGAGTCTTTAGGGGTCATAATTACCTAATTGAGCATGTTAATGAACCGCTAAATTGTGCTAAATTACATGTTAGCAAATTGATTCCGACTGGACAAACAAAGTAAGGTTTTTCTGCCATTTCTAATATTGTTTCATCCTTTATGTTCAATTTTAACTTTTATTATTATTCCAAATCATAGTATATGATCCTAACTTCATTTCAATTTTCATTTATTCATTTTTAAATTTAATTTTAAACTCAATAGTGTGACAACTTATCCGGTTTCACCCATATGATACTAAACGGTTCATGAGGTAGCTTCTTTTGAATTACTCAATGCATATGTGTCTAGCTAACTCGTTATGTTTTGAGAAGTATCTTTTAATATTCTTTACGACTTAATTCATTTACAGTATCATTCTTTAATTTAACCTTTTTTCAATAACTACCTATTTCAATATAAATCTTACTTAGTTGTCACAAGTCATATTTGACCTTTCAGTATTCTTTTATAAAGGATTGAACTTTATTTTGGCTTTTAACCTTACACTTTACTGCTGTTTGTAACTTGATGTGACATTATTTTATAATTTTAATTTAGGATCCTAATTATTAATTTTCTTTAAAGAACATCAATCTATTAAGTTTAATTAAATATTGAGACAAAAAAAAAGAAAGAACGAAATTAAATTAAATTGATTTCATAAATGTTATTTTGATAATCTCTACAATGCGCATGCCTTATGGTTCTAGAAGAGATTTAAATTCTATGTAAAAGATGGAGTTTCTGCTCTAAGCTTTTCTAAAAAAACTTTCGATTTTTTTTAAATTCTGGACCATTACACACAGAGGGTCAACTCGGCTTAGTTTGGGGTGTAAAATTTAGCACAAATTCTGCCCTTCCGACATTCCCTCACGGTATGGTCTCTGGCATAATTTGGAGAATTTTGAAAATTTGTGTGAAATTGTGTCGATGACTTCCATGTATGGTTGTCAACAGGTTGGAATTATTCCTTTTCTTTTCGACATTTGTGCAATTCTTAAGTGATGTCTTTTCTTAAATTTCAATTGCATTATATTTACACACTTATATTGTTATATTTTTAAAATGTATGTTTGTCTCACAATCACATCATTACTTCAGTAGTGTCCTGCTATATGTCATTGACTCTTGCTCAGTTCCATTGTACATAAAGTATAGCAATTTTAATCATGTGCAATAACTCATATTTTTTTTACAATGTGCAATTTCAACTCAGTTATGTATATAGTATATCTCTATCATTCGTTTGTTTATACTGCAATAAGAATTGTAATGGTGTTCACATGGATATTTACGTTTCAATTAAGTAGTAGGATTTTATTAATCTTTCACTCACCCAGAGAAGCGTTTGTATATTCTATGTATTGTTGTGTATCTGTTTCAACATATTTAGTGTTTAGTATTCAGTATTAGTTCTATATTCATTTTGTTTTGCATTTGTTTAGTGTACTGTAATTGTTTGATTTTTTTATTGGATTACTTACAGAGAAGTGCATCTCTGAAGATTTTCCAATCGTTTGAGTGCGTCACTTGAACGTTTAGTTTGTTTGTGCATTCAGTTATGCATTATTGAGATCCCAGTATCTCGAACTTTTTTTTTCATAATTTTTTTTCTATAGGCTGCAGGTAAATGTTACATTTTCAATATTTCAGATTATTAATTTATCGTCTGCATTATTTCTCTATTTAAATTTAAATATTTAAGTTCAAAAACAACTTTAAAAACATATTAAGTAAATAAATAAAAAGCATTCTAAATAATTTATATTCCGTTAATAATCCTATAATTAATAATTATTCAAAGTAATAAATATTATAATATGCAATTAAATATAATTCTAATAGTGTACGGATCTTTTAAAATATAAACATTAAGGCATATCGTTCGTTAAAGTAACTTACAATGCTTTTCTTACAATCGCTAACTTCCGAAAATATAAATTTAAAAAGTTATTTAATATTAATTATTTTATTCCAAAACAATTTTTATTGGATGCTACTATTTATTTCTAAGCGATTGCCAAAATTTCATTAATTTTAAACCGTGATTTAGCGAGATATCCGCATTACAAAATTTAATCACTTCTGTCAGTTTTAAAAGACGCGCGATCCATTTTTTTCCCCGATGCAGTTAGACATTTTTTATCTTTCTTCCTCGCAGAAAAGGACGTCGTGACGTCACTCTATCCTCCATCTTGTTTTGGTATCACGGCGTGATATCGCCGGTACTCAGGAATGTGGGGGGAATGCAACTTCGATTACGATACAAATCGTTATCGATATTTCGATTGCGATGAAAATCGCTATCGTGATGACTCAGATGTGCACGTGCCGGTCGCTGATTGGTGAATTTGAGTTCAGCGTCGGCCCAACGATCTTTTGGGGGGGCCATGTGCGCTTCGTCTCTGGGACTTGTCAACAATGTAAGGAGGAGGACACACGTATGTTTGGGGCTCTAGCCCCAGACTAAAGAATTTTTCAGGAAGAAGTAGCATTACTGCATTTTGGAAGCCATTTTTTAGTTTTTGGAGCCAGACGAAGAGATGTTCTTTTCTTTTCAATTTTATGAACTGTAAGCTCTCCCATGTCAATTTTCTGTACTCCCAGCAGCTGAAACTTCATCATCAATTCTACTTTAATGTATTCATTTCTTTGAGATTATTAATAGCCCTCAAAGGATTTGCTTAATAACTGAGTGTCCTTTCCCGTTCGTAAAAACATCTGCCATGTCGTGCTGAGCTCCACCGATAATGTGCCATCATCAATTCTACAGTTACTGCTTATCGTCTTGAATCTTCAATAGTAATAAATAGAATCTCCAGTTTATCTCCGACAACTTCAGTACGGGTCTGCATCTAACCTATTGTGATGACTATTTCAACACTGTGATCCTTTGTGCCTTCATCAATTTTACAGTTATTGCTTATCGTCATAAATCTTCAATAGTAAAAAAATATACAATCTCCAGTTTATCTTCAAACTCTCATCTACCAATATTCCTAAATACAGGACCTTTTAAAATTACAGGAGTCTTTAGGGGTCATAATTACCTAATTGAGCATGTTAATGAACCGCTAAATTGTGCTAAATTACATGTTAGCAAATTGATTCCGACTGGACAAACAAAGTAAGGTTTTTCTGCCATTTCTAATATTGTTTCATCCTTTATGTTCAATTTTAACTTTTATTATTATTCCAAATCATAGTATATGATCCTAACTTCATTTCAATTTTCATTTATTCATTTTTAAATTTAATTTTAAACTCAATAGTGTGACAACTTATCCGGTTTCACCCATATGATACTAAACGGTTCATGAGGTAGCTTCTTTTGAATTACTCAATGCATATGTGTCTAGCTAACTCGTTATGTTTTGAGAAGTATCTTTTAATATTCTTTACGACTTAATTCATTTACAGTATCATTCTTTAATTTAACCTTTTTTCAATAACTACCTATTTCAATATAAATCTTTCTTAGTTGTCACAAGTCATATTTGACCTTTCAGTATTCTTTTATAAAGGATTGAACTTTATTTTGGCTTTTAACCTTACACTTTACTGCTGTTTGTAACTTGATGTGACATTATTTTATAATTTTAATTTAGGATCCTAATTATTAATTTTCTTTAAAGAACATCAATCTATTAAGTTTAATTAAATATTGAAAAAAAAAAAAAGAAAGAACGAAATTAAATTAAATTGATTTCATAAATGTTATTTTGATAATCTCTACAATGCGCATGCCTTATGGTTCTAGAAGAGATTTAAATTCTATGTAAAAGATGGAGTTTCTGCTCTAAGCTTTTCTAAAAAAACTTTCGATTTTTTTTAAATTCTGGACCATTACACACAGAGGGTCAACTCGGCTTAGTTTGGGGTGTAAAATTTAGCACAAATTCTGCCCTTCCGACATTCCCTCACGGTATGGTCTCTGGCATAATTTGGAGAATTTTGAAAATTTGTGTGAAATTGTGTCGATGACTTCCATGTATGGTTGTCAACAGGTTGGAATTATTCCTTTTCTTTTCGACATTTGTGCAATTCTTAAGTGATGTCTTTTCTTAAATTTCAATTGCATTATATTTACACACTTATATTGTTATATTTTTAAAATGTATGTTTGTCTCACAATCACATCATTACTTCAGTAGTGTCCTGCTATATGTCATTGACTCTTGCTCAGTTCCATTGTACATAAAGTATAGCAATTTTAATCATGTGCAATAACTCATATTTTTTTTACAATGTGCAATTTCACCTCAGTTATGTATATAGTATATCTCTATCATTCGTTTGTTTATACTGCAATAAGAATTGTAATGGTGTTCACATGGATATTTACGTTTCAATTAAGTAGTAGGATTTTATTAATCTTTCACTCACCCAGAGAAGCGTTTGTATATTCTATGTATTGTTGTGTATCTGTTTCAACATATTTAGTGTTTAGTATTCAGTATTAGTTCTATATTCATTTTGTTTTGCATTTGTTTAGTGTACTGTAATTGTTTGATTTTTTTATTGGATTACTTACAGAGAAGTGCATCTCTGAAGATTTTCCAATCGTTTGAGTGCGTCACTTGAACGTTTAGTTTGTTTGTGCATTCAGTTATGCATTATTGAGATCCCAGTATCTCGAACTTTTTTTTTCATAATTTTTTTTCTATAGGCTGCAGGTAAATGTTACATTTTCAATATTTCAGATTATTAATTTATCGTCTGCATTATTTCTCTATTTAAATTTAAATATTTAAGTTCAAAAACAACTTTAAAAACATATTAAGTAAATAAATAAAAAGCATTCTAAATAATTTATATTCCGTTAATAATCCTATAATTAATAATTATTCAAAGTAATAAATATTATAATATGCAATTAAATATAATTCTAATAGTGTACGGATCTTTTAAAATATAAACATTAAGGCATATCGTTCGTTAAAGTAACTTACAATGCTTTTCTTACAATCGCTAACTTCCGAAAATATAAATTTAAAAAGTTATTTAATATTAATTATTTTATTCCAAAACAATTTTTATTGGATGCTACTATTTATTTCTAAGCGATTGCCAAAATTTCATTAATTTTAAACCGTGATTTAGCGAGATATCCGCATTACAAAATTTAATCACTTCTGTCAGTTTTAAAAGACGCGCGATCCATTTTTTTCCCCGATGCAGTTAGACATTTTTTATCTTTCTTCCTCGCAGAAAAGGACGTCGTGACGTCACTCTATCCTCCATCTTGTTTTGGTATCACGGCGTGATATCGCCGGTACTCAGGAATGTGGGGGGAATGCAACTTCGATTACGATACAAATCGTTATCGATATTTCGATTGCGATGAAAATCGCTATCGTGATGACTCAGATGTGCACGTGCCGGTCGCTGATTGGTGAATTTGAGTTCAGCGTCGGCCCAACGATCTTTTGGGGGGGCCATGTGCGCTTCGTCTCTGGGACTTGTCAACAATGTAAGGAGGAGGACACACGTATGTTTGGGGCTCTAGCCCCAGACTAAAGAATTTTTCAGGAAGAAGTAGCATTACTGCATTTTGGAAGCCATTTTTTAGTTTTTGGAGCCAGACGAAGAGATGTTCTTTTCTTTTCAATTTTATGAACTGTAAGCTCTCCCATGTCAATTTTCTGTACTCCCAGCAGCTGAAACTTCATCATCAATTCTACTTTAATGTATTCATTTCTTTGAGATTATTAATAGCCCTCAAAGGATTTGCTTAATAACTGAGTGTCCTTTCCCGTTCGTAAAAACATCTGCCATGTCGTGCTGAGCTCCACCGATAATGTGCCATCATCAATTCTACAGTTACTGCTTATCGTCTTGAATCTTCAATAGTAATAAATAGAATCTCCAGTTTATCTCCGACAACTTCAGTACGGGTCTGCATCTAACCTATTGTGATGACTATTTCAACACTGTGATCCTTTGTGCCTTCATCAATTTTACAGTTATTGCTTATCGTCATAAATCTTCAATAGTAAAAAAATATACAATCTCCAGTTTATCTTCAAACTCTCATCTACCAATATTCCTAAATACAGGACCTTTTAAAATTACAGGAGTCTTTAGGGGTCATAATTACCTAATTGAGCATGTTAATGAACCGCTAAATTGTGCTAAATTACATGTTAGCAAATTGATTCCGACTGGACAAACAAAGTAAGGTTTTTCTGCCATTTCTAATATTGTTTCATCCTTTATGTTCAATTTTAACTTTTATTATTATTCCAAATCATAGTATATGATCCTAACTTCATTTCAATTTTCATTTATTCATTTTTAAATTTAATTTTAAACTCAATAGTGTGACAACTTATCCGGTTTCACCCATATGATACTAAACGGTTCATGAGGTAGCTTCTTTTGAATTACTCAATGCATATGTGTCTAGCTAACTCGTTATGTTTTGAGAAGTATCTTTTAATATTCTTTACGACTTAATTCATTTACAGTATCATTCTTTAATTTAACCTTTTTTCAATAACTACCTATTTCAATATAAATCTTTCTTAGTTGTCACAAGTCATATTTGACCTTTCAGTATTCTTTTATAAAGGATTGAACTTTATTTTGGCTTTTAACCTTACACTTTACTGCTGTTTGTAACTTGATGTGACATTATTTTATAATTTTAATTTAGGATCCTAATTATTAATTTTCTTTAAAGAACATCAATCTATTAAGTTTAATTAAATATTGAAAAAAAAAAAAAGAAAGAACGAAATTAAATTAAATTGATTTCATAAATGTTATTTTGATAATCTCTACAATGCGCATGCCTTATGGTTCTAGAAGAGATTTAAATTCTATGTAAAAGATGGAGTTTCTGCTCTAAGCTTTTCTAAAAAAACTTTCGATTTTCTTTAAATTCTGGACCATTACACACAGAGGGTCAACTCGGCTTAGTTTGGGGTGTAAAATTTAGCACAAATTCTGCCCTTCCGACATTCCCTCACGGTATGGTCTCTGGCATAATTTGGAGAATTTTGAAAATTTGTGTGAAATTGTGTCGATGACTTCCATGTATGGTTGTCAACAGGTTGGAATTATTCCTTTTCTTTTCGACATTTGTGCAATTCTTAAGTGATGTCTTTTCTTAAATTTCAATTGCATTATATTTACACACTTATATTGTTATATTTTTAAAATGTATGTTTGTCTCACAATCACATCATTACTTCAGTAGTGTCCTGCTATATGTCATTGACTCTTGCTCAGTTCCATTGTACATAAAGTATAGCAATTTTAATCATGTGCAATAACTCATATTTTTTTTACAATGTGCAATTTCAACTCAGTTATGTATATAGTATATCTCTATCATTCGTTTGTTTATACTGCAATAAGAATTGTAATGGTGTTCACATGGATATTTACGTTTCAATTAAGTAGTAGGATTTTATTAATCTTTCACTCACCCAGAGAAGCGTTTGTATATTCTATGTATTGTTGTGTATCTGTTTCAACATATTTAGTGTTTAGTATTCAGTATTAGTTCTATATTCATTTTGTTTTGCATTTGTTTAGTGTACTGTAATTGTTTGATTTTTTTATTGGATTACTTACAGAGAAGTGCATCTCTGAAGATTTTCCAATCGTTTGAGTGCGTCACTTGAACGTTTAGTTTGTTTGTGCATTCAGTTATGCATTATTGAGATCCCAGTATCTCGAACTTTTTTTTTCATAATTTTTTTTCTATAGGCTGCAGGTAAATGTTACATTTTCAATATTTCAGATTATTAATTTATCGTCTGCATTATTTCTCTATTTAAATTTAAATATTTAAGTTCAAAAACAACTTTAAAAACGTATTAAGTAAATAAATAAAAAGCATTCTAAATAATTTATATTCCGTTAATAATCCTATAATTAATAATTATTCAAAGTAATAAATATTATAATATGCAATTAAATATAATTCTAATAGTGTACGGATCTTTTAAAATATAAACATTAAGGCATATCGTTCGTTAAAGTAACTTACAATGCTTTTCTTACAATCGCTAACTTCCGAAAATATAAATTTAAAAAGTTATTTAATATTAATTATTTTATTCCAAAACAATTTTTATTGGATGCTACTATTTATTTCTAAGCGATTGCCAAAATTTCATTAATTTTAAACCGTGATTTAGCGAGATATCCGCATTACAAAATTTAATCACTTCTGTCAGTTTTAAAAGACGCGCGATCCATTTTTTTCCCCGATGCAGTTAGACATTTTTTATCTTTCTTCCTCGCAGAAAAGGACGTCGTGACGTCACTCTATCCTCCATCTTGTTTTGGTATCACGGCGTGATATCGCCGGTACTCAGGAATGTGGGGGGAATGCAACTTCGATTACGATACAAATCGTTATCGATATTTCGATTGCGATGAAAATCGCTATCGTGATGACTCAGATGTGCACGTGCCGGTCGCTGATTGGTGAATTTGAGTTCAGCGTCGGCCCAACGATCTTTTGGGGGGGCCATGTGCGCTTCGTCTCTGGGACTTGTCAACAATGTAAGGAGGAGGACACACGTATGTTTGGGGCTCTAGCCCCAGACTAAAGAATTTTTCAGGAAGAAGTAGCATTACTGCATTTTGGAAGCCATTTTTTAGTTTTTGGAGCCAGACGAAGAGATGTTCTTTTCTTTTCAATTTTATGAACTGTAAGCTCTCCCATGTCAATTTTCTGTACTCCCAGCAGCTGAAACTTCATCATCAATTCTACTTTAATGTATTCATTTCTTTGAGATTATTAATAGCCCTCAAAGGATTTGCTTAATAACTGAGTGTCCTTTCCCGTTCGTAAAAACATCTGCCATGTCGTGCTGAGCTCCACCGATAATGTGCCATCATCAATTCTACAGTTACTGCTTATCGTCTTGAATCTTCAATAGTAATAAATAGAATCTCCAGTTTATCTCCGACAACTTCAGTACGGGTCTGCATCTAACCTATTGTGATGACTATTTCAACACTGTGATCCTTTGTGCCTTCATCAATTTTACAGTTATTGCTTATCGTCATAAATCTTCAATAGTAAAAAAAATATACAATCTCCAGTTTATCTTCAAACTCTCATCTACCAATATTCCTAAATACAGGACCTTTAATCTGGGCTATGGACATAATACTTCGGACAGTATAAAATTAGTTTATATAGTGCACTCTCAGGTTTGCATCGATTTCAGCAATTTTGAAGGATTGTTTACATAGTGCAATATCATGTAAATGTATTTTCCTCTTCACACAAATATGTCGTATTCCTGGCCAGGAAAATTTTAATTTTCTACCAATAATAGTCATTCAAATTATTATGCATGCAGTGCATATAAAATCTTTCAATAAAATATGTGTCAACTGTACCTTCAATCTCCGGGTGAGTTATTTTACACTTTTTTATTTTTCAGCTTCCGTCATTGAATATTTCAAAGGCAACATTTTCTAAATTAATTATTTTGTATATTTAACTTTAATTCTTAATATTTTCATTGGTTGCCAATTCATTTTAATTTTCAGACAACCACTACGGCGATCCACGGCCATACACACAATAATATAGCAGCTTCCAACCACTTTGAATGAGCATCTACTATAATCAGGAACATATGTTCAAAGATAGATCCAGCGAAATCTATGTGGATACGTTGCCAAGGTGTACTAGGATACACTAAGTAATGCACCTTCACTTTTTGTGGGTCGGTTTTATATCGATCACAGTCTACACAGTTCTTGGCCGTGTTTTCTATGTCCTTATCGATGTTTTTCCAGTAAACGTACGATCTCGCGATAGATTTCATTTTTACAGCACCTAGATGGCCATGATGCAACTCTTCAAGCACCTGAGCCTGATACCGTTTAGGGACGCACACCCGCTGACCTAACAGTATGCAACCATCTTGTAGACTATATTCTGCTTCTCTTCCCCTTAAAACTCCTCCACTCTGTAACACATGAAGTATTGGAGCGAGGTCTGCATCCAAAAGAGTTTCTTTGGCTAAGCCACTAGCTGTGACAGGAAGAGTTTCTATTTGTGCTAACTGAAATAGAGAAATTTCATCTTTAACGTCTAGCTGTTCGGAAGTGGACGGCAGCCTAGACAAACAGTCAGCATTACCATGGTTTTTTGTATGACGATACTTTATGTCAAACTGGAAAGATTGTAATACTAAAGAATAATGTAACAATCTTGTCGCTGCCAGAATTGGGAGACCTTTCTTCGATCCGAAGATGGCCACTAAAGGTTGGTGGTCAGTTAATAATGTGAATCGTCTCCCTTTTAGGTAAAGATAAAATTTCTTGACACCCCATACAATTGCGAGTGCTTCTTTATCAATCTGAGCGTATCTTTGCTCGGTTTTTGTGAGAGTTCTGGAGGCAAAAGCTATTGGTCTTTCCGTTCCGTCAGGTAAAGAGTGGGAAAGTACCGCCCCTACCCCAACAGGAGATGCGTCAGTTGCCAATACCAATGGCAGTGATGGATCATAATGCATTAGGACACGCGGAGAACAAATTTCATTTTTAATTTTTTCAAAAGCTACCTGACAATCCTTTGACCAAACCCATTTAACATCTTTCTGTGTTAATTTATACAAAGGATTCGCTATTGTAGCCAAATTAGGGCAAAATTTTCCATAAAAGTTAACAAGCCCTAAAAAATTCTGTACTTCTTGTACGTTTGTAGGTCTAAAAGCTTTCGAAATCGCAGAAATCTTCTCATCAGTTTTATGTAAACCGTTTTCATCAATTTTGTGCCCTAAAAATTTTATTTCTTTTTGAAAAAATTTACTCTTATCCAAATTTAATTTCAGCCCATGATCTTTACATTTCTGAAAAAAAATTCTTAAGGCCTCTAAATGTAAATTATCATCTGATCCAGTCACTCTAACATCATCCATAAAAACTTTAATACCTTCCATCCCCTGGAAAAGACCATCAATATATCTTTGCCAAATAGCTGGGGCAGAATTTAAACCATACATAAGTCTTTTGCATACATATAACCCTTTATGAGTATTTATAGTTAAGAGTTTTTGACTATCGGGATGCACTTTCATTTGCAAATATGCATGCTTAAAATCAATTTTTGAAAAATGTTTACCCCCATTTAAGCTTGAAAATATTTCCTCTAAATTTGGTAAAGGATGTTGTTGTATCATTATATTTTGGTTTACGGTAACAGAGTAATCTGCACATAGGCGTATTGACCCATCAGTTTTTTCAACCGGGACAACTGGTGTTGCCCAATCCGAGGATTCTACCCTCTCTATGATACCTTCCCTTTCAAGCCTATCAATTTCTTCTCCAACCCTATCTTTTAAAGAAAAAGGTACGGGTCTGGCTCTACAACATTTTGGTATTACATCGGATTTAAGTTCCAACTTTACTTCATAATTATTAATTTCACCTAACTGATCGTCGAAAAGTTCTTTATACTCATCTAACAATTTATTCAAATCATATTCACCAGATGTTCTCACTGCTTTGATAGAATTCCAATCCAAATTGATACTATATAGCCATTCACGGCCAAAAATTGTATCCAAATTTTCCTTAACAATGTACAAATTTAATTTGAATTTTTGATTTTTGTATTCAACATCAACAGTAACAAATCCCAAAGGTACAATTATTTCACCTTTATAGGTTTTAAAAACTACTTTTGAGGGCTTAATTTTTTTCTTCGAAATCTCACGAAATTTTTTAACGCTCATTACCGAGACGGCCCCTCCAGTATCCAGTTATATACTTACAGGTTTATTTTCAACAATTAGTGTTAACATAATAGGAGGTTTTCTTTGCTCCTCCTCTTTTAGCGAGTTCAAATCAAAAGAATACATTGGGATAACATTTTCACTAGAATACAGAGTATCTACCTGCTTTTGTTTTACCGTGTTTGCTTTTAACCCTTTGTTTGCGGCAAAACAGGCTTTTTGAATGTGCCCAATTTTTTGACAAAAATGACACTTAGCTAATTTAAATCTGCAGGAATGCTTATCGTGATTAGTTGCCGTACACCGTGTGCATTTTGTTTTTTCCTTCTTTCCCCAATGATTTTGTTTTCCAAGGTTTTTCCTTTGCGAAACACATTTTGACTGCTCTTTATTTTTTCCCACGCTAAATTCCTTAATTTCTAAAGATTTCCCCATTATCTCATTTGCCCCTTTCATAGCTTTCTCCATAGCTAAAGCAATTTTTAAGGTATTCTCGATATCTATATCATCTTCCTCGAAAAGTCTATCCAATATTGCTCTATCCCTTAACCCGCTTACAAAAACATCCCTTAACATCGTATTTAACATTTCTTGTTTATACTGACAAGGAATTGCTAAGGAGCGAAGTTCAGCCATAAAAGCACTGACACTTTCCCCCTCTCGTTTCTTACGATTTAGAAATACATGCCTACTAGGAATTATAAGCGGCGTCGGAGTGAGGTGAGCTTTTAACGTATTTTTTAGGGTAAGGAAATCTTTATCGGAAGGACTGTCAGGAGCTAGCAGGTTTTTCAACAAATTGTATAATTTTGCTGACAAACTAGAAATAAAAACTTTCCCACGTTTGCCATCCGGAACATTTTGAATGTCCATGAATGCTTCGAAGCGTTCTATAAAAGCATCAAAAGCTTCATTTGTATCATCGAACTTTTCAAATTGAACCGAAACTTTAGGTTCGTGGGTTTTCGGACCGGTAAAAGTGGCTAAAGTTTCCATTAAGGCTTTATTCTGTTCGATTAAACTTTGAACGAGCTGCTCCATTTTTATCCTTCTTTAAAAGATAAATACAAAAGAATTTTTTTTTTTTACCTTGGGCAGGCTTCAGCAGCTAATTATCCATCGGCGTTGTCCGTGGTCGTAATGACTTTGAAACTTTTAGTTACAAACACCTCCTCGCCAGCTGTCACATATTTTTATGGACTTAAATATCATTGCGTGGAGAGATATCTACAAGAATAATATATACATCTTGCTTAAACAAGTATTCAATAACGAACACATTTTACAGCAGACGATCACAGGAAACACAGATTCGGCATAGCATACAATTGCCGCTTAAGCACAAAAACATTCTATTTTTCTTTCGCGCTAGTCGCGGTTACAGTCAAATACACCACACAGATCTTGGTGCAGTAGCTGTTGCACTCTTATGCAAAAATGCATAAATGCAAAATTTATTATGATTTTATACATTAAATTCAGTCATACGGAAATAATATGACTCCATCTTAAGTAGGGCGTCATCATCATGATAACCTAGAATCATTACCTAACATGAGATATCATTGAATTAATTACGTATGATAGGATTTAGTAGAATGAAGAAAACTATTATTGATATTTTTTAAAGTTTTGATTCGACTTAAATGAAATTTGAAATGACTCGACAAAATTTTGCAACGATTATATTTTATTTTTAAACCATCCAGTTCGGTAGTTTTTGCACTGTTATATGCAAACAGATGGACAGACAGACGGACGGACGGAGCAGACGACGACTACAGGTGCTACGTATTTATATAATTACGAACGCGCCTAAAAAGAGCGATAATAATGCAAAAATAGGATTACTAAAAAATACAAAATCTTTTATGCCATATCTAAGAAGTTTTATGTCAAACAACAATAATATAGAATCTTGAATAGTAATAATAATAATAATAATAATGATGTATTGATTCTGAGAGAACTGAATCTAAAACTCTCTCTAAAAAATTAATCAATTCTTTTGCTTTTGGATGTATGTCATTAATGTACAGTTTACTAATATAGAGTTCTCATAGGTATGACTTGAGTATTCTTATGAAGATATAGACTAAGTAATTATGCAACTCTACAGATGAAACTGCCCATATAACAAATTCTCTTGAAAAAGGGGATTGCACGCTTTCGGATTATTTTTTATTACTTTCCAACAAAGTTAAAAAGTGTTTATGAATTCGGTTTGTATGTCCGTCTATCCGCACTCTTACTCGTGTAAATATACTCTACTTTTTCTGTAGTTGATATATGTTAATGATGGTTATCATGGCATGTTCGGTATTTTATATGAAGTGCATTAATAGTTCATTTACAGGGGCAGTCAAAAGAATTCCGTTACATTATGAAAAATGGGTAAAAATGGTGTGCAGAGTATTTTAATAACCTTACACTATTGCAAATGTATTGGAATGGATATAAATCACTGAATTTCGCGAAAAGATGATCACTATAGAATATGGCATTTATATCATTTGTCGTTCATTTAACCTGGACACACAAAAGAAACATGTTACTATACTGTCTTTGAACAATAATTGCTGGAAGTGTATTTTGAATTTCTTAATGTGCTTTTAAATTTAACTATTTTTTGCATGTTACTAGTTAAATATAAATTGTATATCTGGTATACAGGGCTGCACAAAAGAATTCACGTACCATTTTCCTTATTAGCGGAAATTGCTGAAGGGAAATTTTCAACATAGATTTACATTTATCGACTGAAATAAATTTTTGCATGCATGTACATTAATAGATACAAATCATATATCATATACCAGGCTGCTCAAACAATTCGGATAATTTTCGGACTGTAGATGGGAATTGCTGAAATTGGATGTTCAAATGTGTTATGCGCTTCTATACGGTTGAATTAGCCATACTACTACAAATTTTAAACGGTGCAGTTTTGTTAAGTTATTCTGTATGTGTTGGAAAGTGTTTCATAATCTATGCTTCAATCATATTTTTTCTTTTTTTATTTTCCAGCAAAGTTGAAAAAGTGTTTATGAAATCGATATATCTGTCTGGCCTGCTCTAACCCTTGAATAAATACTCAAACTGCCATATAATTTATGTATGTTATTGAGGTTCACTATAGGATATTCTTTAGTGAAAATTAAGAGTGTAGTTTACAGTTCGTTTACATGGGCACAAAAAATCTTTGCATTACGTATGGTCTATGGTAAAAAATCATTTGCACTAAGTTTTATTTTTGTTACAATATTTCAAATATAATGAGATTGATATGCATCATTGAGGGGGGGAGGATGCAACATGCTTTATCAGGAATATAGAATTAGAAGCGTTTATATTTCGTTTACAGGGACGCCAAAAATAATTCCATTATATTATGATATTGTTTGCGGTTCTATTTAATGTTTTATGATACTTCAAACTTACTGAAATTAAAAAAAAAGATCACTGTGATGTGCTACAACATGTTTTCTATAAATATTTATGGTTCATTTATAGAGACGCACAAAAGTATTCTGTTAAATGACGAACTATAAATGATGATTGATGGAAATGTGTTTAGCGCTGTGGCATGCATCTTTAAACTTACATAAATTTTAGTGTATTACATAGTGTGAATAAATTTCTATAGATTATATACAGTTCTGTACGAAACAATTACCACACACTACCCGATATGCCCAGAAATTGCTTAAAATCAAATTTTCCACGCAGGGCAAATATGTGGGTGGTTTACCATTCTCCATAAGTATGATATCATACTTAATATTTGAAGTCTCGAATTTATATTAAAAGCTTAATCGATGAATTTGTAAAATATTATATACACCCCAAAAAGATTTTTAAAAATATTTGTTTATAGTCGACAACTTTAACAGTATTAATATGGACTATATAGAGCTAAATTCGCAAAAATGGCTTACTGAAAGTTTCACTGAAATGGTTAATTTGCTTTTGAATTAGTGACACCTTTACTGAAAATGTTATGACGCACTTAACAAAGAAATACGAGTATTTATTTATAGTGAATGTCTCTTTATTTTACGATATATATTCTTTCTTTCGCATGTTTGTTAAATAGAAAATATGAAGTTTGTGGAATATAAGTAATACTTTGACAGATGAAAGTAACAGAGTTTATTTGAGTATTTGAAGTCTTGAATTTATATCAAAATGTTAATCGATGAATTCGTAAAACAGTATAGAAATCCAATGGCTTAGAACAGTATGATATCAGGTTATGCAGAATTGCCCTTAACTCAAAAGACGAAACCACAATAAGAGTGAAACAAAGAGGACAGGAAAAATTATAGGAAAAGGAAAAGAGAAGTATCGCTAAGGTGCCCGGGGTTGCCGAAGTCCTTGAATACCTAAAGAAAATATCGCCCTGGTGGAATAAGAAAGATGATAATTTGCAAGAAAATATCTGTATCCAACACATTAGCTTAAACGCATATACAATCATAACAATGTGTAATAAACAATACAGAATTAAATTTATTGTAGTTACATATATGTAAATGTAATTAAATGCGTACTTTTGGCAGAACTTTTATTCAGAACGGGGACACGCGAAAAAAAAACAGCCATGTAACCCAATGAGAAACATAACAGCGTGCAATATTCAGACAATTACTAATATTTTCTAATAATCAAAAACCGAACTGATTAAAATAAAATCATTTTCATGTATTTATTTTCAGATTAAAACAAAATATACTTCTAAATAATGTGACATGAATGTGCTTCTTTGTGATATTTTCGAATTTTGATTCAAAATATATATTTTAAGTTCTACTTTAAGCAAAAATGATGCAAAATCCATCACTGTAGAATAAAACATTCAGAGAAACTAAATAAACTAAAATGTAGCTCATATATTTTCTCTCTTATTCTTAGTCATAGAAGACTAACTGTAGTCATGTTTCATATATAGCTCATAAACTCTTTGCTTCCGGAGGCTATTTATGATTTATGACCCACGGCTTATGATTTCCTTACTGGAGAGAAGTCAAAGAAACAGGAAATACATAGATTTTCGACCTCTGATACATTGCGTCATTCAATCACAGACTAAGTGTCTTTCATGGACGGATTTAACTTATGGCAGTCAATCCGTATTTCAGAAGTAGTGAATTACGATGTACAAAATGCTAAGGAATAACTTGGTTCTCATAGTGTAAATCACTTACTCTTTACTTTTATCTATACAATACTCACTTTTTTATTATTAACGAATACACATGGATTACTATAACTTTTTCATATTTTAAATAGATATTAATTACACAATGAAAGTTCAGGATTACATGAATATTTTAAAATATTTATTATTCATAAGTATTTTCGATATTTTTCGTAAACTATAAAACTTTATAAGCAGACCACGAATTCTATTAAATGCAAAGAGCAGTTAATTAAAAAAAAATAGTATATCACGTTAAATACATAGATGGAACATACCTTTAGTGAACTTTAAATTATATTTACTGCTGCTCTTTATTTTAAAAAATTTCTAGCAGAGGACGCTGTCTATTAATCTAGTTATTGTGTCAAGGGTGTTAGAAATTGTAAGTTTATTCGCAGATTATATTTATGTGCTCATTACATGCTCTGTACATGCATATACTTAATGAAAAACAGCACCTCATCATATCTCCTTCAGTTTAGGGGTGGTAACTGTACCCTATGTACACGCTACTGCTCTGTGATAATACCTAGAAATAATTTCAGAGTCTTGCATATAAATTTTTAAAACCTTTGTGTGTTCTGATACTATTTATTAATTACTAAAAATTTGCTAACAAAGCTACTTTCAAACACTTCTTTCTAAAATAAAGATAATTAAAATTCGTCATTCACGTTATGTGAAAAAATTGAACGACAAATGTAAATTACATAAAAGTTTGAAACACTGTTTTTCGAAAGACTAGAATTAAAATATTAATTGTGTAATCGTCTTGAATGAGAAATCAATGAATGTTAACAAACAGAGGTTTCAAAAATTGTAATGGGTTAATATGTGAATAAAGAGCGGAATATACAAAAACTTTAACTGCATTTACATCTTTTTAATAAAAGCCAATTACTGGAGTATTTAACATCAACGATTAATAGGCAGAAATCTGTTATGCATTCTACTTAAACAAAAGAATTTCAGATAAAATATTTCTTAACATTTTATATGAAATCAATTATTTAAACACAAGAATTATTTTGAAATCCAAATACCTTTTATATCGAAAACTTTGTATTAAAAAACGCTAAAATTTCATTGAGCCTATCAAAACTTTTGTTTGAAATTGATCAGAATCCTTATTCAATAATTTTCCAATATTCGGACGATGCTTCTATTTTCTGTGTTCTATACTTGTAAGTAATGAAAAATCTATTTTCTCGAAAATAGTGCAACAGAATGAATCGGTATTCATTGTCTGTATTCAAAGCCAGTGCGTAAAATCTTCTTTACATATTTGCTAGGAAACAGCAAATGTAATTGACTCTGAAAATGGAAGTACTTCGTTTAATAAATCAATATTACTAGAAAGAGTTCTTAACAAGTATGTAGAAAATTTAATATTACCTGTTGTATGGATATCGATTAGGGAAAATTCAATTTAAACTTAAATAAATTGGCACTTAAAAGAGTACAAAGAAACATCTATTTATAGTGAATGTCTCTTTATTTTAAGATAAATGTTCTTTGTTTCTCATGTTTGTTAAATAGAAAAGTATGAACTTTGTGGAATATAAGGAATAATTTGACAGATGAAATAAATAGAGTTTATTTGAGTATTTGAAATCTCGAATTTATACCAAAAGCTTAATCAATGAATTAGTAAAATACTATAGAAATGCAAAAGTGATTAAAAAAAAATATGTTTATAACCACCAACTTTAAAATAAGAATTAAAATTAACTATATAGAGAGAAATTCCCAAAAATAATTTACTGAGAGTTTAACTGAAATGGTTAATTTTCTTTCGTATTACTGACTTTTCTTTACTGAGAATTCTATGGCGCACTGTACAATGCAATATCTATTTATAGTGATTTTTGCAGATTCTCTTCACTTTAAAATAAATATTCTTTGTTTCGCAGGTTTTTTAAACAGAAAAGTATGAACTTTGTGGAATATGAGGAATAATTTGACAGATTAAGTAAATAGAGTTTATTTGAGTATTTCAAATCTCGAATTTGTGTCAAAAGCTTAATCGATGAATTCGTAAAATATTATATACACCCAAAAAAGTTTTTTTTCCTCACCAACTTCTACAGAAGGATTAATATGAACTATACAAAGAGAAATTTACAAAAATAGCTTACTCAAAATTTCACTGAAATGGATAATTTGCTTTTGAATCAGTGACTTATTTACTGAAAACGTTATGACGCTCTGAACAAAGAAATATTTATTTATAGTAAATTTCTCTCTAATTTACGATAAATATTCTTTGCTTCGCATGTTTGTTAAATAGAAAAGTATGAACTTTGTGGAATATAAGGAATACTTTGACAGATGAAATAAATTGAGTTTATCTGAGTATTTGAAGTCTCGAATTTATACTAAAAGCTTAGTTGATGAATTTGTAAAATATAGAAATAAAAGAAAGATTTAAAAAAAAAATTGTTTATAGTAAGCAACTTTAAAATAAGGATTAATATGAACTCTCTAGAGAGAAATTCGAAAAAATAGCTTACTGAAAATTTAACTGAAATGGTTAATTTGCTTTTGAATCCCTGACTCCTTTATTGAAATTTTTATGACGCATCGAACTTTATAGTCGACGCATATGGAAAAATAACTCAATTATCATTAAAACAGTTTTTAATGCGTATCAAAAATTCCTCTGGCATAGTTTACAGTGCGAATTTCAAACTAATGGGACTTTATTTATTTTATTAGAAGTAATTTTCTTAAACATTTATTTAAACGATATACACTTTAAGCCACCACACCATAATGCTAAAGTTAAATCTCGATCCTTACTTTTGTTTGTTTATATAGTTTTGATTTAGGCTGCTCTGATATAATTTGTTGACACAAATAACGTTAAATCTACTTTTTGCATATTTACAATATATATATTTCATTAAAGTATGAAAAAACAAATGCAATAAAATTCAGAAAGAAGGTGTATGTTAAAAATGTTTATAACAATTAAATATGAACACTTAAAACTATCAGATTTAAACTGCACATGTAAAAAAGTCTGTTTCTCTTCAGTGGGTGGACAACCCCCCCCCCCCCCCCCCCTTCCCAGCCTCCGCCCCTCACTGTAAATATCTTGTAAGTTTCGAAACACTAGTCAATCCTGTATTCAAAACCAATGCAAAAAGAAAAATATTTTGAAAAATTTTAACTTTAAGATGTAAATATAAATATTGTAACTTAACTAATACTAACAACTAAACCGAACAATAAAAATATAATACAGATAGTGCAAAGTTATTTAAATACAAAGCATAATAGTGTAGCGTATATGAATGCAGAATGATAAATACAGAATATGAAGATAAAGCAGAAAAAAAATATATACACTATATATACATATATTATTGCTTTAATTGAGTAAAAATTATTGTCCTATACTGGTAAAATATACAAGGTACAAAAGATGTTTTGTTACCTCTGATTAGATTTAGGGTGAAAGATTTGTTTCTTTTTCTGATTTTTCCGATTTAATTTTTACAGTTTCACACTTTTCAATGTCGAAATGTCCGTAACATATTTGGGAATACTTATAGTATAAAACATGATTAATTAAACTAGACCGTCACATTCCATGCTGCCTCTCTCTTTATTTTGTGGCTGATTCATTTTAGTTATTGCAAAGCTCATTTGTAACCTTTTGAGTAGTATTTACTGACTCGATTAAAAGTTTGTTCTTGCAGTTCTTCTCATGTTAATATAAACTTTGGAAAAGTAAAGAATGGTTTAGTTGTATTAAAAAAAATAATTAATAATTATTTGATTAAATAAAATTGTCTTAAAATAACGCAATTCACTAGTAAAAACATATTTGTTTATTTATCTAAAAAAAAAATCTTTAAAGTATGATTTTATATTTTAATTGAATAATTACAAAATTATTTCAGACGAACCCTAAAAATAATAAATAACGACGAAAAAAACGAAAAAAAAATAGTTCATTAATAAATATTTTATAAGAGGATATACTGCACAACTACCAAAATAAATGCCTAAAACTCTCTCTTAATTTACAAGAAAAACAATTTCCCGTAACCACCAATCACTCTTGATTAAGCTCCTTTTTCTCCAATAAATAAATAAGTAAATAAATAATGTACTAATTATTTCTACATTCCTTCAGAAGAGTCGTTGCTGGAAGGAAATGGTAAGCCCTGGGCAATTAATCATGGAGATCTTCGGAATCCAAAAGTTTACATACGGTATTAAGGGGATATCGATCATCAATCACTTAAGCTCTTAAAAAATTAAATCAAATGAGAAAAAGCTATCTCATCGCTGATAATTTAATTAAGTTATTATCACGAAGACATTATTGAAAATAAGATCATTCCTTAAGCTTTGTTCCAAATACGTCATTTTTATTGAATTTAATGCAAGCAGTGACGTAAAAATTAACAAGTTATTAATGATGTTATAATAGATGTGTTAGAATGGCTTTATTCTATTATTTAACTTTGTTATTTTGTGAAAAATTCCGTACATCTGTTAGATTAATAGGGTTTTAAATACATTACAACACTAGTATTTTCCCTAAGTGAAATTGTAAAAATGTCTTTTTGAATGCGTATTAAACATAATACTAGAATGATTGAGAATTTCAATTGTTTGAAAAAACAACATTATATCTTTGTTCCATAAATAAACCATTTATTTATAGATTTATTCTGCATTATATATTTACGCAGTTAATATAGAAATTCTTTTCAGATAGTTGCTTTATTTTTCCTTATTTCCTACATTTCTTTTCCCTTTGAAGTACTCAATAATAATAAAAAAAAATATTAAACAATTAAGTAAAATATTTGTATTATTTACACGGGATTTAGTATTTTGAATATTATTTGGAGTAAATTACTTGTTCTACCGAAGTTCAAACAGAGAATGTATTTTTATTCCTTTATTCGTACTTGGTTCTCTTTAAAGATTTTCCTACTAAAGCATTACTGCATTTTTAAAACAAGAGTATACAATGTTTGCAATTAAAAAATAACATTAAAGTTATGTGTTATTAATTATATTATGTTGCTAATGTTAATTCAAGCTCGCACCTTTATAAAAGAATATTACTAATACACAGAACACAGTATTCTGCTCATGATAAATGGTTCTCCGTAAATTATTCAAAATATTTGTTCAAAATATTCGTTATATTCAAAATATTTGTATTTCGAAAGATAAAAACAAGACAGGATTCTTAGAAGCATTCAAAGCATACTTTAAAGAAATATAAAAGTGGTACAGAACGCATATGGTGTCATACGCATATGGTAAAAATTAAAGATTGAAAGATGTAGAAGAAAGAGGCAAGGTAAAGACCATTTTAATACTTTCCATCATAGTTGAAAAGTGCTTATGACTTCTATTTGTCTGTGTGCCGACCGCCGTCTGCCCGTGCTTTAGCGCTAATAAATATACTCGGATTGCTATGTAATTGATGCATGTTAGTCATGTTTACTATGCCATGCACGCTGCTGAAAATGGATTCTTTAGCATTTATAAGTCGTTTACAGGGACACTCAAAAGAAACCCGTTACATTATTGTCTATGGGGGAATAAGCGTTAGCAGTGTACTTTAAAGATGCTAAACTATTTCAAACACAGTTAAATTTAAGTAAATTATTGAGATATAGTAAAAGATGCTGCCTGTAAAATATTACGTTCATAAAAGTTATCATTTAATTACAGGGACACACTAAAGATTTCGGTTGAAGTTCTATCTCTATAAGAGATAAATTCTGGAAGTTTGTTTTCAATAATGGTATGCTTCGTAAGTTTAACTAATTTTTTTTCCATACTACGTGGTGTGTAAAGATTCTAGAGAACATATACAGGACAACAAAATATAATTCATAAGCACTGCAGCATATAAGCTTGAAGCGCTTAAGTGTGTTTCTTAATTGAGCTATACATTTCCCAACTGATGCATATTTATTATACTAACAGATGTTTGTAGAATATAATGAAATTCATACATATGACTGCACAAAGAACTGAATACAATTTCGTCCATGGATGGCAATTTCTGAAAGTACGCATTTAGATTTTTTCCCTGAATTAAATTTTAGTTTAATATGAGGCGTATTTAAAAATCTGCATAGAACATGCAGTGCTGTACGAAATTATTCGGTTATATTTACATTTTTTAGCTGGAATGACCGAAAAGGAATATTCGACTGTGTTATATGATAAGTTTTGTAAGTAAGATCATTTTTAGCACACTTTGCAGTGTAAGTACAGATATATACATCATATCAAGGATATACAGAAGAATGTGAGTACATTTCAGAATACTAATTGCTCAAAACACGGTTTTCAAATTTGTTATGCGTTCTTAAATATGAACTATTAAATCGGTGAGGTTCCGTTATAGTATTCTAAAAGCGTTGGAATATATTTCGTAATCTATGCTTGACACATGATTTTTTTCTTTTTAGTTTTATTTAAATAGTTTAAATAAGAGTATGAATAACATATGAAAGATAATTTTGAAAGAAACAGGTGAAGTGAATTTAGTTATTATCAGGACCGTTACTGTCCTACAATGAAAAAATTGACTATTGTGTCCTACAAGTCAATATGATCCTTTTAGAACTTCACTTACTTATGCGGCTCACATCGGCTTTCAGGCTGTAGTTACAGCGTCACCTGGACAAATTAAATACAGCTCTGGTTTACACGTTACTTTTGAAAGAATATATGTAGTAATTTCTTACCATTTAAAAAATAAGGCATTTTCAAGGGCGTAAATATTTTAGAAAATATGTAAAATATTATAATTGGAATTTTTGTCCTTTAAAAAATATGTGAAATAGGTATAGAGTACATCGTTTCTAAAAGTATAATATTGGATTTATCTTCATTAATAAACAAAATAGACTACGCAAAGTAAATTATTTTAGGAAAAAAGGCTTTTGATACTTAATAAGACTGTTTGGTTAACAAATAGTTTTGAAATTTTTTCACTTTTAGAAGACTGGAATATTCAGAGAACGATTAATGATTTCTATCAAATTTTGTAGACAGTCGATTATGAGAAAAAGTGATTTTACGTAAAAAGCTTCTATTTCAAAAAAAAAAAAAAAAAAAAGAAACATACTTCGTAAATTTATCAAATCAAAATACGCGTTTTTTTTTTTTTTTAAACGACTCTAACCAGAAGATGTTATATAGTCAAGTTGATACATACTGCAAAAATACATTATACATAGTTATGATTTACACTGTTAATAACTACATACAAAGCGGATAAAATAATAGTATGTACCGCTTTTAATTACTGAAACAGTAGGAAAAGAATCTCTTATATAAATTTATTTTATGATTTTCTTCCTATAAATGATGAGTGAATTAATATGAAATTCCATTCTAATCGACTTGACACTACATTTAGAGCAGAAAAATGTATTTATATAACAACAAAAATTCAATATACTCCTTAAAATATTTACTAACTAAACTGAGAAACGCATAATTTAATAAATATTTTATGATATATTGAAAGAAGAAATTTCCCTGAACATGAAATATACCACTTCCATTACTCTAAAAGACATTTTACAAAGATTTTGTCACAATGATATTGTAAGATTTGGGATTTGTTCTTGAGTTTGAAATGCGTATTGGATGAATTTGGATGATTTGAAATGCGTTCAATGCGTATTGGAGTACATACAAATCTATTTCATATAAAAGGTTCAATACAATGCATAAAATAAAACTGGTATCTTAGTATGTCGAAGAGAATAATATGCTTTTCAGTATTCCTATAATGAGCAGCATTTTCAAGAATATATAATACCATCTGTATCATAGCCCAATTTTAGCCTGCATAGTTGTCACAGTATAAGCTCAACGTATATCATTTTCCCCTGTCTCGTGTTTGCAAATTTGTATACATTGTGGAAATTTTACTCGAACCCTGCTTTTCATCTCTTTTGCTTCATAAAAGAAACAAGTCAAGCTAGTATAAATTCCATAGACTTTTATTCGAATATATGTGACATTGTCTTGAATAATAACGTAACACCTTTAAGCCTAGAATACTAGACAGTATAGAGTTGACATTAAAATACCATAGTCTTGATAATTACGAGCGTCTAGTATTCTAGGGTTAAGGGTGACAAGTCCTTCTGTAAATCGAAACTTAAGCATAAATATGTAGATACTTTTACCTTGGTCCTTGGAAAAAAAAAAAAAAAAAAAAAAAAAACAAGTACGCAGATTTTCATCTTTTAAGTATTAATTGTATTCTTCCACTTACTATAAAATGTTGTTCCTTTTACATTAGTATGATTATGTTTTTTACACATTTTTTACATGTAACATTTACTTTTTTTGGTTAATGAAATCTCAAATGGAAATTCATTTGAAAAACTTACAAAAAAGTTTCAAAGCCTGTACAATACTGACCATCCTAGATCTGCTTTTCTTATAAATCCTGAACAAAAGTTTTTATAGTGAATGTATCCTGGCAACTTCTTTCGGAATATATAGTTTTATTTTATTTTATTGCAACAATAATGTTAAAAAACTACAGTAAGTTGTTCAATAAAAGATTTTATTAAAACAAATCTTCCTTACTTCGGAGTTGGTGTGGGTTCCAATCACCCGATATATAAATTTACTCACCAGTAAAACTTCTGATTTTATTATTTAGTATTTTAAAGTCCATTTAGGCATTTCTCTAGCTTCAATCAGAATTTGCTGACGAAATTTTATCCCCACTCCTCTATGTTATGTCCATAATACACTCAAAAGAGAGAATTTTACGCAAATTAAAGTTTACAATTTATAATTTAATAATGATTTAATGGTATCATTCACTATAATTATTGCAATTAAAATTGTTTAAAGCAACAAATAATGATAAATTTTCCGTTTCATGTTTTATGCTTACACAGAGATATAAAATTTATTTACGAAATTGTAGGTTGTTCATTAAAAATACGGATAAAAATCAGCACCATCTACTTGTACTTTTTTATCTTAACCAAAAGTACACTGACGCTTACAGTAAATTTAACCACTGCATTTATTGTTGGATACAGACAATAAAAAAATTCAAACTTACGGTAAATTATTTTTTTCGTATGTTACTTAACTGCTTCAGCGCTTGTAAAATTTTTCTAAATTTACATGAGAAACATTTGCAATAAAAAATTCAATTTGTCAATAATTTTCAGTTACGGTAATTTGCAGGGAAATTCTTAACGAAATTAGTTGACTTTAATAGCAAATAAATGAACAAATGATTTTATATTTAAAAATTATTGAAAAAAAAACTAACAGATGAAAGCCAGATAGTGCGATGTTTGGTAAATACAATGGGAAGCGGAAAATGTTTCTAACTGTCATCAGAGGACCAAAGACATGCGACATTGCATTGTCTAAGTAAAACACCACTTATTTCAGATTTGTAATTTCTCTATGGCTAGGATGTAAATTTCGTTTTAGCTTCTCAAATTGTGAATACCGGACATGATTGTTTTGTGTAATTTTATAGATCACCTCTACAAAAATACAATTTTTAAAACTTTACAAAACTTCAAGTGTATTTTTCAAGCCTGAATTTTATACAGCCGTATTTAAATACTTTCATATAGATCTGCTGTTTCTTCGAGTATATCTGAGAATAAACGTCAGGACTTCTTCCATATCCTATTGCCACATGTAAGCATGTTTTAATCTCTAGCACAAATTGTGTAATACTCAAACTCAAATTGAAGAAAAATATTCTAGATTCTTTGGGTGTTCCAAAATGCTACTTTAATGAACTCTTATAAACTCTGTCATATATTTTTTATTGCGTTGCAGTCATTTCATAGTAAATCCGCAACCGTTATTATGTTCATACATCAGAATTATAAAATAAAAAATTTCAATTCTAAATTTATGGAAATCTTAAACAAACTTTTGATTCATTAACGATATTTTCTCTATAGACAATCAGAATTGCTTACGGAATTGTAAGAATTGTTATCTCTCTTTTGAAAAACAACAGCAACAATAATCTATTTTGTATTTTTCATTATCCAAAAAAGAACACCATATACAAGGTGGTCATTAAAAAAACTTCCCGGATATATGAACAACTAGCGGGCTAACCGCTCAACCCTTCGAAAAGAAATTTCAGATCTAGTTATTTGAATTTATGCGCTCGAAATCGTGACGATTTAAAACAATAGAGCTTTAAAGGTTATGGTTACAGTGAAAAAAAATTGAAATTTTTGAATAGCAACACCTTTTTTTCTGCGCAAATTCATCAGCGCATGGAAAAACCATAAATGGCGTTGGTACGATACACATATGACTAAAATTGCCGGTTTAGTATCGTGGCACTCAATCCTAATCAATTCCTATGTAACGTAATATTCAGCACTCTAAAACAAATGATTACATTTTTATTTTTACTTAGTGTACACAACTCAAAAACACATTTTAAAACAAATCTTACAATATTACTCATAGTCCAGGTAATAGGGGATTTTACCTGGCAAAATTAATGGTAGTTCTGGAAATTGGCTTACTTTATGTTTTTTGGGTCGCTGAATCCGAATTTGTAACTTCCCACCAAAATTTCCCCCGGCAACCGCCCCCCCCCAAAAAAAAAAAAAAATTGGTAAAATGCCCCCAAAAAAGGTTTTTATTAAAAAAATCAATGTTTTTATTGTTTTAGGGAAAAAGTATCTAGAAATTCAGAAAGTAGACAAAATTTGCAACAAATAAGATATATGATATTATGACTTAGGATGAAGGGGAAGGGGGGATCTGCCTCGGAACATGCGCCGCGGATCTGCGTGGACTAAGTTGCACAATTCCACTTAACCACTCGCACGTTTACATTCGCTCTCCCATCTCCCTCCGAACTTTCTCTATAAGGTTTACTTTAAGTTTTTTGGGTCGCCGAATCCGAATTTTAACTTACCCCCAAAATCTCCCCCCCCCCGAAACCCCCCAAAATAGTTGTTTTTAAATTATTTTTTATTGTTTTAGAGGAAAACTATGTAGAAATTCAGAAAGTAGACAAAATTTGCAACAAATAGGATATGTGACATTATGACGTAGGATAAACGGGGAGTTAAATTCGGATTCAGCGACCCAAAAAACTTAAAGTAAACCTTATAGAGAAAGTTCGGAGGGGAGGTGGGAGGGCGAATGCAAACGTGTGAGTGGTTAAGTGGAATTGCGCAACTTAGTCCAAGCAGCACCGCGGCGCATGTTCCGAGGCATATCCCCCCTCCCCCTTCATCCTAAGTCTTAATGCCATATATCTAATTTGTTGCAAATTTTGTCTACTTTCGGAATTTCTAGATACTTTTTCCCTAAAACAATAAAAATTTGATTTTTTTAATAAAAATATTTTTTGGGAGCATTTTACCAAAATTTGGGGGGGGGGGATGTTGCCGGGGGAAATTTTGGTGGGAAGTTACAAATTCAGATTCAGCGACCTCAAAAACATAAAGTAAGCCTTTTTCCTGAAGTACCTTGAATTTTGCTAGATAGAGCCCCTATACTGTATTGCCTGGACTATCAGTTCACAAGTGAAAAAAAAATTTAGCTAGTTGCGCAACTTAGTCCAAGCAGCAACGCGGCGCATGTTCCGAGGCATATCCCCCCTCCCCCTTCATCCTAAGTCTTAATGCCATATATCTAATTTGTTGCAAATTTTGTCTACTTTCTGAATTTCTAGATACTTTTTCCCTAAAACAATAAAAATTTGATTTTTTTAATAAAAATCTTTTTTGGGAGCATTATACCAAAATTGGGGGGGGGGGATGTTGCCGGGGGAAATTTTGGTGGGAAGTTACAAATTCAGATTCAGCGACCTCAAAAACATAAAGTAAGCCTTTTTCCTGAAGTACCTTGAATTTTGCTAGATAGAGCCCCTATACTGTATTGCCTGGACTATCAGTTCACAAGTGAAAAAAAAATTTAGCTAGTGAAAAACATGTCTTGTAGCCACTCCTTCGTTCCTCGCAATGATCCTTTTTGCAAATGTTTTACGCCGGCAATTTTTATCGTATGTGTATCATTCCAACACCATTTATGGTTTTTCAGTGCGCTGATAAATTTGCACATGAAAAAAAGTGTGTTGCCATTCGTAAATTTCGAAATTTTTTCACTGTAACCTTAACCGTGAAAACTATGTAGATTTAAATCATCACGATCTCGAGCGCATACCTTGAAATAACTAAATCTGAAATTTCTTTTCGATTGGTTGAGCGGTTAAACCGCTAGGGGTACATATATCGGGGAAGTTTTTTTCTGACCACCCTGTATAACTATAATATAAGAGACTGAAAACAAAACATGCTATATTAAAAATTAACGTTTATCTTAGTTCGCTTTTGACTCATCAAAACACGTTTATATTTAAAAATAAAGACTTTATAAGCAATTAATTGCAGATATAATTGCTCAACCTTTAAAATTTACTCTTGAGCGTGAAGTTAATGCTAAGTTACCATTTTTGTACGTCATTGTTCAAAGGGAAAATGGCTTTTTTCAATTAATTTCAACTTTAGTCTATAACAAACCAACTTCAGTGGATCAGTATACTCACTTTGGTTCAAATTGTCCACTTAGCCACAAAATCTCTTTTATAAAAACTTTAGCATTTAGAGCTGTAGAGTATTGCAGTAATACTGAAATCTTTGGAATTGAAAGAAAAAAAATATACGAAGACCTAAAGAATAACGGTTCCCCAAAAAATCTAATTAGAAATATTTTAAAAAAAAACTTTGGAGTTTATAAATTCTCCCCCGCCCCTTTTTTTCAACGGTTTAAACCTAATATTTTTGCTTCTTTACCGTATTACGATACTGTTTCGGAGAAAATTGCATCTATTTTGAAATCATTTAATATTGGGATTTATTTTAAACCGTTAAATAAATGGAGTTCTTTTTTTAAATAGCCACAAATATAAATGTGACATAACAAAATGTTGTTGTTTATATGATTTCAAACAGTGACTGTGACAACGTATATATAAGTGAGACTGGTAGATCGATGGAGATAAGACTTAAAGAGCATGTCGGAGCATTTAAAAATTGAAAATTAAATTAAATTCTAAATTAGTATAGAATGCGTTTGAAACGGTTTGTTTGTTCGTTTTTTTTTTTTTTTTTTTTTTTTTTTTTTTTTTTTACGGCCGATTATCTACTCTAGGGGTATAGGCCGAGGGAGGAGTGCCCTCCGTGGGGGTCTTTCTAAGGATATATAACCCGTATTTACGCATGGAAATCCATGGCTCGAAGAAAACCATGAAAACTCCAAATGATTAGGCCGACGGGCGAGATTGGGTTCGAACGCAGCACCTCCCGTCTACCAGCTTCGAGAGTACCCCATCCTTTAAAAATTCGTTAATTTTGAAAGTTAACTGCAGCGCTTATCATTATAGATTATTCATGGAAATTTGGTTCACTAGGTTATATCCTTACACGCTCAAGGAATCAGGTTCGATTCCGAAGGAATATGTTGTGTTTTTAAAATAATAACATTATCTCTGACTGTGCCCAGGGTATATTCAATGTTCTATTATTACTAATGTTGTGCTGAAAAGGCTCTGCGTTTCACAGCGAAACGTCTATTTTTGTATATTTTTGCTTTTAATTAAATGTTTTTATGTATATTTTTAATTTAATTTCTTTTTTAATGTAGCCAAGTCTATCTAGTGTTTCATAATTAGTAATTGAAACATACATCTATAGAAATGCTCAGATCAAATAAATATATGTGTAAAAATATTTTTTCTCTTTTCTAAAGTGAATTCACCCTTTTTCTGGAGTAAATTTTAAATATGTAAATCAAAACCCAATCATTAGTCAAGCAAATTTAACGACATATATGAAATAAAAATGAAGAAACCGCTTAAATTCCTGAGATTATTGTATTATATTAATGCAGTTTAATTTAAGCACTAGACTTCTGTGGCCCCTTCAATATTATACAATTAACCAATTTATGCCTAGCGCCCCATTTTTGGTACTCTTGGAATTTTAATATATCTGTACATTTTTCTTGTTCTTTATAACATGAAATTTGTATGAAATATTTACTACGAGTATAAATAAATGTCTTTATCTGTTACCGAAAGATGACAGCATAAGGTGGATATTTATTTGCCTAAATTAAGGCTTCTTTACGGAGTTTATAGATACAGCAGACATTTTGTATAAACATGTTTTTCGGGATCTGATTGAAAACCGGAAATCGGAAAAAATTTCAATTACATACTTTCTTCTTTAGACAGAATATATTTATTCCATATTTGACAATCGTTCTATATATAGGACAGCATACATTTCTAGCTTATACTCATAAAATATTTGTGCAGTTGCTTTTGTTTCAGTATTATATTACTGGGAAAGAATCATTCATTACTCTGGCTTAATCTTTAACTTTTAATTAAAAAAATATATTTATAATAAATTTTCAAGGTATGCCAATTTTGAGATAATGGAATACAATATCGTTGTCAAATTCATAATTGTACAAAAAAAAAAAAAAAAAAAAAAAAAAAAAAAAAACTATGTGCAAAAAAGTGATGTTGGAATCTGTTTGAACTGTTTCTAACTATTTCATTTGAAACAAGGTGTTCGCTTACAAAACGAAACAAATTATTATAGGGGCTGTGCATGTATAACGGTATCACATTATGGGGTCCGGTCTTGCACTTGATATCGCATTATATCACTAGTGGGGGGGGGGGGAGACTTTTGATATCGTTTTCGATCGCACAAAAATTTTCGTTTTTGTAAGTGTTTCTTTACATCAAAATTGTACTTCCATAAAAATAGATAACAGACTTAGTTATTGTTAAAGCCATTAAACGATTATACAATTATTTTATTCCAAAATATGGATTACCCCAACAGTTTTGCACTCCTATTCTTCTGCACATGCGCAAGTAATCAACTGTTGGAGATACCAGGTACGAAGTATGTTTGAAATGACACTTGTTGTGTTTATTAGTAAAATAAAGGGGAAGAATGTTGCCTACCTACTTTGTTGATAAGAAATTCTGCTTGCTCTCGTCCCATCCAGGGGGCAAGGGCAAGAAAATAATATTACTGTTGAATACATTATGTAAGAAAAATGTATTATTAAATACTTGTAAAAAATAACTTTTTAATTTTAATTGATATAAAGCTATTTCATATAAAATAGTGATTTTTATTGACTTTTTTTTCTTTGAATCAGTAGCGTATCTGAATAATAAATGTATAACCATATCTGTGTATAATTTCAAATCTATAGAAAGAAAGAGAAAAAAAAAATTGTAAATAGACACTGATAACGATATTATTAGGGACGAAGATTCGAGGAGTGATAAGCAATGATATCGTAAGGGGGGGGGGGGGGGGATCCAAAATTACCATAAAGTTGAAGACGTTATATACGTACAGCCTTATAGATGTGTATTTGACAATAGTCCTATACATAGGACACACAGTAAATTTGTAGTTTAAAAATTTTAGTAAGTTTTTCAATTTTACACCTTTCTTTGTGTTTGTATGAAGCTAAACAATAATTTTTGAACAACAAAAAAATATACATATTTTCAATATTTGGCCAAAAATGGGTTAAGACTGAAATTCATTTCAAGAAGCTTTGAATATGTGAATTTTAAAATGGCAGCTCATCCCGCCAATTTGTTTATGAGGTATGCTTAAAAAATACATGTTCTGCAATCTTTTTTATAACGATTAAAAGGAATTTAAAACTAGGAGTTTCAAACGTTCGGCCTTCTAAATTCCAAGTTTATTACACCAAATTTTTTCCTGTTCTCAAAATTGGGTGTTCGTATTGAAAGGATTAGAGTTTGATAGAATTTCAGTAAGAAGACTACCCCTAAGCTTATTCCATAAATTGAACACAATTACACCATTATGAGTTTATTTAACGTATATAACATAAAAAGTATTAATTTTGTATGATTAGATTAAAAGATTTTAATAAATTGATTTTGCACACTAATATATTTCATATATTAATTAGTATACCAATCTCTTATGTCAATATTTATTTAAATAAATTTATAAAAATTCTATCTAATTGTTCCATGTAAAAATGTTTTACGAAGAATTGAAATTTGTTATTTAAGAATGAATAAACCATCAGAATAACTGAAACATATGCTAAAAATTCTTAACAATAAAACAATTTAAAATGTATTGTACATTTTAAATAAGTAATTCGCACGTTCCTTTAAAGAATTAAGTTTTTAATATAACGTTAATCGAATAAAAAATAGATATAGTAATTAAAAACTTTAAAAGTGGACTTTACACTGTGAGTACTATGCGAATAACAAGGTAAAAAATTCAGGATTTTTTCATTTCTCATGATACGCTAATATGTCATATATATTGTACATATTTTTGCGGTTTTTAGCTCATTATTCACAAAATAGATATATTCAAATATTATTGGATAACTTGATATTATTTCATAGAAAAAAAAAAAGCAACTCACAACTTACAATATTTGAGAAATTGCGGTGGAACTTTAAGTAGAATTTCTTTTATAAGGTAATCCATTCTAACTTTTCATTAAAAAATAATATTTAATAACTTGTCAAAACTTAATGAATCTAATGTTTAAAATCGTGTCAAATTTTAAATGATACAGTTAAAATGTCATGTTACGAGTAAAACTATTTTTGCTGTGTAAAAATGTAATATTAAAATAGAAATTATAAAAAATACGCCTGATTATGAATATATATGTATGCAGCGAATTGAATAGCACTTAAAAAGAAAATTGATATTAATTTCCGAATGAAGCATTTTTTTAAACACGTATATTTATTAACAAAAAATTACTTTGTTTACAATAATTGTTTGATATTTAAATACACTATGTAGAGGAACGGCGAATCCATTTATTTTAAGAAATACGATTTGAAGTATCACTTTCTCAATTATAATTTATACATAAAAAGCTACAATATATTAAGATATGTACATTTGAAACAGTGCAAGTAATCAAGAAAAAAAAAATGTGAATGGAGAAGATAAAAAATGTGCCTTAGGGTATACTGAAGAGATTCCCGAAACAAAAAAAAAGATTCAATTCAAAAAGCATATATTTAAATGTAGAAAAAAATGTCAAAGTAGGAATAAAAAAGGAGCTTTGGGGTTAGTCAAAGGTTTTTTATATTAATAGAAACCCTCACTCTTTGCTTATCAAAGAAATCCTAAGCTAAAGATTAAAATGTTTCTATTTGATATTAATTTTATTGTATAAATTTTTTCAACTTGTCCTCTCTATTCATAAGCTTCATTCATTAATCTTCTAAGCATTTTCAGAGCATAATAGTATAACGTAAATAAATTACATTGGACAGTGTATTTATTTTAAAGAAATATACTTTCATTATTTTACAAAGTAACAACTCTTAAAAAAGTTTTATTTGAAAAAGGTATTAATGGATTACATACCTTTCTTTATTTAAAGATACTGTAATGGCGAAACGACAACACAAAATTTAATTTCTTTGATTTGCAATACTTAAACAGCAAAAGAGATTAAAATATTCTAAACTTCTATCAAATAATCACTGAAAAAGAGGAAAACTTTATTTAAACTGAATGAAACAGAATTCTATAAAAATTAAAGTAGGAGAAGCAAAGTTCTTGTCTTATACACGTGCCAAGATTGATCGGCTTACTTTAGATTTGCTAAGACTCTTGTAATGCAGGTTGGGAGACAGTAGTTGTGGTTCTAAAACAAACATCTGCATTCTTTGACTTTGTTTGATCGAATATGTTTGCTTTGAGAATTATTTATCTACTTGAGAAAAGTTCTGAACATTGCAAATAAATGAGTTTCTAACCCAATGTTACTTAAAACTAAAGCTAATGCATTCTGACAACAGTATTAAATTAAATATTCTTCGATAAATTTTATTATAGATCCTTTCACATTATTTAATTTCTACAAGAATGGCCATTAATTGGTTTTATGCAGTTATTTTGCGAAAAATCAATCAATCGTCTGTACAAAGGTTAGTTTTTAAAGAAGTTTAAGTTATACGTCTATTACTATAATAAAATTTAGTGTATATTAAACTTTCAATAAATCTATCGGGCTTATTTTCGAAAAATATATCAAATCCATACAAATGAAAGAAAATTTCGCTCTCTGTGCGTGTCTGCAATGTCTAGGAAAATCTACTGCATGTAGAATGTTGAAAATTTCCGTGAGGGTAGTCCAAGGTCTCGCCTGGTTCACCTGAGATTCAGAATTTTAAATTTATCATAATTAGCTGTGTTATTAATTAAAAATCGCAACGCACTTTCATCAAATAATTTCGAGACGTCGGAAGCTCTCACGCATGCCCAGAACACGATTAACACAACTGAATGAAAATATAGAACTGAATGTTGCGATTTTTTTTGGGGGGGGGAGGGGGGTTATATTTGTTCATTTTGTAACCCCGAACGGACAAAAAAATTAGTATAGTTAAAAACGGAATACATATTCTAAGAGAAAGTGCGTTTAAGTACTAAGGGCCGTTATCAGTTTGAAACAAGAAAGAAAAATCACGCGATCATAGATAAATCACAGATTATGAAATACTTTCCAACACTTCCTGAAATTATTAAAACACCAAATAAAATAAACTAAGACAGACTTGAGCACAGTTAACTGTGCTCAAGTCTGTCTTAGTTTATTTTATTTGGTGTTTTAATGGTTTTTAAATTCAGACGTTAAATGTATATGTACTGTAAACTTCCTGAAATCTTTAACAAAATTTTGTTATTTAGGGAATTAAGCTAAATAAGATAACTAAAAAAAACATAAACCATCAAAAAATCTCATTTCAGCAGCTACTTTTCGTAGCCGAATATGTATTCCAATTCTTTTGAACAGCCCTGTATTTGATCTGTAGGTTGATATATATACTATATTATGGGAAGCTTTAGTTTAGCAAGGGAAAGCATAATACTTGAAATTTCTCTTTCAGCAATTTATACTTATAGATGGAAACATACTTAAATACTTTTTTTTCAGCGATGTAGCTTACCTAGTAAGTTACCTAGTAATAATAACACGCTACTCTTTAGCTAAAATTTAATTCAAACTAAAACACTCTTAAAACTACTAAATCACATTCCCAGGAATTATCATCCATAGACGGCCGTGTATCCAATTCTTTCCGTGACCCTGTATATCATTTTATCTATATTCTGAAACCATTTCTCAGTAAACTAAATGCCTTTCAGCGTAAAAATGCATATCACATTTAAAAACCAATTTTAAGCAATTTACGCTCGTACTCAATAACGTTTACGAACTCTTTTGTGAAGCCCTGTATATCAACTACAGTATTTTTACACACCATATTGTATGCAAAAATATAGTGAAACTTAAAAGCGTATATCATAATTACAATTGTATTTCCTGCCATTACCGCTATTATACAGTACTTCGAATAGAATATACTATCTGAAAATTTTTGCGTTGCCCTCTAAATGCTACGCACTTCGTATTGTACATGAAATAAATTATAGTAAGCCTCACCGATTTATAAGAATTTCATTATATATGAAACAGTATAACATAATTAAAATAAGCCGCAAAACAATTTCCCCCTATACTATTGTGTAACAGAAAACATTTATGTGGTCCTGTAAATGAATAATAAATATGCTTTGAACTGCATATTTTAGTGCACTTAATAACTGCATATCAGTTGTATTATGTTTGAAAGGGTGTAATGTCATTAAAATTCATTTGGAACAATTTTTCCCATTGACCGTAATGTAAGAAAAAATTTTGACTGTCCCTGTAAATAAACTAAACATGCTACAAACATCATTTGAAATAGGGTTCTTGCTAGGGTAAAGGTAAATAATATCCAAAAATTTCAGGGCAATCCGAGTATATTTACGAGAGTTAGAGCGCGTACAAACGGACAGACAAACCGAAGTCATAAACACTTTTAAACTTTGTTTGAAAGTGTTATAAAATTGGGAAGAGAGGTGGAAGTGGAATATCATTTGAGGAAATAATTAAATTTTCAATTGTCTTTCCTGAGTTTTTGCATAATATAATCTGCATTTCAATTTGAAATGAAAGGACATTAGAAAGAGAAATATCTCTTAGTTTTATCATTATGACAATCCTCAACGAGATAACGACGAATTCTTGTCTCATAAGAAGAATTATTGATATTTAATGTATGTGCAGACAAATTACTGTTTTATCGCAGGAAAATGTCTCTTCATTTTATTAATGCGGGTGGCATGAGTAGATATTTTGTAAAACTTCAGTATTGAAAAAACAAATAATACTTTATGAGCTTGTATATTTACAAATATGGAAAATGCAAATATAATGTCGAAAACATATATAAGTAGGGTTCTTAGTTTTAAAGAATTATGTAAAACTAGGTGTCTCTGCTCCCTGCAAGCGACGCTCCTCCACCCCCGTTCAGACACCGCAGAATCTAAAAACACTCTAATCTGATGGGTTTTAAAAATATTAGAGAAGATTGAATAATACTGAAAAAAGTTGTGCAGATCTCCCTGTAAACGAGTTTCCATTCAATTCCCTTTGATTGCAAAAATATAAGGGCGAATCAGTTGCCGTTAAGACATCCAATGGTTGTTTTCGTTTTTGATTAAAGAGGATCAGTTAAACATTTGAAAAGATGCTAAAATAAAATAAATTAAGTATACAGAGTCTTTGTCCCCTGGTATTTTAAAACAATCTCTATAACAATAGCCTAAGTCATGTGACTATCATCAACAGTTCCAGGCGGACCACTTCACTTTTTATACAGTAGGTGCCATTTTGGTACTTTAAAGTTAGCCAGGCACAGGTGATAAGTCGGCAAATATTATTCTATGGCCATCATTTCATCTATATTATAATAGTACAAGTCATCAACTGCCATAAACAAATACGGTCTGATCCCTTCGTCTTTCATATGAAAGTTCGGCACAGATGTCATCATATTGGCACAATTTTTCCGACGCCAATTTGGGGTACGCATGAACAGCATAAACAACAACATCCAGCTTACCATATCAACAAAAAAATTTACTTTTTTCGCAAGTTAAATGCCCGTTCCGTATATGACATTGGCGTTAGAAAATAATCCCTCCAATATGGGGTCGTAAGTTTTCCATTTTGATTAAAAAATATAAAAAAAAAATTTCGAATAAAACTACGTAAACGTTGCCATGGTCACAAAGAATTCTTGGTACTGTTACGCTAGCCGGATGCAAATCTCGCCAATAGCTTTTTTTCAACTCGCCACCAGTTAGCTATTTTTTTTTTTTTTTTTTTTTTTTTTTTTTTTACGAAGATTTGACGAAAACCTCGTTTTCAAATACCAGTTACACATGCAGTTTTGGTATTACTTAGTTATCCCGTCGACCAAAAATCTATCGCCAAACTATAACATTAAATTCCAATAATGGTTGATCGTAAATGTCACATTCACTTCACTTTAAGCAAGTTACACGTGTTTACGTCATCAAGTGATTTTTATTTTGACGTTTTATTTATATATTTATTAATGTTATACTAATTTATTTGTTCTTTCGTTATTTAAAATAATAAACGGTCAAGTGCGAGCATTCCTCGCGCACAGAGGCTTCCGTAGAATAAATATATGAATTTGTAATTGTCTCTCTATTCTAAAAAAAAGTAACTACCGCTGTCACCGCCGCCGCCGCCGCCGCCGGTTTTGATTTTTTTGTGACCGGAGGCCTTTCTTCGTTAATATTAACAAAAATAATGCATACAAAAATATGAAAATCGGTGGTTTTATACAGAAATGATTGATAAACACGCTGATGCAGACAGTTTTCAAATCGAAGAATTATTTTAAGAGTTATTCAGTGCTAAAGTTGGACAAAATTGTTCCACTAAAAAAGTTTTATAGCAGCAAAAACTATACATAGCAGTGTAATCATTTTTAGGTCATTTTATGCGTTAGAATTTGCCGGAGTGCAGATTGCATTAATTTTTTTTTATTTTGACTCATTTTTTCAGGTTTTATTTCTATTTTAAATTCAAATTTTCAGCATTTCTAGAGATATTTTTTACAGATTTCAGAAAATTGTACTAATTTAAACTGTTGCCAACTGTATAAAAAGCGCAAGCAATAATGTTTGCTTCAAATTAAAAATTTATTTACACGTGACTATTATAAACAGGAAAAAAACTTTCAAATTAGAATTAAATAATTACGTATAAAAAGCAGGAACTTATTAAAAATTGCGTCATAAAAAGTATACACGTGAATTTTAAAAGAGAAAGGATATTGTAAAATAATAAATTAATTAACATGCGTTAGAAGTCTTAGGAGAAATTACGTCATATTTACGTCATATTATAGTTATTACATAAAATGAACACAAAATAATATTGCAAAAAAGTTTAAATTTAGAAATTGCGCTAGACATTTATTTGATATTTTGAGAATTAATTTAAAATGTCTCATTTAAAAGAACTTTCTTTTCGCTTTGTTAAAAAATACCAGGAGACAAAGACTCTCTTTACTTAATTCCTTTTATATTAGCTTATTTTAAAATGTTGTTACACGTGTATACGTCATCAAGTTATTTTTATTTCGACGTTTTATTTGTGTTTCTTTTAATGTTGTACGAATTTATTTGTTCTTTCGTTATTTAAAATAAAAATTATATCAATTTGTATAATTTGGCGAGTGGTTTGGCGATTTATGTAATTTGGCGAAATTGGTCGACAGGATAATCAAGTAGTACCCCAGCGGATTTGGCGTTAAAATTCCCCAATCAAAGAGAAATGAATAGAAATTCGTTTATAGGGAGATCGCCACTGTTTTTTAAATTATAATTCAATCTTTCGAAATCTTTTTAAAGCCGATCAAATTAGCGTGCATTTAGAGTCTGCGGTGTCTGGACGGGGGTTGGCGAGCGTAGCTCGTAGGGGGCCGAGCCCCCTAGTATTATTAAAAAAAGTTGCTAAAAGAAAATACTAAGTACTAAATACTAAATACTAAGACTTTATAAAAAACTATACAACGCAGGGTTGGGTATAACTGTATATATTAGAAAAGTGTAAATGGGTATGCCATGAAAGTTCAAAGAGATATAGAACCTAAGTAATATCAAATATAACTATTCGTATAACTCTTTTTTTTAATATTATCCTAATCTGTTTATGATGAACTTAATTCGGTACTGACAATAAAAGGAGTGCATAGTTAAACTTCATTTGGCATTTCATGAAACTAAATTCAGCTTAGTAATAACCTTTATTTCTACAGTTTAGCTAAAACAAAATGTTCAAAGTTTAAATTTGGCATTGAGCTAAGCGCGCTTCGAATTGAGTTCTCAAAGTTGCAACGCCGCATTGTTCAGTGCCGGATAGGTGTTTAATTTTCCCAGATAGGTGTTTAATTAACTTTTAACGTCACTCGAGGTGGTATTGAGAGATGCAATCAATGAAACTATCGCTAATCCCACAGTATTTATGCGATTCATTCTAATTAAATCTTTCGAGGGTGATGCCCTTAAAAAACGGACACCTAATTTTAATTCCAAAACAGACAAACGACACCAAGAATATTTAATTAAAATTTTCTTTTTATCATGTACGTGAAAATAAGCAAGTTCGCATTTTCTAATAAATTCGTTTATAAATTCTGGTGTCAGTTCATTTTTTTCATAAGTTTATAAATAGAATTACTCCGTGCCGGAAAGGATTAAGTGGTCGCAGGACTCTTAAAGCTTCAAAATTTAAGAAATTTTAATTTTTTTTAGATGTTAAACTTCTATCTTTTCTGAATATTTTGATATAATTGTTTCCTTGAAATTGCCATTACAACAGAAGTTTTGGCTTTTAGAATTATACCCGCTCAATAGCTGAAGCGGCGTTTCCGAAACTTTAAAATCATTATTTTCCAAATGGCGTTTTTTGGGCATAACCCGCAAGATACCTCAAAAACTTCTGAATATTTTTTCATGAAATTTTCAAAACATATATTTCATGTTAGTCTGTATAAACTGAACCTAAAATTTCCTTTTTATTGTTCAAAAAAATATTTTTTTAGGTGATTTTACTGTTGAAATTTTCAAAATTTTGTATTAGCTAAATACAAAATTGCATTAAAAATATAAAAATGCTTTAAATACAAATTTATTTAAGTCCAAGGAAATTATTACAATCTGAAGTATAAGTAAGCACCAAAATTTTCATTCTAGTTGCAATATTTATTTTGTAATACTGCACGTAAACTGTTATGCCAATTTTTTGTTCGACAAATGTCTAACAGTTTCGAGCCCCCTGTAAATACTAATTCATTATCTTGCAATTTTTTAAATACATGAAACAAAAGAACATACTATATCTTTCATTCCAATTAAAGTTGTGTTTTTAAATCATATACATTTTAAGACATTAAATGTTGAAAATGTTCTTTTTCTCATTTTTCCACTTTTTCGAGTCCCCATACCCCTTAAATTAATTTTTTTTTTTTAACAATTTGGCGTTTATTGCTTTTATACTGTTACTGGAAATTACATTATACATATATATTATTAAATGTTGTTAACTAGGCATAGAGTACGCCGCCTCTGTCCTTGTGTTTGTCCAAACTGACCGTACCTTTAAAGGTTAATATCTCGGCTAATTACCGATGATTTTTTTCGAAAATCTTTATCAATAATGCTTTTATTCTTCTGAAACGATAAGTATATTCAGCGATGCTCAACAACTTTTCTGAATGCCCGTAAATCGAAATTTGTGTATAACAGAAAAATGCTAATTCCCCAAAAACTATGTGACCTAGGGTAATAGCTATAATTTTCCGACAAGGTTTATATTAACGTCTACTACCTCTAATTTTTTCATAATTTTAGTTTCAGTAGCTTCGGAATTAGATGGAGGGGAACATATTTTTGCGCTACATTTTCAACAATATCTTTGAAAATATAATACCTAAAATTAAAAGGAATGTATATTTGAGTTCAGCGTTATAAAAGCCCCACATGATACAAACAAAAGATTTTTTTTCAAGTAGCATAATTAGCCCCTCTACTTTTTTACTAAATATATTTATGAATGTTTATTAATCTGAAAATGTGTGAGTCAATGGTCTTTATTACTTCAGCGAATTTGAACTTTCCACGTTCCATAGTTTACGAGTAAAATGGCTGTGACAGACAGATGGACGGACAGACACAGGAGTAATCTTATAATGGTTCCATTTTTACTTTTTAAGTACGGAACCCTAAAAATTATGTCAATTTGTATAATTTGGTGAGTGGTTTGGCGATTTATATAATTTGCCGAAATTGGACGACGGAATATCTAAGTAGTACCGTATTTTTTAATTATTTTCTATTATTTTCTAAAGGAAATAATAAAAAAAATAATAATAACTATAGAACAAAATAATTTATATTATTTAAAAAAAGAAATAAAGGTATATAAACATTTATTATTAAATAAACAACCAATAGCCGGGTTACCATGTCAATCCCAATAATGCCATTTTGACGGCAATTAGGTACCCCAGTGCGTAGATAACATATGTGCCTAATTTTTTTCTTCTCGTGAAAGCCATCAATTTTAAATGAAAGTTGTGTATTTTAAATAAAATAAATAAAAGGATTATATTTTAAATGAATTTAATGAAGTATAAAAAAATGCGGCGGGAAAGATGCTTTGCGAATTATCACCTGCGACTCGCTAAAATAAAAATACCGTCAGAATTGATTTCTCTATCAGAATCTTTCGATTTGGCGAAAGATTGTTCAAGTAAATTGAATTATGAATAAAAGTAGCATGATACATTTCTAAGCATACATTTAAGTGAGGCCAAACTGGTCGCCAAATTAGCTTAAAATTATTAGTTATTAGTTTCTTTTCTGAAATATGAAAAAAATATCTGTTATGATTAAAATTTGAGTTGCCATCATTAGAAAAATGTATTTAAAATTAGAAAAAAAATAATATTTCGAAAACTAATTCGAATTTAAAATTTCTAATACCAGTTTTGAGATCTGCGGATCAATACCGCTTTTTGGTGCTAATTTCATCGCAAAGTATTCCATATTTTAGGAGAAATCGCCGTGAAACATAATCAGTTATTTAATCAGTCGTTTCAAAGAATCGTTACATAAATTCGTTTCATTTCAGCCGTTTCATATATCCGTTTCATAAATTCGTTTCATTAGGATTTTATATATATAGGGTAGATATATGATTTTTAAATTTTAAAATTGGAATTTGTAAAGAAATACACGATTAAAATAAAATGTTATCAAATGTCATTTGAAATAGAGAACGTGCTATGGTAAACATTAATAACATCCAAAAATTTCAGGTCAATCCGAGTATATTTAGCGGAGTTAGAGGGCGGACAGGCGGACAGAGAAACCGGAGTCATAAACTCTTTTCAAGTTTAACCCTTTGAAAATATTTCAAAATGTGCCGTTTCCGCAGATCTCTTTTTCTCGCATTCGGCATGGCTTCCATGGGGCGAAACTTTGGAGGTACCGGTTAAGAAAAAAAGTGCGTATGTAAAACTGAAACCTTCTCTTTAAAGGTACAACAGATATTCCAAAATACGAATTTTAACACTTTCGAAGAAATTGACGACTTTAGGTCATTTTGCGCCTTACAGAAACGTCCATCTTTCTACGCTAAAAGTGCCTAAAAGTTCTTATTTCAACAAAATCTTTTCGGAGCTTCTTTGCTGATAGGATTTACATCACCTAATAAAATTTTGAAACGTTCGGACGAGTAGAAGTAAAATATGTGAAAATTTCGACGAATTAGATGAAAACCGCGGGGTTTCGACACGGTTTTGTTCGACTTCGGCTTAAGTTTTCACTATTAAATATGCATATATATTTCACGAAATTTTTAAGATTTTTTTTTTGTTTACGCGATTGTATTCATTATAGAACCCCCCCCCCCCCCCAAAAAAAAAAAAAAAAAAAAAAAAAAAAAAAAAAAAACATTAGATTATTGCTCTAATTCTCATTTAATTGCTCTTTACTTATCCTATTTATTTTATTAATCATCTTAAAAATGTATAAAATATCCTCATAAATAAAAATTGTCCAATCGCTCTTTACTTTCTTTTTCCTCTTTGTAAGATATATATATATATGTTTTGATTTAAAGTAAAATTGAAGACGTGTATTAAGAAACGAATCAGATTAAGTGCAGTCGAATGACAAGGCAATTAAGAAATCCACAAAAAGTTTCCAAAAAAAAAAAAGAAGTCATTGCAGTATAACAATAGTTTGCTCACGCATTTCATACCATACGACTGTTTTCCACAACACTCGGTTTTTTTCTGGAGTCACGACTACCTTTCACGGCAGATACGATGATAAAAATTCGGTGGTTCAGATGCGTCCTTTCATTACAGCACATTGACATTAACCAGCAAACCAAACAGCTACGTGTTCTTTAGACAATCAAAAACAAGAAAAATTCTGGGTCCGCGCTCATGCAAGCCAATTTAAGGAAGGTCTGCGCGGAAGACTATCGACGCATTGTCATATGTCCTGGACAAATCAGTAGCCAGCGCCAAGTTACGAATCCAATTAGAGCATTGGAGTCTTTTCCGTCAAGCGGACGAAATTTGTAGTAAAGTGTGGTGCCGATGAAAAACGCGCGAAGCGAAATTTTTAGATAAAAAATAAAAAATAAAATGGTTGAATGAATATTCGAAATTATCTTGCGTCTCGTGGTTTTAGCATTGCAAAACGGAACAGTTTTAAGAAAGATTTTTATGAAAGGAAAATGCTTTTTAGATTAGAAATTTGAATAAGATAAATATTAAATACGCGTTTTAAAAGATACGTAATTGAAATCGAAATGGTAAATAAGATATTATTAAGAGACAGGGAAATAGTGAACATACTGGAAATTTAGAATAATCTAATAAAGTATCGAAATAAAAAAAAAATTGTTATATCTATAAATTTTTTTGTATGTGAATTCCTAAAATCATTCAGAAAACGAAGAGTTTTACTATTTTAACTTCTAATAGAAATTCCTCATTTTCAATATTTGAATAAGTCAGAATAATTTTTAAGAAACATGTTCATCCCTACTGTCAAATTTATTTCTCTTATTTATCTTTGTGTATGTTTGTAGATAAAATAAGAGTGAGAAAATTAAATTTTCATTAGGTTAAACATTACAAGTTTTATTTAGAAGGTATTATGCACATATTCCTTAATTATAAGACACTTGCTTTCAATGATTAATGGGAAGCTCACATAAAATGAAAAATATTTAAATATGCATTAAACTCTAATATAAATGTTTGCACTAAAAGTGTATTATATTATACATTATTTGCAGTTTTACTTTAATAATGTTTGTTTAAAGCTTCTTGAAAAGCGTTATTTTAAAGACATAACTAAATAAATGTGTACTCTTTCTGGTGTCACTTCTTACTTAATTATGGAATTTTAAATTGCGTCTTCGATGCACTAGGTTAACGTTTTGCACTTATTTATATTTCTTTCTTTTATATTAGACAAAATATATAATGGGCGATCTCTTTAAAACTTTCGTTGCTTTTTTTTTACATTTAAGATTACTAAATTATTTCATACGTATTTAAAGTCAATGTAAAGTGAAGTAAAATGAAGTAATTAAGAAATGCAGCTATTAAAAATTAAAAATAGTTTATTTATAATTTTATTGTATATATCCCTGTAAATATATAATTGTAAAGTAGCTCTAAAATCATTTTTATACTATTTTTATTTTTCAAAAAATCATTTAAGTAAAAATTAAATAAAGTAATTATTATTTTATTAAAAACACAGTTTTTAAGCTTGAAGGACACTTTCACTATGACATTTTTACAAACATTTAAGTGTACTTTCTATATAGTATAGAAGGAGTACTAATTATAGTTAGTTTACAGGGATATCTAAAATTATTCCGCTACATTAGCGTCATTGGGGAAAATCGTTTTAAGCGCATTTTAATGATGTTACACGTTAATTCAAACATAATGAAATTGATGTATATTATTGAAGGCCACTGCAACATATTTTTCATATATTATTAAATGCATATAATTCACTGTTTATTATTATTTATTCAAAAGAATTCTGTTATACGACTGACTATAAGCCTTAACTGTTAGCTGTGCGTTTCCATCTGTGATATGCAATTAAAAACTTAACTACTTTCTGGTGTATTACGAGGTGTGTAGATTATATACAAGGCTACCTGAATGAATTAGCACAAATTACCGACTATGAACAGCAATTGCTGAAAATGTATTTTTACGTTGTTGTGTTTTTTTTTTTAATGTTTATTTCGATATCTCATTTGATTTTATGATAAAATTTGTAATTTCTTAAAAATTATCCAATATTGTAACCACATGATTTTTTGTTCTTTTCTTTTACAATGAGATTTTTTAATCGTAAATTTAAAAATTGAAACTTTTGTATTAAATACATATATCTTTAGCTTGTCGTATTATACTTGCAGAATAGCCTAAAGAATTATCAAAATTTAATGCATTTATTAAATTTACTTGTTTTATTGAAATAAAGTATATAAATTATATATTTTATCTATAATTACTGTCAAATATAATCTAATGAGTAGTCTTTACTATACAATTATACATTTATTTAATTTTATTTTGTAAATGTTTTTGTAAATTTAAATTTTGTACGCACATTGTTTGTAAGGTTCATAAGTTTACTGATGTAAAATGTATTATGTTATGACATCAATAACAAAAACAAAACAAATCCAAATACCCTGTAATCATCTATTAGATAATAATTTAAAGAATCTCGATACAATACATGTATTTGAGATTTAGTATACTAACCAAAAAGAAATGCGTTAATTTCTTTATGTTTGCAAACGTAATTAAAAATCTTATATAGACATAACCATATATAATAGCTAAAGAAAATTTAAAATAAAGTAATGGAAATTTATTGACTACCGCGTATTTTCTTTATATAAATAGTGAAAATCGTATTCATTAGCAGCATGAATTTCACAAAAGCACGTTACGTGATTAGATAAAAAAAAAAAAAAAAAAAAAAAAAAAAAAAAAAAAAAAATAGGGAACCTTATTATTAAATCATTTTATGTTATTAAATAACAGTAGAATCACAAATAGTCTAGAAAACAAAAATAATTAATTGCATCACGCTATCTAGAATGTGTATTTCTGAGTATTCTCTAGAAAGGCATTCATTTGTTATGCACTGGATAATCTTATTTTTGGAACTTCTGTTTATTAATTATAATTATTGAAATGTTTTTCATTTTATTAATTTCATGCATAGATTTTGTGTCATGCAAATGTTATGAAAATTATTCGCAACTTATGTTTAATATTTATGTTACATTTATTTTCCTTTATCTCATAATCATTAACTCATTTTATGCAATCCTAAAGATTGAAAATAAACTACAGGGCGTAAGAAATATATCTTTACACTTAAAAAAATAATTAAAATAAAAAATAGTGATATAGACTTGCGGTTTTATATTTTTCATAAGGAAAATATTGATTAAAGTTATTTTTTAACAATGTGTAAGCTAGATTGGAAGAGCAGGTTCAATACCAAGGCAACCTAGATCTCCAGACATAATACCTTTGGACTTTTGTTTATAGGTATACGTGGAAACTATTGATTAACAATTCCTAATTCGTGACACTGATGAATTGATAAGTCGAATTACACCGGCCATCCAGACTGTTGATTCTGCAATGATACAGAGAACGTGGTTAAAATCTCGTATAGACGCGATGTGTTGTGCTCGGCTGTACGCACATTCAAATTGTTGAATAAAACATTGAAAAAAACCCTTTCATATTTTTCTATGGAACATAAAAATCCGTAAGTACATATCATTGTTTGTGCACTTTTAATTAATTTTTAAATATGTGAAGATACATTTCGGACACCTTACGTTTAATATTTTCACATAAAGCACTTACTTACACACAGACACATACATATACGTATAAAGGTCTAGACTTCGGGGAAACAAGAGATTCATAAACCCCACTAACTCTACCGCAAATTATTTTATAAAAATAGTAGATGACCCGCCCGGCGTTGCCCGGGCCCTTGATGAATGACTCTTAAATGAACCTCAAATTTGTATGATTTTATATCTTTCACTCCGTTTCATCTGAATTTATATTTATAAATGAAAAAAAAATTAAAAAATATTGAATTAAAGTATATGCTATTTTGCGTAATTTGATTTTTGGAGTCTATGCGTATCGAAAGCGAGCGAAACCGCAAAAAAACTCTCAGGTTTTTCCTGATTTCGTCGATATTTCCGGGCATTTTGTTTTGTAAAAATATTTCTACCCGTCCGAACGTTCAAAATTTTTGTAGGTGATGTATATCTGGTCTATGTTTGGTGCTCTAAGAAGATTGTGTTAAAAATGAATGTTTAGTTACCTTTAGAGTGGAAAAAAATTTCGCCTCCGTGAGGCGCTAAGTGACCTGCGTTCGCCGGTGTATTTAAAAAAGTTAAAACTCATATTTTTAAAAACCAATTGCACCATCGATTAGAAAACGGATTTCAGCTTTAAGAGCATATTTTTAGTTCGTTGGTACCTCTACAATTGCGTCCTGAAGAGGCGTTGCAATAAACGGGAAAACTTTTCGGAAAAACTAATGTTTTTAAATTTTTTTTTTCAAAAGGTTAACTGCGACATTTTATCAAATTAATTATCGCATTTCAAACGTAAAAGGGCGATCATTTGGTATATGTTCTTCAATTTTAACTGCATTCGGTGGTTTGAACTAAAAGGAAACAATAAAAAAACAGAAATAAATTCGAAAAACGTTTCTTCGCTAGCTACCGATGTGTAAATGGGTTTGTGCGTCGGAGACGTTTAAACGAGAGTTTGATGACGGTTTGATGAGAGTGAATTACGATGTTTAATTAATAACTTATCTAATTATTAGAAATTTAACTTTCTGAGTTTCAGGTGCATCAGGGGACACTTTGAGCTATCCTCACAAAAATGTTCAGCCTAAACCAGCTAAAAGATTTTACTAGCCATTGCAGATAGACTCGCTCACAGACAAAGCGAAACTTTACTTGATTAGTATAGATTACTCGAATAAATCGATTGGTACTAATGTGAACTAATTAATTGTATATTTAATTTTTTAAGGGTCGTCTTCATATAGAAAATATACCAATCTTTAAAAGTGTCAAAACTTAACACCTAATTTTCACATCATATTTGAGTTCTTTAAAAAATTGCACCTTGCGCTACCAAGCAACAAGCCACTCGGCCAAGTAGTTTACGAAAAATGCAGTATTAATATTTGGAAATCCCTATGTAAAATTCAATTTTTATCGTTGCAGAACTTACCTTAAACACATTACGGCAAGACATTCCGTAAACCAGTTTAGGAATTATCACACGTTAAACTTGGGAACTCCTAATGTTAAATTCAATTTTAATAACTGCAAAATCGATTTCAATGCGGATAGTTTTTTTCATAACTTAATAACTAATTGGCGATATAAGTTGTAATTTTCTATTCGCACATTTGAAAATATTAGAAATTGACTTCTGATGAAAAGATTAGACGTTCCAATTCATTTTTTTTTATAATTTAAATATATATATATATATATACATATAATTCTTCCAAATACTAGATAAATCTGATTTTAGACATATAGAATTTTTAAATGAACCCAATTTCTACAAGCTTCAAATATGAAACTCCAAAATTATTACAGCTCATTTTGCCAAAAAAATTTTAACTTATGCTTTGAAACTACCTGTTTTTAACTGCTTTTACAAGGATTAAAAATAAATTTAATATTAGGATTTCGAAATATGAAACTTACATTATTTCTAAACTACTTGACTTGAGAACTTTTTGCTTGGTATCCTGATATAAAATTTATCGCAGAATTCATACATATTCTCAAAGTTAGGTGTTTGAATTGGAATGTTTAAAATTTGATATAAATGCTTCAGGAAGACAACTCCTTAAGCAAAATATAAGTATAGCATTATTTAGTAGATGTTATTAAATAGAAAGCCCCCCCCCCAAAAAAAAAAGACCTTTTTATTTATTTGCAGATCGTTTACAATGAAATGAACACAAATGCACCATTAAAAAATAAATAATATCTTCTTTTAGAATATGAATATATTTAAATCGTGGTCGACTACATATTATACATTGTACCAACTTTGCCTTATCAAATGGTACATCCACTTTTGTTACCATATTTAAACTGCTTGGATCAAATCATTCCGAAAAAAGTATCATTGGGCAAAGTTTTCATATGGGAGTCATTCTTAAATGAAGAATATCTGAAACGGAAGTACAAAAAAAGTATGCGTAAATGAAGGCCACTTACAAATAGCATTTCCCTTTACAGTACATATACATTTAACGTCTGACTTTTAAAACCATTAAAACACCAAATAAAATAAACTAAGACAGACTTGAGCACAGTTAAAAAATAAAATTTATAAAGAATATACTTAAAAACAATTAAAAATACTATATGTAAACGTTTCGCAGAGCGACACGCAAGGCATCATCAGTACAAAAAATATCCATTGCATTTCAAACGTCAGAACAAATCAAGAACAGTTACAGTTAGTTATTTTAAAAACAAAAAAATATTCACTAGGGACAGAACGATCATCATTCAAAACCTGCGATTGCAATTTAGTGAACCAAGCCTCAAGGTTCTAGAAGTCAAGCCTTGCGTGTCGCTTAGCGAAACGTTTACATATTGTATTTTTAATTGTTTTTAAGTATATTCTTTATAAATTTTATTTTTTAACTGTGCTCAAGTCTGTCTTAGTTTATTTTATTTGGTGTTTTAATAATTAACATTTCCTTTTCTTTTGGAAATTTGTTATAAGTGATGGACGTAAAGATTGACATATAAAAATTGCTTTATCAGAATTCTTTTCTATATCCCTCTGGTTTAACTTACACTTTTTTTAGTTCTGATCCATAGAATAGGAGTCGTAAGCTGAAATATTCATAACCATAGAAAATTTTCTTTAGCAGTTGGATAATATTTGTATTTTCTTCGAAAACACTGAATCGGTCCATATTACCAGCATGTTTTTCAGCAGAGAAAACTTTCTTGCGATTTCGTAAATAGCATCAGGCAAACGAAAGCACTCAGACACCATGAGGGACATGCTACTAAATGTATCTTTAGCCAGAATAGATAAAATATTTTGTAACTTTGTATGTTATTGAGTGAAAAGTATAAAAAAGGTCCAAATTACCATCCCTTTCTTTGCCTCATAATCTAAAATAATCTAAATATGAAACCGATCACAACCGATTTAAAATTTATACTTACTTATTGATGCATTTTTTATGAAAAAAAGAGAATAATTGAACTCTAAACGTTCCATGAACAATTATGAGGTTAAAATTGCTTCCGTATTTGACTAGGTCTTATATTAATGATATTATACATGCTCATTTAGAAATCTCATATAACACCAAAATTTATCTTTTCACATAAACGCCCACCTAATCTGCTTGCTTACCATGCAATTACCTATCCATCACCTTTTTCTATTACAAAAATAATTGCAGTTACGTTACTGGATAAATTAGTTTTTATTTATAGCACCTGAATTGATAGGATAACCTTCCGTTCAGATAATATCACGTTTTACTTCTGAAATATTTGAATTTATTTTTATATTCATTAGTTTTATTTATAGACCTTCATTATGAATGTAAATCTAAAATCCCAACATTTCAAACAGAAAATAGTATGTCGCTTATCAATCATGGAAGGAAATGAGACTCAATTATTCAGCGACCGAGAGAGAAAATTACACTTCAAATTACCCGCAAACACAATTTTCGAAAAGCAATCGCTTCATGTTAGCCTTGATTAGATGGCATTAGTTTAATGGCCATTAAATTTATTACAGGGCCACCAAAATTTAAGGAATTAAAACATTGCTTTGTTTTCATAATGCGAGAATTTATTGCTAGTCATTTATTGTTCTCTATTGTGCGACATTGTGGTGTTTAGAAGAAATGAACCGTGTAAAAGTACAATAGTGAGGGAAAAAAGGGCTTCAATAACTTTTTTTCAGGAAGCTGGAAACATAGGACGAATTTAAAATTTCGGTTGATAAAATGTAACATTTTTTTTATGCATTTTCATTTAAATGTAATTTATTCTGTTTGTAGTATATTTGTATTGTTACCTAACTATTTTTCAAAAAAGGGTAATGACAAAAAATATAACGCCGATAATATAATTTCATTAATTATAAAGATAATAACAAGAAATTGTTTTTAAAGACATTATGAGATCCAATCGGGCTTCCAGGGTTACACAATACTCCTATTATTATTATTTTTATTATTATTACTAGAAACTTTAATAAACTTTTTACATTTCATATATTTTCCTTGCTAAACCATTGACACCGCAAAAAGAATTTTAATTTGAAAAATATTAATTATTTTATTCAAATAATTTTTTAAATGTATTAAAGACGGTATTTTCATATTGTTTCCAAATTAATCACCGAAGATATCACAAAATTTCGATACTTAAAGCGGCCTTTTTGATTCTGATTATTTCAGTTGTTTAAGCATAGTTTGATTACCTAACTGCAAAATTTGTGTTTTAATTATTTTTATTGATGAATTTTTAATTTTGTAATAGAAAATTAGTCAGTAACAAATGCTGAACTATTTATATTATTTTAAGTGAAAACGGGTTAATCTTTCACAACCGAGCTGCACGCGAAAGTAATGATTAATGAATAAGGAAGAGTTTAAAAATAATTTATCCTTCAAAATATTTTTTAAACCTTAAAAACATCATTAAGTATAAATTCAGTTTTTAAACTAATTGCATTTGAGGTTTTATTTTTATTTATTTATTTTAATCAATGATTTAAAAACTTAAATTCTGCAATGTTTAAAATATTAAAAGATTGCAGCAAAACGGGAATTTATTGTTCAGATGTCGCCACTGTCGACATGATGCAAGCGTTACTACTCATTGTTATATTTTTGCTTCATAATACACATATAAAAAGTTAAAACCTAGTAATGTCTTAATAGGCACTTTAAAAGCGCCATTATGTTTTTTTTTTAAATACAACATTTTGTTTAATAATCAAATTAATCACAATAAAAATAATTATTTTAAAAATATTTATTTATAAATTAAGACATATACACACACGCGAATATTATATATGTAGATACATTATCTGCGCTAAGAAATTTCATGTATTTTATTATTAAATCAATAAAACAATAAAGCGTCAATTTTTATACATGCAGGGGGACTTGGGAGACTTGATCCCTTTTTCAGTTTTAAATTTTTATTTTGGAAAAAATAAAATTTTTAAAAACTGTTTCCAGTTATTATTAAAGGCCCATGTGTCTTTCTTGTTGCAGTATTTTTTTTTTTTTTTTTTTTTTTGAAAAACCATTTTAAAAATAAAAATAAATTGTTTTCCAAAAAATAAAAAAAGTATCAAGTCTCCCTATTTGCAGGGAGACATGATCCCTTGAAAAGGGAGACGTGATCCTTGAAGCAGAAGCATTGAAATGATTCGAATTAACTAGTAGAAATCAAATTTATTGTTGACTAACATGTCAAAAGGGAGAAAAATACAATTAATGATCCAAGAACATTTTCAAAGTTTGAAAAATCAAATGTAAATATTGAAATTATCACAATTCGAAGAATTCTCTAGGCATGATTGGTTTTGGTACTTTTTTGACAATGTCATCATTGTCCACAACACTATTATCATCATTTTCTGGATAAATAAATTAGTTGAAATTAAGTCGTCGTTTTCTTAGAAAATTGATTTCACATTCAGATGATAAAATCTTCTTTTAAATCTTCCCTACGAAATGACTAATTTTCTTCCTTCCCAGAAATCGCACAATGACAAAGTCATTTTCATCACCCACAAATTTTTTGGATCTGCAATGACTTCATCAGAATGTTCATCAAGTGAATCTGGGTCGGTTTAATCATAAACACTATAACTGCTTTTATAACTTTCTGAAGATTCGGGTATTTCATTTTTAGTGTTTTTACTTTTTTCTTGAGATGAAATGAGTGTTTTCCCAATTTTTGTTTTTTATTCAGGTGATGATCTTGTATTTCTTCTTCATTCATTCTTTTAGTTGGTGTGCTTGTCAAAATTTTTCAAGAACCTTTTTTCATTTCTTTAGATTTTTCCATTTTTGGTAATGAAATTTTATGGAAGGCTTGTATGTCTTCTTGTATAACTATGTTAGTTTAACTGTAATTTTTTTACTGCTTGTTGGTGTTAATGGTTGATTTGAGACGAAAGATGATAAAAAATGCTCTTCAGAAATTCCTATTTAAGGGATATATTCCAGTGATTTTAAACCCATTTATTATGTTAGTTGTCACCATGACTTTAGGATAGGCAATTCCGATCAGTTCAGCGATTCGATAAATTGTTGTCCTTTGAACAGGATGATTAGTCATCCAGTCATGAGCAGCCACATTAAAATATCTTTTAAGTGGTCCATGTATAGTATGGTCGGCTGCAATTTGTGAGAAGTATACTGTGATATTTTAGCAAAATTATTACATTTTCTTTGGCATAATTCAAACTCTATGCTTATATAGTTATCATGATTATTTTTTTTATGATTAACACTTTACTGTTTTGATTATAATATCTTACTTTCTTTACGAAGTGCTGTAAAAATTTTTCAGAGTTAGACGTATGTCTCACATGTGCAAATGTGCACCCATCTACCATGTGTTTGCTAGCCATCATATGCAGCCACATATTAACTTCCTATCTTTGTCAACCATCTAAAATCAAGGCAACCATATTCTAACTAATACAGATAATATCTAAATGTCACAATGAGAAGTAGGGGATTAATAAAATTTAACATTAATTTAGCTTAACTTGGCTTTGGGGACACTTGATCCCCAGGATCAAGTCAATGTTATGATCATAAGAAAAAAATAACTATCTTAAACTCTAATCTAATCTATAGAAAAAAATAACTATCTTAATAACTAATCTTAAGAGCAATGTTATGGTCGTAAGAAAAAAATAACTATAATAAAAAAAATAGTTACGTGAACTAATATTATAGCAAAATATTCAATGTTAATTTGAGCGCGTAAATGATTTTGTTTAAATTACTTTGAAAGGATTTGATAATTACTAGAAAACGAGCATCATTAATTTAAGAATCAAATCGAGGGTTTCTAATGTTGAACAATTAAAGAATTTCGCGAAGTTTCTCAACGCATTTGCAATCATTATATTTAAACGTCTTCTTGGTACATTGTTTATAGTTTGTAAATTTTATCAATTTAAAATATCAGAGTTCATTGCAGTACCTATCTCCATACAATAAATGTATGTGCTCGTATGCTAAATACTTGATTTATTTTAAAGTGAACAAAATTTCGGATTTACAATTATACATTTCAAATGTGTTTTATAGGAGAAATATGTTTTCTGTTGGAGATGAAAACAGGGAGAAGCATTTTAAGAACAAAAAATTTATTTTGTTTACATTATTTTTATTGTTTACCGTGTGGAAAATGATGTGAAATATAGATAATTTTAGAAGTAAACTATCCTTTCAAAACAATAATACGATACATAATAGTTATTAATGTACCACTAAATAGTACCACTAAATGTATATGATAAATAGTACCACCATAATGTACCACTAAATTTCAATGACAGTTCGAAAACGTAAACATATATTTTTTTTAATTACTCTGAAAAGATTACAAATTACAACAAAACTTTCGTCATTAATTTACGAATCAAATCGATAGATTTTAATTTTCAAAAATTAAAGAAAGAAACTGTAAATTTTTTAAATGCATTTTCAATCAGTTAAATTAAGATTTGCTTTGTTTAATGTTAGAAAATTTTATCAGATCTAAAATTTCGGATTTTACCAGTACTATGTGCAAAAGTCTGAATAATATTTCTACGCTGGAAACTCGTTTTATTTAAAAGTAAAAATTGACCAAAATCATGTATGCGAAAATGCATATTTCAAATAATTTAAATTTGTTTTAAAATAATTCCAGAACCTATAAAAATTCGACGAAAGAAAAAGTTTAAAAAGGAATTGTTAAATTAGATTTATAATAAACCTACAAAAATAATTAAATTAAAAAATCAACTCGGTATTAACGGAATGAAACAGTATTGAAATATAATTATTTATGAGTGAAAATAAGTATTTTTTAAAATCATAGTGCCATTTTCTATTCATTGTTTTAAAGTTACTTTTAATTACAATGAGAAAATGTCATCATTAATGATGTAGTAATTTTCATTATATCCACTTTCTCTGTTACAATGGAAGTAAACGGAATGCCACTATTTTGAAGAAATTCTTTTTGAAGAAATACTTTTAAAATAAAACTATAAAAATAGAAATATTTTGAAAAATAGCTAGTGGAACTCATCTACCATTGTACAGCTATCAATTAGTAAAAAAAAATGTTAAAATTGTTTCAGTAGAAAACACAAGACTGATAACAAAATATAAACTTTTTTTTTTTTTTTTTTTTTTTTTTTACTTTCTTCTATCTTTACAAGAAGAAAGTATTGGTTTCATGAAAATTTTCGAATTCCAATTTTCGACGGATTTACACGTTTTATGGGTCAGAGATTCCAAAAACATGTTTTTACAAAATGTCTGTCTGTGAGTCTGTGAGTCTGTCTGTCCGTCTGTCTGTATGTATGTGACACAAATTTTGTGGGCGCTCTATCTGAAAAACTAATGCACGGAATTTAATAAAAAAATTATATTCATGTATTCCCTGATATAGATTGGTGCTGATTAGTTTTTGGTGTAAATAGCCCTGCAGGTGGCGCTGCTATGTAGCATTTTTCAGGATTTCCGCAAAAGCTCTCCCTCAAGAACTACTGCACGGATTTTTATAAAACTTCAGATTACGTTAGTCCTTGACATGAATGGATGCTGTTTACGATTTGATGTAAATCGTCCAACAGGTGGCGCTGCTATGCTGCATTTTGCAGGATTTACACTATTTTCGCAGTAGCTGTATCTCAAGAACTAATGCACACATTTTCATCAAACTTCAGATTTAGTTAGTCCTTCATATGAAATGATGCTGACTACGTGTTGGTGTAAATCGCCCAATAGGTGACGCTGCTGTGCTGCATTTTGAACTATTTCCTCAAGCTCTATCCCAAGAACTAATGCACGGATTTTCATCAAACTTTAGATTTAAGTATAGCTTGATTAATATTGCTGCTGATTATGTTTTGTTGCAAATCGCTCAACAGGTGGCGCTTCTATGCTGCATTTGTCATGATTTGCGCAATACCTCTATCTCAAGAACTAATGCACGAATTTTCCTCAAACTTCATATTCAGTTAGAAGTTGACACAAGTTGATGATAATTAGGTTCTGGTGTAAATAACTCGATAGGTGGCACTGGTATGCTGCATTTTGCTGGATTTACACGATTTCAGTGACAGTCATACCTCGAGAACTAATGCACGGAATTTCATATTTGTAGAATTCTCATGATGAACACAGATTGCCATTTAATTTGGCACTAAGACAGTGAATTTTGAAGTATTGACATGGATGAGGTGGATGAAAGTTTTGTGATGGCCACAACATACTAGTTACGTATGAAGACCTGAGTTTCAAAACTCGCCTTACCCAGAAAATCAAATCTTGGAAAATTGCTGAAAGCTCTGACTGCGCCCATTGGTTTTCATTGTAAACCAAGATTTTACAATGCCAGATATACACTATAAAACTAGTTTTTTGCAAATCGTATTTTTTTTTTTTTGTTGTTGCAGGTTAACCAATGGAATAGATTGATAGAGAAAACTCGATTTTTTAAGTCGTAATTTTTTTTTAAGTATGAAAGATGTGATGAAAAAATGAAACCAATGCCAATTTTTGAAGAATATATTAGTTCACATTAGTACTAGAAAAGTTATTTCTTATATAACAGTGACATTTTGTAAATTTCTTCTGTTCATTTAAATCAGTTAAATATGCAAAAAAAAAAAAAAAAAAAAAAAAAAAAGTACAATCATACTTGTATATCATTGCAAACGTATAAAAAGAAAAATAAGGAAAAAAATTGTAAAAAGAAAAAGAACTTTTAGACACTGATAACAATATTATTAGAGGTAGGTTATTCAAGGAATGATAACGGATGATATCGGAAGGTTGGGAGGGTGTCCGAAATTGCCAAAAAGTTGATAACCTTAACCATTTACAACCCCTATTCAGCGTCACCTGTACAATCGATTAGAGCAGTGCTTTCCAACCTTTTTTCTTTTAAGTACCTGTTTCTTAGGCTTTTCATTTTGGAGTACCACCATTTCTAATAAACACACCCCCACCACTTCACCACCCTACACTCAGTTGGATAACGAAAACATGCTTTTTTTTCATTAGTAGTTTTCTTATCGCAACCATTTAATAAATTGATACAAATTACATTGTCATTTCTAACATTTTTGTGAATTTATTAACCATTTTTGTAATTTCTGTCATTCCCAATATTATTTTCACGTACCCCCAGGAGTACGCGTACTCCAGGTTTGGAACCGTTGGACTAGACCGACGACTTGATATTACTATTACGCAAGAAGGATGCTCTGTTCGCCAAAATAACAGAATGTTTACAAACACGAAACAATTCTATAGGGAAGTGGTAGGTATGGAAACATTCTATTATTTTGGCACACTGCGCATTCTGCCCGAGTGGAAATGTCACGAATCGACCAATGCATTGACAGTAGCGTACTTCTGCAAATGCAACCAGAGAAAGTTGCGTATATTTTAGCAAGTTGCTAGCATTATTTTTTCTATATATAACTCAAAAAGCGCATCTTCGATTTTAACGAATATTTTTTTCCTTAAAAGTACATACTTCAAGCATTATTCTGTAATTTTTTGGTTAGTGTAAATATAAAATTACTACATTAATAATTTTTTTTTAAATATTTTTGTTTATTTTTCTTTGTTAAAATTTACGTAAAAATATGAAAAAAATATATAATATGAACTAATATATTCTTCAATAATTGGCGTTGGCTTCATTTTTTTAACTTTCGTAGTTTTTGAGAAAAACATATTGGAAAAATAGTAGTACCGGCGCATACTCTCAGCTTATCTCAAGGACAATTAAAGGTCGGAGACTAAAAACACTCTATATTCTATTCTCATGGTCAGCTTTATTACCACACATGTTATTTCAAACATCGGTCGTAGGGGCCATTTCGCTATCCTTATCCGGCTAGAAGCTTTCTGATAAGACGAATTTTGATTTCGTGTCATTATATGGAGATGCAATGTAGCAAAATTAAATTTTTGTATTCGAATAAGAAAAGACAATTCGCATGAGCGGAATAGAATTTACATTCATAAATCCATTACATCTGAAACAAAGAACTGATTTCCAATAAATCTCCACTTCCAACGTAGTTAGTCCAAGGTAGTGGCCACAGCATCTCCAAATTTCGTGGACTTTGCATTAAATATTAGCTAACTTTTTAAACGAATATTTACAAAGGATATATTTGTCTCTAAATTGTTCAGATGGTTTCTTTACAAAATTTTAGAATCTTTTTTAGGTTCGTTCGTAATTATATAAATGCGTAGCACCTTTAGTCGTCATCTAGTCTGTCCGCCAGTCTGTACGTCTGCCCGCATACAACAGCGCAAAAATATCCCAACCTAATGGTTTGAAATTTAATATTCATAATAGTTGCTGAACTATACCGAGTCATTTCAAATTTTATGAAAATCGAATCAAAACTTAAAAATATATTAATAAAAGTTTTATGCGTTATATTAGTCATATGTAATTAGTTCAATGAACACACATGAAAGGTAAGGATTCTAGGTAGCCATGGCGATTATGTTCTATTTAAGGTGAAGTCTTATTTTTTACGTATTATTGAATTGAATATAGTATATAATCGTAATAAATTTTGTGTTTGTGAAAATTGCATATGATTGCAACAACTATTGCACCAAGATCTGAATATTTATGAAACTGGTTATAATATGAATGCACCTCATTTGTCACGTTTGACATGCAATTTCAGAGTTATTGTTTTAAATTTCAGTAAGCATCATTTTAAATCTGGCAATGTTTTTTAAATATGAACATTACTTCATCCTGAATTTCGTCATTTTATTTTCATTAATATGTAAATAATAATTTGTTTATTACAAATTTCCTAACAAACATTTTTTTACTCCATTACATATTTTATTCTTTATACATTTCACAAAATATAATAAAATTAACATTAAAAGTAAGCATAACGAACAAGTTTATTCATATTAAATTTGCTTAATTTGCATTAATCATGACAACCTAACCCAGTATATGGCAACAAATGACCTACCGTTAACGCTCACATTATAGAAAGAAGATTGCATTTTAATTCCTGAAATTTTTCTAGTGCACGAGTGAATACAATGGCTGTATAAATAATGCCATATAATGAAGGTTTGCTTGAAACAACAGCTTTTGGAAAATTATGGTTGTGGGTGTTTTAAAGTAATCTCTTTTGGTCCAAGAAAGAATAGGTTATATTTTCTTCCATGAATGGTTAGCGTCAAAATGCTTAATTGCTAAAAGTTTACATTTTATTTCATCCATAATAAGTCCCATTATAAACTCCTATTATAAGAGAAAAAGAGAACTCAATTTACTGCTTGCAATTAGGTTATGAAAATTAAAAATAAAATTAATATAATCTACAGTTGATCGCAAAATTTTAAAGAGTGGTACAAAAATAATGACGCGCCATTTCCAGCCAAACATTGTATGACGAAAAATACTTCTTTAGAATACTTCTATAACTCTTTCAATTAGTTATTTTTTGATCACCCTGTATATGCATGCAATTTATTTTTTAATAAAATAGTAGCTTAAAAAACTACTACAACTTATTACTGCCTAACTTATTTATATTTGTTAGGTATATTTTTATGAGAGTGGTTTGGAAAAATAGAGATTTTTTTCTTTGTCTTTTGTGGCAAAGGTTAATTCAGTATTGTGCAAACACACAATTTTTTTTTTATCTAATTCAGAATCAATTTCGCCTTCTAAAAAATGGATAAAGTTCACGCCCAAACTGAGAATTTATGAAACGATTTTGCTTAATTGAATTTTTTCAAAGCAAAACTCACTAAGGATTCATATTTTTAAAAAAGGTTAAATGAAATAAAAAATAATTTGAAAAAAGAAAAAAAATTGCTTAATTTTATGAATTTACTATAGTAATATCAAATTCTTTTTAATTAATTTAGCGCTGAAACAAGTTTTTAAATATTCCGGTATAACTGAAATATTGTAATTAATATAATTTAATAATATTTCTTATATCAAGGATAAAATAGCGTGTACGTTTTAAAATATTATTATTCAAACATGGAAATGAGATAATTTGGAAATAATATTAAAAACTGGGAAAACAAAGAGACAGAACATTTACTTGTATTTGTCTGCAAATTTGGATAATGCAGCGGTCAAAACTGTCGAGGGAAAATTATTTTTAAGAATGCTTTAAAAATCAAAACGGAATTTCGGAGTTCACATGTGTATTATTTTAAGAAATTTAAAAAATGGAATAATTTGGATCTTTGCATCGATTATGAAACACTTTTCAACATTTCCAGAATACTATAACATGCATTTGAACACAGATTTTCAACAAATTTACTCTACATCCTATACATAATTAAAAATCATATGAGCAACTTTTGATATGATCCGTTTATTTATATACACAACTACGGTGCTCTGCCCCCTACGAGCTACGCTCGTAAACCCCCGTCCAGACACCGCAGACTCTAAATGCACGCTAATTTGATCGGCTTCAAAAAGATTTCGAAAGATTGAATTATAATTAAAAAAACAGTGGCGATCTCCCTATAAACAGATTTCTATTAATTTCTCTTTGATTAGGGAATTTTAACGCCAAATCCGCTGCGGGACTACTTGATTATCCGGTCGACCAATTTTGCCAAATTATATAAATCGCCAAACCACTCGCCAAATTATATAAATCGCCAAACCACTCGCCAAATTATACAAATTGACATAATTTTTATTTTAAATAACGAAAGAACAAACAAATTAGTACAACATTAATAAAAATACAAATAAAACGTCGAAATAAAAATAACTTCATGACGTAGACACGTGTAACTTGCTTAAAGTCAAGTTAATGTGACATTTACGATCAATCATTATTGGCATTTAATCTTATAGTTTAGCGAATGATATATTTTTGGTCGACGGGATAACTAAGTAATACCAAAGATACAATCGCTGTACAAGAGATACAAGAGAAACATACTTTGCTAAAATTTAATTCAGCGAAAAAACACAAAAAAATTAATTTATTTTCACATTTACCTCTGAGTGGAGGTAACTTAAAAAGTTTTGTGAAGCTCTGTACACGATTTAGAGATTTTTACACATCACATAATATTTTACATTTTAGTTTAGTTAAGAAACGCATATCACAACTAAAAATGCACTTCAGGAAATGAGCATCCACAGATAAAAATCTATCTAGCGTAGTCCATTATATGAATTTAATTATAGTATACAAACAATCTTATACTAGATATAGTGAATATAGAAAAAAGCGCATTATAATTAAAAAAAAAAAAAAAAAAAAAAAAAAAAAAAAAAAAAAAAAAAAACGAGTAAATCTACGCCCATATACAGCAGTGTTTAGAAACTTCTTTCCCCAGCTTTGTGTATGAATTGCAGAATTTTTACTCTCTGCGTGATGGGTTCCAGGTGTACGTACTGGAGTAAATTTTTCTCTCATTACTTGAGCGGGCTTCTAGAATTTTCAACACGTCTGGAATTTTCTTGGGATATCATGTTTATTGGTTGAGGGCAGTGCCTTCGCTGCCGATTGCCACTGCACCAAATAATAATAAATTGCTTCACTTTCCAGGAAAGAAACAATCGAAATCGCCAAAACGTGAGAGCTGAAGTTTTTTCCTTGTTGTTTGTGTATATACAAGTAAAACTCATATTTCCTTTGAACGACTGGCGTTACTTACACGTTCAGTCGTACCGTGCCATTCAGTCGTCGCACCTGTCTGTAAGAGTAAGGTGTTCTTCGTTTTGGAAGATTTCAGCTTTAAAAAAAATCAAACTTCTCCACTTTCCTCTGGAAATATTTTCCTTTCTTCCTTTATCCACCTCGAAAACGCAAAATAAAATATCTAGAATTTTGTTTAATTTTAACCGCTGTTTTTTTTTTTTTTTTTTACTTAATTCTGGCAATAAATAATCATCTAAATTTTTCTAAATCCTTTGTCAAAATATTGTCCTACTTCACGCACACACACAAAAAAAATTAAAATAATAATGACTTACATAATACTCTACCCGAAACTTTTCACTTATCTCCCGTTACCATCTCCAGCTTTTAAATTTTAAGATCATTGAAAATATTTACTTTTTAACTTTTAAAACATACCTGTTTTTTTTTTTTTTTTTTTTTTTTTTTTTACATAAAATAATAATGAGTAATAGTGAATCGCCTAAATTACTTGCCTTCGCCCGTCAAATTTTTATACCACACCTCAACACTTTACATAGTTTTAAATCTTTGAAACTCTTTTTTAAATTTTTCTCCGAAAACTCGAGCAATAATAAATAATTTATCATTTAAATCTCTTCTAAAATATTGCCTCTTCCCCAAAAGCGGAGATTTCTAGATATGGCGTTCAAAGTTAACATTTTCCTCTTTTTTGCAGCTCGGTCTTTCTTTTTCAAGTCAAGTGAAAAATCAGTTTCTCGCTGTCAGAAGCAAAACGGATATACTGAAAAATAGTAACCAGGCGTTTGCATCAAACAGGAAAGAGACTCAAAGACCTTTTGTGTGTGTCCCTAGTTTAGAATAGAAAGTAGCACCACTTGCAATTGTGTCATCTGTTTCGCAATCAGACCGAGATTGACTGGTATTGTTGCATTCTTACATTCACTTTATGGATAGTTTCTGGAAGGTAAGAACTACTACTCGTATGCTAGATCAGTTGTCGTCTACGATAATAGGACAGTTACCAACGCTCATCAGAGAAAAGTATCTAAGCCCTGTCATTCTCTGTCAATTTGCGATGGTGACGATAAAGTATCGTATGTGCCTCCAGAAATTTGATTTTTATGCAATTTCTCAAAAACATATATAATCTTTAGGGACATCTTGCAAGTCACCAGCTACAACATATTATAAATTTAAAAACTATAATGTAAATCAGCTAATTGACATTTTATTAGGCATTTAATAAACTTCTATGTTAAATATATAGCAGATGTGTCCAAATTTCCGCCAATATCGATTTTACAGATAATTGGGGAAATTGTCGGTAGAATTAGAATTAGCTCAGAATACCTAATATTTTCAGCATCTTTTAACAGAACATTACGCAAAATTTCACCAATATACATATTTATGTATTCAGACAGGTTATGAATTTTACATGTTAATGCGAAAATAAATACTTACCATGATAACACTGTCACAACTAATTAAGATCTGAAAAGGTATATTAAATATACGTCAAGAGCTAAAAGAGATGCACGAGATATGAAAAAGTATAGGCACATTTAACATAGAAAATATACTTTTGTAACACTTTTTGAAAAGAATGGATAACTTCGGGAGATTTGGGTGAAAGAAAAACTTCACTGGATGAAAATTTTACAATCTAAAAAGAATTTCATTTAAATATTTATTTTTATCACACATATCATAAAAAATTTATATTTATTCCACAGAAAAGACAAAAGGAAACAAGGAAATCATGCCTACGTGCTTGCACTTAGAAAATTATTTATTTTTAAAACACGCTGTTAAGAATTAAATTTACTAATGTTCGTATCCATTTATTTTATTAAACTAATGCGGTCGTGAAATAATTTTGCATATTATTCATGAATTAGAGAAGAACTTAACTTTTTAAGCTTTATGAACGAAATCAGAGTCATATCTTTTCGTTAACAGCGACGAGGTGTGATCTCATATTATTTATTTGGCATCGAAGATGCATAATAGAAATCGCATTTAACTTTTTATTACTTTGTAAAATACTATCTGACAAAATACATAACTGTGAAAAAGGGGATCCAAGAACGGTGAAAACAAAATTGCCAAAAAAGGAAGTAATGTCTAAATGGGTGTTTTGTTCAAGTAAAATTCACTCAAACTTACCAATTGAAGTATTATAAAATATTATAAAGTATTATAAAATTATAAAAGCATTGCTTAAATTGATTAAAAATAAAAATTATTGAAAGCATCCTAAGCAGCAAATAATCCCTGTCCGAAGTTCTGCCGAATGTCCTAATCTGAATTCGTCCGGGCGACGTCAGGCCCTGAGATCGGCAGTAAAGGCTTTTTGGCCGCTCGCAAACAGACTGGTGATCATAAGATCGTGACATGACGTGCATAGGTTTAGAACATACTGTCTTCCTCTTCATAAACTATACTGAATCCAGGCTGGTTTTTTGTTATTTTTCAACCCCCCCCCCCCCCCCACCCAACTCAATTTTGTTGCCCTCTTGTTCTTGCGGTTTACTAGCTGTGAAAACCCTATCCTTTAAAAGTTGTGTAAAACGTAATTTCTAAAAACAATACAAGAGTTCTCTTCAAGCAAAATAATTATCTTTGACTTTGAAATTGTTTTTTAAATAAAATATTCATATAAAAGTGATTTGTTCGTGAATATAAATTACTTGGCAAATTTTTTACCCAAATTAGTAAATATTCATCTAAGGTAGTTGGATGTGCCAATCCCAAAACTTTCTTCTATCTCATATATTTTAATATTTTAAAATGTCAATATCTCATTTTTATTAGTTCAATACTATATAAAATTTTACTTTCATCTTAAATTTCTGCTTCAGTCAATTAATTGGTATAAAAACGAGTTCATCTCGATCATGATATTTATTAAAATCAATAGTTTTCCGTTATTCCGTTGTACATCGGCTGTTCGCGGATAGTCGACTTACCAGAATGGGAAGTTCCCGTCGCTTCATCAGCGTCTGGTGTACAATAGAACTAAAAAAAATCAAGAAAATTACACCAAAATCACTATCATAGTGCTCCCTTTCGGTGGAATATTTCCAAATTCAGGGAGGATCTTCTTACCATGGCCAAAAGCATACATAAAAAAATTGGTTCAATTCTATGCATAACTTCATACACTTTTCACTGCTACAATATTGAAAATTGCACGAAAATGGTTATTACAGCGCCACCTACAAGTGGATTTTTTCAAAATTAATGAAGAAGCTGCTTGCCATAGCCAAAAGCTTTTAAAAAAAATTGGTTCAATTCTATGCATAACTTCATACACTTTCCAATGGTACGATATTGAAGATTGCACAAAAATCGCTATTACAGCGCCCTCTACCTGTGGAATTTTTTGAAATGCAGGGAGGACCTTCTTGCTAAGACCAAAAACCTGCACATTTTCTTTTATTAAATTCTATGCATAAATTCATACACTTTCCGATGGTACAATATTCATAATGGCACAAAAATCACTATCACAGCGCCCGCTTTTGACGGATTTTTTCCAAATTAATGAAGAACCTGCTTTCCATAGCCAAAAACTTAAAAAAAATTTTTTTGTTGAATTCTATGCATAACTACATACACTTCCCGATGGTACAATATTGAAAATTGCACAAAAATCGCTATTACAACGCCTCCTTCTAACGATCGCTATTACAGCGCCCCTTACTGGTGGAATTTTTCCAAATTCATTGAGGGCCTTCTTGCCATGACCAAAGACCTACAGAAAAGAATTGATTCAATTCTATACATAACCTCATACACTTTTCGATGCTACAATATTCAAAATGGCACAAAAATCGTTATTACAGCGTCCCCTGCCGGCAGAATTTTTTCCAAATTCAGGGAGGATCTTCTTGCTATGGCCAAAAACCTACAAAAGAAATTGATTCAAATCAATGCATAACTACATACACTTCCCGATGGTACAATATTGAAAATTGCACAAAATCGCTATTACAACGCCTCCTTCTAACGATCGCTATTACAGCGCCCCTTACTGGTGGAATTTTTCCAAATTCATTGAGGGCCTTCTTGCCATGACCAAAGACCTACAGAAAAAAATTGATTCAATTCTATGCATAACCTCATACACTTTTCGATGCTACAATATTCAAAATGGCACAAAAATCGCTATTACAGCGCCCCTTTTCGGCAGAATTTTTTCCAAATTCAGGGAGGACCTTCTTGCTATGGCCAAAAACCTACAAAAGAAATTGATTCAATTCTATGCATAACTTCATACACTTTCGGATGGTACAATATTGAAAATGACAGAAAAATCGCTAATACAGCGCCCCCTTTCCTCGGATCTTTTCCAAATTAATGAAGGACCCGCTTTCCATAGCCAAAAACTTAAAAAATTTTTGGTTCAATTCTATGCATAACTTCATACACTTTTTGGTGGTACAATGGCGACAGACAGACGGACAGACAGACATTTTCTATAAACATATTTTTTGGAACCTCTGACCTCTGAAACGTGTAAATCCGTCGAAAACCGGAAGTCGAAAAAAAATTTCCATTACAATAATTTCTTCGATTGAAGACAGAAGAAAGTAAAAAATAAATGAGAGCCCGACAAATGTTGCAAACGATGTCCTGATATTTCAAGAAATTTCATGTGCTGATTTTTAGGAATTATGAATAGTGATTCATACTTCAAAAAATATTTTGATAAATAAGAGTAGAATGAAATACACTGTTATACTCTTACCATAAATAATTGGGTATAAAGACTAAATTATTTTGGGCGATTTAGATAAATAAATTGGAAATAAATTATGTTAGATAATAGTTAAAATTTTTAATATTAAAACAATTATTTGCGTCAAATTCGTTATTAAAGAAAGATTAGATTATGAGTTAAAAAAATTAATTTAACATAAGCACTTTTAAGAAACATATCTATTTTTTTTTATCATTATTATAAATATACTTTATAATATTAAGATTTTGGTCAGGTCTAAACTAATAATAAACTAAAATATTTCACGTTTTCAGCAATGAAATAAATTTATAAAAGAAAGCAATCTCTTGTTTTAACTTCTGAAATACATCGAATTTTGTTAATAATAAGTAGTATTTCCATAAATGGCGAAAATAAAAAAAAGATTTAACTCCCATTTTTTAGGTTTTTCTTATCCCCCGCCCCTTCTCTTTATTACAGTTTTGCGAGGGAAAAAGTATTCAATATTTGTATCATACCCGCTCATTCAAGGAGATTTTTACGGAAATATTTCCATTTTTTTTCTTTGTTTTACCATATTCTAACTTAATGAAAGCGAAAAAAAAAAAAAAAAAAAAAAAAAAAACCCGGAAATTGTTCTTTAATGCTTTAATTTTATTATCCAATATTCTTTATTTTTTATTTATTCATTTAAATAACAAAAACAATCTAATCTTCTTCCTCCCCCCCCCCCCCGCAAAAAAATAATATATATATATAATTCATCTTTTTTACTATTTATTAAAACTAATTTTTAAGTAAGAATAACTATTCGTAATTCTATAAAAATAGTGCACAAATTCCTTCTAACTTCTAGAGATTTTTGCGGTATATATCGAGCAATCGTTTATTTTTTAAAGATGGAAAATTACTAATTTCTGAAGAAAATGCTAACAAATTTATACTCGCTCCTTCACATAACTTCTTCGCATGCCAGTGCGCCTTCTCCGACTGGTTTAAAATGACCTTGCTGGCAACATAAAAAGAAAGAACTTTGAGAGGTTGGATAAGGTGGGAGACAAAAGACCCTGAAATGGGGTGAGAAGTGACGTGACTCGTAAATTGACTGAAACTGCAGGGGATATTGATGAGGCACACAAATTGTCGAGAATTAGTCTGATAATAAATTCGGCCGATTTTATTTTTGGGAGTAAAAATCATCAAGCCAAACCTATAGGTTATTTCGATTTCCTGCAGGTATCAGCATTGGACTACGTTAAAAGAGTATGATCTATTGACATCAGAATAATGTCAGTGGGCGATTACCGATATTCCACCGATAATTCGGATAAACTGCCCAATTGACTTCGACATCTTTTGCTATCTGGGATATTATTAATAAATCTAGAACTTGGAAAGTTTTTACTTAGAGTCATTTACTTTTATTAATGACATTATTATATCAAAACTTGTTATTTCATGATTGGGGGCCTTAATTTGAGTGGATTCAGGGTCCTTAAAAGAGTGCAGCCATTAGAATGATGACCAAGAACAAGCGTAAATGTATCTGTCGCTTTGTCAGGCATTTTAGTCTGTTTGCATTGAGGTTTCCTGGGGAAGGGGAATCTCTTAGAGTGATAATCAAAGATGAGCGGGAGAGTATCTGTGTGTTTATTGGTTTATCAAATCTTTACCATGAGTTATTTGTTTATAATAATAACGATATTAAAGACTTTTATAATGACATTCTTATTAATATTAATATGGTTATTTTATTAAGACATGAAAATGATAGGCATAACATTTATCAAAAACTTTCTGTTATTTACTAATATAAAACTGGATTTATTATTAATATATTTATCAATAATTTTTATTTTTAAACAATTAAAAAAAACGCTATAATATTTCAGTAGGTAAGTTTGAATGAATTTTATTTGAACTTGGCCCTCACTTAGATATAACTTCATTTCTTGGCATTTTTTTTTTTTAAACTTGGCTCCTTTTTTTCACAGTTATGTTTTTAGTTAGATATCATTACTTTATGTACAGTTACAATAATCTTAGATACTTTACTTAATGGTTTTTAATGTATTTACAAGTGACTATTTTATTCACCAGGCAACATTTAATTTAATTTAAATTTCCTACAACAAAATATTTGGCATACATTGTTGTATGTTACACCTTAAATTCTGACCCATAGATTTTGAAAAAAAACCCCTTAAATGCACGGAGTTTAAATTAAATTATTGTGTACAAAGGAAGATTAATGGTTTTAAATGGAAATTTCGTCAAGTGAGCCGGTTATCGCCAAGTTGGCTTCATGCATGACAACTTATTGTTGTCGCCAAATTTGGCGATATTTGCCAAATTGGTCAAAATTCGGCTTTACTCTGGTAACCCTGCCATTAGTGTTTTATTTTTCAACAATTATTCATTACAATAAGGCGTTACAATAAGAACTGTGTGAGGGACACACAGAGACTTGGATTTTATATAATTAGCTATTGTTGTTTGCTGTATTAAATGTATGTTTTGAAACGAAATATATTCATACCAAATTTCTATTGTTTCTGAAACAGCAATAATGATAATATCATAAGTCGAAAGGGAATATTTCACGTTGATTCGAACATAAAATATTATATATTATATGAATTTTAAAAAATTTCACTGTTTTAGCTGAAAGATGACTAAAATAATAAAAGAGATGTTACAAATTAAAAATATGCACTTTATTTAAAACTTCTTAGTACTTTCAAGCTTTTCCAAGTTCTTCATCAGAGAATATTTTAATAACTAATTGCTGTTTATTTATACAAATTATCTTATATAAAGATTTCATTTTCAAAACGAAATGACCTATTTGTATAAATAAACAACAATTAGTTATTAAAATATTCTCGGAGGAAGAGCTTGGACAAGCTGGAAAGTACTAAGAAGTTTTAAATAAAATGCATATCTTTAATTTGTAACATATCTTTTATCGTTTTAGTCACATTTTAATTAAAACAGTGAACTTTTTAGAGTTTATATAATATAATTTATGTTTTAACAATAATCATATTGATAATATTTACTCACGCCAAGGTTTGAAAACATTTATTTCTTTATTTTTTAAACTTTTCGACTTTCAATAAAACTGTACAGACGTACACAATCTTGTAGGCTAAATAGATTTTCATTAGAAAATTGGCGAAAACAGCTCAAAATGGTTCGTGCAAAGACTTTTAAGATACATAGACCTGCAAACTGACAGTTTAACTGGGGATTTTTGATCACAGCTGTTGTACGGCAGTATATATATTTTATATTTTAATTTACCTAAGAAAATGTTTTTTTCAGCATATTTTGTCATTGCTGATCATTATGTATTAGTCTACCCTATTTAATTTAGGCTTTTTTAAAAAAAATACCTTATTATCCATCAATTTTGTTGTTTTTTTCGTATAGAAAGTAAGTATTTCAATAAACATCCTACAAGGATAAAAATATAGTGTTACTTTCGTTAATATGCATTTTTTAAATTACCTTTTTGCATGAAATTAGTTTAACAAACTTCGATTTCTTTACAAGTAATTTAAAATTTTGTAAATTACTATATTATGTTACAGTTGCTACCTTTAATCTAAACTTCCCTACCAGTTACTTTTGTAAGTCAAACTAAAAAAAGGTGGAATTATAATGTTTAACAATCTGTTTCTATATAAACTTCGTCTTTATTTAGGTTTATAAGGCATGCCCTTTCACCGTCCGAGGGTTTTGCAGTATTTTTATAAGAATGCTTGTAAATCCCAGGATATATATTTTATCAATCTCAGTTTGATGCTATAACATCTTTAATATCACTACTTTCTATATAAGGTTAAAAATAGAATTCTGTTTAAAATATTTTGGTCTACAGCCATTTTAACATGATTTCTAGGAACGGAAAAATCCGGGCCAAAGGGTTAAAGGGTTAAAATTAGGTACTCATTTTCAAACATACCATCCATAAAATTTTTAATAAATCGCCTTATTCAACTTTATTTCTGAAAATTCAATATTTATAACGCATATATTTTGCTATAAAAATAGCTTCATCTAAAACAATATGCCATAAACTTCATATATATTGATAAAAATTAATTTTTAAGCTAATTCTAGCCATAGTACTTAATGGTAAATAACCACAGCTGACGTACAAACCTCGCGGTTCAGGTGTTTCAATTTACTTCAGATGGCTGCCATGATTTCGCATGCTTTTAAACGGGAATTGCCCTTGTATATATCAAACCTTGTATATCACCTTATCAACACTTTGTATATATCAAACTTCCGTTCGGTGACAATCTTAAAGCGCTACACTGCACATGGAGTGGATAAAAAAATGCCGTTCATGAAGCAAAGTAACTCGAAGCATGAAGAAAGAAACCTGGATTGCTTCTAATCTGCGAACAGATTACTGACACATTGAAGCTTAAATTAAATGATCTGTTAATAAGACATTTTAGAAAATTCCACATCCACTGCAATTAATCCATGGGTGGTCATTTTGTAATTAAATTTCTAATAAAGCTTATTGTTATTTTAATAAATCTCGTAGATTTCTTGAACAAATTGTATCTTAAACATTACTTTATATTTCTTATCTTAAAAGTTTTTTCTTAAAATGCATGTGTTACACACGTTTATCTTACATGAATAAATATAGTAAAATTTCTAAGAATGTAAAAAAAAAAAAAAAAAAAAAAAAAAAAAAACTGTTTTATCGTGTATTTTTATATAGGGAATGGCAGTACTGCTTGGTTTAATTTATTTAATCATTTTACTAACCTCATCAATGATTTACAATGTAGCTCATATTGTTTTTATTTTCCTTATTTTTCCACAAAACATAAATTTAATTTTTAGTCATAGATATTGACTTTACTATGCAGCCTATCATTTCTCATAAAATATCATTTATTTCCAAAAGCTCGAATCTTTTGTGAACTGGAGAAATAAAAATTTAAATATCTGACCACCATTTCACTACGAAATCCTATAAAATTTATGACTGACTATTTGACTGACAAGAAAATCTGGGTATTGACGGAATTTCTTTTGTCACATGCTCTTATGAAATTCCCATTGCCATGGTTATTGAAGAAACGAATGCTATTAAATATTGTATTGTAGTAAATTGTTTCCATAACCTTCAATATTATTTCTAATTTGAAAAAAATTCTTAAAAGTCACTTAAGAATTCAAAAACATTGTTCACCATTTTTTCTTGAATTCATGATATTGGTTTGAATAAGATGCATTAAAAAAATATCCAATTTAAAATTAGTTTTTTTTTTTAATATTAGCAATTTTTTCTTGCTTAATTTAAAAATCATACTTATACACTAAATGGAAAAAATACCATCGTATTCTGTTACTAAATAGGGGGGGTTATGTTACTAAAAACTGGGACATTTGACTATTCAAAACAAACTAAAAAGTATACGTTTTCTGAAAAAAAATAGTAATATTTAAGTTTGCAACCGAAAATATTTTCTATTGTGAAATGATTTATAATTTTTCTTGTGATATTTTATAATCATGAATATAAAAACACATGCAGAATGGTTATAAAAAACTTTTCTATATATAAGCGTTGGTGAACGTGAATGAAAAGAAACGAGGTGTCATTTCAGAAGTGGAAGTTTTAGGCTTTGGGATTGATATTGAATCACGGGTAGTAGACTTCGGAAAATTGCAACTAGTAACACCCATTTCTTTTAGTAGAAAAATAATTTACAAATTTAAAGTCCAAAAATCCCCAAAAATCTCACGCACTAGAAATGGCGGCTTAAAACAAACGCAAAGAAAAACATGTAGTGCTCCAAGTGTTCTGAAAAACAGCTTTATAATGTTATCATCTATCGTTTTCGTAATCGCCCTGGTGACCCGAATACACGCACCTTGATGGGTTTTCATCATTATATATAAAATATGTCCGTGGTTCTTTTCCTTTTCTTCTCTTATCCCGACCTTGAAGCTATCGGGCGACCTTTGGGGATTCGAGCTTAATCGATATCCATTTTTGAAATTAATGACCTGCTTAATTTTGACCCTCGGGGGCATGAATGATATCCACAAATTTTAGAAAAGTGCCCCCGGAAGGCAGAATTCGCGGAGCGCGGCGCGCGCCTTTCGTCCGCGTTCATTTTCCTTTCCTTCTCTAATTCCGAGTCTCTAGCAGAAGCAAGGAAGAAAGGGAAAAAATATCAAACCGGCTACACCGAACAAATTTAAAAGCAAAATTATACACATTAAACACATCGAAGAACGGGGAAGGGACGTTTTCGGAGCTCTGAAGCTATCGGACGACCTTTGGGGATTCGAGATTAATTGATACCCATTTTTTGAAATTAATGACCTGCATAATTTTTGCACCCCCAGGAGCATGAGTGATATCCTCAAAATTTAGAAAAGTGCCCCCGGAGGTAGCATTCGCTGAGCGCGGTGCGCGCCTTCCGTCTGCGTTCCTTTTCCTTTTCTTCTCTTATTTCGACTCTCTAGCGGAAGCATGGAAGAAAGGGGAAAAAATCAGACCGACGACACCGAATAAATTAAAAAGCAGAAATACACATTGCTCAAAAAAATTAGGGGAGGAAGCAAAAAAAGTGAAGAGAACAGTGCAAGACAGCCATGTATGGGCATAAAATGGATAGTACACGTGTATCAATGCGCAATACAGAAAAAATACGCAAAAATTTGTAAGGGAGCTTTTATTCTTTGAAAAGATGAAAAGAACATGAAAAGATAGTTTAGGGCAAGAATTTGATTCATGTAAATGATAAAAAAAAGTATTGTTTAGAAAGATGCAATATTTTTAATATGATGTGTGTTCACCTCGAACAGCTAAGACGGCTTCATACCTGTTTTCCATGGATGCGATGAGGTTATCGATAAGACTTTCGGGAATACTGTTCCACTGATTAAGAATTACAATATCCAAGTCCCAGAGAGTAAAATGATGCCTCGGTCTTGCAGCAATGCGTAGGCTATCTCCCAAACATGCTCGATCAGATTTAGATCACGAGATCATGCTGGTCATCCCATACAATGTAATGTTTTAGCTTCAAGCATGTTTTCCACAAGACGAACTGTATGAAGTCTGTCATTATCATGCATGGAAAACAGAAATCACTAATTGCTGCAACATAAAATACGACATGAGGTCTCAGTATCTCGCCTGTATAACTTTGGACCGTCAAAGCGCCATTCCGAATGATATGCAGGGCCGTACGTCCACCTATGCCAATTCCAGCCAATAGCATCAACCCACCTCGTCTGTAATGTGATCTTTGACTAACGAATGTGAGATTATTTTGAGTGCCTCTTTCTCTTCATGCCAAAACACATCAGATGTCACATCTAGACTGAGTCGGGACTCGTCTGTAAACACAATTTGACTCCAACAACGTTGCCTCCAAACTCTATGTTCAGTTCCCACCTTCTTTGGCCCACACAGAAGCTTGAGGTCAACGGAATACAGACCATTAACTTACGTGCATAGAGATCACCCTGATGAAGCTTGTTTCGGACTGTTTGGCTGGACACCCTTTGTCCTGTGGTCAAGAACAACTGTGTTTGCAGCTGAGTACCATTGCCTGTTCCGTCTCGACGAGCTGTTAACAGGCTATATCGGTCATTAGTTTCTGTGTTAGCACATTTTCGGTATCGCACTTGTCGGTGACTACCATCCCATGTGTCTTGGAATCGATTTTACAGCCTTTCATGGAAACTTCTTCCGACTCCAACAGCGTCCACTACACTTTGTTGTATTTACCCAAATTCAGCTGTCCCGGTAACACACCAAGCCATGGATTGCTGTAAATCATGTTGTTGTGACATTTTCAAGCCACCTTTTCTCAAAACACAAGCTGAGGAATTGAATTTTACAACTGAGGCAGGGAAACAGACGTTTCTGCAAAATCTCAATTTCTGCACTTATCTCCTTTTAGGTAGTTTTCATTACAAAAAGCTACCTATTGCAGCCGTTCTGAGGAAAGCGATTTCAAAAAATTTGGATATATTTTCATCGATCATGACCCCCAAACCACCCTCGGTTTAAAAATTGATACATATTTACATATATATACTGTGGGTTATTCATAGTTTCTTATTTTACATACTGGTTTCCTATGTTCATTTCCAATTCATTTTTAAAACTTTACCAATTTATTCATATATTTGTGATTTCAAATTTATTATAATATATATACACTGCTGGCCATTAAAATTGCAACACCATGAAAGATTGAAAATACAGAAAAGATATTTATTGTACGTAAACAGTATAACATGAAAACAAAATGATTAAATTTGTAAACAGTTTGGGGGTTTACAAGGGTGCGAAATTGGTAGACACAGATGCTCCCCCTGGCAACTAAAACGGCCTTTATCCGGTTAGGCATGGAGCCGAACTGGGCTTGGAGGACAGAAACGGGCTACTCATTCCATGCTGCTTCATGTCTGTGCCACACTTCATCAACCGTATTAGCTGGAGAAGGGTGGCGGGCTAGTCTCTAAGCAATTCATGACCAGATGTTTTCAATGGGTGACGGATCTGGAGACCGTGCAGGCTAGGGCAGCAATCGAATACCCAGTGTATCAAGGAAGGTCAGAACACGACGTGCAACATGTGGTCTTGTGTTATCTTGCTGGAAGATGACGTTAGGCAGGCCTCGAAGACAGGGTACTACCATTAGACGTAAGATGTCAAAAATATACCGATATGCGTTCAAATTACCGTCGATCCGAACGAGAGATGTGCATGTCGTGTACCCAATGGATGCCCAAACCATCACACCAGGTGCAGGGCCTCTATGCCGATATCGAATGCAAGCAGACGACGGGCGTTTTCCTCGGAGCCTCCAGACAAGTATACGGTCATCAGAATACAGCATGTACAACCGAGACTCCTCAGAAAAGACGACATTGTGCCAGTCATGCATCCAGCTTTGTCGTTCGGCGCAACAGAGTCGCCGGCTCTCTCTGTGTTGCATTGTCAAGGGAAGCCGCAGTACTGGTCTCCGTTCTGACTGTCCACACTGCTGCAAACGTCGTCGCAACATACGAGTGGATACTAGGTGCGCTTCAAACATGCCCATTTCCTGACTAATGGTTTGTGATGTGGTTGTACGGTTTTGCAGGGCCGACCTCACAATATGTTTGACCTCTCCGGCGTTAGTCATGGGAAAGCATCGAGATCCAGCATGCCGTTCAGTATGACACTCAGCAATCCATTGATTCCATATTTGCATGACAGTGGTTGGATTTCGATGAATGCAACGGGCGATATCACGGAAAAATAATCCACACTTTCGATAGGCAATGATACTGCCTCTATGGAATATCGACACTTGGTGGTATGCCTTTTTTCTTATTATTCAAGGCATAACACGATATTCTGAGCAAAGACAGACCTTACAAAGCGCGTTTCGAATGAGAAATCTCCTACGCAACTTTTCTTTTATGCAGTGCTTCAGATGTCATTTCTCCCGCCTGCTTCGTCTAAATGCGCTGAAATACTAATCATTTGCATATTCCAACCTCTTCTTCCTTTCATGTGATTTTGACGTTCGTCAGATCATTCCTTCGTGGTGTTGCTATTTTAATGGTCAGCAGTGTATATATATATATATATTAGGGTGGTCACAAGCAACATGGGGGAAAATTTTTTTTTTCATTTTCTTCCGGGGGTCCCCTCTAAAAGTTGCCAATCAGTTAGAAAATGAGATTGGCAAAGTTTCAGATCAATTGAATAATATTAACCCGTGCCTCATCGAGGTTGAATTCTTGAAAGTTTGCGATTTTTGGTGAAAAACCGTAGTTTTTCTTTCATCAATTGAAAACTATTTGTCTTAGAAACCTGATTCTTATCTTATTTCATAGAAACTGTTGTTGCCTTGAACTTTTACTCTCATCAAAACTTATATTTAATGACATTTAGTGTTTTTCAAGCCAGCTTATGAACCATACACTCAAATTCTGCATTTTTAAAAAATAAGTAGAAAATGAGAAATGAATAATTTTTATTAAATTTGATATTATTATTTTTATTATTTGCATTAAAAGGCAAAAGAAATTAGACATTTTTTGTAATTTTAACAATATTTCACGAATTATAGTTAATTATCAGTTATCTAGTTCCATGCATGGAAAGAATTCCCAATTTGTATTGTAGTTGAAGCGCATTTAAAATGAACCTCTGAATTTTTCTTTTTATTACAAGGCTGTTTTTATTACCTGCTATCGTTATTTATTTTTTAAAGCGACAAAACATTCCGACCCCCACCCCCTCTTTCGGTATCATGGTAGCAATGCAAGATTTTTTTATTAGGTCACATGCTCATCAATTCACCGGCAGTAAGTTATCAAGTAATTGTCAAGTTTTATGTATTTTGATTCATAATATTCCCAAGTTAAACTGGACACCAGAGAAGCTGCTAGACTTACAGTACACCCACGAGTTAATCACAAATTTTAATTTTAAGTAGAAGTGTAATAGGACTTCGCAAACAAATATTTCGAAAATAAAGAACTGAGTTCATCAAAAACAGATTTCTTTCACAATTCCGATTTACAGGGAGCTTTTGTTAGCTACGATGGAAAACTGTTTCCTCATTTTTTTTAATAAAGAAAATTTCTACAATTTATTTATTCAAAAGAGATAGCAGTTGATTGTGGATAGCAGTTTTAATTAGTTGTGGAGTTGAGGAACACTTAATAAGAGTTCCTCACCTTAAAAAATAGTATCGGAATAACTCGGGCAAAAACTGTATTTTCAGCAGTTGAAGAGTGGGTGGAAGTTGGTAAAAACCAAGCAATGTGTTTTGATACCACTGCAGTAAACATTGGTCACCTCAGAGGAACTTGCATAGATCTATATCAATTATTAAAGTAAAATCTTCTGTATTTACCATGTCGCCACCATAATTTACAAATTAACATAAAAGCTGTTTTCAGCCAGTTATTTAAAATAAGATTCAGATTGGATGTCCCAAGTTGGACCAGATTAAGTATGAAAATGCTATTAATGGTAAAATATTAGATATAAAATACTTAATTCAGAAGAAATTTCAAGTTTTCTTATAGAATATTTAAAAAAGTAATAGCCCATGGGTGATTATAAAGAATTTATCTAACTTTGTTTAATTTTTACAGGACGTCTTCCTCCAAAAGACATCCAATTTCAATTCATCGACGATAGGTATCACAGGTCATTTATCCTCTCAAAATATATCTTTTCAGGGATCAGTTCTCAATAACAAATTTAGAAAAAGAAGGTGTTAGAGACATTTGATTATTTATAATCAATATTTATGTAAAAGCATGGTTCAACGCTTCCACTTCTCCGCAATCAACACCTGCAATTATTAAAATTATTTGTTGAGTACAGAAAAATTTATAAATAGCTTGCAGACAAAGCACTTGCTAAAATGATAAACCACCTTTGGTATCTGAACTCTGTACAAGTTGCATTTTCATTTTTTGATAATACTTTGGGGAAAAAGTGAAAATAAGCATGGCTGTAAAATCAGTATTATTTGAAAAAGAAAATGATGTTGATGATAGGAATGTAAGAGCAATAATAGGTTTCAACCAAGTGGATTATTTATTGAAAAAATAAGTCGATGTTTTTGTTTAATATCAAGCTGTTTTTTTTTTTTATTAGTTTATATATTAATATACAATTTCTAAATACTGATCCTAATGTATGGTGTGAAAATAAACATTATTTGAAATCAAGAAAAATACTGAATGATTTTAAGGTAACACAGCTGAAAGGGGAATAAAATTAATCCATGATTTCAATTCCTGTTTAACAAAAGAAGAACAAAAAAAACGTTTCTGCTAAAAGCTGTATCTGAATGTAGAAAAACATTTCAAGACAGACCTTATCTGAACCATTACCACCTTAATATGACAACGGGGTATATAATATAAAGGATAGTAATTACTTTTATCTATAATGCTTCCTTTCTTGTAACACAACTTTAATAATAAAATGCATTTTAAAATATTTGTTCCCAATTTTATACTTTCTTTGCCCGTTTTTTCTTTTAAATCTTTCAGTTTAAACTTCAGTTTTTATCACAATTAAATCCTTTATCATATGCAAAATGAAAAAAACAAACAAACAAAGAAAAACAAAATGTTGAAAGCAGATGAAAGGGAATGTTACATCGTTTTTTCGCATTTTCATAAAAAGTCGATTTTTAGAATTAGGATCAAGACTGGTCTTGTAAAACGCACATATGTTTAAATTTATACATTTTTACAAAAATGTAGTGAGTGGTTTTTCAAAGCAAACATATTTTTTATGAAATGAGATCAGCATTATGTTTATAGGTTTAATTGTATTCATTTTATGAAGAAAAAAACAGCATTTTTTTGCGAAAAATCACGTTTTTCCGAACTTTGACCTCAATGAGGCACGGATTAATATTAACCAAATGAGCTGAAACTTTTCCAATCTCATTTTCTAGCCAATTGGCAACTTTTTGGGGGGTCCCCGCGAAAAAAATCGAAAATTGATTTCTTGTGACCACCCTAATATATATATATATATATATATATGATCTTTGTCACACTGTAACTCTCGTATTTATGAACCGATTTCGATGTAACTCGGTATGTACATAGTACATACCAATATCTCGACCGAGGTCGTTAACCAGCTTCATCCGCCATTTTGTTTCAAATGGCGGCCATTTAAATTTAAAAAAAAAATAAAATCTGAAATGTGGCACCAATATATTGAAAATGGAAAAATATTTTTTCTTATGTGTTTGACCTTTATACAAAGATTCCGGTGCAGTTTCTGTTTCGTCTATATCTTAAAAAATGGCTGAGTTATAGCATATTGAATTTCTAGCGTGGCTGACATTTTGAAACGTCCTGATATTTGTCACGCGATAACAGACGTATTTATGAACCGATTTCGATATAACTTCGTGTATACATAGTACATACCAATGTCTTGACCGAGATCGTTGGCCAGCTTCATCCGCCATCTTGTTTTAAAATGGCGGCCATTTAAAAATTTTTTAAAAATTTAAAATGTGGTACCAAACAATTGAAAATGGAAAAATATTCTTTCCTTATGTGTTTGACCTTGATACAAAGATTCCGGAGCAGTTTTTGTTTCGTCTATATCTTAAAAAATGGCTGAGTTATAGCATTTTGAATTTCTAGTGTGGCTAACATTTTGAAACGTCCTGATTTTTGTCACGTGATAACGGGCGTATTTATGAACCGATTTGGATGTACCTTGGTGTGTAGAGAGTACACACAAATATCTCAACCGATTTCGTTCGCCAGCTTCATCCGCCATTTTGTTTCAAAATGGCGGCCATTTAAATAATTAAAAAATTTCCAATTTTAAATGAGATACCAAAAAATTGGAAAATGAAAAAGATTTTTTTTCGTATGTGTTTGCCTTAATGCAAAGATTCCGAAACAGTTGTTGTTTCGTCTATATCTGAAAAAATGGCTGAGTTATAGCATTTTGAATTTTTATTGTGGCTGACATTTTAAAACGACCTGATTTTTGTCACGCGATAACAGGCGTATTTATGAACGGATTTGGATGCAACTTTGTCTGTACATAGTACATAATAATGTCTCGACCGAGTACGTTGGCCAGCTCCATTCGCCATCTTGTTTCAAAAGGGCTGCCATTTAAAAAAAATTAAATTTAAAATGAAGTATTAAAAAATTGGAAAATGAAAAAGATTTTTTTTATGTGTTTGACCTTGATACAAAGATTCCGGAGCAGTTTGTTTCTGAAAATTTGTTCTCTTGTTTATATCTTAAAAAATGGTTGAATTATAGCACCTTTTAATTTTTAGCGTGGCTAACATTTTGAAACGATCTTGTATTTGTCACGCGATAACACACGTATTCGCCTATTTCGATGTAAGAAGGCATGTGGATAGTATACATCAATATCTCGACCAAGTTCGCTGGCCAGCTTCATCAGCCATTTTGTTTCAAAATTGCGGCCATTAAATTAAAAAAAAAAAAAATTATATTTAAAATGAGGTGCAAAAATATTAGAAATTGAAAAAGTTTTCTTTCTTAAGTATTTGACCTTGATATAAGGATTCAGGAGCATTTTTTGTTTGTCTTTATCTTAAAAAATTGCTCGGATATAGCAGTTTCAATTTCTAATGTGGGTGACGTTTTGAAAAATCTGATTATTTGCCTGCGACAGCACTCGTATATATCAACCTATTCCGATGTGAGTGAGCATGTGCATAGGAATTACTAAGGTCTCGACCAAATCCACTGGTTAGCATCATCCACCATGTTGTCTTAAAATGGCAGGTACTTCAAGATATCGCCGAATTTGGCAGCAAAATATAAGTTACTTTAATTAAAAGCAGCTTGGATAAAGTTGACTAATTTTGCAAAATTCTCATTCATAATGATTTAGTATTGATAATAATTAGTATTGAATCTCCTATAATCGGTTTCCACTAAATTGAGCTTCGTGTGTTTGAATAATATAAGCTTGCTTTTTAAAAATAAGGAATATGAAAGCTACCTCCTCCTCCCGGCACTGGCCGGAAGGACTTTTTCTAGTTTTTGACGTCATAAACTTTAATTTACATGTGAAGTTTTCTTTATCTGTTTTATACAATATTTTAAATTATGGATGTTTTATTTTACGTTACTTATCGGTGTAAATATTTGCTTAATTTCGTTAAAACCATGTGCTCCCCTAGTTGTTTTGAGCAATGTACAAGTTAAACACATCGAAGAGCGGTAAGGGACGGGCACGGGGTTCTGAAACTATCGGATGATTCTTGGGGATTCGAGCTTAATTGATACCCATTTTTTGAAATTAATGACCTGCTTAATTCCCACCTCCCCCCCCCCCGTCGACCTGAATGATGTCCGCAAAATTTAGAAAAGTGTCCCCTGGAGGCCAAATTCCTGGGGAGGTTCTCGGGAGGTTCATAGGATGGTCATAGCGGACCTTTCCAACAATATGTCACATGTGGGGTTGGTAAAAGTTAGACAAATGACCCCCTTTAGGTCTACTATCGCGCCTCCTGGAATACATCCTCCCCCCTCTCTTTAAAATACCGGTTGCACAAATGTGTTACTGCGCACACTGACTATATAGAAAAGGACTCGTACAATGTAGCAATTTCATAAATTTCACTCAATTATTTCTATGTGAGGGCAAAAACTTATAAATGCAAAATCTGATTATTTGCCTGCGACTATAGAACCAAAGAACTATATTTATACAATTTCCATGTAAGTCATATATGTTAGTGAGTTTTACCAAGACATATCTGGAATAGAGAATGAAGTGTGTATCATTTACAGGTTTTTTACAGGTTCACTTCTTGTAGTTTTGTTACATTACGGACTATGGAGAAAAATTGTTTCTAGTGTACTGTACTAATGTTACACTATTTAAAACCCATTTCTATACATCACTAAGGTGAACTACAAGATATTTATTAAAATACATGCAATGCATAGCATTTATTGCGCATTTACAATGATATACCAAAAATGTGATTACTGTACTGCGTATGTGAAATAATTGCTGGAATTCAGATTTAAAATGTTTTATGACTTTTTTTGCAAATTACTTGGTCTGAATGAAGAATAGACTCCATGTACTGGGCTGCACAAGATAATTCGAATACATTTCTACTTATTAACTAAAATTTTTTAAGCGGAAATTTTCAAGTGTGTTATGAGTTTCATAATTAAAATAAATGTTTTCATTTTGTGTAGTGTACATAAGAATCTATATATCATATACATGTATCCACAAAATAATTCGAATATCTTTTTCGACTGTATTTGTAATTGCTGAAATTGGAGGTTCAAATTATGTATGTATTTACCAAATTATATACGTGGGTATCATTTTTCACCTTTTTAAACAGTGAAGATTCATTACAGCATTCATAATGACTGGAAAACTGTTTCATAATCAATGCCTGACGCATAATTTTTTTTTCTTAATAATTTGTTTAATATGTTTTTATTTACTGTATAGGTAGACAAATGTAACACTCTGTGACTCAACTCGATTTCAAAAATATTTACACATATGTTAATACATCATTTTAAGCTTGTAAAAAGTAATTTAAAAAATTTAAAACATAAAATTGTAAAAAGAATATTGACTAAAAGGGATTTTTACTCACCTATAATAAACGTAAATGTACACATTTCTCATAAATATTGGGTATTTTCTAATACAAAATTGTACAATATACATAATTTCCTTTCAAAAAAAAATCTATGCTCTGCGTCTCCAGCTATTTTAATTAGACAAAATTTACAATGTTCATTTTAGCAATATCGGCGTGAAGCTGATCAAATTATTAAAAAAAAAAACTTTGACATGATAAATTCACTCAGTATCGCCATCTGTTGATAATTCTATGATCCATTAATATTAACTGCTATGTTGAGAAATAGGAACAATATGTAAAATCGTGTTTTGGAGCTTCCTGAGTACACTGTAAAAATTAAAAAGCAATTTAACAAATTACAACGACCATTTGGAAAATAATTTTTTCAAAGACTAAAATTTAAGACATAAAAAATCGCACGGAGTTGATCATACATTACGTACGCCATGAATTAAATATTAATAGTGTTATTACACGTAAAAATTGCAAGCGACAAAAATCGCCTGCGACTCGTCAGATTTCCTGAAACTTACGTATTATGCACCTGAAACTTACTTATTATCCAAGCATTTCATTGGCTGTTCGGGAAAAGGGTTTCCATCGTCAGATTTCCAAGAAAACTGACGACCCATTTTAAATGAAATTTCATTCTTAAACTTCTAAACATCCCACAATATTACTTTTTACATCGTCGTATAGAAAAAAAAATGTACTTTTAAATGCAATTTGTTTGAAAGCTGTATCTCAATTTGTTTCTGAGTTATTAATTTTTTTGTAGTTTATTACTTTTTAGTCATAGTGGCAACAGAAGTATCCATCTCTCTTGAAAGTAAAGGTTAGTGTATAGACCAATCAGAAAACAAATAAAATGCGGATTAAACCAATAAAACGCTTCAGATATGCTTTTGATTTCCTACCCTGACGAGGACAATAACCATTTTTCCAAATGGTTAAAAATAATAATAATCCGTTAAAATAGGGAAATTGCACTGGCACTCGAGATGTCAGTGCTATTTCCGTATTTTTACGGAATTTTTTTCCGTAAATTTTGGGAAAAAATATATTTTTTTTTTAATTTACGGAAAAAATTGTGTTAAAATACGGAAATAGTACTAGCATTTTGACTGCCAGTACAATTTTCGTATTTTAACGGAATTTTTTTACAATGTAAGTACCATTGACTTTTGGGTATGTTTCAGATCTACAAAACGTGGATAAAAAGGGTTAATTTTATTTTATTTTCACATATTTTGTTACTCCACCATGTATTTCAAATTCTCATCCTGAATATATTTATAGAACAATATTTTCAATACCGCTTGTGTTTTAGAAATTTTAGTAGCATTGACATTCTAAATAATTTATTTTCTAAAAACCATTACTTGTCATACATTTGATTAAATTTAAGTTCACATGACATTAATTCAGAAACTCTTTAAGCTATATATTTTCAAAGAGAAAATTTCTTGTGATTAACGCAGACATTTTGCCATAAAAGTTCTCTTCATATAACATAACAATCATTATCGTAGATTCTTCAGTTACCCTAGACTCCATCGTAATGATCTCATTATATTCGGGAAGGCGTCCAGCACTAAAGACTGAAGCAAAGTAATGGAACGCCGTTTTCTTCTATTACTTTCATAGATAATTAAGTTCATCTTAGTTAAAATTATGATTTATAAAGGGGTTAAATTAAAAGATTATTCTATATAAATATACATCACTGAGAAAGCTTTTTAAAAGTTTTTAATGGCTTTTTAGATTTCATTAATATTACATTATATCAATTAGGCAAAAACGAAAATATGCGAAAAACAGTTAAAAATATAATTTATATTTTTGGAAAATAAATTTTTATATTTTTAGGATTATTAAAATTCTCTCATATAAACAACATAAGATCGAAAACACGGGATACAAATATTTATTGTTGTACAAAAAAATCTTGATTTTATATAAAATATTTTAATGTTTTAATTTAAAAAGTTGTATAGTGCAATTCTAAATTCTACATACAAACTCCAGGAGTTATAGTCGTTTTACCGTATATAATTCAATATTTAAACAAGGGTATTTTCGGCCTTCCCAGGTTCCATTTATCCGCAGCGGAATCGATGTCATCTAGCATGATTTTAATTACAATATCCAATAGATAAATATATAACGTGTAAACAAAGCTATATATACAGACAACTGGCTCGAATATCAAAAATCAATGATTACATATTTTATGAGTTACATAAAAGTTTAAAGGTATTAAATTTAATAATAGGGAAACTATAGATGCCCAACACTAACATTTTTAGCTACGTAGAGTATAAGAACCTAAAAACAACCTATGAATTAGAAGGATTTGAAGCAATTGTCCTAAAATGGCATTTATAGAAGTGACAGTAATAAAAATAAAATATGAATTTTTGTATAATATGATATATTAATCATAATGAAAAGTATATAAAACTTTAGGAACACTTAGTATATAATTTTACATTGTTCAAATATTTGGATAAATACTTTAAAATTTAATAAATTAAAATATAACATTAAGGATAACTAAACCAAACCTGCTAGCTGAATGTGACGTGTGTATTATTTGCCAGCGTTCCGTTTTCGTAATTAAAGTTTCTTGATACGATCTCTCACCCATCGCATATGCATTAATTTTCGCAGCGTTGACACAGCAGACATGGTTTAAAACTTTATCAGTCATCTATCTGTCTGTAATGCTACAACCAATGTGCAATTATATCGATAAATGTACTTTAACTGATATTTACCAAATAGTGTCTTCATGGCTTTAGAGTTTTATTGTATAAATATTGTTCTGGAAAACAGATATACGATGGTCAACCGCGCTGGGCGAGAATTAATGTATTCGGAGGCAGGCACACATATTACGATAGCTCATTGTATAATGTATTTTGCTTGTGGTAGAAGAATTACTGCAGATTCAATTTCTGCAGATCGAAGGTCATCAGCTTTTAACGCAGGCTTTTCAAGAGAAAGTCGTAGAGTTGGATATTTCAACAAGGTTTGATGTTCGATAAAGTTTAGTTTACAAATGAAACATTTGGAATCAAGCCAATATTTCAGTCTCTACCCGTGCCCTATCACGTGCATTTGAATTGTATGTACATTTTTTTTCGATAGTGAATCTGTAAAAAATGTTGGTGACATTTTTTAGATCCATATTGTACTGGTCAGACCCGTTTAATTACTGCAGATACGCGCAAGGGCCTACGAGATCTAAACATATATGCCAAGTAATACGCTCAATATGTTATTGCTCGAGATTTGAAACCGTTATAAGAGTCAAACCAATACTTCTGTCTCTACCCGTGCCAGACCACGTGCATTGAATTGTATATAAGGGAGAGGGAGGCACATGTGAACAGTACATATTTTACTCAGTTACTTTGAATTTAAAAAATCAAAAAATACCAATAGATGACAGTACTCGTACCATCTATTGGCTGAATTTTCAGAATAATGAGCCATTTTGATTTCTGGTTGTAGTAATTTGTTTGTTTTAGAAGGTGTTAAGGAAAATAAAATGTTCTAAAGTTATTGAAGTAAAAATTCATTGATGACATTTTTAAAAGTAGAATATCAGCATTTCACTCTATAGTGCATTAATTGGATAAGTCTACAAGAAGTTTTGTTTCCTTACTTCATTCAAAAATTTCTTGTTTTTTTTTTATAAGGTGGTCCTTAGTTGGTAGATGAAGTACTTGTGAACAGAATATATGGGGGAAGATGTAAACAGTTCATAAGTACCAAATTTTTCAAATTTAGATTGTGAATGTATTTCTCAAGTCTGTGAATGCATTTAAAAAAAATTAATTACCCATGTCAAACATTGAACTATAAATACAATGTTTTTAGGATTACTTCACAGTTTTAATTTACTGGAAGTTAGATAACAATTAAAAGTGGGGGCTTTCTGTAAAAACCAATATGTTTATTTCTTATTCTGTAATGATTTTCATTCGTATTTATTTTTTCTTTGCTCATATTAAGGTATTTGCAAGATATTTTATTTTACGAAAGTAAAATTTAGTTGGCCAAAAAAGTAATCATTGTAAGTATTTGTGATAATCACCAATTTTTTATATGGCAACTTTACCAATTTTTAAAACCATGATGCACAATTTTGTTATACACATTGCATAACATTTAGAAAAAAAGTAAAAACACAATAACAGAATTAATCAATAACTTATTTATAAGTAACACAATGTGGCTATACTTGACTCAAAAGGAGTAGGTATATTAGTGTATAATTTTACGAATAATTTCTTGTATGTATGTTGAAACATTTATTGATTTATTCAAACAACTAGAAAGATGGCATTTAATTAGTTTTTTTTACAGAGTTTTTATACACAAAAAAATATTTGTCTTGTTTATGCATGTGTTCACATGTGCCCCAGGTATGTTGCCAACTACCCCTCCATCGGGGCACATGTGAACAAATTTAGGCAATTTTTAGAATGATAATATAAGTTAGAAATTCTTCATAAATGCAGCCAAAAATTTCACCAAAAGAACAAAAAACGTGTAAATATTCATATAAATCAATTTTTATAGCCAAAAATATAAAAAATGTTCACATGTGCACCCCTCTCCCCTACATATATTTTTTTTTATCAATAATGAATGTGTAAAACATTTCGGTGACTTTAGATCCATTTCATACTCGTCAGACGCATTTATGCAGTACTGATATGCTCAAGGGTCAACGAGATCTAAACATGTATGCCAAGTAATATATTCAATAAGTTATTGCTCGAGATTTGAAACCGTTCTAAGAATCAAGCCAAAACTTCTGTCTCTACCCGTGCCATATCACGTGCATTTTAATTGTATATAGGGGAAGGTGGGGCACGTTGGGACATGGCCCACCTTGGGACATCTCAATTTTGAGGCTTAATTTTGCAGTTAAAAATTAGCACACGTAAGTCCCAATATATGATACTACAATCTACTCTTCCATGTGTTTTGGAATCACTGATGTTTGCTGGCAACAAATAATACCATTATTTTTGTTTTGAATGAGGTTGAGTAACATTTATGTGTGTTTGAAAAATAAATTTTTTATTAAAGAAATGAAATAATACAAGTGGGGGCATGTTGTGATGAAAAAACATTGATTTATTGTTATTTTAAGGGTAAAAAATAGACTGCAATGCTAAGCTTAAATGTTTTAAAGTTGTTGTTACTTAATGTGCGAGGTGGGGCAGGTTGGGACACTCAGTTGTGGGGCACCTTGGGACATGTCCAAAAAATGCTGTAAAGACCAAATGCAGCTTACAGAAGGACAAAAAAGTACACAACCAATTAGAATTTTCATCAAGCAGTGAGGATGAGACAGTTGTGCTAGCAAAATTGGTGAAAATTACCCCTGGAAGGAAAACAAATATAAATGCAGTAGTGATGAATTCAACTGTTCATGTGATGCTGATTTTCCTACAGATTGCAAACTGACTTAAGACCAGAAACTTAAAGGCTAAAGATAAACCCACTGTGGGATAGTGTACATTGGCAAAGTTTGCAGGAAAACAAAGCATTGTTGTATTTGTAGGGCATGCTCAAAATGTTGAGGACAGCAGCGAGTATGAGATATCCATTTTGAGAAGATGAGATCTAGGAGTTATTTTTTTATCCTGATAAACATGATAGCTCATTTGTGTATCAAACAGATATTCTTTTAAAACTTGGCACTCCTGAAAACAAAATAGGTCAAAGATGTGTTTTATTATAATTTGATGAACACCATTTTTTTCACATCAAATACAAGATCTGTTAATGAAAACATGTTGCAATTCAAATTATTAAAATGTTTCAATGCTTAAATTATTTCATGCTGAAATAAAGCTTTATAAATAAAGCTTTGTTCATCAATTAAATATAAAATTTTACATGTATTTTTGATTAAAACTAGTGTCCTAACCTGCCCCACCATGTGGGGCAGGTTGGGACATTTTAAAGGCTTTTTTGTTTTGTTTTCACTCTTTTCCTATGTGAGATATTAGATTATTATGATGTTTATTTGATGCAGAAATCTTTATACTTTATGTCTAATTGGTTCTAAAATAAGAATAAATATTAATAAAATTTAGAAAAATTATTTACTGAAAAACGTCCCAAGGTGCCCCACCTTCCCTACATTTTTTTTTTTTTTTTTTTTTTTATCAATAATGAATGTATAAAAAATGTTGGTGTCTTTAGATCCATATCATACTGGCTAGACTCATTTTTTTTTTTACTGCTGATACGCTCTAGGGTCTACGAGATCTAAACATATATGTTAAGTAATACGCTCAATATACCATTGCTCGAGATTTCAAACCGTTCTAAGAATCAAAGACGTCATTTGGATATTATAGATTTTTTAATCTAAATTATTAGCATTTTTTCCCTTTAGCATAGTACTTCTGGACATACACCTTATAATAGTGTGATTAAATTGAATCTTCTGTATTTAAATGTACAGTCGATGTAAGAAAAGCGATATACCTGCCTTTATACGCAGATCGTTCCCGATATAAATACACCAAAGGTGTCATTTACACTTAGGATTATGTCTTCTTTCAGAATATAAATGACAATTGGAAAATAGGGGTTGTCTAGATATTCAAAATAGCCCCAACTTCTATTTTTAAATTGCTATCATTCACTCTCGACACTTTGTGTTCTTTGTGTCATATCACTCAGGAAAAATATGATGTTTATGAATTTTTGTTATTTTTTCATGAAGTTACAAAAAGTTAAATTTTGATGACGCTAATCTTAAATTCACTTAACAAACTATAATTCATAACTTTCCACTAAGGCATCCCATTTAAAAAATTTGTTTTCTGAGATATACATTGATTGGATCTAAAAAATTTCAAACCCTAATTATACCTACTTATTAATATTATAAATAAATTTCATATTAAAAAAATAAGAATTATGATTTACATCAATTTTTACATAAACCGAATGGGCATTTTCAAAAACATGGATGTGTAAGTTTTAAATGTATTCTATTCACTTTTTTTCGAGATAACGAAATTTTACTTTTCGGAAATCTAAAGTGGCCAAATTATGCCACCTTTCAACACCATGTAAGAAAATCAAAAACGGTAAAAAGAAAATGTATGTAAAAAAATTCTCTTGAATAAAATTTTATACATGAATGTTTCTTTAGTTTTTCTGTGAAAAGCTCAACATTAAAATTTCAGCTGCTGCAACCGTTTTAAAGGTCGCGAATACATATGAAACTTCTAGTAAGTAGGCTTTAATTCGTATGAAATTCCCTGCTAGACTCATTCATTTAATATACTCCTTTCTACTTTTATGACTACACTTTTCGCGTCCGCATAACCAACATTCTCTCATCTATTTTCCTAATTATCCGCGGCATCTTTCAATGCAGCAACCACGGCCATCTTGTTAATAAATATTTTAATCTCATAATACGTCCATTATATACTCATCTTTGTTTTGTGCGGACGACGCATCTCGATTACTCATCTACACAACATGCGTATACACTATACAAAAGCACACAGACACGCATTCATGATCTAGATTAATCTGTGTCAAAATAAATGAATGTAAAACAACTGCTGATTATTTTTTCAGAAAATTTTCTTATTTATACTAATAACTATCAATATATAATAACTATAAATAACATCCCTATCCCTAGGTCAGGCAAAGGTCAGTACCTGGAGGTCATGATTGACCAAAGATGCACTCAGAAGAAACATATTCAAAAATTTAGGAATAATATTGCCAAAGCTTCTAAAGTTCTTAACTCACCGGAACATGCTTCTCCCTTTCTACCTAACAAGCTTCTTTATAATTCTTACATATTACCTATTATGACTTATAAGTTTTCAATATGGGGCGTCATCTGTAAAACAATAACGTATAATTTCGTAAAATTTCACAACAAATATATTAGAAAGGTTCGAAATGTTGCTAGTCGCCCAATAAGTTTTGCTATAAGAAGTGATATATATCCAAACCACTACTTTTAGAAAAGGGTAATTGGCATATCTAAAGAGTTTTATAAATATTTATATAACATCCTCAGAGTAGTAATCGCAGAAGTACCTGATTACGACGCCTTCCAGAGCCACCTTAGAAAATTACCGACATATGCCATGATTATAAATGAGTGAGCCTCGAGTTTCTCATATTAGACTATTAGCCCCCGAAGTGCTAATTCTTTCGGCCAGCAATTAAAATGTCGTCTCTAAAAAATAACGTTCCGTTGTATAAGCCAGCCGCAAAACAAAGCAGATGTATCATTGTACAGTTAAATACTCTACTGCAATCTTTTAAACTTCTAAGCATCGCACATTTTCAATTTTTATACCGTCGTATTGGGGGAAAAAAGTACTTTTAAATGCAATTTGTTTGAAAACTGCATCTCAATTTATTTTTGAGATATTAACTTTTTGTAGTTTTTAGCGCCATCTCTTTAATGGTGGCAACAGAAATACTCCATTTCTGCGGGGAAAAAAAAAAAGAAAAATAGTTGGAATGAAAATAGTAATTGTAGTTTTTTGTTGCCGTTTTCCCCATAACAACTGAAAAATAAATGTAATTAAATACGTGCTATTTTGAAAAAATATAAATGAATGATACCTGATGAAACATGGAGCTATTATAAAATATATTTTAAGTATCTATATTAATATTACAAACAAATGAAGGCGTATTAATCATTTGACAGCCGATTTTTTTTTTCGAGTTTCTTGAATGACAACATCTCTTTTTGGGGATATGTGTATTATTCAGCGATAGGGACATCACACGCATACTTTTCTGTTGTTTAAGACTGGATCGTAAATGTGGAATTCTTCAGCTGATGCGAATGACTTCATTTGATATGAAATAAAAGCGTGTGTTTTAAATCATAAAACTGGAATATGTATATTTATATTTTTTTTCATCGGGGATGACACTAAATTCTGAAAAAGCAGAATTACTGTTTTCTAGTTTTGTTTTCTTTTCATCTATACCCCTATTATAAAGAGATAAAAATTGTTTATTTGTAGGAGGTAAGCTCTGGAGCTACCGAACCGATTTCAAAAGTAATGGCATCAAAATGATGGTGTTAGTCCAACTTAGAACATAGGCTATATGCCATAGGTATGAAACATAGGTATGAAACTTAGAACATAGGTATGTCGGTGCCACTACCCCAAAGGGGGTGCAGGAGACAAAAAAGTTCTAAAAATGCAATTTTTGCGTTACTGAAGGGCCTAGAAATATGAAATTTGGAATATTAGTTACTTATAAGATATCAATGGTGTCTATGAACAGTTCTTAAACAATTCGAAATTTAAAAGGGGTGAAAATGCACAAAAAGCGTTCTGAAAAACGTTCTAAATGGTAGTTTCTACACAATCTCAGGAAATAACAAACTGATTTAAAAAATATTGGTGTCAAAATGATGGTGACAACGCTTGCTCGGTTTTATGTCGGTGCCACTACCCCAAAGGAGGTGCAAGAGCAAAAAACGTTCTAAAAATGCGATTTTTGCGTTACTGAAGGGCCTAGAAATATGAAATTTGAAATATTAGCTACTTATTAGATATAAAGGATTTCTAAGAACAGTTCTTAAACAATTCGAAATTTGAAGGGGGTGAAAATGCGCGAAAAGCATTCTCAAAAACGTTCTAAATGGTGGTTTCTACACAATATCAAGAAATACCAAACAGATTTTTAAAATATTGGTGTCAAAATGACGATGACAACCCTTGCTCCAACATAGGCTATGTTTTATGTCGGTGCCACTAACCCAAAACGGGTGGAAGACCATAAAACGTTCTAAAAATGCGATTTTTGCGTTACTGAAGGGCCTAGAGATATGAAATTTAATATATTAGTTATTTATAAGATATCACAATGGTGTCTAAGAACAGTTCTTAAAAAATTCGAAATTTAAAAGGTGTGAAAATGCACAAAAAGCGTTCTAAAAAACGTTCTAAATTGTGGTTTTTACACTATCTCAGGAAATACCAAACTGATTTGAAAAATAATGGTGTCAAAATGACGGTGACAAGCCTTGCTCCAACATAGGCTATGTTTTATGTCGGTGCCACTACCCCAAAGGGGGTGCAGGACAAAAACTTTCTAAATTGCGGTTTTTGCGTTACGGAAGGGCCCAGAAATATGAAATTTGAAATATTAGCTACTTATTAGATATGAAATTTGAAATATTAGCTACTTATTTCTAAGATTTTATGTCGGTATTATTATCACCTAGACGTTGCAGGAGCAAAAAAGCGTTCTAAATTTCGATTTTTGTGATCAGTAGGGGCTTGCAACTTAAAATTAAGCAAGGTACATATTTATTAGATATAAATGATCTTTAAGAACAGTTTCGAAAAAATTGGAAATTTAAAAAGGGGGTGAAAATGCGCGAAAACCGTTCTAAATTGCGATTTCTACTCAATCTCAGGAAATACCAAAGCTATTTCAAAAGTAATGGTTGCAAATCAATGGTGACAGTCCCTGCTATAACATAGGTTATATTTTATATTGCTGTCACTACAATCTGAGGGTTGCAAAAGAAAAACATGTTCTAATCTGCGTTTGATGCACAACTGAGTGGTCTAACACTTTGAAGTATGGCATGGTACTTACTTACAAGATACAACTGCTTATTAAGAACAGTCGAAAGAAAATTCCAAATTTAAAAAGATGAAGTATGCGAAAAGCGTTATAAATTACAATTTTTAAGCAAACTTATAAAATACCAAAACAATTAAAAAAATAATGACGACATATTGTTGGTGATAGAACCTGCTCAAACATAAGCTGTATTTTATGTCTGTGCCACTACCACTAGAGGGTTTTAGGAGCTAAAAACTTTCTAAATTACGATTTCTGTCATACTGAAAAGACTAGAAACTAAGTATGGCATGGTATATAGTTACTTATAAAGTATAAATGCCCTCGAAGGACTGTCGAAAATAAATTCGAATTAAAAAGGGGTGAAGCGAAGGAGAGGTGCGAAAAGCATTCTAAAAAAGTCCTAAATTACGATTTCTATGCAATTTCAGGGAATATAAACCGATTATAAAAGTAATAGTTGCGAATCAATGGTAACAGTCTCTGATCCTACACAGGCTATATTTTATGCCGATGATTCTACCACCTGGGGTTTACAGGAACAACAAACGCTAAAAAAGGCCTTTGAAAGTTTTCTAAATTATGTTTCTGTGGAATATTAGGAAATAACAAATCGATTTTCTAAATTAATGTTGGCAAATTAATGGTGGCAGTTCCTATTTCAACGTAGCCCGTTATGTTGAGAGAGGTGGTAGGACTTGGAATTTGACAAGATAGTTAATTTTAAGATGTAAGAAGATGGTTTCCAAAAAATCCAAAACTTGAAATGAATACTGAAATGAGCGTTTTAATTGAGCATAAAAGTTTCAAAATATTTTCTAAATTATCATTTATTTGGTTTTATTAATTTAAGTCTCATTTCTGCATAATGCAGTGTAATAATGATGTTTAATCAAACTGTGTTTTAAATAGTAATTTTTGAATTATTCCTAAAAGTAACAAGTACCTTTTAATAAAAAACCTTTTAATAAAATAAAACCTTTTAATAAAATAAAAATTTAGTTTGTACCTTTTAATAAAAATTAGACATAAATATTACTTGGCATATTTTAAATATTACGCGAGCAAAGCCGCGGGATTTGCTAGTTTTATATTTTTATATACGAGCCTGCCACAGAAACTTATGCTATGTTAAAACAGTGTATGGACATGAATGTTTATCATCTACTCAAGCTTTGGAGGTGTTTAAAAGGTTTAAAGAGGGAGGAGACATTTGTTATCGATGTATATTACAGTAAATTTCTTTCAATGGAGGAATCAAGAACAACTTTACAATGTGTGAATCTATTGAACCTCGCGAGATTGGAGCACGAAGGGTGCAGTGGCAAGAGCTCCCCAGTACCACGGTCGGCAACGGGTGGGCCGTGGTCCACATCCCAACCGCGGAAGATTGAAGACTTAGACTGGCCGCTGAAAATTATGTTGTAAATGAATAATTTATCCATTTTCCAACAGTATTGAATATAAAAAGAATTCCGACATACACACTGCAGTGTTCCTAAGTTTTATGTCAGATCTTGTGAAGGAATTTGAAGCAAGATTAAAAGACTTTCCAGAGGTACGTACGCTCTCTCAATTCTTTAAATCGTCTTATTAAGAATCGTCCAGCTGCAGAATGGACATTTCCGGCTGCGAAGTTGTTCAGTCTTGAAAAATCCTTTATTCAAAGGGAGATATTTGACCTGCAAGAAGATATTTTCTTTCACATGGAGACTCCCCTGAAGAATTTTGGTGTAAACATTTCTCAGAAAAGTAGAAAAAACTAGCTATTAACCAGGCTACAATGTTTGTGAAACAACTTTCTCCAAAATTAATTTTTAAAAGAATAAATATCGTTCGAGATTAACGGACGCCCATCTTGAAGACACTCTTCGCATTAGAGGTTCACCACGTGAACCAAACTGTAAAAATCTGGCTCAAGACCGCAAAGTGAAATGTTTCGTGTTAATTTTTCTCTGAATACAGCCTTTTCTATTTTACTATGTGTATAAAAATTTTCAGAACGTATACCTGTGTATGTATAATTTTTCAGAACGAATGCCTGACTTTTCTATTTTATATTACATGTATGTGTATGTAAAAATAACTATTTAAAAGTTACAAGTATTTATATTAGTTATGTGGGTTTTTTTTTCTTTGGAGCTCGATAAAATTTTCCAAAAGTATTCTGATCCCACTTTGAATTACTTGCCGACCCCTTCCCTAGTATGTTAATATTGTCTTCTTTATTTTATATTTAGCATCGTATTTGAAAATTTAGTTTTCTTCTTCGATAGGTCTATAACCATAAATTTAAAATGAATTTTTCAGTGTTTTGTTTCTGGGTGCACATTGATCCATTAAATACAAAAGTAGATGTATGACGTATTTCAACAGACATTTAACCATTTTCATCATTTATTTAATGCTAGTACTTTATTAAACAATTTATACTGACTTCAGTTCCCAAAATGTTACCGATAATAATTTTAATTTTCGTAAAATATTTGGGATTTTACAAAATATTAAATATTTTGTTTTAATCTTAATGAAAAAAAAAAAAAACATGTAAAAACATTCACACATTAAAGATTATGCATAAAACTATGTTAAAAGTTTTAAAATGGTATATTTCAAACAAACAATATTTTTCTAGAATTTTAAACTTTTCATATATATCGATGCAAAGAAGGCGTTTAGTTGGTTGGTTGGTTGTGTTTATGACGGCCAATTATCAACACTTGGGATATAGGCCCTAAGAGAGGGAGTGCCCTTCGTGGGGGTCTTTCTAAGGGAACCTAATCTTATTTACGTTTGGAAAACCAAGGTCCGAAGAAAACCACGAAAACTCCGAACGATTAGGCCGACGGACGCGATTGGAATCGAACCCAGCACTTCCTGTCTACCAGCTTCGATAGCAGAACCTCTCGGCCACTGGTGGGGCCAGAAGGCGTTTAATGAATATATGTTGAAATATATATGTAGAAAAATATTAAAAATAAATGAAGTATATATAATTTCACTTATTATTTTGTCCTGAAAATTTGTGAATGAAATTGCATGAAGTTTATAACTTTAACGCAAAAGACAAAGTAAAACATAATAAATATATCCAAAATTTAAAATAATGAATACATACATTTATTTTCATTCAGTTGCGATACATTTTACAAAATATGTGTATGGTATGATTATCAGATACTTACACATCATGAATTTCATACACTTAGAACATGAAACATGCACATTATACATGAAAAAAGTGATACAATGTAATTAACTAAAATAAATTGTAAAAACAAGCTTTTGTCGTTTGAACAGTATACATATCTTTGCGAAGAGCTAGCAATACAATCAATAATACAAATTTTCTCATAGATTATTCTATTTCGTATACACAACTACATATGATTCTTGTAAATGTCCACTCTGTTTTCTTTTATGAAAATCTGTTTCTTTATTAATAAGTACACTGTTTATTCTTTAAATAAACTGGTAAAATGTGACAAAAATCCAGTGATATCATTATTTAGCTCATGTTATTTCAATACATATTAAAAATTTCATTCTAAAATTTTATCTGTTTTTGTCCATAAAACAGAACTGATTGGAAAATGATATATTTATAACACCAGCTTAACAGACATCATTTTGAAAATATACTGCCCTCACAAATTGATCGAATAAAATTCAACTCTTTTATAATTTTTACCTAGCCTCTACTTAATCTGTAGCTCATCAGTGCTTGTTCCGATAGTTTTTAACTAATTTAGATTTAATGGCCTACGCTAGTCACACGTCAAAACTCCCAAGCTAATGCTGATTCTATGGGAAAAGATCTTTGAAAATTTCTCGTTTGAATTTAACTGATTATTTTTTATGTTTTTTTTTTTTTAATTTAGTTGATCAATAACCGATCCTTTGTTTTACTAATTTTTAGATTTTGGTTCTAGATTTATTTATTTTTTTATGATTTCGCTTTCTTCTTTGGAACCGGTTTCGAAATTGAAAGTACCTCCATTAAAAAAATTTGCAACCAAAACCAATGTACTAAAAAAGGACGTGGTTGGATATATACTCCAGTAATCCTCTGCAGGAAGAACAAAGCATTTAAAAATGCAGAAATCCAAACGAGAAATTCGAAAAAACTCTCATTTAATGTACATTAGCTTTCGAGTTTTGTCGTGTGGGTTCTTCAACTTCTGAATAAATACCACAAAAAATTTCTCTCTTACTTCTATTTAAAAAAAAATCTATACTTAAACAAAATCTATATTTAAAGAAATATGTATTTAAACCATATAGTTGAAAAATAGGATTTGATAGAAAAAAAATCCATCCTAATAAGCGATTATTCAATTGTTTTTTTATGAAGTGAATTAAAGAAAGAAAATGAAAGTTACAAGAAATCATAACTGAAAGGAGTTTTTCCACGTAGATTTTAGTGGATTGTTTTAATATGTAGGTTAATAGCCATATATTCTTTATAATCAGACGTCCTCGTAGTCTTGAGAATTTTTCCATTGTATTGCATCATTTAATTAATAAAAAAATTTCTTCGAAAGTAGTCACATGAACATATTTTTTAAAGAGCTTTTAAAAGGCTGCTGCATAAAATATGAAATAGAAATGTTTCTTTTTTCTTTTTATTCTTCAGAAAATCAAGAGAAAAATGATAAAACTTAAAAATAGTTAAATATTACATGATTTTTCTCATTTCTATAAAGCAAATTCTGCCTGTCATTGAATATTTCTATTAACATTCAGAACACATTTTTCAACAATATTGTGGAAAACTGTCTTAATTTAAATTTTCATTATTGCTTTACTCTCTTTACGTTTTATAAAAGCCCCTAGAGTATGCAATTTGTCGTTACACTATTAGTGCAAGCTGCATCATACAGTCTACATTGCATTATACAAAGTAAAATTGTCATTTAATTTTTTAAAAGTACATTTTGATAATTATTAATTTTATTCCTTATATTAAGTAGTATTTAATCATATTAAGTAATATTTTACTCTTTATATTTGTTATTTAATATTTTACTCTTCTAAATAGCTTTATAAAAGTAAAATTGTCATTAAAGTTAATTATTTTTGTTACTGTTTTCAGATGTAATTTTCTACAAACAAATCAAATTTGGAATATGGTATAAAAAAACTTGTATCTGAGAATTTTTTTTCATAAATTCACGAATATGTAACCAAACTTAAATTATTTAAATAGTGAATGGATTTTCTTTATTCACAACTCTAAAACTAATTCTACTTGTTATTCTGCACTTTTATCTATATTCAAAATAAATGTTAACCTGAATATGATAAAATGATGAATACGGTAAAATGATATACTTCTAGTTTTTATGGCGGCTTTCCAATATTTCCGTTTAATTTTCTTCTAGTCAGCTATATGCATTTCGTCCTTACGCTATCCATGCAAGCTGATCGATGCAGTATACATAGCAATAAAAGCAAAATTGTCATTGAAATCAATTTAATCAACAACTGACATCAAAATTAACACACAAACTTCATATTTTTATAATTAAAAGTAATGCCTCTTTAGTAAATTCTTATAAATTCTGGTGCATATAATTTTCGATATAGTATATAAATGTCTGTTTTAAGACAAATGTTCTTCAGATATTCAAATGAAGTATAATCAAACTTAAAATATATAAATATTGCCTGAATTTACTTTTTGCCTATCTATAAACTAATTTGTCTTATTGTCTACATTTATCGACATTCGAAATACACGTTTCTTTAACATTATGGCAAAATCCCTTAATGCCAGTTTCCGTCATGGCTTTACTTTCTTTTGTTTTTGAATGGCTGTTCGTCTACGGTATGCATTAACGTTACTTGTTTATATACTGTTTGTGCAAACTGGTCTATACAGTGTACATAGCAATATTAAAAGTAAAATTACCTTTAAAATTAATTAAATCTACAACTTATTTCAAAATTAGTAGATTTTTTTTCATATTTAGGATAGTAAAAGCACTATTGTCTTTATAATAAGTTACTATACAGCTTCTATCATACTTGTTAATTCGTAACATTTAACTGGATGAAAGGTAGAAAAATTTTCAACATCAGCGTTATCTGATAGCCTAACTGGGTGAATCTTCTTTCTCTTACATGGTGAAAATTTCCTATAAAATGCCCATGAGAAAGCTTTATTATTGTTATCGTATTCAGGAGGTGGAAAGTCAGTTTCTTTTGGACAAAAAATCATAGAAGATTCAACTTTTCTTTTCTTCCCTCTTAAAACAGGAGTTGGTCTAATTTTCTTTCGCTGGACACATGGAGTTTGAACTCTAGGCTTTTTAAAAACACCATCAGTTTCACTAAAATCTAATTTTCGTTTAGCAAGACGAAACAAAATACGACGAAGCTCACATCTGGTAATTACTGTTAGTTGAACTTCAGAACCAAGCAACATACGGTTTTCCCGATTCATAGCTACGTCAATATCACTTCGTTTGCCAAAGGCCACAAAAGCATTGTTGTGACGAATCATAATTCCATCTTCCGGAACAGAAAGTCCGTGAAAAAAGTCCCTTACTTCTCGTTGGTAAGCCAACCACGGTAATTCTTTAATATGGATGAAATATTCATGTCTGGAAAAGGAAACTAGAATTAATTTAATAAAATGTAATATTTATCATAATATATATTGAATTTTTGGTAATTTACGATTTTTGAAGCTTTAACTTGGCAAAACAATAAGAATATGTATTAGATAGGAAGAGATAAAAACATAATAAATAAACTATAAAATCATATTTACAACACATTTATAAATGTTTTAAAATTTAAAAACAGCATCAGATGCTTTTGCTTTTCACGCAAATCTGCGATTTTGAATATAAGAGGAAGGCTATAAAATTATATTTATGGAAAAAATAGCATTTCCAAAAGCTTTAATTGTTCTGGCGTTATGAAGAAATTAAATAAATATAGAAAAACTATATTTGATTTTTTATATAAATATATTTTGATGAATATTTTAAATGCATGCCAATAACAGGGATTTGATTACATATTGTATATCTCCTTTCATTTCTTATTTGAAACGGTCATCACATGAAGATTTTATATAAACGTCTTATTATAAACGTCTGAGTTATTCAAAGATTTCACGATGTGAAAATGTTTCTTTTTTAATGCATTATTATTCCGGATAGACTATACAAGTGATAATGCGCAGACACATTAAAAGTATTAGATACACTAATATATATGTTTTAAAAAATTAAAGAACATACGTTAAAAATTTTATTTTGTCCGACATGTAACTTTATTAAACATTTACGTGTGTTTATAAGATTTTCATACGTAAGATTACAGATTTTTAAAACACTATTTGATTTAAAGTCAAATTTTTATCCATGATCTTTATAGCTTTCTCGAAGCTAAAGATATTTGAATCTAAATATAAAAGGTAGTCTCCTCCTACTATTACTCTTTCAATTAACCGGCTAACCCTCAAGTTCTTTTTTAAATTAAAATGTAAGGAAAAACATTCTTAGAATGTTTAAAATGTGAAAGATTAAGATTTTTGGATATAATCTCTTAATACAAAGTATAGACACTTATTAAATAATTAAAAAGAGACTAAATCAATGTGTATGTATATAAAAAATGTTCATCATTCGCAACAAGACTTCATACCGCTGCGAGATATAAAGGAAAACTTTCTGTTCTGTTATAGTGGTACAACGTCATAGAATTACAACGTGCAGCACATTAAGTGCAGTAATTTGTAACAAGAATTAAAGATTTACTCATAAAACAGAAAAACTGATTTTTATATTCCAGCAGCAGACGAAATTAAATTTTATCTATTTCCAGCAAAATTGGGAGAAATGCTAGGATACACGAATGCACACAAACTATTAAAATTTTAAATATGCGCATTCAAAGACAGAATGAAGCTTCTTATTTAAGACGTTTGATGTTAGAATAATAATTTATTTTTATTAATAAAAAAAACTAGATTAAGTTTTATCCTGATTTATTATTTTTATATTATACGACTAATCAATACGCAAAAATGCACTGCTCTTGAAATATGAAATCGTAACATATTTGTTTTTATAATTTTAAATTATTGGAACAAAAAAAAAAGAGGTTTAAATTATCTACATCTAACTACTTTCGAATACAATTCAGAGGACGTTTACACGTATAAGAAATTGAGATACGTATTTTAACATTCTAAATGTCCAAATATAATAGAAATTCTGACTTAGGGGGCACATGACTTTAAACTTTCAAGAAATCAGTTTTCGGATTTTGTTTTATTCGGCATTTTTAAAAAGTTCTCAATAATATACAAAAAGCACCATTCAAAAATCTCCATTAATTTTTGAGTTATAATCATTTTTAGACCGTGAATACCATTGAAAGTCCGTTGATATTGAAACCTTAAAACGCATTTTCTCAGATTAGTAAATTTTTAGTTTGCGCACGTTCTTACTTTCAAACTATATAAGCTTTAACAAATAACCAAACATGCGTTTCTTTATAGTCTTCATACTAAAACCAAAAGCAAATGACATGTTTTTTTATTTTATTGCACTTGAAAAACTTGAAAATATTTTTTGAAAAAAAATTTTCGTGCTAAAATTTTAAACAAAACTTTTTGTATGTATTTTGGTTTTAATTTAGAAGTAGATGTGTTAGGATTTTCTTTTGCTAAAAAATTGTTTTCTGTATGCATAATTCACAGTTTTATCATGCGCACAGCACATAATGATTTTCATTCACGCATTAAGGAGATGAATTTTTAAATTTAAAATTTAAATATTAATTCGGTATATACGACATTTACTTTGTTGGATAATATAATTGAGAATAAATACTTTATGCAAAAAGGGGGGAAAAGATCTTAATTGCATATTATTAGTATTTTGGTACTTTGAAAAAGACTGTTTTTGATTCGTTTAGACAAACTCAAAAGATCCTGTGCCCCTTTAAGCTCTCCTAATATATTTTGTTACGAAATATAACAAACAAATCAAAACATGTAAAAATCTAATCAAACTACTAAACTATAGCATCGTTACAATAATGTCTTCTAAACTAAATCCTGCGATTACTAAGGTTTGATTACATGGACATGGGATGCCGTGTTTTCTAATTAGTTAAACGAACATTTATCGGATACCATTGTAGAAACTGATACATCGATTGTAATTAAAATCTTGAAACGTAATTACAGGAGAAAACTCTTCTTTCTCATTATGTATGCCAACAGAAATTTGTTGAAGTTTCGAAGTATCAAAATATTAATTTTCATTAATGAAGACCGAATTTGAATCGCGTGAGAATGTGCATTATTTTAAATAAATTGGAAAATTATCTGTTTATATTTCATAGTTTTGGAAATAAACAACCGCATTTTGATTTATTGTTTATGTAAAACACGACTAAAACTTTTCGTTTTGCAGAAGTAACATAAACGTATAATAGTAAATAGTTTGTTTCGTTTTTAAATGACAATGTTCCCACCAGGAGTAATTTCAGATAAATTATTTTATTCTTACGAATAAAGTGGGTCATCCAAATAATTTAATTACATTCTTTTACGGTTTCAATTAAACGGTTAAACTAATTACTTTTTGTTTTCAATGTCATTTTTATGTTTTATATTCTTATAAAATACTAGCTAAAGCGCCCGGCGTTTCCCGGAATTTCAAGAATGTTCTGAAAAATCTATTTCAAAATTTTACATACGACATAAAAAAAAACAATATAAAAAGCATCGAAGAGTTGTACACATGAACCAAATTAAAACCCAATATAAAAATGTATAAATTTACATAACAGACGCAAAAGAATACAGCTATAAATTAACTTATTTCAATTCATCATTGGAGCAATAATACTAAAATACGCCAATATTTCTATAATTGGGTTTTTATTAGGCTTCAATACGATTTTTCACACTCATATGACATTATACTATATTCACCACGTCTTTTATATTTCCCGAGACAAACAAAAAAGACAAGCTACCGCGATGCATCCCACATGTCTTTTCTAGTGTGACGTGATGCTCTTTTTGTCCACCTGCATTGTTGCATTCGAGCATCACGTGACTACAGCGGTCTGTGAAAAAAGACATGTAGGATGCACCGCGGTAGCCTGTATTTTTCGTTAGCCTCGATATTTCCAATATGACCAAATATTGCCTTTTAAAAAATTATCTACTAAAAAAACGTTGAAAACTACTTATTTCATTTTCAACGTAGAAATCTTGAAATGGAAAGTTATGACGTAATATTCACTTTTATTTAAATTCGTCAAACTATTTGTTTCATTTTCATTTTTTCACGCGAAAATCTTAAAATATAAAAGTTAAGAGGCAATATTCCCTTTTTTTTAAATTCGTCAAACTATTTATTTAATTTTAATTTTTCACGTGGTAATCTTGCAATAGAAAAATAATTGTTTCGTAAAAATTTTATTGTGGATTTTTAATTTTTGGCAACTGCTATAACGAAAAATGTTTAAATTTGATAGGAAACTGCTGTTAAATGGGTGGTTTTTTTATAATTAAAAATTAACTATAAGTTATTTCGATATTGCGGATGACTAGTTGCCTCAGTCACGTTTTAATACACATGTACTTAACTTTTCACAATTCTTGCTTTTACAACTGTGGATTTGTATAGCATTACAGTCAGACAAATTTTCATGCACATGTACTTAACTTTTCACAATTCTTGCTTTTACAACTGTGGATTTGTATAGCATTACAGTCAGACAAATTTTCATTTTTATACATTAGATAGTTCAAATTATAATTTTCGGATGTAATGTTCGCCTTGATAATTACATGAAAAATATACAAATTGAAACTACATAAAAAGGTTTTCAGAACGCAAAAACAATCAAATGATGTTAAAACCCAAGCGCTTTCAACTGTTATAAAACAGCCATCATCAGGGAGAAATTTCAGAGACTCGTCTCCAGCTAGTTAACAGTTTCGCTGCCACTAAAAATGATATTTCCATCTTCAGAAGCCGGATTACAAAAAATATATTATTTCCTATTTAGTGCGGTTCGTGCTTCTCTAACTTGCATAAACAACCTCTCCGTTCATCATCCATCAAGGCCACACTAAAAACAGAGCGCATAACTTATCATAGTCGATCGACTCTCCAAAGTGTCGCCGGCATAGTAAGAGGTGCCGGTTGAACGCGCTAGCGCGTCGGTGGCAGCGAACGTGTTAAGCAATGAACATTCATGAATTTTCACACCTCTGTAATTTTCTCCTGATGATGTCTGTTTTACAGCAAATGAAAGTGCTTGCGTTTTAACGCCATTTCACGGTTTTTATGTTATAAAAACCTTTTTCTGTATTTTAGTACCTTTTATGTAAAAAGAATTAGTAGTTTCAATTCGTATATTTTTCTTTTTATATTCTGTTTAAATTTTTTAATTTATAAAAAGAGTTCCAGTTAGATATTAGAATTTTCTATTAGTGAAATTTTGTTTATAGTAAGAACTATCTTTTTACAAAACTTTTCAGTACTATTCAATAGACAGAAATTCTATATTCCAGATAGTCCGTTCAGATCAGCATCGATTTCTAGCCACGTACTATTAAAAAGAAAGCATTTAAGTGTTGAGATTTCTTTCATAGTTTTAATATAATTTGCTTTGTTCAAATAAATGCTAGATAAGATCAAAACAAACAAGTATATTTAGGTAATTTAAATATTTTATTATCAAAATAAAATATACCAATTCGGTTTTATTTTTAAAATAACATCGTAATTTTTTTATATCAATGTATTAAAACAAACTATGTAGTTATGAGAGCATCATATCGAATTCACATATCAGAGATACGTCAAAAATCGCTGAAAAAATACGTTTCCGATCTTGTAAAAAATATTTAAACAATCTTCAAAACAAACAAAAAAGATTAAACTGGCAATAAATATAAATTTTAAATTGCAACCAATGAATGAAACACCTTACAAATAAGATGCGTCATGCATAGATTATAAAACACTTTCCAACACACATCCCATCAGAATAATATACCAAAACTTGACCGTGTAAGAAGTTGAAATATGAAGTACAATTAAACCATTTGGGAGAAGCAAAACACATTTGAAAACCCAATTTCAGCAATTCCCTTCTACAGTCGGAAAATCATCCAAATGCTTTCAGTAGCTCTGTATATGATATATATTTTTATCTATAAACTACAACAAGCAAAAATTTAGAGCAGTTATGAAATAGATACCACAGTTGAAAATTCCCCTTCAAAAATTCCCGTTAATAAGGAGAGTGAAACATGAATTCTTTTATGTATCCCAGCATACGAGGTATAATATTTATATAAAACCAGAAGCAGAAAACTAGACAAATTGGAAATCGCAAATGGAAATTAAAAACACACTTCAAGCAATTATTCATCAAAGACAGTACTGTAACCGATTTCTTTTTAGTGTCCCTGTAAGTGCTATGAATGCCTTATTCTATTATTAATTCTCCGATTTTTGTTTGATGATTTTTTAAATATGTGCTATACAAGATCAAAATAAAATGTATATAAAAACTTCAAGGGAATATCTTTGCAAGTTTCTGAGAAAAGGTACAGTCGTGGAAAAAAAGTAAACATCCCTTACTAACTCTGCAAAAAAATATCGTAGAGAAACGTTACTGGTACCACACGACTGGTAATAAAGTATACTTTTAAATGATGTATATAAAATTTACTTTGGGAGCCATCTACATATTAAGACGAACCATAACTTTGTTTTTTTCAATAGCAATACACAAATCTGACAGAATAAATGAACTCTACATCTTTCAATTATCCTAAAAACAATTTTTTTTATGCAATTCGTACGATAAGTTTCAGAGAAATTAATTATTTTAAAACGAGCGTATTTTATGGACTGTATCCAAATTGGAGTTCGGTATTCCATTGTTGACCGAAGGAGAAATTCTTGATCAAGGCAATTTTAAGCGCCACTCAAGCAGTCATTGAAGACTGCTGGATTAGATGATAGCATTAGAAATTTCAAAATAGCTACTCACTTCTATCATAGGCCCCTTAAACCATCATTTTGTCATTTTTTAAGCATAATTTGAAAACTACTTGGAAGAAAAATGTGAAATTTTGGATTTCCATAAAGCAGGATTTAATAAATCTAAATCCATAAAAAAAATTGTAATTCATATTTTTTTTATATTAATTTCATAATTCATATCATAAAATTATAAAAATTGCAAATTCAACGTATTTATGTTTGAGTATTTTAGTATTATTGCTACACAAAAAATTAGCACATTAGGAGTATAATTTCAGGAGATATGAATACAAATATGAAAATGTAATTTAACATTAGAAGCACTAAATTTTGAATGCTTATAATTCAAAAACTTACCATTCAAATGACTTGAAATTTGGTATCTAGGCATAGTTTGAACCGAAGATTTGAAATATCTCGTTAAAATTGAATATTACCATTGTAAAAAAAAAAAAAAAAAAAAAGAAGTTTGGTTTCGTTTTAATATGTAGATGGCCCGCTAAGCAAATTTTATATACATAATTTAAAACTAGACTTTATTTCCAATCGTTCGGTACCAGTAACATTCTTCTACGATAATGTGTTGAGGAGTTAGTAGGGGGTGTTTACTTTTTTTTCCACGACTGTACATTAATTTAACATGGTATGTATAGAGACTTTGAACTCTGCTCTTAAGAGGTATCAGGACTCTTAAAATTGGGAAAAAAATGTAAAAAAAAGACCATTTTAAACATTTAATATCTTAAAATGTGTATGATTTTAAAACACAATTTTTATTGGGATGAAAGATATAAGTACCTTCATTCTTCTCATGTATTTAAAAAATTGAAAGATGCAGAACTAGCAATTACAGGGGGCTCTAAACTGTCAGACATTTGACGAGCAGAAAACTAGTATAACTGCTTACGCGCAAGATTACAAAGTAAATTTTGCAACATGAATGGAAATTTTGGTGCCTAATTATACTTCAGATTACAATAACCCTGAACCTAAATAAAATTGTATTTAAAGTATTTTTATATTTTTAATATAAACTTTTATTTAGCTAATGCAAAATTTTGAAAGCTTCATGAGTATAATCACCTAGAAAAAATATTTTTTTTGAACAATGAAAAATAAATTTTAATTTCAGCTTATATAGACTAACATGAAACATATGTTTTTAATATTTCATAAAAAAAATATATACAGAAGTTTTTGAGATATCCTGCGCGTTATGCCCAAAAACGTCATTTGGAGAAAAATGACTTCAAAGTTTCGGAAACACCGCTGTAGCTACTGGGCGGGTATAACTCAAAAAGCCATAACTTCAGCTGTAATGAGAATTTCAAGGAAACTATTATATCAAAATGTTAAAAAAAGATAGGAGTTCAACACCTAAAATAATTAAAATTTTGAAATTTTTTGAAGCTTTAACAGTCTTGAGACCTATTAAATTAAGGATTCATATAAGGTGGAAATTTCATGTTGAAAAACGAAAACGCTGGGTAAATTTTTTTAAATCTTATTTTTACATATTTTATGACATATTATATATTTTTATTTCAACTAATTATTTTGTGATAAATCTTACCGTTACTGTTATAGAGCACAATGAAATCAAATGTATGGAAAATTTTCAAATTTTTACGACAAATGTGGTGTTTTGTCGGGCCGTCTGATGTACGTAAGACTCTTAGCGCCCCTATTCACGACAGTATAATTTGATTTCCATGTACAGCAGAACTTTTCTTTAACGAAGACCCTATTCAACGAAGTTTTCTACTTAAGGGGGACTCAGGACTCTTAAAATTGGAAAAATCGAAAAAAAAAAAAAAGACCATTTTCAACATATAATATCTTAAAATATAATTGATTTTAAGACAAAATTTTATATTGGGATGAAAGATATAAGTATGTTTTTTCATTTCATGCATTTGAAAAATTACAAGATGCAGAAGTAGAATTTACAGTCGGCTCCAAAATGTCAGACATTTGACGAGCGGAAAATCGGCATAACAGATTATGCGCATGATTACAAAATAAATTTTGCAACTAGAATGGAAATTTTGGGTCCTACTTATGCTTCACATTGTAATAATTACTCTGAACCTAAATAAATTTGTATTTAAAGCATTTTTATATTTTTAATAGAAAGTTGTATTTAGTTAATGCAAAATTTAGAAATTTCAAACAGTATAATCACCTATAAAAAATATATTTCTGAACAATAAGAAGAAAATTTTAGGTACAGTTTATACAGATTAGCATGAAACATATGTTTTGAAAATTTCATGAAAAAAATTCAGAAGTTTTTGGGATATCGTGCGCGTTATTCCCAAAAACGTCATTTGGAGAAAATTGACTTCAAAGTTTCGGAAACACCGCTTCAGCTATTGAGCGCGTATAATTTAAAATCCATAACTTCAATTCTAATAGGAATATCAAGGAAACATTTATACCAAAATGTTCAGAAAAGATAGTAGTTTAATATCTAAAAAAAAATTTCGAAAATTTTAAAGCTTTAAGAGACCTAAGATCCCTTAACGAAATTTTCTGATGAACCTTGACACTATATAGCGAAGTTTACTATTTCGTGCGTGTACAGCTTTCAAACTCAGTGGTTGCTGTTGCGATGGATGCACGAATTTATTTTTGCGGATTGTATGAAAATGAAATTATTTAATCATTTCCATTCTTTTTGGTACTAAACAAAACAATTTTTTTCACACTAAGATACATACCGGGTGTCCCAAAAATGACTGATGGATTTTAAAATTCAATAACTTCCAAACGGTGACATATTAACAAAATTTTTGCAGCAGGGTTTATGTAAGATGTCAGGAGTTTTTGTACTGTGATTTGAATTTAGTTCGAATTTCAAACAATAGATGCTACTGAGAGCAATAGGCGCTCAGTCCAGACCCGATTTTTGGTACTTCGTGATCCATTCAATACATTTTAGCGGATTATATGAAAATGAAATTATTTAATCATTTCCATTCTTTTTGGTACTAAACAAAACAAGTTTTTCACACTAAGATACATACCGGGTGTCCCAAAAATGACTGATGGATTTTAAAATTCAATAACTTCCAAACGGTGACAGATATTAACAAAATTTTTGCAGGAGGGTTTATGTATGATGTCAAGAGTTTTTGTACTGCGATTTGAATTTAGTTCGAATTTCAAACAATAGATGCTACTGAGAGCAATAGGCGCTCAGTCCAGACCCGATTTTTGGTACTTCGTGATCCATTCAATACATTTTAGCGGATTATATGAAAATGAAATTGTTTAATCATTTCCAATCTTTTTGGTACTAAACAAAACAATTTTTTCACACTAAGATACATACCGGGTGTCCCAAAAATGACTGATGGATTTTAAAATTCAATAATTTCCAAACGGTGACAGATATTAACAAAATTTTTGCAGGAGGGTTTATGTATGATGTCAGGAGTTTTTGTACTGTGATTTGAATTTAGTTCGAATTTCAAACAATAGATGCTACTGAGAGCAATAGGCGCTCAGTCCAGACCCGATTTTTGGTACTTCGTGATCCATTCAATACATTTTAATCTCCTTTTTTTTCGCATGGAAAAAGAGAGGCCGAAAAATCAAATCTGGATTTGGGGGTTATTGCGTGCACAGCCATCTATCAATACTATTTGTAACTAAAAATGAGAATCGCAGCATAAAATCTCCTGACATCTTACATACCACTCCTGCAAGTTTTTTTCAAATATTAATAATAATATTATTAACATCGTTTGCAAGTTATGGAATTTCAAAATCCATCAGTCATTTTTGGGACACCCGGTACTTGATGTCGCCAATTTCTCATAGAGACACTAATTCTGATAGTGGAAGAAAGCCTTGGATGCAATAAGAAGGGGATTCCTGTTTCACGAAAATGTTCAGACGAATTGTTCGGATACGCGAAATTTTTAATGAAGAGTGCATTTTAAGAAATCTATACAAAGTAATATTAGACTTTTTTAAAGTTAAGGATCTATAATAACGAGAAAAAAAGAACAGGTACGGTACGCTACCGCTTTTGTTTACCTCTATTTGTTATGTGTTTTTTAGACATTATTGGAATTAAATTTTTCTCATATGGCTTGATTGCATAAAAAATACATATGGGCTAAAAAATACTAGGGGGCTCTGCCCCCTACAAGCTATGCTCGCAAACCCCCGTTCAGACTCCGCAGAATCTAGAAACATGCTAATCTCATGGGTTTTAAAAATATTTGAGAAGATTGAATTATACTGAAAAAAACTTTGCAGATGTCCCTGTAAACGGGTTTCCATTCAATTCCCTTTGATTTCAAAAATATAAGGGCGAATCAGTTTCTGTTAAGACATCCAATGGTTGTTTTCGTTTTTGATTAAAGAGGATCAGTTAAACATTTGAAAAGAAGCTAAAATAAAATAAATTAAAGTAACAGAGTCTTTGTTCTCCGGTATTTTAAAGCAATCTCTATAACAATAGCCTAATTCTTTTGACTATCATCAACAGTTCCACGCGGACCACTTCGCTTTTTATACACTAGGTGCCATTTTGGTACTTTAATGTTAGCCAGGCACATGTGATAAATCGCCAAATATTATTCTATCGCCATCATTTCATCTGTATTAAAATAGTTCAAGTCATCAACTGCTATAAACAAATACGGTCTGATCCCTTCGCCGTTCATATGGAAGTTTGGCACAGATGTCATATACGTCCCATTTTTCACCGACGCAAATTTGGGGAACGCATCAACAGCATAAACAACACCCGGCTTACCATATCAAGCAAAATAACGATACTTTGGCGCCGGTTAAGTACCCGTTCCGTATATGACATTGGCATCAGAAAAAAATCGCGTGAATATGGGACTGCAAGTTTTCCATTTTGATTAAAAAATCTATTTTTTTTTTTTCGAATAAAAGTACATGAAATTTGCCGTGGTTGCATAAAATTCTTGGTACTTCCTACTAAAAATAATCTTAAGTTTGTCTGAAGAAATCTCCAGTTTCTCCAGTTCTACAGAAATCTGAAGAAATTTTCCAAATTTAGCTTTGCCTTCAAAATATCTGCAGAATTTCTTCAGATATTCCTTAAAATATCTGCAGAAATGGGTCAATTACCTACAGTTTTTTTAGTGGGGCAGTTACGCTAACCGGATGCAAATCTCTCCAATAGCTTTTTTTAAGCTCGCCAGTTAGCCTTTTTTTTTTTTTTTTGAGTGGTAATATTTGGCCAGATGTCATATATACGCACAGCAGGTTTGGCGTGTTTTTTTTTTACGAAAATTTGACAAAAACATCGTTTTCGAATACCAGTTACATATGCTTTTTTGGTATTACTTAGTTATCCCGTCGACCAAAAATCTATCGCCAAACTATAAGATTAAATGACAATAATGGTTGATCGTTGTTAAAACCCCCCTTTCTTTCTGTTTGACTTGGCGAAAATTAATCATAGCCAAGAATTATAGTAACCCTATTTATTACTTTACTATTTTTCAGTTTGTTTATTAGATAGATGTAATTTAAATTCTGAAGCGAGCGATCTCCGCTATATGAGATCTGAACCAGGATTGCCTGGTAATAATAATAAATATATTAATATTCAATTCTTCGAGGTTTTAATTATTTGAGTGCTGATTTACTTTCAATGAGTAAAAATCGTTCTGTTGATTTATTAAATTGATGTGAAATATGAATGATTCGAAGTAAAGTTCTTTTTATTCGACTGTGTTCTTTGAAATCCCTCACGTTGGCGAACCGCGTCAGGATATCTGGAATGCTGATTGAATATTTTTTCTTCTGATTCTGAAAGCTTGAGGTAAGCTATATTTTTATTGTTGATTCAGTGAAAAATGAATATGTCGAACATTGAAACCTTAAAAAAGAAAAGATCTGGCTTACGTACAGAAACGACAAAATTGTGTATAAGCACAACTCTTGAATATGATTCTGTTACATTAGAAAATAAATTCGATTTATTAAACATTTGTAAGGACCAAACATGAATTATTAAAAAGATTAAACTCTGATATCCAGGATGTTATTGCTGATGACGATTTTGAGAAAGAAATCGAAAGTTCCGAAACCTATAGTGAGAAAATAATTGAATCTCGTTATAAAATAACGAAGTTCATAAATGAACATAACTCCCAAAATCAGAATAATACTTTTCAAAATTTTATGAAAAATGAATCCGGTTCTCAAAACGGGAATTTAGAGCGATCTATGAAATTGCCGAAGCTCACTATAAATAAATTTTTTGGTGACAGCAGTTCCCGATTAGAATTTTGGGGGCAATATTCTAATGCAATTGAAAAGAATTCCAATTTAACTTCTATTGACAAATTTGTCTTTTTTGAAATCTCTGCTTGGAGGTAGTGCATATGCAGGATTTTCGCTTTCGGAGGAAAACTTTAAATCTGCAGTTGATTTGTTAAAGGCTCGCTACGGTCGTGACGACCTTGTCATCAATGCCCATATGAGTAAATTATTAAATTTAAGACAGGTAAAGAATGCTTCTAATGTTAGAGAACTTCGGGAACTGTATGACAGTTGTGAAATACAAATTAGAAATTTAAATTCTCTCGGAGTTACAGCAGGAAGTTATAGTCATCTCCTATGCCATATTTTATTAAAGTTGATACCTGCTGAAATGGCGTTAGATTTTAATCGTAAAAGAACCGATGATAAAAAAAATGGAAGTCGAAGAGCTTCTTTCTTTCATTAAAAACGAAGTACAATCGCGAGAATCTACTATGGCACTCCAGAGCTCTGAAAATAGTTTTAGTGCTAAAAAAGAAAAGAATAAATACAATAACAGTTATAAACATTTTAGCAACTATAAAAGCGACATTCCTTCAGCCTCTGCATTGACTACCAATCTAAAAAATGTTTGTTTATTTTGTGATAATGATCACGATTCAAAATTTTGTAAAGTGTGTACTATTCCTCAAAAACGGGATAAATTACGCATGCAAGGACGCTGTTTCAATTATTTCAAAAAATTCCACGTCTCGGCAAAATGTAAATCTAATTTAGAACCATGCAAATTTTGTAATGGAAATTTTCATCATTATTCGATTTGTTTTAAAAAAATCTCAATCAACAATTCCCAAAGAAATCGAATGACAGTTATTAGTTCGATTTCGCATTGTAATAATACTCAAAATGAAAATTCCTTTAAGGAGGTTATACTTCAAACATCTTGCGTAAATGTGGAATCTGAAAAAACTCTGAGCTTGCATATATGATTTGGGGTGTCAAAGGTCATTCGTCACAGAGCAATTAGTATCAAAATTAAATCCCCGAATTATTCGTCAAGAAAAACCTCAAATTTATTCTTTTGCAGCTGTTAAACCACAAATAAAAACATTTGATGTTGTGCAATTAAAATTATCCCATGTTGAAAACAAATCGCGTTTCATATTTATTGAGGCTTTAGTTACAGATGTAATTTCAAACGTTAGGATTTTTCCCACCCTTCTCTCCAGACAGATAAAAAATAAACAGGCACCTTTTAAATTAAATGCTGTTGCATCATCCCATTCTAATGTAAATGTTCTTATTGGGGCAGATTATTTTTATCAAATCTGTTACGATAGAGAAATAAAAAAATAACTAAATCTCTCTTTTTATGTGATAGTTTATTTGGATATTCGCTTTGTGGTTTTTATGAAGATGAAAAGAGAAAAAAAATGGAAAGCGCTTCTGTTTTAAATCTGTGTGTTTCAACTTCAGTTGGGGAAGATTTGAATTTTTTATGGGAATACGAATCTTTGGGTATTACGCAATCAAATGATAATATTTCTGATGCAGATAAGGAAATTGTGAATAAATTTGAGAATAACTTAAAATTCGTAAATAATAGATATGAAACGGGTTTATTGTGGAAGGATGAGAAAGATAGAGTCGGGAATAATTTTAGAATAGCTAAAAGTCGCTTTGTGGAATTAAATCGTAAACTCGAGAAGGATAATGACTTATGTAAAAATTAAAGATATTATATTACAACAATTAACTGCTGGAATTGTAGAAGAATGTCCTGATAAAATAACTGAAAGTGGTTATTTTATGCCGCACAGGCCGGTTTTAAGAGATGATAAATTAACTACTAAGGTATGAATGGTTTTCGATGCTTCTTCTAAGGAAAAACATTTAAATTCTCTAAATGATTGTTTATATCCAGGACCTAACCTTAACCCGAACATTCTTAATGTAATATTTAATTTCAGAAAATTTAATGTTGCATTTAGCGCTGACTTAGAGGAAGCATTTTTGCAAATTGGGATAACAGAGGGAGATCGGGATTATTTAAAATTTGTGTGGTTTGGTAACGAAAAGGGTGATTTAAAATTTTGGAGATTTACACGAGCTGCTTTTGGGGTAACTTGCAGTCCCTTTCTTTTGGCTGCAACGATTAAATCCCATATACGTAATTATGTGGATCATCCTGAAGATGTTAAGATTTTGGACTCTTCTTTTTATGTAGATGATTTGATTACTTGGTCAAAATCTGATGAAGACGCTTATTATCTATCCTCAACAGCTTCGCATATTTTTAAAGAAGCTAGCATGAATTTGCGAAAATTCAATACTAATTCTGTCAAACTCAGAAAATTATGGAAGGAAAATAAATTGTGACTCAGAAGAAAATTTGAATAATTCTTTAAAAATTTTGGGATTATTATGGGATACTAATTGGGATATTTTACGTTTTGACGTACAATCCTTTCCTGATGATTGGAAATTTAATCCTTCGAAACGCGTTGTTCTTAAAGCCATGTTAAAATTCTTCGATCCTATTGGATTCATTGCATCATTTTCTGTTGGTATGAAAAGTTTGCTACAGGAAACTTGGAAAAGGGGTTTGGAATGGGATGAAAAATTCCCTAATGATTTAAAAATTGAATGGGAAAATTGGTGTGAAGAAATCGAACATTTACATAAATTTGAGGTACCCCGCAAATATTTTCCACAGGGTTTAGACTTTTCGGATCCAATCGAAATTCATATATTTTAAGATGCTAGTCCTAAGGCTTATGGGGCCGTAGCTTATTTTCGATGTACCATAAGTGATAATAAAATTATGACTAGTCTTATTTGGGCAAAATGTCGAGTCGTCCCGATTAAATGTTTGACAATTCCTCGGCTTGAATTAATGGGGGCATTAATAGCTGCAAGGATGTCTAAATATCTGAAAAGTGCATTTAATTTTCAAAATTTGGAAATTCATATCTGGTCAGATTTCACAATTACGTTACATTGGATCAAGGGATCAGCCATGGATTGGAAGCCCTTTGTGGCTAATACGGTTGTAGAAATACAATCTTTAACTGATCCTAGAATATGGAAATATATCCCGGGTAAGGATAATCCTAGTGATCTTCTTACTCGAGGCGAAAATTTACATAACCTCATAGAAAATATATTATGGTATTACGGTCCTGAATGGTTGTCATTACCAAAGGACAGCTGGTCGAAACCTGAAAAGATAACTTTTAATGAAAATATTTTGAACGAAAGAAAATCAACAAATTTGAGTTCTGCTCAATTATCTTGTACAGTAGGTTTTGTACCTCCAGAGTCTTTGTTAAAATTAGAAAATTTTAGTTCTCTTTCAAAATTACTTAATATCACAGCCTGGATCTTAAGATTTATAAATAATATCAATAAAACGAAACCTAAAATTTCAGGTGAGCTCACAGCTCAAGAAATTGAAAAGGCAGAATTTTATTGGTTAAAACAAACCCAGTTGTCTGTCTTCAATCGTGAAATTGAGTTACTAAAAAAGGGAAAGCCCATCGATAAAGATTCAACCTTGTATAGTCTGAATCCAAAATTGGATGAGAATGATTTGTTAATTTTATCTGGAAGATTACAATTTTCAGAATTACCTCAAAGGGAAAAGCATCCTTTTATACTTCCATATGGGAGTGCTTATACCAAATTGTTGATTCGAAATGCCCATGAAAAGGTTTTCCATTATGGAATTGCAACAACTTTAGCTCACTTACGAGAAAATTATTTTATAATTAGAGAACGAAAAATGATAAAATCTGTACTGAAAAACTGTCTTATTTGCCCAAAATTTAAAGCCACTCCTGGGAAGCAAGAAATTGCACCATTACCTAAAGATCGTATTACTGAATCACCACCCTTGTATACCTGTGCTGTAGATTTTGCAGGACCTATTTATGTCAAAGCAAAGACAGGCCAAGAAAAGGCCTATATAGTTCTTTTCACGTGCGCAGTCACTAGAACTGTGCACCTCGAATTATGTACCAATTTAACGACAGAATCTTTCCTTTTATCATTTAAAAGATTTATCTCTCGTAGAGGAATTTGTCGAACGATCTACAGTGATAATGCGAAAACATTTATCAAAGCTGATAATTTTCTTGGAGAAGTTTGGAGCCGAATATCGAAAGAGGAAGTTTTACGATATTTTAATAAAAATAGAATCATATGGAAATTCATTATTCCAAGAGCCAGTTGGTGGGGCGGTTTTTGGGAACGCATGGTTTGCATGGTTTGGGAACACATGGCAAAACTCCTTTGAAGAAAGTTCTCGGAAGATCTTGTCTCTCATATGAAGAAATACAAACTACTTTAACTGAAATCGAAGCAATGATTAATGGTCGCCCTTTAACTTATGTTTATGAAGAAAACAGTGAACCGCTTCCAATTAATCCTTCACATTTCCTGATCGGTAAGCGAATAAATTCTCTACCAGATTTTCATTGTGTTACTGAACCTAAATCGAATAAAGTTACGTTAACAAAAATATTAAAATATCGAGGTCAGGGTTTTAAACCATTTCTGGAAACGTTGGAGGCAGGAATATTTGCTAGAACTGCGTTCTGCCAATTTTTCAGTTCCTGTCAAAGATCCAACTAAATTCGAAATTGGTGACGTTGTATTAATTAATGAAGATAAAATTCCAAGGCACATATGAAAATGCGGCAGAATTACAGAGCTCTTTTTAGGAAGAGATTCGAAAGTAAGATCTTGTGCAATACAAACTGAATCTGGTGTAATAAAGAGACCAGTTGAACTGCTACATAAATTGGAACTTGACATTATGGACTAACATTGAACATTTCACTTTTAAGAACATTTTGTTTACATTTTCATTTTTTAACTTTTTCTAATTCATTATTTTGTATATTTTAGTTTCAGTAGTTGTTCCTGTGAAAATAGAATTAATTGTATGTCTCATTATTGTAAGTATGTTCTAACTTTAAATTGTCTTATTAATGTAATTTCAAATTTTCGATAAAAATTTAGTTTGAATGATGAACAATAGTAATTGTTCATCCGGGGGCAGTGTGTTAAACCCCCCCTTTCTTTCTGTTTGACTTGGCGAAAATTAATCATAGCCAAGAATTATGGTAACCCTATTTTTTACTTTAATATTTTTCAGTTTGTTTATTAGATAGATGTAATTTAAATTCTGAAGCGAGCGATCTCCGCTATATGAGATCTGAACCAGGATTGCCTGGTAATAATAATAAATACATTAATATTCAATTCTTCGAGGTTTTAATCATTTGAGTGCTGATTTACTTTCAATGAGTAAAAATCGTTCTGTTGATTTATTAAATTGGTGTGAAATATGAATGATTCGAAGAAAAGTTCTTTTTATTAGACTGTGTTCTTTGAAATTCCTCAATCGTAAATGTCACATTCACTTGACTTTAAGCAAGTTACACGTCTTTACGTCATCAAGTGATTTTCATTTCGAATTATTTGTATATTTATTACTGTTATAGTAATTTATTTGTTCTTTCGTTATTTAAAATAAAAATTATGTCAATTTGTATAATTCGGTGAGTGTTTGGCGATTTATATAATTTGGCAAAATTGGTCGACGGAATAACTAAGTAGTATCGTATTTTTTAATTATTTTCTATTATTTCCTAAAGGAAATATAAAAAAATAATTAATAATTATAGACCAAAATAATTAATATAATTTATAAAAAGAAATAAAATAAATAAACATTTATTATCAAATAAACAACAATAGCTGGGGTACCATGTCAACCTTTTCTGAAATATGAAAAAAAAATATCTGTTATTAAAATTTCAGTTGCCATCATTAGAAAAATGTATATAAAATTAGAAAAAAAATAATATTTCGAAAACGAATTCGAATTTCAAAATTCTAATACCAGTTTTGAGATCTGCGGATCAATGCTGATTTTTGGTGTTAATTTTCATCGCAAAGTATTTCATATTTTAGGAGAAATCGCTTGAAACATAATCAGTTTTTTAATCAGTCGATTCATATATCCGTTTCATAAATTCGTTTCATTAGGATTTTATATATATATATATATATATATTAGTGTAGATATACTGCCCAAATTAAAATACATTTTTCCAATATTTCCATTTTAAATGTATTTTATTGTACAAATATCAAGAAATTTAATTTCTTTTTTATTTAAAGAAATTTCTTCATAACGAAGTGTTTGGGTTTAACGATGATGAGACTTCGTTATATGATAATATCATTTTAATTGATATACTTAAACGAAACTGTTGCATGATTGGATTTTGAAAATGAAGTATTTAGAATTTACAGTTCATTTAGAGGATCGCTCAAAATAATTCTTTTCCATGATGGTGTATTGAGAAAACTCAATTGCAGTGTTTTTTATTGGTGTTATACTATTTAAAATTTATTGACATTTAGATAAATCACTTAGGTACACTACAATAAGCCTGCTGTAGTTTGATATATTCATAGCATTTATCGTTCATTTACAGTGATGCACAAGAAATTCGAATGCAGTTCTGTCTATCTATATTGTAACGGACAAACCTGCCCGTGTATAAAGCTCACATCATTTTGACGGTGTCAACAGCGGACGATTAAATTTAACTTTTATCAACTTTTGTTGCAATTTTTAAAATTTTTAAATACCGCACATTTTTAATTTTTACACCATCGAATAGAGAAAAAATGCACTTTCAAATGCAATTTATTTGAAATCTATATCGCAATTTGTTCGAAAACTGTATCGAAATTTACTCAATTGTAATTGTTTTTAAAATAATTTTCCAGCATGATTTATTTTAAAATCTATCACTATTGTGATCAGACGATTATGAAAAATAAATCCGTTTGCACTTTAATATAAATGGCTCAACATTTGTTTACATTTTATATCCCATAACGAAATTAAAAATATTCATCATTCAATACTTAAAACAATAAAATATAAATAAAACATTTATTAAAATTTCGTACTTAAACCACTAAAATTAACAAAATCAAAAAGGCTGATTGTAAATAGCGATATTTCGCGATTTCTTCGGCAGTAACCTCTTGACGCGAGGCCAATATGAAAGTATCTCTTAATATGTGTCAAAACTTCATTTGAACACATTATTGCTATTTTTCATATGTTTTTTGGTATTGTTAATGGGTATTTAAAAAATATATATTACATGTAAGAAATCTATTTGAGTTATCACTTATAAAACAATAACTAGACTCGTGCGAGGCTTACTCGTCGCGATGTTTGAGATTATTTGTTTTTTCATTAATTTTTGATTAACTGCATTTTTTCTGTTATAAAACAGCTTGTTTTAACTACCAGGTGTCCTAAAAAGGACTGGCTGATTTTAAAATTCAATAGCTTGCAAACGGTGTCAGATATGTAAAAAATTCTTGCAGGAGGGTTATGTATGAGGTCAAAAGTTTTTTTTACAGTGTTTTTCTATTTTAGTTTGAATTACAAGCAATAGATGGCGCTGCGTCCAATAGACGTTAAATTCAGGCTCGTTTTTTGGTACTTCGAGACCCACTCACTACATTTTTATCGCTTTTTTCTGCATGGAAGAAGAGAAAGTCCAAAAATTCGAGCCTGTATTTAGCGCCTATTGCTTACAGCTCCATCTGTTTTTTTGTAATTCGAACTAAAATCTAAAATCACTGTAAAAAACTTTTGACCTTATGCATAACCCTCCTGCAAGATTTTTATAAATATCTGTCACCGTTTGCATGTTATTGAATTTTCAAATCAGTCTTTTTTAGGACACCCGGTATATATATGTAGGGTATTTTAGCACAGCGATTACAAAGTTTCAGGAGAGATAGAGTACACATAGACGATGCGAAATCACATAGCAATGCATGGTCGGAAAAGCTTTCCTGGCGCCGTAGTGACGACACAAAGCACAAGAAAGGAAGTGATGGAAAGTATAATAATCTTGGCACCTGATTTTTATATCTTGTTTCTAAATTAAATAATTTTCCCTCATGAAACCATTGAATAACATGCCAAAAAAGATATAAAATAATCAAACAAAAACATATTTTAAAATGCACAGAGTCACCTTCTGCATATAAAAGTAAAAATTGTGAAATACTGAAATTATTTTGTGTCACAAATAATATATATATATATATATATATATATATATATATATATATATATATATATATATATAATCAATGTTATTTAAATTATCCGTAATGGATTTTTGTTTTATTTTTTTCAAGAGCAATTAATATCAGAAATAATCTTTTTAAGAAACAATTTTGGTTTCATACGCCTAACAAGTTGTTGAAAGCAGATTTAAATTGAAACTATGATTAAAAATTTGCGTTTTCTAATTATTTCATTCTTAAGTTAAAAACTCTAAAGAATTAAGCAAAATGCAAATTAGAAGGAGAGAGATGCGATCAATACAACCTTTTTATTTTTACATCAGTTAGAATTCTCCAACAGATGGCGCAGTTTACCATTTGTTGGAAGCTGGCAGAAATGGGAGATTTTGGGATACAATGGAAATAAACTATTATTATTCGTTATAACTGAAGTCTTGCTATAAACTAAGCTTAAGATTTTTTTTTTTTAATGGAAAATTGGAAAATATTTTCTAATGTAAATATACAAAAAATGACACAAATTTGATGTACATTTTATAATTTTTTTGCTCTATAAAATCAGCATAAATTCAAATGAAAAATAATATTTAACTTTATTTTGGTAAAATTTTATAACTGAACCTGTAAGTCTGTGAAGATTATAATAAAGTAACTGGAGAAATCAGGCTTATATTTCTTTGTGTGTGTTTCTGGGTTCTTTTTATATTGTCACCTTAGTTTCAATATTATTCGACATACAAATTTACTTTATATTTTCTTTGCGCACATAGATATATTTGCGACGCAATTTTTTCGCACTTTTAATCTAAAGTACGATATCATCAATTGCCATTGGTCCTAATTTATACTGTTGAAATAACCTTCGAAATAGATACGAAAATTTGGTACAGTATTTTTTTTCTTTAATCATAATTAATCTGATTTTAATGATAGAATTTTTAAGCTTCCGGTATGCTATTTCTTTCTCCCAACTATTAATGTGTTGTCTCCAATTAATAACTTTACTTTGTATAAGCCAGGCGTAAAACGAAGCAGATGTATCATTGTACGGAATAATCTCTTCTGTAAATTTTTAAACTTCTAAACATTGCACATTTTCAATTTTTATGCGGCCGTATTGGGAAAAAAGGGTACTTTTAAATGCAATTTGTTTGAAAACTGTATCTCCATTTATTTTTTAGATATTAATTTTTTTTTTGTAGTTTTTACCACTATTTATTTAATTTGGGCAACTCAAGTACTCCATTTCTGTAGAAAGAAAAGGGAAAATAGTTGAAAAATAGTAATTTTATCTTTTTGTTGCCATTTTCACATAAAAACTGAAAAAAAAAAATTGCAATTAAAATACGTGCTATTTTGAAAATATATAAATGAATGATTTTTGATAAAACAAAGTTATTATACACTAAATTTAATTTTAAGTATCTATATTAATATTATAAACAAATGAAGGCATACGAACTATGAGATAGCCCATTTCTTTTGTCGAGTTTCTTGAATGACGAAATCACTTTTTTGGATTTGTGTATTATTCAGCGATAGTCGCGTCCTATGCATATTTTACTGTAGATGTTGTTTAAGACTGGATCGTAAACGAGGAATTCTTTAGCGGATGCTGATGACGTCATTCTACATAAAATAAAAGCGCGTGTTTGAAGTCTTAAAACTGAACTATCTATATTTATATACATTTTTTTTCTCCTTGGGAGCAACATTGAATTCGGAAAAAGCAGGATTCCTGTTTTCTAGTTTTTTTTTAAAGGAACAGAAAACTTTGTAATTTATCATTTTATTATTTCTTGAGGACATCAAAAATGTTAAAAATGTAACATTTTGAAATTTAATGGCCGAACTATTTCATTAGGAAACTTATTTTTAAACATTTTGCTATGCATTGCCTATTTATCCCTGAAAAGTAAAAAAATAAATACCGTAAAAGGCGGCGTATAACGCGCACCTACAATTTTAGTTTATGATTTTCTACTTTTAGGTATATTCGCCGTATAATGTGCACCCTTTTCTTTACAAAGGAACCTGAAATGCGCTGATTTTATCTATTGAAGTTATTTATTTCCAAGAATTTTACTACTTTCGAAAAATGGCATACTGAAGTGACAAGCAATAAGAAGAACAACTTTTTGAAACACAAGCAATTTTTACTCAAAATATGAATTTTTTTTTTTTTTTTTTTTCACTGAAAGGTGTATTCCAATCCAAACCTGCTTATTTTCTGATTTATTTTTTAATTTACTTTTGCTCTTAAACACATCAAACTGGACAATACTTATTTAGAAACTACATAATGTGCCGTGCTTGTCGATTGTTTTATAAATGCAGAAAATATTGTAAAAAATGCTGTCAAAGTTGACGTTTTAAACCACATTTTTCGAAGCGAGAGATCTGTGAATGACAAAAAAAAAAAATTATACCGAGAAAATAATTATTTAAAAATCAAATTCTAATTAATTGAGCGAAAAATGAAATCATGCGGCCTCTTATACATCTCTTCTAAAATCACCCCAGCAAGTTTCATGTTTTTACTTTTAAAAATGAGTCTGAAAATTTCTTAAAAAATTTCAAGCTGTTGAGTGTAGAAAATATTTTTTCGAATACACCCTTAACTACTAAATCATAATTGAATCAACTCATATAACTAAAATTACTAAAGCTGTTATTTATAAAAGTGTATTAATTATATTCAAGGCTGGAGTAGTACAGTTGACGTTTATTCCAACAAAGCGAAAAATGCCTAAACTAGAAATCGAACCTGGATACTTGGCGTGCCATGCCAATGCCTTACCCATTAGGCTATTCTGACCATACCTGATTGACATAATTCACGCTTATTTGTTGGACTTGGCTGCAAACTCCAGCGCTAGTTTCACTCATCCGAGCTATAACGATAACATTTACATGATGAAATTGTGTTTTAAGACGGAAACTCCTGTATACCATGTGATTAGATCATAATGAAGGGAATGGATATTTTTTCACAACTGCATTAAATCATATTCAAGGCTGGAGTAGCACAGTTAAAGTTTATTCCAACAGAGAGAAAAATATCTAGAATTATGTCAGCCAGGTATCGTCCGGATAGCCTGTCAGGTAAGGCATTGGCACGGCATCACGCCAAGTATCCAGGTTCGATTCCTGGTCTGGACATTGAAAAAAATATTCGTTCCCTTCATTATGATCTAATTACATGGTTATACAGGAGTTTCCGTGTTAAAACACAATTTTATCATGTAAATGCTATAGTTATAGCTCGGATGAATGAAACTAGCGCTGCAGTTCACAGCCAAGTCCAACATAAAAGAGTGAATTATGTCAGCCAGGTATCGTACGGATAGCCTAACAGGTAAGGTATTGGCACGGCACGCCAAGTATCCCAATTCGACACCCGGTCTGGACATGTTTCGCTCTGTTGGAATAAACTTCAACTGTGCTACTCCAGCCTTGAATATGATTTAATCCAGTTGTGAAAATATATTGGTTCTCTTCATTATGATGTGTAATTATTATTATAGCTAATTGTTTTATGCCCATCTCTTCCTTATTTTTAGATCTATCACTTTTATATTCGGCGTATAAGGCGCAACCGTAAATTTCAATCTTATTTATTGGTATTAAAAATCCGCGTTATACGCCGGATTTTACGGTAAATAAAATAAAAAAAATGGAGCGCTCTTCAACCTTTTTTGTATAAACATTATATGGATATGGAATTAATCTGAATTATCACATCGTAAATTTTGGTTTTTGATAATGTATTTTTTAAAACTATTTTAAGTTTTATAAATTAAATTTTAATTACCAACTGTTATAGTATCTAGTATCCTGGAACATATAAGAAGATTTACTGAATAGGTAAGTTGCATAGCTCTAACTAATAATAGATACTGGCTGTAAACAGTGGCGCCAACTTATACGGCCCCATTGAACGCGAACCCGCCCAATAATTATCTCTCTCCGCCTACCCGATTTAAATCGAATTATTTCGTTATTTATTTATTTAATCTCTGAAATAAAATTTGGTTTTATTGCCGTTGTCAAAATAATTTTGTTTGAAAAATATTAAGGACATCTCTTACATTACATGTAACGTAAGAGGATAGCAGGTCGTCACTTACCGTAGCACTAAAAAACCCTTCAGAGGATGTATAATTAAATTTCTCTCAAAAATAAATTTCTGGTATATTTTATCTGTTTTAATTTCTTGAATCCATAAAGCACTTAGGTGACTAAAAGTTATTTTTTTTTTCTAATATAGGGTGGGCCATCTGTTGGTTCTTTTTTGAACTATGAATATTTCACTGGTTATTTGTGTCATGTGCCATGCATGTATGCATGAAATGTCAAATATATGTCATTTGCATAACGGCAAACACAGCTCGCCAAATCATCAACTTATTGAACGAGAAAATTTGATATCGCGTAATTTCAAGAAATTCTGATGTGAATTGGCCGCCAAGATCGTGCAATTGAACCCGAATGGATTTTTTTGGGAGGGGAGTTCTTTGAAAAGTAAAGTTTACGCCAATTCCCCCCGCACAATCCAAGACTCAAACGTAACATCCGGGCTGAAATTTTGGCTATGGATCCGCTCATTCTGGGAAAAGTCATCGGACATTCTGATTTTCGAATGATGGCATGTAAGCTGGGCCGCGGTAGACAAATGTGCGATATTGTGTTCATTACATAAATGGCATAGAGCCACCTTCCATGTTCAATAAAGAATTTCGATTTTCACTCATAAAAAATGCGTTTTCATTCATAATAAAAAAAGAACCAACAGATGGACCACCGGATATTTAGTTTTTTGCACTTTCAATATTTAGAAATTTTTATGCTATTTATAATAAAAATTAATAAGGAAGAATTTATGAAAAGATCAGTTAATAAAATTATTTCTTAAATAGTAATTAAATTAATAATTTTATATATTTTACTTAGGAAAACCTAAATTTGACCTCGAATTATCGTCTTCAGTCATTCTCCCATCCCCCGCACTTCTCTCCATACACACGCACTAAGAAGGAAAAAATGTATGTGTTATTTTACTCAAAAAATTTGTAGATCACCAATTATTTTTTTTTTTAATTTGGCGCCACTGGCAGTAAGAAAATATACTGGTATTTGGTCAAAGCTGTTGATAATTATTTTCCATTAAGTACGTGCACATTATGACTTAACTATCAACTTTAAAATTCTTTAAAGATTAGATTTGTGTTTTAAATAGATTTTTAAACATTTAAATAGCTATACAATAATTGCTTATTTCGAAGCTACTAAAATTATCAGTTTGCTTATGTATTTATTTAATAAATTGTTCAACCTTTATATGAATACAAGAATTACTGATAGGTACTTTTTTTTCAAATTTGGAGGAAATCCAAATCTTAACCTAAAAGAATAAAAAAATATATCCATACAATTGAAGCATTTAAAAAAAAAATGCATTCACTAAAAAAAAAAAAAAAAAGTTATAAAAGATTCAATCTAAACACACAAAGTAAAATATCAAAGAAAAACTGTTAAATGTGTATAACGTTTTTATAATATCTAACAATAGCTGATAGATTTTGTTAATTCCCTCCCGGAGATAACAACCATGCCCGTAAATTAAATGTCATTTCTCAAGCGTCTAAATACTGCTGCGGAACATAAGCCTTTCTTCGAATGTGGGATTAATCACATTCTAGCGTGCCTTTGATAACTTCCAAAAAGAAATTAACAAAAGGGCGAAAATATATTCCTCTTGTAGTGTTAAATGACTCTTTTCCACATTCGATGAAATAAGGGAGTTGTGGAAAAATAAAAATAAATTAATCGGTTTTTCTTGTGAAAATCGCTTAGAGGAAGTGTATTATGCTTTCAGAAAGTGGGTCTCTGTATTTAACATCTTTATCCGAAGGGAAATAAAGAATTGAATGAAGACAAAATCAAACTTTGCGTAGAGGCGGGTGCGTCGTATAGAATGATCTATTGTGCACTATGTAAACCAGTTTCTGAAGAAATATTGCTTAGTATGAATGAAAAGAATTTTAAACCCCTTACGATATCGAAAGCAAATACTTTCCCTAAAATAAAAGTTTATAAACATAAAATTAAAAAGAGTTTCATGATTAGTCACCAAACAGAAACAAAAAGGTATACATTCAAGTTATATTAATTTCTTAATATTGCCTTTCCATGTATGGTTGCTTTTGTATAATGAACATAAATTGGAATGTTATTTTTTAAAAAAAATGTAATAAATTTGCTTCTAAATTGTGTATCACTGATTTAGTAATATTTGAAGTACTGTTAAACACAACTGATAACCTTAAATTTTCTATTTCATTTGGAAAATTCGCAGACTCAGTTATTTTCTTTCGGTCACTTTCATTGTAATAAATAATATTCCTGTGACGTCAAAAAAGGTAAAATGGCGATTTTTATAACCTCGAACCGAAAGAAAGAATAGGTGCCATTTTTTATGGATTATAAATTTGTGGAATATAAATATGTGGAAATAAATTTCAACCTATTTAAATGTTTTTAAGTATAAACGAAATTTTGTGTAATCGTCTGCATGCGGTTAGTACAATGAACAGTATTCCAGTGACGTCACAAAAGGTAAAATGGCGATTGTTATAGCCTCGAACCGAAAGGAAGAATAGGGTCCATAGTTAATTTTTCGAATTTTCAAGTGGAAAAAGATCTGCCGTATAATCTGAAATTGTTTTAATAAGGTCGTTTTTTAATAAAATGGACATTAATAGTGCAATCCATTAGTGAACATATTAACTTTTTTTTTGCCACAAAAGATCGGACTTTAGCAAGTCTTATGGTGCTAATCAATCACTGATACAATGAATATTTAATTTTTTGTTTAAATGCGAACAGACTTGCATTAAATCTGGTATATTCTGAACATTAAGATGTGAATTATCCACTCTCCCATACATATCGGTTTTTCATGTGAAAATCGTTTAGAGGATATGTATAATGCTTTGAGAAAGTCTCTGTATTTACATCTTTATCCGAAGGGAAATAAAGAATTGTATGAAAGCAAAAAAATGAAGGCAACTTGGCGTAGAGGCGGGGGCGCCAAATGATCTTGTGCATCATGCAAACCAGTTTCCCAGGAAATATTGCTTAGTATGAATGAAATGAATTTTAATCCCCGTACGTTATCGAAAGCAAATACTTTTCCTTAAGATAAAAATTTATAAACATAAATTAAAAAGCGTTTCATGATTAGTCTCTATGTTTCATATGAAAGAGAAGATCAGAATAAACAGCAACAAAAAAGTATTTATTTTTTAAGTTATAGAAATTTCTTAATATTACCTTTCCATGTACGGCTCAATGACGAATAAAATGGAAAGCTATTTAATAAAATCTAATAAAATTTGGTTCTAATTTTTGTATCACTAAATTAGTAAAATATTTTTAACTTTATGGTTAAACTCAATTCATCACCCTAAAATTTAAAGTTAGAAAACTCTGAGGCTAAGTTATTGCCATTCGGTCACTTTGATTATACTATAGGCGATTTTGATAATATGATATAATCGGAACTGCAGATGAATATCTGTTGTAGAACGTGAAATTATTTTTAAAAAGTTGTCTTTTAAGGGGAAAAAGGACTTTCAAAATGTCGAAATTCGACTGACTGATTAATTTTTTTCTTTTTATTTGGAGAATTATGAAACTAGATGCTCAAATTTGTGTGATGCAAAAAGAAAAAAAAAAAGTGATTGTCAATTCTGATGCTTCCTCACAGAGATGTAAGCTTTTATATTTTTAAAAACTGCACATATTCATGCAGTTTTTAAAATTAAAATGCTGTTTTCTAAAATTTAAAATTTCGCACATTTCTAACTTTTGAAACGTTTCATGCGCATTTCGAATTAACATATTCTTTTGAAATTTATTTTGTATATCCTCTATAAAATAATAAATAACTGTTAGAAAAAAAAAGTTGCATTTCAGAGGCCTTTTTTCATTTGAAATTTATATACATATGAAAATATATAGTTATATTTTCGGAAAAAACAAGGTATAATTATTAAAATATTTTTTTCGGTTTGTACATTCAGCGAATTTTTTACAATTCATGCCGACTTAAATTGTAATATGTAAAAAGTACCTCATAAATAATATTTTCATATTTCATGCAAAAAAATGCGTAAGGGACATTTCAAAACATGACAATCATTATTTTAAAGATTTAAAAACTGAATAACTTAAAAATTTATTATTTCAACGCCAATTTTGAATATATTATTTCAATACCAAACTTTGAATATAACTATTTGAGCTTGCCATTAATTGACCTGGCCACTTTCAAATAAATCTATTAGAAAAATAATGATTTTGTTGTTAATGTACACTCATCCATTAATGATATGGAATTTAAAAGCGCCATCTTCTATTAAAGGAAATATCTCTTCCCCCCCCCCCCCCCAAGAAAACTGAACTGCTTATGAAGTTTTATGTTGTTAAGCCCCCAATGTTACGAGAAATATTTATTTTATTATTATTTTTTTATGTGAATAAATATATGTTGAATCCGATATATTCTGATCATTATCATGTGCACCATGTATTTTCCCACAATTTACTGGAATTTTTATCTCTGGGATTCTTCCTATTTCGGCATTAAGTTTTATTAAATACTATTAAAAATTTTTACGTTTGTTTCTTTTCTAGGTGGTTCTCAATTATATAATTTCTTACATTATTAAATAAAAAGAGGTGAGGACTCAAGATAGGGAAATAATTATTTAGCCATAGCTAAAATCTGTTATTTATTTTCGTCTTTACATAAAACAGAATACATACGTTTTCATTTGTACACGTTACAAATTTTACAGTTGCAAGTTTCTAAATATTTGTTGCTGAAAATTCTCATTTTAACAGATCAAAGTGAATCTTGCATTCTATTTTCAAACGAATTTTGACACTTTAGAAATTTGTAAATAAAAAATAATGAATTTTACCATAATTCCATCCAAGAGCTGTTTACAAGATACTAATTAAATTAAGAATAACAAGTTGGAAATTGCTCGTAAAACGTGGCAAATGAGGTGCGTTCGTACTATAACTAGTTTTAAATATTTTTTGACCTCATATTTTACTGAATGTATATTTTAGTGCACGTCAATAAGTGCATATCTACTTTTTTCTGTTTCGAAAGGCTGTAACATCTTTAAAATGCGCTTAATTTTTTTTTTTTTTTTTTCACATTGGCCGTAATGTAACGGAAAACTTTTGACTGTCCCTGTCATTAAACTATAAGTCCTATCTATATTATAAAGGACAAACATATCTGTGCGTAACGCATACATCATTTTGTGAATGGCAACACTTTGAAATTTGAAATAAAATTTTTGTTTTGCAATTTTCTCTACTGCAAATTTTTAAATTTCTAAATATCGCATATTTTAAATTTTAACACCGTCGTGTAAGGAAAAAAAATACTCTTAAATGCAAAATGTTTGAAAGCTGTACCTTAATTTATTTTTGAGATATTAATTTTTTTGTAATTTTTAATATCATTTTTCTTATCGTGGCAAAAAATGTACCCCATTTCTATTGAAAGTCATTGAAAGTAAACGGAAAATAGTCGAAAATAGGAGATACTGTATCTTTTTGTTGCCATTTTCTCATAAAACCTGGAAAAAAAAAAGTTGAAATTAAAATATGGGGTATGTCGAGAATATTATCTGTTATTCCGTTATAATGACGTCATATGCATACTTTTCTATAGACGAGATTTAAGACTGGATTGTAAAAGTGGATTACTTTAGCGGATGCGAATGACGTCATTTTATAAAAAAGCGTGTATTTTAATTCTTAAACTTGAATTATGTTTTGTAGAAGTGCGTTTTGAAATTCTTCACAGGTGAAAATGCTTCACTTTTGAAAATAATATAATCGAAATCACACTGATAAAACGCAATGTTTTACAAAAATTTAGAGCGTCTTTATAAAAGAGAGGTGATATGCAAATAATAGCGATTTATATTACAGAAATTGATGATTCTCGCCTGGATGGATTTGCTTCGCCGAGTTAGACAAGAAAAGAAATAATTCATGGTTTAAAATAATATCTTGTTCCTGAAGTTTTTGGCTAAAATTCTCAGAATAATAAAATTTTAATGCTTATTCTTTAGGACATTCTACTATAATTTTATCAAAATAACATAATTTGCTTAATTTAATTTTTCCTAATTTAAATAATCTGTATATTTAAAACAAATGTGTTTTTTAGTCAGCTGCCCTGATCTTTCTGCTGAACCAATTTTACTAATATATTTTTTTTTAAACTGAATGCTCTGCATTTGTAGATGTGATCGCACTATTTTTTTTTTTTTTTTTTTTTTTGTTTGTTTTCTGCTTTTTTTTTTTTTTTAAATATCCCCACTTTTATAGTTTAATTTTAAAAACATTTTATGAATTTATTTTTTCAAAATGTTGAAAATTAGATAGCTTTCATTATTGCAGACAAGAGAGATATAATGAGGTATTTTTAATCTTTATTTATGCTATTTTCCGATAAAAATTCAAAATTGTTGATAAAAATTTTTGTATAGGGTTTAGTGTCGCAAAATCCCATTAGGAGCAGAATATTATTTTAGTGGCATAATAACGGAAAATGACATACTGCTTTTGAAATCAGGCATTTTTCCTCATAAATTTTCTATATTGTTTTTCCTTCTGCATGTGTACTGATACTAAGTTTCAGACACTAGGCGAAATGCTTATTTCAGTGAAAATGAAAAAAGAAAACGATCATTTTCTTAGATAAAACTAAACATTTTAACACAAATGCGTCTAAAAAACATAAATTACGGAAATTTTTATTATCCGAAATTGAGATTAGAAACTCAAGTAGAGAGTGCGTCTGTTCACATAAAAGACGTTGCTGAATATCGTGACTTCAAGTTTTAAGTTAAAATTATTTTTAAATGATCAAACAAAATACAATTTTTTTTAAAATGATGATTATGGATATGAGAAGTGCGTATGCAAATTTTGAGAAGGTGAAAATTGCTGTTTTTTTTTTTTAAATTCCGGAATACCAAGCCTCAATTGATAACCACATCCTAATAACTCATCTTTATTACATTTTACTGATTAAGTATCTATATTATAAAGAACAAAGGTATCTGTGCGTAACGCTGACGTCATTTTGCGAACGGCAACACTTCACTATCAAATTTCGGTCTTGAAATTTTCGCTATTGCAATTTTTTAATTTTCAGACCATCGCACATTTTCAATTTTCGTCACATAAGAAAAAAAAAATATTTTCAAATACAATTTGTTTAAAAACTTTATCTTAATTGACTGATGTATTATACTTCCTAAAATAATTTTTAAGCATGATTTTTTTAAAGCTTATCACGTGCCGGTTTCAATACATGTTAATAATAAACATTTTGAACATAAAGCAACAAACACTTTTCAGCATTTGTTTCTGACTTTTTGCATAATGAAATTAACACTTCCTTTATAAACAAATAAAAGAATAATATTAAAAAACCCACCAATCTAACATATTTGTGAAAGACAAATTAACGAAATTAATACTTCTTTTATAAACAAATAAAGAATAATATTGAAAAAATCGAATAATAATAAATGGAATTGAATGATATTGACAAATCTAACATATTTGTAATCGTACTGTCAGAGGTTGCGTGTTATTAATCTAAAATTTAAAGGATTATTCTTTTATATAAAAACATTTATTTCACACATATAAAATAGCCACCTCTCGCATGGATGACTCTTTTAGAACAACAAATAAAAAGTCGGTTGCCAAGCAACGAAAACAACTGTAAGTGCGTGTCGATAAACCATGGACGCAACACGTAAAATTTAAATTTTTAGATCACCAAATAGGATTTTTTTTTTTCAAATGGAATTTGTTTGCAAAGTTCATCTCGGTTTACTGATTGTCTATGCTTTTAAAAACAATTTTAAAGCATGAAATATTTTTTAATTTATCTATATCGCGCGGAGCTCGATTACGAAAGATTAATCCGTTTGCCCTTAAAACAAAATAAAGAGTTCATCATTTTCTTACGGTAATATTCATATAAAAAAATTCCCAATGAATAAATAAATAAACTATAAATAAAACACAACTTTAACAGACATGTATAAGTTTTGAAATTATCAGAATATAAAAAGATGCCACAAGTAGCAAATCTTGGTCAAATAACTCTTGGCATGCGGCTAATAAGAAATTATCGCTTTTGATAAATTTCAAGAATTTATTTGATTGTATAATTCGTATTTTCCATATGAAAAATTCTTTTTTAATGTAAGTGGGTAATGTAAAAAATTTATTGCATATAAAAGAAATATTAGTTTCCAATTATAAAAAATGTTTTCACATATATTTTTTAACACGGGAAGCCCGGGTACGATCCCCTAGTTTTGATAAAATTTGAATGACTCGACAAAATTTTGAAACAATTATATATTTAAAATTTCAGACCATTCGGAAGGCTGTAACATCATTAAAATGCACTTACAATAATTTATTCCCATTGGCCGTAATGTAACAGAAAACTTGACTGTCCCTGTAATTAAACTATACATTGGATTTTTATAAAATTTGAAATGACTCGACAAAATTTTGCAACAATTATATATTTAAAATTTCAGACTATTCGGTCGGGTAGTTTTTACTCTGTTATATGCGGACAGACGGACGGACAGACAGACAGACAGACGGACTGAACGACAACTATAGGTGCTACGTATTTATATGATTACGAATGCACCTAAAAAAGAGCATGCTTAACACTAAAACGATCGGAAATTTTACTCAAGTTTTATAAAAATATTTTACACCGGGATTTTTATTTAAATCTGTTTAAAATATTTTTTTAATAATTTTAAAATGAATTTTTGTAATATTGAATAAGTTTTGTACAATTTATTTTGTAATAAATGTTAAAATTATTTTCTAAATGAAATTTACTATTTTTATAGCATAAAAAGATAATTTTTCAACCACAAATGTTTTTAATGTTACAGCTGTACATTTTGTAGAGCACGCGATAATAAATAAAGCCGAAATATAATTTTCCTTACTGATCTGTAAAAATACATTTTTCGATGTAATAAAAATTCTTTACTCTTTTCCTGCAATTTCACTTTATATGCGCAATCTCTTTCCTGCAATCTCACCTGCAATCTCAATCTCTCTTCCCGCAGATGAGGGAGGAGTCATTAAAAATTTTCAGAATTTGTCTGGAAATTAAAACTTTCAAATGCTTTTACTAATCGTTTGTCCATATATTTATATGTATACAAATGTTGTTTCAGATAAAACAAAACTTCCATTTAGCAGGTCGTATAGAAAACGGGGAAGAAAATATTGATTAAGAATTATTACTCTCATACCTTCCTCTACTTCCCTACGTTATGCTGTAAAAACAAGTTGTACTGTGTAACACAACGGACATCAAGCCTGAACCATTTTAGCTACTGCAAAGAAAGAAGCTTCTGGTTTTGTCCATTGTGATACACAGGTATTTTGTATGTATAGTATCTTTGCATGTACAGTCGTGGAAAAAAAAAAAAGTAAACACCCCCTACTAACTCCTCAACAAATCATCGTAGACGAAAGTTACTGGTACCGAACGATTGGAAATAAAGTCTACTTTTAAAGGATGTATATAAAATTTTCTTAGGGGGTCATCTACATATTAAAACGAATCCAAACTTCATTTTTTTTCAATGGCAATACCCAATTTTAACAAGATATTTCAAATCTTCGGTTCAAACTATGCCTAGACACCAAATTTCAAGTCATTTGAATGATAAGTTTTTTGAATTATAAACATTCAAAATTGAATGCTTCTAATGTTAAATTACATTTTCATATTTTTATTTATATCTCCTGAATTTATGCTCCTAATGTGCTAATTTTTTTTTTTGTAGCAATAATACTAAATTGCCCAAACATAAATACGCTGAATTTGCAATTTTTTAAATTTTATGATATGAATTATGAAATTAATATTCGAAAAAATTATGAATTGCAACCTACAATTTTTTTGATGGATTTAGATTTATTAAGTCCTGCTTTATGTAAAACCAAAATTTCACATTTTTCTTCCAAGTAGTTTTCAAATTATGCTTATAAAACGGTAAAATGATGGTTTAAGGGGCCGTCTATGATTGAAGTGAGTAGACATTTTGAAATTTATTCTGCTGTACTGTAATCTAACAGGCTTAATTGACTCCGTGCTTGGTTCTTAAAGTGCCTTGATCAAGAAAGGGGCTCTCTCGGTTAACAATCGAGTACGGAACTTCAATTTGGACACAGCCCTTAAAATACGCTCGTTTTAAAATAATTAATTTCTGAGAAACTTATGGTACGAATTGCATAAAAATTCGTTTTTAGGCTAATTGAAGGATGTAGAGTTCATTTATGCTGTTAGAATTGTGTACTGCTATTGAAAAAAAACAAAGTTATGGTTCGTTTTAATATGTAGATTGCCCTCTAAGCAAATTTTATATACATTATTTAAAAGTAGACTTCATTTCCAATCTTTCGGTACCAATAACTTTCTTCTACGATAATTTGTTGAGGAGTTAGTAGGGGGTGTTTACTTTTTTTTTCCACGACTGTACGTCCGAAATTTTCGCAATAATTATTAAACTTATTTTAAAGTAAATTTTTAAATAATAAATCATTAGCCAAATATAATCACCGTATTCATGTATAGTTTTTTTTTTACAGGGACGAGTGAAATATTTTAATGTAGGGGAAACTGTGGGAATAGCGACACCTTAAAGGAATTTAAGTTTTTTCATATCAAAAAAATGTTTATTTTTTAATAGTAAAAATTCTAAAGCTGAATCATGATCTTTAGTTTCTGTATAAATTTAACCGTAATCATAACTGTAAAGTAAGCACACATAAAAAATATTTCTTTCAACCTCTGTACAGTGGCGGGATTAACCAGGATACTGTGGTTATTCCGCCAGTGTATCGGGGTAAGGACGCCACTCTTTAATGACGAAGTAAATATATAAAATGGATACTCGGAAACACATAACGTACTGAAAATATTTAGAAAACAGTGTAATTTAGAAGAATAATGAATAGCAATGTTCCTTAAGCAAGACTTATTAATGTGCTAAGCTTACAATTTAACTCAAATTGCAAAAGTCACCCTTTGCCATGATGGCGGCATTACCCCGAGAGGACAGTATAGCGGAAATCCTCCAGCAAAGCCGAAAGAAGAACCGTAATTGTTCAACACATTGTATCAAAATGTTGGCGAATGCATGCAGATTACGGGTAATATTATCTTAAGCACTTAATGTTATAATAAAATGTGTTTAACTCTACTCATTTGAAGCTTCAAAATAAGAAGCACCTAGATGAAAACTAAATTTTCCACTAGAACAAACGTACGATGTATAACAAAATCACTCTCACTCTAGGCACTGTTTCTATTGTTGACCACTGTAGTGCAGGCGCATTCACTATCTCAAACTGCCGTTAGTTTTTAAACTAGGCTGGTTGGCGGCATAACCCCGAGTGCCGCCATTCCCCCGGTCTCCCTTAGGTTTCATCTAGTAAAGCGATTGAGATATTAAAACACCTCTGATGCTGCCAGAGCATTTTAAAGACTTTTCAATATAGTTGAACAATGATTATGAATTCGTTTATTCTGTTTCGCAGTCCGCGCTCTCTAACTCTCTCAAAAATATACTCGAATTCCGATGTAATTTTAACTTGTTAATGAGGTATACTGGGTAATGAATTGTGTACCAATAACAGTTCATTTTCAGGGACGCACAAATGATTTCCTTCACGTTATGGTGTAAGGGGGAAAAACGTTTGCAAATAAGTTTATTGCTTTTACGATATTTCCAATATTATGGAAATTATATTAATCTTTCATGTAGACTAAAACGTGCTTTCTCAGGTGTACAAAATATGTAGCATTTAATCTTCTATTATAAGGACGCACAAAATAATTCCATTAAATTATGATTTATTGCTAAAAATATTTTGCGTTCCATTTAATGATGTTATGATGCTTCAAATGTAATTAAATTTAAAGGGTCTCAAAACTCTTAAAGCTTCTAAATTTTCAAAATTTTAATCTTTTTAGATGTTAAACTGCTATCTTTTCTGAATAATATGAATAATTATTTCCTTGAAATTCCTATTAGAACAGAATTTGTCTTTTAGAATTATACCAGCTCAATAGCTGTTTTCGAAACTTTGAAGTCATTTTTCTCAAATGACGTTTTTGGGCAAAACGCTCAGGATATCTCAAAAACTTCTGAATATGTTTTCATGAAATTTCAAAACATATGCTTCAAGTTTGCCTGTATAAACTGGACTTAAAATTTTATTTTTACTATTCAAAAAAATATTTTTTAGGTGATTTTACTTTTGAAATTTAAAAAAAATTGTATTAGCTAAATACAACTTCCATACAACTATTAAAAATATTAAAATGCTTTAAATACAAATTTATTTAGGTTCAGTGCAGTTACTATAGTCTTAAGTATAATTAGATACGAAAACTCATTTTAGTTGTACAATATATTTTGTTATCATGAGCGTAAGCTGTTATTCCAATTTTCAGCTCGACAAATGTCTGACATTTTGTAGTGCCTACAAATACTAATTCTGTATCTTGCAATTTTCAAGATATATGAAATGAAAGAACATGCGTATATATCTTTTCATCCCTCTAAAAATTCTTTTTAAATCATATACATTTTAAGATATTAAATGTTAAAAATGGTCTTTTTTTTTTTCATTTTCCCAAATTTAAGAGTCCCGAGACCCCTTAAAAGGATCACTAAAGTACACTACAGTAGATTTTCTATATATTATGGAGTGCATAGAATTTATCATTCCTTTACAGAGACACACAAAAGATTTCTGTACTGAAAATGATCGATATTTGCAGGAAGTACGTGTTCCTCCCTTATATTCATTTTTGAACTTTCTTTAAAAATGGTATGTAGGTAAACACAAAAAAATCCACACCCATTGTCACACTACCGGATATCGACAAGCAATTACTAGAAGGGGAATTTTACTGCGTTGAGTGTTTTGTTTTATTAATTGCTTATTCCATTTCACTTTTTTTTAATAATGTTATCTTCTTGTTGAAAATCCTTTCACAATCTATGCCTGATGCATGATTTTTATTCCTTGCTATAAATATTGAAGTGGTACATAAGTAATATCATAAATCACCCAGAATTATTTAATTTTTCATGCACATATGAGCCTTCTTCTTGTTGACAGGAACGTTGTTTTTCAACTACAGCTGGACGTAGCATATGGAACAAGTTCAATTGGTTTAGACGGTCATTGCCGATCTTCCACGTCATTATCGAACTTTCATCTTTGGTGCAATCAAGTCAACTCTAAACAAGCTGGAAATTGCACGTCAAACGTGGCAAATGAGGAGCGTTCGTACTAGAACTAGTACGAACTTTATAAATATTTTTTGCACCGCATATTGTACTGACTGTATATTTTAGTGCACTTCATAAGTCCATATCAATTTAATTCTGTTCGAAAGGCTGTAACATCATTAAAATGCACTTGAAATACTTTTTCCCATTTGCCGTAATCTAACGGAAAACTTTTGACTAACTCTGCGATGAAACTACACATCGGATTTTCATAAAATTTGAAAAGACTCGAAACAAATTTGCAACAATTATATATTTAAATTTTCAAATCATTCGTTTGAATAGTGCGGACAGATAGACGGACCGAACGACGACTTTATATAATTACGAACGCACCTAAAAACGCGACTGGTATTTAACTACTGCTGATGTATGTAAAACTCTTGTCAAGCAAAGTCTAATTCTACCTGTGGGCGACATACGAGCAATAAAACTACGAGGGTAGGCTGAAAAGAAATACACACATGCTTGTAAAACACGAATAGAAACAAATAGCATGATCGGACAAAAAGTATATTAAAGTATAATTCTTAAGCTTCAAAATCCTATATTTATTTTTCAACATAGTCACCGTTATTCTAACAAATTTATATCTAACAAATTTCTCCCAACGTGTAACAAGTTTTTTTATTCCATCACTAAAAATTTCTCCCGACTTTTCTCAAATCCAGGACTTTACAGCTGCCTTCACCTCATCATCCGAGGTGTAATGATGACCCTTGAGGTCTCTTTTGAGTAGAGGAAAAAAATGAAAATCTCAAAGCGCAAGATTGAGGAAGTAAGGAAGGTGTGGAATCGGTTCAAACCGTCTGGTTTCGCAGAGCCTCTGCAGTTGCGGATTTTACGGTTTCCAATTTGCTCAATAAGGAAGACGGCACATTCCTTGTATATTCCAATGTGGTTTGCGAGACACTTTTGAGTGACTCGCCGGACATTTTGAATCAAATCGTCAATGAATTTGCGATGTTTATCGTCTGGGCAGTGATCGGATGTCCGCTGCGTTTTTCATGAACAATTATGGCTGTTCTAGGCTCGCAATCACAAAATTTTACTGCCAATCAGTTTACAGTAGGCTTATCAACAGCATCGTTATCTTTAAACGAAGATGAATTTCAGCATGAGTCACTTTTTCAGCAGTTATAATTTTGATAAAAGCACGCTGTTTAACTGGCGTTCACATAGCAATAGAACACGTCTCCATACTTCCACTTCTCAAAACACACTGGATGAATTCAGCGACTTCAAACCTGCACATGCATATAGAAGGGGAACGTTACTTCCACCTGCTTCTGAAGGTCATTTCGTTCGCGTTCTACAAGTGCGTGTGCATTACTTATCAGCCTACCCACATAGACTGATTGCCAGAATAGAATGGTGGACAGAAATGTCAGGCTTCAAAACAACAAAAAACTTAGTTTCGGGATTATGGTAGGCTCTGAAAGTTTATTGACTTACCGTCTAATCAAAATTGCAAGTCCAGTATTGCCATAGTACTGGAATATAAATTGTTATAATTCCGATACACACAAAAAAATTCTAATCCGAGAACGCGCCATATGCGTTTGTCACCACTCTTATTTAAAAGTGAATGGAAACTCCTTTCGCAAATCCCGTTTTCTAAAATATAGCAGTTGGCGTGTAACAAGAATATACAAAATATGCATTCTTAATTGCACGACTGTTTTTACACAATTTTAAGTTGGTCGTAGTTTAAGAAATAGTCACTTGAAGTCGTTTAGGCTTTTATTTCAAAATGACTTGCTTTGAATTTTAGATAGACTTCCATAACACCGATCACTTCTGCAAAAATTTACCTTCTGAAATTATTTGTCACAGGCAGATCAAAATGAAACGCTTATTTAAACACCAAAATATTTCAATTCCCAGCTATTTCAATATCCATTCTTACGGTATCTGCAACAGTTTTTTTTTTTAGACCTCATGCATCAGAACTAATTACTTTGTTTTTAATTATGAAAAGTTAAAATTTTATTCAACCCGTGAAAGTTGAAACTTATCAGTTTAGGAAAAATAATATTAGCTAAATTTCTCTTTTTAAAAAAGCTAAAAAGTTTGCTGCTAAAAGTAAAAAAGTAAGTGTAAAAAAGTAAGTTGCTAAAAAGTTTGCTCTTTCCTGCCAGCATTTTTGAATTTGTTGTGTATAAATATTACTTTATCCCCGCTTTCTTTCTGAGACTGAACAAAAGCACTATTTTGAAAGATTTGAATGTACGAATGTAGTGTATTTAGCACTGTATATGATTTTCACAGTTTTTTTTTTCAATATCTATTAATAAAGAAAAAGAATAAAATTTTATTGAACTTTTGATTAGTTCTTCTACTATTTTTTTTTTTTTTTAATTTTCATCGTACAGTTTCTTACTAGACACATTAAGCCTGTACTCAAATCTAAAGGAGCTAACTTCTGGCACATCTCTAAATTTATTTATTTATTGGAAACGCATGAAATTGGCATGTATTCTTCTACAGAAACTATGTAGTAGAATGGTTGTTTTCATTTTTTGGTAAAACGCAGAGGATCTTTCAGAAAAAAATTGTCAATCTAAGTATTTTGAACCAAACTCCAGACGAGGAAGCTCGAGTAAAGGGAAAACTTTTCACCTGACAAAAATCGCCTATAACTCGATTTTATTTATCAAAAAACGAAAAACGCTATTCAATTTCAAATCGCTCCAATATTCAGGTCTGCAAATGTTTTGCTCTTATGTTTAAAAATTAGTCAGAAGGTTTCGCGTTATTGAGCTGAGAATATGAGAACCCCTTTCAGGACTAAATATATTCCATCGATCTCCAATTGCTTTCAAGGCTGAACAAGAGTCGAAATGGGCAAATACAGGCCACACACATGTAACAGAGTTGGTCAAATTTGTAATCTCAATTATACGCAGTGTAATTACAGTATTTCAAATGAGATTCAAATTTCAAATTAATTGCTTAAAAGCGCAAAGGCCAACCTAGTGAAAAAGATTCCATGCCGAGACTCGAACCCGGGCCATCAGTATAGCGCACTGACAATCTACTGACTAACCCACATGGAACGATATCCAGCCTGGAACTTCTCACTATTACAGTTTGGCAATGCGCAGCACACGCAGCACAAGATGTAATATTTTTCCGTGAGCCACCGACATGGGGCAAACACGAAACTTAATTAAATCCAGCATCGATTGAAACTATATTAATACTTGGAAATGTAGAGAAGTTCCAGGCTGGGTATCTTTCCCTATAGTTTAGTCGGTAGAATGTCAGTGCGCTATACTGATGGACCGGGTTCGAGTCCCGGCATGGAATCAATTTTACTAGATTGGCCTTTGCATCTTTTAAGCAATTAATTTGAAATTTGATTTTCATTCGAAATATTGAATGAAAGGAAAATTTTCCAATTATTGATATAGTGTAATTACAGATTAATTGCTTGTAATTGATTATAGTTACACACATTCAAACACAGAAATTTTGTCAAATAATGAGATGGTGGTGGTTCCAGTTACAGTGCTGCGAGAATTTTTTACGGCATGCAATTTTAATTAATTACATACAATTAAACTATAATTACATTGCAGATAATTGGAATTACAAATTTGCACAACTCTGATATGTAAAGTGTAGCACAGAGATCACGAACTGTTCACGTGTCAAAAATTCCTAAACAATATCTCTTCCTATACGCCAAATTTTAAATAAAATTGTTGTAGTACGTGCTGTTACATGTAACACTAGTTGACAAAATAAATCCTCTTTAAAGTAAACTGCACCTGTTTCTCATTTTTTTTTGTAGCAAATTTCTTAAAAAAATCATTTCAAAAATTAACTATATTTAAATCATTTTTGAATAGCAATGTTATATGCTAAAACTTCTGTAAAGCACCACAGAAAAAAATGCTTATATGATTATTCATTCAAATATTTACATTATCTATCACCATCTGTACATATTGAGAAAACAGTTATTTAATATAATTAAAACGAATTCTGTTTTTAAAATGATTATCAAATTAATTTTTTTTGCGTGCTGTGGAAATTGCACATGCAACCTCAACACGCATGTCATGGGTCCGCCAGTTGTTATGTACCATATCTTGTAATTCAACAGGCATGGCACACGGTGAAGTAAAGTATTAAGAATACTTTGGGTTTTTTTCTGTACAAATGTTTTACTAATCTAATTTCAAAATTATTCTTGCATCAGTAAAAAAAAAAAAAATTGTTTCTTGTGAATTAAAATAAGAGTTCCTAATTTTCTTTCTGTTTTGGTAGAAAAATGCAGATTTACATTAGTAAAATCCATATACCGGATAAATCATTTTAACATGCTTTTCAGAAGATATCAAAAATGCAAAATAACATTATAGGGAAAAAATCTATACACAGCTTAGCGTTGATGGAATCTTTTCAACGTGCGATGATAGAAGGAATAAAAGGTTTTTGTTTTCGCAAATCGTTTAAAGCAAATGTGTTATGTTCAGATGTTTCTGATGCACGTTTTTCGATTTAATGTTGAATTCAAACGTAAAATCAAAATTAAGGAAATGGTAGTATAAAAGAAAATCACCTTTGTGTTTTCCTCAAGATTAAATTCTAAGTTTAAGAAACGTTCTATTTAGTGGATAAAACTTTGGTTAATACTGAATAAACAGATAAAGCAAAAGAATTCTATTCATTGCCTTGGGTAATGTAGAAAATTAAAGACCGCTCTCGGGGCACTTCGAAATGAAATTCGTAATGCTTCCCTCAAATGGAAATTATTTGGACGGTTGGAATGAATTTTAAAGTAAAATATTTAAGTATATCCATAGGCTTTTTTTAGGTCATCTATTTAAATCTTATCGCTTACGTGTATAGAAGATTAAATTAAAAAAGGATTTCTTTTAAATTGCGTTGTTGATACAAATTTTAGCATATATTGCATTTTATTTATTTTTTAGGGCATAAACATTCCATGTAATAAAATAACGGTACAATAAGAACTAAGTTGTATAGGGAAAACGTTTAGAGCAGATGAACAGCTTCCAACACCTTTGAATCACTAAGATTTTAGGTTGAGCAAAAAGTTCTGGGAAATTTTTAATCTGATAGTTACCAGAATTTCTATCATATGTAGGAGTACTAGTGGCATATTTAAAGGAGTTCAGGAACTTTGGCACCAAAATGCCTATTGAACAGTATGATTTGCGTGTGTTGAACCGGCATTATTAGAGAAAAGGCCTAACGATTCTGAAAGTAGTCGATGAGATTTATGAGCATGAAGGTGCTGGTAACGGCGACAAACTTAGCCAGAAAATCCGTAATCTGGCAGAACAGTGGCAGAAAGTCGTGGACTATGATGGTATCTACTTTAAAGAGTCGCCCTTGTTGCTTTTGTTGTTAATTTGCGCATAACAACGCAACTTTCACAAATTTTCCATAACTTTTTGCTCAACCTAGTAAAAACACAACACATATTGATGACGAGTGTAATTTATATGGATCATATTTAAGTGACTATGATGTTGAAATATACCATTTTGTGTCGAATAGACAAAAAATACTAAAACGTCTGTCATAGTGACTTCATAATAAAATGAAGAAAAAATTACACTTTCAGAGCCATAATATAACGAATTAGTTTATTTGATCACAGGTTGTGACATCAATTTGTATCAGCGGAGTAACATCACGCGAATTTTATATTCCAGTGTGGCCCAGATTTGTCACACTTGGATCTATTTAAGTGGCTTCACATGACCACGCGTGTCTATTCTATCACAGATGTGATTCAATTTTGATATCAGTGACATGGTTTTAAAAATACTGCGAAGTTTCAAATATATTTATGTACACTTTACATAAACTGAAGGCCAAAAAATAGACTTTTATTTAGTTAAAAAAAAAGTAAAAACTAAGTCGTAGGGGAAAAACGGTCAAACTGGTCATTTGAGTTTTTTTTCCTCTGTATAGGGCCACCACCATGAAAGTCGTCACAGTTGCTAGGAGTACTGTTCGACTTTGAAGCAGATTTTACATTTTTCCAGTTCTAAACTCATTTTATTGTTTTTTTTTTTTACATTTTTGATTTTATGCAAGTGGTTCAATTTCTTAATTATACTAAGTTGAACAAGAAGTTCTGAGAAATTTCTGAAAGTTGCGTTATGTGCAAATTAACAACAAAAGCAACAAGAACTATTCTTCAAAGTAGAGACCATCATAGTCCACAACTTTCTGCCAGATTCCGGGCTTACTGGAAGTACCATGGCGGCTCCTAGGATTAGAAAAACTCTTGAAATGCTTCTTCAACTTCATTAAAGGATTCAAATCGACGACCCTTGAAAAAGTGTTGCATTGATCGAAAGAGGCCGTAATCGGATGGAGCCACGTCTGCACTGTACCACTAGTACTCCTATATACGGTACGAATTCTGGTAACTATTGGATTTAAAATTTCCCAGAATTTTTTGCTCAACCTAATAGCTAAATAATGTGCAGTGTTATAAGTGTTTGCTCTTATGTATTTTTGATCATATTGAAATAACATTTTAAATGATGAGTGTTTGGAAACGCTAAGTCATATAGATGAGTCGCGAGGCCACTCTTTTTATAATGGCGTAATTCCGGGCACAGTGGCTACAAAGAGATCGGGCAAAATGGCCAGATGTCTACTTTGCTTGGAAACGATTTTTTATTCATTGATAATAACAAAATACTAACAAGGAATGTCTCCATACGGGCATATTCAGAAAAATCTGAAAAAATTACAGAGTGTTCGTCTCATGTGGATATATATATTTATAAAGTTTTTTTTTTTGACGGAACCCCGATAGAACGATCGTAAAAAAAATAATGAAATTTTCGTTTATTTGGCGATTTATCATCGGTTGGCGATGAAATGAAATTTCGAAAAATACTTTTTCATGTCGAATACTCTTTAAAATAAAAATATTTCATATTGAAATTGTTTAAATAAATTTAACTTAAATAACTGTAGTTTTGCCAGTTTTAGTTTGATTTAGCTATAGTTTTGTCATATATGTATTTATAACGAAAGTTAAATATAAAATTTCATGAATTAAAACAAAATTAAAATTGTTTCAATATCTCAAAATTAAGTCCAATTGAACACTGTCGGCTCAATTTTGTAGCTATGGAAACGACGAATTCCTTGGTTTGAAATGAATAACTGCTAAATGAATCTTGCCTTTATTTTGGAATACGCTTAAATATATGAAAGTATTTTTTATAGATGAAATTGTTTTTAAAGTAATAAAATTAAGTAACAAGCAACATAAATATGTAATACGAAAAAATGTATTTATTAAACTCGCTCATTGTTTATGTTTAAATTCATTAAATACTTTTTACACGCATTCTAAAAGTCAATTAAACAATTTTCAGATGCATTAAAATCGTTTGCTTTTGGCGAGGAAAAGTACTGCTCGCTAAATCGCGTGACGTTTTCGTCTTTTTGCGCCAAGTACTCGAAAGTAATTTATTTTTTTACAGACTTTCTACTGTAATTCCGCCGCTAAATTTGACATCCTTTAATACATACATAAATTGTTTAATTGGTACCTTTTTCAAAATATTCTGAGTATGCCCAGTATGGAGACCTTCCTTGTAAGCTTTCTTTTGAAATGTAGATGACAGGTCGGGCAATAACTGCTGCAGAGAAAGTTTTACTCTCGAGATTTGCAGTTTGCATGTCTGCCAGGTGCACTTGTATTCCTCCATTTGGGAATATTGATACTCATTACTGTTTACCTTTTATTTTTTAACTATTTAATACTTAAAATATTAGAAAACAAAAAAAATAATTGTTAATGTATGTTACTTTAGCTTGTGTTGATTAAATATACATCCTGAATGAATTCGATTTATTCATTTACCTGTGTTGCCCACTTTACCCAGCCTAGGCGGGCAAAGTGTCCATTTTGTAATTTTACTTTTAAGGGGGTAGGATACCTTTAAACTTTCAATATTTTCATTTTTTATACATATTTTGATTCCGTAATCATTTCTGAACAATACGCAAAATACCGCATTAAAAATTACCATTAGTTTATTAATTATGGCAATTTTATTAAGACTACATAGGATAATTAATTTTGCTTTGCATTTATTCAAAACTATGAATCTTGATACTGCGCGCAGTGTTACTGAAAAACTATGCATGACAATCAAAAGAAATTTTCACCACATATTCATTTCTGTATTGTCTACAACTTAAAAGTAGGACAAGGTAAGATTTTATTTTTTAATTTTGTTCTTCGAAAATATTTTTAAAAAAGGGAAAAATTTTAATTTTTTGTTCATTTTTTAATTTAGTCAATATTTTTTGCAAATATTCTGGCTTTTATATAAAAAAGTAACACAATTATGTATATATTTTCACCAAAATATTTCCTCTTTATATGCATATTTTCAGATTTTATCACGCTCGCAAGATATTTTTTCTCTTATCATATATTTTTAAACTTCTCATTTCAGTATGTATTTATGAATTTACAAGTATATATATGTTTTTAAATAAAAATCTAAATATGAGCTTTATATTTAAATGAAGTTTGATTTTCGTTTTTGATTTATTACACAAGTTTTGAAGCTTGGAACATAGTGATATTTTTTACATTTTCGGCGTGTTCAAAGGTATCTTACCCCCTTAAAGTAACCTGTATATTTAAAAATATTTTTTCTAAGTAAAATTTAATTGAAACTAATGTTATTGTAGTTACTATTTTATTTGTTTCTGGAAATTTACTGATGAAAAAGGGTATCATAAAAATTCATCAAACCTCAGAGTGACACCTATACAATCCTTTCCCCTGTATCATCTTATCGTAGTATTCCAGATTATTTCCTTATTACCATCCAGAAATTTATCTTTTAATTTTTTTTTTTTTATCGAGTTCATCGCAACGAAGCATTTTAAAATTGATTACTGGCTAATTTTTGTAAAATAACTTTCCATCGTAAAGGACAATGTGCATGTGTACAGTCTAAAGCTAAACAAGCACTCCATATTATTTTATTCACTTAGTAAATATGTGTCTAGATAATAAAGTATACACTAGTATGTTGTGGCCATCACAAAACTTTCTTCTATCTCATACTTGTCAATACTTCAAAATTCATTATCACAGTGCATCTATTCTCATCATGAGGATTCTAAAAAGATGAAATTCCGTGCATTTGTTCTTGACATATTACTGTCCCTGAAATCGTGTAAATCCATAAAAATGCAGCATAGCATTTGGGTGATTATAGCACCTATCGGGTGATTTACACGAGAACCTAATTATCATCAACTTATGTCAATGTCTAACTGAATATGAAGTTTGGGGAAAATCCGTGCATTAGTTATTGAGATAGAGCTATTGCGCAAATCATGACAAATGCAGCATAACAGCGCCACCTGTTGAGCGATTTACACAACCACATAATCAGCATCAACATTTATCAAGGTGTACTTGAATCTGAAGTTTGATGAAAATTCGTGCATTAGTTCTTGAGATAGAGCTATTGAGGAAATAGTGCAAAATGCAGCACAGCAGCGCCACCTATTGGGCGATATTCACCAACACGTAGTCAGCCTAATTTCATATCAAAGAGTAACTGAATCTGAAATTTGATGAAAATGTGTCCATTAGTTCTTGAGAGAGAGCTATTGCAGAAATCATGCAAAATGCTGTATAGCAGCGCCACCTGTTGAGCTATTTACACCAAAATGTACAAAATGTCAATTCATATCAAGGAATAACTGATTCTGAAGTTTGCTGAAAATTGTTGCATTAGTTCTTGAGATACAGTTATAATGGAAATTCTGAAAAGTGCAGCACAGCAGCGCCACCTGTTGAGAGATTTACACCAAAATGTACAAAACATCAATTCATGTCAAGGACTAACTGAATCTGAAGTTTGATGAAAATCTGATGATGAATCTGAAGTTTGATTAGTTCTGGATATTGAGCTATTGCGGAAATCGTGAAAAAGACTGCATAGCAGCGCCACCTGTTGAGCGACTTACACCAGAAACTAATCAGCACCAATTTATATCAGGGACTAACTGAATATAAATTTTTATTAATTCTGTGCATTAGTTCTTGAGATAGAGTGCCCACAAAAATTGTGTCACATACAGACAGACAGACAGACAGACTCACAGATTCACAGACTCACAGACTGACATTTTGTAAAAACATGTTTTCCGGGTTATCCTGACCCCTAAAACGTGTAAATACGTCGAAAACCGAAAGTCGAAAATTTTCACGAATCCAATACTTTCTTCTTGTAAAGATAGAAGAAAGTAAGAAGAGATGATGAAAGTCACAATAACAATGATGAAAGTCACAACTATTGTTGAGACTGCTACCGGTAAACAAGATAAAAATGTAATTAAATATAATAAGTGAATGCATTAAATATTTCGACCAGTGAGTCTCAGTACTGAATGAAACTAGCAGGGCGTTATTCTTCAAAATGTTCATGTCTCTCACCCGCAAGAAAAGCGACACATCTTGCGAAAATTCATTTTGCGTTTTATTCCACTAATAGGTCTGTCATAGGCGTATCTTGCTACACAAAAAGTTTCATAAGTGTAGTTATAAGAAAAGTCACTTTATTATGTTATATGACCATGTGTGACCGCAGAAGAGGTGTGGATTGTGTGGGAATGTAAAATTTCCCAACCCTCCTAACCTCATCACACGTCTTCATTCTGAAGGGTTGTATGTTTTATGCATGTATATACCGGGTGTCCCAAAAAGGACTGACTGATTTTAAAATTCAATAACTTCCAAACGGTGACAGATATTAAAAAAATTCTTGCAGGAGGGTTATGCATAAAGTCAAAAGTTTTTTTACGGTGATTTTCGATTTTAGTTCGAACTACAAACAATAGATGGCGCTGTAAGCAATAGTCGCTAAATACAGGCTCGATTTTTGGTCCTTTCTGTTGTTCCATGCAGAAAAAGGAGATGGAAATGTATTATCCGGGCCACGAAGTACCAAAAATCGAGCCTGAATTTAGCCTCTATTGATCGCAGCGCCATCTATTGTTTGTAATTCGAACTAAAATCGAAAATCACTGTAAAAAAACTTTTGACTTTATGCATAACCCTCCTGCAAGAATTTTTTTAATATCTGTCACCGTTTGGAAGTTATTGAATTTTTAAATCAGTCGGTCCTTTTTTGGACACCCGGTATTTCTGCATGCAGATCCAAGTGCTATAATTTCATGGTAGAAATTATAGCACTTCTACCATGAAAACTACTACCATTTGAATGATTATAGTAAAATCATTCAAATTTCCTTTTGCCTCTCCTGTGAAATTTACTTTTGTCGAGATGTGTCACTTTTCTTGTGGGAGAGCTGTATGAGGACGGGAGTTTCAAAACTCGCCTTATCCTGAAAATCAAATTTTGGTAAATCGCGAAAAACATCTGACTGCGTTCGTTAGTTTTCATTGTAAACCAAGATTTTATAATGCCAAAAAAGCACGATAAAACTAGTTTTTTTTGCAGATTGTAGTGCTGTTTTTGATGCAGATTCACCAATAGAATAGATTTTTGAAAAAAACTCGATTTTTTAAATTTAGCATAAAGCGAGTTTTGAAACGCACGTATTCATACGTGCATGTGTTAATTTTTGATTAAATATAAATGACAATTTAAACTAGTCGGATATACCATTCCCAAAACTTTCTTCTATCTCATGCATGTTAATACTTGAAAATTCGCTACCACACTACCAAAATTAAACGGCAATCTATGCCCATCATGAGGATTCTATAGCTATGAAATTCCGTGCATTAGTTCTTGAGATATGTCTATCTCCGAAATCGTGTAAATCCAGCAAACTTCAGCCTAGTAGCGCCACCTATTCGATGCTTTACACCAAAACCTATGTTAAACAAATCTACAAAGCAACCACTTACGTAAAAGTCTAACTGAATCTGAAGTTTGGGAAAAATCCCTGCATTAGTTTTTGAAATAAGAGTTATTGCGAAAATCATGAAAATGCCAGCATAACGGCGCCACCTATTAGACGATTAACACCAAAACCTAATCAGCAACAACTTGTGTTAACATCTAGCTAAATCTGAAGTTAGATGAAAATCCGTGCATTAGTTTTTGAGATAGAGCTATTGCGGGAATCGTGCAAAATGCAGCATAGCAGCGCAACCAGTTGAGCGATTTACACCAACACGTAATCCGCATTAAGTCATATCAAGGACTAACTAAATCTGAAGTTTGATGAAAATCCGTGCATTAGTTCTTGAGATAGAGCTATTGAGGAAGTAGTGCAAAATGCAGCATAGCAGCGCCACCTGTTGATGGATTTGCACCAACACGTAATCAGCATCAAGTCATATCAAAGACTAACTGAATCTGAAGTTTCATGAAAATCCGTGCATTAGTTCTTGAGATAGAGCCATTGTGGAAATCATAAAAATGCAGCATAGCAGCGCCATCTGTTGAGCTATTTGCACCAAAAACTAGTCAGCATCAATTTGTATCAGGGACTAACTGAATATGAATTTTTATTAAATTCCGTGCATTAGTTCTTGAGATAGAGCGCCCACAAAATTTGTGTCACACACAGACAGACGGACATTTTGTAAAAACATGTTTTTCGGGTTCTCTGACCCCTAAAACGTGTAAATCCGTGGAAAACCGGAATTCGAAAATTTTCATGAATCCAATACTTTCTTCTTGTAAAGATAGAAGAAAGTAAAAAAAAGGTTTTAGATGTATTCGTATATAAAAGAGTAAGTTGCCGAGAATATAATTTTAACAGTTAAGGTACGATTGATGTTTATTTTGCACATTATTTGATACATTTATTTACATATTTATAAATATTATGAATTTATTAAAAAGCCTTTCTGAATGAATATTTATCTACCTACATAAGGAAATAAAACTACAGATTATATTATACACACAATAAAAAACAAGTAAGAAAAAAATCATGCTTCAAGCATATATTAGGAAACACTTTCCAACACATTCAGAATAATGTAACAAAACTGCACCGTTTAAAAAAATTAAAATATTACGCCTTATTCAACCCTATGGAAACGCATAATACATTTCATAACCTAATTTCAGCTGTTCTGATCCACAATTGGAAATAATGCAAATTTTTTCAGCAGCCCTGTATATGATATATAGATTTGAATCTATTAACTCCATGCATACCAAAATTTAGTTCACTTAAGAGCTACATATACTTCAGTTGAAAATTTACCTTCAGCAATTTCATCTAATAAGGAGAACGGTACGTGTATACCTTTATGCAGCCCTGTATTTGAGGTATAGAATTCATATATAATGAGTAAGATGTAAAAAATTAATTAAATTTGAAAGCGCATACCAAATTTTAAACCATATACTCCAGCAATTCTTACTCAAAGACAGTACTGTTAGTTTCCATTTGTGTGTCCCTGTAAATGATTAAAAAATGCTATGAATTCCCTCTGTTCTAACGTGATCGTAGTGAAATTGAGTGATTTATATCAGTTTCAATGCATTTGAAACAGCATAATGTCATTAAAATACTCTGCAAACGATTTTCTTCCATATACCATAATGTAATGGAGTACTTTTGAGTGCCCTTGTAAATGAAAGATTAGTCCTACTTACTTCATATACAATACCGAACATGCTTTGGTGACCCCAAATAGCCTTTATCAATTTCATGTAAGTCAGAGTATATTTACGGGAGTTAGAGCGTGGACAGACGGGCAAGCAGCCAGACAAACCGAATGCATAAACACTTTTCAACTTTGTTGGAAAGTGTTAAAAAGAAAAAAAAAATATTTTCCAAGAATTTTTTTTTTTTTTTTTTTTTTTTAAGAAAATTATTTCTTGGATGCATCGTAAATATGGCGAATGCAGATTTAAGACTAAGCTTAACAGATAACAACTCTAAAGCTAATGTCAAACGAACGTCTTTTTGCACGCTTTTTTCCTTACGTATTATCCCTACACAATGCTAGCGGTATTGTATAGGGATAATACGTAAGAAAAAAATCGTGCAAAAAGACATCCGTCTGGCATTAGCCTTAGAGTCAAGTTTTGTTTAATTGTCATATTCATTAAATGGAAAAATTGCACAGGCAATAGGATAACCAGTATAAATATCTTCCGCGTCAAAGATATTTTGAACTAGAAGTTTTACTTAAATTATGGCATCAAATAAGTACCCTATTGAAACAAATATTTATTAAATTCATTTTCTTATTCAAACATGAAATAAAAAAAACTTTGAATTTGACATAAATTAGAATTTGGTAACTATAACAGTTAGAAACTTGCATATTTTTAGGAAACAAGGAAGCTCTTTCGGCTACGCTCGCCTACATTCGTCCAAACACCGCCGGCTTTTAAAACTGGCTAATTTGGTCTATTTTAAATATTATCGCATTACGGAAAATTGAATGATATAATTGATATAATGAAGTCAAAAACATTAAAAATAAAATAATCTTACATGAAACAAAACATTCTTTATCTTTAAATGTTATCTTTAAATGTTACACCTTAAGAATAAATAATCAAAAGAAAATTGTAAATAAGGAAACAAAATGCATTCAAAATACACCTACAGACACTTTGTTTAGATTTATCCTTTCTATCTATATAGTTGAAACGTATTATCGGATTTCTTCCTTTTTACGTGCCTGAAAAATACTGAGAAAAGGAAATCTGTTTAGAGGAAGATAATCAATTTTCATCTTATATTTCACACGTGAAGTTTCTAAATTCCGTCTGGAAAATAAAGTAGTACTAAATAGTTTTCGTTAAAGCGATATTAAAGAGGAGTATTTGAAATTGCATTCTGCATGCTTCTTTGGTGTCTTGAAGTCCTTATTTAAAAGTAAAAATATATTACAAGATTTCTTCACAAAATAAAATAATGTTGCGTATTTTGAGAAATCGACAGTCTTTATAGAAAGCAAAACTGTGTATATGAGTAACGTTTACGTTAGTGTCACGGTGGCAACACCAGACTTAAACATTTTGATTTTACTGCAAATTTCTTTTTAACTTCTAAACATCGCACAAGTTCAAGTTTTACACCATCGAATACAGATAAATATATTCTTTCAAATCAATTTTTTTTAAATTGTATATCAATTTGCCATTTTCTTATGGTTTTAAAATAAATTAAAAGTATGAATATTTTTTTATCAGTCTACATAGTGTGCATTATGCCGATTATGAAAAAAGTCCTTCCGGCCAGTGCCGGGAGGAAGAGGTAGCTTTCAAATACCTTATTTTAAAAAAGCCAACTTATATTATTCAAACACACGAAGCTCAATTTAGTGGAAACCGAATATAGGAGATTCAATACTAATTTTTATCAATACTAAATCATTATGAATGAGAATTTCACGAAATTAGTCAGCTTTGTCCAAGCTGCTTTTATTTAAAGTAACTTATATTTGGCTGAGATGTTGATGTATACTATCCACATGCTTTCTCACATGGAAATAGGCGAATACGTGTGTTATCGCGCGACAAATACAAGATCGTTTCAAAATGTTAGCCATACTAGAAATTCAAAGTGCTATAATTCAACCATTTTTTAAGATATAAACAAAAGAACAAATTTTCAGAAACAAAATCTGCTCCGGAATCTTTGTATCAAGGCCAAACACATAAAAAAATCTTTTTCATATTCCAATTTTTTAATACCTTATTTTAAATTTTAAATTTAATTTTTTTTAAATGGCAACCCTTTTGAAACAAGATGGCGAATGAAACTGGCCAACGAACTCGGTCGAGACATTGGTATGTACTATGTACAGACCAAGTAACATCCAAATCGGCTCATAAATACGCTTGTTATCGCGTGACAAAAATCAGGTCGTTTTAAAATGTCAGCCACAATAGAAATTCAAATGCTATAACTCAGCCATTTTTTTAGATATAGACGAAACAAAAACTGCTCCGGGATCTTTGTATTAAGGTCAAATACATATAAAAAAAATCTTTTTCATTTTCTAATATTTTGGTATCTCATTTTAAATTTTAAATTTTTAAAATTTTTTTAAATGACCGCCATTTTGAAACAAGATGGCGGACGAAGCTGGCCAACGAACTCGGTCGAGATATTTGTATGTACTATGTACACACCAAAGTACATCCAAATCGGTTCATAAATACGCCTGTTATCACTTGACAAATATCAGGACGTTTCAAAATGTCAGCCACGCTAGAAATTCAAAATGCTATAACTCAGCCATTTTTTGAGATATAGACGAAAAAAAAACTGCTCCCGAATCTTTGTATCAAGGTCAAATACATAAAAAAAAAATATTTTTTTCAATTTTCAACGTTTTGGTACCACATTTCAAATTTAAATTTTTCTTAAAAATTTAAATGGCTGCCAATTTTAAACAAGATGGCGGATGAAGCTGGCCAACGAACTCGGTCGAGACATTGGTATGTACTATGTACAAACGAAGTTACATCCAAATCGGTTCATAAATACGCCTGTTATCACTTGACAAATATCAGGACGTTTCAAAATGTCAGCCACGCTAGAAATTCAAAATGCTATAACTCAGCCATTTTTTGAGATATAGACGAAAAAAAAACTGCTCCCGAATCTTTGTATCAAGGTCAAATACATAAAAAAAAATATTTTTTTCAATTTTCAACGTTTTGGTACCACATTTCAAATTTAAATTTTTCTTAAAAATTTAAATGGCTGCCAATTTTAAACAAGATGGCGGATGAAGCTGGCCAACGAACTCGGTCGAGACATTGGTATGTACTATGTACAAACGAAGTTACATCCAAATCGGTTCATAAATACGCCTTTTATCGCGTGACAAAATTCAGGACGTTTCAAAATGTCAGCCACGATAGAAATTCAAAATGCTATAACTCAGCCATTTTTTAAGATATAGACGAAACAAAAACTGCTCCGGAATCTTTGTATAAAGGTCAAATACATAAGAAAAAAATATTTTTCCATTTTCAATTCTTTGGTACCACATTTCAAATTTCAAATTTTTAAGAAAATTTTAAATGGCCGCCATTTTGAAACAAAATGGCGGATGAAGCTGGCCAACGAACTCGGTCTAGACATTGGTATGTACTATGTACAAACGAAGTTACATCCAAATCGGTTCATAAATACGCCTGTTATCACTTGACAAATATCAGGACGTTTCAAAATGTCAGCCACGCTAGAAATTCAAAATGCTATAACTCAGCCATTTTTTGAGATATAGACGAAAAAAAAACTGCTCCCGAATCTTTGTATCAAGGTCAAATACATAAAAAAAAATATTTTTTTCAATTTTCAACGTTTTGGTACCACATTTCAAATTTAAATTTTTCTTAAAAATTTAAATGGCTGCCAATTTTAAACAAGATGGCGGATGAAGCTGGCCAACGAACTCGGTCGAGACATTGGTATGTACTATGTACAAACGAAGTTACATCCAAATCGGTTCATAAATACGCCTGTTATCACTTGACAAATATCAGGACGTTTCAAAATGTCAGCCACGCTAGAAATTCAAAATGCTATAACTCAGCCATTTTTTGAGATATAGACGAAAAAAAAACTGCTCCCGAATCTTTGTATCAAGGTCAAATACATAAAAAAAAATATTTTTTTCAATTTTCAACGTTTTGGTACCACATTTCAAATTTAAATTTTTCTTAAAAATTTAAATGGCTGCCAATTTTAAACAAGATGGCGGATGAAGCTGGCCAACGAACTCGGTCGAGACATTGGTATGTACTATGTACAAACGAAGTTACATCCAAATCGGTTCATAAATACGCCTTTTATCGCGTGACAAAATTCAGGACGTTTCAAAATGTCAGCCACGATAGAAATTCAAAATGCTATAACTCAGCCATTTTTTAAGATATAGACGAAACAAAAACTGCTCCGGAATCTTTGTATAAAGGTCAAATACATAAGAAAAAAATATTTTTCCATTTTCAATTCTTTGGTACCACATTTCAAATTTCAAATTTTTAAGAAAATTTTAAATGGCCGCCATTTTGAAACAAAATGGCGGATGAAGCTGGCCAACGAACTCGGTCTAGACATTGGTATGTACTAAGTACATACCGAATTACATCCAAATCGGTTCATAAATTCGAGAGTTACAGTATGACAAAAGTCAGATATATATATATATATATATATCAACTTTTGAACGGAGGGTTGTTTCGGGGTCTGGGGGTCATGATCGATGAAAATATACCAAAATTTTTTGAAATCCCTTTCCTCCGAACGGCTGCAATAGGTAGCTTTTTGTAATGAAAGCTACCTAAAATGACCCACATTCACTTGAAACAGTATGCATAGTTCAGAATTTGTTTTCGGCTTACATTCCATTACAAAATTAAAACTTCATCAATCAATAAATAAAATTATATAAACGCAGTTTCCAACTTTTATGCTTTTTTGTACCACAAAAATTTAATAGTAGATTTTAGCTTTAAAATGCCGTAATCTGCCGATTAAATAAGGAAAAAAAAATTCGTTTAAGAGGCTACTTCAGTCAAATGAAAAGACGCATTCGCTAATGCTATGGAAGAAATTTATAAAGATATCTTGGTCGCATTTCAATATTTTTGAATGATTTCTTTTGCATTGAATAGTTGAGATCGATCTGTATGCAGGCCGTTTTTTACTTTTTCGATTTTGATTGCAGATATTTTTTATGAGGATACTTTTACTTTCGAAACCGGTTCCGAAAATGAAAGTGTCCTCATAAGAAATACCTGTAAACAAAATCGAAAAAATAAACAACGGCCTTTGTACAGACCAATCTCAACTAGTCAATGCAAAAGAAATCATTTAAAAATATTGAAATGCGACCAAGATATCTTTATAAATTTCTTCCATAGGATTAGCATTGGCGAACGGGTCTTTTCGTTTGACTGAAGTAGCCTCTTAAGTTTTGGTATTACAGATAAGCATAAGATTTGGCCGCTACGTATAAACAAAACACAAATTTAAAAGACATGCGAGCTACGCCCTTAATCCTTTTTGTTTTAAATATGAATTCATGAAGATTGTATCTTCTAAAGCATTATTCGTTAACTTTTGAATCTACATTGGAAGATTTACTAAATCATTTGAAGTATTTTAGAAGGATTGAAGGATATGGAAGAAATTATTAAATTTGAATTCATAAGAGATTTTGTTCAATATTTATAACCCCACTCAAATCTTTTATTTTAAATATATTTCTTAGTATTTCGTAGAATAGGAAACGTACAAATATAATGTTCTTACTTATAGAAATGTAGAAATATTTCCGAATTGAAAAATTCCCCCCTTCTCAAAGCCAAGAAATCTGAAAAGATGCAAAGGTAAAAGAAATGATCCCTTAAAAAATACTTTTATTTTGTGTAACCAATAATGCTTTAGGAACAAGATAAACTAATAGATCTATAACTCATTCTAAACTGTATTACTACTAATGGATGTATTAAATGAATTTTATAACAAGTTATTTTAATGGTAGTTATAAGTACTGTCAGTAGATATGGGGTTAAACCACTCAAATTATCTAAATTTTAAAAAAAATGCACTAACTAGAGAACATCGCTAACTGTCAGTTTTGGATTTTAAAGAGAGAAATATCGTTTGAAATCTTTTATCACGAGCATCAAAGAGATGTACAAGAACTATACTCCGGAATCTAATTTCCACGAGATATTTGTTCTTTTCTGTTTCGGTAGAAGAGAAATAAAAGAACAAAAATACAGCACGAGATTCCTTCAAAAGCTACCGAAGTCAAGAATTTTGTATTAAAAGCAACCATAATAGTTTTTACTTCTTAAAATTGTTGAATACACAAGTGTTTCGAACACCAGGCACAAAAGACGAAGGACACAGTTATTTGACAGTAAAATAGCTTTCTTGAAACACTTCTCGGACTTTCCACTTAAGAAGTATCAATACCTCTTTTCAAACCATAGGATCAGGCGATGAGTTAGCTGCTGTTTCTAATCATACTACAGGGTGATTAAAAAAAATGTTTACAAAATGATATGGCAAATCAGGCATACAACAAGAATGAAAAATTGCATAGGAACATAGGGTCACAAATTCAAGGTGTTACATCCTAACTCAATTTGGGTTGACGGTCATAACTTTCATATTATTATATTGTAATAAAGTAATATTATATTAAAGCATTTAACAGACATTCTCACTTTTGTTGTAAATGTGATAACACCAAAGAAAAGCGGCAGAAGTTTGCATTATATGCGCCAGCAGTATGCACTTGGCGCTCAACATTTTAGACTGTGATTATCAATTTATGCGGTATCATCGATATCTTGAGCAACATGTTTTTCCAGATCTTTATGTGATGTTATCATATTTCACACAAAAAAAGATATTGTTGCATTTTAATTACAATGTTTGTTTGGTTTTTTTTTTTTTTTTTTTTTTTTTTTGGGGGGGGGGGGGATTATTGCCATCAACCCGCATTCCGTTAAGATGAAACACCGTGTGTTTGAGATTAAGTAAGTGGTTAGCGACCCTACGTTCCTATGGGATTTTTTTTTAATCCTTGTTAAATGCCTGATTTCCCATGTCATTTTGTAAACTTCTTTTTAAATCACCCTGTATAATTGCAATTCGCTTTTATTACTCACTAATTCGAACAGTTTTCAAATCATTTTTATTATTAATTTTTTGCTGTTTTCCGCTGCGAATATTTTCGCAAACTATTGGATTCGGGAGTATAGTTCCTACACATTCCTTGATCCTCATGAGAAAACCTTTCGAGCGATCTCACTCATCAAACTCCAGAACTGACAGTTGGGTATGTTCCCTAGTGAGTAGCGAAATTTTTGAGGATTTCTTCCGCTATTAATGTCTGGCTTATACGAAAGTATCACTTAAAAAAAAAAAAAAAAAAAAAAAAAAAAAAAAAAAAAAAAAAAATATACGAAAGTATCACTTAAAAAAAAAAAAAAAAAAAAAAAAAAAAAAAAAAAAAAAATCAAAACTTTGTATACTTATTCCTGTTAGACCCAACCCGCACGATCGTGCGGGTTAGGCATTCATTTACAGCTTTGCTTCCGAGTCGTATGTAATAAAAACTCGAATCGAACGATAGTTCTGGTTTGCAGATAGAGTAACGTATCATTTTTTATCAAGAGGTAGCGATTGCAGTCCATGTTTCAATTTCTACAGGCATGTCTAGCTTTCTTTACAAATATATCGGGTCTTAAAGGGTTATACAACCCATATCTTCAGGCATTATTAGCATAGTAAATAGCTATCACAATATAGACATTTTTCCATTATATGCTATCAAAGTTATTAAAAACATGACACATTTTCATTCAAAAAATTCCTTGCATCGTTATATACACTTACATTAAAATCAATTTCTATTAAGACATATTTCATATTTTTCATAAAAAAAAATATATTCTAACAGTTTTAAATTATGCTATATAACAGTATTATATAGTACCTGACATACGAGCAATGCAGCGTCTATACTACCCAGTTCAAATCGAGAAAACCCTTTCGCATCACTCCGGAGGCTTCTTCAGTTTGAAGTTATATTTGGCTTACTTGTTTTTGGCTTATATTGTTTTTGGATTATGCACAATGCTTTTTCGTCTAGTGACTTGGGTACGTTATCGACCGTAGGTCAGACCAGGGTGCGCAGATGGTAACAAAGTAAAATTTTGATTTATATCACATACTAGTGATAGGAATGAGCTGTAGAGGAAAGTAGGCTAATGACGCTCGGAAGGGCAATCCCGCTCACAAAATATCTCTAAACAGAATAGAATTGAAAACGTGCGATCGGTACCGGCACATAGCGAACTTCACCGTAAGTTCCCAGTAAGGATATAATGACCGTCGGACTATAAAATTCTATAACATCTAAATTGAAGATAAGTGTACACTATTATTTTCAAATATTAATTTACTCATTATGTCTATAAAATATTTACGTTTAGCTGTACTTTCACACTTTTATTTTTGTAGTGCGTTGTTGTGCCAATTATAATGCATTAAAACCCCACATGGCAATAACGGGTAATGGCGCTCACGTGGAATTCCAGATAAAGTGTGCCAGTTGGCAACTTTTTAAAAATTCAAATTTATTGATTAACCCTACTTTTTTGAAATGGTAAAATTCCCCTGTTTTCGCCTATGTTTTATTAAATCCGCCTATAATTGATATGTCATTAAACAAGGACAATTTTACGATTTCAAAAAAGTGGTGAAGATCAAAAATCTTAAATTTAAGAAAAGTTGCCCACTATATGTGTAACACAATATGTGTGCACAATATGTGTACAGTGGTCGCAAAAAGTTTGCAGTGGTGTGAACCGCCCAGACAACTACATATGTGACTTTTGCTTTACTTAAATGTTGTATTCAAACTGAGCGCAATTACCCTACCATGTCGGGCATTACCGCACAATCGATGGTTATTTAAATAAAACGATAAAAAAAATTCCTTAAACTTTTATGCAAATTAATTGATTGCAAACTATTCCTTATGCTTTGGAGTTATACTTCGTTAATAAAATACTGATTTTTTTTGTCTAAATTTGACTAGCTATTTATGTTTTTCCTTAAGTGAGCGCCATTCCCCTATTTTCTCCTAACTTTACAAAGCAATGCTTTGTAGAAGATTATCCTTTTTAATATAAATTTTAGTATAGCTCATTAAAATAATTTTTTTCTAGCAATTTATTAATCAATACCATAATTAAAAATATGCTTTTGAATAAAAATATATGCATTGATTCAGTTATTCTATGATACTGAAAAGAAAGATTTCAATTTGATTAATATTTTGAATATATGAATCGCGTTTTAAAATTCAGAAAGATATTACAATAAGTCTGATACATTTTTGTTGCGTTTTTATTGAAAAATATCTACGAATAAATGCAGGTAAAAAACATTTATTCTGTATAATACTGCGCATTAAATAAAATTGGAAATAGTTTTTTTTATCATTTGACGGATACTTATTGTTTCTGTAAAGCCGTTTAATAATTCCAATCATTCGACAGAGTGAAATATGTATTATTTATGAAATGAAACTGTTTTTCAAAATGTATCAATAATCTGATGTTGCGAACTGCTACAATCGTGTTTAAAATATGGTTCATAAACTTCATAGACCACCGGGAGGTGACTTCGCAAACTATCACTTCATCGAGTTGACAGCCGAAATTCCAGGATTAGTTAAAACTCGATTTGTATACTAAAATTCAATTGGTTGGCCAAGTGATACCATGGTGAAAAACACCTGAAATTAAGATTTTAGTGGTTGATTGGTATAACTACCGTTGTGTTTTCCTGCTCCCAGGAAAATGCAATTCAGACAGAGGACAGGATGAATTAAAATCAGATACACAATATTAACAGCAAATACTTTAATATTTTCTTTTTGGCATTTTCGTGTATTACATAGATTTTTTTTTTTTTTTTTTTAAGTTAAATGATCATTTTTTTAACAACGAAATAATGCTTAAAATTTGTGGAAGCTTTCTATAAAATTGTACGCGGTAGAGAAGGTGTCTACTTAAAAATTTTAATATAACAAATTTTATTTAAATATAGGATTCAATATCAAAACAAAACACTTAAAATTTATTGTGGAGTATAAGTGCCTGATACTAGACCAGATTGTGGTTTTTCATGTTCTCGTGAAACTTAAATTATCTTTTAATAGATGTAAAATTTAACATATTCTACCATGTCTCGCAATTTATGATAATTCCAGAGCTACTGTAAGATGAATCATAACTTGATCATCATAAGATCGCTAATCATGGAACTCAAAGTTACCGACTGCTTCTTCCCCGATAAATGTATATGATCTAACGCTTCAGACACCGTAATACTAAGTTATGATTTATCGTAGACACGGCGTTCTACGATAGAGTTCAAGATGTCATATCGATCATAAAATCAACGCTGACTAATCCTTACTCTTGCAAAATTTATGTATTCAAATAGATACAGAAGAGATGGAGAGTCTGCACTTGAATATCACCGCCGAATTTTATCTAATATTTTTCAAAAATATTTCTAAATGTAATGTGTTAATTTTGAATTTTGCTTCAAACATTAAATCATAGCAAAGTTTTAATAACAAGGCATAAAGTTACAAAAATGGCAAAAAGAAATATTAGCAACCAGAGAACAGTTTTCTAAATAGAAAAGTCCCTTATCTTGAAAATTCGACATTTCATAGCTTATAAATACAATAAAAAAAATAATTATCAGAAAATTTAGATTGAAAAAGATTTGTATGGAGTAAAACAAATACATTAAATTACCACTGTTATGACATTTTGAAACAAGAGGGATATATACTCGAAAATCATTCAAAGATATAATTATGAACTTGTTTGTGCGATTTAACCCTTTAGTGCGCAGCTTTGCATATATACAAACAGCAGCGTTTTGAATTTAATAATTTTTTTTTATTCGTATATACCAAATTCACACCAGAAAATTAAACTAGCAATATTTGTATTAAATAATATCAGACAATTTAAGACTTAAATAAAGCGAAATTAACCATTGAAATTTTCTGGTCTAAATCAGATTCTCTAGACTATGTAATTTCTAGAACGTATCCTGAACGAACCGTATTCATTTTTTGCTAAAAAAAAACTTATTGCAAAGAGTTTGTAAAATAGATTAAATGTGTTTATGAAAAGCGTTTCTACACTGTAATATGCATAGAAAAAAAAGTCAATTATACTAAGGTTGACCAATACATGAATATCTATAATTTTTGTTTATTCTACCTCTAAATATTAAGGTCTTTCTATTACGTTAATACAAAAAATACACAAATGGACAATTTCAGTCATGAATAGATGAAAAAGGTGTATAAAAATACGTACGTTAATTTATTCTGTTTATTAAAAGAAAAATAATTAAACTTTGCAGTTAATTTTAAATTCTATTTCAATGTAAATCATTTTAACTCTTCAATTTCTAAATACATGAACTGCACATTTATACTTAACTTTTTAAAATGTTATTATACATATAAGTATGTATAAAGGCTAAACTAGCATAAAAATATCCTTTACATATATTTTAAATTAAAAGGTAATCGTTGATGAATCAACTAATTTTAAAATTTCGACAAAATCGAAATATTAGGTTTATTCTATCATATAAATGTCCGATATTAATACAATACGCAAAATTCCATGAATAAAACGTAAAACGTTTTTAAACTCATTTTCAGGAACTTATTAACTTATTCTTATTATCAGAGTAAAGAAAATATACATTAGGATTACTTTATTTTATGCATTGATAATGCTTCTTAATTAAGTTATAGAAAATTTAAATGGAGTGAATAAAATATCTTATTCTGGAAAATTAAATACATTTTGTGCCTGGAGGAGGTTTGCGTCGTTAAATGAACCGGCGGTAATATCATACTCCCATCCTTTTTAATTACATGAAAATTCAGGGAAAATTACTACGTTTAACGGATAAAAAGGGAGAATAATTCTGTTAAATTCATCCACTAAAGCATTATTTTTGTAAAAGATTTAAGCTAACGATAGTTATAAACGTATTTAACTACATTATTTTAACTTTAGGTCTAATTCATTTAAAAATTTAATAATTACGATGAGCATTGAGAGTTTTCTATAGTGCAACAATCAAGATTTTTTTGTCACAGCCATTACCAAACAATTACTAATCCTTTATCATTGCAATCCAACATAGTAAATTAAAATCCTGCCTTGATGTGTTTCTCCTCGTCTTAAAAAAAAAAAAATTCGTATATTTTAATATCTATACTAATATTATAAAGAAGTAAGGTTTGTTTGTGTGTCTGTAGGGGCTAATCTCTGGAACTACCGAAACTATTCCAAAACTAATGGTGGCAAAATGATGAGGTTGACAGCAGGGCCGAAACTAGGGGGGGGGGGGCAGAGAGGGCATGTGCCCCGGGCGCCAGAACGAAGGGGCGCCAAATGAGGGATTATAGCTTTGGAAAGGATAATTTTCTTCTGATGGACTGATGGCTTCTATTATTATGAAACAGTCATTATAAATGAAGTGTTAGGTGAAGATGAAAGAGCAGTCGTAAAAAGTTAGAACTCAGATTTTCTGGTCCAATGGGGAAAAAAATGGCCATAACTTTTTTTTTTTTTTTCAAAAAAAAAATTATGGCTATTTTTTTTCCCCATTCGGACCAGAAAATCAGAGTTCTAACTTTTTACGACTGCTCTTTCATCTTCACCTAACACTTCATTTATAATGGCTGTTTCATAATAATAGAAGCCATCAGTCCATCAGAAGAAAATAACTCAGTGAAAGCGGAAACTCAGTTAGGCGGGACTCGGATAATCGGGACTTATATGTCATTTTAAAAATGATCTTTAGAATACTTTTGTTGATGTTCAGAGGGACCTCTCCTTTGGATCCGCAACTGTAGATTACCTAGTTCAGTATTACATATTTTATGATTGCATATTTTAAATTTTAAAATAAGTCGTCTATTATAAAATTAGTAAAATTCTTTTTGTAAATATACTTTGTGGAAGAGTGTGGAGGGGGGGGGGGGGGAACGCCAAAATCCATGTTTGCCCCGGGTGCAAAAAAGGCTAGTTTCGGCACTGGTTGACAGTACACGAATATCTATAAATTTCTGTCTATTCTACCGCTAAATATTAAGGTCTTTGTATTACGTTAATCCAAAAATTGCTCAAATGGACAATTTCAGTCGTGAATAAATGAAAAAGGTGTATAAATATATGTATGTTAATTTATTCTCTTTATTAAAAGAAAATTAATTAAACTGTGCAGTTAATTTTAACTGTATATTCTGACTAGGGTTCTCTGCCCCCTGCAAGCTACGATCGCCAACCCCCGTTCAGACACCGCAAAATCTAAAAACACGCTAATCTGATGGGTTTTAAAAATATTAGAGAAGATTGAATTATACTGAAAAAAGCTGTGCAGATCTCCCTGTAAACGGGTTTCCATTCAATTTCCTTTGATTGCAAAAATTTAAGGCCGAATCAGTTGCTGTTAAGACAACCAATGGTTGTTTTCGTTTTTGGTTAAAGAGGATCAGTTAAACATTTGAAAAGAAGCTTAAGTATACAGAGTCTTTATCTCACGGTATTTTAAAACAATCTCTTTAAAAATATCCCAAGTCATGTGACTATCATCAACAGTTCGAGGCGGACCACTTCGCTTTTTATACTCAAGGTGCCATTTTGGTACTTTAATGTTAGCCAGGCACAGGTGATAAGTCGCCAAATATTATTCTATCGCCATCATTTCATCTATATTATAATATGAGGGCAGTATGATAAGTACCTGGCCTCGGCCAGAGATGGTGCTACTAGAATTTATGATTTATTTCGCAAAAGTGATCTTTCACATCAAATCTAGCCATTTGCCAAGTCACTAAGTTGTTTAGTTTGTGAGTGGACGCCATTTGAATAAAACAACCTTCGTAATATTTGAAAAATGAAAAAATTTGAATATTGCGCAGTGATAAAAAACCTGTTTTTGAAAAGAAAACAATTGATGAGATTAAAGCGGAACTCAGAGAAGTTTATGGGGACTCTGCACCTTCGCTACCAACCATAAAATATTGGACAGCTGAATTCAAACGCGCCGTACAAGCATTTTTGATGAAGAACGTCCAGGTCACCCAACTGAGGTTACGACATTAGAAATGATTGAAAATATCCATGGTACTGTGATAAACGATAGGAGAGTGAAAGTGCGCGAGATTGCTGAGACTGTGGGCATCTCAATTGAATGGCTGTAAAAAATTTCAACAATAAATTTAGATATGAAAAAGCTTTCCGAAAAATGGGTGCTGCAGTTGCTCACTATTGACATTAAACACACTCGTAAGCCAATTTCAAAATAATGTTTGGCGAAGTTAAAGAGAAATCCAAATGATTTTTGGCATCGATTCATAACTGTTAACGAAACATGGATTTATCACTGCACACCAGAAACTAAAGAACAATCCAAACAGTGGGTTTTCGCGGCCAACTTGCGCAAAAAAAGGCTAAAGCGACTTTATCTGCAAACAATGTCATGGCTACAGTAATTTGGGATTCATGCGGCATATTTCTAGTCGATTACCTTGAAAAAGGTAAAACTATTAATGAAGAATATTATTCCAACTTATTGGATAGTTTCAACCATGTTGTGAAAGAAAAACATCCGCATTTGGCGAAGAAAAAAATTCTCTTTCATCAAGACAATGCATGCGTGCACACCTGTGACATCGCCATAGTAAAATTCTATGAATTAGAATACGAACTGCTTCAGTATCCACCATATTCGCCAGATTTAGCCCCTGCGAATATTTTCTATATCCAAATATGAAAAAACGGCTCGGTGGAAAAAAAATTGGCTCTAACGATAAGGTTATTGCTGAAAAAAAACGCCTATTTTGAAAGGTTGGAGAAATCGTATTTTTTAGAGGGGATAGAAAAAATAGAAAAAAGTTGGGCTAAGTGAATCTAACTAAAAGGAGATTATGTTGAAAAAGAAAGTACATTTTTGACATAAAAATGTGTTTTTCTTGTCATGGCCAGGTACTTATATAGCCCTCGTAGTTCATGTCATCAACTGCCATAAATACGGTCTGATCCCTTTGCCGTTCATATGAAAGTTCGGCAAAGATGTCATATACGTCCCATATTGGTGTGATTTTTTAACGACGCCAATTTGGGGAACGCATCAACAGCCTAAACAACATCATCCGGATTACCATATCAAGCAAAATAACGATACTTGGCGCCAGTTAAGTGCCTGTTCCGTTTATGACATTGGCGTCTGAAAAAATCGTGCCAATATGGGACCGTAAGTTTTGCATTTTGATTAAAAAATCAAAAATTTTTTTTCCAATAAAACTACATAAAATTTCCATGGTTGCAAAGAATTCTTGGTACTGTTACACTACCCAGATGCAAATCTCGCCAATAGCTTTTTTTCAACTCACCAGTTTGCATTTTTTTTTCGAGTGGTAATATATGGCGAGATGTCATATACACACAGCAGGTTCGGCGTGATTTTTTTTTTTTTTTTTTTTTTTTTTTTTTTTTTACGAAAATTTGGCGAAAACCTCGTTTTTAAATACCAGTTACATATGCATTTTTGCTATTAGTTATCCCGTCGACCAAAAATCTATCGCCAAACTATCAGATTAAATGCCAATAATGGTTGATCGTAAATGTCACATTCACTTGACTTTGAGCAAGTTACACGTGTTTACGCCATCAAGTGATTTTTATTTAGACTTTTTATTTGTATATTTATTAATGTTATACTAATTTATTTGTTCTTTCGTTATTTAAACTAAAAATTACGTCATTTTGTATAATTTGGCGAGTGTTTTGGCGATTTATATAATTTGGCGAAATTGGTGGATTGAATAACTAAGTAGTACCGTATTTAATTATTTTCTAAAAGAAATATAAAAAAAAATAATTATAGAACAAAATAATTTATATAATTTATAAAAAGAAATGAAAGTAAATAAACATTTATTACAAATAAAACACAATAGCTGGGTTATCATGTCAACCTTTTCTGAAAGATGTAAAAGAAATATATGTTCGATTAAATTTTGTGTTACCATCATTAGAAAAATGTATATAAAATTAGAAAAAAATATTTCGAAAACTAATTTGAATTTAAAAATTCTAATACCTGTTTTGAGATCTGCGGATCAATGCTGATTTTTGGTGTAAATTTCCCCGTAAAATATTCCATATTTTAGGAGAAATCGCTTGAAACATAATCAGTTGCTTTATCAGTCGAATCATATATCCATTTCATAAATTCAATTCATTAGGATTTTATATATATTGGATAGATATTTCAATGTAATTCATTTTAACTCTTCAATTTCTGAATACATAAACTACACATTTATACTTAAACTTTTTAAAAAGTTATTATATAAAAGCATGTATAAAGGTTAAACTTGCCTAAAAATATCCGTTACCTATATTTTTAATTAAAAGGTAATCGTTATTGAGCCAACTAATTTTAAAATTTCGATAAAATCCAAATATTGGCTTTATTCTATCATATAATTGTCTGCTATTAATACAATGCGCAAAGTCAATGAATAAAACGTAAAACACTTTTAAACTCATTTTCAGAACGTATTAACTTATTCTTAGTATAGAGTAAAGAAAATGTACATTCGGATTACTTTATTTTATGCATTAATAATGTTTCTTAATTAAGTTATAGAAAATTTAAATCGAGTGAATAAAATATCTTATTCTGGAAAATTAAATACATTTTGTGCCTGGGAGGAGGTTTGCGTCGTTAAATGAACCGACGGTAATATACTCCCATCCTTTTTAATTACATTAAAATTCAGGAAAAATTACTACGTTTAACGGATAAAAAGGAAGAATAATTCTGTTAAATTCATCCACTAAAGCATTATTTTTGTAAAACAATTATGCTACTAAACATGCTTACGCTAACGTTAGTTATAAATATATTTAACTACATTATTTTAACTTTAGGTCTAAGCCATTTAAAGATTTAATAATTAGGATGGGTGCTGAGAGTTCTGTATTATGCAGCAACCAGCATTTTTTGTCACAGCCATTACGAAACAACTACTATACCTTTGGACTTGCAATCCAACATAGTAAATTAAAATCATATCTAGATGTGTTACTCCTCGTTCTTATTTTTATTCGTATATATTACACGGATATATATACTAATATTATAAAGAAGTAGGGGTGACCGGGGGAATGTCGCCACCCCGCCTAGTTAAAAAACTATGGGCAGCTTGAGATAGTGTGCCTGTATGTAGTATTCTAATGTGCCTGCACTATAGCGACTAACAATAGAAACAATGCCTAGAGTGAGAGTGATTTTGCTGCACGTCGTCAGTTTGTTCTAGTGAAAAAATTAGTTTTCATCTAGTTACTTCTTATTTTGAAGCTTCAAATGAGTAGAGATAAGCATCTTTTATTGTAACATTAATTATTTAAGATAATATTACTCGTAATCTACATACATTCGCCGACATTTTGATGCTATGTGTTGAACAAGTTCGGTTCTTCTTCCGGCTTTGCTTGGGGGTTTCAGCCATATTGTCCTAACGGAGTACTGCCGCCACCAAACCGGGTGAGAAATGGCTGAATTTAATGTAGTGGAGCCGTTTCTGCAGAGATTTATATTTGTGACTTTTGCAGTTTGAGTTAAATTGTAACTGATAAATTACTTTTGCTTTCTAAATATTTTCAGTTTGTTATGTGTTTCCTAGTATCCATTTGATGTATTTAATACGTCATGATGGTGTCATTACCACAATACACTGGCAGAATTATTCCAGTATCCTGGGTAATCCCGCCACTCTGCAGAGCTTGACAGCTTTAGAAACTTTACTGTTCAAAAAAAAAAAAAAAAAAAAAAAAAAAAATAGTGGTGAAAATAATTTAAATTCCCTTAAGGTGGCGGCATTCCCCCTCGGTCTTCCATAGCGAATGTTTGTTTGTGTGTCTGTAGGAGGTAATCTTAAACTACCGAAACTATTCCAAAAGTTATGGTGGCAAAATGATGGTGACAGTTCCTGCTCCAACAAAGGCTATATTTTATGTCTGTACCTTGAAGTTTGGCATGGTTAATACATTTAAGATACAAATGTCGAATTAAGAACAGTCGAAAAAAAAAAAACATTCGAAAATTAAAACTGGTAAAAATGACAGAAAATCGTTCTAAATACTTTCTAAATTACGATTCCTATGCAATCGCTGGAGATAGGAACTTGAAATTTGGTATGGTAGATATTTAAAATATATAAATGATCGCTAAAAAACTAAATTAGTTATTAAAAAATTCGAAATTTAAAAAGATGAAATCAACGAAAGGCGTTCAAAATACTTTCTAAATTACTACTTCTATGGGATCTCAGGAAAAAAAAAAATACAGATTTAAAAAGTAATGGTGGCGAATTGATGGCGACTTCAACACAGGCTATATTTCATGTCTGTGTCACTAACAAAAAGTGTGTACCGGAGCGAAAAACGCTGAAAAATTGCAATTTTTGTATATTGAAATGTCTAGAACTTGAAATTTGGCACGATAGTTATTTATAAGGTGAAAATGATCTCTAAGAACAATTTCTAAAAAGTTCCAAATTTAAAAAGTTGAAATGAGCAAAAACGTTCTAAATTTTTTCCGAATTATTCTTTAATTGAATTGTTCAAGATAAAAACTTAAAACTTGACATGGTAGATACTCATAAGTAAATTCTACCTAAGAACATTTTCAAAAAGATTCGAAATTTAAAAATGTAAAAATAAGCAAATAGCGTTTTAAAAACTTTTTAAAGTACGATTTCTATGAAACCTCAGGAAATACCAAACCGATTCCAAAATTATTAGTGGCAAATTGATGGCGATAGTCCATGTTGCAATATAGGCTATATTTTATGTTGGTGTGGTGGTTGACTGTTAAACTAGAACATTAGAATATATGCATGATCTTTACTTTTAAGATGCAAGTGCGTGCTAAAAACGTTTCTAAAATACTGAAAACTTCAAATGAAAACTGAAATAACCGTTAAAGCTGCGAAATACATTCTAAATTATCATTTGTTTAGAATTAGTTTTAGTTCTTCTTATTAATTTAAGTCTCATTTTCGCCTAATGCAGTGTAATAATGAAGTTTAGTCAGACTATGACTTAATGGCTTCGTTAGAAATTTTTGAATTATCATCGCAGTATAATTTATTCTAATAAAAATTAGACGTGCAAATCTCACTTTTAATATTTCAACTCTTACAAGAGCAAAACAGCGGTTTTTGCTTGTATTTAATATAATCATCGTAATTTACTGATTGATACTCTAATTTTCCTATATTTGGACCACTCTTGTAGAGACTAGTGTTGAAATCGTTGATGTAATTATTTTATTAACATTGTTGTAAGTGTAATGAATGTTTAATTATTATAACAACATTCTTGTAAGCATTATAGCAATTGTATAGTTATTTTTATAACATCGTTGTAAGCGTTCTTGTAACAATTATCGTAACCATTGATGATATTTTTGTAACATAGATAATAAATTTTGCTATTACACAAGGAAAATAGTTTTGCCAAAACTATCGCTAAATTTTCTAAAAGTGGGAGCAGTATTTACACAAGAAAGCAATTCACTAAAATTATCTGTTGCTATTAGAATGCTTAAAACTATAGATAACTCTGAATAAATCAATTCTAGATATTGGTGATATCGAAATGTTGTTGGATTAACATGTTTCGTTATCAAGAGTATAAGATTTTCAAGTTTTAGCATTCAATATATTTTTTTTCTTCTTATAATACATTTAACAGTATTTAAAAAATCTCGCATATTACATTGTCAAAAATAAGAACTTCAAAGAAAATATTGCGTATCTTATTTTAAAGTAATCATAATTGATTAAAATTACATTTGAGGATTAAACTAAGTTTTGTCTTAATAAATTGGCTAAAATTCTACATTCGGGTGCATTTGGTGATTCTTTTTTGTCGCCAAATTTAACATTTTGACAAAAAAATTACATTTAACGTTATTTTTTTAATTTTCGGCCAATCAATCCTATATTACGCGTCATTTTTTAAACAAACAAAATATCAGAAGCATCGAAAATTTAACAGAAATTGAAACAAAAACTAATCAACAAATTTAAAAGGGAACAAAACACTACTGCCAAAACATCCATGTAGCCCCAAGCTCCAAAGAAAAATATTAATTAGATGATTCACCATCCCCCAACACTTGTTATCTAGGGCCACCGTTGCTGTCTGATTAAGGCACCACACCGCTAATCGCTTGACAGCATAGGTCGGCTGCTGGTCCAACTCCCGCTGGCTCCATTGCACACTCTATTTGAAGCTCCCGGATGTAATTCTATGGTGTTGTAAATTTCCTTGTGTTATCTCGTCCTTGTATATTGACGATGACTTATAAGCGGGTCCATGATGTCGAGCACACAAGTCAGATGTATGTGTTCAATAAATAAACTTGTTATCTAAATTTTCATTTTTGGAGTCTCAACGTCATCCCAATTTCTTGGACTTATTATTGACCAACATTTGTCGAGCACACTTAGGACAGAACACAACCCCTTTTTTTTTACCAGGAATCAAACCAACATCATTTAAAAAACATATGGACTTATCAGATTCCAAGCCATCCACGAAAAAAGTCTAAAATGAAACAACGGATGCATTTGTAAACTTAAATTCAGATTAGGGTTAAATTTATTGTTTGAAGTTCAAGTGGCCGGGAACAGGTCGATTCAAATTAATCGTAGAAACTACAATAACGTAATATTCCTTTAGTTTTACTTAAAACAAATATTCAAAACAGATTAAATTAGTGATCAAAATGAAAGTCACGTGGCTCATTTTGCGTTACTTCGAAATAAAGGTGATGATACGAAAACCCCCAATTATCATAATGAAATAAAAATTGCCTATGCCTGACACTGAAAACAAAAAAATGAAAAATGCTCCCGAATACGGAATTTCTCCCATATATATATACAAAATAAAACAATAAGATATGCAATATTTAAAATAACATTTTTTGTATATTAGAGAGAACGCTTTTTGTTAATTTTATTATGGGTAAAAAGCTTCTTGCATAAAAGTATTTGAGTAAAAAGTATCGCTCTTAGTATGAATATATTCTTGTGCGTGTTAAAAATGATAATATATATATTTTTTAATATTGAAAATACTACCAATCAGTGTTTTTTTTTTTTTTTTTTTTTTTTTTTTTTTGCTGCTTGCATGGTAAAAATGTTGTTTCTTGCTGTTTTCGTATTAAAAATACCTCTGTTTCCAATAAAATGTTTTACGTTAAAATTACTCCCTTTCAATATATTTTTGTTTTAAATGTACCCATTTTCCTACTTTTTTTTTGTTTTGTTATTTGAACAACTTCTTTCGTAATAATTTTTTACATCTAAAAAAATGCCGGTCATGCAGAGTTTTTCGTGGATGTGTAAAAATACCGCTCCTGTAATTTTTTTTCGTTATCATAACATGGATTCCGAAATAGTTTCATTTTTTGTTCTATCCAAATTTCAGCTCCCCACCCCCAAATATTTTTGTTATTCTACATAAATAACTTTTTAGAACCTAAATCTTTACTTTCAAAATTTATTTATAAACAATTTAGTTCATGGTTGTGTGATGGCTCCTTATATATTTCATCTGATACCTAAGTAATGAGGAAAAATAAATTATTTTTTTCGTTACGCATCATAAATCTTCCCCCTGATGTCCAAATTTGAGCTAGCACTTCTATATACTGGATACGTATTCTACAAGGCGATTCAAAAAAACGTTGACAAAATGACATGGCAAATCAGGCATACAACAAGGATAAAAATCACATAGGAACATAGAGTCGAAAACCACTTATTGAGTCACAAATACAGGATGCTTTATCATAACTGAACACGGGTCGACGGTCATAATTTCGAGAAAAATTAAAACATTGCAATGGAAATGCAACGATATGGAGTTTGTTTGTGTGAAATGTGATAACATCACGAAAAGTTCTGGAAAAACACGTTGATCAAGCAATCAATGATCCCGTATGAGCTGATCATCACAGTCCAAATTGTGGGGCTTTCAAGTGCATACTGCTGACGCGTATAATGCAAACTTCTACCACTTTTGTTTGGTGTTATCACATTTACAACAAAAATGAGAATGTCTGTTAAATGTTTAATTATAATATACTTCAGTTTTCTGAAAGTTATGAACATCAACTCGAATTGAGTTACAATGAAACATCTGTATTTGTGACTCAGTAATTGATTGCCGACCGTATGTTCCTATGTGAATTTTTATCCTTGTTGTATACTTGATTTGCCATGTTATTTTGTCAACTCTTTTTTAAAATCACCCTGTATATACAACATACACAATGTATGACAAAGTTTTCTTTTCTGAAAAGTTCCTCCGTATTTTTGTTCTTTCAACTTTAATTCTTAACTACTGTTAACCGACCCGCTGTTTATTTTTTTTTTTTCAATTTTCACAGTTTATCTCAAGATATTCACTTTAACGAAAGATAATAGTGGAATATTTTGTAACTTAGTACTATCGCTTGAGATTTCTGAACAGGTGAATTTCTATATTATAAAGGACAGATGTGTCCGTGCGTAACGCTGGCGTCATCTTTACTTTGGAAAGAGTAGACGATTAAATATCGCTTTAACTGCAACTTTTTAAACAGCGAACCTTTTCAATTTTTACACAGTCGATTAGGAAAAAAAATTGTCTTTCAAATGCAATTTGCTTGAAAAATGTATGGCAATTTATTAATTTTTTATGGTTTAAAATACTTAATACACAATAACATCTTCAGAAATATGAGTTCTATGCTTGCACAAATGCAGGCGAACGTTGAAGAGGACCCAAATAGTCATTTAATACAGTGACAAATCATTTTCAGAATTTTCTGTTACCTCTAATATGCGATCGATAATATTTTATTATTAAATTTATTATTATCCCCCCCCCCCCCAAATTGTTCTCGGGATTAAATCTTCACCGAGAATTATGAAATCAAACATGTTCTTTACATACCAGAAGTTCAAGGACAATTTGCCGATAATTTTGGTAGATATTCGACAAATCGTGTACAATCAAAACCTACAGTCCATGTTTCTTAAGTTTTAGAGGCCAGTGTATGTTCACAAATTAAATTGCAGCAATTGTCACTTGTTAAATATTGGTCTAATATTTAAAACGAAATGTAAAAGTTTGTTTCAAAAAGAATTTTATAAAAGAGATACAGAAACACCATCAAAAACTTAATGGATAGGACGTTAAAGTCGCATAATAATCTGATCTGCATTATATTGAGATGCTATTTGTTACGGATCATCAGTAATGGTTACTGATTTAATAATTTGTTGCTGTATTATACTGAATGATTATTGTAAATTAACAAAAACTACGGGTATTAATACTGAATAAATTCTAACTAAAAAATGTTTTAAAAACAAGCTTTTATTATAATGTTTTAAAAAGGTGAAAAAGGTTAAAAGAGCATTGATTGAAGCAAATACTTTTTTTTAAAATAAAATTGCTTGTAGATTTTTTATTGTTAAAAAAAAATGGGAATACAATTTTTATTCCAGCTCTCTTGCAAGAAAAAAACATGTTAGAAATTGTAAGTTAACTGTGGCAAATGAGGCTCGTTTATACTAGAAATAGTTTTATAAATATTCAGATCTTGATGCAATAGATGTTGCACTCTTATGCAAAAAAGCATGAACACAAAATTTATTAAGATTATTTATATTAAATTAATACGGAAATAATAGGACTCCATCTTAAATAGGATGTAATCACCATGGCAACCCAGAATCATTACCAGTCAGGGAATATCATTGAATTGCGTACGATAGGATTTAATAAAATGAAAGAAACTTTTATTAATATCTTTTAAGTTTTTATTCAATTTTCATAAAATTTGAACTGACTCGACAAAATTCGGCAACGATTTTATATATTGAATTTCAAAGCCTTCGGTTGGGTATTTTGTGAACAGTTATAGCTGACAGACAGACAGACCTACCAGACAACTACTATAGGTGCTATGTATTTAGATAATTACGAACGCACATAAAAAATCGATCGTCTTCCTCGTGATGGTCGAATCCACATCCATTCGCACACTGCGCGGAATTGAAAGATGGCGCATGTACCAACCTGCGCATGCCCAGTTTAATGAAGAACATTAACTTATTTCTGAAGCAATCAATGACATTTACGTACCCTTAAGCGTCGTTTACACGGAGCGAGTTTACTAGCTACAAGTCGGCGAATTCACCAGCTGCTAGTAAACTCGCCCCGTGTAAACACGTTCGCTAGCGAACTATCTGGCAGCTCAGCGAGTGGGAAAAAAGTTGAAAGCTCGGCTACTTTTCTCGCTACTCGCTGGCGTGTTAACTACCTGGCTAGTAAACTAGCTGTGTGTAAACGGTGTTGCTAGTGAAATCGCTGCGAGTATTCAGTGGTTTCGTGGTTCTGCATATGTAAACAATGTCGACTGGAGTAGTTCGTGCCGGCGTGAATGAAACAAAATAGATTTTTTCGAACAAAATTAACAAATAGGATACCAATAAATACAATATTTTTGAGAATTATTCACTGTTTGAAATAACTACCATAATTATCACAAGGTGAATGTTATAATTATTTTAGATAGATATTTTAAAATACTAATGTCGGGGAATTGCAGTTATCAAATTATTGAGACTGTACAGGGTATTTAAAGGGCAATAATTCGAAAAAAAATTCTGAAAAAAAAGTTTTGTATCAGTGCATAGATTCGTATACTTTCCACTATTTTTCACAGTTAATATTCCAATAAGTGCAATTTAAAAATTAAATGTGATTAATTAGATTTTCAGTTAAAAGATTTTATGCCCTATTAAACATCATTGAAATTGCATTTTTACTTTCTTCTATCTTTACAAGAAGAAAGCATTGGATTTGTAAAAATTTTCGACTTTCGGTTTTCGACGGATTTACACGTTTTAGAGGTCAGGGATTCCGAAAAACATGTTTTTACAAAACGTCTGTATGTGACACAAATTTTGTGGGCGCTCTATCTCAAGAACTAATGCACGGAATTTAATAGAAATTTATATTAAAGTAGTCCCTAATATAAATTGGTGCTGATTAGTTTTTGGTGTAAATCGCCCAACAGGTGGCGTTGCTATGCTGCATTTTTCAGAATTTCCCCTACAGCTCTATCTCAAGAAGTAATGCACGAATTTTCATCAAACTTCAAATTCAGATATGAAATGGTGCTAAATTGATGTAATTTCTTGTACTATTTAAATGATTTAATTGACATGATTTATATAGAAGAAAGTTTTGTGATGGCCACAACAAACTAGTTAACAGTGATTTCATGGGGTGTCCATTACTGAAAATAGACAAATGAAGCGTTACAATAATGGACACGGGTCTTAAAACCTTAAAAATTAATGAAATTTTATAAATGAGCATTAGAATATAAAATTCAAATTTTCATCTTTTAATTTTGTATGGCAGTAATCTGTGTGTTTTATGTTCCATAACACAGTGTACTCTTGGTATACACTTAAAAAATCAGCAATATCATTTGCGTTCCACTTCATTTTTCCACGAACACACACACAAAAGAAAAAAGCAGGAAAACTCTGCACTTAATATAAAAACAAACACTGTTTACAGAAAAAAACATAAAAGAAAGCTTTAGAACGCAGCAAGTGATGCAATAGCGAGTTGGCTACTGAGCGAGTAAACAAGTTCATGTGTAAACGACCACTATCTCGCTAGCTGACTCGCTCGCTTCTTTTCTCGCCAGCTTGTAGCTAGTAAACTAGCTCCGTGTAAACGAGCCTTTATTGTGCAATTGTTATTGCCCGCTGGTTTTGTAATGGAGTCAAATTTCATTTTTATTATTATTATTATTATTATTAGGGTGCTCTGCCCCTTACGAGCTACGCTCGCCAACCCCCGTTCAGTCACCGCAAACTCTAAAAGCACGCTAATTTGATCGTCTTTAAAAAAAATTTCGGAAGAATGAATTATAATTTAAAAAACAGTGATCTCCCAGTTAACGAGTTGTTTTCGTTTTTGATTAATTCAGATCAGTGAAACACGTGAAAATAAGCTAATATAAAATGAATAAAGTAAAGAGAGTCTTTGTCTCCCGGTATTTAACAAAGCTATAAAGTTTTTTTTAAATAAGACATTTTAAATGCACCGTTCTAAATCTGACGTAATTTTCACCAGTTTTTTTTTCTGTTTTTAATATTCAAGTGAAAATACAGAAAGGGAATATTATTTGCGCTGTCTTAGAATGCTCAACAATAATTTAATAACATTATCTCAAAATATGAAATAAATGACTCGCGCAAATATATTTTTAAATTTAAAATGTTTGGCAATATTATGGTTTGGCAATTTTAAATATGACGTATTATCCTCCATTTGCGACTTTTAACATATTTTAACATTTGCATATTAATGTATTATTTTACAGTTTTCTTTCTCTTTTTAAATTCACGTGTAAATATAGTTTTTATGACATAATTATCAATATTTTCCTACTTTTAATGCACAATCATTTAATTCTCATTTGAAAGTTTTTTTCTGTTTAAAATAGCCACGTGTAAATAATTTTTTAATCTGAAGGAAATATTTGCGCTGATTTTAAATTTGACAACAATTTAAAATACCTTTTTCTAAAAGTTGTAAAAAAATCTCTCGAAATGCTGAAAATTGGAATTTAAAATAGCAACAAAAGCTCAAATTAAAAAAATAAATGCAATCTGCACTCCGGGAACTTCTAATGTATAAAATGATATAAAAATTATTAAATATTTATGTATAGTTTTTACTCCTATAAAACTTTAACGGAACAATTTTGACCAACATTAAATATCTCTTAAAATAATTCTTCGATTTCAAAACTGTCTGCATCAGCGTGTTTATCAAATATTTTTCTATAATAGCACCGATTTTCATATTTTTTTTATGCAATATGTTTCTTAAACCTCCGGTCACAAAAAATTCAAAACAGGCGGCGGTGAAGTTTTTTTTTTTTTTTTTTTTTTTTTTTTTTTTTTTTTTTTTTTTTTTTTTTAGAATACAGAGATTATTTACAGAATATTGTATTGTTTCAGGAAATACCTCACACTACAAAAAAATCAGTGGTAAAAAATCAAATGGTAGTACAGGAAGTGTCTTAAAATTTGAGCCGAACACGCAATTTAAATAAAAGCTTGTAAAAAAATCCAGATGTTGGCAACTTTTAGATTTTACAGTTATGATTACTAAATATCCATAGGAAATTGCATCTGTGCTTAACTATGCGTGCTGCACGTCTCATTATCAATAAATGTTATGTTACAAATTATGCCAATGCGTTCTCTGTGTAACAATCTGGTTAGGTTATGTTCAGAATGTTAAAACATTACAATTGTTTTCGAAATATGACCTACATTTATTACTTTACTGAATTAAAATAATTATTTTAAATGTTTGAAATAGAGCTGAATTTTTTAGTACAGCAAGTTTCCAATTTTTCGACATGAATTGCATTTTTTCTAATTAACTATATAAGGAAGACAATAAAATATCATTTATGCAACTGAGTTTTGCTGTTAAGAAAGTATAATAAAATAAGATTTATTTTCCATCATCAATGACGTAATATACACATGCGCAATCATTCCCCTTATTGGAACCATGCAAACGTTTATTGCAATATCAAATTTCAACACAAATAACTTAATACAAGCGTAATAGCAGGGTTACCATTAGAGAAAAATTTACCGACTTTGGCGACTTATTCCCTATTTCTTTTAAACGATAAAACTGTCCGTGATGACAAAACATCTTAACCAAATTTTCAGTATGAACTGTACTTTTTTAAAAATATATATTTAAATATATATTCTGCTTACATAAACTGGAAATAGAATATCCATAAAAACTAAAATTAAACAAAATATATTTTTCATTTCCCTTAAATTTTACCGTGCTATGAAAATTTATTCTGTTTAAAAAAATAAAAATACTCTAATGCCAATATTTCATTCTTTGAGATATAAAACTAAATAAAATTTCATATTTAGTAGAAAGAAACCTTGCATTAAATGTAACAATTAAGTATCAGTGAAAAATATTTACGCCTATAAATAATTGTTTGTTCAGATATGAAAATGAACAGTTGAAAGATAAGTTCTCTCGATTATTTTTCTAACAGCTATCTTAAACAAGATTTATAAACATATTAAAATTCACAATATTTTTCTATACCAGAATAAAATTAATAATGTGAAGGAACAAGGACCGATAGGAAACTACTTAGTAAAATTCCATGACTAAATAGTTTAGCAAAGTTTACGTAAACTGAATTATATTTGATGGTACACATGCTACTGATATAATATCCGCAAGTTGCATTCCTTCCTTTAATTTATACCCTCTTGCATATTAAAGCATGGGGCTAACAAAAGATAATACCAAAAATATAAAGAAAAAGCTATAGTGAGTTTTACATACAAAAAAAGAAAACAAATGTAAAAAATATATCTTATACAGAACCGGTAACATTTAACTTACCTTTCATTGTCATTTGTATCTTCAATAACTTTTATTGGCATTTCTTCCAGTAGAAATAACTACAACGTCTTTGATAAGAGTAAAACCACAAATGATTGATATTTAAACAACTAAAAGTAATTCAAATCAACAAAGCAGCACTAATTACAGATGTATAGTTACCACTACTAGAAAAAACTTTTTTTAATATTTACTAAGAATGGTAATATTACAGTTTATTATGTATAACAATACAAGAAAACCAATATGAAAACAAAGCTTTCTGTTCAAGGACACATCAAAGAAATGGAGGATATTCCAAATCTGGGTTCGAGGCTGAAAAAGTCACGTGATACCGGTAATGGAGGATATTCCAAATATGGGTTCGAGGCTGAAAAAAGTCACGTGATACCGGTAATTTGCCCAAGGAACTGCTATCTGATAAGAAGGGAAGATACTACTACTTTGCCTCATGAACGGTTTCATTGGCTAGCGGGAATTTACAGTACACGTCTACGGAGCCTTCCCTTCTTTACGCTTGAAGTTTTTACCTTGACCACATGATCAAAATGTAGATGGAATATCCTCCATTTACCCAAAGAAATTCTAACTGATAAGAAGGGAGGCTATTACTGCTTTCCGCAAGAACTGTTTTACTGGCTGGCGGGGATTTGCATTACTTCTACGGAGCCTTTCCTTCTTTACACTAGAAGTTTTTTGATCACCTTGATCACGTGATCATAACGTAGATGGAATATCCTTCATTAATTATTTCATAGCGGACAGCATTTTTTTTTCTTTTCGATATCGAAGCGATGAAATAGGTATCGATATTTTTACGTAGTTATTGCGGCGTCTAGAATGCCTAGTGTGGAAATATGCTATTCAAACAGTGCTAAAAATTTGTATCCCTTAAAGTGCAACGATACTGCTAAAATCCTAAGTGTCGATCGGTGCGACATCTGTGAGATTTTCGTATTACATTGAATAGACTAGCAATATCTTGCAGTTGTAGAAAATATCCTGCAGATGTCGGTGCGATCTACATATTTCAGCAGCATCGTTGCACGTTTAAGGGATACAATATTTTAGCGCTCTTTTAAGTAATACAGGGATAGCCGTTTTCCACACTATACATTCTAGGCGCTGTATTCTAAATAACATTGGTGACATTCTTGACAGAAAATTTGATTTGTTGAGAGTATTTTGGACAAATACGAATCAGAAAGGGTATTGGAGAGATTGTCATTTTCACCAAGCTAATATTTCTTAACTTGTTTCACCGTATCTTTATAGGAGAGTGGCGACATATTCACAACGTACAGCCGCGATGATCCACATACAAGGCCAGTTCGTGACTTTTAAAACGTCACAAGGTGTGGTTCATTTTTACACGTCGATTGGCACAGAACGCCGCTTTATACCAACAACCGTGTAATGATGATCCACTCCATGTGACAATTTAAAGTCATGAACTGGACTTTATTGGACTTTATGTCATTGGTCGCTAGTGAGGATACATACGGGGTATAATACTTGGTTGGTTGAGACAGTTCTCGACAAAAGTGAATAACCAAGCATCTTGGCGAACCTTCCATTATCGCCTTGCTAATGTTGTAACTTGTATCCCTTACATAATTGAAATAGTTCAGGAGAGTACACTGTTAAAAATATCGTGAAAAATTACCTCTGTTTTTAAAGGCTATCTATTTTCTGACCAATGACAACACTGGATAAACGCATATGGAGTGTTCTCATTGGTCAGAAAATAGATAGCCTTTAAACACAGAGGTAATTTTTCACGATATTTTTAACAGTGTATCGTAAAATTCAGAAAGAGAAAATTACTAGGTTTTTGATAGTTTTCGAAAACGCGTGTGTCTAAGCATAGTCTGAGCATCATATTTCGCAAATCTCATAAAGAGGTACTCTGTTCTGAGCTCATTCTGGGAATGCGCCCTACGTATATCTCGCCACTCTCATATAATGTCACTCTAGTCGATCTCGAGTCTAACGAGAAAGACAGAAGCCGGGATCCAAATAGATTTTTCGCTGTTAGCAAGACGAGATTGACCAATAAGAAGCCTGCATTTTTGCGAACTTTAAAAAATACAGACTCTGATTGGTCAATGTCATTTCGCTAACAGCGAAAAACCTATCTGGATACCTTTTTTACATCTCATGAGTCACATAATGTTCGTATATAGGAATGCAGGTGCACGAAAAGATCATCACATGACTCCAACGCGAAAGGCAGTGCAACAGCCTGTCTATTTCGATATTGAAAAATAATTCTCTATCACAGGTAAACACATTTAAGAAAATATTGCAAATCAGCTATATAAATTGCCTTAATTTGGTCAAAATCTTCCAAATTTGCATTATTGCCTTTACGGATGTTGTTAGTGGCCGACAAAGACTTTTAAAAGACACATAGACCGGCAAACTGTCGGTTTAACTGAGGATTTTTGATCACAGCTGTTGTAGGGTAGTATATATGTTTTATATTTAATTTACCTAAGGAAATACTTTTATCAGCGTATTTTTTCATTGCGGATCATTAAGTATAAGTCTACCCTATTTCATTTAGGCCTTTAAAAAAAAAAAAATACCTTATTATTCATTAGTTTTTTTGTTTTTTTCGTATAGCAAGTAAGTATTTCAATAAACAACCCCCCAAGGATAAAAATATAGTGTTACTTTCGTTAATATGCACTTTTTTAATTACCTTTTTGCATAAAAATTAGTTTAAAAAACGTAGATTTCTTTTCAAGTAATTTAAAATTTTGTAAATTACTATATTATGTTACAGTTGCTACCTTTAATCTAAACTTCTCTACCAGTTACTTTTGTAAGTCAAACTAAAAAAAAAAAAAAGGTGGAATTATAATCTTTAGCAATCTGTTTCCGTATAAATATCGCCTTTATTTAGGTATGTTAAGGCATGGTTATTAAGGCAAAGGTGAGGCAAGGTTATTAAGGCATGTTAAAATTAGATACTCTTTTTCAAACATACCATCCATAAAATTATTAATAAATCGCCTTATTTAAGTTTATTTCTGAAAATTCATTATTTTGACGCATATTTAGGTATAAAAAATAGCTTCATGTAAACAAATATGCCATAAACTTCATATATATTGATAAAAATTATTTTTAAGCTAATTCTAGCTATAGCACTTAATGGTAAATAACCACAGTTGACGTAAAAACCTCGCGGTTCAAGTGTTTCAATTTACTTCAGATGGCTGCCATGATTTCGCATGCTTTTGAATGGGAATTGCCGGTCTATGTATCTTAAAAGTCTTTGGTGGCCGAGATCCAGATAGATTTTTCGCTGTTTATCGAAACGAGATTGACCAATCAGTAGCTTGCATTTTTGGAAACAGGGAAAAGTTCGCAAAAATGCAGGCTTCTGATTGGTCAATCCCGTTTCGCTAAACAGCGAAAAGCCTATCTGGTCTCCAATCAATGTGTTCTATTTTAAACGAACGATGCATCTTTCAGATTACCAGATTTGTTCCGATTATTAATGATGTTTTTAAACGAGCCGTTAATTCCCAAATTGGCTCATCCGATCTCAGTAATCTGATCCTTTGTTAATATTAATATTTTGGATTACTTTACTGTGATTTTGATCAAATTTTACAAAATAAATCAATTTAAGTCATTATAATTGCATTCTATTTTACATTACACTACTTAATAAGAAAATAAATATAATTATCTACTATATAAATATCAGTTTTAGCCAATCAGATTGCTGGGCTCGGTTGAGCCAATTTGGGAATTAACGGCTCGTTGTTTTTAATGCTTTACTTATTTCGATGGTGCCTCCGTGGCCGAGTGGTTAAAGCACCACGCCGCTAGTCGTTTGAGAGCGTAGGAGGCTTGTCGAATTCGACTTCCGCTGGCTCCGTTGCACACTTTTTGTGGAGCCTCCGCCTGTTTCTCTCTGGTGTTGTGAATTTCCTTGTGCTATCTCGTCCTTGTATGTTGATGAATTTGTGATGTAAAAATTATGTAATTATTTATGTGTATAAAATAAAGGATTATTCGAGGCCATTGTAGCTGTACTTCCCAAAACAATTTCCACTTCGGTGGTCTTCAAAGTTCAAAGTACTTATTTGGAAATTAAAATTAATTTTATAGAGTTCTAGGCAATTTGATTACATTTAAAATACTCTTGTTAAAATAATCTTAACTTTATTTGAATTACATAATGTTGCAACGAACTCGAAGCAGGTAATAGGTAAATGCCAGATCAACCAGGGTTGCCAGTTTGGCCTCCATTTTTATTTCGAAATTACGAATTCATAACAGAAATTCCTAAAGAAGAATTTTTACAATGAGTAATCACGAAATGTCTGTCATTAAATAAATCGGAAAATACAGTCCGTATTTTCTGACATGAACTCGGAATTTCTGAATAAAAATGGAGGCCAAACTGGCAACCCATAGATAGATTGGCTGACCTCTAATATAGGATGGTGCACTTACTCGGCGGTCTGCGTCGTCTGCTAAAACTGTATTGAATCATTTTGATCGTGACCAATAGGAGACTAGGTCAACGGTAGAAGTCATTGTTTTGACACAGTTTTTCTTCAAGCGAAATCAACTGAGCAAAGATTTATGTAAAAATTATATTCATACGCGAACCGCGTACTTCAGTATTAATGTATAGGAATTTAGCTCATCGTGTTTTATTAGAGATGAGTGGCTAGAATTCTATTGAAATAAAAATCTATCTATTAAATTTATCGCTATGAAATGTTGAAGGAATAGTTAATTAGTTAAATATCCTCCTGAGACCCAAGCAAAATGTAATGCATAATTTTTTTTAAATATGAGTTTTTTTCAACAAATAGACATCAAAAATGACCTTTTTAAAGATATTAATAAATTTCTATTTTTTAGTTTTGTTTTACAGCACATCCATCTAAATGGACGTTTAGGCCATAACTCGCTTTAAAGTAATTAGAAAAATGCGAGAAGTATGGGAAAGAATAGAATTTATTATAAAGAACATAAGGCAAGTATTAACATCTGATTTAAAATTGCAAAATAAAAATAGTTTAAACAAATTAAAATAACATAAAAACGAAAATTACCAGCTTAACGTAGAATTCCAACTTGACTCATTTATTACGCCATTTTGTAAACAAAGTAGTTACCGTTGCCAAAATCCAAAAGTTGAATGTTGATTTTTGATTCATACATTACCAAAACCAATTGGTGTTAGATTGCTACAATGAAATTTAACGCAATATAAGAAGAAAGCAAAACATCCATTTAAATGGATGCCAGGTCTCAAGAGGATATGCTTTAGTTAAATGTAAACGCTATAACGACGAATCCTTATATAAAAGTTAAAATAAATCTGTGTATAGCTGCACCTACGAATGATTCATTTATTATTTTAGTAATTTTGAACGTAAATGAAGTTACTGAAATATTTAATGCAACAAGAATTTTTGGTTTTATTTTTATTTATTTTTAATTTTTTTTAACTTTCATTAATATTACTTGCTTAATAGATTACTCTTTTTTTTTAAGATTAATAAATGGTATTCACTTTTATAATCGTATTCTTTTATAATGTCATATATTAATCATAATTTTCATTTGTTCTACCAATTCATTTATAGACATTAAAACACACTAAGGTATCGCAGTTTAACACACATCAAAAAAATAGTGAACATGTCAATAGTTTGAAACGCATACAGTGGCGGTCAAAACTTTCCGGCCAACATAAAATTTTCGGTTAATTTGTAAGTATAGCCATATGAAGAGGAATATCAAAGTGATACTTATGCACTTTATTGACATAATACTTAGGAACATATTTATGAAATAAAAAATAAATATGAATAAATTTAATTGACAAAATTAATTGCAAAAGAAAACGCATGTTCTCAAAAGTTTCCGGCCATGTTGGAAAGCTATTATTGAAAGTTAATTGGAAAAGATAGTGGGTGATGCAAGATGGACCAGCCCAGACGGCATCAAAAGCTGACATTCACCAAAAAAAAAAAATCATGCCGTCAGTTTGCTGGGATTATAAAGGTATTCTGCACTGTGAATTTTTACCAAGAAACCAAAATATTAATTCAAACTTGTACGTTCAACAACTCGCCAAAACTGAGCGATGTAGTTCAAGAAGAGCAGCCAGCATTAGCAAATCGTAAAACAATGCTATCGGCATCGTGTAGGGATGACATGTACGGAAAAAAGCGTGCAACAAGACCTTCGTCTGACTTTAGCCTAAGGGTGTTGTTTTCAAGCATGATAATGCAAAGTTCTCACATCTTTGGTCACTCGCCAAAAATTATTGGAATAAGGTTGGGATGTGTTGTCTCATCCACCATATAACATTACTTTGCGCCTTCAGATTACCATTTATTTCATTCCACAGAGAATTCCTTAAATGGTAAAGCTTTTGTTGATGCTGATGATGTAAATTCACATTTAATTCATTTTTTTTTTTTTTGTTGCCAAAAATCTGAAGTTACATGAGCATGGAATTATGACACTGCCTGAAAGATAGCAAAAGTTAATCTACAAAAATTGACAATACCTAATTGAATAAAGTTATATTTTTAAGCAAAAAGTTTGAATTTTCTTTCTTATTTAAAATACGCAATCACTTAGTTGCCAACCCAACACTGTTATTTTTCAAGATTTCAAAGAGATTAAAATAACAGTTTCAATAATTTTAAATTTACATATTTTTAATTGAATTACTTTTCTCCAAATTTATTTCATTAAAATTATTGATTTGATTATATTTAAAATTCAATTTTATCATATAAATATTAATTACAAATTTTTATAAGATATCCTTTGATATTTTCATATCTTGACTCTATATAAAATTTACTGTGCATTTACATTTCATCTAAAAATGCACCGAAACATATTTAGTGCCAAAAAATACACTGATGAATTTTAAAGATTAAACGTTTTGAATCATTGAAAACAGCTTATCACTTTGCCCCAAAATATTAAGAGAATGAAAATTTTAAACTGCGTTACATCGTTTAAATATCCATCTTGAGAATGCCATTAATGATAATTATTCAAAAATCCCTTCGGATATTTCTCCTTCTATTCAACTAACTTTTAGATCAAATACTTTTTTATGTTACAAAAATATATTTGATAAGCAATTTATTTTAATTTCTTGTATAGAGATTATTAATAAATCAATTACATTTTTTCCCAAATTTCATTTTAAATTATGCTTAATTAGATGACATATTTTTATTGTGTATAGATGTAATCCAAATTAGCTGTCTTAATGTATTTTTTTTATTATGTTAGTGTTTCAGTATGTGTTGTGTATCATGCACAAATTAAAAGAAAATACTAAATATTACTTCATTGCATTTAATAGTCTCTTTAATGTAGTTAAAAGAAGTTTTATATGCAATATAGGATTCAAAGATAAAAGTTGATTTTCTAATTCATAAGAATTGAAAAAGTATATGTAAGTATTTTATAAAAAAAGCTTAAAAAACTGATGCTATGGGCTGGAATCAGCATAGGTGGAAGTACGGGCGTGCATATCATTCGGAATTGCACTTTGACGGTCCGAAGTTATACGTACGATATCCTGAGACCTCATGTCGTTTTTATGTTGCAGCAGTTGGTGATTTCTTTTTTTTTTTGCATGCATGATAATGCCAAACTACATACAGCTCGTTTTGTGGTGAACATTCCTAAATTTGAAAAAAATACAGAATAAGGAATAGCGAACATGCTATTTTCAGCTGAATCCGATCGATCATGTGTGGGAGACACTCGGACGACGCATTGCAGCGAGCTGAGGCCTTCTTTTGTTGTCCGTGACTTGAAGATAACAATTCTTGAAAAGTGAAACAGTACTCCCCGAAAACTTATCGATAATATCCTCGAATCCATGGAATACATGTATGCGACAGTTTTATCAATTCGAAGGGACCACACGCCATATTAAATACATTGTATCATTCCTAAACAATACTTTTTTTGTCATTTACGTGTAACCAAATTATCTCGTAATTTTTTTGCGTCTTTTTTTTTCTGTATTGCGCATTGATGCACATGTTACTCTGAATTTCATGCTCCTGCATCGCTGTCTCGCAGTGTTCTCTTCCCTTTGTTACTTGGTCCCTTAATTGTTTTGAGTAGTGTATTTTTTTTTTTATATAACTAAAGAAATAATATAATTATATTAAAAAGTAATTATCCTGTAAATAAATTTGTACTTGCTTACATTTGTACTTTTGCACTTCAAAAAAAAAAGTTAGAATTCAAAGTTTTTGAAATCCATGAGAAATAAAAATTAATGCAACGTATTTTATGCATAGTAAACCAGACAGCGGCTGTACAAGCCATTACGTCATCGAGTTCATGGTTGAAATTCCAGTATTCCATAGAAATCGAGTAGCATATTAAAATGAAACTAGTCTGCCAAGTCATATCTTGGTGGAAACCATCTGCAAATCAAATTCTGGTGATTAATTGGTAGGTTGCAGTGAGTTTACTAATGAAATTCGTGCATCCTTTAAACCTCTTTCCGTCCTAATGAGCTCTCTAATGCAGGAATTTCATTGACAAACTCAATGGGAATTTTTAACACTATTTCTATCTGTGTCAAATGAAACCTTAAAAGATTACGATTCATTGTTTTTCATTTGCAATTTTTAGACTGAAACAATTACAAATATTTTTTAATATATTGAAGACTTTTTGTATGGTTATTACATTAAAAAATTACGAGCAAAATAAACATAAATCAAAAATTTAAAAAAGTGTCGTTTCACAAATGTAGAAATAGCCCAATAGAATTGCCAGTAGAATAGTAGAATCAGTAAAATTGCCTCTGCGTGTGGTTTCCACCTAGGTATGACTTAGCAGAATAGTCCTATTTTAATATTCTAATCGAGTTCAAACTAATACTGTAATTTAAGTCGTGAACTCGATGAGGTGATTGTTTGTGCAGCCGCTGCTAGCACTATAGTTCTTGTTTTAATTTTTTTATTTTATTAAATGTTTTCAATTTACTTTCTAATGCAAATTAGTAAGAAAATAATATTGATCCAATAATGTTTATATTAGGTATAGTTTTGATCAATATTGGGGGGAAATATTATTTCAACATTTGTGTGAACATTTTTCGAATACTGCACTAACATTCAAAAGAAATATTTCACAGGTTCTCTACCAGTGTTTTCAGTGTTTCACTGTAAAAATATTTTCACATTATTAGTGCTTCAATAAAAATATTTGCAATAGAAATTCAATGTTTCTGTATTACTGGCAGTTATTTTTTAATATTTCCAAAATAAATCAATCTTTAGCCAATATTGCTTTTTCATTTGAAGTTTTTTCGATGCAATCGGTAATGGCGCAGAAATAGGTTTTATGTAATCAATATTGCTTTGCTAGTAAGATAAATTACAATTTTCTCAACAAATACAAGATTTTCGGCCGCATGGCGTATAGAATTACGGAAAAAAAAGTTCAGGCCATTTGTAGCCAATCAGTGCCTTAAGAGGTCAAAGGACTCTCAAAAAAGCAAAAAAATGAAATAAAAGAGAGCATTTTGAACTTTTAATATCTTAAAATGGATATGGCTTTAAAACACAATTTTTATTGAAATGAAAGTTATAAGTACGTCCTTTCATTTTACGTCTTTAAAAAATTGTAAGGTGCTGAATTAGCATTTATAGCGGGCTCCAAACTGTCAGACAGTTGACGAGCAGAAAATTGTTACAATAGCTAATGCGTACGATTACAAAATAAATATTGCAAGTAGAATAAAAATTTTGGTACATATTCACACATCAGATTGTAATAAGTACCCTGAACCTAAATAAATTTGTATTTAAAGCATTTTTCTTTTTTTAATACAAAATTGTATATAACTAACACAAAATTTGAAAATTTCAACAACATAATCACCTAAAAAATATTTTTTACAAAATAAAAGGGAAATTTTGAGCTCAGTTTATATAGATTAACATGTTTTGAAACATATGTTTTGAAAGTTCAATTAAAAAAAATATATATAGAATTTTTTCAGATATCTTGCACGTTATGCCCAGAAACGTCATTTGGAGAAAAATGATTTCAAATTTGCGGAAACGCCGCTTCAGCAATTGAGCGGGCATAATTCAAAAAGTCATAACTTTTGTTCTAATGAGAATTTCAAGGAAACAATGATATGAAAATTTTCAGAAAATATAGTATTTTAATGCATAGAAAAATCAAAATTTCGAAAATTTGGGAACTTTAAGAGTCCTGAGACCCTTTAAGTGACATACCACTAATTACGGCAGCCATCGCCAAACAGATTTGGGATGTGGGGGAGGGGGATAAAACTGTTGCATTTTATTTGATAGTTAACCACTGAGTGTCAATTTCCATCTAATATGCAATGGTCTCTGATCGTCCAGAAAATAGAAAGCTAATATCACCTAACACGCAAATTTATTGTTTTAGTAAAAATATAGTAATATGTTAAAATAAGAATTCTTATATTATTAAGATTTAAGAAAATGTTTGTAATGTTTTTTTTCAGACTTTTAACATTTAAAAGTCTGAAAAAAATGCTCTTTCATACAAATAAATTTATAAACGACAATGTTCGTACAATTTGGCTATCTTACAAAATTAAATTTGAAAGCATTCCTTTAGAATTTCAAATCTTTCATACACTCTCTGCGTTATTAGTCTTTCGTATCACACAAGGAATAACTCAACATAATCATTTTCTTGAGTATTGTATTCTCAAGCAAATGTTATATTATGCGTATACTTTCATGCAGAAGGATCTTTCGCATATTTGGAGGGGAAACTATTTGTTAGCTTCTCAAATTTCTCGCATCATATTTAACATAACAATTTTTAATAAACAATCTACTTTATTTCATACGAAAAACAAGATAAAACATTAAAAATATAAAGTAGATTTTAAAAGATATATATGAAAAGAGTAAAAAGAGGTCAAATTTGATCATATGCAAACGTGTTCAATTTATGTCAAAATCTATTTCTAAAAGGATATTATGTTCTTTAATTCACAATGTTACTGTTTCAAAAAAAAAAAAAAAAAAAAAAAAAAAAAAAAAAACTTGTAATGCTTCAAAACCTTAAAAAATAGCCGGGTGAATTAGATACTCTAGATTCTTCCAGGATAGCTTAGTTGGCAGAGATCGGCAGCTTCAGCTAAGAGTTCCCTGGTTCGAATCCTGGCCCGGAGTTTTTTATCCCAGTTGGAAAATTACAACTCGTAATAAAATAATAAAATCAACGAATTTGCGTTCAATGTATAGCTATGTTGCGGTAAAATTGGTTACTTAATATCTTGGTTGGGAATTTTTTAAATTGTAGTATAACGTGAATTTATTTTCCCTCTGTAAAATGTGAAATTGCTATTTAAAAATTAGTTTATTTTAAAAAGTTTTTTCAATAAATTTAGTGATATTTTTATTTATACGAAAAAGTACTGAAACAAAATAAGGTGTTAAAAACAATAATGTATCTAAAAGGTATCAACCCATTTGCATCATTAAAGCATATATGAATCCTTTTATGGATTTTATTTTTTTTACTCAGAAATTTCGAATCTATACCAGAAAATCTAAAAGAAGAATTTTTCTTTTATGTAATCACTGAACATATGTCGTTAGCTAAAGCAAAAATTACTAATCAGAATTTCTGAACAGAAAAGAAATCTCGGATGCAAGTGGGTTTTGCGAGAAATTTTATATAGTTTTATAAAAAATATTTTATGCGAGAATTTCCATTTAAAATTATTTAACTTATTTTTTTTAATGAATTTTTGTAGCTAATATTTAACTTATTTTATGAAGAAAATTCTGGTTCGAATCGCCATCGGCTGGGTCATCCACCATTTGGGTCAAAATGATCCGTCATCTCCATTCTAGTACTAATCTACATTCTGATAACAATTTAAAAGCATTGTCATAATTTTCATTAATTTGTAGATAATGCATTGAAAAAAAATTTCTGTCAAAATATTTAGAATTAGGAAACGATGCTCTTCCAGCCTTTTAATAATCGATATTCCATATTGAAAATATTTATTACTTATTGATGAAACAGCACCGAAAAATTGAAGATAAATCGCAATAAAAAATAAAACTTTGTATGAATCCCAATAAAATGAAAAGAACACACGGGACCCTTTTCGGGTTGGAAACTTTAACAGCCTGTCATAATCCAATGTAAACACGTGTCTGTAAAGTGACAAGGTCGTAAATGAGCAGAAAGTGCAAAGAGGAGAGCTTACAAAGATTACAACATATGGTAGTAGGTGAAAGTTAAAGACCAATCACAGAGACGCATATACAGAAGAGGAAAGTGTGCTTCTCTGTGATTGGTGCTTACCTTTCATCTAGCGTCACCTGTCAAACTCTTGGAAAGTTCTCCTCTTTGCCCTTTTTGTTCATTTGTGACCTTGTCACCTTACGGATACGTGTTTACATTGGCTTATGACGGGCTCTTATAGTTTCCATTCCGAAACGCGTCCTGTGTGTTCTTTTGGTTTTATGGTGATTCATACAAACTTTTATTATTTAATTTATACTTTATTATTAATGACAATATTTGCAATGAAAATTTATTCTCAAAGTACTTTTTACGTATTTTACTACATTCACACTGTCTCTGGATTACTATACTTTATTGCTGCACGAGAAATAAGTTATGTTCTGAGATGGACGATTTGCTTTAAATCATGTGAAAACAACGAGAAATTTAAGATAAAAAAAAACATTAAAAATCGAGTAGAATGTTTCGTTTTAAAATGAAATGGTAAAATAAATAAATTAAATTAAAATTAATTTAAAAGTATACAATATTGTTCAATTTATGTAAACAGCGATTTTTAAAATAATGTATCTAAATATTATTTTAAAAAAGGAAAATAATACTTGCAGAAAATATATAGTATGTCGATACAGGTAGATCTCTAATTTATAGACTACAGATATAGAGAAAAACATGTAGCTATGAATTCGTAAGAAATTTCTAGATATGCTGCACTGAAATTATTTAACTTTTAAAATGTTCTTTAAATTGGCATATTTTGTAGATCTTAAAAAAAAAAAAAAAAAAAAAAAAAAAAAAATCTATTTTTGATTTTGGCAGTTGTATTAAAAGTTTAAACATTTTCATTTGTAATTTATGTTTAAAATAAAATATTTTTTCGTAAGCATAAATAGATGAACATTCTATGTTTAAAAAGAAATTATCCTGTAAAAATTCTACAGGTATATTAAAACCGCGAGATTTTGCATAAACTTATATTCAGAAAGTAGTAAAAATATCCTAATTTTGCTAAAATAAATCTTAAAAAAAAATGAAACGGCATATATACAGATATTTAGTTTGGGATTTTTTATTTTGATAACTATGTTTAAACTAACTTCCGGTAATAATAATAATTTTTTAAAAAGCTAAACTTTCTTAATTTATACAGATTTGAGAAATATTTTCTTCTTGCAGAACGTGGAAGACATAAATTTAAAAATTCTTAATATTTTTAGTTTAATAATGATATTATTCGTAATTCTTTCCTCTTTTTCCCTCTTCTCCCTTTTCACTTTTCCCTTTCTTTCCAGCATTTTTAGCCAACGGGAGTCAACATTTTCATGCGCCATATGAAAGAGAGAGAAGATAAAAGGTCAAAAGCGAAACTGCTAGCCGCCATTTGAAACTGGTGAAGTCCTAGAAAGGACGAAAACGTTTTTTCAGAGAGGTGCCAAAGAGTATGGACAATGCAGTATATATTGATAAATAGCATAGTTTTAACGATATACCGGAATATATGTCCTTTTTAAATAAAGAAATGTGTTTTTGTTTTTAAGGAAAGTAAAGAGAATGTAAATTATAAATTTTCGATTTTAATATGTACAAAACGAAAGATAAAAGATTTTTTTAAATGAAAATTAAGTGTCATGAGTCTTTATATATTAATGTTAAACAAATGTGGAAAAAGTGTCTATACTAATGGCTACTATAATGCCTGAAATATGGGTATAAGAAAATTTAAGTGTAATATGGGCATTAAATGAGACAGGAATTTCTGTCGAAAAACACTGGCTAAAAATGTTAATCTTTCTTAATTTATAAAGATTTGAGAAAATATATTCTTACAATATCCAAATTTGGAAGTCATGCATTGCGAAATTCTCAATACTTCATGTTTAATAATGATATTATTTGTAATAACAAGCTCTCATGGAAATTTCCGTCTCAAAGCATTCTTTTTGTCTTTTACGTGTTTCATGCAGTCGCACATTTTATTAGTTTTTCGTCTCGTTCAAGAATTATATCAACTTCATAAAAATCTTTCTATGCACTCTGAAATAAATCTTTTCATGCATAGGCTTTCATATAGAAGACTTATCTGCATATGAGTGGATGTTGAGTGGGAAGAAAATATATGTTTACATTCACAAATATAATATATCGTATTTTAGGATCACAATTTCGAATAAACACAAGCGAATTTATTTTATGTTATGCGATAGATAACCTTTAAAACTTTAGTAAAAGAAATCAAATGTAGAGTATAATTTATTTATTTTGATATGAAAAGGCTTCGAAAGAATATTAATATCACTACATAAAAAATTATTTAATTTATCTAAAAACCTATTTAAAAGATAAAAATGCTATAATGGTCTGTAAGCTCTATTCCCTCCCCTTCCCCCACCACCTGCGGTATGAATGGGTGAAACTTACTGAAGTCATATTCAAAATTTTCCTGTGGAATCTTACGTGATAGCGCCTACTATTATCCCGGTCGATAATCAAAGGGAGGCACATCCGAATTGGCCTCGCGCTGTGCCGCCTATTTCCACAAACTAGTGGCGGGCAGCTCAAAATATGCGCTACCTACCATCGCCCGTCGTTGTCTTAAACTTTGAATTTAGCTTTTAAAATTTTCCGGTGCGATCTTCCGTGACTGGGCCTACTTCTTTTCTGGTCGGCCACAAGTCCGATGGACCTGCGATTGCGCCACATATTCCGTGAAGTAGTGTCAGTAAATGTATATCGGTAGTGTTAATTTTCCAGAAATGTTAGAATTCTTAAAAAGAAAAAACAAAGAAAGTAAAATGAGATTTGTGAGAGCTTTCAACACACGATTTTACCAGTTATATGTAAACGATGTACTTTTTCTTAGAGTAATTATACAGAATGCTTTTTAAAGAAATGTACTTAGAAAGTTACCCCCCCCCCCCCAAAAAAAAAAAAAAAAAAAAAAAAAAAAAAAAAAAAAAAAAAAAAACGCTGTTGCTAACGCTAAATGAATATTTTGTGATAATAATGTGTGATAAAAATATGAAAATTTGTAGTTTATAGAGAAATGTCCGATAAATACTTTGAAGTAGACAGATTTTAAATCGAAGAATAAGTTTAATAGCTAATTCCTGTTGAAGTCTATCGAAATAGTTCCCTTAAAAAAGTTTTATAGAAACAAAAGCTATACGTAGCATATTAATCATATTTTCAAGGGACAGACTTGACAAGCTTGTGTTTACAATGTGCAATTTTTTTATTATTTTAATAACTTTTGAGAGATTTTTTTTTAAATTTTATTCAAATTTTCCTTATATTAACAGAGATTTATTTTATATTAATAAAAGGTCATAAAAAATGTTATCAAATTGCGAAACAGCCGCAAATAATATTTCCTTTCAATTAAAAAGTGGATTTACACGGGATATTAAAAACAGAATGAAAACCTAAAAATAATAATTGGATGATTTCGTATTAATTCCAGTATATGGACAAAATTACGTTGCAATAATGGAATAAAACGTGAATTTTAAAACGAGAAAGAAAACTTTAAAATTACAATAGATATATTACGGGTTGAAATCATTAAATGGAAAAAAAAATACGTCATATTTAAAATGGCCAAATAATAATATTGCCAAACAGTTTCAATATAAAAATACATATCCACGAGAGATTTATTTAATAATTCAAAAAGGTGTTTTAAACTACTGTTCCAAGTAATATTTCTTTCCAATTAAAAAATGTCTTTTTACATGAATAATAAAAAGAGATTGAAAATTGGTGAAAATTATGTCATATTGAAAACGATACATTTAAAACCTCTTTTTTAAAATAGTTTTCATTTGTGTCGATTCATTTGTGTCAAAACAGCGTCGTTGTAAAATTAAGGGAGGCAGCGACATTATTGACTGAACCTTTTTATACAAGCTGTTTTTTAAATGTACAATCGATACTTATATTTTCTTATACCAATATTTCAGGCATTATTATTATAGTAGCCATTAGTATAGACATATTTTTTTATATCTGTTTAACATCAATATATAAAAACTCATGACACTTATTTTCCATTTAACAGATATGTTAAACAGATAGAATGTTAAACAGATATGAAAAATATGTCTGTACTAATGGCTACTATAATAATAATGCCTGAAATATTGGTATAAGAAAATATAAGTATAATATGGACATTAATTAAGACAGTGATTTCTGTCGAAAAACACTAACTAAAAAATGTGTAATTGATACCTTTTATCAATCACGAAAACAGCCGTTTTTTTTTTTTCGGCAGCAGTTTACTCGGCTGTAAGAACAGAAAAATCCCTCAACCAAAGGGAAATGAATTGCAAACCCATTGCAGCAGATCATCATAGGTCGCTTAATTGTAATTAAATCTTTCTTAATATTTTTAAAGTACAACAAGTCAGAGTGTTTTAGAGACCGCGATGTCTGAACGGAGTTACCCAGCGTAGCTCGTAGGGGAGCGTTCTGTAAAAAAGTCTATCATCAATTTTAGACGCCAGTTCTTTTACATATTTAGTAATAAAAGTAATCAAAGCTACTCTGTAAAATCAAAAATACAATTCTTGCAGGCTAAAAAAAGGATTCAGTGTAATATATGGAGATATTTTTTGTTTCGGATTTTTTATTGGGCAAACTACATTTTTTCTACATCATTTTTTTTACACATTCTAAATCTACATTTTTTTTAATGATAAAAAACGAATAATAAAAATGAAAGAACTCACATTCACACCATGAAAAGTTCAATAGTAACGTGAAAATAAAAATCACAAATTTGCGAAATGGTGTATACGAAATGATATACAGTCTAAAACTAAACAAACATTAATATAAATTTAAAATAACCAACGTTTCGGTTACCATATACGACTATCGCAATGAAAGAGATGTTACACTGCTTTTAAATTTTTAAAGAAAAAAGTCAAACCATCTTGAATTTGAAAGGTTCGTTTTGTTTCCAAGCAATTATCGTTTTAACCAGTCATAAGAAAGAGAATATGCAGTGGCACCATCTATCTGACAAACACAAAATAAAATTTAAAAAGATTTAACGATAGAATGTACAGTGGCGCCGTCTATCAGATGAAAACAGGCTAAAAGGAAAAAAATTAATAAATAATATGGCATGCAGTGGTGACATCCAGTATAAAGTGATGAAAATGAATGCGGAATAGAAAAAATAGTATAAAAAGAGATAAACTGTGCAACTTTACTAGAAGCATAAATAGCAGTGCATTGCCTAAAATTAAAAATATTAATAACAATGCTTTTGCCTAACGTAAAAAAGATAGGATGACTAAAAAATAGTTATATATGATAATTTAATATGTACATCCAAAGTTTAGGGATAATAAATGAGACGTTATCATTACATACTTTATTTCTTCTAACCAAAATTTCAATGGATTTTCTCTGTAACTATCAGGGTTGTTGAAATAGAATCTAGCTAGAGCTGTTTTCTGTTGATATTGCGAAATATGTCTTTTATGTTATTTCAAACGTTCTATAAATTCTCTTTTCGTAACTCCATTGTAAAAGTTTCTGCTAATATATTTTATTTTCAAGTTAATAAAAAACCATTTTACATTTCTTACTTTGTATAGATTTTTTTAAATCTACCCATAATATATTTTTCATTTAGAAAACATGCATTTCAAAATTTTAAATAGTTTGTTTAATAATGACAATTTTTGTAATATCTAGTTCTCTTAGTAATTTAAATATGAAAGTATTCCCTTTGTCTTTTACGAATGTCATGCAGTGTCTGAATTATTAGTATTTCGTCTCATACAAGCAATAACTCAACGTCATAATCATTTTCCTGTATATTGTATTCTCAGATAAACGTTGCCATACATTCGCTTTAATATGGAAGCTTCTTCTGCATAACAGGGAATTTGATCGGTAAGAAACTATTTGTTTGTTCTCATAAATCTCGCGCATCATATTTTAAGATTACATATTTGAATAAAAATACGATTTGCTTTACGTCCTTGAAAATGAAAAGAAATTTAAAATAAAAGGACAAAATTTGATATTGATTTACTATGATGATGATATGAATTTGCTTTTGAGAATATGCAAAATTTAATAGTTTATAAAACGATTCGTTTTTTAAAGTGTACATGCGTATATAATGTGCAGATTTTAAGAATTTGCTATTTCTGAGTAAAGTTCTTTATATTTCATAAAAATTGTTGATATAAATTGGCTGTAAGAGTATTATAGTTTATATTAGCTAGAATTAAAGAATCTGATAAAAATAAATACTTACCTGTCATATTTAGCTTAATCGTGACAGTAGCAGAAAAAAAGAAGAAAAAACACCCTTCTTAATCTTAAGTATTTTTTTCTCAATATGCATAATACCTTTTTTAAAGATGAAACTCATAATTTATTCAGAAAACTGTTTTTTCCCCCTATAACTTAAGATATGAGATTAGAATATTGAAATTTGTTAACTTTTAGAGAAAATCAACTAATAAATTCAGAATTGTTGATCTTTTATGGTTTTATACTTTTAAAAATATTTAACAAAACTAAGGTTTTGAAATTAAAAAAAGAAAATAATAATAAAATAATACAACGGGGTGCACAAAATTATCATGTTGTTTCACATTTCGCTAAATCTCTTCAATACACATTCGAATAATTATAATTTTAAAAAAAATTACCCATATTCTTAAATTATATCAATTTTAGAAAAGATATTTTTGACGCAAAATTTTGAAAATTTAGAAGATATGCAATTCTAGATTCCTTTTATTTTTAGTAATGCCAATATTTCTCTTAGAAATTTAAATCTTAAACTATTCCTTTTGTATTCTACGACTATAGTTCTATTCATTGTTAGTTTTTCGTTTCAAACAAACAATGACTGAACGTCAAAATTATTTCCATGTGTATAGTATTCTTTGATGATTGTTATCATATGCACGCTTTCAGATAGGAGATTCTTCTGCATATGAGAAATGTTGAATAAGACTAATTTTTACCTCTTAGAAAATTTTGACGATCGTATTTAAAGATCATAATTTTGTGTAAACAAACGATTTATTTTATGTCAATTTGAAAGCAACATAAATTCATCATATAAAAAAAAATAACCGGTCAAGTGCGAGTATTACTCATACACAAAGGGCTCCGTACAATAAATATATGTATTACTAACTCGGTATTGCATTACACAAATATATCATTAAAATTTGTTATCTTGGTTTTAAAAGCCGGGGGCGCATACATTACGCCGCCTGTGTCTTTATGTATGTCCAAACCGTCCGTACTTTAAGGGTTAATATCTCTGTTAATTACCCACAATTTTCTTTGAAGATCATTATCAACAATTCTTTCATATTTTTGCGATGATAAGTACCTCCAGTCCTCTTCAACTCTTTTGCTGAACGCCCGCAAATCGAAATTTGTGTGTAACAGAAAAATGCGATTTTCTCAAAAACTATGTCATCTAGGGTAATCGCTACAGTTTTCCTGCAAGGAAAGACTAACTTCTACTACTCCTAATTTTTTCATAATTTCAGTTTCAGTAGATTCGTAAATAGAGTGGTGGTGGTGTGGGAGGGGTGGAGGGAGGCATATTTTTCAATTTCATTTTCAACGATATCTCTGAAAATAAAATACCTAAAATTAAAGGAAATGTACTTTAGAGTTCGGCGTTACGAAAGCTTTGACATGATACGCCACACGATATACAAATAAAAGACTTTTTTTAAGTCACTAATTAGAATCTCTACATTCTTCCTAAATATATTTATGAATGATTAATAATCTATAAATATGTGGATCTTTATTACTTTAAATCCTTTATTACTTCAATCAAAATGCACTTTCCACGTCCCATAGTTTACAAGTAAAATGGCTGTGACAGATGGACAGACAGACACAGGAGTGATCTTATAATGGTTCCGTTTTTACTTTTTACGTACGGAACTCCAAAAATAACAAATCCAGAGCAGAATCATTTACATTCAGTTAAATCAGCTAGTAAAATATTTATTTTGATACTATATAAAATAGTTTCTTGGATTTTATGTTATTTTAATAATATAAATATATATATATATGCAGCGTGGAACGAGCGAATGGAAGTTACGCAGCCATTAATTTTGCGAACAGATTTGCTGCAGTTAAAAAAAAAAAAGCAGTGTCTACGCATATGTAAATGAGACTGCGATTCACAATGAGATCATTCGCAACGCCCCACAGTGAAAGTATTTGACCTAAAAACTTGACCAAAATTCAAAAATTAAAATTTTCTCAACAATAGTAAAAAGCGTAAATTTTAATAGCTTACGAATTGGAGCTTCGATCTACGTCTATTTCAGGAGAATAAGTCATCGGATGATCCTAGTCTCAGCTGAAAAGGAAGTTTCTTTGCGAGAAGACTTTTGTTAGATTTCAACTTTGTCATTATATTTAATTATGTTTAAATGTCTATTTTTTGTGGCTTCATGACGTTGAACTCAATATCTTTATTTTTAATATAATAAAATTAATTTAATTTAAAATGTATTCTTTTTAAACTTTTTAATCTCAAATTTATATATATTGATTTAGATATATAACTTTTTAAAGGCGTGCTGGGTTTTGTCTGACCATTTTTAAAGTACAGACGTATTAGTTAAAGTTTTGGAGGGCAGTTTTTTAAAATAAAACTTCCGCATATAGTTGACATTTTAAAATATAAATTGTTTTGGTAATCTCTTAATAACACTCAAAAAGAAAAATCTCTATTCTACAACTACAAATCAACTTTAGAGACTCAATTTTGCTGAATACTAAATGTCAATAATATGTATATTAATACATTGATACATAAATAATTAAAAGTTTCCATATAGCAAAATTAACCACATTTAATGAAACATTACTTTTAAGTAAAATAACCATAACAACAATTACTTTCCTCTTATAAACAGTAAAATGCTAAGTAAAGTTTTTATTACTTGGTAGATCTGCCACCTACGAGCTGCGCTCACCAACCCCCGTTCAGGCTATAAAAACACGCTAATTCGATCGGCTTAAAAAAATTATGGAAGTTTGAATTATAATTTAAAAAAAAACAATGTTGATCTCACTGTAAACGGATATTTATTCATTTCCCTTTTACTGGGGGAATTTAAAACCGAATCAACTGTTCTTAATGTCTGTCTTCGCATTTGATTACATAAGACTATAAAAAAAATATGTATGCCAATCATAATGAAACAAAGCTAAAAAAATGCTATAAAGGTGATATAATACCTTTATTTAGGTTAACACTCAATTCATCGCACAAACGGTGACATTTTCGAAATCAGTCATGATAGAAATATTTTTGCAAACAAATTTTAAAAACAGTAACTTGGTTATAAAGATATTATGGCACTTTTATAGCATTTTTTAGCTTTATTTAAATAAGATTAGTTAATCATTTGAAAATCAGCTAATATATTAGGTTTGTGCAAAAACAATGCATGAATTTACTGTGCAACTCATTTTATAAGCATTTTGCATACAGAATTAAATTCTAGTATTAGTCATACAGACATTTTAAAGTTATTTTAAACACTTTATTTGAAAATTAATTGGTTTTTTTTTTGTTTGTTTGATTTTAGACTTTTAATTGACTTCAGAAGCTGGGGGTGTCAAAACAAGATTTTCGTAAAATTTACTTTTGCGAGTTTAAACTTGATCGCAATGCAGCACAAACAGCGCAAAATATTAAGGAAGTTTGTAACGAGGTAAGCATCAACGTAAGCACAGTTCAGCGTTAGTTAAAAAAAAACATAGCGGATATTTCAACCTTTAAAAAAAGGTTAGTCGCGGGCGTCCTTCATTTGTTGCTGTTGATAAACTGATGGCAATAGTCGAAGTTCATCCAACCAAATCAACTGGATAAGTTTTGAACGAACTCAACGTTGACAAATCTAATATCGTTCGCCAATTAGAGCAAATTGGCAACGTGAAGAAACTCAATACATGGGTGCCGCATGAGTTGAATAACAGAGTTAATACTTTAAAAACTACTTAACAATAATATAGGTTTTCATATTAAAAAAAAAAAAAATACAACGAAGTTCACACTGATATAATTTTGTTTCACAAATTCGGTAAATCCCTTCAATACGCATTCTAATAATAATAATAATGAACTAACTAATAATAATAACTACCCATATGGGTAAAAAACTTTAAGGGGATCTGTCCGAGCCTCTTGCAAGGATGCAAGAGTCTTAAATGAAATATTGAGATGGGGCAGAAACTGAAAGGAGAATTCACCCCAAATACGAAGAAGATCGGATAGAAAAGAGGCATGTTATTAACAATTTAGTGCACCAAAACATCAAGGGGCCCTGTACTGGATGCATTGTCATGGTGCCAGGGTCTTAAATGAAATGTAAAATTGGGGCAAAAACTAAAAGGAGAATTCACCCCAAAAACAGACGAAGATCGGATAGAAAAGAGGCATGTTATTAACAATTTAGTGCTCTAAAATTTCAAGGGGCCCTGTCTCGATCCTCTTGCAAGGGTGCCAGGGTCTTAACTGAAATGTTGAGATGAGGTAGAAACTGAAAGGATAATTCACCCCCAAAACCAAGAAGATTGGATAGAAAAGAGGCATATTTTTAACAATTTAGTGCACTAAAACTTCAAGGTGTCTATACTGGGCCCCTTGCAAGGGTGCCAGGGTCTAAACTGATATGTAGAAATTGGGCAGATACTGAAAGGAGAATTCATCCCCAAAACTAAGAAGATCGGTTAGAAAAGAGGCATGTTGCTAACAATTTGGTGAACTAAAATTTCAAGGGACCTCTACCGGGCCTCTTGCAAGATTGCCAGAGTCTTAAATGAAATGTTGAAATGGGGTAGAAACTGAAAGGAGAATTCACCCCAAAAACAAAGAAGATCGGATAGAAAAGAGGCATGTTATTAATAATTTAGTGAACTAAAACATCAACGGTCTCTGTACCGGGCCCCTTGACAGAGTGCCAGGGTCTTAACTGAAAGGTAAAATTGGGCCAGAAACTGAAAGGAGAATTCACCCCAAAAACGACGAGGCTCGGATAGAAAAGAGGCATGTTATTAACAATTTAGTGCACTAAAACTTCAAGAGGCCCAGTACCGGTCCCCTTGCAAAGGTGCCAGGGTCTTAACTGAAATGTTGAAAATGAGTAGAAATTGAAAGGAGAATTCACCCCCAAAACAAAGAAGATCGGATAGAAAAGAGGCATGTTATTAACAATTTAGTGCACTAAAACTTCAAGGGGGCCTGTACCGTTCCTCTTGCAAGGGTGCCAGTGTCGTAGCTGAAATGTTGAAAATGGGTAGAAAATGAAAGGAGAATTCACCCCCAAAACGAAGAAGATCGGATAGAAAAGAGGCATGTTAGTAACAATTTAGTGCACTAAAACTTCAATGGGCCCAGTACAGGGCCCTTTGACAGGGTGTCAGGGTCTTAACTGAAATGATGAAATGGGGCAGAAACTGAAAGGAGAATTCATCCCAAAAACGAAGAAGATCGGATAGAAAAGAGGCATGTTATTAACAATTTAGTGCGCTAAAACTTCAAGGATCCCTGTACCGGGCCCCTTTACAGGGTGACAGGTTCTCAACTGAAATGTAGAATTGGGCCAGAAACTGAAAGGAGAATTCACACCAAAAACGACGAAGCTCGGATAGAAAAGAGACATATTATTAACAATTTAGTGCACTAAAACTTCAAGGGCACTGTACTGGGCCCCTTGCAAAGGTGCCTGGGTCTTCACTGAAATATAGAAATGGGCAGAAATTTAAAAGAGAATTCACCCTAAAAACGATGAAGATCGGGTAGAAAAGTTGCATGCTATTAACAATTTAGTGCACTAAAACTCCAAGGTGCCCAGGTGCCAGGATCTTAACTGAAATGTAGAAATGGGGCAGAAACTGAAAGGAGAATTCACTTCAAAAACGAAGAAGATCGGGTAGAAAAGAGGTATGTTATTAACAATTTAGTGCATAAAAACTGAAAGGGGCCTAAGGCCCACGCCCTTAAAAAATTAAAAATCTGAGCCTCAGGTGCATCTGGAACCTGTCTTGGGCTATTCACATCTAAATTTTCAGACTTCTACGTGCAGTAGTTTTCGCTAGCCATCGCACACAGACAGAGCGATTTGCGCTTTTATTAGTATATATATATAAATAATATATAAACTATAAGCTTTTGTCCTCTATGAGCTATGTACGCCCTATATTCTATATACGCCAACTCCCATTCAGATGCTATAAACATGCTAATTTGATCGTCTTTGAAAATATTACGGAATATTGAATCATTATTAAAAAACCAGTGGCGATCTCCCTTTAAACGAGTTTCCATTCACTTCCCATTTACTGAGGAATTTTAAGGCTGAATCACATGCTGTGAATGGCCGTTCTCATGTTTGATTAAATAATATTAGTTAAACATTTGAAAATCTACTAATGTAAAATGAACTAAGTCAGCAGAGTCTATGCCTCCCGGTATTTTTTAACAGCGATATAAGAAAACTGTTTTAAATAAGACATATTTTAGATATGTCACTTTAAATCTCACGTAATTGTCACCAAACTTACATTCTGATAATAATGCACGTAACCTCTTAAACATTTCGTATTATATATCAATTTAAAGAACTTTATCGCCCACAATAATTTAAATATTTGGAAGACATGCATTTCATGATTCTTTTAAATTATGTTTAATACTGGCAATAATTTTAATATTTTGCACATTAGAAATTTAAGTCTCGAAACGTTCCTTTTCCTGTGTCTTGCATATAATTTCTGCATTAATAGTCGTTTGTCTCGCAGAAGTAATAACTCAACGTCATAATAAATTCCCCATGTATTGTATTTCGAGATAAATTTTACGATACATGAGTCAATATCCCAAAATACGGAAATTGCAGTCCGCACAGTAAAATTTCTATTTAATGTTATATAATGCATTTTTTTTTTTTTTTTTTTTTTTTTTACATTCTAATAAAAAATGTTCTTAGAAGTATTTTCAAGAGATATTATATTCATAATAACACAAAAATTAAGCAATTAAAAGACTTAAAATTTCATGTTGTCATTTTCCTGGCAATGTCACACTCTGGTGTGCGCAAAGTAAAAGGATTTCTGCTATTATGTGCAAATTCCTTTTTCTAGTTTTTTTTTCATTTCTAATTAATAATTACACCTTATATAACACATATATGCGGAAGGTAATAAGTTCTGCATTTTACTAATAATTTTCCATAATTAAAATATGATCGTCACTGAAAATGAATGTCATTGTCCTGGCCTGCTCATTTTAGTTCATTATGAGATATAAAGATGGCGCTGTAGAGTAATTCTTCTTGTTCTTGATATAGTTCAAGTCAGAAGTAGTAAAATCATTGCTACCAGCAAGATCTTTTAGATATTTCTTTGAAAATAATGTGTTTAAATGATTTGTAAAAATTGAGTGGACTTTTATTAAGTCATTTTCCTGGCTTCCATAAATTACAAATATAACTGAATATTACACTGAATTTGAGGTACTATAGAGGAAACATGTTCCTTTAAACAAAATTAAAATGTTAGATCTAAAAATAAAAAAAATCAAGAATGTGAAAAATGTTTTAGATTGAAATTGCCATTAGCCTGGCATACATATGCCAAGAAAAGGACATATAATTACATAAAAACGAACTTAAGCTCTTCAAACGTTAACAATTTTACAGATAAATTCCTTTATTCAGTTGTTCTACCATTTTAAAAAAAAATCAGAATCTCTGAAGCGATATAAATTTTCATAATTTTTGTTTTCAAAATCTCACATTTTGTGATATTCACCCTCATACACTTTCATATAAGAGACTGTCTTGTATAAGATCAGAGTGAGGTGATTATTTGTTTGTTCTCATAACTTTTACGCATCACATTTCAAGATCACAATTTTGAATAAACAAACGATTTCTTTTATGTCCTTGAAAAGGAAGAGAAATTTAAAATAAACAATAAATAATGTAGGGCGTTTGATTTTGATATTTAAAGAGGCAAGCTATTTTAAAAATGAACGCATTTAAAAAAATCACTAAATTTAAAGAATTCTCAAAATCAATGCAGAATATATGCATATACAGAAGTTTTTTTAGATATCTCTATTTTTATTTAACTCTATTTTTTAGTGCTGCTGTTATCTATATATCTACCCTATATATATATAATCTAATGAAACGAATTTAAGAAAAGATTTTATGTAACGACTCTAATCTTTGACAGCTATTCCTTCTAAAATATGGAACGTTTGGCGGGGAAATCGATACCAATTATTCCTAATTTTAGAATTTGAATTAGTTTTTAAGATATTATTATTTTTTTATGACATTAGTGTAATGATGGCAACAAAATTACTTCATTTTTTTCCACAAAAATGGAGAACAGGTAAAATTATACTTCCTTTAAAAAAAAATGATATTGAAATTATCTTTTATTTCAATTGATATTGAAGACAATGTTGTAATTATGTGTTTTTCAGGAAATTTTTTATAAATAAAAACTTTTTTTTACATTTCGATCATCAGGAATCAGTTTATTTTATGAACCAAAATCGCCTGTCACCTTCAATCTCCATAGACGTAAAAAAAAAGGTATTTTCAATTTTAAAGAGAAAACAACATCAATAATGCAAAAATGTCTCATTTTCCCATTTTTCTGTCTCTCATCTACAGCAATAATAAGAAAAATCTATTGCTTCTATTAGAGAAATGCCATTAAAGTTTAAAACAGATTAATATTTCAATAATATTACTTTTTTAATATGCTACATTTAGAAATTTTCAGAGTTATTATCAGACCTTTGGAACCATTCGGACACATGGAACCATTCTGAAACGAATATTTGAAATGATAATTGCCCAACCGAATGCAAAGAGAATAAAATTTCTTCTTTGAGTTTCCTTTCAGTTTTAATGAGAAAATGACATCAATAATGCGAAAATGAAATCATTTACTCTTTCCTCTCAGCAAGAAAAATAAATGTTGCTGCTATTTAAGGAATGTTATTAAAATTTAAAACTTAATATTTCAATAACATTTTTTTATTTTTTAATTTAGAAATTTTAAGAGTTATTATGAGACTTTTGGATCCATGCGAAGAAGGCATTATTCTAGACGTCACAGTAGACATAGAAGTAGAGATAACGTCAGATGAAACTCAAATAAAAATAAATTTACACGAGGCTATTAAATATCAAAAAGAAACTCTAAAATAATTATTACATGTTCACATGTTAAAAGCAGAAAAAATTTGAAATTTTTTCACAAAATTTAAATTTACACGTAAATATAAAAAAGAAGTAAGAAAACTTTAAATTATTAAATTCTTACACACGAAACGCATTTAATGATGACAAATACGTCATATGTAAAATTCCCAAACATTTAATATCGTCAGATGTAAAATGTCAAATACAATAAAATTACTACGCGTAAAAAAAAAAATAATAATAATGGTGAAAATTAGGTCATATTTAAAAACCTGAAATTATAATATTATCAAACACTTTTAAATTGAATAATATATTTACAAGTGAATCGTAAAAGAAAAAATAAGACTAAAAAATAATTAAATTATTTCACGTGAAATGCATTTAAGATGAAAATTACGTCATACATTAAAACTATACATTTATAACGATTTTCTTACGTGCAATATTTATGTGACGTCACATTGGAAATTACATACTGTAAAAAGTAACGCAGCTGGCAAGTTTGTTTATGCATAAGATCACTTAATGCAGCTTAAATAAAGGTAAATGCAAACACCGAATACTTTCGATTTACTTTGAATGCATTTGATAAATACTTATTATGAATTTCATGTATACATATTAATAATAAAAAAAATCATTTTTAAAATAACACGAAAATATCCATCAATGGTGCATCAAAATACACAAAAGAATTCGTGCATAAGCTATACCATTTTCCGGAAACTATCTAAAATACATTCAAAACATAGAATGCAAACGAAAAATTTCAAAACACAGTGCTTTTCAATACCGTGGTTCTGAGTAGACAGAGTTTTTTAACCTCGAACTTAATGAAAGAATATTGTCCATGCAGTCGTAGTAAAAGTACGAGGGACAGCAACATTTTTAACCTAATCGTTTTATACAAGCTGATTTTCGAACGTCAAATTGATATTACTTATCGATCATCAAAACAGCAGTCAGCTATCGCGGCTGAGGCAATGGTAACATAAGAATGGAAAACAGAGAAGCATGGCAACCCGATTACAGAATACGCAAAAAGGGAAAATCATACCGGAGGGTCACATTTCAAGGGTTGTACACTATTAAAAAAAACGGACTAAAAATTCGAAATACTACCAGCAATCTAGACGCCAGTACTATTTCCGTTTTCTTACGGGAATTTTTACCTATAAATTACAGAAAATTTTCAGTTTTTCTGATTAAAAACGTAAATCTTTCTGTAATTTATGGGTAAAAATTCCCGTAAAAAAACGGAAATAGTACTGGCGTCTAGATTGACAGTAGTATTTCCGTTTTTTTTTTTTTTTTTTTTTTTTTTTTTTTTTTTACAGTGTACACAAATCGCTAAAGAAAACTATGATTCCTAACATTTGGAAGCTGTAAACATTGACATTTTAATTTATGATTAACCCCTTAACAAATTTGTTTAAACATATTTCAGCGACTTTATGTGATAAAATGTTGAAATTTTGCACACGATCTTATTACTGGGTTCGGCACATATTAATGATTGGGAATATTTTGTACGATGGCCGTATAAATATCTAAATTTGTATTTCTTCAAATTTAATCTCCTGAAAATTTTAATGGATTTCATAAACTTATGTACCATTTTTTATGTAACTTTGCAATTTATAATTTACGTCTATACTCAATATTTAAGAAATAAAAGCGGTCATCTGTGTCTTTTGTGACATCGTGTGTATAGAAATCTATAAATTATATAAAGGGGTGGACAAATAAATTAGTTTACTTTTTGGATTAGTACAGTTTCCTCTATGGTTGGTAATTGCTGAAATTTTATTTTGTAATATGTTACGCGTTTCTTAAATTGTTTACTGGCATAATCCTCTTTACACTTTTGAGGGGACAGTTTACCCCTTTTAAACGATTTTGTTTATTTTTCAAAATATGCTTCAACTGGTGAACATATTGCGTTCAACTAAAAGTACGTTTTTTTTTTTTTTTTTTTTAATAATTGCGTATTTAAATGAAATTTTAAAAAAGTTTATAAAAATTTGAATTTTTTAAAAATTTCTACTACTTTTTAAAAAATTCATATTTTTGCCCAGTTTTTTAAAAGATTTTTAATGCGTATTACACAATGGAGCGCTTGGATTTTTAGAAAATCTTATATTATGTTTAATATAATTTTTCACTGATATATATAGTATAAAACGAGGAGATCTAAGACATCTTCATATGCTTGCATTTTTTTCTTTAAATAACAACAAATCTGAAGGCTAATTCCATGCGCAGATTTATCACATATATAATAAAGAACATGTATAAAAAAGTTTTAAAAAAATCCTTAGCATTTTTAAAACATAAAAGTGAAGAAAATGGGAACATGGAGAAAAGCCATTTAATGTTTTAATTTGTGTGGGTGCGCTGGGTGTATTAAGAAAATTTATAATATCTTACGATATAATTCAGAATTAAACATGCTTTCATTTACTATTAAAAAAGAAAAATCGATTTTTTGACCACTTTTAAGGTAAACCTTAGTGGGACGTAGCTCCCAAAGAAACTGTGGAGCAAAAATCGACCGCAAAATCAACATTTCTTTTTGTGTGTAATTATTATTCCACAATTTGTACTACGTTATTCTGGAAAACCTCATACAGATGCAATTATTTTATGCAAAGTTACAATGTTTTAATTTTGTACACGAACAATTTTTTGGCATTTTAATATACTTTAAATCTGTTTTTCTCAATACTGACGTTTCAGTTTTTTAAAATTTTTGAAATGCACCTTGCTACTTAATTTTTGATCAAAATTGCTGAAACTGATAAGAAATAATCCTCATAATGCTTAAAAAGAAATTGTGTATGCATTTTAAAATTCGACTTCATTAAGACAATTAAATTTGATTTTTAACTTATTATAAGGCAGGATTTTGATGAATATCGATATGGAATTCAGGAAAATATCTCTAACAAATTAACTATTTAAGAGATTAAAGAATCTATACACAGATTTGTTTGTAATAGAATTTTACGTGATTAAAATCCAAAATCGAGAAAATATCTAAAAAATTAACATGCAAGGAGCATTTTAAAATTTCGTTTAAAAATTTTAAATTTTTTAAAAGATCTTAAAATTTCTTTAAAGGTGTTCTATATACTTATGGTCAAATGTATATTTGCACAAAATTTCAAATCTCTATTATAAAAATTTTAAGAAATTATTTTAAACGTCCACCTTAAAACGTTTAAGCTCAGTTACAATTTTCTGAAAGTGTTAAGAAATGCTTTCTAATTTAAGCTTGATACATATTTGTCTTTAAAATTCAATGTTTAAAATTCAATGAGTCTTTATGTTTTTTAAGCCAAATTAACACTCTTTGAATCAATTATTTTGCATAAAAAAGCAATGTAGCTTCCCTGGTCAGCTTTACCAACGTTATAATTGTCAATTTTTTACTTTCTTCTATCTTCAATAGAAGAAAGTATTGTAATCGAAATTTTTTTCGACTTCCCGTTTTCGACATATTTTCACGTTTTAGAGGTCAGAGATCTCAAAAAACATGTTTATACAAAATCTCTGTCTGTCCGTGTGTCAGTGTGTCGCCAATGTACCATCGCAAAGTGTATACAGTTATGCATAGAATTGAACCATTTTTTTTAAGTTTTTGGCTATTGCAATCAGGTCCTCCCTTAATTTGAAAAAAAATCCGCCGAAAGGGGGCGCTGTAATAGCGATTTTTGTGCCATTTGAATATTGTACCATCGAAACTGTATGAAATTAGGCATAGAATTGAACAAAATTTTTTGTGTATGTTTTTGGCCATGGCAAGAAGGTCCTCCTTGAGTTTCGAAAAATTCCGCAGGAAGGGAGCGCTGTAACAGCGATTTTTGTGCCATTTTCAATATTGTACAATCGAAAAGTGTGTGAAGTCATGCATTGAATTTAATCAAATTTTTGTGTATGTTTTTGGCCATAGCAAGAAGGTCCTCCCTGAATTTGGTAATATTCCGCCGAAAAGGGGCATTATAATAGCGATTTTTGTGTAATTCTCTTGGATTTTAGTAGTTTAATGGTACACTTGCAATAGCGAATTGAAATATAGTGCTTGCAATAGCCAAAAACTTTAAAAAGAATTGGTAAAATTCTATGCATAACTGCATACACTTCCCGATGGTACTTTGGCGACACACGGACTCGTGAATCGACGGGACGTCCCATCCTGATGAGGCGATTATTCGCGAACAGCTGATATACCAGAATAACAGAAAAATATTTATTTTAATAAATATCGTGATCGAGATTAACTCGTTTTTACTGCGATTAATTGACTGAAGCAGAAATTTAACATGAAAGTTATAGTTGATATAGTATTGAAATAATAAAAATGAAATATTGACATTTATAACAACATTTTGAAATATTAAAATATATGAGATAGAAGAAAGGTTTACGATTGGCATATCCAACTAATTTTCTAAGCAATTCTAATCATATGGCTGAGCAAGTCCTTTGTAAGGAGGGTTATATATCTTTTTGAAATTGTATCTAATGGAATACACAAACAGTTTCCATATAAATTTGACAATTAAAAATCATTACAGTTTTTAACACTTTCCAACAAAGTTGAAAAGTGTTTATGTATTCCGTTTGTCTGGCCATCAGTCCGTCAGTCCGTCTGGCCGTTTGTCCACGCTCTAACTGCCGTAAATATACTCGGATTTTCATGCAATTGATAAAGGTTATTGAGGGTCACCAAAGCATGTTTGGTATTGTTTATGAAGTATGTAGGACTAATCGTTCATTTACAGTGGCACTCTAAAGTATTACATTACATTATGGTATATGGGAAAAAATCGTTTGCAAAGTATTTTAATGATATTATGCTGTTTCAAATGTGTTTAAACTGATATAAATCACTGGATTTCACTATGATCACGTTTAAACAAAGCATTCATAGCATATTTTATTCATTTACATGGACACACAAAAGAAATCGTTACAGTACGGTTCTGACTTTCAGTAATAATTGCTGGAGTGTAACGATTAAAATTCGGTATGCGCTTTTAAATTAAATTAATTTTTGCATCTTACTCGTTATATATAAATTGTATACCTTAAATACACGGCTGCACAAAAGTATTTACTTAAAGTTCTTTTATTAGTGGAAATTGCTGAAAGTAAATTTTCAACTGAAGTACTAAGTGAACTTAAGTGAACTAAATTTTGGCATGCATGTAGTTAATAGATTAAAATCGATATATCATATACAGGGTTGCTGAAAAAATTCGCTTAATTTTCCGATTGTGGAAGGAAACAGCTGAAATTATGTTTTGAAATGTATTATGTGTTTCCATATGGTTCAATTAGACATAATATTTTATTTTTTTAAAAGGTGTAGTTTTGTTACATTATTCTAAACGTGTTGGAAAGGGTTCCATAATCTATGCTTGACGCATGATTTTTTTTCTTACTTGTTTATTTTAAAATATTTTAAATCATAAAATATTGAACAAGACCGTTGGATTGTTATTATACATAATTTTGTGTTTATAAAGCTTAGAATGGCATAGTAATTATTCTTTTGTGTATTTGTTTGTAGACTTATAATTTTGGAATGGGATGCATTAGCTTAAGCAAAATAACTTCATTTAAATTGGAATTTTGATTTACAATACGCACAATAGACCTTATTCAAATTACTTACAGCGGTTAGAAAATTTATTTCTGATATTTTGAATTTAATGATAATAAAAAAATGAGTTAATTAAAAAGATTCTATAATAACTTTTAATTTCGTTTTATAATAAGAAACAAATACTCCAAAAGTCCTGTGTAATTTAGTGCTTAATCCATATAACTGTTTTTAGATTTTGACTGTTAAAAAGAAATAATGTAATTGACATAAAGGTTTAAATTTGAATTTCAAATAACAATTGTATTTTTATAGAGTTATTTTATGTAACTAACTAAAAAAGTTGAAATCGGAAAGAATTTTCAAAAGAAAATTTTAAATTTTATCCTTTATCTTATATTTCTTTTCTGGTGTGCCTTACTCTTTCAAAACTTCAAAGTAATATCTCAGTGTCAAAACCTTAGCTACTGTGGATAATGCGTATTGATAAAAGTTATTATCAACAATCCTTATGAAGAAAGCCTCCGCCAAAGGGGTATATGCAAATTTATAGAGATGGGGTTAAAATTGTTTTCATACTTCGGTTTCATACATGATATATGAAATGGGAGTTTTGAATAAAAGATGAATTTATTTGGTTGGATATTTCTGACGAAAGGAGGTGAGTGAACTCCAAAATGACAAATATTGAAATGATTTAATTTAAAAAAAAGTAGGAATATGTAAACTAGTTTCCGTGACGGGAGAAACTGTATTAAGAAATTGCAAATTGTGTTTCATACCCTGTCAATAACATAGAGATCAAATTTTTAAAGGCTGGTTCGGACAGTGTTGCTAGATTGCCGGCTTTTTTGTCCCCAGATTGTTGATGCTCATCGCTTTTTTGAAATAGAAATATTCGACCTATTTAGAAATAGATTAAAAATTCTGAAAAAACAAGGCGAATTACACTATTTTAAAAAAGTACTGATATTCAAATAATCTGAATTGAAAAAGTCCCCACTCTGGCAACACTGGTACCAGAGCTCATGTCAAATATATTTCAGAAACGTCGAAGTTTATTTAAGAGAAATTTTAAAAAAAAGTTAAAGTAGGGGAGCTGGGGGATGAATGGGACAAGGGATGGATAGGACATTCTCAATATTTCATGCAACGAACGTTTTTTTAGTTGATTTCTATTCTCATATATGGCCATATCATAGTGTGCTTTAGAACCAAAATCAAAAACACATGACTCTTTTCATTTTTTTTGCAAAGTTGCATTATTTGAAACTCTGCTTAAAAAGTAACTTTTTTTTATATTTGAAGTTGTCAAATATTTTATACAACATAAACAAATAAGATATGTTGTAGTTATTTATTTGAAGGTTCAATATTGGTAATTAAAATGAATGTATATTAACCAATGTAAGAAAATAATTTCTGTGGCAAAATGGCGACAATTAAATCTATGTATCATAGGGATGATTGGGACAATTTAAATGGGGATGAATGGGACAGTCTTTTTCATCCCTAGAGATGTTGAAACATTTATTTATTGACTAAAAAATATTATACAGGTTCATAAACTAGTGATTTATGTTAATTATTATTATTAAACTGTATTTGTATTATATAGGTTGTTTATTATTAAAAATTATATTGAATCTTAATTATTGTTCTGTAATAAAGGTTAAATAGTTTATCAAAAAAATCACTATTGAAAAATTATCAAAATACATAAAATTGATAAAAGTAGTATATGTTTATTGATCAGATGGGGTAAATTATATTGAATTACAAACTTGTGCTTAAATAAATTCTCCCTCGCACCTCCTCTAACATAATTTCATTTGTGCATGATATCTAAGATGCATTGAATTAATATTTATTAATAAGTTGTGAATAAAAAATATTGGCTATGTCGTATTTGAAAGACATTTTTCACTTTCATTTCATATCGAAAATGTCTCGTAAGTGGGAAAAGGGAACAGATAGACAATCGAAGTTTGCACTACAAGTTAAAACTGCAGTAAAAGAAGTGACTAGCGACGCTGAGATATAATAGCAGTATTATAAGATCATATATTATAAATATAAGTACATAAAAGTTACAAATTATAAATTTTAACTAGGTAACATTGAATACAGGACAAAAATATTGATGTTCCATCCATCCTATTAGTGTCCTATTCATTCTTGCTATAGGGATGAATGGGACAGAGAGTAACATTTTTTAAATTTTGTAATATTTTACTGTATAACAATAATCTAGACTAAATGTGGTGCACATATGCAGTCAAATACCTAATGAATGAAATGTGATATATAATATTAATAATAACTTGAAAAAAGTATTAAAAATGAATATTTTTGTAAAAATGTCCCATTCATACCCCGCCTCCCCTACATCTTTTTGAAAAATTGCATATGGCAACATTATTTTTAAAATTAAAGATGATTTGGAATCAATGTTAATGTAGAGTCCAACTGTTATAGAGTTTTAATAATAATTATTTCTTCTTATTTCATGTATACACAATTATACATTTTATTCTTATGTCTATATTTCGCTTCGGAGTTTTTACAAAATTAAATATATAAATAAAGATATTATATGTTGCACAGTTTAAATTGTTTAACGTAGAATAGGGGTTTACATGGTATCAGCCGACTTTTCATCTTTTTAGAAGCCGCTAATAAGTATATGATATATAATAAAAACTTTTAGTGCAATATAGTCAAATCGTAGTTAGTCTACTGCGTATATTAATCGATGATTGCTGTTTTATTTTTTAAATTACTAATAGAATTCATTATTTTCTTTGAAAGTTTAGAAAAATATCAGTAAAATGTCCATTAAAGTTATATTATTTTACATTTATACTAAGTTTAAGTAAATGTGTAGCAGGATGCGTTCAGTCTAAAATTAATCATTAATTTTATCAATTTAATCATAATTTTCTTTGTTTTATACATTTTATATTTAAAAAATTTTTGAAGTTTTAAAGAATAAGTACTGGATATTTTTACCGATGTTTAACTTTTAATATTTTTAATCAACCATAAATACCGATTTCACTTGATTTTTTAAAAAGAAAATATCTGAGAAAAGTGAAAGGTATTATACTTTTTTTGTTTGGTGTCTATTTTATCAGACATTTTTTTTTTTAAATTTCAAATCTACTAAATGATATAGGAGCACAGGCAAAAGTTGTTTTAGAACGTATGTGGAAGTTTTAGTCAGCATAAAGAATATGCTCCAACGATAATTTTTCTTTTATAAAAAGAAAGTAAATAAACTGCGTTAAAGCGCAAAATTTTAATTGAAAGCTTAGTAATATTTTAGTCACATTTCTTTTTGATTTTCAATTTATATAAAATTTTAATAAATAAATTCCAGCATTCATGTTAGATATATATATATATATATATATATATATATATACATAAACGACTATGTTAATTGTTTAAAAAACAAAAACTTCGAAATTAATATTAAATATTTACATAAATCAGAATATTTTAGATAGGAATACTATTTTAATTCGTTTGACATTCTTAAGTATTCGCACACCATACACATACGGGTAATTAACTACTATTTATATGTTTTTTAATTTGAAATGTAATCACTAATACAGAGGAAATACCTTTCATATGATATAATGACATCTCTACTTGTAAAAATAACAGTAAAAAAACAATTTTTAGAGAACATAGAAAATATACGGAAATTTATTTCTGCGAATAAAGTTACATAATTACGCATCGGTTGATGAACATAATTTTCTTGCATAATATAATATTATTGTAATGAATAATTATATCATTTAAATGAGACAATTTGTTCCCTGTAATCTGCGCGTAATAATATTATTAATACTTGACATCTTTATAGTCTAGATATATTGTTGTTCTAAAGCTTTTAGTAATTGCTCACTGCACACATTGTATATTAGCTTTTCGACCCCTGTGGCACTTTGTAAGTTACGAACATGTCTCCTTGCGGTAAGGCTGCCATGTTCAATATCTACATTAATCAAAGTAGCCAAACTTATCTCTGTTGAGGTTGGATTACTTTCGTGTATAATATTATTGTCTAAATATTATTCCGTACAACTTTCTGACACTGAAGGACTAAGAACAGGATATATTGTACACAGATTAAGCTATATAACATATACAATGTTTGTGCGATGCGGAAAACAGATATTATCAGACGGATTTAGCATTTTATCGCTCATTAATGTAAAAGGAAAACAAGAAAAATATTTTAATAGGTCTATCGAGTAATACGAATGTATTATTCGAGATGTTTTAGAACGTATGTGAAAGTTGTAGTCAACATAAAGTATATTCTCCAACGATAACTTCTTCTCTTTTATTAAAAATAAAGTAAATAGTTGTAAACACATCTCATCTATCCGGTTCGAGCAATAAATTTCAGAAAAATATTAGTACACTTTTATGTCAGATAAATTACAATTTATGAAATAATTTACTTAAAGTAAACTCATCTAGTTTTCAATAACAATGAAAATTTTTAAGATTATTTTTCCCAACATTAGTAAACAATTTTATTAATAGTAGCTGTATTAAATGTGTCACATACATTAAATGGGGAAAAGCCTAGACACATAATTTAAATCTCAGTTGGATAAATTCCAAGAAAATTTAGACTAATGCATGCTAAAGAGTTCTAGTACTCTTCAGAGCAGTGTGTAATAATTTTAAAATTTTGAAGTGGTATCTTTTAAAAATAAGTTATTTTAATGATTTTTTTTTTATTGATTAGTTATGGGAATGATAAAAAGGATTTGTTAAATAAAAACTTTTTTCTTAGAAACTACCTATACTGAAAAATAAAATAAACACAAATTACTACTCATGGAACTGAGTAAAACTTAGTTTAAAAAAATTTGAAAAGTCTCTAGATTCCATAGTTTCTGTAAAGAAGTAGGAAAATTTCCTTTTGCACTTCCGAAAATGTAAAAAAATTCACATTTGAATGCATATTAAAACTGCCGCTAATAAATATGTTTTTTCTAATATGCTAAAAAACATCTTTTTCTAACTAAAATTCAAAATAATATTGATTTGAAAGATAGTACTTATGTAATATTTTCTGTTATACAAGTTTTTATCGATAGATACATTAATTGATGTAAGTTAAAATTAAAATGAAATTTTATTTTACACTTTTATAGTCTAAAAAAACATACAAATACAAATCACCATTTTTTCTGCATGATCTTTTTCAATAATATCACAAGATAATAATTTCTGAGCACAAATTTATAAAATCTAGTATACATTTTTGCACTCTAAATATCCTATATGTTATACCAAGAAAACTAAATCAATTTTTGCTAGGCGTACTTATAACTCTAAATATGTTGTTTATAAGCTGTTTTTTTTTTTATCTCTCGTAGTAAATTTTATGAAAGACATATATATATGCGGGGAAGGGCTCATGGAAAACTGCGCAGAGAAAGTTGGATAAATTCTGCTCAAAAAAATATTATATGTATATCTATCGGTTTCAATGGTACGTTGTTACCTTTTAAAAATTTCATTTATTTTCTCGACACACATACACGATAATAATAAAACTAATATTTTTATGAAAGTGAAATAATCCAAACCACTTTTTTCACCACATGAAGAGAAATACTTTTATTAATAAATTCATTATTCAAAAATGCTGCTGAAAAATAAAATATTTTACATTATTTCGCGCACTAGCAATAGAAATTGTGATGGAATTGAAACTTCTTTTTGAATTTCAACCTCTTTGCTCTTTACAAACGGTTTCATCGTGTTATTTAAGCTTTTTTACAAACTTATTTATCCATATTTTTCTTCGACTTCTTTACTTCTTTTTTTAAGTTTTAACTCACAGCAGTCGTTATATTTGTTGCAGCTTGTAGCATTAATTACATATTTTTCAAGAAGAAATACCAGTCTGTTTAACCTTTATTCTCATTTGATGTATTCACCATATATATACATATATATATATATATATGGGCAGCACTTCATTGATTCCATGGATAACATGATGGTATTCATTTTTAAATGATCTATAGAGGGCGCTGTTCACATATATTGAGGTATGCACATGAATATACTGTAAACTTCTACTCCTTTGCCTATTATCATTTAAAAAGGTTTTGGCAACATGTGCAAATAATCTCTTACATTTGATTTTATTGCTGCCTCATTTCTTGGTTAGAAAGGCTTTGAAATTGGTAATATGCTTTTTATTTCACAATCCTTTTTAATCATTATTTATTTTAAACTTTTTTTTCAAATATTTTAATTCCCTATTTATTGTGTGTGGTAGCCGCAAATTCATATTCTTTAGCTTTTTTATGGCTAAAAAGATAATGAAACCACACACTTTATTTCTGGAACTCTAGGCACTTGAGGCCTGATAAATCTGTTTAGGTTTCATAAGTTTTCATTGTTCATTTCTCCTTTTTTTCTTTTATTTTACTATGTTTTTAAAATATATGTTGAATATGTTTAGGGGAAATGTTTTTTTGTGGACGAAAATGTGAAATCTTCACAAAATAAAAGAAAACTCACCAAGTTTCATACCTGTTTAGTGCAGCTCGATGAGGCCTCCATTTGTTGTCCTACACACACCTAAACGATATACAATTTTCTTCTCACTCATAGTTAAGGAGGTAATAGAGTGAATAACGTCTGTGATTCTCTGTTTCAAATGGAGGTCACATCGAACTGCGCGGAACAGGTATGGAACTTGCAGAATTTTTCTTTTAGTTGGTGAAGATTTCACATTTCCATCTTGTTTTTTTTTATATCCTGTGACCGGTCAAAAGTGCCCCACAACTTTACGGACACACTGTATATATATATATATAAATATACATAGTTATTTATTTATTTAAAGATATCTATAAAAATGAACCTAATTTCCCAACTGTGTTCCCAAGACGTTTTTCCTTTTAAAAGAACTAAGATCGGTTTTCCCATTTATTTTGACATTATTTAATTTTATCCTTACCATTCATAAAATATATCAGTACATTCTGTAAAATCATTAGTGCATTAGTGTTTTTATATGTATTTTTAAGCAATAAAGCATTTACTTCTTTCTATTTTTTTTTATAAAGCGTTAGCTTCTTTGTTGCAAACCGCGTATTCATTTATAAGTGATGCATTTCTGGGGGAAGAAATAAGTCAAGATGTAAATGCAAATGGAATCGCGGTTGCATTGATGGATTACATGCCTCCAGTCTTTATTAGATTTACTCCGAGGGAAAAGATGATGCAAGTAAAAAAAGCGTAGAAGGAGATCTAGGGGATGTATTAGCTATAGTGGTGAAAACAGAGAAATGACTCTTTAAATCAACATATGCATTACTTTGAAATCCGTATTTTTATATTAAGTTTCAACGTACAGTTATATTTAATTTTTCTTCTTACTTAAAAATAAAGTTTTTATTCTAATGTAAAAACTTTTGGGGTACTCATTACATTATTGCAACGTTAATAACATTATTTATTTGAACATTTTGAAATGAAATGTATATACCCATTTATTTAACTTAAAATATAAATTTTCAATCAAAAATTCCACATAATTTTCTATATCAAATGAAATTGTTTTTTCTCAGTTTCATTTCTTACGTACTAATATATTACGTGCACTGCATTTTTGTTGTGTTTTTGAACGTGAGATCAATAATGTCCTAAAAATGTATTTTCCAAATTATACCACATTTCTTAAAAACTATAAACATCTTTTTCCAGTGGTAAATTCCCCTTCGTTCCTGCTATAAAATGTACATATATCAAAATTAATGATTGGTATGAAAATATTTCGATTCTTGCTTGACTACTTACTAATAAATATAAATAAGAAAAAAGTCACATAAAAATATATATATATATATTGCTCCTGTATTCAAATAATAAAGTTTTGGAGTTTAGATATTTTAAAAAAGAGGAATAAAATACATCCTATGTCCTATACACAGTTATAATCTACCCATATACAGAATTTTAAAGGAATTATTTAAGCCATTTTTATTTACTTCAAAAAGGTGATAACTTTCGGTTCATAAATCACGAAATTGATAATATCATTATAAAAGAAATATATGTTGTTAACTATGTACAATTCCACAATATGATTTCGTATAAGTTTCATTTATAAAAAAGAAATTAAAAGTTATTTTAGTGATAAAAGGATCAGGGTCCATAAGCCGCGTTTTTGGCCCATGAAATAGGGTAAAATTCAATTATGTTATACTGACTTAGTAAGTTCACTTTTTAATATTACAAGGTATATATTGTACGATTTTAACAATAATTTTTGTATTTTGTTCGGATTTATCATGGAAGATGACAGTATTCCGAGTGATGCAGCCTTAAACCTAAAATCGTATCGTATCGTATCGTAGAATTCGTAGATGGCGGAACTCATGTATACAGCTAACTCGACTTCAAAGAAAAACCGCCTTTCAATAACTCAGCAAATATAGCTCTTATTATTCTGATTTTTTAGAACAGTCTTATATCTGCAGTCTAATCCAATTACGAAATTTTTACATTTCTACGTGCAGTATATTTTGAGATCTAAATACCCATTTTTAAAGTAAAAGTTATGGTACAAATTCTTAATGTCAATTTCTCGAAAATGGCCCGGGCGATTTTCTTTAAATTGATATCTAATATGAATCTGTTTGAGATGAAGTTAATAACACTTTCCTTTTTCCTAGGAAAACTCGTTTTATTATTTGATAATTCTGTCATTTGTGTTTCCCGTTAATGCGTAAAACGAAACCAGTCAACCATTTCTCTCTGGTACTTTTCTAGTCTGTGATTAGTGAGTAGGTTTGACGTCACATCGTAAGTGGGAGGAGTCGCGATCCATCTGACCAATGAGTGCAAATTACTGTGAGTTTCAATATACAGATAATCCACGTTTGTCTGTTTATTTCTATAATGATGGATTTAGTGTTTAAATTCGTCGTTTTCTTATCGATTTGCAATTAGTTGTTGTAGAAAGAAAATTAAATATATGCATCGTCTTTTCACCTACAATTTTCAGATTTTGAAAATACTATAATATCACGGATGAAAGAAATCATTTCGCATGCTGATGGTAGGTAGGTAGGTAGGTAGTGTGTGTGTGGGGGGGGGGGGGGCTTTGGGACCTATGAGCAGCTTGGCTGTTATCCCGAATGATCCATGAAACGCATGCTGATTTCACGGCATGTTGTTTTCAATTGACAATTAGCCAGGAGATGTAGTAAAGCTTAAAATCTGTTGATAATCTCTAATACATTAAAAAAAATTTTTAATTAAATGTTGATGAATTTAATCAAAGAAGAAAATAAGGGAAATATCTTTTTGTGACTTTTAATGGATCATAGTTGCTTTTAAATGTTTCAGACCGTGCAGCAATCCAATTTAACAAAATGTTCCCAAATAGGCTATATTAAGAAATATGCACAAAGTTAAAATTAACTACGAGTGTGGATAAAATTTTCAAACTTTAAAATATTTAAACTGATCAAATATTTAAACAATCTTTAAACTGATATTTAATTCTGTTCTTTATACTTAAATATAATAGCTATTTACTACCAAGAACTTTTAATCACTTTGTTGTATTGTAAAACGTCATTTGTTTCTCATAATGCAAGCCATAGAAGACTCATTTCCTTATTTACATTTGCCCCACCAGTGGCCGAGAGGTTCTGCTCTCGAAGCTGGTAGACGGGAGGTGCTGGGTTCGATCCCAATCGCGCCCGTCGGCCTAATCGTTCGGAGTTTTCGTGGTTTTCTTCGAGCCTTGGATTTCCAAGCGTTAATACGGGTTAGGTTCCCCTAGAAAGACCCCCACGAAGGGCACTCCCCCCCCGGGCCTATATCCCTCGAGCAGATAATTGGCCGTCAAAAATCAACCAACCATCAACCAACCTTATTTACATTTGGTTATTCCTAATACTCAGAAATTTTGTCAATCTTGGCTTGGATGAACTTCTTGCACCATGATAATATATTAGCATAACTTGGTCAGGTTGAAAGATTAATCTTATTTGCTATGCAGTGAGATTTACATATGTCTCAGCAGGACCATGCAAAGCGGGGGCGAAGGGGCAGTCGCCCCGGGATCGGAACTTGAGGGGGTGCCAAATTTATACTACAAACCTCGTCTTTTTCTTCTTTTTTTGTAAAATAAAAAGAAAATTTTTCTTTCCTTACATATTGCTAATTTTTTTTTTTTCTCAGTGAATGTACGAACATCTTCGTTTCAAAGTTATTGCATTCGCCTTTACCTCACACCGACAGAGACGTCCTTAGGGGTGTGCGACAGGTGTGGCCGCACAGGGCCTCGCGCGTTTTTCTATTGAAAAAAACAGTTATTTTGTCCTTGTAGGAAAGTGGCCGCTGACAATTTCTTAATAGCCACTTTTTATCTTTTAGTGTACCTATGGCCAGTGGCTAGTGATAATTTTACCTTTTAATGCATGCGTTTAGTGATCACTCCAGGGTGTTAGCGAGTTTTGTGCATTTTTCTGATTGCTGTATTCAGTGATTTTTTTTTGTTGTTGTTCTTTGTTTGTTTTCATGAACACGCAGTGTTCATACATGCATTATTGATCACTCTTAAGTTTCTGTATGCAGTGATGCTTCTTTGGTTTTAATGGATGCAAAGTGTTCATAATTGCATAAATTGGAATATGAATTGTTCAATATTCACACTGATATAAGTAAGTACTTTTAAAGAATAAAATGAGACATGAATTTTTCTCAAAATCAGAATTTCTATCGCAGAATTTCTATTTTAATCAGAATTTCTATCGTAAATTATTACTCTGATTTAGAAAGGTTGTTTAAAAGACACATTTCACATTTTCCAATAAATTTATGTTGAAATTGTTTTTTTTTTACTTTATTTTGATTATCACATAAAAAAGAGCTCTCCTGTGTTTTCTGATACGCCGTTATTTATTAATATTTTATTTACCATGATTCCAAAATAATGATATAGTAGAAAACGTCAGTCTGGCAGCAATGAAGAAAGTGAACCAATCGCATCAGTTTTCAGGTTGACATATTTTAGTTTGTGTTGGAGTGCATGGGGATGTTGATGTTTGCCAAAAAATCACAGTATTGGGTATTTCACTTGTTCTAGGATTCTACTGAAGATCTTTATAATGCAACTATCTATATAATTTATTTCTCAGATGTAAATACTGGATTTTGCAGTTACAAATCACCTGTATTTCACATACATATTGTCGAAATTTCTGCTATTTCCCGAAACACTAAGTTTTACACATTTTGATCTTTAACCCTTTAGAGACGGCATCCCTTACACAAATTTTATTTGGTTGGCACCGCTTTTTTTAAACAGTTCCCTTTATCGGTGAAATTCCAAAAAATGCTTTAATTAAAATAGACAAATACTACATTTATTTATTAATGGTGCCAAAGACAAATTCCATATGCTCCTTTTGACGATGCATATATGCATCACCCGTCCTGATTCAGAATTTCGTAATGAAGGCATTGTTGTAGTAAAAGAACTTTATAATGCAATTCTCTGTATAACATACAGCTTCTTTAATGTAAATAATCACTTTTACACTTAAAAAGAGCCTGCAATCCATTTTGTTGAAATATTGCTACCATCTAGAGCAGGGATTCCCAAACTTTTAAATCGACTGACCACTGAATAGAATTTCATACTTCCGCGTACCATCAAGTTACAAACTCCATGCTATTACACAAAAACCTGTGTAAACGGAATATGTCTAAAACGTCTATTTGTCCAGGCTTTTGTGCTCCATCTGGGCAGATTTTACTGTATTTTATTGCATGATTACATTAATAAATTGGTACTTAGATTGACTGCTTTATATTAACATTCAAGTAAACGGTAGTAATCATTACATATTAATAATATGTACATTATCAAAATATAGTGTTTTGATTTTTAAAAAAAAGCTACAATACTTAATGCCATATTGGCGTAGATTGATAGGGTGACTCTATTAATTCTGTTGTATTGCTAATGATAAGGATGATTCTTGCTTTACCAAACTCATCTTCCTCATATCTGATTCAATCTTAGTTTTAGACGTAAATCAGATTCGATGTTTACGGTTAATCCTGTATTTATATTTATATATATAAAGAAGTGACGAGAAAGCATTTAAAACAAATATATGTTGTACTAAAAACAAGCAATAATTTTAGAGCTTTTAACGATGTGAGAGGGTATTTTTCTTTTCTTACCAATCAAAACTATGTTGCGTTCATCTTTTTGAATGAGGATTCCAGCAATCAATTATTATTGTTGCATTTTTTACTTCATTTCACGTACCAGTACTGGTACGCATACCATACTTTAAGAACACCTGTTCTAGAGGGCTAAATTTCAAACATTATTTCACCTTTATCTCAATAATTCTGATGTTTTAATGAAACAATTGCAGGCATTAAATAAAAAAATTTTGAAATAAGTAATGCAGTAGACTCCCTCAAATCCGCAACCCTAAATCTGCAAGAAATCTGCACATCATCGCAGATGTAAACAATGAAACTTTCAGTTCAGATGTAAGGGCAAAATTACAGAATTTTGTTCAGGACATGCTAGTAAAAATTAAAAATAAAATTTATGTAAATAGTTTTTTGAGTCATTGCATCCAAACTAAGTGAAATGTATTCAAATGGATACTATGAGGCAAAAAAATACTATTTACCTAAATTTTATTTTTAATTATTAATAGCATGGCACAAAGGATAAATAAAATTATTCAAATAAATACATTTCAATGCATTATATAAGTTCAATGAAAGTGATATACACTGCTCAAAACAATTAAAGGATATTGCAGTTTTAGGTGGATTTTGTATCTGGTAAACTGTTTAGCTGATTGATACATGGTCGACAGACATAGTAGGTTACATGAGAATAAATTACACATGTTTGGCAGAAAAAAATGCATTTTATTGCGCATTTGTGTACTAAAGGAAAAAAACACAATTTGTGCATATGAGAAAAAAGAATAACAAAAGGTGTTTTCTTCAAAGAAAATCATTTTCAGTAGGGCGTATGTTTTCCACGGGCGGCCAGCAACGTTGAACACCTTTGAGGCATGGACTCAATGAGGCTATTAATGACGAGTTGGGGCATTCTGCCCCACTCTTCCAGAAGAGTTCTTTCCAGTTCTTGGAGAGTTTGTGGGGGTTGTTGGCGGCCAGAAACTCGTCTCCCTAGAGCGTCCCAAACGTGCTCGATTGGATTCATGTCTGGAGAACACGCTGGCCATTCCATTCAAACGATTCCTTCCTCGAAAAGGAAATCCTCCACCAGGTTTGCACGATGTGGCCTGCAGTTATCGTCCATTAAAATGAAGTTATCTCCGATTGCTGCAGCGTAAGGGACTACAATAGGTCTGAGGATCTCATCCCTATATCGGCGACCAGTCAGAGCTCCATCTCGAATGATGTAGAGGTCAGTGCGCCCGTCAATGGAGATGCCACCATACACCAACACTCCTCCACCGCCAAATCTGACACTTTCGTGCACGAACGCAGGATTATTCCTACTGCCACGGTCCATCCAGATGAAAATACGCCTATTATCCGGATGCACAGAAAAATGGGACTCGTCAGAAAACAGAATATTGTTCCATTCATTTCTCCTCCAGTTGACATGCTCGGTTGCCCACTACCTGCAGTCGCGACGATGCCTTGATGTTAATCTAACACATACCATCGGTCGGCCGGCATACAGACCTACAGCATGGAGCCGGTTTCGGACAGTCTGAGTTGAAATCGTGGTGCCTGTAGTCGAGCGAAGGTGTTGTTGGAGAAGAGTAGCGTTCATGGTTCGGTGTCTCCGAGCTGTTAACGCTAAATACCGATCTTCATTGGGCGTTGTTGCCCGTCCACGACCTTGCCCTGGTCTTCGGCCTGCACATCCACTCTCCAAAAAACGGTTCCAGAACCTGGAAATGACACTTTGTGACACTCCAATGGCTTGCGCTACTTCGGCTTGAGTTTGGCCCCCTTCTAACCTACCAACAATTCTCAAAGCTTCTGAATCTGTCAAATGACTTCGCTGAGACATTGTACTCATCGAAACAAAGCAATCACTGAATGCCGATCATCCTTGTCTTCATTCTCTTTTATCCAGTTGAAAGTCAAATTTCATTCGCTGCCGCTGAAGCGACGTTTTTGACGTCGAACTCAAAATTTGCATACTCCACGGTTTCAAAACCAGAAAAATTTGCATTTGTGATTCTCTTCTTCTATTTTCGGCAAACAAAATTTCGTTTATATCTTTATTTTATATAAAACTTCAAATATCCTTTAATTGTTTTGAGCAGTGTATTTAACAGTGTATTGGAAAATTAAAAATATTGTTTAGATGTGCGAATATATCTTAGCCAAACTAAAAATAATTTAAATTGAATTTTAAAACAAATCGTTTAAAGCCACATCAAGGTGCCACTTAAATTTTGATATCGTATCATTTAAAACTCATTCTTTGAATTTATGAGAGATATGAATGATAAATCATCAATGAATAAACTTTTATACATCTTTTAAAATTGAACATAATTTGTTCACATGCGATTATAAAAAAAGAAAATAATGAAATAAATATATAGAGAGATTATAATTAATAGCATAGCATTCACTCAAAATTTGATATCATTATTTTTAAGTTCCATATTTAAAATTCTTAGAGCGTAAGATGAAGCGCTGCGTCACAATCTTTTAACCCGTTAAGGGTTTTTGTATTGATATGACTTACACAAGCTCAAAGTTTATATAATTCGTGGTTTTGATGAAAAATACGCAATTTCTGCTATTTTTACCTCAATTATTTATATTAGCGTAATCGTGCAACACTTTCTCCTTGACATATATTATAAAACACATCAAAATATACAAAATATGTTAAAATAAAATTGTTGCAAAGCAGCTCTCATCTTAAAATATTAAAAATAGAGAGGAAATTGAGGTAAAAATATATTTTAATAATTTTAATAAAATTACACATCCATTACTCAAAGTGGATCTAGGGTCATTTCAAAGGAAGTTTTTAAATGTTGTACAGAAATTCTGATAATCGAACGGCATATTAGTAACTTCTAGGGTCCTTACTGTAAAAACCCATTAATACAGAATAAATGCAGTTTTGAAAATCGTTAAAGGCTTATCGCACGTCATCGAGAATTTCATTTTCATGTAAATTTTTAAAATTTGTTATGAAATAAATGAACCTGAAATTTGAATTTATGAGGAAATCTTGTTAAATATTTTAAACTATTTAACCCTTAAATGCCTGATTTTTCAAAAATCATTGTAATAATGTTTTTCGGGTTTCATTTTAAAAATAAACGCATGTTAAATATACTTAAAAAAATCATATTTTGTTTTAAGTATGATTTACGGCTAAAATACAGTTTGTTACTAATCGGCAATACTGGTCTTTAATTGAAAAAATAATTTTCCTTGATAAAATTCTATCATATTAAACACACAAAAATATTAGGAACTATGATAAGAAATAAATTTTACTTGCTCACTGCAGAACAAAATAGGGTATTTCGCAAGCTTCCAAACAAAACAAAAAGAACATGTAGACACAATTGAAAAAATAAATCTATCTTTATTCTTAAGCAGCACAAGTGTTGCCATCTACATGTTGAAAATCGATTTTATAATATTTTCATAATGTGTTTTATTGGCAACACTAGGCATTATAACTTCAATATTATTATAATTATATTTTAGAAGCGTAAATTGGGTATGTTGCCGAAAAGCAACACCCGGCATTTAAGGGTTAAACAACATTCAATTTGTATAATCAACATTTTGAGATGAATAATTATCTATTTATTGCTATTTATATACTATTTCAGTTTCTGACTTTATTTCAATAATACAATAGAAAAAATACTGTAATTGCATAAAATTACATAAATAATTCAATATTTAAAAGATGATTAAACAATTAAATAGATGCTAACAAATTTAACATTTTTGTTCTTTATAATATCTTTTAATTGTTTAATCATCTTTTATGCACTGAATCATTTATGTAATTTTATAGTATATTTTAAAGATGAATTTTAGTATTCATAACTAGTTTATTTTATGAAACTGTGATTTTGCAATTAATTCAATAAAACATTTGTAATACTTAATATAACATCATAGTTAAATTATTTTCATAACGTTTATTTTTTTTTAGAAATGCAATCATCTAACAATTGGATTATTTAAAGCAGAATGCTCAGCATTTACTTAATATTCCATGTGTAATTATACAAAATAGACAAACATTAATTAAAGAGATTTAGTTGAACGGTCATTTAAAGGATGTAGTGAAGATCAGAACAAAAATTCTGATCATAGGAGCCGCATGTTAGTAATTACGAAATCTGTTACTGTTAAAACACATTATAATTAATTTGGAAAGTTTTAAAGACTTATTGCAAGCTAATGAAATTGGCACTTTAATTATAATTTTAAAAACTTGTGTAATGAATGAAACTGAAATAAGGGTATAGTAAATTTTGTTAAATAAGAATGCAAATATCGTTAAATAGAAATACAAAAATTGAACGAATTGATCTATTCCGAACGTCTTTAAAAGACTATATCAGGCAACCGAGATTGATACTTTAGGAACAAACCCAAAACTTTGTAATGAAATGTCTAAAACTAACAATAAAATATTTCGGTAATTAATTTAAACAATTTAAAAGAAATGTAGTTGATATAAACATTACATACCGGATATCTTAAAATGGACTGACTGATCTTAAAAATCAATAACTTTTAAACAGTGACAGCTGTTAAAGAAATTCTTGCAGAAGTGTAATGTATGATGTTTTATACTGTGATTCCTGGTTTTAGCTCTATTCCCTAGCGATAGATTGCACTGCGAGATATAGACGTTAAGTCGAGGCAGAAGACTAAATCACTCAGCCATGGGGTCAACGAAGGTGGTCTGACGTTTAGAGTGTGTCATATTCGTCGATGCAATTTTGTTCTTAGAGTCCCGATTCCGAACTTAGCCTGTATTATTCTGTATGATATTATTTTTGAATCCGAATTAGACAACAACGATATCCAAAGGATTCCGACCGAGTTAAAATTCACGAACGAAAACAAGATTATATAGGCGAATGAGACCCAACTCCATACGTTTTACCTTCATAATTCTCGCATTGGTAGTTGATTTTTATTTCTGCCTCTTCACTGAGTGCTTACTGCTTGCAACGTCATCTATCGCTCATATTTGAAACTAAAACCGAGAACCACGGTAAAAAAACAAAAAAACAACAACAAAAAAAAAACTCCTGAAATCATACATTACCCTCCTGAAAGAAATTCTTTAACAGCGGTCACCATCTGCAAGTTATTTAATTTTAATATCAGTCAGTCCATTTTAGGACTCCCTGTATAAAATTATCTCTCTCCGAAAAGTAGCTAGCCTTCGTTCGACGATATAGTGTCTGAGGACCGCAGAAACGCGCGGAAAGTCAGACAGTCCGGACATTAACGGGCAGCTAGAAGGACTTTTAACCGGGAGATGCCGCCATGACCCCCTCTATCGTTTAAGGCACGAGCACTGCCCAGCGCACGTCACTCCGCCTGAGTCCCAATGCAGAACTGGATGACATAATCGCCACAATAATAATTCATTGTCTCAAGGATTAGATCACGTAGTTCGGGGATCACACCTCAAGACGGTCGAGGGCTTCGGGTGTATCGGACGCTCAAATTGACGCCGGGGCCTTGTTATTAACACCAAGTTTCCCGAAAGTGCTATTGCTCTTCCAGCAGCTTCCGGACGTGAAAGTCTACACAGTAGGATACCCGGTACATATTACTATTTATACTGTTATCGTTTCTATTATCATCTTATAATTTATTTAAGTATTATAATAACAAATATATTATAAATGTAATGCGCCCATTTGTATCATTAGTGCAAATATGAGTTTATTTCAAGAATTAATTTTCTATTAAGAAATTCCGAAATCATACCGGAAATTTCAAAAGAAGCATTTTTACAAGTGTAATCATGAAATGTCTGTCATTATATAATGCAAAAAAAAAAAAAAAAAAAAAAAAAAAAAAACATTCAAAATTTTTGGTACAAATTCGGAATTTCTGAATAAAAATGAAATTCCTTAAATGCACGCTGCGGATTCTAAAGTGTTAATCTTACGTTTTTATATATATACACTAGCTAACTTGCCCGGGTACACCAAAAAACTGCACGAATAGCGAAAAAGCACTGAAAATTACAATAAGATATCGCGAAAAAATTTTAAATCGCTGCACAAATTTCGAAAAGAGAAAAAAATAAATTATATATTGTATTCGCAGATTGAAAGTCTATTCCTTTCACTAATGTGGAAAAAATGGTAGAAAATCGCTAAAATACACTAAAAATCCCTTACAAAATTCCCGAAAAATTCGAAAATTGCTATACGAAAGCCAAGTAAACTTTATTAAAATGAGGGCAGAAATTACTTTTGTATTATAGGCCAAAAATGGAATGTCAAAAAATTGCAACAGATCGCGAAGAAACATAAAGATCGAATTAAAAATCACAAAAAGTCAAAATTTACTATAATTGGATAAAAATTTCAAATCTAATTCCTTTGGCCTGCGGGGTCTCTTAAAATTTATGTTTGGGAAAGCATGCTAATCATTGTATCATGTTACTTTTATTCATAATTTAATTTACTTGGATTCCCTTAAATATAATTAATATAATCCCTTAAGTTTTTGTTGCATTAAAATATCTCAGTTTGTTGATTTTCTGTAAGCAAGTAATCCGTATTGGTTTACAATGTAAGTCTATGGGAATTTGGAGAAACATTAGAGATATCGCCAAGTTGGAGACTAATTGTTGCCCACTTTTGGAGACTAATTGTTGTCGCCAAATTTGGCGATATATCGCCAAGTTGACGACAAACTTGGCGGCATTTGGCGACAGAACTCCCCCCCCCCCCCCTACGATAACTCCCCTTATAGGTATGGAGATACATTAAATGCTGTTCAATAATCGCATAACAAATTCGCTAAAAATTCAAAAATCGTTGTACGAATTCCGAATAAAATTTCTTGAAAATTTACTATATTGGGTTAAAAGAAAGAAACCGTATTTCTTTCACTAATGTGAAAAAATCGCCTCAAAATTAAAAAAAAAAAAACGCTAAAAATCGCATAAAAAATTAAATTAAAAAAATCTAATCAAAAAATCGAAAATCGAGCTTCGAGATGCAAACCTTCATGTTTTGTTACATTATTAGATCTAATTCCGCGATTTCCTTATCTTATTCTAAATTACTACTTTATTTTCACTAAATCCTTATCCTTAAATAATCTCTATCGTTAACTCTGTTAAATTTTCTTTAATTTAATGTCTCAATTGCCTTAATCGCTTAAATATTACGCTTTTAGTATTCTTAAATTAAATGTTCCATTCCTGCGCTTTTTTCTTTCGAGATTATTCTTTTAGCTTCCATTTTTACTTTCCCGCGTATTTCTTATGTTATCCTTTTTTCCTCCAAATTCATCCGCCAGTTCTATTCGCACTCTTTATATCACGTGACATTCTTAATTATTCATTGGTTGAGAGCACGATCGCCGTCATATTTGTATCCTTACACGTGAGGAACAAAAAATTGATACTCGCTGTGTTTCAGCAGATTTGAGTCGTATTTCCAGTTTTCATCCATCCCCTGGTCACCGTCCTGTTATTCGATTATCTGGAACTTTGTTTAAAACCTAATTACTACTACGGAGCGATGGCTAATTATCTTGGTGGAAACTGCACTTTTTGAAAGATGTTCTACTAAAGTGCTTAGTTGATTATGAGTTGTTTCAATTTCTTCTGGAGAAACTTCACGGAACGATGCATTCCATTGTTTTCACTCGACAACTGCATTTCAACAATTCGTTCTACTAATATAACAGATTCGAATTATCTGTTCTGACCACTTCTTTTACGCCATTATCGCTGCATGTGATCCACAACTACTATCGTGACAGCCAGTACGGCATTTTCAACGATAAAGCCAATCCAAAGTTGATAGAATGCAACATATAGACGCACCTTTTCCCCAAATTTTGAAGCTCTACGTTCAGCGGTCTCTTCAGAACACCGTCGACACACTCACACACAAACTTCTTTCCTTATTATTATAGATATATGCCAACTCTTTTTTGAAAATTTCTGTGTCATGACTGAACTGAGTTATTTGCACAGGGGGTGAGTGATATATTTAATCCAATTTATTTTGATCTCTTGTTATTTTTCTTGTTTTCTCGTTTGAATATGTGCGATAGCCCATGTATTGCATTTTCTAGCTTGTTAAAGGCTCTTGCAATGATGAAATCGTATATGTTTTTTGTGGAATTCAAGTTAATTTGGGCCAGAGTACCTTGATTTCATTTCTTACATTATTTTCTCATATTTATATGATATTCAGCGTTTTAAGGCTTTTTACATTCCTTATCTCGCTTGTAATTATAATATTTTGGATATATATATATATATATATATATATATATATATTTTAAGCATAAAACTTCATAATGATCTTCAATTCGTATATGCAAGTGATATTTTGCATAGTTTTATAACGGTGTTATATACATATATAAACATACATATATGTATAATGCGGTAAATCTGATGTGCGGAGAAAATTTTAAGAATGTTTATCTAAGCAAAATTTTTAAGTACACTTGAATTAGATTGTCTTTAAACCATCTTATATGTTCTTATGTTTTCTACCATGTTTGAATGAAATTTAATTAATTATTTTACTATTGGTGCAATACAGTATTTATAATTTTGAAACTAATATTACATCAGAAACAAATTCACATCATTTAATATTTCTACATTCACAAACATGTTACATTTGGATTATTTATTGTTATATAATCTTCATTATTTTATTTGATATTCCATTATTGTTTAAACAAATTTAAGCAGTCATTAATTTAAGTGTTTCAGTTCAAGGGTCATTTAAAAGGATGTTGTGAAGAGTCATACAAAAATTTTGATCATCGGAATCACATATTAGTAATTAATAAGGCTCTTACAATCAAAATCCATTATCATTCATAGAAGTATTAAATAGAATAAATTGTAATTTCAAAAGCATTTAAAGAGTTATCGCAAAGGATCGCGTTTGGCATTTTAATGACAATTTTAAAACTTCGTTACGAAATAATTTAAACTGAAAGTGAGAAATTATTACGAAACTTTGTTAAATATTTAAAATTATTTAAATCAATGTAATGGGAATGATACATTTTTACACATAAATAACACTGGTCAACAAATTTAAACTTTTGTTCTGTCCTAAAACAGAATTTAGTTGTTTTTTATGCGGTTTTTTGTGCTGATTCCGAATCTAGTTCTAGATTTACTCCAGCAAGTCAAGTTTGAGAGATATTTGCATATTTCAATTTATGCAAATTTAGTAAATTTTATACAATTATTTGCTAATTTAAGGTATAAAGCAATATCAGACAGGGTTTTTTTGTTTTATGTTATGATTACTGCCTAATTTACGTCACACGTTGTTTCTGGGATTATACTGCCATGTGACTGTGAAATATTGTACCTAATTTGCATATTTTTCATGTCTTTCTAATAATGTTTCTTGATGTTCAAATATTTCTGCCGCACGAGTACGCTAATATGTTTCTGAACCAGTTTTTGAGCTGATTTCAAATCTTGTATCTGTTTTCTTCTATCGCGTCTAGTTTTGGAAAAAAGTGAAATTTTAGTTTTTAGTCAAAAAAGCAAGAAATAGCTTTTTATGATACTTTGTATGATAAGCTTCAACTAGTTAGGATAGATTATACAATTTTTTTTCGATTATATAAATTTTTGTTTACGTCTTTGACATGAATCTGACCCTGTTCACCTTCTTGTCAATGAATTTCACACTCCTAAAAAGCAATTTATATCAAACCTGTGTTAATGCCGTGCAAAAGTAGAAATTCATCTTATTCAAAAACTAGACATGACATAAGAAAACTGACTACAGATTTGAAATCAGCATAAAAATCTAGTCTAAAAAAACATTACGTCACTTCTGTGGCAACTATTTTAAAGTTGATAGTAATGTAAACATTGCGCCATTGAAAAATATGCAAATTAGGCTTAATAACTGATAAATAAATGTTAAGAATATGCAAATCGTGACATTTATCTGAAGCAAATAATCAAGTAGTCATTATCTAGGAAACGTAATTAGATGTGGCATATATTGTATCTAAAATTTGCATAAAATAGCACAAAAAAGCTTAAATTTGCATAAATTTAAATATGCAAATTGCCCAAAACCTGGACTACCCAGAGATAAATGGAAAGCATATTCGGAATCAGCGCCAAAAACTGATCTAGAATCAACTAATTTTAGTTCTAGGACAAAACCACTGTTGTCCAGTGTAATCATCTTAATATTGTTACTTCTGTTGTTTAATTACTATTATCAACAAACATTTTATTAAATTTCGTACTTCAAAAGTAAAAACGGAACCATTATAAGATTAATCGTATGTCTGCCTGTCCGCCTGTTACAGTCATTTTAATAGAAAACTATGCATTCTGGAAAGTTCAAATTTGGAAGATTTATAAAGGCTATTAGCCCATATATTTATCGCTTTTTAGCCATTCACAAATATTTTTTGGAAAAAGATAGAAGGGTTAATTAATTTACTTGAAAATAGTTTTTTTCTTTTAAATATCGTTCGAAAGACCTCGTAATACCGAATAGAAAAAATATATTTGTTTTAAGTTTAGGCATTACGTTTTCAGAGATTTCGTCAAAAATGTGTCTCCCCCCCCCCCCCCCAGCGACCTGTTTCCGAATGTACTGTAACTAAGATTCTGAAAAAAAGTAGGTGCAGTAGAAGTTTATGTCAACCTAGCAGTTAAAATATAGCGATTATCCTAGGTCCTATCCTAAATAGGTTTTGTGAAAATCGCATTTCCCCGTCACTCACTACATTTGTTTTTCAGGAGCTGTGTAGTTGGGGCAAAGAAAGTAGAGGCTTCATTTTCATTGGTTGGGGTGTGCTTGAGGAAACAACGCAGAAATATTCAAGGACTGCTGATGATATGACATGACATCGCGGTGCTTAAGAAATGCCAAAGCGGGCGTGAAAATGCCATGCGTAACCTTCAAAGAACTTTAATGGAAACATAAAGATGAATTTCGAAATAAAGCAAGGTTTAAAAAGCATAATCTTGAGAACTCTGGTGGTTTCCAGAAGGCTATTTCAGAGTTAAATAAACCTCCAGACATAGGACGCATAGAGCATTCAAATAAATTTGGTTGCGCTGCACTTCGTTGTCATTTCAACGATTGACGTAGGTAAATAAGGAAGAATGTAAAGGCAGTAAGGTACCAACAAGCACAGAAAAGTCATAGTGTAAGGTAACCAGAGTCCTAACTAACATTACTCTGAAAACTATAAAAAAAGGGCACCACATAGATTGATAATTTTGAGTGGCAGTTGCCTAGTACCCTTCCACTGTTTTCCAGGGTGCACGCGGATGGTTCAGTCTTGAAAAACACTCTTTGATACACCATAATCATAACAGGTCCACAACGACAGATAAATCTAAAATGGTGAGAAGTTAAATTAAAAAGCTAAAAATCTTCAAATTCAACTTAGGAACCTGGGATGAGAATTTTGCGACCGCCACGAGAGTGTCATCTGCACTCGCCAGCGGTGTAGGGTAGAATGAGTAAAACGGGGAAAAATAGGTCTTACTTAACCGGCGTACAGTGAGTAAATATCCCAGATCGAATGGGAAATAAGGTAGGTGGGCCTAATCTCAGAAGAGGTTGGAAGCATCTTTCAACGTGGAAATTCCTAAAATTTTGTAAAGGATAGAGCACCCAATTACAATTAAGTAGTTACTTCAATAGGAAGGAAAAGGAAGTCTAAATAATTAATAAAATATTGCTAAGAATAAAATAAAGTGCCGGTTAAGAAATTTGAAGTACGCGGTTGTTATAAATGAAAAGTATGCTGCATGACGCCATGGGGAAATTGACAATTCTTAATGAAAATTTCTTTCAGACTAGGGAAAAGTTAAAATTTTTCTTGGGAATTCTGCGATCAGACCGCCGACGGATTTCTTCCGGATGTTTGGAACAGGGAACAGAGTTATCATCACAAGTGAGAATTTCTAGTGGCCATTTCCGATTCCTCCTGTTTCTGGCGGCATCACGATGCATAGTGGGGCAAAATACCGAAAAGCTGGCCAAAAGTCGGAAAATAAAGTTATTGTTTAGGAAATTTCGACTACACAATAAGGCTAGATAAGGATGGAATAGTGTTTGGAGGGTAAGAATCTATATTTATTAAAATGTTTTCGTTTTGCTTGACGACCTATATCATTTCAAAAGTGACGCTTGGAGGATTGTCATCAGAGGTGAACAAAAAGAGCAAAACAAAGGTTCCTCTAAACACGTGCTACATTTTTTCATATCATCCGATTTTAATGCTTTAAACAGGATTCACACGATGATAGTGTGTAATTTGTTTGCCCGTGTTACAAAAATTACATAAAAATTAATTATTTCATGATTATTTTGTACATATATGTTACATTATTAGATCTAATTCCACGATTTCCTTATCTTATTCTAAATAACTACTTTATATTCACTAAATCCTTATTCTTAAAAAATCTCTATCGTTAACTCTGTTAAATTCCCTTTAATTTAATGTCTTACTTGTTTAAATTGCTTAAATATTACGTTTTAGCATTCTTAAATTAAATGTTCCATTTCCGCGCTTTTTTCTTTCTAGAATGTTCTTTTAGTTTCCATTTTTACTTTCCCGCGCATTTCTGAGGTTATCCCTTTTCCCTTCAAATTCATCCGCTTGCTCTGTCCGCACTCTTTCCATGACGTGATATTCTTAATTATTCTTTGGCTGAGAGCGCGATCTACGTCATATTTGTATTCCACACTTGACGAACAAAAAGTCGATGGTCGCTGTGTTTCAAGAGATTTGAATCGTATTTCCAGTTTACATACCATCCCCTGGTCACCGTCCATTTATTCGATTATCTACATCTTTGTTTTAGCCCTAATTACTACTGTGGAGAGATGGCTAATATTTTTGTTGGAAACTGTGCCGCCGAAAGATGTTCTAATAAAGTGCTGAGTTGATATTATGTGTTGTATCAATTTATTCTGGGAAAACTTTCACGGAAAGATGTATTCCACAGCCTTCACTTGACGACTACAATACAACTAATTATTATACTAATATAACAGGATCGAATTACCTGTTCTGACCACTTCTATTACGCTATTACTGCTGGATGTGATCCACGACTGCTATGGAGACAGCCAGTACAGCATTTTCAACGATAAATTAATCCAATGTTGCTATAATGTAACATATATATTTTAAATATATATATATATTTTGCTCTCAAACATCAAAATGTTTATATGTTATACAGTGTTTCGCAGCGAGATATAATGGAAATAATAGCCTGAACTATTATCTAATGAATAATGAAAAAACCAGCTGCCAAAAACAGCCATTCTGTATTTCGTGCAGGTTTTTGCAACCATGAGTAAAAATGTCACTTTTTTATCGTTTCAAAAACTATGACATTCATTACTTTTCATAGTGATTTAGCTGGCAAATATTTTCGAAATTTTTAGATTATTCAGTTTTGTGACAGATTATTATGTGTTATATTACAAATAAGTATTATAATCATAAGCATAAATGAATTTGGTAAGCAAGATTAGTAACAAAAAATGAAAATAATTCTGTATCATCGATACCAAAGAAATAGATTTTCTTATCTTTATAGCTAATAATTTTGTTTATCGATTGCAATTAGAAGAATCATTATGTCACTTGCAATATTTGCTAGATCATATTGCTGAACGTATTTTATTGATGCAAAAGGAAATTATTAAGAATCTGACTTCCGAGAGCATTATCAATGTGAATTTGACTTTCATGTGGGGATGTGATAGTACATCTGGTCAAAGTACTTCTAAATAATAATTTAGCGATGATGAGAAATTTGGTTCAAATAGCTTTTTCACTTCTCTGGTGCCACTAGAACTCATAAGTGTTGCCAATAATTCAGAAATCGTTATCTGGAAAAATTCGAGATCTTCATCTGCTCGATTTTTTAAGCCCATCAGAATTTTGTTTTTTTTGCTCGAAAATACGGAAACTACTGTGAGTTAAAAGGATTATATTACAGATCAGAAGAGTAAACTTATTCCTTTTAAAACAATCATTGATGGAAAATAAGTAGGCGTTAATTACAAACTAGCTATAACTATGATTGATTGTAAAATTTTTAACGTCATTACTAGTAATTTGTCAACTCAATGTTGGTACCTATGTCAGGCAACTTCAAAATAGTTTAATAACAATGAGTAAATAAAAATAATAAAAATCATAATAAAAATAATTTACAATTCGGTATGTCTACGTTGCATGCCTGTATAAGATATTTTGTGTGTAGCATGCCTTTGGCATACAAAAGGTATATAAAAGAATGGCAAGCGCGCACTCCTGCTGAGAATAAAATAAAATAAAATTACAAAACAAAATTTACAAAAAGGAAGCTCTGATTTGGAAGCACAATGGATGACAATACAGCTTGTCGATTCTTCGAAAACGCAACTATTTCTGCTTCTATAACGAGCGTAAACGAATATTTGATCAGTTGATTCCACGTCATATTACAAAAATTTTCTTAACATTCATTTAATCAATTTATTTGGATTATTGCATACAAACAGCTTGTACATTAGTTTAATTGTATTCGTAGTTTTATATGCAAACTTCAGTGCACAAACTACTTATTCATCGCACAGAAATAATAGCTTCATTTTAGCCTGTTGGGTAAATGTCGGAAGACGCTCAAGAATCGTGCAACAAATTGATCAAAAGCTATCAAGAAGATTTTTGTCCCTAAAATACAGTAGGACGTAAACAGTAGAAGTTTTTTTACAGCTTTTAATGTTATAAGATACCTTTATTTCAAGCTTACGTAAATTATCGTAGAAGAAATTAATATCCTTCCCCCTAGAGTCACAGAAACTTCTCTAAAATATTTCGACGCCTCCCCTTCTGAAGAGTCTACTTAATGTACTGCAGATAATTCAGAAGATTAATTTTAGAATATCCTTTCGTTTTATTTTAATAATATAAAAATTAAGCATTGTAGTATTTTATTTTTCATTAATGTACTTAATTGTATTTGAGAAATAAAAATTAATTGTTTACTTTTGATTAAAAATATCTTAGTTCTTGAAAATACCTTGTAACTTTTATCCTCGAAACTTTTTAATTTCGAATTTCGAAATATTTTATTTAAATCTAATTATTTTTATTTTTAATCCACCATTTTTTTTAATTTAAATTTTTGAATCGTACTTAGCATCCTCAAAAGCACCTGTATACGAAATTTCCTAGAAATTGAATAATTTTCAAACCATTTTAAGTCCGCCATATTGGATCCGCCAATTTGTTTTTTGAAATTTTAATTTTAGAATAGGGATCAGCATCCCGAAAACCATCCGTGTACGAAATTTTGTGACATTTAAATAACATTTTCATATTTTGGCCAGCTTTTTGGGATTTTGCCCCACTGTGCGACGTATGGCGTTTAACGCAGGATTCCGCACGTCTGTGTTTAACCTGTGAAACTTTATCGCAAGTTTTTTTTAATTTCAGGAAAAATAGGTTTAATTTTAAAGTCACGATGAACGACGCAATTACGGACATAACGAGTCGCTTTCTTAAACCAACACAATAGCTTATTTTAAAAGATTTGGAATTTTTAAAGTCTAGTTTTTGAAGCACTTCTGTAAACAACCAAACCAGAGATGATGATTGGCCGTTCCATGGATTTGTATAGTAACAATTTATTTTTGATTGTCAGGGGGCTATTTCAAGCTAGGAGGGCGTTAAGGCAGCAGAAGGCGCGATCAGGAAATTCCAGATTTTCTGTGATGTGCTTACACCATGATAATTTGGAATCCAGATGAATGCCTAGGTTATAATTAGTCTTCCAGGGTTGATTATTCAGGTTAAAAGTAATATTAGTGTCGGAGTTAAACCGTTGGTTAGTGAAGAAAATGTCGGCACTTTTGGCACCGTTAACTTTAATTTTCCATTACTTTAACCAAGCCGAAATTCTATTGAGATAATTTTGAAATTTAGTGAATACTGTATGTGCATGTTCGTGGTTATGAAGCATGGCTGTGTTGTTGGTGAAAATCGCTAAGTCGACATCAGGCTCTTTAGGAATATCGTTGACATATGCGTTAAAAGTGTGGGACCTCTAAAAGAGCCCTGCGGTACAGAGCTAGAAATAGGTTTAGGGTTAAAGTAGGAATTTCCAACTATAACTATCAGGGATCTAGTTTTAAAGTAGTCAGTATAGATTTCAATTAGTTGGCACGGCAAGCCGAGCGCTATTAGTTTGGAAAGAAGAGCGATGTGTCAGACTTTCTCAAAAGCCTTCTGCGCATCGAGAAAGACTGCTCCTGTTGCACGACCAGATTTAATTCCGTCGTGAAGTAGTTTCGAAATTCTCAACAATTGGTGAGTTGATGAATGAAGAGCCCGAAAACCAAATTGCTCCGGTATAAGTACGTCATGAGAGTTAAGGAACGCCTTAAGGCGGTTGACAAGTACATATTAGTAGACTTTTGAGAGGCAACATAGTAAAGAGATTGGACGAAAGCTGGAAGTAGCGTGGTTACCGCCCACTCCACTTTTCGGCAGGGGGACAATAATGACCCTTTTCCAGCAATCAGGAAATATATTTAGAAATCATTGTTGATGATTGTTGTTAGAGATCATTGTTTAGATAATATTTGATAAGGATTTTTGAAGATATTAATTAAAAACCCTTTTAGAAAACAGATGCACAGATCAAATACGGCGTTTCAACGTCGTGACGTCCTTTTGAAGAGAGATTGGCACAATGCCATGTTTAAACTTTGTACAAGGGGTTTGTTGTACTGAACCTTTTGTGCGTGATTAAAAATCACACTTTACCGGTTATTTAATTATTAAAATAACTCTACTGTAATTATATATATATGCGTTTTTTGTATTTAATACGTATAATGAAATAATTCTATGTAGTATGATACTAGAAAAAAATAGATAATGGTTATTTTTACATTTGCACGGTTGTGAAGAATTTTAAAAGTTATTTTTAATATGTATGAAAATATCTGCATATTTTTATAGAAAATATATTTAAAAAATGCCTAAAACTGAATAAATTTACTTTTTTCAAATTATTAAATATATAGAAAGATTTAAATATTTAAAGAATGTTGGATAAAGTTAAATAATACAAAAAAAAAAAAAGTTTTGATTTTTCGCCCCTACGTTATAAATGCCGACTAACAGCAAATACTAATTAGAGAATTCCATTATGTTTGCAATCAATTAAATTTATTATTTTAATAAAATTAAAGAGTTGCTAAAAGCTAAATAAGTGTTTAATAATTCTCCTCTTAAGTGAAATTAAATAAAATTTTACCATAAAATATAAAAAAAAAAAATAACTTTTTATTATGAACATTTAACAATACTTAAAATGAAAACGGAATTTTGTAAAGAGGATATTTTTTATCTTGGTCTATTTTTCCTCTTAAGGAAAGTTAAATAAAATTTTAGTATAAAATATAAAAATATGTAACGTTTTATGATCGACTTTTAACAGTGCTTGTAATAAAAATCGAATATTTGTAAAAAACTATGCCTTAGTTTTCAATATTCCTCCTCCCAAAAGAAATTAAATAAAATTTGACCATAAAATGTAAAACAATGTAACATTTCATAATGAATATTAAACAAAGTTCTTAATGAAAACCGAGTTTTTGTAAAGAATATTACGCATCATTTTTCTCTATTAAATCTTTCAGTATTTCTTACCGTACAATTAAAGAATATAACTTTAAACTTGGAGAACTATAAAACAAATAAAACCATAAAATAATTGTTAATATTCTTAAATATAAATTTTTAATATTATGTCGGAATAATTATCATTAGTATATTAAGAAAAATAAATGAAAACAATCATTACAATTTTGTTCTCTTGTGCAGCAATACGATTAAAGCTGTTGGGCAGTGAGATTTCAAATTACCCTCATGAATGGTAAACATATGGGCGTGGAATGTATTAGTATTTATAAAATATCATTTCAGGAAATTTTTACTTAAACTTCTTTTTTTTAGAATTTCGTTCATCTGACGTTCATCTGACGTTCACCTATTCGTTTCATCATCTGTCTGTCTGTCACACAGTTCGTTTCAGAAACTGTATAACTTAGAGACCTGAAATTTTGCATGCTTATAACTTAATACTTCCAATCACACGCTAAATCATAAAATTTTTAAAGTGTCTTACATTATTTTTATTAAATGAATTAATTTAATGACATCCGATTAATTTTTAGATTTATATTATTTTAACAAAAACCTTAATTTTAGTGTTAAACTTTAATTTTGGCACAGACTAGATAGCTTCGTGGTAGCGCATTTGCCTACTAATCAAAAGGTTCCCGGTTTGCAGCTCGGTGTCAGAGTGTCATTGAATTTGTGTCTCTGGAACAAATTTAAAGTTCTAATAGATTAAATTTTATAAAAATGTTGACTTTTAGGTGCGTTCGTAATTATATCCATATGTAGCACCTATAGTCATCGTTCGGTCTGTCTGTCTATCCGTCCGCATCTAACCGAGAAAAAACTACCGAAAAGAATGGTCTGAAATTTTAAATATAATTGTTGCAAAATTTTGTCGAGTTATTTCAAATTTCATGAAAATCGGGTGTATAGTTTGATTACAGGGACAGACAAATTTTCCCGTTACATTACGACAAATAGGAAAAAATTATTTCAAGTGGATTTTAATAATGTTACAGCCTTTTTAACAGAATGAAATTTATATGCACCTATGAAATGTACTAAAATATACATTCGGTACAATATGCGGTGCAAAAAATATTTATAAAAATAGTTATAGTACGAACGTACCTCATTTGTCACGTTTGACGTGCAATTTCCTACTTGTTTTTTTCTATTTTAAGACCAAATGTTTATTCTTTTTTTGAGAAATTGAGAAATTTTAAATTGACTACCTTTCATTTTCCAATGGATTTCATAAAAATAAATAAATAAAATGAAAAGTAAAAACCCCTGTTTTTTTCTTTGCCATTTTAAAAGTTTCTTTTTTTAGCTAAAATTAAACCGTGTAATTAAATATGCTTTTCAGATATGCAAACATATGCTAATACAATTGTCTGAAAAGCAGTTATTGAATATTTCTGATTTGATTTAAAGGTATCTTCCAATTGTAATAATTTCTAAATTAAATTTAGTGTTGCTGCCATCCATGTTCTTAGCGAAAAAAATATTAAGGATTTAAAATTATAAACTAAAGATTCGGATTTATTAAGTAAAAGATAAAGTGTTTTGAAAGGATATTTAAACGAAATCCTCTGCGTGATCTTCGATGACACTTACCCACTTGTCCACTTGTTCGGTTTATTGTTCTTAAAGAAACTCTCTCTATTTCTTAGTTTTCAAAATATTTCTAAAATATATACTTAATTTGCAATTACATATGTTAACATTTTAGAGAAACTGAGTAAGATTTGAACGCTTCATATAAAATTTAAGGTAAGTATTCATTTATATATAAAGTAAGTACATAACATTTAAAAGTTAGTACAATGTAAAAAATAAGATAATAAAAAAATAAAATAAATAAATAATAAGTCTTCTAAACAAGTGTTTGTAAAAGTTTCAGAAATCTGTATGTTTACTAAAATTTTATCTGTACACTGTAAATGAAAAACAAGTTGGAATTTGCACGTCAAACATAGCAAATGAGGTGCTTGCGTTCGTACTATAACTAGTTTTATAAAGAATTTTTGCATCGAATATTTTACTGAATGTATATTGTAGTGCACTTCATAAGTGCATATCAATTTTATTCTGTTCGAAATGTTGTAAAATCATTAAAATACACTTAAAATATTTTTTTTTCCCATTGGTCGTAATATAATGGAAAACTTTTGACTGTCCCAATAATTAAACTATACGTCTGATTTTCAAATAACTTGAAATGACTCGACAAAATTTTGCAACAATTATATATTTAAAATTTCAGTCCATTCGGTTGGGTAGTTTTTGCTCCGTTATATGCAGACAGACGGACGGACAGAGGGACCGAACGACGACTATAGATGCTACGTATTTATGTAATTACGAACGTACCTAAAAAGATATAAAGCTACAAAACTAATCTTGTAAAGGTACAGAAAAATCTGTATAGTTACTAAAATTTTATCTGTAGCCCGGAATAATTACATTATTTTTTTTTTGTTGAAGTTTCATAAAAAGTTCTTAGCATACCAGCTTCCTAAAAAATTCTTAGTGGAGATGTCTTTTAAGAGCAGGACAAAAAAAAAAAAAAAAAAAAAAAAAAAAGAAGAAGTTAAAATATTAATTTCCTGAGAGATATTTTAAAAATACGAATGCATTACACGCCCGCAGGTTTAATATTTGCGAAGAGAATTACCGATTTCACAGACCAAAAGCCTTAAGAATCACTTGTATGTTGAATTTTTTGTCTAATTTTATTACAAAAAGTGTACAGAACTATAATGTATTTATCCCATGAGTAACATTAGACTGTATCTAAATAACTTTTTGATTTCTAACGAAATACGTGTTGGAAATTTGGAAGTTTTTTATTATTTCAAAATAAAGTAGCAATTTTATCTTCGATCAGCATGATTTATATTAAACTTTCATCCAATAATGTAACATTTTAAAGAGAGTAAATACAAATAGAAAATATTTAATATTATATTTAACTATTTCAAACTTATTTATTGTATTTATTAGTACAAACAATGGGTATCCCTTTGCATAGACGTTCAATTATAAACTGAACATATTGTAAAAAAATGCTTAAAATTTTTTAAGTTTAACATCTAACGCTTATCTTATTTTTAAATAACTTTTTCAGCATATGTGTTTCATGATTCGAATATAGTCCATTACTTTAAGTATAGCACAATCTATTCCACTTTAGTTTATTTATGTGCAATTTTAGAGCATTTCAAGAAAATTAGTTTCTTGATAAATTATCCTTGAAGAAGAGGTAATTACCTGTAATTAAGATACTTATTATTACAGCAGACCATTAACTCTTTGCTTTATCGTGTAAAACTACAACTGTATAAAAAAGCATATTGTACATTTACAAGGCTATGTTTGAATTTTTTTCATAACAGAATCATTAAGAACAAATTTTAATGAACCGCCAAAAGACAAAATACTTCATTACTTCCTACCTTTATAAAAGTAATTTAATTGTTTTGGAATGTTTTATAAAATACGGCTATATATATTAATGCTGTGTTGAAAATATACTCACGGAAAAACACGGATACATTTATGTCCATGTAAGCATTTATGTATTTGCATATTTAATGACTTCACTCTTTTAAGGGACAGAAGAAGAACCTCATAACCCTCTCAGAGAGTCTTTTAAATGCGACATCATACTTTTATATTCATTTAAAGGGACAAGAGAACTTCAAACTCATTTTTTTATTTATTTTTAATTGCACCTTAAGTAGCATTCAGGTATCACTAAATACATTATGACATATATTTATCATACAAGAAATTAAAAAAAAAAAAAAGAGAAAAAATAAAGATTTTTCCTGAATATTTTAGGCGTTATGAAGAACTTTCAAAATGTCCCAACCTCACTCCATATGAAAAAAAAAAAAAAAAAAAAAATCCCCAATATTTTTATGTCGGTTTGATTTAAATATACAAATAAAACTGTGCATTGAATTTATATATTTGAATATAAAGTTAAGGAAAGAAAATATTTTCTAAATTTTATGAAATTTTCAGCATTTCTGCACTTAACTACCTTTAACTTTTCCAATTATTTTTAGTTTAAAAAAACTATGCACAGTTTTATTTGTATATGTAAACGAAACTAGCATAAAAAATATTGGGGATTTTAATTAATAGGCAGTGAGGTTGGGACATTTTGAAAGATCTTAATAATGGTTGAAATACTCTGGAAAATTTCGTATTTCTTTCCAATTTTTTTTCATTTCTTGTGTGATAAATATATGTCATAATTCATATAGTGTGCCCTTGAATAGTATTTAAGGTGCAATTTAAAAATAAATAAATAAATGAGTTTGAAGGCCCCTTGTCCTCTTAACTTCATATACTCATTTCCATAATTTCATCATCTTCTTCTCCCAACAACTTCCTTCATGATTCGGCAATTGTTCTAGCCCTTAAGTCAGCACACGACATAGCAAGCAGATAATCAACATCCTTTAAATTGACGGATTTCAATTTTTCAATCATGTTTTATTCTTATACAATTTCTCCTACCATTAGCTGCCTGCGATAGTTTTGGATTTTGGAGTGTCAGATAAGCAAAGGTCGGATGGGTGAGACTCTACTTTATATTGAAATTTGTAGTAACTGAGAATACATAATAAATATCAAATGGATGTTACGAATAATATAATCATTAACCTTTGTATCACCGCGTTGCATAGCTGAAACATACACAAAAATTAATTTTACTTATACAGTGAGCTTTAAAAGACGATTGTTTTCATTGCTGCAATCTCCCAACACATCCGTTAATACAAATCGTTCATAGAATTCTCAAAAGACAATGATGCTGAGTTATTTTTTCTTGCCAAAATTTTATTTACCACTTGAGAAATTTCGCATAGTTATTGCTAAAATTAAGTTCGTAAATTGTATTTATTTGTTTAAATGAAGGCTCTTTTCGGTGTTAATAAATTTATCGTTGTTTAAGAAGATAAAGTAAGACTTTTCTCTATATTTTCTATCCTAAATCCAAATAAATAAGTTATAACCTTAAATTATAAACTTCTTTTAAATAAGTGTTATTTAAAATTGTCAAATTATATGTTACAGGCTATTTTTTATGCATGTTTATAACATCCAAAAATATTTGGCGCTCTGTAATATTTCGATTAGCCATTTAGGGGACAGTTGTTTATTGTAATGTCTTTTCTAAGTTGATTCTGAAACAATTGTTTTTAAGCCTTAAATACTTTTATTATTAGTTTAATAATAATAATAATAATAATAATAGTGTTATTACTCTCTGTAATGAATTATATATATATATATTAGTAGTTCATAAAAATAATAATTATAGCACATAATACGCAATTTTTTAAGCCTATTTTACACAAATCTAGACAAAACATATATTTATGCATATTACACTATAAGTATTATATATATTCCCATATTTCGATGTTTACATTTTATCAAATAAATACAAAAAAAAAAGAGTAATTTTTTTCAGTATTATTCCAGTTCATTTTGTAACGTTTTAAAGCAATTTTAGCTGCAAATTTCAGCAAAAGAACATTCAGGCATAAATGGATTAAGGAAAATTTACAACACATAATCATCTGAAGAGTGACTGATATTCAAAATTTTACAATTGTCTGATAACATGATTTGAATTACAAACAGTATCTAGTTGGATGTGCCAATCCCAAAACGTTCTTCTATCTCATGTCCATATTTCATTATAATTAGCTTTATTAGTATTTTTATTAGAATTAAGCAAGACTTCATACACTTTTCGATGCTAAAATATTGAAAATTGCACAAAAATCGTTATTACAGCGCCCCCTACCGGCAGATTTTCTCCAAATTAATGAAGGACCTGCTTGCCATACACTGTAAAAAATAGTGGGAAAGTTTACTATTCTAACGGGAACATTTCTGATAGTGCCGGATATGTGAGAGCTATTTCTATTTTCCGAAACAACCGGGAATGTTCCTGGGTGTTTCAATTAACTTTCCCTCGTACTTTCCGTGTAACAGAGAAAGCGCCTGTACGCATGCGCTCCAAGTATTTCACCACTATTTCTCCTCACGCTGAAACGGACGGGAAGCAATCGCCTAAAGTAAAGTGAAAGCCAGCTCGTGTGTATGAGATGGCGGCGTAGGACCACGTGTATTTGAATTCGCTTTTATTTTGAAAAAAAAAAACATATTATAACATTTTTGTTATATTTTGTGGGTATTTTTTATTGCGTTTTAAAATTATGCAAGAAATGTACCTTGGATATTATCAAAGGACTTTTTCAGAGCTTTGGAAATTTAGTAATTTTGAACGCGGAAGGATCGTAATTCTGGGTAAGTGTTTTCTTTTTTTTTTTAACCATCTACAGTATTACTTTTACTTACTATTATTTATTATTACTTCTTTATTAGTTTTCTTTGTTGCAGTACACGAAAAGAAATTAATAACCTATTTATTTTTTAATATATCAGACTTTGTTTTGTCTGTTTTTTTATTATAATATATATACATGTGTGCATGAAAATAAGATAATATAGTTAAACTTGATGTTCATACTGATTGCGCTTTCGTATTCTCCTTTTTACAGCGTGTTCTTAACAAATTATTAAATGCGTTATAACTTAAAAGAAAATTTATGTATTATATTTTAATCAAACAAGCTGAAGGTTCATTGTCATTTTACTTCTTTATTGTTGATTGCTTTTACGTAAAAAATACGGTATTGTGAATAAAAATAAACAGTAAACAATTCTTACAATTATAGGATTTATTTTTATAAATCATTATAGTAAATAAAATTGATTCATTTGTTTTGCTGTTTCCTAAAAAGATTTCAAAAATTTCATTTTTTATATTCACCTTTTTTCTTCTCCAATTTTGAAAGAAAAATAAAAAGAATCGTTTTAAGATCATTAACTTGTTTAGTACTCAGGTTTAGATATGTAAATCCCCCCCCCCCCCCCACAAACACTTACTTTTTTTTTTTTTTTTTTTTTTTTTTTTAATGCTTCGAAAAAATTAACCATTGCATTTTTTGCGATTTGAATTTTACTTGTTCATCTAAATGTTCTTGCTTGAAAAGAAAAATGTTTTCTTCTGATTTTGCAAGACTAAATTGTAAAAAAAAAAAAAAAAAAAAAAAAAAAAAAAAAAATCTATTGTTATTTAATTTATGCACTTTACAGTAAACAAAATTGAAAAATTCTAGATCATTAACCATCAGCTTATTTTATGAAAATATAGTACACAAAATTTCTTGCTTTAAGTTATAAGGCATTTTAATTTATTAATATTATGCTGTGAAAAGCATAATACGATATTGAATCAACAATAACATAAATTGCAATCATATCTTATTTACATGCACTAATAATAATAAAATGTTATGTATTAAAATGTCTGTGCAACAAAGAAACGCTAATAAAGAACTAAAATAATAAGTAAAAATAATGCTATAAATGATTAAAAAAATAAGTAAAACGCTTTTCGAAAGAATTTATCATTCCATTTTCAATAATAATACAGTTCAGGAACTTTAATGTTACTTGCTAATCCGCATGGTTAAAAAAATATCACTGCAAGATGTTAAAACGCAATAAAATTTTATCTAAATTATGAAAAAGTTATAATAATATTGATATTTTTTTCAGAATAAATCCAAGCAGATATATATATATATATATATATAAACTCAGAAAAAAGATCATTCAGAAATGAACTTTCATATAAGACTCTTTCATAAAAATTCATTTAATAAAACTGGCTTCATCACAAAATCCATTTTACTAAACTAAGCCCCTTTCACAAAATAATCTTCAATAATTGAATGTTCAAATACTAGTGCTAAATTCAACTTGAGTAAATAATTAAAATTTATGTAAAAAAGCTCAAATAAATGTACTAAAACTACTTGCAGGTGCATTACACACAATATAAAATTATTTAAAATATATTAGAAATATCTTAAAAATTTTAATGTATTTTTGAGATATTTCTAATGTATTTTAAATGATTTTACATTATATGTATGCACCTGCAAGTAATTTTAGTACAGTTATTTGTGCTTTTTTATGTAAATTTTAAAATAATCCTCGTCTTCAGAAAGGTTCCACATATATTCAGAAACCTTTCCAATTCGTAATAAAAGGTTTCCTATACATTCAGAAACATTTCTTAGTCTTCAGAAAGATTTCATATGTATTCAGAAACCTTTACGATCCGTAATGAAAGGTTTCCGATATATTCAGAAACATTTCATTGCGAATCGGAAATGTTCCGTATTATAACCGAAACAGTTTTCTGCTCGAATCTGAAACGTTTCCGTTAGTATCGTGCAGCACAGGTCTCCGTTACATTCGGAAACGTTTCGGAAAATTTTTTACAGTGTAGCCAAAAACTTAAAATAAAAATTTGGTTCAATTTTACGCATAACTTCATACAATTTTTTATGGTACAATGACGACACACGGACACAGGGACAGACAGACAGACATTTTGTAAAAACATGTTTTTTGTGATCTCTGATCCCTATTATGTGTAAATCCGTGGAAAATCGGAAGTCTAAAAAAATTTCGATTAGAATACTTTCTTCTATTGAAGATAGAAGAAAGTAAAAATAACAATCAAAGAAAGAAAAGGAGTAACAATTATGCACCGATTTCTTCAGATTCCAGCAGAGCATTTAGGGAAATAATGCAAAAAATTTCCTTAGATAAGCCTCATTTTCTTTCGCTTTCACGATGGTAAATTTTTAATTAGCTCGTGGTCGCTCTTAATTTTAATCTCATTATACGAGGGAAATTTTTCATTATGTCCCGTAAGGATCTGCTGGGATTTGAACAAATCGGCATATAAACTAGGGAGTTTGAAAATTGAAGCGCCGTTGTATGTGTTATGTCTGAATTTTCATACAGTTTAACACTAATGCATACCGAAAGCATTGAAATCGAAAACCTTAAAATGTACACGTACAGTCGTGGAAAAAAAAAAGTAAACACCCCCTACTAACTCCTCAACAAATCATCATAGAAGAAAGTTACTGGTACCGAACGATTGAAAATAAAGTCTACTTTTAAATGATGTATATAAAATTTTCTTAGGGGGTCATCTACATATTAAAACGAATCCTAACTTCATTTTTTTTCAATGGCAATACGCAATTTTAACGAGATATTTCAAATCTTCGGTTCAAACTATGCCTAGACACCAAATTTCAAGTCATTTGAAAGATAAGTTTTTGAATTATAAACATTCAAAATTTAGTGCTTCTAATGTTAAATTATATTTTCATATTTTTATTTATATCTCCCGAAATTATGCTCCTAATGTGCTAATTTTTTTGTGGTAATAATACTAATATACCCAAACATAAATAAGCTGAATTTGTAATTTTTATAATTTTATGATATGAATTATGAAATTAATATTCGAAAAAAATATGAATAGCAACCTACAATTTTTTTGATGGATTTAGATTTATTAAGTCCTGCTTTATGGAAATTCAAAAATTTCACATTTTTCTTCCAAGTAGTTTTTAAATTATGCTTTAAAAACGGCAAAATGATGGTTTAAGGGGCCGTCTATGATGGAAGTGAGTAGACATTTTGAAATTTATTCTGCCGTACTGTAATCTAACACGCTTCATTGGCTCCTTGAGTGGCGCTTAAGGTGCCTTGATCAAGGAAGCGGCTCTCTCGGTTAACAATCCAGTACGGAACTTCAATTTAGATACAGCCCTTAAAATACACTCGTTTTAAAATAATTAATTTCTCGGAAACTTATGGTACGGATTGCATAAAAATTCGTTTTTAGGCTAATTGAAGGGTGTAGAGTTCATTTATACTGCCAGAATTGGGTACTGCTATTGAAAAAAACAAAGTTATGGTTCGTTTTAATATGTAGATGGCCCCCTAAGAAATTTTATATACATCATTTAAAAGTAGGCTTTATTTCCAATCGTTCGGTACCAGTAACTTTCTTCTACAATAATTTGTTGAGGAGTTAGTAGGGGGTGTTTACTTTTTTTTTTTCCACGACTGTACATTATAGTATTCAAAATTTTTGTCCTATTAATGTTTCAGAAGAAGTAACTGCCACTATCCTAAACATATAAATATATTTAAAATATGAAACCATCTAACATATATAAATAAATATTTGTAAATTAAGATCAGTCCTGAAATTGAAAAATACTTTTACATGATAAAAAAAAAAAAGAAAATACTAAACATATAAAATTAAATAACTGAGATTAAACTAACCATTTTGTTAAAACACTCAAGGTTTAAGTAGGAATTTAGCAATTATATTTTTTATATGCTTTATTTTAACTTTGTTCATGCTTGTAAAGATGAAAATAAAAATGAATTGTTTTTTCACAAACTTCAGGATGGTTTCCAGAAACCGTGCATAGTTGTGTGCGTCTGCAATACAATTTTTTATGTTTCCAAATTTTAATCATCCATAGTAAAGCTAAATCTTCAAAATTTCTACAGATTTTAATAGCATTTCTGAAGAAAGTGGAGATTTCTTCAGATAATCTTAAGATTATTTTTAGTGGTGAATTAATAAATAATTTTAATTAAATTTTGATGATACGTTAAGAAAATAATTTAAATATCCTGAATAAATATTTTAATTAATTTTCGAATGTGAATTTTATTTTTAAGCATATTACCTCGTGGCTGAGAAATAATAACAGAAAAAGCTGCTGTCTCAGTTTTAGTTTTGCATATTCTAATGTACCCAATATAGACTTATGTTACTACAAACGTTTTGTTTAGATTATTGTAACATTTACAGCAGTAATTTACATTTATTCCTTTAAGTTACATATCGACATATATTATAAAGAATTCATACTTGAATATACTCAGAATAAAATTTAAAAATATTTTTCATTAAAATATACTGATTTTGTTCTATTCCATAAAGACCTAAATCGTGTCACATTTAGGAACATAGATAAAACAAAGCGCATGTTGCGACCTCTAGTGCTACTTTTAGCTTAGTGTTACATACTGACACATTTGCGCATTGTAATATACATAAATAATAGAATTTATGGAACTTCCCACACGAGTCTTTCCATGTCTGGTATTTTATGCCGAAAACGTCGGAACATAATTCTCTCTAAAAACTGACATACGTGCATAGAGCATTCCTTATAAATAAATTCCACATTTATCAAATTAAATATATTACGGCAACTGATTGTTGTTGTAACTGCCCCTGGTCTTCCAAATCAGTAGTCTAAGTCCTGAAGTCACAAGGCGAAGGGTAAGCTTTTATTTCACGAAACACCACAAGGAGGTAAATCCGACTTGGAAAAGTTTCCTCACAAGTTTGTAAACAGAATACGGAGTAGGGAGATCTATCGAGTCAGTACACCTTCCCCACCTATCAATCTCCTAGGGAGTAGACTCCTCACACTACAGATTTTTCATCTTTGCGACAGATTAGTATGGACACGGTGTAAATTGCAGCTCATATTTCCCTATGTTCTGATAGCGCCTGATGTTTTTTACGATGTTCTGGTGTGAATCAGTACTTTATTGGAGTGAGTTATGAATTGGGTTTGCCTGTCTGTCTTTTCGTGCTGTAAGGCAGATCGCACATTGAATAGACAAGGGGGGAAAAAGCGTGAGTTAAGAGACATATCACCGTGTTAACAACGAAGAAACCGGTTTGAACACTAGAATTTGTCACCTGTTTCACGCTTTTTGTCACTTGTCTGTTCATTGTGCGATGTGCCTAACTCACGTAAATATAGTCCAATTGCCACGGAATTGTCATGTGATATTGGAGTTTACTATGGCATGCTCAGTATTAAAAATTAAGTGTGTAGCATTTTACAGTGCCTTTACAGAGACACTCACAACAATTCCGTTACATTACACTCTATAGGGGAGGGGGGGGGGTCATTTGTGGTATATTTATTCAAGTTACACTGTTTCAAACATATTGATAGTGATATATATATATCTCAAATACAGTGCAAAATGCTTACTATAATAGATGGGCTGCGTAGCACTCATCGTATAACACAGGGACACACAAAATAATTCGGTTACAGTACTCCCTATGAGCAATAATTGCTAGAAATTCCCATTCCCTTGGTGTACCCATGTTTAAATTTAACTACAATTTTGAATATTACTTGGTGTGTATAAATTCTGCATATCATATTCAGAGCTGCACAAAAGATCTCAAGTACTCTTCAGTTTATTAACAAAAATTTCTGAAGGAAGAATTTTATCTGTGCTAGCTTAACTGAACGTTTAACTGAACTAGCTTTTAGTATACTATGTAGTAGGCATACAAATATATATTTTTCTGTCTATTCATGGTAATTGAGGAAATTGGGTTTCCAAATACGTTATTCGTTTTCCTAATTATTTATTTATACTCTGCCCCCCTGGTTGACACTTATATTCTAAAGAGAAAGCTGAGTTTACTGAGCGGTCACATCTTGACCTCCTTTGATTATTTAGACATCATCTTTCACTTTTGTATACTGTAAAAATTTCTTACAGTAATCTGTATGTGTTGGAAAGTGTTTCATAATTTATTATAGATGCATTATTTTCCGTTCTTGTTAATATCTTTTATCAGCTTGTCTATATACACAACCCCTTTGATAAGTTATCTGTGTCTAATTAACATATTTATATAAGATAAATTAGTTTGATAAATTTAGTTGGCAATAATTTTTTCATTAATATCTATAAACTGAGAGAAAATATTAATGACTGCAAAAACTACAACAGGATTTAATATAAAGTACTAATTATCAATGTGTTTGTGTTTTATTAATTGAAAAGAAAATCTTTTAAAAAATATCTTAGGGCAAAGCTAATACAAAACTTTTTTTTTTTTTTTTTCAGAATAGCAATTTTATATAAACTTTTCTAAAAGTTAGAAAAATATATTTATTTTCTGAATGCTTAAAAAAAAAAAAAAAAAAATGCCATTATTAGAATAATTAATGCTGCAGACATTTTTTAAAAACTATTTTACAAGTAGTATACTGTAATCTCATCAAATTAAGCAGAGTTTAAATATTGTTTAATTTTCGAAAACTTGAAAGGTAACATTTCTTGCGTGAAACTGATATTGGTGATGATCGACTGTTGTTATTATTAAATATTTCTAGAAAAAAAAAAAGTAAAGAGTGAATAATTAAGTTCCTGAATTCTTTATAAAAATAATTATACTCTTGAAAGAGAGAAATAAAAATTATTTTAATGAAATTTCTAATTTTTCTTGAAGTACTCATAGGCAAAATCATATTTCTTAAGAAAATATATTAGTTGAAAAATAAACGTAGTAATTTATGAATTTCAAACGTTTATGCAGATGACAGATTGTAGAAAAAAAAATTCATTTTTCATTAGCAAATTAAAATCTTAAAAAAGTTTCACGGAATTAAAAATGTTTCACGGCACATTTTTCTAAATTTAAGTATAAGTAAAAGTAATAAGTCTTAATTACGTCCACTAATAACCATATCACAATATCTATTCCAAACCTTACATGTTTACTTGTTTGTATTCGATGATTTTTTTTTCTTCAGTTTTCATATGCATTGCATTTGTAACTTCTGTTATACATTCTGATGACGACTCGGTGAAGGAGTTTATGTCAATATAGATTTTTAATATACTTTTAATGTGTTTTTAGTAAGTCTTTTAAGCAAATAAATATATCAATACATGTTTTGATTTTTGTTTTCGTTTGGTCCGGAAGTTGCCCCAGAAATACCTTTTATACAAAGGAATCTCTTAAAAAGTGTATTAAGTAAAACTTTTTTTCAAATGTTATTTTAGCAAAATGCTACAGTAATTATTTCTGTTCCAGTTGCTGAGGATAACATGATGAAAACTCTCCGTGTGTTTAATATTAACATTCGGTTTATTGTGTTTAAATGTAAAAAAAATAAAAAATAAATAAAAAAAAATGTTTGTTAAGTTTGCCGTGTTAAGTCATTCACAGATCCTATTGCAATCAATCGCTAATTGATTTCAATATTCCAACATGTGAATTCTATTAATTTTATATGAAAATAAGTGAATGGACCAACGAAGCCCCCAGTTTTGTTTCAAATTTTTAAAAATATTTTAAAAATAGAAAAATAAAAAAATGCCTCTTTAAAACGATACAGTTTGCTTCATGGTTTCCTGTTAATTGATTACAACTCCATTTCGACGTTGAAAAATCATACACAATATTTTTTAATAATGGAAAGTGAGTGAAACCAGCAAAAAGTGGCCCAAAGTAGCTCCGGTTGACGGTACCTTTCTTAAACCGTAAAAGAAAAAAGTCAAACGTTTCTCAATCGGCGAAAATATAATATAATCAAGAACGAAAATATATAGCAACACATTCAGAGCTATCCAGGATTCCATAATCTATTCTTTATCTTTAGAATCTTCAGAAACAAATATGTTTTAAGATTAATAAATTAAAGTTAAAATTCTAGTGATATTTTCACCTTGAGTAAAAAAATTAAAGTATATATAAACACGTAAGACAAAATCATGCGTCAAGCATAGATTATGAAACACTTTCCAACGCAATAGCTGCACCGCTTAAAAAAATTAAAATATTACGTCTAATTCAAACATATGGAAACCCATAACACATTTGAAAACCCAATTTCAGCTGTTCCCATACACAATCGGTAAATAACCGAATTCCTTGAGCAGCCGTTTATATAATATATAGATATGAATCTATTAACTATATGCATGCCAAAATTTAGTTTACTTAAGAGATACATATACTTCAGTTGAAAATTTACCTTCAGCAATTTCCTCTAATAAGGAGAACGGTTTGTGAATACTTTTGTGCAGCCCTGAATTTGAGGTATAGAATTTATATATAACGAGTAATGTGCAAAAAATTAATTACATTTAAAAGCGCATACCAAATTTTAAACCGTACACTCCAGCCATTATTACTCAAAGACAGTACTGTACTGTAACATATATCTTTTGTGTGTCCCTGTAAATGAAGAAAATATGCTATGAACGCCATGTTCTAATGTTATCGTAGTGAAATTTAGTGATTTATATCAGTTTAAATACATTAAAAACAGCGTAATATCATTAAAATAGTGTGCAAACGATTTTTCCCCACATACCATAATGAAATTCTTTTGGGTAGCCCTGTAAATGAAATATTAATCCCACATACTTCATATGCAATACCAAACATGGTTAGAAGACCCTAAATATGGATTATAAATTGCATGAAAATCCGAGTATATTTACGGGAGTTAGAGCGTGGACAGACGGTCATACGGCCAGACGGCCATACGGACAGACGGAGAGACAAACCGAATGCATAAATACTTTTCAACTTTGTTGGAAAGTGTTAAAAACGGACAAATAATTGTACAAAAATTACTTTCAGGTGCATAAATATAATAAAAAGTTATATAAAATATATACAGTAAAATCTATGAATAACGGACACCTCAGGAGCACGGAATTTGTCCGGTATTCGGAAGTGTCTGTAATTCAGAGGTAAAAAATTATAAATATATCGGTGTTGGTATTCGAAAATGTCTCCGCTAAACAGAGGTGTCCCTTATTCGAGAGTGTCCGTTGTAGAGGTTTTGCTGTATAATAAGATTTATAATAACATTTAAATCCCGCTGGTAATGGTCTTGTAATTGATGAAAACGTTCTGTGTTTTTCTACTGTATTTTAAGATAGTTTTAATTTATTTTAAATACCTTTATATTATATGTATGCACCTGAAAGTAATTTTTGTACAATTATTTGTGCTTTTCTTATATGTATTTTAATTATTTTAAGATTTATAGAAATATTTACGCAAACAAAGTTTTTTATCTGCCATTGAATTTCGGAAACATGTCTGAGCAGTTTTTATGGTATCCGTTTATTTAACCTTCCTACCCTGCTGAAATTTTGCTGAAAATCAATAAAAACATTTCACACCAGAATTTTCTTTAAAAACTGTTTAATGTATTTATTTATATTAGTTTTGCCTTTTACAGTCAGTATCTGTTATATGGTCACGCATGCGGTCCTGAAAAATAAGACCTTATATGCGGGGTGACCTTATATGCGGTGTAAGCATGAATTTTATTTTAGACAATAAAATATTATTAATATGTTAGTTATATTAGTACAATAATGTACAAAGAAGCTACCGGGTGTCCCAAAAATGACCGACGATTTTAAAATTCAATAACTTGCAAACGGTTACAGATATTTAAAAAATTCTTTTGTATGATGTCAGGAGTTTTTTTACTGCGATTCTTGATTTTAGTTCGAATTTCAAACAATAGATGGCGTTGACAGTGGTTGGCTCTCAGCCGAGGCCGAAACTGACTTCACTGAGCATTGATGCGAAGGAAGGAGATTAATGCTATGGAGTAGGTCTCATTCGCCAGTACAATCTTGCTCATTGGCCCCGATTCTGAGCTCATTCGATATGATTTCAATGGAATGCCTTGTTGCCGTGGAAACAACAAATTCTTCGATAGTGGAATACAGCGTTTACAACTGCATTGCTTTGGTGTATTTCGATTTGGTCGTGTTCCGCATGAAATAACTTTTTTAAAAATAAGATTTTTTCTTTGAAATTAGTATTTATGATGAAAAACAAGAATAAAGTTTCATATTTAAAATCCAAATACATCGAATTTCAGTTTTTATTTTTATGCAGTCTTTTAATGAAAAATTAATTTTTCACATGTTTCGGTAATATTTTAATATATATTCTTTATTTTCTAATATTTTGCAATTAAAATATTTTAAAATAGCCATGTATCGGATTTGACATCCAATTTCAATGCCAGTCACGTGGATTGAGCATCTTGCTGAAATTGATTCACTATTTGGCTAGTTCTGTAATTAAGTGGAAATTTCACTTTGGTAATTTGTAAAAAATAAAAGTTCAAATTTTCGCGTTTAAGTTCTGTTTCCAATATTTTCTTAAGGTTTTAGAGATAAATAAATCATGATCCGAAATCAAGGTTAAATTTTTTAAAATTTAAAATTAAATTTCATTTTTCATATAAACATGGAGGTGACACATTATTCCATGGAGGTGATAACCCTTAATAGTAATGATGAATATAAGTTTTATTGCATATTTACTAGATTGGATAACATTTATGGTTGCGATATTAGTTTGCTTTATAGTTTAAGTTGTATAATATGTTATTTCAATGAAATACAAAAAGTCAAATAACACATCAAAACAAAAACTGGATTACAATATAGGTAAGGAACGCTATTCTTGAGTAACATGTTAAATAGAACAAAGCTCAAATTTAGTTTTTTTTTTAAATAATATTTCAGTTTTGAGGGATTAAATCAAAGATACGTTGTAACCGATTGTTCGCTTTCCTTTGTTTAAACCACACAAATTTATTTGTTAGATCTTATGATTGCTTCTTGCTTCTTACTAAAAATAATTTTGTTCTTGGATCCGGAACATCTTTGCATAAATTTAACTTCCACATAATCTTCAACAGAGGTCACATTTTCTAAATACATATTAACAGGACCTAACTGAAATCTTGTGCATACTGTGGTACTTCTTTATTATTATTCTTTATTAAGTCCAGAGGCTTTCTTTGACTTTTGAGACTTCTAATTTTTTTCAAAATTTTTCTCCATTTGAGTGGTCAATGCTGAACTGAATTCCAGGCATTTTCTAACTTTAGGAGAAACATTTTCACCTTTCAATATTTTCTGTACCTTCTCTTTTAGACTGCTTAATTTTTTTCGCTTACTTATGATGCGTTGATATCTTTTCTTATAATATTTTTTTTTCTTTTATATTTCAACTTTTCATAACATTTTTAAGCTCTTTTTCAAGCAATTTTATTCTTTAGTATGCCTTTGTTTTGTTTCTGTTAAGAATTTTTCGACCACTTTTTACCCGATTCGTGCCTGCTGTTCCTATCACATCTTTAACATTCGCAATAGGATTGTTTATAATTCCCGAATCATCATCAGTTTCTGGTGTAGCAGAATTTAAAAGAACTTGCTGTAATTTTTCAATATTTGCTTTCGTCTCTCGACTTTTCTTTGTCTTTTGTACCCAATTCTTTCTTTGTGCACACTTCTGTCGTTCACTCAATTCACAAATAGCTTTTCTTTTTCCTTCTTTTTTTCTTCTTGTAATACCTTTTGCGCTCTTTTTTCTTACATTCTTCATACAATTCTGGATTTTCTTTAATTTTATCCCATCTTTTCTGCTCTGCTTCTCGTCTGAGATTTCTTTTCTTCTCTATAGAATTGTTTTTGCTGTTTTACAGAACCACAACTAAAAAATATTGAAAAATATTAACGTGTCTTTAGATAAAAATAAATAGATTTATAAATAAATAGAAAATACAGCACTTTAAATATACGATTGCAGAGTACTCTATCGTGGCCATATTATTTAAATATACTAAATATTAAACATTTATTATTATTATTATTACTTATTTATCAAATTGGCTAGCATAGAAAAACTGAAAATTTAAATTTAGTTCTGTTTTTTTTTTTTTTTTTAAGTTTAGGAGATCAGGAAATTCAATAAGAGGCTTTAAAATAAAGTTTAATTAAACTTAAAATTTAACTTGTGTTTAAGGATATAATATGACATTGAAAAATCAAACTTATACAAAATTAAATATTTTAAAATTAAATTTTTCAGTTTCAAAAAATATTTTTATTAATATAAAATTATCCCTAAAATAAAAATATAGGTTCAATAATTAAAAATATACTTTAAGCCAGTGTTGGCAGATTGGGGACTTTTTTGTCTCCATATTGTCGATTGTCACCGCTTTTTTGAAATAGAAATATTTGGCCTATTTAAAAATAGATTAAAAATTCTGAAAGATAAGGCGAATTATACTATTTTTAAAAAGTGGTGACAGTCAAATAATCTGAATTAAAAAAGTCCCCAATCTGGCAACACTTAAGCACCCTTAAAATATTGTTTACATCAATAAATGTCACATCCATAGATCAGTAACACCTCCATGATACAACAATGGCATGGAGGTGACATCCATGGAGATGACATATCGGAGATTAGGCCTAATATTTCTAAACTATGCACAACATGAACGTAATGCTACTTGGATACAAATTTAAATAAAGCAATTTAACGCTACTTATCAACAGAATTCTGCTATTTTTAAAACTGACAAAATTGATGAGGCCAAGGAGTTGACACCCAATTAAAGTACACTATGGTAATTAACAGTTTTTTAATTAAAACTAGATGAAGTAACAACTTACCATGCTTTAGAAATATTCCATCCAATAAGCAGCTGCTTGGAGTTAATTGGTATTCTAAGTTCTAGATTATGTTTCCATCTAGTAGATTTTTATATAACTATAACTGATATGTCATGGAAGTAGCTCTAATTCTGGGGACTGATGTGTCTTGGCCTGTAATTTTTTTTTTTTTTTTATATAAATTTTCAGAATTTTCTTTTAAAAATTAAGTAAAGTATATCCATTTTTTAACTTAATACATTTTATACGGTTCATTCCGTTTATCTTATGGGATATATTCAGGTTGTAAAGTAAAAACAGGCATGGAGGGACATACCATGGAGGTGACATGTAGTATGATTTTAATTTTATTAAAAGAGTTTTAAATTTCAAATTCACTCTAAAGTATATTTTATTACAAGTTTTAGATGTGCCTTCGTAGATTATCTATTTAGTTGAACAATTATTTGCATAAAAGTACAAAAAAATTGATTGGGACTCAAATTTTCACTTAATTTCAGAACTACCCATTTATGTCTCAAAAGAAAGAAAGTCTTGAGGTTAAAATCAAAATTCATCCACTTTTTAGTTTATATTTTTATGCATTATTTTGATGAAAAATTAATTTTCATATGTTTGGGTAACACTGGATTATTTTAGTTTTAATTTATTATTTTTTTTTGTAATTTATTAAAAATAGATCTGTAATGAGTCAAGTAACCTGATTTTTACAGCAGAATTGGGGAGTGGTAGAGGGGACATTCATTAGATTTTTCTGTAGATCTGCGATTTTCTGCTTTTTTGACATTTTGTTATCATTAAAAATTAATTTATTTTAAGATTTCATTTTATTACTAATCTTACAGGGTACCAACAATCGCAATAAATCAACTCGATAAATATAACTCGAAAAAAAATCAGCGATTTCAGAAATGTTCTCCGAGGCTCACACTTTCAACCCTTCTTCATCTGCTATACGAATGTCATCATTTATATTTAAAAAAAATTATTATAATCTAAAAGTTAAAAAGAAATAAAAGTGCACATTTTTTCTGATATATTCCCACTTTTTTTTTACGCTTTTCTCATGGTAAATGCACAGTTAAATTTATCATTGAATTCGTTGAATCTGGTTTGTTTTTATCACAATAAGTTTTTAATTTTGTGTCTTTAAAAAAAGAAAAGCGTGTGTATCTTATTAGCAATGAGATGCTATTTGGGTAAAGTAGGGGAAGCTGCCCCCCCCCCACTCAAATTAAGAAATTTATATTATAGAAGCGATAACATGTCAGACCCCCCCCCCCCCCCAAAAAAAAAAAAAAAAAAAAAAAAAAACTTTATTTTTTAATATTTCTTAAAGAATGGGTTTATAAATTGTATAAAAATATGTCACTATTTTTTAAAACGGAAAAATGAGTGTTTTGAGGCATTTAAAGATTTTTTTATCTGTAAAATATTACCTCTTTTCAAAGGTATCTGAAAAAATTAAAGCTAAATATACTAAATAATACAGGATGGGGGTTGGGGGGGGGGTGCAAAAGATCGTATTTTGTTACTAAGAATTGAAAACTATGCTTCCATATTCTAAATGGTAAAATCTGTTAAATCGCGATGTTAGATGGATGATAAATCGATTTAAGAAATTTCTATATCGCCCAGTCCTACTGGTTACCTAAGCAGAATGCAGCAAACCGTACATATCTATCGCCATCCGATTTTCTTTAATTGAATTTTCAAATCGTCGGTCATTTTTGGGACACCAGGTACATTCTAAGAAATTTTAGATCTTTTAACCCTTACCGGCGTGGAGTAGTTCTGTTTATAAACTAATGAAATAATGCCGCAAACTATAATATACCGCAATTTATAAACGAATTTATTAGGAAATACAAACTTGCTTATTTTCATGTACATTATAATAGGAAAATTTTAGTTAAATAGTCTTGGTGCCGTTTGTCAGTTTTGGAATTAAAATTAGGTGTCCTTTTTTAAGTACACCGCGCCGGTAAGGGTTAAGGGAGTTCGTCAGTTCACTTTTATGAACGTTGAAAAATAATCGTGAAAATGATTAATAGTATATTGTTGTTCAAAATAACTACCTCAAAACAAATAATAGAAGTTTCCTTGTTCAACCAGTTCTGAACGCTGTATTCTACTATCGAAGAATTTGTTGTTTCCATGGCAACAAGGCTTTCCATTGAAATCATATCGAATGAGTTCAGAATCGGGCCCTAAGAGCAATATTCTACTGGCGAATGAGACTCACTCCATAGCCTTAATCTCCTTCCTCCGCATCAATACTGAGTGACGTCAATTTCGGCCTCGACTGAGCGCCAATCGCTGTCAGCACCATCTATTGTTTGAAATTCGAACTAAAATCAAGAATCACAGTAAAAAAACTCCTGACATCATAGAAAACCATCCTGCAAGAATTTTTTTAATATCTGTCACGGTTTGCAAGTTATTGAATTTTAAAATCGTCGGTCATTTATGGGACACCCTGTATGAACATATAATTTATAAAACAAGAGGTATGTACAAGAATTGCTTTACACTTAAAATTTCCAATTGATTAGTATACTCTTTGTAGTAGAAATAATCTTTTATGGAGGTTTGTTTGTTTTTTATGGTAGTTGTTAAAACTACTTTTTCTTATTCACGAACAGTTTTAAAACGTTCCTCTGTGCCTTTGAGATTGGTAAAAAAATATCTGAATGTATTTAGTGCTTTGAAAGCTTTTGCTTGAATTGACGGTTCAGCTTCGAATTCAATGGCATTATCCTTGTTTCCATCAGTGTTTATGTTTAAAATTTCCGAAACTATTTCCAGTATAGAAGCTTCACCATGTACTTTACCTATGTCACGTCAGTTCGGGATATCTGGAAGAAAAACACAAATAGGCGCGAAGAACATTTTAACATGGCTTCCCCTTCGTCCAAAAACTAGTCTTTTTCGGAAGGAACATACCCGCAAAGGCGTGACTATTGCCACTCATGGGTAATGTCCATTAGCGATCTCATTGTCAAGAATTGCATATGTCAGTTCGTCATGTATTGTGCAAACGGCATTCCTTAGTTCTTGTGCATCTTCAAATAGGGACAAATCATCACCCTCATCATCATTGTCGTTGTCTTCGAATGACAATTCTTCACATTCTGGGAGCCAAGGATGTCAAAACAATTTTCAATGTTCTTCTTTGATATTAAATTCCAACTCTTGTCTACGTAATATATGGCATCTAACACAGTTACGCGAAACTTCTGTTTTAGATCAATGGCAGCAATATGACATCTTTTAAAAGCAGCTTTCGATAATTTATCTTAATATTTATAATAATCCCTTGATCTAATTGTTGTTCTATACTGGTTCAGTTTGGAGGCAAGAAAACAAGTTATATCGGATTTAAATTGTGAATCATGCAATGGGCGGTACAGTTGTCTGCGATTACAGCCACTTGTCTGTGCAAATTTTATGGAAACGCCGAATTTCTTTTTCCTAAATGCTTATTGTCATCCCGGCCTTTTGGTTTTCATAGTAAGATACATCCAAAGATTTGCAGATTTTCAAAGAACGAAGCTTGAGAAAATTACCAATAACTAATGGAGTCAATTTCTTTGAGCCATCCATCCATATTCGCTGCTAATAAAATGGCCAATCTTTTTTTGCTTACCTTCCCACCACTTAATTTTTTGTTCTTAAAAGTAACAAGTTTTATCTGGCAAAACATGAAAAAAAAAGCCCAAGTTTATCAAAATTAAAAACATCACAAGGTCTGTACCTATTGAGAATGTCACTTAAAAAGTTAACAGCCATTCCTTCAATTCTTTGGCAGTAAAATTCGGTTTTCCCAATTACGCAGCAATTTTCAGAGATTTTTCTTTTACGATAATCCATGTATTGGAACATTCTGCAATCTGGTACATTTTATTCAAGTGAAAAGATCTTTCTCAATAGTCTCAAATGCTTAATCATATTCTTGCTTTCTATTTTTGTTGATCCCATCTTCTGTTTAACAAGATTTGAACCCTAAGACGTTATTCAGTGTCGCTCTCTGTATTCCACCGGTCTTCGCGAAAGCTTCTTTCGATACATTCGATTTTTCAAAGTTTTCTACAAATTTTTTTTTTCCGCAATTGTCAAATTTTTAGTTTTGCTGACATCTTGTATTCACAAATGACAATTAACAAATGAACAAAGACTTTACATGCAGCGACAAGTAATGAAAAACACAAAAAATCAAAAATGCGTGATTTAACTTTTCTCTCCACGGAGGACGATTTTTATTCGGTCGCAAGGGTTGATGGCAAAATTTTCCAAGAATCGGTATCTAATGCGACAGTTGAGGGACAAATCTCCAGAGCTTTGGAAACTCTTACCGACAGGAAAGAGTTTCTCTTATAGACTACAGCCGGGAAGACGAGATCCCCTCCCTCCCCTGGGTGTCAACGCGCATCTAGTTACGTGGTATGCGATATTTTCGGGATCTCTAAGGCTCTGTTTTAAAAGGAAAAGGTCTCCCTCTCATTCTAAAGCTATAAAAATGTCAACTGGCCTTTCTTTGCCATACAGAAGTTCGTACTTGTGGATTTTAGCAAACGCACGGGAGATTCAACGATGAAAAAAGGAGAAGATTGACTAGAAGGAAAGAAGTTCTTCCTTCAGAATGTCCATCTACTTCTTCAAAAGCTATTAAAAATGAAAATCATCGAGTGACCAATACAAGGAGGTCGACATTTGAAGATACTTGAATGTGAATGATACGTCTATTCGGCACTTTACACAATATAAAAGGGATGGAAAAAGCATAAAACTATAAGATATTTTTCAATAAAATAGGAGACAAAAGATGACCATTTGACCATATATCCGATAGTAGCCATTGGAAACTGACCATATAGGCGGTGTATTTTAACGCGTAATACCTATTCAGTCAGCCCCGACATACGAAAAGTGACCATGTAAGAGGGGTGACCATATAAGCGGGGTGACCATATAAGCGGGGTGACCATATAAGCGGGATGACCATACATCCGGTACTGACTGTATTTATCTTACTGTACGAAAAAAATTCTGGTTCTAATCGAATGAAATGAATTGTAGAAATGGGTTGATTAGACCTATTCAGGGTAGGAAGGTTAATTTGGAATATAGGTTTTTCAGATACTATTAGTTTTCACTTTTGTGAATTCTTTACCCTTCGGCATTTTTAAAACGATTGGAAATGATTTTTTCAGTCTTATATTTTTATAAAATCTGAAACTGACGTCATACAACCTCATTAACCCATCCAATCCCGTGTTTCTAAAGAAATTTGCATAAAGTGCTTAAACTTTTGAGAAAGTTTTTCTTGCAGAAAAAAGTAAATAAAAATTAAATGTAATTTTTAGTTTAACCAACAAAAACTGCCTTTTTTATTTGATTTTGATTAAATATCGAGTATTTATTGTAAATTGGCTTCATATATTATTTTCTTTAATTATTTTTAACCATATTTGAAGAGTGCATAAACTTTTGAGACGGATTATAGTACTGTAATTCAAAACAAGTATGGTATTAAATAAATAAATAAAAAGTATTGTATTAAATCAAACCGAGTAATCAACTTATAGAGAATTACATGAACGCTTCACTATCCATGAACAAACTAACCTCGACAAATAAACGGAATATTTAATCTATAAAATATGAGGATTTATGTCCACGAGGTTTGCCTGCAAGCCCGAACATAGTTCAGATATCGTGGATACATTTGATGTGATTGACCTCTACTGTAATCTACTTTCATATGATATGATTCTAAAGAATTCAAAAGTACTACAGAAAACTTTTCTCCAGCAGGGCTTGAAATTATTTATATCATGGAAGACGATAGTATTCCAGTGACGCAACTTAAGCCTAAAAATGTATCGTATCGTATCGTAGAATTCGTAAATAGCGGAACTCATATATACAGTTAACTCGACTTCAAAGAAAACGCGAAAAGCCGCCTTTCAATAATTCAGCAAATATAGCTCTTATTAATCTGATTTTTTAGAACAGTCTCATACCTGCAGTCTAATCCTATTCTGAAATTGTTACATTTCTACGTGCAGTATATTTTGAGATCTAAATACCCATTTTAGGTAGCTTTCATTACAAAAAGCTACCTATTGCAGCCGTTCGGAGGAAAGCGATTTCAAAAAAATTTGGTCTATTTTCATCGATCATGACCCCCAGACCCCGAAATCACCCTCCGTTCAAAAGTTGATATATCTATATATATAAAAGAAAGTCTGGATTTTGTATTAATCAACGCGCAGCCAAAACTGCTGAACCTAAAATCTTGAAAATCGGGGTTAAAATATTTCTTATGATATAGAGTACCGCAAAGAAAGGATTTTCCAAAATTCCACCCCTAAGGGGGGTAAAAAAGAGAACGAACTTTAAAAAAATTCCTTAAAAATCTGATTTTATAGTTATTTTTTAACTGATAACATATTTTGGTGTATTTTTGTATGCTGAATCGAATGGTACTAACTAAATTCTTTTAAGCCCAATAGTTCGAGAGATATTTCATATTTTTCTAATTTGGCACTATCTTTGGCGCCAAAACCTGAATTTTTCAAGTGATAATTTCTAAAAACTCATTCTTTTCATTCTGTTACTATAGCAAGGGGAAAAATTCAAATTGAATAATTTTTAACCAATCCTTTTGGTTAAATAAAAACAACTTTGTCAATTAGAAAAAAAAAATTCAAACGTCTCAAAAACTAAAACTAAATTAAAAAAAAAAAACTGTAGTACTTTTTCGTTCTAATTTTCGTCGCGGCTCCACGCCAAAATGTATGGTATCGCGCCATTTATTTCAACCCTAATCGTGCAAACGATTTTTATTGCAAACCGTACCACACATTAACATTTGCTAATTATTGAACGAGAATATTTTTATGCAGGAATTTATTTTATTCCATCATAATCTCGCAAAACTTTTTAATTTGCTATTTTTTGAATAGAAAATATTTATTACTGATACTGATATAGATTTTACCATTTCGCAGTTATTGAGGATGAGGAAGCTACAATAAAATTATTTCAGAAGTTAGGAATTATACATATAAAAATGTTTTGTTCAAAAAACCATGAATGTCTTCATTGAAATAATGAAATGTTTAGTGCAATGTGAGACATACGTATTACGTACGCCATATTTCAGTAGTAAAAGACATTTGCAATTTCAAGACTGCAGTTTAAATTGACTATATTTTATTATTTGCAAAATATTTATTTATTCTTATCTTTTAAGTGTTTATTTTGGTACCCGTCAACCAATTTCTCCAAATTATGTAAATCGCCAAACGACTCGCCAAATTATACAAATTGACATAATTTTATTTTAAATAACGAAAGTCAAATAAATTAGTATAACATTAATAATAAACTTTTTTACCAAAAATAAAACCGACTTCAAAAACTACTACAAAGTAAAAAATAATTTTTTTACATAATATAGTTAATAAGAAATTAAATTAAGAGCATTGTATTTACCATGCATATTATTATATTTATGTGCATTAATTTGATTTTTTGGAGTCGGTGCCAGCCAAACAAAGTTAAGTATAATTATCCAACAGACACACATCCAAACATCCACGAGATTTTTTACGATTTGTTATTTAGTTAAAAAATTTGAATTTTACCATTTTTGAAACAATTCATCTGATTCTATAAACGTGTATTTTCAAGTGATATTAGTTGTAATTATGTGTGCTAAATTAAGGGTTATTGTAAAATTAATGCGTTTATACAGGCTATTATGTAAAAAAATCGTAGCCAAACACAAATTTTCAAATGCAGGATGGTGTCAGAGTTGATTGAGAATGGAATTTTCTTCCTAAACGGTTTTGCTGAATCTTGTTACGATTTGTATTGGATAGACAATTTTAATTTTGAACTTTGCTTGGCTGGCACCGACTCCAAAAAATCAAATTAATGTACATAAATATAATAATACGCATGGTAAATACAATGATCTTAATTTAATTTCTTATTAACTATATTATATAAAAAAAATATTTTTTACTTTGTAGTAGTTTTTGAAGTCGGTTTTATTTTTGGTAAAAAAGTTTATTTTTCACTTTTTAGTTTTTTTTTTTTTTTTAGTTACAATTTTTGAATGATTCTTTCGGAGGAAATTAAGGACTTTTAAAGATGTTATTTTGATAAGTAAATACTTTTGTCCAGATTTGTGTGTACATTAATAACACAGGTTTTTTGTGAAAATTCTTTATATATATGTTACATTCATTCTTCTTCAAATTTAATAGCTTTATTTAATTAAATATTTTTGTTTCTCTATTTGGATATGGGTAGAATGACAAGAGATGCTGCTCGCATGAAAAAATATCGAACTTTGGAAACTGACATTAAAAAGCTCTTCGGCTTACTAAAAATGCTCTATGAAATAGAGAAGAGAGACCCAATGACTTATTTTACATACTTTCTAACCGATGACCAGGCCCTTATCTTCCGGGTTGCCCTAGATGACCGTGTTTGATACCTGGCATCGTCGTGGGAGACCACCTAATCACCACTTAGCGGCAATAAACCTGATGAGCGCCTAGTTCGTTTTACTATCAGCAGTGTCTATTTCTTAATGATGAACTTTTCTATGCCAGTTACTTAACATTTATATCTTGTTGTTTAGCACTTTTAGTTAGTAGTACCGAGACAGTTAATAGGTTGTCAGAATATATGCGTGAAATTTTCATTTTATCTCCAAGGCCCCTATACAGGAAAGTTATCATTAATGTTGTTTAGTGGAAATATTAAAGGCAATCAAAAAGCATTCATACATGCCCTCCATGTATTAATACATGTATTCATACATGCTATGACTGTTTAATATAATATAATATAGGTATGTATATAATATTATGGTACTTCTTAGTTATCCCGTCGACCAATATCGCCAAATTATACACATTGACATAATTTTTATTTTAAATAACGAAAGAACAAATAAATTAGTAAAACATTAATAAAAATATAAATAAAACGTCGAATTAATGGTTTTATTGGCCATTATTGGCATTTAATCTTACAATTAATTAATTAATGGCAAACCATTATTGGCAATTAATCTTACAATATGGCGACAGTAATTTGGTCGACGGGATAACTAAGAAGTACCTATTATATATATATATATATTATGTGCCGCCAGTCTGATGTTATGTGTTTAATTAAACTAAACTATTGTATACTAAATTATTGTTTTGTATTAAGTTAGTTTGTTTCTGTATTATTTAGCATTTGAAATAATGGTGTATCTTTAAATTATGTATATTAAATTACTATTTTGAATGCGATTGCCAATTGAGAATTTTAAATATGACTGTCGATTATAGGATGCGAAGAAACAGATTGGGGAAGATCCATTACTGAATTTGAATTGGAATATCGCCAAATTAGTCAGTTACAGCCAAGTTGGCTTCATTTATGGCGACAATTCACGTAACTGCGCCAAGTTTTGCGACAACTTGGCGCTAACGTATATGAATACATAGTTTTATGCTTATGATTGAGAAACCGGTTACAACAATGAAAGATAATTTGGGTGAAATCCTTCATTTTATTGGTTTTTGTTGAATTACTAAAAAACTACTCAACCAATTTCGATGAAACGGAAGTGGTACCAATTCGAGAGTATCCTCTTTCAATTAAAACAAAAATCACATAAATCGGACAAAAAGTTCCGCAGCAATCGGTGAACATACATAAAAAAAAAAAAACATACATACGCGTCGAATTGATAACCTACTCCTTTTTGAAGTCGGTAAAAATACATTTAAAACATCGAAATAAAAATCACCTGATGACGTAAATAGGTGTAACTTGCTTAAAGTCAAGTGAATGCGACATTTACGATCAACCATTATTGGCATTTAATTTTACAGTTTGGCAATAGATTTTTGGTTGACCGGATAACCAAGTAGTACCATTATTTTTATTGATTTAAAAAAATGGTAGGTCAAAGTCTGTAATTTTCAAAAGTTTTTTTTTTAAATGCTCATTTTTTTATCAACAAAATTATTTTTTTTCCAAATGTACCATTTTATTTTTGTGCCAACTATTACGCTTGGTGACAATGGTGTTGGCATAAAAAGGAAATACCAAAATAGTTACTGATTTTATTTCAAATGTAAAGAAAAAAGGTTTAATGAGCAATAAATATTGTAAATATGACTATAACTCAGATTCTACTGAACAGAATTTTGTAGAACTTACACTGTTAAATAGTAAATTTGGTTTATAAATGGTTTAATGCAAAAACCATCATTCTAAGTTGCTACGGGAGTTCTAAAATTAGGTGAACTCGATTATGAAAGATTTCAAGTCAACTAATTAAATGCACAGTAAGTTAGATAATATTTCAGGGATTTTTTCAATATTTATCATATCATTCTGTGTTTTTTAGTTACGGAGCTATGCGGAAAAAAGTTCTCAGTGATACAGTAAAGAAAATTAGAAGATATACGCTACAGAGATAGGGTATACTAGAGAGCATATATGCTATAGTTATGGAAGTTGAGTTGAGTTCCTTAAAATATTCAGATGTGATGCACTATATACCTAAAAATACCTCCCAGAGAGTTCTATAATCAGGTTAACGCGATTATGAAAGTTATATTTAACTATCTCAATATACATATAATGCAAAGAGAAATTTCATTCCGGCCGCTTATATCTTGAGTTCTGCTGAACAGATTTTGACGGGACTTACATTCTTAGTTAGAAATTTTTTCAGAAAAAGATGTTAGTATAAAACATAACGTTCTACGTTGCTTAGTTAAATAATTATGGGGAAAGTTCTAAATCAAATGAACCCAATTTTGAAAGATTTGCTTTTTTTAAAGGTTCCACAGAATGTATTTTTATGGGATTTAAACTGTTAATTAGATCATTTTTAGGGAAGGTTTCGGTATTTTTTCCAGTTTAAAAGATTCTGGTAAGTGGATTTCGATGCAACTTGATCGGTTAGTTAATTTTTCAGTGAATGTTTTAGTATAAAGCACATATCATTTGTTGTTGCTTGATTGTAGAATTATAGATGAAAGTTCTAGAAACAGGCGAACCCAATTATTATGAAAGTTCAGCCTTTTCAATAAATCCAATTAACAGATTCTGATGAGACTTGCTTTGATAATTTTTCATGAACGCTTTTATTTTTTTACAGAGTTTCATGTAGGCAAAAAAAACTATCTTATGAAAATCCAAATTATCTTCGTAATTTATTTTTGCTATGATTTTATATTCATTTTGTTATAAAATGTTACGCAAATAAAGAATTTTGCACTAATGTAATTAGTTGTGCTTTTTTTAGAAAAAATCTAGTGCCCTTCAACCTTTTTTACGCAGTGTAGCAGTAGTCGCAGCCCAAACATTATTGCGGTTAGATTTGTGTTTAAACCTTTCTGCGCAGAAAAGTAATAAAAATAAAAATAAATACAAGGAAATATACGAAAACATATATGAACTTCTGGACATGTAAAAAGACCGGAAAGTTTTAAAACGACAATATATATATTATATAAAACCTTTGAATCCAAATTTATCTTAAAAGTTCATATGATATATCTATCTATCTATCTATCTATCTATCTATCTATCTATATATATATATAAAAGAAAGTCTGAATTTCGTATTAATCAACGCGCAGCCAAAACTACTGAACCTAATATTTTGAAAATTGGAGTAAAAATAGTTCTTATGGCATTGAGTGCCGCTAAGAAAGGATTTTCTAAAATTCCACCCCTAAGGGGGGTAAAAAAGAGAACGAACTTTAAAAAAATTCCTTAAAAATCTGATTTTATAGTTATTTTTCAATTGATAACATATTTTGATGTATTTTTGCATGCTGAATCGAATGATACTAACCAAATTCTTAAGTCAAATAGTTCGAGAGATATTTCAAATTTTTCTAATTTGGCGCTATCTTTGGCGCCATAACCTCAAATTTTCAAGTTATAATTTCTAAAATCTCTTTTTCTTTATTCTGTTACTATAGCAAGGGAATAAATTCAAATTGAATATTTTTAAATCAATTCTTTTGGTTTAATAATTAAAACAACTATGTCAGTTAGGAAAAAAAATACAAACGCCTCAAAAACTAAACTGTTGTACTTGTTTGTTCTACCAACATGCCAAGATGTATGATATCACGCCATTTATTTCAACCCTAATTGTGCAAACGATTTTTACTGCAAACTGTGCCAATTATTAACACTTGCTATTTATTGAACGTGAATATTTTTTATGAGTATTACTCCATCGTAATCCCGTGAAACTTTTTAATTTGTTATTTTTTGTATAGAAAACATTTATTATTAATTATAACTTATTTATTACTGATACTGACATAGATTTTACTATTTTGCAGTTATCTGATGAGGAGGAAGCTACAATAAAATTATTTTAGAAGTTAGGAATTATACATATAAAAATGTTTGTTCAAAAAACCATGAATGGCTTCATTCAACGAATGAAATGTTTACTGTAGTGTGAGAAATACGTATTACGTACGCCATGCTGTAGTAGTAAAAGAAATTTACAATTTGAAGACTGCAGTTTAAATTGACTATATTCTATTACTTGCAAAATATTTATTTATGCTTTTATTTTAAGTACTTATTTTTATTGATTTAAAAAAACTGGTGTGTTAAAGCATGTAATTTTCAAAAGTTATATTTTTTAAATACTCATTTTTTTATCAACAAAATTATTTTTTTTTCAAATGTTTCATTTTATTTTATAGACAATGACATTATTTATATTTGGCCTGCGTAAATTACAAAATACTCTTGGATGTTGAAATAAATTTGTTTGGCTTAAGGTATTTTTTCTTCTTATTATTTTTTCTTTTCATCATTTTAAATGAAATTAGTTAGACATATATTTTAAATGTGTGTATTTTAAATGAAATGAGCAAAAGGCATGTATGAATTAATGATGTCAATAAAACGAGTTTTTTTTTTTTTTGTTTTTTTTCATGGTTATAATATAGTGTGACGAAATGTACACCCGCAAGCAGTTTTTTCCGCACGGACTCTTCAATGCTATAGTAACGTATATATTTTAAGAAATTAACAATTGTAATCTTAGAAACTAGCTGCCCTTGGCGACCAGTTTGGTCTCCCTTAAAATTTATGTTTGGCAAAGCGTGCTAAGCATTGTATCGTGTTACTTTTATTTATAATTTAATTTACTCGGACGTTGAACTCCCTTTAAATATAATTAATATAGTCCCTTAAGCTAATATTAGTTTTTGTTGCATTAAAATATCTCAATTTGTTGATTTTCTGTAAACAAGTAAACCCTATTGTTTTACAATGGATGTCTATGGGAATTTGACGAAATATTAGAGATATCGATAAATTGGCGTCACTTTTGACAATATATCTCCAATGTAGCGACAAACTTGGCGGCATGTGGCGACAGAACAGGGACCCCCTATGGTAACCCCCTTTATAGGTATGGCGATGCATTAAATGCTGTTCAGTGTCTAGAAAATTAAGATACAAAAAGAGATAAACATAGAAGTCAAAATAATAAGAAAACAATGGGTGTTTTAAAACTGTTTTATAACTATTCAATGTTTATATTAAAAATCACACCCAATTTTTGACCGAAATTCATGTTTTTATTTATTTACTTCCGCTACGGTACATTAGTCTAACGTGGGCTTAGAATACGATTATGACTAATTCACTGCTTTTTCTGATGCTTGGTAAAAAACGGAAGCAAATGAATTTATTAAATGATATATAATTTTTACTCTGTTTCTTTTTAAAGTTAGGACAGCTGGAAAGAAAAAAATGAAACATTATGTTATCTTTTTTTAGGATTTCTAAATGTATTACATAGCATATAATCCTAAATTGATTAATTAATAATTGATAAAAATATATATTTTTAAAAATATTACATTCTTCATTTTTAATTTATTGTCAGTATTTTTTATTTTAAAATGTTTCATTGTTGCAGTTTAAATCATTTGGCATATTTTGGCGAGTGTTCATTGGTGCATAATTAAATGTATTGTTGTTCCAACTAGTATAAAATTGTACGAGGTACAGAAAATATTTGGTGTGTTATCACCTGAGATAGGCTAACACTAAAATGCCTTAAAATTAATGCATTATTTTATAATTAATTTTTTTCTAATAATAAAGAGTTGCATTGTCATTATTGACCTATAAACACACCTGTAAATATAATGTTTATAATTCTAACATACCAAGAAGTGAGTTAAAAATCAATTAGTGATTGTAAAAATCCATTTTTACATATAAAAACTAGGTTGACTTAAATAAAAAAAAGGTGCAAAATTAGAATTACTGATTCAGAAATCGTAAAAAAGACAGGCAATCAACCAAAACAGGAAGTTATGAAAGAGGGAGAATTTACCGTAGCGAAGCGCGGGTACTCAGTTAGTATATATATATATATATATATATATATATTACCAAAAAACACACACTACACATCCAATCCCAAAACTACTGAACTACAGAGAAAATTAACAAAATAACCATGGAAAAAACTTACTAACAAAACCATGAACGAAAAGAAAACATCCAATGGAGACAGATTGCAAGGCTAAAGACTTGCATGCTGGGTTATACCGGTAATTACTCATGAAACTTCCCCCATATCTGTCGAGACCATACTGGCCAAAGAAAACTTTAAAACTGGCCATCCAAAGCAGTAACCGAATTCGAAAAGAACACTTTAAAACTGTCCATCCAAAGCAGCAACCCAATTCAAAAAGAACGACACATCCAGACAGAGCTCCTTATAAAGCCTACGATTATTTGGCGATGTTTTTAATCGCCAAAAGTAAAGCATCGCGGTAATCCTTCACGAAATTGTTTGTCAAACTATTTAACAAACTAATAGGAAAATTCTGAACCATTGCTTCTTGATAGAGATTTATAATGTCATTTATTATACTATTAAGATTAGAATTTAACTTTGCTATCCTTATTAAACTATTGATAATGATATTTCTGAAAATGGAAATATGTACATTGGAATTAAAATTTAATATCTTAATAGTTCAAAGTTGTAATCCTTTCTCTTATCACAATTGCAGGTCCGTAATCCACCCCTCTCAATGTCGATAGTGAGATCCAAATAATTTACATGCTTTTCGTCATATGAAGTATTTTTTTAATGTCAAACCTTGGGGATAGTAGTCTAAATTTAAATCGCTATTGGAATCGTTAATCCTTACCAACAATACATCATCAATATATCTGAAACTTAAAAAATCCTTACCCGTTGTCTCTTTAACCTCGTATAAAAATAAATAAATATCTGCAAGTACCGAACTGCAACTACCCCCCATAGGTATACCCCTTATCTGCTGAAACACATGCTTACCATCGAATAAATAATTTTCATTCACTACGAAATTAAATAAATTTGTCAAATGATCCAAATTTTTACTTAAAATATTGTACCTCTTAAAAAATTCAAATATTTTATTTTTAAGATCATTTAAATCAATACTGTTATATAAATCTTCGAAATCATAAACATATAGACCTTTAATGTTACTCAAACCTTTCAATCTATTAAGTAACTCAAAACTATTTTTTATAATACATGTGTAATTTTCTTTTAATGCCGATTCAAATAAACTCTGCAAAATATCCAAAAACTTTTTATTAGCTACTTCCAAATAAGTGCCAAAACCACATGTAATTGTACGAAAGGCAATGGGGTCCTTATGAAATTTAGGAATCAAAACCATATAAGGCAATTCCTTACTACGTTGTGTGTATTTTAACCTTTTATAAAAAGCAACAATTCTACTTTCTGTCTCTTTTACACTGGTATTTAACAACCTATAATTATGTGTATTGTTATAACATTGTCTTAATTGATTACAGTATAGCACTTTACAAATAATAGCAAAATTTGTATTTGCCTTATCAATATATGTTATAACGAAATTACTCTGTAAATCCTTAATAGAATCTTTTAATACTTTATATTCTTCCAACGAAATCCCCCCCGTTACGGATATATATATATATATCCGTATATATATATCTGACCTTTGTCATACTGTAACTCTCGAATTTATGAACCGATTTGGATGTAATTCGGTATGTACATAGTACATACCAATGTCTCGACCGAGTTCGTTGGCCAGCTTCATCCGACATTTTGTTTCAATTTTTTTTTTCAAAAATGGCCATTAATTCAAAAATGGCCATTTAAAATTAAAAGAAAATTTTTTAATTTGAAATGTGGTACCACAAATTTGAAAATGGAAAAATATTTTTTTCTTATGTATTTGACCTTTATACAAAGATTCCGGAGCAATTTTTGTTTCGTCTATATCTTAAAAAACGGCTGAGTTATAGCATTTTGAATTTCTAGCGTGGCTGACATTTTCAAACGTCCTGAATTTTGTCACGCAATTAAAGGCGTATTTATGAACCGATTTGGATGTAACTTCGTTTGTACATAGTGCATACTAATGTCTCAACCGAGTTCGTTGGCCAGCTTCATCCGCCATCTTGTTTAAAAATGGCAGCCATTTCAATTTTTAAGAAAAATTTATATGTGAAATGTGGTACCAAAAAATTGAAAATTGAGAAAAATATTTTTTTCTTATGTGTTTGACCTTGATACAAAGATTCGGGAAAAGTTTTTGTTTCGTCTATATCTTAAAAAATGGCTGAGTTATAGCATTTTGAATTTCTAGCGTGGCTGACATTTTGAAACGGCCTGATATTTGTCACTTGATAATAGGCGTATTTATGAACCGATTTGGATGTACCTTGTTGTGTACATAGTACATATAAATATCTCGACCGAGTTCGTTGGCCAGCTTCATCCGCCATCTTGTTTCAAAATGGCGGCCATTTAAAAAAATTTAAAAAATTTAAAATTTAAAATGAGATACCAAAAAATTGGAAAATGTAAAAGATTTTTTTGTATGTGTTTGTCCTTAATACGAGGATTCCGGAGCAGTTTTTGTTTCGTCTATATCTAAAAAAATGGCTGAGTTATAGCATTATGGATTTCTATTGTATCTGACATTTTAAAACGACCTGATTTTTGTCACGCGATAACAGGCGTATTTATGAACCGATTTTGATGTTACTTGGTCTGTACATAGTACATACCAATGTCTCAACCGGGTTCGTTGGCCAGCTTCATTCGTCATCTTGTTTCAAAAGGGTTGTCATTTAAAAAAAAAATAAATTTAAATTTAAAATGAGGCATTAAAAAATTGGAAAATGAAAAAGATTTTTTTATGTGTTTGGCCTTGATACAAAGATTCTGGAGCAGATTTTTTTTCTGAAAATTTACTCTTTTGTTTATATCTTAAAATATGGTTGAATTATAGCACTTTGAATTTCTAGTATGAAAAAAATCATTTTGAAAAAATCTTGTATTTGTCACTCGATAACACACGTATTCGCCTATTTCCATGTAAGAAGGCATGTGGATAGTATTCATCTCGACCAAGTACGCTGGCCAGCCTCATCCGCCATCTTGTTTCAAAATGGCGGCCATTAAATTAAAATATATATATATATTTAAAGTGAGGTGCAAAAAAAAAAAAAAAAAAAAAAAAAAAAAAAAATAGAAATTGAAAAAGGTTTCTTTCTTAAGTATTTGACCTTGATATAAGGATTCAGGAGCATTTTTTGTTTGTCTTTATCTTAAAAAATGGCTCATATATAGCAGTTTCAATTTCTAATGTGTGTGACATTGTGAAAAATCTGATTTTTTGTCTGCGATAGCAATCGTATAAATCAACCGATTCCGATGTGAGTGAGCATGTGCACAGCAATTACTAAGGTCTCGAACAAGTTCACTGGTTAGCCTCATCCACCATGTTGTCTTAAAATGGCAGGCACTTTAAGAAATCGCCGTATTTGGCAGCCAAATGTAAGTTACTTTAAATAAAAGCAGCTTGGATAAAGATGACTAATTTCGCGAAATTCTCATCCATAATGATTTAGTATTGATAAAAATTATTATTGAATCTCCTATATTCGGTTTCTATAAATTGAGCTCCGTGTGTTTGAATAATATAAGTTGGCTTTTTTAAAATAAGGAATTTGAAAGCTATCTCTTCCTCCCGGCACTGGCCGGAAGGACTTTTTAAATAAAAGCGATGGTACATATTCCTAATGCCGATTTCTTGAAAATGGGTGGGCGATTTTCTTTAAATTGATATATAATATGATTCTGTTTTATGTGAAGGGAATAAGATAACAGTTGTTTCCGGGAAAACTCTTGTTTTCATTTTAATTCATATTTCTTTTCCTCCGAAAATGACATGGGCGATCTTATTAAAATTAATATATAATATGAATCTATTTTAGATGAACCGAATAAGACCATGTTTGTTTCCAGGAAGACTGTCATTCGTTATATAATGCGCATGAAAAATCGAACTATATTTTTCCGCGATTTATAAAATTTCACCGAAAATGCGCCACTATATTCGTGCGCTTAATTTTTTCTGATCAACTTTTAGTGGAAAGTTTGCGTACCTTCTGTAGTTTAGTCAATTAAGCGCTGGCCTCGCAATACACAGGTTGCAAGGTCTGTCCTATTTGAAGCAGTAAGCATTTTTTTATCCTTTTTAAGTCAGTTAATAAAGTAAATTTTATTTAATGTTTCTATAAAAATGTATTTTTTTATTTTGATTTTTTTCTATAAGAGCTTCACATATCACTATTTCGTGACAATTTTTCAGACAGTAAAAATACTGTAAAATCTGTCTAAGGCAGGCTCTGTGTAAGCCGGAAATCTTACCTACCGCGGAAAAACTTTCAAGTCCCGGCGAATACATTGAAAATAACATTAATACGTGCCCCATAAGCCGGAATCTGCCTAATGCGGAAACGGAAAGGTTTTTAAGGTCCACCGAAAGGCAATTGTTACATAAGACGGAAAGAATATTTTAAAACTGAAAAGCGTTCGGAAAATGGAACTTTATAAACGATAGATAGATCAAATACATATAATAAATAAATACATATAAAATACAACTATAAGTAAAAGCATATTTTTACGCATTCATTTTTTTACAGAGAGAGAGAATTTTAATTTTGAAATTTTTTAGATTTAATGGTAAGGAAAAGAAAATTCAAAGTTTGTATTTGTTCAGCCTACAACAGTTTCTTTTTATTTACAATTTTTAAGACAAATAAATTTCTGTTTTTCTACGGTACATAAATTCAAATTATGCGTTTTTATTTTTTCCATTACCTTATAATAAAAAGTGAAAAAACAAACAAAAAAAAAAAAAACAGGACGTTATTCTTCCATTATCTTTATAATAATAATAATAATAATAATTAAATACATTCCGTTATTCTAACTGTAAATGGAAGACTACGAGATTTTAAAAAAATGTCATATATTCAAAATTTAAAAAAGTAAATTTTTAAAAATCATATATTTTTTAAATATTTAGGATAATTGAAAAAAAAAATAAATTGTACAGTGTATTCATAAGTATCGTATTTCAATTCGTTTCGCTGAGGAAAATACGGATTTTTATGTGTAAAAAACTGTAAATAAACGGAAAATGTCGATTGACCAAAAAGAAATGTGCACATTTTTCTCTTTTACTTTTCATTAAATTCATAAAATGGAAACTTCATACTTTAAACTCTCTCTATGTGTAAAAAAATATAAATAAATGCACAAGCTCTTTTTTTTTCATTACAAACTTAAGAAGTATTACTAATTAATATTTCACTTTAAAAAACAGTACTGACGATTACAAACGCAAAAAATACGCGACAGTCTGTTTTTTACCAATTTGCGTAAAGCGGAATATTGTCTATTATAACGGTAAAATCCCATTAATCTGCAACACCCCCCCCCCCCCCCCCTCCAAATGCGACGTAATAATAATACAGATCAGAGGCGGTTTATTTACACGGTATTAAAATTGTAATTTTCGGAGCACATTTTTGTAATTAAAAGATTGATACATATTCTTTACAACTAGCATCTAGTGAAATAGAACATCTAAATTTTAATATAACATGTATTATTTTGTTATATATTTACCATATAATTAATAACCTTCAAAATTTTTAGCTGGATCTAGTAAAATTAATCCCGTTTACATTTCTGAATTATTGAAAGTAGTGTTTGTTGGTGCTGCCATCTGTCTTTCAAATGTAAAAATAATATCCCATATAACGCCTTTCAGCAACATTGCAATTTTAAATACTGGTAAATAGGCCTTAAAAAATTAATTTGGGTCTCCAAAATTCAGATTAGTACCAAGCTTCAATATCTTGGAACATATGTCATAAGTTCCACGGCCGCCATCTTGGAATTTTTCTTGCCGTGAAAATCCCTTTTCCGCCAAGTAGTAAATGTCACCAAGCACCGGTTTATACGCATGTTTCGCTTAACTAAAATAAAATGTAAATAATAAACAAAATTTGCTAAAGTGGCATCAGTAACCTTGTATGAGCGCTTCGCACACATTAACAAGAAAAAAAACATCACTGTATTCAGCACTTCTCGCGGTGTAGCATTCTCAAAATTCAGCAGTTCTCGCTTTCTAGCAATCTCAAAATGTAAAAAACTCTTAAAGCAGCAAAATATACATAAAATTATCAACATACCTCAACAGACATCTGCTTTCTTGAAAGCTCCAGCACGAAATCTCTCTCATAACATCACCCTCATTTTCCAAAATAGGCTTATGAATACGCATTGGCACACTATAAACAAACCTACTTTTCTTGTCAAAATTTCCTCATATTACTTAATTACTTCAGCAAAAGCGTTTAAACGGATTACAGAAACAATAGTCAGTCAAATACATCCAATAAATTTAAAATAAAAATAAAAAGACACAACGATACAACACGATATACATCCACAAAATCCACCACTTCTCACGGGTTGCCAGAACACAACACGTCAGAACACACACGTCACACGGGGTTCCACATATCGACGTTGCCACATCCACAAACATCGCCAACACACCAACAAAAAATCGTAAAACAGTTCAAAACAACGACTGAGGCCAATATCTTTTATGAACAGCAATTATATTTAAGAGATTTAGTCATTTATCGTTGCTTTATCATGATATCAATGAGGTTACATTTTGGCGAGGTCTTGGCGATTTAATATTACCAGTTCAGTTTGGCAACCTTTTTCTTAGGGTGGAATTTCATTCGATGCTGTGGAAGATTGATGCTTTCCTGTGCTATTTCTGCATGGAATGTATGTATATTCGAACTGTTGCTAAATGAAAATAGATATTCAATTATTCGATTATCATTTAATGTTTGCAATTTGAATAGGAATTTAATTGTTTATTTATTTTTAATATCAGTGAAAAACAAGTTTTTTATCAGGATAAGACTCGATTGTATTTTTTAAAAAGCCTGACTATAATCCATAATCAGCATTTCTATTACAATAATAAAAAAAAAAAATCATTTTTTAATCAAAGGTTTTATGGCAAGTGAAGTTGTCCTCTACTTCTGTAAGTACAGTCCAACGTCTATGACAGGCACTCCATGATAACGGACACCATATTAAGGGTACATTTTCCCCTATCCCTAAAAATTATATATCTGTGCATTTTTGCTTCTCAATAGCGGGCACTTCCGAATAGCGGTCAAATTACGCTCTCCCGAGGGGTCCGTTATTCATAGTGTGTGGATGGGCTGGGGGAGGGGGGGACGTGCGGATAAACTAAACTACCTTCCAAGCCCCTGGGCTAGATTTCTTTGGGCATCCCCTCCTTTCCTTCAAAACGATATAGTTCAGTGTTTTCTGATACTAAAAAAGGAAAGAAATACTTTTCTTGCAGGTAAACATTGAAATTTCATAAAACTGAAAGTGTCATAATACGGAAACTAGAGATTTTTTAAACTTCCTTCCTAGATGTAGAACAACATTTCTGTAAATATAAGGTATTAGGACCCAGGTGACATATAAAAAAATCATATTTAAATATATTTATATATATACAGCCCCTTTTAAACTAAAGCTTGATTTATATGCTTTTTTACAATTGGTGTGTTGATGTTATTTATGACAGGCGATTATCTGCACGAGGGATATATGCCCTAGTGTGAGTGTCCTCCGTGAGGGGGTCTTTCTAAAAGGACCTAACCCTTACGCAAAGTTTCCCAAGGTTCGAAGAAAACTCCGAACGGTTAGGCAGACGGGTGAGATTGGGTTCGGACCCAGCACCTCCCGTCTACCAGCTTCGATAGCAGAACCTCTCAGCTACTGGTGGGGCTTTTTTTTAACAATTGGATATTGTTTCTATCATCAGCAGTTTAAACGATAATAAAAGTCGCCTCTGTAAATAAATCACAAATTGGAAGCCAAAAATTTCCAAGAATCCAACATTTTCTTCTTATGAATATCGAAAAAAAAAAATTAAAAGGTGAGTAGCACTTGGAAACCATCTATGGGATAATTGCCTACACATTTGATAAATGAATGAAACAAAGAAAATTCCATAATCATTTCTCTTTTACATAAACATCCAAAAGAAAAAAAAAAAAAAAACCTAAAAGAAAATCTTAGCACAAGGGCTTTTTCCCTTTCAGATCCTTAGGCTTCAGCTTGTTCAGCCTGAAGGGTAATCCACTTCGATTAAGCCTACCGAAATAATCAAAGCAACCCCCCCCCCCCCCCATACACACACACACCCTGATTAGCATGTTATGATCTTGGTTGAAAACATTGCTTCAGTCGCGGATTTTATTTATAAAACAGATAGCAAAATATGTTTTTTTTTTTTTTTTTTTTTTTTTTTTTTTTTTTTTAAATAAAAGTAATTATTTTATTTTGTTCAGTATGTGCAAAGGCGATTATGTTCAGAATTTTTCGAAAATGTACCGCATGCGTTTCCAAAAACACTGTAAATTAATCTATCATCAATCTGAAAATTCGGGATAAAAAAATATTACGGAAAAATATCGCGAATTTCGACAGATGGACAGAAAGAAGCAAAACAAATGTAGGTTAGAATTTGATTTAGATAGATTTATTTACTTTTATTAGTGAGCAATTATTGTATTTTAAATAAAAAGGTTTAAAGAATAATATTTCTTGATATTCTTCTTTAAAAAGTAAACTTTTTACGTACTAAAATTTAACAAAGCTTTATATCTATGAAAAAACCCATAAAAAACCCATTTTGTATATAGCAGTGTTTCTCAACCTTTGTGCCGCAACACACCAGTGTGCCACGAGAGACTGTCAAATGCACCGCGAGGTTTTTTGACAAATAATTAAAAATGTATGGAGTCGTGTCAAGGATATGGCATTTTGTATTTATCATGTGCTTAACACTTACATGTACTCAAATGTTTTTTTTCTTAAATACATATAAAATTTACTTTATTTAACAGAAAATACTATGCATATTTAGGAATTTTATTATTATTATTATTATTATTATTTTTTTTTTTTTTTTTTTACTCTATTAATTTAGTGCGTGATTTTATAAACATTTGAAATTTGTAAAATTGCAGTTTCTTTCACCTCTAATAAAAAGATGTCTAAGACAATATTTTCTCTTATATAATTTTATTTTATTTTCTATACACGTTTCTACATACCGAAATATGGTAATAATTGAAAATGGGGAACACATGTTTATCGAAATTTTGTGGAATGACGTAAAATTAAATTTATTATGATAGAAACTTAATTTTGTGATGGAAGCTATTTCTGAATTTTTTAACTTATATGTAATAAACAACATTTTGATTAAAAATCCATCATGAAAATTATTTTTATTTAATTTCCAAATTCTAAGTAAGGAATCTTAAATCTGAATTCTATCGAAAGGTGTCTTTAATAAGTAAGTTTCTCAACAGTTGGCGATTTGTTTAATATTTTACTTTATTTAAATATACTCAGATGTGGTTTCTTAAATACCGACAAAATTTACATGATTTAACAGACAACACTGAGCATATTTAAGTTTTTTTTTTACCCTACTAATTTTGTTCGTGATTTTATAAACATTTGAATTTTTTTTTTCACCTCTAATAAAAAGATATCTAAGACACTATTTTTTTCTTACATAATTTTATTTTATTTTCTATACACGTTTCTACATACCGAACTATGGGAATAATTAAAAATGGGGAACACATGTTTATCGAAATTTTGCAGAATGACGTGACGTTAAATTTATTATGATTCAAACTTAATTTTGTCATGGATGCTATTTATACATTTTTTAACCTATATGTAATAAACGACATTATGCTAATTTTGAACAAGAATATATTTTGAAAAGAAATATATCTCAGTATTATCATTATGACATTCCTTAACGATCTAACAATGAATTGTTGCTTTTGAACAAGAGTTATCTAGTTTTAATGTATCTTCCGACAAATTGCTGTTTTATCGCAGTGAAATATCTCTTCATACAATTAATGTAGGAAATATGCATAGACGTCTTTGAAACTTCATTTCTGAACGTTTACATCATAATTTATCTATGGATAATTATAAAAATGTAATAACATTATCTGCAACAAATTTATGTAATTAATAAAAATGCATTCATTTAAAAATAAATGTATACATATTGAAAGAATTATTAAAGTACAAATAAGAAAAGCAATATATATTTTGTTGGAAACTTTATATAATTTTTCAATATGAAAATAACTTTCAACGTAATGAATAAATCTTTTATACATTTTATTATATACTGGAAACGAAAATTTTCTTTAGGGTTGTCTGAAACAAGACTTAATTTAAGTCAATTTCAACTAATATATTGAAGGTGCTTCATAAATGACTCCACAAAATTAAATTTTAATCTTTACGGGAGTGTTTTTTAAGTGTACACAATCCTTTTACATGGGACACCAATATTTATCCATATAAACTTTTATCTTACCTCATCTAAAATATTCAGAAAATTAATAATACAAAAAAAGTTTGTCAGATAAAGTTGTGCCAAAAGGATAAAAGAAGCGTTGACGCTCGTCGTAAAAATATGATGTTCGGAGCCTTTCAAGGATTTGGGGTTAATAATTTATTAACGACAATATGTATAAAGATGTAAAAAATAACATATTTATCACGTAGTGGAACACTTGTATACATTATTTAAAAAATATTTCAGATTTTTGTCAGAGGATCCTGCTGCGCTGTTTCAAGCACAAAGAATGATTAAACTAAAGTTTAAAAATTCATGAAAATCATCGTAGATTATGATTTTCTATTTAGGTACGAAAACAAGAAAAATGACCTTCTATTTTAAAAGTTTGAAATTAACTTTAGAATTTTCAGAGTTTTAGCCAGCGCATATTTGACGGAAATATGAGCAGATTTTAAAAACACAAATTAAAAATTTTTTGGACTATCTAACAACATATTACTTACTCTATGCTTACAGTTATTATAATTAATGAATTATTCACTTTTAAATTTGGGGAATCATTCATGAAATACACTGTGTAATATTCAAAATTTATTCTACAGGTTTCGGATGAAGATTATTATTATTATTATTATTATTATTATTATTTTATTTTTAGGAAATGTATTCCACTGCTTTCTAGCACAAACAAGATTTTAATTTATCAATTTTAAATTTTCTTTGGTATGTCATTGGTAAGAATAGAATTCAGTAAAAATAACTAAAAAAATAGTAGATATTCAAGAAACAATTAGATTATCTGTATACCATATCCAATGCAATTAAATTAATAATGTTTTACATAGTTTTAAAAGTCTCTTAAATAAATGAAAAAAGTGGTAGCAAAATATTTTATTAAAAAGTATGAAAAATTAGAAAACAATTCCTAGCATGGTATAAATTCATTATTAATTTCTCTGTAATAGAACACATTTTTACATTTATACATAAGCAATGTGAAGTGAAATTTGTGAAGAATAATGAGGAATTTTGTCTTTCATTAAGTCCATGAGTAATTTTGTTGTATATGCTTTTATAATTGTATATGTTTTTAAATATTATTACAGTATGTTGGTTATTTTATAATCTAAGGCTGTACATTATTTAGAATAATATGCTATTGAATTGTAAGTTTAATTATCTGATTATATAATAATTATCATCATTGAAATTCATTGTATGTCAAATTTATAAAAATAAAGAACGAATAAGATGTATATGTGTAAAACACGTAATCTTGCCCAATGGTATACATAAAGAAGAACTTTTATACGAACTCGTACAAATAAAATTAATGATAAAACATATCATCGAAGTTTTAAACTGCTCTTGCAGTCATCTTTAGGATTAATATGATAGTGAAATGCTTAAAAGTCTAGAGAAGAAAGATTCTTGTCGATTCTTGATCAATAATACACTATATGGCCAAAGGTGACCGGTCACTTTCGATTTTTGACGTTTTGTTAAATATCTAGAAAACTACATGAGGAATTAACCTGAAACTGCAGGTGTGTAAACAGTGTGGTATAGGTCATATATTTCCTCGAAAATTTTTTCCCGAAACCTCATAGCGGATCGTCAAAAAATTGAAAAAGAACGAATATCTTTTGGATAACCCTGTAACAACTAATGGAGCAAAAGCGTTTAAACTCGAGATTATTAATAAGTGGCTTATTGTAATATACTGTGTTCATTTTTAGGAGGATAGCATGTATACTCGTAGAGAAATTAAGGTTTTTATAAAAACAGTCCCAAATTTCGCCAAGTTTTTTGTTTATAATTTGCAGAGTTCTTAATATAAAAAAAAGTTCTTTTCAGAAAATATGACGAACAGCATTGTACAGAATATTCTGCAGTCATAATTAAAAAATAATAAAAATTGGATGACAAATGAGCAGGTTTACTAAAACATGTCTCACTGCGCATGCACAAATTCAATCAAAATATAATGTGCATAATGTGTTAGCTAAGTGTATAGAGCAACTTTTGTAAAATTCTCAGAAACATAGTTTGAAAAGTCTGATAATAATCGTTTATAGAATAAGCTCAAAATCCGTTGTTCCCAAAATGAAGCAAAAAAATAAGGGGTTGTATCCAAATACAGTAGTTGCTGCAATATTGCGTATGCTAAATTTGCACTAATCAATGGTACGGATACAATCCCTTATGTTTTTGCTTCATTTTGGGAACAACGGGTTTTGAGCTTATTCTATAAACGATTATTATCAGACTTTTCAAACTATGTTTTTGAGACTTTTACCAAAGTTGCTCTATACATTTAGCTAACACATTATGCACATTATATTTTGATTGCATTCGCGCATGCGCGTGAATCATCTTTTAGTAAACCTGCTCATTTTTCATTCAATTTTTTTTATTTTTTTATTCTGACTGCAGAGTATTCTGTACAATGTTGTTCATCATATTTTCTGAAAAGAACTTTTTTTTTTATGTTAAGAACTCTGCAAATTATAAGCAAAAAATTTCGCAAATTTTGGGACTGTTTTTATAAAAACCTTAATTTCTCTACGAGTATACATGTTATCCTCATACAAATGAACACAGTATATTACAATAAGCCACTTATTAATAATCTAGAGTTTAAATGCTTTTGCTCTATTAGTTTTTACAGGGTTTTCCAAAAGATATTCGTTCTTTTTCATTTTTTGACGGTCCCCTATGGGGTTTTGGGAAAAAATCTTCGCAGAAATATATGACCTATACTATATTGTTTACACACCTGCAGTTTCAGGTTAATTCCTCATGTATTTTTCTAGATATGTAACAAAACGTCAAAAATCGCAAGTGACCGGTCACCTTTGGCCATATTGTGTATAAAGTAATATAATATGATTGATCAAGATTCGACAAAACGCTTTCGTCTCTAGATTTTTAAGCATTTTAACATCATATTTATCTTGAAGACGACTTCAGAAGCATTTCGAAACTTCGATGATATGCTTTATCATTAATTTTATTTGTACGAGTTCGTATAAAAGTTATTGTTATGTGTACCATTGAGCAAGATCATGTTTTTTTTAACCTATACAACTTATTTACTATATTTTATGGTGTAATTGCCCTTCATATGTTAAAAAATAAATTACAAAATTCCTCTCTCTGACAAAATATATCTCGCGATAAAATTTATGTTTAAATAATATAATATGCAAATTTGACCATCTGTAAATACATTTATAATATATAAGTTTTACAAATTGAAAAACATCCAGTTATAGCTTACCATGTTCTTCATTTTTCTATACAAAAATGTTTATTTTAACTATTCATTACTTAAGATATTTCTCAAATCTCCTGTCAACAACTTAAAACTTCCTGACACATTTTCTGATTTATTTTTAAACGCAAATACATAAAATTCGCTAGCCTGATTACCGAAGCGCTTTGAATCGAAATGAATTTTCCGATTTTTGATAAATAAATTTTTTATTGCGTTGTAAGCGATTTTCTTCACGAATTTTGGTCATGTGGTGACCAGTTTTTTTCCTGTCTCGCGGTATCGGGTGCGGAAATTCGGCTTATAACGCTCACTTTGGCAATTTTTTTTTCTTTACCAAAGAATTTAAAGCGTCCTTAGATTAAATTGTTTCTGAAAGCAACACATCGAATTTCAAGCGTTTTCGAAATAAAATAATTTTTAAATGAGCACCAGGAAGTGGCCCCTTTGGATTTGAGAAAAGCCTTAAGAAGTACTTCGTAAAATTTACATTTCAATTGAACCATTGTAAAAAAATAAAAATAAATAAATAAATAAATAACATGAAATAAATAATTAGACACTGTATTTCATAAAAATGTAGAAAAAGCCAGGATTAAACATAAAAAACTTCCATAATTGTAAATTCTTAACAGTTTTAAAACTAAATTTGGTTTGTTTTAAATAAATAAAATAAATTTAGTCTCTCTTTCTATATTTCTCCTTAAATAAGTTCAATATACCTTATAAAGGGAAAAAATAATCAAAATGAATTAAGAACAAAATAAATTCATGAAAATGATCGAAGAATTTTCTTCATTTATTTAATGAAATCAATAAAGATATTAAATCTCTATAATATACAATAATGTTATGTTTTGTTAATCATATTAGTAAAAAGCTAACCGACAAAGAAAAAATAGATTTTATACTCTATATTTAACTTACGTCTTATCAAAGCATATAAAATATGCACAAAACGCTATTGTAAGGTTATTATTATATTAATTAGTTTGAAAATAAACATCTAAAATTAATTTTCTGCTAATAAACAATGCCTTAGAGACAGTGTATTTGATTAAATATTTAGGAACTCTTGCTAAAAACTCGGATAAAAAAAACTAGCACACAAATTTTAAACCTACATGTTTTTTGTTATTGTTCACTTTTTTAAATTGATCTTTCTTTGTAGTTTTAGCTTTTTTTTTTTTTTTTTTTGTTTGTTGTTGTTGTTTCGTTTGTAGTTTCTCGGTTATATGTATCAAAATTTATTTTACAGAACTTATAAAAAATAAATTTCAAATAAATTACTGTTGAACAACTATTTTTATAAAACTAAAATCGTAACCTGTCTAGCTTAATATGTTATTTCTAAAATATATGAAATAATAACCAAATAAATATATAATATGCTGTAAATGTATAGAAAAGTTAGTAATTCTGTATAATTATAATAAATATTATTTTAATAGTAATAACAAGATAATCCGGGTAAAAGGGCAATGAGAAACATTAAAATCAATTCAACAAAAACTGCAGTGGGAAAAAAGCATTATTTTCCGAAGTACAAATTGTGTATAAATATGTAATTTTAACACATTTTTACTTTAAATGAGTTGATAATTTAGGGATAAATTATATATATATATTATAAAATACAAAAAGGTATTATTTTAGATATTTTATTGTATATAATGGCAGATACTTAATATATAATTTTTAATTCATTAAAACGGAAAATATATTTATGTTCTTAAATTGCTTATAAACATAATACATCTTATCTGTATAATTTCTGCTTATTTACGTTGATTATTAAATCGTGAACTGATTGAAATGTTACTCCATTATTCAGCGCATCATTGGTTTTCTTAATGAAGCATTTCAAGAGATATTTTCAAAATATATTTTCGTGGATTTTATTAAGACTGAAAAGCTTAAACTACTTTAAATGAACGTGTTGTTTCAAGTTTTTAAGTATTTTAAAAAACTTGTAAACTGCATAAGTAATAAGGTTAATTACTTTGTAAAAACATGCACTCAAATGAAAAGAAACTCTTGTCATACCTGTTCATCATATGTACAGATATATTGGTAAAATTTAAAATATTGATTCTTCGACATAAATTAATTCTAGTATTAACATGTTCTCGATACGTAAACTATAACCAATAAAGTCAACAGTTTAAGGAAAACTTAACTTGGTATAATTTAAATACTAGAATAATGTTTTTTAACATAAGTACATCAGTATGTTCAGTCATATATAGTGTTTTTGTTATGCAAGATCTTTGAAAAAGCGCATATATTTATTTGAAAATTTACTGGGCATTTTGAACAATGCTTGCTTTGCTGAGTTTTGTGTTAGACAAGTTATTTTCCTTCCAACAGTTCCTTTTCTGTAATGGTTTAAATTATAAGTAACCATACAGCATGATGAAGGTTTGCGAAACCAAGACATATTGATACTTGGTAATTAAATAGGCAATTCCTTGAAAATAACGTACATCTCTTCATAATACTAATATAAATGTTATATTGACATTATTTTAATTTGCCAGATCGTATTTTAAACCTTAAATACTTTCTTAAATCTTCATAAATCTTTCGCCTGAAACAATCTTATTGCTGTGTTGTATTAAATATGTTTAGATAATATATTTTTTTTTTGTATTGAACACAACCTTATTATAATATAAATCAATATTATATGAAGAGGTAAATTTAGTAGAGACATAGTGTTTAAATAACTTACAAATGATGTTAAAACGACTGCTTACTGATTATACTTTTTGAACTTTTGTCATTTTGATGATTGTCTACTTCTAAAATGTCCTATATTTTCCAAGTTTGAAATTTCAGATACAAAATGCTTTTAGGTTGTAAACGAGTATCACATACACAGGTAAAGAACACGGGAAGTTAAAAAAATTTAGAAATGAAATACTGCAGAATTCTGGAAGAAATATCAAATATTATTACATAGAGTAATGCAGTCAGACTGTCTATCTAACGGCAGTCTACTTTTCATCTTTTGATGTCTGAAATGTAAATTACGACTGAGGTTCTGAAGAACTTGACTTATCTTCATTGTAAAAACTATCGTCCTACACTGTTAAAAATTTTCAGCATTCTGTCCCGTCATTTGACTGTTTTATTGGAAACGGTTACACAACCGTAATTTAACACTATTCTGACCATATTATTGGCCATCTTATAGTCAGAATACAGTTAAATTACGGTTATGAAACCGTTTTTTCAAAAAACGGTCGAATGACTGGACAGAATGCTGTAAATTTGTAACAGTGTATTTTGTTTTCAGAAAATGAAGATAATCTTGTGCAGAAAACAGGTAGGTGTACCAAAATTGAGATGTAGTTTAATTTTCTTGAGTTAAAACACACTTTTGATTTTAATTTGCTATTAACTTCCATACTTCGCGATTTATTCATATTGAGATTAGTTAATACAATTTAATGAAGGCGGAAACATTCATTTCATTTATTTTTGTTTAAGAAAGTCATGCAATAAAATGTTTAATTTCACATTTTTTCTCACAAATCACCTAAATAATGTCATTTATGGTAATTTTATTATCCTAATTAGGAAGGAGGTTTAATGAGTTCAATTATATTAGCTAATATGTAGTACATTTAGGAATGCATTTTAATGATAATTATTCTGCAAGCTAAATTATTCATATACAGCTATCATGCTTATTATTCTTTCAAATCTTATATAAAAAATAAGTTAGTTTTAAGTTTTCTGAGTTTTTTTCGTTTTTCTTCTCTGCGATGTATAACAGAGTAAAGTAAACGAACGTTGCGATCGTTAATTCGTTATAAATCTAGAAAATTGTCACATATTATAATTACAATAGATAAAAATATATAAAGAATTCACATGTCCAGAAAAAAAAATTACTTTAGAAATGTATCTTATGTGTTGGCACTAAAGAATTGCATTTTATGTTTTAATCTTAATTAAGCGAAAATAATATTTATTAAATATGTTAATTAATTAATGTTCATATAAAATTAAAAAATCTAAAAGTAGAAATGTTTTTCTTGAATTCATTTGATATGCTAATGAAATGATACCACGTCTATAAAATAAATTATTAGGAGTCTCTTTATAAATGTCTATTATAATAACAAATATATTGGGTAATTGCATGGTTTGATATAGTAATAGCTTAATTAAATTAAGAACTATTAATTTTATAAAACTATATATGAAAATCACTTAAAAATCATCCAAATCAAGTTCATACTTGCTAAAAGTGATAAAAAATACACTTAAAAGGCATATAAATGCATTTATTCAGATCCATACATGTTTACTTCATTTTAGTATTTATCCGGAAATCAATAGAGATATCTTTACGCTATGAGAATATTTCCAATGTTTCAGCCTCCAGTGAGTTACCTAAAAATTTGAAAGGGATGCTCTGCAGAATAAGAAATAATAGTATAATTAATTCACCTTCACAAATATCTATTTTTTATTTTATGTTTGCACTTGTTTTTCATTATATATGTGGTCTCGTGATTTTATTTACCAATTTCTCGTTTTTAAAATTTTTGCGAAAATATTTGTACCAACAAAGATCCTGATAATGCCGTCGTTTGAGATATGAAACATATCTCGATCTGAATAAAGGTATTTATATGCCTTCTAAGAGTATTTTTTTATCAAGTACAGCTAGTATTTGCTTAATTTGAAAAATTATTTATTTATGAAAGTGCTATAAGATGGTCGTTTTATAATTAATAATTACACCCCCCCCCCCCCCTTACCTAGAACTCAGTTAAATACCATAATCCTTTCGAGAAATATAAAAACATTTAACGAATAAATTTTAATTTAGAATGCATATTTAGAGGCCAATCATATGCAAAATAAATTAGCATTTTAATAAGGATTTCAATACTAAATTAAGAAATGAATGAAAATTAAACATTTGTTACATTTGTTTACACGCAATATTAACACGATGTTACATTTTAAAAATTATATGCGTAAATAGATATTTGGGATAATAGTATTGGAAAACATTTTAATATATTTAAAACTTTTTCTGTTTTACTTGTTAAGAAAACTTCCCACAATTCTAACATTTATTGTTTTAAAGTTAAAAAATAGTTAAAAAACGATAGCAGTGACAATAAAACTGGCTGTAGTATAATAGCTTTCAACATTTTTTATTTAAAAAAAAATTAGATAAGTTTTTTAATATAGTTTCAAAATTATGTACACAGAGGATACTCACAATTAGCAAAATTAAAATATTACATTTGTTTCTGAAAAACAACTTTATAATTACCATATTACTGAATTTCAATTATTATTGTAAATTACAGGAAATTTTCAATATTTATACACGAAGCATGTACTGTTTTCTAAAATTTATGCATTTATGTTTTAAACTGGAAGATATGATTTAAATACTTAATAGCATTCAAAATTAAAGATACACTGTTAAAAATTTTGCAACATTCTGGCAGGTCATTCGACCGTTTTTTGAAAAAACGGTTTCATAACCATAATTTAACTATATTCTGACCATAAAATGACCAATAATATGGTCAGAATAGTGTTAAATTACGGTTCTGTAACCGTTTTTGGAAAAAAACGGTCAAATGACCTGCCAGAATGCTGCAAATTTTTAACAGTGTAGTTTAGGTGTGCAAAATACTTTTAATAGTAATCGTCATACAAAATGAAGAATAATGACCAAAAAAGTAATCCTTTTTCACTATGCTTTGATAATCTGATAGTTAAAAGAATTAATCACAATTTTTAATATAATAATTTAACAAAATATACTCTTTGCTAGAACATTCAACAATATTTTTATAATATGAATACCTTATACAATATGGTAAATCTCGTAATTGTTACTTTTAATTTCAGTAAGTACTTAATTTTCCTAAAAGGGTTTGGAAAAAAAAAAATGGTTGGCGAAAAGAGTTCATATAAGGTTTAGCATTTTCTATATTTCTGAGAATTAAGACTATAAATATATATCATTATTATTGGTGCAACATTATGGACAGAAAACAATAATTGTTCGTTGTTTGATATTAACCGAACTTAAAAGGGAGAACAGCATGCTTGAAATTTTATTAATTAATGTTTTTTTTTAAATAATTATTCGTAAATTACGTTACTACTTTCAGAGAGACTTCACCTGAAAGATGATTTTTTGTTGTATTCTCTTCTGTCAAGACTAGTAAGCTATATTAATATTAATATGGTAAGGTAAGCTGGGGTAACTGGACCCACGGGGTAACTGGGCCATAGGATATTTTATAATAAACAGTTGATGTTTTTTAGGTTTTAGCTTTTGCAACATTGCACCCCCATCCCCACTTCTTAAAACAACGTGTGTCAACTCAATCACAACTCTGCTTTGCTGTGATAGGTTGTTGAAAATTTAGGTTTCTTTTTTTTAAACACCATCCATTTGGTTGAACCTCCTCGGCTTTTTATTAAAATATGGTAAGCAGTTTTATTAAATGATATTTTTATTTAAAGATTAGACACATAAATACATTAATATTATTAGGTATCTATACATATTTACTTCATGTTTCAAATGTAAGACCGATGTCCAGTTACCACATAGATTTTTCAAGAATGGGGTAACTGGGGCATGTATCAGGGGTAACTGGACCATACGGGATTCAGTTACCCCCAATCGTTATAAATATCTATTGGAGTTTTTCTACTGTGGGAAATTAATTTCTTCATTGTTTCTTTGCTTGCAATAAAAAAATTATAAAATACCTTATTAAAATTACATAATAAAAATTTAAAAAAAAGCATGTTGAGGTATCAAACAAAATTTCTTAAGTGTGATAGCTGAGCTCGAAATTTTAAGATACAGATGAAGAGGCGTACAAAAGGCAAAGTGAGATTATTAGGTAATTATCGAAACGATTAAAAAATAGTTCTGTTCAATATACTAAAAATATGTGTACATTCTCCACAAGTTTATTGGACATTTCGAACTCCCATTGTGGTAAATAAAAAAGAGAATTAGATACTTATGTACTTAAGTAGCCGTTTGTTCATAGATTTATCTTGTTATTTTTTCCCCTTAAAATACCCATGTAACTTTTATACTTATTACCTAAACTAAAGTACATAAGTACGTACTTAAGTTTTATGTTTTTTGTATAAATAAATCTAGTATTTTCACTTTTAGTGCTTCTTTTAGACCCATTGACAGTAAAGGTTTCCCTTACAACGCCCTTTAGTTCATGTATAATGTACATGATCTGCCTGGTTTAAATTTTTTTTAGTTGTTTACACTTTTTCAAACAGGACCTGATACCCAATATTAAAAAAATCAAACGCGTGTGGAACATAGACCCTCCTCGTCCACTTGCAACATTTTTATGGGGCAACTGGACACATGATGAAAGAAAGAGGAATATATATATATATATTTATTTATTTATTTTTAGATATTAAAATGTAATTTTGACCATTTCTGTCTGTTAGAGGGAACCTAATTGAACACATTTACAAAAGTTCAGACTTTAATTCAAATGAATATTAACCTTTTGAAGCTGAATTGCCAGAATCTCCAGAGTCACATTATAAAATTATGGCCCAGATGCCCTACGTAACCTTATCGGAGCACTTTAATTTTTCCTTTACAATGTTTATTAAACATACATATTTTTCATTCAATTGAAATACAGAATGATGAAAAAACACAAAATTCGAAAACTATCTTAATACTATTTAATAAAATGGGAGTTTTCTGCCATATTTTAGCAAAATTTAATGCTTATGCTAAGCAGTGTACACTCAATTCAACAACATATACTTCAATTTCTTTTGTACTACATACTACGATTACATTTACCTGTGCACAGAAATATGAGTTTTAAAATATCTTCAAAATTAACTAAAATATGTCAAAATATACATAATATTTATAAAAAATTAATTTTCTTTTTTTATATTTGAGTACCTATAAAATAATTGCATTATCACATAAGTTTATATTCTAGTTCAGACAACAGTGAGTAATATAAAAAGGGTTATGACAAAATTTCACTTAAATACGTTTAAAATATTTTATGTAATGAATATTATCGATCACTGAAATAAAGGAAAAATTGATTTTCCAGAAATCGCATTCAAAGATTTCTTCCTACACTGTTTTTTTTCTCTATAAAATTACTCTAGAAGTATAATTTATGTTTGCTAGAGTTTTTATCTAAAAAAGGAAGAAAAGCATGCATAGAAACATTGTTTACATTTCTCCTGGCTTTCCTACGCCCAACCCCGTTTATTCAATTGGCTGCAATTCCTCGTCTAGCAATCGTAGAAATAAAACTAAAACAGATTTGGAATCGTGTAAAATTTCTCTTTCAATTAAATAATGAAAAAACTTTCAAAAATTTCAAATAAAACGGCCATCTTAATGTAGGCAGATATGTTAAAAAACGAAAATGCAGATGGAAAGATAAAATACATATTGCAAAAATCCAGTAAAAAATCCCTTATCAGTTAATTATGGAAAATATATAAATCAAATTTGAAAACAAATTTTCTACTCGGATTCACCTTGATATAACTCCGTGCCCTATGCCGTAGCACTGGCTTTCAAGCATGGTTTTCATTCAAAACATGAAAGTATACACACACTGACACTCTTTTTTTAATACTTTCCAACATAGTTGAAAAGTGTTTATGATTTCGGTTTCTCTGTCTGTCGTCTGTTTGTCATTGCTGTAACTCGCGTATATATTATCGTATAAACATGAAATTGATATATGTTATAGATATTCACTATGGCATGTTCGGTATTGAAAATGAAGTATGTACCAGTTACAGTTCCTTTACTTGGAAATTCAAAGAATTAAGTTACATAACGGCCTATGAAAAAAATCGTTTGTGGGGGATTTTTAATAATGTTTCATAATTTCAAATTCATTGAAATTTTTATATATCTCTGAAGTATACTACAAGATACCTATTTTACGATATGGTATGGATAGCATTCACCATTCATTTACAGGGACACTCAAAATAGATCGATTAAATCGTTGAAAAAAATCGTTTGCGGTGTATTTTATTTATGTTACACTATTTCAATCATATTGGAAGTGATATATATCGTTGAGGTATACTGCAAGATATTTACAGTAAAATATGACGTACAAGTATTCATCATTAATATACACAGACACACAAAATAATTCGTGTACAGTACTCTCTATGAACAATAATTGCTCGAAGTGTGTTTTCGTTTGTGGCAAATTAACTTTAAATTCAACTTTTTAAATAATAATAATAATTATTTTTTTTTTTTTAAGTATTAATTCTTAGAGTGTATAAATTCTATACATCACATACAGGGCTGCACAAAATATCTGAAGTAAATTTCCGTTTATTGGTGATAATTGGTGAAGGGGATGTTTGAACTATGCTACGAGTTTACTAATTGAACAAAATTTTAGTTTACAATGCATTATAGATTAAATCTAAAGTTCATATACAAAACTGCACAAAAAATTCAGATTTTATTTTTTCATTTATTTTTATTTTACCTTTGATTTGAATTGATGAAACTGTGTTTTCAAATGTTTTACGCGTTTAACAAATTGTTTATTTAGACGACATTTTTCACTTTAATAAAGTGTGAAGGTTTATTATAGAATTCTGAATGTGTTAGAACATGTTTCATAATCTATGCTTAATGCATCATTTTACGTTCTCGTTTTATTAATATAAATAATGAATTCTAATGTTAACAACCACTTCCTGAAACATTAAATTATTTCTACTTCACACTTGGTGACATAACACTTCTGGATTATTTAATTTATTATAATAGGTTCCGTGTGAGTAAATTAATAGGCCAAAAAATTTTCACGAATGGTATAGAAAATATTATTACAAATAATTTGAAAATTGCACGTCAAACGTGACAAATGCGGTATATTCGTACTATAACAAGTTTTACAAATATTTTTTGCACCATATATTTTAGTGAATGTATTATATTTCAGTGCACTTCATAAGTGCATATCAATTTCATCCTGTTCGAAAGGCTATAACATCATTCAAATGCACTTGAAATAATTTTTTCCCATTGGCCGTAATGTAACGGAAAACATTTGATTGTCCCTGAAATTAAGCTATACATCAGATTTTCATAAAATTAGAAATTTCGCAACAATTATATACTTAAAATTTCAGATCATTTGGTTGGGTAGTTTTTGCTCTGTTATATGCGGACGGACGGACGGACGGACAGACAGACAGACGACCGAAGGACGACTATAGGTGCAATATATGTATATAATTACGAACGCACCTAAAAACAGCAGCTCTAATAAATTTTAACTATTAAATATTAAAATGAGAACTATAATGTTTAACGAAAACATAATTTGAATTCTAATTACGCAAAAATAACAAAGCATTTTATTTTATTAAATTAATATGATGCATATTTTTTTAAAGAAAAACTACTAATGTTTTTATGAATAATATTAAAAAATCTCTTTTTATAAGAAATATTATCACTTTTCTTAAATAAATGACAATAATCAAATAATATATAATTATTATTAATCTTTATAATAAATTCAGAGTAATTTCCTATCTTCAAGCTTTATTTTGTAATGGCTATGTATTGAGGCTATAAATTTATTTTTGAGGAAAAATATAAAAAATGAGAATAAAAAAAATTCTCTTGCATAATTAATAAAAGTAATTGGAATTTTTAAAGAAACAAGTTTTCACTGAAAATTAATTTAATACAGTTTTTAAATTTTTCTCAAGGCGATATTGAAAAATATATTTTTCTAAAAATACATAAATTAAAAGGAAAATAATAGTTATCGATTTTAATAAGTTTATGTAGGTTACAGGTTATTATATATAAGGGTTTTCTTTTAAACTAATATTTTATAAACAATTAGTAGCTTAAAAATTGCTTGTTCTGTAGCGCTGGAAAAATTCAAAAACAGACTGAAAATAATAATAATTTGATGCACCAACATACAAATAAATTTACCAGAAAAGCGCAAAATTAAAAAGAGGGATTATCGTACTTCCTAATTTTATCGTACTTCCTAACTCTTTCTAATTTTGTTACTGAAATCCACTTCTCTGTTTATTCTTTAACCGACAGACCCGCCCTGCGTTACTCCTCATATGTACTTAAAATAACTGTTGAATGATATCATATTTTTAGATGAAAATCTATTGGGTCGATCAGAAAGTCGTTCCGTGTTGGGAAAATCAATTCGTGCCGGAAAATTCTATCATTTAATTATTAGACATTGATTCCAATGTCTAATTTCTAATAATTACCGGGCAGAATTTTCCGGTGCGAATTAATTTTCCAACCACGACACGACTTTCCGATCGACCCAATATTTGTAAATGATTTGCAAGGATCGTTCTCCCAATTTTTCCTTCATCGACTACCATCCCAGGGCTTCCACTAGGTCCGTTTTTTAAACACCACTTTTTTTAAAAAGATAAATCTAACTTATAATCTCCTTCTAAACTTACCGCAAAAGGCGTTTTTATTGCAATCTTTGCTAAAACCTACCATGAATTTTTCTCTAAATTATTACTGGTTTTCAAAAAACGGACCAGTGGGAGCCTTGCCATCGACTACATTTAAAATTTAAAGAGAGCGATAATTTTAATAAAAATCCGAGAGCAAAAGTTTATTGGCGAATATGGCCCTTATAAATTATAAATGCAGTGTTTCCGGAGCTTGTTATAATTTTCGTACTAAAATATTGATATTTTGTTGTATATAACAGTGTTTTTCTTTTTGTATAAAGCAGTGTTTTTCTTTTCTTTTTTACGTCGATCTCTTATTGGAAAAAACGAAATTCGCCAAAAGTGGTCACTTTTCTCGAATTTTGTTTATTATTATTTTAGATGTTTCATAATAATATTTTTTCAAACAGATTGCACCGTTGAAAAGAAAAGTGAACGTACATATGGTTTGGTATTTTTCCCCTTTTCATATTTTGAATTGCCAAGACGACGTGTAATTTGGAGTAAGTCGAATAAAGAGAGGGAGAAATGTCTTTGTGTACATTATATGGCTAAAAAAGATATTCTATTTACAAAGCTTTTTGAAATATTTATTAGTAAAAATTATAGTATAAAAAAATCGTGAAAAATCATGATATTCGCCAGTAAATGCGCTTGAAAGAAGGGATTTTTTCTTTTTTTAACATCGGTTATATGTTAGTTAAATCAAACAAATTGCACAAACTCTGTGAAAATTTCATCGATTATAAAGATACTAGCAAAACCCGCGACTTTGCTAACGACTTTGCAAAACACTGCTACCATAATAGTTGAAATATGCTAAGTGATAATTGTGTGTCTAATTTTTATTTGAAAATATTATACTTTTAGGAATAATTAAAAAATTACTAAGAAAGACACAGTTTGACTAAACTCCATTATTACACTGCATTAGGCAGAAATCAGACTTAAGGGGTCAGGACTCTTAAAGATTCAAAATTTTCGAAATAAAAAAAATTTTTAGATGTTAAACTCTTATTTTTCTGAACATTTTGATATAATGTTTTCTTTGAAATTCCCATTAGAACAGAAGTCATGGCTTTTAGAATTGTACCCGCTCAATAGCTGAAGTGGTATTTCCGAAACTTTGAAATCATTTTTTTTCAAATTACGTTTTTGAGCAAAAGGCGCAGAATATCTCAAAAACTTCTGAATATTTTTTCATCAAATTTTCACAACATATATTTTACGTTAGTCTGTATAACCTGAACCTAAAATTTAAATTTTATTGCTAAAAAAATATATTTTTTAGGTGGTTAGACTGTTGAAATTTTCGAAATTTTGTATTAGATAAATACAATTTTCTATTAAAAATATAAAAATGCTTTAAACTCAAATTTATTTAGTTTCAGTGTAATTACTACAGTCTGAAGTATAATTAGGCAGGAAAAAAATTAGTCTAGTTGCAAAATTTATTTCGTAATCGCGCGCGTAAGCTGTTATACCAATTTTCTGCTCGGCAAGTGTCTGTCAGTTTGGAGCACTATATAAATACTAATTCTGCATCCTGCAATTTTTTAAATACATAAAATGAAATATCATGCGTATATCTTTCACTCCAATAAAAAATGTTGTTCTAATTCATATACATTTTAAGATATTAAATGTTAAAAATCGTCTTTTTTTTCCTTTTTTTATTTACCAATTTTAAAAGTCCTGAGACCCCTTAAATTAAAGAACTGAAACTAATCCTAAATAAATGATAATTTAGAAAGTATTTTGAAGCGTTTATGCTCATTTCAGTAATCCTTTGAAGTTTTAAATTTTTTAGAAACCGTTCTTAGTGCGCATTTACATCTTAAAATTAAACATCGCGTCAAATTCCAAACTTCTTGTCCAACGGTCTGCCACCTACGTGGTTGTAGTGGCACTAAAATAAAATATCTATGTTAAAACAGAAACTATCATCATTTACTTGCCAATATTAATTTTGAAATCGACTTGGCATTTCCTAATATTCCATAGAAAATAATTTTTAAAGATTTTAAATGCTTTTTTAGAACGTTTCTTGTTCGTGCGTACCCCAGGTGGTAGTGCCACCGGCATAAAATATAGCTTGTGTATGATAAGAGACTGCCACCACTGATTTTGTAACCATTACTTTTGTAATAGATTTATTATTTCACTGAGATTGCAAAGAAATCGTAATTTAGGAATTTTTTAGAACGCTCTTCGCTCCTTGCCTTAGTTTCACCCCTTTTCATTTCGAATTTATTTTCGACTGTTCTTAGAAGGCAGTTATATTTTATAACTAACATGCCATATTAAAGTTTCTGGCCTCTTCAATATCACAGCAATCGCAATTTAGAACATTTTTTTTTCTCCTGCAACCCTATGGTGGTAGTGGCGCCGACATAAAATATAGCTTAGGTGTGAGCAAGTTCTATCACCAACAATTTGCAACTATTATTTTAAAAAATCAGTTTTATATTTCTAGAGAATCCGTAGAAATAGGCATTTAAAAAAGTTTTTCGAGCATTTTCACACCTTTTAAATATATAATTCCTTAGAAACTGCTCTTAGCATTTACATCTTATAAGTAAGTACGAAGTCTAATGGTATGTTGCTAGCCACTCGCAGTATCTCAGAAATCGCAATTTAGAGCATTTTTTTTGGTCCTGCACCATACAGGTGGTAGCGACATCCTCATAAAATAGAGCCTAAGTTAGAGCAATTGCTGTTACAATCAAATTCTAACAATTGCTTTTGAAATAGGTTTCATATATTCTGATATAGCGTAGAAATCGCCATTAAGAACGTTTTTTAGAATACTTTTTACGCATTTTCACCCCTTTTAAATTTTGAATTTTTTTTTGGAAATGTTTTTAGCGATAATTTATATCTAATAAGAAACTACTATGCCAAATTTAATGTATCTAGGTCCTTCAGTAACACGAAAATCACATTTTTAGGACGTTTTTGTTATAATTAAAGCAGAGTTATAAATACGCAGGTTTTAAGGTCATTTGGTGTGGCGTTAAAGTATAAATCACAGTCGACGAAACAGTTCATTTCAAAATAACAGTTCATTTATTAAATTCAACTTGAATTTTAAAAACTTAAATAATAAAGATATATACATACACCTCCAGCTTTTGCTGGGAATCATATTGACATATTATAGCTATAGCAAGGAGTAAATTTAAACTCCAACTCAATCGTCTTTCCATTCCATTACCTCCATCACTACACTTCATACTCCATGGAGTTGTTTCACACTAAATATACTTACTGAGTACATCAAAACTGGAATAAAAATATGCATACAGTTACAGTTAAAAGAGAGTGCCTTTACGACCGAAATGGAAAAATAAAAGCTGGTTCGGAACGATACAACTTCCGAACAAACCAGACGACAAATTTTGGGGGACAAGACTTGGTCCAGATTTCCAACATGCGGCCCCATCGGTCGTAAATACCTCCTCTTTCTTTTCATAGTCAAAATCAAAAATATTGCAAATAGCTCTTTGAAACTTTACATACAGAAGAGGTTTTGTCAGAAAGTCTGCCTTATTATCTGTAGAAATTACATGTTTTAACTCAAAAACATTTTCATTAATTAACTGACGAATAAATTGACATCTTATGTCAATGTGTTTCGTTTTAAAATTCTCTTGGCTATTTTTAGAAAAATAAATGGCAGATTCATTATCACAGTATTGAATTGGTTTTATCCTATCGTATAAATTAAGTTCATTTAAAACTCTTGAATACCAAGTTAGTTCCTTTACGCTTTCAGTTAATGAGATAAACTCAGATTCCATAGAACTTAGTGCAATACATTTCTGCTTCGATGATTTCCAAGCAAACGGAACGTTACTGAAGTAAATTATATAACCACTACTTGAATGTCTTTTAGTAAGTTGACATCCCCAATTAGCATCAGAATATGCACACAAACTTAGTGATTTTACATTAGACAGATTTATTTTAAAATTTTTAGTAGCAAAAACATAATTCATAATATCTACTACTATTAACCAGTGTTTATATGTATACCCATTACAAAACTGTGACATTACATTTACAGAAAAACTAATATCGGGTCTTGATCTATTTGACAAAAATGACAGACACCCGATTAAAGATCGGTATGGAAATTTTTTCATTAATTCATTTTCGATAATTTCATTAACTTTATCTGGTAAAACAGAGCCAATTTTAAAAGGTAATTTAACATAACTTTTAGGTAAATCTTTATATTTTAATTCTAATCTTTCAATATAAGTTCTTTGATGAACGAATAATGAATCTTTAATCTGTTCAAAGTTAACACCTAGCAAATACTTTGTTAATCCTATTTCAGTAATTTCCAAGCTATTTTTTAACATATTAGTTACAGATTGCAATATATTTTCATCTTTAGCAAACAAAACTAAATCATCTACATAGACAACTAAAATTGCGTTACTATTCAGTTTATATACACAGTTACACCATTTTAATTTACAAAATCCAAGATTATGTAATATATTATCTAATTCAGAATTCCATTCGCGTCCACTTTGTCTTAATCCATAAATTGATTTATTTAACAAACAAACTTTATTTTCAGCACCCTTCATTTCAAATCCCGGAGGTTGTTTCATAAACACAGTTTCTTTTAAAGAACCATATAAATATGCTGATTTTACATCCAATTGAATATGATACCAATTTAACATAGAAACTAATAAAATAAACATTAGTTTTATAATTGAAAAATTTACAACAGGTGAAAATATATCATTAAAATCAATACGTGGTTTCTGTTTAAAACCTTGAGCTACGAGACGTGCTTTGTACTTTTTACCATTTTTTTCCGTGTTTTTTATATTATAAACCCATTTACTTCCTACTATTGTGGAATTTTTCGGTGGATCAACCAACCGCCAAACTTTTCTCTTACTCATCATCTCAAGTTCTTCCCTCATCGCGGCATTCCATTTCCCCCTTTCTGGATTTATTTGTGCATCCTCAAATGATTTAGGGATTTCGGTATTGTAAAATTCATGTTGAAATAATTCAGTTAAATATGGATCGTCCGAATCACTAGTTGAGGGTTCACTTAAAGTTTCAGTATTAGGATGAGTAGTTTTAGGTTTAAAGTCAAACTTATCTGGCTCAAACTGGATTTTATTTTCTTTACAATATTTTTTAACATCATTTAAAGGTCTCAGTCTCGTATTTGTTATTGGGGTATAATAATATACGTCAATTCTCTTACATTTCGTTCTCGGTCTTTCAATCCTTTTCCATTCTGAAATATTTATAGAACTTACAGTTACCTTACACCCCTTTTTCTCTTCATCTTCGTTTAAGTTATCTCCTGGTAGTTCATGATTAAGATCTAAAGTTGCGTTACTTAAACCGTTTGTTTTAATTTGAGATTCATTAAAATTCAATATCAAATCCTTATATTTGTTTTCTCCTCCAAATAATGTTTCTACACCCTTTTTGGATTCATCTATACGCACATGAATAGTCTCTATAATTCGCCTTTCTTTTGGAATGTAAATTCTATATCCTTTAGTTTTCATGGCATAACCAACTGAGATACCTAGTAAAGCTTTCGGTTGAAGTTTATTTCGCTTAACTTTAGCAACATGAACAAATGCTAAAGAACCAAAAATTCTTAAATGTCTTACCGAAGGTTTGAATCCCGTCCATAATTCTTGCGGTGTAAGACCTTGGGTTAAACTGTGTTCAGTCGTATTTTTTGTATGAACAAACGCCAAAAGAGTTTCCCCCCAGAATGACGGTTTTAACCCGCTATCGTGTAACATTGCTCTAACTGCATTCATTGCTACTTTATTAAAATTTTCAGCAACACCCACCTGCTCTGGAGTATAAATGGAGGATCTTTCGATTCTTATACCTAGATCGGTTAACAATTTCTCAAATAATTTATGGGTAAATTCCAGCCCATTATCAGTTCGTACACATTTTAACTTTTTACCAGTTTGTCTCTCAGCTTTAACTAAAAACTTTTTAAAGCATTCAAACACTTCCGTTTTATCCTTAATTATATAAACCTCAGTCCTTCTAGAATAATCGTCAATTACTGACAAAAAGTATTTCCCCCCTCCTAAAGAGTTAACAGGGCTAGGACCCCACAAATCCATATACACCCTATCGAGGATTTGATTAGAAATGCGTTTATACAAATAATTTCTTTTAAACGATTTTCTGTTAGATTTTGAAATTACACAAGTTTCACACATCTTATTTTTGTTTTTACAGTTAATATTTTCAATACCTTTAACACAATTATTTTTACTCATTTTTTCAAGTAAAGGTAAGTTTGTATGACAAAATCTACGGTGTACAATCTCTGAATTTAAACTAGTAGAATAAGCAAAATTTTCACATTTTGAAGCATAACCTTTAACAATATACAATTTATCAACTCGAGGTACAGTAAAACAATATCTATTAAATTTATCATGCACAATCATTTTATTATTTCCCCATTTAATTTGGTTTCCTGCAATGTCTATATTAGACCCACCAATTAAATTTTTCTCACGTTAGGAGCATATAACACATTTTTTAAAGTTATTTCTACATTACCTGTTACATCTAGGATGCTAAAGTCAATATCCCCAATACCCAGTATTTCCGACGAACAGTCCTTGTCTCCTATCAGCACTTGTTGAGGGGGAGGTTCCTATATGTTACAAATAGACTCCTGTCATTCGTAAAATGAGAAGTAGCCGCTGAGTCCAGAAGAAATTCCACGAACTTTCTACCATTTGAAGATATTAGGGCGAATTCAGATTGCTTTGTAGGTTCGCTGTAGAAAACTTGCTTTTTCCCTCTGGAGTTCTTTTTGAAACACCTTGTATCTGTGTGACCAGGTTTCTTGCAGTAACTGCATATTAAACTCGGCCCCATACGATTAGCTGGTGAAGTATACGATCGTCTAGTAGTGTCCAGGTCGCTTCCACTACGTGAAACCCATGGCTTTTTACTGCTTCCAAAATTCTCCGCTGGAATGGTTGGTTTAAAGGTAGGGTTTTTAAACTTAGTTGCATAAGCATCACCTACAGCGATAACCTCTTTACTTTCATCTTTTCGTTTTAAACAAATTCTGCCATATTCAGTTATTAACTGCTTAGATACATTTTCTAATTTAAATTCTTTATCTTCTAATCTATATAACACTTGAACTAGATTATCATATTCCTCAGGTAATCGACGGATTAGTTGAAAACATACTAACAGTTCTGGCATCTCAAATCCAGCATCTTTAATTTGAACTTTCTTTTCTTCAATTTTTTTACAAAATAAACCTATAGTTTCTTCTTGCGAGTTTAACTTCATCTCGAAAAATTCATCGACTAATCCCGCTAAACGTGCTCGTGAAGTTGGTTCGAAGTTTAACTTTAAAATATCCCAGGCATCTTTGCCGCTTTCTGTTTGAGCAATTAGTATCTGGAATTTTCGTTCGATGGATTGGTAAATTGTTGTATAAGCTCTTCGTTTACGCCATTCAAAATCGCTTTTCTCACGATCAGACGCATCCGATTTACATGCGATATCTGGCTTTGTAATAAACTCCCAGCAATTTCGGTCAATCAATACACATTTGACGTCGAGCTTCCAGGAAGAATAGTTATAATCCGATAGTTTCGGGAAGGAATAAGATAACTCTGGACCTTGTGCCATTATGCAGTATATGTTTCATCTAAATCACACCATTTTTTATCTATTTGACCTTTAAATAGCATGACATGGCCCCTTAACCATGTTATAATTAAAGCAGAGTTATAAATACGCAGGTTTTAAGGTCATTTGGTGTGGCGTTAAAGTATAAATCACAGTCGACGAAACAGTTCATTTCAAAATAACAGTTCATTTATTAAATTCAACTTGAATTTTAAAAACTTAAATAATAAAGATATATACATACACCTCCAGCTTTTGCTGGGAATCATATTGACATATTATAGCTATAGCAAGGAGTAAATTTAAACTCCAACTCAATCGTCTTTCCATTCCATTACCTCCATCACTACACTTCATACTCCATGGAGTTGTTTCACACTAAATATACTTACTGAGTACATCAAAACTGGAATAAAAATATGCATACAGTTACAGATAAAAGAGAGTGCCTTTACGACCGAAATGGAAAAATAAAAGCTGGTTCGGAACGATATAACTTCCGAACAAACCAGACGACAAATTTTGGGGGACAAGACTTTGTCCAGATTTCCAACAGTTTTTAATTCCCACAACCCTATGGGGTAATGACACCGACATAAAATATAGCCGAACTTGGAGCAAGGCTGTCAATATCAATTTTCAACCATTTCTTTTGAAATAAGTTTTATACTTCCAGATATTGCTTAGAAATCTCAATTTAGAATGTTTTTTAGAACGCTCTTCGCGCATTTTCACTCTTTTTTTTTTTTAGGAATTTATATGTCATTATAGATTAGTTATATGTTACTAGCTGTTTAACACGTTCTACGCACGGGATTTCACGAATTTATTTCTAAAACCGAAATTAAAAATAACTATTCGATTTAGTAAAATATATTTCTACTGCTGCGCATTTTTTTAAAATGAAATTTAATTTATTATGTTACTATGGCAGCAGATGATAAAACGATATCTTTGGAACAAGAAAATAAACAGAATAATAAAACCTAGCCTATAACACTGTAAAAAAAATTCCGCAACGTTCCTGGGAAAAAGTGGGCAGCTGAGTTGCCCATTATTTCCAAGAAACATTTCTTGAAAATGACTGGAACTTTACTGTATATGTTAAAAACATTCTACAGAAATGCCAGTAAGTTTCCTGCGAAATACCAGGAATATTTCTGTTGACAGCAAAAACATTACTGACATTTCACAGCATGCGGGATCCGCAGACGATTTACATTTCTAGTTGACAATTTTCGCTTTATTGTCATTATTGTTGGAATGAAAAAATATTTTGAAATTGACATCAAAATTATTATTTATAATTTACACGAAAAAATAAATTTTCAGTTAAAATTCAATAAAGTAAATATATATATGATATATTGTTTCTGAACTTTGCTTAAAATATAAAAATATATAAATGTAAATAATAATTAGAAAAAAAATCTAGACAAAATATTTTGGATTTTCGTCAGTAATTATGTTAGTTTACAAGTTAGATAAAATACATAAAAATTTTCATGAAAGAAAAAAATCCTAAACGTAATTGTATATTTTTTCCGAAAAAAAAAAAATTCAAATTTGCAGCAATTCAAAGTGTCAAATATATATCAAATTTAAATCAAATTGTAAAGTGTTAAAATGTAAAATTAATTAAAAAAGAAAAAAAAAGTCAAGAAATAGCATCGAACTCGGGCCGTACGGGTGGCGTGCGAGCCTTCTGCATCCACACCACGAAAGACACATTGAGAGCTGTAAACTAATGGGTATTTGAAACGTATGCTAAACATCAGCATCTAATTTATGAAAATCTAAGGCCCATTTGAAGAAATCCTTTCACAAGAATAATTAGAGATAAGAACTCTAAAACATACTTTAAATTAATCAAAATCGGTGAGAATCATGTTTGATGGTCCCCTGGTTAATGGAGATCCAAATAATAGGTGTATTTTTTTTACACGGTCTGCTCGTTAAACATTCCACAGACAAGTACGAGAGATAATCTCTTAGCGATGTCACAGAGGTATTGTATTTTCATCTGAATGGTCTTGACAATAGAGACGTAAAGGATTATGTCGTCTGTTGATTTAGTTGCATTCCATATTGATTTTTTTACATTCATTTAAGGATTTCGTTTTCGACACTCGCGCGCGAGCAACGGATTATAGCAAAAAAATAATAAATGGCGGCCTCAGCGTTTTGCTGTTTCCAACTTTTGTTCAGGAACGTTTCAGATAAGAAAACCAGAATTTCACATGAAAGAGCTAAATTATTCTGAAAACCTGAGAAAAGGCGAAACGTTCCTGGATTTTACATGGAACGTTACCATTTTTTTTTTTTTTTTTTTTTTTTTTTTTTTTTTTACAGTGAACCACCGGGCCATTAAGACGAATCGATAAAGACCTCATTCCTTAAAATCCATCCAGCCGTTGGGATGTTTCGAGGGTATAAAAAAATCCACATACACAGATACGCGTGAAACACATAACCCTTCTTTTCAGTCGGGTAAAAAGTTTTGTTGCTGTTTGTGATAATCTGCTTCTCTTTATTTTTTTTAAATTGTAATAATTAAGTGCGATTAAATAATCTCTAATTATTTGCATGTGAGGTAAAATAATTATCGTTATACACGCTGGAGCTTTTTAGTATTGCAGCGTGGCGTTCGTAATATGCGTATCTCTAAATATTTGCATGTGACGTAAAAGAATTATCGTAATACCCGCTACACATGGAAGAAAGAGATAGATGGAGATGCAGTAAGGTGGCTGGGGGTGACGCCAAAAAAGTAACCCTAAAATCCGCTACAGTAGGTCCAAACACAAGCAAGTTCTTTCACGAAAAAAAAAAAGAAGAAAACATTTACTAATACAGTTTTTAGTTCATAATACAACGGAATACTGCTTTCGAATGCTTAAAAATAAGCAGATCGCTTTCATTTAGAGAAAAAAATGCACGGGTGATGTCAAAGAATTTGGTCCCTGCTCCAGGTGCTTGTTCTGTTTGGGCCTAGTGAGAGCATTTAAATTTGAGCGATAACGCGCATCATATTGCAAACCATTTTTACGGCATACTGCATCTCCATCTATCTCTTTCTTTCCTACATGACCGCTACAGCTTTTTAGTATTGCAGCATGGCGTACGTAATATGTATATCTCACATTGATTAAAGAAATCGCGCAATTACGGGTTGAACATTAAAAAACAGGATTTTATTGTGAATTTTTAATTATTGGCAGTAGCTATAACGAAAAATGTTTGAATTTGATAGGAAACTGCTGCTAAATTGGTGATTTTTTATTAATTGAAAGTTAACTATAAATTATTTCGATTCCGGGATGCGTTAGTTGCCTCGGCTGTGTTTTGACACCCATTTGATACCATGTACGTAACATTTCACAATTCTTGACAGACAAATTTTCATTTTTATATATTAGGTAAGTTACTACCATGTCAAATTTCATGTTTCTAGGCCCTACAGAAACACAAAAATCGCATTTTAAAAAGATCTTTTGCCCCTGCAACCCCTTTAGGATAGTGGCACCGACGTAAAATATAGCCTATGTTGGAGCAAGGGCTATCACTATCTTTTTGACGCCATTACTAGGTTTCCGTACTTAAAAACGGAACCATTATAAGATCACTCCTGTGAATGTCTGTCTGTCTGTCACAGCCATTTTACTCGTAAACTATGGAACGTGGAAAGTTCAAATTCGGAAAATTAATAAAGACCATTGACCCACATATTTTCAGATTAATAAACATTCATAAATATATTTAGTAAAAAAGTAGAGGGGCTAATTATGCTACTTGAAAAAAAAAATCTTTTCTTTGTATATCATGTGGGGTATCCTGTGAAAGCTTTTGTAACGCTGAAATCAAAAATACATTCCTTTTAATTTTCGGTATTATATTTTTGGATATTGTTGAAAATGTAGCGCAAAAATATGTCCCCCCCCCCCCATCTAATTCCGAATCTACTGAAACTAAAATTATGAAAAAATTTGAGGTAGTAGACGTTAATATGAACCTTGCCGGAAATTTATAGCGATTACCCTAGGTCACATAGTTTTTGAGTAATTAGCATTTTTCTGTTATACACAAATTTCGATTTACGGGCATTCAGAAAAATTGTTGAGCATCGCTGAATATACCTATCGTTGTAGAAGAATAAAAGCAATGTTGATAATGATTTTCGAAAAAAACCATCGGTAATTAGCCGGATATTAACCCTTAAATGTACGGTCAGTTTGGACATACACAAGGACAGGGGCGGCGTACTCTATGCCTAGTTAACAACTTTTAATGATATATATGTGTAATGTAATGTCCAGGAACATTATAAAAGCAATAAACGTCAAATTGTTAAAAACATACTAATTTAAGGGGTCTCGGGACTCTAAAAAGTGGAAAAAATGAAAAATAGACCATTTTCAACATTTAATGTCTTAAAATGTATATGATTTTAAAACACAATTTTAATTGGGATGAAAGATATAAGTATGTTCCTTCGTTTCATGTATTTAAAAAATTGCAAGATACAGAATTAGTATTTATAGGGGGCTCGAAACTGTTAGGCATTTGTCGAACAAAAAACTGGCATAACAGTTTACTCGCAGGATTGCAAAATAAATGTTGCAACTAGAATAAAAATTTTGGTGCTTATTTATACTTCAGATTGCAATAATTTCCCTGAATATAAATAAATTTGTATCTAAAGCATTTTTATATTTTTAACACTAGAACTACGAAGACCGTCATTTTGACGGTTTTCAAATTTCATGCTTAAAAATTTGATATAATTTATGTATTGTTCTAGAATTTTATGATACGACTTTTAATGAAATTTAAGAATAGTTAAATATTTCTATTCAGTTTCCACTCACCCACTTTAATTTGCATAATCGGTATAGTGCTTACACCTATTTATACCGAGACCCCTCAAAATGACGGCTTTGGCAATTTCGAAGTTGAATGGTCCAAATTGTTCGGCAGCCGTTATAACGGGATCCAATTTGCTCCAATTACGATTCAGTTTAGAACTGAACAGTCTGACTGGTAAATGTAATCAGGACGCAATGATTATCAGTTGTACTTCTAGCGTGATAAAGTTCTTGGTGAAAAGTGCAATCTATGCAAAGTGTAATCTGTAAAAAGTCTAATCTCGGAAAATAGTATTGTAGGAAGGCTAATTGCTTTCTTCACAGCTTGATTTCCAACAGCCGATGTCACTCACTAATAGAGGCACCCTACAAACAGTCGGAATACCAGAAGGCGTGGCCTAAAAGTAAGAGAGAGAAAGGAAGTAAAAATTGGAATGAAGTGAGAAACGACTAAGTACATGTTGTTTGCCCGCGAGTGTGAGATGTGCTAGAATTGTGTGTTCGAAGAATGTCGTCTTAGGACATGGCAAATATATGAGCTTTAAAATTTATTTTTTGTAAATTCTATGCAAAAAGGAAACGGTTTCCAGGGAGCAAAAAATTATTCGAAGTATTCAAAGAACTCACTAGTATAAATGAAGACTGTTCAGACACTAATTCAAATAATAATAATTTGGACATATCATGCGTGGAAAATAAAACTGAATTTTCAGACTCTGAAGAAGATGAAGAGGAAATAAAAAGTACGAGATATTGAAGAAAGTGAAGATGATGAATATGAAAGTGGAAATTCAGGGAGTGAAGATGAAATTCCCCAAAAGAGCCACAGACGCAGAAAGCGATTGCGAATATATTCAGATACTCAATTAGATAGCCAAACAGAAACCGAAAAAAGACAGAAGAAAGACATTGCTCTCAACGGTACTGATTGGGAAGAATTAGGGAATGGTTCTGTTGGTAGACTCCCATCACATACTATATTCAAGGATAGTTCAGGCCCAACTGGTTATGCGAAGCGAAACATTATGCTTGGTAATGTTAGCAGTGCATTTAGACTTATAATTGATAATCGAATGATGAATCACATAACAACTTCCACTGAGCTCGAAGCTAGAAACATTTTACAGAAGGACGATTGGAAAATTACTATTGAAGAATTATATGCGTTTGTAGCTATTTCGTAAACTCGAGGAGCCTACGAAGTGATAAATTTGAAATTATCATATTTGTGGTCAGAAAAATGGGGACCTTCTTTCTTTCACGAAACTATGAGTAGAACAAGATTTTCAGTAATTATGAGATTCATTCGTTTCGACAAAAAAAAGCGAAAGGAGTGTTCGCTTAAGAACTGACAAATTTGAATTAGCTTCCGAAATCGGAAAGTCCTTTATTGATAATAGCCAAGCTTGTTACAAACCAGATCAGAATATAAGCGTAGATGAACAACTGTTTCCCACAAAGGCAAGATGCAGATTTCTGCAATATATGCCCCCCAAAATGGACAAATTCCGAAATATGTTTTGGTTAGCTGTAAACGTGCGAAGTAACTATCTTATAAATGGCTTTCCCTATTTAGACAAAGATGAACTTAGACCATCAGGAGTACCTTTGAATGAATTTGTAGTTTTGAATCTTGTAAAAAACTATGTAAATTGTGGGAGAAATGTAACAATTGATAATTTTTTACAAGCATACAACTCGCAAAGACGCTACTGGCCAAAATAAACAGATTTTGTTGGAACTATGCGAGCTAATAAAACAGAATTACAGAAAATAACTAAAGTTAGAAAATATAACACGGCTCTTTTCTCCACAAAACTCTACAAATCAAATTATATTGTTCTAACAATTTACAAAAGTAAGCCTCGTAAAAAAGAACTACTTCTTAGCTCAAAACATAAATCCGTAAAAATTGCTTCTAATTGGAACAAATTCCTGCAACCATGTCGTTTTACAATGAGACTAAGTTTGGAGTAGATGTAGTTCACCAAATGGCCCAGCCTTTGCAGGTATTTTACAATATTTTGGACTTGGCAGCAATCCACGTGTGGATTTTATATAGAGACTTGTGATGAAAATATAACTAGAAAACAATTTTTATTTCAATTATCCGAAGAACTCTCCAGTGAATATAGGTGCTGCAGAAAAGAAGACCCCTCCCAAAAAGAAGAACGGAAAGCAATGGATTGTACTCCAGAAAACTACAAAAAAAGTCCTTATGAACACAAATCTTGCCAAATTCGATTGTGCAACAAAAACAGAGTGATTTACCTGCAATGTATGCAACAAATATGTTTGTGGCAAGTGTTCATCTAAAATAACATGTACTTGCAAAATATGTGCTTCATAGTTATTTCATACATATAAATGTGCTATACTATAAATGCAAATAGAAAATGTTTTTTTTTAATAAATAAATAATTAATTATTATATTAAATGTTGCTTTTGTTAAATTATATTATTTTATTTACATTAACTATAAGTGGCAAGCGTTCATCTCAGATAACATATACTTGTAAAATATGTGCCTCATAGTTATTTCATACATATCAAACATACTATACTATAAATGCAAATATAAACTGTTTTTCTTTGTTTTTTTAACAATAATTAATAAATTATTATATTAAATGTTGTTTTTTGTTAAATTATATTCTTTTATTTACATTAACTAAGTTAAAAGTTACAATGAAAGCCATGATCAAAAATCAGTCAATTTGACGGGTGCGGTAAAACTAGGTATATATTTAACATCGGTAGTTCTAGTGTTAATGCAATGTTGCATTTAGCTAATACAAAATTTTGAAAATTTCAACAGTAAAATCACATAAAAAAATATTTTTTTGAACAATAAAAAGGAAATTTTATGTTCAGTTTATACAGACTAACATGAAATATATGTTTTGAAATTTTCATGAAAAAATATTCTGAAGTTTTTGAGGTATCCTGCGCGTTATGCCCAAAAAACGCCATTTGGAAAATAATGACTTTAAAGTTTCGGAAACGCCGCTTCAGCTATTGAGCGGGTATAATACTAAAAGCCAAAACTTCTGTTCTAATAGGAATTTCAAGGAAACAATTATATCAAAATATTCAGAAAAGATAGGAGTTTAACATCTAAAAAAAAAAAAAAAAAAAAAAAAAAAAATTCTTAAATTTTGAAGCTTTAAGAGTCCTGCGACCACTTAATCCTTTCCGGCACGGAGTAATTCTATTTATAAACTTATGAAATAATGAAATGACACCAGAATTTATAAACGAATTTATTAGAAAATGCGAACTTGCTTATTTTCACGTACATGATAAAAGGAAAATTTTAACTAAATATTCTTGGTGCCGTTTGTCTGTTTTGGAATTAAAATTAGGTGTCCGTTCTTTAAGGGCATCGCCCTCGAAAGATTTAATTAGAATGAATCGCATAAATACTGTGGGATTCGCGATAGTTTCATTGATTGTATCTCTCAATACGCCTCGAGTGACTTTAAAAGTTAATTAAGCACCTATCTGGAAAATGCGGCACTGACCAAGGCGGCGTTGCAATTTTGAGACCTCAATTCGAAGCGCGCTTAGTACAATGCCAAATTTAAACTTTGAACAAAGGTTTTGTTTTAGCTACACTGTAAAAATAAAGGTTATTACTACGCTGAATTTAGTTTCATGAAATCCCAAATGAAGTTTAACTATGCACTGCTTTTATTGTCAGTACCGAATTAAGTTCATCATAAACAGATTAGGATAATATTAAAAAAAGAGTTATACGAATAGCTATATTTGATATTATTTAGGTTCCATATCTCTTTGTACTTTCATGGTATACCCATTTACACTTTTCTAATATATACAGTTATACCCAACCCTACGTTGTATAGTTGTTTACAAAGTTTTAGTATTCTTTTAGCAACTTTCTTTTTTTTTCAATAATACAATTAAAAATTCATATATTTATTCTACGGAACCCTCTGTGCGCGAGTAATGCTCGCACTTGACCGTTTTTTTTTTTTTTTTTTTTTTTTTTTTTTTTTTTTTTTTTTTTTTTTTTTAAATCGGTTCCGTACTTTCTCAGATTGCCATTTAGAACGTTTTATAGAACGCTTTTCGCGCATTTTCACACCTTTTAAATTTCGAATGTTTTAAGAAATGTTCTTAGAGCTCATTTATATCTTATAAGTAACTACCATGCCAAATTCCGTGTTTCTAGGTCCTTGAATAACACAAAAATCGATTTTTAGAACATTTTTTGCTTCTGCAATCCCTTTGGTTTAGTGGCATGGATATAAGAAATAGCCTATGTTCGAACAGGTACTAACACAATCATTTTGATATCATAACTTTTGAAATCCGTTCGGCAGTTCCAGAGATTACCTACTACAAATAAACAAACAAACTTTACTTCTTTATAATATTAGTATAGATTGCTTGTGAAGCCTGTATAAAAAATTCGTCAAAAGATATTGTTATTTAGTTGCAAACAAGCGTATTTTTATTCTCGTTTTTTTCACTTTTGGTCCTTTAATATAAAACAAAATAGTTATTATCTTTCAAATTTCTATCATTTATAAATATAACGTTTCAGAAGCCAGAGTAAATTCTGTGCAAAAGTATGAACATTCATTTGTAAAAACTTGAGGGAAATTCTCCTGCATATTCACGTTTAGAGCAAAAAGTTGCTGATTTTTGTTTTTGTTTTGCTTTTGTTGTTTTGTTTAAATACTTCTCATTACGTCTAGAAGGAAGGTATAAAACGATTGTGTAAATGTTCTGGGAAACACGAATTGACTTCCAGTCACAAACGTTTTTGAAAGAAATAATATTCGTATTGTTAACCTGGGAGGAAGTGCATTGGGCCTGTAAAGTCTGAGGTCTGAAAAAATATAATGTATAAAATTAATCGCTCGGTAATCCCCCCCCCCCCCCAACCCTCAACAAAAAGAAAGAAAAAAAAAACACAATAAAATAAAATAAATAAATAAATAAATAAATAGTGCTGCAGTATTCAAGGTCATTTAATGCTAACCACGGAAATTTAAATGTATTTTCCCACTTTCTTTTAATGGAAAACATGTTGCCGTGTCTAATGTAATATTATTGCAAAATTAAAATTCTTTTTAAAATGTAGAATTCTAAATGTGGTACTTATTAGAAAATTATATTTTTATATATTATAAGCTGTGTTCGTGTGCAACAAACGTTTTCTGTATACATTTTTTTTTATGCAGTTTATTAAGAAAAAGTACTCCGTGCTAATGCAGGCCGGTGGGGATCCTCCGGTAAGTATAACGTGCTTAAAATTATACTATGTTCAAATTACTTAAAATGTTATAAAATATTTTAAAAGATGTTAAATTACTTTAATAATACTTAGTACTTTCCATTAAATACATAGACTTCATCAGAGAATACAAAAATAAAAATACTATTACTATAACCTTGTTTTCAAATTTCGCGTAGTTGATGTCGAAAGGAGTGAAAGTGAAAGTCAATTTTTAGATCCGGAAAATATGTATATAGTTTGAAGTACTAAGTATTATTAAAGTAATTTAACACCTTTTTACTTTTTTAAATATTTTATCATCTTTTAAGTAATTTGCACATAGTGTAATTTTAAGTTTAACTTTTTAAAGATGAATTTAGCATACTATTTATTTATTTGCCGAAGTATAAGGTGCTTATATCTTCACGGATTAAAAACAAATTGAACCGTCGCGTTGTAGAGAAAAAAGTCTTCATTTTAAGTCTCAATTTTGAGTTTTCGGTATTTCCAAAGTCGAAACCACCCGATGAGAGCTTTAAGAAAAGGGTGAACTAAAAACACACGCGAAAACAAAATTTTCTGTTTTTTTTTTTTTTTTTTTTTTGAAAAGTTAACAATAATACTTTAAAATATAGATGCAGATTGCGGCGTTTTAAAAGTAAGTATTTCATCTTTAATTTGGTGCGAATAGTTTTTCGATATTTCAAACGGTTAGGCCGGTGTGCGTTTAGGAATGCGTATAAAAAAAACCCGCCCATCTCTCACTTTTTGATCTTCTATGGTAGTTGGCTTTAGAATTGAGGCAGGTGGGGGGGGGGGGGCGTTTCTGCCACGGTTATTATTCGGAATCTGCTTTTTAATTTCGAGTTTTGATTAATAAATGGATAATTGTCAAAAATGAAATATCTGAGACTCAGTTGCATTAGGACCTACGTTAACCTATCCTCATCCATTTTTCAGACCTCTACGTGGGATAGATTTCCCCAGTCATTGCACGGAGACAGCAGATTGACAGACAAACATCTTTCTTTTATTAGTATAGATAAGAAAATGAAAGAATTGCAAAATAGGCTGAGAAAATTCTGAACTGAAACACACTATTTAGCTTTATATTTCTAAATAATAAAACCAAATTTATGCCCTTCATTTTGTTAAACATATTCCAGAAAATTAAAGCTAAAACGTTTTTAACATGTTTGTTAAAAGTATATTCTTAACAAAAGCAACATTTAAAAGGAAAAATTACTTTGGATGGATTCAAATTATAAATGCAAATTATACCACATCTTTTACGAGCATCCAACACGTATTCCATATTTTAAAGCTATATGGATTATTTAAAAAAGAAATAGAGCAAATTTACATATACATAATCTTCACTTAAATATATGCACTTCATATTCCTCTTTTAGCAGTCATTTTAAGTAAATAGTATGTAGAAATGTAAACATTAGCTTTGGATCATTTTTTCTTTAGATTCAAAAATTTCTTTGAATAATTTTTTACTCATGCTGAGTGTGCTATATGATCTTTTATATTACAAAAATTAAAATAATGAAAACAAAAAAGTGGCTTTTAGAAATTACTCTTTAGAAACCTGAAAGGTTTTAGAAATGTCTTAAGCCATTCTATGTAATGTTATGCAAATAAAGTCACAACATTTCCGGGGTTAAAACTTAAATATAAGTTTAGGTTTGTTATTTTTGTTTTAATAAAATATAAAATATTTCAAATGAGTTTGCCAGGATTATTTTCGTATTTTGGGAAGAATTAAACATTGGATATTCCTGAAGAATATATACCGGAATGTAACATTTAAAATATAAGGTTAAAAGTTAAAAATTCTCGTACTATGAAAAAAATTCTCCTGTGCTAATATGAATAAAAAATGTTCAAAACAATATTTTGGCAGTTGGAAACAGATGTAAAACAATGAATATGTGGCATTGAGTGGTCCAAGAAAGAAAATAGTATACGTGGACTTTCGTTCTTTCATTTTCATAAAAATACGTGTTAAAAAAATGGAAATAAAATTTGAGTGAACCTACATCAAAATGTAGTTGGGTATCAGAATTTAATATTGAATTTTTACTTGTCCCATCACTCGGCTTACCTTCCTCAGTCGCCTGTAGTAGACATTAAACAACACTCTTTAAATTAATTTAAATGCTTCAAGGAATGTTAAAATTACTTCTAGACCATTTTAATAAATGCGTGCATATCATAAGCATCGATTTATAGACTGATACATCTTTGGAGTTCTTTTACACTAATTTTAAACTGGTATTTGTAGTCTAACGTAATATTTGTCTCAAGACTGAGGAGGATAATATATATAAAGAAATTACAATTTTAAATTACAAAATTTCTTTTCTTTTTTTTTCGTAAGAAAAAGTTAATATTTCAGTTCAAAATTCACCTTGATTAATAATATAAATTCATAAAGATACAAATAAAAGTAAATATATTGCTTAACGGTGCGTCAAATATAAAAAAAATCATTTAAAAACACATTAAAGTCCTTTTGAAAAAGTCTGGAAATAATTAATACATGATTGATAAACCTGTACTTTTTTGAAAATTTTTTAAATTTTTAATAGCATTTTCCACTCCACCTTATATTCCATACCACCCTTGAAGTATAATGGTCTGTTCCGAGCAAAGCTAGAAGACGCAAAGAGACAACAGCTATTAGTTTTTCACTGTTGAAGGAAGAGTAAATTTCGGTTGAAAACGTTTTCGTTTTTAAAATGACGTTAATGTGTTTTTAAATGATTTTATTATAGTTGACGCACCATTAAGCAATGTATTTACATTTATTTGTATCGTTAGGAATTTTAATTGAAAGAAAATATAGTCTCTGTTTAAAAAATATGCTGGTCGAGACATTCAGCTGTAATAGTGTAATACGAAGGGCAGTCAAAAAATTCCCGCTATTTCGTCCGAGCTCTTTATTACCACAAGATTGGTACACATTTACTTAATCGCCTTCAAAATAGAGGTTCCCACCGCTCCTGCCATTGCTGGAAATAACGACCAAAGTCCTGTTTTGATGCCTTTCGAAGTTCAGCTTTCACGTTGATTTTGAATGTTGGCGGATTTTGATGTGGAAACGGTTACCTTTGAGGCCAATTTTGATCTTGGTGAAGAGACAGCACGCGTCATGCTTAGAGTATTAATTTATCTTCGTTTGTAAGGCTAACAAAACTTCTGAAGCAGATTTCTCCAATCTGCACATGAACTTGACGCTCGCGTTTTGCTCGAACTTCGGCATCACACCAATTGATCACCACACACGCCTGCTTTCAGTTACACTGCCGTCACACTGCCTGCTACAAATTTTGGTAGTAAAAATATATATAGTGGTAACCGATGAAAGGTAACCGTTTTGACAGCGTAGAAGACATCAAAACCAACGCAACGACTGAACTTTGGAAGATACCAAAACATGACTTTTACAGTGGTTTCCAGCAATGACAGGAGCGACGGAGCAAGTGTGTGTTTTCTTACGGAACCTACTTTGAAAGCGATTAAGTAAATGGGTACAAAAATTGTGGTAATAAAGAGTTAGAACTGAATTCCGGGATTTTTTTTTTTATAATAAACATTATGTATTTGTTATAGCATGATGTCGGTCACACCAATAGGCCTATAAAAACTGGAAATGCTAACAGGAAAAAAACTATTTTGAATAAAAGCATTTATGCTGTTGAATTTTCAAATCGTATCTAAACGGCAATCTTGTAAGGCAGATGTAAAGAAGTTGGAAATTGTACGTCAAACGTGCCAAATGATATGTGCTCGTATTATAACTAGTTTTATAAATATTTTTCCACCACATATTGTACTGAATGTATATTTTAGTGCACTTAATAAGTGCACATCAGTTTCATTCTATTCAAAAAGGCTGTAACTTCATTAAAATGCACTTGAAATAATTTTTTCCCATTGGTCGTAATGTGACGGAAAACTTTTGACTGTCCTTGTAATTAAACAATACATACGTTTTTTATAAAATTTGACTCAACAAAATTTTGAAACAATTATATAGTATTTAAAATTTCAGACCATTCGGTTCGGTGCTCTGTTATATGCGGACGGACAGACAGACGGACCGAACGACGACTATAGGTACTACGTACTTATATAATTACGAACGCACCTAAAAAGGTAAGAAATAATTGAATTGCAGTGAAAAAGATGCAATCTTGGAAAAGAAAAATAATAATTTTAAAAACGCCACCCACTATTTAGTCTGGCTTAAACCATCGTCTAAATATGTAACTACTACGTATTGATTATTAATAACGCATACTGTATAATACTAAACTTAAAGTTTACTGAGATGAGGTGTCTACTTATAGAGAGAGCACTAAGCTTTAAAATTTGTAGTACCTAATTTTAACATTATATTTCGAGTTCTCTGTACTTTTTTTTTTTTCACATAGAGAATGGGAAGTCATTAGGTCAAATAGTTTAGGAATTATGTAAGTTTAAAGCTTCGTAACTCTTAATTGTTAATTCATTTTTAATCTTTGTAAGACAGATTGCGATACTAGTAATGTTTTTAAGAATAACACAAAAATTACCAGGCAGAATGCTCTGTAATTTTCGATAGCATATTTGAAGCTTATAAAATTCGGTTTCTATTTAAAAAGAAAATTAGGTTACAATTCATACACATAGGTATATTATTAATTAGAAAATATACATGTTTTGAACTTAATTTTCAAAAACTTTAAAATTTGTTATCTAGGAATGTTTCAACAGAAATTGATTGAATAGCTTGCAAAATGCATATCTAAAATTACAGCTTAATTTGCTAAGTAGATTTTGAGCTATGCTTAAAAAAAATAGCGACATTGCCATCTGTTTTGCAACGGTTTAAAAAAATTACATTAGGAATTAAATCTACTCAATTCATAAACAATGTGAAAATTTCTAATTAAAAATTTGTCTGCATATCATGTTACTCGCCAAAACAGTAGAAGAAACAGAAGAGCGAGCATACTGTTCCAATTGAGATGCAAGATTTTTATTTTCAATTACACGAATAAGAGCATAAATATCCTAATAACTTACAGCGGTAATAATACAGGTTGTCCATAAAAGATAGTTTCAATGCTATATTACAACAGTTTGATTTAGATTGTTTACAACAAATCATACATCAAATTGAAGGTAACCTAGTTTTTATTACAAATGCTCAATATGTGTACCTTTAGTTATACGGAACACATCCAATCTAATGTCCAATTCTTCTCCCACGTCCGGTTACAAGTCCGGAGTAATGGAAGCAAGAGCCTCTTCAATTCCGTGTATAAACTCTGGGAAATCATTAAGTAGCGTCGGAACATCTACACGATCTTTTATAGAGCCCCAGAAAAAAATCGCATGGCGTTATGTTCGGTACTATACGCTTTTAAATCTTCAGCCCAACAATAACGCTTTTCGCTCAGGATTCACCATTGTACGAATGTGGCACTGCAAGCGAGTAACTAATAAAGCAGTATTCGCGCATGCACTCTTCTAAAAAGGTCTGAGTTACTCTTTACTTGTGACCTTGAAGCAACACTCTACAACGCTTACAGTTTATATTATAAAAATTAATAAATGACACATTATTTTATGGACACCCTGTATTTCTGGCGCTCTTTGAATTTTATAATCGAAAAATAGTTAATTAAGAATAATTTTAGAATAACTTTTAATTTCATATTGTAATAAATACCAATACACGAAATATCTATAGTCATTTGGTGCCCAATAAATGTAATGTACATTAGGATTTCTACAGTTAAAAACTAGTTAGATGTGCCAATCCCAACACGTTCTTCTATCTTATACATCTTAATATTTCAAAAACTAGTTACACATGTTAATACTTCAATATGATTAGTTCAATACTATACTAATTTTGATTTTCATCTTAAATCTCTGCTTCAGTCAATTAAATGTACTAAAAACGAGTTAATCTATATCATGATATTTGTTAAAATTAATTGTTTTTCCTTTTTTTGTTGTTATCAACTTTTTGCGAATAGCAGGCATAGCAGGAAGCGAGTTCTCGCCGCTGCACGAGCCTCCGAAGGACAATAGACATACGAAAAATCAAGAAAAGCATACGAAAATCGCTATCACAGAGCTCCTTTACCGCGCAATATTTCCAAATTTAAGGAGGACCTGTTGTCCAAAGCCAAAAACATGCACAAAAAATTTGGTTCAGTTGTATGCATAAAGTTATACATTTTTCGATGGTACAATAATGGAAATGATACAGAGATCGCAATTATAGCACCCCCTTCTGGCGGAATTTTTTCAAGTTCAGGGAGGACTTGCTTGCCATAGCCAGAAACATACACAAAATTTTGGTTCAATTACATGTATAACTTCATACACTTTTTGATGGTGCAATAATGAAAATGGTGCAGACATCGCAATTATAGCGTCCCCTTCGGCGGAATTTTTCCAAATTCAGGGAGGACCTCCGTGCCATGACAAAAAAAAACAAACACAAAAAATTTTGTTCAATTCTATGCATAACTTCATACACTTTTCGATGGTACAATATTCAAAAGGGCATAAAAATTGCTATTATAGCGCCACCTACTGGCGAATTTTTTCCAAATTAAGGAAGGACCTGCTTGCCATAGCCAAGAACTTAAAATTTTTTTTTGGTTCAATTCTATGCATAAATTCATACACTTTTCGATGGTACAATATTCAAAATCACACAAAAACCGTTATTACAGTGCCCCCTACCGGCGAATTTTTTCCAAATTCAAGGAGGATCTGCTTGCCATAGCCAAAAACTTAAAATAAAAATTTTGTTCAATTCTATGCTTAACTTCATACACTTTTTTACGGTACAATGGCGACAGACGGACGGACACACGGACAGACAGACATTTTCCCTAAACATGTTTTTTGGGATCTCTGACCCCTAAAACGAGTAAATCCGTCGATAACCGGAAGTCGAAAAAATTTCGATTACAATACTTTCTTCTATTGAAGATAGAAGAAAGTAAAAATGGAATAATTGACAGCAAGATTTGCTTTTTAACGTCAAAGAACAAATATATATTTTATGGAATTATTACTTGTAAGTGACGATGAGGAAATCGGGAAGCTTTTACGAAATAAAATTTCACACTTTTTACCTTTTATTTCGTTTCAGCTATTAGTTGCTCTCTCCTAAGTTTCATGTAATAACTCAGTGTCAAAACCACTCATACACATTATAATGCATTTTGATAAAAGTTCCTATTAACAACCCTTATAAAGAACTACCCCTTCAATAGGGGATATACAATTTAATAGAGATGGGGATGAAAACTGTTTTCATACCTTCAGAAATGAAAAGGAATTTTTGAAAAAATCATGAATTTATTTGGTTGAAAATTTCATAGGGAAGGAAATGAATGAAATCACTAATAACAATTATTAAAAGGATTTTATATCATTACAGAAAGGATAATGGAATTGAAAAAGTGGTCAACAGAAATTGCAATTTGTGCCTAATATTGTGTCAATAAAATTCCTGTGAAAACTTTTATAGGCTGATGGTTTCAGCCCTTAAGCCCAAGATAATGCACCGAAATTTAAAAAACACTAAAGTTAATTGAAAGGAAAGATTACTGAAAAAATTGTGAATTTCTTTTCTGGATCTCAATTCAAAATGTGCAATCATTTAAAATGTGTCAGTTTTAAAAATCATTTACGGTGTAATGAGGGGTTTATTAACATTTATTACTCATTACTTCACATATATACAAAGTTCAACGTTTTATTGTAGACGTTAATCCAACGTTACATATTTCTGTTACTCTTTGAATTTAATAAAGGAAATAATAAAAACATTAAGTAGATATAATAGTTAAATAGTAAAGGCTAATAGAGTGCAGTATTTTCTTTGAAATTTTAGAATTATTTCCGTAAAATTTTGATTACCTTTTACATTCTTAGAAAGTTTCAATAAATTTGTAGCAGCATGTGAATAAATTCGATGTAAAATATAGAGGAAGTACTTTTGAAAGTCATAATATTTTTTGTGTGAATTTTACATTTTGAAAACTATTTAAATTTCTTTAGAACATGAACATAATATACTTAGCCATGTCTAATCACTCTTTCAACTCTCTTTCAACTTTTTATTTACCCAAAAATACCGATTTTATTTAGCCATAAATACTGATTTTATTTTTCAACATAGATATATGTATTTCTACTTAAAATGAAAAGTGCTTTACAGATTTAGCTTATTCTTTACTTTTTCAGCCAATTTTTCCTCAGTTTCAAAGCAGCTAAATAGTATATGATACAGTAAAATAAACTATTTTAAAACATGTGAGCAAATTGTAGTCTGAAAATATCTCATTTATACATTCCCCTTTTTTAAACAGAAAGGTAAAGTGACAGCGTTAAAGAGTAAAATTAATTCCTTGAAAACATAGAAAATCGACGTAAAATTATTCATAGAAATAAAGGTATGTGAATCTAAGATATAATTAAACGTCTTTTGATGAATATAGTTTTCTTGCATAATATAATATTATTATAATGAATAATTATAGCATTTAAGTAAGGCAATTTGTTTCCTGTAATCTACGAGTAATAATATTATTAATACTTGATGTCTTTATAATCTAGATATATTGTTGTTCTAAAGCTTTTAGTAATTGCTCATTACACACGTTGTATATTAGATTTTCGACCCCTGTGGCATTTCGTATGTTACGAGCATGTCTCCTTGCGGTAAGGCTGACATGTTCAATATCTACATTAATCAAAGAAGCCAAACTTATCTGTGTTGAGGTTGGATTACTTTCGAGAATAACATTATTGTCTAAATATTATTTCGTATAACTTCCTGACACTGGTGGGATCAAGGAATAGATATATGGTAAACAGATTAAGATAACATATACAAAGCTTGACCGATGTGAAATCAGATTTTATCACAGGGATTTAGGATTTTGTCGTACATTGATAATAAAGGAAAGCATGAAGAAATCTTTAAATATGTCCATTAGTAATATAATTCAGTACAAGGAATAAACTTCAGAGAAATTTTAGTAAACCTTTATATTGCAACATCTACAATTTGCAAAACATCTTACTTAAAGGTGAGAAATATCGTTATAAGAATACAAGAAAAATAAATCTTAATAAAAATAAAAATATCCAATTACTACACTGTAAAAAAATACAGTCCATTTTCCTGTAGGAATCAGAAAAATAGTTGCCCTTGTCGTACCGGAATAATTTCCGACCCAGCTCGGAATAAAATCCGTAAAAATAAGGAAATAATCAGTAAAACGGTATTTTACGGATTTTATTCCGAGCTGGGTTGGAAATTATTCCGGTACGATAAGGGCAACTATTTTTCCCATTCCTACCGGAAAACTGGCATTATTTTTTTACAGTGTATACTGTTACAAATATAAATATTATACGTCAACATTGGTTCTTTCTTTCTATCATCTTTTAACTAACGTGGATGGTAAATTTTACTGAAAAAAGTTAATAAAATTTTATAATGTTATCCATTTCAAGAACAATTCAGTAAACGTCATGCTAGCTTATTATAAGAATACAAGAAAAATAAATGTTAGTAATAAAGATAAAAATATACAAGAACTAAATTGGACAAATAATATAAATATTATCTGATAACATCAGTTGTTTCCTTCTATCATCTTTTAAATAACCTGCATGGTAAATGATACAGTACAATAGCTAATAACATTTAATAATGTTATCTATTTCAAGACCAATTAAATGAACGTTATGATAGTTGAAATTACATTAAAAATGCCTAATTGACTCTGCTGGAGCTTTCTTCATTATTACAATAGAACTAATCTAGAATATGGATTTTTTTTTTCCATTTCACTTTTAGAGTATGCAATAATTTAATTTTTTTAAATTTCTATTGTTTGAAAAGGCAATCCTAACATTATATAATAATGCTAATTTTTCTTTTTCATCTACCTTCAAAGAAAAAAGTCCTTCCGGCCAGTGCCGGGAGGAAGAGGTAGCTTTCATAATCCTTATGTTAAAAAAGCCAACTTATATCATGCAAACACACGAAGCTCGATTTAGTGGAAACCGAATATAGGAGATTCAATACTAATTTTTATCAATATAATGAATGAGAATTTCGCGAAATTAGTCAGCTTTATCCAAGCTGCTATTCTTTAAAATAACTTATATTTGGCTGCCAAATTCGGCAATTTCTTAAAGTGCCTGCCATTTTAAGACAACATCGTGGATGACGCTAAGCAGTGAACTTGGTCGAGACCTTAGTAATTGCTGTGCACATGCTCACTCACATCGGAATCGGTTAATATATAGGAGTGCTGTCGCATGCAAAAAATCAGATTTTTCAAAATGTCACCCACAATAGATATTGAAACTGCTATATCTGAGCCATTTTTTTAAGGTAAAGACAAACAAAAAATGCTCCTGAATCCTTATATCAAGATCAAATACTTAAGAAAGAAACCTTTTTCAATTTCTAATTTTTTTGCACTTCACTTTAAATATATATATATTTTTTAATTTAATGGCCGCCATTTTGAAACAAGATGGCTGATGAATCTGGCCAGCGAACTTGGTCGAGGTGTTGATGTATACTATCCACATGCCTTCTTACATCGAAATAGGCGAATACTCCTGTTATCGCGTGACAAAATTCAGGTCTTTTTAAAATGTCAGCCACAAGAGAAATTCAAAATGCTATTACTCAGCCATTTTTATTTAGATATAGACGAAAGAAAAACTGTTCCGGAATCTTTGTATTAAGGTCAAACACATACAAAAAAAATCTTTTTCATTTTCCAGTTTTTTGGTATCTCATTTAAATTTTTTTATTTTTTTATTTTTTTAAATGGCCGCCATTTTGAAACAAGATGGCGGATGAAGCTGGCCAACGAACTCCGTCGAGATATTTTTATGTACTATGTACACACCAAGGTACATCCAAGTCGGTTCATAAATACGCCTGTTATTACGTGAGAAAAATCAGGACGTTTCAAAATGTCAGCCACGCTAGAAATTCAAAATGCTATAACTCAGCCATTTCTTAAGATATAGACGAAACAAAAACTGCTCCCGAAACTTTTTATCAAGGTCAAACACATAAGAAGAAAATATTTTTTCAATTTTCAATTTTTGGTACCACATTTCAAATTTAAATTTTTCTTAAAAATTTAAATGGCCGCCATTTTTAAACAAGATGGCGGGTGAAGCTGGCCAACGAACCCGGTCGAGACATTGGTATGTACTATGTATAAACGAAGTTACATCCAAACCGGTTCATAAATACGTCTTTTATCGCGTGACAAAATTCAGGACGTTTCAAAATGTCAGCCACGCTGGAAATTCAAAATGCTATAACTCAGCCATTTTTTAAGATATAGACGAAACAAAAACTGCTCCGAAATCTTTGTATAAAGTTCAAATACATAAGAAAAAAATATTTTTCCATTTTCAATTTTTTGGTACCACATTTCAAATTTTAAATTTTTTTTAAAAGGCCGCCATTTTGAAACAAAATGGCGGATGAAGCTGGCCAACGAACTCGGTCGAGAGATTGGTATGTACTATGTACATACCGAATTACATCCAAATCGGTTCATAAATACCCCTTTTATCGCGTGACAAAATTCAGGACGTTTCAAAATGTCAGCCACGCTAGAAATTCAAAATGCTATAACTCAGCCATTTTTTAAGATATAGACGAAACAAAAACTGCTCTGGAATCTTTGTATAAAGGTCAAATACATAAGAAAAAATATTTTTCCATTTTTAATTTTTTGGTACAACATTTCAAGTTTTAAATTTTTTTTAAAATTTTAAATGGCCGCCATTTTGAAACAAAACGTCGGATGAAGCTGGCCAACGAACTCGGTCGAGACATTGGTATGTACTATGTACACACCGAATTACATCGAAATCGGTTCATAAATACGGGTGTTACAGTGTGACATAGGTCAGATATATATATATATATATATATATATATATATATATATATATATATCAATTTTGAACGGAGGGTGGTTTCGGGGTCTGGGGGTCATGATCGATGAAAATATACCAAAATTTTTTGAAATCGCTTTCCTCCGAACGGCTGCAATAGGTAGCTTTTTTGTAAAGAAAGCTACCTAAAAAATATTCGGGAAAGGGTAGTAATTTTAACAATCAAATAATTAATCCAACTTTAAATTCGTTTTTTTTTAAATAGCAACTAGCTTCCGGTGGTAAAATTGACATCAGTACTAAACGTAATTAAATTTGTAAACTTTATATATTTTATCATGATTACACAAAATGGTAAAACATCAATGGAAAATCTGGAAAAGATCGACAATTAGATGCATAATGAGCTGTACAAAAATAAAAGGCTATATTAAATATACCATTTTTTTTATCCTATTGTACTTACATACGACATGAAATGGTGGCTTCTATAACCCCCCCCCCCCCCCCCCCCCTTGATATTTGAGAAAATCTTGATACGCGTCACACAAAGCAGACAAAACACAGAAAAAAATTCGAACAACCAGCAAGTTTCTTTTTCGTTCGCTCGTGGAATTATTAATTATTATTTTAAAAAAAGAATTAATAATTCCACGAGCCGACAAAATCGAAACATGAAGGTTTTCGATTTTTTTTCTGTTATATGTTCCGTTTAGATATTGTTCTTCGGGCAAAATTTATTCACATATAATTAAGTTGCAGTATTTCAAATATGGTGAAATTGATATACGCTGCAGAAGTTTTCTACAAGATGCTTGAATTAGAATACGATGTGCATTGTATTTATCTTACATTTACAGGGACACATAAAAGATTTTGGATACAATCCTGTATTCGAAGCATTGTCTATTAGAGAAAAATGCTGAAAGTGCTTTTTCAGTTATGGTATCCGCTTTAAAGTTTAACTAAAGTTTTTCATGCTACGCGTTTTGTATAAATTTTATAGACCATATACACTGTAAAAAAAAATCTGTGAAGTTACTAAAGTTTTTCTAGGAAACTGGGATTCCTAGAACTTTTCATGTAACGGCAACAACAAAATTTCATGTAACAGACACACTTTTGCGCCGAAAATAAAAAAATCTGTAAGGTTACTAAGAATTTTTTTGGAAACTGGGATTCCGAGAACTTTTCATGTAACTGCAGCCAGTGTTACAAATAAAAGTTTAGTAAGATTACTGAAATTTTAGCAGATTCATTTGTAAAGTTACAGATTTTTGTAGCTTTACAAAAACTAGTTTTGTAGATTTGCAGCTTTTCTCGTACAGTTACAGGTGAAAGTTTAGTAAGCATCTAAATTTACATCTGTAGAACTACAGATTTTTTTTTACAGTGTACACAAAAGGAAACAATAGACCATATACACAAAAGAAAACAATACTGAGAATGTACGTGAATTGTTTAAATATGTTCCTTAAGTTGGTTGTTTTAAGCGTCTTTTTACCTTAATTAATTTTAACGTAATATTTGACGTTTATAAGAATTTATAGATAATATAGAGGGCTGTGCAAAAGAATTCAGGTGCGTTTCTTGTCTATTGCTAGAAATTGTTGAAGGGGAATTTTTAAGTGTGTTATGTGTTTCCTTATTACACAAAATTTTAGTATATTATGTAGAAAATTAGGTACAAATATACGAGGACTTGTGTTTCAGAACTCGCCTTATACAGAAAATCAAATTTTGAGAAATCGCGATAAACCTCTAAATGCGTCAATTGGTTTTTATTGTGTACCAAGATTTTACAATAGCAGAAATAGTAGATAAAGTTTGTTTTTTTCTAAATTGTTGAGTTTTTTTTTTTTTTTTTTTTTTTTTTTTGTGCAGATTTATCAATAGAATAGATTGATAAAGAAAAAACGATTTATTTTTTAAATTTTGGATGAGGCAAGTTTTGAAACTCTCGTCCTCATATATAAAATGTTTTCTTAGGTATCTTATTTGCAGTATCTGTTTAACACCTGACTTACGCAATTGTGTAGGGATCCCAAAGAAAAAGAAAAACATCATGTTCCTCTTTTTGTGTGATTTAAAGTGGAGCCAACACTCACAGAATTCCGTGGATCCTCTACCGGAATAGCTTGGCATCGGATATTTTTTTAAATATTCTTCCAATCAAATATGATCCTATTAATTAGGGAAAACCACCAAAACTTTTTATTTCTACAACTAGGAAGGCTCCACCCCTCTGCTCGCTACGCTCACCAACCCCCCACGTAATCGCTTCACGATTCCATTCTGTATCGCGAAGCAATCCTTATTTTTTAGCCAATCCCAGGCGTAATTGCTTCGAATTTCCATTCTGGATCACATCGCGATTCCATATTTTCTATGCACTCAATTTTTAGATTCCACTTGGTAAAAATGCGCTCCTACCCAACTCCTGACAATTTTATTTCTTTATTTCCAAGCACATACACCATATGGGCTAAGGTGACAGGTCACTTGCGATTTTAGACGTTTTGTTAAATATCTAGAAAAATACATGAGGAATTAACCTGAAACTGCAGGTGTGTAAACATTATAGTATAGGTCATATATTTCCGCGAAGATTTTTTTCCCGAAACCCCATAGGGGACGTTCAAAAAATTAAAAAAGAATGAATATCTTTTGGATAACCCTGTAAAAACTAATGTAGAAAAAATGTTCAAACTCGAGATTATTAATAAGGAGCTTATTGTAATATACTGTGTTCATTTTTATGAGGATAGAATGTATACTTGTAGGGAAATTAATGTTTTTATAAAAACAGTCCCAGATTTTACCAACTTTTTTGCTTATAATTTGCTATCGATATAAAAAAAAAGTTCTTTTCAAAAAATTTGAGAAACAACATTGTACACAATACTCTGCAATCAGAACTAAAAAAGAATAAAAATTGCATGCAAAATGAGCAGGTTTACTAAAAAAATGTTTCACTGCGCATGCGGGAATGCAATAAAAATATAATGTGCATAATGTATTAGTTAAATGTATAGAGCAACTTTTGTGAAAGTCTCAAAAGCATAGTTTGAAAAGTCTGATAATAATCGTTTATAGAATAAGCTCAAAATCCGTTGTTCCTAAAATGAAGCAAAAAGATGTGGGGTCGTATCCATATATCCATTGATTAGTGCCAATATAGCGTACACATTATTGCACGTACTACTGTATTTGGATACAGCCCCTCTTCTTTTTGCTTCTTTTAAGGAATAAGGGATTTTGAGCTTATTCTCTAAAAGATTATTATCAAGCTTTTCAAACTATGTTTTTAAGACTTTCACAAAAGTTGCTCTATACATTTAGCTAACACATTATGCAAATTATATTTTGATTACGTTCGAGCTGCGCAGGGAATCATTATTTAGTAAACCTGCTTATTTTCCATACAATTTTTACTATTTTTTTCATTCTGATTGCAGGGTATTGTGCACAATGTTGTTTGTCATATTTTCCGAAAAGAACATTTTTTTTATATTGAGAACTCTGCAAATTATAAGCAAAAAACTTTGAGACATTTGGGACAGTTTTTATTAAAACCTTAATTTCTCTACGAGTATACATGCTATCCTCATAAAAATGAACACAGTATATTAGAATAAGCCACTTATTAATAATCTCGAGTTTGAACGCTTTTGTTACATTAGTTTTTACATGGTTATTCAACAGATATTCTTTCTTTGTCAATTTGTTGACGGTCCCTATGGGGTTTCGGAAAAAAATCTTCACGGAAATATATGACTTATGCTATACTGTTTACACGCCTGCAGTTTCAGGTTAATTCCTCCTGTATTTTTCTAGCTGTTTAACAAAACGTCCAAAATTGCAACTGACCGGTCACCTTTGTAGTATTTAGTGTATAGTGTAATCATTAGAGCTGACAGAGTTTCATAATTATAAGAATTATTAAATATAAAATTATATGTACAGTGTTACAAATATTGTAAATAGTTAGTGTTTGCGCTTAAAAATAATGTAAATAGTTCAATTATTCTCTATTCATAAGTTTATATTTGTTTTTGTTGCTTTGAAATATCTCAATTTGTTGATTTTCTGCAAGCAAGTAAACCCTATTGGATTTCAGTGGGAATCTATAAAAATTTGGCGAAATACTGGAAATAGCGCCAAGCTGGCTGCACTTTTTGGCGAATGATTTTTGTCGCCAAATTTCGCAATATATCGTCAAGTTGGCGACAAACTTGGCGACGTTTTGCCACACCCTCCTCACACACACACACCTAGGTAATCAACCCCTTATAGCGTCTGAAACTTCTGGCTAATCAGATGCGTTTCGCGGTATCTACGCAGACTTTCATTGGTCTATTTCCAAATCGTTACTTTTTTTTTATACATATAGATAGAAAAATCTTCCGGTCTTAAAGTTTTAGAAAACGGCGAAATTTTGTTAAAGTATTATGGAAGTGTTGGAAAGTGATTCATAATCTATACTTGACGTTTGATTGGTCTTTCTTGTTTTATTTTATATATAAAAGTAGCTTAATGCTGCAAAGCGCATATTCATTATAAGCCATAATGCATTTCTAGGGGAAAAAAATAAGTCAAAATGCAAATGCAAATAGAATCGTGGTTCCATTGAGGGATTACATGCCTACAGTCTTTATTAGATTTATTTTAACGAGGGGAAAAGTTGAATATAAAAAGAGTGCAAGAGGATCTATTGTTTACTTGCTGGAAACAGAGAGATAACACTTATGATCAGCACATGCTGTACATTGAAATTCGCGTTTTTTATTTGATATCAACCTGTAGCTGTATTAAATGTTTCTTCTCACGCAAAAAATATAATTTTTTTTTAAATCCAAAAGTCCTTCCGGCCAGTGCCGGGAGGAAGAGGTAGCTTTCATATTCCTTATTTTAAAAAAGCCAGCTTATATTATTCAAAAACACGAAGCTTAATTTAGTGGAAACCGAATATTGGAGATTCAATACTAATTTTTTTCAATACTAAATCATTATGAATGAGAATTTCGCGAAATTAGTCAGCTTTATCCAAGCTGCTTTTATTTAAAGTAACTTATATTTGGCTGCCAAATTCGGCGATTTCTTAAAGTGCCTGCCATTTTAAGACAACATGATGGATGAGGCTAACCAGTGAACTTGGTCGAGACCTTAGTAATTGCTGTGCACATGCTCCCTCACATCGGAATCGATTGATATATACGAGTGCTGTCGCAGGCAAAAAATCAGATTTTTCAAAATGTCACCCACATTAGATATTGAAATTGCTATATCTGAGCCCTTTTTTAAGATAATGACAAACAAAAAATGCTCCTGAATCCTTATATCAAGGTCAAATACTTAAGAAAGAAACCTTTTTCAATTTCTAATTTTTTTGCACCTCACTTTAAATATATATATTTTTTTAATTTAATGGCCGCCATTTTGAAACAAGATGGCTGATGAAGCTGGCCAGCGAACTTGGCCGAGATATTGATGTATACTATTCACATGCCTTCTTACATCGAAATAGGCGAATACGTGTGTTATCGCGTGACAAATACAATATCGTTTCAAAATGTTAGCCATGCTAGAAATTCAAAGTGCGATAATTCAACCATTTTTTATATAAACAAAAGAACAAATTTTCAGAAACAAAAACCGCTCCGGAATCTTTGTATCAAGGTCAAGCACATACGAAAAAAATCTTTTTCATTTTCCAATGTTTTGGTATCTCATTTTAGGTAGCTTTCTTTACAAAAAGCTACCTATTGCAGCCGTTCGGAGGAAAGCGATTTCAAAAAATTTTGGTATATTTTCATCGATCATGACCCCCAGACCCCGAAACCACCCTCCGTTCAAAATTGATATATATATATATATATATATATATCAATATATATATATATATATATATATATATATATCTGACCTATGTCACACTGTAACTCTCGTATTTATGAACCGATTTGGATGAAATTCGGTGTGTACATAGTGCATACCAATGTCTCGACCGAGTTCGTTGGCCAGCTTCATCCGTCATTTTGTTTCAAAATGGCAGCCATTTAAAAATTTTAAAAAAATTTAAAATTTGAAATGTGGTACCAAAAAATTGAAAATGGAAAAATATTTTTTTCTTATGTATTTGACCTTTATACAAAGACTCCGTAGCAGTTTTTGTTTCGTCTATATCTTAAAAAATGGCTGAGTTATAGCATTTTGAATTTCTAGCGAAGCTGACATTTTGAAACGTCCTGAATTTTCTCACGCGATAAAAGGCGTATTTATGAACCGATTTGGATGTAACTTCGTTTATACATAGTACAGACCAATGTCTCGACCGAGTTCGTTGGCCAGCTTCATCCGCCATTTTGTTTAAAAATGGCGGCCATTTAAAATTTTAAGAAAAATTTAAATTGGAAATGTGGTACCAAAAAATTGAAAATTGGAAAAATATTTTTTTGTTATGTGTTTGACCACGATAAAAAGATTCGGGAGCAGTTTTTGTTTCGTCTATATCTTAAAAAATGGCTGAGTTATAGCATTTTGAATTTCTAGTGTGGCTGACATTTTGAAACGCCCTGATTTTTGCCACGTGATAACAGACGTATTTATGAACCGATTTGGATGTACCTTGGTGTGTACATAGTACATACAAATAACTCAACCGAGTTCGTTGGCCAGCTTCATCCGCCATATTGTTTCAAAATGGCGGCCATTAAAAAAAATTAAAAAAACTTTAATTTAAAATGAGATACCAAAAAATTGGAAAATGGAAAAGAGTTTTTTCGTATGTGTTTGACCTTAATACAAAGATTCCGGAACAGGTTTTGTTTCGTCTATATCTAAAAAAATGGCTGAGTTATAACATTTTGAATTTCTGTTGTGGCTGACATTTTAAAACGACCTGATTTTTGTCACGCGATAACAGGCGTGTTTATGAACCGATTTGAATGTAACTTGGTCTGTACATAGTACATACCAATGTCTCGACCGAGTTCGTTGACCAGCTTCATTCGCCATCTTGTTTCAAAAGGGTTGCCATTTTTTAAAAAAAATGTAATTTAAAATTTAAAATAAGGTATTAAAAAATTGGAAAATGAAAAAGATTTTTTTTTATGTGTTTGTCCTTGATACAAAGATTCTGGAGCAGTTTTTGTTTCTGAAAATTTGTTCTTTTGTTTATATCTTAAAAAGTGGTTGAATTATAGCACTTTGAATTTCTATCATGGCTGACACTTTGAAACGATCTTGTATTTGTCTCGCGATACCACACGTATTCGCCTATTTCGATGGAAGAAGGCATGTGGATAGTATACTTCAATATCTCGACCAAGTTCGCTGGCCAGCTTCATCAGCCATCTTGTTTCAAAATGGCGGCCATTAAATTAAAAAATATATATGTTTAAAGTGAGGTGCAAAAAAATTAGAAATTGAAAAAGGTTTCTTTCTTAAGTATTTGACGTTGATATAAGGATTCAGGAGCATTTTTTGTTTGTCTTTATCTTAAAAAATGGCTCAGATATAGCAGTTTCAATTTCTAACGTGGGTGACATTTTGAAAAATCTGATTTTTTGCTTGCGACAGCACTCGTACATATCAACCGATTCCGATGTGAGTGAGCATATGCACAGCAATTACTAAGGTCTCGACCAAGTTCACTGGTTAGCCTCATCCACCATGTTGTCTTAAAATGGCAGGCACTTTAAGAAATCGCCGAATTTGGCAGCCAAATATAAGTTACTTTAAATAAAAGCAGCTTGGATAAAGCTGACTAATTTCGCGAAATTCTCATTCATAATGATTTAGTATTGATAAAAATTAGTATTGAATCTCCTACATTCGGTTTCCACTTAATTGAGCTTCGTGTGTTTGAATAATATAAGTTGGCTTTTTTAAAATAAGGAATATGAAAGCTACCTCTTCCTCCCGGCACTGGCCGGAAGGACTTTTAAATTTTAAATTTAAAATTTTTTTAAATTTTTTAAATGGCCGCCATTTTTAAACAAGATGGCGGATGAAGTTGGACAACGAACTCTGTGGAGATATTTGTATATACTAAGTACACACCAAAGTACATCCACATCGGTTCATAAATACGCTTGTTAACACGTGACAAAAATCAGGACGTTTCAAAATGTCAGCCTCGCTAGAAATTCAAAATGCTATAACTCAGCCATTTTTTAAGATATAGACGAAGCAAAAACTGCTCCCGAATTTTTTTATCAAGGTCAAACACATAAGAAAAAAATATTTTTTCAATTTTCAATTTTTTGGTACCACATTTCAAATTTAAATTTTTCTTAAAAATTTAAATGACCACCATTTTTAAACAAGATGGCGGATGAAGCTGGCCAACGAACTCGGTCGAGACATTCGTATGTACTATGTATAAACGAAGTTACATCCAAATCGGTTCATAAATACGCCTTTTATCGCGTGACAAATTTCAGGACGTTTCAAAATGTCAGCCACGCTAGAAATTAAAAATGATATAACTCAGCCATTTTTGAAGATATAGACGAAACAAAAACTGCACTGGAATCTTTGTATAAAGGTCAAATACATAAGAAAAAAATATTTTTCCATTTTCAATTTTTTGGTACCACATTTCAAATTTAAATTTTTTTAAGAATTTTTAAATGGCCGCCAATTTGAAACAAAATGGCGGATGAAGCTGGCCAACGAACTCGGTCGAGACATTGGTATGTACTATGCACACACCGAATTACATCCAAATCGGTTGATAAATACGAGAGTTACAGTGTGACATAGGTCAGATATATATATATATATATATATATATATATATATATATATATATATATCAATTTTGAACGGAGGGTGGTTTCGGTGTCTGGGGGTCATGATCGATGAAAATATACCAAAATTTTTTGAAATCGCTTTCCTCCGAACGGCTGCAATAGGTAGCTTTTTGTAATGAAAGCTACCTAAAACTACTTTATTTTATTGTCAAAATGATATATTAAATTTAAAATTTATTGCGATCTGGAAATGTGTTATTATTTAAAACCATACCCTTGAATATAACAAAATTATTAAAATGTAATCAATGTTTTACGCGAAAAGAAAAGTAAAGCAATAAATTAAAAATATCAAAAAACACAACTGCGTAAAAAGCGAACTATATAATTATTTCTCATCAATGTGTAACTATTTTCTATGTTTTATTTCTATTTATTTTATTTACTTGTATTGATGACTTTTAAGTTGCGTTTAATTGTTAGTTGCTATCTATAAACACTGTTTTGATGAGGCCTATAAATGCCTATGAAGGTTAGAGTTGCAGTAAAGCTAGCGATCCTACCTACATAACATCCAGGTTGTGTAATATTTAAACGGAACTTCTGACTATAAAATAGTTAATGAAACATTGTCTTCATTTTGAAAGACCTATCCAATGATATGCCACGCAATATGGTGGGTAATTTCTTTTTCGTCTCTACCACCATTTTGTATTTTATGGCCGCTATTTTGAATTTATAAAAACAAAAGCCAGCCTATAATCATTGAACTGCTAAGACGAATCGATAGATACATCATTCATTAAAATCAATCCAGCTGTTGGGATGTTTCGAGGGTATAAAGAAATCCAAATATCCAGATACGCGTGAAACACACAACCCTTCTTGGTATTCGGGTAATAAAAAAAAAAGCAATATAAGTTATTTTTACACTATAATGTCTTAAACATTTCAAGCAATGATTTTTACTAATATTTTTAAACAATTATTTTTAATAATATGGCTACAGTTATTTACATTTTTTAAATAATGAACTTCGGCTAATAAATCTAATTTATGTGAGTGTTATCTTACGCGTAGAGCAGCAGTTTTTCGAAAAATATATAATTTTTCACAATTTCAAATAAATAAAACTTAAGCATATTTAATTTGTAAAATAATAAATTTAAAACATTAAGTTTATATACGTAGGGTAACTTAAGGTGAGAAGCCGTGTTTTACAAAATGCCGTATCACGTAGTTTTCATGTCCGCAGATACTGTAGGGAAACGCAGATCAGTTGTAAGGAAGAGGATTCCCCACTGATACTTTAATTTCTGTTTGCGTTGATTAAAAAAAAAAAAAAAAATAGTTCTTTTTTATTGCTATTATGTCTTAACCCTTCTAGTAAGTGTTCAAAATCTTTGATGCGACTTTTTTATTTGCCTATATAAGTGTTAGTTTAAGCACCAGAGAAAGAAATCTGATGTTTTTTTAGAGTAGTGGTACCCGGTCTTTCTGCAAAGAGTAAATGGAGGCTGTTTCCCGCTTCTTCACGTCAGTGGGGGTACCGGCCCAATACTTTGGCCCCATTGTACTGTGCCCAATACTTTGGGGGTGAATTTTTTGGGGGTAAGATGCCTGTTTAAGATACCGGCTATTTTCCGATGAGGTCAAATACCTGGTTGTTTCTTCATTGTTTAAATTACTCTTGGCAGTTAACTAACATGCAAACGGTTTTAATCGGATGATTTAAATCAGTGATTAAATCCATATTTTAATCAACTGTTTAAAAAAATCGTTCATTTCAACCGTAAATTTTCTAATTGTTTAAAATGACATAAAGATATATTAAAATCTAAGGTGAACATAATTTGAAAAGGTTTCTGCATGTATTCTGCCATATAAATAAACTTTGTTGGCCTTATAAATATTTGTTTAATAATTATTAATTTTAATCGTTGTTAAAAATTTCATGTTAATTGCAGTTATAAATAATTTTAATAGATGTAAATATCGGTAGTATGTAATACAGTTTCAGATAACTAGGGGTTTATGCCCCCTACGAGCTGCGCCCGCCAATCTCGGTCTGTTTTCAAAAGATTACGGAAGATTAAATCGTAATTAAACGACTAGTGGCAATTTACTGTAATCATGTTACCATTCATTTCTCTTTGGCAGAGGAGTTTTAAGTCCGAATCAATTCTTGTCGAGGCAGCTAACGGCTACTTTCGTGATTGATTAAATAAGATCAACCCAACAACTTCAAATTAGTTTGTATAAAATGGCTGAGTAAACAATTTTATAAAGACACTATAACAAATTCATTTGAAATTAGACATTTTAAATTTATCTCTTAAAATATGACGCAATTTTCACCAAAGTTTAGTTTCTCATTTTAATATTCACATAAAAAGAATTTTAAAGGTCTATAAAAGCGAAACTAAATCGATGTGACAATAGCAACTGCAAATTTCCAGGTGTCTCTAGGAATAAGATAAGATACAGGCAAACCCTAGAAAGAGAAAATCTTCAACAGACGATGATATTGATGATGATTAAATTCCCTACCAAGATTCAGAAGATGAGGATTTTTTTAAAGTGCATGAGAATGGGTGTTCAGAGTCTCTAGCAGAGTGCAATAAAACGTCGGAAAAATGTGATTGGATCAAGTGCATTTAGTGAAACTGTTGGTTATATAAAAGTTGCTCAAAGCTCCTAAACAAATGTGCAGTTTGTGGCAGATCTGATATATTGCTGAAAAGAACATAGGGACATATGAAAGACATCAACAAAGAAGCTGGATTTTAAAGCACTTTATCAAAGTGGCTTTACTGTATTTAAACTTGTTATAAGGTTTAAACATAGGCATGCTTAAGAGCCGTAATTCTTTTAAATGTTAACTAGAACATAAGCTTTTTTTTCAAGTATTAGTTTGTTCTTTTATTAAATTGCCAACATTTGTTACATCCACGTTTTTGTAATTTCTTAATATTAAATAAGTTCACAACTTTAGAATGTTTAAAATATTAAAGTTTTTTTTTCATCCCATTATGAATTATACTGCTTCACAAAAAGTTATTTTTTACATTGAAACTCTAGAAGGCATCTTACCCGTAGATAGTTTGCCATATTTACCCATACCTTTGGGTAAGATGCCAAAATGCAAGAGTTTACAAAAACAACATTTTCGATGCTTTCTATAATATCTGTAAAATAAAATATGTCTTTAAATCATACATAAGAATGAAAACTTTAACAAAAAAAAATCATTGAATAACAAATAAAAGCACCAGGTGATTTTTAAAACATTAAAGTCAAAAACCACGGCATCTTCACCCAATCTACCCTAAAACTACCTAGAAAGTATAAATGTGCCATTAACACTTTCACTTATACTCGAAATATATGAAACTTCTCAAAATTATATTTTTGAAACATGTCAGTTAAATTCTTTATAAGGTTTTAATGCACTGTCAGAAAAATTCGTCTTTATACACTAAATTATTCGTCATTTTTAAACAAATAATTTCCGTATTCCTAGAAAACCTGCATTTTCCGTTAATTCTTTCCAGAAGTTTGAAAAAGAGCTAAACACCCCATTTATTCCTTGTACGCATGCGCATAGATTGTATTAATACCAAAGTTCGAATTTATTTTTAAAATTAAAAACCAAAAATTCAACAAATTAAAATTTCTAATTTATTTTAAAACAAACAAAGAAAAATTATGCTTTCGAATTTAATAAAGTGGTAATTTTCTCATTCATTTACACTTATTCGCAATTTTTTTAGAGTGTTAAAAAAAATATTCACATGTAAAATATATTCTAAACGAACAAATTTTAACCCTTTGGACTCCGACATCTCTTACACAAATTTCATTCGGTCGGCACAGCTTTTTAGAAAAAAAGTTTCCTTGAAGTACACAATTTCAAAAGTGCTCTGACTAAATAAGGCAAATTTTATTTACCTTTATTACTGGTGCCATAAACAAATTTTGCAAAGAAACATGATGTTGCCGCACTGGCGACAACAGAGTGCAAAGGGTTAAAAATATAAAGTAGTTCAATCAAGTTAAAAAAAAAATTATTTTATTCAAAAAAGCAAACATTTCTTCCCGAATTTAATTCGAAATATAATATTCATATTTTACATCTAACAGTCAAATTATATCTTATTAAAAATGTATCTAATGCGCAATAATTTTTATCCTCTATTATTCTATAAGTGTTAAAACAATAAACATTATTTCATAACCAAGAAATGTCCCTGCAATTGAGTTTAAATTTCCGAATAGTTCTGAACAAGAAATATAACAATCCTTATCAATCACCCATTTGAAGAAAACCGGTATCGTCATTTTAATCTATTGCCCGCTGTTATTGCGTTGACTCAACGGTAAAAATAATTTCTCATGATCAAATTAATTACATTGGTACCACTATATTAATACAAATGCTTTATTTTTTTGCAGAAACTTTGCGACTTTAATAAGGCAAGAAATACCTTTCTGAATTTATGGTGGCAAACGACTTTCACAAAAACAAATTTCAAAATTCCTACTTTATAGTTTTGGCTGTTAATGGGTTAAACTCGCCCTGTACCACTTGCTCACTTGCCAAGTGGTTAAGATGCTCAACTCGAAACGCGCGGTCCCAGGTGCAAAACCATTTGGACCCACGGAAGAAAGAGAGACGTAATAAAAAAAAAAAAAAAAAAAAAAAAAAAAAAAAAAAAAACTATTTTTGTAGATTACGGAAATTTTCTGTCCTAGAACGGAAAAAAAAAAAAAAAAAAAAAAGAACGGACATTTCTTGAATTCTCGGTATATCTCAACACGGGTAGCAGTGCTGCCAGTAATATTTCCATGAATTGAAGGAAGTATTTAGGAGAGTGTGCTTGACAGATTAAATCTGTAACATTACAAATTATTAATGCAGTTATATTAATTTTAATATATATTATTAAGGGAAGGGAAGATTGTGCGCGTGGGAAATATGCGAGCTTTAAGACCCTTTTCCTCGGAAACTACCCGACCGAATTGATTGTAATTTGGAATCTAATTGGATTATGCTCAAAACTTATGGCAGACAGTCTTTTTCTGCGACTAAAACTTTTTATTTTAAAGCTATGGAAATTTTTAAGAATTTTTCCATATTTCAGAATATTTTTCTGAAATTAATAAAGTTTTTAAAACTATCTGCCACATATGATCTTATATTTATACTCTACAACCAATTTTTTTTTCTTTCTTTTTATCAAAATCTATCGAGTACTTTAGGAGTTAATGGGAGTTTTAGCTGAAAAGTACAAATTTTCGTAGAGCTAAAAAACTTACACAACTCTAACTTGTGGGACGCTCTTGCACTATTTTATCAAACACATGATTAAATTTTTTATAAATACTTGGATAAAATTTAATTACGTATAATAAATTAGTATAAAATGTTAGAATAAAATTAATGTGACTGAGCGTGGCGTCCCAGATATGTCTTCCCTTAAAGCAAAACTGTTTAAATAATACTGTATCTCCCCTTTAAAAAGGATATGGAAATATTTAATTCAAAATTTCATAGAAAACGGTTTTAAAGCTTCAATATATTTTTTCATAATCTCAAATAAAATCGTGTGGTCGAAAGACTTAAACTGAAAGCATGATTATAAAAGTATGGCCTTAGGTGTATAAGGAGATACTTTTCAGAACTTCTATGAATGAACTTACACTCGTAAAATGTTATTTTAATGTTATAAAAAAATGCAATATCCCATTTTTGAGTTACAGCTTCAGGCTGATTTAGAAGATGGGTTTTGAAATGCAATGCCTTACTGTTCTGCTTGTAATATATCCAGTAAACGCAAATAGGTTGCATAAAACTTGCGTTTTGTAAGTAAGAATTTCTAAGACATTCTGTTTTTCCTGTGAATTCATTCTAAAGAATATATGGCTATATTATAATAAGCTTGCATGTTTACAAACCAAAACTTCTTTATTATATCGTCAAAATGATATATTAAATTAAAAAATTATTGCTATCTGAAAATGTGTAATTGTTTAAAGCCTATCTAGGAATATATCTAAATTATTAAAATATAAACAATATTTCTTGCGAAAAGAAAAGTAAAGCAAAAAAAATGTAATATAAGTAATTTTTACACAATAAAGTCTTGAACACTTCATGCAATGATCTTCACGAATATTGATTTTTACTAATATGACTACAGTTATTTACATTTTTTAAAAAACAAAATTCGGCTGAAGAATCTAATTTATGTGAGTGTTTTTTTGTGCTTAGTGCATCAGTTTTTCAAAATGTATATATTTGTTCACAATTTCAAATTAATAAAACTTAAAAATATTTAATTTATAAAATAATAAATTTAAAATATTAAGTTTATATAAATGTTCTTATAAAGTATAAATGTGTCTTTAGCACTTTCGATAACATTCGAAACATATCAAACTTCGCAAAGCTTTATTTTTGAAACACGTCTATTAAATTCCTCATATGGTTTTCATGCTTCACAGATTTAAGCTTTAACGTTACTAATGATTAAAAGAGTTATGTAGCTTTTATATATAGAGAGAGAGTTATAGCAAAACTTTTTAAATACTATTACATGTCACATTCAAAAATTCTATGTAAATATTTATTTCAAAATTTAATAGAAACTTGTTTAAGGGTTCAGTGTATTCTATCATAATCTTAAATAAAATCGTGTGCTCGGAAGATTTAAATTGAAAGCATGGTTACAAAAATATAGCATTAGGTCTATAAGGAGATACTGTGCAGCACTTCTATGAACGTACTTACACTTGTAAAATGCTATTTTAATGTTATAAAAAAATGCAATATCCCATCTTTAAGATACAGCTTCAGGATGTTTTAGAAGATGGGTTTTGAAGTGCAATGCCTTACTGTTATGCTTGTCATACATCCAGTAAACATAAATAGGTTGCATGAAACTTACATTTTGCAAGTAAGAATTTCTAAGACATTCTGCTTTTCCCATGTACTCATTCTAAAGCACATATATGTATATCATACGGGAGAAACATATATGTGCGTAAGTTGACGTCATTTTGCGAATGACAACACCAGAAGACCAAATTTAACTTTTGTTGCGATTTTTTTTTCTAAATATTGCGCATTTTTAATCATTACGCTGTCAGATAGAGAAAATAAAATTTAGTTTCAAATGAAATTTGTTTGAAAACTATATGGCAATTTGTTTAAGGTGTCTCAAGACTCTTAAAGCTTCAAAATTTTCGAAATGTTAATTTTTTTAGATGTTTAACTCCTATCTTCTCTGAACATTTTGATATAAAATGTAAACAATGTTTTATGCAAAAAGAATAGTCGATTTCCAATAAGTGAAATTTATATATATATATATATATATATATATAAATTTCAATTATTGGAAATCGATGACGATTTGTTATATATTATGGTTATATATATATAAAACCATTAATTAAACACTACCTACCACCATCAAAAACCGTAATATTATGAATTAAAGCTGTAAGTAAAAAAAAAAAAAATAATAATAAAAAAATAAAAAAAAACAGTGCCAAATAATTTATTATAAGAATTATTATGGAAGAAAAAAGAAGAAAGTGGACACCGACAAATAATGTAAAAGCTTATATATTGAATTACGTTTTCAAGGGCACAGAATTCAATGATATAAGCAATATGGTTGTTTTCTGTGAGAAGAATAAGCTAAAGCTGAAAATTATCCTTCTCTGTGCCCGAACAACCATTATAATCAAGTGAATAATTTAAAATGAAAACAGAATAGAAACAAATAATATGAAATGGAAAAATCAATAAAACCTGTTTAATTATTTATAGCATATAAAATAGAAATAATAAACAACATACCGATTAATATTTCAGTATTTTTCAATAAATCTACTCGCACATGGCTACCAGAATATCGTAAAGATTAAGGTGAATAAAACAGTTAAGAAATCACAGTAATAAATACCAAAGGATGCAGTTAATACATTTTGAAATACCATGATAAAAACAATTAATATAATATAAAATAAAATAAATAGAAAGTAATTACATTATTTAAAATAACTAAAATGCACAATTAAATTAATTAATTACTATTTAACAATATCGTCAAAATTTAGCTAAAACAAAACAAAAAAAAACACCTGGTGTAGGAAATTATAACTGAATAGGAGCTGCAAAAGACAAAATTTATAACTTAACGTCAATAGACAAATTTTCGTGCTTAGTAGTATTTTTATTATTCAAATGTCACAAGATAAACAATTGAAAGCCTTTGAATGTAAAAAAATTTATTAACAGCAAAACCAAACAAATCCTTATATATAGATAATTACAAACCTAATATAAACCACACTATATATTTTTTTAAAAACTATTGTCAATAAAATTTTAAAAAAGCATTCAAAATTCTATTATCTTGCTCATTAAAACTACACTAAGAATTTGAATAATTCTATGACATTGATAATATATAATAGCATATAGCTATATGCTATAAAATAAAAAAATTCAATAATAATTAATAAAAATATATATTAAAAATAATATAAAAATTGTTAATAATAACTATTATATATAAGATAATTATAAAATGAACAGTAAATAAACAACGTATGTAAGTATATAGAAGATTATCAGATACTTAAATTCCTATAACCTAAAAATCTCAAACATAGTGTGTGGATTATTTTCATACAACCATAAAAATACTAAAAGTATGAATGTGGGACATTCAAACACATTAAACCGATAATAAATTTTATAACACAAAGTGAAAATAGATCAATATTAAAAAGAATAGAGGAATAATAATAAAAATAATTACCCAATTTTAATACATACAGTATAACTTTATTTATATTAAATATATTTATATGTATATTAATCACTATAAAAATGGCATACTATTAGTAATTAATATGATATTGTCCTTAGTAAATTAAAATTTGATAACAAATGATTGTAAATAAGATAAAACTTTAATTAAGCTAAATATGTTAATGAAAGTTAACAATTACATATAAAATATCAAATCAACATCCTTATAAAATACTTATCAAAAATATAGTAATAATACAAAAGCCCCATTTTTTTAATTAACCAATGCGTATTATCCAGACAACATCACCCTCCTCCGTACTCTAACATCTACCCACCCATCCAACATATAATAATTTTTTTATATTGTTTTACAATTTTTTTTTAGATATATTTTTTTTATTTTATATATTTTTTTTGTAATTTTGTTTACGCATGTGTTAATTTGTTTTAAAATATCATGTAAGTAAAGTACTAATTGTATATTAATGAATATATGAATTTTTTTTGAAAACCATGATGTAATGCTTCATAAATTAGATTTTTAATATTATTGTTAATTAGAGGAGAAGAACATAAACATTTTATTCTATATAAATGATTAAGTATTATATTTCGAAATACAGAATGATGTAGAAAAGATTTAAAATTTGTTAATGTATTAACTTTGAATTTAAATTCTTTACGTTTGTCATATAAATCTGTGATTGATTTGTTGTCTTTTATTGTAATTTTAAGATCTAAGAAGTTAATTGTATTGTTAGATAAAAGGTTTTCCGTTAATTCCAAATTAGTAGGATAATCTATTGGAAAATGAGTAATTACAGATTGATCAGTTTCAATTAAAATTATGTCATCAATCTAACGATATAAATGTAGATTATTATTAGTAAAAGTACGTTCATAATGATATAAGTATAAGTCGGATAGTAAACTGGATGTACAACCGCCTTGTGGTATACCGACATGCTGTAAATATAAAGTGTTATCTTGCAATATATAATTATTATATGTAATGAAGTTTGTTAAAGATTTAAAATATGCAAAATTTATATTAGATGGTAATTCCAGTTTTTTATAATACTTTTTAAATAATGCATTGATAATTTTATGTAAATCTAATAGGTCTATTTTATTAAAAAGATCTTTGAAGTCGTATGTCGTTATATTATATACACAATGAAGATTTTTTAAAACATTGACAAGTTGATAGCTATTTTTTATACAATGTGTATTATCATTGTTTATAGTACGTACATATAATTGATTAAGAATTTTGTAAGAGAAGTTTATTGGCTTTATTATTATATGTATTGCAACCAATAGTTACAGTCCTAAATTTAATTGGAATTTTATGAAATTTGGGAATAAGAACTAAATATGGATAATTAAAGTTAGTAGATAAAATATTTAATAGTTTATAATAACTTCGAATTTTATGATTATTTACAATTACATTTTCATTAGTTTTTTTAAATGACTTATTAGAAGATATACAATTTGTAAGAAGTTGGTGATAATAAGATTTACATATAATGGCATAATTATTAGGAGATTTGTCTACATATGTAATAACGTAGTTTTTTTGTAATTTAGTAATTTGTTGGAAAAAATGCTTTGCATTAATAGAAACCAAATCAGCAATATTATTTTTTAAAGCCATAGTTAATTTTTCAATTACTAATATTTTCCATTGATTAAAATATTCAATAGGCTTATTATAAGAGATTGAAACTTTATAAATAAAAATATCAATATCATATGTAAACAGTTTGATAATAGATTTAACATTAAATTTAGATGGAAGTCTATATTTAGTATTATAACCCATTAGTTGTTTCAATTTAAAATCATTAACAATATCAGGATTTCCAGTGATTATATATCCATGATCATTGTTTATGTATTTTTTAGAGTGGGGTCATTGCATTTACACGGAAAATTGCTAGCAGCAGATGTTTTTTTTTGAAAATGTATTGTAGTTAAAAAACTTTCTACCAATTGTATTCGGATATTTAAAGGTTTTTGATATATGAAGATTATTAATGGAAAAAAACAATTTTTATCATTAATTATAGAATTGCTATTAATTTTATTAAATATGTGATTTGAAAAAGTAATTAACATTTGAGTATTCATGTTTTGAATTTTATGTTTTTTCTGTAAATTAATATTTAAAAGATTAACCCTAGTCATAATGTGGTCAAAATAAATATCAGAGAAATGTTTAGAGAAAGATTTACTTAGAAATACATTTAAATGTCGTACAATCTGTTTCTTTTTAATAGCAAAGATGTTTTTTCGAATTAACAACCTGTTATAATTCTCTAAATATTGTCTTTGAAGATCATTTATTTGTTTAGTGATAGATTTTTTCGAAAGTACAACTGATGATGAACCCTTTCCACGTTTGTTACATGTTGTTTTACAAATTAAATTATGATAAATTGGAGAATAATCAATATTGTTATTTATAGATGTGAAGACTTTGACAGGTCTGTTAAATACTTCACTGTTAAGTCCATAAGGATAAATTGTGTTGTAATATTTCATAAATGATGATTCCATATAAAGACGTTCTGATTTATTTTTTAGAATTTGAAGGATTTCAAATGTCGTATTTTTAAATTGATGTTTATGAAAATGTTGAATTTCAACTGTAGATTGTATATTTTTTGCTTTGTTATTATTAGAGTCTGAACGATGATGATTGATACGTTTATGAATTGGACCTAATGTTTCACCAATATATTTCATGTTACATAAGTTGCACTTTATACAATATGTAACATTAAATGCTTTACAAAAACTTGAATAATTAGGATCTGAGACAATTTGTGTCTGAGAAGCGTATGGACATGTCTTGCACCGAGCATCATAACATTTACGAAAAAATAAAGGACGAGGGGGAGAGTATAAATGGTCGCTGGATGACGATCTAGGAACAACCCAATTTTTGTTCCTGTACCGGGCACTACACTGCACAGATGCTAAGTGTATCTTGCCAGGATCGAGATGTTTACTAAGAACTGCCATATAAAAATTATGTTTGGAAAATGCAATAATTTAAAAAAAAAATAAGAAAATTTAATAATATAAAAATTAATAATTTAATTAAATTAGTCTTGATTAAATAATAAAACGAGAGTATAAAAAAATATATACAATATTTACAATAATAGAAGCAGAACTCAAAAACGAACTTCAAAATTTCCATAACCAAATAATGATAACCCTAATTTCGCAGACACAAAAAGCAAGAAACCACTGGACTTTTTGATAACAAATAAGTCAAAAATATCCGCATCTAACATCCAAAACCTAGATCAACTATAACCTTGCAAAGACATCCATAACGCTTTCCCAATTAACTTCTCAGATCAAAATAATATAAATTTAAACTGCTAAAGCATATTAACATTAAATCTATGAATAAAAATAATTATTGTTACCATATTGATTTATATATATAAAATGATTATCTCTACAGAATAAATTATGTAAAGCAATAGCAAAAATAAATAGAGAATATATAGGACAATATCATACACTGACAACAAGAAAATACATATAAAATTATAACTAGAAAATTAAATAAATCTTTGCAATGATAGGAATGAAAAAAATTAATGGAATCCTAAAATAGGTATCAGATAACTACATGGTAGAAATCATATAGATAATACACATAGATTGTGCGCTATACCAGCAATGATCTAAGCGTTTGCACTATAAAGTCTTAAACAATTCAAGCAATGATTATTACGAATATTGATTATTGATTTTTACTAATGTTTCCAAGCAATGATTTTTACTAATATGACTACAGTTAATTAAATTTTTTTAATAATAAATTTAATGTTTCACAGATTTAAGCTTTAATGTTACTAATGCTTAAAAGAGTTGTGTAGCTTTTATAGAGAGAGATTTATAGCAAAACTTTTTAAATACTATTACAGTCACATTCAAAAATTCTATGTAAATATTTATTTCAAAATTTAATAGAAACTTGTTTAAGGGTTCAGTGTATTCTATCATAATCTATTATATATATATAATCCAAACGGAAATTTCGTTCCGAACGCCGAGATTTCGAGTTCTACCGCATGGATTTTTACGGAACTTATACCGTTAGATAGGTATCGTTCCAGGGAAGGTTTTAAGCTATAACACATCATTCTACCTAGATTAGTTATAGAATTATTACGGAAAATTCTATTATTTTGGACTTTGTTACTTCATATTTCCTTAAATATCTGGGCTCCTATTGGTCGTAGAGCTTAGATCTCGCGCCAAAAGTAGCTCCAAAGCACCCAAGCAAACTTTTCCCCGCGATTATTTTGCCGTCTTCCGATTTCCTCTAACTCTATTAGGGGCCCGCGTAGAGCCCCTTTAAAATATTTTTCGTAGTAATTTCAGCAATTATATTAAATTATTGGCTAAGACCGCCACCCTCTCGATTCATGTATCTACGGAAAGGTTGCATGAAGGAGTTTCGTTCAGATACTCTTTCGTTAAGAATAGAGTGCGCTCCCTGGTGGTGGAATGTGGAACTAACATAACGCGATATTGTTAAAATTAGGAAATCTAACAATGTGACCTGTTTTAAACTTTGAGATACATAACACATAATCTATTATCTATTCTATTATATATATATAAAATCTATTATCTATTCTATTATGTATTGTATATATAAAATCCAAACGGAAATTTCGTTCCAAACGCCTAGATTTCGAGTTCTACTGCATGGATTTTTACGGAACCTATACCGTTAGATAGGTATTGTTTCAGGGAAGGTTTTAATCTATAACACATTATTCTACTTATATTAGTTTTAGAATTATGACGGAAAATTCTGTTATTTTGGGCGATAAGGTTACCATTTTATTTCTTGGCGAAATTCATCGTTGATTAAAAAAAAAAAATTGAAACGGCTATTAAACCTCGAAAAATAAAAGAAAAACTGTTACTAATTTTATTTAAATGAAAAAAAAAAGAAAAAAAGAAGAAGAAAAAAAGAAGAAGAAAATCCGTTTTAATGAGTGATAATATTAAAAAACGGAAACATTTAATCAAAACCTGAAAGAAATATTTGTAATGCTTAAAAATTAATTTAATAAGAAAAATTACACTTGATACGCAATATTTGGCTCTTTATCGCTTGCGTTAGATATGGAAACGAATCTGACAATTGATTAGATGAAATTTTAACGACATTTTCTTTCTGTTCTGTTCTTTTTTTTTTTTTTTTTATTTAATTGTCCCATCACGTGACTTATAGAAGAAACAAGCAGTAATTGTGAGTCACATGTGTAATTACTATTTGTTTCTTTACAATTTTTTATTTTTCTTTTGTCGCCAAACAATGTGATTTTAAGCCAAAAATGCATAAGCGTGACATTAGCTTGAGGATGTTCCCACAAATGGTGTTTTTTTTAGGTGAAAGAGATCATTTTTTGAGTACATTTTCATATTCAATTGTAACTTATATAGATATCAGTTAATATTTAAAAAATGGAATCGAATACTTATTTCAGTGTGAATTTCTGCCACACATACATATTGCAAAATAATTTCATACTTTTTAAAATGTTTTTCGCCGTAATTCCGAAAGCATGTGATATTTATAAACTCGAACTCAGATCAACGAATATTACCCATTTTATTTAAGGAAATATAATCTATTTTCTCAAGTCATATCGCCAATTTCATTTATAGGAAAATTCACAGATTCGAAATCTAGGAGATAAAGATAATTTTTAAGGAAATTTATGTTTTAATACGTTATTACTATGGAAAAATTCAACATTTTGAAAAAAAAAATTACAAGTCTTTTGTAATTCGTCATTTCTTCTTCGTCTTTCTTCGTACTTTCTCCTCTGTTATGTAATATTTCAAATGATATTGGACTAATTTTCGATCATCGATTCACCGCAAAATCGCATATCTAATATAGTATATAAAATAAAGTCTGGATTAGGGGACTAATTAACGCACAGCGCAAACTACTGAACCTAAAATCTTGAAAATCGTGGTAAAAATACTTCTTATGACATAAACTTCTGCTAAGAAAGGATTTTCTAAAGTGTCACCCCTAATGGTTTTTGCACGGGGAGGGGAAAAAAATCGAATATCAAAATTATGCGTCAAATGATAGCATATTTTAATGTAGTTTTGTATGCTGAATCGAATGCTACCAAATAAATTTTTATAAGTCCAACAGTTCATGACACATCTCATATTTTTCTAATTTGGCGGTGTCTTTGGCATCTAAACCTCAAAATATCTATCATTACATCCGTTACTCTAGCAACGGAAAAAATTCAAATCAACCCTTTTGGCTGAAAAATAAAAACGGCTCTATGAGTTTGAAATAAAAATGCAAGCATCTTAATTTAAAAAAAAAAAAATAGTGATTTTATGTAAAATAAAAAGGAAAAAATTACTGAGAATTTAGCGTTATAAAACAAAAATGGAAAAGGTACTACTTAGATATTCCGTCGACCAAAAATCTAAATTCAAACTATAAGATTAAATGCCAATAATGGTTGATCGTAAATATCAAATTCACTTGAATTTAAACAAACTACACGTGTTTACGTCATCAAGTGATTTTAATTTCGACGTTTTATTTGTATTTTTATTAATGTTATACTAATTTATTTGTTATTTCGTTATTTAAAATAAAGATTATGTCAATTTATATAATTTGGCGAATGGTTTGGCGATTTATATAATTTGGCGAAATTGGTCGACGGGATAACAAGTAGTATCAATGAAAATATTTAAGTATGAAAGCAATGTTTGTAACGACTTAAAAATTATTTTCATATATATAAACTCGGTTTATGGCGTCAGATGCCGTCATCCGAAGAATCTACAAGAGTCTTTTTCCATTTTTTCCGGTCATAGGTTTCTCAATGAAAGAAATTGGAATTGGAATAATATTGTGCGATTTATAAATTGCTCCTCGATAAGAAGAAAAAATGGGTACATTTATAACAACCGTGCGCACATCTCGCTGATAGCATTTTTAAAATTCCCAGTAGCAGTAGTTACATTTTGCGTATGTAAATTAAAAATTTTTGCTTTTAATTATGGCATTATTTCCTGTTATTGTTTATCTTTTCAGTTTTTTAAATGAAATTAGTATAAGGCATGCATTTTAAATTAAATGAGTGAAAGGTTTGTGTTTTAAATGAAAATAATAAAATAAGAATATGCTATGAAAACAATCTTTATTGATTTATTACCTGCTCCCGGCTGACATAAAAGTATCACAAAAGCCACATATTCACTTTTCTTTGAGTAGTTGCTCATGAGAATTCAAGTTAACCTTCCGTAATCGGATACTTCACATATTGGTGTATTAGCTTTAATGTTGAAAGCATCGTTTTTGTTTGAAGCGAAAACTTTACTATGAATTATATTACACAAAATCGCATCATCATCATCTACTATATATTTACAACGGAAATTTGTATTTCATTCCGATTGTTTATAATACTTTCGTAGGCTATACCACAATTAGTTAGGTAATAATTTTGGAAAGGTTTTAGTGTATACATATTGTTCAAGGGTACTTAGTTATAGAGCAACAGTAAAAGTTCAAAAATTAAGTGAACCTGATTATGAAAGTTTAGCCTTTTTAAAAAAATCTACAGAACATATTTTGTTACAAGTGGCCCTGTTGCATGACTTTTAGGAATGGTGTTAGTATATACGATTTCATTATATGTTGATTAGTTACAGGGGTATTAATTCCTGTTGTCATAACGGTCTCATTACCCGACCATAAATGCGCTGTTTATAATCAACTAAAACAATTACTTCTTAATTGCTAAATTTTGTCCAACGCTTAAGATAACATTATATCGCAATGGCGTTCGCATCGTTTTCAGTAATGTGCAAGGTCAAGCTGAAGATCCATATTGTTCAAAATGCAAGTTCAAATTCACCATTTAGTTTAATCCAAGGTTCATTTGGAAATATTGACCAGCGCAGCGGGCATAGCCTGCTAGTCTTAAATAAAATCGTGTGCTCGGAAGATTTAAATTGAAAGCATGGTTATAAAAATATAGCCTTAGGTGTATAAGGAGATACTGTGCAGCACTTCTATGAACGTACTTACACTTGTAAAATGTTATTTTAATGTTATAAAAAATGCAATATTCCATCTTTAATTACAGTTTCAGGTTGTTTTAGAAGATGGGTTTTGAAGTGCAATGCCTTACTGCTATGCTTGTCATACACCCAGTAAACGCAAATAGGTTGCATGAAATTTACGTTTTGCAAGTAAGAATTTCTAAGGCATTCTGCTTTTCCGATGTATTCATTCTAAAGCACATATATGTATATCATAAGGGAGAAACATATCTGTGCGTAACGTTGACGTCATTTTGGAATGGCAACAAAAGTCGAATGGCACGTCGAATGGCAACAGCAGACGATCGAATTTAACTTTTATTGCGATTTTTTTTCTAAATATTGCACTTTTTTAAGCATTACACTGTCAGGCAGAGGGAAAAAAAATCTAGTTTCAGATGCAATTTGTTTGAAAACTATATGGCAATTTGTTTAAGGGGACTCTTAAAGCTTTAAAATTTTCGAAATGTTAATTTTTTTAGATGTTTAACTCCTATCTTTTCTGAACATTTTGATATAATATGTAAGCAATGTTTTATGCAGAGAAAAGAAAAGTAAAAAAAAAAAAAAAAAAAAAAAAAAAAAAAAAAAAAAACGTATAATTAATTTTTGCACAATAAAGTCTTAAACATTTCAAGCAATGATTTTTACGAATAATGATTTTTACTAATTTTTCCAAACAATGATTTTTACTAATATGACTACAGTAATTTACATTTTTTTAATAAATTTAATGTTTCACAGATTTAAGCTTTAATGTTACGAATGATTAAAAGAGTTATGTAGATTTTATATAGAGAGAGTTATAACAAAACTGTTTAAAAAATATTACACGTCACATTCAAAATTATATGTAAATGTTTAATTCAAAATTTAATAGAAAACTTGTTTAAGGCTTCAGTGTTATTCTACCCTTATCACAAATAAAATCGTGTGGTCGGAAGATTTAAATTGAAAGCATGGTTATAAAAATGTAGCCTTAGGTGAATAAGGAGATACTTTGCAGCAGATCTATGAATGTACTTACACTCGTAAAATGGTATTTTAATGTTATAAAAAAATGCAATATCCCATCTTTAAGTTACAGCTTCAGGCTGTTTTAGAAGACGGGTTTTGAAGTGCAATGCTTTCCTGTTATGCTTGTCATACATTCAGTAAACGCAAATAGGTTGCTTGAAACTTGCTTTTCCGGTGTATTCATTCTAAAGTACATATGTCTATATTATAATAAGATTGTACGTTTAAAAACCAAAACATCTTTATTTTATCGTCAAAGTGATATAATAAATTTAAAACTTATTGCGATCTTTAAATGTGCAATTATTTAAAAGCCTACCCAGAAGTTTAACTAAATTATTAAAATGTAAACAACGTTTTGTGCGCAAAGAAAAGGAATGGAAAAGAAAAAATGTAACATAAGTAATTTTTACACAATAAAGTCTTAAGCATTTCAAGCAATGATTTTTATGAATATTGATTTTTACTAATATTTTCAAACAATGATTTTTACTAATATGACAACAGTTATTTACATTTTTTAATGGTAAATTCAATGCTTCACGGATTTAAGCTTTAATGTTACAAATGATAAAACAGTTATGTAGCTTTTAAATATATACAGTTAAAGAAAAACTGTTTAAATAATATTATAAGTAACGTTTTATTATACTACGTAAATACTTAATTCAAAATTTCATAGACAATTGTTTTAAAGCCTCAATATATTCTATCACAATCTCAAATAAAATCATGTGGTCAGAAGATTTAAATTGAAAGCATGGTTATAAAAATATATCCTTGGGTGTATAAGAATATACTTTGCAGAATTTCTATGATTGTACTTACACTCGTAAAATGTTATTTTAATGTTCTAAAAAAATGCAATATTCCATCTTTAAGTTACAGCTTCAGGTTGTTTTAGAAGATGGCTTTTGAAGTGCAATGCCGTATTGCTATGCTTGTCATACATCCAGTAAACGCAAATAGGTTGCATGAAACTTACGTTTTGAAGTAAGAATTTCTAAGATATTCTGCTTTTCCGAAGTATTCATTCTAAAGCACATATATCTATATTATAAGGAACAAACATATCTGTGCGGAACGTTGACGTCATTTTCGAATGGCAACAGTAGATGATCAAATTTAACTTTTTTTTTATTTTATTGCGATTTTTTTAAATTTCTAAATATCGCACATTTTTAATCTTTACACCGTCAGGCAGAGAAAAAAAAATCTACTTTCAAATCCAATTTATTTGAAAACTATATCGCAATTTACTCAATTTTTATTGTTTTTAAATTCAAACTTAATTAATATTTACTTAAAGTGGTAAAATACTTTTAACAAGGCAAAAATTACCTTTATTTATTCATATTAGACATATGTTTCATTGCTCTGACAACAACATTCTCAATAATAAATATGATGCAAATATTTTCGCAAGCATTATTTTAATTTAAGGGTGTCCGGGACACAAAAATCTTCAAATTTTGCAAAAACATTTTATTTCATCCAAAAACTCTGTTTTTCCCTGCTTAAAATGACATTTAAATCATGTTTCTACCTGAATTAGAGCAAAAAATATTAATTTTTTTGTTTTGTTTGTTTTCAAAATCTAGCTTTCGAGCAGTGGCTGCCAGTCTTTGTGATAGATTTTCCCACCATTAATCGTATTTAAATTCTTATAACTCGAGAACCGTTAAAGATAAAATGTTCAAACTTGGAACATATCTTTTTCAATTGTTTTACTTTAATTTTGGTTCAGCATATTTGAAAAAAAAATACTTACTTTAAAGAATATGATTTTTTTTTTTTTTTTTTTCTTTTAAAGCTTCACCACTTTTTTTTTTTTTTTTCGTTAAATATGTTTAATTTTTTTATAAATTAATATTTTTTAAAATGCTAAATCAAAATTAAAACTTACATATTTTTGTTTATTTAAATGAAAAAAACATAAATTCTATGAATAATATTCCGAGTTATAACGATTTTAAATTACCCCACTTTTTTTAATAAATTTTAAATTTAAATTAAAAAAAATATGAGAAGTTTTATCATGTGACTTTGTTTACAAATGATAAGTTTTGGCATCACAAAAAGTTCAGAATTTTAACTCAATAAATAAAAATTATTTTAAAATGTGTCCCGGATCTTCTTAGAACGGGTAAAGAAAAATCACGTGAATTCGAGCATAATGAAATTAACTGCAATATTAACAAGTTGGAAATTGCTCGTCAAACGTGGCAAATGAGGTGCGTTCGTACTATAACTAGTTTTATAATTATTTTTTTTGCACCCCATATTGTACTGAATGTATATTTTTTTTCGCTTCATAAGTGCATAGTCTGTAACATCATTAAAATGCACTTACAATAATATTTTCCCCATTCCCCGTAATGTAACGGAAAACTTTTGACTGTCCCTGTAATTAAACTATACATTCGATTTTCATAAAATTTGAAATGGCTCGACAAAAGTTTGCAGCAATTATATATTTAAAATTTCAGACCATTCGGAAGGCTGTAAAATCATTAAAATGCATTTGCAATAATTTTTTCCCATTGGCCATAATGTAACGGAAAACTTTTGGGTGTCCCTGTAATTAAACTATACATCCGATTTTCAAAAAATTGGAAATGGCTCAACAAAATTTTGCAGCAATTATATATTAAAAATTTCAGACCATTCGGAAGGCTGTAAAATCATTAAAATGCATTTGCTATAATTTTTTCCCTTTGGCCGTAATGTAACGGAAAACTTTTGGGTGTCCCTGTAATTAAACTATACATCCAATTTTCATAAAATTTCGACAAAATTTTGCAGCAATTGTATATTAAAAATTTCAGACCATTCGGAAGTCTGTAACATCATTAAAATTCACTTGCAATAATTTTTTCCCTTTGGCCGTAATGTAACGGAAAACTTTTGGGTGTCCCTGTAATTAAACTATACATCCGATTTTCATAAAATTGGAAATGGCTCGACAAAATTTTGCAGCAATTATATATCAAAAATTTCAGACCATTCGGTCGGGTAGTTTTTGCTCTGTTATATGCGGACGGACAGACAGACGGACGGACAGACGGACGGACAGACGGACAGACAGACGGACTGAACGACGACTATAGGTGCTACGTATTTATATAATTACGAACGCACCTAAAAATGGATACTTGTGAACGTGAATTATTTAATACTATTGCTTCATTTTTCTGTAGAGCACCTCTTTCCAAATTTTAGGAAGCTCCATTGGATATATTCTCACTGTGTAAGCGTAATGACTGAGTTCACGTGATTTTTGTTTACCTGTTTAAAATTATAATAATTTTTGCGAAAATATTTGTGTCACATTTATTAGTGAGAATGTTGACGTCGGAGTAATGAAACATATGTACAATATGAATAAATAAAGGTTATTTTTGCCTTGATAAAAGTATTTTGTCACTAGTAAATATTAATTTAGGTTCATGTATTCAAGTGATTTTCATATAGTTTTATTTAAATTAATTTTCAAGCATCATTATTTAAAGTCTAATTTCGTCTCTCGGAGACAGACGAAATTAGACAAAAGATAAATGTGTTAGGAAAGATAAATGTGTTTGCACTTAAATTAATATAAAGGAAATAGATCAGCATTTATTTCCGTCTTATATTCCACAATGAAATTGAAACTTTTAATCATTTAAACTTCAATCCATAAAAATAAATAAATATATATATAGAAATTAAACACAAATTTAAGATGTGTAAACGAATACCGTCTTTACCCTTTCGGATGCGTTTTTTTTTTTTTTTTTTTTTTGAGAAGATTTTTTTTTTTTTTTTTTTTTTTTTTTTTTTTTTTTTTTTTTTTTTTACATTAATAATGTTAACAGTAGCTAACAGCCTATTGCCCCTCGAGGGCTTAAACCACTGAAATTATCAGAATAAAAATGACTAAGCATCTTCGGCGATATCTCTGGCTATTTATTCCTGGCACGAGGCCAATAAGGAAGCATTGGTTTTAAATAATTTAAAATTTTTATTTGAATACATTATTGCTATTCTTAATATAAAAATGATTGTTGTTATTGTTAGTGAAATATCTAAAAAAAACATATATTAAATGTAAAAAATCCACCAGAGTTTTCAATTCAAAAACATATATATGCTTTTCACCTGTATTTTGTAACCCGGAAAAACCGGGGTGGAACTCTTTGTTTTATTAACATCACAAATATCTAAAGATAAAGAAATAAAATTTTAAGTAATTGCTCAATAAGTTCATAAAAACTACACATTCATTTAAAAATATTAAAAAAAATAATAATTAAAAAGAAAATTACACATCTATATTGATAAACAAACTACAGAATTGAAGCAACACACTTTTATTATTTCACAAATTTTGACTATAACATTTTCTGGTGAATAGAACATGAAAACTAAAAATAATAAAAATAAATTTATAGTGTAAAATTTCTTCAGGCGATAAAAAATCCCAACTTCCAAATAGGTTTACGGAAGTTCAACGAATATGTCATCATCTGCAATCTAACGAATGCAGTAATTTTGCATACTATTCAGTTCATATTCATATGGCAATAGGCTAAGGAACAGTTTTTGGAAACCATAGGGAAATATTATATTACAAATGTTTTAACAGATATTACAACTTTATAATATTTTTGAGTTTTCATTGCACATGATTCGTTCAGAAAAGTGCCTTACATTTTAAATTTAAACAATGAAATATACGTTTCAAATAAAAGAATCGCCAATGATGCAAAGAGAATTAAGCAAACTTTTATTAATATTATTGTTACCAGAGGCCAAAATGTTAATGATGTTATGATATTGCACACATACTGCCATTAGTACATGTAGAAAATAAAAAAAAGAATTCTTAAGTCGATATAATACTCACTGAAAAGACATGTACTATTAATTGTACACCACCCCGAACGGGGTAACCCTTTGAGGGGTAAGTAATTCTTTTCTGTAATGTCGAATTCACACCAGCATCTGCAAAAGGATTTATTGAGAAATAAGGAAAATCAATTTTACGACTTTTTTCCACTAAAGTTAGAAAAGTAAGATTTAATAAAATTTTCCTGGTGCAAAACTTCATTAATCGTTGGTGGGATAGAATATATCCCACCGCCCCTCGAGGGCTTAAACCACTGAAATTATCAGAATAAAAATGACTAAGCATCTTCGGCGATATCTCTGGCTATTTATTCCTGGCACGAGGCCAATAAGGAAGCATTGGTTTTAAATAATTTAAAATTTTTATTTGAATACATTATTGCTATTCTTAATATAAAAATGATTGTTGTTATTGTTAGTGAAATATCTAAAAAAATATATATATTAAATGTAAAAAATCCACCAGAGTATTCAATTCAAAAACATATATATGCTTTTCACCTGTATTTTGTAACCCGGGAAAACCGGCGTGGATCTCTTTGTTTTATTAACATCACAAATATCTAAAGATAAAGAAATAACATATTAAGTAATTGCTCAATAAGTTCAATATATTGATAAACAAACTACAGAATTCAAGCAACACACTTTTATTATTTCACAAATTTTGACTATATAACATTTTCTGGTGAAAAGAACATGAAAACTAAAAATGATAAAAATAAATTTATAGTGTAAAATTTCTTCAGGCGATAGAAAATCCCAATTCCATTTCGAAAAGATAACTTGTAAGAAAATTTAATCGAACATTGGGGGATTCTTTATCAATGAATCCTTTAGATTCAGTGCTAGTGATTTTTTAGAAGCTGATTAAAAAATTATTTTTATATAAAAATACAATATAATTGTTACAACATGGATATCATTAAAAATGTAAGTAAAAGCAATGAAAATTTATATTTATTTACTTATTTATGAAAGGGGTTATGTTTTATAAACAGGAAATTGATAATAAATAACTATGTTGCAAATAACCACAGGAAATTGCTAATGAAAATGCATAAAAAAGTTTTGAAGGTATTATATTTATCCTGAATCTTATTGTCGTTTTGTTCGCTGCTTTTGTTAATATTTTGAAACAATGAGAAAAGCATGCTGTTTTAATTGAGTTTAAAAACTTTTAAAATCTCTCAACAAAGTATATAAGTATTCAAAGCATTATTACATTTGAAAAGTTAGCTCCCACGTGTATTTTATCTGAAAAACGTGCAGTGAAAAAGAAAAGTACATTCGAATGGGATTTATATCTTCTTGAATCATATCTTAAAAAAACAAACTTAGGAGGCTGCATTCATACAGAAACTGTATTAAACTTTAAAATTTGTAATAGAAACACCTAATTTTGGTCATATTTGACTTTATGATGCATTTTACATTGAAATGCCATAAGGGAAGTCACTCGTTCAAGACGTTTAGGAAGTATGCCGATGTAAAGTTAAAAGAAATGAAATTTTGGATTCACGTAATTGATCCTCCTAGAAATCGTTTTCTGTTCAAATATTTATACTTGACAATACATATTTTTTTCGATTATATATTTCATAATCTAAGTTTTTTGAAATTAACATTCAAGACAAATAAGTATAAAAGTCTATAAATGTTTTAATAGAAGTTAATTTCTAGAAGATTCCAATATGCAAACACGAAATTTCATTTCATTCTGCTATGTATTTTTTGAGTTATGCTTAACAGACTATCCGTATTGTAGATTCTTCTGCGAAAAAAAAAAAAAAAAAAGAAAAAGCTGAACTTAACATTAAGCGTTCAAAAATTTACACCTGCATAACTACTAAACTACTTCACACTTACCTCTTTGATATTCGACGGTAAAATTCATTACGAAAATCTACGTCTTGGATTACCTAGACGAGTATCCTGCGTCAGGCAGTCACATATGATGTCCAAATTATGTTATCGGATTGGCACTTTCAATGTTTGGTACAATTTATCTAGGAATACGGCCACCTAAGTTAATTTTTTTAACATATATGTGGGATAATAAATATCCTCAACCATGAAACTTAACAAAATCAAATGGTTTAATTAATTGATATTGTATGAAAAGAAAAAGCATAACACGAGGAACGTGGGAAAATTGCAAGATATGAGGCGATCTTCGCGTGTAAGGAAGATTTAATTAAAAAGAACCAAGAGATGTCGACGGATCCATTGATGCTATCTCAACATGAAGGTTGAAGATCCGTTAAATGTCAAATAAAAGATTTGAGCAAGAATTCTATGTGAATTCCAGTATTTATGTTTACGAATGCATTATATTATTCATGTGCTTGAATTGCCGTGATCTACTATGCATATTATTGATAACTTTTTTTTTTTTTTTTTTTTTTTTTTTTTTACGGTGATAAGTTGCAACTAAATTCTTTTGTGTTGGTTACAGTTTCAAAATTTCTGCAAAAATATTTCTTTTAATCTAATTTCAAGAAATAAAATTAGCAACAATTCATTCAAGAAAGACTTTTTTATGTAGATTATGCAGAAATCATCACATAATTTTATACAGAAGTAATCGGTGAAATATTTAAAATTTGGTGTGCCAAAAGTCTTTGAAATTATCCATAAGACAGATTACTTTTATTACTATCAGAGTTTAATCTTCTAACAAAATTTTATAAAAGTAAATTTTTATAGTCAAACATGATTAGAATTTTGTAATAAATACTAAGCACAATACAAATAATCTAACTTTCTATGAAGATTATGACACATGTACTACTTCGCATATAGAAAAATTTTTCGGTGCTGTTTCATCTGTACTCCGTATATATATTGCGCATCTCATTAGAGTTCCTCTTAACTTGTATTTTTTGTAAGTTTGTCATGGTATTTCATTAAGTAAAAGAAAAACTTTTTTAATCACAAAAGTAATGCTAGATTTAGAAGCATTTTTAGCTTTTTATAAGTTTGTCATGGTATTTAATTCAGTAAAAGAGAAAAAAACTTTTTTAAGCATAAACATAATCTTAGAATCAGAAGCATTTTTAGCTTTTTATAAAATTACATTCAAACACACAACAAAGAGAGTGTTTAATTCCAAAACAGGTCACAGATAACGTATTTAAAAGAATGCTGCAAAGAGATAAAATACTTGCGGTCTTCTCATTAAAATTATAAATTATACATTTAGACATTACGTTAGAAACAGCACACCATAATAATGCACATATATTTCTTTTAAATATAAGTTATTTCGGCAATATGTATCATATTTCTCGGTTAATCCATTAATAGTGAAACTGCAAAATAAGAAGTACACGGCATAAACAATTTTCATTTGAGAAGAAATAGTAAATTTAAGCATGTAACGTTTTAAATTTCAATGTTAAAAAATCTTCTCTTTATTTAATATTTTTAATTTTGTTTTTAGAAATTTAATATTAACATAAAAAATCAAATATTACAAACATTTTAAGTATATTCTGGATTTTACTTTATATTGTTATGCTGCGTAGCGTAGATTTTTATTCAGCTGATAAAAGACTATGATGCTAAAAAATGCGCTTTTAATATAAATAAAATTCTGTTCCATATACACATTGTAGAAATAATTTTATTTGAGGCCAATAAGTGAAAGTTTTATTCTATGATATAGATTTTTTTCATTTGTATAACACAAATTTAATATCTGAGAATCATGAAGTTTTTTGCATGAAATATACCTATATACGAAATAAACGTGATGTGTTATAAAATGCCTTACTTTTATAATAATAACTTTTTATGACAAACTTATTTGAATACATATAAAAATAAAAATAACATCTGTTACTGATTATTTCGCTTTAAAATGAAATACTTTTTTTCCATGCAAAACAAAAAATCTTGATAAGCACGTTACTTTTTAAAGTACCCAAACTAAAAAAAAAACTTGGAATTAAAAAAAAAATTAAAGTCCAATGGCGGATTTTATATAAATGGGATATTTTAAAGAACATAAATAAACCTTTAAAAAAAAAAAAAGCCATGCGAGATATTTATAATGATAATTGACATAACTAAGAATTTTTAAGCTATACATAACACTTATAATTACATTCTGTTGTTCTTTTTTCATTCTTTAACCGGTTCGGGACCATGGTTGCATATATCCACCCTCAAAAAGTACCTAAAACGCTTAAGTTTGATACCAGTAAAAAAGAAAAGTAAAATTGATTTTATCTAATTACGACATTTTTGTGATTCAAAAAAATATTTAAATAATTAACAAAAAGTGGTGCCAAACTAATAAAATTCGTGTAAAAGATGCCGGTACTGAACGGGTTGACGCTGTATGTATCCCCAATTTTTTTGGAAATGTTTTCTTAATCTCGCACAATTTCCCAAACTTTTGATCACCATTCACCAGTGGGGAGTGACCGATATTTTATTAGTTTGAGGACCTTCAGTGAGATCTTAAGATATATAATTAATATTGCGTGGTTAAAAAATATAACAAAAAGTTTGTGTTACAACTTAAAAAAGAAAGAAAAAATATCGGGTAATAAGTGTCGTGTTAAAATTTTACTGGTTAGTTGGTTGAGCCTGTACCATTTAACGTTAATTAAGAGTCGATAATTGAAAATCAACTTAAAAAGTAAAACATGCATTCATAGAATGCGGAGAATGGTTGGTTAAACCAGCTAAGTGTTATCTCTAGATTAACTTGAAAGAATGATCTAAAAAGTTGTAAAGTTGCAATATTTTAATTAAAACTGATGGCACTCGACTCCAACCTATAGGATATTTCTGTTACAAGAATCCCATAAACTTGACGTATAGTGGAATTAAAATGTTGCGGTATTTTTTTTTTTTTTTTTTTTTTTTTTTTTTTTTTTTTAATAAATATCTAGTAAAAATAAACCAGGTAATTGGAAAGTTTTACTTCCATGAACTGATACTGTAGCAATCGTTAAGTATAAAGTGATTGGAAACTAATAGCAGCGACTGGTTTCCTAACTTCGACCAAACAATATTAGGCTGTTTTAATGAGAAGGGATATAACCTATTTTATTAAAAGCAAAGTTTGCGACTAATGAAGTAATCAAACAAAACAACAGCAATGAAATATAAGGAAATCAAATGTCTGAAATTAAGAGCAATTGTCTTAAATCAAAATGTATTCAAACTATAAATCAAAGTTATAATTAATTCAGATTAGAAATTATGGTACTAATTGTCAATTATTTTAATTTCTTTTTAGAAGTGTTGCAAGGATTACACATGAATTTCTTTTATTTATTTTTTATTCCAGCTCACACAATATGGAACCATATTTGGCAATCTGAACACAAAATCATTTCTGCTATTATATTTTTGTAACAAATTAGGCAAATCCAATTATCACAGTCTTAATTTTTTCTTTTTAGATTCTGAATCATTAGACAAATTTTTGCAACAGATGTTTTCTTTAACTTACGTCTGTAGTTCTTCCCTTTCATCATTTTCTTATTAATTGAATTACGCCTATTTTTAAAAAAATTGATGTCCCAATTTATTTTGTGCTTTGTGATCTTACTTTTAGAGTTTATTTTTTTTCATTCCAAAGCTTACTTTATATGGCGTGGCAAAGATATTAACACAGCTGATTTTTGACTCCCTCTGTACTTTGACTTAACTGATTTTGGCAATGAAGTGCGAAGTTCCCGGAAGCAGGATGTGAAGTTCCCGTCGTTACGCTAGCCGTCGTTGTACAACAGAACAACGAAAAATCGAGAGAATTACATTTAATTCTCTATTACAGTGCCCCTTTCCTGTTAAATATTTTCAAATTCGTGGAGGACCTGCTTGCCATAGACAAAAACATACATATATATATATATATATATAATTTCGATCAATTCTTTTTATAACTTCATATGATTTTCGATTTTACAATGATGAAAACTGCACAAAAATTTCATTTACTGCGCCTCCGTGCGGAAGAATATTTCCAACTTCCTGGTGGATCTGCTCTCCATAACCTAAAACGTATATCTGAAATTTGGTTCAATTCTATATATAACTTTATACTCTTTTCGGTGGTGTAACAATGATAAGGATTTAAACATCGATATTACAGCTCCCCCTGCACGCGGAATACTTCCAAATTCTAGGAGAATTTTGCTTCTTGCTATAGCCAAAAACATAAATCTGAAATTTTGTTCAATTCTATGCATAACTCCACACACTTCTTGATAGTACAATGTCGATTAGGGCCACAAGAACAGACACACATCTTGTATAAACATGTTTTATGGGGCCTCTGACCTTTAAAACTTGCAAAGCAGTGGGAAAACGTAAGTCGGTAAAAATCTCGATTACAATAGTGTTATTATAAATTCTATTATAGATAGGCGAAAGTAAAAATATATAAAAATCCATAATATTTTTTATGTAAATTTTATTTTAAATCTTAGTTCTGTAAAAAAAATAAAAAAATAAAAATAAATAAATAAATAAATAAAATACATTTTATTTAGCAGTTTAGAAAAATACATTTATTAGCGGAAATATGTAAACATGCATTAAAGTCAGAACCTCTTTAAAATTTCAAAACTGCAAAAAGATGGAAAATGTAGAAAAATTGTGACATTTTGTAATGTAATGAGCTCAGTTTTACTACGTAGTAATTTTTGTTTTATTTTTTACTATAAGTAGTTTCTAGTAGAAAAGTTACTATTTATCAATTCCTATTTATCATTCCTATAGTTAATTAATTTAAAACAAAATAACTTAATTATCATTAAAAAGATGTATTTTAAATAGATCCTACTTCAGTTTTGGAGAATAATTACACAGTGCTGTGAAGAGTTGCTCTTTAAAATGCGTTACCCTAAATTTTCTTGGATGTTATCCAACTGAAATTTAGGTTATTTGCTAGAGCTTTTTCTAGGTAATATGTGTGACATTTTTAATATGGACTCTGTTAAATTCTTTACTATTGCTGAGAATGATAAAAAATCCCCAAAAGATATATTTTTATTGAAAGATAAATGAGTTTACATTAAACCTAATTTAGTATAAGATTCTACAAGTGTGAAATTAAATTAATTTATAACAAGTGAAGTTATGTTTGATATATGTATATATTTTTATTTTTTTAAGTAATTTATATAATATAGTTTGAAATAACATCTAACATTAAAGTTTATACGAAAATGACTTTTGATTATTATAATATATATATATATTTTTAATTTACACTTACAGAGTTTACATAATTTACAATTAAAAGATTAATACAAAAATACAAATTTCAAAATTTCATGGATTGCTATACGGAATGTTAAAACTTATAATAGTTAAGTTGCAAAATTCATTCTTATCTTATTATTTTATTAGAAGATGTCTATATACCCTTTCTTCTAACGGTCGAGAATAAAAAAATTAAGGACACTTCTTCGCAAGGTCTAGAATAAAAAAATACATACAATAATATGATTTTATCTGTTATCGCACGGCTCAGAATAAATAAAACGGATCGAGAATAAACCCACTTTTCCTGCGTTCGAGAATAAAATAAGCGAAACCCGTTTTTCTCACCGTCGCACAGAGGAGTATTTTATGAAAAATGCGAACAAAATTATTTTGCGAGCTATATCAAGTTGAAAAGTTGTAAATCGCTATTTAGAGTCAATATAATTTTTTTTAAAACATAATTTTTTTTACGAATTTACAAAAAAACTTTGGTTTTTAAAAAGTAAACTATTATTTAAAACAGTTTAGAATAAACATTTATGATATTTAGTGAAATATTCTGTTTTTTTTTCTTTTACATATTTATAAAAAGTTCTTTCTGTAACTTACTATACACTGTAAAAAAAAATCTGTAGTTCTACAGATGTAAAGTTACATGCTTACTAAACTTTCACCTGTAACTGTACGAAAAAAGCTGCAAATCTACAAAACTAGTTTTTGTAAAGCTACAAAAATCTGTAAATTTACAAATGAATCTGCTAAAATTTCAGTAATCTTACTAAACTTTTATTTGTAACCCTGGCCGCAGTTACATGAAAAGTTCTCGGAATCCCAGTTTCCAAAAAAATTCTTAGTAACCTTACAGATTTTTTGATTTTTGGCGCAAAAGTGTGTCTGTTACATGAAATTTTGTTGTTGCCGTTACATGAAAAGTTCTAGGAATCCAAGTTTCCTAGAAAAACTTTAGTAACTTCACAGATTTTTTTTTACAGTGTACTAATCATATCCATCTTCATCTGTTTCGTCTTCATCCTAATCTTCCTCTTCTTTTGGATGTAGTCCGTATGGTGTTTCTGGTTGTTTCGCTAGAAAAAGGCTTCCTTTTTTCTTAGAGTTTGGTCTTGAACTACTTATAAAAGGATCATAATTTAGTAAACATCTGTTCAAAACATTTTTATTACATTGCTCTCGGGAAAACCTTTGCCTATATTGGCGTAAATTTGAGTTTCTAGCTTCAGCAGCCTCCTCCGAAAGTTGACCCACAGGCAATATTGCATGTTTAATTACTGTGGCCCCCCATGTACTAAAACTTTGTGTACTGTTGGTGACATTGGATGCCACCCATTTAATTCGACATAAAGCTTTGAAATTTCTTCTGTGTTCTTTTCAAATTTCGTAACATTAATGCTATATCCAATCGACAGTGCCTCTAAACGTAAAGGAACAAGAGACCTCTGAAATATATTAGCATCAGTATCAGAAGTACTCTGAAATATATGTTTAAATTGCGATTGTTGGGAGCCATAGCAATCCCATTTAGATATTTGTTTTAAATTGTGGTTTTCTTCTTCTGTATTATCGTGAATCACTTCTTTTAAATATTTACACAGTCTTAAAAAGATGTGATCTAGAGGATCCTCTAGGTTAACTTCATCGCTTGTTTCTGTCACATCCATCGACTCCTCTCTTATATAGCAATCTTTCTTCGCTTTGTTAATCAGAGAATAACAAGTAAATATTCTTATTTGCACTATGAATAATTTTCCATGGCTTTCTCGTCAGTTCAGCTTCTACAAAAATTGATAAGGCTTCTGATTGTGTATGCTTCTTAATGGTGGGTTATTATTATTATTATTTTTTTGCTGAAGTTATAATTTTTCTGCATTTGGTATCTCTTGTTGACTTAGAGTTATATGCTTTATAAGTGTAAAGGCATCAATATTACCAGCAGCTTCTATATATGTTAATTGATTAGAGGTACTTGCTCCCTTAAATCTCTTGTTTTTCGTTATTTCCTTCTGTCACACAATTCGGCGAAATCTTTTGTTGGTCGACCTTTTTTGATATTACACAGCTAGTATCTTTAACAGCTAATTTTATGGAATTGTTAAGACAATGTTCGTTTATCTTAAGAAAGCAACTTTTTGTCCTATTGGCAGCCTCCCATTTTTTTTTAATCCGATTTGAAACGGTTTACGAACGTTTTAATGATTCTTGCTTATATACCGGGCATTTCGTCATTTTTATAACTTTACTTTCCTTGCAACATCATTTTTCATCTATTTTCTTATTAGAACAATCTTGCATAAGGTCAAACAGCAACTTTTTTTAAAGATCTTTTGCTCTCACTGAAGTTTCTAAAAGAAAAAGGAAGATTTTTCGTTTTCAAAATATTGTCATCTTCTACTACCATTTTTTTATAAAACGGTAAAAAAAATTGGGGCAAGTTGGGGCAAGATTTTATTTTATGAATATAACTAGGAATATCTATATTTTGTATTCCAATAAAAAGTTTTACCGGGCAAAGGGCGGAACGTATTTATAAATCACTAATAATTTAAAAGAACTAGTAAAAATTACACTTATTTTTAAAGATAAAACAATGTGGCTGTATTCACAATTATATTCATTTATAAATAAAATTAAATACAGTAATTTAAGTTATATACCTCCCACTTCTTTTTCCTTAAAGGGTTTTATTCAGATCTCCACTGTATGTAACAGTAAATGCAATTAAATAATGTGCTTCTCACCACAGCGATGAGAAAAGAGGAATCTACAATGCACGACAGCTGTGCTCAGACTGATAACGTGACGAGGAATGTTACCGAACATTCCTAAGATATTGTTTACCTGAAGAACTGACTAGTAAGCTATACAAACAAATAAAGTATTGCAGCTTTTAACGAAGTTTATTTTTTTACTTTTGTCCAGCTTTTTTTTAGAAATACTCCTCTGTGCTTCATCGCGTCGAGAATAAAAAATTCGATTTTAACCTCTTAACCTACAACTACGTGTAGTACACGTGGTCTTGTATTCGGGCCAAAATTGATTATCACGGGCCTGAACCGTAGTACATCGGTCGGGCCAAATGTAAATATTACAGACATGGTCATTGGTACAATGATCCAGATAACGGGCTAACGGGATTACTAATAAACATATCTAACGCAATTATTACATCAGGTTGTAATTACTTATCAAATAGTCCACAAAATTAAATTAGTTGTATCTTACACATGTATTTACATTCCGTAAGTCGTGCGCGTTTGGTACAACTTAGGACTGATTTGCCGATCCGTGGAATGCCTCGAAGGCTGCGCGATCTTGTTTACATGGTGTGTTCACAAAGTTTCAAGACTGCTCTCAGAATACAAAATTTATTAACCATTTTTGTACAGCGAACTAAAATTCTTCGAAATATGACCCATGGGCGTCAACACACGGCTGCCTGCGTTTTTCCATTATACATAGGCTCCCTGTAAGTATTCGCTCGCAAGGCTGTTAAGGGACCTCGTCGAAGTTGCAATCGTGGATCGTTCAAAACGTGTCGAATTGCTTCCCTTCCAGGTCATTCTTGATCCGGAGGAGCAAAGAAAATTTGCTGGGAGCAAGGTTGGGTCTTTAGGGGGCCTTGTGGTAGGATTGCCATGTTAAACTTAGCCAAAATTTCGGCGGCGGAGAGCGACGTGTGAGAGGGCGCATTGTCGTGGTGAACAATGAAATCATCTTTGATTTCTGGGCGGACGAGCTTGGGCAGGTCGGTTTTACACTGGAATGCACCACCATTGAAGGATCGAGTCCGGCACAGACATCAGCAATGATTGGATTGTTCACCACGACAATGCGGCCTCTCAAACGCCGCTTGCTGCCGCCGAAGTTTCGTCTAAGTTTAACATGGCAGTACTGCCGCAAGTCCCACTAAAATCCAGACCTTGCTCCTATCGACTTTTTATGTTCCCCCCCGGATCAGGAAATAACTGAAAGGGAAACGGTTCTACATGATTCCAGCGATCCAGGCAGCTTCGACGAGTTCCCTCAACAGCCTTTCGTGCAAAGGCTTCCAGGGAGCCTATGAATAATGGAAAAAACGCTGGCAGCAGTGTGTTGATGCCCACGGGTCATATTTCGAAGAATTTTATTTCGCTGTACAAAAATGTTTGATAAATTTTGTATTCTCAGACCAGTCTTGAAACTTTGTGGACACACCTTGTACGTTTTGGACCCAGGTTGTTGAAACGTAAATCCTAGGTGGGGTTAATGTTTAGAGTGAATAGCCTCTGAGCATAGAAAGACACAACACTTCGTCACAGAATATGTGTAAGAATCATGTAAATTGAAATTTGTGAGCTATAAGTTTTTCGAATAACTAATAGACAAAATAAGGCACTTTAATGTTATAAAAATCATTAACTTAATAAACATATATAGTTATACTATTAAATTGAAAGTCAAATTAAATTATTATTTTAAACAATTGAATATTGTCGACATACATTTGAGTTACTAGTTGTGAAAACTGCATGCCTATGTCGTCAGTATTTCATATGAGTCAGTATTTCATATGAGTTTCAAATGAGTCTCGACGGTGATTTCTTCAATGAACTGTCACAATCCTTTGTTCAAATTAAACTAATTATTACAAAAGCTGCTTGCTTAAAAAATATCAACAAAAAAAACGACTGATTTTATTATCAATGTAAATTTAAATTACACACATACGTGATGCATTTATTTTAAAATGAAATTTTTAAACTTCTATGTCTTTTGAATTACATATTTTTGAAAATGGTATGTTCTGAAATAAAAACAAAAAAAAAAATTACAATTTAATATATGGAAAGCGAAAAGCAAAAGATATTTTTTTTTTATAAAATCTTGAATCTCTTCCGTATATTTAGTAAATTTCCTAAGCATAATAAAATATTACATAGGTTTCATTTAAAAAATATATATATTGTTGTTAAACATATTAATAAACATACAATGAATGTTCTTATTTTTTTATTCTTTTCTCAAAACATTTCGTCGTGTAAATTGGATCACATGCACAAGTTGTTTTTGAGACATTTTGTTAAAAAGTTTCAAAATTTAAAACAAAAAATAAATTTATTTTTTCTGTAATAAACAATGTCGGTAATTCATTAAAAATGTTTTAAAAAAGTTAGCAAAAAAAAAAAAACTTGGAATTATAAAAATGCTTTTTATTTCCAAAAATATAATTCTTTTTCGTGTTGCACGTGTTTTTTTCCTTTAGAATGTATATTCAATGTTAATTATTTTGCAGTTTTTATAACTTTCTCAAAACATTTCGTGTAGAAACATGGATCACATGCACAAGTCATCATTGTTAGTTTATCATTTAATATCATTCACCCAATATATATGTTCTGTTAACAAGTTTCAAAATTAAAAATATATATATGCAAAATTTTTTGCGTAATAAACTATGTCTGCATTTAATTAATACTGCATTTCATTAAAATTTTTTTTAATTAGCAAAAAATACTTGGAATTATAAAAAAGGTGTTTTGTTTACAAAAATACACATTTTTTTTGGCATACGCATTTTTTGCTTTTGAATGTATTTTAAATTTTATTTTATTTTGCAGTTTTTCAAATTAAGTTTCGCAATTTCCTTATAAAATATTTTAAAGCTATTATTAAAATGTGCTTTATCGTAAAGGATTAAAATTGTTAATGAAAATGTCTTAGTATTTCCTTTAAAATGTGAATAAAAAAATAAATCAAGTTTAAAAAAGGATCAATAGAAAATCTGAAAGTCGGAAATTAAGTGAACAAATACAGCAGGAGAAAGTTTAACAGAGAATTATATATTTATTTTTTTTATGCAATATAAAATTTTCTTCCAAATATTTAAATGTCAAATATTCTCACTTGAAATGATTTGATCAAATTTTAAATGCAATAATGCAATATATATATATATATATATATATATATATATATATATATATATATATATATATATAGATATATTATAAAGAATTATGTATTTCATTCTAATTGCGATCTTCGTATTAAGAAGTATTTTTTTATTTAGAAATTGCATTTCATTTTTTATGCTTATTTTTTTTTACTATTTAAATTGAACTAAAATATAGTTAAAATTTTATACTTACAATCCACATTGTACTTGAATTTAACAGTGCATATTTTAAAGATGCACCATGCAAACAATTGAAGATGCTAATTATTTTAATTTTTAATTTGCTAATAATACATTTAAAACACCCCTTATTCCAAATGATTATATTCTATAGTTCATCATTGGAATTTTTTGTATTGAAGTAAAATGTAGTTTAAATATACTTACAATCCACATCGTACTTGAATTTCAGAATACATGTTTTAGCGCATTGTCCCAAATTATGAATTTATGAGAATATAATTTTCCAAATCATTTTTCGTGATTTATTGCAACTACATTAGAAGATTTACACAATCATTTAATAAATTTTAGAAGGATTTTCTGAATTAAAATTAATTAATTAAATTTGAATTTATAGAAATTGTGTGCAACATTTATAACTCCATTCAAATCTTTTATTGAAAAAATGTTTTTGTAGTATTTTGTAGAGTTAGGAAATGTACAAATATAATGTTCTTACAATAGAAATATAGAAATATTTCCGAACTGAATCCCCCCCCTCCCCCTCACCCCTCTAAATCTTTCAACATAAAGAAAGCTGAAAAGATGAAAAGACAAAAGAAATCATCCTTTAAAAATTTTTTTTGTTTTGTGCAATCGATAATGCTTTTGGAATAAGATAAACTAAAGTATCTATAACTCATTCTAAACAGTTATTTGAATGGTATAAAGTAAAAAGTTATTTTAATGGTGCTTTAAAGTACGGTCGGGGCATGAAGGGTTAAAGATACATTCTCAAAAAATTGTTCGTGAAAAAACTTAAAAACTACTGGCAGCACAGTTGCCGGAGCATGAATGTGATTTGAAGAAATTTTTCTGTTATTTCACGAAATTTCTGTCTTTTGATTGGAGGAATTCAAGATATTTTGAACTTAAATTCGTAAGGTTTCTGTGATTTGAGGGGAAAAGGACATACATAAAAATTTCTTTTCTAAAACGAAAATTGTCTGGCAGTATAATTGCCAGAACACCCGTTTAATTTGACGAAAATGTAGATTAAATTGGAAGATTTCACTTAAGTTTTACGTTAGATCGGGAAAATATCAGTATTTTGAGGGAATATGGGCAAATCCAATTGGATATTTTCGCTTTTTAACGGAAAAAGAGAAACGAAAACAATCTTCAATTCACGTACTTTTTTAGAGTGTATTTCATCATTCAAAAATCGAAGCTGATATATTTTTTTATTTGTTGTGTATTTGCTAATAATTCATATAAAACATCCCTTATGTCAAACTGATTATATTCCATTGTTCTTCATTTGATTTTTTTTTATTTTTTCTTTGTATCGATGTGAAATGTTTAAATTTATCTTAAATATACATTCTACATCGTACTTGTATTTCACAATACATGTTTTAAACTTATAATTCAAACAATCGAAGGTGCTAATTTTTGTATTTTTAATGTGCTAATAATTCATATAAAACATCTCTTTATGCCAAACTGATCATATTATATGGTTCTTCATTTGATTTTTTTGTACTGAAGTAGAATGTAGTTTCAATAGTTTTTAGACTTACAATCTACATCGTACTTGAATTGCACAAAATATGGTTTAAAGATAATTAACATAATTTAAAGCAATCGAAGCTGCTATTTTCTTAATGTGCTAATAATTCATATAAAGCATCCCTTGCGTTAAACTGATTATATTATGTTGTTCTTCATTTAATTTTTATGTATTGAAGTAAAATATAGTTTAAATAGATTTTTAAAATACAATCCACAAAATACTTGAATTTCACAATACATGTTTTGCGGTAATTAACATCATTCAAAAGATCGAAGCTGAAAATTTTAAAATTGATGATGTGCTAATAATTTCTATAAAACATCCTTTATACCAAACTGATTATATTCGATAGTTCTTCATTTGATTTTTTTTTTTTTTTTTTTTTTTTCGTATTGAAGTAAAATGTAGTTTAGAAAGATTTTAAACATACAATCCACATGTTACTTGAACTTCACATTACAAGTTTTGAACTTAATTAACATAATTCAAACAATCGAAGGTGCTATTTTCTTAATGCGCTAATAATTTATATAAAACATCCCTTATTTCAAACTGATTACATTCTGTAGTTTTTCATTGGATTTCTTTTTATTCTTATATAATAAACATTCCTTGCATTAGATATTGCGAAAAGGCAATACATAGAATATTATTACATAAAGCTCGCTTAGATGCTTTACTATGAAGTTTCTTTGTATTTACTAATGTGGCTATGTATATTCGAAATATTTTACTGTTGTTTTTACTCAATACATTTTCTCCCAATTAACACATAAGTATATATAACACATGCTTACAAATAAAAGAGACATAGAGAGATTAATTTAGATATAGATCCTTTATTCATAAAATATATATCTTATTGCCTATTTATACATATATCATTATCATTTAACTCTTTTACGCAAAATTTGATTGTGACACAAATGTACAAATATTTATTCCATTCATTCTTTTATAGGAGCACTGCACAATTAAAATCTCCACTTCATCTTTTTGTTCACAAATCACTTGAATGTCGTCATTATGTATCTACTACAAGCCTAATTAGCGTAAAACGCTTAATAGAAATATTAAATTGTTCAGGGATTATTTATAAAACTCTTGAAATTTTCGATTATAGTAACAGTTTTGAATGACGGTTTTCTTTTATTCTAAATTTCATTTGTGAAAATATTTTCCTTTAACATGACTAAAAATGTTTTCTTTCAGCTTTTGTATTATTTTTTAAATCAGTTTTATGTCTTTGTTTGAAAGTTTCTGTAAAGAAAAATGCGTATTATTAAGTGCATCACTCTTAATTAATAATGAAACAATGCGCTGATAAAATTGTTACATAATGCCATCTCAACCGGTAAGAGCAAATATTCTTTGACAAACAACTAATTGGTAATATATTTGTTGCAATAAATTTGCTAATTTTGGTGCAACTTGATTGTTTGACACCAACGTATTGAAATTAATAGAAACATCATTCTTAGAATTTATTTCTTTAAATACTCTAAAAAACATTTAGCAAATATAATAATATATATATAATCGCAGATTGTTTCGATTAAATAAAGCGAAAATTACTATTCTGAAATAATCTTAATAAAATCAAAATAGCAGTTAATCCTTATAACAATGGTAAATTCAATACCTTTAAAATTTATTACGATTTTTTTTTTCATCTAAAATGAGCATTTTAACATTTAAAATATAAAATAATTTATGTATTCATAGATTTGATATTTTTGTGCAGAAAAAAAATATGTAAAATATGTATTGATAAATTGCTACAATCCGAAAAAATATATAAGACTAAACCGATTTAATATTTTTCGTCATTGACAGATTATTTTTGTATTATTATATCTGCATAATATTAATTTTCGATAACGATAGCACAATATGAAAATCTTAATACTGAGTTAAAAAATAAATGCAAACTTAATTTTATATGTGGAAAAATGATTAAAAACTCAAAAAACCACTAAATGTTTTTAGAATTTATTTCTCATTAGATATAATTAGTTATTAGAAAAACAGCTGCAGTGATGAAGGGGCTGCGCGACATTGCGGGGATTAGCAAAACACTAAACTTCAGTTGGTTTCTTTAGTTTTATAAATATCATAAAATTTAACATAAATAACACTAAGAATGCTATTAAAATTTAGTGATGAAAAACAGCCCATTTGGCGCAGCATAATACAAAGCTAATTTCATATTTATTCGTACATTAAATCTCTGCAACGATTTTGTATCTGCAGATAGTCTCAATATTGAAATAATTGTAAAATATACCATGAGGTACTGAGTTTCTTAACTTTTTTGTGTTAAGTGCTAAAAGGTGTGTGGCCACTAACCGACTGCAACAGTTTTTTTTTTTTTTTTTTTTTTTTTTTTTTTTTTTTTGATGGTCTGTAACTAGTATTTCAAAAATTTCGTTTATCGTTATCGTAATCTGTGTGAACGTTCATTAACAGTGTCGAAAAATGTGACCTACTATCAAGTAATTCAGGACGGCGAACCTATGGCACACGTGCCATAAGTGGCAAGTTGCAGTTTATTTTTGATATGGCATAGATTCAGGTTCTACATCAAATTATAGTAGAATTTTACAAAATGCATTAATTAATCTAGATTTTGTATATGTTTATCCGAATTCGATTAGTTCGGTTGGTTGTCGTTGTCATAGTGATTGAAGAAACTGAAATTGGTTCATAAAATTTCAAGAATGAGAGAGAATTAGGAGATTATTGCAAAAGAAATATTAAAAGGCATTATAAGTAAAAATGTCGACGGTAAAATTATAACAACTTGAATTTAATTCCAGACACACAAAGCTGTAGATTGTATTTTGACAATTTTTCTGGGTGACTTTCGGAAATACATAATATGAAAACTTCAAGTAACAACATCTTGTCAGATGAGTCCAATCCGACTTGCATTCTCTTTAAAATAACTAAGTACGAAGTTAATATAAATTATTTGCCATCTAAGATGAGACAACAGAAATAAAATTTTAAAAATAAATTTCTAAAGTATAACATCATATATTGCGTATATTTTCAAATGCTAAAAACAAAATTTTAAGAAATCTTGATTCATTGTTATTTGATCCATTTTTTTCTTGCCACGGCATGATCACTTAAAATATATTTTGGAAAAATTTGGTACGTGGATATGAGAAGGTCCGCCGTCCCTGAATTAAGGTGTAGCAATTAAGGTATACAACATTCTCGGACTAATTCTGACGAACTCCAAGTTGGAGGAACAGTAAGATTTGATAAAAGAAAAGAGGAAGTTTTCAGGAAGGAAGAAGTCCCTCTTAGAAATTGGATTTTAGCGTTCTTTTGTGTCTTTAAGTCCTCATTCCGATCAGATCTTACATTTTTCTATCCTATTTTTTTTTCAACAGCTGTACCGAGGTGCGCATGCACTACTCAGTAACATACCAGATGGTGGATGTTCTTGATTTCGTTTGGCCAATGAATCGACTCTAACATCACCGTTGTGAATCTTTCGTCGAATCTAACTTGCATCATTAAAGGGATCATTCTCAAATCAGTCAAAGTGAATGAACAAAATTGGGATATCACAAGATGCTAGACAGGTACGAGAGGACGTAAAAAAACACAGTCTTCAATTTCCATACCTGAGAATTACACAACGTATCTGACCACTGAAATCCTACATAAGCTTGAAAGTTGAATATATATTTTTTTAACTCGACGTAGTGTTGTAGGTAGAATATCGAATTTGCGTCGATGCATCCCTCAAAAATTTTATTGGTCTGTAAACTAGTTATTGTTTAATAAATGAACACTATTTTTGGTTTTATTTGTATTTGTTTCGTTGTGTCCTCTCCCTAAAAGGTTACCTGCTTGAAAAAAAATATGTACTTATTCCAAATGCTGTTTCGAAATGGAGGAATTTTCGAAAGCTTACGGAACTCATTTTGAAAAGTACCAACATAAGCATTGTGCTTTTATTTTGGAGTTATTATTGCTGACCAAAAATTATGAAAAAACAAAATAAGTATGCTAACCACAAAAAAATAATTAAAACTGTGGAAATAATAATCATTGATAAAGATTCGGAAGTAATTATTTTAGCTAGCCTTACGAATTTTTTATCGTGTAGGGGAGACCGGGGCTAGTTGGCTATAGGAATAAGTAGGCGCAGTCCTCATAAATCGGCTGTTTGTGGATAGAGTAATTTTTTGTTGCTTCATTCTTTTTCTAATTTCTAATACTTATCTTAATAATTGCTATTTAACTTACGCAGTTTTTCTTAGTGTATGACTAATTTACCTACCCCCCCCCCCCCATATGTGATTTACTAGGATTATTTATGCTTAGATGGTTACGTGTCCCTTTTGTGAAGAAATTCATTATGGGGCTAGTAGGCGCATTGAACAATGGGGAAGTTGGCTCGATGTCTGGTGTGTGCTGGTAGCTTGAAAAACAGAAAACACCGAGAAAAGTTGTTGCAATGCAAGATTTTGGGCACACGAGGCTTGCCCAAATGGAGAAACTCGTTTTTTTATTTGTGGCAACTGTAACTCTGATGATGATATTGAGTAGGATAGAAGTTACTCGTTGTTAATGTTTTATTCATTATTTTTATGTCTGTATAATTTAGAATTTACATTGAACGGCGATAACGCCTTTGCTTAAACTTACTGATAATAATGAAATTGATTTCTCTTAACTGCATGTCTTATTTAAATTTTTATAAAGCGTGTGCCAACTTACCCTATAGGTATAGGCAACTTGCGCCTTGACGGGGTAGTTTGGCGCACAATTTTTCTTTTACTTTAGGCTACAAACTCAAAACTCCAGGTATTTATAGCCCAATGCCTGTTCTTTAAAAGTACAGTTAAAGTTTCATAAAAAACTTAAACAAAAAATGAATAAAAATCAATAACTGAAAACTGCGCCTACTAGCCCCAGTCTCCCCTATATCACCCAAAGCGGTATTTCGTACGTCAAAACATTAATGCCATATTAAATATAAAAAATTACGCATGTTGGTCAATCGGATAGATTAAGAAATCTCTCTTTTAAGTCTTGTCTAATTGGAACAAGAATACGGTTTGGTGCAGCATCAGTTTTAAAATGGGATGCGTTGTGTATAACAGGTAAATTTTTAATAGAATACTTTAAACTTTAAAATATATCATGCTGTACCAAAAGGAAATTTAATTTCTATCAGACAGAATCAGACGGAGAATTATATGGATTGATGAATCAAATCAAATACATTATTACATAGTCCGTTTAACTCATATCAGATTCTAAAATTTCAAAAAATATATTAAAAAGTAACTAAGAAAATCGCATTTTGTTTGGGCAGTATTTGTTACCGACATTCATTTTCTTTAGACTTTATGTCTGTGTTTCAGTGTTGAAACATTCTTATATGTAATATATAAATATTCTTTTGTGTTTAGAAATTTTTTTTCCCAAACTTATCCAAATTTCTACAGGTTTTGGATATTTTTAATTAGATAAAACAATTATGCTTTTTTAAAATCAGACTCTTTAATTAATTTTATTTTTTATTAAAATCCTATTCTAATGCAAAAGGTACGTAAATTCATAATACTCATTATAATATTTAAGATCACGAAAATGCTTCAAAAGACGGAGAAATAAGTTGAACTTCAATTAGAATGTAAAAATGAGTTCAACTTCAATTATAATGTAAAAATCATACATTTAAAAAAAGAAAATGGTCAAATAATAAAATTAAATTCTTTCTTTTATATATTTAGATATTTTTTAGATATTTTATTAGCATTTTAAAAATATCATTTTTTTAACATAAATTATTTTTCTACGCAGATTTTATCACTTTCGATAAGCGAGTTAAAATCTCCTTTCAAAACATATGTTACCTAAATTAAAACTAGAAAATTATCCGTTTATAGCTAGCTCGCAGGCTGTCAAAGCCCAAGAGCTAATGTGCCCGCAGGTTCTGTATGTATGCATGTACATATGTACATTTGTATGTATGGGCATAACACGTCAACTCTTGATAGAAAAATCCGATTTGCTTGAAAAAAAAATTTCTAGATTCATTCTGATAAGGCTCTACCTGATTAGTTTTGGGGGATCATTTGTTAAGTATAAAGGGAGGAACGGGGGCTAATCCATTCCTAATTTAGATGAATAGGTTTTTCATGCACAATTATTCGATCTGCTTCAAATTTGATATACCGGCTTATTCTGATAAGGAACTTCTCTGATTAGAGTTGGAGATTCATTGGTTAAGTATAAATGGGGGAAAGGGGTTACCTCCCCCCCCCCCTTAATTCAGATAAATGGGTTTTCCATGCAGAATTATACAATTTGCTTCAAATTTGGTATACTAGATAATTCTGTTAAGGAGCTTCCTTGATTAGATTTGGAGGTTCATTGGTTAAGTATAGAGGGGGAAACTTGGGCTAGCCCCCTCCCCCCGTAATTTAGATAAATTGGTTTTAGTGTTGAATTACTCGATTAGCTTTAAATTTAATATACCGATTTATTCCGATAAAGGGGCTTTTCTGATTGTATTTGGAGGCTCATTGGTTAAGTGTAAAGGGGAAATGGGGGAGAAAATACCCCCTTAATTTAGCGAAATGGTTTTTCATACAGAATTATCTGATTTGCTTCAAATTTGGCACACAATTTTATTCTGATAAGGCGCTTCCTTGATTAGATTTGGAGGTTCATTGCTTAAGTAAAACGGGGGGAAACGTCGGCTAATTCCCCTAAATTTATTTTTTGAGGGGCATTATTCTTTGAAATAAGAGTATAATATACAATTAGTGTGAATAGACTGTGCCATCAGTTTAACTGGGTACTTTTCTTTTTGTTTGGATATTTAGATATATTTATATGAAATTTCTGTATATTTTCTGGAAGTGTTTGTGTGTAAATATCAATCTATCGTACCTGTAACACCTCGAAATTTAATTAGCTCGATCATTTTGTAGAATCAGTTTATCTAAGGTCATTTTATTAAAAAGAGGCATTCGTTTTCAAAATCTTAATGTTATCAGTTATAACACTTTAATATTATACTCTTATCTTTTCCTGAATGATACTCTGCTTAAAAATCTGCTTTTTTTTTTTTAAGTTACAGTTGTTAGTATTTACAAGAAATATAAAAATAAAAATTACGAAAAACTTTTCAGTGGAGCTTGATCTTTTGATATGATGAATTTTATATTTTGTTATTTTGATATAACGAACTAATGAATGTTTGTGACGTCAGTTGAAACTGATCTATTGCATCACAAGATCAAGCATTTTTAGCGTTAGAATCGTGTAGTTTTGCGGTAGTTTTTTTTTTTTTTTTTTTTATCGAAAAGGATCGACCGGATAATAGAGAATTACCGTTAATATTCCAGCAATTAATATTTTATATCCTCTTGAAATGACTATTTTTTAGCATGATAAAAATTTACAGAAAAAACAATATTAAAAATTTTAACCGGCACTGGAAATGTTTATCTGAATGTTTTGTCTCATTTAAATAAAAGAAGGCTGCAGATCTTTAATATATTTACTAATTAAGCAATGTTTCATTCCATTGTTATATAATAATATTTTATATTTATACGTAAACTATTAAATTAAAAGAAAAATTGGAAGATTGTATTGTTTTAAAACATAGAAAATTCACCCTATAACAAATCTTATATATAAAGTTTTATGAAAGTACATAAAAATTTATCGAATGCAAATACAAATCAAAACATTTTACTGATGAGTTTATTTATTTCAAATTTATTTATAGTATTGGTTAATAAAATTATGTATAGAAGCTTGGAAGCTTTTAATTATAAGATATATAAATTCAAAAAAGTGTTTGTAAATACCTTAAAGTTTAGTACAACGTTTATCGTATTTTAAAATAACCTTTGCTATTGTTGCTTGTCTTGATTCGTAGAAAGTCCATTATTTAGTGGAATAGAAAAATATATTACACTTTAGTTTATTTGAGTACAATATTAGAGCATTTCAAGAAAATTAGTTTTTTGATAAATTATCCTTGAAAAAGAGGTAATTACCATTAATTAACATACTTACTGTTATAGCAAGCCATTAACTCCTTATTTTCTCGTGTAAAACGGCAACACTATATATATATATATATATATATAAATATTACAAGTTTAAAAGGCTAAGTATGAATTTTTTCGTAACAGAACCATTAAGAGTGCATTTTAATGAACTGCTAAAAGGTGAAATTCTACATTACACCAGCTCTTTACTTAAAATAAATTATTTATTAATGGAACATTCTCTAAAATAACGCTATATTTACTACAACTGCATTGAAGAAAAAATTTAGAGAAAAATATGCACAGTTCTGTGCATGTATTCATTTATGTATATATATACAGTGACTTCTAACTTTATGGGGCCTAAGATGAAATCGTACATTTGAGAGAGTAGTATAAGTGAGACATCACATATTATACTGTGTGAATCAAAATGAATATAGCGATTATAAACGGTTAAAACTCTCTAATCTATAAAAATGTATCGATAAAATTTACAAAGAATGTAAAAGGAAGCTCAAAATTTCGTTAGTTATGACACATGTGTAATGAATCGGAAGCCCGCGCTTGCACGCAACGATCCGAAATCCGGTTCAAAGCGGCCGTATCATAAGTGGAATTGGCGGATCCTACACAGAATGCATTCTGTGTATTCGAATTTTACAATTGTCGCTCTGTCATTACAGTGCAGAGAAGATTTTATCAGCGGTACAGTCAAGCAGCTCCAAAAAGGTACCCGAGTTGGTGACTCCATATACGCTTCCGAATGTATGGAGTGAAATGGACGACCTGTTACATGTTGTTCGAGTGACCAAGGACAGTCGCAAAGAACATTTATAAAGTATGTAAGCTAAACTTTGAATTTTCTTTTACTTTTTGTATAAATGTTTTTCGATTAAATAGTTATAGCCGTTTGCAATCGTTATATTCATTTTGAATCCCCCTATATTATAGCCAATAATGAGAACTGGACATAAATTTAATTCGCAAAAATACACACTTTATACTATTCAATATTTTCCAAGCTTTTTTCATAAATTAAAATACAGTCTTAAGTGTTTCAATATCTCCGTAGTAGCCGCATCTCCTCCAAAATTAAAAAAATATCATTTGCACTAAAATAGACCGATTAATTTAAGGTATGACTAGTAAATTTAAGTATGGAAAAAAGGAGCATGCAGCTGATGGTAAACCTAATAGAAAAACTACAGCCCTGGCAGGATTATGTCAAGAAGAAACCATCCAAATAAATTTCAATAAAAGTAAGATAATCTACACTATCCATCCATTATAATTGAAATCATATAAATTGTAATACGTAAAAATTCAATATGTAATGATGTAGCCCTGGCAGGATTATGTCAAGAAGAAACCATCCAAATAAATTTCTATAAAAGTAAGATAATTTTTCTCTCAAATCCACACTATCCATCCATTATAAGAGAAATCATATAAATTGTAATACGTAAAAATTCAATATGTAATGATGTAGCATCATTTAACTTACCAAAATTATAGCTCGAGTTACCATTGGTTACGGAAAATAGAAATAAACATCCAAGTAAAAAATAAAATAACGTGCATACTATAAAAGAGTACGTGTAAAATTGAATGATGGCGTTTCATATACTTTGCAATTTTAGAATATTTTTATTTATTTGTTTTGAAAATGTTGAGTAGAAAAATTTAAACAGTTGAATAAATCTATTTTTACTGTTTTTAATGTTTAAATCATACACCTTTTAGCAAATTAAAATGAGTAAATTAATATATTAATTTAACTTCATTCATCTACTATGTACATAAAATGTAAATGGAAACTTTGTTCCGGCTGCTTATAACTTTAGTTCTGTTGAATTCATTTTGATGTGACTTGGAGAGATAGTCAAATAATTTTCCATGAAACGTTTCAGTCTAAAATGTATCGTTCTATGTTGCTTAATTATATAAATATTGGGGAAAGTTCTATAATCAGGTAGATCATATTGTTAAAGATAAACCTTTTTAAAAGGTTCATGTACACTGTTAAAATTTTCCGTTCAATCTTGCTCCAATAGTATGGTTCAAAGCCAAAAAAAGTACCAAAAGATGGTTCAATCTCTGTTTCAAAAATTCTGCTTTTGGTGAATCCTAGAGTACGCCATTGAATCTGCCGTGTACGTGTAGGATAAAAGCGATCATAGGGAATTTTTATTTCGTTTCATTTAATCTTAACGATATATAACAATTTATTTATATTTTAGTCCCCGGAACGGTATGTTATTTCTTTCTCCCAGCTTATTTTCTCTCCAAAAAATAACGTTACCTTACAGACGCTAGCAATAAACAAAGTAGATGTATCATTGTACAGTTAAATGCTCTATAGCAATTTTTTTAATTTATAAGCATCGCACATTTTTAAAGATTATACCGTCGTATTGGGAAAATAAGTACTTTTAAATGCAATTTGTTTGAAAACTGTATCTCCATTTATTTTTGAAATATTAATTTTTTTGCAGTTTTTAGCACCATTTGTTTAATTTTGGAAACTCAAGTACTCCATTTATATAGAAAGTAAAGGGAAAATAGTTGAAAAATAGCAATTATATCTTTTCGTTGCCATTTTCTCATAACAACCGAAGGAAAATGTAATTAGAATACGTGCTATTTTGAAAAAAAAAAAATATATATAAACGAATAATTTCTACGAATAATAAAACATTGAGCTATTATAAACTATATTTAATTTTAAGTATCTGTAGACTCTTTCAGTGTGACGTCAGTCATGACGTTTTGGTTGGAAACTGACTCCAAACAAACGGTTGCTATGCGTCATTTCTTTTTAAATATAAATCGTGGAAAATGTTACCACTGCATATCAAGTATTAAAACACTTAGACGTGAGATATAGATATAAGATAAAGCTGCAACACACAAACAAAATAGTAGATACAACATAGCAACCGCTTGATTGGAGTCAGTTTTCAACGAAAACGTCATCACTGACGTCACGGCTGAAATCGCCTATATTAATGTTACAAAGTAATGAATGTCTATGAATCAATAGATAGCCCTTTTTTTTGTCGAGTTTCTTTAATAACGGCATCTTTTTCCTGCATTTGTGTATTATTTTGTGATAGTGACATCCTATGCATGCTTTACTGTAGATGTTTAAGAGTGGATCGTAAATGTTAAATTCTTAAGCGGGTGCGAATGACGTCATTTTACATAAAATAAAAGTTTGTGCTTTAAGTCTTAAAATGCAAATATGTTTTGTACTATTTATATATACATATATATATTTTTTTTTTCATCGGGGACGACACTAAATTCTGAAAAAGCAGAATTCCTGTTTTGTAGTCTTAATTATAATTTGTGAATAAAGTGTACTTCGTTATTGATCCTTAACTATATTTCATTTTTGTGTAATGTTGATAAAAAGTAATTTTACAATGTGTCTGATTGTATTAGGCCTAGTTGAGTAATATGTGGATATGTGGTTGGATTTCCATTTCTTATAACTTGCGTATCACACATTAATTTTAATAGTATATTATGGATTAGGCACTGATATTGTATATTAAGCTTTGCTACGTAGCTGAGCGGGAAGTTATTACCAGTTTATGAGTTGGATTCATCAAGAGCTTGAATACTGTTTATATTTTAACTTGCATTTGAAATGTATCGTATTAGCATATTGCTTGATCAAACGCATGTAAACTAGATAATATTGAAATTAGATGAAAGTGTTATTCGCTTATCTCTAGAGTAAGTTAAAATAATACAAACAAAACATACTAATGAAAATTATGCTAAACTTTTATCAAAGTCAATACAATTGTTCCTAGCATTCAAGTATTACGTAAGAATTCAAGGAGGGGTTCAAGATTTTATTTTCTTATTTTTGCTGATAATGAGTGTGAGGGATCTGAGCAATGCTTACATCAGCACAGAAAGGTTAATAAAGCATTGAAAAACTTGTGTAGCCTTTGAAAATTGTTTAGGGTAGGGGGTATGATAAATGCTTAAATAATACTTGATTTACTGCATTAGAAATGCCATAAATTGATTTTTCAACCCAAGTTCGAGTGCAGAATATCTGGTATCTTCTTAAATAAAAATTTCGGTTTGTGAAAAAATTTTTTTTTCTTTCAAACACGCTGGGTTTTAAAGTTTAACAAATAAATATTCATTATTCATACTCTCGAAAATGGATCAAGAATGATAGTAATAAATTACACACATATAAATCACTAAACAGTATAATGTTTATATTTGATAAGCATTTTTCAATGGTGTACAAAACGTTACTACTTGAATGTTATAATTTTAGTTTTGGTTTCGACACAAATACTTCAGATTGTCCCCATAAAAATGTATGAGTATTGTCATAAATTGAATTTATAGTTCAACATATTTCCAAAGTATGACTCAACCGAAATTCAGTTTATGGTTCAACCTATTTCCAAATGTTCAACTTATTTACAAACCATGGTTCAACCAATTATTAAATCATGGTTCAACCTATGACAAAATTATAGTTCAAATAAAGCACCAAAGCTTGAAGAAAGGATTTACCATCTTATGGTTGTAGCTATACTTGTTCCATCTTTTCGTGAAATTTTGAACCGAAACTTTTATCAGTGTACAGAGATTTTCATGAGACTTACAGTGTCAATTAGACTGTTTTTCATGGAAGGTTTGAATACAAAACATTTCATACTACGCTGCTTAGTTGTAGAATTATGAGAAAAGTTCTATAATTAGATGAACACATTTATAAAAGATTAGAATTTTCAATATACTCTACTACACGGATTTCATGAGACTTGCATTGTTCGTTAGATAACTCTCCGTATTGGATACAGTATACTGTATGTCACTCTATCGTTCTTTACCAAATTCATCTGTAAATGATCAACTAACAGAATTGGTCATTAAGAGGCCAAATTTTATCTAACACATTAGAAAATATGATACTGAAGTGTCATTCGTATCATTTTCAGCAATGTGGAAACGACATTCTAGTTAAGGGGACAATGGACATTAAAAAACAAATCCTTCGATTTTCAATGGATTCATTTGAAAATTGGCAGACATATTAACGACAAGCTCAAATAGTTACTTTAAAATTTGGTGTTAAAATAATAAAAAGTTTTTAAATTTTTCAATTTTTAAGTTTTTAAAATAACGAATAATTGTCATACTTTAAAATATCCCATGAACATTTCTTTTGGATAAAATATGACATTATTTACTTATGAGATACATTTTATATATTACAACAGAAATTAGCATAAATTCTAAAAGCTCGGTGAATATATAAGGAGAAAAGAATATATTCATATAATTATGCTTTGTTTTTTCTATGAAAAGTAGCTATATATTTTGATATTCATACATATTTCAAATATAAAATATTCTTGAAATGCAAATTTTTATGCTAACATTTATTTTCTATTATATTAACACAGTTATACATAATATTACACTATTATATTATCACAGTAAAAATTTGAAAGGAATCTGATAATTAGGAATGGGCATGGAACACTGTAAAAAATATCCGACCAGTTTTCCTGTAGGAATCCGAAAAATAGTTGCCCTTATCGTACCTGAAAATTTTCCGACGCAGCTCGGAATAAAGCCCTTAAAAAAAAAAAAAGGAAATAGTTAATAAAACGGTATTTTACGGATTTAAATCCGATTTTACGATTTTATTCCGAGCTGGGTCGGAAATTTTTCCGGTACGATGAGAGCAACTATTTTTCCTATTCCTACAGGAAAACTGGTCGTATTTTTTTTTTTCAGTGAATGTTTAAAGAATTTGAAATGTGCGAAATTGTCAATTTTGAGAAAACTGCATTTTAAGCTAAACAAACTTCATAAATATATACAGTTTTTACAAATATAATATCTTATGTCTCTGCGAAGAAGCGTTGAAATTGAGAAATTCCTTTTGCATCAGATAAATTTGAGCATCTAATTTCATAATTCTCCAAATAATAATAAAAAAAATCGATTTCGTCGTCGAATTTAGTGACATTGAAAGATCACTGTCATCTTGAAGGTAGATATCGCTTTGAAACACAAGGAGAAATTGTACCATATGCTTTGTCTGATAGAGGGTTCGTTTGGTGAAAGCGAAGAACTTACACTGTACAAAAATTACGACCAGTTTTCCTGTAGGAATGGGAAAAATAGTTGGCCTTATCGTACCGGAAAAATTTCCGACCCAGCTCGGAATAAAATCCATAAAATCCCGCTTTATTGACTATTTCCTTTTTTACGGATTTTATTCCGAGGTGGGTCGGAAAAATTTCCGGTACGATAAGGGAAACTATTTTTCCTATTCCTACAGGAAAACTGGTCGGATTTTTTTACAGTGTAGCCGATGGAAACTACTTCATGTTTTCTATAATCCTGTTATACGAAACACTTTTGAGGGGACTTACACATATATACACCATATATTTATAAACGAACTCCTATAGTTTATTTTGTTTTTTTAATTTGTTTATCTTCCATAGCATTTGACACCAATACACTGTAAAAAAAAAATCCGACCAGTTTTCCTGTGGGAATCGGAAAAATAGTTGCCCTTATCGTACCGGAAAATTTTCCGACCCAGCTCGGAATAAAATCCATAGAAAAAGGGAAATAGTCAATAAAACGGTATTTTACGGATTTTATTCCGAGCTGGGTCGGAAATTTTTCCGGTACGATAAGGGCAACTATTTTTCCGATTCCTACAAGAAAACTGGTCATATATTTTTGTACAGTGTATAATATCTTTCAAAACACAACTTTTACTTTCTTTCCTCCCAAACTCGCATTCTTTTTTTCACGAAACGGCCAATAAACAGGAAGAAACATCGAAACCATCTTAAAAGAGTCAAAATATGTATACAGTTCCTTTCAAGAATAAGCGATTAAATTATTGCTCGTGTATCGTGATGCAATTATTTTACGTGTTACTGTAGTGTAAATGAACAAAAAATTCTACCCACATCATATTATATAGTGTACATGTTGCAGTGCCGCCCCCCCCCCCCCCAGTGATGTAAAATAAACTGAAAACGATATTTCCCTACACATCATAATACAGGGGTCCCGAACGACCTTGACACATTTTAAAATTCAATAAAAAATCAAATATTTGTCGTACAGGAATACGGTTTCGACTAAAATGCTTCTCAGGATGACAGTTTTTTCACGCGAATAGCATTTCCTATAATATCCCATAGATGGCGCTGTACCTTAAATTATTCAGAAAGGAGCATAAAATACTCAACAATCAGTTACAGATCATTTTATTCTGTCAAAACTAGTTAAAGAAAATTAATTTGTGTAATCCATTAGTATAGTTCAATGAGCGCACTTTTTGTAGCTCGAGCCACATTCATACGGAGCTCCACTTCAATCCACGTGTTCGCTATCATTCCTTATGGAACTGACTGGATCAAATGCTTGATTCTTCGTCTTCAATACTTCAATTTCAGCCACAGCAAAAGCATGCACTTTTTTTTTTTTTTTTTTTTCGCTATGAGTCGTCATTTATGTGTTACAGCGTCAAATTCAATCTGAAAATCAGAAAAAACGTATGTTTGAAAACATTAGCACCAAATATAAGTGGAGCCATCTAAGATCGACATTTGGAACTAATTATTTTCATCCGCTTGGGAAAAAAAAAAAAAAAAAAAAAAAAAAAAACTTTTCATTGTGAGAAGCATTTTAGTCCAAACTCCCGTACGAGGATTACTTGATTTTATATAGAATTTTAGAATGCGTCAAGGACTTTTGGGACACCCTGTATAACGGAATACTTTTGAATGCTCCTATGAACGAACATTAAGTGCTTCACAAACCGCATTCTACAATAAGCATATTGTGGTACACCGCAGTGATATACATCAATTTCAATATATTTTAAATAGAGTATATCATTTAAAAACATTGCAAATGATTTCTCTACATCCACGATGATGAAATAGTGCCGATGTAACCGAATTATAAATGCTAGACTTAACTTTCAATAGATAGAGCGCAGATTGTCGGACGACCGGGCAAATTGAATTCATAAATACTTTTCAAGTATGTAGGATCATGTTAAAAATCAATGTTTTTAAAATACTCTGTATAATTTAACATGAAGTATTCATATGACCAGAGTTGGGCAAATTTGTAATCTGAATTATCCGCATTGAAAAGGTAATTGCATGTAATTTATTATAGTTAGACACATTCAAATGCAGGAATTTTGCACACATGATGGAATGGAGGCAGTTTCAACTACAGTGCTGCATGAATTTTTTTACAGCATGTAATTTTAACTATAGTTAATTACACGAAATTAAATTGTAGTTATCTTGACGATAATCGTAATTACGAATTTTCTCAATTCTGAATATGGCTATTTGTGTGTGGGTTTGGAGAATAAATTTGTAAAAAATCTTCTTTCGCAAAATTTAAACTATTAATTTAATTTAAAATTAGTTGTATTATCTAAATCTTTCTAAAAATGAGGAAAATTAAATTTATCTAGTAAAGACTTTTAAAAATATTGTTATTGTTGCTTCAGACATAAAATAAATCTCTTATATTTTATAATTCAATGGCTTCAGATACTAAGAAAACTTAATTATGAAAATTTTGAGTACTTGCGTAACATATATTTTTTCTTTTATGAAATGATAATCATGTCTTTTATCAAAGCTGATAATCATGTCTTTTATCAAAGCTGATAATCAAGTTTTGATGTTTTAAGTAATTTTCAGAAGAAAAATTAAATTTACATTAATATTAATTTTATATATCTTGGATAATTCATTAAAAATAATTAAATTCTTTAAAAATGTGCAAAAAAAAAAATAATAAAATTTCAAAATTTTTTTAAAGTGGAAGTGCTGGTGAGAAACATCGCATTCGTTTTGTTTTGTTTTTTCGTCTATTATTAATAAACTATAATTATAAAAAATCTAAAGGAACAAAAGTCTTAATCATGTTATGTAATATTCTGCTTAGGGTGGTCACAAGCAACATGGTAATTTTTTTAACGTTTTCTTCTAGATTATTCGCATTGAAAAGGTAATTGCATGTAATTGATTATAGTTAGACGCATTCAAATGCAGGAATTTTGAACACATGATGGAATGGAGGCAGTTTCGACTACAGTGCTGCATGAATTTTTTTACAGCATGTAATTTTAACTGTAATTAATTACACGAAATTAAATTGTAGTTATCTTGACGATAATCGTAATTACGAATTTTCTCAATTCTGAATATGACTATTTGTGTGTGGGTTTGGAGAATAAATTTGTAAAAAATCTTCTTTCGCAAAATTTAAACTGTTAATTTAATTTCAAATTAGTTGTTTTATCTAAATCTTTCTAAAAATGAGGAAAATTAAATTTATCTAGTAAAGACTTTTAAAAATATTGTTATTGTTAATTCAGACATAAAAGAAATCTCTTATATTTTATAATTCAATGGCTTCAGATACTAAGAAAACTTAATTATGAAAATTTTGAGTACTTGCGTGACATATATTTTTTTCTTTTATGAAATGATAATCATTTCTTTTATCAAAGCTGATAATCAAGTTTTGATGTTTTAAGTAATTTTCAGAAGAAAAATTAAATTTACATTAATATTAATTTTATATATCTTGGATAATTCATTAAAAATAATTAAATTCTTTAAAAATGGGCAAAAAAATAATAATAATAAAATTTCTAAATTTTCTTAAAGTGGAATTGCTGGTGAGAAACATCGCATTCGTTTTGTTTTGTTTTTTCGTCTATTATTAATAAACTATAATTATAAAAAATCTAAAAGAACAAAACTCTTAATCATGTTATGTAATATTCTGCTTAAGATGGTCACAAGCAACATGGTAATTTTTTTTAACGTTTTCTTCTGGGAGACCCACCTAAAAGTTGCCAATTAGATAGAAAATGAGATTGGCAAAGTTTCAGCTCAATTGAATAACATTAACCTGTGCCTCACCGAGGTTGAATTCTTGAAAAATTCAAATTTTTGGCAAAAAATTGTAGTTTTCCCTTCTTTAAGTAAAAACTATTTATCTTAGAAACCTGATTCTTGCTTATTTCATACAAATTGTTGTTGCCTTGAGCTTTTACTCTCATCAAAACTTATATTTAATGAACATTTAGTATTTTTTCGGTCAGCTCGTGAACCATACACTGTAAAAAAAAAATACGGACTAAAAAACGGAAATACTACTGGCAATCTAGACGCCAGTACTATTTCCGTTTTTTTACGGGAATTTTTACCCATGAATTACCGAAAATTTTCCGTTTTTCTGATTAAAAGCGAAAATTTTCCTGTAATTTATGGGTAAAAATTCCCGTAAAAAAACGGAAATAGTACTGGCGTGTAGATTGCCCGTAGTATTTCCGTTTTTTAGTCCGTTTTTTTTACAGTGTACCCTCAAACTCTGCATTTTGGAAACATAAGAGAAAAATGACAAAGTAATAATTTCATTACTTTTGATAATTTTTTTGTATTATTTGCATTAATACGCAAAAATAAGTGAACTACTTCACAAATTATAATTCATTATTAGTTACCTTGTTCTGTGTCTAGTAAGAAAGAACCTCTCGATTTGTATTGCAGTTGAACCTCTGAATTTCTCTTTTTATTACAAGGCTGTTTTTGTTGCCGGTGACCGTTATTTATTTTTGAAATTGACGAAAATTTCCATAAAACCCCCTCTCCCTTTCGATATGATGGCAAAAATGTAAGATTATTTAAATTGGCTACATGTCTCATCAAATCATCGACAGTAAGCTACCATGTAAATGTAAAGTTTTATGTATTTTATTTTATAATATTCGCTAAGTGAAACTGAACACCAGAGATGCTGCTAGACTTAGAGTACATCCACCAGTTAACCACAGACTTTAATTTTAAGTAGAAGAGCAATCGGCTCTGCAGATAACTATTTCGTAAACAAAGAACTGAGCTCATTAAAAACAGATTTAAAAATTCCAGTTTAGAGAGAACTATTGTTCATTGGGATGGAAAACTGCTTCATCATTTTTTTAATATAGAAAATGTAGAGTGGATAGAAGTTATAATTAGTTGTGGGAATGAAGAATAGTTAATACTAGTTCCACAGCTTGAAAATTGTATCGGAATAATTCAGGCGAAAAATGCATTTTCAGCAGTTGAAGAGTGGGAGGAAGTTGGTGAAATCCAAGCAGTATGTTATGATACCACTACAGTAAACACCGATCGCCACAGAGGAATCCGCGTTTTTCTATAGCAATTGTTAAAGGAAAAGTCTTCTGCATTTACCATGTTGCCACCATAATTTGGAAATTATCCTAAAAGCTGTTTTTGACTGTAAAGTGGGCATAATCACTGCCCCTCAGCCAGATATTTAAAAAAGAATTGTGATTGGATGGTCTAAATCAAACCAGACTAAGTATAAAAATACTATTGAAGATGAAATACTAGATATGAATAAAATTTCAAGTTTTCTTTCAACAGCTAAGGGATGGTTATGAAGAGTTTATCCAACTTTGTTTAATTTTTATAAGACTTCTTTCTCCAAAAGCCTTTTTTTCAGAGCACGTAGTGCTTTTTGCTAGCAATTCTTTCAAAATATATTGTTTCAGGGATCATCTCTCAATAACAAATTTAGAAAAAGAAGATATTAGAGACCTTTGCTTATTTCTAATAAATACTTATGTAAAAGCGGGCTTCAATACTCCCACTCCCACTTTGGCACCCAATCGAAGACCTGCAAATAATAAAATCCCTTGTTCACAACAGAAAAAATGATAATTAGGTTGCAGACAAATTACTCGCTAAAATGATAACCACCGTTGGTATCTTAACTTGGATCAAGTTGCATTTTCCTTTTTAGATGATACTTTGGAAAAAAAGTCAGCATAAGCATGGCTGTAAAATTAATATCATTTGAAGAAAAAATGATGATGATGATAGGAATTTAAGAGCAACAAAAGGTTTGAGCGAAGTGGATTATTTATTGAACAAAAAAGTCAATGTTTTTGTTTCATCTCAAACTGTAAATTTTTTAAAGAGATTTTTTTATTAATAAGCAGTTTTTAAATACTGATCCCAATGTATGGTGTGAAAATAAACCTTATTTGAAAGAAAAAAAAAGTGAATGGTTTTTAAGTTGTCAACGACACAGCTGATAAGGGAATAAAATTAACCCGAGATTTCAATTCCTGTTTAACAAAAGACGAAAAACAAAAACAGTATATGCTAAAAGTTGTATCTGAACGTAAAGAAACTTTTAAAGTTTCTTCAAAAGCCATCTTATCTAAGCCATTACACCTTAATCCTTTTCGGGGCAATGGTCCCACGCTGGGACCACTTTAATTCCAAATTTGCAAACGGCACCAAGAATATTTTAATAAAATTTTCCTTTTGCGATGAAAAATTAATGTAATGTGTTTTTAATTTCTAAAAAAGTCGTTTGTAAATTCCAGTGTAGCCAATCATTTCATCATTTTACGAACAGAATTTTCCTGTGCTGGAACGGGTTAACGTGACAATTGTAAGGGATAATAATTTCTTTTCTTTATTATGCTTCCTTTCTTGTAACACATCTTTAATAATAAAATGCATTTGAGCATTATTTGTACTCATTTTTTTATTTTCTTTGCCCTCTTTTTTGTAATTTTCTGTTTAAAATTAGATTTTTAACACTTTATTATTTACAAAATGAAAAAAAAAAAAAAAGAAAAACAAAAAGGTGGAAAGCATATGAAATGGAATGTTCCAATTTTGTTTCGCATTTTCATAAAAAGTAAATTTTTAGGATTCGGGTGAAGTCTGGTCCAGAAAAAAACACATATTTTTAAATAGATACATTTTTAGAAAAAAATGGTGTGTAGTTCTTGAAAGTAAAACTTTTTTTTTTATAAAATGAGACCTGCATTATGTTTCTACGTTCAATTGTATTCATTTCATGAAAGAAAAATAGCACTGTTGTTATGCGAAAAATTACGTTTTTTTTTTTTTTTTCAAACTTAAACCTCAATGAGGCACGGGTTAATGTTAACCAAATGAGATGAAACTTTGTGAATCTCGTTTTCTAATCAATTGGCAACTTTTTGGGGTCCCCCCCCCCCCCCCACAAAAAAAAAAACAAAAATTGATTTCTTGTGACCACCCTAATTTTGCTATTGATATTATAGCTGTGTATTTACCGTTAGCAACAAGGCTGACAGCATGAACCAGAGTTGGGCAAATTTATAATTCCTATTATCTGCAATGTAAATACAGTTTAATTGCATGTAATTAATTATAGTTAAAATTACAGGTCGTAAAAAAATCTTGCAAACTGTAACCGGAACCGGCCTCCATCCCAATATTTCACAAAATTTTCTTGTTTGAATGTGTGTAACATTATCAATGCATGCAATTAACCTGTAATTACTCTACGGATAACTGAGGCTACAAATTTCCCCAACTCTGGCATGAAGTAACTAGATCCACACACATTGGCATCGTTACAATAGAAATTTATGATTTCTATTCTGCTAAGTCTAGTATAAAATGAGAGGGGCATGCTAATATGAGATTATTTTCAGTACAACTGTTGATTGGGTACTTTTCAGTTAGCCGGGCGCCAGTGTTATATATACATATAAATATACATACATACATATATATATATATATATATATATATATATATATATATATATATTGTATATATACACAAACATATATATATGTATATATATAAGTATATATACATACATGTATATATACATATATATGTATATATAACACTGGCGCCCGGATGACCGAAAAGTACCGTTGATTTTACTCGGTGAACCAATCTGAGTGTGGGTATTTGTTTAGTACCCGACCAATCTCGAGTCAATGAGGTAAGACTGGATCAAGCCGAGGCGGTATGCGGTCATTAACCGCCGCAAATAGACAAGTCGCCTTTTTATGGGTCTTTGTAGCCACTCCTATCCTTTTCTTTTGGAGTATAAATTTCTAAAATAACTTCATCACTCTAAAAATCTATATATAACCTACACTGTCAGAAAGACTACTAAATACACTAAATTATTCCTAGGTTTTTAACAAATAATTTCCGTACACCTAGAAAACATGTTTTATCCGCGTATTGTTCCCAAAATCTTAGCCAGAAGGCGGTAACACAAACAACCACCTCATTGAGTTCACGGCTGAAATTCCCGAATTAGCTAAATCTCGATTCGCATATTAAAACGCAATCGATCTGCAAAGTCATTTCTTGGTGGAAAACACCTAAAATCCCGATTTTAGTGGTTGACTCGTAGGTTTACCATTGTGTTTTCCTGCACCCAAAGATATGAAAATATGGAGGACTGAGAGCAAGAAAACACAATGGTAAACCTACGCGTCAACCACTAAAATCGGGTTTTCAGGTATTTTCCATCAAGATATGATTTGGCAGACAGATTGCGTTTTAATACGCGAATCGATATTTAATTAATCGTAGAATTTCATCCGTGAACTCGATGTGGTGATGGTCTGCGCTGCCGCTTCCCGGTCTGTCTGAAAAAGAGGCAGAAATTCTGCTCATTCTTAGCACGCATGCGTATTGCCTCTAAAATCAGAATTAATTTAAAAAGGAAAACCAAAAAATTCTACAAATTAAGATTTTGAATTTAATTAAAATAAATAAATAAATAAAAACTAAACCAGAAACAAAGAAAAGAAACGTTTTCGTATTTAAAAATAAAGAACAATTATTTTTCTCATTCATTTAAAACTATTCACAATTTATTTTTAATGTTATAAAAAAATATTCTCATTTCAAATATATTTTAAATGAACACATTTAAAATACATATTTTAAATAAAGTATTAAATGGAAAAAATCGATTTTACTCAAACAAAATTCTTGCATAAAAATATAATATTCATATTTTCCATGTAGCGAGATCCATTAAAGTATTTATTAACCATTTGAAAAAATTGTTATTATTCTCTGTCAGGGTAGGAAATCAAAAGCATTTCTGAAGCTTTTTATTGGTTTAATCCGCATTTTATTCGTTTTGTGATTGGTCTATACAGTAATCTGTATTTCCCTTTACTTTCAGCAGAAATGGATACTTCTGTTGCCACTATGACAAAAAAGTAATAAAAATACAAAAAAAAAATAATAATAACTCAGAAAGAAATTGAGATACAGCTTTCAAACAAATTGCACTTAAAAGTACATTTTTTCCCTCTATACGACGATGTAAAAAGTAATATTGTGGGATGTTTAGAAGTGTAAGAATGAAATTTCATTTAAAATGGGTCGTCAGATTTCTTGGACGATGGAAAAGCCTTTTCCCGAACAGCCAATGAAATGCTTGGTAATACGTAAGTTTCAGGTGGATAATACGTAAGTTTCAGGAAATCTGACGAGTCGCAGGCGATTTTTGTTGCTTGCAATTTTTACGTGTAATAACACTATTAATGTTTAATTCATGGCGTGTGTAATGTATATGATCAATTCCGTGCGATTTTGTATGTCGTAAATATTAGTCTTTGAAAAAATCATTTTCCATATGGTCGTTGTAATTTGTTAAATTGCTTTTTTTTTAATTATTCATATGTTTATCTTATTTTGGTGCTAAAGTATTAAAACACCAGCCAGAATCTCATTAAAGACGAAATCACCCGAAATTAACTTCAAAATGCAAAGCTTTTAAAAGAAATTAATCAAACCATATACTTCTGAGCTAAATATATTTACTTCAAACTGTATGACAACTGTACAACTGTAGTCGAGTGGTTAGAGTACTGTGATCGTAACACTAATGTAGCTGGTTCAATTCCAAAGTCAGCAACATTTATTTTATCCTCATTTCCTTCAATTGACGTATATTTTACCTCCTGTAAGGCAGAAAAAAGAAATGGATATTCGTTTATTAACGGAAAAATCCTGGTTGTACTGCTGACAAGAAAATTTACCTGTATTGAAGAAAGTATTTCTGAGAATGTAGTAAGTTAAAGAAAAAGGTGATTATTGTGATGTGTTGCAATTGTAATTTCTTTAAAACTTAATTTCTTCGTGAATTAAGCCCGAGATTTGGACTCTAATTTTGACGGCATATGTTTGCATAGTCAGTTGTCTGGCTAAGTGCCGTGTATGATAATTCGAATAATGATTGCTGTTGGAAGCAAGACTCAGAATAAAGGTAATCCGGATTACCCATGATTTACTTTATTTACATTATTACAGAAGGCCTTCTGTGTGAGAATATGCATGATCGAAGTAAATATGTTTATTAAGTCGAAAGCTTTGTCAGCATTCAGAGAAAGATTTTTATCCAATTCAAATAAAATAAAATATTTGAATTGTTTAATATTTATGAATATGTTACACACTATATTAAATGTAAATCTATAATTTTTTTTTGTTTTGTTTAAAAGTCCATTTTTTGATATCTGATTTCATTTAATTTGATCTTCTTCAATCTTTGTTTTTTTCATTTTAATTGTATTTTCTTAAAATATATAAATAAAATTATCATTGCTAATTTTTAACTATTTCTCTGTGTTATTTCTATATGTAATTTATTTATTTAATTTTTGTATCGAGATTTAAGGGTATATTATTTTAATATCCATCTTCAATCTGCAGGTATTATTCTTATTTTAAACTTTAAATTCCCTAGATATTTATGTATTCCAAATTCTCGTTCAGTCTATTCCAAAAAGTTGAGTGTTAACGTAAGTTATCACAACGCTAATGTCTTTAATTTCACCGTTTATTTTGAGTAATTGTTATATTTAAGTTTAATTACTTAAAATTAAGTTTAATTATGTCTAGTGCTCTCTCCAAACTATGAATTTTTGTACAATCCTTATTTTATTATTTAATACATACCTGCAATAGTCAAAACTACGGTAATCATGGGGGTTTGCCTTTTTCCTCCACTGTATATGTTAGGGCTGTTCAATTTAAATGCGAAATAAAATGAAATGGCAACACTGTGCTTATGTTTGTTTAACTCCCGATAGAGTATCTTTATTTATCAGAACACATATTCTGAATAATTTGGTTGGTAGATAACAGAAGCAATCCTTACAACATCTGGAAAAAAATTTTAATGACCATAACCAAAATATAACTAACTCTAATTACACTGTACAACAGTGGTTTTGTCCTGGAACTAAAATTAGTTGATTCTAGATCAGTTTTTTGGCGCTGATTCCGAATATGTTTTCCGTTTATCTCTAGGTGGTCCAGGTTTTGAGAAATTTGCATATTTAAATTTATGCAAATTTAAGCTTTTTTGTGCTATTTTATACAAATTTTAGATACAATATATGTCATATCCAATTACGTTTTCTAGATAATGACTACTTGACTATTTGCTTCAGATAAATGTCACGATTTGCATTTTCTGAACATTTATTTATCAGTTATTAAGCCTAATTTGCATATTTTTCAATGGTGTAATGTTTACATCAATATCAACTTTAAAATAGTTGCCACAGAATTGACGTAATGTTTTTCTAGATTAGATTTTTATGCTGGTTTAAAATCTGCAGTCTGTTTTCTTATGTCATGTCTAGTTTTTGATTAAAATGAATTTCTACGTTTGCACGGCATTAACACAGGTTTGATATCAGATGCTTTTTAGGGGTGTGTAATTCATTGACAAGAAGGTGAACAGAGTCAGATTGATATCAGAGATATACATAAAAATTTATATAATCGAAAAAAAAATAAGTAGTTGGAATTACTACGTGAAGTTTATCATACAAAGTGTCATAAAAAGCTATTTCTGGCTTTTTAAACAAAAAATAAATTTCTCTTTTTTCAAAAACTAGACGTGATAGAAGAAACTAGATCTGAAATCAGCTCAGAAAACTGGAAAAGAAACATATTAGCGTACTCGTGCGGCAGAAATATTTGAACGTCAAGAAACATTATTAGAAAAACATGCAAAATATGCAAATTAGGTACAATATTACACAGTCACATGTCAATCTCAGAAACAACGTTTTTGTGAAGTAAATTTGGTAGTAATCATAACATAAAACAAAAAAGCCTGTCTGATATTGCTTTATACCTTAAATTTGCAAATAATTGTATAAAATTTACTAAATTTGCTTAAATCGAAATATGCAAATATCTCTCAAACTTGACGTGCTGGAGTAAATCGAAAACTATATTCGGAATCAGCACAAAAAACCGCATAAAAACAACTAATTTCTGTTTTAGGACAGAGCAAAAGTTCAAATTTTTTTACTAGTGTTATCGATGATTTTTTTCACATGACTGTAAAGGTAAGTCATATCCAAATTTCTATAAAATTGATACATCCCATATTCTGACAAGCTCCAAGTAACTAAAAACTTGGTTCAGGAATATTGGAGCCCCAAATGACGATCACTTGAAAAACATTATATGAATAATTATTTAAATAAAATTTTGCACAAATTTGAGTTTGATCTGCTTATGACCATTCGTGACATATGGGCCTACGACAGATCGAATGGCCATACTAGGGGTTTCTGATGCGGTACTGCCAATGCTACTGTCGGATTTCCTTTCCGTTTTTCTTTCGTACGCTATAAAATTTCGATTCTCACTTACACATTTGTCCGGACGCACTGCCATGCAGGATACCCAACACTACCTTATATGTCACACAATCAACATAGGGTGGATTCTTCCAATAGTGGAACTGCTTTTCCGCCTAAATTGATCACGTGACATTCGACTATGAGATCTGGCCTCTTTCGCTAGTTGCAACACTTGTATTTCGAAATGTACATTTTTAATACGATTCCTTCTGTTATACAGAAATGAGTCAGTCAATTTTAAGAATATACATTTCTTATGTAATATTCGCATTTATTTCAATTTTTTACATTTTTTTTGAGTTAATTTTAAATAATGATAGGTGTACATTTTTAAATTATATTTCATAAGTAACATTAAAATAACCTTGAATGAGAGGACATGCAAATAAATACATCTTAGTATTATCATTATGACATTCCTTAACGAGATTACAATGAACTGTTGTTTTCGAAGAAGAGTTATCGAGTTTTAATGTAACTTCCAATAAATTGCTGTTTTATCGCTTAAAAGTATCTCCTCATTCCATTAATTTGGGAAATATGCTTAGACGTTTTGAAAATTTCGACTTAGGAAGATTATATAATAATCTATTTATGTATATTTCTAAAAATGATAAATTAATAACTATAACAAATTTTATTTAATTAAGGAAATTGCATTATTTTTTTTAAATATATATATATTGTTATTACCATTAGAGTTCAAATAAGAAAAGCATTGTTTATTTACCTTTTGTTATAAACTTGATACAATTTTTTTAATATGAAACCGAATTTGAGCCTAATAAATAAATCTTTAATATATTGTATTATACAGGGTGTCCAATAACCTGACCGACCTTTATTTTCGCAATCGTTGGTCCTAGATGCATACTTTCAATTACAAAATGGTTTAAATAAGGTAAAGAATTATTTTTAAAGCGATTTGGGACAAAAACATTTATTAAAAAAATATGAAATTTAAAATTTATACGGTCCCCCGGTTCCATAAGTTATATTTAGTAAAATTTTCCTGTTACACTGACAAGTAAGACAAAAAAAAAAGTCCCGTTATTCTACGATTAAAATTGACCGAGTAATAATTATTTAAATTTGGAGCATATTTTTTGCCGCAAATTAGGGGTCATTCACAAATTTAGTAGAAATACTATTTCGTCAGATATATGAAAAAAAATAGTTGAGAGTAAAATTAAAATTGTAATATAAATTTGAAATCTTTAATCATTCTGCCATATTAATGCAAAATATACAATTTGTAATAAACGTATAATAAGGGAAAAAAGGAATTTTTGTTAAATAAAATGATGAAAGTTAACAGTTTTAGCTTTTGATAATTGATTCTTATGTATTCTGTACCTCTGAATCCGAAATTTACCTTCATTTTTTACCATCACGTAAATATTTTTTGCAAAACGTAAATTTTAAAGTTAAAAAAAAGAAAAAATAGAAAAGTTAAAAGAAAGAAAAAAAGTTAAAATATAGCGAAAATTTGATACTATAAAAGAGATGTCATTCTTGTTTTTTTAACTTTTGATAATTTATTTTTCTGTATTTTTTAACGCTGAATCCGTAAATGACCTTCGTTTTTAACCATCACGTCATGAAGTTTTCGCAAATTGTAAATTTCAAGTTAAAATTAAACCGCCTCCCCCCACCTCATCTGACCCCTCAGCTGTTTAGTTGTAAGAATCTCAATATAAGCCAAAAAATTGAATAAATTATGCCATTAAATAAAATAAAATTTAAAAAAAAGTTTAATATTTGTTTATAGTATCAGATTTACGCTATATTTTAACTTTGACATTTACAATTTGCAAAAAATTTCTAACATGATGGTTAAAAATGAAGGTTATTTTCAGATTCAGTGCTAAAAAGTGCATAAAAAATCAATTATTAAAAGTTTAAAATACAGCCATCTCCTCTATTTTATAGTATCTAATTTTTGTTATTTTTAACTTTGACAATTTATGATTTGCGAAAAATCCTAACACGGTGGTTAAAAATTAAGGAAATTAAATTTTCGAATTCAGTGCTAAAAAATAATTAAAAGTTAAAAAACACAACCATCAGTCTTGTGTTATCTAATCTAAAACTTTCTCTTAAACTTTTTGGCGATAATCTATCCGAAATTTTTTGTGTTATCCTGTAAAATAAGTATAAATGGTAACCACCGTAAATCATAATATTAGATTGTCATCGGATTTATATCAGTATGTAAAATTTGATCTCGATCGGATATTTGAAAGTGAGTTAAAGTTCGAGTAGAAATTTCGAACTGGAAAAACATACATACGATCGTTAAAGTTAAATAAAAATTTATAAAAATAACATAACTTTCGTTAAAAGAAATCATGGTAAAAAACATTCTCATATCCTTACGAAATAAAACATATGTTAAAATACAATTATTTTAGTCAATCTCAAACTTAATAGAAAATTAACTCAATCGGAATGCTTGTATGATTTTCTTCAAAGCGCAGATACACGTGAAATAAGTTCTTTGAATATTTTAAGCACTTGGTATATGACCCCTGAAAGCATGGCGGAACTCATCTGTGTTCAGATGCAGTAAATTGGTATAAGTCATGCAATTTTAAAGTTTCATAACTCGGACGATTTTAGGGTTATATGAACGGGAATTTTTTTGTCTTACTTCTCAGTGTAATAGGAAAATTTTACTAAATATATCTTTTAGGACCGGGGGACCGTATAAAAATTGTATTTTCGTTTTTTTTTTTTTTTTAACTGCTTTTCTTGACCCAAATTGCTTTAAAAATAATTCTTTACCTTATTTAAACCATTTTTGTAATTGGAAGTATGAATCTAGGTATGAATCTAACGGTTACGAAAATAAAAGGTTATACGTGGACACACTGTATATTAGAACGGAAAATTTTCTTTTTCGTTTTTAAAAAGAAAAATTCTTATTATAAGTTCATTTTCAACTAAGATATATCCGAGGTGGTTCATAAAAAACTCCATAACTTTACAATTTTATAATTCATCGATCGCCATAAATATATCAAGAACGAAAAATCATGCGTCCATCATAGATTATAAAACACATTCAGAATACTGTAATAAAACGTGAGAGATGCCTAAATAAACAAGGTTCAACTAGGTGAGGTGGCCTACCCAAGGGCTAAAGCTCTACTAGCCCCACCCAGCAACGCACATTACGCATCTTGCACCATATTCAGTCAAAGTTTTACAAAGTCTATTATACCGATTATTTACAGCTTTTTCCTTCATAGAAGAATAAGTTCATAGTCTGTGGAAGTAGTAATGAAAAATTTACATATTAATGAACTACCAGAACAGTTAATCAATTGGCAGCAAGACATTTTGAAACATATGTTGTTTCACTAGCCTGCATTTAAAAACTTTTTGTCAGATGACTTTTTATGAACAAGTTTTTCTGAATAAATTTTTGGTGCTGATTCCGTAAATATCCTCCATTTTTATCTAACACGTCAGGTTTTACAAAAAAAGTGATGTTGTCTTTTCAATATTTTAATTAATGCGATCTAAAATTTATCACAATTTCATACAAAGTACTTCATTAAACACATTAAAAATACTGTAAAAAACGTCCTTATAAGTTCATTAAATTTCTGTAATAAAACGAAACGCAAACAGTGTTCAATTAAACAATCTTTCTTCATTTTGACTTTCTTGCAGGCCCTCCTTCGTCGTTTATGTCCCTCTTTGACATCCAACAGTAGTCTGCCTTCATATTTACATTCCATCTTCTCTTGTACACTGTAACGTCCCAGTTTTCTGGCATAGTTTCATTGACCAATAGAATTTCAGGAAATTATCAGGAACAGCCTATATGAAAATTGTATAAGGAATGTAACTGGTGCTGTAAACTTACTGCTAAGCGAAATTAAGAAAAAAAGTTTTTTTTTACATAATATTGCCAATAATCTGATAATTGGGAATAGCGAAGTCACGATGAACAATATTTGTATGATTTTAATAAATATGCATTGCTTTAACAATGTTAAGTTCAAGTATGTATTGAAGTGGTTTAAAGAAAAATTTAGCTTAATTAAAGTCAAATATGTAGTTTGCCTCCCAGCAATATTTTCCAACGGTTGATTTGTTAGTTCCTTCATTTTGAATATATTGCTTGTGTTTTTTTAATTTGAAATTTTAAACCACGTATGGTTTTCCTAATACTAGAAATACCGCACTGACAATTAATGCTATTGATTTTATTTTTGTTAAAATCATTGATGTGACTTACTATTAGTAAATACACTTAAATAATGTTATATAAAAGTATACTTTTACTTGCAAAAATAAACATAAAATTAAAAGTTTGCTTAACTTTTTACTGTTCATAAGAGGGAAGTTATTTCATAAGTTGTTTCACTTGCAAGTAATTTTTAATTAAATGTGGTCAATTATACCCTGTGTAAAGCTTTAATTATTTATATTAACCAATGTAAATATATAAATATATATTATTTGCATTTAATTTTTAGTAAAGTTGAGTCTCTAAAGTTGTGGTATAGAGTTTCTGGTTTTGCGTGTTACTAATAGATTACCAAAAAAATTTATATTTAAAAATGGCACTATATGCGGAAGATATATTTTTTTTAACTGTCCTTCTAAACTATAAGCTATACGACCATACTTAAAAATTGATCCGGCAAACAATGGCACACCTTTAAAAATCTGTATATTTAAATCGATATTCGCAAATTACAGCTAAAAATGCTTAAACAGAACACATTTTTAATTTTTAATATTTTTTATTATGCTAAAAACTAGTTGGATGAGCTAATCCTAAAACGTTCTACTATCTCATACATCTTAATATTTCAGGAAGTAGTTACGGATGTTAATACTGCAATATACAATCAATACTACACCATCTTTGATTTTGATCTTAAATTTCTGCTCATCTTAATTTTCAGTCAATTAATCGGAGCAAAAACGAGTTAATCTTCATCATGATTTTTTATAAAAATCAAGAGTTTTTCGTTATACTGTTATACATTAGCTGTTTGCGAATAGCCAGCCTAGCAGTACGCCAGTTTCCGTCGCTGCACGAGCCGCCAATGGACAACAGGAAACGAAAAATCGAGATAATTATACAAAAATCGCTACCACAGCGCTCCTTTCCGGCGGAATATTTCTAAATTCAAAGGTGACCTGCTGACCATAGCCAAAAACATACTCAAAAATTTTTGTTCAATTCTATTCATAACTTCATACACTTTTTGATGGTAAAATAAAGAAAATGACACAAAAATCGCTATCACAGCAATCCCTTCCAGCAGAATATTTTCAAATTCAAGGAAAAACTGCTGGCCACAGTAGTATGTTTAAACATATAAACAAAAATTAAACATATAAACAAAAAAAACAAAGCGCCCTCTTCCGGTGGAATATTTCAAATCGAAAGGGGACCTTCTGGCCATAGTCAAAAACATACACAAAAAATTTGGTCCAATTCTGTGCATAATTTCATACACTTTTCGATTGCGCAATAATAAAAATGGCTCAAAAATCGCTATTACAGCACCCTCTTCCGGCAGATTTTTTTCAAATTCAGGAGGACCTGCTGGCTATAGCCAAAAACATAAACAAAAAATTTGGTTCAATTATATACATAACTTCATACACTTTTTGATTAGGATGAGCGAAGAGAATCCTCTACTAGTCTTCAAAAATTACATCTTGTCGTACACGTTACAAGAAAAACTATTCAGTATTTTGACTTGAAATTAAACATAAAAATAAATTATGATCTACAGATTTGCACATTATTATTATTATTATTATTTTTGCAGAATAACTTTATTATTTTAATTAATTTATTTTACATGTTTTTTCCATTACGGACGCATTTTTGCAAAAAAAAAAAAAAAAAAAAAAAAAAAAAAAAAAAAAAAAAACACGTATATTTTTAGAAGTAAAATAATAAATCATGGAGTTAGCACTTATAGAGAGAATCATGATTAATTAAATAAATAAAGTATATATTCATTATTCCGCCAAAATATCTCAAAAACTGTTTTTTAAGAACAAAAAACTTCTTAAAACACCATCAAAAATTATTAAATGCGCTAGGCCTTTCGAAAGATCTGAGTCTTTCTTCGTCAGGCGCAAAGAAGACGTCCTTCTACTATGAAAGCAGCAGGAAGACTGAAATGAGAGATAAGGGAAAGGAAACAAGCTGAAGAAACAACCAATAGGAAGTTAGAAATAAACAGCCAATAGAAAAGTAGAAGACAACAGCCAATCACAAAAGAGTATAATCAAAACAAAAGAACACAGAGTAGGAGGGGCAAAAATTGGGAGGGGAAACAAATAATTAAAAATGGGAACACATGAAAATAAATAAATAAATAAAATATAAAAAAACAGACTAATATTAATTAATACAAAAATAAATTAAATGGTAGTACTGAAAAGGTTTTTCCAAGCTGCAGAGAGTATTGTGGAATCAGATTTATCATTAACAATGACATCACGATTAAGATAAATAGCAAGATTTTCAAGGAAGTCCAATTCAGAGATACTATTAGCATTAGAGATAATTTTAGCATTTTGAAAATTAAAACTATGGCCAGAATCCCAAGAGTGCTTGGCAATAGAAGATTTAGAAAAGTCTTGATTGATTACATAACGAGAGTGTTCTTTTAAGCGGATTTCGAGATTTCTTTTAGTTTGACCAATATAAGATAAATCACAATCATTACAAGGAACTTTATAAATTCCCCATTTACGAAGATCAGGAACAGGAGATTTAGTGGAGGGGAATCTGAATTTATTGACAGGTTTAAAGATAATGTTAAAATTGAAACGACGTAAAACTTTAGCTAACTTGAAACATAAAGGAGGATAAAAGGGGAGGACAACCAAATTATCAGGTTTGCTTTTGACAGATTTGGAAAGGGTAGATTTATTAGATGGTCTATTGAATTTCTTCACAGCATTATTGATAACAGAAGGATTAAAACCTCTTTTGACAGCAACAGTTTTTAAGTAATTAAGTTCTTCCTTAAGAGATAAAGAATCGGAACAAATTTTGAGAGCACGATTTACATACGTGTAAAAAACACCGATTTTTTGGTTTACAGGATGATTTGAGAGAGCATGAGGTGGGTTAGAAACAGAAAAAGGTTTTCTATAAACACAAGTTTTGAAAGAAGAATCACATTTGGTAACTAAAACATCAAGGAAAGGAAGTTTATTACAATTTTCTAATTCAAAAGTAAACTGAATATGTGGGTCGATAGAATTGACAGTATGAAGAATGGTAGAAATATCAAAAGGATTATCAACTAAAACAAAAGTATCGTCGACATAACGCATCCAACATTTAAAATTAACCAGATTTAATAATTTTTCCTCAAAATAATGCATATAAATATCACAAAGAATTGGAGATAAAGGATTACCCATACTTAAGCAATCTGATTGTTTGAAAAATTTATTATCAAATTCAAAAGTAGTTTGAGTGATGCAAATTTTAGTTAAATTAACAAAATCTTGGACTTCAATATCAGAGAAATGAAATTCACGTAATCTTTTTTCCAAGCAAGAAAGAGCACCTTCAATCGGAACATTCGTAAATAAAGATTTGACATCAAGAGAAAGCATAGAACAATTAGATGGGTTAATATTTTTTAGTTTACTAATAAAATCATAAGAATTTTTTATCATATGAGAATTAGAAATGCATAACGGAGAAAAAATGGATGTTAAAAATTTGGCAAGAGGATAAGTAACAGTACCAATATTAGAGACGATAGGTCTTAAGGGGACATTGGTTTTATGAACTTTAGGCAAAGCGTAAAAACGAGCACAAATGGCTGAAGAAGGAATAACACTATGTTTAGTATTGTAATTTAAAATAACAGAACGTTTCCTTTCCCTTATCTCTCATTTCAGTCTTCCTGCTGCTTTCATAGTAGAAGGACGTCTTCTTTGCGCCTGACGAAGAAAGACTCAGATCTTTCGAAAGGCCTAGCGCATTTAATAATTTTTGATGGTGTTTTAAGAAGTTTTTTGTTCTTAAAAAACAGTTTTTGAGATATTTTGGCGGAATAATGAATATATACTTTATTTATTTAATTAATCATGATTCTCTCTATAAGTGCTAACTCCATGATTTATTATTTTACTTCTAAAAATATACGTGTTTTTTTAATTTTTTTGCATTTAATAATTTTTGATGGTGTTTTAAGAAGTTTTTTGTTCTTATTCATTCACACCAGTTTTAACTTATTTTCACTGTTTTTTAAATTTAATAGCTGTTTAACAAGTGCTATTCACCGGAGTTCATGAATTTAACTCTAAAGCCAAAATAAAAAATAACTATCCGATTTAGTACAATATTTTTCTACTATTGCGCATTTTTTTAATAAAATTTAATTTAGCACGTTACTATGGCAACAGACGCTAAACTGAATCTTTGGACTAAGGAAAGGGGATGTTTACAAACAACACTTCCCTCAAACAATCTACCACTACATTTTTATTATATCGATCATTGCAGGAATAAACTTGGCGACGTAGGCCAATCATATCATAGATCTGTTATATCAATCTGTTAAAGACCAATCCAATTCCCGGAGTTCATGTGTATAGTAGGAGTCATAATGAATGAACAGGTTTTCCCATAGATTAAGAACCAAGATGGGACATTTACAGCAAAATCTGTAATGGCAACAGTACTAGTGTCACTACCGACAAGGGGGAAATATTAACAAGCCTCCGAAATTAACCTATGTTGAAGAAATATGTTTACCCTCTATTCTTTGAATATCCATTCTTTCCTAAAACGAAGCAGGTGACAGACGATATTCTATTCATGCTTGTTTTATTTATTTAGTTGCTTTTATTTTTACCGTACTTGTATTGGCCACCTTTAACTTACAAAATGATAATTAGAGTCATACTATAAAAGAAAAATCCTAGAAAATTCTGTTAATAACATAAATATGTCAGTTTATGAGATTAAATTAAAAAAAAAATCAAATTCAGGTATTGTGTTAATTTATTCATATCGAATCAAACTTTAATGAATGTAATGTCAGTACCTCTATTTATTTTTAACTGTTAGAGTAATATAATTCTAAAAATTTGTCGACATGAATTTTTCCCTATGTCTAATCTTATTATTATTTCTTATATGTTAATATTATAAATATTATTGAATTGATTGTACGTTATTTACATTTAAAACAATATTTTTATTTTATCTGTAAGAAAGTGAAAATGCGTAAATTTTAAAAGATTATTGTAACGATTACGTTAAACTTCATAAATTAATAAAACATCGGCTATAAAAATTTTCCTACCGAATGGTAATATTTATGAAATTTTCTGGGATTTGTAGAATGCAATACTTCGTATATTTTTATATTACACCATTACTTTATGTAGCTTTAAATCCAATTATGTCATATTTACTCCATATTTAGCATTCAAAATGTAATTTTTACCCTGTTTTTTGTTGCACTTATATCGTTCACTCATCATATATATATATATATATATATATATATATAAAGCATATATCCGTGCATGACCATAGAATAGATATTAGATATATAAAATAGAATATCTATTCTATGTTCATGTATCGGTGTAAGACTCCATTGAAAACGTAAACATGAAACATTAAAAAAAGAAAGATCACAATAAGGTAGATGCTCAATGATAAAAATTTTACAAAGATGAGGTGTTTCTTCCCCATTGTCACTAAAGCCGCTACGAACGCAATCGTATTACCATTAGGCTCTATGGAAATGTCCCATCTTCTATGTTAATCTACGGGTTTTCCTTTCTGACCAACAGTAATTCGACCAACAGTGACGTCAGCTGCACTTTCCTTATAAGGAATAAATAGAATAAAAAGTTTTGTTGATGTTTGTGATAAAATGTTTGCCTTTATCGAAAAAAAAATTGTAATAATTAGGCGGAGGTAAATAATTGCTAATTATTTGCATGTGAGGTAAAGGAATTATCGTAATACCCGCTGGAGCTTTTTAATATTGCAGTGTGGCATACTTAATATGTATATCTCTAATTATTTGCATGTGAGGTAAAAGAATTACCGTAATACCGGATACAACTTAAACTTTACTTACATTAAACTTTGTTATATTAAAAATGTATGTTATTTCAGAGGAAAATATACATTTTAATAGAATACTGTATTAAGATTGGTTGGAGATGGCGCATATTTTGGTTCTCATTCCTTTTAATCATATAATAGTTTCATGATTTCTTTTATGAAATTTTTTAAATACTTTTTTAGGAAAATTATAGCATATTTTTAATGAATTAAAATTTTACCATGAACAGAAAAAAATAATAAATATTTTTGAAGACCAACTCAATTTCTTGCAGGGTCAGAGGTGAGAAATGCTAATAAAAAGAATTTTTGTCCAAGGAAAAGCAGGTTCTGGAAAAATTACAATACTTCACTGATCGATTAAATGAAACATTTGGTTCATCTTCTTTTCAATTGCTTGCACCAACTGGTGTTGCCGCAGTCAATATAAATGGATCAGCGATTCATTCAAAACTTTTATTGGGACTAAAACAAAAACTAAGAGATCTTAGTCCATATTCGATTGTCAACTTCAAGAGGAGTTTCGAAATTGTAAATTCATAATTATAGATGAAATGAGTATGATTAGATGCAGTCTTTTGCAAAAAATAGATTTACGATTACGTAGTGCTGTGCCATCGAAACAAGATGAACCCTTTGGTGGAATGTTCTTATATCTACTTGGAGATATCAAGCAACTACCTCCAGTAAACGACAGGCCTCTTTACAGAGACAAAAATCAAGGAAGTGAGTTTCTTTTGGAGGGACAATTGTTATTTTCTTCGACTGTTCAAAAATATTTTTTTAATCATCATCCTTCCGGCAAGATGAAACTCAACAAATATTTTGTAGCATACGTGATCTAATTAGCAATGGAGGCTGCCCTATTGAAGACTATGAAATATTAATGAATCGAAGCTTACAGTCTCTTTCAAAAAGCGAATAGCATTTATTTAAAGATGCAATTAGGCTGTTTTCAACGAATAAAGACGTAAAAGAATATAATAAGGAAAAATTAAAAGAACAGCGTAAACCTGTTGCTCTTCATAATTGTACTAAAGCAAAGTTGACCGATTCTGAAAAGACAAACAGACTTGAACCATTTCTTACTTTATCAATTGGGTCTAAAGTAATGTTACGTTCTAATTTGCGAACCAAAAAAGGTTTAGTAAACGGGGCTTTAGACTATGTTGCAGATAATATTTATGAAGTAAAACCCGGGCCACCAGACCAAATGCTGCGAATAATCATTGTTAAATTTGAAAACTACAGTCATTCAACTTATGAGAATGGCTGCGTTCCGATTCCACCGATAACTAAATTCTGGAAGAATGGAAATATAAATCGCTCAAGAAAACAAATTCCTCTGCAGTTAGCTTTTGCAGTTACAATTCCTAAATCTAAAGGTTTAACATTAGATAAAGCAGTCGTAGATATTAGGGACAAAGCGCCATCAGTCGGCTTAACGTAAGTAGCGTTGTCAAGAGTGAAAACCCTTCAAGGTTTACCATTCAATAGAAAATTTCTTTCCTTCATCAATATTGTTCTTATGATATAGACAAAGTTTGATTGCGAAAGTTTGGGACTGGAAATTTCGACATTGAAGATGAACCACGTTCTGGCCGCCCTATTGAAGTTGATTGTGAGCAGTTAAAACAAATCATTGATCAAGACAGAGATGTTTCAACACAAACTATTGCGTTAGACCAAAAAAACAATAATTAAAGCTCTGAAATGCATAAATCTAAATATCATAATTGAAGTCGATCTCTTTCTGGATTCGCGCACGACCCAATTTTTCGCAGAAGGGATCGAAAAGTTGCCAAAACAATGACAGACGATTGTAGATTTAAATGGAGATTACTATCCTCATTAGCTTTGATGATTTTGTATGTAATTATCCTTTTACAATACTAGGGGGCTCAACCCCTTACGGGCTACGCTCGCCAACCCCCGTCCAGACACCGCAGACTCTAAATGCACGCTAATTTGATCGGCTTTAAAAAGATTTCGAAAGATTAAAATATAATTTTAAAAAAAGTGGCGATCTCACTATAAACGGATTTCTATTCATTTCTCTTTGATTGGGGAATTTTAACGCCAAATCCGCTGCGGTACTACTTGATTATCCAGTCGACCAATTTCGCCAAATTATATAAATCGCCAAACCACTCGCCAAATTATACAAATTGACATAATTTTTATTTTAAATACCGAAAGAACAAATAAATTAGTACAACATTAATAAAAATAAAAATAAAACGTCGAAATAAAAATAACTTGATGACGTAGACGCGTGTAACAACATTTCAAAATAAGCTAATATAAAAGGAATTAAGTAAACAGAGTCTGTCTCCTGGTATTTTTTAACAAAGCGAAAAAAAAGTTCTTTTAAATGAGACATTTTAAATTAATCGTTTTTAATCTGACGTAATTTTGACCAAGCTATTCTTTGTCTTTTAAATATTCACGTGGAAATACTTTTGTTAGAAATGAAATATTACTTGCGCTTTCCTAAAAAAATAGCTGGAAAGATCCTCTCAAAATATCAAATAAATGTCTAGCGCAATTTCTAAATTTAAACTGTTTTGCAATATTATTTTGTGTTCATTTTATGTAATAACTGTAATGTGACGTAAATATGGCGTAATTTCTCCTATTTAAGACTTCTAACGCATGTTAATAAATTTATTATTTTACAATATCCTTTCTCTTTTAAAATTCACGTGTATACTTCTTATGACGTAATTTTCAATAAGTTCCTGCTTTTTATACCCAATTATTTAATTTTAATTTGAAAGTATCTTTTCTATTTTTAATAGTCAAGTGTAAATAAATTTTTAATTTGAAGCAAACATTATTGTTTCCGTTATTTATACAGGTGGCAACAGGTTAAACTTTCTAAAATAAGTAAAAAAATACCTCTCGAAATGCTGAAAATTTGAACTTAAGATAGAAATAAAACTTCGAAAAATGTGTCAAATTAAAAAAAAAATAATTAATTCTGCACACCGGGTAATTATAACGTATAAAATGATCTAAAAATGATTAAATTCCTATGAATAGTTTTTGCTCCTATAAAAATTTTTTAGTGGAACGATTTTGTCCAAATTTAGCATTAAATATCTCTTAAAATAATTCTTCGATTTGAAAACTGTCTGCATCAGCGTGTTTATCAAACATTCCTGTATAATACTACCGATTGTCATATTTTTGTATGCATTATTTTTCTTAATATTAACAAAGAAAGACCTCCGGTCACAAAAAATTCAAAACCGGGGCGGCGGCGGTGACAGCGGTAGTTACTTTTGTTTAAAATAGAGAGAAAATAAATTTTGGCGGAAAACTTTTTACTCAACGTAATAGAAGAAAGTAAAAAAGGTATTGAGTTCAACAATTCATGAAGTCACAAAAATATACATTTAAACATAATTAAACATAATAACAAAGTTTAAACATGACGATAAAGCACGTCTTCTCGCAAAGAAACCTCCTTTTTAATGGAGTCTAGAAATCGTTGGATATGACTCACGCACCTGAAATAGACATGGAACGATGCACCAGTTAAACAGCTATTGTAACATATGCGTTTTACAGTTATTGAGAATTTTGTTTTTCTAATTTTGACCATGTTTTGGTGTCAAATACTCCACTGTGTGACGTGCAGTTTTGAAATTAATAAAATAAATGTTTCACATCATCAAAAATACATTTCAGCATCTATGTTTTAATATTTTAAAGGTATTAAGTAAAGTTTTCTAACTTAAATATATTAAAGAATTCCAACTTATAATGGAATATCAATCTTTTTTTTTTTTTTTTTTTTTTTTTTTTTTACTGAACAATTTAATTGAGATCCTCCCCTGAAAGTTAAAAATAGTTCTCTTCAATTATATACAGTCACTGCTAACAATTTGTTGTCAGGAATCTAGGCTAGCCTGCATAAAATATGTATAAGTAATAGTATAAGTATAAAAACAGATGTATTTTTATTCTCTTTAATCAGGACATGATAATTGTCTTTTGATGTTAATTTCTACTTACTACCCTACGTGTCATTACGATTTATGAATATTTAGATGCATTAATAAACTGACAGTAAGTTGCAGATTTTTATTTCTTTGATTCATTTTTAATAGTGTCATGCATTAGAACTTTGTGCGTCAAATTTTCTCTCACAAATAAATTCAATAGTGTCATTTTTTTAAAAAATCTTCCTTATTATAAAAAAAGTTTAAGGCAAATTTAAGAATTATAAATTCAGTTCTTACTTACCTAGTAAAAACAAGTTTTCTTCATTTTTTTTTTTTTTCTTTTTCACATTTTCTGCATAACAAAAATAAATTATCTTTTACAATTGTTAATGGGAAAAAAATATTTTAATGACTAAGAGCTGGTCCCTCAATGACTTGAAAATTGACAAATAATGTCATTATAAATCTTAACAAGATAATTAATTTCATCACAAGGAAAAATTGAAACTCATCGATAAATAATTAATTCAATAATTTTGTATTTTAATACTAAAATAATACATTTTATTTAAAAAAATTATGAAACTAAAAATCGTATTTATTAAATAAATTAATTAGTTAATGTTGATTGTAGATATCCAGAGTTCCAAAATTTTTTCTACAACTTAAAAATTTTAAAATTACTCAAAAAATATTTCACTGGAATGTTTTATATAATGTTTTTAATATAAATGTTTTTAATTTATATAATAACTAATAAAAAATTTTACTAGACGCATGCATTAAATAATTTGCTGCATCAGTCCAAATATTTATTGCATAAACATATATACTTGATCTTTTAAATAGTTTTATATATATTTTTGCCCTTTATATCTCATAGTCCTGTAATTTGTAATATGACGTTAAACAACTATTAGTTTTAAAAAAAAAATGCTTTAGATGGTCATTTTAATGTTACTAATGATTCTATTTCGCAGAATTTTGATTGCTAAATCATACTATCATTTAGAAGAATATAAAACCAATTTAAGGAATAAATTTCTATTTCGAAGACAATTAAAATCTTATTACAGGGCAGATAAATTGACATTTTAATGATAATTTTTATGAAGCATTGAACAAAAATAGAAGTGTAATTGTAATGAAAATTTATTAGGTAATCAAAACGATATGCGTAAACTAATATTTGAAATAATAACATTTCAAAAAAATAATTGCCTATTACAAATATCAGGGATGAAACATGATCCGTCCTTCTTAAATTTTCTTGGAATATGAATAGTTATCTTTATCTCATAGTTTAGTCAAAGAATAAATGGAATTTCGTTAATAACTAAGTTGAAGACAAAAATTTTTAATATGTTATTCTTTTGTTCTACTGAATTTACTTATAATAAATTTTAATATTTATTACCAGGTTTACATATTATTTATATTCACTTTTAGTTCACATTTAAGTCACATTCATTATTTATTTATTCTGGTAAAATAAGAAAGAGATTCATAATTAATTAAATTGATTTCAGGCAAGCAAAGTAACTAACAGCAACAACAACAACAAAAAGGAAGTTCAGTTTAATAACAAATATTTAGATGAAATAATAATTTAAAAAATGGTTGAAAATAGTAATTATACAAAGTCGATTTTAAAAAATGTTTCACTTACGGGAGAAAATATAAATGAAGCAAAGAAAACAGATAAATTTTCTTCTTGAATTATTTTTCAAAAAGGTTTACGAATATTAAAATGCTGATTTAACTTCAAAGGATAGTAATCACGTAATACATAAAATCGGAGTGAGTTTTCGAAAATTCGCCCCTGACTTTTAGAAAAAAAATTTTCTAAGATTATTGGACAATTTAGACAATCTATAATCAATGATAATTTTTTTTATTATTTTTTTCTGTGTGTGTGTGTCCGACTTTTCTGGAATATGCTAAGACACGGTTGCAGAACAAACACTAAACATTGCAAAATCGCTTATCTAAATCAAGTGATTTAACATGCTCTCTGAACCCATCTGTTGGCCGAAAGGTTCTGCTCTCGAAGCTGGTAGACGGGAGATGCTGGGTTCGAACCCAATCGCGCCCGTGGACCTAATCGTTCGGAGTTTTCGTTGTTTTCTTCGAACCGAGGATTTCCATGCGTAAATACGGGTTCGGTTCCCTTAGAAAGACCCCCACTGAAGGCACTCCTCCCTTAGGGCCTATATCCTTCGTGTTAATTGGCAGTCATAAACACAACCAACCAACCAACTATAATTCATATTGCATTCATTTCTCTTAAAATATAAACTTTTAACACATTTCATTTAAAAGCATAACTTTTATTTAAAATACAAACGTTCAAAATACATACATTGCATACAATTAAAATACATGCCTTTCACTCATTTCCTTTAAAATACATAACAATAATAAGCAATACAATAGCATTTTATTTAAACTTTAGAGCTTTGTTTCTAAATCACACACTCGAAAACATAACTACTATTGGCGATAAAAATTCTGTTATTGGCGAGATTTGCGCCTGGATAGCATAAAAGTACCGAAAATAGACTTGAATTTTCTAAGACTTTTAAATTAAAAACTATTTCCATTGGGCCATAGGCGAATGACGTCAAAGGCATATTAACACTACAGGAGTTACAAATTTAATGCGCGAAAGTTTTTAAATTTTTATCAATGAATTTTCAAAAATGAATGACTCACTACACATTGTTTACATTTATAAAATTAATAAAAAAATTAAATGTTCATTTGTTTATGTTAGTAATCTGTTGACGGTAGAAAAATGCAATTTTTTACATTTCTAACACAGTTTGTCTAACAATTTTCTGACAAATATTTTTCGAGTTATTATTTTTTTTTAGTAACTTCATTTTCTGAGATTAATCTGTTGCAACGATCAGCGAAAAAGCCAATCGTCAGCAACGCCTAGTTTTTTATTAAAGAGGATGATTACCAATTTTTGAAGTTTCAAATGCCCTGCTACCTTCTGAAACGGGATGCCAGGTACCAAAACCACAGGGAGAGTGAATGTAGCTTCCATTTCAGGAAGCACCTCAGTGTCAGAAGTCTGGCAGGCCTTCATGTTTTTTACATAACTTTGATTATAAACTGGTGGTGAGAAATTTCCCGTATCGATATCTACTGGCATATTAGTGAGAAGACACTCCAAACCACCAATGTTTCGTGCGTGTCTATGGCATCGACACTGGACCAACACCGGTGCTTCGTGCCCAGTAGCCACCTTCCAAAGTATTGACCAGTATTTTGATGGAAACCGGTGCCTGATACCATCGTATGCCGTTGGTATGATAACGAGTGATTTAAACAAATGATTTTTTTTTAAGAATATGTAGAGAAAAAGTGAAGTGTTTTTAAGCAGACCATAAATGAACATTTTATACTGGTGATTATTAATCTTATTCTTTTTCATCATAGATTAAAAAATATCAGTGGCATATCAGTGAGAAGACTCTCCAAACAACTGATGTTTCGTGAGGGTCTATCGCATCGTCACTGGGCCAACAGCGGTGCTTCGTGCCCAGTAGACACCTTCCAAAGTATTGACCGGTATTTTGATGGAAACCGGCGCCGGACACCATCGTATGCCGTTGTTATGATAACGAGTGATTTAGACAAATGATTTTTTTTTTAAGAATATGTAGAGAAAAAGTGAAGTGTTTTTAAGCAGACCATAAATGAACATTTTATACTGGTGATTATTAATCTTATTCATTTTCATCATAGATTAAAAAAAATATCAGTGGCATATCAGTGAGAAGACTCTCCAAACAACCGATGTTTCGTGAGGGTCTATGGTATCGTCACTGGGCCAACAGCGGTGCTTTGTGCCCAGTAGACACCTTCCAAAGTATTGACCGGTATTTTGATGGAAACCGGCGCCGGACACCATCGTATGCCATTGTTATGATAACGAGTGATTTAAACAAATAATTTTTTTTTAAGAATATGTAGAGAAAAAGTGAAGTGTTTTTAAGCAGACCATAAATGAACATTTTATACTGGTGATTATTAATCTTATTCGTTTTCATCATAGATTAAAAAATAGAAAAGCCATATCAAGCGTGTAGTTAAAACAGATCAAAACTAAATTCTTTAAAAAATTCTGTTTTAGTTATTTCCAATGATAATCTTGATAATCACCTGGAACCGAATTTCCTTTTAAGAATTTTAGTTTTTTTTCACCTCCAAATTTTCTTTTCATTTCATCATGTATTAGAAATTTTAAAATGATATGTATCATACATAAATTTAATATATATCAAAAATTACTTCTTAAAAGAAGTATATATCATACATATATTTAATTACTTCCTAAAAAAATGTATTTTAAATAATTCGAATTATAACTTTGAAAATCATCAGTGACCATTTTTTTTTTAAATGTTTGTCTCATTTGTACTAGCTGACTATCACCCGAAATGAAAAAAGGGATAACATCACTTTTAAAACATTAATGACTGAAATTGTTACATTATTGAAAATTTTTTTCTTTTCATATTAATTTTGCTTTTTTTTAAGTTAAAAGTCAACAATTTGAAATTTTACAGAAGAAAATTTAAATTAATTCAAATTTAATGAAAGGCAGTTATGAGGAAAAAGTACTTTCATTCTTCTACTAATTATTTTTAGCCGATATCCTTTATCGACATAAATATAGAACAATTTATTTTATGTTTGTGTGTGTTTTTAACAGCAGTTCGATAGTAGAATAATAACGAAATGGCATGAAATTAATTTTGTTAGTGTAATATAATTATAAACAGAGTACAATTAACACAATTTTCTCTGTTTATTTTTGAATGAGGTCGAAATTTTCTTTAAGTTCAACAAATATAATTTTATTACAATAAAAGAGAAAATGTTTTAGTTCTGAATAAAAGACTTATCTGACAAAATTTTAGATATTTGAGTGCCACCATTTGTGAATAATTTTCTTCGCCTTGTTTAATTGTACATTTCTGTCATGAAATGCAAATTTCTGTCACTGCTATTCGGAAATACCGTACTAAAAAATCGGAAGGATGGCAGCTGTAATAATTCAGTGAAAGACTCAACTATCGAAAAGTAAAAATTATTAATTATACTCAGACTTAATTATAACCGGATTCTTTACTACAAGTTGCTATTTGAAGATGAGTATTAAAACAGTTCGATTTATGGAATACTTCGATTTAACCAGACTCAAATTATCCGTGTTCTTCTACATTCATAATTGATGAAAGTGTCTACGTTTTTACGTATTTGAGTTACCAGCTGGACTACGCTCAGAAGGTAGATAAGATTGATATTTTAGAAAATAAACGAGTATTTTTATTTAAAGAATAAATTTAGAAATAGAAATTGCAAATGAATTGACATTTATATATAGAAAAAATAGATAATGAGGTGCATATTTTATTTTATGAAGAAGTAACGACGTTTTTGTGTATAGAGATATCGCTTAAGAGGATAATGATTTATTCAGATTTTATTGCAGGTACAAAGAGAATTAATTACATACTATACCAAAAAGCACTGATTTTTGAGGAAGACGAGTTATCGAGGTTTTAATGAATAGTTTTAGTGTATAGCGATGATAAATAATGATATTTGTTTTAAAAAAAACATAGATTTACAAGGGTATCGATATTTAAGTGATTGCCTTGTGTTAACAATTTTTGATGTGTAACGCAGATTAATAAGAGTGAGGCTAGTTAAACAACAGAGTGAGCGAATTAATATTTGAATGTGAGTCAATTTATCGAGGTTTCAGAGCTTGTGCGTAAACAATGAAATTCGAATGATTAAAATAACTAATTTATGCAGATGAGGAGTTATCGATATTTTAGTGTGTAATCTAAATGATTAATAATATTTATTTTTGTAAAAGCAGAGATTTATAAGATTGGTGGATTATCGAGTTTTAAGTATTTACTTTATATTAATTATATTCCCTGTACAACATACGTTAATGTGAGTGGGCACAGAATTTTTTCTTTAAATTACCCACATTAAATAAATATTATATTATTATGTAAATGCTAAATACAAATAATTTAGTACAAAAAACTTAAAAAATTAAAATTATTTTTCACAAATTTAAAAAAAAAATTCAATTTTTAACCACCTAATTTAAAACACTGCTAGTTTATTGTTATTTTTTTATTTTTAATCAGATTTATTTATTATAGGTTAGTAATGATATTCTGAACAAGTTTAAGAATAGGATTTTTATATTAAAAGCAATAACTTTAAAGGAAAAAAAAATATAAATATACAGGAAAAAATCAGTCTAGGTTTGAGCCTATATATTCATAATGATTAATGATGTGTATTTAAATAAAACCCTACATTTGCAATTTTGCCGAATTACCGAGGTTTTAGCGAACATCTTGTATTAACATATTCGATGTATAATAACACAAATTTATGAGTGTGACGAAGTATCAAGGTTTTACTGTATATTTTTTTTCAAAATATGTATCATATTTTATGAATCTAAATGAAATATAATAGTGTAACGCATTTTCAATGCTTTAGCCTATGTATAAAAAGAATTTGTAAAAGTAAATTTTATAAAATATAGATCTGGAAGAATTATTTATCGCGAGTTTAGACCAAACCTATGTATTAAATTATATTATTTAAAATCACAGACTATTCGAATGACGAATTCATGAGATTTTATTGTAAATATATACAAAAAAATATTTAATGTACATTCCAGAACGTTTTAGTTATCGAAGTTTTATTTTATTTCATAAATGTAATAAGTGTATTTGCAGTTTAAGAGAATGATGTTTGATTATTCGTGAGAATCAATGTTTAATATATATTTAAACAAATATAAAATATTTAAATTCGATTTCATAAAATCTCGGATTAATATATACTATGAGGAGCTATCGAGATGCTAAGGCTTAAATATATATAAATAATTATGTTCAAATAAACAAAAGAATATAATTATAGTGAGTGGTGAGTTACTAAAGTTTTATTGGAAATCTATTTAGAATAACTGTGATTGAAGAAAAATGTTACTTTTTGAAGGTGACGAAATTTCAAGGTTTAACTCTATATCATACATTTCACTGAAATTTGATTTATGATGGTGGCGAGTTATTGAGGTTTACACTGTTCATATACCACTGGGTCATCTAAATACATTTCCGACTAAATATATGTGTCCGATAAATGAACTATCGGGTAATTGTCCTGTCGGCTAAATGTTCTGTCGACTTATGGTCCTGTCGGTTAAATGTTCTGTCGGGTTATTGTCGTGTCGACTTATTGTCCAGTCGACTAACTGACCTGTTGGCTTATTGTCCCTGCCGATTAACTGTCGTATAGGCTAACTGTCTCAGCTATCTAATTTCCTTAGGCTAAATGTACCTGTCGGCTAAATGTAGTTATGGGCTAAGCATCCTGCGGCATATTGCTGTCTGCTAAATGTTTTTTTTTTTTTTGGCTATTTGGTTATCAGTTAAATGTCATAGACACATTTTTATGTTAATTGTACCTTTACCATGTATCACAAATAAAATATCATGTGTATTTAATACATTCATTTTTTTTCTGAGCATTATTATTTTACTTTTACAAACCTTTATCTAATTTACCTATTTTATTATATAAATTGCAAATTTTATTCATAAATTTAGATACATTAGCTAAATATGACTCTTTATTACATCTATAACATTTCAATTTAACCTGTTATATCACTGAATGTGTATGATTATTAATATTCTCTTTTTGAGAACTGGTTTGAAATTTCTTGCTTTATACATGTTTAGTGTACGAAATTTTATTTACAATTCATACTTTTGTCTTTCAATTCTGAACTATCAAATTTAATCTTTTTTCAAGCCAAAAATTTTACAGCAGCTTTCTTAAGATTTATGAGCAATTAATTTACTCTGATTATATACATTTTCCAAACCTATAAGCCTTTCAACCTTCTAACAAACTGTCGATTAAAGCATCACCAGAAAATGCACAAAAAGTCGTTTTTGTAAACGTAGCAGAAAAATCTTGAATTGAATAATTGTCAAATTAAGAATATTTTTTTTTACTCTTTGCTCCTATACAAGAAATAATGACATACATTTTTCTCTTATTTTACATGATGTAACGTGAATGATTGTTCGAGACTTTTTAACATAAACGTATGCCGACATTTCATTTGATTCATTAAATTCTTTAAAGTTTTAAACATACTTACTTCACATACTTCATACGTCCTTCATTTAACTCAGAAAAGATAAAAATCAGAGTTACCACCCTATAAATTCTACAAATGACGAGATCTTATTGCAGAAAACAAAACTTATTTGGATATCAGAGTCAGGGGCGTAGCTTGAAAATTTTATTGGGGGGGGGGGGACCTGACTTTGGCGCCCTTTTATAATTTTCATTTTTCGCCCCCCCCCCCTCCATTTTATAATTTTCATTTTTCGCCTTTTTTCTATCTTCAATAGAAGAAAGTATTGTAATCTAAATTTTTTATAAGCCTAGTTTTCAACGAATTTACACGTTGTAGGGGTCAGAGATCCCCCAAAACATATTTATACAAAATGTCTGTCCGTGTGTCGCCTTTGTACCATCGAAAAGTGTATGAAGTTATGCATAGAATTGAGCCAATTTGTTGTGTATGTTTTTGACTATGGCAATCAGGTCCTTATTTTAATATGGAAATATTCTGATGGAAGGGGGCACTGTAATAGCGATTTTTGTGCCATTTTCATTGTACCATCTAAAAGTGTATGAAGTTATGCATAGAATTGAACCTAATTTATTGTGTAATGTATTGGCTATGGCAAGCAGGTCCTCCCTGAATTTGAAAATTGCTTGTATGGGGCGCTGCAATAGCGAATTTTATCCATTTTCCTTATTGTACCATCAAAACGCGTATAAAGTTATATATAGAATTGAACCAAATTTTATGTGTATGTTTTTGGCTATGGCCAGCAGGTCCCCCTTCAATATGGAAATATCCTGCAGGGAGGGGGCGCCGTAATAGCGATGTCTGTGCCATTTCCATTGTTTTACCATCGAAAAGTTTATGAAGTTATGCATAGAATTGAACCAAATTTTTTATGTATGTTTTTCGCTACAGATCCTACCTGAATTTAAAAATATTCCGCCGAAAATGGGTTCTGTGATAGCGATTGTTGTATAACTTTCTTGATTTTTTGTAGTTCTATTGCCCATTGGCGGCTCGTGCAACGATGGAAACTCGCGTCCTGCTAAGCCGGTTATTCGCAAACAGCTGATGCACAAAAGAATAACGAAAAACTATTGAATTTAATAAATATCATGATCGAGATCAACTAGTTTTTACTTCCATTAATTGAATGAAATACAAATTTAAGATGAAAATCAAAGTTGGTATAGTTTTGAACTGATAATATTGACGTATTAACATATGTAGTTACTTTTTGAAATTTAAGCAGTATGAGACAGAAGAAAGTTTTGGGATTGGCTCATCCAACTAGTTTGATAGTATATTTAGACATTCCTCATTAACTCAAAGCAGTATTTGTAAATAATATATTATAAGGGTATAGTTGCTACGATGTACCGTAAATTTTGGAAAGTTTACTGTCCGCACATTTGGCAGACATTAATCCTTTTGAATACATTTATGCAGCAAAGACAAAAACTTTTCAACAAAGTTAAAAAATATTAAATGAGTTTTGTTCTAAAAAAGTTTTGTTCTAAGAAGGATTTTTTTAAATTTTTTCCCTCTCCAAAATGCAAAAATGTTTGATGGAACGCAGTTGGAATGTTGATTTCTTGTCTACATGCATCAAAATTTCAGATTTTCATATTCAAATTCAAACGAACCACGAACCAAGAAAGCTTTCTTTTCTTTTTAAATATGTAAAACGCGCACTGAGTTGTAGCTTGATGGTTACCTGGTGATCACTTCTCTCACTATCACGTCTCGAAAGCCTGTTTAAAATATCAGTTTTGATTTTTACAGAAAAATTCCAGTGCTGTTTGATTGTTAGAGAACTGGTTAAAAATACGTGAAATTTTATATGCGAAGAGATGATGATGATTTTACGAATGTGTCAAAAGTAATATTTTGGAAGGAATTTGAGCTTTAACTAAAGTAAACAATTGTAAATGCTCTTACATTCTGCTCAATCATCATCAATTTGAAACAAATCTTTCATAAATTAAGTTATACATAAACTGCTTCCTTCGTAATTTTTTTTATTGTTTTCATTTTTGTAAAAAGATACCTAGTTTATTTCTTCCGTTTTCTACTCTTGGGGCATTCGTGCCTGAGACACCAGTTTACATATATATATACAGGGACTGACAAAAGTTGAAATATCTTAGGCGCCAGAAAAAATTCTTTAGGAGCCAGTTGGAAAAAATGGAACACTGGCTACTCAGAATCGTATTCAGCTATTTTTGAGTGATATGTGCCATTTTGCAGTGTACAAATTGAGTATTCAATAAAAAATTAAACTGAGCAAAAATTTTAAGATAATACTACTTTTGCATTGTAAAAGTTTAAATAGAAACAAACTATGAAATTAAACATTACAGCAGTAGACAAATTAATATCCTTACGTTTAATTCCCAACAAGAAATTATATACATAAAGCCTTTGAGATTTTGATCTGAAATACCATTTCTCAATTGATATTTCACGATTGAAATCCTTTACAGATGGTCCATTTGAATTTATAAACAATAAACTGTTCATACTGTCTTCTTTTAAATTTGAACGGAGTTTACTTTTGATAATGTTTATTTTGCCGAAACTTCTTTTACAAGAAGCTATTGACAAAGGAACAGTCAGCACAATGGCAAGGAAATTTGCCAAATGGAATTTTTTTTGTTAAAAAAAAAATTAATAAGAAGGTAAAAAAGTTAGACGCCAAGTGCAATTTTTTAGTCGCCCGGAATTTGTCGGACCCTGTATATATACATTCACTTCAAGAAACACATGTCTCCAATTCTCCAAATGACCGGAATGCACTATTGTCATATTTTGCACAAGAGGGGAATTAAAAGAATTCAAACTTTAGGTGGAGGAAATTTTTATTCAGAGGATTCTTTCAGGAGAATTGCTATGACAACTTTAAAGGACTGGATCTGCACGGCCGGAGTCCGGTACAGGACGAAATAAAGTCAAACTTTCAAACGGGCCGGACATACAAAAAAAAAAAAATTAAGAGGATTTCGATGTACCAAGTTTTAAAGAAATGGGCCTGTGCCTATCTCTGTAGATTTTCACGTCCAGAAGCTCTTGTTAGCATATCTTGGAAACCTGGGGTTATGATCGAAGGCCCGGCGCTCCTATACGTGTCTGGTACACTCAAAGCTCTCGGGGGACTCGAAGGTGTGATCCCCGAACTATGCCGCTTAATCCTCGAGTACTTAGATTTCACTGTCGTTGCGACCATGTCGTTCAATGGTGTTTGGGGAGCAGGGAAAGTGACGTGCGTTCGGTGGTGCTCTTCTTTGACCAGTAGAATGTGTCATGGCGGCATCAATGGTTTACAACAGTCCCGCTTGACGTGATGCACATAAGAGCTCTTCAGAGCTTAGACTGGCGAGGTGACTTGCGTAAGACATGTTCATTTTATACGAAATTTAAAAGGATCGGACTAAGACGATGAAATATAAACAATTTTCAATTTACTTGGTTGGAACAGAAATAGGTTGTAAATGTGTTGCACGAACCGATGCTAGTTTGACAGCACAATACAGAAATTTAACATGCCCAACGTAGAGATCGGCATTGTGTCTTAGGCCAGGCCTATTTTTTGCTGTCGACTCGTACCAGTTTCAGGCGTACATTTTTTCTACATACTTGTTCTGGGCAGGACTTTGACTTAATTGTTACTAGGACGTGTCGGACAGGAAATTTTTTTTATTTTATTTTATTTATTTATTTATTGTAAAAAGAATAGTGATAATGGAATCTTTGGAAATATACTTTACTGAATTACGAAGAAATATTTTCAAAAATCTCTTTTTTTGCAATACAGCTTCAAAATGTATGTTTTTTAACCATTTGTTATATCTATTCTAAACTATTTTTTTTTTTAAATGAGTCTTTATTTGAATGTGAAAGTCTAAGAGTTTAAGAGTACTTTAATGTTGCTATTCTGAATTCTATGGATTGCGTACTTATAAGTCTAAAATATAGGGTAAGGTGTTGAAAGAGTGTGTGTTGTGTAGAAGAGATGCAAGGCGATTATCTCATTCCAAAGCTGAGTTTTGCATTTAGCTACAGTTGTAAACGATGTAATGACAGTCATTACTGTAGGTAAATGCAAAACTCTGTTTTAGGATTAGATAATCGCTCTGCGTACTTTTGTACATCGCGCACTCTTGCTCCACCTTATCTTACTGAAAATTTCGCATAAATATGTATGCAACATTTTTTAAAAGAAAATCTTAATTATATGTTAAGAAAAATCGGATTTTTTTGTAGAAAATGAGCCATTCTTGGTTTTAAATTTTTTAAAGAGCTTTTTTAAAGAGCTTTTTTTAAAGAGCTGGCTTTTAGTTTTAAAACCAACCAAGATAGCTTTGTTTTATATTGGGGCGTATCCGATCTTAGAAATTTTGGCCCGTGCAGTCTCCTACACATCCTCCACCCTCTCTGAGACGTGCTACTTTGCACTTTCTTTCTATACAAGAGTGACCAACAACTACTGAGATGAGGATAGAATGAACTGCAAAGGATCGAATTACACTTATTCTCTCGCAATTGATTACAATTCCCGTTTCCAGAATTATCTCTTCCGCATATATAAATTGCTTTTGTTAGGGAATAGAGGTAATAAAAATTTTAAAATTAAATTTCTTATACAAATATGGTATGTTAAAAGTAACTTACTTTATAATTTTACATTTAAAGTAAAGTGCCTGTACAAATAATTGTAACTACTATTTAAATCATTTCTTTAAGAGTGCCTGACGGCGCCATTAAACCTTGTGTAGCGCCTTCTACTTGACCATATTTGTGAACCGTTCTAATCCCCTCCAGTCACTTCCATGTCTTTTCCCTTTCTTTCTACTACCAACGGTTACAAATAACTACTGAGATAAGAAGAATCGAATTACACTTACTCTCCCGCAATTCATTACAATTACTGTATTCAGAAATTTCTCTTCTGCATGTATAAATTGTTTTTGTTGGGGAATAGAGGTAGTAATTTAAACCCTTTTTTGAGGGTGCCTGGCAGCACACTTAAAACTTATATGGCGCCCTACAACTTGAATATATTGGAAAACTGTTCTCATCCCCTACTGTCACTTTCAGTCGTTTCCATTCTCCCTTTCTACTGCTAAAAGTGACCAATCTAGACGAGAAGGAAATGATTGTATTTCTAAGGATCAAATTACATTTACTGTCCAGCAGTTGATTACAATTCTAGTTTCGGAATTTTTTCTTCCGCATATATATATAAATTGTTTTTGTTAGGAAATAGATGTAGTAATCTAAATCCTTTTTTTTTCTGGGTGCCTGACGGCGCCCTTAAACCTTCTGTGGCACCCTACTAAACTAACCTAATCTCGGTGGCCATACAATACATGAAGGATCTGGGCTGACACTGCCCATCCCTGTTTTCTTGACCCTGGGCCCCGAGGTGCTGTGCAGCATACGTCCTGGTCAGGTGGTCAGCCAAACGCGGGACTCTCGGTGTTTAATTCCCAAGCAAGCCTGGTACTAATTTTATCGACCCCTGAAGGGATGAAAGGCTAACTGAAGCTTGTCTAGTCGGGAGTCGAATTCTCGACCTGCAGCGGGTCTGACAGATTCTCTTGCCACTATGTCAGTGGGCTTCGTGGCGCCCTTCTGTTGAACATATTTGCGAACTTTTCTAATCCCTTCAAGTACTTCTTTCCACTTTCTTTCTACTGCCAAGGGTGACCAACAACTACCGAGATAAGATGGAAATAATTGTACTTCTATCCTGCAATTGATTACAATTCCTGCTTTCAATATTTTTCATTCCGGATGTATAAATTTTCTTTGGGATAAGGGGGGGGGGGGGTGTAGCGGAAGTAACAGGTCTGAAATTGAATGCCTTATACAAGTTTTGTATGTAAAAAGTAACTTACTTTGTAATTTTACATTTAAAATAAAATAATTTTATAATTACTTTTTATTACTGATAAACACTTTTTTACGGGCGCCCGACGGCGCCCATAAACCTTCTGTGGCGCCTTACTATTTGAACATATTGGGGGGGGGGGAGGCTCCCCTCCCTAAAGCTACGTCCCTGATCACAGTAGTAGAATAGATTAGAACGTAATCAAATCGATGACAGAACATTGAGGAACATTTTTGTTACATCGCACCGCTAATTAAAAATGTATTCTGGTGAGATCGGAGGTATTTACTCTTGCCAATATATTATTTTAAGAATAAGATAATATAAAATAGAAACATAAGTAAAATGAAGTAGTAACGGTATATAGAAAATTTTAAGCTTTTGTTTACATAACAGAAACACAAGACATACACGCAAATGAAAACATTGTGAGAATTTATTGAATCTACATGAACAGTATATTTTATAAATGGAAGGACTAGGAATACTTATGGTGCTCACATTTATATACCTTTAATCTAAACAAGGCACTAAAATGGGAATTGATACTGTAATCTGCCTTATATGACTCATGAACAAGTAAAAATTTTTTAAGAAGAAATAAAAATATTCATAAAATAAAAAAGTATAAAAAAAGCTTTACAAATATCACACTAAAATTATATAAAATAAAAATGTGAATGTATTATACATTCATCTTCATTTATATTATAACATTTGTTATATCGCAGAATGTGTATGATTATTAATATTCTGTTTTTGAGAACTGGTTTGAAATTTCTTTCTTTATTTTTAGCCGGCATGATTAGCTTTGTTTACAAGTACAACGAAAACAGCTCATCCTTTTATCTATCGGAAAATTGTAATTATCAGTATATTTCTAATTGCTGAAATAAATATTTTTGCTTTAATGGCTAAATAAGTGTAATATAATAAAAAACATTAAATATACACTATTTATCTTGCTCATAGGACTTCAGATTTCGTTACCCGCACGATCGTGAGACTTGGGCGTTACGTTAGTCAGTGCTACTGTAAAGGTAAGAGTTTTCTCAATGTTCATTTTGTTTTCTGTTTCAATAATTTTGGCGACAGACAGAATAAAAACAAAGTATGTTGTTATATAATTAATGCCATATTTTCTTGGGTGTTGTCATAAATGAATTTTTTTTTTCAATTAAATTTTACTTTTTTTTTCAGTTAATAAATTTTTCTAAGACTTTTTCTTTCTTTTTTTTTTTTTTTTTTCTTTTTAAATACTTTATTAACTTTTAACAAAGCAAAATAAAATATATTTTCAGATGCCTAAACGGAAAAGAATTCTCACACAAGAAGAAATATTGCAATTGATGAATAAATCAGACTCTGAATTTAGAGGTTGCGGACAAAATAATTGAAGCAGATTTATTAGAAGGATAGTCAAGTTCAGATGGGCTCGATGAAGAAAAAAATACCAATATTTTTAAAGAAATGGCAATTTTGGATCATTCTTCGTTATCAAAGTCCCCTGAACTCATTCCTCAAAGTTCTACCTCCAAGCCAGTTTCGGCAGAGGCTAAGATAATGAAAAACAACAACAACAACAACAAAATAAACAATACATGTGGGATGTTAAGAAGTTCATTTCTGTACCTCATTCTGCTCCTTTACATTTCATACAATTGCAGGTATGTCATTTCTTAAATTTTAATTTAAAAATAAAAAATAAAATCGATATCATTAATTTTTTTTTTTAAATAAGGCAAACATTTTTAAGTCGATAAGTACATCTCCAATATAATGTTTTTTCCTTTTTTAGGCTTTAGAGCCAGTAAGGATTCCATTGCAGTATTTCAGCCAATACATCCCAAATCATCTTCTAAGTAATTATTTCACAGGAAAAGACCAACCCCTACGATCGTGAGGGTGCGGCTTTCTTAGAAAAAGCCCAAACCGCACGTTCGTGCGGGTACTCTCCACGCTCCAGGGGGTGGCGAAAAATTTTTTAATTATTTTTTTAAGTGTTATTAGGGTCAGTATAGAGATAATAACCAGAAGAATGTAATATTTAAATGTGAAATATTCCGGGTCTTAAATTATTATACATTTTTAGTGCACACAATTTTATTTATAATTCATACTTTTGTGTTTCAATTCTGAAATATCAATTTTAGTCTTTTGTCAAGCCAAAGCTTTTTCAGCAACTTTCTTAAAATTTAAATAATCAACTTGAGCGATAAATTTACTCAGATTATTTACATTTTCCAAACATATAAGCCTTTAAATCTTCTAACGAATTGTCGTTTAAGTATTACCAGCAAATGCACAAAAATTCGTTTATGTTCTAACGTAGCAGAAAATGTTTGAATTGAATAATTGTAAAATTAAGGATATATTTTTTTTTTTACTCTTTGGTCCTATACAAGAAATAATGACATACATTTTTCTCTTCTTTTACATGATGTAACTTGTACGATTGTTCGAGACATTTTAACATAAACATATGCAAAAGTTTCATTTGATTCATTAAATTGTTTAAAGTTTTAAACATTATTCTTCATTTTTCTCAGAAAAAAGAAAATTCAGACTTGCAACAAATTCTCCAAGTGATGATTGTATGACTTTTATGAATGCTTCGCGATAATCACATTTTAGTTAAAGTATTTCAGAAATCCTAAAATGGGACAATTTTACTTTTAAGCATGCAGAAAATCTAAGCAACCAAAAAATAAGGACTTGCACTTACTTAAATTCTAAAAAATATGGGCTCTAAAAATTTTTGTCTTCGTTATTTTAGAAAGAAAGTTAATTTTGTACATCATTTAAAACATGCTGAAAAAAATTATTTTTGTACCGTCGTTAAAAAATGTACACGAAAAAACTATTTAAAGTAAAATTTTAAAAATAGAAAACTATATACAGATCTTCAAAAAAAAAAAAAAATGTTTATCCCTTAATGATATTAAAACATTGAACAAATCTCATAAAGGAAAATTGTTGTCAATAATCATCTTGTAGAAGATCTATCAATCAATATTTTTTTCTTATATTTCGATGCTCTACTATTTAAAAAAAATAATAATGTTACTCAAAACTTTAATAACAGTATTCGTTAAATTTTATTACTATTTATGTATGCCTTATTATTTTATTTTTGCATCAAAAGATAATTTCTTATGCGTACATTATTCTAAAATAAAACATTTTAAACCTTTGGTCACATATTTTAAAATCTTTATCATAAAGTATATTGTAGAATATTTATTTAAAAGATAAACATTTCAACGATTGGTTCCATTTTTTGTGCTTTTTTCCCACTATTCCAGAAGTTATTTAAATAAAATAAAGTATTCACTAGTTGAAATGATTCTGTTATAGTGTCATTTGAAAGGAGTGCGATAAGAATCCTACAAATTTTTTTATCATGGAAACCACATGTTAGTAATTACTCGATTTTCTAGGGCTCTTACTGCTAAAACCCATTATCATTTAGCGAAATATAAAACAAATTTTCTGAATAAATTGGTATTCTGAAGGCATTTAAAGGCTTATCTAAGGGCAAAAAGATTAGCAATTTAATGATAATTTTAATGTATAATTTGGAATGAATAAAAGTGAAAGTGAGAACTTAATAGAAATTTGTTAAAGATATTAAATGATCTGGTTTATAAATAATTAGAATAAGTAGCATTTACAGATAAATATTATCTTAATATTAATTGTATTGCTGCCCTTTGAATTTTTATAAGAAATGGAGGCTGGAACGGTTGTTTTTTTTTAAAACTATATCAGCAAAAAAATAAAAAAAAGGGAAAAAGAACAGGAAAGAAATATCTTGTAAATGGAATATTTCCTTTGCGATATTTTTCTGTAATTATTCCTTTTGGCCGAATGCTTCAAACACGAAGTTTTTTCAGTTGGTACCGCTTTTTTTAAACAACCACCTTTACTTGTTTAATAATAAAATTACCATAATTTAGTAAGGCACATATTGCTTTTCTTTATTAGAAAATGTTAAAAAAAAATTCTAAATGGCTTTAAAATTCACGGCGAGTACTGTAAATTAATGCATATGATAGTTCTTTTAATACTCATTTGAAACAAATAAATTCACACCGATTCCTCTATTATACGAAAGTAATGTGAAAATAAAAACAATAAGTTGCTATCCCACATACGCTTTATTTCGGGATTTTAAAGAAAGATGAAAAAATAAAATTCACAAAAATAAAAATTATACTTGACGTTTCGGTTTTCCTTTAAAACCATCCTCAGGAGGTCATACTCTACAATACAAATAGGCAAAATTTTATTTACGTGTTACATTGTCAAAGGCACATTCAAACTGAATATGTACACTTTATGTAACATGTAAATATTTTTTTTTTTTTTTAAATTTATCCAATAACTTTGCTTTATTCCCTAAGAATATAAAAGATTGAACAAATCATCTAAAGGAAAATTGTAGTCAATAAACATATTGTAGAAAACCAACCAATAAATTTTTTTCTCATTTTTCGATGTCCTAAGATAAAAAATAATAATGTTATTAAAAACCATATAATAGTATTAATTAAATTTCCTTACAACTGATGTATGTTTTAATATTTTATTTTTAGATCAAGAATTAATTTCTTTTACTTACATTCTTCTAAAATACAACATTTTAAATCTTTGAGTACAGATTTTATAATCTTTATCTTAAAACATATTGTAGAATATTTATTTAAATAAACATTTCTGCATTTACTTTCTTTGATATTTTTCGTGCTTATTTTTATACTGTTCCACAAGTTATTTAAATAAAATGAAGCAATCATGAGTTGAAATGATTCTGTTATAGAGTCATTTAAAAGGAGTGCGATAAGAGTCCTACAAAATTTCTGATCATCGAAACCACATGTTAGTAATTACTCCATTTTCTAGGGCTCTTGCTGCTAAAACCCATTATCATTTAGCGAAATATAAAACAAATTTACTGAATAAATTGGTATTTTGAAAGCATTTAAAGGCTTATCTAAGGGCAAAGAGATTAGCAGTTTAATGATAATTTTAATGTTTATTTATGAAATGAATAAAACTGAAAGTGAGAACTTAATAGAAATTTGTTAAATATATTAAATGATCTAGATTAATAAATAATTGGAATATGTAGTGTTTAGAGATAAATATTATCTGAATATTAATTTTAATTCTACTTTTCAACTGTTATAAAAAATCACGACTGGAACGTTTCTTTTTTTAACCATAGCAAAAAACAAATAAAAAAGGAAAAGAAGGAATTCAATATAAATTCCTTAGATGGACACGCGAGAACATTTTACATATTTTTCAATATCGCTTTTGCATCTTAAAACGGGATAAACCCAGGCTGCCAGGGAAACAGAATAAATGTGAAAATAATCATACACGAGTATATTATTTCTGATGCCGACATCTTTTTTTTTTCTCTGCACATAGCAAAGACTCAACTACGAATGATTTAGTAAATAAAAACTTGTGTGGAAAACTAAATCACCAAAAATCAACGTTTAAACACACAATAAATAAATTAAGTCATGTGAACATAACCAAACGTATACGTTTCGTGAGTACTAGGACTCACAACATCAGTGTATAAAATCAGTATCCCCCCCCCCCCCAACTACATGTAAGGCGAAAACCCAAATGTCAGTAAACACAGCACAAAAAGACCATCAAGTTCCAGCAACCAATGAAATGAAAGCGGAAATGAAGCATCGTGACATAACACATCCACCCAGAAACTTGAGATGTAAGTAAGGTTCTCTAGAAAAATCATTATAATAATGATCATTATATAATAATGACTTATCTAGTGTACCTTACATCTCACCTTTCTGGGTGGATTTGTTGTGTTACGATGCTTCACTTCCGCTTTGATTAAATTGATTGCTGGAACTTTGTGGTCTTCGGTGCTGTGTTTATGACATTTCGATTTTCGCCTCGCGTGTAGTTGGGGGGATACTAATTTTATACATTAATTTTATACATTGATAATATACACTGATGATGCGAGTCCTAACACTTACGAAACGTATACATCTGATTATATTTGCATGACTTAATTTATTTACTGCATATTTAAACGTTGATTTTTGTTGATTTATGAATGGGGTATTTTTAGAAAGGTTCTGTAAACGGTTTTTTACGTAGTATACCCGCATATCATTAAAACATGTTGCTTGATTTTGAAAAATAAATGGAATTAATGAAAAAAATAATAAAAAAGCGCATCAGCAAATTATCTGATGCGTTAATACCCGTGTGACAAAAAGCGTCCCACGGGTCTACTGTTTTGTTGTTGTTGTTGTTGTTTTTACTTTAATAGATTTTTTGCATTTAATATATATTTTTAGCGCCCGTAGCGTCCATTATCAATACTAAAATTCATATTTATGTGAAAAATAGCAATAATGCGTTCAAATAAAGTTTTGGAACGTTTTAAAAGAGATACTTTCACATTGGCCTCACCTCAGGAGTTAAGAGCCGGATAAAACTCCAAAAGTCGTTATTTACAATCAGCCTTTTTCATCTTTCACTTTCATAATCTTCTGTACGCGACATAGATTTGGAAAAAATATCATGCTTGAAAATCCTTTTAAAAGCAATTAAAACTCAGTAAATTGCAATACAGTTTTCAAACAAATTGTATTTTAAAGTTCATTTTTCCCCTACGACGATGTAAAATTTTAAAATATTCAGAAGATTTATAAATTGCAAGAAAAGTTCAATTTAATCTTCTGCTGTTGCCACCGGCATAATGACGTCGGCCTTTTGCACATACACGTTTGTCCTTTATTATATGGACTATTAGACGCTTTGATCTGTGCTGCAATTGTGCATAATCTTTGTGTATTATCAATTTGAGTTCTACTCTGTAGTTATCTGATACCTATTCATAGAAAATCCACTAAATTTTGCGTTGTTCTCCTCTCAAAGATTCAATAAATGAATTTAACCAATATTGTTTTATATGTTATATGTATTTTAAGTGTGTTGGGGGAAACTGTATTTGTTATATATATATATATATATATATATATATAACCATTAAATAAACATTACCGACCACCAACAAAAACTGTGAAATTATGAATAAAATGACATTAACAATGCAGTTCCATCCCAACACGCTTAACATAGTTTAGAGAAAAGATTGAATGGAGTTGATAAAATATCTCGGTGACTCAAATAATCAGAAGGTTTTGTAGAAAAATAAACTTTATTAACATAACAACACATAGTCAAATATTCGCCAACATCACTGACAGAATAATCTGCGCTTCTGAGAGCTCGAATCTTTTATTGCGTCACGTGACTTCACAAGCGCTCCGAAGAAAACGCGGGGGGTGGAAATGCGCCTCATTGCTATTGGCTGAAAATTAAAATTGCTCCCCGAAAGAGAGAGAGAGAGAAATAGCAGACGGCTACAGAGTATGCCCCCAGTGACGAAGTCGCGATTACAAAAAAGTAGCAATTAATAAGAGGTCTTGAGTAAAATTAAAGTACATATGATGAAAAAAAAAATAGAAAATATATTATGCATTACATGAAAAACAATATTTTGAGAAGGAAATAATATGCATACTATATACATCAAATGCTTTAAACAATATAATACGTAACGAGATGTTTCGGAAAACGAACTTTACGACCAGATTTGGTGGTAGGGTGTTCGACAGGAGTAGTTGGAAAATTTATGGTCTCATTTTGTTTTGAAGGTTGGGAAGGTGCAATAGAATCTGCTAATTGATATGCAGGTTTAAGGCGATCAATAGATACAGTACAGCGCTTCCCGTTTAATTCCAAGTCAAACGTTTTCTCAGACCTGTCAATCACTCGATGAGGTCCTGTATAAGGTGGTGATAAAGGAGGATTGACTCTATCTTATCTAAGAAATACGTGTGAACAGGTTTGTAATGAGGGATTGAGATACATTTTAGGATTGCCGTGCATTGCAGTAGCAACAGGATTTAACTTTCTCATTTTTTCAGTTAACTCAGTCACGTATGTAAGAGTAAGTGGTTGATTTATAATTTCAGTGTTTATGAGATCAGAGGGTAGTCTGATATTTGTGCCATAAACAAGTTGAGCACATGTCGCTTGGATATCATTTTTAAGAGCAGTGCGTAAACCAAGAAAGACAATGGGGAGGATTTCAATCCATTGAATTTGATTGTGAACTTTAAGAGAACTCTTAAGATGGCGATGGAATCTTTCAATAAAACCGTTAGACTGTGGATGGTATGCTGTAGTTCTGATGCGTCTACATCCTAATCTATTAGTAAGCTCTTTGAAAAGAGTGGACTCAAAATTTCTACCCTGATCAGTAGTGATGGTAACAGGGGTTCCAAATCTGGAGATCCAACTGTGTATCAATGTACAAGCAGTTGTTTCTGCAGTCATATCAGATGTGGGTATAACTTCGGGCCATCTCGTGAACCTATCAATGATGGTCATGCAGTACTGTTTGCCATCGGATGATGGTAAAGGTCCGATAAAATCAATATGAATATGGGCAAAACGAGCCTCAGGTTCAGAGAATGTACCAATTGGTGATTTGGTGTGTTGAAAGATTTTAGCTTTTTGACATTTCGTACAGCAGCGAACCATAGATTTTATGTCCTTACGCATGTCAGGCCATACAAATCGTTTGGAAATTAAATCTAATGAAGCTGAGATACATGGATGCGAGAAATAATGTAAGGTTGAAAAAACTGATTGTCGCATACTTTTAGGAACAAATGGTCGAGGATGTTTTTGTGACATATCGCAATATAAATGTACATCTTCGAGTGGAAAATAATGTTTTTCTAATTTTAATGAAGTGGTGTCAAATTCGAGAAGTTGTTTTAGCTCTTCATGATTGTTCTGAGCAGTGGCAAACTCTTTAAAATCTAACACATTAGGAGAAATTGAATCTATCTCAATTCGAGATAATGCATCGGTCACAATGTTGTCAGAGCCTTTAGTATATCTAATATCAGTAGAAAACTGTGAAATACAGTCTAAATGTCTCAATTGACGTGGGCTACATTTATTAGGGTTTCGTTGAAATGCGAATGTAAGGGGGTTTTGGTCTGTATAAATAATGAAATTTCGACCTTCTAGCATGTGTCTGAATTTTTTATAGAGCAATAAATAGCAAATAATTCACGATCATAAGTAGACCAAATTCTTTGAGACTTATTTAATTTACAGGAATAAAATGCTATTGGTTCCCATTGGTTTTCGGAGAGTTGCATTAAAGATCCACCAATTGCAACATTGCTTGCATCGACCCATCAGCTTAGCTGGGCGCCAGGAATTGGATGTCGTAATAATGTAGCTCGAGCTATAGCTTCTTTTGAAGCAGTGAAAGAAAGAATGGCTTCATCGTTCCATTGCAATTGCTCAGTTTTGTTAGCATTGGAACGGGGATGTTTTTTCTTATTTTTGTGTCCTTTTAAGAATTTAACGAGTGGAGCTAAAATATTGGCAGCTTTGGGAATGCAACGTCGATAAAAATTGAAAAGATCTAAGTATCGTCTTAATTGAGTTAAGGTAGAAGGCTGGGGGAAATCTAGGATGCATTTTACACGATCAGGTAAGGGTTCAATTCTTGCAGCTGAAAGTTTGAATCCTAGAAACTCGATAGTGGATTTGCCAAATTTACATTTATCAACATTAATACACAGACCATACTCTTTAAGTCTAGAAAACAACAATTCAAGATGTTTTAAATGTTCAGTTCTATTATCTGATGCAATTAGAAAATCATCAAGAAATGCGTAAACAAATCATAAGTCACGAATTACGTCATCAATAAATCGTTGAAAAGTTGAGGAAGCGTTACAAAGGCCGAATTGCATTCGAGTGCTTTCGAAAAGTCCGAATGCAGTGCATATCGCAGTTTTATGTGCATCATCAGGATTTATGGGAATTTGATGGTAGGCTTTTACAAGATCAATGTGACATCCTTTCTTCGGCACCAGGTGCAAAGGCGAAGAGTAATTACTTTTAGAAGGTCTCATATGACCGAGTTGTAGCATGTGCTGAAATTCAGCTTTGGCAATTTTTAACCGATCTGGACTTAGCCGTCTAGGCTTAGCAGCGACTGGAGGCCCCTTAGTGTTTATATAATGCACAGTATTATGCTTAACTGGTTGGTTAGGATCCGGTAATTTCGTGATTTCAGGAAATTTAAATAATAATTTACCATATATATCATTTACAAAATTGGGTTTCACAGAAAATATATTACAAGTGCTTAATATAGCAGGAGATTTTAAATTAGTAGTGGAATCAATAAGACGACGATTCCGTAAATCAACTTTTAAATTAAAATTATGCAAAAAATCAGCTCCTAAAATAGCACATGACACATCACAAATATAAAAAGAATAAGTAAAATTTTGGCGTAGGCCTAAGTTGATATTAATACATTTACGACCATACACATTAATTTTGTGCGATTAGCAGCACGAAAGGTTTGAAGAACAGGCTTAGATTTGTCATTTTTATTCGCGGCCACAAGTGAGGCATCAGATCCAGAATCGACGAGAAAACACATACCTGTATTTCTGTCTCTAACGAAAAGGCGACGAGAAGGTACTGGGGAGAAGCCCGCCGCCGCTACTATTCCCGCTTCTGGTTTTCCGAATAAGAACAAGGCGCTAGGCACTTTTTTGCTTTTTCCTGAAATTTTTGATGATACCAACACATTTTTGCACCCCTGTGTCGGGACTGAGAACGATTACGCTGACGATTTTCACTTCTAGATACACTTCTTGAACGACAAAGATGAGCGACCTCTTGGCGTAATGCTTGGATTTCTTTTACGAGCATATCAATGGCTGGTGGTGTCTGAGATTCAGTTGTTGGTGTTCGAACCGAAACAGAACTAATGTTGGGAGGTGTTAACTCAATTATTCTATCAGCAATATCCGCCGCTTTATCAGGAGTAATTTGTTCTATCGAAGCTTTAATCGTTTGTACAGTGGTTGGCATTTGTTGAGTAAACAGTTCTAAAAGAAGATCGTCACTGATGCTATGGCTTTCAGCCCGTCTTTTCATTAAGCGAAGTAATTCAGTTGGTTTTCTGTCACCCAGGCATTCTCCAGCTAGCAGTTTCCGAATTTCTAAAGTACGACTTTCTGCACAACGTTCGATAACTTTTGATTTCAAAATCTGATAAGGATTAGTTGTATCAGGACTCATTATCACATCTCGAACCATAGTAGCAGTAGCAGGCGGTAAATGCGCTACAACATAATTATATTTTGTTTTCGACTCCGTAATAGCTTTAGGAGTAGCTATTTCGAATGTGCTTTCCAGCATATGAAACCATAATGTAGGGTCCACAGGGATATAGGGCGGAATGACTACGGCAGATGTTTCAGCAGTTGCCATTTTGTTAGTTAAACAAAACGTTCCATGAAACAGTTGAATAGTTCAACATTCTATGAAATAGTTGAAGGTTCAAAGATCCGCGGTCACCATTTTAGAGAAAAGTTTGAAGGGAGATGATAAAATATCTCCGTGACTCAAATAATCAGAAGGTTTTGTAGAAATATAAACTGTATTAACATAACAACACATAGTCAAATATTCACCAACGTCACTGACAGAATAATCTGCACTTCTGAGAGCTCGAATCCTTTACTGCGTCACGTGACTTCAAAAGCGCTCCGAAGAAAACGCGGGGGGAGGAAATGCGCCTCATTGCTATTGGCTGAAAATTAAAATTGCTCCCCGAAAGAGAGAGAAAGAAATAGCAGACGGCTACAATAGATTCCAAAAACGTACACTGTAAAGAAAAGGGACTATAGTTACGCTTAATTTGAGTTTATTAAATGCCAAATGAGGATTAAATATACTCTAAGTTTGGTGCAAACACCGAATAAAGTGTCAGGATACACTCAAAACGGTTTAAATATACTCTAAGTTTTGTGTAAACGCCGAATAAAGTGTCAGGATACACTCAAAACGGTTTAAATATACTCTAAGTTTGGTGTAAACACCGAATAAAGTGTCATAATATGCTCAAAACGTTTAATTTTAATATTTTAAAGAAATTGTGGAAACCGCACACCAGTTCGGGTGTAAAGTTTTAAAACGATAAAGATTCAGTTCGCCATTTTGAAATCTGTTTATATAGCCATGTTCCAGGGCTCGGATTTTCTTTGAAAATGTTTCTCAGTAATGATCACTAAATAAAAAGCAGTTAACCAGATTATGTTGCAGTAGCCGAGCTAAAAGGTTCCTTCATAGCTGAAAAAATGCTCGTCTTCTTTGGCTAATTTCTTCGGAATAGGATAAGAACTTAAAACTTATGTTTAACTTCATATTTTTGAAACATTCCTGTTTAATGTTAATACTAAACTCATTTTCCAACATTTTTATATCTACTATGCATCTCTAGTTGCTATATTTATAATTTTATGAGTATATGAAGTCAACCTACTTTTACAGTGTATTGGTTCCATTTTCAAATTTTGGCATTTTTGTCACTTTTGAGACTCTCAGTATACAATGAATTCCGCTTGTTAACTTTAAAATAATGTTCGATTCAACTAAATTGAAGATCGTAAATTATTTTTTAACCAAGAAATTTAAGTTTTCAATAAGTTTTAATTATTTGCGAGCCATTTTTAAAAGTATCGTTTTGAGGATTACGACTTTCGTTTTCCCATAGGAAATACATTACGTAAACAACGATATTCTTAAGCATTTTTAACTACAAAAACAAACTTTTCCTGAAAAACTAATGTGATATTCAGCTCATTTTAAGCTTAATCTTTAATATTCTATCTAGTTTTAAAAGTTTTGAACACTTTTTTTGTATTTGCTGGGTGTTTCAAAAGTTGACATTTTTCGATTTTTCAGTTAGACCTTCATAGGGGCTTTTACTGTTGGGATTTTTACTGTTGTTGACATATTTTAACATATCTTGTTTTCAACTTTTTATTAATTATTTTGAAAAACTAATACTTGTTTTATGTTCTATAAAGCACGGTCTCTGCTTCACTCCCCACCGTGTATTCCTGGGTTGAGTTTAGATATGTTTAAAAAATTCATGAAATTTGGTATAAAAATTTTTGTTTCAGATCGCTTTCCCATAACGTTACGTGTTTAGTTTTATTTGTTTTGCACATTTTTCAACTATTTAAACCTTATTATTTTGCTTAAATGTTAGTATCTTTTAAAAGCTTAAACTTCATGCTTTCTAGCGGTGTAGTGTTTATTAATTAATTATGCCGTTAAGTATTTTTAATTTGCATTTTAAAAGTGATAAAAATTGTTCTTTAGCACTTGAGAGGTTGGTGGTTTTTAGCTCTCTGTATCTGATTGTACAATTTGCAATGTTTAGTTGTATTTATGGTATGTTTATTTTAATTTGCTTAAACTATTTATTCGAAAACCAGTCAGGCCTACGTTGAGTTAAAAAAAAAGAGTCAAGTACACGTGACGTAAGTCCAGATGTAACGAATGAATGATTAGTGAAGAAATTTTGTTATTTACCAAGACTAAAATGTTTAAAATAAATGTTTAATTGAGATAATAAATAATCGCAGTTAAAACAATGTTTAGCAGCCTCTTTGCGTGAAACTATTTATTGTAAATTATGGTTGCATTAGATTTAAAATATAATCTTTAAATTATTTTTTATTTTACTGTTAATGTGCAAACCAAATAAGCAGTAGTGTGACTTTACACCAGATAAGCAGTAGCGTAACTTTACACCAAAAATGGTGGCAACTAAGTTGCCACTAAAAGTGGTGTTTCTTTACATCATTTGATAGTCGGTGGCTCATTACACCAGTTTACAAATGGAATTTCATTACACCACTTGGGGTGGCAACTTAGTTGCCACTCTTTTTGGTGTAAAGTAAGGGAAATTTTTTTACAGTGTAGTAAAAAACAGAAGCAATTGAATAACATAAAAGAGATGATGGAAATTTGTAGAACTTATACAGAATCATCAGGTCCCAAATGCCTTAAGTTCTACAAATAAAATGTGTGGTTTCATCTTCATATTAGCCATAAATTAGCTAAAGAATATGAATTTGGAACTACTACACACAGAAAACCGGGAAATAAACCGTTGAACACCAATTAAGTTCAAAATGAAACAAGATTAAAAAGGATAGAAGAAAAAAAAAAGGGGGGGGAAATACCAAATTAAAATCCATACTGTCATAGCATTAGGTATAATTAAGTACTCTCATTATGCATTGAATGTGCGTTATTTGTGATGTTTTTATATTATATCTTTTCGTTTTGAATGTCAACAATTCATTTTGAACTATTTCCTTATTAATAGAGGTCTCTTATATATTTTTCAAATATATATACATATAAATATAACAACTCTTAATAGATTTTTTATATTTAATATTTTTTTGGATTGATCATTAAGAACACTAAAAAGTATTTTTATATCAAAAGTATCAGTAATGTATTCAAATTAAATTTTGAAATTTATTAAACGCGATACTTTAGTATTAGCCGCATGCAGGTGCTTAATAGAGAAAGAAATCACCAAAGATTTCGGTATTTACTACAGTCTTTGCGTTTCTGTCAATTCCAGCTGTTTAAGCTCGTAGTTCGATTGCAAATCTGTTAATTTTTTTTAAATAAATTAATATAAATAAAATACATATTCAGATAAACATTATATTATCCATTTATTTATTGATGAAGTTTTAATTTCGTTCTAGAATATTATACAGAAAGAAATGCTGAACTTTTTATTTTGTTATAAGTGGAAGTGGATAAATCTTTCGTAATCGTGTTCAAAGCGTGTCCAACAATTGATTTAAAAATAATTCATGCTTGAAATTTAAAAAAAAAAAAAAAAAAAAAAAAAAAAAACATAAACGATCAGTACACTAAGATACAGTTTTCAAACAAATTTTGAAATATTTATGTACATTATATTAGATTATATATATTGTACTATATATTTGAAAGTACATTTTTCTTTCGTTTTTCGGCGGCGTAAAAATTAATTTCGTCTATTGCATACATATTAAATTAGTTTTTACTATTCTTTTATATTATTTCTTCATTTCTTTATTTAATTATGAAATTTTAATTCCGTTGTGGAAAATTAACCAGAAACAAATATGAAACTATTTATATTGTTTTAAGTGCAAATACGTTATTATTCTTCCGTAATGGAACCTGCAAGCAAAGGAGATATGTTTGAAAATTATTAAAAGAGCCACAATAAATCACAAAATTGCGATACAGTTTTAAAACACATTGCATTTGAAAGTACATTTTTTTCCTATGCAACGATAAAAGAAGTGCGATGTTTAGAAAAAAAAAAATTATTATTAGCGAAAATTACGAAACCGAAATTTAATCGTCAAGTGTTTCCATTTGCAAAATGACGTCATCGTTACCGACGGACACGTTTGTCTTTTATAATATAGACATTCATTTTTTGAAGTGTTGTATAAAACAAATGAACATAAAAATCAAACGATATAGTTTTCAAGAAATGTAACTCAAACATAATATGTACATAATCTAAATCAGATAAATTCTTATGATTTATATGAGACGAAAAATTTGCGGTAAAAAAAGTATAAGTTTTATTGCATATTATATTTAGAAGGAATGATAAGAGCTGTTTTAAAATTAATTTTTTATCGATTTGTGCACTGAACGGCTCAATTCCTCTTTTTGAATAAGAATAAATATAGCATTTCCAAACATCTAAAAATAAAATAATATCCATACATAAAAATTTTTTAAATAAAAACTCATCCCCGGGCAAATTAAAAAGCAAAATTTAATAAGTTCAATGCATGGAAAAGCGGTAAGCGTTGGTCTCAAGTCCTGAAGCCATCGGTAGATTGTCGAGACTTCGAGTTTAATGTTCGTCTCTGCATCAGGTAAGTTTGAAGGCTCCATGCGATGAACTCACGCAAATTGACAAAACATATATTTTACGGAAAAACTTAGATACGTTTCATCGTAACTCTTATTGATGTACGTATAACAGCCAACTGCATAATGCTGCTCGCAAAGATGCAATAGAAGTCATATTTCAACACTCCTGTGAATATAAGGATTTCAGAGCGAATCTTTTTCATGCATAATCAGAGGATCTCAGAAGATAATCTCTGAATCCGTTCAGATTTTGTGCACTTTTTTGTACACTTTTTTTTTTTGTAGACTTTTTCTAACTGGGATATAATAGCAAACTACATAATGGTGCTCGCAAAGATGCAATAGAAGTCATATTTCAAGACTCCTATGAACATAATTATTTCAGATCAGAATCCGAATGTGTGTGCATAGTGCATGCCAAGGCTAATGCAGAATTCACACGTAACATAATGCAAGCTTAGCGTAATGTCAGTGGCATCGTAAGGACGAGAGTAAAAATCATAATAATGAATGAATGGCCTAAATGAGAAAGAATGAGCCTCATACCAGAGATATAATAATAATAATAATGTCGTCCTAATACTACAGATTTTCTCATATTTAAATCTTACTATAAGCAGGAGTCGTACTTGTCCTTACATTTCACGACCAGGAAATTCTTCGGTACCACTATTTTTTTTATAGAAAATCTCTTCTTAAATATGGCGATATTTTTCACGATTAAACTAGACTTATGTTTCTTTAATCAAATACTGGTAATTGTCCTGAAATTTTTCATGTAGGGTACGATCCCTGTCTAAGGGCTTTAGAAACATTTTCTATTTTTTTCTACTGGAAATGAAATGTGCGTTAGATATTTGGTACTGTAAAGCAGTGCCCTTCATCCTAGTGATGGTTCTTTGAATTGCCGTTAGAGATGCTTCCTTAGAGATGCTTCTCGATTTCTTCTATATCAGTTAACTAGCAAACCCCGCGGCTTTGCTCGCGTAATAGTTGAAATATGCCAAGTGATATTTGCATAACTATTTTTTATTAAAAAAACACTTTTTGGAATAACTCAAAAATTACAAATTAAGTCACAGTTTGAATAAACTTCACTATAAAAGTTCAATAGACAGAAATTAGATTTTAATTAATAAGAAGAACTAAAACTAATTCCAATTAAATGATAACTTAGAAAGTATTTTGGGACCTTTTATGCTAATTTCATACGCTCATTTCAGTATTCATTTGAAGTTTTGAATTTTTTAGAAACCGTCTTAACACATTTACATCTTGAAATTAACCATCATGTCAAATTCCAAGCTTCTTGTCTAACAGTCTACCAACTCTCCGGTGTTAGTGTCACAAACATAAATGCCGAAACAGAGTTGAAATAGAATGTCTCGAAAAATGTTGAAACAGAGACTGTCACCATTAATTTACCAACACTAATCTTGAAATCGGTTGGTATTTCCTAATATTCCATCGAAACGGAATTTAGATGATTTTAAAGGCTTTCTTGTTGTTCCTGCCAACCAGGGGGTAGTGACACCGGCATAAAATATATCCCGTATAGGATCAGGGACTATCACTCTTGATTCGCAACCAATAACTTCCGTAATCGGTTTATTATTGCCTGAGATTCCATAGAAATCTTAATTTAGGACTATTTTAGAATGCTTTTCGCTCCTTCCCTTCGCTTCACCCCTTTTTAATTTCGAATTTATTTTCGACTACTCTTAGAGGACATATATATTTTATAAGTAACTACCGTGCTATATTTAAAGTTTCTAGCCTCTTCAGTACTGCAGAAATCGCAATTTAGAAAGTTTTTTTGCACCTGCAACCCTCGACATAAAATATAGCTTATGTTTTAGCAGGTTCTATCACCATCAATTTGCAACCATTACGTTTGAAATCGGTTTCGTTTTTCATACGATTGCATAAAAATCGTAATTTAGAACGCTTATAGAACGCTTTTCGCTCACTTCATCCTTTTAAATTTGGAATTTTCTTTCGACAATTCTTAGAAAGCTTTTGCATCTTTGAAGTAATTACTATTCCAGATTTAAAATGTTAGACACCTCACATTAACACAAAAACGCAATTTAGAACATTTTTTGCTCCTGTAACCCCCAGGTGGTAGTGACAACAACGTAAAATATAGGCTATGTTGGAGCGGGGACTGTCACCATCAATTTGAAATCATTACTTCTGAAATCTATTTATGTTTCCTGAGATTGCGTAGAAATCGCTATTTAGAACGTTTTTAGAATGCTTTTCGTTCATTTCATCCCTTTTAAATTTCAAATTTTGAAGGAACTCTTCTCAGAGAGTATTTACATCTGATAAGTACTTACCAATTTCAAGTTGCTAGCCCCTTCAGTATCACAAAAATCACAGTTTAGAGCGTTTTTTTAAAAATGCAACAGCAAGGTGGTAGTGACGCCGACATGAAATAGATCCTATATTGGAACAAGGTCTGTCATCATCAAATTCCAACCATTACTTTTGAAATCTGTTGGATACTTTCTGAGATTTTCCCCCTTTTAAATTTAGAATTATTTAGGAGATCCTCTTAGAGATCATTTATATCTTATAAGTAACTAAACTACCATGCCTAGTTTCAAGTTGGTAGTCCCTGCAGTCGTACAAAAAATACAATTTAGATCGTTTTTCGCTCCTTCACCTGCTTTGGTATAGTGGCACCGACATGAAATACAGCCTATGTTGGAGCGAGAACTGTCACTATAGTTTTCACACTATTATTTTTTAAATTGGCTCGGTACTTCCTGAGATTGCGTAGAAATCGCAATTTAAAAAGTTTTTTAGAATGCTTTTCGCTCATTTTTACCAGTTTTAAATTTAGATTTTTTCGATCACAAAAATCGCAATTTAGAATGTTTTTTGCTTCTGAAGCCCTTAGGGGGTAGTGACACTGACATGAAATAGAGCCTTTGTTGGAGCAAGGGCTGTCATCATCAATTTCCAACCATTACTTTTGAAATAGGTTGAGTACTTTCTGAGATTGCGTACAAATCGCCATTTAGAACGTTTTTTAGAACTCTTTTCGCGCATTTTCACAGCCTTTAAATTTCGAATTTTTTAAGAAATGTTCTTAGAGATCATTTATATCTTACAAGTAACTATCATTCCAAATTCCATGTATCTGGGTCCTTCAGTAACACACAAATCGCAATTTCGAACTTTGTTTTTGCTCCTGCACCCCTTTTAGGGGTAGTGGCACCGACATAAAATGTAGCCTATATTGGAGCAAGGGTTGTCACCATGATTTTGACACCATTATTTTTTAAATCGGTTTGGTACTTCTTGGGAGTGCGTAAAAATAGCCTTTTAGAACCTTTTTTAGAACGCTTTTTGCGCATTTTCACCCCTTTTAAATTTCGAAATTCTTAAAAAATGTTATTAGAGATCATTTATATCTAATGTAACTACCATGCCAAATTCCATGTATCTGGACCCTTCAGTAACATAAAAAATCGCAATTTCGAACGTTTTTTGCTCCTGCCCCCCGATAGGGTTAGTGGTACCGACATAAAGTGTAGCCTATGTTGCAGCAATGGTTGTCACCATTATTTTGACATCATTATTTTTGATCGGTTTGGTACTTCCTGAAATTGCATAAAAATCGCTATTGGGAACGGTTTTTAGAACGCTTTTCATTACGGCCAATGGAAAAAATTATTACAAGTGCATTTTAATGATGTTACAGCCTTCTGAATGGTCTGAAATTTTAAAGATATAATTGTTGCAAAATTTTGTCGAGCCATTTCAAATTTTAGAAAAATCGGATGTATAGTTTAATTACAGGACAGTCAAAAGTGTTCCGTTACATTACGGGGAATGGGAAAAAAATTATTATAAGTGCATTTTTATGATGTTACAGACTATGCACTTTATGAAGTGCAAAAAAATATACATTCAGTACAATATGGGGTGCAAAAAATAATTATAAAACTAGTTATAGTGCGGTTGGCCGTCCGTGGTGGTCTTTCTAAGGGAACCTAACCCGTATTAACGCTTGAAGAACCAAGGTTCGAAGAAAAGCACGAAAACTCCGAACGATTAGGCAGACGGGCGCGATTGGGATCGAACCCAGCACCTCCCGTCTACCAGCTTCGAGAGCAGAACCTCTCGGCCACAGGTGGGGCAGTTATAGTACGAACGCACCTCATTTGCCACGTTTGACGAGCAATTTCCAACTTGTTATATATTTTTTTCCAATTTTAAGCGTCTTGAGACACCTTAAATTCACAACTTTTCCATTTCTCATCATCATTGAAAGTTGTTAGGAAAATTGAGAAGTGGTGTTTCTTTTCACTAATTATATTTCTATTTACTTTCATTGTGGGTCGTTAGGATTATTAACAAGAAATAAAACAAGTAAGAAAAATCATGCGTTAAGCATAGATTATGAAACTCTTTCCAACACTTCCTGAATGCTTTAACAAATCTTCGTTTATTAGGAAAATAAGGTATATGAGAGAACTAAGTAAAAATTTTAGAAAAGACATAAAACATTTGAAAAACTGATTTCAACAGTTACTGCCCAATGCAAATATGTATTCCAATTCTTTTGAACTGTCCTGTATTTGATCTGTAGGTTGATATATATACTATATAAAGGGGAAATTTAGTTTAGCAAGAAAACGCATAATAGGTTGAAATTTCTCTTTTCAAGCAATTCATACTAATAGATGGAAACATACTTGTTTACCTTTGTACAACCCTGTAGCTAACCTAGTACCTTTATTATACGCCACTATTTAGCTAAAGTTTAATTCAAAGTAAAACACTCTTAAAACTACTGAAACCACATTTCCAGAAATTATCATTTATAGACGGCCATGTATCCAATTCTTTTTGTGACCCTGTATATCATTTTATCTATGTTCTACAAACATTTCTTAGTAAACTAAATGCAGTTGAGCGTAAAAATGCATAACTCATTAAAAAACCACATTTAAACAATTTACAATCATATCCAGTAACTATTAAGAATACTTTTGTGAAGCCCTGTATATGAATTACAGCATTTATTGACACCATATACTATGCATAAATATAGTGAAACATAAAAGCACATAACATAATTAAAAATGCATTTCCAGCAATCATCGCTACTGTACAGTACTTCGGATACAATACAGTATCTGAAATCTTTTATGTGTCCCTGTAAATGCTATGCACTTCGTATTATACATGAAATAAGTAATAGTAAACCTCAGCAATGTACATCAATTTCATTATACATGAAATAATTTAACATAATTAACATACGCCGCAAACAATTCCCTCCAACCCTATATCATTATGTAATGGAATTCTTCTGTGTGGCCCTGTAAATGAATAATAATTATTCTTTGCACCGCATGTTCTACAGAATGCATATTTTATTGCATTTGATAAAGGCATAACAATTTTATTATGTTTGAAAGCATGCAACATCATTAAAAAATCATTTTAAACGATTTTTTCCCATAGCCTGTAATATAACATAAACTTTTGATTGTCCTTGTAAATGAACTATTCATGCTAGAAACTTCATTTGAAATAGAGAACATGCTACTGTAAACCTTAATAACGTCCAAAAATTTCAGGGCAATCTGAGTATATTTACGGGAGTTAGAGCGCGGACAGGCGGACAGACAGACAGACAAACCGAAGTCATAAACACTTTTGAACTTAGCTTGAAAGTGTTAAAAATGGGGAAGGGAGGTGGAAGTGGAATATCATTTGAGGAAATAATTAAATTTTCAATTGCCTTTCCTGAGTTTTTGCATAATATAATCTGCATTTCAATTTGAAATGAAAGGGCATTAGAAAGAGAAATATTTCTTAGTTTTATCATTATGACAATCCTCAACGAGATAACGACGAATTCTTGTCTCATAAGAAGAATTATTGATCTTTAATGTATGTGCAGACAAATTACTGTTTTATCGCAGGAAAATATCTCTTCATTTCATTAATGTGGGTCCTATGAGTAGATATTTTGTGAAACTTCAGCATTGGAAAAACAAATGATAATTTATGAACTTGTATATTTACAAATATGGAAAATGCAAAAATAATGTCTTTGATAAATAAAAAATATATATAAGTAGGGTCCTTAGTTTCAGAGAATTATATAACTATAATACATGACCTTTAAATTTTAAAATTGGAATTTGTAAAGAAATACACGATTAAAATAAAATGTTACATACTTTAGTATTTTATGCACTTGGGACATACTTATAATATTTACTTACTGTTTTGTTTTATTTTTATTTTGTTATTAAAGGACATAAACTGAGAAACATTTCTTTTTAAATCTTTCATGACATAATGCTAAATAATTGTCTCATGTAAAGAATTATGGATATTTAATGTGTATTTTTTGCTTTAAAAATCTTTCATATTCATTTTTATTAGAATTACACTCTATGCGTATTTCTAATAAAAATAAGTACTCGATGTATGTGTGAAATCAGAAAATTTTATCACATACTTTTGTCAAATCCATTTTTAATGAAGATATAAAAAATATATATATATATTCGTATACTTAATGATATTATCATCAATTTTCACATTTATGTGGGAATGAAAAATAAGACTCAATGGTTAAATGAACGTGATATCTCAAGCGAGACTCGTAAAAGGTGAACTCCAAATTTGCGAGCAAGATGTTGTTGTTCTATAGATATTCAGCAATAGAACCGGTTAATGTTTTTTAACGCAAAGTTCAGGGAAGCTTTTGCGAATTGTACGATATTATTTTGAATGTTAATCTGTATGTTTTTTGATATATTAAACCCTTTTATACCTATTCACAGTTTGGAGAACATTAGTTTCAATTAAGCAATACAGTATATACATTATAACCCACAGTTTTGGGGGCTCGGGCCGAGATTTGGACTATTTTGACTATTTGAACTATTTGGATTATTTGGAAGATTTGAATTTGTATAACAAAGCTATTTGGTACTTGAATCAAAAAAAGAAAAGTATTTTCTGAACTGATATTTATAATACAAAAAAATGACCTGTTCGTCTGATGTTTAATGATTAGCCCTTTGACGGTTAGGGAAACGAGAAGTTTTCGTTTACTTAATTCGCGCAGCATTACAAGTAAACAGTAGTCGAAAGTGGCAGCTGTTTTCCCCAGCCGTTCTTCCGAAAATGTCACCCTTCTATGGCGATGCCGTAGATAGCTCGCCTCACGCGTTTTAAAAATTACTTAAAGTATTTGTAGTACATAAATAACAGTTTTTACGCACTTTAAAATAATTAATAAATGATTATTATTAATTAGTAATTTATAAATGATCATAATTATAATCAATTATATAAATAATAATAGTTAATTATCAATATTAGACAAATATTAAATTGAAAGGACTAAAAAAATACAACTAATGTAAAACTTTATGAAGCATTTAAGTTCAATAACCTAAAAATCTTTTTGTGTGTGATATACTTTAAAACATGGAATTGCACATAATGGGGCATTACAGTCTTTGCAATAAGTACGTGTTTCACGGCGAATTCTTTTACCATTGTCATCATTTTTGTTGCAACATATCACACATCGTCTAGTAGGTTCTTTCTTTTTTTCTGTAGGTGGAATATAATCAGGAAAGTGGCGTGCTGACAATCTTAAAGTGTTCGAAACTGTTTCAGCAGGTTTTGATTTCAAATGTCTGTGAGTGTGATATTTTTCAACAATTCTTTCAGCTAGCTCAATTCTGAATTCCAAATTTGATTTTTTGTTCCCTTTTTTTTTCCACAGCTGAAAAGCATTAAAAATTGTTATGTCCAATAAATAACGGAATATTTTCTTGTAATATTTCCTTTGACGAGATCGAGTTACGTCATAATATCCAATTTGCTGATCCATGCGATCTACACCGCCCATCGTGTTATTGTAATCTAAAGCAATCTTAGGCTTCTCTATTTCCACGTTTTTCAATTTATTTGGGACTTTTACGATTTCAGGATTATGAATTGAGCTTATAAAATGAACATATTTTTTATCTCTCCATCGCATTATCATCATCTTACCTCTTTGATAGGCAAGTAAGTCTCCCTTTTTAAGCTTTTCTGTTTTCAGTTGGTTCGGTAGATCTTTTCTGTTAGGTCTTAATGTTCCAAAAAAATCAGTTTTAGATTTCAATAAAATTTCCCCTAACTCGGGAGAATTGTAGTAATTATCCATAGTAAGGCAGTATCCTTTGTTTAATAGCAGCTTAGACAATGCCAAAACTACCTGAGTAGAAAACGAACATTCTTTATTTTCTTGAGATATATCTGTGCCTTTACCGACATAAATTATAATAGACCACACGTATCCACTATGAGATTCACATAACATAAACGTTTTGATACCGAATCTGGCCCTTTTAAGTGGTAAGTATTGGATCCAAGAAAATCTCCCTTTATACAACAATAGACTTTCATCAATACATATGTCTTGTTCGGGTGTATAAACTTCCGAAAATTTTTTCTGTAAGTAATTTAAAACTGTCCATATTTTTTTTAGTTTTGGCTGAGGATGAGAAGAATCAGTGTTTTCATTTCTATCAAAATGAATAAATTGCATAATAAGGTCAAACCTTCTCGAACTCATGAGGTTAGAAAAACTAGGAGTTTCAATTAACTTTCTTTTTGACCAATACATTCTTACAGTTGGTTTCGTAATTATTCCTTGCAAAATTAATGTTGCAAAAAATACTCTCAATTCATTCGCATTAGTTTCACGCCAATGATGACTTCGGGAATGTTCTTTGCTCTTAAATTTATTTAAATTTTCATCAGCAAAAATGTTGGTTTCAGTAACAATATGATTTACAATCTCATCAGTAAAAAACAGCTCGAAGTACTCTAGTGGGTCAGAAATATTTGTCACGGAAGCTTTCATGCCCACATCGCCAGTAAAACTAAATCGGCTAGGAGCGGGAGAACTTGAATTAATTTTACACCACTGTCGAACACACGAAAAATCTTCCTCATCGCTTGAATCGTCTTCTGAGCTTGATATACTGTGAACAAAGTCTTCATCAGACTCGAAACTTGATAAGCTTTCTGTATCACAATCATAATCATCATCATAATTATGTAACTTTCGCTTTTGAGTCATTTTACTTTACAAACACCCTAAAACACGCGCCAAAATACGCATAAGAAGAAGAAGGTAAAAAAAAACCATCCCCCTTCATTATGAAAAGAAATTTATGGGACACGTACTGCCATCTTTAGGCAGTAAAACTAACTAAATTTCGCGAGTCGGAATCGTTTGTAACATAATCAATGCAGAATAATAACGGTGAACGAGGTCAGCTCGTCAGCGCGCGTTGGGGAGAATTTTCACTACGCGAGTAGGGCTCGTTTCTAACCATTACGGTCAAAATTTTGCCGACGAGCGGAACTCGTTTGCGCGCTTTACGAAGCAAGATTCGATTGCGAGCTGAACTCGTTCATAACCGTCAAAGGGTTAGAGATGATCCGGAATCAAGCCTACGAGATAGTGTAATATTTTGTTCTGTTGAAGTGTTAACAAATTGAACCATGTCTGTCCTGCATAAAGCTAGAAATGCAGATTTGTTTACATTGTGTGATGACCTAGGTATAGTTGCACCTCAGAGTTCAAGAATTATTGACTTGATAAAGTTGGTAACTGAATCAAATGATTATGAAGAAAATTTTGTTAAAGCTCAACTTGAAGTCATTACTGCTGAGAGAGAAGAACAGCTAGAAGCAAAAAAGGGAGAAAGAAGGCTAGAAGCAGAAAAGAGATTAGAGGAAAAGAAATTAGCGATAGAGTCAGAAAGAGAAGTAAAGAAATTGCAAATGGAATACGAATTAAGAAAAATTGTGTTTCAAGGAAATATGACGAGTGTAAGAGACGGTTCGGCAGTAACTGGTCCAGGTAAGCAACCAGATTTGTTCGAATTAATGCCACATTTTGACGGGAAGGGTGATATTAGTATCTATCTATCTTTGTTTGAGCGACAAATGTCTAGGATGAATATAGTAAAAGAAAATTGGGTAATGCATTTTTTATGTTTAATTCCGTTAGAAATTGCTAATGTTATAACTAGAGAACAAAAAACATTAACAAATAATGACTACGATTTTGTAAAAAACCTGCTTCTTAAAAGATTCAAAATAACGCCAGAAGAGTTTAGGCAAAAACTAATGTCGCATAAGAAATAATATTCAGCCACTTGGCGCAATCTAGCATTTGAGTTAAGAAATTATTTGGAAGAGTGGATAGGCGGTCTTGATGTACCTAATTTTGAAGACCTGAAAGAACTAATTGTTAAAATATAGTTTTTGTTTTATGTTAATTCATATTTTGTCTCACGTGAACTTATGACATTATGCATTGATTAGTTGGTCATTAGTAAAGACAACTAAACTCGTTGTATCTTATAGAAAATGTAATAGAAAAAATGGTTGTTCTGTTATTCCATATTGATGTTATTAAAATTCATTTCGTAAGTTTCTTTTCTAAATAATGCGTTCCTTTCTTTCTTATTAAGGTGTATTTAATTTAATTATCAATCGACTCAAAGCTATCATACTCTGCATATAAGAACACTAATAATCATTAATAGGTTATGGGCTTCTTTTCAGCTCGCTTTGAATTGCGCTAGTTAGCTCAAGTCTGATTGATTAGAGTTAGATATAGATAAATTGGGTTTTGCTCATAGCAAGTGAAATAAAACATTAGTTTATTTTAGTAGAGAAGATTATCATTAAACGATTTTGAAATCGCATTAAAGTTTAAGAAGAAATGGATTTAACAAAGCAAGTTAAGTTATTGACTGGTGTAGTAGACTGGCCAATATGGAAACGCAAGATTAGAGATTTACTTGATTATCACGAAGGAGCACTTGATGTTATAGATGGTAAATTAAAGAAACCTGAACCATTAAGTAGCACTGCTGAAGATAGAGAAATCAAGGAACATAAAGTAAGTTCTGATTTGTATCGTAAAGCTAACAGTTACGTGAAATCCGTGATAGCAAGTACCGTAACTGATGTAGTTTATCAAAAGATTATGGATAAAGAAACATCACATGAAATGTGGGAAGCGTTAAAGCATCATTTTGAAGCAACGTCAAAAGATCAGTTATTTAAGATATGTACAGAATTTTTCGTATTTAACTGGGCGTTAGGCGATGATGTATCAACTCACATAGCTAAGTTAAGAACCATTTGGAGTGAATTAAATAACGGACTTAAAGATATTGGTGTAAATAAGTTACCTGATTTAATGTTAGTTTGTAAAGTATTGCAAATTTTACCGCGAAAATTTGAAACCTTTAAGTCTAGCTGGATGTTGTTGTCTAAAAACGAAGACAGAATATTTGATGAATTAACAGAGCAACTTTGTATGTTTGAGAGAAATTTCATAAAAGTTGAAAACGGCAATATTGCTGTTCAGGAAGCACTAGCAGCTTCAAGATTGGAAAAACAGAATAAAGATAAAAATTCCAAATTTATCAAGAAGTCATGTAGAGGTGACATTTGTAACTACTGTAACCGTCAAGGTCACTGGGTAAGAAATTGTAGAAAATGGATTTCCGATGGAAAACCAGCCAAAAAGTCGCCAAGTACTGATACTAAGAAAACCGCTAGTGGTGCAGCGATGTCTATTTCTGTCGAAACGTATACTTCGGAAGCAGATTCAACAGCGTTTTGGATTGATAATGGAGCAACTCAACATATCACGAACTGCTCAGAGTACTTTACTGATTTCACGCAATTTCTTAGTCCTTGTAGCATAAAGGCTGCTGGAAAGGAAAGATTGGCTGCAATCGGAAAAGGAACTATTCGTTTTAAATCTTTTGCTGGAGGAAAGTGTCAAGAAATTCAGCTGAAGGATGTCTGGTATGTACCCGAAGTTAACAAAAATTTATTTTCAGTGTTGGCTGCTCAAGACAGAAATCAAGACAGTGAATTTCGATCGACATCTACTGAATGTTGGTTAAAGATAAATGATCAAGTGGTACTATATGGAACACGCAATGTATCTGGATCTTTGTTTAAGGCAATAATTGAGCCAATCATGCCAAAGCAAATTTTAGAAATAAACAATACTGAGAAAAACTATTCTTTATTACAACTTTATCATGAAAGATGGGGTCATCAAGATAAATGCCACATCAAACAAAAGCTTGAAAAAGAGTTAGGAATCAAAGTTCAACTGGAAAATAAGTTATGTGAACCATGCATTTATGGAAAAGCACATCGATTACCTTTTGGAAACAGAAAGAACGCAAAAGAACCAGGTGAACTTATTTCGGCTGATATCTGTGGCCCGTTTCCTGAATCTTTTCAGAAGAAACGATACTTAGTTGTATTTAAAGATAGCTTCACAAAGTTTAGGTATGGTTACATGATAAGAGAGAAGTCAGAAGTCAATACTATGTTAAAACATATGCTTGCTCATGCCAAAACTATGGGATACAAAATTAAAGAATTTTTGAGCGATAATGGTGGAGAATTTGACAATAAAGAAATTGAAGCAATTCTACGTGAAGAAGGAATTACAAAAAGACCTAACGCACCTTTTACACCACAACAGAATGGATCAAGTGAAAGAGAGAACAGAACAATTGTAGAACTGGCAAGAACATTCAAATGTTCGAATCCTGAAATTAGTTTTCCGGATGCAATGTGGGCCGAACTAGTATCTTCTGCGATATATATCCTAAACAGAACGGGAAAATCTTCAGTAGAGGGAGTTAGTCCTTATGAATTGTGGATCAAGAAGAAACCTAGGGTAAAGCATTTACGTGTAATAGGTTCTACATGTTATGCTCATATTCCAGTACAAAATCGAAGAAAAATGGAGAAGAAAGCTATCAAAGGTTATCTTGTAGGTTACGATTCTGATGAGCGTTACAGAATTTGGATTAAAGAAGAAAACAAGATGATTTTTTCTAGAGATGTCATTTTTCATGAAAAATTGAATAAATGCGATAAATCAGTTCATTTACCATTCAACGACAATAAACGAGAAAATACAAGCGATCTTTCTAATCAGGGAAAGTATGAAGATGAACAACTTAAAGAAGATGAAAAACAAGACGATATAAGTGACAGCGATTTTGATAGTGATGAAGAAGTTAAACCATCGCATGATATGCAACTGAGAGAACGTGACAAGATGCGAAAGCCTGCACGGTTTGATGATTATATAATGGAAGCTGAGTCATTAATTTATGAAAATGAAAATCCTGAAACATACATAGAAGCAATCAACAACAAGGAAAGCTCAAATTGGAAGAAAGCAATGGAAAATGAAATAAAATCTTTAAAAGAAAATGAGACCTGGGAATTAGTTAATTTACCAGAAAGTGCCAAAGCTAAACCATGCAAATGGGTTTATAGAATCAAAACAAATCTAGATGGCAGTATTAACAAGTATAAAGCCAGGCTTGTTATAAAAGGTTATCGTCAACGTCAAGGCATTGATTATACTGAAACTTTTAGACCAGTAGCAAAATTAGAAACAGTACGAGCCGTATTGAGTATAGCAGCAGAAGAAAAAATGTATTTATCACAATTTGATGTATCTACAGCATTTTTGTATGGAGAATTAGAAGAAACAATCTACATGCAACAACCAGAAGGATATGAGGACGGCACAAAGAGAGTATGCAAGCTCAAGCGAAGCTTGTATGGTTTAAAACAAGCTCCACGTTGTTGGAATAAGTGTTTTGGTCAATTTTTATTAAAACTTGATTTCAAAGTGAGTGATGCCGATCCATGTCTATACATTCGAGAGAAGAATGGCAAAAAGTTAATTATAGCATTGTACGTAGATGATGGATTAATTGCTGCAAATGATCAACAAGAGTGCGAAATCTTCATTGAAAAGTTAAAAGCCAGATTCAAGATAGTTACTGGAAACGCTTCTTGTTTTTTAGGGCTTGAAATTGAATATCAGAAAAACGGAGATATTACTATTAGTCAAAAAGGATATGCCAAGAAAATTCTTAAGAGATTTGGATTTGAAAATTGCAAGCCAGTAGCAACACCGATGTTAAAGGAATCAAGATCACAAAATACTGAAGAATCTAAGAAAGTTATCTTTCCATATAGACAAGCAGTTGGAGCTCTAATGTACCTAATGGTAGGAACGAGACCAGATCTAGCTTACAGCGTAGGAGTTATATCAAGAACGCTAGAACACCCATCTGCTGAAGATGTAGTGAGAGTAAAAAGAGCTTTTCGCTACATATCAAAAACAAGAAATTTTGGTATTACTTATTGCGCAACAAATTCAAATAGAGTATTAAAGTGTTACAGTGATGCAGATTTTGGAGGATGCATAAAAACTGGAAGATCAACTTCTGGATCAGTGATAATATATGCTGGAGGTGCAATCTCATGGCGCAGTCAAAGACAAACCATCGTGGCTACTTCAACAACAGAGGCTGAAGTTATAGCAGCATCTGAAACAACTAAAGAAATTATTTGGCTCAGAAGATTGTATGAAGGAATAGTAAAACTAAAAGAAATACCTATTCTTCAAGTAGACAATAGTGCAGCTGTAAAACTTGCCCATAATCCAGAATATCACAGAAGAACAAAACATATAGAAATAAAGCATTTCTTCGTTCGTGAGAAGGTATTAGAAGGAAAGTTAGTTGTAGAGCAAATTTCAACTGAGAAACAGATTGCAGATATTATGACCAAGCCGTTAGCCAAAACTCGATTACTGATATTGTGTGATCAAATGGGATTATCAGGCTAGAGACTAAATATGTAATTAACAAGGGAAAGTGTTAAAATATAGTTTTTGTTTTATGTTAATTCATATTTTGTCTCACGTGAACTTATGACATTATGCATTGAATTAGTAAAGACAACTAAACTCGTTGTATCTTATAGAAAATGTAATAGAAAAAATGGCTGTTCTGTTATTCCATATTGATGTTATTAAAATTCATTTCGTAAGTTTCTTTTCTAAATAATGCGTTCCTTTCTTTCTTATTAATGTGTATTTAATTTAATTATCAATCGACTCAAAGCTATCATACTCTGCATATAAGAACACTAATAATCATTAATACTAATAGTAGTAGATCAAATCCAGCGAAGATTACCTATAGAAATGAAAGAACATTTTATCGATGATCTTCTAAAAATTAAAAACGCTGAGTTATTAGTAAATAAATTAGACGATTATGAAACAGGAAGACGTAATGTTAAAACCATGAATAGAAATTCACACCAATTTGAAGATAGGAAGTCGAAAATGCGTGAAAATATTAATTCAAAACCATGGTTATCAGTTCAAAATTATGATAATCTAAGAAAACAACAATTTATAAATAATAGCAGCCAAAATCATCGGAGCCAAAACCCGCAATTATCCAATCACAAAGAAGTGAATTGCGCAGTAATCAAAGGAAAAAACAGCGCCAAGCCGGATTGCATGATAGATATTGATATTAACGGGAAAAAGGCACATATATTTTTTGATACTGGAAGTGATATAAGTTTGCTGAGTTATGAATATTATACTAAGATGGGATCGCCAAAATTATGTTCAAATAATATCTCTTTGTCAGGCATAGATGAAGTAGTTGTTTATCCTAAAGGATACTTTCCTTATGAATTTAATATTAATGGATTTCTAATCACAGCAAATTTGTATGTTTTAAAATATCTTGCATATGATATTTTATTAGGATATGATGTGATTAGCAGATTAAATTTGGCGATAGACGAGAACGGAATTAAAATCGTTGGCGAACGCAAAAATATTCAAGTAGGTTGCACTGAAGTTTTGAAGAATTCTATTATAAAATTGAATCGTGCTGCCATAAGTAATAATGATATGAAAGCGTCATCGTTGGATAATTCACGTGATGAAAATATTATAGTTTCAAACGATAATAATGCAGGAAATAATTTCTTGATTTATTTAGCGAGCGTCATAGATGATGATGAAATTGATTTGAATCACGTGAGAAATTTGAAAAAAAAGAAAACAAATAAATAAATTAGTAAATTGATACACAAATAAATCAAAAGATAAAGGATCACGGATGGGCAAAATTTTATCTAATGAAATTGATAGCCCTGCACATGATAGAAAAGACTATGTAAAAGATTGCCGTAGGAATTTCGATTATAGGGGAAAAAACAGAAATTTTAATAGACCAATGGATAACAGAAGCAATAATAGATGTGGCCAAAAATGTGTTAAACAGTCATTTAACCATGGAAATTACTATAAATATAGATATGGGAAACAGAGTTCAGAGAATTCTTACCAAGATGAATCAGAGATTCCCCAAAATTTTGAGATTAATGATTCTTTGACACCTCAAGATATGACAGAAAGTGAATGTTTGATGAATATTTCATCGGATATGGTTGAACCTAATGATGCATTTGAAATGCTAGAAAGTGCTTCACCTACTTCAAAAGCAAAGTATAATCCGAATTTTTTTCCTAGGTACAAAAATAGAGGCTATTATCATGGTCTGAATAATTATAATTTTGGCCGACTACGATCAGGTAGAGGTAGCTATAATGAGCAAAGAAATTCCCAACCATTACGCAGGTATAGTGCAAAGCGAACTGAAGACTCGTTTAACAAATTTGAAAAGAGATATGAAAATTATCTTAGAGCTCATGATCATGACAATTATAAATCGGATTATAGGTCTGGAAGTTATAGACATGATAATGGGTGCTATGGAAAACAAAGGTATAACGACGGTAGAAATAGTTCTCATCATAGATTTAAAAGAGCTAATAGCGGAAAAGATGCTTATTCCAATTCTTATAATTCTAGAGGTAATAGGTATACAGCTTCTATAGATAGAGGTCAATATACAGAAAGAAATTACAGGGTAAAATAGGTATGCTGATTCTAAAGGTAGAGATCAATATACAGAATATATGAGGCCATGAGATAACGCATCTGCATAACGTGATAAGTTTTTGTTTTATGTTTATCTGTCTAAATTTATGTGTCTAAATTTTTGTAAGAAGTAACTGACGAGGTCGCCAGAAACGTCAGGATGGCCGAAAATGTGGGAATGAAAAATAAGACTCAATGGTTAAATGAACGTGATATCTCAAGCGAGACTCGTAAAAGGTGAGCTCAAAATTGCAGAGCGAGATGTTGTTGTTCTATAGATATTCAGTAATGGAACCGGTTAATGTTTTTTAACGCAAAGCTCAGGGAAGCTTTTGCGAATTGTACGATATTATTTTGAATGTTAAGCTGTATGTTTTTTGATATATTAAACCTTTTTATACCTATTCACAGTTTGGAGAACATTAGTTTGAATTAAGCAGTACGGTATATACATTATAACCCATAGTTATATTGTTATAAGCTTCTTTGTTATTACTATTTTCTGTATAGTGTACCTAAATTATACTAACTGCGTTTAAGACTCAAAACTGCACATTAAGCCAAGGAAAAACAAATCAGAAATTGTACCTCAAACACGGTCAATGAGGTGCTTTCGTAATATAACTAGTTTTACAAATATTCAAATCTTGGTGCCATAGCTGCTGCACTCTTATATAAAAATGCACGAATACAAAATTTATTGCTAATATTTATATTAGATTCAGTAATGCTGAAACAATAGGACTCCATCAGAAATATGACGTATTCACCATGTCAACCTAGAATCATTAGCTATCGTGGGATATCATTGAATTAATTACGTATCATAGGATTTAATAGAATGAAGAAAACTTCTATTAATATATTTTTAAGTTTTGATTCGTTTTTCATAATACACTGCTCAAAAAATTAGGGAAGCAAGCAGAAAAGTGAAGGGAGCAGTGCAAGACAGTCATGTATGGGCATAAAATAGATAGTACACGTGTATCAATGAGCAATACCGAAAAAAAGACGCAAAAAAAATCGTAAGGGAACTTTTATTTTTTGAAAAGATGAAAAGAACATTAAAAGATGGTTTAGGTTATGGCAACAATTTGGTTTCATGTAAATGATAAAAAAAAGTATTGTTTAGAAATGATGCAAAAATTTTTAATATGAAATGTGGTCTCCTAGAACAGCTAAGACTGCTGCACACCGGTTTTCCATGGATGCAATGAGGTTATCGATAAGACTTGGGAAATACTGTTCCAATGCTCAAGAATTGCAATCTCCATGCCCCGGACAGTGAAAGGAGGCCTCTGCCTCGTAGCAATGCGTCGTCTGAGTATGTCCCAAATATGATTGATCGGATTTAGGTCAGGAGAGCATACACATCATTCCATACACTGTATTGTTTTAGCTTAAAGCATGTTTTCTACAAGACGAACTGTATGAAGTGTGGCATTATCATGCATGGAAAAAAGAAATCACTAATTGCTGCAACATAAAATATGACATGAGGTCTCAGTATCTCGTCTGTATAACTTCGGATCGTCAAAGTGCAATATGCAGGCCCATACGTCCACCTATGCTCATTCCAGCCAATAGCATCAACCCACCTCGTCTTTATTGTGATCTTTCACGAACGAATGTGGGATTAGTTTGAGTGCCTCTTTCACTCCATACCAAAACACGTCAGATGTCAAATTCAGACTTAATCGGGACTCGTCTGTAAACAGAATTACACTCCAACAACGTTGCCACCAAACTTGATGTTCAGTTCCCCACTTTCTTTGGGCCGCACTGTGGCTTGTAGTCAATGGAATACAGACCATTGGCTTACGTGCATAGAGGCCACCCTGATGAAGCCTATTTTGGACTGTTTGGCTGGACACCCTTCGTCCTATGGCCAAGAACAACTGTGTTTGCAGCTGAGTAGCATTACCCGTTCCGTCTCGACGTGCTGTTACCAGGATATATCGGTCATCAGTTTCTGTGTTATCACATATTCGACCTTTCACTTGTCGATGACTACCATTCCATGTGTCTTGAAATCGATTTCACAGCCTTTCATGCACACATTTTGCGACTCCAACAGCGTGCACTACACTTCGTTGTGTTCCCCAAATTCAACAGTCCCGATAACACGCCAAGCCATGGATTGTGGTAAGTCATGTTGTTGTGACATTTGCAAGTAACCTTTTCTCAAAATACAAGCTGAGCAATTGAATTTTACAACTGAGGCAGTGAAACAGATGTTTCTGCAAAATCCCGATTTCTGCACTTATCTCCTCTTTCTAGTTTTTGACGTCATAAACTTTAATTTACATGTGAAGTTTTTTTTATCCGTTTTCTACAACACTTTAAATTATGGATGTTTTATTTTACGTTACTTTTCAGGGTAAATATTTGCGTAATTTCGTTAAAACCATCTGCTCCCCTAATTGTTTTGAGCAGTGTATTTAAAATTACACGGCACAATTCTGCAACGATTCTATATATTAAATTAGAAAACCATTCGTTTGGGTAGTTTTTACGCTGTTATAAGCGGACAGACGGACGGACAAGACGAAGACTGTATGTACTACGTATTTATATAATTACGAACTCACATAAGAAAGGAAACACCACATGTATTTTATTCTCCAAATTACACTAGTCAACAAATTTTAACATTTTTTTCGTATCTAGCTCGTAAATGGGTGCATTTAACTAATTTTAAGGTTCTGAATTCAGTGGAATAATCAGATTCTCTCAACCAAGTAACATTTATTAGATACAGGAAGTTACTTAAAAACAAAAGCGAAATATTTGACGAAAATTGACCGTTTTAAATACAAGCAAAACGTAATATTTATCAGAAGGAAAGTTTTCTTGATTACTTAAAACAAACTATGAACTAATTCGAGCACGAAACTGTTGCAAAAATGCCCATAATATTATGAGCTTTTTTGCAACAGTTTTAACAGTTATAACATAAATAACGTAATTAAAATACATATAAAGCCCAAATAATTGTACAAAAATTACTTTCAGATCCAAAAAGCAAATAATATTACGGGCTCTTTTCCAACAGTTATAACAACAGTTATAGCAATTATAACAAAAATAACATAATTAAACTTCATATAAAGCACAAATAATTGTACAAAAAATACTTTCAGGTACAAGATATAATATAAAGATATTTAAAATACAAATTAAAGCTATCTCAAAATACATCAGAAAAACATAGAACGTTTTCAACCATTACAGGGTCGTCATCAGTAGGATTTAAATGTTGTTATTACTTTCTTCGCGCTTATTCGAGAATTGACCAGAAGAAAAACATTGTAATTTAAATTTAAATGTCTTCTTCTGTCTTTATTTTCGTTTGAACAATTCTTGAATAAGAGCAGTGAAAATAATAAGTAATTTTTGTGCAATTATTTGTGCTTTATATGTATTTTAATTTTTTAACTCAGGGTAAATACAGTAGGGTCAATATCTGAAAACTGGACAATTTCACTCCAGAATTTTTATTTTTTTGAATTAATGTACCAACTTCCAAATGCAATTATATACTAAGATACATGTTTTGTCTTTTGATTGTTGCTGTATTTTGAGATCAAGGATGTATATTTTATGCGTAGGATAATCTTTTATGGAAGAAAGTGTCTGTTAACACCATAATCAGTGTCTAATAATTGGGACTGAGATGATGGGGACCGAGGTGATGTTTTTGTCTTAACAGCTGCACAGTCAATTTATTGAATCATTTTAAACACATGTAAATGATTAAATATTCCACGTTACATAAATAAAGTTGCAATAAGTTTTATTTTTATAGATAAAAAGTTAAATATGGGGACATGAATGCTGCTATAAAAAAATACTCATCCGTTTTCAGAACAAAAACTAAATATTTCTAAAAATGAAACAATGAGAAAAACAACTTACCTTCATTCATGGTGGATAGTTGAACTGTAGCTTCTGTTGCAATGTAAATAATTCTGCCAGCGCCACCAAGTATCTGTTAACCTAAATGTGTGGTTAGAGGGACTGAGATGATGATCAACCTCAGGGACAAATATATTTACTACAGTATTTTACTATGCTGTCTATACGAGTAAAGGAGCACTATATTTTCCCATATTATATATATATCAATCTATCTATACTAATCTTATAAAGAGATAAAAATTGTTTATTTGTAGGAGGTAAGCTCTGGAACTACCGAACCGATTCCAAAAGTAATGGTATCAAAATGATGGTGTTTGTCCAACTTAGAACATAGGCTATATCTGATGTCGTCTCACTGGCCAAATGGGGGTGCAGGAGCAAAAAACGTTCTAAAAATGAGATTTTTGTGTTACTGAAGTGCCAAGAAACATGAAATTTGGAATGGTAGTTACTTATAAGATACTAATGATCTCTAAGGACATTTCTTAAAAAAAAAAATCGAAATTAAAAAGGGGTGAAAATGCGCGATAAGCGTTCTAAAAAGCGTTCTAAATCGCGATTTTTATGCAATTTCAGGAAGTACCAAGCTGATTTAAAAAATAATAGCGTCAAAATGATGGTGACAACCGTTGCTCCAACGTAGGCTACATTTTATATCGGTGCCACTACCCCTAATGTGGATGCAGGAGCAAAAAAAAAAAAAAAAACGTTCGAAATTGTTATTTTTGTGTTACTGAAGCACCCAGATACATGGAATTTGGCATGATAGTTACTTATTAGATATAAATGATCTCTAAGATCACTTCCTGAAAAATTCGAAATTTAAAAGGGGTGAAAATGCGCTAAAAGAGTTCTAAAGAATGTTCTAAATGACGATTTCTACGCAATCTCGGAAAGTACCCAACCTATTTCAAATGTAATGTTTGGAAATTGATGATGACAGCATAACAGCGCCACCTGTTAGACAATTTACAACGAAACATAATCAGCAATAATATTTATCAAGGTATATTTGAATCTGAATTTTGATGAAAATTCATGCATTAGTTCTTGAGATAGAGCTATTGCGGTAATCGGGGAAAATTCAGAATAGCAGCGCCACCTGTTGGAAGATTCATACCAAAACGTAAACAGGGCCAATTCATATCAAGGATTAACTAAATATGAATTTTGATGAAAATCTGTGCATTAATTCTTGAGATAGAGCTATTGAGGAAATCGTGAAAAATGCAGCATAGCAGCGCCACCTATTGGAAAATTTACACCGAAATGTTAACATCATCAACCTTAGTCAAGTACTAACATAATCTGAAGTTTCATGAAGTTTCGTGCATTAGTTCTTGAGATAGAGCTCTGGAGGAAACCGCAAGAAATGCAGCAGGGCAGCGCAACCATTTGAGCGATTTACACCAAAAACTAATCAGCATCAATTTATATCAAGGAAAAACTTAATATAAATTTTAGTAAATTCCATGCTTTAGTTATTAAGATAGGGCGCCCACAAAATTTGTGTCACACACACACAGACAGACAGACTGACAGACAGACATTTTGTAAAAACTTGTTTTTATGGTTCTCTGACCCCCTAAAACGTATAAATCTGTTGAAAACCGGAAAATTTCATGAATCATATTCTTTCTTCTTGTAAAGATAGAATAAAGTAAAAATAATAAATTACGAGAAGAATAATTGTAACTGTTGAATTTTTTAACGGAAATCTTTTTCTATAAATCTCAAATATGCCAATCCGAAACTCATACCTCTAAGTAGTTTTTGACACATGCTAAAATACTACCTGCAGTGTAATTTATTTTGCAAAGATTACAATTAACTTTGACATTAAGAGATTTAAAATTTAAACCTTCATCATTTCTAAACTATTTAAACGAATAACATCAATTGGATATCGTAAAGTTAAATTTACACGAAAGAACCAAATATCGTGTCAAAATTAGATGTTGGTAAATTAAAATTTAAGAGTTTGATACACTTATCGTATGAAGACCTCCCCTAATCTTATATTTTTACCACACAAAGGAAAAAGACATAGTTTCAAGTCGAATTGATATTTTCGTTTTTATTTTCCTGTTTCAATTAGGAGAAAAAATGTATGGGGCTATTTTTTATTTACTTTTTTTTTTTTAGGGAGGGTGGATAAATTAAATAGAAAAATACATTTTTTATATTAATTGGCATTGCAGATTATTTTCAGATTTTTTATTTGAAAAAATAATAAAAATAAAACATAATTAGAATTCTGAATTTAACAGCAGTGGTTAGTGTTGACAGAAAATGTATTTTAATTATTATAACTATTTTTTTTTATTTGTAAATAATAAAATAGGTAAAACGCCTGAAACAGACTTGTTCGTACTTTGCCCTTATACTTAAAAAATTTGACGGTAACATTTCATGACTTATCTGGTTATATCTTTTAAAAGGCAATTAATTATTTGGAAGAAAATTAATATGAAACACACGTTTCTACTCATAATCTTTTAGACCAAATTAATATTTTTGTTCCTACTATGTAAGCGATGACAGCAGAATAATAATGAAAAGGTATGAGGTGTAATTTGTTTCCACAGCTTAATTAAAATCATGCTGAAATAATTTTATGCGTAATCTTGCACGCATAGATTTTTGTTTTCAAAGCGAACAATTAAATTAAAATAACTAAGAAAATATTAAATTAAATTAAGTTTGCTTTCATTTAGTTCTACATAAATACTATATTTATCTGTATGATATTTCACCAGAATGGGTTTGTATAAATATTATTTACCCATCATACGTAGTATAGGATAAGTCTTGTAATCGTTTTCAAAATAGAAAAATTATTTTGACAGATTTACACATTTCAGATGCTGGAGAATCCGAAAAACATATTTTTAGAGAAAAAAAAATTGCCGTCAGTCTGTGTGTCTGTGTGTGTGAGTTTGTGTCTGTAAACGCTCTATCTCCCGACAAAATTCAGATAGAAACTTCAAATTTGATGTGTATTTAGTATGTAAGAATGAAAAGAAGCCTATTGAATTTCATTAACCACGATTATCAGTATCAACTATTTTTTTTTCGGACTCTCGAAATATTCGTTTTGATAATAGGTATACAATTTTTTTCGAAATTGTTTATTTTAAAGAGTGAATATAAAAGACAATGAAAAAACCTAAATTTTACATAAAGAATGAAATCTATCGGATAATTAGTTGCAGATATATTTGTAATAAAATTTTCCACACTCTTCGATTTTTCATGACACTGTATTTCATTCAAATTCCAATTCCAAGATATATTTTAATTTAAAATGAGACGCTTAATCAGACGCAATAAACTGTTAGTTAATATTATTATAAATTTTTTTGAGTTAGTAAGGATGTTTCTTTTATGCAATAGAATATTTAAACTTCATGACGTCATCAAGCCACGATTTTAAATACTCTATCTACCGAGCAAATTGAGATAGAGGCTTGAAATTCCGTATGTACATAGGATTTAATAGTGAGACAAAGCCTATTAAATTTCAGTAACCTTAGTTGTCCCTGGATATGCATTTTATAAATAGTTTACACATGTTTTATTTTCGTATTTTATAATAGGCATATCCATTATGGATAAGTATTACAGTGGTCCCCAAAGACTACTTGTTTTTATGATTCGTTCTAAAATTTAAAAAAAAAAAATATGTATCATGAAAGAACAGAAGAGAAATTATTATTTTATGTCAGCCTCACCTTCGTGATTCAGGTAGCACTGCTCAAATAAGCACTCAAATATATATTTGGGAAAAACAAAAGAATTTATTGTATGCAACATTAGTGAAAATGGTAGGGGATTTAAACTATCCAAATTAAACGAGTTGTAATTTTTTTTGACTGAATGTAAGGGAGTCTCGGCAGGGATTTGATCCTAGGACCAAGTCTTAAGCTGCCAATGCTCTATCAACAAAGTTATCATAAATTCTGTGAAGACAATTGAAGAGCTAAGTGGAAGAACTTGTTAAGCAACAAAAATTACATTTGAAGAAGTTTGATATGAAAGATTTTGTTCTCAATTTTAATGACTTATTTTCTGTTTGATACCATGTGTTTAAAATATTAACAGGGGTGGTACTAAACTCTGTCAAAAAAACTTAATCATATTTAATTTTTAAATGTTAAAAAATATTAATATTGTTTTGGATTATTAAATATTAAAATATTAAATATTAATGAATAATGTCTTAAATCTTCAAGGCTAAATAGAACTTTGATATTTTAGATTTACCATGTGATAGAATACCTGATAACACCTTCGTCCAAACGATAAAATCATTTTTAAGAAAATGTAGCATAACATGTTCTTCCACTCAGTTCTTTAATTCACTGAAACACCTCGACAGATTTAACCGCAGGTAAGGGAAGCTCATTTAACGGTGGGTACGTAATCGCAATTTATTGTTTTAATATAATCATAGTGTTTGATAAACATATTATACGAGTTGAAAAATTTCCTCATAGTGGACACATAGTAATACATAGGAATGACCAAAAGAAAATTTAAAAAAATAGAATCAAAGCATAAAACAGGTATAAAATTTTGTCTTCAATCCACAGCTGTCCCTCGTTTAAGTCTCAATAAGAAAATCACAATAGATTTTGATCATGTAAAAGTCATATTCCCAGCATCCAATTATTACGCATCCACTCTTAGAGAATCCATAAAAATCCTGTGTAAAAACAGTCATGTATGTAACGACGCTCTATCGTACAATATTTCCAATTTATGGTTCAATATTCTGAAAAAAAAAATCCTGAAAACTTAAGAAAAGTGGCGATTAAAGTTTATGGTACGGCAGTTAAATATTTTCTTCTGACAAAATTTAATCTCAAACACTGCTACTTCGACTGTCCAGCTACGCATTAAAAAAGGAAAGTTACGTATGAGAACAAAGTGATGTAATAAAATAAATGGAATCGCAGTTAATAATGATATATATTTCCTCTAATTAAGTTCAATCCAAGAAACTGCTACTTCTACTTTCAACTCTAATAATTATCGGCTTTCTCATTTTTAAAACGAAGTGACGTATTTGTATAAATAAACAGCAGTTTGTTATTAAGATATTCTCTGATAAAGAGCTTGAAAGTACTAAGAAGTTTTAAATAAAATGCACATTTTAAACTTATAACATCTCTTCTATTATTTTTAGTCACTTTTTAAGTAAAACAGTGAACTTTATATAGTTAATATAATATATTTTACCTTATGACTTGTTAAAAAAATGTGTTAAAAATTTATTTGTTATCTAAATGAAACTCGCCAAAGTTCATTTCAAAAATAAAAATCTTCTCAAATAAAAGTAACTTTTCACTGAGCATTGCACAAACACTATCTACTTCCCTCAAACAAAATCGAAATACTTTGACACTTAAAACATTTAAAACTATCCTCAAATCCAAAGGAACAAGTTTATGACATAATTTTAATTAATTTTTGTTTGGAAAGGAATGAAATTGGCAGGTGTTGTTATTAATAAACTTGGTAATCGAAAGACGTTTTCCATTTTTGATAAACGTAAAAGATATTTCAGAAAAAAGTTGGCGTTTAGTACCGAATTTACGCACGAAAACAGAAAAAACAGGCAGAGAGAAGAAAAAAAACGGTTGTCACTTTACATAAAATCTCTTATAACTCGATAAGAAATTTATTTAGCAAAAAAACGGAAAAAACTATTCGATTCCAAATCCCTTCAATAGTCAGAACTGCCAATTTTGTGCCGTTACGTTTAAAAAACAGTTAGTAAATGTTTCAGAAAATTTCACTCTTGAGCAGTGCGCTTGAGAACAGCCTTAAACACTTTTTAGATCACAATATCTCATGAAAATTTCTAGATTTCGTCAGTCGATAAAAACTTGTTATACGTAGAATGATGTTGTAGAGTATAAAGCTAGTAAACTCGTTTGCTATCGAAAAGTAAAATTTACTGAATAAGCTAAATATTATGTCAAAGTTACGTGTTCTCTAATTGGTAATTTAAGTCTTCGTTACAATTTTAATATGAATAAGACCACTACGCTTATATTTTTAACATAAAATGAAATAAGACGTTATTTACAGTTGTGTGGTTATTTTCGTTTTTCACCATGACAGTTTGAACATTAAAATGTTTGGTATGTTGTCTCTCGCTATTTTTTTTTAGGATTCAGTACTTAAAAAGTAAAAACAGAATCATTATACGATCATTTTTGTGTACGTCTGTCCGTCTGTCATAGTTATTTCCTCGTAAACTATGAAACATGGAAAGTTCAAATTGGGGGAAATAATAAAGACTATTGACCCACATATTTACAAATTATTAAACATTTACAAATATTTTTAGAAAAAATGTAGAGGGGATAATTAAGTTACTTGAAATAAAAAAGTATTTTCTTTGTATATCGTGCGGGGTATCATGTGAAAACATTCGTAACGCTAGTTTGCATTAAGTAGATCTCACAATACGCCTCCCGTGTATTGAAAGTTAATTAAAAATATATCTACAAAAACGCGCCACGGACGAAGGCGGCGCTGCTGCTTTGCGACCTCCTTTCGAAGCGCTGAGCAAAATGCCAATTTTAAACTTTGAAGAAGGGTTTTGTTTTAGATACACTGTAAAAAGAAAAGATTATTACGATGCTGAATTTAGTTTTATGAAATGCCAAATAAAATTTAAATATTCACTACTTTTATTGTCAGTGCCAAATTAAGTTCATCATAAAGAGATTAGGATAACTTTTAAATAAGAGTTATACAGAATAAGAATATTTGATATTATTTAGGCTTCATATCTCTTTCAGCTGTTACGGTGTACCCATTTATACTTTTCTAGTATCTATACAGCTAAACCAAACCCTACATTGTATAGTTTTTTTGAAAATCTTATTCTTCATTTAGTAACAATTTTTTTAATAATACAGTTAATAATTCATATATTTATTCTGCGGAACCCTCTGATTGCAAGCAATACTCGCACTTGACCGTTTATTTATTTATTTATTTATTTTTGGCCGTCTTTACTTTGAATTTAAAAAATGTATCCATTATATTAAATGAGCATTCTATTTTTTAGAGTAGTGGAGATCGGGGATAGTTGGCTACAGGGGTAAATAGGTGCAATCCTCATAAATCACCTGTTTGTGGATAGATTGCGCAACCAGTCACAGAGTGCCTTTCTTCTTGCTTTTTACAATCCTCATTGTAGTTTTGCAGCGTTACCTACGTACAATGGATATTTATTACGATTTTTCTGGTTTTTGCACTCATAAGTAATTTTTTGTTGCTTCATTCTTTTTCTAATTTCTAATACTTATCTTAATAATTGCGATTTAACTTGTGCAATTTTTCTTAGTGTATGATTAACTGTACCTACATCATATATAATTTACTTGGATTATTTATGCTTATATGGTTACGTGTCCTTTTGTGAAGAAGTTCATTATGGGGCTAGTAGGCGCATTGAACACGGGGCAAGTTGGCTCGGTGTTTGGTGTGTGCTGGTAGCTTGAAAAACCGCAAACACCGAGAAAAGTGATTGCAAAGCAAAATTTTGTGCACACGATGCTTGACAAAACAGAGACACTCGATTTTTTTTTATTTGTGACAAATATAATTCTGATGATGTAATCAAGTAGGATAGAAGTTACTCAATAATAATGTTTTATTCATTATATTTATGTCTGTATAATTTAGAATTTACATTGTACGGCGATAACGGCTTTGTTTAAACTTAGTGGTAATGATGAAATTGATTTCGCTTAACTGCGTGTCTTATTTGAGTTTCATTTAAATTTTTATAAAGCGTGTGCCAGCTTACCCCATAGGTATAGGCAACTTGCCCCGTGACGAGGTAGGTTGGAGCACAATTTTCCTTTTACATTAGGCTTCCGCTAAACATAAACCACAAAAGCTACAAGCTCAAAACTCCGAGTATTTATAGCCCAATGCCTGTTCTTTAAAAGTACAGTTAAAATTTCATAAAAAACTTAAACAAAAAATTAATAAAAATCAATAACTAAGAACTGCGCCTACTAACGCCTGTCTCCCCTATTTATTATAAAATAAATAAATAAACAAAAACAAAACCTCATTTGAATTTTTGTTTAGCAACAATACAAATTAATGACATACGATCTATATTTATTTCAGTTATAATTTTTAGTGATTTTTTTAATTTTTACATAATTAAATAGGTAAAATTGCTGAAACAAACTTTTTCGTTGTTTTTCTCTATACTTGAAAATTTTGACAGTAGCGTCCTATGTCTTCTCTCAGCATGTCTATTAAAAGCCAATTAATTGTTTCACAGAAAAATAATATGAGAAACACGATTTTACTCATAATCTTTTAGACGAAATTAATATTTTTGCGCTAAGAAAGCGATGACAGCAGAATAATAATGAAAAAGTATGAAGTGTAATTTGTTGCCACAGATTAACTAAAATAATGCTGGAATTATTTTAAGCGTAATCTGGCACGCAAAATAGAACTTTGTTTATGTTAAAAGCAAAAATTAAATTGCAATAACTCATAAAATGCGTAATTCAATTCAAATTGTGTTTATTTATTTTTAAGTGAAATAACGTACATGTTTCTTTCAACAGAATGAGTTTTAATGTAAAAAAATATGATTCGCTCTAGATTTAAATAAATTTAAGCACTCATTCATTAACGAAGGGAGGAGATATCATCTATGTTTGTACATGGGTCGCCCAAATGAAAGCTGCATTGCTGTAAAAACTCCACCATTTGAAGAGAAAGATGACTGCGCATGCTCCTATAGAGAGCTCAGAGTGCTGGGAATGCATGTGATATCGTCAGATCGCGCCAGATCAGTGTGTGATAGCGTGGAAGCACGTTAAAAGGCATCGTTCGCATCATGGATGCCTCCAAACCGTGTCAACGCGCAATCGTGCAATTTTGAACAGCGGAAAATGAGATTGCTAGTTAAATCTATCGTCGAATACAAAATTCGTATGTCACGGAGTTTATGTCACGCAGATTGGTATTCTGAAGATTTAGGTGTTTTCGTAATGGAAAAAGACCGCATGCGCTTGACCAGGTCGTGACCGGCCGTCAGTACTGCTTCTTTTACTACGAAAATCCCTACTCCACCGGAATATCGATCTGCGTGCCATACACTCCGTGCCATACACATTTTTTATTCGATGAAAGATCTCACTAGTGCTCACATTTTCCGCTCTTAAAAATTGCACGACCGTGAGTCGACTCCGTTTGGAAGCCTCCATGATGCGAACGATGCCTCCCACGCTACTACACGCGCATCTGGTGGGATCTGACGATATCGCATGCATTCCTAGAAATCTGCATCCTTTATACGAGCATGCGCAGACATCTTTAAATTCAAATGGTGGAGTTATTACAGAAATGTCAGTTTCATTTGGCCGACCATTATAGTATTGTTTCGAATTCACCTTCTTGATTCATTTTGTATACTACAAATAAATACTCAAATTTATATTTAAGAATTAACAAAGCAATTCATTGAATACTATAAAGGATTGTCTGTGAAAATTGCAGTAATTTTAAAGAATGTAAATGAAAAGAGTAGAAATTCATCCAACTGAGGGGAAAATTGTCCAGTCCGGAATATGAACCTAGCACCTAGTCTTAATCTACCAATCTGCCTATTATCTACGAAATAGGTTATCCAGAACAAATCTTGCAGGGGCAATTCCCTCATCCATCCTCTTTGGAGCTTTACAGAATTAACTACAGGTAAATGCACTCCAATAAATGTTAGATACGTAATTACAATTTATTATTATAGTACAACCATAGCGAATCGTAAACAAATCATAGGAGATGTAAGTCTGGTTGTGTTAAAGTAAGAAATTGTTATTGAAATGAAACTCACAAAAAATCCTTTCAGTAATACATATATTCTCAATCAAAAGTAACTCTTCACCAAGCTCTAAATTAGCTTTATCTACTTTCCTTTACACAGAATTGAAATACTTTAATCCACAAGTCACTAAAATTATTTTTATATCCCAATATCTCATAAGCATGTCTAGACTTCATTGGTGTATAACCCTTTATCCACTGACGGTACTTATAATTACCATTAAAATAACTTGTTATAAAATTCATTTAATATATCGATTACTTGTAATGCAGTTTAGAATGAGTTATAGATATATTACTTTATCTTATTCCAAAAACTTTATTGGTTATACAAAATAATTTTTTTTAAAAAGAGGATTTCTTTTGCCTTTGCATCTTTTCAGCGTTCTTGGTGTTGGGGAGGAGGGAGGAATTTTTCAAATCGGAAATTTTTCTATATTTCTGGTCTAAGAAAATTATATTTGCACGTATCCTAATTTTACAAAATACAAAGAAAAAGATTAAAAAAAAATATGAGTGGGGTTATAAATATTGCGCAAATTCCCTATTTATTAAAATTTAATTTATCCATTTAAATCCTTCTAAAAGTTATTAAATGATTATGTAAATCTTCTAATGTAGTTCAAACAGTTTACAAAACATTCTTTAGAAGATAAAATTTCCATGAATTCACAATTCAGTACATAAAGAGATAATCACTTTTCAGTGTAGAATATAAAGCTGAAAATTCTTACTCGGTTGGAAAATAAGAAGATAGGAATTCCTCAAATTAGAACGTTAGAACACAAAGCAACGCTGCTAAAAAAAAGCACTATATAAGTGAAAACTGTACATTATATATCAGCTAAGCAATCACGAGTTAAGACTACAATATAATATTGCAACTTAAAAAAAAACAAAAAAAAAAACACATCCTGCAATTGCAAGTAAGGAAATGTATATACCAGGATAGTATTGCTTATTCAGGAACGCGGTGTTGCTGGAGAAGGAGGATCGTTTACATTCACGAAAAGATTTTGAAGAGTGCCATTATAAACCAGAGGCGAGCGTTCCCCAGTATAAACCTGAAGGCATTCATTGGGCTTTGTTCTGTATTGAAATAAAAATGTTATATGATATTTAATTGACGGCTTTGCAATTAATAAATTTTCTGACTGAAAATAATAAAAAACTAGTAAAATTATTTATTCAAAAAACAAAAAATAATTTGAAACATAAAATTATGGCATACCGGGAATAACTAGAGTAACTATAACGTCTTTCCATATTTACAAAAAATATTGCTCAAACAATGTCATACTTAGCCATCTATTCATTTTTGTAAAATGTAAAATACTGTAAAATAGATCAAATATCTTAGAAAATTGCCATACATCATACATCTAGAGTTACATTTAAATTTGTTGAATAAATAGGATACTTTATTGTAATTCAAAGATTAAATTTTCAATTTTTTGTTGATTTTCAGTCTCATATAAACAGTACAAATACCTGTACAGGAATTACTTTCAGGTGCATATATATAATTTATAAGTATTTAAAACACATCAAAATATCTTAAAATACATTGGAATATTGCTGTTTATATGAATTTAATTATTTAACTCAAGGTGATTGTTTATATGAATTTAATTATTTAACTCAAGGTGACTGTTTATATGAATTTAATTATTTAACTCAAGGTGAATTGAGTACTAGGATTTAACTTCCATTGATTTTCAATCTCATGTATTGTTATACGATCTGACATATATATTATTGCGTCTCTCTTCCTTTGAGCACATTTTACTTCGCACTAAAAGGAGGGTTATTTTGATAACTGAATGGAATTTACTAGTGTAAGCAACAAGCGGAATATTAGTAGGGTATTTACTTATAAGTGTTTAGAAGTTGTGAAAATTGCAATAACTGTAAACAACTATTTTAGACTGCGCTCACTGACAGAAATGGGGTTTACATCTACCTTAGGAGATAAAAATAATGATAACAGAGCAATGGCAAATTTAAGAGAGGTAAACCATCATATCACGCGTTACGTTTTCGGGATTTTTTCCTCCTCAAAAATATATATTTGAGGAAATGTCCAATATTATCTATGGTATGATAGCAAGTGTGATCGCAGCTTAACACAAATAAAAAAAATGTTTAGTATAGAAATCTGAGCTGAGTCTTTTTATCATTTTCCAACATAGTTAAAAAGTGTTTAAGCATTCTGCTTGTCTGGCCGTCTGTCTCGTCACGTATCTGCGCTCAAACTCCTTTATATATACTCACATTGCCATGTAATTGATATATGTTAGTGCAACTTAAAATGAAAGTTTTGGCATTTATTATAGTGTGTAGCACTTTTAGTTCGTTTACAAAAGCACTTAAAAAATGCCGTTACATTATCGTCTATGTAGTAAAAACCTTTGCAGTGTATTATAAAGATTTTGCACTTTTTCAAATATATTGAAAGACACATACATCATAAAAGTGCATTACAATATTATTTCGATAGAATATGATATATACAGCCGTTATAGATTGTTTACAGGTGCACTCAAAATTATCCCATATTATGATTGATTGGAAAAACCGTTTACGGTATATTTTACATTATTACACATATAATGAAAGTGATATTAATTTTTGAGGTGCATTAAAACATACTTTCTGTACAATTTGGGGGGGGGGGGCATTTATCATTTATTTACAGGTCCATACAGAAAAAAATCAGTTACATAGGTCTAAGTGGAAAATCTGTTTGCTTAAATTAATCGCGTTACACTATTTCAAATATAATGAAATTGATATACATTACTGATATTTACTGCATGATACTCTCCGTAGAATATGATATGACTAGCATTTATGTTAATTTTACAGGGACACAAAAAAAAATTCCGATACAATACTGTATCCGAAATATTTTCTTTTAGCGACAGTTAATGAAAGCGCGTTTTCAGTTATGGTATGCGTTTTATGTTTAACAAAATTGTTGTATAATTTACGTTGTGTATGTAAGTATATATACTATAGACCATATACACGGCTGCACAAAAGAAATCGTAAGCATTATTGGGTATAGCCTTAATTGAGAGTGAATTGCTTACAGGAGTTTTTTTACTGAGTTTTGTATTTTCAAGCTGAACAATAATTAGTATATTAAGAGCTGTTTTTAAAATATAAATAAAATCACGTATAGGGCTAAGAAAAGAGATAGATAAATCGCCATCAATGAATGACAATTTCTGGAAATTTTATCTCAGTAGTTTTAAGCGTTATTAAAATTAAATTTAATATTTGGCGTATATAAAAATCGTCAGTTAATATAGATTTCAAAATAATTCTACAGAAGAACTGCGCTACAACAGAAGAACTGCGCATGCGCCCAATTCGTACGTTCAATAGTTGTATAAATACAAAGCCTCCTGTATTAGTTACCGCCTCTAAATTGACTGTATTCCAATTATTCCGGCCGTGACCTTCATTTGTTCAGAATCCTGTTTTAGCGTTTTGCCAGGAAAATGTTGAATATTTTAAAAGAGCAACGAATTAATGTGAAATTTCTTTTTAAAACTGGAAAATTCGCTACTGGAACATATACTTTGTTAAGAGATGGCAATGAGCGTTATCACGTGCAGTGGTTTTTGAGTGGTTTAAGCGGACAGGGTAAGCGAAATTCAACTAAAAAATCGATTTTTACTTTTTTATATCATTAAATAGCTTAAAATTTTATCTTTTCAACGATGTATTACACATGTTTATATATATATAAAAAAGTGTTAGATTTTTTCATTCTTTCTAAGAGCACTTCTCAGCAGTGGGCTACTTTTTTTAAATTCAGATTTCTTGATTTTCATTGAACACTTTTCTGAACTGGTAAAATTTCCATTGTTTTCGCCTTAATTAATAAGTTATTAAATAAGGGGAATTTTACTATTTAAAAAAAGTGGTGGTGTCGATCAAGAAATCTGAATTTCAAAAATGTATTCCGCTGGCAAATCTGCAAAGCTTTAATTGACTTTTTCTCAAAACTTCGATTTTTCAAGTTTGTGTTCCTTTTTTTCAATATCAATTAAACTTAAGATCTTAGATTTTCCTAAATACTTATGTTATAGTGCATACTTTAACATTTGGATTTAATGATTTGTTGAGAATTATTTATTTTAGGCAGTGAAATCTTACCAAAATTGCTAACTTAAAAATGTCTTTCCATAAATAATTAATAATTAATTTTCAGTTTCACTTAGAAAGAAAATGGTCCATTAAAATACGTAAAGCATGTTATTCAAACTGCTATAAAAAATCTAGACCTCTATCTTTCATCATTTCTGAGAAAAGGGTTCATAAAATTTGTGTATTTTAACATGGCCAAGATAGAGCTCAGCCGGTATCCTTAAGCATTTCCAAGATGGCCGAGAAAACATTGAAAATGATGTTCGCACCGGTCGTTCTTCAACGTCAACAGTGGAGAAAATTTTAGATATTTATGGGGTTGTGTACCTTCACTGTGTTCCTGAAAGGCAAACTATTATTCAAGCTTAGAACCTCGAGGTGTTTTGCTGAACTCCGTGAAAAAATACGGAAAAAACGACTCGAATTGCGGGAGAACAGGTCATAGGTGTTTCAGCAGGTGAACGCACCGGATCACACTGCATTGTCTGTCCAGACATCTCAAACAATTTTATATATTCTAACAATGGAACAAAATGTTTACATTATGTAATTTTTAATGAAAACTGAACTAATTTTCTTCAAGTTTGTTTACTGATGTGGAATGTGAATAGACATATAACGATATTATTACATTATCATTCAAACGATATTATTTTCATTTTAGTACAGATGTATTAAGTAGCTTTTAAAGAAGTAAATAAATTTATTGATTAATAACGTTCAAAAACTATTTAATTTATTAACACTCAGCAACAAAGTTGAAAAGCGTTTATGACTTCTGTCCGTGCTCTAACTCTTTTAAATATATATGGATTAGGCTGAAATTTTTGGATGTTATTAAAGTTTACCATAACACGTTCCCCATTTCATATTATGTTTGTAGCATGTTTAGTTCATTTATAGGGACAGTCAAAATTATTCTGTTACATTATGCCAATGGGAAAAGATCGTTTCAAATGCTTTTTAATGATGTTACACGCTTTTAAACATATTAACATTGATATGCATTTATGAAGTGCACTAAAAGATGCATTCTATAGAATATGCGGTGCAAATAATAGTTATTAACCATTTACAGGCCCACACAAAAGAATTCCGTTACATAATGATATAGAGGTGGGGGAATTGTTTGCGGCGTATTTTAATTATATTAAACTATTTCATATCTAATGAAATTTATGTACGTCGCTGAGGTTTTCTTTACCTAATTTCATGTATAATGCGAAGTGCATAGCATTTACAGGGACACAAATTTTCTTTTTCAGATACTATATTGTATCCGAAGTACTGTACATTACCGATGATTGCTGGAAAGGTCTTTTTAATTATGATATGCTTTTATGTTTCACTCTATTTATGCATACTATATGGTTTGTATCAGTGCTACGATTCATATATAGGGCTACACAAAAGAATTCGTTATGATTAGTGGGTACGAGTGCAAATTGCTTAAAGGTGGTTTTTAAATGAGTATTTTTACGCTGAACTGCATTTAATTTACTAAGAAATGTTTGTAGAATATAGATAAAATGATAAACAGGGTCACACAAAGAATTGGATACATGAAAGTCTATAAACGATAATTTCTGGAAATGTGATTTTAATAGTTTTACGAATGTTTTAGTTTGAATTAAATTTTAGCAAAATAATTGCGTGTAATAAAGGTTCTAGGTAAACTATAGGCTTCTGCAAAATTATCCAAGTATGTTTCCACCTATTAGTATAAATTGCTGAAAGAAAAATTTCAATATGTTATGCGTTTTTTTTTTTTTTTTGCTAAACTAAACTTTCTCATTATCTATCTATTATACTAGGGGGCTCGGCCCCCTACGAGCTACGCTCGCCAACCCCCGCCCAGACACCGCAGACTTTAAATGCACGCTAATTTGATCGGCTTTAAAAAGATTTCGAAAGATTGAATTATAATGTAAAAAGCAGTGGCGATCACCCTATAAACGAATTTCTATTCATTTGTCTTTGATTGGGGAATTTTAACGCCAAATCCGCTGCGGTACTGCTTGATTATCTCGTCGTTCAATTTCGCCAAATTATATAAATCGCCAAACCACTCGCCAAATTATACAAATTGACATAATTTTTTATTTTAAATAACAATAGAACAAATAAATTCGTACAACATTAATAAAAATACAAATAAAACGTCGAATAAAAATAACTTGATGACGTAGATACGTGTAACAACATTTCAAAATAAGCTAATATAAAAGGAATTAAGTAAACAGAGTCTTTGTCTCCTGGTATTTTTTAACAAAGCGAAAAGAAAGTTCTTTTAAATGAGACATTTTAAATTAATCGTTTTTAATCTAACGTAATTTTTACCAAGCTATTTTTTTCTCTTTTAAATATTCACGTGAAGATACTTTTGTTAGAAATGAAATATTATTTGCGCTTTCCTAACAAAAATAGTTGAAAAGATCCTCTCAAAATATTAAATAAATGTCTAGCGCAATTTCTAAATTTAAACTTTTTTGCAATATTATTTTGTGTTCATTTTATGTAATAACTATAATGTGACGTAAATATGACGTAATTTCTCCTACGACTTCTAACGCAAGTTAATGAACTTATTATTTTACAATATCCTTTCTCTTTTAAAATTCACGTGTGTACTTTTTATGACATAATTTTTAATAAATTCCTGCTTTTTATACGTAATTATTTAATTTTAATTTGAAAGTTTTTTTTCCTGTTTATAATAGTCACGTGTAAATAAATTTTTAATTTGAAGCAAATATTATTGCTTGCGCTTTTTATACAGTTGGCAACAGTTTAAATTAGTACAATTTTCTGAAATCTGTAAAAAATATCTCTAGAAATGCTGAAAATTTGAATTTAAAATAGAAATAAAACCTGAAAAAATGAGTCAAAATAAAAAAATTAATGCAATCTGCACTCCGGCAAATTCTAACGCATAAAATGATCTAAAAATGATCACACTGCCATGTTTAGTTTTTGCTGCTATAAAACTTTTTTAGTGGAACGATTTTGTCCAACTTTAGCATTAAATATTTCTTAAAATAATTCTTCGATTTGAAAACTGTCTGCATCAGCATGTTTATCAAATATTTCTGTATAAAACCACCGATTTTCATATTTTTGTATGCATTATTTTTCTTAATATTAACGAAGAAAGACCTCCGGTCACAAAAAATTCAAAACCGGCGGCGGCGGCGGCGGTGACAGCGGTAGTTACTTTTTTTTAGAATAGAGAGATATATAAAATCCAAACGGAAATTTCGTTCCGAACGCCGAGATTTCGAGTTCTACCGCATGGATTTTTACGGAACTTATACCGTTAGATAGGTATCGTTCCAGGGAAGGTTTTAAGCTATAACACATCATTCTACCTAGATTAGTTATAGAATTATTACGGAAAATTCTATTATTTTGGACTTTGTTAACTTCATATTTCCTTAAATATCTGGGCTCCTATTGGTCGTAGAGCTTAGATCTCGCGCCAAAAGTATCTCCAAAGCACCCAAGCAAACATTTCCCCGCGATTATTTTGCTGTCTTCCGATTTCCTCTAACTCTATTAGGGGCCCGCGTAGAGCCCCTTTAAAATATTTTTCGTAGTAATTTCAGCAATTATCTTAAATTATTGGTTAAGACCGCCACCCTCCCGATTCATGTATCTACGGAAAGGTTGCATGAAGGAGTTTCGTTCAGATACGCTTTCGTTAAGAATAGAGTGCGCTCCCTGGTGGTGGAATGTGGAACTAACATAACGCGATATTGTTAAAATTAGGAAATCTAACAATGCGATCGGTTTTAAACTTTGAGATAGTTCATAACACATAATCTATTATCTATTCTATTATATATATATATAAAATCTATTATCTATTCTATTATCTATTATATATATAAAATCCAAACGGAAATTTCGTTCCGAACGCCTAGATTTCGAGTTCTACTGCATGGATTTTTACGGAACCTATACCGTTAGATAGGTATTGTTTCAGGGAAGGTTTTAAGCTATAACACATTATTCTACCTATATTAGTTTTAGAATTATGACGGAAAATTCTGTTATTTTGGGCGATAAGGTTACCATTTTATTTCTTGGCGAAATTCATCGTTGATAAAAAAAAATTGAAACGGCTATTAAACCTCGAAAAATAAAAGAAAAACTGTTACTAATTTTATTTGAATGAAAAAAAAAGAAAAAAAGAAGAAGAAAATCCGTTTTAATGAGTGATAATATTAAAAAACGGAAACATTTAATCAAAACCTGAAAGAAATATTTGTAATGCTTAAAAATTAATTTAATAAGAAATATTACACTTGATACGCAATATTTGGCTCTTTATCGCTTGCGTTAGATATGGAAACGAATCTGAAAATTTGATTAGATGAAATTTTAACGACATTTTCTTTCTGTTCTGTTCTTTTCTTTTTTTATATATCTAATTGTCCCATCACGTGACTTATAGAAGAAACAAGCAGATGTAATTGTGAGTCACATGTGTAATTACTATTTGTTTCTTTACAATTTTTCATTTTTCTTTTGTCGCCAAACAATGTGATTTTAAGCCAAAAATGCATAAGCGTGACATTAGCTTGAGGATGTTCTCACAAATGGTTCTTTTAGGTGAAAGAGATCATTTTTTGAGTACATTTTCATATTCAATTGTAACTTATATAGATATCAGTTAATATTTTAAAAATGGAATCGAATACTTAAATTTCAGTGTAAATTTCTGTCACACATTCATATTGTAAAATAATTTCATACTTTTTAAAATGTTTTTCGGCGTAATTCCGAAAGCATGTGATATTTATAAACTCGAACTCAGATCAACGAATATTACCCATTTTATTTAAGCAAATATTATCTATTTTCATAAGTCATATCGCCAATTTCATTTATAGGAAAATTCACAGATTCGAAATCTAGGAAATAAAGACAATTTTTAAGGAAATTTATGTTTTAATACGTTATTACTATGGAAAAATTCAACATTTTGAAAAAAAAAAAATTACAAGTCTTTTGTAATTCGTCATTTCTTCTTCGTCTTTCTTCGTACTTTCTCCTCTGTTATGTAATATTTCAAATGATATTGGACTAATTTTCGATCATCGATTCACCGCAAAATCGCATATCTAATATAGTATATAAAATAAAGTCTGGATTAGGGGACTAATTAACGCACAGCGCAAACTACCGAACCTAAAATCTTGAAAATCGTGGTAAAAATACTTCTTATGACATAAACTTCTGCTAAGAAAGGATTTTCTAAAGTGTCACCCCTAATGGTTTTTGCACGGGGAGGGGAAAAAATCGAATATCAAAATTATGCGTCAAATGATAGCATATTTTAATGTAGTTTTGTATGCTGAATCGAATGCTACCAAATAAATTTTTATAAGTCCAACAGTTCATGACACATTTCATATTTTTCTAATTTGGCGGTGTCTTTGGTATCTAAACCTCAAAAAATTCAAATCAACCCTTTTGGCTAAAAAATAAAAACGGCTCTATGAGTTTGAAAAAAAAATGCATGCATCTTAATTTAAAAAAAAAATAGTGATTTTATGTAAAATAAAAGGGAAAAAATTACTGAGAATTTAGCGTTATAAAACAAAAATGGAAAAGGTACTACTTAGATATTCCGTCGACCAAAAATCTATCGTCAAACTATAAAATTAAATGCCAATAATGGTTGATCGTAAATATCAAATTCACTTGAATTTAAACAAACTACACGTGTTTACGTCATCAAGTGATTTTAATTTCCGACGTTTTATTTGTATTTTTATTAATGTTATACTAATTTATTTGTTATTTCGTTATTTAAAATAAAGATTATGTCAATTTATATAATTTGGCGAATGGTTTGGCGATTTATATAATTTGGGGAAATTGGTCGACGGGATAACAAGTAGTACCAATGAAAATATTTAAGTATGAAAGCAATGTTTGTAATGAATTAAAAATTATTTTCATATATATAAACTCGGTTTATGGCGTCAGATGCCGTCATCAGAAGAACCTACAAGAGTCTTTTTCCATTTTTTCCGGTCATAGGTTCCTCAATGAAAGAAATTGGAATTGGAATAATATTGTGCGATTTATAAATTGCTCCTCGATAAGAAGAAAAAATGGGTACATTTATAACAACCGTGCGCACATCTCGCTAATAGCATTTTTAAAGTTCCCAGTAGCAGTAGTTACATTTTGCGTATGTAAATTAAAAATAATTTTTTGCTTTTAATTATGGCATTATTTCCTGTTATTGTTTATCTTTTCAGTTTTTTAAATGAAATTAGTATAAGGCATGCATTTTAAATTAAATGAGTGATAGTTTTGTGTTTTTAATGAAAATACTAAAATAAGAATATGCTATGAAAACAATCTTTATTGATTTATTACCTGCGCCCGGCTGACATAAAAGTATCACAAAAGACACATATTCACTTTTCTTTGAGTAGTTGCTCATGAGAATTCAAGTTAACCTTCCGTAATCGGATACTTCACATATTGGTGTATTAGCTTTAATGTTGAAAGCATCGTTTTTGTTTGAAGCGAAAACTTTACTATGAATTCTATTACACAAAATCGCATCATCATCATCTTCTATATATTTACAACGGAAATTTGTATTTCATTCCGATTGTTTATAATACTTTCGTAGGATATACCACAATTAGTTAGGTAATAATTTTGGAAGGGTTTTAGTGTATACATATTGTTCAAGGGTACTTAGTTATAGAGGAACAGTAAAAGTTCAAAAATTAAGTGAACCTGATTATGAAAGTTTAGCCTTTTTAAAAAAATCTACAGAACATATTTTGTTACAAGTGGCCCTGTTGCATGACTTTTAGGAATGGTGTTAGTATATACGATTTCATTATATGTTGATTAGTTACAGAGGTATTAATTCCTGTTGTCATAACGGTCTCATTACCCGACCATAAGTGCGCTGTTTATAATCAACTAAAACAATTACTTCTTAATTGCTAAATTTTGTCCAACGCTTAAGATAACATTATATCGCAATGGCGTTCGCATCGTTTTCAGTAATGTGCAAGGTCAAGCTGAAGATCCATATTATTTATAATACAAGTTCAAATTCACCATTTAGTTTAATCCAAGGTTCATTTGGAAATATTGACCAGCGCAGCGGGCATAGCCTGCTAGTATAGTATATATATGAATCTACAGAAAAAATACAGGGCTGTTCAAAATAATTGGAATACATATTTGTCTGTGAGCGGTAACTGCTGAAATCAGTTTTCCAAATGTATCATGCGTTTTATAAAATGTTTACTTAGTTATCTTATTTACCTTATTTCCTTAAGTAACGAAGTTTTGATAAAGCATTCAGGAAGTATTGAAAAGTGTTTCATAATCTATGTTTAACGGATGATTTTTCTTTCTTGTTAAAGAAAAATGTACTTCAGAATTTATTTCTTTTAGTTTTGTTTAATGATTTGGAATGCGTTGACATGGCAAACACAGAAATTCATCTTTATTTGAATCGTGTTTTTGATTTTTTTTAATGATATTAAATCGCTGTTAATAGCACTCATTATAACTAATTAAATTTAATAATCATTTAAATTACAGAGCAGCATTTCCAATTTAAATAGCTTTTAAATCTAATATTTTAAGATAAAATTGACTGTTTTCCAAGAAAGACAGCAGTATAACTATCACTTTCAAAATAACTTTAAAAATATTTCTTTCTTATATTTAAAAGTTTATATCCGTTCAATATGTATTTCATCAAAATTTCGCGGAAATTCTATCAATTGAAACACTTCACATCACACTGAAACTCATCGATATATGAAATCGTATTTTTCATTTTTAAAACTTTGCAACAAAGTTGAAAACTGTTTATGCATTCGGTTTGTCTGTCCATCTGTCCGATTGTCCGTTTTTCCAGGCTCTGACTCCTGTAAATATACTTGGATTTTTACGAAATTGATAAAGGTTATTTAGCGTCACCAAAGTTTGTTATTGTATTAATCGTTCATTTACATGGGCACTCAAAATATTACATTAGGGTTTATGGGAAAAAAATCGTTTGCAGATTATTTTAATGACATTACGCTATTTCAAATGTATTGAAACTGTTATAAATCACTAAATGTCACTGTGATCAGTTAGAGCAGGCCATTCATAACCTGTTTTATTCATTTTCAAAGACACACAAAAGAGATTGTTTACAGTACAATACTGCATTTGAGTAATAATTGCTGGAATTTACGGTAATTCGGTATGTGCTTTTAAATTTAATAAGTTTTTGGCATCTTACTAGTTATATATAAATTCTATAGTTCAAATACAGGGCTGCATAAAAATATTCACGTACCGTTCTCCGTATTAGAGGAAGTCGCTGAAGGTTAATTTTAAACTGAAGTAGGGTAAGGTGCCCTATTATCGTTCCCCAGTCACTTTTAGGCCCTTGGAAGTTGTAATTTACAGTGAAAATCTAGCAAATATGGATTTTACATAGGCAAACTACCCGCGCTCAAAGAAACATAAGCAAATATTGTACAAAAAAATTTTAACAATGCGAAAAATTGTTTTTTCAAAAGTATCTAAAAAATACAAAAGAAAAAAATGGTCCCAATTTCGTCCCGCCAAAAAATCCAATACGCCGAGACTTAACTTATAACTAAATCATAATTTATTTCTAAATGAGTAAGTAATTTAATTTACATTAAAGTAAGGCACAAAGAAATGTATTAATTATCAGTGAAAGAAACACATAACGAAACATTAGCCATCCAAACATGAAGGAAAAAAATGAAAAAATAGTCACGAAAAAGCATTCCTAATTTCATCCCCGGGACGAAAATAAAAACTGCAAGGGGGACGAAATTTGGACCACGCTACTTCCCAATATGACGGAGCTTCAGTTCCCGTAAAATGACCTGAACGTCCTAAAATTCACTGTGTGCTACTGTCAGCATCTTACCAACGTAAAATACATGCAATGAATAAGACATAATTACTTACAGTACAGTAAGTAACGTTCAACAAATGACGTAATAAGAACTCAGGTCTTCTAAAAATAGGAAATTCGCCGTCTTTAATTTAAGTATGCATCTTTGTGAACGCATCTTTCAATTCTGTCCCCTTTTACCTTTCGTCCCCTGTGCCTTGCTTTATAAGTGGCGCCACTTTCGCAGAAGCAGAGAAGTTGAGAGGTGCGAAAATTCGGGGAGGGGGCGAAATATGGGCACTTTACCCTATATGTATCTCTTACTGTATGAACTAAATTTTGGCATGCATGTAGTTAATAGATTCAAATCTATATATCATATACAGGGCTCCTGAAAAAATTCGCATACTTTTCCGATTGTGGATGGGAAGAGCTGGAATTGGGTTTTGAAATGTATTATGCGTCACCATATGGTTAAATTAGACGTAATATTTTACTTTTTTTAAACGGTGCAGTTTTGGTACATTATTCTGAATGTGTTGGATAGTGTTTCATAATCTATGCTTGACGCATGATTTTTTTCTTACTTGTTTTTTAATATTAATTTGATAATAATAATAAAAAATACGAAGCTGCTAACATTTAATTTAAATAGCTTTTAAATCTAATATTTTAACATAAAATTCTTTGTTTTCTAAGAAGTAAGACAGTGTAACTGTCACTTTGAAAATACTTTTTTTTTTTAAATTTCTTTCTTATTTTAAAAAGAGTACATCTTTTCAATATGCATTTCATTAAAATTTCTTGGAAATTCTCCAGCACAAAGTTTGGTTAGTTCCAGTTCCTGTTTCATATTTTACGTGGTTGACATACTTAACAAGGTTAGTGTAAACAAACCACTTTATAAATTCGAACAATAGAACAATAGGTTGACATTATGTAATTTTTAATGAAAAATGAACTAAAGAACTAATTTTCCTTAAGTTTGCTTAATGATGTGGAGTGAATGTACATGCCATACATTCAAATGATATTATTTTTGTTTTAGTACAGTCCTATTAAGTAGCTTTTAAAGAAGCAACTAAATTTGATAATTAATAATGTACAAAAATATTTAATTTATTAATAAGACAGATATCTTATATAATACTTTAAACGTGAAATTAAATCTTCGCGAAAGAAATTGACTATAAAACTTTCACTTTAAAAATATATTTTCTAAAAATATTCTTTTCTTATATTAAAAACAAAGTTCTTTTTTAATAGGAATTTGATTAAAATGCCTTGGAAATTTTCCAGCACAATGTGTGATTAGTTGCAGTGCCTGTTTCATATTTTATGTGGTTCGCATTTTCAAATAAGGCTAGTGTAAACAAACCTCTTTATAATTCTAACAATAGAACAACAGTATAATGTAATTGTTAATGAAAAATGAAGTAGATCATTAATTTTCTTTAGCTCTGATTAATGGTGGGGAATAAAATGACATGAAAAACACTCAAAGTCATTTTTATATGGAATTTTATTCGTGATTTAATGTAGACATATAAAATAGCTTTAAAAGGTATTTATTTCAAATGTTCTAAACTGTCTATTACTTATTAAGTGAAAATTCATTTATGTGCGTAATTCTCATTCATAAAACCAGAATTTAATACATAAGATTAATTTTAACACACTTATTATAATTGGTAAATAAATCATATTAGATATAAATTTCCAACCGTGCGAAAACTGTCTGGACCAGGAATCTCCTGGCTGAAGCCGCCAGTGCTCTGTCATCTGAGCTAACCCGGACGAATCCTGTGAAACTTCTTCACCTAGCTAACCTTAATGATTACAGCATCTGGTCTGAAACCTGGTTCAACTCAACACAATAAATCACAGGTAATGGATTCGCCCAGTTGGAAATTTACATCTAATATGATTTATTTACCAATTAGAATAATTGTGTTAAAATTAATCTTGTGTAATTTCGTATCCAGAGATTTCTGGAGTTGCATTACCTGTGATTTATTCTGTTGAGCTGAACCAGGTTTCAGACCAGATGCTGTAATCATTAAGGTTAGCTGGGTGAAGAAGTTCCATCAAATTCGTCCGGGATAACTCAGATGGCAGAGCACTGGCGGCTTCAGTCAAGAAATCCCTGGTTCCAATCCTGGTCCGGACATTTTTCTCCCAGTTGGAAATTTACATCTAACAGAATTTAATAAAAAAATGATTTTTGTACAACTATGTGATATTTGTCAATGGGTATGGAAATTTAGTGGTCATAGATTTCTGACATTTTGCAAGAGGATAGAGGAACACATGTCCGAATGTGTCTCACCATCATAATTTTCATTTTTCAATAATTATCCGGCATAGTAATTAAACTTTTACATTTTACATTTGTCTCTTACATTTGTTTTCGATTGAAGATCTGTCAGCAAGGTACTAATTATGTTTACAAACAACAGCTATATCAACAACAAAACTTTTCCCTTTATGTTTAATAGAAGAAAAATTTTTAATTCAAATGTAAATGTTTGTCCCTCCCCAGCCCACTCCATAAAATATTAGGTTGAGCAAAAAGTTCTGGGAAATTTTTAATCTAATAGTTAGCCGAATTTGTATTGTATATAGGAGTACTAGTCTACAGGAGTTCAGGAATTTCGGCTCCAAAATGCCTTCTCAGCAGTATGATTTGCCCGTGTTGATCCGGCATTATTGAAGAAAAGGACTAACGATTCTGAAAGCCGTCGATGTATTAATGAGGGTGAATGTGCTGGTACGGCGATAAACTTCGTACTTGCAGCAAATCTGGAATCTGGCAGAACGATGGCAGAAAGTCGTGGGCTATGGTGGTCTCTACTTTGAACAATAGTCCTTGTTGCTTTTGTGGATAATTTTCACATAACAACGCAACTTTCAAAAATTTCCCAGAACTTTTTGCTCAACCTAGTAGAAACACACCAATTAAATTAAATTGCCACTAAGCCACTCATTTAAAATATGCAGTTGGCTACAAACCCGATTACGGAACTTACCTCCACAAATTGAATAATTAACATTTATCTTATATCCTTCATGGTACTTTCCAATTATATGGGATTTGGCTGCTTTTTTAAGTAATTTGGATTTAAGAAAGTGAGATTTATTGATAAAGGACATAATTTTTTTTGAAAATATAACTAATGAATCATTATGCTGCTTTGTGTATGTATTTCAAAAAATTCCATGTAATTATGCGTATTATATAAATTACTTCTGTTTATAATAATGACAGATAAATGGCTTCTATGTATTAAATAATTTGTGGAAATATTGTGAAAATTCCTGCGTGTATGAAAAAGTGAATAGATTCTCGAAAAGTATCAATGATCTAACACAAATATCGCCAAGTCCCTAGATTTTATTTAATCACGAAAAGAAGGCGCCTTCATTACCATATGTCCATATATATATATATATATATATAACCATTATATAATTACAAATCATCATCGATTTCCAATTACTAAAATCAAATTAATAAATTTATCAACAATTCATAACACTGACATTATTCAAAATAAAGAGGGAATTTGTAACCAGTAATACAGAATCATGCTAAATTCCACTAATTCACTAGCACATTGCGGGCGATAAATCCATATAAAACATATGAAAAAACCTCCAAATTTTGATGAAATATCCTATTAAAGATAAAAGATACAATTATCCAGCTAAATAATGTTGAACCAGAAAAAGCCGTATTATAAACATACAATAGATCAAATGTACGAATGAAGCCGGAAGCTTATATAGTATTTCACTTTTTCAAGGGTATATATAATACATATATAAGCAAAAAACATTTCTGTAATGGAATCCAGCAATAAGCAATAATTGAATTCCATTACATACCCGATCGACTGATAACCAGTAATTATAAATCCACCATGTAAAATAAATTGAATTAAAAAAAAATTATTAATCAATGTAATATCCGCAACAATGAACAACATTATAAAATGAAACAGATTAAATCAAAGACCCAGCGAGAGAACAGCCATTAAATATTGACCATGACACAAACATTTAACGGATTTTGACATAGCAAAAATCCCGCCCTAATAACTTGCACAGTTAAAAGCGCATCCTCGCGGTTGCTGCAGAAAATATTCACAAGCTTAAAATATAACAATTATAATTAACGTATAGTCCATATAATAATTATTGAGGCATATTTTATATATTTTATAAATATATCATTTCTGTTAACTAAATGTTTTTGCAACGTTAGCAAACAATTATATATATATATATATTCGGTATCACTAATCTAGAGATTTGTGGAAAAGTATTTACTCAATTGTCATTGGCAGAATATTTGTATTAACAATTATACAGGAAAAGTTCCGTAATTTCATGTGGGCTTATTTTAACCAACATGACTTACTGAGAAAGTACGTTCTCATTTATTTTTACTAGGGATTCCACATTGATATCCCGTAGGTATACAGGGACGACAGGGATGACCGCCCCGGGAACCCAGCTTTCGCTTTAGAGTATAAGTGCAATCCCGGGGGGAGACTCAAATCCACTGCATATGGTAAGATACATTAACAATGACAATATTTTTTAAACAGTTAATAACATACAGAAAAATAAATTCAGTTTGCTGTTTTTGACTCTGAAACTCACAAGGAGTGTCATCAGTACATACATTGACAGCAATTGCACTATGTTGTATACATGCATAAACAATTACAAGACATGTTTTTTTGAATATTAGAGCTGAAAAACTTTAAGTGAAATGCATAGGCTGATAAATATAATGAAAATACTAAATAAACAAATCATAGGAAATAAGACAAATATTTACATTATGTACAAAACAGGGGCTCCTGTCTGAAATGGGAGCTAAAACAATGAGTTTGCTCAGCTAGCTCAGAAAGGGAGGGGATTGGTAAATATAAATTTGTTGTCTTCTAAAAATTTCATACAATCCGCTATACGTTGCAGGAGAACTGGACGGTCGAGCAGGTAAGTTAGCCAGTCAGGCAGTGTCATCTGTTGTGGCTTTTTAACATGATAGTGGGACGTTAATGTGCAATGTAAAATATAGTGTAATGATGTTGATAAGGATCCACAAATGCAAAGAGGTGAGTCCCGTTTATTTATGGTATATAAGTGTTGTTGGAAGGGTCCATGATTTGTGAGAAAGAGATACAGGTATCTGTTACTTATGAAAATGTTTTGTGAGACCTTAGGTATGAAGTCACGCGTGTATTGACCCACCTGCACTGTAGACCAACGTTGTTGCCATCTGTGTAGCATTTGATTTTTGAGTTCTAATTTCAATGTTGATTGTGGGAATGGAAGAAATGTTAGTGGTAAAGTTAAATCATCGACTGCCGACCTCGCCAGCTGATCGGCCAGTTCGTTGCCCATTATACCAGAATGTCCTTTAACCCAATTAAAGAAGAACGATTTTTCTGAGGACTGAAGGAGTAAGGTTATGTCTAGAACTAAGTGATTATTGTTATCAAATTTTGAAAGGGCCATTAGACCTGATAAACTGTCTGATGAAATTAAGTATTGGGTGTCAGAGTCCTCTTCTGCCCAACGAATCGCCTCCTTCATAGCAAAGAGCTCTGCCTGGAAGACAGAGTTCCCCGGATCAAGCCTTGCGCGCCAGTAAAAAAAGTGTGAGCTTTGCCTATAAACACAAAAAGCTGCCGCAGTTCCTACTTCTGTTTTAGACCCGTCTGTAAAGATGTGTGTTGATCCGTTAAAGTCTTTTGTTGCACAAATACTAATACCGTTTGAAAGTGAAGAGATCTGATACTTTGAACATTTTGTTGAGTACATTGGGGCAAAATAAGAAATATTAGAAGCACCCAGGCGAGTGATCCGAGCGAACTCAGCCTCCGCTTCTAATTGTATGTCCAATGGAGGAAGACCCGTGAGGACCTGAAGTGCTGCGGTAGAAGTGTTCCTATAGGCTCTGGAGATCAGGAGAAGTGCCCTTCTCTGAGCCGCTAGAATATGGCAAACTCCATGCGACTTCCGCATTCGCGGAAACCAGACTGCACATGCGTACGCCAGTTGCCGCTGCAGGATGGATGAGTACCAGACTTTAAAGAAGTATGATGGAAGACGACCTGATACTGAGGAGAATTTGTATAAATTTTGCGTGATTTTTATTATTTCTTGACGTTTTGATGCCAGGTGGGGTAAGAATGAGAGGTGTTGATCAATTTTGATACCAAGATAATTAATTGTTTTTTCTGACTTTATATTTTTACCATGTAGTTTAAAGAGTGGGCCCCGTTGGAGAATTTTCGGTTTACCAAACGTTATAGAGCGCGACTTCTCGAAAGAAATTGTTATTTTGTGAATTTTAGCCCAGTTTTGAATAAAGTCTAGTACTCTGTTCCCTCGTTGTTCAAGTAACGCTCTTGTTGGGCCCCATACTATAAGTAAAACATCATCCGCGTATGCGACTATCGCACAGAACTCAAACAGAAAGGTCCGCAGCAGAGTCTCGAGGAGAGCCAACCATAAAAATGGCCCCAGACAGGAGCCCTGAGGACAACCCCTTGAGAAAAAATACAAAAGATCTGGCAGCTGCCAGTCCACCAGAACCCGCCTGCCCGACAGGAAGGAAGCAATTACATTAATTAGCTGAGGTGATAAGTTTAAATGGTGTAGTGCCTGTAGTGCTAGGTCCCATGGGAGATTATCAAAAGCCCCCATAAAATCTAGCGAAATAAAAGATGTATAATTTTTATTAGATTTGTTAATATCTATGTAAGATAATGCCTGTTCTAGTGCTGTTTCGGTCGATTTTAATTGAGTAAAACCGTGTTGTAGGCCTGTTAATACGTTGCTTTGAGTTAGTGAATGATTAATTGGTCTTAAGAACATTTTTTCATAGATTTTGCCAAATATCGGGACTAGCGTTATTGGTCTATAAGAGGTGTGTTCATTTGCTGGTCTACCTTCCTTCCTGAAGTAGACGAGCTCGCCCACCTTCCAGGCCTCCGGGAAATAGTTTAAACGAAGTGCACTGTTATACATGTCTAGAAGAGTTAAGGGTATTTTAGAAAAGAGAGATCTAATCATCCGATGGTCTATTCCGTCGGGACCTGGAGCTTTGTTTTGGTTAAAGCTATAGATTGCATTTCGCAGTTCTTTTATTGTAAAGTTAGGCTGGTCTGCGTGAGTTTGTTGTGAGGCTGCCATATTTGGCTGAGCTGGTGATCCCAGTGATGCACCAAAAATTTTTTCTGTCAGTGTAAACAAAGAAGAGGACCTGGAAGCTGGGAATGACGAGTCCGGCAGATAGCTAATCTGACAGTCTTGAAAGTCCCGAAAAGCCAGTTTTTTAGATTTGCCAAATGGGTCAGTTTTTTTCTTACAAAAATTTACCCAGGCGTCCTTCTTCACTCTTTGAATCAATTTCTGATATTTGGCACGCTCTCTTTTGTAAATTTGATATTCTACCGAGTCTAAGTTCGTCTTCTTTGCTCTTGTATAAAGTGCTTTTACTTTATTTCTTTGAGAACGAAGGTCCGTTGTCCACCAGGAGAACTTGACCTGTCTGAATGGAGGTTTTAGTTTAAAGGATGCTTTTGCACTATTTTGAATAATATTTTGAAAAGATTTGTAAGTCAGGTCAAAGGCCTGACGTGAGTCTACTGAAGAAAAAATTACGGAATTTAAGTAGCATGAGTTTTCAACCATGCCTATGAATTTGTTGAATGGGACATTTTTTGTTCTGAAGCGACATTTCGGAAGGATCGGGATTGGAAGCAAAAGATCTGTTACGATAGGCCGATGGTCACCGAAAAGCTCAGGGAAGACATCCCATCCTCGAAAGTAGCTGAATAGTGGTTGTGTGCAAATTGAGAGGTCAGGACGCCCTTCCCTTTTGCCGGACTCATAGGTTGGTGTACAGGATGGTGAGTTTAAGACAATCAAGTTATTTGCTAATAAAGAATCTACGAGTAGCCGTCCTCTGTCATCGTCACGAGTATAGCCCCAAAGCTGGTCGTGTGCATTGAAGTCACCCAGGACTAGCTGGTATTCACTCTGGCGTGCGGAGCGCAGCCAGTCTTGTACGTCCACCTCAAAATCTGAACGTGGAGGGCTGTACAGGCTGCCTATGCTCAGAATAAAATTTTCTAGCTCTAGGTTTACAAAGATGGAATGATCGTTTTTTGCCGAGATACAGTGCTTTAAATTTTGATCCAAAATTATTATGTGGCTATTGTTGGAGCTAGAGCTGTAACAGGGAACATCAACTGGGAGAGAAGATGGGCGTTTGTTAAAGAGGTAGGCATCCTGGACGCATGCCAGAGAGAATTTTTCCTGAATTATGAAACGGATAAATGCTGCCGTGTTGGACTTACTGTTCTGTAGGTTACATTGTATTGCACGGAATTTTATGCAATCTTAGTGTCCTTTGTGCTACTGCTTGTCGTTGTTGTTTAATATATGTCGGGCAGCGTCCATCGAAACATGTGTGATTTGTTGGAATGTCCTTTCCTGGAGTTTCTCTACTTCTGTTTTCCTGTATGCAGTTGATACACTTTGGTTCCTTCGCCGTACATTCGTTTACATGGTGTTTCTCTGAGCAATAAGCACAAGTTAGTTCATTTGTACAGTCTCTTGATACGTGGCCTAGTCTTTGACAGTTGAAGCAACGTGGTATTAGAATATATGGCTTTACTGTACATCTGTTAAAACCAAAGCACGGTTTCAGCGATTGCAGTTGCAATGCGTCCCTTTCATGCATTTGAAGAACTAGATGTGAAGTTGCTTCTCCCCTTCTTCCTTTCATCACTTTCAGCAGCTTGAAGGAGACGTTATCCTTTCGTAGACATTTATTAAGAGCTGGCCCGTAGGTATACAGACGAGATATTTCGATATCATGCCATACCTTAGGATACAGCCAGTGATGATTCCTTTCTTCTAATGCATGGTAATTCGTAATGTACCTCAACTTGTGGGGAATACTTTTGATATAAAAATAATTCGGAACATTTTCCTTGTTAGCCCCCGGTATAATATTTCTTTCTCCCAGCTTATTTTGTCTCCAATAAATAACGTTACCTTGTATAAGCCAGCCATAAAACAAAAGCCGATGTTTCACTGTGTGATTAAATACTCTACAGCATTTTTTTAAAACTTCTAAGCATCGCACATTTTCAATGTTTATACCGTCGTATTGGGAAAAAAAAGTACTTTTAAATGCAATATTTTTGAAAACTGCATCTCCATTTATTTTTGAAATACTAGGGGGCTCTGCCCCCAACGAGCTACGCTCGTCAACCCCCGTTCAGACACCGCAGACTCTAAGTACGCTAATTTGATCGGCTTTAAAAAGATTTCGGAAAATTGAATTATAATTTAAAAAACAATGGCGATCTCCCTATAAACGGATTTCTATTCATTTCTCTTTGACTGGGGAATTTTAAGGCCAAATCCGCTGCGGTAGTACTTGATTAACCCGTCGACCAACTTCGCCAAATTATATAAATCGTCAAAGCACTCGCCAAATTATACAAATTGACATCATTTTTATTTTAAATAACGAAAGAACAAATAAATTAGTACAACATTAATAAAAATACAAATAAAACGTCGAAATAAAAATAACTTGATGCCGTAGACACGTGTAACTTGCTTAAAGTCAAGTTAATGTGACATTTATGATCAACCATTATTGGCATTTAATCTTATAGTTTGGCGAATGATAGATTTTTGGTCGACGGGATAACTAAGTAGTACCAAAAATACGTATGTCAAACGCTGTTTTGGTCTTTGATTAAGTAAAATAAGATAAACATTTCAAAATAAGCTAATATAAAAGTAAACAGAATCTTTGTCTCGCAGTATTTTTTAACAAAGCGAAAAGAAAGTTATTTTAAATTAATCGTTTTAATCTGACGTAATTTTGACCAAACTATTCTTTCTTTTTTAATATTCACGTGAAAATACTTGTGTTAGAAATGAAATATTATTTGCGCTGTCCTAACAAAGATAGTTGAAACGTATCCTCTCAAAATATCAAATAAATGTCTAGCGCAATTTCTAAATTTAAACCGTTTTGCAATATTATTTTGTGTTCATTTTATGTAATAACTGTAATGTGACGTAAATATGACGTAATTTCTCCTATTTAAGACTTCTAACGCATGTTAATAAATTTATTATTTTACGTATTCCTTTCTCTCTTAAAATTCACGTGTAATTATAAATTTATGACGTAATTTTTAATAAGTTCCTGCTTTTTGTACAGAATTATTTAATTCAATTTCCAAATGTTTTTTTCTGTTTATAATAGTCACGTGTAAATAAATTTTTAATTTATTACACGTATAAATATATATATATATATATATATATATATATTGTAGCAAACATTATTGTTACCGCTGTTTATGCAATTGGCAACAGTTTAAATTAATATCACTTTCTAAAATTTGTAAAAAATATCTATAGAAATGCTGAAAATTTGAATTTAAAATAGAAATAAAACCTCAAAAAATGAGCCAAATTTAAAAAATAAGTGCATTCTGCACACCGGGAAATTATAACGTACAAAATGATCTAAAAATGATTAAATTGCGATGTATATTTTTTGTTCCTATAAAACTTTTTTAATGGAACGACTTTGTCCAACTTTAGCATTAAATATCTCTTAAAATAATTCTTCGATTTGTAAACTGTCTGCATCAGCGTGTTTATCAAACATTTCTCTATAATACCACCGATTTTCATATTTTTGTATGCAATATTTTTCTTAATATTAACGGAGAAAGACCTCCGGTCACAAAAAATTCAAAACCGGCGGCGGCGGCGGTAGTTACTTTTTTTTTAGAATAGAGAGATTAATTTTTTTGTAGTTTTTGGAGCCATTTGTTTCATTTTGGCAACTCAAGTACTCCATTTCTGTAGAAAGTAAAGAAAAAATTGTTGAAAAATAGCAATTATATCTTCTTGTTGCCATTTTCCGATAAAAACTGAAAGTATGTAATTAAAATACGCGCTATTTTGAGAAAAATATAAATGAATGATTTATGATAAAACATTGAGCTATTATAAACTATATTTAATTTAAAGTATCTATATTAATGCAAATGAATTCATTTTACATAAAATAAAAGCGTGTGCTTTAAGTCTTAAAATTGAAATATGTTTTGCACTCGTGTAGAGTCCCGATTATCCGAGTCCCGCTTAACCGAGTTATTTACTTCTGATGGACTGGTGGCTTCTATTATTATGAAACAGCCATTATAAATGAAGCGTTAGGTGAAGATGAAAGAGCAGCCGTAAAATGTTAGAACTAATAAGTTTTTTTTTTCTTTTCTTTTTACGGCCATTTTATTTCTCTATTCTGACCAGAAAATCAGAGTTCTAACTTTTTACGACTGCTCTTTCATCTTCACCTAAAGCTTCATTTATAATGGTTGTTTCATAATAATAGAAACCACCAGTCCACCAGAAAAAAAATGAAGTACTGCAAATGTCGGAGGCGACACTAAATTCTGAAAAAGCAGAATTCCTGTTCCTTAGACTTGTTAATGTAATTGGTTTATTAATCTAAAATTTTAATTATTATCATAAAACTTAAATTTTTTAAATATGTTAAAATGTTTCAAGGTGCTGTTTTGAAAATTTCTATTTTTTACTAACGAAACATAATTTGTAAAAAAACATTTTCGTTAAAAATGTCCATCCCTCCCTAGTCTCCCCTATAATTTATAAGAGTATCACAATACATTTTTATGCTTTTTAAATGCATTTCTAATATTAAAAATAAATATGTAAGTATAATGTACCCTTTAAAGTATTAACGATGAAATATTAATAAAAAATACAAGCACCGTCGGTTGTTACTTACAAAATAAATTCTCCTTTGCAGTGGCATATTTGTTTTCGTGGGAGAGGATTTTTGTTGAAGGGAAAAAAAATCAAAATATGAATAGAAACGGAATCACGTTTCCTTTGATGTATTACATGACTTTGGTACACTTTGCATTCATCTACATTAAAAAATGTCCAAAGGGGAAATCGTAGGTGTTAAACAAGTCGTTGTATTAGCTGATGATGCAAGAAGAAGATTATGCATAAAAAAATTCTTTGAATCTAATACAGACTCGTGCATTTATTCTATTTTTTTTTCATGTATTTATTCCATTCATAAATGAAATATGCTCTTTCAGTTTCAATAAAATACTCCCACAGGGCATTTAATGTTTCAAAATCTGAATATGGTGTTTTTATTTGAACAAAAATATTACAGTAAATGAAATAGAGTGAATAGAATGAGTTAAAACTATAGTGCTGTATTCACCTTGGGTTAAATAATTAAAATACATATAAAAGCACAAATAATTGTACAAAAAACAAATTTCGGGAGCATAAATATAATATAAAAATATTTAAAAGGGGAAATTGTGGGAGTTGAACAAGTGGTTGTATTAGCTGATGATGCAAGAAGAAGATAATGGATAAAAAAATTTCTATGAATCTAATACAGACTCGTGCATTTATTCTATTTTTTCCTGTATTTATTCCATTCATAAATGAAATATGCGGATTCAGTTTCAATAAAATACTTCCACAGGGCAATTAATGTTTCAAAATTTGAATATGGCGTTTTTATTTGAACAAAAATATTACAGTAAATGAAATAGAGTGAATAGAATGAGTTAAAATGCTAGTGCTATATCCACCTTGAGTTAAATAATTAAAATGCATATAAAAGCACAAATAATTGTACAAAAACAAATTTCGGGAGCATAAATATAATATAAAAATATTTAATAGGGGAAATTGTAGGAGTTGAACAAGTGGTTGTATTAGCTGATGATGCAAGAAGAAGATTATGGATAAATAAATTTCTTATAATCTAATACAGACTCGTGCATTTGTTCTATTTTCTAATGTATTTATTCCATTCATAAATGAAATATGCGGTTTCAGTTTCAATAAAATACTCCCACAGGGCAATTAATGTTTCAAAATCTGAATATGTCGTTTTTATTTGAACAAAATTATTACAGTAAATGAAATAGAGTGAATAGAATGAGTTAAAATTCTAGTGTTATATTCATCTTGAGTTAAGTAATTAAAATATATATAAAAGCACAAATTATTGTGCAAAAACAAATTTCGGGAGCATAAATATAATATAAAAATATTTAAAAGGGGAAATTGTAGGTGTTGAATAAGTGGTTGTATTAGCTGATGATGCAAGAATTAGATTATGCATAAAAAAAAATTCTTTGAATCTATTACAGACTCGTGCATTTATTCTATTTTTTTTTCATGTATTTATTCCATTCATAAATGAAATATGTGCTTTCAGTTTCAATAAAATACTCCCACAGGGCATTTAATGTTCAAAATCTGAATATGGCGTTTTTATTTGAACAAAAATATTACAGTAAATGAAATAGAGTGAATAGAATGAGTTAAAATTCTAGTGCTATATTCACCTTGAGTTAGATAATTAAAATACATATAAAAGCACAAATAATTGTACAAAAACAAATTTCGGGAGCATAAATGTAATATAATAATATTTAAATGGGTAAATTGTAGGTGTTGAACAAGTGGTTGTATTAGCTGATGATGCAAGAAGAAGATTATGGATAAAAAAATTTCTCATAATCTAATACAGACTCGTGCATTTATTCTATTTTCTCCTGTATTTATTCCATTCATAAATGAAATATGCGGTTTCAGGTTCAATACAATACTCCTACAGGGCATTTAATGTTTCAAAATTGAATATGACGTTTTTATTTGAACAAAAATATTACAGTAAATAAAATAGACTGAATAGAATGAGTTAAAATTCTAGTGCTATATTCATCTTGAGTTAAATAATTAAAATACATATAAAAGCACAAATAATTGTTCAAAAACAAATTTCAGGAGCATAAATATCATATAAAAATATTTAAAAAAAAAGATATTTAAATAGCTGTATTTGAAATATCTTTATATTATATTTATGCACCTCAAAGTAATTTTTGTACAATTATTTGTGCTTTTATAAGTACTTTAAAAATATTACATTTTAAACTTTCTGTTATTCTGCGGATTCATGTTAAAGGAAGACATCTCAAAATTTTCTGAAAAACGGTTTGAAATAAAACCATCGCTTGGTGTTACATAGAAAGTCTTGCAGTCTTTAATTTGACCATAAAATATCCCTAACATTAAAGCAAATTAATTTCGTGTGTCGAACACTAATCTTATAGAAATGCGGTTAACTTTAAAAACATTAAATGCAATTGCTCTTTTAGACTTTAAAGACAAAATATTACAAATCCAATGGTTAATGGAGTCGTTAACACCAGCTGTATTTTGGAAATTGGCATTCAAGATAACTATTGACGTTGATACAAGGTGATCTTATAAATATTACGCCGTGATATTAACAGAATATTAAATGTCTCCGATAACATATTTGTTAGAGAAAGTATTTTAAGCTAATCAGAATTAGGTTAAGCTGCTATATAAATATTCAGAGAACCGCAAAATGTTAAATATAAAACTAAAGAAAACGAACCCATTTTAAAACCAATCGTAGAGTTAAAAACTAGAGAACAGGAATTCTGCTTTTTCAGAACTTAGTGTCGTCCCAGGCCATTACTTCATTTTCTTCTGATGGACTGATGTCTTCTATTATTATGAAACAGCCATTATAAATGAAGCATTAGGTGAAGATGAAAGAACAGCCGTAAAAAGTTAGAACTCTGATTTTCTGGTCACATTGGGGGCGGGGGGGGGGGGGGGATGACCATAATTTTTTTTTAAATTATGGCCATTTTTTTCCATTCGGAAAATGGCCATTCTTCCCCCATTTAAAAAAAATTATGGCCATCCCCCCCCCCCCATTTTGACCAGAAAATCAGAGTTCTGTCTTTTTACGGCTGCTCTTTCATTTTCACCTAACGCTTCATTTATAATGGCTGTTTCATAAAAATAGAAGCCACCAGTTCATCAGAAGAAAATAACTGTGTTAAGTGGGACTCTACTGCCGTACAAAACATATTTCAATTTTAAGACTTAAAGCACATGTTTTATTTTATGTAAAATGACGTCATTCGCATCCGCTTAAGAATTCCACATTTACGATCTACTCTTAAACATCTACAGTATAGAAGGCATTGGACGTCACTATCGCGAAATAATGCACAAATGCAGCACAAAGATCCCGTCATTCAAGAAAATCGACAAACAAAGGCTATCTAATGATTCATACATACTTAAAATTAAATATAGTTTATAATAGCTCCATTGTTTTAACAGAAATCATTCGTTTATATTTTTTACAAAATAGGTACGTATTTTAATTACATTTTCTTTCGGTTGTTATGAAAAAATGGCAACAAAAATATGTAATTAATATTTTACAACTATTTTCCCTTATTTTCTACAGAAATGGAGTCCTTCCGTTGCCAATAATTATACTAATAATGCTATTTATAATTTTGGGCAAATGGCCCCAAAAACTACAAAAAAATTAATATTTCAAAAATAAATGGAAATGCAGTTTTCAAATTAAGTTTAATAGTACTTTTGTTTTCCAATGCAACGGTATAAAAATTGAAAGTATGCGATGCTTAAAAGTTTAAAAAAATTACTATAGTGTATTTAATCGTACTGCTTTGTTTCACGGCTGGCTTCTGTAAGGGAACGTTATTTTTAGGACGACACAAAATAAGCTAGGAGAAAGAAATAGCATACCGTACCGGGGGCTAATAATTGTAAGAGAAATTGATATTAAGCGGTGTACCAAATTGCCCTGCTTAGCTAAACTCGGTTCAAGTAAAGTAAAATCCGAAATTGAAACAAATGCGGAAGAATCCGCTAGATGGCCCAGAAAGGGATCCTACAAGTTTATAGCGTATATCAGCAGCGAAGGTATAAAAGAACTTTTGTGAAATCCGGCATTTACTGTCTTGAAATTTTCTGTCCTGTCATAAATTACTTTGGATTATGAACAATAAGTAGCTTGCCACAGATTTGCAAACTTAGACTGAAAATCGCATAAAAGCTAATTGTGAGCTTAATGTGTTTTGCAAGGATAAAATATGTTTTTTAGCTAAGCAAAGGAATTATCATAAAACTATTAGGGGAGACCGGGGCATATTTTCCATAGGGACAAGTTTTCCAACTCACTTTATTTTTTAAATGATCCGTTAGGTGACGCTAGCGAGTAAACTGGCTGAAGTGGCAACATCTTACACAACATATAAAAAAGTTATAGCTTAATAGCTGCTGTCACTTCGTCTGGAGAGCTGTTTTCTTCATTTTTTCAATGGTGAGTAAAATTTTAGGTCTTTATTAAAACGTAAAAAAAACGTTAAGCGTTAAACTTACTGTTTTGACATTGCATACACTAAAAAAGTGTTTCTTTCTTCAGGTAACTATGCGTTTGTTTTGCAAATAACTTACACCGGTATTCTTCCAGGTAGTGTACAAGTTCAAATATGGCGACGCGGCAGGTTTTCCAACAACATACGGGGCATGTTTTCCAACATGTTTCTCGTTTGAAAACCTCCCCCCTCCCAAAACAGCTAGTTTTATTGTATCAAAAGATCGGCCAAATAACCATATATACTACGAACCCGTTTGATCTTTTAGTCATTTAAATAAAACTATCAATATAAAAAACAAGGTAAATTCAAAAATATAATAAAATATCAATTTTTTTCTAAAATGGGTTCATTTAATGAATCCATTTTATGTTAATTATGCCTTTATAGTCATACGCTAGCACACTGAGGTCGCAGTGAGTATGAACCCCTCAAAAATCAAATTAACCTTGCTTAGAGCCGCTCCACTGGCGTTAATCCACAGTTTATATTATGGCGGGTTTTAAACGTTAGAGAATTTTCATACTGAATCCTGAAATTTTTACAAACTCTGATTTTACGCCATCCTACTTTTCTGACAAGCCAGCTCCTGCCGCACCAAATCTTAAAAGCACCAACAATCCTGAAAAGATTTGAAACTTTCCTCAATAACCACCCCCCCCCCCCCCTCCCGCAGATACAAAACAACACCGAAAGCATCTAATCATTCTACACCGACGCAGGCTAGCATTTCCAAAGAAGCTGTTCCTTAAGTTCTACTCAAATTTTCCCTATTGCTTACGAAAAAAGCATTCCTTCTACATACAAACAAGCTTTGCCTACACCAGAAGAAGTTAGGACTTTTGCGAAGGCTGCCCTAAGCAGGCAAACACGGCGTGGAAAAAAATAGGAAGTATTGTACATACTGATTCTCCTGTCAAAAATCAACTGAAAATGGATAAAAAGATTCATCTAAAAAAAAGGAATGAGATAAAAGGGGCGAGAAAAAAAAATCCAATTCCGGCCAGGGAGCTGTTTGGACCTTCGTCTTTAAATGTCAAATGGATTAAAACTGTTTTTATGTTACTGTTATGTTACTGAGCATTTAGTTCAGAATAAAAAATACTTATTAATTAACAAGCAAGATTAATTACCGATGTTTTACCATTTAAAGTATAGTTGGAAAACTTGCCCCTGACCATTTTTCGTAGGCTGGAAAACTTGCCCCGCATACGGGGCACATTTTCCAACGTAACATGATTAGACTTAACTATTTTTTTGTGAAAAAGTATATTTAGTTTTTTGAAAAATAATTGTGCCAGTTTGTACAGGAAGATCTAGGGAATACAATGATATCTTGTATATATCAAAATAGTTAAAAATAATAAATACAAAAATAAAAATCTAAAAAGTTGGAAAACTTGCCCCGGTCTCCCCTACATCTGAACAAAATTTTGTTTTTTGGAAATATGCTCACAAATTAAGAATTCCCTAAAAGTCACAAAGTGGTAATTATTTACATTTTTTTTCAGTTTTCTTTATTGCTTGATTAAGTTAGGCCACATGCAAAAGAAGGCCTAAGTCGTATTTATATGGAGCTTAAAATGCATAATGTCTGCACTATGAAAATACAAAATGTTGTTCATAGTAAAAATTAACTTCTCATTTCGCCCAATGTAATCTATCTGATCATGCTTCTCTAAACTATTATAAAACGACAATGAACTGCAACGTAAACCTGAAAATTCCTGGAAAAAAGGATGTAAAATGAAACTTACTTCAGTCAATCACTGAGGTATATCACGCATCTGTACCCCTGTTTTTATAAGTCAGATAAACATACATTGAACGAGGAATTTTAATTGGTAAAATCAAATAGTTACCCGAACCAGATCCGAATGGATCCATGAGGTCCGCGACCTCCAGTCCTGCAAGGCACGAAGCGATGCCCGGTCATCACGATAACAAACTGCCAGTCAGAACAGCTGCGCATGGGACACGCAAGGCCAAAATACAACCCAGACCTTTATAAAGTCTGTGCTGCAGCCTGATTTTGTCCGCCCCACGGACTGCTATGACGCATTCGATCCTCAAGAAAAAGCCTGCACCCGGGGCGACGCCGCACGCTTGCGACAGAGCCTAGAACTGGCCAACATGTGGCCAGTCAAGGCGAAATCAGTGCATCGAAGCCTGTGATTGACAACGACACCGTCAAGCCGACAACCCATTTCCACATCGAACTCGTCCAGCCCTGACTACGTTAGAACAGACCATTCTTCATAGAGGGATCCTGCTACTGGCCACAAGCCAAGCCTCGAGTGATGAAACAGCCCCCTTGGGCACCCAGGATGGTTAGTTCCACACACCGCGCTTAGAGGACTTTAATTAGACTTCCCTGTATCAGTCTTCCACCAACGCCGAGGGCAAATCCTTCTGAAGGCATTACGCTTCAATGGTTTGACAAAGTTCCTCCGTGCCAAAACGAGTCCAGCACCCTGCCTAGAGGCCCAGAAAATAGAACAGGGCAGTTCGCTTCTCAGCATCTTACAAAGCAAGGCCCGTAGCCGCGGCACAGTCCAAACCAGGAACACTGTGTACGTATCAAGACTTGACTCCCAACAAACATGTTACAATTAAGAGCTCGAACCCCATCAGTATGAGCTCAAGCAAGTTAAAAGCATTACGCCCCAAGAGGGTCAGCTTGTGCCCCCTCAGGTTTCGAACTTAATCGACATCCTGCCAAGGGGCCTACAGAAACGGAGCGGGCGGAACCTGCCCTTCTGCATCAAACCTGCCTAGTCAAGAACCGCACCACGGCCCTAGGTCCCCTACACCAGTTGATTTACACAAAGATTGGCACGCGCCACCATGCCAATTTGCCACCAAGACGAGAATATAAGAAAGCTGCTCATCCGATCCGGGGACGCAGAAAGTCCCGCCTATGCATAGTCGTGCCGGACTAGCTTTGTCCCCGAGGCGTAGTCTCGGCAGCTCCAAAGTGACACAACATACATTAAATACCAAACATCACAACATAAATTTGGGGAGAAGCCCGAGAGGAGGCTTGGTAATCCGGTCGACACACACCTTTTACTATACTTACACTGGTGTCCAAAATTAAGGAGTAATCACAAAATGCTAATTTTCAAGTAGGCGAATACTCCAAAGGAAATAATATAATTCAAACAATTACTATCTCTACAGCACAGCTAGTCCATATAACATCTCATTCATGTCACACATGGTCACAAGTGTCTCAGTCACTACGTTGAAGCAAAAAGATAGGAAATTCCATACTTCTCATTATGAATCTCAAATGATCATTATATGTGGCTCCACTGAGATGTCACTGTGACTTCTGCTTTGCGACGAGACACCATGTGACTTTAAAATGCAGTTACATTGTGACTCTCATGTGAGTGTCATCTGTAGACTCAATTTCAAAGTCATCGAGAACGCTGCATTGTGATAAGTTACCAAATTAAATCACATTAAAGTCACATGATGACTTTCAGGTGACAGAGAGATTACTGTGAAGTCACCATTGTGTTCTTTTATGAAAAGTCACCATATGACTATAATGTGATATTATTTGGTGACTTATCATAATGCAACGTTCATGATGACTTAGAAATTGAGTCTAAAAATGACAGTCACATGAGAGGTACATTGTAACTACATTGTAAAGTCACTTGGTGACTCGTCACAAAGCAGCAGTCTTGACGTCTCAGTGGAGTCAAATATAGTGATCATTTGAGGCTCATAATGACACGTGTGGAATTTCCTATTTTTCGTTTCACCGTAGTGACTGTGACACTTGTGACATGAATGAGATGCTATATGGTTTAGTTGTGCTGTAGGGATAGTAATTATTTGAATTATATTATTTCGTTTTGAGTATTCGCTTAAAAATCAGCATTTTGTGACTGGTCCTTAATTTTTGACACCAGTGTAGTTGGCTAGGCTTCGTTGTTACGCTACCCTCGCCAGCCGCAGTCGACACCAGTTCACCGCACCTCATACATCTCACCGAGCGCAACCCCAGATGGCATCCTCCACTAAAGCGTGGTTGGCGCCATCCAGCGCTCACCTTCTACAAGTTGGAGGGCCCACGAATTATGCAGACAATCTGCAGTTCACACCGGTTAGACTTGCCTCCCATTGATGCAGGAAGGGGCCCTACCTGAAAAAACATCAACACTTCACAACATGCTTTTTATGGGGTTTTCAACATTTTTAAATTTTGTCTTTCAATTTTTGTTTTATACTTTTTTATTTAATTTTCACTTTTTTTTCACGCACACAAACACTTAGGACACCAAGGCTCGGGAGAGTAACACCGTCCCCAAAACCCCGAAGACCAGCCCGCAACAGGGAACCTGCTTCCGTTCGGTTCCACCATACGGTGACTGGGTCGGACCCCAGTGTTCACAGCCTAGCTCCCTCACACACCCTCCACACACACTAAAGGGGTTGGTTAGAGAAAACCAGAAGGGGGCTACGCCGTACATACTTCGGCCTAGGAAGATGTATAAACACCAACCTAGTATCCGACTGGACCACTTGGGAGGCATATGTACGACTTGAACTGCAAGTGTCTAAGGCCTTGGTCAAGACCAAGTTCTGTATTGCGCTTCACAGTTCCCAAGCAACTACCAAGTCCCCGATCAGAACACGGGAAGGGACATTCTCCCAAAAGAAAGACCCCACCACCCCGCCCCAATCATAAAACATTCCAAGGACTCTTTTCAAAAGAGTCGTAGTCACTCCCGTCATTTTATTTGGTAAATGAAATCCAATAAAACAGACAACGATGCGCATATGGATTTTTCGAATGAACATGTTAAGACTTCTTTATGCTCTGTTTTCCATCTCAGCGCTGATCTGCAATAGTTTTATTTCCTATATATAACGCTTTTTGAGCCATTAATAACATATTTAAATGAAACTTTGTCGCGTCATCGGAATCATATAAAAAAAAATCCAACTAACATGCAAAAATAAACATGTTTTTACATTTTTTTTTTTTTGAATGAATTACAAACATGAAAGTCTGCAGGCTGTAATTGTATAGATATTCCGCTATTTAGATAAAAACATTTCTTAAATTTGAAAGTACTAATATTTAGTTTTAAATTAATAAATTTATTACATAAGCGTAACATACGGTTTACTAACACCATTCACTCCCTTCCCCACCCTAAAAAAGTGACTTATGGAACATCATCCTTCTGTTTCTAAATGCGAAGTTAATTCATCAAACGATGGTGAGTCTTCTGTTGTGGGAATTTGTTCCGAGATTTCAGATATCTTTGTTCCAAAAAATGTTTTTTAATTTAAATGTTTTAATTAATATGTTTATAATTTTAACCATTCTGATTAATTGCAAAATTTACCATTAAATAAATTTCAGTTACTGTAAAGGATATCTCTAATTTATAGTATTTTTAAAGAAAAGTATTTTGAAAAATACCTTGCCTTTTGAACGGTAATAGAAGGATTAATTTAATTGTTAAATTAAATTAAGACTAGAGGGTTCTGCCTCCTGCAAGCTACGCTCGCCAACCCCCGTTCAAACACCGCAGAATCTAAAAGCACGCTAATCAGATCGGTTTTAAAAAGATCAGAGAAGAATGAATGAATTATAAGGAAAAAACCTGTAGCGATCTCCCTTAAATAGGTTTCCATTCAATTCCCTTTGACTGCGAAAATTTAAAGCCGAATCAGTTGCTGTTAAGACATTGAAAGGTTGTTTTCGTGTTTGATTAAAGAAGATCAGTTTAACATTTGAAAAGAAGCTAACATAAAATGAATTAAGTAACCAGTCTTTGACTCCCGTTATTTATTAACAGCATTATAAAACGATTGACATAATAAAATATACTACAATTGCTACAATTTACTACTTTAACCCATTCAAGGGCGGTTGTTAATTTTTGGAACACTTAATTTTAATTCTTAAATGCCCCATTGGCACCAGAATATTGGAATGAAAATTTTCCTTTTATTAAGTAAGTAAACAAAAGCATTTTCGTATTTCGAAATTTGTTTATAAATTTTGGTGCAATTCACTATTTCAACATTTTACGAATATAATTAACTTGCCCTGAAAGGGTTAAACGCATATTAATGTATTTATTATTTTAAAGTTTCCTTTCTCTTTTAATATTCACGTGTAAAGGCATCATAATTTTAAAGGCATAATTTTCAATATTTTCCTGCTTTTAACGGGTACTCATTTAATAGTAATTTTAAAGTTTTTTTCCTGTTTTAAATGGTTACGTGTAAATAAATTATTAATCGTTAGGAAATATTATTCTTCGCGCTGCATTTAAAATTGAAAACAATCTTTATAATAATAGCCTATGTCATGTGACTATCATCAACAGTTCCGGGCGGATCCCTTCGCTTTTTATATTCCAGACGGCCATTTTGGTACTTTAATGTTAGGCAGCCACAGGTGATAAGTCGCCAAATATAATTCTGTCGCCATTATTTCACTCATATTATAATACTCCAAGTCGTGTAATTGCCATAAACAATCGCAACCCTTCGCTTTCCATAAGAAAGGTAATCAAAATTATTTTTTCGAATAAAATTACATAAAATTTGCCATGATCGCAAAGAATTATAGGTACTTTTATGGTTAGTCGGCTGAAAATCTCGCCAATAGCTTTTTTTTTTAACTCGTCAGTTAGCATTTTTTATATTTTTCGAGTGGTAAATTAAAACGATACTACTTGGTTATCCCATCGACCAAAAATCTATTGCTAAGCTATAAGATCAAATGCCAATAATGGTTGATCGTAAATGTCAATTTCACTTGACTTTAAAGAAGTTACATGTGTTTACTCCATCAAGTGATTTTTAAATTTAAAATAAAAATTATGTCAATTTGTATAATTTGGCATGTGGTTTGGCGATTTATATAATTTGGCGAAATTGGTCGAAGGGATAACTAATTAGTACCATTAAAAAATTGTTTTGAACTTGAAATTAAATATCATGATTTGTTGCATTATTTAATATTTTTTATTTAATAATATGATACAGATGTCATATACGCACTGGGTTTGTCGTGATTTTTTTACGACAATTTGGCGGCAACCACGTCATCGAATACCAGTTACATATGTATTTTTAAATTATTTTATATTATTTTTAAAATCAAATAAACATAAATATAAAAAGTTTAATTAATAACTATTGCACAAAACATTTTTATAATATTTTCTTTTAAATAAAAATAAAATAAATGAAAGTAAACATTTATTAATAAATAAGCAACAGTAGCCGTGTTTCCATGGCTGGCAAAATAACGCCATGTTGGCGCTAATTATGTACCCCGGTGTGTATATGACATCTTAGCATACATTTAAGGAAGGCCAAACTGGTTGCCAAATTAGTTTAAAATAATAACCTTTTCTAAAATATGAAAAAAAAAATCTGTTATGATTAAAATTTGAGTCGCCACCATTAGAAGAAAATATTTTAAAATTAGAAAAAAAAAATTAATATCTCGAAAACTATTTCGAATTTTAAAATTCTAATATCGGTTTTGAGATCTGTGGATTAATACAGATTTTTGATGTTAATTTCATCGCATAATATTCCGTATTTTAGGAGAAATCGCCGCGAAACATAATCAGTTGTTTAATCAGTCGTTTCATAAAATTGTTTCATAAAGTCACGATATAGTCGTTTCATAAATTTGTTTCATTAGGATTTTATATATATAGGGTAGATATCTACCTTATTTATATAAAATCCTAATGAAACGCCAATTTATGAGACTATTTTATGAATGACTGATTACGTTTCACAGCGATTTCGCCAAAAGTATGGAACGTTTGGCGCTGAAATTAACTCCAATTATCCGTATTGATTCACAGATTTTTAAAATGGTATTGGAATTTTTAAAATTTGAATTAGTTTTCGAGATATTAATTTTTTTTTTTAATTTTATGATTTTTCTAATTTTAATGACATTAATACAACTAAATTACTCCCTTTTTTTGGAAGAAAGGAAGTAAAAGGAAAACCACAGGGATTATTAGATTTCTTTTTCGTCATTTTTGATTTCAAATTGAAGATAATTTTACTATTAAATTATGTTTTTCATGAAAATAAATAAATAAAAACATTTTTCACATTTCGATCACCCGGAATCAGTTTATTTTCGAAACCAAAAATCGTCTGTCAGTTTCAAATTCCATAGACTGAAAAAGAAGGTTTTCTTTTCAATTTTAAAGAGAAAATGACATCAATATTCTAAAAAACAGAAAGAAAGTTTTAAAATAACAATTAAATGATCACGCTTTAAAATTAAAAAATAAGGAAAATAACGTCACAATCTTTGCACCTAAAAAATTAAAAAAGTACGAAAACATTAAAATAAAATTATCACACGAGAAAATGCATTTAAAGGTGATAATTACGCCATATGTAAAATGCCAAAACGTGAAATATAGTAATACTTAAAGTGCCTAAAATAATTAAATTATTACACGTGAAAAACTTTTAATTGTGAATATTAGGTCATATTTAAAATGCTCATATAATATTTGCAAATACATTTAAGGTAAATGATACATGCACCCGTGAATCTTAAAAGAGAAAAATAAATTAAAATAAATAAATTATTGCATGGAAATGCATTTAATAGGGAAAATTATGTCATATATTAAAACGATTTTCTTTCCAGAGAATTAATCTGACGTCCCATGGTAAAAGTACTGCGGCAAGCAAATTTCTTTACACATTACATCACTTGATGCAGCATAAATACAGTTAAATGTATGCGCAAATATTTTGTACGAATTACTTTTCAATAAATGCATATTAGAAAACTGCGATATTTTTATTAATTAACTTAAACAATATACATTGTAAAAATAACATGAAAATATGCATGATGGTGTTTTAAAATACATAAAATAATTCATGTATAAGCTATACCTATTCCTTAAATACTTAAAACCGGATCAAGTCATAAAATACAAGCGTAAAAATTCAAAACACAATGCTTTTCAATACAAGGATCTCAAAGCTATTCCCAAGCAGACGGAGTTTTTTAACCTCAATCCAAAAGGAAGAATATTGTTCATAGCTTCATTATAAAAATCAGGAAGATAGCGTCTTTTTTAACCTAACCATTTTATGCAAGCTGATTTTGAAATGTGTAATTGACCTTACTTTTCAGTCCCAAAAAGAGCCGCCATTTATTACGACAGTGATGGATGAGGACAGGGTAACCGAAAAATGTCCATTCAAACTGAAAAGCATGGCAATGCGATTACAGAAGATAGCCACTGTTATACAGATCACATCATTCAATCTTTCGCTACCAGGTATTATTTTTTTAAACAGGGCACATTAGTATGTTTTCTGAGGGTGCGAAAACTGAACAAGGTTGGCGGCCGTAGCTCACAGGGGTCTCAGCCCCATAGTTAAATATATAAATTTATGTTTTTTCAATTAGGTGTAAAAAGGTTATGTTTAAGTTATTTATAAATATTTTCGAATTGGTGGGTTGGGTTGTGTTAAAAAATTTATAAAATTTTATACAATTTAAACTGTTTTTACCATTAAATTATTTGTCTGAAAATAAATTAAATGCATTCCGCTTAATTTTTTATTTACATTTAATAAATAATACCTCATTCATTTACTGATGATAATTTCTTTTGAATAAAAAAATTAAATAAACGTAATATAAAAGGTATAAGTAAAGGTTTAATAAAAATTAAATAATTTATTTCTTATATTAATAAATAAATATGATAAATACAATTTATTAGCTGTAGCCATAACTTATGTCACATAGTTTAAAAAATCCACATGAATGTTATACTAAGAGTTAAATTTAATTATGATATAGCATAATAAGTTAATTCGAAATTCAATGTTAATGCACCAAAAGTCTATCTAATGATTCTTTTGAAATAGAATTTTGCTCAGATATTTTAGATATCTTTATTAGACAATATTAAATTTTCCGGATATGCTTTTCTGAGCAATTGCAAAATGTATCATTAAATAAATTCCATCTTCTGTGAAGAAAATATTTAGCTAATAGAATTTTTACAAAAAAATTTTTTTAGTTTTGCTCTTGGAATCACATTCTTAAGTTTACTTTATATGTTAAATAATTTAATGAATGATTTTAAACGATTCCAATTAAATTTTTGGGGCAAACGGAGCCTTTTATCAAGAATGTTTACTCAGAATGATCGATCTATTTGGTTGAAATCATCTTATGATTCAGAGATTCGAGCTATGCATTTCTGGGCGATTGCTAAATGTCCATTAAACTAATTTCATTTTCTGCAAGGAAAATCATCAGTTAATAATATTTTTGAAGAAAAATATTGTTAGCCTTGCTGTTGGAATTACATTATTAGGCTTAATAAAGTTCTTATATAATTTGAGTAATCATTTAAAATGTTCACTATTAATTTTTTGAACAAACTAAGCGTTGAACTACGAACATATTTTTGAGAGATTTTAGATATCTTTTTTTGAAATGGTGTTTTGATTTTAATTTTTCAGCTGTAATTTTCACGGTTATTGCAAAATGAAGTTTTAAACAAACTTACCTTCTGTGATGTAAATCGTTAGCTAAAACTATTTTCCAAGAAAAATACCTTAGCCTTTGTATCAAAATTGTATTATGAAGTTTTTATGATAAAATATTTTTTTTTACTTATCTTAATTGCTACAAATTGAGTTTTTTTGAAATCGTGAGATGTACATAGATGTACTTTCGATCATTCATTTAATTCTAATATGACGTTCCAGGCTTTTTTCATTTTTCTTTTTTTTTTTTTTTATAAATTTTCTGAAGTATTGAGACTAGGAAATTAGCTCATTTCATTTATTTCCAGTAATTTAAGACAAGGAAGTCAAGGACGCTAGTTTTTTTGCACCAGAGGACATTAAAAAAGGAAAAAAAAGTGTAAAAAAGGAAAAAAGTGTTAATTTTTTTAAGCTTTCATATTTTATGAAAAAACTATTATGAAACTATATATGGTTTGAAATTGTTTTTCGAAAACAATATGAATTGTAACCTATCAATTTTTTAACAAAAATCAATCTTTAGAAGTCTCAAATATTCCGAATTATAAATTACAGCTAATTTTGTAAAGTAATTTTTGAATTATTCTTTAAAATTTACCAACATTACAATATGTTTTGCAACGACTAAAAATGAATTTAACATTACTTGTTCTAAACTTTAAATCTGCATAATTCCAAGATTACTTGACTGTAGATTTGGCATTCTAAGATAAAATGTACCGGGTAATCCAAATGTAATGACAAAACTAAGTGTTAGTATTGTAAATTTTAGGGTTTGGTACAATTTCTATGTTTGGACGACCCCTAAAGAAAAATCAAAGTATAGTGTTAATTAGTAAGTATTATTACTAACCGATTGATACTAGTCACATTTTTGCACGAGGATTTGCGGCAAAGTTAACGTGGAGTTTTCTCTCTATATATATATTATTTCAGTTTGTACCATTAAATCTTTTGTCAATAAGATTTCGTTAAAAAAGTCCATTGACATCTTGCCTAACTCAACATGTCTTTAATTGTATTTTCAATGAAAAAGAAATCACATTATTTTAAAATCGATAAATTTAACATATTCTAAGTTAATATATTGTGTAGCGGTATACTGTTAGAGATACGTCTAGCTAACAGCTAACAATGTTTTAGCAATTAAGATAAAGGGTACTTTTCCAGTATAGGGGCCTTGATGTTTTTAAAAAAAGCTTGGCATCATTTGGACTTCAAAAACTGAGATTTGTTGCCAAATGATATAAACAGGTATGAAATCAAATTTGGTGAACTTTTATGCTTGTTCACATATGTATTTATTTATATGTAACATTTTAATTGTATATATATATATATACCCTATATATATAAAATCCTAATGAAACGAATTTATGAAACGACTGATTGAACAACTGACTATGTTTCACGGCGATTTCTCCTAAAATATGGAATACTTTGCGATGAAATTAACACCAAAAATCCGTATTGATACGCATATCTCAAAACTGGTATTAGAATTTTTAAATTCGAATTAGTTTTCGAAATATTATTATTTTTTTAATTTTAAATACTTTTTCTAATGATGGCAATGCAAATTTTAATAATAACATATATTTTTTTTTCATATTTTAGAAAAGGTTATTATTTTAAACTAATTTGGCGACCAGTTTGGCCTCCCTTAATTCTATGCTAAGAACAATGCTCTTTTTTTTTAATTATTTAGTAATCAGTTTATTTAATGCAAAACTTTCATTTAAAATTAATGGCTTTCACTTCTTTCTTTTTATTAAACGAAACGAAAAGAACAATATTAGGTGCAGATGTCATATACGCACCGGGATACCTAATAGGCGCCAAAATGGCGTTATTTTACCTGACATGGTAACCCGGCTATTGTTGCTGATTTATTAATAAATCTTTATTTACATTTATTTTCTTTTTATTAAAAAAATTATAAATTGTTTTGTTCTATAGTTATTAATTAATTTTTTATTTATTTATTGTTATTTCATTTTAAAAATAATAGAAAATAATTTAAAAATAGATAAACTGGTATTCGAAAACGAGGTTTTCGCCAAATTGTCGTAAAAAAAAATCACGCCAAACCCGATTAAATAATGCAAAAAATCATGACATTTAATTTCAAATTCAAAGCAATGTTTTAATGGTAATACTTAGTTATCCCGTCGACCAATTTCGCCAATTTATATAAATCGCCAAAACATTATTTTATTAGCCATAGTTATTAACCATTATTCTTATTTTATAAAAGGTTATTATTTTAAAACAATTTGTCGACCAGTTTGGCCTCCCTTAAATGTATGCTAAATGTATGTTTGCCTGAAATGGTAACCAGGCTATTGTTGCTTATTTACTAATGAATGTTTAATTGAATTTATTTTCTTTTTATTAAAAAAAAAATGTCATAAATTGTTTTTTTCTATAGTTATTAATTAAGCTTTTTTTATTTATTGTTATTTCATTTTAAAAATAATAGAAAATGATTTTAAAATACATATGTAACTGGTATTCGAAAACGAGGTTTTCGCCAAAAGGTTGTCGAGGTTGTCGTAAAAAATGAAACAAATCATCACATTTATTTTCAACTTCAAAGCAACGTTTTAATGGTACTACTTCTCCAGTCGACCAATTTCGCCAAATTATATAAATCGCCAAACCATTCAGCAAATTATACAAATTGACGAAATTTTTTATTTTAAAAAACGAAAGAACAAATAAATTGGTATAACATTAATAAAAATACAAATAAAAATCACTTGATGGCGTAAACACGCGTGACTTGATTAAATTCAAGTAAATGTGACATTTGCGATCAATCATTATTGGCATATAAACTTATAGTTTGGCAACAGATTTTTGGTCGGTGGGATAACCAAGTAGCAGCGTTTTAATTTACCACTCAAAAAAAAAAAAAAAAAAAAAAAAAAAAGCTAACTGCCGAATTAAAACAAGCTATTGGCGAGATTCGCACCCGGCTAACATAAAAGTACCAAGAATTCTTTGCAATCATGGCAACTTTTATGTAGTTTTATTCGAAAAGATAACTTTCATTCTTTAATCAAAATAGAAACCTTTCTTATGAAAAGCGAAGGGATCAGTACGTAATTGTTTATGGCAGTTACATGACTTGGACTATTATAATATAAGTGAAATTTTGGCAATATAATAATATTTGGCAACTTATCGTCTGTGGCTGGTTAACATTAATGTACCAAAATGGCCGTCTAGAATATAAAAAGCGAAGGGATCATCCGAAACTGTTGATAATAGTCACATGACTCAGGCTATCATTATAGAGAATGTTTTCAATTCCAAAAACAGAGCAAAGAATTATTTCTTAACGATTAAAAATTTATTCACACGTGACTGTTAAAAACAGAATAAAAACATTTAAATTTACTTTTAAATTAGTACGTGTTAAAAGCAGGAAAATATTGAAAATTATGTCTTGAAAATTGTATTTACACGTGACTATTAAATGAGAAAGGAAACTTTATAATAATAAATACATTAATATGTGTTTAACACTTTCAAGGGCAAGTTACTTATATTCGTAAAATGTTGAAATCATTGAATGGCACCAGATTTTACAAACAAATTTCAAAATTCGAAAATGCATTTGTTCACTTACTTAATAAAAAACAATTTTCATTCCAATATTCTGGTGCCAATGTGGCATTTAAGAATTAAAATTAAGTGGTCCAAAAATGAACCACCGGCCTTGAAGGGGTTAAAGCAGTAAATTGTAGTTATTGTAGTAATTGTATTATGTCAATCGTTTTATAACGCTGTTAAAAAGTACCGGTCGGCAAAGTCTCTGTTTACTTAATTCATTTTATTTTAGCTTCTTTTCAAATGTTTAACTGATCTTCTTTAATCAAACACGAAAACAACACCTGGATATCTTGATAGCAACTGATTCGGCCTTAAAATTTCGCAATTAAAAGGAATTGAATGGAAACACGTTTACAGGGAGATCGCTATATGTTTTTTCATTATAATTCAATCTTCTATAATCTTTTTAAAACCGAACAAATTAGCTTGCTTTTTCTTATATAAGTAAAAAATAAGAAAATTACTTAGTTGCTATGTATTATTTTTATCCTCAACCATTATTTTCCATGTCAATATGTAAACAATCTGTGATTATTTTCTTAGATTATATTATTGTTATTGTGCATTATTATTGCTATTATTAATGTACATTATTGAGAATTTTATTATTAGTATTATGAATTGAAAGATTTATTACTTATTATGGAGAAAGGGAATATAACTTATAAGTGAAAAGTTTTGATATTGCTACTTAGACAAAGTTGAGAAGTTTTAAAAGGTGGTGAGTCCCAATTAGAGTGGGAAAAGGAGCTAAAAAAGTAATTGATAAACAAACGTTATGGTAAATGAATAACTACTGGGGATTTGTTTATTAAAATAAAACTATTATGATGATGACACATAATATTAAAACCTAATGTAAAGAGTTTTAACGGGCAGAGTAATCAAACAATTTAGTAAAAATATTTATTGCAGCTGAACATTTTACTTAAGGACTGTATCACTATTTTCGCTGATTATTAAAGGACTGTTATGACCTACGAACTGATTAAGCCAATAGAACTTAAATTTCTAGTTGAAGTAAATAAAGTGTTGAACTTTAATTGATTCGAAATATGTTGTGATAAGATAAATGGAAATACAGTAAATTTCCATTAGACAAAAAAAAATTGTTGTTATTTATTACTATAATTTTATTAATTCTTATTCTTTATTTCTTATTGTATTTATACTTATTCTTTATTTATTATTGTATTTATATTTTCAAATATGCACTTAAAAATGGTAAGTGATGTTGTAACCATGATTTGTATTCTTTTACAGGGGAAATGCTCTCAACTAAATTTAAATTCTCTTAGCAAATTTTTTCTCTTGCATTGCTAAATTTATTTTTTTTTTCCATCTCTTCACTGACGTCTCTAAAATTTTAATGAACAAAAATCAACTTCCAAATTTATTAAAAGCCTGTTGTCTGAAATTTTAGTTAATTAACCACAAATTTCATACAAAGTCTTTGGGGAGGGGGGGGGGGTAATATTACAAAATTTACATTTTTCGCCAAGTTTAAAGTATTTTATATAAATTTTCCTTTTTCAGTAATATTCCGTATATTATATCGGTTTATTAAATTAAAACCCTAGTCTATTAATCTCTATAAGATCTTAATCCATATAATAATATTTATTCCAAATTGCGTAAATCTAAAAATGGCTCTAACTATTTATATTTTTTTATTAAAACTTTTATTATTTAAATTCCTATTAAATTCCCCTATTAAATCCCGGTATATCTTATTCCCCTAAAATCTTTATTTAACTGCTAAAATATTATTCCGTCTTAAAAATACCTACTTATTTCAATTTATTGTTTTATTTAAAATATCCAGGTGCCAGCTAGAATATTTCAAAGATTAACTTACGCAGAAATAAATTCATTTTCTTTTGTTGTCTGGCGAGGGGGGAAAGTTATTTTTAGTATAGTCTCGACAACAGAGATTAAAGTTTGTTTACACACACATCTGGGGCTAGGTTATAGAATATTCTTAAACAATCTTTTGGCGGTAGTATAAATACTGATTGCGGCAACCAAAGACGTATAGGTAGAGGTAGTAGAGAGAGAGAAAAATGTGGTAGAAGAGAGTGTTTTGGATGGGACTTCATTCTGCATTGGTATTGACACTTAAAAAGCTACCTACATTGGTGTATGGTAATGATTATTCGGAGTGATTTGCTGCGTTTTTATTGAGATGTTGTTGGAGTTTTTATGAGCTTTGAAAGAGATTTAGTGAATTTACGAAGGTAATAAGTGTCTGGTAATATAATGAAGAGAAAAGGATTTTGTAGCGAGAGATGGAATAGCTTTTAAGCTAATTTTGTTCTTTTTTATCATCGGTAAAGTAGAGCATTTCCCGCCTAATCTCAAATTATGAGAACATCAATAAAATGGATTATTTTCAATCGACTGCATTTTTTATGATCTTAGAGTCTTTTATTCTCAACAACCATATCGGCCTGAACGCCTGTGTTTTTTATAACTGGAAACCCCCTATAATCTTTCGACAATGCCTGCTGCTTGCCGTCAAATTGTCACATATATTATTGTTTTTTATATACAATTTGCTTTTGTTTCTATATAAAAATAGATAAATGGTTCTTTTAAATTAAATAAATTATTTAAATATTGAAAACATTGTTTGTGTATAAGGAACAGTGAATAGGTTGCCAGAAAATATGTTGCCAAATTCCCTATTTTCACCAAAGGCATGTCCCCTGTTTCGCCAAGGCAAGTACAGGAAGAGCACCAGATAAAGTTTTAAGCTAATTATCAGAAAAAAGAAATCAGAATATGAATTAATTAAAAGAAGTTAGAAGTAATGAAAAAATAATAAAAAATGCATTAGCAAATTACCTGATGTGTACCCGTGAGACGAAAAATGAGGAGAACGGGATTTACTGGGGTTTTTTAATATATAAACTTTAATAGACTTTTTACATTTAATATATATTAATACTAAAACTCATATTTAAATGAAAAATAGCAATAATGCTTTCAAATAAAATTTTCAACAGTTTTAAAAGAGATATTTTCACATTGCCTCACCTCAGGAGTTAACAGCCAGAGAAATCTCCAAAAATCGTTATTTACAATCAGATTTTTTTCATCTTTTTGTTCCAGTGACTTAAGTACGAAATTTGACTAAATGTTTTAAATTTGTGTTTTATTTATATTTTATTGTTTTATTTATTCTTTGATGAATGTTTTAATTTCGTTATAGAATATAAACTGGAAACAAATGATAAACTTTTTATATAAATTTAAGTGAAACATATTTATTTTTCCTAATCGTCTGCATGCGATATAGATTTGAAAAAAAAAATCAAGCTTGGAAATTATTTTAAAAACAATAAAAATTCAGTAAATTGTAATACAGTTTGATACAGTTTTCGAACAAAAAATGCACATAAAAGTGCATTTTTTCCCCTACGACGACAAATAGGACCATTTTATGAAAAATGTAGACAGAATTATTTTGTGAGCTATATCAAGTTGAAATGTTGTATAAAGCTATTTAGAGTCATTATACATATTTTTTTACAAAACATATTTTTGTTTTACGAATTTGCAAAAACTTTTTGCTTTTTAAAAAATACAATATCTATTTAAAACAATTTAGAATAAACACTTATAATATTTTGTGAAATATTCTGCTTCTTTTTACATATTTATCAAAAGTTCTTTCTTTAACTTACTATTCTGATCAGATTCATTTTCATCGGTTTCATCTTCATCCTCATCTTCCTCTATATTGACGGAAATGATTTTTAGCTTTATCAGCCTCCCCCGAAAGTTGACCGATAGGCAATATTGCGTGTTTAATTACTGTGACCCCATGTACTAAAACTTTATGTACTGTTGGTGACATTGAGTGCTACCCATACAATTCGACATAAAGCTTTACAGTTTCTTCGGTGTAATTTTCAAATACCTTAGCATCAATCCTATATCCACTGGACAGTACCTCTAAAATTACATTGAACGTTTTTATAAAGTAAATATTTATTCCAGTGTTTCGGGAAGCAGTATTGGGGCCCACAAAACCTCTTCTTGATGTATTTCCATCATTCGTGTTGCCAAAACCTGCCTTGGGAATATCTACAAGAAGACCCAGTTCTTCTTTGAAGCTTTTTTCAATTCGTTTTTTGTTTTGTTTCTGCCACAACATTTTTGTCTTCATTGGTTCTCTCTTGCTACTTTTTTAAAGTAACTTTATATGACAAACGCAAAAGTGACTCAAAAAGTCGAATCCGTGCTTGAAGAATTGATAAAACAAATCTCAAGATATCAGGATTATCAGTATTCTTCTTCTCAAATTTATTAAACTTTTTTGAAGATTCTCCACGTATTTAGCATCTTATTGTTGATGAAGTTCTTGTTGCACCATTGCAAACCTTCGCATATACCATAGTAGGTATCAGAGTGTGTTTTACGTAATATAAACTACCATTAGTAGTAGGCATATCAGTTTTCTTAAGATTTCTAACTTGATTTTCAAAATATTTAATTTCTTTATAAGTAATATCGTTCATTTCGTGAAAAAAAAATGCTTATTGGCCTAGAGAATCTTGTACAGGAAGGTAGAGTGTTCTGTCATAAAATTTTTTCTTGGTCGCCAACTTTCATATTTAACCTAAAGGAACAAGAGAACTCTGAAATATATTTGCATCACTATCAGAAGTATTCTGAAATATCTGTTTAAATTACGGTTGTTGAGAGCCATCGCAACCCCATTTACATATTAGATCTAAATTGTGGTTTTATTCTTCTGTATTATTTTGAATCATTCCTTCTAAATATTTATACAGTTTTAAAGAGGTGTGATCAAGAAGATCTAATAGGTTAACTTCAGCGCTTGCTTCTGTCACATTTATCGATTCCCTACTTGGAGAGCAATCTTTCTTGGCCTTCTTAATCAGAGAATAACAATGCTTATTTGCACTTGAATAATTTCCCATTGCTTTCTCTGTTAGATGAGTTTCTATAAAATTGATAAGGCTTCTAATGGTGTATGATTCTTAATACAGTTTTTCTTTTTAACCATTTGGTAAAATGGTTATTGTCCACGTCAGGGTATGAAATCAAAAGCATATCTGAAGCTTTTTATTGGTTTAATCCGCATTTTATTCGTTTTCTGGTTGGTCTATACAGTAATCTGTATTTCCCTTTACTTTCAACAGAGATGGATACTTCTGTTGTCACTATGACGAAAAAGTAATAAAAACTACAAAAAAAAAATTAATAACTCAGAAACAAATTGAGATACAGCTTTCAAACAAATTGCATTTAAAAGTACATTTTTTTCTCTATACGACGGTGTAAAAAAATAATATTGTGGGATGTTTAGAAGATGTGGGATGTTTAAGAATGAAATTTCTTTTAAAATTGGTGGTCAGATTTATTGGAAATCTGACGATAGAAAATCCTTTTCCCGAACAGCCAATGAAATGCTTGGATAATACGTAAGTTTCAGGAAATCTGAGGAGTCGCAGGCGATTTTTGTTGCTTGGAATTTTACGTGTAATAACACTATTAATGTTTAATTCATGGCGTACGTAATGTATGATCAGCTCCGTGTGATTTTTTATGTCTTAAATTTTAGTCTTTGAAAAAATCATTTTCCAAATGGTCGTTGTAATTTGTTAAATTGCTTTTTTTTTCTGAAGTTATAATTTTTCTGTATTTGGTAGCTCTTTTTGGGATTAGAGTTATATGTTTTATGAGTGTCGAGGCATCAATATTACCAGCAGCACGTTGACTTGTACTAGCTGCATATGTTAATTGATCAAGAGTTACTTGCTCCCTTAAATCTCTTGTTTTTCGTCGCTTCTGCCACAAGATTCGGCGAAATCTTTTGTTCGTCGACCTTGATTTGATATTGTACAGCTAGTATTTTCTACAGCTAATTTTATGAAACTATTAAACCAATGTTTATTTATCTTATAAAAGCGACTTTTTGTCCTATTCGTAGCCTCCCATTTTTCTTTAAAATCCAATTTGAAACGATTTAACGAACGTTTTAATGATTCTTGTTCATCTACAGGGCATTTTAAAAGGGCATTTTATAATTAACTCCTTGAAAGCAATACTTCTATTTTTAATTCTAATAATTGTTGGCACTTCTAGTTTCAACTCTAATAATTATTGGCTCTCTCATTTTCAAAACGAAGTGACGTATTTGTATAAATAAAAAACTACTAATTATTAAAATATCCTTTGATGAAGAGCTTGGAAAAGCTTGAAAGTACTAAGAAGTTTTAAATGAAATGCATATTTTTAACTTGTAACATCTCTTTCATTATTTTAATCGCCTTTTAGTAAAGCAGTGAACTTTTTAAAGTTCATATTATATATTTTATCATAGAAAGCTTTCAGCGATTTACTAATATTTATTTTAAATAAAAAGTCTTAAAAATGAGGAATATTTTTTTGATAAAGAATATACTAAGTTTATCTGTAAACTGTTTGACGTAAAAAAAAGAAGAAAAAGAAGGATGTCACGTGGAAAGTTAAATTTATTTCTGGCATGACGTAATAGGTCACGTTCTGTTATGAGTTAATTTTCTCATGCCTGAATATTAGAAAATAGATTCATTTCATTTATGGAAGTTAATCAATAAATTTTCTAGATTTCCTCTAATTCAAAGTTAATGCATCAAAAGATAATTCTGCTGAGCCTTTTATTAAGAAAATTTGTTCAGAGATTTTAGATCTCTTTATTCGAAATGATCTTTTGATTTAAATTTTCCAGTTACGCTTTTATGGATAATTGCAAAATGTACCATTAAACAAACTTCATCTTCTGTGAATAAAAATCTTTAGTTAATAGGATTTTTCTGGAAATATATTTTTAGACTTGCTTTTAGATTTATAATATTAGCCTTAATTTATTGATAAAAATATTGTAGCGTGATCACAAATACTTCTATAAATTTAATTTGTAACTATGAGATGTATAGAGATGTTATTTAAACGAAAAGAAAAATGATAGTTCTATGCAATATCTTTACCTTACATTATCATAAGAAATGTAAAAAAAACAACGAAAATTATTAAAAAAAATACATTATGTTTTTTATTTTTCAAACATGTTACAATGTTGAAATAATTCCAAAAACTCGAAATACTTTTATTTCCTGTGCAAAAGTCGTTGCTTGCTTTAACAAAGTTTGAACTGAAATTGTTGCCATGTAGAGATATGCTGCATCTTATTAACTAAAATTTCTGGTTCGAAATGGCTTACTTGAGACTTTCCTTATGCACCGGGGATTAACATAATATTTCAAATCTTGGGATTGTTCTTTTGCTTTTACATTATATGGTTGGGTGATAAACGGGATTTCTATTTAGAGAAGTTTGCATTAAGAGTAAAACAAACTATCTATTTACCATAGCATTACGAAAAATCTTATTAACTAACACTTATGGTTCGAAAAGGCTTTTTCAGGCAAGAGAGTGAGTCTGTGTGCTTACTTTCAATCATAGATAAGTGTATGAAGTTATGCATAGAATTGTACAAAACTCAATATATAGGTTTTTGTCTATGGCCGTCAGGTCCTATTTGAAATTGGAAACATTCCACCTCAAGGGGTGCTGTGATACCGATTTTCGTACATTTTGTTTTTTGTATCACCATGAAGTGTTTGGTTATAGATATAATTAAACAAAACTTTATATATACTTTTTCTACCAAGACCCAGATGAAAATGTGGCTATTCCTCCAGAAGTGGACGCTGTGATGTGCGCTGTGATAACGATTCGTGTGTGATTTCCGCTATTTTTTTGCAGTATATGATTGTAGTACATTTTTTATTCATGCAGTCTTTGCATAATTGTGCAACAGCTGTTGCACCAAGATCTTAATATTTATAAAATTAATTGTAGTACGAAAAGCTCCTTATTTGCCTTGTGTGACATACAATTTCCAACTTGTTTGTTTCTAAAATGCATAATTAAAAATATAACGTCATTCGAAGTTCTAACATTTATAAGATAGATGGTAAATTTTGGAATTGGCACGTTCGTTTAATTTTATTCTCTTTTTCAAATCTTTCGTACTTGGTTAGTAAAAGTTTCGTTTTGGACGGATGCAAACGATTTGAGTCAATAAAACAATAAATTAAATTTCGAATAATGCTTATTTCAGACTTCTAGAAAATGTGTAGCATATTTATTATGAGATGATACCTCAGACAACTTTTAAAGTATTTATGACTTTTTTAACTTTTAAAGTATTTAACATCACCCAACGTTCACATTATTTTTTGCGTTTTTCTTTCAACAAGGAAAATCCTTAAATAGTTTGGTATCAATGTCTGACGATAGCATTAACCCACTTGAAGCCCCAGGATGTAATGGCTATTGCAGTCAGATTTATTATAGTAACAATTTTGCGTGTTCTGAGTCCGTGTCAACCATAACATTTATTTATGCAACTACAGAGGCAACACCTCCCTGCGAATTGTTTAGCGTTTCCATTCTCGTTCGCTTCGCGATCCCTTATTTTCTATGCATCAATTTTTAGATTCCACTTGGTAAAAGTGCGCTCCTCCCCAGCTCCTGACAATTTTATTTCCTTATCTCCAAGCACATAATCAATAGAGCTTACACAGTTTCATAATTATAAGAATTATTAAATATAAAATTATATGTATAGTGTTACTAATATTGTAAATAGTGTCTGTGCTTAAAAATAATGTAAGTAGTTCAATTAAGCTCTATTCATAAGCTAATATTAGTTTTTGTTGCATTGAAATATCTCATTTAGTTGATTTTCTGCAAGCACGTAAACCCTATTGGATTTCAATGGGAGTCTATGGAAATTTCGCGAAATACTGGAAATAGCGCCAAGTTGGCGTCACTTTTGGCGACTAATTTTGGTCGCCAAATTTGGCGATATATCACGAAGTTGGCGACAAACATGGCGACGTTTGGCAACATAGCCTCCCTTAGCTTGGTAATCCTCCTTATAGCGTCAGAAAGCTCTGATCAATCAGATGCGTTTAAAACCGTGTATAAACTATCTATGTGTATTAAAGTGTGTTTCAGTATATTTGTTGTAAAGTAAATGTTTTTCTATTTAATTTTCTGCTTTTAAATTACTTACTTACAAAATTACAACACTTATTTTAATTGAAGAAATATATTGTAAACTTCTTTGAGAAAGGCTTTTCTCCATGTTATTTTAATAGAATAAAACATGTATATGGAGCAATGGTTATTTTTAAATAGAGTATTTAAGACAAAAGTTGCTATAAGAAGTTAGCTTTTAAAAGCTTTACACTGTATGGAACTTGTTTTGTTCATTAAAATATCGATGCAAATGGTCGTGATTTATGTGCCCGTACGATAGCGTAATATATATATAGATTTGTAATAAGCAGCATTTCTCCCCTTATTGATATATTACACATTGATTAGAGAACGTTATGGAATTTGTTCCCCCGCCCCCTCTCTCACATGGTTTTGAAACATTTATTGAATAAAAAGTTAGTTGTTAAAAAAATAAATAACATATCTGTTAACTACACATTTTTAAGTGCATTCGTACTTACGTAAATACGTAGCACCTCCGTCTGCCCGCATATAACAGCGCATAAACTACCCAACCGAATGGTTTGGAATTTAATGTATATAATCATTGCAGAATTTTGTCGAGCCACTTAAAATTTTATGAAAGTCAAATCAAAACTTAAAAAGATAATTATAAAAGCTTTCCTCCTTCATATCATACGTAATTAATTCAATGATATCCCATGATAGGAAAGATTCTAGGTTGCCATGGTGAGTACGTCTTATTTAAGATAGAGTCATATTATTTCCGTATTACTGAATTTAATATATATAATATTAGTAAATTTCGTATTCATGCAATTTTTGCATAACAGTGCAACAGCTGTTGCACCAAGTTCTGAATATTTATAAAACTCACTGTAGTGCGAAAGCCCTCCATTTGCCTCGTTTGACTATTATAAAATTCCAAAATATTTTTTAATTCTACAAGAAAAAAATAAACTTTTAAATTATTTTCCCACAGTGTTTTTAAAGTAAGTTAAAAAAAATAAATCTGCCTAAGTAAACAATTAACTTTATACTTAAGAAAAAAATCTCTCGTTTATGCTGGAAGTTATGTATTTTATCAAATTTCGGTAAAATGATTAGGTGCGTTAGTAATTATGTAAATACGTAGCACATATAATTGTCGTCTGGTCTATCAGTCTGTCTGTCTGTTCGCATATAACAGCTCAAAATCTACCCAACCAAATGGTTTGAAATCTAATGTATATAATCATTGCAGAATTTTGTCGATTTATTTCAAATTTTATGGAAATTGAATCAAAATTTAAAAAGATATTAATAAAAGTTTTCTTCGTTCTGTTAAATCCTATCGTACGTAATTAATACATTGATATCCTTTTATAGGTAATGATTCTAAGTTACAATGGTGATGACGTCCTATTTAAGATGGAGTCATATTATTTCCGTATTACTGAATTTAATATACATAATCGTAATAAATTTTGTATTCGTGCATTGTTGCATAACAGTGCAACATCTATTGCACTAAGATCTGAATATATATAAAACTAGTTATAATACGAACGCACTTCATTTGCCAATTTTGTCGTACAATTTCCGACTTCTGTCGTTTTTGTGCAGTTTCTTAAACTTTCCATCTTAGAGAAGCCTAAAGTGATGTATTAAACGTAGGATTCTTCATAATTAGTGATATTCGTTTCAAGAACAGACAACTCTAATTAATCATTTCATTCTAATGATATCATATAATAGAAGTAATGCAAGAACAATAAATGTAAGAATTGTTATTTTGTTAAATGAAAATAATTAACTCGGTATCATTTTCCCCAAGCAGGAATTTTCGCGTCATACCTAATTCTATAAGGGTTGGACAGCTAATTTACAAAGATTAATTACAAAAGATTCTCGACAGCAATAAATCTAGATAACAAGCATAATTGATAACATTACATTACATTTATAATAAACAAATAGTTTTCCTTACATAAATATTTATTGAGATTAATCATATCACGAAAGATACTCCTTCCGAAATATATGGATATTAATTCCCATGGGATAAATGCTTTATTCCCAATTATCCACAACACAAGGTGTCCCAAAAAGTTTGAAATGAGATTTAATTATTTACCCATTGATATACATAGCCAATGTATATTAGCCAAGTTCTGCAAATATGTTAGAGAGTAAGAATATGTAAATGAAATATTCCCGGTATTACTTTTCAAAGCGCTTGCTTTTTTGCTTTTTAAAGTGTTTTTACGTTCCTAGGCCCTATAAGTTATATTGTAAAACAAATTACTCATGCTCTGACAAGAACAACAGTCAGTATTTCATTCTTCTACAATCAAACTTCACTGTGTTGTGATAATTTGAAATTGTTTAAACTTCAAACTTTTTTCGGCACTAAGAAATCGTATTTGTGTTTTTCTTATTTAATCCTGAAATTCTTAACACTTTTACAGATCTCTCTAATCTTAATGTGTATATTTCTATTAATCCCTGTCTTGTCGTATAAACAAATATTTTTTAAAAAGCAGTAATAACAAAAGTAATAATAATAATAAAACATATAAATGACCTTCAAAGATGAAATTAAGAAATCTTGCTAAATTACACTGGGGAACACACATTTTGTTGACTTAGATCTGGCACTTGTTTTTGGCTAATTATTTGCATCTAAATCCAAAAGTGACCCCAGTTTTTTTCTATCACGTCAACTTTTTAATGTACAAGATACCCCCAAAATCATACTTAATGTGGATATAAAGGGAAATAAAGAAAACATTACCAAATATATTATTCATATAACGGCTGTATATACTTACTATACACTACATTGTGTTCATACAAGTAGTAAAATCCTTTTACAAAACGAAAAAAGTACATATTAAGGTAAAATTTTTCGCTTGTAGCTATTCCCGGAGTGTACAATTTGTGGACAATCTCTCTTGATGCTCTAGCAATAGTCAGCCATCATATGTTCATCCCATCTGCCTTGATACCGTTCTTCCATGAGCTTCAAATCTTGGTGGAATCGTTTAACCTGCTCATCACTAACTGCACCAAGATTTTCAAGGAAGTCATCAAGATGGCTATTCAGAAAATGAACTCTGATGCTTATGTTGCAACCAAGTCTTTTGAAGCTCTCTAAAAGTTGCTGGACAAATTCGATGTAATTTTCTACTCGCGTATTTCCAAGGAAGTCTTTGACAAGGTTTTTGAATCCCAACTAAGCATTATTTTGGAGTTCGTTTATTTCTCCGATGAAATGTTCATCTCTAATGAGCTGACGAATCTGTGAACCGTCAAATACACTCGCCTTTATTTTTTCAAAAGACATGTTTGTAAATTTCGAAATGAGGTACGTGAAACAGTCTCCTTCAGTTGACAAAGCTTTCACGAACTGCTTCATTAGATCCAGTTTTATATGAAGAGTTGGAAATATGATGTTCTTTCTGTCGGGAAGTGGCTGATGCAAAATATTTGGATCCCCAGGTCTGAGGTGAGATCTTGTAGGCCATTTCGACTGGAACCAATGCTCCTCACGTGCTCTGCTGTCCCACATGCACAAAAGAAACATGGATACTTGGTATATCCACGTTGCTGGCCAAGAAGGAAGCACTCCATTTTGAAGTCAACACAGATGTTCCACTCGTGAATGTGATAGTGCAATAAATCAATGACTTCTTTATGTCGTCATATTCTTCGCGCAAATAAACTAAATGGCTTATTGAGACTGCTCCAAATAAATTTCCGTTGTGAAGGAGTACGCATTTCAAGCTCTTCTTTGAGCTATTGATGAACAGTCGCCATTCAGTTGCGGTATAGGATGAAATTCCCAACTCCTTCATTAAACCATGTACGCTATGGCAAAAAACAAATCCACCGTTATTTCAAAAGTATTGAAGAAATTAACTTTCTCTTGATCGACTACATTAGCGCCCTTTTCAAGCAAAAATTTCTTGTGAACTCTTGATGCTAAGATTTCTGAAGCTTTTTTCTTCCTATGACTCATGCCCGATTTAGCGTAGAGTGGTCACAACAATGTAAGCTGTAGAGAAAAAACTTGATGTGATAGAAGAAAACTAATTTCAGTTTTGAAATCAGCACGCTTTTTTGACTTAAAAACAGCTGAAAAATCGAAGTCAACAGAAATTGAGTTAAAAATTGTTCCCCAGTGTTATCTATTGTATTATATTGTAGTACAAACTTGATTACGTAAATGCTGCTACATTTTTATTTTTTGAGATACAAAATAAAAACATAGAACATAATATAAATTATGATAAAACATGTAGATCCGAATATTAACCACTCGGACGGCGAGATATAGTATATACCACAATTAAACTAATCCCACAATTATAGATTTGGTGGTATCAAATTGTAAAATTGCTTTTCCGTATTTTTAATGAAAAGTTTTTAAAAATTCCGGTGAGAATTCAACATTACAAAAACACAATTATTTGCTCCTGAAACGCTTAAAAGGTATTTATAAGTCTTTGAAAGTACTGTTTCTGCTTTCAGCATGAATAACTTTAGTATATCTTAGTACTAGATGTTCAAATAACAGTTTAAAAACCTTTGTTTTCATGTCTGTGAATTGCGATTTCCTTTCATACAGTCAACATTAATCCACATTTTAGTCAAAGTTTTCAAACTCCTATTCAGTCTGATGTATGAAATATGATTGTAGTGACATATTTTCCCCAGACAACATCCGCCTTGTGAGAAGAGTTCTTCCGTATGAAGTCATGCATATGACATCCTTTATTTAAGAACGCAGAGAAAGGAAGATGATTATGCCGTTCATTTATTGCTCATATGAAAAGGCAGATTAGAACAGGAAAGGAAGCTTAAATAACACAGAAATTTGATAGGGAAAACTTCAGATTTAAATATATAAGAAACTCAAATTTTAATTTCATTCAATTTAAGAGCAATATGACTAATTAGCCGCCATTAATTAGATTATAGACATATTTGGTGTTTGTCTATTATTGGAGAGTTATGGAAAATGAAATTGGCAACACTCATACCCACTTTATAGCAACCTATTCACCGGATTCACAAGCAATTTTATCAATATTTATACAATATATTTAATATAAAGAAGCCATTTATCAATTTCAATATACAAACTTAAGTGATTTGTATACTAAAACAGTATATATATATATATGAATAATAATTATAATAAATTTGTAGAATTTTATCTTACTGGTTATAATTACAAATGAATGCACCTATCAGCTTTTCAATTTTATACAACATTTATTATTAACTCGTACAAATAATATACTTTGTAGATAACGGCAATTCATCCACATCAATTATATAATACATTCGAAAAACATAAATACTGGAATTTCCCAAGAATTCTTGCTCAAATATTTTATTTGACATTTAACGGATCTTCAACCTTAATGTTGAGATTAAAAACTATGGAACACTCAATCTCTCTTGTTGCCTTAATTTAAACCTTACTTCCGCGAGAAGATCGCTTCATAATAAATGCGTTTCTCCACGCTCCTCGCAAACACGAGGCAATAAACAGTGGTAATAACTAAATCCTTTCAGGAGCAAGTAATTGTGTTTTTAAAATGTTGAATTCGCATTGAAATTTTCAAAAAATTTCATTAAAAATACGGAAAAGCAATTTTACAAATTCTTACCACCAAATTTATAAAAGTAATATTTAATTAAAAGTTTCCGGTGCAATTTTTGATTAAAATTAGGTGGGTTATTATTAACCCCGCCGTCCGAGTGGTTAATAATCGTATCTGCATGTTTTATCATATCGAGGCGTAATTAAAAAGTGATCCTAATATTTTACAAGTTAACAAAATTTTGTAAATGATCATTTATATATTAAATTTCAAGTCATTTCTCGTTGGCCGATTGTACAGTGTTGTGTTTCCAGTGATGAATAATCAAACACTGTAGATAGAAAGTGTTTGATTTTTATTAATTTCTGTAATTAAAAAAATTGTCATTATTTGAATGTAAAGAGATTGAGCTTAATGAGGCCTCCCTTTACTTATCCACTTGAACGTTATTTATTGCTTTCTGATTGTTTTGATTAATTTCCTGATTTTAAAATATGTATGTTAGAGCTAAGAAAAAAAAATATTGTTTAATTTTCAAAACACTTACCACAAAACAATAATTTTTAGATCTCTTCGAATCAATTAAAATCTGCTATTTATAAAAATTTTGTTAACTTAACGTTCTGGGAAGACGAGATTTAAAACTAAATTTCCTTTCTTAGATTTTCAGTTAAATCAGTAGTTTTTATGAACTATGTCCGTTACTGAAATTACGCTTTTAATAATGGCCACATGGGGTGTCTGTTACTGGAATTATTTCCGGGATATTTGCGACGTTCAATGAACCCATTATCTACTGACGGTATTTATACGTACCATTAAAATAACTTGTTATAAAATTCATGTAATGCATCGATTAGTTGTGATACAATTTAGAATGAGTTATAAATACATTACTTTATCTTTTTCCAAAAGCATTATTGGGTACGAAAAAAGAAATATTTTTAAAGGGATGATTTTTTTTTTTTTTTGTCTTTGCATCTTTTCTGCTTTTTTGGCGTTGTGGGAGGAGAGGGAAATTTTTCGATTTGGAAACATTTCTATATTTCTATTATAAAAACGTTATATTTCTACATTCCATAATTCTACAAAATAATAAGAAAAATATTTAAAATAAAATATTGGAGTGAGGTTATAAAAATTGCACAAAATCCCTATAAATTCAAATTTGATTAATCCTTCTAACTCCTTCAATCCTTCAAAATCCTTCTAAAATTTATTAAATGATTGTGTAAACCTTCTAATGTAGTTTAAACTATTCACGAAAAAGACTTTTGAAGATAAAATTTTCATGAATTCAAAATTCAAAACTTAAAGAGGTTAAGTATTTCCGTAATAAGCTGTGATCCTAAAACATTACAGCCCCATCAGTGACTGAGAGGTTCTGCTCTCGAAGCTGGTAGACGCGAGGTGCTAATTTCGATCCCAATCGCACCCGTCGGCCTAATCGTTCGGAGTTTTCGTGTTTTTCTTCGAGCCATGATTTCCATGCGTAAATACGGGTTGGGTTCCCTTATAGAGACCCTCACGAAGGGCAACCCCCCCCCCCCTCGGACCTATATCCCTAGTGTAGATAATCAGCCGTCAAAAATCAACCCACCAACCTAAAACATTACAAGTTAACGAATTTTTTTGAATGATCATTAGTACATAAATTTTCAAGTTTTCTATTGCTATCCAAACAAAACAACGTATTTTCAGCAAGAAAGTTTAGAAAATATAAATTTATTAAGAAAAACCAACTGCAACTTTGCTCATTAAAATTTCCGCTGAAAGACAATGGAACTGCGAAACATTATTTACATCTTCTTGATTGTTTTAATTAATATTTTTAACACTAACCAGATAATAAAACATGCAAGGCAGCGTTGTGGAAAAAAAAATAAAAATTTAATTTTCATTGGATTCGTCAAAGACTTTAGAGGGGATCCATTACTAGAACATTTACCCTGTATATTTAATAAATATCTGAATATAATGTCATGTCGTAACGCAATTTTATAAATTTGTAAATTAAAAAAAATGCTTAAAATTTGGAACAGAAAAATATCTGTATTTCAAAAATAATAAACTTATGGAATGTTATGGAAATAACATTAAATGTATATTTTAATATGTAAATTCGCCTGGGCAAATTAATGATTTTAATATTGTGTGTAGGGGTACAACTTTCTGTGCAAAGTCATTTATGTATTCTTTTAGAAAGATTTAAGAAAATTACTTTCATGAGAAATTATTCTGCAAAAACAGTAATTATCCACAATTACGGCACTTACAGTAAGTGCTTATAATTAGTTCATCACTTTGTTGTAAAAATTCAAGAGACGCGAAAAAGTAATAGTTTTCGTAAAAGGTTAAGTACAATTTTCATTTTAACGAAAGTCATTAAAGAGAAAGAACAAAAACATTCTAAATAAAATTTTTACTAGGCATGTATTTTTTAATTTTGTATAAAGTATTTCAAATTTATAAATTACACATCCCATATTTAAAATTACTTCAAGCAAAATCAACAGACTTTTAAACACATTATGTATAAAAAAGTTCGTATATAATTTTATGAACACCGTGTATTTTATTTCACAGAAGAAGTATGTAGAATAGTAAAAGTATCCATAACAGTTTAAAAAGAGATTAATCATACCGAAAAGCGATCCATAAATTCATGAATAAACCTTATTTAGATTTTAAACTTATATATATATATTTTGATATAAAATGAATCGTATGCAAATAAGTTAACTCAGTGCATTGTTGCAGTATTATACAGAATGTACTTAGAACTTAAATAAAAAGAAAAGTGCCCAATTAAACTAATGCATTGAGCTCACAAGCTATTGACACTAACTGTATATTATAGTCTTATTTCAAAGAATAATGCCCCTCGAAAAATAAAGAAATTGCCCAAAACCATTTAGAAAAATTAATGGGGGGATAAGCTACTCCATCCTCCCCCTTTATACTTAACCAATGAACCTTCAAATCTAATGAGGAAAGCGCCTTATCAGAATAACGGTATAAGAAATGTGAAGCAAATCGGATAATTCTGCATGAAAAACCCATTTATCTGAATTAACGGGGGTAGCCTCTCGTCCCCCCTCTTTATAATTAACTAATGAACCTCAAAATCTAATCAGGGAAACCCCTTATCAGAGTAAAGCAAAATGCCAAATTTGAATCCATTCCGATAATTCTGCATCAAAAACCCATTTATCTAAATTAAGGGGGGATTAGCCACCGTTCCCCCTCAATACTTAACCAATGAACCTCCAAATCTAATCAGGGAAGCGTCTTATCAGAATAAACCAGTATACCAAATTTGAAGAAAATTGGATAATTATCCATGAAAAACCCATTTATGTAAATTAAGGGAGAGGGGAGGGTTTGCCTCCTTTTCTTCCATTTATACTTCATGAATGAACCCCTAAAACTAATCAAGGAAGCACTTTATCAGAATGAACCTATATCCAAAATTTGAAGCGAATCGAATATTTCTATCAAGAATTATCGCGTTAAGTGCATACATACCTGCATACATACGTACATAGAGAACCTGCGGGAAGCTAAAAACTATTTAAAAGAGATAAAATAATAAACTTATAATGTTTTGAATAATTATAGGCGGGTTTTTTTTTAATTAGTAAAATCTTACGTTTATATCTCTCACCCGCATGAAAAGTGACATAATTTGCAAAAATTCATTTTGCCTTTTATTGCACTAATAACTCTGTCATACATGGAGAAGAGTCATGACGCAATAAGGCCTATTCAGCATCTGACCAATTTTTTCAAGATGGCGGAAAACGTGTTTTTTTAAATATTTATAAATAATTTTTATATTAAAAACATTATAAATGTATTGTTTTTTGGTATATTATGTATATAATTATATATATAGATATACATATATAAATATAAATTTTATACACATATAAATAAGTATTATATACTTATGTATATGTTGTAATTTTATATATTTCATATTGTATATCTATATATAAAAGAAAGTCTGGATTTTGTATTAATCAGCGCGCAGCTCCAACTATTGAACCTAAAATATTGAAATTGGGTTAAAAATACTTCTTCTGACATAGAGTGCCGCTAAGAAAGGACTTCCTAAAATTCCACTCCTAAGAGGGGTAAAAAAGAGAACGAACTTTTAAAAAAATCCTTTAAAATCTGATTTTATAGTTATTAACTGATAACATATTTTAGTGTATTTTTGTATGCTGAATCGAATGGCACAAATCAAATTATTTTAAGTTCAATAGTTCACGAGATATTTCACATTTTTCTAATTTGGCGATGTCTTTGGCGCCAAAACCTAAAGTTATCGAGCGTTAATTTCTGAAAATACATCCGTTACTATAGAAAGTGAAGAAATACAAATTAAGTAATTTTGTTAATCAATTCTTTTGCTTAAATAATTAAAACAGCTATATCAGTTAGAAAAAAAATCACAAACTTGTCAAAAACTAAAATAAAAAAAATATATTTTCTGTATTTTTTCGTTATATCAGCACTATGCCAAATTATATGCTTTTGCGCCATTTATTTCAACCCTAACCGAGCAAACGATTTTTATTGCAAACCGTGCCAAACAGTCCGATTTGCTATTTATTAAACGTGATTTTCTTGTGTAATTAATATTATATTTTATCGTAACCTCGAAAAACATCTTAATCGTTATTTTTGGAATATAAAATATTGTTAAATTATCACTTACATTTATTACTGACGCTGACATGGATTTTACCATTTGGCGTTACTTGATAATGAGGAAGCTGCAGTAAAAGTCTTTCAAAACTTAGGCATTATACATATAAAAACGATTTGTTAAAAAAAAACCGTGAACATTTTCATTCAAAAAATGAAAAAATTTACTGCAATGTGAGACATATGTATTACGTACGCCACGCTGCAATACTAAGAGACATTAATAATTTCAGGTATGCAAATTAAATTTGCTTTATTTTGTTATTTTATTGTAAAATATTTATTTGGTTTTTTTTTTTTATTATTATTACAAGTATTTATTTTTATTGATTTAAAAAAGTAGTTGGTGGAAAGTCTGTAATTTTCATATCATATATTTTTTGATCCCTCATTTTTGTATCAACAGATTTTTTTTCAAATGTTTCAAAGAAAAAAAAAATGAGAAATAAATATAGCAAAATGAAAATATTTCTTTTAAATATGAAAGCAGTGTTTGTACTGCTTAAAAATGTTTTCATTTTCAAAGGTTTAAATCGAAATAATGTTTCGCGATTTGTCATTTGCTCCTGGATAAGAAGACAAAACGGATACTTTTATGTTAGCCATGCGCAAATAACTTCAAGAGCATTTTTGAAATCGCAAATATAACATTTCCATTTTTGTACATGCTCGTCTACTAAGATAAAACCCAAAATCATATTTCATTCCGAATGATCATAACTCAGGTTCTACTGAACAGAATTTTGTAGAACTTAGACTGTTAGTTAGGTAGTTTGTTTTACAAATGTTTTAATGTAAAAAACATAGTTCTACGATACTTAGATATATATACGGGAATTCTAAAATTAGATGAATCCCAATATGAATGATTACATTTTATTTAAAGTTCTACTGAATGGATTTTGATGCTATGCGGGAAAGTTCTCAGTGGTGTAGTAAAAAACTATAGGATGTACGCTATAGGTAGAGACTATATACTACAGAATACATTTGCTATAGTTATGGAAAGTGTGAATTGTTTCTTAAAAAATCCAGAAGGTACATAACCTATACCTATCCCTACATCCCTGAGAGTTCTATGATGATGTTAACGCGATTATGAAAGATATATTTAACTATTTACAATGTATATAAAATGGAGAGTGAAATGTCTTCCGGACGCAAAGAACTTGAGTTCTGTTGAATAAATTTTGATGGAACTTACATTGTTATTCAATTTTTCAGAAAAGATTTTAGTATACAACATATTGTTCTGCGTTGCTTAGTTAAATAATTATGCGGGGCGGGGGGGGGGGGATTCTAAAACAGATGAACCCGATTACGAACGATTGGCTTTTTTAAATGTTCTCCTGAATGAATTTTAATAGAACTTGCTCGGTCAGTTGAGAATGTTTTAGTATAAAATACATATCTTTCTAGGCTGCTTAGTCATAGAATTATCGCAGAAAATTCTAGAATCAAGTTAACCCAATTGTGAAAGATTAGCCTTTTTAATAGGTTTTATTGGATGGATTTTGATGATACTTGAATTGATAATTTTTCAGGGAGGGTTATATTACATATTATGCTATCGTTCTTTACCAAATCCTACAGTAAAGGATCAACTAAAGAAGTTGATTTTTAACAGCCCAAATTTACTCAAAAAACTCAATAGACGATATAATAGCATAATGATGTCCGTACCGTTAGCAGCAATTCGGATGGACATTCCAGGTAAATTTGTCCATATTGCTTTCAAACCCACGGTCAAATTCAGTAATATATCTCGTTTGGTTCAAGGTTTGTATAGAAAGACCGACCAGCGTAGCGGACGAAGGCTGCTAGTATTTATAGTAGATCTGAAATTAAAACATAACATTATATTATAAACGTTAATGTCATATACGCCTTAAAACATATAAAAATGCACAGAAATATATTTGCATAATATTACATCTACCGAAAAATATTGTTTAAAAAAATCCGAGAAATTATATAAAAAAAATATATTATTAAATATGTATGCAAAATTATTACTTATTCGCCAGTAGCATTCAAGTAATATAAAAAGGAACCCCAAATGTTCAAGATCGCGACAAGCATATCGAAACATTTATCGCCAAAAAAAGCTCGGAAAAGAAAAAAAAAAAAAAAAAACAGGATATGGAACTTTTCTGTCATAGGTGCTTCTTGCTACAGAAAAAATTTCATAAGTGTAATTATCAAGAAAATCACTTTATTACGCTATATGTCCGAACTACCGTGACTACCCAAGCCACTACTCCTCATACCGAATTGTATGAGGGGGTAGAATTATACAACCCCCGAAGCCTCGTCCACGTCCATACAATCATAAGGGTTTTACGCTTTTATGCATATTTTCACAATTGCATGCAGAGCTTAGTGCAATAATTTCGTGTTACTGTAAAAATATGCAGATCTATCTTTTTTTGCTTCTCCTGTGAAAATTACTTTTGTTCAGATTTATCACTTTTCTTGAGGGGAGCTATATATAGGGTGAAATCCCCAGTAACTGACACGTTAAGGATTCCTTCTTGTTTAACCCTTTATGTATTGAATTATGAATACATGGAAATTTTATCCCCTAAAGCATTTTATTGAATTGTTTAAACTACACTAGAAGATTTATATAATTATTTAATAAATTTTAAAAGGATTTTAGAAGGATTGAAGGATTTAGAAGGATTAATTAAATTTGAATTTATAGGGATTTTGTGCAATAATTATAACCTCACACAAATATTTTATTTTAAATATTTTCCTAGTATTTTGTAGAATTAGGAAATGTACAAATATAATGTTCTTACAATAGAAATATAGAAATATTTCCGAAGTGAAAAAGCCCCCCCCCCCCCCCCGACGCCAAGAACTCTGAAAAGATGAAAAGGCAAAAGAAATCATCCTTTTCAAAATATTTTTGTTTTGTGTAACCAATAATACTTTTGGAACAAGATAAAGAAATGTATCTATAACTTATTCTAAACTGTATTACAACTAATCGATGTATTCAATCAATTTTATAACAAGTTATTTTAATGGTACTTATAAGTACCGTCAGAAGATAAAGGGTTAAATCATTATTACAATGTTTTAAATCTATTTTATACTTATCTTTGTTTTTGAAAGTATACTAAAAAAATTACTTTGTTAAATCTTTTTTTTTATTACAGAAAATATTTTTTATACATATTCTTCATTAACTGACACCGTTTCTATTTTGAAAAATCATGACTGATACATGAGTTATAACAATTAAGATGTATAAGTTAACACTGGATGACATTACTTAAAAGAAATTTATTTAAAAAAAAAAATGCTTTTTTCAGTTATATTTTTCTGAAGTGGCAGGTTGGTTAGGTGTTAACAGTACTGGTTAGGTGTCAATAACTGAGGATTTCATCCTAAATATATATATGAAATTTCTCAATTGAAATACTTAAATATAAATTTAAGAGGTGGTTTATGATAATACATATCAACATGGAAATTGTAAAACGGTTTTACAACTTTAAAATAGAATACAAAGTCTTCAAAATATTACAAAAACTATAATTTGTGTGCTATTATGTGAGGGATTCACAACCATAGTAGTCAAAGTTCATTTTGAAAAAAATTAGTTTGTCTATTCAAAAGGTGCATAAAATCTGTTTTATCCACTCTCACAGTTAACCGTCTATTTTTACGAACTTTCTAATACATATAATCTGTTTATAGACTTGGTTTGCTCTGGTAGTCGATAAAATAGATTTTATGCACGTTCTAAATGTACTATTCATTTTTTAACACTTTCCAACAAAGTTGAAAAGTCCTTGTGATTTCGGTTTGTCTGCTCGTCTTTTCGCTCTCTAACTGTCGTACAGGTACTAGGATTGTTCTGAAATTTTTGTATGTTATTAAGGTTCACCATAACATCTTTATTTCAAATGAAGCTTGTAGCATGTTTAGTTTATTTACAGGGACAGTCAAAAGTATACCGTTTCATTACGGTCAATGGGAAAAAAATCGTTTAAAAGGATTTGTAATAGTATTACACGCATCCAACGACAACAAAATTGATATGCATTTATGAAGTGCACAAAAATATGCATTTTTTATAATACGCGGTACAAATAATGGTTATTATTCATTTACAGGGCTACACAAAATAATTCCGTTACATAATGATATGGGGGGGGGGGGGATTGTTTGTTGCGTATTTTAATTATGTTAAACTATTTCATAGATAATGAAATTGACATACATCGCTGAGTACTATAAATTATTTTATGCATAATAAGAACTGCATAGCCTTTACAGGGACACACAAAATATTTCAAATGCTATATTGTGTCTGAAGAACTATACATAAGCGATGATTGCTGAGTAGTATGAAAAGGACAGTTCTGGCTCAGGAGGAGGCGGCGCTGCGGCACCGTGCCGCATCCGATCCCGTCCCGCCTCTGATGCCTCCTCCTGTCCCCCCTTCGGCCCCGCACCCCCTCCGACACCGCCTCTGGTACCCCCTCCGACACCGCCCCCTAGCGGGAAAAATGGCGCTTTTAGAGTATTTTTCTGCTATAACATGAGAGTTGAACGTTAGATCGACTAGATTATCATACTATAAGATGCAGATTAAATTTACATTTGAATTTTGAACAATCTTTTCTTTAATGAGTATTATTAATTAAGCAAAACAATGGAAAATAACAATTTTTAAGGGAAAAAGCTGATTTCTGTAGATTTTCTTTTAACTGTAAGATCAGAATATCGACTTAAATGGAGAAAGTTAAACATATATTTGAATTTTGAACAATCTTTACCTTAATGAGTATTATTAATTAAGCAAAACAGTGGAAAATATCAATTTCTTAGGAAAAAAGCTGATTTCTGTAGATTTTATTCAACTACAAGATCAGAAAACCAACTTAAATGGAGAAAGTTAAACATATATTTGCTTTTTGGGCGATTAACACCTTAATGAGCATTATTAATTAAGCAAAATAACAAAAATATCAATTTTTAATGGAAAAAAAAGAAGATTTCAGTACATTTTATTCAACTGCAAGATCAGAATATCAACTTAAATGGAGAAAGTTAAACATATATTTGAATTTTGAACAATCTTTACCTTAATGAGTATTATTAATTAAGCAAAACAGTAGAAAATATCAGTTTCTTAGGAAAAAAGCTGATTTCTGTAGATCTTATTCAACTACAAGATCAAAATATCAACTTAAATGGAGAAAGTTAATTATATATTTGCTTTTTGGGCGATTAACACCTTAATGAGGATTATTAATTAAGCAAAATAACAAAAATATCAATTTTTAATGGAAAAAAGAAAATTTCAGTACATTTTATTCAACTGCAAGATCAGAATATCAACTTAAATGGAGAAAGTTAAACATATATTTGAATTCTGAACAATCTTTACCTTAATGAGTATTATTAATTAAGCAAAACAGTGGAAAATATCAATTTCTTAGGAAAAAAGCTGATTTCTGTAGATTTTATTCAACTACAAGATCAGAATATCAACTTAAATAGAGAAAGTTAAACATATATTTGATTTTTGAGTGATTAACACCTTAATGAGTATTATTAATTAAGCAAAACAAAGGAAAATTATAATTTTTAAGGAAACAAGCTGATTTCTTTATTTATTTCTTTATTTCTTTTTTTTTCCAACTATAAGATGAGAATATCCACTTAAATAAGAAATGTTAAGCGCACATTTAAGTTTTTGAACGGCTATTAACCTTAATGAATTTTAATACTTAATTTTTTATACATAAACCATTACTTAATAAATTTAATGCTTTCTGATTCAATGAAATTCAGTGATTTTTTCAGTTTTTATACCAATTCTTGCATATTTTGTATTTATTATTACTTAATTTCCCAACCTCTAAAAGCATTTGAAGAAAAACACGATACTCCGTTTAACATTTGAAAGAAATATTCGAAAAATGACCCCTTCGCTAACCCCAAATCTTCCCCTCAAGCAGGGAATGCGAACAATCGAATGTTATACCAGCTTATTGGTGTATTTTCATATCACAAGAACGCAGATTTTGATATGGTCAGTAAACACATGATTGTAATCTGAGTTATTCTACCCATATTATTAATCAAATTATCATACGGTTCATCTTTAGTTTTGAACAATCATCACCTTAATGATTATTATTAATTAAGCAAAACAATGGAAAAATTTCAATTTGAAGGATAAAAGCTGATTTCTTACGAATTTTTCAACTGTAACACTGGAATATCAACTTCTAAGAGAAGAGTTATACATATATTTTAGTTTTTAACAACAAAAACTTAATAAATATCATTAATTAAACAACAACAACAACAAAAAAGAAATTATAGATTTTCAAGAAAAGATGAATTTTTACGCAAATTTTCAACTTTGAAATACACTTGTTTATATATTTTTACAAGATACTAATTATATTGTTAAACTTTAGCTATCTTTAGAAGATTGATTGTCTTTATATAGTGTTCATATTTATATCTATTCACATCATGACTACATTTGAGATCTTACAACCAATAGTATAAATTTCTTTTCTATATGGAAAATGGAAGTGAATAAAATTGTTTTATCAGATCATTTGATCATTGATACATTCGAGATTTTGAACATATATCCAGATTTTGAATGAACAACACCTTAATGAATATTAATAATTAAGCAAAACAGTGGAAAATATCAATTTTTAAGGAAAAAGATCAGAATATCAACTTAAAGAGGAAAGATACGAGGGTTTCAACTTAAAAGGGAAATTTAAACATTTATTTTAGCTTTTGACAAACCATTACCTTAATGAATTAATAAAATTCATTAAGGTAACAAATAACAAAGAAAAATGTTATTTTTTAATGAAAAAAGACAAATTTAAACGAATTTGATTAACTTTTACACTAGTTTGAGATTTTTTCATTCTTTTAGATGCTAGCTAGAATTTTAATCTCTCAACGAGACACACTTCAAGAAATACTCATTACTAAACAAAATAAATTAATTCTAATCTAAGCAATAACTGAAAATTTCACATTTTAAAAATATTTTTATGAATGTACATAAAAGATACGAGTTTACAAACTAATATCCATGTTTTATTAAATTTAACTGGATTTTTCTATATTCGAACTTAATTTTTATACACAAAGCATTATTTAATCAAATTCAGTACTTTCAGATTTAACGAAATTCTGCGATTTTTCACTTTTCAAACCAATCCTATGACTTAAAAAACAACAGCGACTCCTACAATTTTATAGCTTTGAGTGAAACGAGTCGAATTTTTTATACTGTTTGCTGTTTTCGTTATATGAAGACGTCAGCTTATATTCTCTAGTTTAACTAAAATGAGTAATATGCAAGAAATGTCTTTAGCAGAGGAAGATTCAAGTCAATCTTACTTAAAGGATATGAATTCAGCTATACCCAGTCAAGAAGCACATGCTTCGAACATTGAAATATTACCCTCTTCACCAGAACAACTAAAACCAGCTTTTTCTTGCAATCAATGCGAGAAATCCTATTCAAAAAAGAATGCATTAAACAGACATCAAATATCCCATTTGGAGAAAAAACCCTTTGAATGTGAAATATGCTCAAAGACATTCATTCAAAGCAGTGATTTAAAATGACATAGTGTAACTCATTCCAGGACATCTACTACACATAAATGCGATCAATGCGGGAAAGATTATTTACAAAAGTTTCTGTTAACAATTCACAAGAGATCGCATAAGAAGTTTTATGATTGTGATAAATGTTCCAACTCTTTTTTAACAAAGTCTGCTTTAACTAAACATAAAAAAGTTCATCCCAAGGAATATGAATGTAAATACCGCAACATTAAATTGTACGATGAAGTTGAATTTTTACATCATAAAAAAGTTCACACTAAGAAATATAGTTGTAAACACTGTAAAATTATCTTTTATCTCCAGAGGGAGTTTTTCATCATCTCATCAACATGCATAAATGAAAAAAGCAAACATTGTTAAGTCATAAACTTGATTTGAATATCTGTATATTTTAAAAATGTATATGTCCTCCTATAACTGTTGAAAATGATGAATAAATATTGTTTAACTGAAAAAGCTTTTGTCGTTTATTTTTGCCATATCAACTTGTGATTTTTCTTGGCTCTATCTCATCAAGTCAAAACGATTTTACTAAAATTTTAAAATACATATTGTATATTTTTTAAGTTTATATTTTTTTTAATTTCTTATCGAATGAAACATGAGTTAACTATCTTTTATTAATTTCATATTAAAAACCTAACGTTTTCCGTATAATTTTATTATGTTCCGTCTAAATTTTATATACCCAATTAAATTCTATAATCCCTTCTTATTAGCAAACATTACTATTTAACTGGAAATTTCACATTAATGTTTTTCTTTTTTCATGATTGTACATATAAAAATAAGAGTTTACAAACTAATTTCCATAATTTATCACATTTGAACTTAATTTTTATACTCAAAACATTATTTAATCAAATTTTTATACTTTCTCATTTAGTGAAATTCGATGATTTTTCATTTTTTAAACCAATACCACAATATTTATCGACATTGGACTTGTTTCTTCCCTTGTATATTTTTACATTACACAATTAAGATAGATATAGACTTAGGACAGCAATAGAGTTAAAAATTGATTATACTCAATTTTCACCTTATATGATTTGGTCCTACATGACATTTCTTATTGCTACAATCACTTGATATATTAAAATTAGTCCGAGTTATTCAGTCTATATTATTAATCAAATTATCATATGTTTCATCTTACACTTCTAAGATTTCTGAAGATCCATCAAGTTGCTTAAAATATTAATACTGTGTTTATAGTTCTATTGATACATAGCCTACATGAATATAATCTTTAATTTTAACATTTCATATTTTAAATGACCTATTTTCAAAACTAAACTATATGAATTTTTACTACATCACTTATCAATATCACAGAATTATTTATGCTTCACACTTTTCTAATAATTATCAAATTCTTATAACATAATTTCTTGATAACATATATTGTACTACTGATTTGCACGCATGCGTGAGTTGTCACGTGATCAAAACGATTGAGAATAATATAAATTTTCGAAAAGCAGCGCAGTATTTCTCATTTCAACTGTTAAACTTGTGAGAGATGGTGACTTTAAGTGCGCAACTCTGATAAATTTCCAGATTTTAATTCAAGTGAGGAATCGATTTCTTTGTTAGTGAATAAAGTAAGTTTTAGTATATCATTACAACATATACGTATTAATAAAAATAAATAAATAAATGATTATTTATATATTAAACTATTCCTAAGTATATAAATATATTTCTTTTATAGTACAGATGTTGCAGCAAGATGAATAAAAACAGCAGCAATCCTCTTTATCAGAAATGGATGATCTGAATGATTCGCTCTTAGCACATGTAGAGTTAAAGAATAATAAATATGTAAGTACTTAGATATTAAATACTATAATTCATATGTGAAACGTAATTAGAGTAAATTTAAAATCAAATATTTTATTGTTTGTATTTTAACAAATGTTTTTTATCCATATCATTGAAGAGAATTCTAATTGTTTACATTTATTTCTCTCACAGATGTGTTCTATTTGCTACAAACAATTTTTAAGTAAATGGAATTTAAAAGAACATACACAGATCCATACAGATGAAAAACCCTATACTTGTGAAGATTGCCAAAAGCCGTTTTCAAGAAAATATGAATCAAAAATGCATACTACATCATATAGTCTATCACCAGCTGTATGTAAACTTTGTGAAGATATTCAAGAAATAACCAGACGTTTGAAGAATTTAACAATCAAGGAAGAGATTTAGACTATGTACTCAACCTATTTGCATAAGAGTTACCACAATATCCCAAAATTGAAATTTCGAAGGCACACAGTGGATGTAAAGAAATTTTTGTTACCCATGATTCTCGTAACCACCATGAATTTGGATATTATTCATAATGTAACCCTTAAATTGTTATAATAAATAGTCTTTTATCTGCACTTATCGACGTGTTTATTTATATCTCCTAACATTTTAAACGAAAAACGCTTTCCCATCTTAAAAAATTTCATAAGAACAGATAAAAATTAACAGATGAATGAAAAAATATGCATGTTCACAAAGTTTTCTAGATATATTTACAAAAATGTTTACAAAATAAAAAATTTCCAAGAGTAAAAGACAAAATTCACAAAATTAAAAAAAAAATACAACATAACATTTTTTTCTTCTTACAAATGTGAGTTTTTAGAAAAGTAGGAAAAAAAATTACACTTAGATTTTTTTTTTTTCAAAAGTGAAAAAAAAAATATTTTTACAAAAAATATTTTTACAAAAAAAAATTTTTTACAAAAAATATTTTTACAAAAAAAAAATTACAAAAGTAAAAAAAAAAATTATAACATAAAAAATAATTAAAAAAAATTTACAAAATTTGTGAAAAAAAATTGCAAAAAAGTTTGAAAAAAATTTACAAAAAAGTTATGAAAAAGTTTCAAAAAATGATATTTCAAAAAATTATCAGAGGCGGGACGGGATCGGAGGCGGCACGGTGCCGCAGTGCCGCCTCCTCCTGAGCCAGAACTGTCCTTTTCCTACTACTTTGCTGGAAATTCATTTTTAATTATGATATGCGCGTTTATGTTTCACTATATTTATGCATACTATACGGTGTGTATAAATGCTATAGTTTATATACAGGGCTACACAAAAGAATTCGTAAGGGCTACTGAGTATGAGCGTAAATTATTTAAAGGTGGTTTTTAAAGGAGTTATAAATTTTTATGCTGAAATGCATTTAGTTTACTAAGAAATGTCTGTAGAATATAGAAAGCATGATATATAGGATCACGCAAAGAATTGGATACATAATCGTCTATAATGATAATATCTGGAAATGTGATTTTAGTAGTTTTAAGAGTGTTTCAGTTTAAATTAAATTTTAGCTAAATAGTGGCATGTAATAAAGGTACTATTGACTATGGACGGTAACTGCTGAAATCGATTTTTAAAATGTTTTATGCTTTTTAAAAATGTTTATTTAGTTATCTTATTTACCTTATTTTTTTAAATGACGCAGTTTTGTTAAAGTATTTAGGAAGTGTTAGAAAGTGTTTCATAATCTATGCTTGAAGCAAGATTTTTCTTTCTTGTTTCAAAATGAACTTGGTCTACTATGGTGTTAAGCCCCTCATGTATCCTTATTTTTTAGAATATTTCTGTTAATGAACTAGTAAGTGTTTGCTAGCTATAAACTAACTATAAATACTACATACTCCCATTTTCATCAGGCTATAGTAAGATTTAATAATATTCATATATATATAATTCGTAAATGTCTAAGTATACGTACAGAAATAAATGCACGAAATATTATATGGCCAGTCATCCAGATCATATAATATCATAAACATTTTTTAACTATGCTGAAAAATATTTAAAAATGTATTGAACATGTAGCATAATTAATTGTATGCAACCCTAATTATATAAAGGTTTTGGGAAAAACATATAGTACAAACATACTTTGTATCGTATGCTTATTTTTTTAAATAAAATTCTGATCATTTCGTACATGGCTGTGATTTCATGATTTTTCAATAGGGAATAATCACATATATATCCCTCTGGACACACTTTCTAGTAAAACAAATGCATTCCAATATTTCATTTTATATCATCTTACATAAAAAAATTTTACGCATCCAGCATTTAAAGTTTTTCGTGGATATATTAAAATAATTAAACAATTTCATTTGAATAAAGGATTTATTTTTAAGATTTAAAAAATTTATATTACTGAAACCTTTATGGAGAATATAGGAAAAATATTAATATAATTGCTAATTGCTCTATTGAGAAACTCTCAACGAAGCACGTAAACGGAAAAGACAAGAATCTTATTAGATCTCCTGACACGAATGTAATATAGTTTAAAGTTCATTTTTCTCTAAGAGGTTACTATGAAATTATCCGAAAGATTTTCATTAATTTAAAATGATTTTAACATTTATTGAAATTTTAATTAAATTTGTATTTTTAACTATTAGAAAGTTAATTACAGTGACCCATTAACTATTTTAGCTATTGAGTGTTATATTAACTCATCTCGTGTATTAAACAGAATATGAAAATTCAAAATGACTTGCTGAACGAGTTCTATCGTACTTATAACATGATTATTATTTTTTGATTTAATTAATTCGCTTACATTGCCAAGATAGGAATTGCTATCTGTATTTTTACTAACAAGATTTTTCTATCAGTTTCTGAAGTTTCATTTTTAACTATTGCTAAGCAAGTGTTAAAAAAAAATATATATATATATATACCGAATATTTTTTTTAATTTAAAAAATTGGGCGATCAATTTGCGAAATATTTAAATTTGAAGTACAAAACCAAGTTTAACGTTGTACAATATTTTGTTCAATATATTGTTTCATTACTTTCTAATTTTAGGGTCTACTATAGAAAGCTTTCTGGACTTTATTCATTTTCGGTAAATCTTTGAAAATTCCCTTTATATTACCGTCTTGAAATAGAATTCGAAGATAAAAATCGAGAAACCACTAAAATATTATGTTCAACAGGCATCTCAGATATATTTAACGTATATAAAAATTAAGGCGTATTCAATTATGCTCATAGTGGAAGGTTTGATTTGATAAAAATTATCTATAAAAAGTTCCTAGGTAATAAATACAATTGACGAAGAAAAATAAAAAAAATTAAACACAAACGTGGTTATTTACCAACAGAAGTAAGTTGGTCCATTAAAAATGACCCATATTAAAGATGCATTTCATTTCATGTTTCTTCGCAAAGAATACTCTCAACTCACAAAATTTTACCTTTTTGTAGGCATGCGTCATTAAAATATGCAGCTATATCATAGTGTAGTTGTATATTTTTAAGTTGTATAGTTAAAAATTCGTCACATCGGACAGTCTGTGTAATGTTAAAAACAAATTGCATGATGCTGTAATCGAATTGTGTTTGTGATATGTCTTGTTGTTGTTGTTGTTATTAGCACACTCATCAGCGCCCAACAAAACCATTAAAATATTATCCAAAATTATTATTATGCTCCGTAATCAGATAGTAATATCCATTAAAACAGAGAGCATAATCAGTAGTAAGGCATTAAAAAAACTAATCTGTCTTAAGTTTAACGTATTAAGTTAAGTAATTATGTAAAATTACGTAATTAAGTTATACTTAGAAAAAATCACTGCGGGCTTGGCCTGCAGGCGGAGGTGGATTTCGAAGTTAAGTACTAATTTCACCAACAAAAACTAAATCAAGATTAGAGGTAAACCCAGTTTAATAATTTTATCTGGCCGCTTTTGAGGAATTTTTAATTTCATTTTTCTGTAAGAGCTCGTTTTATCAAAATCATATTAAGTTTGTATTAAAAAAATATTTTTCCCCGCTCAACAACTCGAAAATTTCTGACTCATTTTTAAAAGTAAAAACATGAAACTTGCTGATGTGATTTTTTGAAGTGATTTATAAATGACCTGTGTGTTTATTTTTCTTTCATTTAGTTAGAACTTGATTTACAGTTATTTTCTCAGTGCGACCATATTTTTCGTTTGCAGCACTATCGCTTCGGGGCATTTTTTCAAAATGCCCATTTTGACATCATATTTTGAAATATATTCTGCCACTATCAAAACATCGACCATTACGGCACATTATATAATTTTTGAATAAGTGAACCTACCAATTGGATGCAATTTAAATCAAAAATGAATTTAAAAATGAGTCAGAAAATAAGCTGTTTGGATTTGAGCAATACGATATTTTTTTCTTCAACTTCTATGTATTTTTAACTTGTTTTTGCTATCACAATTTGTCCTATCAAAAACTTGTGAGTATGAAAGTTGTATATAATATTAATAACATGTATAATAAATTAAAGCGGATTGGATATCTTGTAAATTGATGAAGTTATAATTTTTTATTTTTTCACTCCCTCCCCCCCATTTTTTTTCGATTGTAATTTTGTTTGTAGTAAGAGCTGGTCCATCAAAAACTTGGCAATATAAAAGTTGTAGATAATATTAAGAAGATTTATAATAATTTTGAGGGAATTTGATATCTTAAGAATTGAGGAAGCTATGAATTTTTTTTCTCCCTAAAACCCTATCTTTTGCTTCCCTTGAGCCTATTTTTAATTTGATCAAAAATCTGTTATGCATAAAATTTTGGCTTTTTTCATAGAAGTAATAATAACTTTAAACAGATTTGATATCGATGAAAATTAAGAAATTATGGGGTTTTTTTTCGGTTTTCACAAAACCCCTACCTATTTCCACCCCCTTCGTCCGATTTTGCCCATTAAAGAACTTGACCGAGATTTTCTATCGCTTGATTTTATGTATCTGTTTGGAAGAGATTTATCCTGAATTACGGAAATTATCATGTCCATAAATAAGTGATATCGATATAGATAGATAGATAGATAGACAGATATATATATATATATATATAGATAGATAGATAGACAGATACATATATATATAGATAGATAGATAGACAAAGTTTTGAACTGCGGGTGGTTTTGGGAATCAAGGGTCATTTGCGTAGATCTGCAAAAAGGTTTCAGAAATTCCAACATATGGGATATTGCAAAAGGGACTATTTCTTACGAAATCTATCTAAAAATTCTTCAAGATAGACACTTAAAAGATAAGATCGAACAACTAAAAAAAAAAATCCGATACTTTTTGCGAAAACATATCGAGTAATGGTACTGTGAACATTGTGGATTATTGGAGTTTTCGAGCGCTAAAATCAGATCTGTCAATTTTAGTGACATAAAACTCCGAAAATGCATAAAATTGAAAATATCATATCATAAACATGAAAGATAAATTATTTTATCCTTTATGTGTGACACTGTGATTTGATAAGGTATAAAGAAAAACTAACTTGTCTTAAGTACTTATGTTAATAAGTTGGGTAATTAAGTAAAATTGTGTAATGAATTTATATTTATAAAAAAAAATTCTTCATGATCTAAAACTAAAAAAGAAAAAAAGAATCCACTCTTTTAGAGCTTGTCAAGCAATGGTACTGTGTACTGTGTGGATTATTAGAGTTTTCGAGTGCTAAAATCAGATCTATCTGTTTTTAGTGCTATAAAACACTAAAAGTTCATAAAATTGAACATATCATATCATAAATATGAAAGATAAAATGTTTCCTCCCATTTGTGTGACACTCTGATTAAAATAGACTTTGAATTAATTGCCCTTATCATAGCAAATGTTAACGTCACCAAAACTTCTATTTAATTTCATTTATATTATTAATTATTCGACATACATTAGTTTGAAAATTGCAAACCACCAAAAATATGGAGGTTTGGAGAAACAGGTGTCAGTAAATAAAAATAATTTATTTGAAAAACAGCATAAAAATTGGTACATCACGACGATTGTTTTGGTCCAATGACAGTGCATAAAGAAGCAAGAGTTGCAAGAAAAAGGTAATATGTAATAACCAGCTGAATTTATACTTATGTTAATCCCTGTCTGCACGTGGCCCTTTATGCTGTGATCTATGGAATGAGTTAATGTTCTATGTCTGATGTGGGGTCATTATGTATAATTTTTAAATTTTCCTCTTTTTTTTTATATTAGTAATTGAAGTAGATCAATCCAACCAAAATCCTCATTTTATATATGGCTTTTTGACACATCGTGCACTGAACTTCCATCAGATTAAGTTTTCGAAGTACAATATACACAACAGTTGATAATCATAGAATCTCAATTTTCAGTTTTTGATTTAGGGATCTGATTAATGAATTCAGTCATTTCTTTAATTTCTAAATATATCTAGATGCTGCAAGCTCTGACTTCTTATTTTATTATTGTCATTATCTGGAAAATGTCTAATACTGTAAAACATTGAAGAGTGCGGCTTTATTTTATTTTATTTTATTTTATTTACATTTTTTATGGCGTGGACAAATTTACTTATGAAGAACACTTTCATATCAAGCTTCCTAAAAAAAGATCTATATGCTCTTGACAGACATCGAAAAATTTATAGCAAACCATAAGTGTCTTTGCTACATCATATAAATTCTATGATATGTTATTCGTTAACGAACAGAAGATAAAACAATAAAACGAAATTTACTATTTTTTAGAAATATCCTGCCAAAAAACAAATTCAGAATGTTTCCCTTGGGATGAAAATTTTTACAACAGCAACGTTACAATATGTTATTTTCAGTATTATGTGTCTAATATAATTCTGTCAGTAAAAATATTTGATAGAACTCAGATACTATTCTCTGGATTATAAACGAAACTAAAGGTGTTTTAAAACACATACTTTAAAAAATATATAGGTATCGTTAAGCATTTCATGACATGTTATCTCAGGAAAATATAAAATGTTCACATTAAATGTTTTAAAAAAATATTTGAATAAAAGTATTTGACATAATGTATTTATTTAACGCGAAGTATTCAGAAATCGTTAGAAATCGTTAAAATTTTACTCTGATTTAATGTAAAATTTGAAATCCACATCTTATACTATAATGCGAGCAAAAATTGTGTGTGTGTGTGTGTATGTAAATTTTATCTTAAAAACGGCCCTAACGATTTTGACGAAATTTCGTATTTAGCCATTTTCGGGCAATATGACCATTGAGCTAGGTCACATGTTCGAGAAAATTCGATTAGTGGGTCATTTTGGGTCGTAATGGGTCAAGGTCAAGCTAATTATATCTAAAAAACGGCTCAATCGATTTTGACCAAATTTCACATCAAACCGTTTTTCGACATGAAGAAACTTTTGGGCTAGGTCACATGTTCGAGAAACTTCGGTTAGTAAGTCATTTTTGGGTCACTATGGGTCAAGCCAATTTTATCTAAAAAACGGCTCTAACGATTTTCACTAAACTCTATATTCTACAGTTTTGGAATACGAGAAAACTATTGGGCTAAGTCACATGTTCGAGAAAATTCGATTAGTGGGTCATTTTTGGGTCACAGTGGGTCAAGCTAAGTTTATCTAGATAACTTCTTTAACGCTTTTGACGAAATTTTGCACCCTACTGTTTTCGGGTACGAAAAGACCATTGGGATGGGTCTCGTGTTCGAGAAAATTCGATTAGTGGGTCATTTTGCGTGATAATGGGTCAGGGTCAAGTTAATTATATCTAGAGAACGGCACAATTGCTTTTGACTAAATTTTGTATCTAACCATTTTCGGGTACGAAAAGATCATTGGGATGGGTCTCGTGTTCGATAAAATTCGATAAGTGGGTCATTTTGGGTCATAATGGGTCAGGGTCAAATAAATTATATCTAGAGAACGGCTCAACCGATTTTGACGAAATTTTGTATTTTACCATTTTCTGGCATGATAAGACCATTGCGCTAGGTCACGTGTTAGAGAAAATTCGATTAGTGGGTCATTTTTTGGTCACTATGTGTCAAGCCAATTTTATCTAAAAAACGGCTCTAACGATTTTCCCTAAACTCTATAGTCTACTGTTTTGGATTACGAGAAAACTATTGGGCTAAGTCACATGTTTGAGAAAATTTGATTAGTGGGTCATTTTGGCCACCGTGGGTCAAGCTAAGTTTATCTACATAAATTCTTTAACGATTTTGACGAAATTTTACATCCTACTGTTTTCGGGCACGAAAAAACCATTGGGATGGATCCCGTGTTCGAGAAAATTCTATTAGTGGGTCATTTTGGGTCATAATAGGTCAGGGTCAAGTTAATTATATCTAGAGAACGGCTCAATCGATTTTGACTAAATTTTGTATCTAACCATTTTCGGGCACTAAAAGACATTTGGGATGGGTCTCGTGTTCGAGTAAATTCGATTAGTGGATTATTTTGGGTCATAATGGGTCAGGGTCAAGCTAATTATATCTAAAGAACGGCTCAATCGATTTTAACTAAATTTTGTACCGAACCATTTTCGGGAACGAAAAGACCATTGGGATGGGTCACGTGTTCGAGAAAATTTGATTAGTGGGTCATTTTTGGATCACTGTGGGTCAAGCTATTTTTATCTAAAAAAAGGCTCTAACGATTTTCACTAAACTCTATATTCTACAGTTTTGGATTACGAGAAGACCATTGAGCTAAGTCACATGTTCGAGGAAATTCGATTAGTGGGTCATTTTGGGGTCACAGTGGGTCAAGCTAAGTTTATCTAGATAACGGCTCTAACGATTTTGACGAAATTTTGCACCCTACTGTTTTCGGGCACGAAAAGCCCATTGGGATGCTAATTTTGACCGAGCTTAGCTCGGTCATTCCTGCTAGTTATTTCTTAAATTCAGAAAAAAAAATATAATAGAAAAAAAATACTTCGGAACTCAGATGCAGAGAACAATTTTATTTTACAAATTACATATATATAGATAGTAATTCCGGGATTTATGCCGCACATTTTTTTGAATTTGTGTATAAAGTCCCATGGTGGACATAAAATAAAAAAAATCCTGCTGTATTATTTAATGTTAAATATACAACGCGTGTACTGCGACAAAAAATTTCAAAACAAATAATTAATATTTCTTAACAATTTTTTCCTAAAACATTACACTGCGGCGCGTCACCAGTACATTCAGACTGAGACGCCGCACTTGTGCGGTAGTTATACCGCGCTTGTAATAAGAACAGAATGAAATTATAAATAAAAATATAAAAAAAAATATATTCATATCTGGGCTATAATTAACGATGTAATAACAAAATGAAACTAAATGAGCACAATGAAAGTTATTAGTAGATTCAAATTAATAATTGTTTCCCTTCTTTCATTATTAATATTATCGACTTTTTTTTTTTTTTTTTTTTTTTTTTTTTACATTAAATTTTAATTGTTATTTCAACAACAACGTAACATCAATGTATTAGAGAGGGAAAAGAAAAAAAAGTAAAATTGTGTTTACATAATTTATTTGTTAACCCTTCGGGACTGGTGGCTTTTACACAAATTTTATTCGGTTGGCACCACTTTTTAAAAGAAGTTACCTTTACTTAAATAATCATGAAAATTCTCTAATTAAAGAAAGCAAATATTACTTTTCTTTTTTACTGGTGCCAGAAGCAAATTTTGTATGAATTTATGAAGGTGCTTATATGCACCTATGATCCCGAATGGGTTAAGAGACCTGTTTTTTCGACTACAATCTACAGAAAAAAGTGTCTAAAAAGTACAGTCTTTATGTAACTACATTTAAACACATGATGCAACAAAGCCAATTACACTTTCTCTTTTTTGGAGTAGTTTGCAAAGAACATCTGCGTTACGCGGAATCTATTTTTTCATTATTATCATCTTGACTTGCATCTTTCTTGCCTTTCTTACTTTTTATTTTTCCCTTTTCCTCATTTGGTTTTAGTAAACTTGATAACATGCTTAGCATGGTTAGTATGTGCAAAAAGAAAAGGAAAATTTAATAACGCTTATTCATTCCGTACAAAAGAAACTGCGGCATGTATCCCATGTTGCATGGTGCAGACGTCGGCCATCACAGTTACCTGCCATTTCTAAGGGGAATGGCATAACCATACACAGTACCTTATACAAACGTTACACTTAGTTTTGACTTCGAAATAATGCATGCATTTAGTAATTAGTGTATGAAAAGTATTTAAACATAACGTGTTTAAAAGTTTGGACAGTGAAATCATGCACTTATGTCAAAATAAGGATTGTACTTCTATAAATAAACATCGAAATGGGATTTACGCTATACACTGGTTAAAATAATCTCATTGCGCACCTATACTGTGCGTTTGACGACCATCTATGGGTAATTATAAGAAATACAAGGGGTGCGGCGACTCTCCAAGAGTTACTCTATATATATGTATGTATATGTGGAACACACAAACGCTGTTTGTTATGCTCTACAAAATTCTTGATGAAATACTAGGTCATTCATTCTCAGTTTAATTGTAATAGTCCCTTTATATAAGAGCAGAGTAAATGAAGACAGAACAGTGGTTTTCGTTTCGTTTATTTTGTATGAGTGTGGCTAAAATTTTGTGTAAATGTATAGAAAGGAGATTTAAGGAAGACAACCGCTATTTCGAAAATGAACTTGCTATAGGTAGTCGGGCAGAAACACGTGGTTTATGCTGTTGGTGTTCCAACGGTATTGTCCGACAGGCAATCGGTTGTTATTCATCTATGTCTGCGGAATACACCGAGAGCCGGCAGCAGAGACAATCACCTCATCAGTTTCACGGATGTAATTCTAGGATTAGTTAAATCTTGATTCGCATATTAAAACGCAATCGGTCTGCCGAGTCATATCTTGGTGGAAAACACCCGAAAACCCGATTTTAAAGGTTTACTCGTAGGTTTACCATTGTGTTTTCCAGCACCAAAAGGTACTGGGAGGACTGGGAGCAGGGAAACACAATGGTGAACCTACGAGTCAGCCGCTAAAATCGGTTTTTCAGGTGTTTTTCACCAAGATATGAGTTGGTAGAACGATTGCGTTTTAATATGCGAATCAAGATTTAACTAATCCTAGAACTTCACCCGTGAACTCGATGAGGTGATTGCCTGTGCTGCCGTCTCCCGGTCTAGAATGTTTGCGAACAAAGAGCAACTTGGAGTTATAAGTTTTCTGTTATAAAGAAAATCGCTGACGAGTGTGATACAAACTTTTACATTAAAACTACCGAGATTTGGATGAAGCTTTTTGTGGATTCCCTCGAGATTAAGCGAAAAATAATTGAGTACTTAAAGATAAAACACCTTAAATTTTATGTAACGACCCACACCATCCCGCCTCTAAAATTATAATGAGAGGCCTCCCAGCAAATATGAATCCAAATGATATCGAAAACTCTCACAGACGAAGGCCTTGAAATTAACAAAACTGTGCAAATGATTAGCAGAAAAGATAAAAGGATTTTGCCTTTATTCCTATTACAGCTCCCTAGGGTTTTCATTCTCAGCGCATTTTTAAAGTCAGAGCCTTATTCCACTTCAGAGTTACAATTTAAGCATACAGATCGCCTAAAAAGGCGACACAATGTTTCAAATGCCAAAATTTCTTCAACCATGCCAATTTTTGTTTTTTAGACCCTAAATTTGCCGTTGGGATGAAATTCATGAATCCCCCTCTATCACAAAGAAAAACGTTTTTAAAACTGAAATTACCTCAATCCTAAGGACACAAACTGCTCAGAAGAGCACCCAGCCTCGGTCAGAAGATGTAAAATGTTCCCTCTGAAAAATCCGAAAATATGGTACGCAAATGCCTTCAAAATAAAAATAAAACTGACAAGCATGAACCGACCCAAAATCAAATAAGAACTTCTAAATCAAATCTCATCCTTCAGATGGCGACCATATACCATGACTATGAATCCGGTAATGATGTTACCAAACTTTTCGAAATTCTGGATAAAATCAAAATAGAACTTATAATGTACACGTTTGACGAGTTAACTGACAATCTGGAAAATCTTTACCTTCAAATAACATCAGAATCTGATGTTGCAAGAAAAACACTTAAATGTATGGACTGAATGTCTAAATTCTCTAAAAGAGCTAGAAAAGATTAGTTAACTGTATTTGGTAAATATTGTAAATTTTTCTCATTTTTTAGTAAATATCTCTTTAATCTTATAACTGTAACTGTTTTCTCTTCTTAATTTTGTATAAGAAAATTGTTTTAATTATTATGTAAAATGTATGGTTCCTGAAAAGGGTCTTTTTTTTTTGTTTCTGGGCCTTATGTGCTTTCTTCCTCTCCTCCGTTCTTATCGTCCTGGCATACTCTGAAGTTCGGTTGGGCGGGGCTTGCCCCAACCAATCCGAATTCCCCACCATCTACTTGTTACGACTGACTGTTTTCCAGTTAAACTCTTCATTTTTTATGACTCTTGAATGTGATGCATAGATCCCAGGCTCCTCTATAAAACGTCAGAAGTCTCTATACGTTTTCTAATTGTAGAATGAGTTGGAGTTTGCAAAGAGCATCGGCGAATGGAAGCAGTATTCGGAGAATATGCACTGTCATTGACTGAAGTTTTGGATCGGCGAAAAACTTTTCAACTAGAGGCGTTAATCAGTGAATAATGATTCGCGACCTCGGCAAGTTCGCCTCGTCATCACGTCGTCATCCTGCCCTCAGATCTTTTGATCTGCCGTAAAATGCGTTAAAGGAACGCCGTTTTTACACCGGCAAGGGATCTATGGATTATGTTCGAAACTTGTTCCAATCTTAGACACAGATCACGGACACATTTAGGGTCTAAAAAACAAAAATTGGCATGGCGGAGCAGGGTATTCAGCACTTGATGATACAGTGAGGCAAGTACTTGTGCAGCTTTGGAGATCACATTTCAAATAAACTGTGTCATTTGTTTTTTGGCTCCTGTTCCGTTTTAATTTAATGTAATAAATGGATATATTTTATTAATGCATAAAAAGTATTACACATGTTAAAATTCCACTTAAATTTTAAAAATACAGTAGCAATATCATAAATTCATAAGATATTTAGCTTTAACAAACATATAAATAAATGTGAAAATGCAAATAAAAATTTTGAAAATGTAATACACTAGACATTTAGAGATGTAATATTAAAATGTATAGGATCAATTGTTGTAAATTGAACAAAATTTACTAATTTCAACTACTTACAGGTTTAAGGTGCACATTATCAGTGAATCTCCTTGTGAAAATCCTGTAAAGCTATTTTTACACTTTATGTATCATGTACAATTAGTTATTAGTGACGTGGGATGTATTTATGTAACAAAATTTCCTCAACAGGAAGAGATATCGGCTAAATTTCGGCCTATTGCAAGAATTGTCGGTAAATGACAGTAGTCTTGCGGAAGGTTTCACAAGATATCGTATGAAGTAAATGTAGCAATTTCACTAATTAATATCGAAAGTAAATATCGACAGGAAATCATATAAACGCTGCATAAACGTAGGATTTATATTTAGTTTGCAGGGACACGCAAAGTATACCGTTACAATGTAGTTTCTGGGAAAAATCGTTTTTGGTTCATTTTATTCATGTTACAATACTGCAAAGATAATGAGATTTATATACGTAATTGAGATAGACTACAGCATGCTTTCTCTTGAAAATATAATAAGTAGCATTTGTAGTTCGTTTATAGAGACTCACAAAAGTGTTTCATTACATTATGATCCAAGGGAAAAATCGTTTGCAATGCAATTTGTGATGATTCTAAAAAAACTAAATCACTGAAGCGTACGTCATGTTTTTTATAAACTATTGACGAAATAGCATTTATCGTTCATTTAAAGAGACACATAAATAATTCTTTTAAAATACCGACTACGAGCTGGAAATGATAATTGCTGGAAGTGAATTTTCCTTTGTGATATGAATTTTTAAACTGATCTCATTTTGAGTGTATTAGGTGATTTGTATAAATTCTACAGATCGCATACAGGGATACACAAAAGGTTTCACACACATAGCCGGATATGGGCAGTAATTGCTGAAAATGGAATTTTAATGAGTCATGTGGGTTTTAAGTTGGTTTTATGAATATCTCATTTAGTTGTATGCATAACATGTAATTTCTTAATAATTTTCCGTTAGTGCTGGAAAGTGTTTCATAATATATGTCCGATTCATGATTTTTCGTTCTTGTTATATTTATCATTTGTCAACATATAACGCTAAAGCAAAAGATGGATAATTATGCTGTCAAATTCTAGTCTCTTATTAAAATACTTAAGTAAATATTAATATTATGGACACGTTCTTACCCGTAATCCTTCAGGTCGAAATTAATATTTTCAGTTCATACTCAGAAGAGGATAAAAGCAGAATAACAATGTAAAATATGAAATATATTCTACTACCACTTCTCAATTTAAAATTAGCCTAAATAACGAATGTCGTTTGTCCATTTTCGCACGCAAGTTATACTGATATTGTTTACTTTCGACATAGTACTTATATATTTTAGTAAATTATGAAAACCATAAAAATAATACAATCTTCCCACATACATACATCAACATAAAATCATAGTTTTTAATATGTAAAAAAAACCTTAAATTTTGAAAAGTTTAGTTTTTAAGGCGAATAAAGCTCAAATATATGATAGCATCTTTAAAAAAATTCTTAGTACACATATTTTAAGAATTTGTGAAAGTAATTTGTGTATATAAGGTCATAAATCGGCGTTAACAATTGTTTATTCCCAATATTATTCACCTTTTACAGAAGATTGTTACAATTGTTTTCTTTAAATTATTAAAGTACTTATTTAAAACGGCCTTTATAAAACAATATTTCTAGTATGAATTAAATACTTTATAATAAACTTATATGGTAAAATTTTCTACAATTATTTTTCAACAATTCACAAAAATCAGACAATAAGCCCAAAACACCATATCAGTAATTTTATTTTGTCCAATGAATATATGAGGTAGACATGGCACGCAGTCAGATCAAACTGCCCAAGTAATATTTATAACCAAGGTTTAGTCAGTCTGAAATAGAAATTTTAGTCAAAAGAATCTTTCAACACACCTGTAATAAAAATTTCAAAAGAACTCGTATACTTTGTTATTACATCACTTGAGAACTTTACATGGTTATGCAGTAAAGTTAGACTTTTTTTTTTTTTTTTCAATAATAACGTACACTCTAGACCAAATGGCGAGTTGAATAAACAGGTAAAAAACATTTATTGGAAGAATTTGATAAGTTTTGTTTGTCTTAAAAGAGTATGAATGAGTTATGTACACCCATTTTGCTTGATAAATTGTACACCCGGTTTCACAATTTTCAGTGTGTTCCACATTTGACCATTCATAGATAATTTATCCCCTAATTTTGGTCTTGTCGTCACTTTGATCATCATCATCAATATCTTTTTTTATTTCTTCACTTATGTTTGGTAATTTTCATTTTCTCTGAGCTTCGTAACTAATAGAAACTCGTTTTCTATCGCCATACAAGGCGTACAAGTATAACCCGCTTTTGATATGTCATCGGAGATGAGTTCCGGTGTTTCCGAAGTTTTCGGCATGTCATATTTTCAACTTCTCTTAACCCCCTCACTGACAAGCCCGTGTTAATACGTTCACTAAGCTCCAGGTTTCACTGCAATACCAGCAATATTTAAAGTAATATAATTCTATTGATTTAATGTATTTTTAATACATTGAACACTGATTAATACTTCCAAGGATTGCATTCATATTCGTTATTAAGTTTTTTTATAAAATGTTCAAAGAATCATTTTTTTTAGCATTTAAAACAAAATGAAGAGAAAACAACATTACAATATTGCCCTTTTCTAAGACAATCGGATAATCACGTAATAATAAAGGAATTATTTCCTTGTAGCAGGTGATATTTAATTATGTTGCATTACCATACAATACAATGCTTCTTGAAGTTTAATATTCTGGTATAGGGGAGACTGGGGAGTGTTGACCCATTTTTTACAAAAGGCTTATTTACTTTTTTAAATATTGAATCTAGAATAAAGTTTCATATATCATTTTATTTGTTATACAATCAGTTATCAAAATAAAATTGAGATATTAGCGTACTATATAAGAAACTTAAAAAATCATTGATTTTAAACATGAGAAAATAATGGGTCAAGTTTCCTCATCTATGGGGAGGCTTGACCCAATTTATTTTATATTGAAATATTTGCTAAGGGAAATAAAATCAGTTTTAAATAAAGGCAGAATATCTTTATGCTACAGGGTTTAACTATAATAAACATATTTGGAAAATTTTATGTATAAACAAACCTACTTAGACAGAATTCAAAACCAGGAGAAAAATTCTGTTTTAAACGCACACTTTTTGTGACACACCTGGCAACACCAGTTGCTTCATACTTTGGCTTCATCTCACTGTGTCCATCTTTGTGAAAATTGTTTACATACCTTCCCAAAGTGCTTTGAACAATGTTATGTTCTTCTGCAGAGAAATGAATGCATAACCTTTCTAAAGGCTGCTATTTTTTAGTTTTTTTCCATTTTTCCTATAACCTACCATGCATGCTAAAATTGGGAGGACTGAAAAGTTCACTCTTTGAAAAAGTGACAGGCATTTTCACTATTTTTGAAGTGAATTTTATAAAAGTACACTCCTTAAAAAGTGGGATTTTCGACTCCATAGAAAGGAGTGAGATATTTCACTCCATTGTCTAGAGTGAAATATGTCTCTCCGTTTTCGAGAGTGAATAGTCACTCCTCTGAAAGAGTGACTTCACTCTAAGCTGGAGTGAGTATTGTAAGTGTATTAATAATCAGCCAGTAAGAGCAGTCTTGTGCTTTTTTAATATAAGAGAAAGACATCCGCCATTTTAGAAATTAAATATACGGATATTATTAAAGTGATTATTTAAGGAATTTTTTATCTTCATACAAAATTAAATGTAATTAATTCATAAAGGATAAAGAAGAACATTCTCAATGAAACAATTTTGCGGTTTGAAATTCTATCACTGTTATCTGCAGATCGCGCGAAAAAGTATCTTGAAAGTTGACTCATGTATGCATTGTTTGCAATTTTATTTTTACTCTCGTCTGTAGTCTGTGAAGTGTGTACACAGAGTCTTCACAGTTCTACACGGTGAAGTTCAAAGTATTGAATAAAGAGTCGCAACTCTTATTTTGAGAAGACAAGGAAGAATGCTAGAAACTCCCGCGGCTTTGCTCGCATAATATTTGAAATATGTCAAGTGATATTTATATGTCTAATTTGTATTAAAAGAAATTATACTTTTAGGAATAATTCAAAAATTACTATTTAAAACAGAGTTTGACTAAACTTCATTATTACACTGCATTCGGCAGAAATGAGACTTAAATTAATAAAAATAAATAAAACAAAATAAATGATAATTTACAAAATATTTTTAAACTTTTATGCTCAATTCACATTTTTATTTATTCAGTTTTAATTCTTTCTTATCACCCTATTTTATTGTAGCTTTACAGAATAAATTTTCACTATTTTAGAAATATAACCATTAAACCTTCATTATGTAAAGTGTGGAATGAAAAGATTTCCAAAACGCTTAATTAAGGAGCTTTGACCATCTTTTCAACCCTCCCAAATTGACTGTTCAAGTGTCCATACATAGCCATTTTTTATATTATAGCAAATGGTTATGTTTAGCCTATTTTACTGTATAATCTTTATGCCTGGAATGAAAGCTCAATATTACTGCATTACTTAAAACCTACTTACTTAAATTTCTATGATATATTTTATCTGAAAAAAAATCTAACAAAATGTTTCTAAAAAATACACTTTTTAAGCTGAAAATTTTACACAATTTTTTCCACACCTGTTTCAATTATTTTTATGAAACAATGACTATTGTTTGAGCATTTCTGTAGCTTTGGTTGCCACCTATTTTCAAAGCGCTGAAATTCTTTTAAATATGAAAACAGAAAGGTGGGGGAAGTCTCCCCCATTGCCAGCCCTCCCCAGTCTCCCCTAAATGTAATGCCGATACTAGAACTTTGATCACAAGCCTGTATCATTGAAGTCGTATCAAGACTAGTTTAGTCGGTGTTACAGACATTTTCGGCTGATATGAAGACAGACGTTTTGATCACCTTTCTTTGGTCAGTTTTCTCAAACTGGCAGATCGGCATATTTTTTTTTCTTTTTTTTATCCATGAACCGATATAAAAACTATAGTTTTCTCTAACTTTTTCTTCCAGCCTCCTAACTAGCGTAAGCCAACCATGAGTTGGCTTAACTAAAAGCAGGCCGTGAACTTCTGCAACGTTTACTCGACTGCTTAATAATTTCAAAGTGACTCCACAATCATTTTAGATATTTTTTGACTGAGAATTCAGATCAACATAGGTAGCGAAAATAACTTCTTTTTCGTACTCCAATTTGTGTGTTACTCATGAACTTGGGTACATTTGAACAATAATGCAAATATTTAATTTTAAAAAATACTCATATTAGTAATAACCATTTTTATGTTATTGGAATGAACAGTCTTTCTCTAAAATCATTTATATGCCACGAGTTATCCTTTTAATAGATACGGAATTTATAATTAAATTTCAGTTTATAAGATAATTATTTATTTGCAATTTGTGAACAGTACACAGAATTTAAAATTACGTATCTATCTGCATAGTGAAATTAAAAATATCAATCCCTTTTAAGTAATATGTCATATTTTACATCTAAATTATATTTGAATATGAAATGGTAGATTGTATACGTAGTAATTCTTTAAAAAAAATAGTTTAGACATACATACTATTATAATACATAATTAACTTTCTTCAAGAGTTTAGATAAAATATTACATATTAATAAACTATACAAAAGCTATATACATAAACTATACAATATTCATGCGTTATAGAAAGAGAGCTAATTTTTAATGGTAATTTCAATTAAGGTTCGTGCTTAAAAGTAGTTTCAAAATACATAAATATAATTCACTAGCTCATAACAACATGCATTCATTTTTCATGATTTACAAATTTTTAAATCATTTACTTCAAAACTGAGTAAATTTATAAAAAATAACTGTAATTCTTTCAAAAATATTTTGGAAATTCACTCGGAACAGAAGTTAATTTAAATTTTAAATTTTATTGCAGTGTGGTGTCACGTGTCACGTTCGATTTTTACAGGTTTACTAGAGTTTGGGTTTCTTAAAATAAATGTCTATTATGTATGGAACGGGATCAATAATTTCCTTCTTGAGAAACGCAAAGTTAATGTGGCAAAAGATAATTCTGCTGAAACTTTTAATAAGATTTATTAAGAGATTTTAAATAGTTTTATTCGAATTCTTTGCTCGCAGTTAAATTTTTTCAGTTATCTCTGTTTTGGGTACTACAGAATTTACCATAAAACAAATTTCATATTGTGTTAAGAAAGTTTCTAGTTAAATTTGTTCATAAATTAAAACTCTTCCTCTTTTTGTTTTTTAAAAAAGGGGGAATCACCAAAATTAAATAGAGTTAAAAGTGTTTTTTAATATTGGAAATTATTTTTTCCTTGATAACGGATTTTACTGAGTGTATTTTGTAAAATAAACGTGTTTTAGCAAAAAACTATTTTGTCTGGTTCTTCATAAAAAAGTTTATTACCAAAACAAAAATGGGATTTCTACTTTCATGCAATGCAAAGAAGTATAATAAATATAACATTAAAGGTAAAGAAAACATATACATGTGATATAGAAGACGTGAAAACATTACGAAATTTCTTTTTCTTAAAATAATAAATCGTATAATTTTATTTAAAAGTAAAACAAAATAAATGCGTGTGAGTATTAATATTTATTTAGAAGTGCTTCAAAAAAGTTCGTTTTCAATAAAAAGGCTTTTTTAGCTAAAAAAAATACTAGAGTAATGTGTAAAATAGTAATAATTTTTAATCGGATTTAAATAGATATTGTTTCTATGAAAAATACACTATATATAATTTTATGTTTACATTTTTAATGTGATATAGCATATACATATTATAAAATTGAGAAGATGCTCTCTAACCTTTTTTAACTAGTATACCTTCCCTTAATTGCTAACTCAATTTCTAAATCTGCCCCAAGTACCACTTCAAATCGTTAGAATCCCATAAGAGATATTATCAAGTATTGCCTATTTTTGATAATCATCAGTGCAGACATATGTTCGATGTCTTGACACTTCTCAAATATCATAATTTCTTGGCTACTTCAAATCCCAATTAAATTCAGAAGTAACTCGCAACACATGGCCCAGTTATCATTATTTATAACTTTTAAGTCTAGGAGAGCAAGAACACGTATCCTATACTATAGTGAAAGCCAATTATCCAAGATTGCTCAGGAGCATCTAATATATTAAAACAGTCTAAGGCTATAAACTGTAATAAAGTAGTCTTCTAGTGACGATCTTCTCTTAGAACTTTAAATTCACGCAGATTCCTACCCTCCGCCATTGGGCATAGACGGGATTAAGACTTCTCAGATTAAACCCTGCGGGAGCCAATTTGGATGACTGCGACTCTGACTTATTTGTCCTCTATGTCCAATAAAGAAATGTATGAACGAACAGTGTGTTGTTTTAAGTACGAATGCTGCCAGCCACAACTCCCAAACCTAGTTGTATATTATGCATTATAGTTATTTGAATGTTACTGTAAATACTACAAATTTTCCAATTATTACTGACTTGTAAAAAGAAAAAAAATAATCGATATTTTTTACAATTGCAGAAAACAAATAATTTTCTTAAAAGCAATTTTAGTCATGACTGGACATCCACATCCTGCGTGAGTGTCGACCAGGATTGGCCCGATTTCGCACTCATAAGGCTTTATTAGAGAAATCACTCAAACGGGGAACTCTTCATATTGCGCCTCAAAAGTCCTCCGATAGAAAAACGATATACAGCTACAAAGTATAACGCGAAAAATGATAGGATTAACTTTCGCAATCGGGTCAACAGCCAAGTTTCGTTTAAAAAATTATTGATTTTAGCACCATGTGGTTAAACATTTTTGAGAGTTAAAAGAATTGAATTAAGAATATTTTAAATCACAATAGGTAAATTGCATCAAATGAGTGTGGAACATGTTAGGAATACGAGGGGGTATCAATAAGTTTTTGCCTTCACATAGAAATAATTGAGTAAAATTTATGAAATTGCTACATTGTATATTTCCTTATCTATGTAGTTACCATGCGCAATAACACATTTCTGCAAACGGTATTTCAAAAAGAGAGGGGGGAGGACATATTCCCGGAGGCACGATAGTAGGCCCAAAGGGGGGCATTTTTCTAAATTTTACTGGCCTCCAAAGTGTGACACATTGTTGGAAAGGCCTTTGACCACTTAGTCATGTTATATCCTGAGATCCTCCCCAATTTGGTCTCCGGGTGGGCACTTTTCTAAATTTTGTGGACACCATTCATGGACCCGGGGAGCATATTTGAGGGAAGGGGCTCGGGGCATGCATAACATGAATAAGTGGTCACAGGTCATTCCAGCAATATGTCACATGTGGGGTTCGGCAAAGTTAGAAAAATACCCCCTTTGGGACTGCTATCGCGCCTCTTGGAATACATCCTCCCCCTTCTTTTTGAAATACCGTTCGCAGAAATGTGTTACTGTGCACGGTCACTGTATACAATGGAGCAATTTCATAAATTTTACTCAATTATTTCTATGTGAGGACAAAAACTTATTGATACCCCTCGTATTTTGTCAAGTTTAGGATAGCAGCGCCCTTTGCTAAGTGGTCAAACTCAAATTTGAATCAGTATCTAATTAACAGAATATACAGCTGGATTAAATTCCGCGTATCGGTTTTTTAGATATAGCTATCACGAAAATCGTAAGGAAAACAGTATAACTGTTCCACCAGTTGAGCGATACACCCCAAAATGTAATCAACACAAATTTATATAAAAGTCTAATTCTAATAGAATATTAAGATTGATGTAATTCGGCGATATACGCCGAAATTTAAACAGCATCTGTTTATGTCAAACTCTAGGCAGTTTGTTGAAATTTCGTACATTAGTTCTTAAGATATATCTATCACGGAAATCTGGAAAAATTCTGCATAGTAGCACCACCTGTTGGACGATATACAACCTAACGTAATCAACACCAATTTATAACGATATTTATCAGAATATGAAGTCTGATTAAATTTCGCGAATTAGTTCTTGAGATAAACGGTCCAAAAATATTGCATCACACATACATTCTGACAGAAGATATTTCCCCAAAATGATCAAATCAAGTTCAGGACATCCGAAAACGTGAAAATTCATGTCAAACAAGAATCTGAAATTTACACGGTTCTACTACTTTAGTTAATATAGAAGAAATTAAAAACTTTTGACAGCATTCCTTTTATTTTATTCAATGGTATAAAAATTAAATTATGCGATAAATGCCAATATATGTTCAACATAATTAACTCGACTGTTGCAATTCTTATACAGTTGAAATGACATTTCATGTGAATTTATATATTTTTTATATTCATCTAAAATTTTGAAAGAAGCTTGCAACTATATTTTGTGCGAAGTTATTACAATGTTTAATACAACTTTATGACGTCAGCATTATAGACGGACACGTTTTTACTTTATATCACAGTATCTCCATAACAGACTCTCTTGAATATTCGACTCCTCTATTTAACGGAAACTTTTTGAATACCCACTCTCAAATCTTTCACGCTTTTACCATTGAACAGCGGAGACTCTGAACTGCGGATAGTACCTCTCGCCACAAAAGAGGAAAAACGATATTTTATACTAGAAATTAAAATTTAAAGAAGATAAATATAATCACTACGAGTACAGTACGTGTTCCGTTATCTGCTTGGATGCAACGTGTAATAAAGTTTTCGCTATAGGTAATTTGTTATACAAATTGTAGTTAGTGCAACGTGTTGTCAAAAATTTCCGAAAGAAATTAGAACTCCTTCCAAATGCTGGAATTTATAAAACTAAGATTTTGCAACAGTATTTTTTAAAACTAGAATGCGTTTCATACGTAATGCATTAATTTTCTTTCTTGTGTTAAATATGCGTCTGGTAAACTCATTTACGATTAGCTTGGCTTTCTAGAATAGATAATATGATTACTACTTTTAATGCACGTAAGTGTGTTGCGTATGCAACAAGGGTGCTCCAAGATTTTATTTTATTTTACTATAAGATATTTTCGTATGATCTTGAAGATGTTCTTTAAATATGTTTAAAAATAAATATACTTAAAAAAAAAAAAAAAAAAAAGAAAGAGCATTTTATCTTTAAAATTACGTCTAATGTTTTGACTGTAATTCTTTCTTTTTCCCCAAAAAATTCCCGTTAGAATACATTACTATGGCTTGGACACGGATTTCGATTATGAAAGATTCACTGCTTTTTTAAGATCCGTAGAATGTGCAAGAAAATGAATTTATTAAAAAATACATGATTTTAACTGTATTTCTTTCTTAAAATAGGGCAACAGGACAGACAAAAATGAAACATTTTTTAAACTTTCTTTGTAGAATTTCAAATTATATTTCTCAACATATAATCGCAAATTAAGTAATATTATATTTAATGATAAAATAATAATTAATTGATAAAAGTGTATATATATTTCAAATATTAAACTATTTATTATTATTTTTTTTTTTTTTTACTATCTTTCAAATGTTTCGTTTTTGCAGTTTCGCAGCCGTTTAGCATATTTTGGCAAGCGTTATTAGATACCTTGTTCTTTCAGCTCGTAGGGAAGACCGGGGCTAGTTGGCTACAGGGGTAAGTAGGCGCAGTCCTTATAAATCGCCTGTTTGTGGATAGATTCCGCAACCAGTCACAGAGTACCTTTCTTCTTGCTTTTTACAATCCTCATTGTAGCTTTGCAGCATTACCTACGTGCGGAGGACATTTATTACGATTTTTCTGTTTTTTGCACTCATAAGTAATTTTTTGTTGCTTCATTCTTTTTCTAATTTCTAATACTTATCTTAATAATTGCGATTTAACTTGTGCAGCTTTTCTTAGTGTATGATTCACTGTACCTACCCCATATGTGATTTACTTGGATTATTTATGCTTAGATGGTTACGTGTCCCTTTTGTGAAGAAATCTATAATGGGGCTAGTAGGCGCATTGAACACGGGGCAGGTTGGCTCGGTGTATGGTGTGTGCTGGTAGCTTCAAAAACAGCAAACACTGAGAAAAGTGGTTGCAGTGCAAGATTTTGGGCACACGAGGCTTACTCAAACGGGGATACTCGATATTTTATTTGTGACAACTGTAACTTTGATGATGATATCGAGTAGGATAGAAGTTACTCAATGTCAATGTTTTATTCATTATTTTTATGTCTGTATAATTCAGAATTTACATTGTATGACGATAACGCCTTTGTTTAAACTTACTGGTAATAATGAAATTGATTTTTCTTAACTGCGTGTGTTATTTGAGTTTTATTTAATTTTTTATAAAGCGTGCCAACTTGCCCCGTAGGTATAGGCAACATGCCCCTTGACGGGGTAGGTTGGCGCACAATTTTCCTTTTATTTTAGGCTTCCGCTAAACATAAACTACAAAAGCTACAAACTCAAAACTCGGGTATTTATAGCCCAATGCCTGTTCTTTAAAAGTACAGTTAAAATTTCATAAAAAACTTAACAAAAAAATAATAATAAAAATCAATAACTAAAAACTGCGCCTACTAGTCCAAGTCTCCCCTGTATCATATTATGAGTCACTGAGAATATCTAAGCGATTTGTCACCTATGGCGGGATCACAGTAAAATTCCTTAAAATTAATGAATTAATTTATAAATAAGCTCTAAAATTATTAAAATGTTGTAACCAAATATAAACCGCCGCGGCGAGCGGCCTCTCTTCGTCCGCAGCCCTTTATTCTTCCACTTATTCCGACTCTTTTGCGGAAGCAATGTTCCTAGGTCCCCAGCCACGTCCCGAGTGAAAGACACCCTAGAGCGAAAGACAGGTTTGAAAAAAAAAATCAAAAATTGAAACCGGACAAATTTAAAAGGGAAATTGCACAAATTAAAGACACCGAAAAGCGGGAAGGTTGGGCTCGGGGCGATGAAGCTACCGAACGACTCCTGCTGCTTCTAGCCTATTATTAGTCATCAACTTTCAGGTTGGATAAATAAAGCCGCTACTGACAAGGAAGATCTGCTTAAAGGGCATACTCAAAATCGTAAAAGCACCAGTCAAATTTACTGCAGGATTTCGATAGAAGATCTGTAAAAAATAATATATTTAGAGTATTTGTTGTGAAAAGACGCGATTTGGCGAGCAACACTTTTCTATTTCGTTATTTTTAAGTTTGGCGCATATTTCTTTTTTAAGTACTGGAAATTTAACACTCATTTAACAAGTTGGAATTTGCACGTCAAACGTGGCAAATGAGGTGAGTTCCTACTATAACTAGTTTTATAAATAATTCTTTACTTCCGATTGAGTTTCATCGGAATATCATTTAATATTAAAATATTAAAATGTCATCGGAAGCGCAGGTTTGATTGTTATTTTTATAATTATAGCATATTAGGAATTGAATTATTGCAAAATTCCATCTTTATTCCATTATTATCGGTTGCAAAATTCCATATTTATTCCATCATTATCGATTGCAAAATTCCATATTTATACACAAAAACCAGGTTGTGTGTAATAAAAAGAGAGTTTAAATTGTTTTTTATTTGAAGTTGTACACCATTTTTTTTTCTTGGAACGTTAAAAATAAAATGGGCAAGAAATTGATAAACGCCAAAAAAGGTCTACATCATTTTACAATGTACTTTGTATTAATTACTGTTTAATTCAATAGTCATAATTATTATATAACTTATATTTTTGAAAAGATAAATATGTCTTCAGCGTTTTCTTCATTTTCAGAGATTATAATTGAGTTCTGCTTATATTAAGTTTAAGGCCATTTTGTGTTTAGATTTCGAAAAAGGTCCAATAACGATATCTGTTAGCTTTAAAAGAAAATGTTGATCTAAATGTTTAAGAAAAGCAAAATGAGAATATGAATATTTGATAAACGTTTCACATATGGTAAAACACAGATGTAATTGATCTTCGGAAAAATAATAAATTTGCAGAGAGATTAGTGTGCAAAGGAGCATTTATAATGCTGATTTAACTAGACATATCATCAAATTTCTTTTCGAATAGGATTTCAAGCTTTCAAAAAGTGACTGCAGCGATGGTAAAACTTCATAAGGATGCGTTATTTTTTATGTCTTAGATAATGTGAAATTCTGCTTATAACTGACACATCTATCAAACCTAGGTATTCAAACCTAGCAATATTCAAATTAAGAATATTCGTGTTATGTGGAAAGTGGATTAGAAATCTTGAAGGATAATCTATATTATACAAGACAAACATATCTGTGTGTAACTCTGCCGTCATTCTGCGAATGGCAACACTTTGAAATTTGAAATGAAATTTCGCTACTGTATATTTTTAAACTTCTAAATATCCCACATTTTCGATTTTTACACCATCGGATATGGGAAAAAATGTACTTTTAAACGCAGTTTATTTGAAAGTTTTATCTCAATTTATTTTTGAGATATTAATTTTTTTATAGTTTTTAATACCAATTTTTAAATGTGGCAACTGAAGTATTCCATTTCTATTAGAAATAAAAGGAAAGTAGATTACTGTATCTTTTTGTTGCCATTTTCTCACAAAAACTGAAAAAAACTGAAATTAAAATACAGGCTATGTCGAGAATATCATCTGTTTTATTTCGTTTCCATTTATCAATTAAATGATTTATAGTTTATTCCAAACATACTTTACGAACGTTACAACACTTTCTCTTTACAAAAATATATTTTAAAGAATATTTGTGTGAATTATTTTCTTTGCATTTACTTAATTTGTATAAAAAACTGAAAGAATGCAGTTTTATTTATCCGTGTGTAATAATATTTTCCGAATTTGGAAAAACATAAATGAATGATTTCTGATAAAACATGAAGCTATTTTAAACAAACAAGTGAAGGTATATGAATCATTAGATACCCGATTTGTTTTACCGATCTTCTTGAATGACGATGTTGTTTTTGCTGGTGGGTTTTGTATTATTCCGCGATAATGACGTCATATGCATACTTTTCTATAGATGTTGTTTAGACATGATCGTACAAATGGAATAATTTAGTGGATGAAAATGACGTCATTTTATTAAAAAAGCCTGTATTTTAATTTTTTTAATTGAAATATGCTTTGTAGAAGTGCTTCATTTCACCTTAGTTGCTTTTAAATTCTTCTCATGTAAATACACTATTGAAAATAACGTAATCGATTTCACAGTCTGATAAAACGCAATGTTTTACAAAAACCTAGAGTGATTTTATAGAAGAGTAGTGACGTACAGTGTGCATGCTCAGATTTGAAGTCTTTATGCAAAAAATAGCGATTTATATTACAGAACTTGATGATTCGACTGAATGATTAACAATATTTAATGAAGAAAAACTAATGAGCAATTCTCTATTTTCTGAAAACACATCTTTTGTATCCACCAGATTTAAAAACTGGAATATATTAAAAATGTACATTGTATCCGAAATTTATCTTTATAATTTAAAGAAATAATTAAAAATAAACAAACAATGCTATACACTTACTTTTTTTTTTTTTTTTTTTTTAAATATCAATTTTTTTTCTGCAATCTTATAGTCCACCATTTGAATGTGCGCTTCATTAGTCGAGCGAGACACATCGAGTAAACACGAGATTTCTCTCTACTTTCTATGAAGCATTGCAGAATCAACAGTCTGCATAAACGCTGTAAACCAACTTTTCAGTTCACTAATGTCATGAATTGGAGATTGGTAAACAATGTTATTCACATATCCCCATAAATGAGAAGTCCAAATGTGTTATGTCTGGAGATCTAGGTGGCAATAGTATTGGGCCGCCTCTTCCGATCGTGGAATAAAATACTGCAAAAAAATGTGATAATTTCTTTATTTAACATAAAAAACCGTAAGTGGATATCATAGTTTGTTTATTTTTAACCCATTTATGCCTAGCGTCCCCTTTTTGAGACGCTTCGAGATTTAATAAATTTGTGTAATTATTTTCTTCTTTATAACATGAAAATTATATGAAAGAATTATCGATAAATGTCGTTATCTATTACTGAAAGGTGACAGCATAAGATGAATATTTATTTGCTTAAATTAAAGCTTTTTTCGGAGTTTATAAATTTTTCATTTTTCAAGATGGCGAAATGTAAAAAGTAAATTTATTTGTGTTTTTTCAAATAAATGAGTTATAATTTAAGTTGTAGACTTTTCTTTTAAATACATATTTTTTAAATTGTGAAATTATAAGTTTAAGACTATATTTTATGCATTTTTTAACATACATAATATATGACACGAATGGGTACATATTTTTATTAGCCATTTAGGAAACAGTTATTTATGTAAAGTTCCTTTCACGATGATTACGAGACAAATAGTTTTTAAGCCTCAAATACGATTATTCTTAGTTTATTATTAATAATACTTATAATGTTATTTGTCTCAGTAAAGAAATAAATATATTTTTTAGTAGTCCATAAAAATACTAATTGTAGCATATCGTATTAAATTTAAAAGCTTATTTTATATAAATGTAGACAAAACATATAATTATGCATATTATCCTATTACAAATATTAAGTATATTTCCATATTTAGTACGTTTACATTTTATCAAATAAATACAAAACATTTTTAGCGTAATTTTTTTTAGTATTTTTTCAGTTTGTTTTGGAACATTTTAAAGTGATTTTACCAACAAATTTGAGAAAACAAAAATTCAGACATAAAGGGATTAATTATTTTTTAAATGTGTTTGGACACTCTGTACATTTGAACACCCTGCATTTTCCCTTTCATGCTGCTTTCGTATATTATCCGCTTGACCTAAGTGTATTAAAATATTTCAAATTTTTGTGACAAAAAACTTTTATTACACCAAATCTTTTCTTAATTCAGTTTGATATATATATATTAAAAAAAAAAAAAAAAAAAAAAAAAAAAAAAAAAAAAAAAAAAAAAAAAACCTCGAGCACTTTTGAAAAAACCTGTTCGCCATGCTGTAATCTAAATTTCCTCAATTGTGGATGAACGTCAGTGTTTCTGAAAAGTATACTTTAAATTTATTTTTAAAGAAAATATTTGTTTACGTATCAAATACTGGATTAAGCGAAATTTCTGAATTCGTTAAATGTATTAGAAAGGATGCATAAAGTGTTATATACGGAAGTGGCATTACTTGAATCATGTATCTTTGGATGTTTGGAATCTTCGACAAAGATTGACTCTGTTAAATATGAACCAGACTCTTAAAGTGTTGCTGTCGGTGAGTGCTGCTATTATGCAGGGAATTTTACGAAAGCAGCAAAGTGCACAGGTGTTTTTTTTTTTTTTTTCATTCAGAACTATTGGAATTTTCGCAGTTTATAAACTTCACATCTTTCTAGCTCACAAGCTATAAAACATGAGAGCTAATGTGTCCGGAGGTTCTGTATGCACTTACGTATGTATCTAACGCGTAACTCTTGATATAAGTATCCGAGTGGCTTCAAATTTTGAAAATAGGTTCATTCTGACAAGGCGCTTCCCTGATTATTTTCGGGGATACATTGATTAAGTATAAATGGGAGGGGACGGAGGCTAACCACCCCCTAACTTATATAAATGGGTTTTTCATGCAGAATTATCTGATTTGCTTCAAATTTGGTATACAAGTTTATTCTGATAAGGCGCTTTCCTTATTATACCTAGAGATCTATTGGTTAAGTATAAAAAGGGAAACGGATGGGCTAATCCCCTTCTTTATTTGTTTTTCAACTGGCATTATTCTTTGAAATAAGAGTATAATATACAATTAGTGTGAATAGTCTGTTAGCTCAATGCCATCAATTTAAAATGAGTACTTTTCTTTTTATTGTAATCACAAACGAAAAGAACCGTAGGTATCAAATTGTTTTTCCTCTAAACATTTAAACAAAACTGAATCAGAATGTAGAAAAAAAAAATTAAAAAATATACATTTATTTGCATATAACTTTTAAAAGATTGCATCCAAATGTAATTTAAATTATAATTAAACTTATAATAGGTCTTCGAATGTATAATAGCCATTGTGCATAACAAATACAGTTGAAATTTCATATAATAAGCATGTAATTAATAGCTCAATTCCATCAAAAATTCTTTTGATGATATGAATAATCATCAAACAATGTCTTAAAGGATGTGTTCTTTCGTACTACCATAATGCTTTTTTCATAAACTGCTTAATCGAAAAACGTTATCTCGCCAAAAATTACTGTATGATGAATCCGTTTAATTATTTGGTAATTTCTGTTATGTCTATCTTTATGCAATACATATGAGCAACTCATTCTTTTCTTATTATTTCATGTAATAATAAAACAATTAGAATTTTATGCTTTCGAAGTCATTCTCCGTTACACGCTATAATGAAAAAAATTACAAATTACAGAAAAATCTACTTGCAGTTTGTGTGGCAACGTATCCTGCTATAAAGAATTGGTATAATTTACAGCCATTTTTCCTGAAGCATATAAAGAATAATGAGCTGAAATGTATATTTTGTTGTTAATTTTTAGAAACAAAAGGCTTTGAACCGAATTGCCGGCAAATATTATTGAAGTTATTTTGATTTTTTTTCTCTACAGTAAATAACGAAGAAATGTGATTTCGCAGATATAATACAGTTAATTGCATTAACTTAATGAAACATTTACCACTTCCTAGTGCTTTTGTGAATATCTTATAGTATTTCTAAATACTAGACAACTCGATATGGAGGGCATATTCCTTGGTCAAGAGGTGTCTGTTATTTAGAGGTTTTACTGTATTAATATATGTTACTCAAACAAAAATAAATTTATAATTCGGTTTAACCTTAATAAACTAAACATGCAGTATAAATCGCATATCTTTAGACTAAAATAACAATTATTATAACAATAACATAACAATTACAATTGTGCTTTCATTACAATGCAGTCTGTATCTTTTATTAGAAACTAGAATTATGAATATAATAATTGAATAACTTAATTCAGAATGACTTTTATTAAAATTGAAGTTAAATGTGATCATTAAGATTAATGAAAGTATTAAATGTGAAGGTCATTTTCAGAATGGTCTCATGGATTTATTATCTTCATTAATCTAAAATGATGTCTTTGTAGGCCTCAACATCTTCTTTTGTTCTATACCGCGGTCGGAAAGCCATGATACAATGGGCATAATGAATATTTATTAAAAGTCTTAAACCAACAATTCATCTAGATTACACAGGCCGTCCACAATTGATAATAAGATCATGCGCAGATTTCGTAAAATGAATGGTTTTGTTTATGTAATATAATCATCGGTTGGGATGAGCCTACATTTTGAATGAATGAAATCACTATGTGTTTTGAATCATGCATACTACAATAAGATTTAACCCTGAACGCTTAATTTCGAACACAACGAATCAGAATTTAACAACGTAGTTTATCTATAAAATACTTAAGTTAACACAAATTTTATCAATGTATTTTTCCCAAAAGAGTCAATTGCAAAATATAGAACAATCAAGGGGAAAAAATTAACACTTGAAATGAATTTTCTAAAGAAAAAGAAATAAATCTCTTTATTTTTTATACCCATAAAGAGTTTTGTTTACATTGATAAAACAGGCTTTCTGCCACAATTATTTTAAAAAATCGCCCAAAGCTATTTCAAACAATATTCACTGTCAATAATACGAGAAGCATTTAAATATCATTTAAACTGTTTTCGCATGAAATGCGTATCCTTCTATATATAAAAAATTGTTTTGATTTGGAAATGGACCAATAAAAAATCTGCGTATATACCGTGAAATGCATCTGATTGGTCAGAGCTTTATGACGCTATAAGGGAGGTTACCAATGAGGGACCCGTCTCTCTGTCGCCAAAAGTGACGCCAACTTGGCACTATTTCCAGTATTTCGCCAAAATTAAGGGTACTTTTCCGTTATACGGACAGCATGTCAAAATGTATGTTAATGCGCCAATTATTTCAGCCCTCATCGTGAAAAGGATTTTTCTTGTAAACCATGCGAAACATTGTGATTTGTTATTTATGAAATGTGAATTACATGAATGATTATTATTTAACCTTAACCTTGGAAAGCTTTTTAATTTGCTATTATTCGAAATAAAAATGCTTTTTTTTTAATAAAATTATAATTTACTTTTACTGCTGACGCTGAGATGGATTTTACCATTTGTCAATTACCAGATGATGAGAAAGTTGCGATAAAACTGTTTCAGAAATTTGGAATTCTGCATAATAAAAGGTTGTGTTCAAACAACCATGAAATGAAATCATGGATGAGTGCTGGAAATCCGAAATGGAGATGTAGCTTACGATCATGCGAAGAAAGCGTAGGAATACGACAAAAAACATGGTTTGAAAGATTGCGGTTGTCTTTTCTTAATGCTTTGAGATTTATATATTTATGGTGCCAAGAGTTGACATCGATTGAGCTTTGTGAGCTGCAGCTTGATATGAACCATAACACAACAGTGGACTGGAATAGTTATTTTAGAGAAGTTTGTGCAAATGCTTTATGTTCACGACCAAATAGAAAAATCGGTGGACCTAATAAAATTATAGAAGTAGATGAAAGTCTTTTTACCAGAAGACAAAGCAACGTAGGGCGTGTTCTTCCTCCTCAATGGGTGTTAGATGGTTTATGCCGTGAAACACGGGGATGTTTCCTTACTCCTATTTCCGATCGCACAGCTGAAACTTTAATGGCGGCAATAGAAAACAATTTAGCTGATGGAAGTATTATTTATACAGATTACTGGAAAGGATATAAAACAGATGAACTGCGAAGTGCTGGTTATGATCATTTCACAGTAAATCCCAAATACAATTTTGTCGACCCTAATACTGGATGTCATACTCAAAATGTTGAGAGATTATGGGGCATCGCAAAATTGCGCAACAAAAGACATCGGGAAACAGTTCTTCATCATTTAGAGTCGTATCTCATAGAGTTTATGTGGCGACGTCTTCATTCAAAAAATGAAATGTTTACTGCAATGCTAAAAGATATGGCACAGATGTCATATTCGCCCCATATTGGCGCGATTTTTTCCTGACGACAATGTCATATACGCAACGGGTACTTAACTGGCGCCAAAGTGTCGTTATTTTGCTTGATGTGGTAACCCGGATTATGTTGTGGCACAGATGTCATATACCCCATATTGGCGCGATATTTTCCCGATGCCAATTTGGCGAAAATATCACAGAATAAACAGCAACATCCGGGTTACCATATCAAGCAAAATAACGACACATTGGCGCCAGTTAAATACCCGTTGTGTATATGACATTGGCGTCAGAAAAAAAGTCGCGCCAATATACGTATATGACATCTGTACCTATGTTGTTTATGCTGTTGATGTTTTCGCCAAATTGGCAACCGAAAAAAAATCGCGCCAATATGGGGCGAATATGACATCTGTGCCAAAGAGATTTGTAATTTTATGGCAGCAGTTTAATATGATTTTTTTATTTTATTACTTTATTGTATAACAGTTATTTGTTCATTTATTTTAATTATATATTTGTGATTTAGTAAAATAGTTCGTAAAATTCTGTAATTTTCAAATGTTATATTTTTAAAATACTCACTTTACTATCGACAATGTTTTTCTTTTATTTTTCAAATGTTTCAATTCACGTGATTTTCATTTTGCGCCAACTATTGCGCTTGGCGACAATGCTGTCCGTATAACGGAAAAGTACCAAAAAGCACAGCCTACTATGATATATACGGCCCACGCATTTCGCCGAAAACCGTCGAAAAAGTGAAGTCGGATTCAGCTTCAAACTCTGAACCAAAACATCACAACGTGCTCTTTTTTGTTTACATTTATACCCTGCCCAGATAGCGGCGGCTTGTTTCTCATCGTCGAAGTTTCAGAATCATTGATCGTATTTTCGGAATAATAAATTAAATACTTATATTCTTCGATTTCCTTCGATTTAAAAGGATATTTTACACAGCTTGTAGTATTTTAATGTTCACATATTTTAAGATTAGCTAAATTACTTATTGCTTACTTGATCGTTTGGTTCATTCTGTTATTTTTTTTTGAATCTCCCGTATTTATATAAAAATATCTTGTGTTTCATATACACGTTTTAAAATTAAAATTTGGTTTTTATCAAACTACAGTTCACATAACTGGCTTGAAGCAGTTATTTTTGACGAATTTATTGCTACCCGTAAAATGTTTGTGATTGATATCGTCCGAACAAAATAATAATAATAATAGTAAAAAAAAAAAAAAAGACGATCTTCCTTAAACATTAAATATTCTTATTTTTAATCATAGAAAGAAATGGTGATCGCAGATTTAAATATCGTTGAAATATTTTTTTATCCAAGCAATTTTGATTAAATCATGTAAGTGTATTTGTTACTTAATAAATTATATTTATTAATTATTACAAGGAATTTTATGAGTACTTTAATATATTTAAAAGAAATTCCATTAGTTTTATTGTTTCAGCAGTGAAGATAGCAAATAAATTTGTGACATTGACGTTTTTAGTCTATGCATGTTTTTATTTATTGGGGTGGATCGTAGAATACTCTACTTCTCCCCAACCTGGCGATAAATGCGCCAAAGTGGCAACCTTGGTATTTAGTATTAACTTGGTATTAAATAGCAACCTTGGAAGTTGTTTTCTCCGGTATTCACCGGTCGCACGATTTATTATTCCGATAATTGTTAAAATGATAATGTTTTTTAATTTGATGATTAGCGTTAATATTTTTATTAAACTCTTTTGAATCATATCTATACGAAAAAAAAAAAAAAAAGTAAACACATTGGAATTCTCTGAACCCTGCCCAGAGCGGTTTGATTGGTTCTCGTCGTTGAAGTTACGGTCAGAGTCAAATTTCTGTTTTGGGCAGCGTATCAGAGTCCTCTGGCGAGCAACTTCATACATTAAACGCAAATCGGTCTGCCGGTAGCAGTATCTCAGTATGCCTTGTAAAAAGTAATGCTTTGGAAATGGAACACTGAAAATCTGCGTAGATACCGTGAAATGCAACTGATTGGTCAGAGCTTTATGACGCTATAAGGGAGGTTACCAAGAGGAGACCCGTCTCTCTGTCACCAAAAGTGACGCCAACTTAGCGCTATTTCCAATATTTCGCCAAATTTTCATTGACTCCCATTGAAATACAATCGGGTTTACTTGCATGAAGGAAATCAACAAATTGAGATATTTCAATGCAACAAAAACTAATATTAGCTTATGAATAGAGCTCAATTGAACTATTTACATTATTTTTAAGCACAAACAATAATCTGGGGTTGGCTAGAAAATAGGAATTGCTTCGCTATACCGAATGGAATAGCTAAGTGATTACGCGGGGGGTTGGTGAGCGTAGCGAGCAGGGGGGCCGTGCCCCCCTAGTTTAATAAAAAACAACAAGCATTTTACGACAGAATATAAAACTTTTTATAATGCGTACAGCAAGAAATATCTGAAACAATAAAAAAAGAAATAACAACAACAAAAAATAGTTAGAGAATTTCAATAAATCGCGTACTTAGTAAGGAAGTAAGGAAGCTCTAATAACTAAAAACAAATTTAACGCGAAAGAAAAATCATGCCTCAAGCATTTATTATAAAACACTTTCATACACTTTCTGAATTCTTTAACGAAATTTTACTGTTTAAAAAAAAAAAAAATAAGTAAACATTTTAGAAAACTCATAACACATCGAAAGCCATATTTCAGCAAGTACCGTCCATAACAGAAAAGAAATCCATTTACTTCATGGAGCTCTGTATTTAATATTCAATTTGTACACAATATACAAAATACTCTAAAACATAGTTTAGTAGTAAAATTCACAATAGGTTGAAACTTCACGTTGAGCAGTTTCTATTAATATACGGAAACATACTTGAATTCATTTGTACAGTCCTGTATATTACCAACTGATTTTTATATGCGCTGCATATTAAGTTAAAATTTAATTCGGGTTAAAACCTATTTTAAACAACTTTAATCGCACTTCCAAATATTATCATCCTTAACAGGTCATGTATCCAGCTCTCTGTGTATCTCTGTATATGATTTTATTTATGTTATACAAGCATTTTTTTAGTATACTAAATAGGATTCAACCTGAAAGTTGAAAACCTCAATTGAAATTTGTCTTTAAGCCCTTCACGCTTACCGCAGTACTTGCGAATTCTTTTGTGAAGCCCTGTATAATTATGTATAACATTTACACACACCCTATACTAAGCAAAAATTTAGTTAAATGTGCATATCATAAATGAAATAGCATTTCCAGTACTTATATCTAATAGGCTGTGTTTTTCAAATGCAGCACTCTATTCGAATCTTTTGCGTGTCCCTGTAAATAAACGATAAACACTATGTAAATCATGTTATACAACAAGTATCTTGTAATAAGCCTCAGTAATGTGAATCATTTTCATCCTATTTGAAATAGTGTAACAGAACTAAAACACACTGTAAGCACTTCCCGTAGACCATTATGTACCGGAATTCTTTCGCGTGTCCCTGTAAATGAATAGTAAATGCTTCGAAACCCACATTCTTCAAATTGCATTATTCAGAGCACTGCATAAATGCTTATCAGTTTTATTATGTTTGCGATTGTCTAACATCATAAAAATGAATTTGAAACTATTTCATTGCTGAAAATTAATTGAAAAATTAATTAAAATTATAAAAAAAATATATTCAGGTTTGTTTTCATGGCTATAAAATCATTTGGCAAAAAAAAAAAAATAAATAAAAAAAAAAAAAAAAAATCTCACTTTCTGAATACACAAATGCGACAAACTTTCTAGGAAAAGCCAAGGCAAATTATCAAAGGAAAAGTACGAAAATAAATTATCTTTAAAATCCTATCAATTTATGTAATTTACATCTATTTGTTATTTTTAAAAGAACGAAATAAGTTTCCAGTTAAATTAAAATTACGTTAATTAGTCATGATTTTTCCTAATTTAAAGAGAGTTTTTATTTTTCAAATACTTCTAACAAAAGCATCTATTATGTTGAGTCGTAACTAAACACCCCCTTATTTAGCAGACATTTATTTTGCTTTCTTTAGATAACAAAATTATATTAATTTATTATTTACTAGCTAACTTGCCCGGCGTTGCCCGGGTACGTAAAAAAAAAAGCACGAATTGCGAAAAACCTCTGAAAATCACAATAATATATCGCGAAAAAATTTCAAATCGCTGCACAAATTTCGAAAAGAGAGAAAAACAAAATTATATATTGTGCTCGAAGATTGAAAGTTGATTCAACTTCTATCAGCGTCTTTCACTAATGTGGAAAAATGGTATAGAATCGCTAAAATACACTAAAAATCACATACAAAATACCCGAAAAATTCGAAAATTGTTATACGAAATCCGAATAAACATTATTGAAATGAAGGAAGAAATTACTTTAGTATTATAGGTCAAAAATGGAATGTCAAAAAATTGCAGCAGATCGCGAAGAAACGTAAATATCGAATTAAAAATCACCTGGTGACGTAACAAACACGTGTAAAGTGTTTAATGTCAGGTAAGTTTGACATTTACGATCACCCATTATTGGCATTTAATCTTATAGTTTGGCGATATTTTTTTTTGGTCTACGGGATAATCAGGTAGAATCACAAATTATTTCTGTTCGTATTTAAAACTAGATAAATAGCTCTTCTTTATATAAATAAATAAAATAAATATTGAAAAAAAAATGCTTATGTGTATATGAAAAATAAATAGTTTGCCAGTAAATATACGTAAAATTCACTTCACTCGCCAAGGCCATTTTCTCTAACTCACCAAAGCCCATATATATATTAAAAATACACCAAAAACTCTTCAATCTGTTGCCTGATACTAAGTAATCACAATAATGTAAATAACTATTAGGCATAGATACGTACCGGGTTTGGCGCGATTTTTTTTTCACGCCAATTTGGTGAAAACATCGTTTTTGAATATCAGTTGCACATATATATTTAAATTATTTTCTATTATTTTAAAAGGAAATAGCAATAAATAATAAAAAGTTTAATTAATGTCTATAGAACAAAACAGTTTATATAACTATAAAAAAGAAAATAAAAGTAAATAAACAACTTATTAATAAATAAACAACAATAGCCGAGTTACCATGTCAGGAAAAATAACGCCATTTTGGAACCCATTTTGTACCATGGAGCGTATATGACATCTGTGCCAGCAAAACTTTCAATAATATAGTAAATATTTGGTGGTGGCTTGATTATCGAAGATTATAAAATATGCGTGTATATGGCACATTTATACATTAAAATTTAAATATTTGACTACATAGTTATAATTTTAACTCCTTTTTATATAATTTACATTTGAATATAAAGATTTACTCCAAAATGTTCTCCCATACTTAAAAAAATTATTGCGACCTTCGCCTGGCTTATTTCACGCTTCTGCCTTTGTGGCTTAAAATTGCATTGTTTGGCGACCAAGGTAATAATTAAATAGCATGTAACTCACAAATAAAGCCTTTCTCCTGTAAGACATACGATGGGAAAATTACATAATAAAAAAGAAAAGTGCCCAGCTAAACTGATGGCATTGAGCTCACAGGCTATTCACACTAATTGTATATTATACACTTATTTTAAAGAATAATGCCCCTCAAAAAACTAAGTGAAGGGGAATTAGCCCCCGTTTCCCCCTTTATACTTAACCAGTGAACCTCCAAATCTAATCAGGGAAGCCCCTTATCATAATAAACCGGTATACCAAATTTGGAGCAAATCGAATAATCCTGCAAAAAGAACATTTATCTAAATTAAGGGGGTGGACTAGCCCCCCTTTATCTTTAACCATTGAATCGCCAAAACGAATCAGGGAAGCTCCTTAACATAATAAACCGGTATACAAAATTTGGAGCAAAGCGAATAATTCTGCCTGAAAAACACGTTTATATAAATTAAGGGGGGTGGCCTAGCCCCCTTCCCCCTTTATCTTTAAACAATAAACCCCCAAAACTAATCAAGGAAGTTCCTTAACATAATAAACCGGTATACCAACTTCGGAGCAAATCGAATCATTCTGCATGAAAAACCCAATTATCTGAATTAAGGAGGTGGACTAGCCCCCCTTTTCCCCCTTTATTCTTAACCAATGAACCCCCAAAATTAATCAGGGAAGTTCCTTAACATAATAAACCGGTATACCAAATTCGGAGCAATTCGAATCATTCTGCATGAAATACCCATTTATCTGGATTAAAAGGGGTGCACTAGCCCCCTTTCTCCCCTTTATTCTTAACTAATGAACCTCCAAAACTAATCAGGGATGTTCCTTAACATAATAAACCGGTATACCAAATTCGGAGCAAATCGAATGATTCTGCATGAAAAACCCATTTTTCTTAATTAAGGGGGGGGGGTGGACTAACCCCGTTTTTCCCCCTTTATCCTTAACCAATGAACTCCCAAAATCAGGGATGTTCCTTAACATAATAAACCGGTATACCAAATTCGGAGCAAATTAAATGATTCTGCATGAAAAACCCATTTTTCTGAATTAAGAGGGTGACTAACCCCCCTTTTCCCCCTTTATCCTTAACCAATGAACCCCCAAAACTAATCAGGGATGTTCCTTAACATAATAAACCTGTATACCAAATTCGGAGCAAATCGAATGATTCTGCATGAAAAACCCATTTTTCTGAATTAAGGGGGGGGGGGGGTGGACTAACCCCGTTTTTCCTCCTTTATCCTTAACCAATGAACTCCCAAAACTAATCAGGGATGTCCCTTAACATAATAAACAGGTATACCAAATTCGGAGCAAATCGAATGTTTCTGCATGAAAAACCCATTTTTCTGAATTAAGGGGGGGGGGTGGACTAACCCCGTTTTTCCCCCTTTATCCTTAACCAATGAACTCCCAAAACTAATCAGGGAAGCGCCTTATCACAATGAACCTAGGAAAAATTTTTGAAGCAAATCGGATGTTTCTATCAAGAGTTATCGCGTTACGTACATACGTACGTACATACGTACGTACATACATACATACATACATACATACATACATACATACATACATACAGAACGGGCGGGCACATTAGCTCTCAGGCTTTGATAGCCTGTGAGCTAATTTCGCTTTAAAAAGGTTTTTGATTCTTTTTTTTTAATTAAACAAATACCAGTTATTTTCTTTTAATTTGCGAGTTGTTTACATTATTCTCTAACGGATATAGCCATTTCAATTCATATATCAGCTATAATTTTCGCCAAAATGACCACTGGCAACCCTTTCGTCGAAAATATCAATAAAATACAATAATCTAAGCATTGTATCATGTTACTTTTATTCACAATTTAATTTACTTGGATTCCCTTAAATATAATTAATATAATCCCTTAAGTTAATATTAGTTTTTGTTGCATTAAAATATTTCAATTTGTTCATTTTCTGTAAGCAAGTAATCCATATTGGTTTACAATGGAAGTCTATGGGAATTTGGTGAAATATTAGAGATATCGCCAAGTTGGCGTCACTTTTGGCGACTCATTTTGGTCGCCAAACTTGGCGATATACCGCCAAGTTGGCGATAAACTTGGCGGCGTTTGGCGACAGAACTGTGTCCCTCTACGGTAACCTCCTTATGGAAATGCATTAAATGCTGTTCAATAATTGCATAAAAAATTCGCTAAAAATTCAAAAATCGCTGCACGAATTCCGAATAAACTTTTTTGAAAAGAGAACAAAATTTACTATATTGGGTTAAAAGAAAGAAACCATATTCTTCTCACTTATATGGAAAAATCGCCTCGAAACACAAAAAAACGATAAAAATCGCATAAAAAATTAAATAAAAAAAAATCTAATCAAAAAATCGAAAATCGGGCTTCGAGGTGCAAAACTTCATATATAGACGTACATTTTCCCCAAATTTTGTAGCTCTACGTGTCAGTGGTCTCTTCAAAACACCGTCGACACACTCACTCTCTCACTCACTCACACACAAACTTCTTTCTTTATTATTATAGATTCGCCACTATTATGTATGACCTTCTCCCATCTTCTTCGCTGTTTATCAATACCCTCTTTGTGAATAAAATGCGATGGTTTGTCCAATAAAATAATTTTTCCATGTATGTTTGCTTTAGGATCTGGTAGGGGTGGCTGATTCGTATTAAGCCAATGTCTTTTGCGGACAATATTGACACAGATAACCCATTTTTCATCACATTGTTATAATCCTGTTAAAAAAAAAAAAAAAAAAAAAATACCCGTGAGAGAAGACTTTTGGCAATTGACATAAGATCTTCTTTATTCCGTTCACTCAGACTGTGAGGTACGCTTAATTGCTGACTTTTCCAAATTTTTCCATGTGGCGGATAACAGTTAATTGTGATGTATTGAACCTTTTGCTATGATATATTGAACCTTTTTCTATAACTCTTGTTGATTGAGGGTGTATTTACTCAAATATTGACTTTAAAATATGGTCATTAAAGTCGAAATTATGTCCCGCCCTCTGTTCCTTTTTTGAGATCATATCTCCAGAACGGAATTTTACAAACCAATTTCTAACTGCTCGATCAGTTATTAGTCTATTACTGTATACAATGCATATTTTTTCAGCTGTCGCATTAGCACTATTCCCTTGTTTAAATTACAAAAGCATTACATGACGAAAATGCACTTTTTGACTCCATTTCTTTCGTTAACCCTTTATGTACTGAATTATGAATTCATGAAAATTTTATCTCCTAAAGTATTTTTCGTGAATTTTTGAAACTACATTAGAAGATTTACATAATCATTTAATAACTTATATAAGGAATTTAGAAGGCTTGAAGGATTTAGAAGGATTAATTAAGATTAAATTTATAGGGATTTTGTGCAATATTTATAACCCCACTCAAATCCCTTATTTTAAATATTTTTCTTAGTATTTTGTAGAATTAGAAAATGTACAACTATAATGTTTTTACAATAGAAATATTTCCGAATTAAAAAATTCGCCCTCCCCCCTTCACGCCAAAAAACTGAAAAGATGCAAAGGCAAAAGAAATCATCCTTTTAAAAATATTTTTTGTGTGTGTGTGTGTATGTGTAACCAATAGTGCTTTTGGAACAAGATAAAGTAATGCATCTATAACTCATTCTAAACTGTATTACTACTAATATATGTATTAAATGAATTTTATAACAAGTTATTTTAAGGGAACTTAGAAATAACGTCCGTATATAAATGGTTAAGAAAAGCAATTAAAGGCTGTTCTCAAGTTCACAGCTCAACAGACGCGAAACTGTCTTACGCAATGACGTATACATTTTTAAACGTAAATGGGTAAAAACATTTACGTTTAAAAATGTATACGTCATTGCGTAAGACAGTGACTGACCTGATTATGAAGAAATTTAGAATAGATATGATTTTTCCGTTTTTTGATCATTAAATTACCTATCGAGTTATAAGCGCTTTTGATCACGTGAAAAGGCGTCTTTCTCTCTTCGTTGACTGGTTTTTCTGCTCTCGTCGGGCTTTTCGGTTCAAAAAGGTAACTTTAAGAGTACTTTCTGAAAAAAAAAAAAAAAAAAAAAAAAAGGAAAATGTTTTTAGATTATATAATTTCTGAATAACAACACCTGTCAATTTCATGCGTTTCCGAACAAAAATGAATTAAAACTTATATCATAAAGTTACCGTTTTGATTTGAGAACAGCTTTAATGTCATATGTATCACGTGTTACAGATGACAGAAGACTAGCTGAACGTGAACAGTCATATATACAGTGAAAGCAAAAACCCGTTTATTCCGTTGACTCAAAGAGGGTAGATCGAACAATAGATTCAACTTACTTCAAGTTACTTACGACTCAACCGAATACTTTCATATAAACATCCATATGATAATCATCATTAGAAAACAGATTCCCATAACATTATCAGAGTGTTTAATTACTGCTTTCATTTTGTGAAAATTTAACAACAGCAAATTATGTGGACGTCATGCAATACAAGAGGAATATTGTTACACTTAACTAATCACTTCATATACAAATTTTATAATGACATACATAACATATACTATATTTTGTATGACGGTTAGGACCTTGGACGAGTTTTAAAGCAATATTTCTTTTAAGAAGTGTTTGTATATACTTTATAAAATTGGTTATTATAGTCTATTTTTCTTTGTCGCTTTCTTTATTATAGAAATGCATCTTATTCATTTTTAAATTTCTTTCATTTCAAGTGTAAAATTTTATTTTAAAATTGGTTGAAATTTTCTTTTAGCTCTGTGAATCTAATCGTTATAGTAAACTATGTTTAAATTATGTTTCCAAGTTATCTATTTAAAAATAATAATAACATAAACTGGTGATATATTCAGTAATGAATATCGTGTATTCGGAAACTAGCTCAAGATGCAATACACCGGTACTTCGGTTCGCGAACGCAATTTGTTCCTGGAAATTATCCAAATAAAAAAAATGTATGAATATGTATTATAATATTGACTGAATTCTTCGAAAGCTGAATCCAATTTCACAATAGAAAATAAGAAAAATAAGATCAAATGGTTCGCACATTCCAAGGTATACCCGGAATTGCTTGTTTTGTACAGTGAATTGTACATTATTATGCAGACAACTATGCAAATGAACAGTTCTGTACATCGCACTAGACAATAAAGTTGCTTAAGGGGTCTCAGGACTATTAAAGCTCTAAAATTTTCGAAATTTTAATTTTTTTAGATGTTAAACTTCTATGTTTTCTGAACATTTTGATATAATTGTTATCTTAAAATTCCCATTAGAACAGAAGTTATGGCATTTAGAATTATACTCGCTCAATAGCTGAAGTGGTGTTTCCAAAACTTTGAAGTTATTTTTCTCCAAATGACGTTTTTGGGCATAACGCGCACGATATCCCAAAAACTTCTGAATATTTTTTCATGAAATTTTCAAAACATATGTTTCATGTTAGTCTGTATAAACTGAACCTAAAATTTCCTTTTTATTGTAAAAAGAAAATATTTATTTAGGGGTTTATACTGTTGAAATTTTCTAAATTTTGCATTAGCTAAATACAACTTTGTATTAAAAATATAAAAATTCTTTAAATGCAAATTTATTTAGGTTCAGTGTCATTATTATAATCTGAGGTATAAGTAGGCGCCAAAATTTTCATTCTAGTTTCAAAATTTATTTTGTAATCGTGCGCATAAGCTGTTATGCCGATTTTCTGCTCGTCAAATGTCTGACAGTTTGAAGTCCCCTGTAAATGCTAATTCTGCATCTTGCAATTTTTCAAATATTTGAAATGAAAGAACATACTTGTATCTTTCATTCCCATTTAAAATTGTGTCTTAATATCAAATACATTTTAAGATTTTAAATGTTGAAAATGGTCCTTTTTTTTCATTTTTTTCCAATTTTAAGAGTCTTGAGACCCTTTAATGCTCTTTCAGAAAAAGCTACGTGTTGCTGACGTCTGGCTTTTTAGCTAATCGTTGCCAGGGATTAATCTCGAAAAATGAAACATTTGAAGTTACTGTAAACAATAATAGCTCGAAAAGTATTTCTCTGAAAATTGTTAGACAAACTGCGTTAGAAAGGTAAAAAATTGTATTTTTCTTGATATAAATCTTAAATCTAATGATTATGCCGTTTTTCAAATATTGAATTTTAAAAATTACCAAATTTCACAATGGAGTATGATAGCGAAGATAATTATAACGGCAATGTGTCCTGACGTGTATACTAGCTATAGCACGAAACACAAATTATAGTAACCTTATTATCATGTTAATATATAAAGTGAATTATGATGTCACGAGTACATGATTTTTGTTTTATAATCGACAAATACTAGATGGGCCATTTCTTTTTAGTTGTGAATAATATAGGTTAATTCACGTATGTTCTCATATTTAAAACGAATATAGGGTTAATGCATGACTCTTACAGGAGAAAGTGATAGCATGAAGGGCTTTTCAACAATTTACATTTCTTTTTTATTTATTTTTTTTCAAGAATCAAGATTATATTTAGTTATGCTTAGGAAGCATTTCTCTTAAACACTGATATAAAAGCAAAATTTCTCAACACTTTCAATATATTAAACAAGTAAGAAAATTCATGCGTTAAGCATTGATTATAAAACACTTTCCAACACTTCCTGAATGCTTTAACAAAACTTCGTTATTTAGGGAAATAAGGTATTTAAGAGAACTAAGTAAACGTTTTAGAAAACGCATAAAACATTTGAAAAACCGAATTCAGTAGTTACCGGGTATAGCAAATATGTATTCCAATTCTTTGGAGCAGCCCTGTATGTGATCTGTAGGTTGATATATATACTATATAACAGGGAAATTTAGTTTAGCAAAAAAACACATAACAGATTGAAATTTCTCTTTCAGCAATTTATACTAATAGGTGGAAACATACTTGTAACTTTTGTACAACACTGTAGTTTACCTTTTAACTTTATTACACGCCACTATTTAGCTAAAGTTTAATTCAAAGTCAAACACTTTTAAAACTACTGGAATCACATTTCCAGAAATTATCATTTATAGACGGCCATGTATCCAATACTTCGGGTGGCCATGTATATCATTTTATCTATGTTCTACAAACATTTCTTAGTAAAGTAAATGCAGTTCAGCGTAAAAATGCATAACTCATTTAAAAACCACCTTTAAGCAATTTGCAATCATACCCAGTAACCATGTTATACATGTTATACCCAGTTATACATGAAATAATTTAACAGAATTAAAATACGTCGGAAAAAATCCCCTCCACCCTATATCATTATGTAACGGAACTCTCTTGTGTGGGCCTGTAAATGAATAATAACTATTCTTTGCACCGCATATTCTATAGAATGATTATTTAAGTGCACTTGATAAATGCATATCAATTTTATTATGTTTGAAAGTATGTAACATCATTAAAAATAATTTTAAACGATTTTTTCCCATAGGTCGTAATGTAACGGAAAAGTTTTGACTCTCCCTGTAAATGAACTAGCATACGACAAATTTCATTTGAAATATGGTTCGTGCTATGGTAGAGGTCACTAACATTCAAAAATTTGAGAACGATCCGAGTATATTTACCGGAGTTAGAGCGCGGACAGACGGGCAGACAAACCGAAGTCATAAACACTTTTCAACTTTGTTGGAGTTTTAAAAGTGAAGTGTTAAAAAGAGTGCATATTTGCGCGAGATTTATAGGAGATTCATAGTCCGTCGGTGTTTAATTATAAAATTGATTTTTTTAATCAAATATGTTTAAAACCTCAGGCAACGCCAGGTATTTAGCTAGTATCTATATTATAAAGGACAAACATATCTGTGCGTAACGCATACGTCATTTTGCGAATGGCAACACTTTGAAATTTGAAATAAAATTTTGGTTTTGCAATTTTCTCTAATGCAAATTTTTAAACTTCTAAACATCGCACAGTTTAAATTTTAACACCGTCGTATAAAGAAAAAGATGTACTTTTAAATGCAATTTGTTTGAAAGCTCTATCTCAATTTATTTTTGAGATATTAATTTTTTTATAGTTTTTAGTACCAATTTTGTAATTGTGGCAACTGAAGAACTCCATTTCTATTAAAAGTAAAGGAAAATTAGTCATGGCTTATTTATTTTTATTGATTATATCCTTATTGATGCCATTTTCATATTACAATTAAAAGTAACTTTTTTCTAATTTTTGAACAGAAAATGACGTCAGCCATTTAAATAAAAAACGCATTCTTCTTCATAAATCAAAATATTGAAGAAGATATTTCAATATTTTTACATTACGCTGATGCTGAGTTTGAGATGCTAGGCAAAATGATTCAGTGATTGAAAATGATGTCATATTTAAAACAAAACGATCCTTTTCTTTGATAAAACTAAATATTTGCCGATACTGAATGGCCAATACTATGGCAACTAAAGGCAAATTTCTGAATGGTAAGTTTTTGCGGATACTGAGATTAGAACTTAAAGTTTGTGCGAATGTTGACGTGAAAAGTTGTATCGGACAAACGTGACAATTCAATCTAACAGTCCCATTCTAGACCTTTTAATTCGTCGAATTTCGACGGGTTCCAACTCGTTTTAATAAAAGTTTAATAAAAAAAAAAGCTAATCGCACATTTATGGGTGACACTGGATGAAGGGATGTAGAGGAAGGGGTTTTCCATTTTTATTTTCTCTTGCATTATTAGCATCGCTAAATAAACTCGCAGTATTTGAATTTCGAAATTCGTGAGTATATATATACAGGGTATTGCTGAATCCGATCAACAAATTTAGATGGTTGATAGAATACTGTTAAAAATCTGCAGCATTTGCTGCATAGTCACTCCTCCACTATTATAGAATATCTCCATTCTGACCAATGAGAATGCTCCATAATGTAGTCAAGTAACTGTTTTATGTACAAACAATGGAGTGACTATACAGCAAATGGTGCAAATTTTTAACAGTGTAGGCATCAAGATGACGAAAAATTGCCATAGAGCATCTAGTCACAAACCACATATTTAGTCACAAATACAGGGTTTTTCATCCTAGCTCAACTTGGATTGACGGTAATAATTTTAAGAAAAATAAAAACATGCAATGAAAATGCAAAGATATGTACTATCCTGTCTTGTGTGCAATGTGATAACCACGAAAATTTCTCGAAAAACATGTTGCTGAAGCAATCGATGATACCGTATGAGCTGTTAATCGCAGTCCAAGATGTGGAGCGTCAAGTTCATACTGCTGGCAAGTATAATGGAAATTTCTATAACTTTTTATGTTATGACATTCACAATAAAGGTGAGAATGTCCTTTAAAAGTTTTATTACACTATACTTCAGTTTTCTGAAATTTATTACCGTCAACACTAATTGCGTTAGGGTAGAACACACTGTATTTTTAATAAAGAATGTGGTTTGAGACCCTGTATTCTATGATAATTTTTCATTCTTTTTATGTCTACTATCACCACTCTGAATTTGTCATTTGAAATCGGTAACACCCTGTACATATATATATATACATATATATATATATATATATATATATATATATATATATATATATATATATATATATATATACATCATCAATAAATAAAGCATGCAAATGCACTATAAATTTGGAAAGAAGGCCTGTATCAACATTATTTATAGCATTTAACTTTAATAACACTAAAATTGTTAAATTTAAAATACACTGGTAAAAAAAACAGAGTTTGGTTTATGTACCTTTTAAATTCTTAAAGTTTATATCTTAAATAACAATAATTTAGTTTTTTCTGTTGTCTTGAATGCAGGACAGACGTGTATTTAGAAACCTGCACGTTTTTAACAGTAGTGGTGGAGTTAGGTCTGTCTGTCCCCATGCATTTTACCTGTGTAGTTTAAATTTAACAATTTTTTTTTTGGGGGGGGAAGAGATTTATGATTAAATGATATAAATATTATTGATTTACACCTTCTTTTCAAACTTATAATGTATTTGATTGCTTTATTTATTGATGAAATACATTTTGTTGCATTAAATATTAGCTCCTTTTGCTCCAGTTATGCAATAATTTTCATTAATTATATTTGAATAGTAGTACGTGCAATATTGTGTATGCTATATTGGCACTAATCAATGGATATATGGATATAGCCCCTCATCTTTTTGCTTCATTTTGGGAACAACGGATTTCAAGCTTATTTTATCAACAGCAATTTTCAGAATTTTCAAGCTTTATTTTTGAGGTTTCTACAAATGCTATTCTATACATTTAGCAAACACATTATGCACATTATATTTTGATTGCGTTCGGGCATGCGCAGTGAAACATTATTTAGTAAACCCGCTCATTTTTCATACAATTTTTACTATATTTTATTTCTGATTATAGGTGTTGTGTACAATGTTGTTTGTCATATTTTTTGAAAATAATCTTTCTTTTACATTAAGAACTCTTCAAATTATAAGCAAAAAAAGTGTGAAAATTTGAGATTTTTTTTATGAAAATCTGAATTTCTTTTCGAGTATACATGCTATTCTCATAAAAATGAAAACAGATTATTACCATAAGCCACCCAATCTTAATCTATAGTTTGAACACTTTTTGCTACATTAGTTTTGACAGGGTTATCCAAAAGATATTCGTTATTTTTCAATTTGTTGACTGTCCACTATTGAGTTTCGGGAAAAAATCTTCACGGAAACATATGACCTATACTATTCTATTTACACACCTGGAATTTTAGGTTAATTTCTCATGCATTTTTCGAGATATTTAACAAAACGTCTAAAATCGCAAGTGGCAGGTCACCTTTGTCCATATAGTGTATATATCACTTTTGTTGCTTTTGTTCAATGGATCTTCAGTCGATTTCAAAACGACACTCACACTACTGCGGAACTGATTTACTGTTCAAGAAACGAATTAAATTTCATTAGATTATCTTATTTGAGAACTAAATGGTTTTATATCAGGTAGGTTCGAGAACCAAGGTTCTACGGCAACATCTCAAATTCCAAAAATGACATGAACTATTGTTTGTTTTTTTTCTTTTATATTCTTCATATTTAAAGTTCTTCATTCTGTTTAAATCTTTTATTTCTTTCACAATTAGAATTATATGTGAAGGTATTAGGAGAAATCACAAAAGGATAAAGCAAATGTATTATTTCCTTAAAGAATGACTTCCTTTGGGAATTTGCTTTTCCTGATTATGATTAGAAATAACATGATATCTCACTTAGAGGGAAAAAATTCCTAATCCGGGCCGTAATCAGTACGTAAGTCTGATGATTATCTCTGATTGCTGTCAAGAGAATGTTGAAGGTTGATTCAACTGATAATAAGGGAAATATGCTGGAGCTAGGGCGTGGTATGTCATTTATACTTGTCTAATTCTAGATCATTTTTTCAAATTAGTTAGAGAGTCTAATAATTCTTTATTATGTAATTAAGAAATGGCAGGTCAAATAACAAATTAATTAATCATTGAAATATAATGATAATTTCTTGAACGTACACCCATTGACATTCACTAATGACTTTTAAAAATTAATTTCAATCTGGCATTAGACTGATAATTTTGTCTTCCTTTATACTGTAATATAGCCTAATTATATTGTATTAGTATATAAAATAATTTAAATATTTATTATTACATTAATTTTCTTTTTAATGACAATTTTTTATTGTGAAACTTTTTCTTATTCAGGAGTTGAACAAAATTTAAAATGTTGTGCAAATATTAGAGAAAATGTTACGGAAATGATTAAAAAATATATTGATAAATTCGGTAATTAAAATTAAGATCATATATGAAAGAAAAATATTTCATTATCTCATCTTCTTTTAAACTGTGCATAAATATTGCCTAACATCTTTTGACACGAGCCATAAATTTTCATCTCAATGTTGGCAATTTAATTCTAATTGATATTTTCAAGACTCATCATGAAGAGAACGAATATTTTTCCCAAGAGGATTAAATACTATTCAAGGCTGGAGTAGTAAAGTTGAAGTTTATTTCAAAAGGGCCAAAATAGCCCAGACGAGGAATCGAACATGGATACTTGGCTTGTCGTGCCAATGCTTTACCTGTTAAGCTATCCGGAAGATACCTGGCTGACATAATTCTTTCTTATTTGTTGGACATGGCTGCGAATTGCAGCGCTAGTTTAATTCATGCGAGATATAACTATAGCATTTACATGATGAAAGTGAGTTTTAACGCGGAAATTCCTGTATACCATGTAATTAGGTCATAATGAGGAGAAGGAATATTTTTCCAACTGCATTAAATCATATTCAAGATTAGTGTAGCACAGTTAATTACATGGTATACAGGAGTTTCCGTGTTAAAACACACTTTCATCATGTAAATGCTATAGTTATAGCTCGGATGAATGAATCTACCGCTGCAGTTCGCAAACATGCCCAACAAATAAGAGTGAAAATAAGAGTGAATTATGTCAGGCAGTTGTCATCCGGATAGCTTAACAGGTAAAGCATTGGCACTGCACGCCAAGCACCCATGTTCGATTTCTGGTCGGGACAGTTTTCGCTCAGTTGGAATAAACTTCAACTATGCTACTCCACCCTTGAATGTGTATTTTTAAAACTATTTAATTTTGTCGATTTGCCTTTTTCGATTACAAGGGGATAAGCCTGGGCTTCCCAGGTCACAGAATATAGATGAAAACTTTTTTTTTTCAAATTGATAAATCTGATTTTTTTTTCTTTTTACTTTTAGAATAATCTTTTAGAAAGCCCGCAAACAATACCAAAAATCATATTTATATGAAAAGTATCAGTAATGCATTCAAATATAATTTTGAAATTTATTAAAAGCTATACTTTCGTATTGTCCTTGTGCCTGAAGTTAACAGCCAAAGGATTCGCCAAAGATCACTATTGGCAATCAGCCAGATTTGGTTAATTTCAAAGGTTTAAGCCCGTAGTTTGGTTACATGTCTTAAATTTGTTGTTTTATTTATATTTTATTGCGTTATTTATTGACTTATGAATGTTTTAATTTCATTATGGAATATATGCAGGAAACAAATAGTAAGCTATTTATCATATATATTAAACGAACAAGCGATTTTCCCGATTATGTATGATATCGTAAACGACTGGATTGATTTTCATGAAACTTGCATCCTATAATAAATCTAGCACTAGAAAAAGATCTAGCTAGGTCCCGAATTCAAGAAAATTCCTTTTTACAGGGTAAAACAAGACCTTAGCTGAAAATTCTGCTTGATATAAATCGCAAAATTCTCATGGAATTTACACTAAACGTGCTTTCTATACTAATTCGAGCACGGAAAAGAGATCTAGCTAGGTTTTGAATACAAAAAAATTCGTTTTGATCGATTAAAACAAACTCAGCACTGAAAATGTTGCTACATATCGAAAACGGTTCTAACGATTTTCATAAAACTTGACGCCTATTCTAATTCGAGCTCAAGAAATCGATCTATCTAGGTCGTTAATTCGAGAAAAATTGTTTTCTGTGGTTAAAACAAGCTCATTCCTCAAAAAGGTGGTATTAATCGAAAAAATTCTGACGATTTTTATCAAATATACTTTATTCTAATATGAGAAAACCTTCCAACTAAGTCTGGACTTGGGTAGAAAAAAAAATGTAAGTTTAAGCAATTATTTTATATTTAATCACCTGTAATCGGAATCCTCGCCAACACAATGAAAGGTGATCTCGAAAGTGACACTAAAAGATTGCCTTCTACACTTAATCGAGCACTAAATTACGGCTTATGTAGATCAAAAATACAGTAAAATTTGTTTTAACTGGCTAGAACCAAATAAAATTGATTGATTATACCAACTGTTGATTTCATAAATTTAAATATTTTCATAAACATTAGTAATATTTCTTGATAAATAACTGCGCTTATACTTTTGCTAAGTTTAAAAACACTGCCATATTGTTACAAACATCTGTATAGTTTGTTTCCACGGCGATATACCCTGGCGCAAAATTGGCAGCAATTTTAAAAGCAAGATCATTTTTCTGTCAATCTTTCCACATAGCTCATTTTTGTCGCCAACCATTGACTTAGACAACGTATCTTGTTAATAATCATTTAATTTATAAAACATGGAGTGTAGCACTCAGGATGTACTTGATAATCGCATGCATATAAAAATAGTTTATTTTCCTATATGACAATCCAAATTTCCCGCTATATGTAATGTTTTCTTTTCTTTTTTTTTCTTTTTTTTTCCTTAAAAATGCATTATTTACGTTCTCGAATAAATGCTTCAGAATGAAAAATTAAAATTTTATATTTCTTCGCCCTGCTGAATAAATGACACCATATATAAAAGAAAACAACTATTTTTTCTCTTTAAAAGGAAAATATGCCAACTTTTGCCCATCTATGACATCATTTTCTCTGACTTTTAGTTTTTGACCGTGCTAAGCCTAGGAGCCGTAAATACAAACATTAACTCCATGACTTATTGATATTCTACTAATATTTAGTAACTATCACTTTTCTATGTTTATTGAAAAAAGTAAATATTTTTAATACTGTGAAGTTAGAACTAAAGTATTCATTTTCTTTAAATTTAGTTAGTATGATTGCAAATTCATTATGTCTGAAGGTCGGCCTAAAAAAACGAGAGTTCAACTTTAACGAAAGTGTTGTGTAATATATTTAGTTTTAATATGTATTTTATACATGGATAATATTTATGGCATCATGTATTTGCTGTAAGTTTTAAATCTGATTTTGGCAATAGTCTTATAAAATTATGAATAAATGTTGTTCGACGTATTCTTGCTGTCTATCTTTTGGATTCTGAAATAGCGTTATTAATTTGATTAATTAATGACTTCTGATAATGTTTAGATATATTACATTGGCGAAGAGCGTAAATTGCGTTTCCAGCTATATCAAACTTCTACATCCGTGTTCTTAAAGCTTCATTTCTTGACTTACGAAGATCTCATGTGTGTTTGATAATGCAAGAATCTGAAAGCGACAAGTATCATCCTCATACTGGTAGAATGCCAGCCTATAATGACAACGATTGTTTTGAAGAGTATCTGCTTCAAATTGAATTTTATTTTGAAGCGAACAGAATTAAAGATGATAGTGACAAACGGGCTACTTTGTTGACGTGTGTCGGGAAAAAAGTATTCTCCACATTACGAAACCTCGTTCAACCTAAAAATTTAAAGGACATTCCTTATAGTGAAATCACCAAAGTATTAACCAGTCACTTCTCACCACAGACATCGGTAATTATGCAAAGATTCCGATTTTATAACTTAAAACAACATGCAGAGGATGTTGCAACCTTTATTGTAAGAATCAAAGAGGCAGCAAGTAAGTGTTCTTTTGGACATTTTCTAGATGATGCAATCCGCGATAAACTAGTTTGTGGTTTGGCAGACCAACAAATTCAGAATAGATTGTTAAGTGAAAGTAAACTTGACTTCAATAGAGCAAGTGAAATTGCGCTTGCAATGGAAACGGCTAGTAAAGAAGCCAAATATTTTAAAGTTAGGGAAGATAATGTTCTCAAAATTTCAAGTGCTAATAAAGCATTCAATAAAAGAGCTCCTGTTCAGAATAACAATTTCCAAAGTAAGGATAAGAAAAGTGGATATGAAGGTAAGTTCGAAAACAGACACAAAATGAACAAGTCCTTTAACAATTGTAAACATTGTGGAAAAAAGCATAGAGGTGAATGTTCTTTTAAAAATGCGACTTGTTATAAGTGTCATTGCCGAGGGCACATAGCCAGTATTTGCAAAACTTCTACAACAAACTTTGTGGAAGAAGCATTTGATGAAATGTATATAAACACAGTTTCCGTGTGTGCAGCTGTTACAGATGAAGCTCCTAAGCCTTATCTAATTAATATTTTAGTAGGTACTCCAATTGACATGCAAGTAGATTCAGGTAGTGCACATTCAATTATGTCTAAAGACAAATTTGAAAGTTTAAAGTTAGGTACACTTGAAAAATTAGAAATTCCAACTTTGCGTTCTTATCTGGGTCAAATATTAAAAATTATTGGAAGATTTAAAGTGCCTGTAACATTTCAAGAAAAAACTTTATGGCTACCATTAGTTGTTATTGAAGCATCAAATAGACCTACACTCTTGGGTCGTTACTGGATTCAACAGCTTGGTATTGATCTAAATAAAGTGATGAATGACCATATTGCAAATGTTAATGATGAAACTAAAAATACACCAAAACAAAATTCAGAAGAGCCAAAGGATGCAGCTATTTTGTCTCAAGATGCTATTTTACAACATTACTATGCCAAATTCCCTAATTGTTTTAATTCGAGCGATTCAAGTGGAATATTGGGTCAAGCAATAAATATAGCTATGAGGGAAGATACTGTTCCCATCTTCTGTAAATCAAGACCAGTTCCATATGCCATAAGACAATTGGTCGATCAAGAATTGGACTCCTTAGTTCAAAAAGGTGTATTAGTACCTGTAAGTCATTCGAAATGGGCAACCCCTATAGTTCCAGTACCCAAAATGAACAGCGAAGGGAAAAGATCTGTTAGGATTTGTGGAGACTTTTCAGTCACTGTAAACAAATTTTGCGAAACTCAGTTTTATCCACTTCCATCCCAGGAAGATATTCTAACAAATATAGGATCAGGAAAGTATTTTTCAAAGATTGACTTATCAATGGCCTTCCATCAATTACCTATAGCTCCTGAGTCTCAAGAGTTGCTGACGCTGAACACACCAAGGGGTTTATTGCGTTATACAAAACTACCTTTTGGTATCAAATCAGCATCTTTCTTGTTCCAGCAAAAGATGGATAACATTCTAAAGGATTTTTCATTCATTGATTGCTATATTGATGATTTATTTATACGTGCAAATACTAAGGAAGAATGCAAATATAGAACAAACCTGGTGCTGCAGAAACTACATTCTTACAATGTGAAAGTAAATATTCACAGGTGTGAATTTTTCAAGGATACAATTAAAGTTCTGGGTCATGTTAAAGATCCTGAAGGTATTCAACCGCTTAGGGATAAATGTAATGACATTTCAAATACACAATTACCTAGAAATGTCACTGAATTGAAAAGTTATCTAGGGCTTCTAGGCTATTATCAGCATTTTATACCCAATTTATCTTCAAAGCTGAAACCTTTATATAAATTATTAGAGAAAGATACAAAATGGCATTTCAACAAAGAATGTATTGATGCCTTTGAAAGAAGTAAGACGTTACTGGATAAACATAATGTTTTGGTACATTATGACATAACAAAGCCCATTGTTCTACAGTGTGATTCATCTGAGTATGGACTTGGAGCAGTTTTGTGCCATGAATTATCACCTGGTTTATTGAGACCGATATTTTTTGCATCAAAGACTCTTAATAAAGCAGAAAGAAACTATGCTCAAGTACATAAAGAAGCTTTAGCTATTATTTTTGGCATTAAACGTTTTAATAAATATTTACAAGGAACAAAATTTGTCATTGAAACAGATTCAAAGCCTTTGTTGACCCTACTGGGCCATGATAAACCTGTTCCGGAAATGGCTAATTCAAGGATGCAGAGATGGGCATTGATTTTATCCAGCTATGACTACATTATGAAGTACAAAAAGGGCAAGGATCTTTTGCTAGCTGATGCTCTTTCTCGCCTCCCTTGTAAAGATAATGAACCAGTTGACAAACGTGCTCATGAATTTGTATGTTATTTCGCAGAATTTGAGGATCTGACTACCAAGGATATTGAAAAGGCTAGTGCAGTTGATTGTGATGTCAGTAAAGCAATAAACTACACCAAATTTGGTTGGCCATCAGTTGTTGCAGATTCCTTGCAGGAATACTACAAAGTCAGAGATGAACTGAGCATCGAAAATAATTGTCTACTAAGAGCAAATAGATTAGTAATCCCAAAATGCTTGAGAGGAAAAGTTCTTCAACTTCTACATATTGAACACCCTGGGATAGTGCGAATGAAACATCTTGCTCGAGGATACTTCTGGTTTCCAAAAATAGATGCAGAAATTGAATCATATGTAAACAGATGTGTCCCGTGTCAATTAACAAGGCCAAGTGCACCCAGAGTTCCATTAAATAACTGGCCTCTAACAGGTAAACCATTTGAAAGGATCCACATCGATTACGCTGAATATGAAAATCGCAATCTCTTAATTGTTAAAGATTCATATTCAAAGTGGATTGAAGTAGCACTTGTTTCTACCACAGATTCTAAGTCTACAATACATAAGCTTCGACAAATTTTTGCCACTTTCGGATTACCAAGTGAAGTTGTATCTGATAATGCTAAACAATTTAAATCCGAAGAATTTGTAAGATTTTTTAAGTCAAATGGTATTATCCTGAGAAATTCACCCACATATCATCCAAACTCCAACGGAGCTGCAGAGAAATCGGTTAATATCATTAAGAACATGTTGAAGAAACATAAGTTTTCTAATAGGGTATATGATAGTTTTCAACATAGGTTAGACTGCATACTGTTTGCTTATCGAAATACGCCTTCATCAGTCACACTGAAAACACCTGCTGAGCTTATTTTCAAATTTACACCACAAACCAAGATTACGAAGCTCAGAAGTGATCACATTATGCAGGAAAAGAGCTATCAAGAGAATCAAAGGTCTTGTTCAACTGCCAGTGAAAGACATTTTGATGTTAGAGAAAATGTTCTTGTGAAATCCACCAGAAACAAGGAAATTAAATGGTTTCCTGGTATAATCACAAAGAAAATTAGTGAAAGTACCTACCTGGTACATGTAAATGGTCAAGTGCGCTTTGTACATGCAGATCATCTAAGAAAGTGCACTCTTCAAATTCCTGAAATCTCTGAGCATCGCAGTGTGCCATTGAATTATGCAAGTGGATCTTCAATGACAGTCACCGATTCTAATGCAAAGATTGTTTCTGATTCAATGAAGGATGAAACAGCATCTCAAACACCAATAGAGACAACTGAGGCAGCAGAGAAAGAGCAGTTTCAATCAAGAGCTGTTAAAACACCTAAAAGAACTCTGGACTGCCATAAAAACTCCAATTCCCAGCTACTTAAAACTCCACAACCAAAAAGGGTAATAAAACCTCCAAATCGATTAGATTTATAGTTCTGTAAAAGGTTATTTATCCCACTATTATTGCCTGCTTTATTTATTCATTTGTAAAACAAAATTTTTTTAAGGGGGAGAGTGTTGTGTAATATATTTAGTTTTAATATGTATTTTATACATGGATAATATTTATGGCATCATGTATTTGCTGTAAGTTTTAAATCTGATTTTGGCAATAGTCTTATAAAATTATGAATAAATGTTGTTCGACGTATTCTTGCTGTCTATCTTTTGGATTCTGAAATAGCGTTATTAATTTGATTAATTAATGACTTCTGATAATGTTTAGATATATTACAGAAAGAATACCAAGTCCGATTAGAAATACTGAAATTGAAAATGATATTTCAGCGTCTAGACCAATGCGTGCTGCTCAAGAAAGAAGTCGACAAAGGACCGCAGATATGATGTATTTTCTTAATGAATCTGGATCCCAAGAATTATAGCAATTGCGTACATTAAAAAGACGGAAAAATGTTGGCAAAACAAACGAAACCCGCCTTCAAACCATATGTGAAATGCAGCATTGTTCCATTCAGCACTTAGCAAATGATATAAATATCAAGATCAATTAATAATCGACAAGATCAATATTTAGAAGGACAAAGACTCCGTAACACAAGACGCCTGCAAATTTTAGTAAAAAAAACGAATGAGAACATGGAAGTGCGCAGTTAACAAAGAAGCAAAATACCAAAAATTGGCTTCTTCTAACATTGAATGTATTTATTGCAAAGCAATTCATTTTCCTGAAGAACGTGTGTGTAATCAAATTTATCCAGGACTCATTTGGTGACTGCTGATTACATAGAGGAATTAAGCTTGACTTCCTCATATTTCCAAATGAATTGGAGCGTCTCTTTTTAAAATGCCATCCATTTACTGAAACTTTCCACACAAAAAAATCGCAATTTAAATTCATGCTTTGCTTTGGCTTCATTTAAGCATATGATGATTGAACAATAAACAGCCATGGTATTTACAGCTTTGTCGCCGGCGGACAAGTTTATCGTAAGTTGAATATGGCAGCTCATCTAACACATAACAGCGAAGATGAAATCGAACGGCCGCAATATGGTCAGATGTACTTTTTAATCTCAGAACATGCTGTTAAAGAAAGACTCGAATATCCTCTCAACGAAGGAATCAGACGAAATTTAATGGAACTTTTAGAGCATATTATTCGGTCTAAAAATGTGTTTGCACAATCATTTATGATGATGCGAGAATTTGTAGAAGAAGTGAATAGACATGCTAAAGCAGAAGGAATAAATGCCCCATATGTCAAACTTCTGTTACCAATGCAAGAAAATGCTGATTATAGAAGATTCAATGTCCCTATGACCGATGATGTATGCGCCGTGCTTACACTCAACGCCAATCAAAGCTTTCCAGATAACGAAATGGTGGTACATCAACGTGGAAAAATATTGTCAATTTGCATAATATCGATAAACGGATATAATCATTCACGTATTCCCTATTTTATCCCAAAGGAATATTTGGCTATTCTGTGGATCTACAATTGCAAACACCTTATACAAGACGCCAGTATCTTACTCGACTAGAATTAGCACAATACAGAATTGCTTTTCGTCTTGAACTTACTAAATACCTTTCTCCAGAATCCGCTATTATAGGTGCATGCGCCAAATACACTTCAACGCTTTGCATTTTGGTGGTCGGCTTTTCCAGAAATATCTCTTTGACACATACATGAGAGTAGAGCGCGATCGCATCCAATGGATCAAAGCTGATAAAAAAAAAATCTTTCTGGCTAATATTCTGGGGTTACCCACATTATTCAGGCGCCTGTCCCTGCCGGCGAAGACACTCACGAGCTAATGTTAATCCTATGGGGAGGGATTTATCTAATATCTCGTTTGCAATTCTATATTTTTAAATATTTCTTTGCAGTGGATAGCCGGAGTCCTTCTCTACGTCGCACCTTTTTTACTCTTTTGATTTTGGTCGCAGATATTTTTTATAAAGTTACTTTCACTTTCAAAACCGTTTCTGAAAATTAAAGTGTCATTCTAAAAAATATCTGCAACCAAAATCGAAAAAGTCAAAAAGGTGCGATGTAGAGACGAATCTTGGCTATCCAATGCGAAAAAATTATTTAAAAATGTCGAAATGCAAACGAAATATTAGAAAAATCCCTCCCCATAGGATCAGCATTAGCTCGTGAGTGCCTTCGCCGGCAGGGACAGGAGCCTTAAGGCACTCTTTGAAAAGAAAAATGCCATTGTTGGTGAAATGATAATACTACCATCTTCATTATTGGATCGACGCGATACTATGTTTAACAGTTCGAAGATGCAATGCCATTGTCTACAGATATGGATCGCCAGATTTCTTTATCACTGTGACATCAAATCCTGAATGACCAGAAATTAAAGAGGCATCAAGAGTTGTCTTGAAAAATGGAATTATACATGAGCAACCTGCTCAAGATAGACCTGATCTCGTCGCTAGAGTTTGTAAAATTAAATTCGATCACATTATTGAAGAATTGGACAAAAAACAAGTTTTTGGAAAGGTTACCGTTTACGTTTATACAATTGAATTCCAGAAACGTGGCCTCCCACATATGCATCTGCTACTGATTATGACTCCTGAAGATAGAATCCGTAACCCAGAGGAGCTTGATGACCTTATTTCAGCGGAAATTCCCATGAATAATGAATGGATGATTCACAATCCGTGTCGGAAACTAAACCCAAATGCCCCGTATATGATTAATAAAAATGGGTGCATGGAATGTCGCTTCAACTACCCTAAAATGTTTAACGAAATCACTTCTTTAGCAGACGATAAAAAAACAAGTTATCGACGTAGATTTAATCCACAATTGGACCAACTTGAATTTTCGGATATAAATGGTTGCAAAATAACAAGAGATATCCGTCACGTAGCTCCATACAATGCTTATCTGTTGAAGAGATTAAGTGTCATATAACGAGTGTCATATGAATATATAAAAAATATCCGTTCTGTAAAATATCTCTACAAATATATCTACAAAGGGCATGATTGTGCAATAATAAAGATCGTTGAAAACTAAAGAAAACTTATGTAGAATGAAGTAGACACCTATATTGAAGATCAATGTATTACTCCACCAGAATCATGTTGGCGATTATTTGGCAACGAGATTCAAAAGAAAAGCCATTCTGTTCAATGCTTAGATATCCATTTACCAGGTCAATTTCGAATTGCAAACATTGATCTAGCACAAGAAGATTTAGCAGATACGGGTCAGAAAGGTTCAATATTAGAGACATATTTCCGGCATAATCGAGGCCTAAAAGAAACAGAAGAAAATAATCGTCTGAGCGGAAATTCTCAAGAAGTTATATATCACTACTATTGGCAAATTCCTGAATATTTCAAATGGGATGAAAACCCAACGAATGATCCCAGAGAAGTCGCCGTTTGCGCGTTATTGGTCAAATACATAATGTAAATTTCATCTCTCAGCCAGAACTCTACCACTTACGACTATTGCTGTGCCATGTTAAGAATGCAACAAGCTTCGAATATATGCTAACAGTTGATGGCATTGCATATGCATCATATAAGCAAGTTTGTTTAGTTCGTGTACTAACTTTCGATGACCAACAATGGATTGAAAGTCTGCGAGAATATGCTATGTCGAAGATACCTAAAGTCATGAGAACGCTGTTTACACAGATTCTCATTTTTGGATCTTCTGAAAATCCAAGACGCCTATGGGAAATATTTAAGACAGATTTGATTGAAAACTTCATCCGAGAAACAGGACGGATGGTTAATTCTGTCGGAGAAGCGCTTAAGAGTGCTTATCGCATTATCGCATTCAAGTTAAATAGAGAAGTTACTGAAGGTAGGAATTTCCGATACTGGTTTCATCAACTTGTTATGGACGATATTGATGGGTATGAGAACGTGTTAAATGACAAAACAATGAACACTAATGAGTCTATTTCTATTGGAGAACATATGTATCAATTTCTTAAAGGGAGGAGAAATTGAAATTGCTGATACCATCTTACATTCAGTAGACGATTCAATCCCTCGATCAAAATGTTTCTTTATTAATAGACCTGGAGGCACTGGAAAGACTTTTGTATACAAAACTCTTTATTACATCCTGACAGAACAAAAGCATAATGTAAAGTGCATGGCATTCACTGGGATTGCTTCTATTCTGTACCTGATGGAAGTACTTCACACAAGACTTTTGTACTTAAAGTTCCATTGACATCGGATTCAACTTCCAACATCGAACCTAGTTCCGCTAAAGTAGTCGAACTCAGCAGAGTTGATGTATTTTTGATGGATGAAGCTCCTATGCTGTCAAAATATGGACTGCAAAACATAGATCAATTGCTGCGCTCTATTGGAGATCCAATTTTGCCATTTGGTGGAAAGATTACGGTCCCAGGAGGGTGCTTCCGTCAATGTCTACCTGTCCAACTACGAGCAAACAGAAGTGAAATATTATATTTATCAATCAAAAAAATCGAGCTATGGCACCACTTCATTTCAATTTCATTAACAGATAACATGCGCGTTGATCCGGGACAAAGAGAATTTGCCAAATATCTTTTGAAACTTAGAAATGGGGAGCTACCTGAGAACGCGATGGGTGAAATGGAACTACCCGTAGATATACTTTCAAATGGTCATCTCATTGATGAAGTCTTTGGGAACTGCTTAAAGAAAGGAAGTTATGAAGAAGTGAAGGATCGAGCTATTCTTGCGCCATTAAATAAAGATGTCAGCAAGATTAACGCCGAAATTATTGAGAAGCTTCCTGAAGAGTATAAAATCTATCACAGCTACGATTCCGTCAACGATCAACCTGAAGGAGCAGTCCAGTCTATGACGGAATTTCTCAATTCCATCGAAATAGCTGATTTGTCACCTCATGAGTTAAAGCTTAAAGTATCTCAATAATCATACTATTGCGCGATTTAGATGTTTCAGAAGGCCTTTGCAATGAAACAAGTGTAATTGTTAAAGATCTTTGCAATAACATAATCAAAGCAAAAATAATCACAGGAGAATAATCAGGTAATCAAAGTACATAACCCGCGAATAACTCTCGATTCAAGCAGAGGTCAACTTGGATGGACGATGCAAAGGCATCAATTTCCTGTGAGACCAGCATTTGCAATAAAACTCAAGGTCAGACCTTCGAATTTGTTGGCGTCGACTTACTGTTTTTATGCATGGAATGCTCTACGTTGCATTTTCCAGGGTTAAGAAGCAAAACAACTTAAAGTTACTTGTACCTACAGAAAATCCTCATCTAACTCATAATGCTGTATGGAAAAAAAGTATTGAATACACCAACAACAATTAACTTAGTATTTAAAAGACTGCAGAAATATGTAACAAAATGGTTTACTAGAAAGTACTGGGGAAAGGGATATAGGTTTGTCAATAAATAAAAAGCTCAAAAAACGAATATTTAATATGTGTTATTATTATTTTTAGAAAGTAGAAATGACATTTTCATGTAGAAATAAATACGCTTAAATAATAAATAAGTAATATTTTTTCAATGCAATATGATTGCAGAATAAAAAAAAATCACCGAGTGATGCTCAGTGTACTAGGAACTATTAATTTAAGGGCAAAAGGATTTATTTCCCGTAATTGTCTGCACACAATAGAGGTAGATTTTTAAAAAATCATGTTTGAAAAATATTTTGAAAACAATAAAAAACTAGTAAATAACAATGCAATTTTCAAACAAATTGTGATACATTTAAAAAAAATTGCATTCGAAAGTATATTTCTTCCCTATTCAGCAGTGTAAAAGTTTTAAACTTTTACATTTAGAAATTTAAGAAATTGCAGTAAAAGTTAAATTTAATTTACTACTGTTCCAACCCCCAAACTGACCTCAGCGTTACGGACGGACACATTTGTCCTTTAAAATATACTAGGTGATCAAACACGGGCTTCCCGGGTTACAAAGTATAGCTGAAAAACCTTTTTTTTTTCAATTCAAAATATTTTTTTTTATGCAATAATTTTTTTCTATGCAAAGTATTTTTTGGATTGCCTACTAACAGCAAAAATAATGGCATTTTGAAAAATATCTATTATGCAATGATATGAAGTTTTGAAATTTAACAAAAGCAATTTCATTTTCGTATTAGCCACATAAAAAGATTTTTAGTCCAAGATTTTGCTACTTACGTCAGAGTTTTTGATTCTGATCATTTCAGTGCTTTAACACTTAGAACCGCCAAGGCGGTCATTTTTACCGTTTCGAGGCTTTCATTCCGTACCAATTTGTTTCTATTTAGAGTATAACTCTCAGTTTCCGTGACTTTTCCTATAATTCGAAAAGCTATGACATGTCAGTGATAAATTTTCCAGCCAGCCAAAATTTATGAAGTATTCCAGTAGTATAGTTAGAACCGCGGAAACGGTCAGAATGACAGCCGTCAATTTTAATGTACATTTTATCTGGTAGATGTCGCAACAGTCCATACTTCATACAACCATACTTCTACAAAGGCTACAATATTACCACAGATAAATTCTTTACTTCGCTGCCCCTTGCAGAAAAGCTTAAGTCACTAAAAATAAGCATTGTTGGCACAGTCAATCGCGGACGAAAAATAAAATTCCACAGGCCATAAAATATGAAAAAATGTTTTTGTACAGTAGCCAAAGTCTTGACAAAGATGATATTACGTTGCGTTTATCAAGGGAGAAAAAATAAATATGTTTTAATTCTAAGTTCCCGACATCCATCAGTTACATTTGAAACTGGTAATAAACAGTTACCAGAAATTGTAAAGTTCTATAATTCTACAAAATTTGGCGTCAACGTGCTCGACCAAATGGCACAGAAGTATTCTACAAAAGCTAGTTCTAGACGATGACCTCTACAAGTGTTTTATAATTTTCTTCACCTAGCGGGCGTCAATTCTGAAAAACGCAGTGAAAAAAGGTGTTAAATACTAGTATTTTGTTAACGATAAATCAGCTTTCTTTAATCCCTTTATATTATTCCTAGTATTTTCTAGAAGAAAATACTGGTAGTTTCCTCTTTTTTTGACTGTGTTTTTCCCTGACCACTCGCCACCCTGAATATTGTATTTTTCAGGGGATAAATATAAATGTGTGCTTTCACCATGTTTATTATTGTTTTTAGCAATTTCGATTTTTCATGAAAAGTATTTTTTACTATAAAAATATTCTTAAAATAAAAAATATAAATAATATATATGTATTTCAATATAATATGACATAATAAAATATAAAAAAAATAATAAAAATTATGAAATATATGTTATTTATTATATGGGCAATGATGGTAATAATAGTAAAAAACGATACTAACTAGTAAGAGTAAAAAATGGAAAGCCAACAATAGCTGAGCAGGGTAATCCACATCGGTCAAAATGGCCACTTTGTTGGTTCTAGGTATACGTTTTTACCGACGGTTCTAGTGTTAAGTGCGTAGTTCAATTATACGTATTTTAAATTTGTGTTTTATTTATATATAGAGGAAGTTTTCTTATGGAATATTAGCCGTGAGAAAATAATCAACTCTTTTCATTGTTTAAGTGTAATCGGATTAATCTTTCGTAATCGAGCTCCACGCGATAGAGAAATTTTTTTTTAATATTTCATGTTTAAAAATTGTTTTAAAACTATAGACAATCTGTAAACTGGGGTGCAGTTTGTAAATAAATCTCATTTGAAAGTTTGTTTCTTTTTTGCTATTTGGCGGTGTAAAAATTTTAATTGTTCAATTAAATATATGTTAAATTTCTAGTTTTTCTAATATTATTCTTTTAATTCATTTATAGAGGAAGTAATGAGTCAAGAGACATTCTTACTCATTCTCAAGAGTCATTCTGAAATGTTGAAAGTCGGCTGTGGACGAAAAAATAAAACATCCCGAATATAAAAATTTTAACAATATTGTATTTAATAGACACCTTCGCTTGCCTTAAATTGGCATTTTTAAAGCATGTTTTAATGCATGAATTTCGTTCACATATCATCGGTACCATGTCAAACTATCCAATGTGAAAACAGTGGGCTGCTTTTTTTAAATTCAGGTTTCTTGATTGGCACCTCTTTTTTGAAATAGTAAAGTTCGCCTTATTTAATAACATATTAATTAAAGCGAAAATGAGGGGAATTTTGCCATTTCAGAAAAATGGTGCCAATCAAGAAATCCGAATTTTTAAAAAGTAGCCCACTGTTTTTACATTGGATAGTTTAATATGGTACCGACGATATGTATATTGCCAATGGTCTATATTTTAATCGGAAACATTCATAATAAAACATTGCTTTCGAAATCGAGAAATGATTGCAAAAAGCAGTAAAATGTCTTTAGTTTTCTATGTTTTATATTGCCATTGAGCTAAATTATTGAATCCATGTTCTATATTTTAATGAATCTCAAAGGAATAAATTGCATATCGTTTACCATCGCTCATTGCTGGGTGATACGATTTTCAACTCAAGATATAACGAAAAACATGCATAATTCGATGTAGCGCATCACTCGAGTTGTTTTTGTTTTTCACAATCTTTCTAAAAAGGTTAATCTTATGTAGCTTTATTAAAAAAAATAAATCTATGAAAATTAAAATCAAATGACTGGTTTTAACGAATTATTATCGGGATCCGGATGAGTTAACTCCGGAAGTGTTATACTCATAGCGCTATTTCAAATCTAAACAGTAAACATTCACTCGTGATGCTGTTTGAAAAAATATATTTTTTAGGAATAACTATGAAGTCTTTCACGGCTAAGAACAAAATATTGAAACAGTCCGAATGAAAAAATTCTAACAATATTGCATTTAATACACATTGCGCTTGCCTTAATTCCGCGCTTTTTAAGAATGTTTTAATGCATGGATTTCGTTCAGATCGCCATATTGCGAATGAGCTCTATGATCTATATTTTAAGGGGTCCGAGACACAAAAATCTTCAAATTCTGCAAAAACATTTTAATTCATTAAAAAATTTTCTGTTTTTTCTTGCTTACAATGACATTTAAATAATGTTTCTATCTGAATTAGAACAAAAAATATTAATTTTTTTTGTTTTGGTTTGTTTTCAAAATGTAGCTTTCCAGCAATGGCTGTCATGGAAACAACTCCTCGTAAAAAATGCCTTTTACTTCATGGGAGGTTTTTTACCATTTCACGTATTCAAATTCTTGTAACTCGAGAACCGTTAAAGATAAACGGTTCAAACTTGGAACATATCTTTTTCAATTGTTTTACTCTAATTTTGATTCAGCATATTTGAAAAAAATATTTACTTTTGAAAATATGATTTTTCTTTTTATAAGTTGTACAACTTTTTTTTTTTTTTTTTTTTTTTTTTTTAGTTAAATATTTTTAATTTTTTTATAAATTAATATTTTTAAAAATGCTGAATTAAAATTAAAATTTATATATTTTTGTTTATTTAAATGAAAAAAAAATGAAATTCTATGAATAATATTTCGAGTTATAACGATGTTAAATTATCCCATTTTAGAAAAAAATTAAATTCAAATTAAAAAAAAAATTATGAGAAGTTTTATCATGTGATTTTGTTTGCAAATCATGAAATGATTGCAAAAAGCAGTAAAATATTTTCAAATTTGTATGTTTTATATTGCCATTAAGCAAAATTACTGAATCTATAGTCTACATTTTAATGAATCTCAAAGAATAAATCGCATATTGTTTACAATCGCTGATTGCTGGATCATACGATTTTCAACGCAAGGTATATGGTGAAACATGCTTATTTCGATGTAGTTCATGACTCAAGTTGTTTTTGTTTTTTACACTAGGGGGCTCGGCCCCCTACGAGCTACGCTCGCCAACCCCCGTCCAGACACTGCAGGCTCTAAATGCACGCTAATTTGATCGGCTTTAAAAATATTTCGAAAGATTGAATTATAATTTAAAAAACAGTGGCGATCTCCCTATAAAGGAATTTCTATTCATTTCTCTTTGATTGGGGAATTTTAACGCCAAATCCGCTGCGGTACTACTTGATTATCCCGTCGACCAATTTCGCCAAATTATATAAATCGTCAAACCACTCGCCAAATTATACAAATTGACATAATTTTTATTTTAAATAACGAAAGAACAAATAAATTCGTACAATATTAATAAAAATACAAATAAAACGTCGAAATAAAAATAACTTGGTGACGTAGACACGTGTAACAACATTTCAAAATCAGCTAATATAAAAGGAATTAAGTAAACAGAGTCTTTGTCTCCTGGTATTTTTTAACAAAGCGAAAAGAAAGTTCTTTTAAATGAGACATTTTAAATTAATCTATTTTAATCTGACGTAATTTTTACCAAGCTATTCTTTCTCTTTTAAATAATCGCGTGAAAGTACTTTTGTTAGCAATGAAATATTATTTGCGCTTTCCTAACAAAAATAGTTGAAAATATTTTCTCAAAATATTAAATAAATGTCTAGCGCAATTTCTAAATTTAAACTTTTTTGCAATATTATTTTGTGTTCATTTTATGTAATAACTATAATGTGACGTAAATATGACTTAATTTCTCCTAAGACTTCTAACGCATTTAATGAATTTATTATTTTACAATATCCTTTCTCTTTTAAAATTCACGTTCATACTTTTTATGACGTAATTTTTAATAAGTTCCTGCTTTTTATACATAATTATTTAATTCTAATTTGAAAGTTTTTTTCCTGTTCATAATAGTCACGTGTAAATAAATTTTTAATTTAAAGCAAACATTATTGCTTGCGCTTTTTATACAGTTGGCAACAGTTTAAATTAGTACAATTTTCTGAAATCTGTAAAAAATATCTCTAGAAATGCTGAAAATTTGAATTTAAAATAGAAATAAAACCTGAAAAATTGAGTCAAAAAAAAAAAAAAAAAATTCAATCTGCACTCCGGCAAATTCTAACGCATAAAATGATCTAAAAATGATTACACTGCAATGTATAGTTTTTGCTGCTATAAAACTTATTTAGTGGAACGATTTTGTCCAACTTTAGCATTAAATATCTCTTAAAATAATTCTTCGATTTGAAAACTGTCTGCACCAGCGTGTTTATCAAACATTTCTGTATAAAACCACTGATTTTCATATTTTTGTATGCATTATTTTTCTCAATATTAACGAAGCAAGACCTCCGGTCACAAAAAATTCAAAACCGGCGGCGGCGGCGGTGACAGCGGTAGTTACTTTTTTTTAGAATAGAGAGAATCTTTCTAAAAAGCTTAATCTTAAGCAGCTTTATTGAAAAAAAAAATAAATCTCTGAAAATTAAAACAAAATGACTGATTTTAACAAATGATTATCGAGATCCGGATGAATTCAATCCCGAAGTGTTATACACTTAGAACTATTTTATATATTATGGAACCGTCACGTGATAGAGATAAATTAAAAAAATTCACACTTGAAAAATATTTTTAAAACATAATAAACCAGTTAATTAAGATACAGTTTTCAAACAAATTGCACATTTGAAATTAGATTTTTTTTCCTATACGACGATGTAAAAATTGAAAATGCACGATAGTTAGAAGATTAAAAATTTGCAGTAGCGAAAATTGCAAAACCGAAATTTAATCGTGAATTGTTGCAATTAGCAAAATGACGTCAGCGTTATGCACAGATACGTTTGTCCTTATAAATATTGTGGAACAAAAAAAAAAAAAAAAAAAAAAAAAAAAAAAAAAAAAAAATCGCGGTAATTTTTTTTCCTTCACGCCGATTAGTGTTTTAATCGTTAATTTAGCACCACAGCAACATTTTTTATCGTTGCATTTTCTTAAGGTAAACGCCGAAATTTGCAAATTTATAATTTTTCTAGTTCGTTTCTAATAATCAAAATATTAAAATCCTGACACCCTTTACTATGTTACAGTTTCCCCCATAAATCCGGAAAACAACAAAAATAAGGCTTTCATAATTGGGTAAACAGTCCAATCATTATAGGAATTCTTATTGAGGCACAACGGTCTAAGTAGGTATTCATTGTCGGGTACAACACCGACTATTAGTAGGAATTAATTTTTGGTACAATCGTCCAATATTATTAAGCATAAGAGTACAAGCGACCAATATTATTCGACATTCTTAGCTGGGTAAAACAGTCTAGTATTAGTAGGCATTCTTATTGGGATATAAACTTCCAATGTTAGTTAACATTCTTAGTTGGGCACAACGGGCCAATATCAGTTTCTTTTTGTAATTCTGTGCACATAACATTTAAGCTTATAAAGTTTTAATGGAAGAACGTTTTACTAAATAATACTTGGCACGATTTTGGGTTCAGCTTTCATGAAAGGAAATCGTGTGTGTGATAAAACTAAGTATTGCTTATTTAATCTTTCTAGAGTGATAAGCTCATTTTAGTGGTTGGGAAAGATTCACGAATGCTTGTAAAACCAACAAACAGTTTTAATGATATTATTGATTAAACATATATTTATTTTTTGCATTTTGGATACTCTAATAGTTTTTAAAATGTAATTCTGAAAATCCGTTATTTAATAAAATTATCATCGACCATTACAATTTCGAATATTTCAATTTCTATGTCGTTTAATATGAGTACTATTTATACAGAAGCGTTTAATCCTTTTTCCATGCGCTTCATTTATGCAGGATTTTTAATTATTTTGTGAATGCAAACAGTTATAAGGGAAGTCTCCCTATTCCGATCGAATAATAAAATGTATTTATTCTTGAAAACGATTGAAAGCAATGAACTAATAAATTATTATGTTTTTTAACAAACTTTTGGATTTTACATAGAATTAATATAGGCTTAGTTTCCAGTCACATATAGATTTAGTAAAGTATTATAATCGTGATAAAAACACCGTCATAGAAATTTGCAAGAGTATGACTTTTTGGGATTCAATAAACCCGCTTTTCCTTTTCCTTTTTTTTTTTTTTTTATAATAATGATTTCACAAATAAGATGTCCGAAAAATACTTAAACAGTTCTAATGTTTTATCTTTCAAACTGTGTAGGCATGTACATTAAACAAGTCATAAATTGTACGTCAAACGTGACAAATGAGGTACGTTCGTACTATAATTATTTTTTTAAATATTCAGATTATGCTGCAATAGCTATTGTACTGTTATGAAAAAATGCATGAATGCAAAATTTATTACGATTATATGTATTAAATTCAGTAATATGGAGAAAATATGACTCCACGTTAAATAGGACGTAATCACAATGGCAAACTAGAATCATTACCTATCATGGGATATCATGGAATTAATTAGTATAATAGGATTTAATAGAATGGGGAAAACTTTTATTAATATCTTTTTAAGTTTTGCTTCGATTTTCATAAAATTTGAAATGATTTGACAAATTTCTGCAACGATTATGACGGACAGACTGACGGGCGGACTAGATGACGAATATACGTGCTACGTATTTATGTAATTAGGAACGCCCCTAAAAAGTGATAAATAAATTATTGTTATATTTTTAACGTAGTACTGCCATTAATTTTCAAAAAGTTACACTTTTTAAATGACACTTTTTAAATTACACTTTTTATTTGAAAATTTATATTAAATTATTACTATTACTTTTATATTAAATAAATATAACTTAAATATAATTTTGTTTTTCAAAATTTTCTGTTTTCCCAAGCACATTACAGCAAATGATTTGTTTATATCGCTTGTCATTGTTCAAGAATTCATTTTGTGAATAGACCTGTCACTTGTGGGACACCAGACATTTAGAAAACATTTTCCCTTGCTCCAACAAGGACAATAAATTTTTCATTCTTCTTTATTGAAAACTAGGGGGCTCGGCCCCCTACGAGCTACGCTCGCCAACCCCCGTTCAGACACCACAGTCTCTAAAAGCACGCTAATTTGATTGGCTTTAAAAATATTTTCAAAGATTGAATTATAATTTAAAAAACAGTGGCGATCTCCCTATAAATGGGTTTCTATTCATTTTTCTTCGATTGGAGAATTTTAAGGAAAAATCAGCTGCTGTTAAAAGATACAACGGCTGTTTTCGTCTTTGATTAAATAAAATTAGTTAAATATTTCGAAATAAGCTAATATAATAAGCAAATCTGCATCAAAATGGAAATATATTTTACAAATACCAATGCCTTCTTTTGACAGAAACGACACAGAAGGTTAACGAATCTTTACTAAACCTTTTAAGGATTTTTTTTTTTTTATGCTTCACCGATTGTTCTCTTTCAAATCATATTTTTGTTGATGACACTTCATTTTCAGCTTGTAATCTTTTTTATTTTTATTAAGTTACTAAATAATCGCTCGAAAGCAGTCTAAACGCGTTCAATAAAACTAATACACTGCTCAAAACAATTAAAGGATATTTGAAGTTTTATATAAAATAAAGATATAAACGAAATTTTTTTTGCCGAAAATAGAAGAAGAGAATCACAAATGCAAATTTTTCTGGTTTTCAAACTGTGGAGTATGCAAATTTTGAGTTCGACGTCAAAAACGTCGCTTCAGCGGCAGCGAATGAAATTTGACTTTCAACTGGATAAAAGACAATGAAGACAAGGATGATCGGCATTCAGTGATTGCTTTGTTTCGATGAGTACGATGTCTCAGCGAAGTCATTTGACAGATTCAGAAGCTTTGAGAATTGTTGGTAGGTTAGAAGGGGGCCAAACTCAAGCCGAAGTAGCGCAAGCCATTGGAGTGTCACAAAGTGTCATTTCCAGGATCTGGAACCGTATTTTGGAGAGTGGATGTGCAAGCCGAAGACCAGGGAGAGGTCGTAGACGGGCAACAACGCTCAATGAAGATCGGTATTTAGCGTTAACAGCTCGGAGACACCGAACCATGAACGCTACTCTTCTCCAACAACACCTTCGCTCGGCTACAGGCACTACGATTTCAACTCAGACTGTCCGAAACCGGTTCCATGCTGTAGGTCTGTATGCTCGCAGACCAATGGTATGTGTTAGATTAACATCAAGGCAACGTCGCGACCGCAGGGAGTGGGCAACCGAGCATGTCAACTGCAGGAGAAATGAATGAAGCAATATTCTGTTTTCTGACGAGTCCCGTTTTTCTGTGCATCCGGATAATAGGGGTATTTTCATCTGGAGGGACCGTGGCAGTAGGAATAATCCTGCGTTCGTGCACGAAAGTGTCAGATTTGGCGGTGGAGGAGTGTTGGTGTATGGTGGCATCTCCATTGACGGGCGCACTGACCTCTACATCATTCGAGATGGAGCTCTGACTGGTCGCCGATATAGGGATGAGATCCTCAGACCTATTGTAGTCTCTTACGCTGCAGCAATCGGAGATAACTTCATTTTAATGGACGATAACTGCAGGCCACATCGTGCAAACCTGGTGGAGGATTTCCTTTTCGAGGAAGGAATCGTTCGAATGGAATGGCCAGCGTGTTCTCCAGACATGAATCCAATTGAGCACGTTTGGGACGCTCTAGGAAGACGAGTTTCTGACCGCCAACAACCCCCACAAACTCTCCAAGAACTTGAAAGAGCTCTTCTGGAAGAGTGGGGCAGAATACCCCAACTCGTCATTAATAGCCCCATTGAGTCCATGCCTCAAAGGTGTTCAACGTTGCTGGCCGCCCGTGGAAACCATACCCCCTACTGAAAATGATTTTCTTTGAAGAAAACACCTTTTCTTATTCTTTTTTTCTCATATGCACAAATTGTGTTTTTTTCCTTTAGTACACAAATGCGCAATAAAATGCGTTTTTTTCTGCCAAATATGTGTAATTTATTCTCATATAACCTACTATGTCTGTCGACCATGTATCAATCAGCTAAACAGTTTACCAGATACAAAATCCACCTAAAACTGCAATATTCTTTAATTGTTTTGAGCAGTGTATTAATCTTATTAATATAATCTCAAAATATCAAATTAATGTCTCGCGCAATTGTTAAATGTAAACTGTTTTGCAATATTACATTTTGATGATTTTACGTAATAAGTGTAATGTGACGTAAATGTGACGTAATTTCTCCTATTTAAGACTTCTAACGCATGTTAATCAATTTATTATTTTACACCATCCTTATAAAATTCACGTGTAAATATAGTTTGTATGAAGTAATTTTCAGTAAGTTCCTGCTTTTCACACGTAATTATTTAATTCTAATTTGAAAGTTTTTTTTCAGTTAATAATAGTCACGTGTAAATATTTTTTTTATTTGAAGCAAACATTATTGTTTGCGCTGTTTATACAGTTGACAACAGTTTAAGTTGATACCATTTCCTAAAATAAGTAAAAAATATCTCTCGAAATGCTGAAAATTTGAATTTAAAATAGAAATAAAACCTCAAAAAATGAGTCAAATTAAAAAAAGTGAATGCAGTCTGCATACCGGGAAATTCTAACGTATAAAGTGATCTAAAAATGAATTAATTCCCATGTATAGTTTTTGCTACTATAAAACTTTTTTAATGGAACGATTTTGTCCAACTTTAGCATTAAATATGTGTTAAAATAATTATTCGATTTGAAAACTGTTTGCATCAGCGTGTTTATCAAACATATCTCTATAATACCGCCGATTTTCATATTTTTGTATGCAGTATTTTTCTTAATCTTAACGGAGAAAGACCCCCGGTCACAAAAAATTCAAAACTGGCGGCGGCGGTGACAGCGTAAGTTACTTTTTTTTAGGATACTAGGGGGTTCTGCCCCCTACGAGCTACGCTCGTCAACCCCCGTTCAGACACCGCAGACTCTAACAGCATGCTAATTTGATCGCCTTTAAAAAGATATCGGAAGATTGAATTATACTTTGAATCTGACAATTATAATCTGACGTAATTTTCACCAAACTTTTCTTTCTCTTTTTAATATTCACGTCAAAATACTTTTGTTAGAAATGAAATATTATGATCATCTTAAAATGTCAAGTAAATGTCTCGCGCAATTTTTAAATTAAAACTGTTTTGCAATATTATTTTTTGTTCATTTTACGTAATAAGTGTAATATGACGTAAATTCTCCTATTTAGGACTTCTAACGCATGTTACTGAATTTATTATTTTACAATATTCTTTCTCATTTAAAATTCACGTGTAACTATAGTTTTTATGACGTAATTTTCAATGAGTTCCTGCTTTTTATATTTTTTGTTTATAATAGTCACGTGTAAAATAAATTTTTAATTTGAAGCAAACATTACTGTTTGCGCTGTTTATACAGCTGGCAACGGTTTAAATTAATACAATCTCTCTATTCTTAAAAAAAAGTAACTACCGCTGTCACCGCCGCCGCCGGTTTTGATTTTTTTGTGACCGGAGACCTTTCTTCGTTAATATTAACAAACATAATGCATACAAAAATATGAAAATCGTTGGTTTTATACAGAAATGTTTGATAAACACGCTGATGCAGACAGTTTTCAAATCGAAGAATTATTTTAAGCGTTATTTAATGCTAAAGTTGGACAAAATCGTTCGACTAAAAAGGTTTTATAGCAGCAAAAACTATACATGGCAGTGTAATCATTTTTAGATCATTTTATGCGTTAGAATTTGCCGGAGTGCAGATTGCATTAATTTTTTTATTTTGACTCATTTTTTCAGGTTTTATTTCTTTTTTAAATTCAAATTTTCAGCATTTCTAGAGATATTTTTTACAGATTTCAGAAAATTGTACTAATTTAAACTGTTGCCAACTGTATAAAAAGCGCAAGCAATAATGTTTGCTTCAAATTAAAAATTTATTTACACGTGACTATTATAAACAGGGAAAAACTTTCAAATTAGAATTAAATAATTACGTATAAAAAGCAGGAACTTATTAAAAATTACGTCATAAAAAGTATACACGTGAATTTTAAAAGAGAAAGGATATTGTAAAATAATAAATTCATTAACATGCGTTAGAAGTCTTAGGAGAAATTACGTCATATTTACGTCACATTATAGTTATTACATAAAATGAACACAAAATAATATTGCAAAAAATTTTAAATTTAGAAATTGCGCTAGACATTTATTTGATATTTTGAGAATTAATTTAAAATGTCTCATTTAAAAGAACTTTCTTTTCGCTTTGTTAAAAAATACCAGGAGACAAAGACTCTCTTTACTTAATTCCTTTTATATTAGCTTATTTTGAAATGTTGTTACATGTGTATACGTCATCAAGTTATTTTTATTTAGACGTTTTATTTGTGTTTTTATTAATGTTGTACGAATTTATTTGTTCTTTCGTTATTTAAAATAAAAATTATATCAATTTGTACAATTTGGCGAGTGGTTTGGCGATTTATATAATTTGGCGAAATTGGTCGACAGGATAATCAAGTAGTACCGCAGCGGATTTGGCGTTAAAATTCCCTAATCAAAGAGAAATGAATAGAAATTCGTTTATAGGGAGATCGCCACTGTTTTTAAATTATAATTCAATCTTTCGAAGTCTTTTTAAAGCCGATCAAATTAGCGTGCATTTAGAGTCTGCGGTGTCTGGACGGGGGTTGGCGAGCGCAGCACGTAGGGGGCCGAGCCCCCTAGTTTTCTAAAATTTGTAAAAAATATCTCTCGTAATGCTGAAAATTTGAATTTAAAATAGAAATATAACCTCGAAAAATTATTCAAATTAAAAAACTAACTGCAATCTGCACACCGGGAAATTCTGACGCATAAAATGATCTAAAAATGATTAAATTCCTATGTACAGTTTTTGCTCCTATAAAACTTTTTTAATGGAACGATTTTGTCCAACTTTGGCATTAAATATCTCTTAAAATAATTCTTCGATTTGAAAACTGTCTGCATCAACGTGTTTATCAAACATTTTTCTATAATACTACCGATTTTCATATTTTTGTATACAACAGTTTTTTTAATATTAACGAAGAAAGACCTCCGGTCACAAAAAATTCAAAACCGGCGGCGGCGGTGACAGCGGTAGTTACTTTTTTTTAGAATAGAGAGATAGAGATTCACATTGTTTTTGTAATTTGAATTTTATAATAATTTCTGAGTTTTCTGACACTAAAAACAGAAAAACACCTTTTTTAAAGATTCAAAATTTCATAAAATTCAAAATTTCATCAAATCTTGACTAACTAATTTTTGCTAAATGTTTGAATGAAGTCGTTTCCACCATTGGAAACATTTTATCTTTGTAAAATTATAATCTATGTGTTATTTACCTTTATATTGATATTCAATACTCATTATATCCGTTTTATAATATCCTAATAAATTTATCGATAAATTTGATATTCTGTTTTAATGCAATATTGACATTTACCTGCATTGTTATTCCGCATTGGTGAAAGCAATACGAACGCCACTGTTGTTTTATATTTTCTAATGTCTCAGATAAAAAGTGGGTTATAAAAGACCAACACTTTTAGTTGATAATTTACAGTAGGATTTGGTAAAGAACGACAGGCAATATACTAAGACAATCTCTGGAAGATTAACAAGCAACTTTTACCAAATTGCGTCCGGTAGAAATTTTTAAAAAGGCTAATCTTTCATAATTGGATTCATCTGATTTTAGAACATTCCCCTATAATTCTATAACTGAGCAACGTAGAATGATATGTGTTATGTACTAAAACCTTATCTGAAAGATTAGATAATTAATAGTGCAATTTACATCGAAATCAATGTAGCAGCATCTTTTAAAAAGGCTAATCTTTCATTAGTGGGTTAATCTAATTGCAGAACTCCCCCTTCCCCCCCCCCAAACTCTATGAACAATTTTTTATATAGCAAAACCTTCTGTCAAAAAATGATCTAACAGTTTAAATCCCATTCAAATCAACTCAGAAGAATCTTTAAAAACGCTAATCATTCATAATCGATTCATCTAATTATATAACTTTCACCCTTAATTCTATAAGCAGCGTAGGATGGTATGTTATATACTAAAACCTTTCCTGAAAACTTATGAAACTAACAATGCAAGTCCCATCAAAATCCATTTGTCAGAACTCAAGTTATAAGCGGGAAGAAGGAAAGCCCCCTTTGCATTATATATGTATACTTGCAGGCTACGCCCGCTTACCTGGTCGATTTCTCCAAACGAATCTTTAATCAAACGAAACATCGGCAAATTTGACCTTGCGTTTTAAAGTACTATAGACCTTTACAAGGAATGTCCATCTGCATTGCTGAAAATGATATAAATGCCATTGCGTTATTATATTTTCTTTTGAGAATATTTGGGCTTTTAAGGAACAATTCTTTCAATTAATCACTTACAACAGGATTTCGTAAATGACGATCGAAGAAAGTGCAAAATATTAAAACCATCCCTGAAAACTTATCTATCAATCCTTGTTTAATGAAAATCCACCCGAACAATTTCAATGGGCTGATCTGTCTTAATCAGATTTACCTGATTATAGAACTTTTTACCGAAATTCTATAACTAAGCAACGGTAGAACAATATGCAACACACCAAAACCATCCTTGAAAACGTATCTAACTATCAATGCACGTCTCATCAGAATCCTTCCAGAATAACGTTTTAAAAAGTCTAATCTTTCATAATCCAGTTCACATTCTTATAGAACTTTCCCCTATAATGATACAACTATGCAACGTATAACAATATGTTATATACCAAAACCTTCCCTGAAAAATTATCTAAGTAATAGTGCAAGTTCAATCAAGATCCATTCGACAAGACTCAAGTTATAATCAGCCGGAACGAAATTTCCATTTTTGTTTTATACATACATATAGTAGATACAGTAGATACTCATATATAATAAACACTCATTTTAGTTTACTACTTTGTGTCTTTAGAGCTGATCAAGAATTCACTATAATTAATTCAAAATTCAATATCTTCTACTTATATACTTTCTCTAATCGATTTCTTCATTTTCCTTAAACATAATTATGCTGCACTCATTTACCTAAGTTAGAAACTTTTTTTACTTTTTTTTTTTGTATATGATAAGCAAGAAAGTAGGTAAGAAGCGTTAATAAACTTCGTCTCATAAATTATTCATAATTATTAATTAAAAAGTTTTAAAAATGGACATGCAATTAATTTAAACAAGATTTAAGAAAAATCGTTTTCCATAAGATTTAGACATTTTATGCTTTAAAAGATATAAAGAAGCAGTAAAATATTTAAAGCGTAGTATTTTCTTTAAATAATATGATTTTGTATAGTTTAGTTTTTCCCCAGAAAATTAATATATCTAATCTTTCATAAATAATAATTTTCTTTGTAAGAAAATATAACGTTGTTCTAAAGAGTAAAAGTAGAAAACTAAGAATTGAAACGTGTATTGATTTCTTATGGAATCTCATTGAAAAAATAAATTTTATTTTATTTATTAATATATATATATATATATATGTGTGTTGTGTGTGTGTGTAATTTTAATTAGACGCATATTTTTAAATTTAATTATGTATTATATTATGTAAATGAATTCAAACTGCTCAGGTTGTTAAAATTTAATTACATCATAACTACACAGCCAGCAAGAATTTAAGCTCCACAAACCAGTAAAAAACTGCGAGCATATCATACCTTTATAATCCTTACTTTTGAAAAGACAATAAAGAATCTGACTTGATATCTAGTACACAAGCACGTAAAAAATTACCAATAAATGAAACCTCTTCAATCTTTACTTTTTGAATAAAAAAGGAGGAGGAATATTAGAAGTAAACTAGACTAAGATCTGAAATAAGTGTTTGTGTTTAATGGGAGGTGGAGGAAGTAGATAAGCTCGTTTGGAAATATGATTATGAATTGAAAGAATACACTAGTTTGCACGTAAAAAACCAGACATACTTTTTTTTCGGGGGGGGGGGGGGCAGGGGTCAATACACTGTAAAAATCTGCAGCAAACTGCCTGGTCTTTGGACCGTTTTTAAAGAAAACATTTACATAACCGTAATTTTTCTCTACTCGGACCATATTTTGCTGAATAATATGGTCGCATACGAGTCATAGTGTGTTCTAGTTACCGTTATCTTTAAAAACGGCCAACTGACTGAACATTTTGCTGCACAATTTTAACAGTGTAGCAGCATAAACTATTGAGGACTTCTGCGATTTATTAAGGTATGTTTGGAGATTGTTTAACAATTTTATGGATTAAAAAAATCGTACATCGCTCAGGCATTCGTGTGCACCAGGATGAAGTGAAAATGTAATATCGGTGGTTAGCCACTTCCGGAACTTTTTAAATAAAAAAAAAAGTATCCAATTAATTCTTAGCATATTTTCTATTGCACAGAGTAGGATTATTTTCTATGTTTGGAGATTGTTTAATAATTTTATGGATTAAAAAAATCGTACATCGCTCAGGCATTCATGTGCACCAGGATGAAGTGAAAAAGTAATATCGGTGGTTAGACACTTCCGGAACTTTTTAAATAAAAAAAAGTATCCAATTAATTCTTAGCATATTAGTTAGCTTTCTTTACAAAAAGCTACCTATTGCAGCCGTTCGGAGGAAAGCGATTTCAAAAAATTTTGGTATATTTTCATCGATCATGACCCCCAGACCCCGAAACCACTCTCTGTTCAAAATTGATATATATATATATATCAATATATATATATATATATATATATATATATATATATATATATATATATATGACCTATGTCACACTGTAACTCTCGTATTTATGAACCGATTTGGATGTAATTCCGTGTGTACATAGTACATATCAATGTCTCCACCGAGTTCTTTGGCCAGCTTCATCCGCCATTTTGTTTCAAAATGGCGGCCATTTAAAATTTTTTAGGTAGCTTTCTTTACAAAAAAGCTACCTATTGCAGCCGTTCGGAGGAAAGCGATTTCAAAAAATTTTGGTATATTTTCATCGATCATGACCCCCAGACCCCGAAACCACCCTCCCTTCAAAATTTATATATATATATATATATATATATATCAGACCTATGTCACACTGTAACTCCCGTAATTATGAACCGATTTCGATGTAATTCGGTGTGTACATAGTACATACCAATGTCTCGACCGAGTTCGTTGGCCAGCTTCATCTGCCGTTTTGTTTCAAAATGGCGGCCATTTAAAATTTTTAAAAAAAATTAAAAATTGAAATGTGGTACCAAAAAATTAAAAATGGAAAAATATTTTTTTTTATGTATTTGACCTTTATACAAAGATTCCGGAGCAGTTTTTGTTTCGTCTATATCTTAAAAAATGGCTGAGTTATAGCATTTTCAATTTCTAGCGAAGCTGACATTTTGAAACGTCCTGAAATTTGTCACGCGATAAAAGGCGAATTTATGAACCGATTTGGATGTAACTTCGTTTATACATAGTACATACCAATGTCTCGACCGGGTTCGTTGGCCAGCTTCACCCGCCATCTTGTTTAAAAATGGCAGCCATTTAAATTTTTAAGAAAAATTTAAATTTGAAATGTGGTACCAAAAATTGAAAATTGAAAAAATATTTTCTTCTTATGTGTTTGAACTTGATAAAAAGATTCGGGAGCAGTTTTTGTTTCGTCTATATCTTAAGAAATGGCTGAGTTATAGCATTTTGAATTTCTAGCGTGGCTGACATTTTGAAACGTCCTGATTTTTCTCACGTAATAACAGGCGTATTTATGAACCGACTTGGATGTACCTTGGTGTGTACATAGTACATACAAATATCTCGACCGAGTTCGTTGGCCAGCTTTATCCGCCATATTGTTTCAAAATGGCGGCCATTTAAAAAAAAATTAAAAAATAAAAAAATTTAAATGAGATACCAAAAAATTGGAAAATGAAAAAGATTTTTATTTGTATGTGTTTGACCTTAATACAAGAAAACATAACACTAAAAGAATTATCATTATAGGTATTCCAAAAGATACACAGGGAGAATATCTTATAAATCAAATAAAGCAACATCCAAACATAAAGAAAAGTTCATTCATCCAGATTCAAAAAGTAATACAAAAAACTTCGTCAAGATATTATCAACTGCTCCTCGAGGTAGACAAGACAACTTCAGACACACTTTTGAGCATGGAACTTATAAATGTGGGATTACGAAACTGCAGGATTCATCCTTACAGGCCAATCATCAGGTGTGCGAACTGTCAATTATACGGACACTCCGAAAGTAACTGCAGGAGAAATTCAATATGCGCATTCTGTGCGATGGGTCATCAGACCACTAGTTGCACGAATATAAACAAACAGGATCTCAGAAACTGTGCAAATTGTATAAACTTACCAAATTATTATAAACACACAGCGAACTCAACACAATGCCCCACCTTTATGAATCAGATTAAATACAGGAATGACATTTCCAGTCCAGGCACTAGTGGCCTTGGTGGTGGTGGCTGGTTTTGATGGGACTAGTTATAACTACAAGGTGTATGAACTTATACATGAACTTATATGAACACTTAACTTTAAAAAGTTGTGGGTAATCTATAAACCCTCGTTTGTACATAACAATATTTAGAATAGTTATAATTAATCTTAAAACTTATTTGTTTTCAAAGGGTTCCGCAGGTAGTAAAACTTTTCCCTACCCTGGGCTTGGGGGTTACACCCAACCATAAGCCAAAAGCGGGTTCCCAGGGTGGGTGCTTACTTACTTACTTACCTTAATACAAAGATTCCGGAACAGTTTTTCTTTCGTCTATATCTAAAAAAAATGGCTGAGTAATAGCATTTTGAATTTCTCTTGTGGCTGACATTTTAAAACGACCTGATTTTTGTCACGCGATAACAGGCGTACTTATGAACCTATTTTGATGTAACTTGGTCTGTACATAGTACATACCAATGTCTCGACCGAGTTCGTTGGCCATCTTCATTCGCCATCTTGTTCCAAAAGGGTTGCCATTTAAAAAAAATTAAACTTAAAATTCAAAATGAAATATTAAAAAATTGGAAAATGAAAAAGATTTTTTTTATGTGTTTGACCTTGATACAAAGATTCCGGAGCAGTTTTTGTTTCTGAAAATTTGTTCTTTTGTTGATATCTTAAAAAATGGTTGATTTATAGCACTTTGAATTTCTAGCATGGCTAACATTTTGAAACGATCTTGTTTTTGTCACGCGATAACACACGTATTCGCCTATTTCGATGTAAGAAGGCATGTGGATAGTATACATCAACACCTCGACCAAGTTCGCTGGCCAGATTCATCAGCCATCTTGTTTCAAAATGGCGGCCATTAAATTAAAAAAAATATATATATCTAAAGTGAGGTGCAAAAAAATTAGAAATTGAAAAAGGTTTCTTTCTTAACTATTTGATCTTGATATAAGGATTCAGGAGCATTTTTTGTTTGTCTTTACCTTAAAAAATGGCTCAGATATAGCAGTTTCAATTTCTATTGTGGGTGACATTTTGAAAATCTGATTTTTTGCATGCGACAGCACTCCTATATATTAACCGATTCCGATGTGAGTGAGCATGTGCACAGCAATTACTAAGGTCTCGACCAAGTTCACTCCTTAGCCTCATCCACCATGTTGTCTTAACATGACAGGCACTTTAATAAATTGCCGAATTTGGCAGCCAAATATAAGTTACTTTCAAGAAAATCAGCTTGGATATAGCTGACTAATTTCGCGAAATTCTCATTCATTATATTGATAAAAATTAGTATTGAATCTCCTATATTCGGTTTCCACTAAATTGAGCTTCGTGTGTTTGTATGATATAAGTTGACTTTTTTTAAATAAGGATTATGAAAGCTACCTCTTCCTCCCGCACTGGCCGGAAGGACTTTTTAAAAATTTAAAATTTGAAATGTGGTACCAAAAAATTGAAAATGGAAAATATTTTTTTCTTATGTATTTGACATTTATACAAAGACTCCGTAGCAGTTTTTGTTTCGTCTATATCTTAAAAAATGGCTGAGTTATAACATTTTGAATTTCTAGCGAAGCTGACATTTTGAAACGTCCTGAATTTTGTCACGCTATAAAAGGCGTATTTATGAACCGATTTGGATGTAACTTCCTTTATACATTGTACAGACCAATGTCTCAACCGAGTTCGTTGACCAGCTTCATCCGCCATTTTGTTTAAAAATGGCGTCCATTTAAATTTTAAAGAAAAATTTAAATTTGAAATGTGGTACCAAAAAATTGAAAATTGAAAAAATATTTTTTTCTTATGTGTTTGACCTTGATAAAAAGATTCGGGAGCCGTTTTTGTTTTGTCTATATCTTTAAAAATGGCTGAGTTATAGCATTTTGAATTTCTAGCGTGGCTGACATTTTGAAACGCCCTGATTTTTGCCACGTGATAACAGACGTATTTATGAACTGATTTGGATGTAATTTGGTCTGTACATAGTACATACAAATAACTCAACCGAGTTCGTTGGCCAGCTTCATCCGCCATCTTGTTTCAAAATGGCGGCCATTTAAAAAAAAATTTTAATTTAAATTTAAAATGAGATACCAAAAATTTGGAAAATGAAAAAGATTTTTTCGTATGTGTTTGACCTTAATACAAAGTTTCCGGAAGAGGTTTTGTTTCGTCTATATCTAAAAAAATGGCTGAGTTATAACATTTTGAATTTCTATTGTGGCTGACATTTTATAACGACCTGATTTTTGTCACGCGATAACAGGCGTATTTATGAACCGATTTGAATGTAATTTGGTCTGTACATAGTACATACCAATATCTCGACCGAGTTCGTTGGCCAGCTTCATTCGCCATCTTGTTTCAAAAGGGTTGCCATTTAAAAAAAATGTAATTTAAAATTTAAAATGAGGTATTAAAAAATTGGAAAATGAAAAAGATTTTCCTTATGTGTTTGGCCTTGATACAAAGATTCTTGAGCAGTTTTCTTTTCTGAAAATTTGTTCTTTTGTTTATATCTTAAAAAGTGGTTGAATTATAGCACTTTGAATTTCTATCATGGCTAACACTTTGAAACGATCTTGTATTCGTTACGCGATGCCACACGTATTCGCCTATTTTGATGGAAGAAGGCATGTGGATAATATACATCAATATCTCGACCAAGTTCGCTGGCCAGCTTCATCAGCCATCTTGTTTCAAAATGGCGGCCATTAAATTAAAAAAAATTATATTTAAAGTGAGGTGCAAAAAAATTAGAAATTGAAAAGGGTTTCTTTCTTAAGTATTTGACCTTGATATAAGGATTCAGGAGCTTTTTTTGTTTGTCTTTATCTTAAAAAATGGCTCAGATATAGCAGTTTCAATTTCTAACGTGGGTGACATTTGTAAAAATCTGATTTTTTGCCTGCGACAGCACTCGTATATATCAACCGATTACGATGTGAGTGAGCATGTGCACAGCAATTACTAAGGTCTCGATAAAGTTCCCTGGTTAGCCTCATCCACCATCTTGTCTTAAAATGGCAGACACTTTAAGAAATCGCCGAATTTGGCAGCCAAATGTAAGTTACTTTAAATAAAAGCAGCTTGGATAAAGCTGACTAATTTCGCGAAATTCTCATTCATAATGACTTAGTATTGATAAAAATTAGTATTGAATCTCCTACATTCGGTTTCCACTTAATTGAGCTTCGTGTGTTTGAATAATAAAAGTTGGCTTTTTTAAAATAAGGAATATGAAAGCTACCTCTTCCTCCCGGCACTGGCCGGAAGGACTTTTTTCTATTGCACAGAGTAGGATTTTTTTCTATGTTTAAATATTTGTAAAAATAGTGACTTTAAAAAATCGATTTGTTCATAAAAGAGGATTTACAGTGATTGCAAAAAATAGAAGAATGAAAATATAACATAAACCCTACGTGGAGCCATAGACAATTCTATTTTGAATAGTTTTAAGCGACCAGGTAAAAAAAAAAAAAAAAAAAAAAAAAAAAAAAAAAAATGTCGTTTTGAAAAAACTAATCTTTAGAAGATTGATTTAGCGGTTTGTTTTAGTTTCGGTTTCATACAATTATTTATAGTGGCATATTTGTCACTGTAATTGCGGTAGTAACAGAATCTTAAAAAATCGTTTTTGCTATACCTTATACACTATAAAATATCAGAAAGTACGAAATAAAAAGTTTTGATTTTAAAATTACTAGGGGATCGTACCCGGGCTTCCCGGGTTACAGAATATAGGTGAAAACATTTATTTTAATTGAAAACTAATAATTTTTTTATATGCAATAAGTTTTTTAGATTGCCCACTTACATTAAAACAGCATTTTTCATATGAAAAATACGAATTATACATTCAAATAAATTTTTGAAATTTATCAAAAGCGATAATTTCTTATTGATAGTTTCAGAGCTTATATATATCTGTTAAATTTGTGTTTTATTTATATTATTTTATTTATTTATTCTTAGGAAAGTTTTTTTTAATGGATGTTAGCCGTGAGAAAATGATGAACTCATTATTTTGTTTTAAAGGCAAATGGATTAATCTTTCGTAATCGAGCTCCGCGCGATATATATGTTACGGCCAAAACCCGGAGCTTGGCCAGTTCGCGAATTGGCCGGCCAATTCGGGAACTGGCCAAGATTCCTGGCCAAAACCCGAAATACGTGAAATGAACAGCGCATTTCGGGTTTTGGCCGGCCAATTCGCGGACTGGCCGTGAAGCCTTGGCCAATATACGAAGTGGGGATTCAAGGCTGCCCGGTAGGTGGCACTGACATGCACACGTGTTAGGAAAGAACGTTCCATGCTTTGGCGATTATATTCTGATATGTTGGATAATTTCCCACCTGTTTGATATATTTCGATAAATTGGGTTTATTGTGAAAATTATATTCTAATCTGCTGGAGATTTCCGTCCTCTGTGACTAATATCGATCCATCGGATTCATTGTTCAATCCAATAAACAAATTATCTGAGTGACTCTGTAAATAAATGACAAATTCTACCTAGCCAATATAGAAAAAAAATGTTGTAGAGCATATTAGTAAAATATAACAGTTTTATTATGTTCGAAGTAGTGTAACATCATTAAAATACCCTATAAATGATATTTTTAGATATATCATAATTCGTTATCGGAATTCTTTTCGGAGTCCTTATAAACGAACTATATGGCTACTTAATCAATGCTCTATAAAAAAACATATTGCTCATCACATGAATTAGGTATCTGAATTTTATTATGTTTGAAATAGTGTAACATCATTTAAGTGCATTACAAATGATCTTTCAACATTCACTGCAATGTAACTAAATATTTTTGAGTGTCTCTGTAAACAAACTATAATTGCTACTTATTTCATACACTTTAGATAACATTTTGTTGTCCATCTTAATGATGCATACCAATTTTATTATTATTGAGATAATGTAACAACATTAAAATGCACTGGAAAAACTTTACCCATTGATGATATTCTAATGAAACACTTTTGTGTACCCTGTAAATTAACCAAAAATAGTACACACTTCACTTTCAGTACCGATATGTATTTATAAACCTAAATAATATAACAATTACAAGTCTATCCGAGTCTTTACTCGAGTTAGAGCATGGGCAGGGCGACGGCTAGACAAATTGAATTCATAAACACTTTCAACTATGTTAGAAAGGGATAAAAAGTAAAAATTGGTTTTTTATATACCCATTTCCCGAAATGGCCGATCGCATCTGGCCAGTTCGGGAATTGGCCGATAGCATCTGGCCAGTTCTGGTTTTGGCCGGCCAATTCCCGAATTGGCCAGTCAGTATAAAACATTGTTGGCCAATTCGCGAATTGGCCAGCCAGTTCGAGAATTGGCCAATTTCGGGTTTTGGCCGTAACATATATATAAATTAAAAAATATTTCATGCATTAAAATTGTTTTTAAAACCATAGACAATCAGTAAACTGAGATTAACTTTGCAACCAAATTCCATTTGAAAAAACATCCTACACTGTAAAAAAAAATCTGTAGTTCTACAGATGTAAAGTTACATGCTTACTAAACTTTCATCTGTAACTGTACAAAAAAATCTGCAAATCTACAAAACTAGTTTTTGTAAAGCTACAGAAATCTGTAACTGTACAAATGAATCTGCTAAAATTACAGTAATCTTACTAAAATTTTATCTGTAACCTGGGTTGCAGTTACATGAAAAGTTCTAGGCATCACAGTTTCTTAAAAAATTTCTAGTAACCTTACAGATTTTTTGATTTTCGGCGCAAAAGGGCGTCTGTTACAGGAATTTTTGTTGTTGCCGTTACATAAAAAGTTTTAGGAATACCAGTTTCCTTGAAAAACTTTAGTAACTTTACAGATTTTTTTTTACAGTGTATTTTATGATCTATAAATTTAAATTGTATGATTACAAATATGTTAGATTTGAGTTTTTTTTTATATTTTTATTTTATTTGTTTATAAAAGAAATATTAATTTCGTTAATTTGTCTCTCACAAATATGTCAGATTGGGTTTTTTAAATATTTTTCTTTTATTTGCTAATAAAGAAAGTATTAAATTCGTTATACAAAAACAGTCAGAAACAAATGCTGAACAATGTTTGTTGCTTTATGTGCAAAATGTCTATTATTATTATGTATTGAAATCGACACGTGTTAAGATAAACTTAAAAAAATCATGCTTAAAAATTATTTTAAAACATAATACATTAGTCAATTAAGATACAGTTTTTACACATATTGCATTTGAAAGTAATTTTTTTCCCTATGCGACGAAAATTGAAAATGTAAGATGGTCAAAAGATTAAAAAAAATGCAGTAGCGAAAATTTCAAGACCGAAATTTGATCATGAGGTGTTGCCATCCGCGAAATGACATCAGCGTTACGCACAGATGTTCTTTATAATATAGGTACGTAATCAATAAAATGTAATAAAGATCAGTTATTACGATGTGGTTATCAATTGAAGCTTTTATGCTTGGTATTCCGGAAGGAAAACAGCAATTTTCACCTTCTCAAAATTTGCATACGCACTTCTCGTATCCATATTCATCATTTTTAAAAATATTGTATTTTGTTTGATCACTTTAAAATCATTTTAACTCAAAACGTGAAGCCACCATTGTCAGCAACATCTTTTATCTAAATAGACGCGCTCTTTACTTGAGATTCTAATCTCAATTCCGGAGAGTAAAATTCCGTAATTTCTGTTTTTTAGCCGAATTTGCGTTAAAATGTTTAGTTTTATCTAACAAAATGATCGTTTTCTTTTAAATATGACTTCATTTTCACTTAAATAAGCATTTCGCCTAGTGCCTGAAATTTAGTATCAGTACACATGCTAAAGGAAAAACAATATAGAAAATTTATGAGGAAAAATGCGTGTTTTCAAAAGAAGTATGTCATTTTCCGTTATTATTCCCCTAATATAATATTATGTTCCTAATGGGATTTTGCGCACTAATTCCTATACAACAATTTTTATAAACAATTTTGAATTTTTATCAGAAAATGGCGTGAATAAAGATAAAAATATCTCATTTTTTTTTCATTCTTGTCCGCAATAATGAAAGCTATCTAATTTTCATCATTTTGGTGAAATTTCATGAAATGCTTTTAAAATTAAAATATAAAAGTAGGGATATTAAAAAAAAAGATAGTGCGATCACATCTACAAATGAACAGCTTTCAGTTGAAAAAAATATTAGTAAAATCTGTTCAGCAGAAATATCAGGGCAGATGACCAAAAAACACACTTGTGTTTTAATACATAGATTATATAAAATTGTGAAAAATTAAATTAAGCAAATTATGTTATTTTGATAAAATTATAGTAGAATGTCCTAAAGAATAGCATTAAAGTTTTATTATTCGAGAGAATTTAGGACAATAATTTCAGGAACATGATATTATTTTAAACCTCGAGTTATTTGTTTGCTTGCCTAACTCGGCGAAGCAAATCCATCCAGGCGAGAATCATAAATTTCTGTAATATAAATCGCTATTATTTGCATGTCACCTCTCTTTTATAAAGACACTCTAAATTTTTCTAAAACATTGCGTTTTATCAGTGTGTGATTTCGATTACATTATATTCAAAAGTGAAGCATTTCACCTGTGAAAAATTTGAAAGCAGCTGGGCTGTGAAAATGACGCACTTCTACAAAACATAATTCAGTTTTATCCGGGAGAACTCGTTGCATGAGATTTTCTCTCAGCGTCGTACTTTTTTAAGACCCTTATTTAAACCCTTTTCTCCTTTTAATTAAAATTTTAAAATGTTATTTCAATTATTTTACCTCTTTTGTGAATAAAAGAACCAAACCAAGCAAAAAAAGTTGATTAAGTGAATGTAAAGTAAAAGAAAAGCAATTGGGCACCGTGAGAGAAATTCTCACTAGCCTGTTCTCCCGGGTTAAGAATTAAAATACACGCTATTTTATAAAATCACGTCATTTGCATCCGCTAAAGCAATCCACTTTTACAATCCAATCTTAAACTTCGTCTATAGAAAAGTATGCATATGACATCATTATCGCGGAATAACAGACAATATTCTTGACATAGTAGTATTTTAATTTCAACATTTTTTTTTTCAGGTTTTATGAGAAAATGGCAACAAAAAGATACAGTAATCTCCTATTTTCGACTATTTTCCGTTTACTTTCAATGACTCAATAGAAATGGGGTACTTTTGTTGCCACGATTGGAAAAATGGTATTAAAAACTACAAAAAAATTAATATCTCAAAAATAAATTCAGATACAGCTTTCAAACAAATTGCATTTAAAAGAGCATTTTTTTCCTTATACGACGGTGTAAAAATTTAAAATGTGTGATGTTTAGAAGTTTAAAAATTTGCAGTAGAGAAAATTGTAAAACCAAAATTTTATTTCAAATTTCAAAGTGTTGCCATTCGCAAAATGACGTATGCGTTACGCACATATATGTTTGTCCTTTATAATATAGGTATGGCATACACTCCATGCATATAATCATATGTTACACATCTAAAAGTAAAAGATCTTAAACGCAAAATCCACCACTGAAAAATTAGATCATACTGTTCGATCCATTAAGCTGAAAAATCTACAAAAATTGTGTCTAAAGTTTCGCTGGCTTTTCTTCTCCCAGAAATAAAATATTATATTGTTAGTACTGTTTCAAATTATTTTTTATAACTAAATTAAATTTTGAAAAATAGAAAATTTACAATTTTTCATTGAAATTATTTTTTATAATTTTAATTAAATATTGAAAAAAAGAACATTCCATTTTTTTAAAATTTGCCGCTGCGTGTTTCCGAAATGGGATCTGCAGATCAAGAGAAAAACGACATACAACAGAGCTACGACGCACACGTTCCGAAACGAGTTTAGAACTAAATTTTAAACAAACTGCTTGTTATGGTTACTATAGTCTTAAAAATAAGCCAAATGGAAATTCTCAACGAAACTCAGTCTTTGATCACGATATTGTAGATTTAGACGAATGAGGTTCCAGAATCTCAATTTGCTATGTAGCATCTGATTTCTAGATTGTGTGGTGACCAATTTGAAAGAACTCTTGTATCTAAATCAAATTACTATATGAAGTGTTATAGTAGCTCGTCTTTGCGTTGTGTTCACTTTTGGGGAATTCAGAAATGATGAAACATTCTTAGTGGCCTATTACACGTTTTACTCAAACATGGCGTCATTTTCAGCATTTGATCTTGTGAATGTCATTTAAATTTTTCATTGGCTTTAATTAAAGTTTTCATTTTCAATAAAGATTATTTTCCGTATACTGAACGGGACATCTCACTTTTTCGTTCAAGATTTATCTCAGGCTAAAGATTGGTGAAATGTTCCTATTTGTTTATTTTTAGACAACTCAAGATTAATGCTTTTTAATTGTAACACGACCTTTCTGGATATTTCCGTAAACTTAAAATAGCCTCCGTCGTAGTTAAATAATTAAGAGAACATTTTACCTTCTTAGAGGATTTTAAGGATTTGTTTCTTTCATTTCTACAAACAACTGCATTTTCATTGTTTTGAAATGATATGTTTAAAAATGTATAAGTTTATGCATAAAATATATTTTAGGTATAATTTTAATGGATTATTTGTTTAAAAGTTTTAATATAATATGTTTAACATTGAGATAATGTTCTGATGGATATACCTAAACATGAGTATTCCTGTTCCCAATGTTGTATGGATAAATACTTTGAAGTTAGGCTTTCATGGTTCCAGAAATTTGAAGATTTATGCCATAATCCATTTATTATAATCATGTTCTACACGTATTTACTATATTCGTGACTTAATTTTCAGTTTGATGACGGGAAATGGCACTATCAGCGCAAACGTCAGGACGTTCGATGAGAAGCTTAAAACAGACCGCTTCAGATTAAAATACACGTGATCTAATTATTGTGGTTAGGTAAATTTTTAAATGCTTTTATTTCAGAAAAATAAGAAATTGATCATTTTTCATAATTGCCTTTATCGAAGCACTCCTATTTTAGATGAATTGCCTAAATTACTTAATATTTAACACCTTAATTCTCACGCCCGTGACTTTCATGGGTAGTGTGTTTGATTCCCACCGGTTTTCCTTAAATAGCGTAATTGGCTTTATTCTCGGATCATTTTATCTGTCATTAAATAAGTGAATATTCCTACTTCAAAAAAGTGGTAGCAAACAAACAATCTAAATTAAAAAAAAAAAAAAAAATGTTGCTTACACTTATCAGGCTGGACGCTTTAGAAATTAGAGAAATCATCTTCTCGTTAAAGAAATTTCTTTACATTGTTAATATCATATGTATCTCTCGGAGACACGCGTGCAATAACAATACACTACTAAAATGCTCTTATATACCGGGTGAGCGAAAAGTTCGTTACAACTTTAAAAACTCATAAAAAAGAAATAAAATATGATGAAGGAGTACGGTTTGCAAGAAAAGGCTCAAATAGTAGTGGGTATTTTTAGCAAAAGAAAAAAAAAGTTAAAAAATCGCATGTAGAGTGCGCTGACGACCCGAAACACAATGAACAGGACAACAATTCGCTTGTTCTTCCAATAAAAAATGTTCAACATGAACTCCAGATCATTCTACAACATAACTGTTGTCCTGTTCATTGTGTTTCGTGTCATCAGCGCCCTCTACATGTGATTTTTTCACTTTTTTTGTTGCTAAAAAAAATCCAACTAACTTTGTGAGCCTTTTCTTGCAAACTGCATTCCTTTGTCATAATTTCTTCCTTTTTATGAGTATTTTAATTTCTAACGAACTTTTGACTCACCGGGTACATGTAGTTATGCAGTACATCATGTGTTTACAATTGAAAATACTATTAAGATTTTCTTAGCTAAAAAAAATGTGAAAGTAAACATAATACACCGGGAGGCCATTCGTAAACCATCCCCTCATTGAATTGACGGCTGAAATTCCAGGAAAAGTTCACCTCGATTCGCATATTAAAATGAAACTGGTCTGCAAAGTTATATCTTGGTGAAAAAAAAAACTGCAAACCCGATTTTAGTGGTAGACTTGTTGGTTTCCCATTGTGTTTTCCTGCTTTCAGTTCTCCATTTTTTTATACATTTGGGTGCAAGAAAACACAATAACAAACTTACTGATCACCCAAAAAATCGCGTCTGCAGGTGGTTTCCACCAAGATATGACTTGGCAGACCAGTTGCCTTTTAATATGCTAATCGAGTTCTGTCTAATCCTAGAATTTCTGCCGTCAAATCAATTAGGTGATGGTCTATGCAGATGACTCCCATTCTATAAGTTTCATTCTCCATTATAAACTCGTCTCCTTCCTTTTTTTTTCTTTTTGGCTGCTACAGGAGTATGCTGTATCATACGTTTTTTTTTTTTTTTTTTTTTTTTTTTTTTTTTTTTTTTTTTTTAAATATTCTAAAATTGGATGAATGAATTACGATTTAGTCTTATTTGTGCGCATTTCTTAAATGTAATATTAAACATAATTTTTAATGAAAATCCATGGTACTTCTTTGTTATAGCGGCCCTACAATTACGAATCTGTCAAGATTATAGTTCGATTTCACCATGGCCATCACCAAGCTGATATTTACATCCCTTATATGCATGCATATACTCCAAACGCTTACACATCCGCGATTACTTCAATATAAACGTAATATTTGTATCTTATATGTCATATATACGTTATATATGTATTTTGTGCATATACATAATATATGCGTCATGTATGATATAAATTGGACATATACATCATGAAGTGTCATGTAGCGGAGCTGGGCAGGGTTGGCCCATTTTTTTTTTTACAAAATGATTTTTTATTTTTTAAATACGGAACCTAGAATAATGTTTGATGCATCATTTTTCGATATACAAACAGTTATCCAAAATAAAATTGCGACAAAAGAGTACTATATAATAAACTTGAAAAATGATTAATTTTAAACATGAGAAAATAATGCGTCAAGGCTCCCCACATATGGGAGTCTTGAACACTTTATTATATATTGAAATACTTGGTAAGGGAAATAAAATTAGTTTTAAAAAGGCATAGTAACTTTATGCTACAAGGTTTAATTCTTATTAAAAAATATTTGGGAATATGCGATGGGTAAAGAAAACGGCTTAGACGAAATTCAAGGCACAGAAGTAAAATTCCATTTAAACACACATTTTTTTATTTTTTTATTTATTAATTTTTTTTTCACTTGACCTGGCAACAGTAGGTGCAACATAGTTTGGCTTCATCTCATTATGTTCATCTTGGTGAAATTAGGCTTAAAACTCTTCCTAAAATTTTTGATCAATCTTATGTTCTTTTGCAGACAAATGAATACCTAACATTTCTTAAGGGTGCTGCTTTCATCCTTTTAAGTATTTTCTATTCTTTCTATTTACCTACTATGGCTACTATGGGTTTTCTTGCTGCTATTGCAATCTTTCACACTTTTATTTAATCAGTTTGAAACATTTTACTTTCTATAAATCGCCCCAATTTATTTTATTTTGACAGAATTAATTTACATTACTTTAAAAATATAACCATTAATCGTTCGTTATGTGTGTAACAGAAGTGTGTGTAATAGAAGGATTTCCAAAAATACGTAATTAAGGAGCTTTGACCATCTGATCATGCCTCCGCATACTGACTGGGTCAAGCCTCCCCACATAGCCACTTTTTAAAGTATAGCACATCGGTATGTTTAGCCAAATTTACTGTTGAATCTTTATGCCTGGAATGAAAGTTCTATATTTCTACATTACTTAAAACCTACTTACATAAATTTCTATGATATATTTTATCAGAAAAAATCTTACAAAAATTTTCTCAAAAATACACTTTTCAAGCTGAAAACACTTCCCAAGTGATTTTTCCAGACCTGTTTCAATTATCTTTATAAAACAAAGGCTATTGTTTGAGCATTTCAGTAGCTTTGGTTGCCACCTATTGGCAAATCTCTGAAATTCTTTTAAATATGCAAATTGAAATGTGGATTAAGCTTCCACTATGGCCAACACTTCTCAGTCACCCCTACATATACGATTAAAATATCATCTATGTGTTGTAAATCAGGAATACACCTTGTTCCTTTGGCGATTCAGTTTTGGGGGCCGCTATAAAAATTGTACTAAATACCACAAATGTGAAATATATTAAAGATTTTGAAGGAGTAAAACTTTAATTTTCAATTATATCTATCTTATCTTACGTAGTAGAGCCTTATATATTTATTCGCGAATAACAATATTTATCGAAGTCTCTATTTTAAAAATTACATTGGAATTTACTTTGGACATGTAATCTATCATGATGAAAATTTAATTTCGGCACCGAAGCAACAAATACATTTAAAAAGATATCCGTTATGCATTATATAATTTATTCTAAGAGCGTTAATGTAACGAAAAGGCCTCATGAAAAGAAATATTCCTTAGTTTTATCACTGTGACACTGTGTAAAGAGATAACGATGAATTGTTGTTCCAGGGGAAGAATTATTGAGTTTTAATGCATTTGCTGACAAATTGCTGTTTTATCGCGACCAAGCATCTCTTCATTTTGTGTTTCTGGGAAATACGTGTATAAACATTACAAAATTAAGTTATTAAATAATCTATGTGCATTCGTGAATGTGTTGTATATATAGTTGAAGGACCTAAATTATATAAAAGTGTCAGCTATAAAAGCATTTCATAATGTAAATTAAATTGCAGTTAAATTTAAATGTCATTATTCATGTTGCAACCTAAAGTCCTGTCCACCCTTAATAACCTCAAAACGGCAATAGCTACAGTCTTGAACGTCGTATCAAGAGCTTGGTCTCATGAACATAATTTTTCTAAGGGATATATATTTTTTAAAGAACTTAAATATATTATGAAAGAAAGTATGGAAAAAATATTTTAAAAAAATTACTAATTTATAATTTACTTAAAGCTATGTCTATAAACATTATGACTTTAATACTTTTATCATGCTCATGGTAGAAAAGTGAAAGTTCTTACTGCATAATGTGCAGGAATAATATCCCTTATTATGTAGTAGGTAAAAATAAGCTAATTTAAGCAATTATATGTTAATTAATATAAAATGCTATCATGCATCATTATTATTATTATTATGAAGAGAAACATCAGGTCAGACCCTTTGTTATATGTTATTTTTTGTTAAAGAGACACTATTTTTTTTTTAAAATTCTTCTGCATTGTCTGTACGAATTTACATTATACACAACAAATAAAAATACATTTATTTACTTTCTTAAAAAAAAAAAAACACACATAGTGTGACACTTAAAAACTGTATTACATACCAATACTATACAACTTCTTTAGAGGCTTTTATTTTGACATCCGTAATATGCGATTTCATATCATTCTGAATCCTTATTCTCTTGAAACACCATATATTTTTCATTCTAGGTACATATTTATGTATCTGTAGAGCCTGCTTCTCTCTTTGAAAAATGTTTTCGCACCGATACTGAGGCTTCTTCAGTTCAAATGATGTTAACATCATTTTATGTAGTCTTAGCACGAGATCATTCAGCTTTTCCCTACTTTTCCCCAATTTCTCACAATCCTTCCATCCCTTCCAGCATTTTTCGCCAACTGCTGTCTATAGTTCAGTGTGTGATATCATTGCATAAATTTTCTTTTTCTAAATTAATTCCTATTCATTCTCTCATTAGTGAATTGTGAAGACTGCCACAATTATCTAATAATGTTGCTCTCTACAATACAAATAATGCCTCATAGCATGATATATTAACTAACACATATTTATAATACGGACATTACAAAAAGCAGATTTTTCTGTTACTAAATTGTCTATAATTTAAACAAGCTTCTTATAAAACAAAAACTTGATAATTCATTCAATTACTTTTTCTACAATACAAATATGTACTATGTAAGTTATTAAAATGTGCATTGCTTTATTTTACATGTAAATGTACATTTTGCTTAATTTTACATTCCTGTACCGGGAGGAAAAGGTAGCTTTTTTATTCTTAGGTTTTCATAAGTTTGTCAACTTTCACAAAAATACCGAGAAAAATTCGAGGAACCCGATTACAGAAGATTACCCGTAGTGAACGCGAATGTGAATATCACGAAATTAGCAATATATAATTCAGTTATAGCAAATTTGACCTCATTTATGGTAACCTATTTTTATTATCAAATTAGCGAGAATTTGACACTGGCGAACACTATTACGTATGCATGTAATCGCGCATTAGTGTGTTCAGTTATTTTTTGGATATAAATATATTACTTCTTTCAAACGATACATCATTTTATAATAAGACTATGTAGTTTTAATCATATGACAGTTGCAACAGTGGTTTCACCAGTGAAAGTAAATTTGCAAGAAACCATGTTCCCTAAAACTAAACTAGTAAATTAAGCACAATTACGGAATAATCTCTTGTTTTTAACCAAATGTCTTGTTTCAAAACGTCAGCCAGCCTAGAATTTCAAACTCTTATATATCAGACATTAAATAATATGGAGACGAAGCAAAAATTTATCCGAAATCGTAGTATCAATGCCTAACACTTAAGAGAAAATTAATTTTAGATTTATATTATGGTACATTTTGTTAAGACTGCTAGTCACTCAACTTCCGGATTCCACTCGCTACTGTTATGTCTGTAGGCGTAGAATGCACACATGTATATTTAAAACATCTCCTTGGAAAATTAATATTTTCACACATTTTTTCTAAAATTCTTTAAAAAAGTTTATTTTTTGTTAGTTCTGAAAATATTTCCAAAATTTGGGTTTAATTTAACATTTTATGGGTTAAAAGCTAACAAACTGAGCAAGATTTTAACATCTCACATAGAATTAAATATATATTTCAGAAATATTTTGGCAATTAAAGAAAAAAAGAGACATTCTTTAAGAACAACAGTACACAGAAAAAATAAGCAAAAAATATTGATTTCCTGAGAAGATATTTTAAATATATGAATGCGGCACACGCCCATAGACCTAGCATAAAAATAAGCAAAACATATTGATTTCATGAGAAGATATTTCAATTACACGAATGCATCACATGCCTATAGACCTAGCATAAAAATAAGCAAAAAATATTGATTTCCAGAGAAGATATTTTAAATATACGAATGCATCACACTCCCATAGACCTAGCATAAAAATAAGCAAAAAATATTGATTTCCTGAGAAGATATTTCAATTACACGAATGCATAACATGCCTATAGACCTAGCATAAAAATAAGCAAAAAATATTGATTTCCAGAGAAGATATTTTAAATATACTAATGCATCACGCTCCCATAGACCTAGCATAAATATAAGCCAAAAATGTTTATTTCCTGTGCAGATATTTTAAATATACGAATGCATCACACGCCCATAGACTTAACATTAGCGAGGGGAATTTAGAAGTTGAGTAACTAGCAGCCTTAAGCTTGAAATCTTTAAGTGACTAACCATTTTGAAATAAAATTAAATCTTGCCGAACGATCCCGGTCTTGTCCGTTGCAAGAACTTTACACATTTTCTGTGACGTCTAACATTGTTAATAGATACCAGCGTTATCTCATGACAATTATCAGATATATATATGTGTGTGTATAAATTAACATTTGAACATGTTGTGTGTTAGGGGTTGGTGGTCATGATTGATGGAAATTTACCGATATTTTCCGAAGTTGTTTTTCTCGAATGGCTGCGATAGGTATACTTCTTACATTTTTTAATGGAAACTACCTAAAAGATTGAATTAAAATTTAATCTGCTTCTTTGAACAATGTTTTTAATAATTGATATTCTAAAATGAAATTTTTAAAAACATTATGCATTAACCTAATATATAATGCTTAATGCTTAAAAAATATCATTTTAAAATATTCAAATCTTTTTTTTTATAGTAATCAAATGTGCTAGAATAAGTTTGGTTCAATAATTTAAAAAATAGAATAAAGAAATATTTGGAATACCTCGTCTCTGATCGGGAAAATACTTTCAGGAGTAAATTTAAAAAGCATTAAAAATTAATCATTCATTTTCACGAAAGTGTTCACTTCTGCTTTATTTAATCTTTGCATTCATTATTCCTTCGCAATCTGTTTAATTTTCTTCAAAGAACATGGATTATCATGGGAAAGTAAATTACGTTTCCAATTTTCTAGAAACATTTCGAATCGTAAAATTTTCCTTCAGATGAACTGTGCGATTGTACACAAATGAACGTTAAGAAATTATGGTGCGTTAGCTGAAAGACATTACTGGTATTTGATAGACGATAATGTGACTTTTGAAAATCAGATAATGTACTTAAGATTGTGCTTGAGACATTTTCTAAGGGTAAATGACGCTACATTTATTTAATCCTTATCTTAGCTTTTGAGATTTGTAGAATTCACTTACAATTACGAAATATGCTAGAGCAAGTTTTGGATCAATAATTTAAAATTTTAAAAATGAAATGATTTGTTGAGCAACACGCATCCCATCGAAAAAATTCCGAGAAAGTAATTCTGAAAAGCATTAAACAGTAATATTTTATTTTCCTGAAGTTATTTAATTCGGATTTGTTTAAGTATTACGTTCATTATTTCTGTGTGATCTGTTTAATTTTCTTTAAAGAACATGGATTGCCATGAACAATGAAATTACGCCGGAAATTTCTTAGAAAATTTTTCGATTAGTATTCCTAGATAGGAATTAACAGACTTTAAATAAATGACCATTAAGATATCAAGGTGTGTTACAGCTGATAGCATTACTAGTAATTTATTGTCAATAATATTGCTTATGAAAATTAGATAATGTTCTTAAGATTACATTTTAGTCATTTTCTAACAGATAAGGACATTGCATTTATGTAATTCTTATCTTATCATTTGAGATTTGCGAAATTCGCTTACAAATATTATGCCTAAAGAAAATTTGTAAATTGTAATTAAAAAAATCATATTTTGCAAATATGTTATGATTATCTCTTGAAAAAAATGTATTAGAATTGCAAATTATATCTTGCCCATTTTATATAACAGGAGGCATGGTGATGCATTGCTATTATTATTACTACTTTAAGCTAAGTAATGCTATAAAAAGTGATAAAACATCTTTATTTAGATTGATGAACGTCTCATCGTACAAACGGCGACATTTTCAAAATAATTCATGATAGAAAATATTTCCACAGAATTTAAAAACAATAACTTGGTAAACAATGTCACCAGACATCATGTATAATGAAAAACAGTGCAAACTTAAAATAAAATAAAAATTAAATTGGATATTTGTGAGCGTGGATTAATTTTTACTATAGTTAGTAAAATTGCATAGCATCTCTTTCCAAATTTTAGATAAATCAAGGGATACTGAATCATTGCAAATATTCTCGTTGCGTAAAAAATATCTCTATTGATTCCAGGATAATGGAGGGTAAATTGTTATTGTTTTTAAATCTTGTGAAAATATTTTCTATCATGAATGATTTTGAAAATGTCGCCGTTTGTTCGGTGAAACGTTCGTCTAAATAAAGATATTTTATCAATTTTTATAGCATTATTTACCTTAATCTGTTTATAAGTGATTATTATACATGATGTTATATTATTACTATTATTATTATTAGTAGTAGTATGAAACTAACGTGAAAAATATCTATTAAAAAACTGCAATGCAGAAAGTGATATGAAAAAAAAAAAAAAAAAAAAAAAAAACGAAAATTAAAACTTTATTAAATTATTCGCATTTTTAACCTTTCCTTCCATCGTACCTATTAGAGGATATATTTTTCTAATGACAAACTTGTTACAAGTAGAAAAAAAAATTATGTTAAAAGTTTGAAATACGCCTCAACACATAAATTATAACGTGAAAGACGTTATTAATGCATTTTGAGACCCCATGCTGCTATATGATTTTTTATTCTTTTTCTATGCTTATCTTACCCTTTCATTTTTGGCCATGTTATTCTGAATCACCCTGTATATACAGTGTTACACAGTGTTAAAATCTTACTCAGATTCAACAAGAAGCAATTACAAAAAATTATGAATTAAGTATCTATTTTAACAATGTTTCGACAGCTAAAATAAAAGAGATGTCCTTTATCAGAATAACACAGAAACAAGTAATACGAAAATTTTGTTTTTAAAGTCAATTCCTACTTAGGTCATCAAAGAAAAATTTAATATAATCCCTTAAGCTAATATTAGTTTTTTTTTTTTGCATTAAAATATCTCAATTTGTTGATTTTTTATAAGCAAGTAGGTTTACAATGGAAGTCTATGGGAATTTGGCGAAATATTACAGATATCGCCAAGTTGGCGTCACTTTTGGCGAATCATTTTGGTCGCCAAATTTGGCGATATATTGCCAAGTTGGCGACAAACTTGGTGGTATTTGGCGACAGAACAGGGTCCGCCCTATGGTAATCACCCTTATAGATATGAAGATCCATTAAATGCTTCAATTACCAATGGTCGCCATTTTGTCTCTCATATAAAGCAAAAATTAATTAATTAAAATTTAATTAATGAATTAATATTTGAAAAAAGCTGTATTAACATCAGTTGTCATCCAGTACAAGTTTTAAAAAATTTATTTCAACTTGATAGGATGAAAAATAAGTATTTTATTAACGATTGAAAATTTGGACAAGATATTTAAATAAATAAATAAATAAATATAGGGAGAGTGTAATCTAATAGTAGGAATGGAAAAATAAATTAAAAATTTTATATTCCTAAGGAGATATTTCAAAAATAATAATGCATCGACCACCCATAGGTTTAACATTAGCGAGGGGAATTTTGGATGTCACTGAACAAGAAACAGCCATAAGCACGTATTTTGTTTAACATGATTATCTCTCTATTCTAAAAAAAAGTAACTACCGCTGTCACCGCCGCCGCCGCCGCCGCCGCCGCCGCCGCCGGTTTCGATTTTTTTGTGACCGGTGGCCTTTCTTCGTTAATAATAACAAAAATAATGCATACAAAAATATGAAAATAGGTGGTTTTATACAGAAATGTTTGATAAACACGCTGATGCAGACAGTTTTCAAATCGAAGAATTATTTTAAGAGTTATTTAATGCTAAAGTTGGACAAAATCGTTCCACTAAAAAAGTTTTATAGCAGCAAAAACTATACATGGCAGTGTAATCATTTTTAGATCATTTTATGCGTTAGAATTTGCCGCAGTGCAGATTGCATTAATTTTTTTTTATTTTGACTCATTTTTTCAGGTTTTATTTCTATTTTAAATTCAAATTTTCAGCATTTCTAGAGATATTTTTTACAGATTTCAGAAAATTGTACTAATTTAAACTGTTGCGAACTGTATAAAAAGCGCAAGCAATAATGTTTGCTTCAAATTAAAAATTTATTTACACGTGACTATTATAAACAGGAAAAAAACTTTCAAATTAGAATTAAATAATTACGTATAAAAAGCAAGAACTTATTAAAAATTACGTCATAAAAAGTATACACGTGAATTTTAAAAGAGAAAGGATATTGTAAAATAATAAATTCATTAACATGCGTTAGAAGTCTTAGGAGAAATTACGTCATATTCACGTCACATTATAGTTATTACATAAAATGAACACAAAATAATATTGCAAAAAAGTTTAAATTTAGAAATAGCGCTAGACATTTATTTGATATTTTGAGAATTAATTTAAAATGTCTCATTTAAAAGAACTTTCTTTCCGCTTTGTTAAAAAATACCAGGAGACAAAGACTCTCTTTACTTAATTCCTTTTATATTAGCTTATTTTGAAATGTTGTTACACGTGTATACGTCATCAAGTTATTTTTATTTCAACGTTTTATTTGTGATTTTATTAATGTTGTACGAATTTATTTGTTCTTTCGTTATTTAAAATAAAAATTATATCAATTTGTATAATTTGGCGATTTATATAATTTGGCGAAATTGGTCGACAGGATAATCAAGTAGTACCGCAGCGGATTTGGCGTTAAAATTCCCCAATCAAAGAGAAATGAATAGAAATTCGTTTATAGGGAGATCGCCACTGTTTTTTAAATTATAATTCAATCTTTCGAAATCTTTTTAAAGCCGGTCAAATTAGCGTGCATTTAGAGTCTGCGGTGTCTGGACGGGGGTTGGCGAGCGTAGCTCGTAGGGGGCCGAGCCCCCTAGTTTGGATTAAAAAAATAAATAAATAAAGCCCTGAACGGTTGGCAATTGCATTATAGGTGGTAAATAGTGCTACTACACCGTTCTAACCATTGAAATAACATTGAGTTAAAAATAGGAAACATAACAAAAACTATCTATAGTGTAAAAGACAAACGCGTCCGTGCGTAATGCTGACATCATTTTAACGTTGGCAACGTCAGACGATTAAATTTCGTTTTTACTACAATTTTTTAATCTCTACACAACTTTTATTTTAAACTTTTATACCATCGAAAATGAAAAGAAAATATTATTTCCAAATGCATTTTATTTGAAAACTGCATTGAAATTTGTAACTACGCGTTTGAGCTACTGAAATGATCAATATTAAAACTGCTGCTTTGTATAGCGATCGTTGGTGATTCCTTCGGCTGTCGATTTCTGTCTCGAGGCTAATGCGAAAGGTTCACTTTTAATAAATTTCAAAACTTTATTTCAATACATAACACTTTTGATAATTAATTTTTCTGTATTTTTTATCGCTGAATCCGAAAAAGACCATTTTTAGCAATCCCCACCCCCCCCACACACACAACACACACACGCACATACTCATCGCACTCCTGAGCTGTTTAACTGCGTAAATTCCCAGTATCAGCTTAAAACAAGTAAGAAACATCATGCGTTAAGCATAGATTATGAAACACTTTCCAACCCTGTTTGTATGCCTTAACAAAACTTCGTTATTTAGGGAAATAGTGTATATAAAAGGACTAAGTAAACATTTTAGAAAACGCATAAAAAATTTGAAAAACTGATTTAAGCAGTTACCATATCAAATATGTATTCCAGTTCTTTTAAACAGATCTGTAGTTGATCTGTAGGTTGATATAAATGCTATATAATGGGGAAATTTTGTTTAGCAAGAAAACGAATAGCAGGTTGAAATTTCTCTTTCAGCAATTTAAACTAATAGATGGAAACATACTTGTATACTTTTGTACAACCCTGCAGTTAACCTAGTACCTTTATTACGCGCCACTATTTAGCTAAAGTTTAATTCAAAGTAAAACACTCTTAAAACTACTGGAATCACTTTTTCAGAAATTATCATTTATAGACGACCAGGTATCTAATTCTTTGCGTGACGCTATAAAATTTTTTATCTATGTTTTATAATTTTATCTACAAACATTTCTTAGTAAACAAAATGCAGCTAGGCGTAAAAACTCATTCATAACTCATTTAAAAATCACCTTTAAGCAATTTACAATCATACCCAGTAACCATTACGAATTCTTTCATGTAGCCCTGTATATGAATTACAGCATTTATACACATCATATACAATTCACAAATATAGTTAAACATAAAAGCGCATAACATAATTAAAAATGCATTTCCAGCAATTATCGCTACCGTACAATACATCGGATACAATATAGTACCTGAAATCTTTTGTGTGTCCCTGTAAATGCTATGCACTTCGTATATTTAACATGAAATAAGTTATAGTAAACCTCAGCGACGTATATCAATTCCATTATACATGGAATAATTTAACATAATTAAAATACGCCGGAAAAAATCACCTCCACCCGTATATCATTATGTAACGGAAATATTTTGTGTGGTCCTGTAAATGAATAATATTTATTCTTTGTAACGCATATTCTACGGAATGCATGTTTTAGTGCACTTGATAAATGCATATCACTTTTATTGTGTTTGAAAGTACATACATTTCACTAACATCCAGAAATTTCAGAACGATCCGAGTATATTTACGGGAGTTATAGCGCGTACAGACGGACAGACGGACAGACAAACCGAATGCATAAACACTTTTCAACTTTGTTGGAAAGTGTTGAAAATGAATAAACTGTTGAATGAAATAAAATTAAATCGAATAAAAAATCGTATTATATCTATTTTAATGCAGCAGATTTTCACTATTTTTGTTGCATTTTAGCTTTGAAATTTACGATTTGCAACAAATTCTGAAGTGATGGTTAAAAATGGATGTCATATTCAGATTCAGAGATAAAAAATACATAAAAATTGAAATTCAAAATTTAAAAAACACAACCTCACATCTATTTTATAGAATCAGATTTTCGCAACTTTTTGACCTTTTAATTTTGAAATGTAAAATTAAAAATATGTAAAATGTGTGAAAAATCCTGACAAGATGGTTAAAAATGAAGGTCATTTTCGGATTCAGTGCTAAAAAATACATAAAAATAAATTATAAAAAGTGAAAAAACACAGCAATTTTTACCATTTTTTAGTATCAGATTTTCGCTGTTTTTTTTTTTTTTTTTTTTTTTTTTTTTACCTTTGAAATTTATGATTTACGCAAAATCCTGACGTGATGATTAAACATGAAGGCCATTTTCGAATTCAACTCTAAAAAATGCTTAAAAATCAATTATTTAGTTAAAAAAACACAAAAATCGCAGGCTTGTGTAATTGCTATTTTTCATGTGAAAATTATTTTTTATATTGTTAGTAGGCAATCAAAAAAATATATTAAATGTATAAAAAAATTGTTTTCAACTATACTATGTAAACCGGCGAGCCCCAATTTTGGTCCCTTAGTTAGTCAAGTGATTCAGCAAGCATTTGAATTTCTTTCAGCCCATGCTGTCAATTTGCTGCGATATACAATTTTGAGAGACTAAATTGCTAATAGCGTTAATCAAATTATTTTCTTATCTCTCAGTCTTTTTCTCAAAATATTAATTTTATGAACAAGACTATTTCCAAAATGAACTAGAAATTACTGGTATTAACCTTTTCGGGTCTGGTGTACTATTAATAGTACATGTCTTTTCATCGACTATTATTTTGTCTTAACAATTACTTTTGTTACTATCTACGTATAGTAATAATAGTATACGGCAATGCCTTTCTTATTATGACTTCATTTATGGTTTGACATTTAGTAATAACAACAATAATAATAATTAAAAAAAAAGCAATTTAACAAATTACAACGACCATTTGGAAAATGATTTTTTCAAAGGCTAATATTTAAGACATAAAAAATCGCACGGAGTTGATCATACACTACATACGCCATGAATTAAACATTAATAGTGTTATTACACGTAAAAATTGCAAGCGACAAACATCGCGTGCGACTGGACATATTTCCTGAAACTTACGTATTATCCACCTGAAACTTACGTATTATCCAAGCATTTCATTGGCTGTTCGGGAAAAGGCTTTTCCGTAGTCAGATTTCGTCGACCAATTTTAAATGAAATTTCATTCTTAAACTTCTAAACATCCCACAATATTACTTTTTACACCGTCGTATAGAGAAAAAAATGTACTTTTAAATGCAATTTGTTTGAAAGCTGCATCTCAATTCATTTCTGAGTTATTAATTTTTTTTGTGTAAGTTTTTATTACTTTTTTGTCATAGTGGCAACAGAAGTATCCACCTCTGTTGAAAGTAAGGGGAAATACAGATTACTGTATAGACCAATCAGAAAACAAATAAAATGCGGATTCAACCAATGATTCGTCTCAGATATGTTTTTTATTTCCTACCCTGACAGAGAATAATAACCATTTTTCCAATTGATTAAAAAGGTCTTTGTTTTGTCGACAATTCTTTTATTTTATACATATACTAGGGGGCTCGGCCCCTACGAGCTACGCTCGCCAACCCCCGTCCAGACACTGCAGGCTCTAAATGCACGCTAATTTGATCGGCTTTAAAAAGATTTCGAAAGATTGAATTATAATTTAAAAAACAGTGGCGATCTCCCTATAAACGAATTTCTATTCATTTCTCTTTGATTGGGGAATTTTAATGCCAAATCCTCTGCGGTACTACTTGATTATCCCGTCCACCAATTTCGCCAAATTATATAAATCGCCAAACCACTCGCCAAATTATACAAATTGACATAAATTTTATTTTAAATAACGAAAGAACAAATAAATTCGTACAACATTAATAAAAATACAAATAAAACGTCGAAATAAAAATAACTTGATGACGTAGACACGTGTAACGACATTTCAAAATAAGCTAATATAAAAGGAATTAAGTAAACAGAGTCTGTCTCCTGGTATTTTTTAACAAAGCGAAAAGAAAGTTCTTTTAAATGAGGCATTTTAAATTAATCGTTTTTAATCTGACGTAATTTTTACCAAGCTATTCTTTCTCTTTTAAATAATCGCGTGAAAGTACTTTTGTTAGCAATGAAATATTATTTGCGCTTTCCTAACAAAAATAGTTGAAAATATCCTCTCAAAATATTAAATAAATATCTATCGCAATTTCTAAATTTAAACTTTTTTTCAATATTATTTTGTGTTCATTTTATGTAATAACTATAATGTGACGTAAATATGACATAATTTCTCCTAAGACTTCTAACGCATGTTAATGAATTTATTATTTTACAATATCCTTTCTCTTTTAAAATTCACGTTCATACTTTTTATGACGTAATTTTTAATAAGTTCCTGCTTTTTATACATAATTATTTAATGCTAATCTGAAAGTTTTTTTTCCTGTTTATAATAGTCACGTGTAAATAAATTTTTAATTTGAAGCAAACATTATTGCTTGCGCTTTTTATACAGTTGGCAATAGTTTCAATTAGTACAATTTTCTGAAATCTGTCAAAAATATCTCCAGAAATGCTGAAAATTTGAATTTAAAATAGAAATAAAACCTGAAAAAATGAGTCAAAATAAAAAAAATTAATGCAATCTGCACTCCGGCAAATTCTAGCGCATAAAATGATCTAAAAATGATTACACTGTCATGTATAGTTTTTGCTGCTATAAAACGTTTTTAGCGGAACGATTTTGTCCAACTTTAGCATTAAATATCTCTTAAAATAATTCTTCGATTTGAAAACTGTCTGCATCAACGTGTTTATCAAACATTTCTGTTTAAAACCACTGATTTTCATATTTTTGTATGCATTATTTTTCTCAATATTAACGAAGAAAGACCTCCGGTCACAAAAAATTCAAAACCGGCGGCGGCGGCGGTGACAGCGGTAGTTACTTTTTTTTAGAATAGAGAGATTTCAGTTTTTAAATTTAACATATAGGCTAATTTTCTGAATGAATCATTTGTGATAAAACGCAAAAAACTTTTGAAAGTTGTAATATCTGTTAAACTCTGTTATAATACGATATTTTCGAAACGTCTACAAAAACTCTTTCTTAATATATCTACCCTATATATATAAAATCCTAATAAAACGAATTTATGAAACGGAAGTATGAAACGGAAGTATGAATCGACTGATTAAAGAACTGATTACGTTTCATGGCGATTTCTCCTAAAATATGGAATACTTTGCGATGAAATTAGCACCAAAAATCAATATTGATCCGCAGATATCAAAACTGGTATTAGAATTTTTTAATTCGAATTACTTTTCGAAATATTATTTTTTCTAATTTTATATATATTTCTCTAATGATGGCAACTCAAATTTTAATCAAACAGATATATTTTTTAATATTTCAGAAAAGTTTACTATTTTAAACTAATTTGGCGAGAAGTTTGGCAACCCTTAAATGTATGCTAAGAAATGTATGATGTTCAATTAATATTGTCATAATTCAATTTGTATTTCATTATCATTTTATTTAATACACTAGGGGGCTCGGCCCCCTACGAGCTACGCTCGCCAACCCCCGTCCAGACACCGCAGGCTCTAAATGCGCGCTAATTTGATCGGCTTTAAAAAGATTTCGAAAGATTGAATTATAATTTAAAAAACAGTGGCGATCTCCCTATAAACGAATTTCTATTCATTTCTCTTTGATTGGGGAATTTTAACGCCAAATCTGCTGCGGTACCACTTGATTATCCCGTCGACCCATTTCGCCAAATTATATAAATCGCCAAAGCCCTCGCCAAATTATACAAATTGACATAATTTTTATTTTAAATAACGAAAGAACAAATAAATTCGTACAACATTAATAAAAATACAAATAAAACGTCGAAATAAAAATAACTTGATGACGTAGACACGTGTAACAACATTTCAAAATAAGCTAATATAAAAGGAATTAAGTAAACAGAGTCTTTGTCTCCTGGTATTTTTTAACAAAGCGAAAAGAAAGTTCTTTTAAATGAGACATTTTAAATTAATCGTTTTTAATCTGACGTAATTTTTACCAAGCTATTCTTTCTCTTTTAAATAATCGCGTGAAAGTACTTTTGCTAGCAATGAAATATTATTTGCGCTTTCCTAACAAAAATAGTTGAAAATATCCTCTCAAAATATTAAATAAATGTCTAGCGCAATTTCAAAATTTAAACTTTTTTTCAATATTATTTTGTGTTCATTTTATGTAATAACTATAATGTGACGTAAATATGACGTAATTTCTCCTAAGACTTCTAACGCATGTTAATGAATTTATTATTTTACAATATCCTTTCTCTTTTAAAATTCAGGTGTATACTTTTTATGACGTAATTTTTAATAAGTTCCTGCTTTTTATACGTAATTATTTAATTCTAATTTGAAAGTTTTTTTCCTGTTTATAATAGTCACGTGTAAATAAATTTTTAATTTGAAGCAAACATTAATGCTTGCGCTTTTTATACAGTTGGCAACAGTTTAAATTAGTACAATTTTCTGAAATCTGTAAAAAATATCTCTAGAAATGCGGAAAATTTGAATTTGAAATAGAAATAAAACCTGAAAAAATGAGTCAAAATAAAAAAATTAATGCAATCTGCACTCCGGCAAATTCTAACGCATAAAATGATCTAAAAATGATTACACTGCCTTGTATAGTTTTTGCTGCTATAAAACTTTTTTAGTGGAACGATTTTGTCCAACTTTAGGATTAAATATCTCTTAAAATAATTCTTCGATTTGAAAACTGTCTGTATCAGCGTGTTTATCAAACATTTCTGTATAAAACCACTGATTTTCATATTTTTGTATGCATTATTTTTCTCAATATTAACGAAGAAAGACCTCCGGGTACAAAAAATTCAAAACCGGCGGCGGCGGCGGCGGTGACAGCGGTAGTTACTTTTTTTTAGAATAGAGAGAAACTGAAACATTTAAAATAAATGGCTTTCACTTCTTTATTTTTTTTAAACAAAATGAAATGAAAAATATTAGGCACAGATGTCATATACGCACCAGGGCACCTAATTGGCGACAAAATGGCATTATTTTGGTTGACATGGTAACCCGGCTATTGTTGTTTATTTAATAATAAATGTTTATTTACTTTATTTTATTTTTTTAAATTACATAAATTGTTTTGTTTTTCAGTTAATTATTTTTTTTGGTTATTTTCCTTTAAAAATAAAAAAATAACAGAAAATAATTAAAAAATACGGTACTACTTAGTTATTCCATCGACCCATTTCGCCAAATTATATAAATCGCCAAACCACTCGCGAAATTATACAAATTGACATAATTTTTATTTTAAATAACGAAAGAACAAAGAAAATAGTATAATATAAATAAATATACAAATAAAACGTCGAAATAAAAATCACTTGATGACGTAAAGAGGTGTAACTTGCTTAAAGTCAAGTGAATGTGACATTTATGATCAACCATTATTGGCATTTAATCTTATAGTTTGGTGATAGATTTTTGGTCGACGGGATAACTAAGTAGTACCAAAAATACATATGTAACTGGTATTCGAAAACGAGGATTTCGCCAAATTTTCGTAAAAAAAAAAAAAAAAAAAAAAAAAAAAAAAAAAAAAAAAAAAAAATCACGCCAAACCGGGTGCGTATATGGCATCTGGGCAAATATTAAATGATGTAACAAACGATGACATTTAATTTCAACTTCAAAGCAATGTTTTAATTTACCACTCGAAAAAAAAAATGCTAACTGGCGAGTTGAAAAATAGTTATATTGGCGAGATTTGCACCCGGCTAGCAAAACAGTACCAAGAATTATTTGCGACAATGGTTTTATGTAGTATTATTCGAAAAAAAAAATTGATTTTTTTTTAATCGAAATGGAAAACTTTCGGAACAGATGCCACATACGGTCCCATATTGGCAATTGTTTTGTTTTTTTCTGACGCCAATGTCATATATGCAACGGGTACTTGACTGGCGCCATAGTATCGTTATTTTGCTTGATTTGATAAGCCGGATGTTGTTGTTTATGCTGTTACTGTTTTCCCCAAATTAGCGTCGGAAAAAAATCGCGCCAATATGGGGCCGTATATGATATCTGGGCCAAACTTTCATATGAAAAGCGAAGGGATCAGAGCGTATTTATCTATGGCAGTTACATGACTTGGACTATATGACTTGGAATAATATTTGGCGACTTATCACCTGTACCTGGTTAATATTATTGTACCAAAATGGCACCAGGAATATAAAAAGCGAAGTGGTTCGCCCGGAACTGTTGATGATAGTCACATGACTTTGGCTATTGTTATAGAAATTGTTTTAAAATACCGGGAGCCAAATACTCTGTACACTTAATTCCTTTTATTTTTACCTCCTCATTCAAACGTTTAACTGATCCTCTTTAATCAAACACGAAAACAACCATTGGATGTGTTAACAGCAACTGATTCGGCCTTAAATTTTTTAAATCAAAGGAAATTGTATGGAAACCCGTTTACAGGGAGATCTGCACAGCTTTTATCAGTATAATTCAATCTTCTATAATATTTTTTAAACCGATCAGATTAGCGTGTTTTTAGATTCTGCCGTGTCTGAACGGAGGTTGGCGAGCGTAGCTTGCAGGGGGCAGAGCCCCCTAGTTATCATATAAATATGAATTGAATAGTACACAAAATAAGTGCATTCGTTAGATTTCAGACAATGAGATAATGTTTAAACTTCAGTGGATATCTACGATTAACATTATTAAAGTAAACGTAATTTCGTTCACAAAATTGGAAAAAAAAATTGGACCCGAAAGGTTTAAAATAGAGAAATATCTTTACGCTAAAACTATTAGCTTAGTATTATTATGAGTAGAATTTCCTATCAAGAAAATGAAATTTTATTCGAAATTTCGACAAGACAAAACCGGTAATTTCTTTAAAAGTATGAAATAGTAAAATATTCTAATTAGAACCTGTAATACGGTTAACTCTGTTTTAATAATTAACTAATATAAGTAGAATTATCTTCAAAAATAAAGAACAAAAAATTTACGGTAAGCTAATTTATCTGAAAGAAATCATTTGTTTCTGAACATATAAAAGAGAGAATAAGTATGGTACACACATTTCCCTTTACAGTTGAGCAGCGCCATCTATGAATGATAAAAGAAAAGAAAATATTTAAATAGCTATGAGGATCATTCTATAGTTTCAACGTTTTAAAAAATATTTATTATTACAGTAAAATCTTCATAATGGATAAATAATCAACCGAAAAGCGTACACCTCTATTTAGGGGATACTTTTCGGCTGTCAACGTCCATATATTTGTTCATGTTTACTTCCGAATAGCGACAAATTCCGCGCTCCAAAATTCTCCTTCTTAAGACATTTTTGTCACCACATGAATTTTGATTTTCCCCCTTCTTTGTATGGGGAAATCTACACACAAAAGAAGTTAAAATCAATTTCCAGAAAAATTCTACCTAAAAATCTTTTTGCAAGGGCTGGACGAAAACTAAGATTTGTCGTGTTAAAAACATGTCAAACCTTAGTTTTCGTTCCGCCCTTTCAAAAAGATTTTTAGTTAGAACTTTTTTTTGTTGATTTTCATTTTCAATTTCACTGATTTCATTTCATTTTTTTGTTGATTTGAAAATTCAAATGTTTATAAAATATTGTATATTTATCGAACTAATAGAGAAAAAGAGAGAGAAAAAAGGTCTGAAATGTGCTCACTTTTTTCTAGATATTATATATGCCGCGGATTTATCTTTATTATTTTTTTTTTATTGAGAATTTTAAAATGTACCGAAATATTAATAAAAATGCTGGTTTTGAATAATTATATCTGATGAAGAGAAAGATATAACAGTACATATATATATATATATATACATTTTTAATAGTATTATTAACACCTCAAAACATGTTTAAACAGGAACGAAAAATCATATGTACGGCATAGATTATGAAACGCTTTCCAACATATTCACAATACTATAACAAAATTTTGATGTTTACTAAAGTGGAAGATGATGTCTAAATGAGCAATTTGGAAAACGGATAAACGTAACGTATTTGAAAACCCAATATCAGCTATTCCCTTGAATAGTCGAGAAGATATACCATTATTTTGTGCATCCCTGTATGTGATCTACGGATATATATGCATAATACATAGTATGCTAAATAGTAGTTCAGTTAAACGCACAGAACAGTTAAAAATTTCCTTTCAGGAATTTCTGCCAATAAATCTATTTTGTTGAGAAATTTTGAGCGGCCCTGTATATGATCTATAGAATGTATAAATACCAAGTAATATTTAATAAGTAGTTAAATTTAAAAACACTGTATACGACTGAAAACGCACTTTCTACAATTATTTTTTGTAGGTTTTAATAATTCAATTGTAGTTTATTTTCTGCTGTAGCCAAATTCTTTTGTGTGTCCCTGTAAATGAACGATAAATTCTATGCGCACTACATTCTATAATAAGAATCTTTTCGTAAACCTCTGTGATATATGTTAATTTCAATATGTTTAAAACATTGTAATTGAAATGCACCGCAAACGATTTTCTCCCACAGACAGTAATGCAACAGGATTCTTTTCAGTGTCCCTATAGATGAACCATCAAAGCTACATGCTTCATTTTCAATATCGCGCATGCTAAAAAGAACCCCAATAACATATGTCCATTTCATGTTAATCGGACTATATTTACTCGAGTTAGAGCATGGACAGACGGGCAGATAGACGGACAGACAAACAGAATTCATAAGCACGTTTCAACTATGTTGGAAAGGGTTAAAAAAAGAATATTTAAATTTTGAATTTTTTTCAAAATTCAGTATCTTTGAAAGGTTACAATAAAAAAGGTGAAAGTACTATCCATACACGATTTTGCAAGATAGAACGTTTCTACATAGTCTATATATAGTCAAATTTCTGTTCTTTCCATATGTAACTGAGATACTAAATCTTCGATCTGAAAAAAAAAAAAAAAAAAAAAAATCCACGTCAGCATCATAAAAAAAGGCAATTTAACAAATTACAACGACCATTTGGAAAATGATTATTTCAAAGACTAAAATTTAAGACATAAAAAATCGCACGGAGTTGATCATACATTACGTACGCCATTAATTAAACATTAATAGTGTTATTACACGTAAAAATTGCAAGCGACAAAAATCGCCTGCGACTCGTCAGATTTCCTGAAACTTACGTATTATTCAAGCATTTCATTGGCTGTTCGGGAAAAGGCTTTTCCAATTGGTCGTCAGATTTCTTGGAAATCTGATGACCAATTTTAAATGAAATTTCATTCTTAAACTTCTAATCAATGTTACTTTTTACACCGTCGTATAGAGAAAAAAAATTTACTTTTAAATGCAATTTGTTTGAAAGCTGTATCTCAATTTGTTTCTGAGTTATTAATTTTTTTTTGTACTTTTTATAACTTTTTTGTCATAGTGGCAACAGAAGTGTCCATCTCTGTTGAAAGTAAAGGGGAAATACAGATTATTGTATAGACCAATCAGAAAACGAGTAAAATGCGGATTCAACCAATAAAACGCTTCAGATATGGTTTTGATTTCCTACCCTGACAGAGGACATTAGCCATTTTCCCAAATGGTTAAAAAATGATAGCTGGTTGCATTTAAAAAGGATCATTATATACACGAATAATATTATTATAAAAAAACTTTTTCTTTGTTCATTTATAGACATATTTCTGGCCTGGATCTAAAATTACCCATCTAGTGATAAATTTTAAGTGTGTAGCACAAAACGAGAAGCTTCGGCAATTGTTAGCCTTTTCGTAAACCTCGCGTCTATGTAAATTTTCAAGGCTTTTCATGCAAGAGAATAAAAAATCAGGTAATTTTTTTTCAAAAGTTTTTCCTGAAGACATCATGATTAATGATCCAACAGTGAAAAAAAAAATCTCGACAAAAGTTTTTATACCTGTTTAAGAACATTGAATATACAAAGCTACAAATATTCTATCACTATGTTCAGACCATAGGAGACCGTGAACTCAAATATTTTCTTGCTTTATATTTACAACAATAAAGTGCTCAGAAAGGGAGATTGTATCCATTATATCCAAACTAAATGAAATGTATTCAAATGGATTGTATGACGCAAAGAAACCATTTACATAAATTTTACGTACGATTTTGGATAGCATGGCACAAAGATAAATCAATTTATTGAAATAAATATATTTCAATGCATAATGTATATTCAGTGATAATGATATATTTAACAGTGTATTGGAAAATTAAAAGTACTGTTGAGATGTGTAAATATATCTTAACTAAACCAAAAATAATTCATATGGAATTTTAAAACAAACGTTTTAAAGCTACATCAATGCTTCATTTACATTTTGATATCATATCTTAAAAAACTCATATTTTGAATTTTATTATAGCATATGAATTTTATTATAGCATAATATTAGCAATGCAATAACTAATATATTTTCTACTGTGTCAAGCAAAATTTGGACTATTATGACAAACTTTTTAATTATTCGTATACAGTACGATTTGGTAAAGAGCGATAGAATGAAATGCAACATATTAAAACCATGCTGAAGAAGTTATCTAACTAACAGAGTAAGTTCCAGCAAAATCCGTTCACTTGAAAGTTTTAGAAAGATTATTCATTCATAATCGGATTCACCTAATTATAGAACTTTCTCTGTTATTTCTATAAATAAGCAACGTAGAAATTTATGCAGTATACTAAAACTATCCCTGAAAAAATATCTAATAGTGCAACGCATCCAAATTCATTGAGCAGAACACAAGTTACGAGAAAACGGAAAGGAATTTCCATTTGCATTTTATATACTATATAGTAGAAAATAGCTAGGGGAGGTGGGGGATGAATGAGACATTTTCACAAAAATATTTATTTTAAATAATTCTTTTAATTAATTATCAATATTATATATCACATTTCATACATAAGGTATTTGAATACATCTATGCACAATATTTATTCTAGATTATTATTATACAGTAAAATATCATAAAATAATGAAATAGCTTCTCTTTATCCCAATCATCCCCATAGCAGGGATGGATGGGACACTAATAGGGATGGGTGGGATACAAATATTTCCCTCCCTGTATTCAACGTTACTTAATAAAAATTTAAAATTATAAGCTTATATGTAATTATATTTGTTTGTATTAATTAATAATATGGCTGTTGTATCTCAGCGTTGGTAATTACTTCTTTTACTGCAATTTTAACTTGTAATGAAAACTTTGGCTGGCTGTCTGTTCTTTTTTCCCACATACGAGATATTTTAGATATGAAATGAAAGTGAAACTTTTCTTTGGCATACGGCTTAGGCAGCAATTTTCATCCACAACTTATTAATTAATATTAATTAAATGTATCTTAGATATCATGCGCAACTGAAATTATGTTAGGGGAGTGGGGGTTAATTAAGCAAAAGTTCAAAATTCAATATAATTTCTCCACATTTGATCAATAAAATATACAGCTTTTATCAATTTTTTCTATTTTGATAAAGTTTAAATAGTAATTTATTGATAAAATATTTAACCTTTATTACAATACAATAATTAATATAATTTTTAATAATCAATATAATTTTTAATAATAAACAACGTATATGATACGAACTCAGTTTAATACTATTAATTAACATAAATTATTAATTTATCAACCTATATAATTTTATTTAGTTAATAAATAATTTTTTTAACGTATCTAGAGGTGAATGAGACTGTACCATTCATCCCCATTTGCAAATGTCCCAATCATCCCCACGATGTATATATTCAAATGTCAGCCATTTTGCCTGAGAAATTATTTTGTCACAATGGTGACAATTCATTAATTTTAATTACTGATATCGAACCTTCAAATAAATAACTACAGCATATCTCAATTGTTTATATTGTATAAGATATCTGACAACTTCAAATGTAAAAAAAAAAAAAAAAAACTTTTAAGCAGAGTTTCAGGAAATGCAACTTTGAAGAAAAATGAAAATAGCCATGTGATTTTCCTTTTGGTTCTAAAGCACGCGATGGTAGTGTCATATATGAGAATAGGAAGCAAATTAAAATATATATATTTATTACCTTAAATATTTAGAAAGTCCCATCCATCCCTTGTCCCATTCATCCCCCAGCTCCCTTATTTATATAAATTTGTTCAATTTTGAAAGTACTAGTACAGCTGTGAATAATGTAACATTCGTTTCATTATATTTCTTTAGCAATTATTTTTCTTTCTAAAATCTCTAAATAAACGAAGATTCAAATTCGATATGTATTGAGAAATGCACTCACCGTGTGGAAAAAGTTTTAATGTAGAGAAGAGTTAAAAGCTTGCTTCAGAAAAGAGTACGTAATTCCTTTTATAAAAGAAGATATAAACCGCAAACTAAATTTAAAAAGTGGTATTGAAATGCCATTCCAGAAATCTGGCATACCATTCTCCGAAACGTATTTCTGTTTAAAAGAAAACTTTGCCGTAATAATACACTCAGACAACTTAGAATCCGGAGAGATCACATTGAAATATATTTCAAAAGTGAATGACACACAAGCCCAAAAGTTCCCACTTCTAAAATTCCTTCATCAAAATGGAATCAAACAAAAAGTTATCGGTGAATTTGATCTTATGTATCAAAGCAATATGGATCTTCACCCGAAATGTCCTTCAGCATAGTCAAAAACGACACGAATGGCATTGCACTAATATATTTTGTAATATGTAAAGCAAAATTTGTGCTATTATGGACAAACTTTTGAATTATTCATATACAGTACGATTTGATAAAGAACGATAGAATGAAAAGCTGTATATTAAAACCATGCTGGAGAAGTTATCTAACTAGCAGAGCAAGTTCCAGCAAAATCTGTTCAGTTGAACGTTTTAAAAAGACTATTCAATCATAATCGTGTTCATTTGATTATAGAACTTTCTCTAGTAATTCTATAAATAAGCAACGTAGAAATTTAAGCAGTATACTAAAACTGTTACTGAAAAAATATCTAATTGTTCAAGTCTCATCAAAATTCATTGAGCAGAACAAACGTTACAAGAAAACGGAACGGAATTTCCATTTCCATTTTATATACAATAGAGTAAAAAATAGGTATTTATATAAATTTGTTCAATTTTGAAAGTACTAGTACAGCTGTGTACAATATACCATTCGTTTCATTATATTTCTTTAGCAATTATTTTTCTTTCAAAAATATTTAAATAATTGAAGATTTAAATCTGATATTTATTGAGAAATGCACTCACCATATAGAAAAAGTTTTAATGTACAGAAGAGTTAAAAGCTTGATTCAGAAAAAAGTTCGTAATACCTTTTATAAAAGAAGATATAAACCGCAAACTAAATTTAAAAAGTGGTATTGAAATGCCATTCCAGAAATGTGGGATCACATTCTCCGAAACGTATTTCTCTTTAAAAGAAAACTTCCCCGTAATAATACACTCAGACAACTTAGAATCCGGGGAGATCACATTGAAAGATATTTCAAAAGTAAATGACACACAAGCCCATAAGTTTCCGCTTCTAAAATTCCTTCATTTCTTTTCACCTTTTGACTTAATGGGTAAGTAATCTGTCGGAAGGTTCAAAAAGGATTACTTACTGGTATTGTTAGAAGCATTCTTATTTTTTATTTATCTTTTAGAATGTTTCTTCTAACGATGATTTAAAGTGAAAGGCGAAATTTTATCTTCGGAAATCAGAATACAGTTTTCTATTCTTTTATTATGTGTTGTAGCTGGAAATGTAGGCTAACAAACCCTTCTAGAAGGGAAAAAAAAGAATTTTTGTGGTGAATGTTACTGGCAATGAAAAATATTCTATTTTTTTATGAAAAAGTATATTTTAAATAAATGTATCGAAAACCTCTAGTGAAATATTTTGTAAGAGCTACAATACTAAATTATATTTTTTCTTACACTGTAAAAGTAAATCTCTGAAATTGAACAAAAAATCCTGTCAGTTTTGGCGCCAGTGAAAATCGTTTAATTTACAGAAAATATCTGTAATTTTTAATTAAAACTGTTTTTCTAACTGTTTTTCTATAAAAAAAAATTCTGTAAAAAATAGATTTTTTTTACAGTGGGCAGTCGTGGAAAAAAAAAAAAAAAAGGAAAAAGGAAATACCCCCTACGAACTCCTCGACAATTTATCATAGAAGAAAGTTACTGGTACCGAACCATTGGAAATAAAGTCTACTTTTAAATTATATATATAAAATTTTCTTAGGAGGCCATCTATATATTAAAACGAACTCAAACTTCATTTTTTTTTTCAATAGCAATACCCAATTTTAGCAAGATATTTCAAATCCTCGGTTGAAACTATGCCTAGACACCAAATTTCAAATCATTTGAATGATAATTTTTTGAATTATAAGCATTCAAAATTTAGTGCTTGTAATGTTAAATTACATTTTCATATTTTTATTAATATCTCCTGAAATTATACTCCTAATGTGCTAATTTTTTGCGTAGCAATAATACTATGTACCCAAACATAAATACGCTGAATTTGCAATTTTTATAATTTTATGATATGAATTATGAAATTAATATTTGAAAAAATTTTGAATTGCAACCTACAATTTTTTTCAATGGCTTAGACTTATTAAGTCCTGCTTTATGGAAATCCAAAATTTCAAATTTTCCTTCCAAATAGTTTTGAAATTATGCTTAAAAAGTGGCAAAATGGTGGTTTAAGGGGCCGTCTATGATAGAAGTGACTAGATATTTTGAAATGTCTTATGCTATCCTGTAATCTAGCAGTCTTCAATGACTGCTTGAGATGCCTTGATCAAGAAGGGAGCTCTCTCGGTCAACAATCGAGTACCGAACTTCAATTTAGATACAGTTCCTAAAATACGCTCGTTTTAAAATAATTAATTTCTCGGAAACTTATCGTACGAATTGCATAAAAATTTGTTTTTAGGCTAATTGAAGGGTGTAGAATTCATTTATGCTGTCATAATTGTGTATTGCTATTGAAAAAAAAAACAAAGTTATTGTTCGTTTTGATATGTAGATCACCCCCTAAGCAAATTCTATATACATCATTTAAAAGTAGACTTTATTGCCAATCGTGTGGTAACAGTATCTTTCTTCTACGATAATACGTTAATTTTTTGCAGAGTGGGTAAGGGGTGTTTACTTTTTTTCCACGACTGTACAAACTGTGATATTTTTTTTTTTAATGTAAAAAATAATGTGCTATTATTCTGTTACCATTTTTTACTTCATTTTTTCGTTGAAAAAATAAATGTAAACCAAACGATTTGTTTAATATGTTTTTGTCTTTTAACGTAGGTTTCAGAAATCTAAATAAAGTTTTTGAAATAATAATAAAATATTTGGAAAATGTTTTTCGTTTATATAGTAATCCGTATTTGTATTCAACCACTTAAATCTAAACCTTTTTGAAGCTCTAGTGATACAGACGAACAAAGTGTAGCAAGGACTAGAAAAAGCTTAGAAAACTCACTCTGCTGTTACAAATAGTTTCTGAGATAATATAAGAAAAAATTGTCGGTTCAAACTTCATTGCAAGATTTTTTCACATGTTCAAAAACTCGAACGGGGCAGCTAGAAGTTAACAAATTATTGATTTATTCTAAATTCTTGTGTTACAAACGGATTCTTTTTATAATGTTAAATGTGTGTAACACAGTCCCTAAATACAATAGAACATGTCCATTACATTTTGGTGAATATTTATTATTTATCCTTTTTTTGCTCATCTAAATGGTTGTGGAGTTCGTCGTTTTCTACTTACGTCACAAGTCTTGGAACGAGTTGCTGACATAAGTCGGGATATTACTGTATGTGTTTATTTATTTATTTATTTATTTTTATTTTTTTTTTGGTTTAAACTAGGGATTGACCGAATACCGAATAGTTGATTCGGTATTCGTTGGTTCGGCATGTAAACCGAATATTCGGCTTCGGCCGAACACTTAAAAGTATTCGGCCGAATAATTGCAGATAAGTATTTTCTTAGAAGCAGAAGTCCACTCTTTTACTTAGCAGTAGAATAGGTTAAACAATGAGTTTCAATATTATGTGCATGAGTTCAGAGTTCAGCTGCACTACAAAAAACAAGTCACAGGCCATTTTTAACTAAAAAAAAAAAAACTTTTTCCTTCCTAAAATAGTGTACGTAGGTGTGAAATCAAAAGAACTGTCTACAACAGAGAAAAAAAAAAGGTAAGGAAGATGTTCATCTTTCCCTTATCATTTAATTTTATTTACTTCTACATTAGTTTTTTTTTTATTTAAATTTATTTAATGTGTATTTTCTTTAATATACACATCAAATAAGTATACCAGAGTTCGTGTCTGTATATCTAAGATGTATATTAAAGAAAATACACACATCAAATAAGTATACCCCTATGCCTATGCTATAGCTTTTAAAACCATTAGATCAAAATCGCTCAAATTTCTTATCTTCATCACCAAAATGTTAAAATATTAATCAAGATATAAATATTCTATCAATAATTGAACAGAAAATAGTTAAATGTACAAATTGATACAATACCTTTTTGTATTTTGAGAACATTCCTATTCAATATATTTATAATTAGACAATCAGTAAACCAGGTTAATGCTTAATGACAACATTGTTTCGGTTTATATGAATGAACTTTTGTTTTTCTGATAATCCTTAACCTTAATTATACCCTGTATAGTTTAATACTTTCATAGGGTATTTTTGGGTATTGACTAGTGATAAAATAATAAAAAATAAGTGATGGGTTAATGAATTTGTGAATGGAAAGAAGTCTTTTTTTTTTTTTTTTTTTTTTTTTTTTTGTTAGATTTAAGAATAAAAATGTAACTGAATTAAATTATTGAGAATTTAATTTCAATTAAAGCTTATTAAAAAAGCTAGCGTATGCAAAAATGCGTATTAAAAAGTTTCAAGTACTCGGTTGCCAAATACCGAAGCTTCGGTATACATTTCGACCGAAGCTTCGGTATTCGGTATTCGGCAAAATTGCTGCTTCGGCCAATTCCTAGTTTAAACCTGTATAATGTAGTGGAAAAAATTGTTCTTTCATATTATATGAAACACAATGTAATTGAATAATGAGCTATAGTTTTAATTTCGATGATAAAAAAAGCTAAATATTTATTTTTTTTTCTATTCAAGATTACACAGAGGGTCCGTTTGACCCGTATATTTTTCATAGGCCTTTTCTTACCATTACCTGAGCATTACCATTCAGCTTTTTTAGCAAAAATTTAGTACCAAATGTGTCCTAAAATTTCGCGTGAGATTTTATTTTCTTTCCAAAAAAAAAAAAATGAATTTTTGATGGGAATTTTAACTAAAATTGACATTTTTGTAAACAAATTCATGATTAAATGTTTTTTTTCTCTATTATGTTTTAATCATAAATTAAAAAAATATGAATCGATCTTAAAGTATAGCTCAAAACCTATTGAACACTATTAAAAAAAACTAAATATTTGGTTTAAAGTTGGTGAATATTAGTTAAATTATTAACTTTTTAAATATGACTAAATCTTATACTATAATATCTATATATATAAAAGAAAGTCTGGATTTTGTATTAATCAACGCGCAGCCCAAACTACTGAACCTAAAATTTTGAAATTTGGGGTAAAAATACTTCTTATGACATTGAGTGCCGCTAAGAAAGGATTTTTTAAAATTCCACCCCTAAGGGAAAATAGAACGAAGTTTTAAAAAATTCCTTAAAAATCTGATTTTATAGTCATTTTTCAACTGATAATTATTTAAATTTCAACTGATTTTAGTGTATTTTTGTATGCTGAATGGAATGGTACTAACCAAATTATTTTAAGTCTAATAGTTCATGAGATATTTCATATTTTTCTAATTTGGCGTTATCTTTGGCGCCAAAACCTCAAATTTTCAAGTGATAATTTCTAAAAACTCATTCTTTTCATTCTCTGACTATAGCAAGGGAAGAAATTCAAATTGAATAATTTTTTAATCAATTATTTTGCTTAAATATTGAAAACAACTATGTCAGTTAGGAAAAAAATTTAAACGCCTCAAAAACTAAAACTAAATAATAATAATAATAATAATAAACTGTTGTTTTTTTTTGTTCTGTCAACACTATGCCAAAATGTATGGTATCCTTAGCGTGCAAATGATTTTTATTGCAAACCGTGCCAAACATTAACATTTGCTATTTATTGAACGTGAATATTTTTTATGAGTATTATTCCATTGTAATCTCGTAAATTTTTTAATTTGTTATTTTTTAAATAGAAAATATTTATTTTTAAATTCTAACTTACATTTATTACTGACACTGACATGGATTTTACGATTTGGTAGTTACTTGATGACGAGGAAGGTGTAATAAAATTATTTCAGAAATTAGCAATTATATCTATAAAAATGTTTTGTTAAAAAAACGTTGAACGTCTTCATTCAAAAAATTAAATGTTTACTGCAATGACAGATATGCTTATTACGTACGCCAGGCTACAATGATAACCTGAAAGACATTACAATTCGAGACCTGCAGATTAAATTGACTTTATTTTATTATTTTATTGTAAAATATTTATTTTTCCTTTTAAGTATTGCTTTGTATTGATTTAAAAAAAATAGTTGATGAAAGTCTATAATTTTCAAATGTTACATATTTTAAATGCTCATTTTTGTATCAACAAAATTACTTTTTTTTTTCAAATGTTTCATTTCATTTTGCGCTAATTATTATGATTGGCGACAACGGTGTTGGTATAACGGAAAAATACCAAAACAGTTACTGATTTTATTTAAAGTACAAAGAAGAAGGGTTTAATAAGAAATAAATGTTATAAAAAGGAAATATTTAATTTAAGTATGAAAGCAATGTTTGTACTGTTTAAAAAAGTGTTCATATTCAAAGGTTTAAATAGAAAAATATTTTCCAATTTGTCACTTGCTTCCTATATGGATAAACAGAAAAAATGGATACTTTTATGTTAGCCGTAAATAAATCTCGCCAATAGCATTTTATAAATCGCAAATACCAATACTTACAATTTTACTCATCATCATCTACTATATTTACAAAACGGAAATTCTTATTTCATTCTGAATGACTATAACTCAGGTTCTACTGAACATAATTTTGTAGAACGTACACTGTTAGTAAGGTAATTTGTTTTAGAAGTAATGTGAAAAATATGTTTTAATGTAAAAAATAGTTCTACTTTGAATTAGTGATAAGTACGGAACTTTTAAAATTAGGTGAACCCGATTATGAAAGTTTACCTTTAATGTAAAGTTCTACTAAATGGATTTTGATGCTATGCCGGAATGTTCTCTGTGGTGTAGTAAATTACTATAAGAGTATGTACGCTATATACAATGTTTATATACTAGAAAATATATATTCTATAAAGGTGTGCAGGGTTTCTTAAAAAATCCAGTGGGTATATAAAATAGGCCTAACCCTACATCCCTGATAGTTCTATAATCTGGTTAACGCGATTATGGAAGATATATTTAAATTTAACTATCTATAATATGTATGAAATGCAAAGAGAAATTTCGTTTGGGCCGCTTACAGCCTGAGTTCTGCTGAATAGATTTTTGATGGGACTTACATTGTTAGATAATTTTTCAGAAAAAAAAATAGTACATCATATCATTCTACGTTGCTTAGTTAAATAATTATCGGAGGAAATTCAAAATCAGAAGAACACGATTATGAAAGATTGGCTTTTTTAAAGGTTCTGCTGGGTGGGTTCTGGTAAGACAAACTGTCAATTAGATAATTTTTAGGGAACGTTTTGGTACATTTGCCAGTTTAAAAGATTCTGCTAAGTGGATTTTGGTGGAACTTGCTCAGTTAGTTAATTTTTCAGGGAATATTTTAGTATAAAACACATATCGTTCTAGGTTGCTTGGTTATAGGATTTTGGATGAAAGTTCTAGAATGAGGTGAGCCCAATTATGAAAGATTAGCCTTTTTTATAGTTTCTATTGGATGGAATCTGATGAGAATTGCATTGATAAATTTTCAGAGGAAGGGTATAAGTATGTTACATATTGTTCTATCGTACTTTACCAAATACTACAGTAAAGGATCAACTAAAGAAGTTGGTTCTTAGCAGCTCCAATTTTGCCCGTCTCAATAGAAAATACAATAGTATAATGACGTCCATATCGTTTGTAGCAATTCGGATGGGTATGACAGGTTAATGTCCATATTGCTTTCAAACGAATGTTCAAATTCCCAGATAAATTTCGTTTGATTCTTGGTTTGTTTAGAAAAACAGACCAGCGAAGCGGGCGAAGGCTGCTAGTAATTTTTATAAAATTATCGGGTCAAACTCACCAAAAGATAGTTAGATGATCTGAAGGTCAAAATGACCTACCGTGTGTCATGGAAGGATTAAACTGAGAGTTGGTTATATGTATCTATACATGTATTTTATTTATAATATACCCTATATCTACCCTATATATAAAAAATCCTAATGAAACGAATTTATGAAACGGATATATGAGACGGCTGAAATGAAACGAATTTATGAAACGATTCTTTAAAACGACTGAATAAACAACTGATTATGTTTCACGGCGATTTCTCTTAAAATATGGAATACTTTGCGATGAAATTAACACCAAAAATCCCTATTGATCGACAGATCTCAAAACTGGTATTAGAACTTTTAAATTCGAATTAGTTTTCGAAATATCAATTTTTTTCTAATTTTAAATACTTTTTTTCTAATGATGGCAACTCAAATTTTAATCATAACATATATATATTTTTTCATATTTCAGAAAAGGTTATTATTTTAAACTAATTTGGTGACCAGTTTGGCCTTTCTTAAATGTATGCTAAGAAATGTATCATGCTATTTTTTTTATTCATAATTCAATTTAATTGAGCAATCTTTCGCCAGATCTAAAGATTGTGATAGAGAAATCAAGAACTCGGTATTTTTATGTTAGCGAGACGCAGGTGATAAATCGACAAACATTTTTCCCGTCGCATTATTATTTTTTTTTATATTTCATTAATTTCATTTAAAATATAATCCTTTCATTCATTTTATTTAAAATACAAAACTTTCCTTTAAAACTGAAACTTTTAAAATTGATGGCTTTCACTTCTTTCTTTTTTTAAAAATAAAACGAAAAAAAATATAAGACACAGATGTCATATACGCTCCGGGGTACCTAATTGGCGCCAAAATGGAATTATTTTGATTGACGTGGTAACCCGGCTATTGTTGTTTATATAACAATAAATGTTTATTTATTTATATTTCTTTTTTTAAATTATATAAATTATTTTGTTCTATAGTTATCAATTATTTTTTTGTTATTTCCTTTTGAAAATAATAGAAAATAATTAAAAAATACGGTACTATTTAGTTATTCCGTCGACCAATTTCGCCAAATTATATAAATCGCCAAACTACTCGCCAAATTATACAAATTGACATAATTTTTATTTTAAATAACGAAAGACCAAATAAATTAGTACATATAACATTAATAAATATACAAAAAAAAAAAAAAAAAAAAAAAAAAAAAAAAAAAAAAAAAAAAAAACGTCGAAATAAAAATCACTTGATGACGTAAACACGTGTAACATGCTTAAAGTCAAGTGAATGTGACATTTACGATCAACCATTGCTGGCATTTAATCTTATAATTTGGCGCTAGATTTTTGGTCGACGGGATAACTAAGTAGTACCAAAAATTCATATGTAACTGGTATTCGAAAACAGGTTTCAGCCAAATTTTCGTAAAAAGAAAAAAAAAATCACGCCAAACCTGCGATGCGTATGGGACATCTGGCCAAATATTATATAATGCAACAAACCATGATATTTAACTTCAACTTCAAATCAATGTTTTTATTTACCACTCGAAAAAAAAAAATTCTAACTGGCGAGTTGAAAAAAAAGCTATTGGCGAGATTTGTACCCAACTAGCGTAACAGTACCAAGAATTTTTTGCGACCATGGCAACTTTTATCTAGTTTTATTCGAAAAAAAAATTTGATTTTTTGATCAAAATGAAAAACTTTTGGCACAGATGTCATATACGGCCCCATATTGGCACGTTTGTTTTTTTGACGCCAATGTCATATACGCAACAGGTACTTGACAGGCGCTAAAGTATCGCTATTTTGCTTGATATGGTAAGCCGGATGTTGTTGTTTATGCTGCTGATGCTTTCCCCAAATTGGCATCGGAAAAAAATCGCACCAATATAAGGCGTATATGACATCTGTCCCAAACTTCCATATGAAAGGCGAAGGGAGCAGTCCGTATTTGTTATGGCAGTTGATGATTTGAACTATTATAATATAGATGAAATGATGGCGATAGAATAATATCTGGCGACTTATCACCTGTGCCTGGCTAACATAAAAGTACCAAAATGGCACCTAGATTATAAAGAGCGAAGTGATCCGGCCGGAACTGTAGATGATAATCACATGACTTTGTCTATTGTTATAGAGATTGTTTTAAAATACTGGGAGACGAGGACTCTGTATACTTAATTCATTTTATTTTAGCATCTTTTCAAATGTTTAACTGATCCTCTTTAATCAAAAACGAAACAAACATTGGATGTCTTAACAGCAACTGATTCGGTCTTAAATTTTTGCAATCAAAGGGAATTGAATGGAAAACCCTTTACAGAGAGAACTGCGCAGCTTTTTTCAGTATAATTCAATCTTCTCTAATATTTAAAAAACCCATCAGATTAGCTTGTTTTTAGATTCTGCGGTGTCTGAACGGGGGTTGTTGAGTGTAGCTTGCAGGGGGCAGAGTACACTAGTACTATACAAAGTCCTATTGAAACGAATTTATGAGAAACGAGTTCGTGAAACGATGTTATGAAACCACTGATTGTGTTTTGCGAATATTTCCCCTAAAATATGGAAAGTTTGGCGGTGAAATTAACGCCAGTTATCCGTATTGATCCAAGGGTGTCAAAACTGATATTAGAATTTTAAAATTTGAATTAGTTTTCGAGATATTAATTTTTTTCGAAATTTAATGGAATTTTTCTAATGATGGCAAATAAATTCCTCCATTTTATGGGAAAAGGGGAGAACAGGGACGAACTACAAGTACTATTAGAATTCTTCTTTTTCGTTATTTTCATATTGAAAGATCATCATTTTCATTCATATGGGAGGGGGCGTAGCTTGCAGGAGGTAGAGCCCCCTAGTTCTAATATATAAAGTATAAGACATATTTGTTGAAGACGTACTACAGAACTGTTGAAATGGAAATATGTCTATAAAAAATCCCGCCTTTCATGGTTCCGGGTAATATATAATTATAACGATGTATCTTTAAAGAGAAAACCTGTTTAAAACGGATATTTTTCCGGTTTCTCTGGATTCCGTTTTATTCCGTGTTATTGTATCAAAAAATAGTTTATACTGTTACAGAATGTAAATTTCAAAAACTTTTTTTGACATCAATTGATATATGATAGAATTTCGAAATGAGAGTGATAAAAGATTTATGTAATTCGTAATTCTTTAGATGATATGGAGTTTCAATAATGTATTATTAAATCTTAAGGTGATTAGTAACATTAGTTTTCAATAATAAGAATTCATGTATCTCACTATGAACTTTCGTTTTAAATTGTACTAGGACAAGAATTTTTCATTAACGAGTATTTAATGATAATATAAAAAAACTAGAAAAAATAATAAAGGATGAAAATTGAATAAAATGACAGAATACGCTAAAAACTGCTCAATATAGTTTCGGGGTAAATAATCTGTTGCATAAAAATAAGTCTGAAACTGCCTAAAGCATGTATAAAGCAATTCAGAATGATAAAACCCTGTATATTTTTTTAAATAAATTTCTTCATTGGGAATTTTTATAAAATAAGAGGTATTTTAAGGATAATAATAAAAATAGTTTAACTTTCATACACGAACAATATTACCTTAAAAATGCTTTAGCGAGTGTGAATGTAATATATAGATTAATTTTGTAAAGTATTACAAGAAAGAAAAACCATGCATCAATCATAGATTATGAAAAACTTTCCAAAACATTCAGTATACTGTAACGGTGAAAGATGATATTTAAGTAAACAATTTGAAACCATTTGAACTATATATATATATATATATATATATATATATATATATATATATATATATATCGAAACTTATTTGAATAACTCTTAAACGGGTGAAGCTAGTGACGTGAAATTGTGCACGCATACTCACACTGCAAATAGAAGCGTCTTAAATTTAGACACATATGTGACTGAAAAAGAATTTTAGACACTGAAGTGTCTTAATCTGAAAATTAAGACACTATAGTTGTCTTAATTTAAGATACATAAGCGTCTTACTATGACCATGGTGTAAACGAACTGAGAATAATGTCTAAAATATCCGCAAACGTCTTATTTTAAGACACTTCATTGCTTTAAACGTGTCTTAATTTAAGACGTTTTGATTCTTCCGACGCAATAACCACCAGGGGGCACTGGGGCACTGCCAGTCGCTCGTGTGTTTTAGATGTCTTCGTTCAAAGTTGGTATACGTTGTAATTCAAACGAAGTTTGTTTTTATGTACGCGTGTATTTTAATTCGTTTTTCGCGGAATGTGAAGTTCTGTGATTTAAATTCGTATTCACTTGGATTATTTATTTATTGAATACATACATCTGACGTGTGTGCTTGACATCAAATGTCTCTTAGAAGCTGTCGTCCATATAAGGGCGGGATAGACACAGAAGAGAAGTAGACGACGCTTGAAGATTACACCCGGAAATTCTACAAAGCGTGTGCAATGGACTTAGTGTTAATTCGTATTAATTTATATCAATAATATTGCGTTATTCATCTTCGTCCTGTCGAAGCTAGCAAAAAAAGAGAAACTTTTGTCTGGCGGGTCCTATTTGGAGGATGAAACACTTCATTCTTTAAATATGGCTAGTCGGATATATTATGGAATTTCGTATTAAAATGATGCAGGCTCTTCTCCTTCACTGGGGTAGTTTTTGAAATTTCAAATGGAGGAATTTTTCTTACCTCTTGCAGCAACTGAAGTAAGTTTCTTTATAGTACTAAAATTAGTGTATTTTATGATTTTATTTATTGTACTAAACAAAATCCTGCATGAAATTTAATTAGTTTTGAATCTGTTCGCAAAAAACCCCACTAATTCTAGAAGTATATATTTTTAAACTTATGACATTGTTTTTTATTACGAATTATATATTCAATGTCAGTTCTTAGTTTCAATGGATAATTCTTATCTCACAGTAAACGACGGCCACAAGGAAGTAAAGAAAAAAAAACTTTGAAAGATGACCTAATGCTTTCTTACTTCTTGGCATAAAACCGCAGATTAAAAAAAGATAAATAAAGTAAATGAGACTCGTCTATTATATGAAGCTGCCTGTAAAAATAATGTATTTGATTTGCAATCAACTCTAATACTGATTTTTTTATTATTTTTAATAAAAAAGTAATTTGAAATTTATAATGGGAAAAAGTAAAAACCTATAACTACATTTCGTATTTAAAATTGTTGTAACTTTATTTATATGCACTTATACGAAAAATACAAAAATGACAGATGTTACTGTATATATTTAAGACGAAAGAAGTTTGGAAACCATAAGTTATTTTTTCCTCATGTTTTTAATATAGAATATGTACTTATTTGTTTTTATTGATAGTCGAATAGCTTTTGTGATTACCCTCTGATCTACATAAAAACTTGCCCATGTGGAAATATAAAATTTTTAAAATCATAATTTTTAAATAAGTATTTTCATTTTTTCTTTTTTTCTTTTTTTTTGGGGGGGGGGGGGGGGATTTTGCATGAAATTTTCGTAAAGCTGATATCTTAAATCTTGCACTGATTATAATGAAAGTTTTGAATTTTTAGAGTAGGACAAGTTTAAAAACACAAATATATTTAACAAAATACCAAAGTCATTTTTCCCCAATGTTATTAAAGTAGAATATTTATTTATTTATTTTCATTATTCATAGTTAAATGGCTGTTGTGATTATCAAGTGATGTATATATAAAATTGCCTATGTGGCAATATATTTTTTAAAAAATCTAATTTTTAAATTATGAGTTTTCATTTTTTTGGGGGGGGGGGGGATTTTTGCAATTTTCGTACATCTGATATTTTAAATCTTTTTCCACGTTCAACCGAGTATAATAAATATTTTGAACTTTTAGAGTAGGACAAGATTATAAAATATATATATATATTTATCTATTTACCTTAAAAGCCCTTAATAGCAAACACTTCGGGATCGCGGAAGTTGTCCGATAATTGGAGATGTCTACTTTTATGAGGTAAAAATATACAAATATGTATGTCTGCTGATTAAAAAAGTATTCGTTAAACGCTATTCGAGAATGTCCATTAACCTCCACAACGGATACTCCCGAATACCGGACATCTCCATTTAAATAACTATAATGCAAAGTTGCGTTTTTTGCAAAAGTACTTCTTGATTAAAGGATGGGCAAACTGGGAAGTGCCCCGTCCCCCTACGACTATAGTGCCCCAAAATTTGATGTGCAATATTTGTAAGGCTAATTTGTGGTAAGGCTGCTTCTGCAGCACAAGATGGAGAAGTCTTAATGAGCAGAGGAATTGGTGCTCATGAAGACTTCTCCATCTTGTGCTGCAGTAGCAGCCTTACCGACTTATATAAGTGAGAAATGCCAAGCTGGACATCGTCCTTGTGGTTTAGTGGTAGAGCACTGGAGATCTATTCCAAGGACCCGGGTTCGATTCCCGGCTTGGACATTTTTCACTAAGTTGGTTTACGCTTTGTAGCAATGTGATAATTCACATCATATTCAGGTACAGTGGTTGATGACAAACTGGGCATGGAGACTAAGCAAAATATAGAAAGGGCGCCCTAAAACATCCCCGCTGCTGAAACAAAAATGCAGGAAGAGTCAACAACAATTCGACACTTGGTGTAATAACTTGACGCTTTGGCTATGGACTTTTTTGGCCCCCCTATAGCCCTGAATTATAACCGCTATACTTCTTTTAATGGGGCTATGTTAAATATCACGGCTACAGAGATCGACCAGAAACCATAGAAGTCCCGAAAACAGTTACAGCAAGTGTGATAAGGTCGTCTAACAGACCAATTGAAGCAGGTTATCGCGAATTACGAACATAGACTTCGTTCCGCTGTCTCTTCAGATGGAAAGCACTTTGAGAAACTCATCTTTGTGTGAAAGCTGAAACATTTTGAAATAAAAAAAAATTTCCGCTCAAAAGTTCTTTTTTTTTTCTTTTTTTTTCTACCCTGTGAAGCCCCGTGTACGTGCACATACCGGGTGGGCAAAAAAGTCCGTAGAAACTTTAAAAATTCATAAAAACCGGGTAAATAACCGAAATAAAAAAAGGGTTTGCTGGGTTAGCATCTAAATGTTACGGGAATTTTTTTTAAGACAGGAAAAAATAACTCAAAAAACAACCAATGGGTGACGCGGACTTTAACAAATTAAAGAAAAGATATACCAATAACGATCAGAGTGCCTCCAAATCATTTATTACTGCTCTATGTGTTCCCCATGATTACCACCACTGCATTGCAGGCGAGTCATAAATCAAGCAACAGCAGAGTGTAGCAGGTCTGGATGTACACATGACACCTCTCGGCGGATCGCATCTTTCAGTTCCGACAGATTAGACGGACCGGATCGATACTTCCGGGATTTCAAATACTCCCATACTCAGAAATCTGTCTGTGTCAAATCTGGAGACGGAGCAGGCCATGGGAACCTGAAACAACTGCTAATGATTTTGTTTCCCACAAACGTCTGTAGCAGGGATTCCTTGAAAGGAGTAGCAATGTGACTAGGGAGTCCATCTTGCATAAACGTGACGATAGAAAGCACATCTCTTTTACGCAAACATGGCACCACGACCTTTTCACGCAGAAGCATTAAATATCGCTGAGCCTTCATCGTCGTCGTTTTAAACCTATTTACTGGGTACTGCGTTTCAAAGAAGAAAGGTCCTATTACGAACGAACTTGTGAATCCACACCATACAGTCACTTTTAGGGAATGAAATGGTTTCTGGGTGTACTCATGTGGATTAGACGACGCCCACATGTTACAGTTATTATGGTGTTGATACACGAGGAGTCGGAGACGCTTGGAATCCCAGGCGTCTAGCGACAACAGCCGCCTCACGGTCCGTCTTTTCCAAGCATTTCATTGGCTGTTCCGGAAAAGGCTTTTCTATTATCAGATTTCCAAGCATTTGACTGGCTGTTACTGGCGAGTCGCCTCGTTTCGGACGTAAAAGATGCTCCAACGGAAAAAAGACGCTCGCTCTTCAAGCGACTCCCCTGTAGCCATAGGAATAACATGGAGACGCCCGGAATCTGAAGCGTCTTTGACCCCTGGTGTAATAACACCATTAGTATCAACGTCGTCATGAAGCTAAAAATGAGCTTCATCTGTCCAGAAGATGTTAAACCCCAGTAGGGTTCTATTTGATTTTAGAGAAAGCGCACCTCGCAAATTCTTCCCTCTGTACGGTATCCGCTGTTAAAAGTTCATAGCACGTTTGTAATCTGTATAGGTACAGATCAAGTATTCCATGAAGAATATTGCGTGCCGAGGATTATGGTAAGCCCAAGCGTCTGTCAGCTTCACGGGTACTGCTTGTTCCCGCAGTTGAATCAGACCCTAACGCTTCCATTTTTGCTGCAACACGCTGCGAACGCTGCCTTCATTAAGCATGGTCATCCGGATCTTATACGTGTCGGAGTTTCCTCTTAGTCCGCACAACTTCGAAGAAATTCCGTTCTATTTATATGCTGCCACCACCGATATGATTACGTGATATCGGTCACTCACTGAGAAGATTGTTTAAATGAAAACCTACGCTTTCAATAAACTAAATTAACACTTTATTTACACACTATTTACACAACAACGAAACACTATTTACACTTACAAACTCGGATATAGATGATCCGGTTCAACATTAAATTGAATACAGTAAATGCTGGCTGTGTACTGTTAAACTACGTTAAATCACTGTCACTCTACACACGTTAAATTAGCTTTCCGGAGATCAATCTCAATCTCCCAACACATATGTGCTCTAAGCCTAAGCTCTCCGAGCCTCACTCAATCCTACGCTCTATCTCTATGAGTTATACACAGTGCTATACACATATCCTTGCGCTTGGCACTCTCGGCTCCAACTGAACCCTATGCTCTATCTAAGAGCTCCACACAGCAACTCACCTTGCGCCTTGCACGCCAAATTTCAACTGACTCCCTCAGCGGAAGAGACTGCCTTCCAGCAACTCCTTCTCAACGTAACCCCTCCGGGGTTTTCTACCTGGCTCCCATTCCAAACTCTTTTCTTCGTTCGTGGAATGCTTTTGTCTCCCCATCTTCCACAGACATCTCAAAAGTTTGGGCACACCCCTCTCCAACTATCTTTTTTCCCCTTCATACCATCTATACATTTTCACCGGCTCAAATCCAGTTTTAGATAAAGAAAGACTGTTATTTTGAAATTCCAATACACAGCCCATACAATATATAATATATTAAGAAAAAAATAATATAGAACCTCAGTTCTAATAGCAGATGTCTCTCAGAACCTTACAATACGATCCTCCATCGTTTCGGTTTCCCAAACCGCTGAGCAAGCTTCGTGTCGCTGTTAAAGGTCCTTTTCCAGTCCTCACATTCTTCTGAACTCGGAATTTACGCAAGACAATAGTCGCCGATCCTGTTTCACGTAAAATAAATTAACCAACAAAGCTTTTTCCTTCGCACTCAGCATCCTTGATCACGTACACGGTTGACAATGGTAAACTAGTTCTGGATTAGGAGCACAAGTTCTTATAACCGTCTCATTTGCATATGTTCACCAAAATCGCACGAACCAACGCTATCTGTCGTCTGATTTTTTAGTTTTTGTCTTAAAAAAATTCACGCAACCTATAGATGCTAATCCTGCAAACCGTTTTTCATTTCGGTTACTTTTTCGGTTTTTATGAATTTTTAAAGCTTATGCGGACTTTTTGCCCAACCAGTATACTACAATGTAGAATATAATTTAGCTAAATTAGCAAACGCATAATACAATTGAAAATTCTCCTTCGGCAATTTCTATCAATAAACAGAAATGAATTCATTTCTGGAACCCTGTATATGATCTACAGTATTATACAAAGAGTAATGTTAAAAAAGGGAAAGGAAGTTAAAATTAAAAAAGTCCTTCGGGCCAGTGCCGGGAGGAAGAGGTAGCTTTCATAATCCTTATTTAAAAAAAGCCAACTTATATCATGCAAACACACGAAGCTCAATTTAGTGGAAACCGAATATAGGAGATTCAATACTAATTTTTATCAATATAATGAATGAGAATTTCGCGAAATTAGTCAGCTTTATCCAAGCTGCTTTTCTTTAAAGTAACTTATATTTGGCTGCCAAATTCGGCAATTTTTTTAAAGTGCCTGTCATTTTAAGACAACATGGTGGATGAGGCTAAGCAGTGAACTTGGTCGAGACCTTAGTAATTGCTGTGCACATGCTCACTCACATCGGAATCGGTTAATATATAGGAGTGCTGTCGCATGAAAAAAAATCAGATTTTTCAAAATGTCACCCACAATAGAAATGGAAACTGCTATATCTGAGCCATTTTTTAAGGGAAAGACAAACAAAAAATGCTCCTGAATCCTTATATCAAGATCAAATACTTAAGAAAGAAACCTTTTTCAATTTCTAATTTTTTTGCACCTCACTTTAAATATATATATATATTTTAATTTAATGGCCGCCATTTTGAAACAAGATGGCTGATGAATCTGGCCAGCGAACTTGGTCGAGGTGTTGATGTATACTATCCACAGGCCTTCTTACATCGAAATAGGCGAATACGTGTGTTATCGCGTGACAAATACAAGATCGTTTCAAAATGTTAGCCATGCTAGAAATTCAAACTGCTATAAATCAACCATTTTTTAAGATATCAACAAAAGAAAAAAATTTCAGAAACAAAAACTGCTCCGGAATCTTTGTATCAAGGCCAAACACATAAAAAAAATCTTTTTCATTTTCCAATTTTTTAATACCTCATTTTGAATTTTAAATTTAATTTTTTTTAAATGGCAACCCTTTTGAAACAAGATGGCGAATGAAGCTGGCCAACGAACTCGGTCGAGACATTGGTATGTACTATGTACAGACCAAGTTACATCCAAATAGGTTCATAAATACGCCTGTTATCGCGTGACAAAAATCAGGTCGTTTTAAAATGTCAGCCACAAGAGAAATTCAAAATGCTATTACTCAGCCATTTTTTTTAGATATAGACGAAAGAAAAACTGTTCCGGAATCTTTGTATTAAGGTCAAACACATACAAAAAAATCTTTTTCATTTTCTAATTTTTTGGTATCTCATTTAAATTTTTTTAAATGGCCGCCATTTTGAAACAAGATGGCGGATGAAGCTGGCCAACGAACTCGGTCGAGATATTTGTATGTACTATGTACACACGAAGGTACATCAAAGTCGGTTCATAAATACGCCTGTTATTACGTCAGAAAAATCAGGACGTTTCAAAATGTCAGCCACGCTAGAAATTCAAAATGCTATAACTCAGCCATTTCTTAACATATAGACGAAACAAAAACTGCTCCCGAATCTTTTTATCAAGGTCAAACACATAAGAAGAAAATATTTTTTCAATTTTCAATTTTTGGTACCACATTTCAAATTTAAATTTTTCTTAAAAATTTAAATGGCCGCCATTTTTAAACAAGATGGCGGATGAAGCTGGCCAACGAACCCGGTCGAGACATTGGTATGTACTATGTATAAACGAAGTTACATCCAAATTGGTTCATAAATACGCCTTTTATCGCGTGACAAAATTCAGGACGTTTCAAAATGTCAGCCACACTAGAAATTCAAAATGCTATAACTCAGCCATTTTTTAAGATATTGACGAAACAAAAACTGCTCCGGGATCTTTGTATAAAGGTCAAATACATAAGAAAAAAATATTTTCAATTTTCAATTTTTTGGTACCACATTTCAAATTTTAAGTTTTTAAAAAAATTTTAAATGGCCGCCATTTTGAAACAAAATGGCGGATGAAGCTGGCCAACGAACTCGGTCGAGAGATTGGTATGTACTATGTACACACCGAATTACATCCAAATCGGTTCATAAATACGCCTTTTATCGCGTGACAAATTTCAGGACGTTTCAAAATGTCAGCCACGCTAGAAATTCAAAATGCTATAACTCAGCCATTTTTTAAGATATAGACGAAACAAAAACTGCTCCGGAATATTTGTATAAAGGTCAAATACATAAGAAAAAAACATTTTTCCATTTTTAATTTTTTGGTACCACATTTCAAGTTTTAAATTTTTTTAAAAATTTTAAATGGCCGCCATTTTGAAACAAAACGGCGGATGAAGCTGGCCAACGAACTCGGTCGAGACATTGGTATGTACTATGTACACACCGAATTATATCGAAATCGGTTCATAATTACGGGAGTTACAGTGTGACATAGGTCAGATATATATATATATATATATATATATATATATATCAATTCTGAACGGAGGGTGGTTTCGGGGTCTGGGGGTCATGATCGATGAAAATATACCAAAATTTTTTGAAATCGCTTTCCTCCGAACGGCTGCAATAGGTAGCTTTTTTGTGAAGAAAGCTACCTAAAATGCATACCAAAACTGAAAACGCACTTCCAGAAGTTATCATCAATAGACACTATTGTAACCGAATTTTGTTTGCGTGTGTCCCTGTAAATGAACTATAAATGCTATTCACTTCATATGCTACCGTAAACATCTTGTAGTGTACGTCCGTAATTTATATAAATTTCAATATGTTGGAAATAATGTAACATATGTTTCGAATAATGTAACTTTTGTATTACAGAAATATACAGGAATCACGTTATTAAAAGAAAAGTTATATTTCAAAATTTTTAGTATAAGACCTACGAGTTGTATTGGTTAAAAAATGTGTCAGTTATATTAAATTAATCAAACTGCATAATAAGTAAAAAGTAAAATAAAAACATAAAAAATATAACGGTAAGTCGAGTATGATTAAAACTATGTACAACTGAATATGATTATTCTAAATATAATTTCCCAAAGCAGAGATTTATCTGTATATTTATTATTAACTGTTGTATTATTTTTGATTTAAAGAAGATAGACAGATAAGTAAAATAGTAAGATAGATAGATAAATCTATTTCTCAGAACTCCTACCACGTTGAGGGAAGATTTACGGCGTCTTTTTTTCTATGAAGTACACAGTGCATTCAAAAAGTTAAAGGCCTGGGCGCACACAGACCCTATAACAGGAAGATTATACTTACATTGGATATTAAGCTTTTACATAGTCTCTTAACAATTCACTACAACTCATGGAATGAGTGTACAATACAGGTACATAAACACCTTCCGGAAAGCCTCCACTCCAACATATTGAGTTCTGATGTCAAAGCCACTTTAATGTCATTCATCGATTCTTACCGCTGCCCCTTCATCGTGAATTTCAACTAGGGAAATAAAAATAGTCAAAGCGGGCAGGTCTGATGAGAGGGTGTGTGTTTTGTGCACACAATCCGCCTTCTCGTCAAAAATTGCTGCAGAAGGATGGACATGTGAGTCAGTGCATTGTCCTGCAAGAGGCACGAATTTCCACTGTCCAGCAAATCGAGCCTCACACGGCTTATTGGTTTCAAAAGCCAATGCAAAACATATTAGGTAGCTTTCTTTACAAAAGAGCTACCTATTGCAGCCGTTCGGAGGAAAGCGATTTCAAAAAATTTTGATATATTTTCATCGATCATGACTCCCAGACCCCGAAACCACCCTCCGTTCAAATTTGATATATATATATATATATCTGACCTATGTCACACTGTAACTCCCGTAATTATGAACCGATTTCGATGTAATTCGGTGTGTACATAGTACATACCAATGTCTCGACCGAGTTCGTTGGCCAGCTTCATCCGCCGTTTTGTTTCAAAATGGCGGCCATTTAAAATTTTTAAAAAATTTTTAAACTTGAAATGTGGTACCAAAAAATTAAAAATGGAAAAATATTTTTTTCTTATGTATTTGACCTTTATACAAAGATTCCGGAGCAGTTTTTGTTTCGTCTATATCTTAAAAAATGGCTGAGTTATAGCATTTTGAATTTCTAGCGTGGCTGACATTTTGAAACGTCCTGAATTTTGTCACGCGATAAAAGGCGTATTTATGAACCGATTTGGATGTAATTCAGTGTGTACATAGTACATACTAATCTCTCGACCGAGTTCGTTGGCCAGCTTCATCCGCCATTTTGTTTCAAAATGGCGGCCATTTAAATATTTTTTAAAAATTTAAAATTTGAAATGTGGTACCAAAAAATTGAAAATGGAAAAATATTTTTTCTTATGTATTTGACCTTTATACAACAATTTCGGAGCAGTTTTTGTTTCGTCTATATCTTAAAAAATGGCTGAGTTATAGCATTTTGAATTTCTAGCGTGGCTGACATTTTGAAACGTCCTGAATTTTGTCACGCGATAAAAGGCGTATTTATGAACCGATTTGGATGTAACTTTGTTTATACATAGTACATACCAATGTCTCGACCGGGTTCGTTGGCCAGCTTCATCCGCCATCTTGTTTAAAAATGGTGGCCATTTAACTTTTTAAGAAAAATTTAAATTTGAAATGTAGTACCAAAAAATTAAAAATTGAAAAAATATTTTCTTCTTATGTGTTTGACCTTGATATAAAGATTCGGGAGCAGTTTTTGTTTCGTCTATATCTTAAGAAATGGCTGAATTATAGCATTTTGAATTTCTAGCGTGGCTGACATTTTGAAACGTCCTGATTTTTCTCACGTAATAACAGGCGTATTTATGAACCGACTTGGATGTACCTTGGTGTGTATATAGTAAATACAAATATCTCGACCGAGTTCGTTGGCCGGCTTCATCCGCCATCTTGTTTCAAAATGGCGGCCATTTAAAAAAATAAAAAAATTTAAATGAGATACCAAAAAATTGGAAAGTGAAAAAGATTTTTTTTGTATGTGTTTGACCTTAATACAAAGATTCCGGAACAGTTTTTCTTTCGTCTATATCTAAAAAAAATGGCTGAGTAATAGCATTTTGAATTTCTCTTGTGGCTGACATTTTAAAACGACCTGATTTTTGTCACGTGATAACAGGCGTAATTATGAACCTATTATGAACCTAACTTGGTCTGTACATAGTACATACCAATGTCTCGACCGAGTTCGTTGGCCAGCTTCATTCGCCATCTTGTTTCAAAAGGGTTGCCATTTAAAAAAAAATTAAATTTAAAATTCAAAATGAGGTATTAAACAATTGGAAAATGAAAAAGATTTTTTTATGTGTTTGGCCTTGATACAAAGATTCCGGAGCAGTTTTTGTTTCTGAAAATTTGTTCTTTTGTTTATATCTTAAAAAATGGTTGATTTATAGCACTTTGAATTTCTAGCATGGCTAACATTTTGAAACGATCTTGTATTTGTCACGCGATAACACACGTATTCGCCTATTTCGATGTAAGAAGGCATGTGGATAGTATACATCAACACCTCGACCAAGTTCGCTGGCCAGATTCATCAGCCATCTTGTTTCAAAATGGCGACCATTAAATTAAAAAATATATATATATTTAAAGTGAGGTGCAAAAAAATTAGAAATTGAAAAAAGGTTTCTTTCTTAAGTATTTGACCTTGATATAAGGATTCAGGAGCATTTTTTGTTTGTCTTTAACTTAAAAAATGGCTCAGATATAGCAGTTTCAATTTCTATTGTGGGTGACATTTTGAAAAATCTGATTTTTTGCATGCGACAGCACTCCTATATATTAACCGATTCCGATGTGAGTGAGCATGTGCACACCAATTACTAAGCTCTCGACCAAGTTCACTGCTTAGCCTCATCCACCATGTTGTCTTAAAATGACAAGCACTTTAAGAAATTGCCGAATTTGGCAGCCAAATATATGTTACTTTAAAGAAAAGCAGCTTGGATAAAGCTGACTAATTTCGCGAAATTCTCATTCATTATATTGATAAAAATTAGTATTAAATCTCCTATATTCGGTTTCCACTAAATTGAGCTTCGTGTGTTTGAATGATATAATTTGGCTTTTTTTAAATAAGGATTATGAAAGCTACCTCTTCCTCCCGGCACTGGCCGGAAGGACTTTTTGTAAAATGCACCATTCATTGTAAAACGCTGAAGACAAAATTCTCAATGAATGATGTTGTCAAGAATGTGGTTATCGTCTTCGGCCGAGTATCTTCCAGCTTGAAACCTCGAAAACCCCTAAAATATTCGCAAACGACTCATAGCACCGTCATGCTTTGCATATTTAATCATTTAGTACTTTTCTGTGGTCGATTTTCCAAATGGACTTTATTCCAAATCTGGCTTTGAGGCTGAAAAAAGTCACGTGATACCGGTAATTTACCCAAAGAACTTCTAACTGATAAGAAGAGAAGCTACTACTGCTTTCCGCATGAACTGTTTCAGTGGCTGGCGAGGCCATTTTTCAGTGCGTCTACGGAGCCATCCTTTCTTTACGCTAGAAGTTTTTACCTTGACCACATGATCAAACGTAGATGGAATATCCTCCATTCAACACATGATTGATGTTCGTTCGTTGTTCCATTTTTTTCTTTCGATGATAATGTCGCACATACACGCTTTACGGAAATGAACGCTATCAAGTCGGAGGTACACAGAAAGGAATGCAACTACTTGATACACGTGGTTGAAGGCCGTTGAGCGGTCATCTCGCCAGTTTCGCAGAAATAGCATCATCTTTTTTTTTTCTTTTTACGAGCAGGAGTCCTGGGACCTTTTTTAATGAACTGTGTATTCAATGTTGTGATATAGTTTAGTGTGAAGCAGGGATGAGAGCGCTCCGACCCAAATGACCGATTACTACCACTAAATTTTAATAGTATTTCTCGCATTATTTAATGACAGAATTTCTGAGATGTAATAAAGCAAAGAATACTATAAAATTTAGTGGTAGTAATCAGTCATTTGGGTCGGAGCGCTCTCATCCCTGGTGAATGTTTACAGTCATTGTGATAGATTTTATAATTTAAGATTGTTTAAATGTGTTATACAAGATCATAAATTTTAGCAAAATATAATGTATTTCGACATTTTTTAAATCAATTTTATTCTCTAAATGAAGCTGTCATAACATCATCGTTCGCATTTTTTACTTATGCTTTACAATACTTTTAACTTGTTGGTTTCACACCTGGTGTTATAAATGCTTACTGTCGAAAAAAAATATATTTTTATAAAAAATCTTGAAACACATTAAACTGCTTTAATAAAAAAAAGTATTTCTGATCTTGTCTAACACATTTAAGAAATCAGTCAGACACTGAAAAACATTCTTAAGTTACATTATTTCAGGTGAGGATAGGGGGAGGGGCAGAAATCTATCCTTCACCTTGCAAATTTGAGAATGAAATAAAATTTGATAATTTCGATTATTTTATCTCTCTTAATACCCTCTGAAATAAACAAAAAAATCTTACTGAATTTTGAATTACTTACTTAAAATTCATTATATTAGGAGAAAAAACATAATTTCTGTTGTTTGATGTAATAACATCCATTATGAATTATATCGAAATTTTACTTTAAAAGAAATTTTACATGATATTGTTTTGCGATTATTTTGATTTTAACGAAACATTTCGTAAAATATATTTGTGTTACTAGCTGACCAGTCCAGTGCTGCCCGGAGCCCCGTGATAGTAACCTTGAATGAAATCCATGAAATTTGTATGATTTTATATATCCAATTGTCTGGATTTATATTGTTTAATGGAAAAATCGCGAACAAATAGTGGTAAAAGCGGCCGTAAATGCCAATTTTCTTTTCTTTTCCATACTATCTCTGCAGTTTCCTATTACCTATTTTTTCTTTTCCAGTTCTGAAATTTTTATTAGTTAAAGATGTAACGGTTTTTCAGCCCGTGTGAAAATTTCGTAAAAAGATACTTATCTATTATAAAGGCATGGACCATTACATCATATACAATTAATACAATGTTATAAAACACACATTAATAAACGATGTATTGCATTAAAAATAGTAAAATTACGCTAAAAATATAAATATCAACTTTACCATCAATCTTCATCATCAGAACCTTAAATCATCAGAATTTAAAGTAAAATAAATAAGTAAATAAATGTAAATGTAACTGTACAAATAACGATACTTCTTAGTTATCCTGTTGACCAATTTCGCCAAATTATACACATTGACATAATTATTATTTTAAATAACGAAAGAACAAATAAATTAGCAAAACATCAATAAAAATACAAGTAAAACGTCGAATTAATGGTTTTAGTGGCAATTATTGGCATTTAATTTGACAATTAATTAATTAATGGCTACCATTATTGGCATTTAATCTTGCAATTTGGCGACAGAAATTTGGTCGATGAGATAACTAAGAAGTACACAAATAACTGTAATGTAAAACATTTCAAAATTTTATAATAAAATTTTACAATTTTTTTTTTATATGTTTAACTCGATTTTGTCAGAATTTATATTTTAAAATAAAAATTATCGCGAAAAAATATTCTTTTTTCGCTTTAAAAACGTCCATAATAAATATATATATATTTTTTTTTTTAATAAGAGGATTTCACCTTTCATTACAAAATGTTATTTTTCTTAAAATTATAGTAAATTTCAAAACCTATAGTTTTCCAAATGCAAAAAGATTTTAACTTCGCAACGGCTTCTGCTTTATTCATAAAAGTGGTGTCTAAGTACAATAAAGTATTCATGCACTAATAAATTAAACCGCCTACTGCGCCACCTGGCGGAAAGCTGCGAAGTTAGCATTCTTATCTCGAAAACGGAGAGATATGAAAAAAAAGTGATTACAAAGTTGTAGCGCATCATCGATGTGGTACGGAAAGGCACCTTGCGGGCATGGATACAAAGAAAATAACGGTAAAAGCGCGCATTTATTTTTTCGTGATTTCCTACACTGTGACGTCACGAAACTTGAACGGAAGGAGAAATGATTATTTTTCGAACAAACGTGCATCTATATGTGCATCGCAGCTGACGTTGTGAAGTTTGAACATCTCAAATAAATGTATATTATTATAACTAGTTTTATATATTTATATATATATATATATATATATATATATATATATATATATATAAGATCGTTTTGTCACGTGTAGGAAATATGCGTTTTAACCGTCCACTTCTTCGCATTAATGTTCACAAGGTATGTTTTCGTACTAAATCGATGATGCTCTATAACTTTGTAAATCCCTTTTTTCTCTACCTCTTTCCGTTATCTAGACAGGAATACTAACTTTACAGTCTTCCCCAGGTGGCGACGTAATCGGTTTCCGTCAGTACCGCATGACTACTTTACTATACCTAGACACCTCTTTTATGAATACGAGTTGCAACCCGTCGAAATTCGACGTACTAAAATGTTTGAAAGGAACTGTCAGATCGAAATTATAATAAACCTACAAAAATAATTACAACAAAAAAATCATCTTACATTGGTTGTCTAACTCTTAAAATAAATAATATTTTAAACCCAAAATTACCAAAATATTATTTCTACAAACTTCAGCTGCTTAAATTATTGAAAAATTAAACTGTATTAGATTACGTAATCAAGATGAGTTATTATGATGAAGTTATCGATGGAGCTCTTATGTTTGTTTTTACGGGATGAAAAATCAGTAAAAAGGATTTCGCTTTGTCACATCATAAAGTTTTCCCTCATAAAATCTAAACTGTACGTTATTTTCACATTCTCGTAATTTACATACGCACCACTAAAATTCACAATTTGAAAGTATTTTAACGCGCAAAAGAACAGATTATTAATGAATGCATTTCCAAAATTAAAGTCACGTTTGTCCGATACAACTTTTCATGTGAACATTCGCACAAACCTTAAGTTCTAATCTTAGTACCCGTGAAAAAAAAAATTCAGAAATTTGACTTTAGTTGTCATAGTATTCGCCATTTATAGTATTGGTCAAACATTTAGTTTTATCAAAAAAAAAATGATCGTTTTGTTTTAAATATATCATTTTTACTCAATGAATCATTTTGCCGAGCGCCTCAAACTCATTTATCAGTGTAATGTAAAAATATTAAAATGTAGCTGATTTATGAAGAAGAATGCGTGTCTTATTTAATGTCTGACATCATTTTCTGTTCAAAAATTATAAAAAAGTTACTTTTATTTGTAATGTGAAAATGGCATCAATAAGGATATAATGAATAAAAATAATAAACCATGAATATTTTCCCTTTACTTTCAATATAAATGGAGTACTTCAGTTGCCACAATTACAAAATTTGTATTAAAAACTACAAAAAAATTAATATCTCAAAAACAAATTGAGATACAGCTTTCAAACAAATAGTATTTAAAAGAGAATTTTTTTCCTTATACGACGGTGTAAAAAGTTAAAATGTGTAATGCATAGAAGTTTAAAAATTTGCAGTAGAGAAAATGCAAAACCAAAATTTTATTTCAAATTTCAAAGTGTTGCCATTCGCAAAATGACGTATGCGTTACGCACAGATATGTTTGTCCTTTATAATATAGATAGCAGCAGCCATCCAAAGCATGTTTCCAACGACTGTGTGTAAGTTGTACAAGTCAGGCGTTTATGCTTTAACTTTTTATTTATTTATTTCACACTCTAATCTTAAGGGAATATTTTTGATTTTTAATCTAATTATTTCACACCTAAATTTGATTGTACCTGAACGAAATCGATACACGATCATTAGCAAAAAGGTTAGCATATAGTACTGTCGTAGTCACGACTTAACACTTAAATGCCTGGTGTTGCTTTTTAGAAACATACCCGATTTAGGCTTTAAAATATTATTAGAATAATATTGAAGCTATAATGCCTAATGTTGCCAATAAAATACATTCTGAAAATATTATTGCCGAAACGTCAGTGAAGGCTTACTGTGGAGACACGAAAAGTTTTGATTTCCGTTTGTCTGTCTGTCTGTCTGTCCGTCTGTTCCGCGATAACTGCCGCAAAAAGTATCCGATCGGCTTGAAATTAATGTGGCATGTTGATGAGGTACTCGGACATAGCTGTATGGTTTTTGGTTAAATTTGGTTCATTCGTTCGGGAAATATAGAATATTTTATTTTGCTCTGTAATGCTTTTCAATGGCAAGTCAGACGATTTTCAAATTTTCATTTGTTGAAAGAAATGGCTCATATAAAAATGAATTTAAATGGTAAATTTTTGGTGCTGAAATTTTTAAATAAGAGTAGTAAATTATTCCTATTAGTTTGCAATTTTGTCAAAACATTTGTCAGAGCTTTTAAATTAGGTATATAACTTATGATGGAATTTTATACATGTGTTCGAATAATATAAAGCATTTTATTTTATGAATTTACTTATATTTCATTTTTTTTCTTTTAACCGTTGCGTAGCAACTATATCTCATCTAAAAATATCATAAATGTGAAAGTATGTATGGTTTTTTAAGTCAAATCAAAGTTAAAAGGAATGAATTAATGAATGCCTTTGTATAGATATTTGCATATAGATTGATTTAAACGCAGAAATGAAAATAGTATTTATATACTATATAGAATAATATCTTTATTTATGTATTCAACTATTTTTATTATAAAGGAAAAAGTTCGTTATTTTCATACAGAATAAACTGACATTATTCTATTAAACTTTATAAACTTTATTGTTGCCAAAAAAAAAAAAAAAAAGGGAATAACAATTTCTCCCAAAGAGTTCATTTTAATTTGTAAGATTTTCACGTGCAAAGGGAAAATGCAGCAAATTACAAATAATAAAAAAGATAAATAGGACAGGAATGAATACATATAAACATTTCACACCAAATACCACCTAAATTAATTTTTGTAGTGGTATTTTCCCACACTACGAAGAAAGATTCCTCGATTTACACGATTTTACTTGGCCTTCCTTTTCTCATTGGTTGCGATTTCATTTTCGCAATTGCGTATATTAATTGGCACAAAATTTTACATTTTTATGACTGAGGTATATGTAAGGCCATACAAATAAGAAATTCCGTATTGTTTCCTATAAAATGTGATAAAGTGTTGGTTAACTATATATGTTTCTATTAAGAGGAGCAGGGCTGCCAAGCCTCCGGCGTTCTGGATACCAGTATTTTAATACAAAAAATGTTACTTTATTTAATTGAAACATTTGCGTGATTTAAAAGAACAACATTTTCTGTAAGGTAATAGTGTTGTGCAAAAAGCCTGAGACTTGTCATGTCTGGTGGTGAGTGAAATGTTTTATTTAATGCATTTATCTCTATTTTAATGCTACGTGAACAACGTCCCGTGTAACAGCTTGTAGAGTGTAAAATAAATTATTAAAATAATCCCTATTACGAAAAATGAAACAAAATGCCCGGCTAAGGGAAATAAAAGGTTAGTTAACCTTTCGTAATTTGACCTGAACACAGGTGTGCATCAAATTTCAACGGTGTTTGTAACATCACGATTTTAAATTAAATGTGGATACTATTAAAAGGCTATCACAAAAAATACTTAACGTCGCCATATCACGTTTATCTATTTAGTCAATTGGAAGTGGACACGATGATGAATTATTAACCGTTAGGTTTAGAACTCCCCCTACTTTAGGGTGATTTTAGTAAGTTAATGCTATCGAGTACATTTTTAGATATTTAGATTAGATCTTAGATGTAAATATTGCAGAATGGTAATCAAAATTATTATTAGATTTCTAAATTAGATGTCTCAGTTTACATTTCCAAAAGTTCTTTATCCATTAGATACAGATGTTTGTGGTTAGCAGGCAAGTAAATACTGCTGTATGGATATTAGGATAACGTAAAATGCTTGACCAAATTGTTGCTTATGCTTATAAATCGCAGTGTAAAAATGAATCTAAGATATAGGATAATCATTAACTCAATCAATAGAAAATTACAAATGCAAAATAAATTACAAAACGGGGGGTTCAGGGGGGGGGCACCCCCTGAAGAAATTTGCTTTATTATATAAAAATTACTAGAATAAGTAGCTCGTGAGAATTTCAGAATAGCATTACATAACAACGTGTTCAATTTAACGCTTCTAATGTCTGAAACCATCGAAATATTTTTTTCTCCTTCTATAAATGTTTGTGTAATTTAAAAGTTTAAATTTTGTTTTTGTAGAAAGATTAATATTAAGCAAAATTTGCTAAAAACAATAAGTTGCAGAGATGACGTTGAGGCTCTTGATCTGCAGATTTACTAGTTAAATCGATTTTCAACATGTAGATGGCAACAATTGTGCTGTTTAAGAATAAAGATAGATTTATTCTTTCAATTGTTGCTACTTGTTCTTTTTGTTTTGTTTGGAAGCTTGCGAATTACCTTATTTTGACCTGCAGTGAGCAAGTAAATTTTATTTCTTATTATAGTTCCTAAAATTCTTGTGTGTTTAATATTATAGAATTTTATCAAGGGAAATTATTTTTTCAATTAAACACCAGTATTGCCGATTAGTAACAAACATTTTTTTAGCCGTAAACTACACTTAAAACAAAATATGATTTTTTAAAGTATTTTTCCCTTGATTTATTCAAAAAATGAAAGCCGAAAAACATTATTACAATGATTTTTGAAAAATCAGGCATTTAAGGGTTAAATACCTTAGGCTTTCCCTCTGTATTCAGTTTTGCGCCATTAGTTCCTTAGAACTAAAGATAGGCATACTTTTTGCCCAGTAATCTCTTGGGTTTTACCAGTTTTCGAACACGTGAGTCGTTCCTGTTGCAGGTCCTTTCGCAATACTTGCGATCTGCCGTTTTACCTACTTTGACTTTCACTTCGCATATTCTGGCTGCCACGTTTGGCGTGAAAACGCGCGGAGGTTGGTTTTCCCCATAGAGAAGAAATAGTGGTGGAGTGTGCTTTCCGTAGAGAATTCCGTTGAAAAGCGGCATCAACATGACCGGCCCTACTCATGTAATGGTTTCCAGATTTCGCTCGTTATCGCTTGCTTGGCAATTTGAAAATTGTTGCCGGTCGTAAAAAAAAAAAAAAAAAAAAAAAAAAAAAAAAAAAAAAAAAAAAAAAAAAACAGTGGCACTTCGGGAGTGCCAATAGAAGTGAAAACTTCAACAATTACGTGTGTGTTTTTATAATCGTCAGGGAATGTTTTATTGTGCAGGAAATACTTTTAAATTTAGTGTTTTCATCAAAACTTGGAGGTACATCCTGTATCCCTAGAATCTTGAAATTTGGTATGAAGGTAGTATTTGGGATACAATGAAAAGGAAAATTAAAAAAATCCGGAAAATTTGGATAAAAAGTCGAAAAATCAAAAAACCGAGAATTTGGCACAGATGTGATATACGAACCAGGTTTGGCGCGATTTTTTAACGTCAATTTGGCGAAAGCCCGTTTTCCAATACCAGTTACAATATATATTTTTAAATTTTTTTCTATTGTTTAAAAAAGTAAACAACAATAAATAAACGATAATTGCATCAATAACTATAGAACAAAACAATTGTGCAATTTAAAAAAATAAAATAAAAGTAAATGAACAATTTATTAATAAATAAGCAACAGCAGCCGGGTTACCTTGTAAAATAAAGTAACGCCATTTTGGTGTCAATTAGGTACCAAGTGCGTGTCTGACATCTGTGCCCCGTATTTTATCTTCCGTAATCGAAATTCCTACCAATACTGTTGGTAATTGACCAGACCATCAACACGATAAAATACAGCATTATCGGTTTTTAGTTACACGAAATAGGTGGGTCACGAATACGGTATAATTCATTTTAACTGACGAAAAACAAAATAATAATTTGTTTTACCAAATGTTGTTTTGGTGAATTTAAATATTTCTGCAAGTCAAATAATTCTGCAAGTATGTTAACATATCTTGATAAATAATTGCGCTTATGCTTTTGCTATATTAAAACCACTACCATATTATTAGAAATATCGCTATAGTTTGATGCTATGACATACACCATAACGCAAAAATAACACGAATTTTAAAAACAAGATAGTTTTTCTGGTAAACTTACCCGATATTTGATCGAATAGTTCACTTTTGCCGCCAACTATTGACATAAATAACAACTGTTGAATAAAGATAATTTTATTTTGCTAGAGCAAGGTAGTTTTATTTTAGCAAGAGTCACGAGACTTGGCTAATTTTACATGAGATGTTTTTGATGAGATTACCTTTTTCTAACTCTTGTACGTGTATTTCGGGAACCAATAGCGCACAGGCAAGCATGCGGCGCGCTTGCCTGTAAATTGTTGTTATTGATTAAGCAATCAATAACAAATAATTGCCCGCCCTCTTCATACCGAACCATGCACAATGCATGTACAGTCGTGGAAAAAAACGTAAACACCCCTACTAACTCCTCAACAAATTATCGTAGAATAAAGTTACTGGTACCTAACGATTGGAACTAACTCCTCAACAAATTATCGTAGAATAAAGTTACTGGTACCTAACGATTGGAAATAAAGTCTACTTTTAAATGATATAGATAAAATTTGCTTAGGGGGCCATCTACATATTAAAACGAACCATATTTTTTTTTTTTTTTTCGATAGCAGTACTCAATTCTGACAGCATAAATGAACTCTACACCCTTCAATTAGCCTAAAAACAAATTTTTATGCAATTCGTAGCATAAGTTTCTGAGAAATTAATTATTTTAAAACGAGCGTATTTAAAGAGCTGTATCCAAATTGAAGTTCGGAACTCGATTGTTAAACGAGAGAGCCAGGCATCTTGATCAAGGCACCTTAAGAAGTCAATGAAGCCTGCTAGATTACAGTACAGCAGAAGAAATTTCTAAATATCTAGTCTCTTTTATTATAGACGGCCCCTTAAACCATCATTTTGCCGTTTTTTAAGCATAATTTGAAAACTACGTGGGAAAAAAAATGTGAAATTTAGGATTTCCATAAAACAGGACTTAATAAATCTAAATCCATCCAAAAAATGGTAGGTTGCAATTCATAATTTTTTCGAATATTAATTTCATAATTCATAATTCATATCATAAAATTATAAAAAAAATGCAAATTTAGGGTATTTATGTTTGGGTATATTAGTATTATTGCTACCAAAAAAAATTAGCACATTAGGAGCATAATTTCTGGAGATATAAATAAAAATATGAAAATGTAATTTAACATTAGAAGCACTAAAATTTGAATGCTTATAATTCAAAAACTTATCATTCAAATGACTTGAAATTCGGTGTCTAGGCATAGTTTGAACCGAAGATTTGAAATACCTCGTTAAAATTGGGTATTGCCATTGAAAAAAATGAAGTTTGGATTCGTTTTAATATGCAGATGGCCCCCTAAGCAAATTTTATATGCATCATTTAAAAGTACACTTTATTTGCAATCGTTCGGTACCAGTAGCTTTCTTCTACGATTATTGGTTGAGGAGTTAGTAGGGGGTGTTTACTTATTTTTTTCCACGACTGTACATACTTATATACAGAGGTGTCGGTTACAATAACAGTATCACGAGTTCAATGGTTTTTCCCATCTCAAAAAATGCCAAACGCGCTCAAAGAAGCTTTCACCTCAATAATGAAAGTATCAAGTATTTGTCTTTAACAATAAACACAACAGCGTACTGCAACGAAAATGTAAATTTTGTGTATGTTCCTGTGTGAACGCCGGGAGAAAAAGTGAGTTTTAGCTTCGTTCTTTTGCGGATTGAGCTGAAGAGGGAAAAGTTCCTGTCATTCACCGCTTGGCGCGCTAGTGTCTATGTGCCAAAATGCTAGCATGTCGGTTACAGTGTCTCCAAATCAGTGGTTTTTCTCCATCTCAAAAAAAGCTCAACGCGCCTAAAGGAGTTTTCACTTCAAAAAATATATAAAAATACTCAGCATCCACATTATGCATGTGAAGTAGTGCAAGAATATTAACGAAGTAAAACAAAGCAAATTAATCTGTTTTAAATTGGTAAAACAAGATTCTCACTTTAATTTAACGATACGGTAATTTGTTTATTTTCCTTTCGCAAACATATGCTAGCCTTTGGTGGTAAAAATCACGCGACTATTGTGTTGGTTCCACTTTAGGATTACCAAAGCACTCTCCACCCCTATCTCTTCTCTATGGTTTCCCGTTTCTCCAAGTGTTTTCATTCATACCTTGGGCGAGTCCAGCAGACCTCAACAAATTCACCGGTGAGATTGGTTACGTGCCGACACGGTAAGTGACCGGTCTCTAACCGGTCGACAGACCTACTGGACGGCACTGGTGTTATTTACTATTGGCGCCATCTGTATTACGTTGTCGTAATTATTCTTTTATTATTGTTTCATCATGTACGATGCAAATGTAAATAAACTTTCATGTAACCGATCACGTGACCCAACTAACCAAGAATTTTCTTCGGTTAGTTCGGACTCTCACCGGTCACTTTGGTTACTTGCGCTGAACGACATTGGTTGCGACCCGGTTAGCAGCACTGAACGTCTTGGTGACTAACCGATCTCACCGGTCACTAACCGGTGGCTCCTCTGTACGCGCCCCTTGGTGCACGCTGTGGCGTTTTGTCTTTTTGACCTGGCAACCCTTGGCGTGCTGATAATCTGCGGGTCTTGCTAGAGTCAGGTAGAGGATCTTACGGTGTCGCAGAGATGTTCTCGCCTTTTCTGAGGGGGCGTGTGGATGGGTAGATTTTTGACGGCCCACTATCAACTCGAGGGATATGAGTCCAAGGGTGGGTGCCCTCCGTGGTGGTCTTTCTAAGGGAACCGAGCCCGTATTTACGCATGGTAATCCACGGATTTGAAGAAAACCACAAAACGGTTAGCCCGACGGGAGCGATTGGATTCGAACCCAGCGCCGCCCGTCTACCAGCTTCGAGATCAGAACCTCTCAGCCACTGGTGGGGCTAGGGAGCGTTTGGAATGCCGCTTCGTTATACTGGGTGTTTATTGACAGTAAAGATGCAGATAAGAATGAAGACGTGATATAACGTCAGAAAGAGTTTTTAGATATGCCTTTAAATTATCTTTTCCTGAAAGAAATGCAAATGACCCCTCGCCGTTGAACGAAAATCAGCCCAATTTCATAATGAATCCGCCACCTAATTGACATTTCAGAAAATTTCATTTTCTTTTTTCAAATCATGCCAGAAACATTTCCAGCCATCAGGACCATCTACGTTCAATTTCTTTTTATCAAAGAAAGTAACCTACAGCGATTTGTCGTCTCAAGTCATCACTTGTCTTGTAAACTGTAAACGCTGGATTTTGCGACTAATTAGTAAAGAGAATTTACACAACTTTGGAGTATATGGGAAATTCCGAAATCGATTAACTGTATTTCAAATTGTTTTATTGTACATTTTGAACCTAATCTTTAAAAAAATTTCTTTACTTGAGCATTTTCCAATTGATGCTAACTTTAAAAGTTTCCTTCCATCTCTGTGTGACAACACTTTTGGTCTACAGCAGTTTTTCCTATACTCATCTTTTAACCTTGAGAAATTACTGATTGCTGATGACGGTTTTAGATCTTCCTATCAATTTTTCAAGAGACGTACAACAAATTCCTGATAAAGATTCAACAGCCCTTTCTCATATTCAGTCAGTTTACTTGCTTTTGGCATTGTTATAAAACTAGCGAAACTCTTAATAAAAAAAGTCAGAAAAATCACTATACAGAAGGATTTTTATTGTGCAAATGAATAATAATTAAACATAATATTTCTTTAAAAAAAATGGTTGCATCCTTAAAATTCTTACACACGTAAATATAGCGTTTGTTTGCATAATTATTTTTTCGCAATAAAAAGCTCACAGATACATTTTGTTGACTTTTGTATCAGTATTTACACTTTAAGATCAACATTAAATTACCATTTCAGCTATCGTATTTTAAATTTATGTAAACTTTAAAAAAATATTCTGTCCTTAAGGGGGTCCGGGACGCAAATCACAAACACTCAACGTCCCAGCGCTCTTAACGCCAACCTCTGTTGCCAAGCGCTTTGGCAAGAAAATGAACTTTGACGCGCATGCATGCATGCTGCAGTCTATTTTTAATATCGTAGTTCGAAATTTGCATGTGCGAATATTTATATGCGCTTTATATGAATATTTTGAATACGCTTACAAAGTTCAAAGAGGTTTATTTTTATATATATATATATAGTTTTTGCAGATTAATTCAGTCTACACAAGTCGATTATACTAAGTCAAATATTTATGCTGTTAGAGTAAGATTATCGCTACAAAGTAAGGATGCACATTCTAAATGAATACAGCACTGCAATAATCCCACAAATTCAATAATAAAGTAATGATCATGTTTAGGTTTTTACTTTCTGAAATTCATCCAAATTAAGTAAAATTTTTGATTTGTTTTAAATAAATTTGATAGACGTACAGAGAAGAAAATTAATTGAGTATTCCATTAATGGATAAATATCGAAAAAGTTAATAAAAAGGAAAAATGGACAAAATATCCTAAAATCTTTGAAATAAATGCAATTTTGTAAATAGCCATTAGTATATAAAATTCAAAGTTTTCTATTACTTTGAAAAGAAAATGCAAATTTCTGCTTCCTAAGTGGTTTGATTATGAAGCATGCATGTAAAAGTTAAATTATTATTTACTTATTTATACTTATTATTTATTTATTTACTAAAAACTAAATTATTATTTACTATTTATTTACGAATCAAAAACTTTGTGTGCGTGAATGTGTGTGTGGGGGGGGGGGTCCATTACTGGTCAGGAGACTATGCAGGCTTTTTTCGGGGGGGGGGGAGCATTTTGTGAAAAGCAAAAGTTATTTATGTGAATTATTTATATTTTTGTGAAAAATAAATTTTACAACGAAATATGAAATCCAGTTACTCAAACCTGAACAAAGTATTAATTAATAATAACGGCTTTAAGTCATCCTGTAAAGTTTTGTTTTCTAGTGAACTTGTTTTGTTTACAAAAAGCACATTTTAAAATCTCACAAAATAAGAAATAATTAATGAAGGGTATATTTTTATGAAATGAACTTTGTGAAGGGGCCTATTTTATTAAGAAGAATTTTCTGAAGGGGCCATTGTTACTAAAAATAATTTGGTGAAGGAGCCTGTTTTATTAAATTGATTTTTTTTTCGAAAGTGCCAAAAATAGGCCCCAAATTTTGCCTGGATCGCCCTCTGCTAGCTATTTTTAACTTATTATCAATCAGCAACAAAGCACTTATCTGAGCATAGACGCAACAAGTAACTAAGATAATTATGGTAAATTTTCATTTACTTATGGTGATCATTTAAAAGAGCGGATCATATATTATTTATATTACTTATATTATAGAGCAGAATATACATTTACATATATACCTATATAAATATAGCTTATATTTATATTACTTATTTATATTATAGAACGGATCTATAAGAATAAACATTTCACTTTTTCACAATATACTGTACATGCATAGCATATACATATACAGGGTGTCCAGCGAATAAGACCCTGATTTCAAAATTAAATATCTCAAAAACAAAGATCAATAGAATTATGCGGTAAACGGTTTGTTTATTAGCTAAGCTGTAAAAATGTTATACAAAAGTTTCAAAATTTAGTTGCAAAAACCACTAACAGATGGCGCTATAATCTCAATACTTGTAAACTGAGCTTCGAAGTTCAGAACACTAGCGTCTCATTCCTAGACGGCTTCCTATGGAAGAACGAAAATTGGGAAAGAGCACTTTTTCGTTCGGGTGATGGGCAGAAGTGGAGGTATCTGGTCACAGAATTATTGCATCAGCTTCAATTTTAGAGAATTTCAATTAATAAAATTTTCAATAAAAAATTTAGCAATCATTATATAAAACTTATTAAAATATTTTATTTGGATAATGTGCAGAAGCGGAGACATCTGGTCACAGAATTATTGCATTAGCTTTAATTTTAGAAAATTTCAATTAATAGAATTTTCAATAAAAAGTTTAGAAATCATTAAATAAGAACTTATTAAACTATTTTATTAAATTCAATTTTTAATGCCATATAATTATTTAAATCAAAATGCATACATTTAGAAAAATAATTTCGTACTTTTTATTTATTTTTTATATTTTTAAATCACGGCATAATATTTTGGTATTGTTGTTTATACCTGAATTATTATAAAGAAAAAAGTAATTTTGTTGTTTTCATTTATTTTTAAATCACGCCATAATGCTTTGGTCGTAGCACAATACATATATTTCTTTTCTTTGTAAACAAAGTTTTTGAGACAGAAATTATGCATTAAATTATTTCTATTTTAAAAGGAATTGATGATAAGTCATCATCAACGTCAAAGAAAAAGTATTTTGGATGCTGCATTCCTTTCCAACACTTCGGATCCTGTCGCTAGAAGCTGCACCATATTTCTGTGCTCGGTGATAAAAAAAAAATGAAAACGAGTTTTTGAAATTAAAATTATTTTTTTAACCTTATTAAGTTTTTAAAAACAGCAAATTTGTATTTTTTTGTTCAAACCAGTCTCTACAATTAAAGAAAAATGATTTATGAATCATTATTATAAATGCTCAATGATTTTTAAAAAAGGGGTTTCTTTTAGCTTAATTAAATTTTATAACCAGAAACTTTGGATTTTTTAATTCAATCTTTTTTCACAGTTTAAGGGGTCTCAGGACTCTTAAAGCTTTAAAATTTTTGAAATTTTAATTTTTTTAGATATTAAACTACTATCTTTTCTGAAGATTTTGGTATAAATGTTTCCTTGAAATTCCTATTAGAACAGAAGTTATGGCTTTTAGAATTATACACGCTCAATAGCTGAAGCGGCGTTTCAGAAACTTTGAAGTCAATTTTCTCCAAATGACGTTTTTGGGCATAACGCGCACGATAACTCAAAAACTTCTGAATTTTTTTTCATGAAATTTTCAAAACATATGTTTCATGTTAGTCTGTAGAAACTGAACCTAAAATTTTCTTCTTATTGTTCAGAAATATATTCTTTATAGGTGATTATACTGTTGAAAATTTCTAAATTTTGCATTAACTAAATACAACTTTGTATTAAAAATAGAAACATGCTTTAAATACAAATTTATTTAGGTTCACAGTAATTATTACAATGTGAAGCATAAGTAGGACCCAAAATTTTCCATCTACTTGCAAAATTTATTTTGTAATCGTGCGCATAATCTGTTATGCCGATTTTCCGCTCGTCAAATGTCTGACATTTTGGATCCCACTGTAAATTCTAATTCTGCATCTTGTAATTTTTCAAATACATGAAATGAAAGAACATACTTATATCTTTCATCTCAATATAAAATTTTGTCTGAAAATCAATTACATTTTAAGATATTATATGTTGAAACTGGTCTTTTTTTTTCGATTTTTTCAATTTTAAGAGTCCTGAGACCCCTTAAGTAAATATTAAAAAGGAAAGATTTCCATTTTTTTTCAAATCTTCCTCTACTTGGATTCGATTCCATGATCTACCAATTAGGAGAGAAAAGACATACCACATAGATAGTGACATACGGACCGAAGTAGCTTATAACAAAATTTGAAACAAATCTCAATTCTGTCAACACATGGCTCCGCTTCTGCACATTACCCAAATAAAATATTTTAATAAGTTCTTATATAATGATTGCAAAATTTTTTATTGAAAATATTCTATTAATTGAAATTCTCTAAAATTGAAGCTGATCCAATAATTCTGTGAGCAGATGCCTCCGCTTCTGCACATAATCCAAATAAAATATTTTAATAAGTTCTTATATAATGATTGCTAAATTTTTTATTGAAAATTCTATTAATGGAAATTCTCTAAAATTGAAGCTGATGCAATAATTCTGTGACCAGATGTCCCCACTTCTGCACATCACCCCAACGAAGAAGTGATCTTTCCCAATTTTTGGTCTTCCATAGGAAGCCATCTAGGAATGAAACGCTAGTACTCTGGACTTCAAAACACAATTTATAGGCATTGCGATTGTAGCGCCATCTGTTAGCGGTTTTTGCAACTAATTTTTAAAGCTTCTGTATAACATTTTTACAGCTTAGCTAATAAACAAACCGTTTACCGCATAATACTATTGATCTTAGTTTTTGTTATATTTAATTTTGAAATCAGGGTCTTATTCGCTGGACACCCTGTATATAACATAATTATTCAGAGGATGAAATATGGACTTGTTATTGTAATGTATTTAGTACTTATGTTTGCACTAGATGGCAGCACATACTACGTACCACTACAGAAATAAATACTTCAGCTTAGGAGGAAAAAAGAATACAATGTTATAGAGCAGATCTGTAAAATTAAATATTTTACTTGTTTACAATACAATATGCAATACACGCATATCTATTACAATTATTCAGAAGGTAAAGTAATGATTTAGTATTTCGCACTCGTATTCTTGCAAGTATTCCACAAACAAGAAATACGCAGTTGAATGAATAAATTAATTTAGCTTAAGATTTTTTCAAAAATATTTGTATAAGAACACACGCATGCGCTCCCGAGTTCATTTTCTCGCCAAAGTGCTTGGCAACAGAAGTTGGCGTTAAGAGCGCTGGGACGTTGAGTGTTTGTGGATTTGCGTCCGGGACACAAAAATCTTCAAATTTTCATTTTTTATTGGATTAAAAATTTCTCTGCCGTTTTCTGTTTAAAATGATGTTTAATTCATTTTTCTATCTTAATTAGAACAGGAAATATTAATTTTTTCGTTTTGGTTTGTTTTCAAAATCTGCCTTTCAAGCTATGGTTGTCAAGGAAACGAGTTCTTGTGAAATTGCGTTTTCCTTCATGATAGGTTTTTTTCACCATTTCTGATATTTAAATTCTTATAACTCGAGAACCATTAAAGATACAGGGTTCAAACTCGGAACATATCTTTTTTAATTATTTTACTTTACTTTTGAGCCAGCATATTTAAAAAAAATATTTATTTTTGAAAATATGATTTTTTTTTTAAGTTGCACCACTTTTTTTGTAATTTTTTCGTTAAATATTTTAAATATTTTTAAAAATTAATATTTTTTAAAATGCTGTCTCTAAATTAAAAAAATATATATATATTTCTGTTTATTTAAATGAAAAACAATTTAAATTCTACAAATAATATTTCCAGTTCTAACGATTTTAAGTTATACCACTTTTTTCATAAATTTTAAATTAAAAAATTTTTTAAACAAGCTATGAGAAGTTTTATCATTTGATTTTGTTTGCAAATGATATGGTTAACCATCACAAAAAAATTTAAAATTTTAACTCGATAAATAAAATTTTTTTGAAAATGTGTCCCGGACCCCCTTAAAGTTTTTACACGCACTATAGGTAGTACTAAAATAGGAATATTATTTGCTCTTCTCCATTAAAATGTTTTTATAAAAATTTGAAGAAAACCTGAACTAACTTTGTTCCTCAAAATTAACTTAAAATAATTTCAGTGAATTATGAGTATTTCATGTTAGTGTTGTTAACGTTTGAATTATTTATCGAGATAAGGGTGTAATTATAACATCAATACGATTTCTTCCAATATTCAGGATCTATAATTAACATTAATTGATGTATAAAACGGAATTCTTCCTAAACAACTTTTTTGCACGTCTCGCTGAATGCTTAATATGTACATGCATCCAAGAAAACAAAATTTACTAGCATAATATATTCCATTTAAAACATTATTGTTATCAACGGAATAATTTTATGATTAAATGATGGCAATGTTTAGCTTGAAGTAAAACTTAGATGCTTAGATAAATATGATTAATTAAGAATTATTTATAAAATAAACTTCTTAATGCTTTGCCTGCATATTATGCAGAATCACTTCCATAAAAGATAAGGAATAATTAATGTAAATTTGTAAGGCAGTATGACTGTATATCTTTTCACATGCAAAGTACTTTAAAATACATTATATGCATAAATTACTTTTAATCAAGAGAAAGAGAATGTTTTTTAAAAATTACTATATTTATGAACGGTAAGTTAAAAATGAGTTAAAATTGGCAATATGCAAAATTAATAAATTTAATATAACGGAGAAGTAGATTTACATTCTTCATAGCAACATAAACAATTGACTTCTACTAAGCATTTAACTTAAATCATTTTTTTCCTTCTCCAGCTTTAATATTTAGCTAACAAGAAGAAAGTTTTTTCACTTAATATATACACCAAAACCTCCATAATAGACACCCCAACTCCCGACAGATATATTGTTTGAATGTTTTGACCTTTGAAAAGCAGGTAACACAGTATAGCAAACAATATATTTGTTTCCGAGCTGTCAGCTATTCAAAGGTAATGCTTTATATATATATATATATATATATATATATGTGTGTGTGTGTGTGTGTGTTGGATAGGGTTAGACGGTGTTTACGAGTATGAGTTAACGTGAACTGTTTTTGAAAGGCTCGTATGTTTGTAAACAGAATACAAAAGCTGATACTTTTCAAAATATAATTATTAAATTGCAAAACGGCTACACATTGTTCCTCAATTACAAAACTCAAGAACATAAACCAACCCGCTGTTGATTGCATTGGACAGCAATGCTTTCTTGTGTACAATTCTACACAAAATGCTTAAAAATATGAGTTTTTCATCCTACACATACTCGGACAATTTGACATGAGAAGTCTTCACCATCACACTACATAAGACACTACAGATAACCAGGTAACAAAAATACTAAAAAACAGAAAGGAAAAAATCCGCTTCTGATTTCTTACTGTCCTTACCATAACTTCATATTATCTGTCGAAGTACTTTTATTTTTTATACACGCATTTCCACCCATTTTCCTTACATGATATCTATCATTTGTCTTTGAAAGAATCACTTCATAAAGTTTAAAAAAATAGATCCTTGTTTAATACCTAACCCAAACTGAATTCACTGTATTGCGACTAAGTTATTTTTCCTGTAAGATAATGTGATTTCTTTCTTTTCTTGCCATAGCCTTTCGGTTTTTACCTTGAATTTTCAAAATGAATAACCTTGTTTCTTCAAGGAAAATTTTAAGTGATACATTATTAAATTAATTTATTATTTCTCTAAAAATCATAAACATATCTTCTTTTGTGTGTTTTTTATCCAACAAAAGCTCCAAGGGTGTTTTGCAGTTACTTTTTGAACCAGTATCTTTAGCAATTTTCTCAACTGTAATTTTCTCATGATTTATAGCCTGATAAAAATGTACATATTTTCCTTTACAATAAGTACATTTGCCTAATTAAGCCATTGGTAACAATATATGCCTTTAAGTATTTTAAATCGTATTGAGATTCCTTGGAAATTGTTTTAACCCTTTATCTACTGACGGTACTTATAAGTACCATTAAAATAACCTGTTATAAAACTGATTTAATGTATCGATTAGTAGTAACACATATTAGAATGAGTTATAAATGCATTACTTTATCTTGTTCCAAAAGCATTATTCGTTACACAAAACAGAAATATTTTTTAAAGGATGATTTCTTTTGCTTTTTCATCTTTTCAGCTTTTTTGGCGTTGGAGGGGGAAGGGGGGGGGATTTTTCAATTCGGAAATATTTCTATATTTCTATTGTAAGAACATTATATTTGTACTTTTCTTAATTTCACAAAATACTAAGAAAAATATTTAAAATAAAAGATGTGAGGGGTTGTGGGAATTATAAATATTGCACAGAATCTCTATAAATTCAGATTTAATTAATCCTTCTAAATCCTTCAGTCCTTCTAAAATCCTTCTAAAATTTTAAATGATTATGTAAATCTTCTAATGTAATTTGAAAAATTCACGAAAAATGCTTTAGAAGATTAAATTTTCATGAATTCATAATTCAATACATATAGGGTTAACTGATATTTTTCTGACGACTGTCATTGGTTGTTTTATAACAGGTCCTTTTCGTCCATCGATTTTGAGGCTAATATGTAAATCTTCGAGCTTTGATACAATATCATTAGAATTAATACCTTTGCCCATTACGATCACTTTAGCCATTGTTTTGTTTCAAACGATTGTAATTTTGACTTTATATTCGAAACATTCACAATAAAGAAATATCGCCTTCAAAAGGAGATAAATAATAATTATCATTTATTACTGCAATACCATTTTTATCTTCTAAGTTGTTTATCTCTGCGTAGTGACACTGAATGTGGAATAACTTCTATTTTTAAACTTTTAATAACATATTTAAAACATTAGCACTCAGCATGACGTCACAGATTAATTCTTAGAGCACATCTGCTTCAATTTCAACCGGCTCACTTTCTTCTAAGGACAATTTGGAAGATCTGTCATTTTCTCTTATTTCAAATAGCAGAGCATGATGATCTGAGAAAGAATTCACTTTGTTGAGGTTTAACTTGTTTACATATTATGACTAAATCAGATCTTCAACAGATCAATGCTTTAAACAAAAAAATAACTATCAATACAGCTGCTACGATTTCAAGCGGTTCACGTTCTTTTAATGATAATTTGGAAAGGTCTACCATTTTTTCTTTTTTCATAATGATCAGAGAAATGATTTATTTTTATTGCGTAATATCGTGTTTGCATATTATGAGTAATCGATCTGTGCCTTAAACAAATCTTTATCTATCAGTACCTTAACATATTCTAACTCATCAACAAATAATTTATCTTAGGTACAACTTCGAATTGCAATAATATCTACAGAACTCCAAAAATTGGACTCTTTTGTTATTTCTTGTTTTCATCAGTGCAGAGGGCAGTACCCCACACATTGATTTTCAGAGCAGATGTAACATATAAATAGTTTTTTCTTTATTTGTTTTGTAAGGCTTAACTAGTTGTGGAATAGTTTTAGAAATTTGAAAATGTTATTTTCAGCTACTTTTCATGCACATGTGGATGTTTTCCCCTTGTTTTTTATAAATATATGCTCATGCAAGTTTGAGTAGCTTGCCAAAGGCATTGGTTCCCCAAAATTAGGTTCTTTTCAAAAGATGCTCTTTTAAAAATATAAAATTATTCCAATTCGAGGGTTGTTTGCAAAAACAGGACAGAGTATACGTACCAAATCATCTGTACGCCGCAGAAGAGCGTATGGTCTTCGACCTTAGGTTCATTTGGATAGATTTAAGTTTAAAAACAAAATGTCACACAAATTCTACAGTGTGCGCTGCTAAAGGTATTTGGGTTTTCAGTACTAAATTTCTCCAGGAGGAAAATGACTGAATTCAACATAAAAAAAAAACTATACTTAAGGTTACTCAGCCTTGCTTTTTCTAGCACGCTGTTCCTTTTCCCCCATCTTGCACTGAAGAAGAATCTCGCTAGTAGATTCAAAACAGCTGTTTGTTGCTTATCATATATTATTTGTGTATTTTAAACATTGGTTTTTCTGCTTTTTAATATTGTTGCACAAAGGCTTTATTTGCTATTTTTATATACTTAAAGTTATTATCCTGCGGTCGGTTAACGCCGCGTAGATGCCAACTAGTTGCCAATAAAAATGAAAAAAAAATATTTGGTGACAATCTCCTTAAAACCTTTTTTTCCCGTTATTAAGAATAATGTCCAATTATTTCGTAATTAAAAAAAAAATTCTCATTATCATCAAAACAATTTTTAATGTAAAATTTTAAAAGAAATATGTACTTAGTACTACAATAATTAGATGTTTTATTAACACTATTTCAATGTATAATTTAGGAATAAATAGATGTTTTAACACAATTTTAAAGCATAATTTACGAATAAATAGATGTCTTAGCACTATTTTAATGCATAATTTACGAATAAAAATCAATCGCTACTGAATACAACGAGTTCAAACATTATAACATTAAATGTCTTTGAGACGTAAAAGAAATTCCAGGATCTTTCAGATTTAACACTTGCAATGTATTTTAACATGACAAGATAAATAAGGCAGCAAATTCTATCACCGAAATAAGAAATATGTTCACTTATTCCAAGAATTCTCATATTTTACTCTTCTGTCAAATACAGTGGTGCCAAGCACATTTGCCAAATATTTCTAAAAGCGCAAAAATAGTCATTTATGTGATTTATATGAATATGTGACATTTTCTGAGTGAAGGAAAACATGAAAAGAAGTCGTAATGATGACTAACATACTTATATTATTCGCCGGATCAAATAATTTTTTAAAACGAATCTCCATTTATAATACACCTTCCGTACCAAAAGGGGGCATCACTTGTAATTTTTTAATTATATGCATGATTTTATGTTAATAAAGGTATTTCAAAAGCATTTTTAAAGCGATTCACGCTTGCTAAGATTCAAGGAATTTGAGTGTCAATGTATATTAATACAACTATTCGCTTTATTTAATGACAAAAGTTTTGTGTTTAAATAAGATGACGATCATTTATTGTAAATGTTGGTATTAAAAATATCTTACCCCTATTATTTTTAACAATATTTAACGCAACATCACATGCAGTCTAATTATTAAGAAATAAAATTTCTAAATTCCCACAACATAATCTTTATCCGATATTACAAATATTGAAATTGGCTTTACAAATTTTCTATTGATTGTGATTTTATGAAAAAATACTGTCATTCTCAGTAACATATGTTTTATTTAGTTTTATTTGTGAAATAAAAGTGAACTTGTAACTTTTAAATTTAAGAATTATAAATTTAAATTAATTTTAAAAAATGACTCTGAGGTGATTTGGAAACATTAAAATTATACGGCATAAGATATTCATCCAAATATAAAATTCAAAACACGAAATAAATTTCCAATTTCTGTAAAGTAATACTTTAATTAAAAATGTCTTTTTTGTTGTAGCAAGAATTTAATGTTTAACTTTGTAGTGACTTTGGAATGCAAGCTCCAGACATAAAACGGGATTTTCTTCTGTTTGAGCTGTGTGATACATAAATTTTAAGCGTTTATTAACAGAAGTATGATAAAGTTTGATCTTCAATATTCAATAAAAGACAATAAAATGTTTTCTTTAATCCATGTTTTTAGTGTTTATGAAATTTACTACTATTATTAAGATTAGTACCTTCAATGATTCCATGAATATGGTAAGTTTTTGCTATATCATTTGATATCGAATATTTAAATGTTTCATTATTCAAATCAAAATACATTTTTAAGAAACAAATGTTATTTATTAGATAAGTTGCTTATCTATATTATAAAGGACAAACATATCTGTGCGTAACGCATACGTCATTTTGCGAATGGCAACACTTTGAAATTTGAAATAAAATTTTGGTTTTGCAATTCTCTCTACTGCAAATTTTTAAACTTTTAAACATCGCACATTTTAAATTTTTACACCGTCGTATAAGGAAAAAAATGCTCTTTTAAATGCATTTGGTTTGAAAGCTGTATCTCAATTTATTTTTGAGATATTAATTTTTTTCTAGTTTTTAGTACCATTTTTCTTATAGTGGCAACAAAAGTACCTCATTTCTATTGAAAGTCATTGAACGTAAACGGAAAATAGTCAAAAATGGGAGATACTGTATATTTTTGTTGCCATTTTCTCATAAAACCTGAAAAAAAAAGTTGAAAATAAAATATGGACTATGTCAAGAATATTGTCTGTTATACGTTGATAATGATGTCAGAAGTTTGAGACTGGATTGTAAAAATGGATTCCTTTAGCGGAGGCAAATGACGTCATTTTATAAAAAAAAAGCGTGCGTGTATTTTAATTCTTAAACCTGAATTATGTTTTGTAGAAGTGCGTCATTTTCACAGTGCAGCTACTTAGAAATTCTTCACAGGTGAAATTGCTTCATTTTTAAAAATAATATAATCGAAATCACACACTTATAAAACGCAATGTTTTACAAAAATTTAGTGTGTCTTTATAAAAGAGAGGTGACATGCAAATAATAGCGATTTATATTATAGAAACTGATGACTCTCGCCTGGATGGATTTGCTTCGCCGAGTTAGACAAGCAAAGAAATAATTCGTGGTTTAAAATAATATCGTGTTCCTGAAGTTTTTGTCGAAAATTCTCTAGAACAATTAATTTTAATGCTATTCTTTAGGGCATTCTACTATAATTTTATCAAAATAACATAATTTGCTTAATTTAATTTTTCCCAATTTTATATAATCTATATATTTAAAACACAAGTGTGTTTTTTAGTCATCTACCCTGATCTTTCTGCTGAACCAATTTTACTAATATTTTTTTTTTAACTGAAAGCTCTTCCTTTGCAGATGTGACCGTACTATCTGTTTTTTTTTTTTTTTTTTTTTTTTTTTATCCGCACTTTTATATTTTAATTTTAAAAGCATTTTATGAAATTTCTTCAAAATGATGAAAATTAGATAGCTCTCATTATTGCAGACAAGAGAGAAATAATGAGGTATTTTTAACTTTATTCATGCTATTTTCTGATAAAAATTCATAATTGTTGATAAAAATTGTTCTATAGGGTTTAGTGGAGCAAAATCCCATTAGGAGCAGAATATTATATTAGGGGCATAATAACGGAAAATGACATACTGCTTTTGAAAACACGCATTTTTCCTCATAAATTTTCTATATTGTTTTTCCTTCTTCATGTGTACTGATACTAAGTTTCAGACACTAGGCGAAATGCTTATTTAAATGAAAATGAAGTCATATTTAAAAGAAAACGATCACTTTCTTAGATAAAACTAAACATTTTAACACAAATGCGTCTAAAAAACATAAATTGTGGAAATTTTTATTCTCCGGAATTGAGATTAGAATCTCAAGTAAAGAGTGCGTCTGTTCACATAAAAGATGTTGCTGACAATCGTGACTGCAAGTTTTGAGTTAAAATGATTTTTAAATCATCAAACAAAATACAATTTTTTTAAAAATGATGAATATGGATATGAGAAGTGCGTAAGCAAATTTTGAGAAGGTGAAAATTGCTGTTTTCATTCCGGAAATCCAAGCATAAGAGCTTCAATTTATAAGCACATCCTAAGAACAAACGTATCTGTGCGTAACGCTGACGTCATTTTGCGAATGGCAACACTTTACGATCAAATTTCTGTCTTGAAATTTTCGCTACTGCAATTTTTTAATCTTCTGACCATCGTACATTTTTAATTTTCGTCGCACAAGGAAATAAAAATTACTTTCAAATGCAATTTGTTTAAAAACTGCATTCATTGACTGATGTATTATATTAGATGTAAATTTCCAACTGGGCGAAAAATGTCCGGACCAGGATTCGAACCCGGGATCTCCTGGCTGAAGCCGCCAGTGCTCTGCCATCTGAGCTATCCCGGACGATTCTGGTCGAACTTTTTCACCCAGCTAACCTTGATGATTACAGCATCTGGTCTGAAACCTGGTTCAGCTCAACAGAATAAATCTCAGGTAAAGGAACTCCAGAAATCGCTGGATACGAAATTACAGTAGATTAATATTAACACAATTATTCTAATTGGTAAACAAATCATATTAGATGTAAATTTCCAACTGGGCGAAAAATGTCCGGACCAGGATTCGAACCCGGGATCTCCTGGCTGAAGCCGCCAGTGCTCTCTGGCGGCTATATTGAGCACTGGCGGCTTCAGCCAGGAGATCCCGGGAAGCCCGGGTACGATCCCCTAGTTAATGATAAAGGAAGTGATTACATATTTACAAAGTTGATACAATTGTACGAGTACAGTGCGACCCAATATTAAAAATAAAACAAAAATAATTTTTTTAATTATGTTAGTGTGGAATTATTCATAAACTTTTACTTTCTTTATGAATCCAGAATGGTTCATACAGCAAAATTATTTAAAAACATTTGATCAGTTTCAAAATAGGATATATCATACACCAATAAAAATACTAAAATGGATGGCTATTAAAATTAACAGAAAAAATTGAAAACTTCATTGCGTTTTTCTCAATTTGCTGTAAAATACTAAAAGAAAGAAATACTATCACTTTGTTTTGGAAATCAACAAACTTTAGAGATATATGAACTTCAATTTACGTAAGCTAAAATTTTAGAAATATTTGATAAGAATCCATAAAATATGTTTGAATAAAGTTTAACCCGTTAGGGCCTGATGCCCTATTAATAGGCATTCATTTTCATTTAGCATTATTTTGTCTTAACAATTACAGTAAATCCTCCGAATAACGAACACATGAAAAGCGGAAGTTATCCACCATTCGGGGTTGTCCGTAATTTGAGATACAAATGTACAAATACAGTAAAATCTCGAATTATCGGACAGCTCTGGTAAGACAGGAATGGCTCCGCTTTTCGGAGGTGTTAGCTTTGCTAAAAACTGTGATGTAAAAACCCACAAACAATGTATGGGTCATTCTCTAAAAAGTAGCTGTTTTTTTTTTTTTTTTTTTTTTTTTTTTTTTTTTTTTTTTTTTTTTTTAATTGCGGCCCAATAAAAGTTCCTCAAAAATCTCAAAATTTAGCCTACAAGTAACTTATTGCTATATTTATCAAAAAATAATATGAACCAAACTATATTTCATAGTCGTCTGATATTTTAATTTCAAAGTACTTCCATTGCTAAAATGTTCAAATAAATGATTAGAACCGGAATTTAAAAACAAATTTATTTCTAAACTAGCAGGCTAAGCCCGCTGCGCTGGTCTATTTTTCAAAACAAAACATGAATCAAACGAAATATTGAATTTGAATTTGTATTATAAAGCAATATGGACCTTCACCTTGAATGCCCTCATTGCATTGCTGAAAACGATACGAACGCCATTCCGCTGTTGCATTATCTTATGTGTTGGGCAAAATTTGGTCTTTTTTGACAAAAATCTTTTCGTTGATCATTTTTAGCGGAGTGTGGTAGAGAAATGAGGCAGCTATGACAACATGAGTTTAAATATTCTCTAGTTACTACACAACTAATATGAAGAATATTATAATGATTGCAGAGATTAGCCATTGAGTTTAAATAATCTTCAGGTGATTCATTTTCATTTGATAGTTTTTGTCTTCTGTAATCTTCAAATACAAATAAAACTTCCAACAATATAGAAAAAAACACTATTGGCTGGTAACCAGAAGATTATGGAAAATTAGTCCAATATATTTTAAATACCTTCCTAAAAGAACAGAAGATATGCAGAAAAAATTAAAAAGAAATGATAAATTAAAAACAATATAAAAAGTTTAGGGAAGAGATCCGTATCCTGTTCTGGTTGGTGCAATTGGCGAATAAATCCAAAATGGCACTGAAAGATCGTTTTAGTAAATTTTTTAATAGACGGAAAAGCATGGATTTAAATTTTTATAAGCATATATTTTTGTATTATACATATCATATCTGTATTATTTTTTATACATTATGCATATAATTATATATATATATATATATATATATATATATATATATATATATATAGAGAGAGAGAGAGAGAGAGAGAGAGAGAGAGAGAGAGAGATAAATAATATTATATACACATATAAATAAATGGTACTACTTGGTTATCCCGTCGACCAATTTCGTCAAATTATATAAAACGCCAAACCACTCGCCAATTATACAAATTGACATAATTTTTATTTTAAATAACGAAGAACAAATAAATTAGTATAACATTAATAAAAAATACAAATAAAACGTCGAAATAAAAATCACCTGATGATGTAAACATGCGTAACTTGCTTAAAGTCAAGTGAATGTCACATTTATGATTAACCATTATTGGCATTTAATCTTATAGTTTTGCGATAGATTTTTGGTCGACGGGAAAACCAAGTAGTACCAAATAAATATACTATATACTATATAGTCACAATACATGTTTTTATAATTTTTTAAATTTCATATTTTATATATTTATTATACATGCGAAATTAAAACATACGATTATGTAACAAAGGTTGAGATATGTTTATAATAGTACATCTACAGAAAAATGTCGTTTAAAAAAACCCTGAAAAAAAAATAATTATTATACCAAAAATATGTATGCAAAATTATTTATCCACCAGTGGCATCAAGTAATAAAAAAAATTAACCCAAATGCTGAAGATCGCAACAGCCACATCGAAACATCTATCGCCAAAAGAAGCTCGCTATAAAACCCAGAAAAGTATATGGAACACTTCCCACAATTTATTTCAGCAAGCAATTATTATTGCATAATGTTTTTGTGCATACATATATATATATCATAATAAAGCATGATTGATTAAATATTCGGTTTAGATGCTATATACTCTCGCGGACGCCATTTCGGATTTCTTGGCAATATTTTGTTGCCGTTTATTGATAAGGCAACCCCAAGGTATATATTTTGTTATTTACATTTTATTTTCGTTAAGCCTCGTTAATCGCTGCTTGGCGACATTTACTACTTGGCGGAAAAGGGGTTTTCACGCCAAGAAAAAATCCAAGATGGCGACCGCTGGAATATACAGCAACTGTTCCAAATATTCTTAAGATTAAACTTTAGTTACAAACTTTTGAAGCAGTGAATATTTCCATACACGCAATTGGCGATAGTATTGTAAAAAAAAAAAAAAAAAAAAAAAAAAAAAAGAACAATATTCGGTAATTTAATTTCTAACCCGCAAAAATCATTTGTTTGGAAGAAAAACAAACTGTCAGTTTACCTTAGAAATTTAAGGTGATTTTTTTTATGTGTGAAATGAATTTTTTTGTGATATATGAGTGTGCATTTGCACTGAAATTTAATTATGTGACTCCGTTTTTATAATATTAACTGTCATTTATAAATTTAAATTTGAATATAACATATTTCGCAAAAAACTCCCATGTTTGGGGAAAACAATAATCGGTATTTATATGGCAGGTTTCCCTATTAAAGTATAGTGAAAAAAAATAAATGTTAGCAAGTAAATTATTTTACAATATGTGTGCATGTGGAAAGCATTTACATTAAAATTTAATTTTTTACTCCATTCTTATACTATTAACTGTTAGTTATATATTTACATTTAAATGTAAAACTTAATCCTAAAAATGCTCTCGTACACTTAAAAAAAACATAATTATTGCGAAAATCGCTCGGCTTATGTCTTTTTGGCTTAAAATCGCATTGTTTGGCAACAAAAGTCGATTCAAACTCCCAATTAAGTAAATAACGTACAATTCGCAGTTAGAGCCTTTTTTAAAATTAATTCTGCTATTTTCTCCTGTAAGAAACATAATGGGAGAATAGATAAAAATCAAAATGAAATTATTTAAAAAAAAAATGAAAAATAAAGTTATTCAGATTTTACCTAATGAAATTTTTTAGATGCATTTTTCCTTTAACCTGGCGTGCAAAAGATAAAATCGCCAAATATGGTATCAAATCAAAACTTTCTTAATTAATTTTTTAAACATTACGAATATTCCTTTCATGTTTAAATTAAATGTTTTCATTTCATAATATTATTTCTCATTAAATTGGTTTTTGTTCTTTCTTTCTTTATTTTAAATTAAATAAGTAGCAGTTTTTTTTTCTCGAGTTGCTTATATTATTTTCTAACAGATATAGCCATTTCAATTCATTTATCAACTATAATTTTCGCCAAAATGACAACTGGCAACCGTTTTGTCGAAAATATCAATAAAATACGAAATTTATTACCAAAAATCATAGTTATCTCTGTATATTTGACTCATAAACCACCGGAGGAATATTCTTCTTCAAATGATACATTCTGCAAAAAAATCCACCGGTTAATTTTTGAAAACACTCGAGCGGAACTTTTTAGAGCTTACTGCTTTATAATACATATGATAAGAAAAATGCTATATTTCACATACATGTTAAATAGATAAAAGTTTATAAAAAGGTCTGGTGCTATCGTGACACTTGGGAATTAAAACTAAGGGTTTCATTAACATACCCCCGCCCTTGAAAGGATTGAAAAAGAAAATAAATTATAATTAGAAGTCATACTGTCAATAAGTTTTTTTTTTTTTTTTTTTTTTTTTTTTTTTTTTTTTTTTTTTTTTTTTTTACTCTATGTTAGTTGAAAAAAAAAAAAAAAAGGATTAACATTTAGAAGAGTTAATGTTTATTTGAATTAGTACAAAAAAATTTGTATATTTATTTTTAACTTCTCCCTGTAAAATAAAAAAAATTAAAAATGTATTATCTTTACTTACGGTAATTAAAAGTCTTGTGAGTTTTTTAATGTGTATTTTATTGCATTAGATTTTATTATTTTACTGTTTAGTACATATATAAATGAATTCAGACCATTCCCTCACAATTTAAATCATTCCCTCATATTAAAATTATGAGGGAATGATTGTGAAAGAATGACGAAATACTTCAGAAAACCATGTTATACAAAAGTGATTAGTCTTGGGTATATTTTCAATTACTAAATATCTTTTGAAACACATTTATAATAATATAACAACATAAAAAGACATTTCATTACTTTTTATTACATTTATAATAGATGAGGCAATGACGCGTAATAAAAATAATTACATTGATCTAGTATTTCAAAGCCATATACTAACTATTCAAGCACTTTTTTGAGCAAACAACAAGATGGATGCTTCACTTTACTCTTGTACAATCAGTCCTAAACATATATAAAGCATGTACTGATTTCTACTAAGTAAATAATGGCAAATGTATAGTTATGTGAGGGAATGACGACAAATGCCAGGGACATCATTAAAAGGTGCCCCCAATTCATTCATTATATCTACCCTATATATATAAAATCCTAATGAATCGAATTTATGAAACGGAAGTATGAATCGACTGATTAAACAACTGATTATGTTTCACCGCAATTTCTCCTAAAATATGGAATACTTTGCGATGAAATTAACACCAAAAATCAATATTGATCCGCAGATTTCAAAACTGGTATTAGAATTTTTAAATTCGAATTAGTTTTCGAAATATTAATTTTTTTCTAATTTTATATACATTTTTCTAATGATGGCAACTCAAATTTTAATCAAACAGACATTTTTTTTTATATTTCAGAAAAGGTTGACATGGTAACCCTGCTGTTTTTGTTTATTTGATAATAAATGTTTATTTACTTTTATTTATTTCTACAAATTATATAAATTATTTTGTTCTATGATTATTGTTTTTTTTATTTTCTTTATAAAATAATAGGAAATAATTAAGAAATACAGTAGTATTTAGTTATTCCGTCGACCAATTTCGCCAAATTATATAAATCGCCAAAACATCTCACCAAATTATACAAATTGACATAATTTTTATTTTAAATAACGAAAGAACAAATAAATTAGTATAACATTAATAAATATACGAATAAAACGTCGAAATAAAAATCACTTGATGACGTAAACACGTGTAACTTGCTTAAAGTCAAGTGAATGGGACATTTGCGATCAACCATTATTGGCATTTAATCTTATAGTTTGGCGATAGATTTTTGGTGGTCGGGATATCTAAGGAATACCAAAAATGCATATGTAACTGGTATTTAAAAACGAGGTTTTCGCCAAATTTTCGTAAAAAAATAAAAATCACGCCAAACCTGTATATCTGTAACCGTGTATATCTGTAACCTGTATAACCGTATCTGGCCAAATATTTCCACTCGAAAAAGAAATGCTAACTGGCGAGTTGAAAAAAAGGTATTGGCGAGATTTGCATCCTGCTAGCATAACAGTACCTAGAATTCTTTGCGACCATGGCAACTTTTATGTAGTTTTATTCGAAAAAAAATTTTGATTTTGTAATCAAAATGGAAAACTTACGGTCCCATATTGGCGCGATTTTTTTTCTGATGCCAATGTCATATACGGAACGGGCACATAACTGGCGCCAAAGTATCATTATTTTGCTCCATATGGTAAGCCGGATGTTTCTGTTTATGCTGTTGATGCGTTCCCCAAATTGGCGTCGTTAAAAAATCACGCCAATATGGGACGTATATGACATCTTTATCTGACATGAACGAAGAAGGGATCAGACTGTATTTGTTTATGGCAGTTCATGACTTGAACTATTATAATATAGATGAAGTGATGGTGATAGAATAATAGTTGGCGACTTATCACCTGGGCCTGGCTAACATTAAAGTACCAAAATGGCACCTAAAGTATAAAAAGCGAAGTGGTCCGCCTGGAACTGTTGATGATAGTCACATGACTTAGGCTATTGTTATAGAGATTGTTTTAAAATACCGGAAGACAAAGACTCTTATACTTAATTTATTTTATTTTAGCTTCTTTTCAAATGTTTAACTGATCCTCTTTAATCAAAAACGAAAACAATTGGATGTCTTAACAGCATCTGATTCGCCCTTACAATTTTTGAAATCAAAGGGAATTGAATGGAAACCCGTTTGCAGGGAGATCTGCACAGCTTTTTTCAGTATAATTCACTCTTCTCTAATATTTTTAAAACCCAACAGATTAGCGTGTTTTTAGATTCTGCGGTGTTTGAACGGGGGTTGCCGAGCGTAGTTTGCAGGGTGCAGAGCCCCCTAGTAAAATATAAATATAATTAAATGGCTAAATATGTATTTAAGTGTGTTTAATGGATTGAGAAAAAAAAATAATTATAAATATGCGTGTTGCAATGGCCGAGAAAGCATTTTCTTTCCTACATATGTGAATGGGGACATAGTGAGGGAATGATATTTGCATTAAAAAATACATTAAATTTATCAAATTTCAATTTCAATAAGCAAATAATTACAGTTTATATGTATAACTGATTAATATTAATAGTTTAAATCACTTTTTATTTTTCTAATTTTAAAATTGTCTTCAAGACACCTGGGACATAAAATTGTCACTTTTCAGAGAATGGCTCGTATGTGTTACGATTAAGAATGTCTTCGCAAAATAGCGGTGTCCACTTTCCAGGAGTGTTCGTTAAGGTGTCTTTATAGTATTTTTTGTAATATGCATTTAAAAATTATAGTATACATCTATACTATATATTTATTATTATGACTTCATTTATGTTTCAATATTCAGTAATAATAATAATAAGAAGAAGAACAAGAACAAGAAATGCTTGCTTAATTCTGTTTACACCGCTGGGCTTCTTTCATTTAAAACATACAGTGTTAAAAATCTGCAGTAAACTGTCCAGCAATTCGACCGTTTTTACAGAAAACGGTTACATAATCGCTATTTAACATTGTTTTGACCATAATGTTGTCAATAATATGGTCAGATGCGCTTAATAATATAGCCACGTAACCGTTATCTTTAAAAACGGTCAAATTGCTGGACAGTTTGCTGCAGATTTTTAACAGTGTATTAGTTTCACTCTTTAGATTTAAAATAGTGGCTTTTTTCCCGAACGAATAACTTGTTATAAAATATAACAAATATTAGAAGCGTTATTAAGTCTGTTTAATTTAGTTATGATACGACGTTTTCTACACTTTTTCAAAAATTCTCCCGTAGCCTATTGCAATATGAACAGTACTCTGTAAAACATCTGTAGCAAACTGTTCAGTCTCTTAACCATTTTTTTAATAGCTCTAGTCCCGTAATTTAACTCTATTCTGACTATAATATGGGCAATATTATGGTCGGAATAAAGTTAAATTGCGGTTATGTAACTATTTTCTATAAAAACGGATTTAACAGTGTGCGGTAAGTAAGAATATTCTAAATAAAATCATAAGACGAAATGCAATATTTCACCTTGATTCAATCAAATTCTACACAATGTGATCTTTAATAAGTTCTCCTTTCACTTAAATAATGACAGATAATAATACAGATACACTGTTAAAAATTTGCAGCATTCTGTCCAGTTATTCGACCGTTTTTTGAAAAAAAAATAAAAAACGGTTTCATAACCGTAATTAACTAAATTCTGACCATAAAACGGACAATAATATGGTGAGAATAGCGTTAAATTACGGTTGTGTAACCGTTTTCAGAAAAAAACGGTCAAATGACTGACTGAATGCTGCAAATTTTTAACAGTGTATTACAAGTTTAAAATATACATTTTATTTAAATTTCCTAGAACTTTCGCCCTGCAAAACCAGAAGGCATCACCAGAGAATATTTGCGTAGAACGGCAATTAATGAAAATTTTCTCTGGCGAGTGCTGAGGGTTTTGCAGACCAAAAGTACTAACAAATTTAATAAAATGCATATTGGAAATTTTAAAATGTATAGTGTTATTATCTGTCACCTTTTAAGTAAACAACAGCAACAAAAAAAAATAAGTCCATATTTTGAAGATATGTTATATCATCAAGGATTGTTTAACTTTATACAATCGTTATGAGACTAGAATAATATTAACACAATTATTACCAGATGCTGTAATCATCAAGGTTAGCTGGGTGAAAAAGTTCGACCAGAATCGTCCGGGATAGCTCAGATGGCAGAGCACTGGCGGCTTCAGCCAGGAGGTCCCGGGTTCGAATCCTAGTCCGGACATTTTTCGCCCAGTTGGAAATTTACATCTAATAATCGTTATTAGCATTGAAATAAAAAGAATATACACATGCAATATTTATTAGTTGATGATTTTATTAATATCATAAATTTATTGGCATTTTAATCGATTTCGAATTCATTGTTTCTGGCGTGGTTAATGCAAAATGCATACTGGTAAATTCGTTTTTTAATTACATTATTAATGTGTTAAATACTTATTTTCCATTACTTGTTTAAGAATGCTCTGAAATATAAAGGAGCACTTTTATGGCACATTTGTTAATTCGTTTATGTTCAGAAATGCATGAAATTGCAAATTGTTGTTATTCAGAAACTATGTAACCGACAAATTTTATATCCATTTTTTGGTAAACGCGAAAGAATGTTCAGAAAATACTGTCAAAGTTGCCGTATTGAACAAAATTTCTCACGAGAAGATGGAAACTCAACACGAGAATGGAGAAAAACTTATTTTCATACAATCAAAATAGCTTATAATTCGATAATTTATTTATCAAAAAACAGAAAACTTATTTCGATTCCAATTCGCTTCAATAGTAGGCCTGCCAATTTTATACCTCTATGCCTGAATATAAGTCAGAATGTATCAGAAAGTTTCACGTTTGAAAAATATTGAATTTAAGAACAGCCTTAAGTAACCTCCAAAGATTTTTAGTATGCATTATTAAGAAACATGCGAGTGCAAATGCGTGATAAAACGCTTTAAAGTTACTTGTAAATTTCCTAGATTTATCCAATTTGCAAAACGAAGGTATTAGCGAATTTAAATAAAATGTATATTTTAAACTTGTAAAATCTGTATTACTATTATATGTCACCTATTAAGTAACTGAACTTTTTAAAGTTCGTATTGTGTAAATTGTAAAAGTGATATGTTTTTTAAATGCAATATTCCGTATATAATGTATTATAAAAAGTACCATGCAAATTATTTTTTTCTTGTTGTTTACATATTGTCATGGTAAAAACAATTAGCATGGAGATTGCAATTACTTTTCATTGATTACGAAAATGTACAGAAAATAAAAATACACATTTCAAGACCTATTTATAGATTCAAAAAACATATCAAACAGTGATTAATTAAAAATATAAAATATACAGTGTCATCGAAAAGCATGGCCTAGATTTTAATTAACTGTCACAAAAAAACTATGAAAGGTAATTGCCGAAACGTCAGTGAAGGCTTACTGTGGAGACACGAAAAGTTTTGATTTCCGTTTGTCTGTCTGTCCGTCTGTCTGTCTGTCTGTCTGTCTGTCTGTTCCGCGATAACTGCCGCAAAAAGCACCCGATCAGCTTGAAATTAATTGGGCATATTCGTGAGATACCCGGACGTAGCTGTATAGTTTTTGGTTAAATTTGGTTCATTCGTTCGGAAAATATGGAAGATTTTATTTTTCTTTATAATGCTTTTCTACGGCAAGTCAGACGATTTTCAAATTTCCATTTGTTGAAAGAAAATGGCACGTTTGATTAATGGATTTAAATGTCAAATTATGGATACTAACATTCCAAATAAGGGTTTTAAATTATTCCTATTATATTGAAGTTTTATCAATGTATCTATCAGATTTTTTTATTTACGTGTATAATGTTTTGAGGACATTTATACATGTATTCCAATAATATAAAGAATTTTTAAATTAATTTTCTTGTTTTACATGATACATATTTCTTTTTTTTTTCCTTTTCTTCGTTGCCTAGCGACTGTTATTCGTAGCCTATCATTGCTTCAAATATGAATGAAGTTAGTAAATTACGTTAATTTGTTGCATGTACTATTAAAAGGCTATCACAAAAAATATTTTATCGCGCCAAATCGATGCAATTTATGCAATTAACAGTGGGCACGATAATGAATTATTTTCCAGTAGATTTATAGATCTCCAGATACGCATATTTTGGGGGGCTTTTAATATGTTATTGCTATCGCATGGATTAGGATGTTTAAACTAATGTTTAACCATGCTATTAGTGAAAAAAAAGTACAGTTAAAGGCATGTAAATCCTTTTTAACACTTTCCAACATGGATGAAAAGTATTTATGACTTCAGTTTTTCTATCTGTCGTCTGCCGTGTTTCTCTACGTGCTCTAACTCGCGTAAATATAGTCGGGATTGCATGTAATTGATATACGTTATTGAGGTTTGCCAAAGTATGTTTGGTATTAAAAATGAAGAGTGTAGCATTCATAGCTTAATTACAGGAGCCCTCAAAACTATTCCGTTACATTATAGTCTTTGGGAAAAATCGTCTGCGGTGTATTTTAATAATGTTACACAATTTTAAACGTAATGAAATTTATATACTTTATTAAGGTGCACTAGAACCTGGTTACTATAAAATATGTTATGTGTAGCACTTACAGCATGCGTACAGGGAACTCAAAAGTATTCATAATAATTACAATCTTTGAAGAAAATCCTTTTGTGGCGTTTTTAATGATGTTACTCTGTTACAAAATAATAAAATTGATATGTATTTTTGAAACATTTTTGTAGTATATGGGGTGCAAAGCATATTTTTTTTTCAGGGTCACAGAAAAGTGGTCGATTAAAATGTGGTCTACGGGGGGAAAAAAACTCTTCACAGCTTATTTTAACACATTAGCGACGGGAAACGAGAATTCTCGTTTTTATTCAGAATACGTCATTGGCTAAGGGAGTGACTTCTACCTTACAGAAAAGACATTTATATTGTGTTGTTCATATTTTTTATAGATTGTAAGACATTATATATTACATCCGTACATTGAAAGATATTTACTGCTGCATAAACATGAAAAACAAATTTCAGAAACCAATTTCCGAGACACTTTCAGAAGAGGGAGGAGCTTCTACTGTTTTTAAACCCAGATTTAATTAAATTGCCTGTCGTCAGTGTGTTAATTGTGTTGCACTAATTCAAACATTATGAAATTAAATTACATTACTGTAGTTGACCACAAGAAGCTTGAATATGATTTGTATCGTATTTATCGTTCATTTATAGGGTCACATAAAAAATTTCGGATACAGTTCTGGTCTATTAGGGATGATTGCTGAAGAGCAGTTTCGATTATGGTGTGCGTTTTAACGTTAAGTAAATTTGTGCTTAATAAGTAGTGCTTAAATATTGTATAGACCATGTACAGGGATACACAAATGAATTCGTAAGTATAAATGAAAATGAGCGCGCGCGAATTGCTTCAGTGTTTTTTTTTTTTTTTTTTTTTTTTTTTGAGTTATGTATTTCCCAGCCCAATTACATTTAGTATACTAACAAATGTTTGCAGAATTTAAATAGAACCATATACAGGACTCCACAGAAACTGGATATATGGTGCACACTATGCATACTAATCCCCGGAAATGTGATATGAGCAGTTTTAAGAGGGTATTTTGTCTGCATTAAATTTAAATGTTATAGACGACGCGTAAAAATCTTCACGTAATATACAGGGCTGTAGAAAATAATTCATGTACGTTTCCGTCTATTGGTAGAATTTACTAAAGGACATTAACACAATTAATTGATAAATACAAATGTAAATTAAATTACACTACGAAGGGGTTCAGGGGGGCAGAGCCCCCCTGAAGAAATCTACTTTATTATCTAAAAATTACCAGAATAAGTAGCTCATGATATTTTCAGAATACCATTACATAACAAGGGGTTTAATTTAACGCTTCTAATGTCAGAAACCTTCAAAATATTTTTTCGTTTTATAAATGTTTATGTAATTTCAAAACTTTAAATTTCGTTTTTTGTAGAAAGATTAATATTACTCAAAGGGCGCTAAACACAATGAATTGTAGAGCTGACGTTGAGGCTCCTGATCTGCACATTTACTAGTTTATTGGTTTTAGTCTTATAATGTGCGGCAAAAAAATAATTTTTTTTTCATACCTTGGTATGTTTTAATGTGAGCACCGTTCGGTGTGCACCGGGAGCAAATGTGTGCAATGTGAGCACAAGGAACAGTTTGACCTGCATAAGTTCTCCGAAAAAAGCCGTTGTAAACTGACTATTGACTTTGACTCCACATACCAAATCACGCACTGTGCTTTTTGCTGCACGGACAACATCGTACTTTGCTTTTTGCTGCACGGTCGACATCGTACTGAGCAGCTGCAGTTTTGCACGTCGGCTGACCTTGACGACTGCGCAATTAATCTGCGCATAACAAAGATACGCAAACGAATTCTGGTGAACTAAAACCAAACTTGCGTTCACCAGTTATCGTGTAGTGAAAGAATTAGTCATTTAACATAAAAGGTTTCTATGTTATGATTTTTTAAAATGTAGGCATTATTTTCGATGACCCTGTATTACAATTCATCAGACATACAAGTAAAAATTACATAAATACATTTAATACAATTAAAAAGCAAAAGTTTCGAGCTAAATTTTAGCCCCTCATCAGTGCAATAAATAACGTTCAAATGACAGAAAACTATATATCATGTTTACAGATAAAAATTACTAGCAGTTAAAATTAAATAAAGTATAAAAATTTCAAAGCAATGCTGTGTATTCAGGTGGAAGTGCACATGATTCATTTATCGGCGACGTTTGCTTACGAGTGAACAAACCTCCTAGAGAAACTCAACTTTTAATATTATTGAAACCGGATCTGATAACATTCATATCTGCGAAATCTGGGACATGGTCGGTATCTAAAGAATCCTGTACTATTTTAGGCTGTAGGCTTCCAGATTTCTAGGCACGTTTATGTTCGGCAAGGTGAATGGCGCAAGTACGACCAGTTTCGCCAATATACCGAGTCGCAATCCTTACATGGAATACTGTAAATTGAAACAATTCTTACAAGGAAGGTCTCCTTACAGGGCATACTCAGAATATGTTGAAAAAAATGCAGTGAAACTACTCATGTATGTAATAAGGGATCAGTCAAATTTAACGGCGGAATTTCATTAGAAAGTCTGTAAAAAAATAAAATGCTTTTGAATATTTCGCGCGAAAATACGAAAGTGACACGCGATTTGGCGAGCAGGATTTTTCCTCGCAAAAAGCAAACGATTTTAATGCATCTGAAAATTTATTAATTGTTTTTTAGAATGCACGGTTTTTAATGAATTCAAACTTAATCAATTAAAGAGGTTATTATATATTTTTTATATAACATATATACCGGGTGTCCCAAAAAGGACTGACTGATTTTAAAATTCAATAACTTCCAAACGGTCGCAGATATTAAAAAAATTCTTGCAGGAGGGTTATGCATAAAGTCAAAAGTTTTATTACAGTGATTTTCGATTTTAGTTCGAATTACAAACAATAGATGGCGCTGCGATCAATAGTCGCTAAATACAGGCTCGATTTTTGGTACTTCGTGGCCCGGATAATACATTTCCATCTCCTTTTTCTGCATGGAAGAACAGAAAGGACCAAAAATCGAGCCTGTATTTAGCGACTATTGCTTACAGCGCCATCTATTGTTTGTAATTCGAACTAAAATCGAAAATCACTGTAATAAAACTTTTGACTTTATGCATAACCCTCCTGCAAGAATTTTTTTTAATATCTGCCACCGTTTGGAAGTTATTGAATTTTAAAATCAGTCAGTCCTTTTTGGGACACCCGGTATGTTGCTTGTTGCTGTAGTTATTTAATTTCATCACTGTAAAAATATTTTCTATGCTTTGCAAGTTGCAAATATTTATTTTTAAGTTATAGTCAGCTGACATTTGATTTAACATTTCCATATCGAAGACGAAGTCGTTTCCATAGCAACAAAATCAAATCAACAGTATTCTATCTGCCTTCTTTTTGAGATTGAAATAATTTAAATCAATTTAAATTTTGTTTTAAATCGTAAAATATGATATTTAAATTTTATTATAAATAAATATAAACATATCCTTCCATATATAAAAAAAGTTTTGATTTGGAAATGGACCAATGAACATCTGCGTAGATATTCCGGGTAGATCCACATCCAATCTGAATGCTTAAGCATGGCCTTTCATCGTTAATATTAAAAAAACTGTTGCATACAAAAATATGAAAATCGGTGGTATTATAGAGAAATGTTTGATAAACACGCTGATGCAGACAGTTTTTAAATCGAAGAATTATTTAAAGAGATATTTAATGCTAAAGTTGGGCAAAATCTTTCCATTAAAAAAGTTTTATTGGAGCAAAAACTATACATGAGAATTTAATCATTTTTAGATCATTTTATACGTTATAAGTTCCCGGTGTGGAGATTGCATTTATTTTTCTTATTTGACTCATTTTTTGAAGTTTTATTTCAATTTTAAATTCAAATTTTCAGCATTTCGAGAGATATTTTTTACAAATTTTAAAAAATGTTATTAATTTAAACTGTTGCCAATTTGTATTAACAGCGAAAACAATAATGTTTACTTCAAATTAAAAATTTATTTTACACGTGACTATTATAAAAAGCAGGAACTCATTGCAAATTACGTCATAAAAACTATAATTACACGTGGATTTTAAAAGAGATAAAATATTGTAAAATAATAAATTCATAAACATGCGTTAGAAGCCTTAAATAGGAGAATTTACGTCATATTTACGTCACATTACATACATACACTCCCATTGAAATCCAATAGCGTTTACTCTCTTGCAAAAAATCAACAAATTGAGATATTGGAATGCAGCAAAAATTAATATTAGCTTATGAATAGAGCTTAATTGAACTATTTGCATTATTTTTAAGCACAAACACTAACTATTTACAATATTCGTAACACTATATCTGTACCTTGGAACAAAAAGGGCCAATGTCCATTTTTCTCAAATGGCAGGAAACCCAATTTAAGTTTGAGGAATTTTAAGAATATTGCTACAATCTCTGTACTATTATTTTTCAAAGTTGTGCCTTTCAATTCAGTAATGTTTTTCTCACTACAATCTAATGTTGCATTGATTTAGTTTTTTCTTTACATTTTAAATTGGCCATTTGTACATTAACAGTAAGTAACATTGGCCTCGACAAAATATTTTGTTTTCAATGATCTAATATTGGGAGGACTTTCGGCCTTTGGCACAGATGTCGTCATATACGCCGCATATTGGCGCCATTTTTTTCCGTTGCTAATTTGGCGAAAACATCCACAGAATAAACAACATCATCCGGGTTACCATATAAAGCAAAATAACGACACTTTGGTGTCAGTTAAGTACCCGTTGCGTATGTCACATTGGCGTCATAAAAAATTAGCGCCAATATATGACATCTGTGACCGGCCTTTTAACAATTACTTGATATTGCATCATGAATTCATTCGTACATTTAACTCAAATTTCTCAATTTTGGACATTGACCCTTCTTGTTCCAAGGTACAAATATATACAATTGGTACTTATTAGTTATCCCGTCGACCAAATTACTGTCGCCAAATTCATATATATTAAAGGAGCAAGGGATTTTCCCGATTATGAATGATATCGTAAACGACTGGGAATATTTTCACGAGACTTGCCCCCTATACTAAATTGAGCACGAGAAAAAGATCTAGCTAGGTTCCAAATGCAAGAAAATTCGTTTTTACAGGGTAAAACAAACTCAGCGCTGAAAATGTTTTTTATTATAAATGGAAAAATACTCAAATGATTTACACGAAACGTTTTGCCTATACTAATTCGAGCACGAGAAATCCATCTAGCTAGGTTTCGAATTCGGGAAAGGTCATTGTGATCTATTAAAACAAACCCAGCACTAAGAATGCTGCTATAAATCGAAAACGACTCTAACGATTTTCACAAAAATTGATGACTATACTAATTCGAGCACAAGAAATCGATCTAGCTAGGTCACTAATTCGAGAAAAGTCGTTTTTTGTGTTTAAAACAAGACGTGGTCATTACTCGACAAAATGGTATCAATCGGAAAAATTTCCGACTATTTTTATAAAATATGATTTATTTGATTATGAGAAAAATATCTAACCAAGTCTTGATATCAGGAAAAATTAATGCCACAGATGTCATATACCCATATTGGCGCTATTTTTTTCTGACGCCAATGTTATATACGCAACGGGTACTTAACTGGCGCCAAAGTGTTGTTATTTTGCTTGATATGTTAATCCGGATGTTATTGTTTATGCTGTTGATGTTTTCGCCAAATTGGCGTCGGAAAAAATCGCGCCAAAATGTCGCGCTAAATGTCACATTCACTTGACAACATGTGTTTACGTCATCAAGTTATTTTTATTTCGACGTTTTATTTATATTTTTATTAATGTTATACTAATTTATTTGTTCTTTTGTTATTTAAAATAAAAATTATGTCAATTTGTATAATTTGGCGAGTGGATTGGCGATTTATATAATTTGGCGAAATTGGTCGACGGGATAACTAACAAGTGCCATATAATTTTACACATACATGTTGGCGGCGAAGTGAAAATTTCAGAGGAGAGGAAATTTGTATGATAAGATTATGGCATGATGTCATATATATATTATATATGCCCCATATTGGCGCGCTTTTTTTCTGACGCCAATGTCATGTACGCAACAGGTACGTAACTGGCGCCAAATTGTCGTTATTTTGCTTGATATGGTAACCCAGATGTTGTTTATGCTGTTGATGTTTTCGTCAAATTGGTGTCGGAAAAAAATGCGCCAATATGGGGCGTATATGACATCTGTGCCAAGATTATTTACTGTAATTACAAATTAGCGACTTTATTACAAAGATAAGGGGAAAAAAATCCAAATAACTTTAATAAATTTGTTACTTTTTAAATTTAACATATTTTTTAATTTTACAATACTTTAATTTTAAATTTTATATTCATTTATAATTTTGGTACAGATGTCATATTCGCCCCATATTGGCGCGATTTTTTTTCTGTCGCCAATATCATATAGGCAACATGTACTTAACTTGCGTCAAAGTGTCGTTATTCTGCTTGATGTGGTAACCCCGATTATGTTGTTTATGCTGTTGATGTTTTCGCCAAATTGGCAACCGAAAAAAATCCCGCCAATATAGGGCGAATATGACATCTGGGCACAGATGTCATATTCGCCCCATATTGGAGCGATTTTTTTCTGACACCAATATCACATAGGCAACGGGTATTTAACTTGCGCCAAAGGGTCGTTATTTTGCTTGATGTGGTAACCCGGATTATGTTGTTTATGCTGTTGATGTTTTCGCCAAATTGGCAACCGAAAAAAATCGCGCCAGTATGGGGTGAATATGACATCTGTACCATAATTTTATTTAATTATAAATTTATTTAAATTGTAATAGAATATTACTCATTACAACTTCTTCAACAGAATAATATTAGAACATTTATGTTATACTCAAACCGTAATCCTAACGGGCGTATTCATGATGTAAATAAAGTAAAGACGTTGCCACTAAAATTTTGGAAAACTTTTTCTTGAATTTAAAGATATTATTAATAATCATTTATTTAAGATATTTTAAGCTGAGATTCCGCAACTACGCAATTTAGTGCGCTGCATCATTGAGAATGAATGCAACTAAATATTCCTTTCTCATAAAGGTTTCGTTTTGGCATTTTCTTTATTGGTGGTATTATTTTTTTTTGTTTGTTTTTGAGTTGTTAAAGATAAGTATATTTTGTCAAAATGTATGAAAGGAAGTTATTAGTTCGTATGTTTTATTATCTTTTCTTTTCTTAATTGCTTTTTTTTTTAATTGTATTTGAAATTTATTGCCGGATATCCCCTTTGTCTCAAAATGAATGAATCAACAATTGAAAAAAAAAGAGATCAAGAAATGAAGCCCAAAGGAGATGGAGGGCTAAACAAAGTGAAGAATATAAAGAAAAAATACGTGCTGCCAGAAGGGTAAAGAAGATATCTCAGAATAATTTTGAAAAGATATTGTCTTAAGATAAGGTTAGATGGGTGCATGATAGCGCTCGCAAGAAGAACATGCCTTTCAATGAATTAATTTCAAATCCATTTCAAGTTGAAAATTATTCCGGATTATATAACACTGTGAAAATGGAAATTTGTAATCATTTAGAATGTACAAATAATATTTTTTGTGATGCAGGTTATTCAGGAATATTAAAAAATATTGGGGAAGTGGGGACTTCTAATCATTTTGAAAGTACAAATACAATTTTGGGGGATTTGGATTCTTCTGGAATATTATGTAACACTACAAAAGAATTAGAAGAAATAAGATATAAAGATATGAAAGTTAGGACTCAAAGTGAACCTTCTGGAGAACTAACAGCATCAAACAGACTTCTTGTTTTGGCTTCTTCAAGATGTGCCACAGAACCTACAGAGGAAGGAAATACGAATCTACATTTTCTTGTAGCAAATCAATCTGAAGACAGAACAATATTATGCAACACTATAAAACAATTACAAAAAACAAGACATACAGGTATGAAAGTTACAGCTCTAAGTGAACCTTCTGAAGAGGCAAAGGCTCGACTAGCTGCAAATAGGAAAAAAGTAAGAGCAGCAAACAGACTTAATATTTTGGCTTCTTTAAGATATGCCACAGAACTTATAGAGGAAGCAACTATTTTTCCAGATTTTATTGAAGAGATTCATTCTGAGGAGACAATGGCTCAATCAGCTGAAGACAAAACAATATTGTGTAACACTACAAAAGAATTAAAACAAAGAAGATGTAATGGTATGAAAGTAACGGCTGAAAGTGAACCTTCTAAAGAGGCAAAGGCTCGACTATCTGCAAATATGGAAAAAGCGAGAGCAGCAAACCGACTTCATGTTTTAGCTTCTGCAACATGTGCCGCAAAACCTACAGACGAAGGAAATATTTTCCAAAATTTTATTGAAAGTGTTCATTCTGAAGAGACTATGGCTGAAGTAACAACACAAGAAGAAAATATGAATCTACATTTTCTCGCAGCAATGGAATCCGAAGAGCAAATAGATGTTCTGGAAGGGAAAAAACAAAGACAAAACACAGATTCTCTAAAAAAATAAAAGAATTTGCTGCAGATATTGATCTTAACACACATGTACAAAGCATTGTTTAAATGAATACAATATTGAATGTATTCATTGCGGAGCTCTTTCTTTTAAAGAACAGAAGGGAAGAACTGTCAACCCTTGCTGTCACGGTGGTGTTATTGACATACCTCTTCTTTCTGAGTACCCAATTGAATTGAAAGACCTGCTTACATCGAATAAACCAGAAGCAAAACATTTCAGATCAAGCATTAGAGCTTACAACTCTTCATTTGCTTTTGCTACGTTTGCATCTAATATCGAAGATGCGCAAGGAAGAGGTCCTCCCCTTATTAAAATTCAAGGTCAAGTTTATCATTATGCATCTACTTCTCTTGAAAACTTTTGAGGAAATGTACCACGGAATGGACAGATTTATATTTATGATGATGAAGAAAAAGCAGCAAATTTGCGCATGAATTTTGAATATCCAGAAATTAATCTTAAACTTGAAAAACTTCTTAGACAAATAAATCCATATGCTAAAAATTACAGAATGTTGCATGAATTAACTAGAATTAATGGACAAGAATATGTTTTAAATTTTATAAGTTATAAATTTGATGACAAGCGAAGATATAACAAACCAACAACTTCAGAAGTTGCTTTCATAATTGAATCAAAAGATAACTGTATTCCATGTGTGGATCTTAAAGTTTATTCAAGACAAGAAGATGGCCGTGAGACCACTATTATCAATCAAACCTCACAACATGCAGATCCTATGACATTTCCAATTTTATTTCCGCATGGTGATCTAGGATGGACATACAACATGTTGTCAAAAAAAGGTAAGAAGATTACGCCTTCTCAGTACTTTGGTCATCGTTTAGCACTGCGGAAAAATTATTTTAATCCTTTAATTAATGCTGGAAAACTAACACAGCAGTATATCATTAACTGTTATGTCTTAGTTGAACGTCAACGCTTAGATTTCATAAAATATAATCAGAAACAACTGCGAACAGAATGTTACCAAGGATTAGTCGATCACATAGAACGAAGTATATTAAATGAGGAAAGTACAGTGAGACTTGTAAATGCTGTTATTCTACCTGCAACGTATATTGGTTCTCCACGGAGTTTGCAACAATTGTATCAGGATTCTATGGCGATATGTCGAAAAGTTGGGAGACCTGACTTTTTTATAACGATGACATGTAATCCCAACTGGGCAGAGATAAGAAATGTTCTTAAAACTAACTTTTCTCCCGGAACTACTGTAAATGATATTCCAATGATAGTGACAGATATTTTTCAGGCCAAAGTGAAAGAACTTATTAAAGAAATTGTAGAAAGACAGGTGCTTGGACCTATTGTTGCATACGTATATACGATTGAATTCCAGAAACGAGGCCTTCCACATACCCATATTTTAGCAGCATTGAGGACTGACTGCAAGCTACTTCGACCAGATCAGGTAGATAGATTTGTATGTGCAGAATTATCTGATGAAGACTCTTCACTACGTTACTACCAACTGAGACACATGATGCATGGTCCTCATGTAGAAGGTCTTCTTTGTTGGGATAAACAGAAAAATGAATGCTCAAAAAACTTTCCAAAAAAATTCTGTGAAGAAACTGATATGAGTGGAGATGGTTTTCCTAAATACAGAAGAAGAAACAATACACATAGACTTTATGCGTATCATTCCAAAGTAAATGGCAACGTTCACTACGTCGATAACAGGATGGTTGTGCCACATAACCCATACTTATTGATGAAGTTTGACTGTCATTTGAATGTAGAGTACTGCGCTTCAGTTATGGCAGTGAAGTATATTCATAAATAGATCCACAAAGGACACGACCGTGCAACGATGGAGATGAAGCTTGAAGACACTAATGAGGTTCAAAAATACATCGATAGTCGATATATAGGTTCCATGGAAGCAGCTTGGAGATTAAATCCGCTACCCTTGCATAAAAGAAGTCACACTGTTGTAAGACTACCAGTGCACCTTGAGAATCAGCAATATGTTACGTTTAAAGAAGGTTCGGAAGAAATAGCTGTAAATAAAGAATGAAAAACTATGTTACTAGGTTGGTTTGACTTAAACAAAGAATGTGAATCTGCAAGAAATATACATTACTCTAACATACCTGAATTTTATTCTTGGGATACACGAAGCAAAAAGTGGGTTATAAGAAAGAATGATTCTAAAGTCATTGGGCGCATTGTTAATGTTGCACCAAAGGATTCAGAAAGATTCTTCTTAAAGCTTATTTTAAACAGAGTTACTGGAGCTACATACTTTGAAGATCTTCGCAGACATGATGGAGTAAACTACTGCACTTATAGAGAAGCAGCAATTGCAATGGGATTAACAGAAACCAGTGAAGAAGCTATTGCTGTGTTACAAGAAGCTGCATCTATTTTAATGCCCAGAGAGTTCAGAAAATTTTTTGTATACTATGTGATAGGAGATGAACCATCTAATGCTTTGCAGCTTTGGGAAACTTTCAAGCATCATCTAACTGATCAGAACGGTTCTGAATATGAAGCCCTTTTTGAGATTCAAGGTCAACGTCATGCAGAAAATAGGTCCTGTAAGGAGTTTGGGTTGCCAGAACCAAATTCTTTCGTGAATCCCCCACAGAAGTTTTCTTTAGATTTTCACGTAAATAAATGCACAGACATTGAAGGAAAGTTTAATTTGGATCAGAGAAAGGTCTACGAAAGGATCATACGTTGTATTATTGAAGCCCGTGCTCAGTGTTTCTTCATTGATGGACCAGGTGGGACTGGGAAAACTTTTCTGTATAATGGCATATATCACAAACTTGTGATATTGCAAAAGAAAGTTGCATGTGTTGCATGGACTGGCATTGCATCCATTCTATTACCAGGTGGAACGACGTCTCATCGATTTTTCAATCTACCTATAAATATTAAAGAAGATGGTGTTTGTTTTCTTAAAAAACGTGACAAGCTTAGACTGAATGAAGTTGATGTAATAATTTGGGATGAAGCAAGTATGATTCCAAGGAAAGCCCTGGAGATCATTGATCGTACCTTAGGAGATGTTATGAATTGTGATGCACATTTTGGTGGAAAAACAATTATACTTGGTGGTGATTTCAGACAAGTTCTACCGGTCGTAAAGAAAGCTACCCGTGGACAAGTTATTTCTGAGTGTTTGAAATCATCCACCCTTTGGAAGCTCTTTGAAATTCACCATCTGAAGGTCAACATGCGTGCAGCAACTGACACAGAGAATTTTTCAAAATGGCTACTGCAGATTGGTAATGGAGATATGAATGACTTGAAGTTGAACCATCATCTGTTCTATTTTGTTCCAACTTGGTACAATGGTTCTTTGAAGATGTCACAGATTTTGCTACTGATCTTCAATCAAGAATTATATTGTCACCTCAAAATGACGAAGTTAACAGAATTAATGAGAAGATTTTGGGCAAGATACCTGGTAATGAGTTAATCTGCTACAGCATTGACAAAGCAACTTTGACTGGAATAGACAGAACTGACACTCGAGAAGAAGAAGCAACACTCAGATATCCTAATGAATACTTACATTCACTTACTCCTTCTGGTATGCCACCTCACAGGTTAAAATTGAAAGTGGGATGCATAGTCATGCTGATTAGAAATCTTTCAGTAGCCGATGGGTTATGTAATGGAACACATTTGCTTGTTCTACGTATTCGTTGTAGGGTTTTAACAGCAAAAATTATTACTGGTGATCAAAGTGGAGCTGTAGTAAATATTCCAAGAATTCAACTAGATACATCAGGAGATCATGCACAGTTGCCATTCGTGTTGTACCGCAGACAGTTTCCTGTTAGACTTGCTTACGCATTGACAATTAACAAATCACAGGGACAGACATTTCAAAGAGTGGGAGTTTACATTGAACGCCCAATTTTTGCACATGGCCAGTTGTATGTTGCATTGTCAAGATGTGTATCTGCTAACAATATCAAGATTTTCATTAAAGATGGTCAGAAGTTGGAGAACATTGTTTACAAGGAAGTATTGTAGGAATGCAATAAAAGATGTATGATGCTTTGTCAAGATGTGTATCAGCTAAAAATATGAACATTGTTTACAACAAAGTATTGTACAAATCCAGTACTATTCAAGATATTGAAATCTAATCATAAAGAAAAATATTTGAAACTTATTTTGGAAATAAATTTGTTTTATTTCAATTTTTTTATATTTTTCTTTCACAAATAATTGAGGTGATAGGCTGGATTCGTGTTTGGTGATGGATGAAGCTGATTTTTATAATAAATTTAGGTGTCATTTAAATTACAACAACATTTACGAAGTGGAATCTAAAAATTGAACGCATAGAAAATGAGGGATCGCGATGCAATCCAGAATGGAAACGATTACGTCTGGGCCCTGGGGTTGGCTAGGGCGCGATTACGCGAGGGGTGGGTGAGCGTAGCGAGCAGGGGGGCCGAGCCCCCCTAGTACCACAAAAAATAGTTAAAACAAATAAAAAATGACAAAACTAAAGTTATTTAAATTAAACTTGTATAAACAAATTCAACATAAAAAGTTTTTTCCTACATAAAACCGTGTGTTTTTTTCATCGCCAACCGGTGATAAATAGCCAAATAAACGAAAATTTCGTTATTTTTTTACAGACGCTGTATCGGGGTTCCGCCAAAAAATTTTTTATAAATTTATATATCCATATGAGAAGAACATTCTGTAATTTTTTCAGATTTTTCTGAGTATGCCCGTATGAAGATCTTGCTTGTTAGTAAGGGGGAAATTTTAGGTTTTGAAGTAAATTTTTTAAAACATTTTGTAGCTTGAATGATGTACTGATATTATGAGACTCCAAAAGGCTAGAAATTTTTTCAGAAAAATATTTGTTGTATGGTAGGGATATGTAAATAGTGGGAGCCTTACAAATTACAGAGGATGACACGTGTAGTTCAGAAAAATCCTTTTTAACCATCTTAAAGGATAGCCATTTTGAATTAAATCAGTAAATATCTTCTTATTTTCCCAATTGGAAGGCTGCATTAGTATTACAATAACATTTATCTCTGTGAATTAAAGTTCTAACGACTGCGATTTTAGGGAGAGAGGGTTCACGGATTCAAAATTTAGGTATTGCCCAGAATTCGTAGCCTTACGGCATACAGATTTTTAAACTTTCTGAAAATCAGTATTCTCTACTCTTTCAACCAAAACGTCGAGGAAAAGTAATTTGCGATCACTCTCAATTTCGACAGTGAATTGGATTGCTGGACAGATAGAGTTCGCAGTTTGTAGAATTTCATTCAAATCCTCATGTTTCGCAACAAAAAAAAAATGTCATCGACATAACGTCTCCAAAAACGGACCTTAGAGCCTAAAAGGCACATTATTTCATACTCAATGAACTGCATTACTATTTCAGCTATTCTAACGGAAATTAGGGATCCCATACCTGTTCCATTAACTTGGCTATAAAATTTATCAAGAATGAATCAATTAGATGCAAGACAAAATCTCACAAGATCAACAATGTCCAAAATGTCAAGACTTGAGTCCGCATTATATTTAGGACATACTGAATTGATTAATTAGCTTTTCTCTTTCCAAATTAGAACTGTTTGCTGTTGTACAAACAAAAGCAAAATTTATATATATATATATAACTTATTAAACAAAATGAAAAGCAATCGAAAAAGTCATTGCATTTATTCACATTTAGAAAACAAATATCAGCGAATCAAAATATCATAGCTATTTAAGTATTTAGATAATCTCTTTTTCCAATGTGTAAAATCAGTATAATTTAAAGGAAAATTACCAGATTCCATTTACAATTCATAGATGTATAGTACATGTAATATTCTAATTATTGTATTTATATATAACTTAAGTATTAAACAAAACGAGTGATAATCGATAAGGTCATTGTATTTATTAACACTTGGAAAACAAATATCAGCGAATCAAAATATCATAACTATTTAAGTACTTAGATAATTTCTTTAATTCAATGTGTAAAATCAGTATAATCTAAAGGAAAATTACCAGATTCCATTTACAATACATAGCTGTATAGTACATGTCATATTCTAATTATTATCTTATTTTCAAATGCAATACATTAAAATGAATTTTTTTACTATGAAACTTATTAAGTATAAAAAATGTAATGTTTTAAAATGTATCTTGCAATACAATAATTTGACGTGTAAAAAATTACAGTTTAAACATTTTACCATTCATAATTTTAAGTATTTTAAATACGAATTTTAAAAAATCATAAAAAATCACAATATAAAGTACCATCAGAAAAGCGAAAACTTTTATTAGAAAGTGTTTTAAACAAAATTGTAAAAGAATTGAAAATAGTAGCTAAAGTGTTTATTTTAATTGCATGTTATATTTTAATTAATCAAAACCCCTAAACAAACACAAAAGTTTATTTAAAAAAATTTTAGAAAATCATGCTTTACTACAAAATGAAATAATTTTGTACTTTATTCGTTAATGAAATTTTGAAAATTATTTTTCTTTTAATTCATTGTCTCTTAAATGCCAATATTTTCTGACTTGATGATAAATGTATCTTCAAATGCATGTCTGTTCTTTTTTAGTATAAAAACCTCTTAGACAAAAGTTAATTATTCTTAGAGTATTTTTCTGTGTTTATAAATTTGAACTAAAAAATATGAGGTTAAAGACAGAATCATTATTTAACATTTGACCTACATGCGTTGTGAACATACATTAAGTTAATCATTTTAAAATTCAGTAGAAATATGTTCACAGATAATGATATGCATTTTTTACGATATTGTTACTATAAAAAGTTTGTAAAATAATTACAAATCCTTAGTTTTATTTGTCAAATAAAAGTAATATGTTTTTCAAATGTAATGTTCCACATATCATGTATTACAAAAAGTATCATGCATAGTATGTATTTGTTTTGCATAGTAGCATAGCAAATTGGAGGTTACATTTGCTTGTCATTAGTTAAGAAAATGTGCAGAAAATAAAAACACACGTTTCTATAGCTATTTCAAGATTAAAAAAACATATGAAGCGTTGAGTAATTAGCTTCACTCTTCCCAAATAGGAATCAAAATTATATATTTTATCTACCCTATATATATATAAAATCCCAATGAAACGAATTTATGAAACGGATATATGAATCGACTGATTAAACAACTGATTGTGTTTCAAGCGATTTCTCCTAAAATATGGAATACTTTGCGATGAAATTAACACCAAAAATCAGCATTGATCCGAAGATCTCAAAACTGGTATCAGAATTTTTAAATTCGAATTAGTTTTCGAAATATTAATTCCTTTTCTAATTTTATATACATTTTTCTAATGATGGCAACTCAAATTTTAATCAAACAGATATTTTTTATTCATATTTTGGAAAAGGTTGACATGGTAACGCGGCTATTGTTGTTTATTTGATAATAAATGTTCATTTACTTTTATTCCTTTTTATAAATTATATAAATGATTTTGGTCTATAATTATTAATTATTTTTTTATATTTCCTTTAGAAAATAATAGAAAATAATTAAAAAATACGGTATTACATCAAGCAGGGCGGTCGTTCTGCCAAGCCAAGCTGAAAAAAAATGCTAACCTCGCCAGACAAACAAACGCCAAGAATAAAACGCAAGACACCGTAACTGCGTATTATACTGAAGACAACTTCTCCGTGTTAAATCGACCAAACATGCCAGCGCAAAATTTCTCATATCAAAAGAACCAATCATCGCAGAAAAATAAAACCAAAACCAGAAGGACCTAATGGAAAAGATCTTCAATTTGAGACCAAATACATCCTCATAAATCAATTATAAACAGAGATATAGATTTTTTTAAATAACGTCGAGATACTGAAAATGACAGATTTATTTTCTTCGTCACACCTTATGCTTCAATCGAGGTAGAGACTTAAATAATGAACATAAAAAAGTAAGGATTGCATTTTTGGACAGATATTTACTCAATCTACGTGCTTTTATAAAATTCAGCTTTAAAAACACAAATTTTCTATTCTTAATTAGCGAAAAACTGTTAATTAATTCTAAAGTTTATAAATTATGCCAAACAGCGATAAACCCGCCAAACCATTTTAGAAGTCTTATACTATTCTTTTATATTATCCTTTTGCATTGATTTCATCGAAGAAAACTATGGCCGAGATGCAGATAGATTTTTCGCTGTTAGCGAAATAAGTTTGACCAATCAGAAGCCAGAATGTTTGGGAATTTTTGCTGTTTCTTGATCCCGGCCTATGTCATAAAAGTTTTGAGTCATTTTCTTATTGCCATGGATGAAGTGCAATGCTTACAGAAATCTAGGTTGGGATCCAGATAAATTTTTCGCTGTTAGCGAAACGAGATTCACCAATCAATAGCCTGCATTGCTGTAAACAGTGAAAAGATCGCAAAAGTGCAAGCTTCTGATTGATGAATCTCGTTTCGCTAACAGCGAAAAATCTATCTAGATTGCGGCCTTGTTGAACACAATTTTGCATTTCCACATCCAGGAAGGGTATTGATGTCATAACAACAGTGCATATTCGAAACTATTTAAGTCATTGATTCTGAACTCCTTTGCTATACATTTGAATATTAAAGAAGTTGTTGTTTCAATAGTTTTAGTACTTTTCTCTATTGCTCATTCTAAGACACAAATATCGAAATTTAACCAACAGCGCTCAGAAACTATAGCGCCTAGAATATATAGTGTTGAAATCGGCTAACCCTGTAATACCTAAAAAAGCGCTAAAATATTGTATTCCTTAAATGTTCAATGATACTGCTGCAATATGCAGATTGCAACGACATCTGCAGCATATTTTCTACAACTGCAAGAAATTGCTAGTCTATACAATGTAATAATAGTAATACGAAAATCCCGCAGATGTCGCTGCGATCCACACTTGAAATTTTAACAGTATCGTCGCACATTTAAAGGATACAAATTTTTAGAAGTATTTGGATAGCATATTTCCACACTAGGTATTCTAGGCTCTGTATCAGAAACAACACCGTAACAGAGAGCCTTTATACATAAGAGGGGTGATATATGCACAGGAGGCCTGCTCATTTAAGTTTTTGTCGAAAGTACGGCAATCCGCTTTCTTGAATAGAGGATATTCAATCTACGTTATGATCACAATGTCAAGGCAAGAACGTCTAGCGTAAAGAAGGGAAGGTTCCGTCTACGTAATGTAAATCCCCGCTAGCCAATGAAACAGTTCATGGGAGAAAGCAGTAGTACACTGTTAAAAATACCGTGAAAAATTACCTCTGTTTTTAAAGGCTATCAGTATTCTGACAAATGAGAACGATTCATAGGCGTTTATGTAGCGTTCCCATTGGTCAGAAAATAGAGAACCTTTAAGAACAGAGGTAATTTTTCGCGATATTTTTAACAGTGTAGTTTCCTGCTTCCCTTCTTATCAGTTAGAAATTCTTTGGGTAAATTACCGGTGCCACGTGACTTTTTCAGTCTCGAACCCATATTTGGAATATAATCCATTAGAAGATACGCGTATAGACGATCTCTATTAGACTAGGGAAATAATTCAACATGCATTAGCCTGACGATAATGGCATGCTCGCAAAGAACTTTAACGATTTGTTTTTATCACTTTTACCAATAAACATTTATTGGCCGTATGTCGCTACTTCGTTATAGAGACACACTTGTTCCTAATTATGGTGTTATTACACGAGGAGTCAAAGACGCTTGAAATCCCAGGCGTCTAGCGACAACAGCCGCCTCACAGCCCGTCTTTTCCAAGCATTTCATTGGCTATTCCGGAAAAGGCTTTTCTATTATCAGATTTCCAAGCATTTGATTGGCTGTTACTGACGAGTCGCTTCGCTCTCAGGCGTCAAAGACGCCCGACAGAAAAAAGACGCTCGCTCTCCAAGCGACTCCCCTGGATCCATACGATAACATGGAGACGCCTGGAATCTGAAGCGACTTTGACCCCTCGTGTAATAACACCATTAGATCCCGGCCTTAATGTATCAAAATACGGAGTTTGCTTTCTGTACAATTCATGAGCTCAGTTATAGCGTCTAGAAATATAGACCGGGATCCAGGTACATTTTTGCAAACAGTGAAAAGTTAGTAAAAATTCTGGCCTCTGATTGGTCAATCTCGTTACGATAACAGAGAAAAATCTACCTAGATCACGGTCATAGTGTGGAAACCGGCTATTCCAGTAATGCTTTAAAAAGTGCTAAAAATTGAATCTCATAAATATTGAAAAATACTGAATGACAAATGTCGATAGGAGCAACGTTTTCTAGATCTTCTCTGAGCGAAACGTTTTCTTTTGAAATAGTTACGATGGAATTACCATATGTCGCTGGAATCCACATTCGTCGTTCAGCCTCGTTCAACATTTATGGGATACAATTTTTTAGCACCCTTTTTATAAGCCGATTTTTAAACTATATCTTCTAGAAACTACAGCTCCGTTATAGCGTCTAGATTATATGTTGTAGAAATCAACTATCCCAGCAATACTTTAAAAAGCGCGGAAGTATTGAATCCATTAAATGTACAACGATGTCGAATTTCAAACAGTCATTTGCATCGGCATCTGCAGGGTATGGAGGATATTCCATCTGCGTTTTGATCACGTGATCAAGGTAAAAACGTCTAGCGTAAAGAAGGGAATGCTCCGTAGACGTGTAATGTAAATCCCCGCTAGCCAATGAAACAGTTCATCAGGCAAAGCAGTAGCATCTTCCCTTCTTATCAGTTAGAAGTTCCTTGGGTAAATTACCGGTATCACGTGACTTTTTTCAGCCTCGAACCCATATTTGGAATTTCCTCCATTTTTTAAAGAAGAAAGAGACATGTGTAATGCACCGCTACAGCGTCTATAATACATAATGTGGAAACTTGCTATCCAAGAACAGCTAAAAAGTGTATCCCTTAAATGTGCACTGACGCTGAAATCCAGGGAGATGATCGCAGCGACATTTGCGATATATTTTCAAATTTCAAAGTAAACATCGTATTATTACAGCGGGTTTGTCGCCAAGCACATAGGTCAGATGTATGTTAATAAAACGTAAAAAAAAAAAAAAAAATGTTACAGCGTCTAGACCAAATTGTCTTGGAGTTTTGGGAAATATCCTGCAGATATCGCTTTGATCGACTGATTGGATTTACACACTATAGATTGTAGACGCTGTAGCACCGCGGTAGCCTGTCTACAGCGCCTAGAAGATACAGTGTGGAAAACGGCTATTCCTATAATGCTTTAAAAAGTGCTAAAACTTGTATCCCATAAATCTGCAACAATGTTCAGCGGCAATATGCTGTTTCGCGCGCCATCTCGTAACTCTTTTCAATATAAACCCTGTGTTTTCAAAAATTATAGAATGTTAAATATCGGAAACTATAAATATAAGATATTTTAGTCTGTTATAAGCTAATTTAGTTAAGGAATGACGCGAAATAGGTTAAAGAGTCTCTTTTAGAATGACTATCGTTTTTAAAACACTACGATGGCGTTACGATCGACATCTTGTTATTCAGCATCGTTGTACATTTATGGGATTCAATTTTTTAGCACTATTTTGTAGCCGTTTTCCACACTGTATCTTCTAGGCGCTGTAGCCTGTCTTTTTCGTTTGCCTCGAAGTAGATATAGATGACGTCATTTGAAGCTGTTCCTAAAGTGTGGCCAGCTCATCACGTCACACGGAGTTGATTATCTGTACACGGCAATGGACACAAAAAAAAATCGGCGCACCGCTTTGTACTAATCATCGTGTAAAGATGATCCAACGCCGTGTGACTTTTAAACGTCATGAACTGGCCTATTATGTCATCGGTCACGCTAACACCATCCCCCTTGCGTACGCCATATATAGCGGCATCTGCACTGGAGACTGCTAAATGGGCTGCTATCGGTCAAAATCAAGAGAGAAAATGGCAGAAGAGGGGGAAAGAACTCGTTTTTTATGTAGTTTTTCACACGAGAAGATTGACATGTCTGCTTCTCTCCTTTCATAGATTCATGATGGTTAAATAAACCAACGCCCCCTAGGTATTTGAGAAAGTCTCGACACGCGTCACGAAAACATCACACAAAGCAGGCAAAGCAAAGGAACAAAATCATTCATTGGCTCGTTCATATCCACTAGCCAATGAATGATTTTTCTTCTTTGTTTTGCCTGTTTGTGTGATATTTTCCTGACGCGTGTCAAGTCTTTCTCGAATATTTAAAGGGCGTTGAATAGGCCGGGATCAAGATAGATTTTACGCTATTGGCGAGATGAGATTGATCAATCAGAAGCCTGCATTTTTGGAAACTTTTTTGTGTTTGCAGTAAACACCGAAAAGCCTGCTAGGATGGAGGCTACTGATTGGTCAATCTAATTTTACTAACAGAGAAAAATTTATCTGGATCCCAGACATTAACTTTGGTTGGTTAAGACGATTTTGAATAAAATCAAATCAGAAAGCCAATGTTTTTTAACTTTTCTGGTTAGTTTAATCGAAATCCTCCACGTCTATTACTGAAAACTGAGTTACTGTACTTTGGACAAAAACTTGAATATGAGTACACGACTTGTGCATATGTCACCACTCTTACATATAAATGTACTCTGTTATGAGCATGATTCTAAGCGCAGCTGATTAAATTTGTGTATCTGGGTATTAGAGAAAGCAATAGTGGCCCACCGTGGCTGAGTGGATAAGACAACACGCCGCTAGTCGCTTGAGAGCGTAGGTAGGGGCGGGTTCGAATCCCGCCGCGATCCCCACGTGATCTGATATATATGTGTTCTATAAAACAAACAAACAAACAAGCAATAGTGAAAGGTAGAGTTGCCATAGAAAAACGACTTCTTTAATTCGTATAGAAAATTAATGAATAGTTGTAAATGACATAAGTTTAAAATGTAGGCAAATGCTCTGAAAATATCAATGGCTCCCATTTAGTATTTTACAAAAGTAATTTAATATATTTACATGATGTATAAGTTGATGCAACTCTTAGCTAATGAAAATTCTGCAACAAGACTTATGTAGGTAGATCTTTTCAATGATTAATTCAGAATTCAAAGAACAAAACGAAGTTCTTAAGCACTTTTCCTCCCCCCCCCCTCAAAAAAAAGAAATACCATAGAAAGATATAAGTATTTGGATAACTTCAGTATTTCTGTGATCTTTTGTCAGAGTTTAGAAAAAGTGTCTGTGTATTATAAAAAACATAAAAAAATTTGACGAACAATAAGACTATAGATTTCAGGCAATTTTTAACGGCAAAAAATTTAATTCTAAAGTTTATGGGGCTTTAATAATAGACTATTAAAGATAATCAATTTACGGGAATTTTTATAGAAAATTATATTCTCACATTTATGCAAATAGGTATGGATAAACAGACATGAGTAAAATTACATATTTATTTTTTCTTCTCTATAACACGATCTAAATGAAGATGAAGTTATATGTACAGTTTATATCTTTAAATTTTTAGATTTTTTTATCAAAAATGTTTCATCAACTGTCTAGAATTGCTAGATTTACTTCTTTAGACGGATCTTCGATTCTTTAGATGCCTGCGGGGCTTCATTATCGAATTATCCGTAGGTATTTGTAAAGGTAAATTTATTTTGCAAAACCGTCAGCAAAAAAAAAAAAAAAAAAATGTTAGAACAAACAATTAACTGACAGACTAATTGTAAATATATATTTTACTTTGACTCTATTTGATTTTTACTAAATTTTCATCCTTCATAGAAAATTTTAAGGAGATATAAATTGAGAAAGACTGATATTTTGAAAGAAGAAATTGACTTTCCTTACTTTTAAATTATCAATTACTCTAAAACATGAATGATAGGTAAACAAAATGTATACTATTGTGTTTGTTCCCTGCTTATAAAGGACTAATTTTAGCGAGTAGAATTATTTCAATTATATATAATCTGTTTAAAAAAATGAACTGATATCTACTAAAAAACAACTTTTCAAAAGTAAAAAAAAGCCAAGCAAAAAAAAAAAAAAGAAAAGAAAAAAGGGGAAAGTTGTGGCTAAAAAATAGTGTGATATCAAATTTCCAAGCTTATATGATGGTACTTATTTAACATTTTTTATTAGAAATTTACCATACGTAAGTCGAGTACCTAAGTATGCGTTGATAGAAAGCCTTTTCTCCTTTACTAAATACATCATAACGTGTTCCTGAAAATTATTTTTTTTTATTTTGCATGATGGGCTTGGCGGCCATCTTTCCATACACAAATTTCTAAGCAGACAAGCTCGTAATATGTTTGCATTATTAAGAATTTTGAACTTCTAGTTTTGGCTACAGACTGATAAATTAAGAAAGTCTTTTATTTTGAAAAAAAATGATTTTTACTGCTTTAACTAATTAATTAACCCCCTCAGAAAAAAAAAGAATCATAAGATGAAACCTCAAGTTACTTCAACTTTATTTTAAGACACAAATTTCTAGGCACTCATTTCCATAAATTAAAAGCATAAAATGTTTGCTTTAGCAACAATTTCGAATTACCGATCTTAAAAATGTGCTTGTGTGCTTAGAAATTTGTGTAAAATATGGAAAGATGGCCGCCAAGCCCATCATGCATAATAAAAAAAGATTAATTTTCAGAAACACGTTATGATGTATTTAGTAAAGGAGAAAAGGCTTTCTATCAACGCATACTTAGGTACTCGACTTACGTATGCTAAATTTTTAATAAAAAATGTTAAATAAGTACCATAATATAAGCTTGGAAATTTGATATCACACTATTTTTTAGCCACAACTTTCCCCCCCCTTTTTTTTTTTTTTTTTTTTTTTTTTTTTTTTTTTTTTTTTTTTGCTAGGCTTTTTTTTTACTTTTGAAAAGTTGTTTTTTAGTAGATAGTTATTCCGTCGACCAATTTCGCCAAATTATATTTACGACCAACCATTATACATTTACGACCAACCGTTATTGGCTTTTACTCTTATGGTTTGACGATAGATTTTTGGTCGTCGGGATAACTAAGTAATACCAAAAATGCATATGTAACTGGTATTTGAAAACGAGGTTTTCGCTAAATTTTCGTTTTCGCTAAATTTTCGTTAAAAAAAAAAAAAAAAAAAAAAATCACGTCAAACCTGCTGTGTGTATATGACATCTGGCAAAATATTACCACTCGAAAAAAAAAAATGCTAACTGGCGAGTTAAAAAAAAGATATTGGCGAGACTTGCATCCGGCTAACGTAACAGTACCAAGAATTCTTTGCAATCATGGCAAATTTTATTTAGTTTTATTCGGAAAAAAAAATTGATTTTTTAATCAAAATGGAAAACTTACGGTCCCATATTGGCGCCATTTTTTTTCTGACGCCTATGTAATATACGGAACGGGCACTTAACTGGCGCCAAAGTATCGTTATTTTGCTTGATATAGTAAGCCGGATGTTGTTTATGCTGTTGATGCGTTCCCCAAATTGGCGTCGTTAAAAAATCGCGCCAATGTGGTGAGTACATGACATCTGTGCCAAACTTTTATATGAACGGCGAAGGGATCTGACCGTATTTGTTTATGGCAGTTGATGACTTGAACTATTATATTATAGATGAAATGATGGCGATAGAAAAATATTTGGCGATTTATCACCTGTGCCTGGCTAACATTAAAGCACCAACATGGCACCTAGAGTATAAAAAGCGAAGTGGTCCGCCTGGAACTGTTGATTGTAGTCACATGACTTAGGTTATTGTTATAGAAATTGTTTTAAAATACCGGAAGACAAAGACTCTTATACTTAATTCATTTTATTTTAGCTTCTTTTCAATTGTTTAACTGATCCTCTTTAATCAAAAACGAAACAACCATTGGATGTCTTAAGAGCAACTGATTCGCCCTTAAATTTTTGCCATCAAAGGGAATTGAATGGAAACCGTTTACAGGGAGATCGGCACATCTTTTTTTAGTATAATTCAATCTTCCCTAATATTTTTAAAACCCATCAGATTAGCGTGTTTTTAGATTCTGCGGTGTCTGAGCGGGGGTTGGCGAGCGTAGCTTGCAGGGATCAGAGCCCCCTAGTATATATATAATAAGTTTTAAACAAATCCAAAAACATTTAAAAACATGTAAGAAAAATCATGCGTTAAGCATAGGTTATGAAACACTTTCCAACACTTCCTGAATGCTTTAAGAAAAACGTCGTTATTTAGGGAAATAAGGTGTATAAGAGGACTAAGTAAACATTTTAGAAAACGTATGAAACATTTGAAAAACTGATTTCAGCAGTTACCGCCCATAGCCAAATATGTATTCCAATTCTTTTGGACAGCCCTGTATTTGATATGTAGGTTGATATATATATATACTATATAATAGGAAAATTTAGTTTAGCAAAAAAAAAAATAAAACCGCGTAACATCTTGAAATTTATTCTTCTGCAATTTATACTAATAGGTCAAAATATACTTGTATACATTTGTACAGCCCTTTAGTTAGCCAAGTAACTTTATTACACGCTATTAATTAGCTAAAGTTTAATTCAAAGTAAAACACTCTTAAAACTACTGAAATCACATTTCCAGAAATTATCATTTATAGACGGCCATGTATCCAGTACTTTGCGTGACCTTGTATACCCTTTTATCTATGTTCTACAAACATTTGTTAGTAAATCAAATACAGTTCCGTGTAAAAATACATAACTCATTTAAAAAACACTTTTAAGCAATTTACAATCATACCCAGTAACCAATACGAATTCTTTTGTGTAGCCCTGTATATGAATTATTGCATTTATACTCACCATATACAATGCATAAATATAGTGAAACATAAAAGCACATAACGTAATTAAAAATGCATTTTTAGCAATCATCGCTACTGTACAGTACTTCGGATAGAATATAGTATCTGAAATCTTTTGTTCGGCCTGTAAATGCTGTAAATGCACTGCATATTATACATGAAATAAGTAAAAGCTAACCTCAGAGACGTATACGAATTTCATTATACATGAAATAACTTAAAATAATTTAAATATGCCGCAAACAATTGCCTCCACCCCTATATCGTTATATAACGGAATTTTTTGTGTGGCCCTGTAAATGAATAATAACTATTCTTTGCACCGCATCTTCTACAGAATGCATATTTTAGTGCACTTGGTAAATGCATAGCAGTTTTATTATGTTTGAAAATATGTAACATCATTAAAATCATTTTAAACGATTTTTTTCCATAGGCCGTAATGTAACGGTAAACATTTGACTGTCCCTGTACATGAACTAAACATGCTAGAAACTTTATTTGAAATAGGGATTGTGCTATTGTAGAGGTAACTAACATCCAAAAATTTCAGAACGATCCGAGTATATTTACGAGAGTTAGAGCGCGGACAGACGGTCAGATGGCCAGACGGCCAGCCAAACCGAAGTCATAAACACTTTTCAACTTTGTTGGAAAGTGTTAAGAAGTCATTACATTTATTCTCACTTAAAAAACAAATATCAGTGTATCAAAATATTTTAGCACTTTAAGTATTTAGATAAAATCACTTTACTAAAATTTGTCCAATCAGTATAATTTAAAGAAAAATTGCATGCTTACATTTACAATGAATAAATGCATAGGTCACTTTCTAATTATTATCATCTGTTCAACTGCAATGCATTAAAGTGCAATTTCATACAATGAAATTTATTAAGTATGAGAAACTGTAATGTTTTCAACTGTGTTCATAATTTTAAGTTATTTAAATATGAATTTAAAAAAAAAGAACATAAAAAATCACAATGTAACGTGCCATCAGAAAAGCGAAACTTATAAGAAAATATTTTTAAAAAAATTGTAAACAAATATATATATATATACATATATATATATATATTTACGTACTATATTTTTTATAAACTTAACCCCTAAAGAAATACAAAACTTGTTTTTAAAAATTTCTGTAGAAAGTCATGTTTTATTAAAAAACGAAGTAATTTTGTGCTTTATTCGTTAATGAAAAATTACTTTATTTTAATCCATTGTCTCTCAAACGCCAATATTATCTGACTTTGTGATAAATGTATCTTCACATACATGTGTTTTGTTTAATAGTATAAAAACCTCTTAGACAAAAGTTAATTATTCTAAGAGTATTTTTTCTGTGTTTACATATTTAAGCTAAAAAATATGAGGATAAAAAGAGACATATACCAAATTAATCATTTTAAAATTCAGTAGAAATGAGTTCAAAGATAATGATATGCTTTTGTTAGGATATCTTTACTCTAAAAAGTTTGGAAAATTATTATTCATCCTTTTTTTTTTACTGTTAGATACGACTGTTTATGGTTCTACTGAACTCCATAAAATGTAAATGAATACTTTACATAAGAAAATTAGAAGTGAAAAATGGTTTTTTAAACACGTAGAAAAGTTTGTGATCGTGCCAGTTGTTTTAATCAATCAATGTCATTCTCATATCAGAATATGGATGCGTTTTCTGATAAAAGCGGCTAAAATAATTTTTTATATATTTGTCGTCTAAAATAAGAAAATAATCTCTTTCATTTGTTTACATCAGATGTTAATGTACATAGGCAAAATACACAAAAAATCTTTTACAAGATCTGTTGCACTTGCATGAATAATTGAATAAATATCCTATATTAGAGAAAGTCTTAATATCTGATTTTTAAACAGATGAAATTTTTTCTTACTTTCACAAAAATAACTTTTTAAACTATGTTTCTCTTGATACTAAATATATAATTTATTTTAAAAATTCTTTGAATAAATGTGTATATATATATCAACGTTCGTAAGTATTTGCAACCTTATAATATACGACGGTATAATGATTGAAGTTTTTAATTTAATAAAATAACTAATGGGAACAAACTACACAGATTTTTCTAAATCAGAAAGTTTAGGAATTATAATGTTAGAATTTAAAATATTGTTAAGAAATTTAAGAAATGTTCACCTACAAATAAAAAAATGGGAAACTTAAGATCTAATAAATATATATATATATTCTCTGGAATGAAAGTAATTGCTTTTAAATTTTGAAAAAAAAAAATAAATAATGCAATTTAACAAATTACAGCGACCATTTAAAAAATGATTTTTTCAAAGACTAAAATTTAAGACAAAAAAAAAAATCGCACGGCGTTTATCATACATTACGTACGCCATGGATTACATTTTTCGGTACTGTAAATTTTAAACTTCTACGGAGCTGGTCATTCATTACGTACGCCATGGATTAAACATTAATATTCCTGGACCAATTTTAAATGAAATTTCATTGTTAAACTTCTAAACATCCCAAAATATTACTTTTTGCACCGTCGTACAGTGGGGCAAAATCCCAAACAGCTGGTCAAAAGTCGAAAAATAAAGTTACTATATAGGAAATTTTGACTATGCAGATGGCTAGAATAATGTTTGGGGGGGGTCAGAATCTATATTTATAAAAAGGTTTTCGTTTTGCGTTGGCAATCTGTATCATTTCAAAAGTGACGCTTGGAGGATTATCATATGAGGCGATCAAAAAGAGCAAAACAATGGTTCTTCTAAACACGTGCTACATTTTTTTTCATATCATCCGATTTTAATGATTTAAAATGGATTCGCACGATGATAGTATGCACTTTTTTTGCACATGTTACAAAAATTATAATAAGTACATAAAAATTAATAATTTCATGATTATTTTTGATAAAAAAATTTAAAAAAAATATTTTTTGCTTTCAAACATAAAAAAAGTTTATAAGTTCCACGGTGTTCCGCAACGACATATAATGGAAGCAATAACCTGAACTATTATCTAATGAATCATGAAAAATCCAGCTGCCATAAACTGCCATTCTGCATTTCGTGCAGGTTTTTGCAACCACAAGTAAAAATATCACTTTTTTAGTCGCTTCAAAAGCTATGACATTTATTATTTTTCACAGTAATTTAGCTGGCAAACATTTTTGAAATTTTTAGATTATTCAGCTTTGTGATAGATTATTATGTATTATATTACAAATAAGTGTTATAATCATAAGCATAAAGGAATTTGATAAGCAAGATTAGTAACAAAAAACAGAAAAAAATTCTCTGTCATCGATACAATAGAAATACATTTTCTTATCTTTATAGACAATAATTTTGTGTATTCTATGGTAATTCGAAGAATTATCTTGTCAATTGCAATCTTTGCTAGATCATACTGGTGAAGGTGTTTTATTAATGCAAACGGAAATTATTAAGAATGTGACTTCCGAGAACATTAGCAATCTAAATTTGATTTTCAAGTGGGGATGTGATAGTACATCTGGTCAAAGTACTTTTAAACAAACATTTAGCGTTCAGGATGGTAGATATTAGGTTCAAATAGCTTTTTCACTTCTCTAGTGCCACTAGAACTTAAGTGTTGGGAAAAAGTCAGAAATCGTTATCTGGAAAAATTCGAGATCTTCATCCCCTCGATTTTTTTCGGCCCATCAGAATCCATTTTTTGCACAAAAATACGGAAGCTACTGTCAGTGAAATGGATTATGTTACAGATCAGGAGAGTAAACTTATTCCTTTTAAAACAATCATTGATAGAGAATAAGTAGGCGTTAATTACAAACTAGCTTTAACGATGATTTATTGTAAAATTTTAATGTCATTTCTAGTAATTTGTCAACTCAACGTTGGTACCTATATAAGGCAACTAATACCCATATCAGTCAAACTATTTTCAAACAAAAAGTGAATGAAAATCATTAATTCGGGATGTCCACGTCACATGCCTGTATAAGATCTTTTGAGTGTACCTTGCATTTGGCATACAAACGGGATATAAAGGAATGGCAAGTGTGCACTCCTGACGAGAAGAAAAAAATTAAATTTGCAAAACAAAATTTACAAAAAAGATTTCGTTTACAATTAGGACTTCTCGCCGATAAATCAAACCTCGGATTTGGAAGCACAAATGCTTAAAATACAGCTCGTCGATTCTTTGAAAACGCAACTATTTCTGCTTTCATAAGGAGCGTAGACGAAGATTTGACCAAACGATTCCACATCATATTATAAATATTTTTTTTTTTTTACTTTTTCATGAGAGATCTCTTCTCTCTGCATGTACGCGTTTTTTTTGGGTTCCGCCATTTTGCTTTTAGCTACGGAAATACCAGGCCCACTTCAACGGTTTGTGTACCCACGGATGTTAATTAATCAGAGGAACACGAAGCTACCTTTCAATCAACGATGTCATGCACAGTTAATTAGCTACTAAGTAATTAGTAATTAGCAGGAACCATGCGCAAACCAGCTGCCAAGAGCGAAGCAAGCAGCCAGCGGTAGGACGCTACAGGTTAGGACCGGTCGAAGAAGGAAATCTCCGGCGAAAAAAAGAAACCCCTCCCTGCAAGGCGCTTGCCTTGATCAAGATCGTAGCTCTCCCAAACGCCATTTTCTCCAACACTGGCTACTTAGAGGTAAAAGAAGGACGGCATCTTTTAGTAAATAACATCTTCTAGACGATACAGGAGTCCTGGCGGGGAAAAACAATACGTAAGTAATTTACAAATTAAGACTTTAGGTTAAATTCTTTATTACTACAGCCCCCTTTTTGTTATTTTTGTTCCGTTTAACACAGTTTTATTTATTATATTCATTATACAACTGCCCTTTAATTTTAATAACTCTCTGTATTAATCATCTTTTATTCTCCAAAAACATTCATTTTTCCTAATAACCTAGCCATTTTATTCAACTTAATTTAATATAATATTCAGTCATTTAACTCCTACAGTTCACATTCTTAACACAGCATATAGATTCCAACCGTGTCCATACACCACATAGCTAATAGATAAGTAACAATAGAAGTTAGGGTGCGTCAATCATTGCCCAGTACAATAGATATTCTCCCCTACGCAGTGGACTAATCCTTCGAGCACCTATAATCCCTTCGTCTTCAGCATACCAGTTCATTGTCTCCCAAGTCCCCACTCTTTGAAAGAACACTAAGATCTAATAACTATTTTAACAAACCCCTCCACAGTTGATAGATAAGCTCCCACAGCAAGCATTAGTGAGCCATTGTATTTTAAATACTATATATTCAATTTTTCAGATCCCCACCATCCCCAGTTCCTAGTATCTACAGCTTACTAAGAGAATAACTAACTCGCAAAATTAATCAGTTAAATATTCTAATTAAAACTTTTGATTAATCAACCAAGTTAACAAGGACTAATAAATCGACAGTGTCTTTCTAAGACTTTTAACAGATTCTATACCTTTATTCTACCCACTTCCAGCCTATTTAAGGTTTTGCATAGTCCCCCCTGCCCCCTAGTTCCTTTTTCTCACTGCAATTTAGGAGTTAATGATTAAATCTTATACCTTAGCAATCTTAGTACCCAACAGAGCATAGGTTCTAGCATTCTCTCCCCCCGCCCCACAATTGTTTAACTGCTTGTAAACCAATTACCATTAGTCTTTATTGTGTGAAATCAATTTATATTTATGTATCTTTGCTTCCCCAAACTCCGCTGGGAAGTAAAATAAAATGAACAAATACACTTAGAGGTGAAAACAGCGTAATAGAACACAACAAAATGCCACCCGGCACTCGCTCCTTCTCTAGGAGTAGCATAATCTCACCAACAGACATGCGTAACAATGCACCAAAAATCAACTCAAAATCAACAACACTAAAACCCAAAATACAAAAAAAGACACCAGCAGTGGCAGGTGGATCCGGCTCCGCTCGAAAGCAGCTACCTGGTCAATCATTGAAGAATTCAACTGAAAAGAAGATCTCCCCGAAAAGACAGTAATAACACTGAAGAATATACAAGAATATTTCGATCTCACCAACGATGACGAGACAGAAGTCGATGCCGACGAAGATATCCAACAGAATGCCTCAAAAATGGAAAATAAAGAGACAGATGACATCAAGAATAAGCTAATGAGTCATTGTGTGCCTTGCCAGGTGAAGGTCTCGTCATCTGATCAAGGTTCTAAATTACGAGACCAACATGAGTAGCAATGTGCAGGTGCCAAACAACAGAATATAACGTTAAGTAACCAGCAAAACAAAGTATACACAAACGAGCTGTAGGCACTGCAGATAGGATGACGATCGAGGCAATAATGTCAGGTTTATTGCTGCTTCGCGTCGATTATGCGGTCTTTAGCCCCGATGCCAGGTACTAAACCCGTTAAGCTGGGGCAACCCGGCAGGTAGGGGCCTGGTCATCGGTTAGAAAGAAAGTAATTTCTTAACATTAATTTGATCAATTTCGTGAATTATTGCTCACAAACAGCTTGTAAATTCGTTGAATTGTATTAAAGTTCTATATGCCAACGTCAGGGCACAAAATACTTATTCATGGCGCAGAAATAATAGCTTCCTCATTATTGCCTGTTGGGCAAATCTCGGGAGACGCTCAAGAATCGTGCAACAAATTGATCAAAAGGTATCGAGACGATTTCTTCCTAAAATGCAATAGGACGTAAACAATGGAAGATTTCTTTGCGGCTTTTAACCCTTAACTGGAAACGTGCCGTCTGTGAGACGGTTGCGTTTACATATCTGCCCTTGATATTTTCTCTCTCCGACATTCAAAACGTATTTTTATGCTGTTATATTAAAAAAAATGGTCATGTTAATGCATTACTATTAAAGATTAAATGTTTAAGTTCACTATTTGGTAAATTATTAAGTGTTCTTTTGTGAACGGAATTTTCACGTTTCTGGTTAAGGGTTAATTTTATTAGATCCCTTCATTTCAAGCTTACGTAAATTACCATTGAAGAAACTAATATCCTTACACACAGAGACACAGAAACTTCTGTAAAATATTTCGACACCTCCCCTTCTTAAGAGTCTACTTAGTATACTACATATTATTCAGAAGATAAATTTTAGAATATCCTTTCGTTTTATTTTAATATTATACAGAAATTAAACCTTGTAGTATTTTATATTTCATTAATGTACTTAATTGAATTTCATAAATAAAGATCCATTGTTTAATTTCGATTAAAAACATCTTAGTTCCTTGAAAACACTTTGTATCGTTTAGCCTCGAAACTTTTTAATTTCTAAACTCGAAATATTTTATTTAAATCTAATTGTTTTTATTTTTAATTCGCCATTTTTTAAAACGTAATTTTTGAATCGTACTTAGCATCCTCAAATGTACCTGCATGTGAAATTTCATAGAAGTTGAATAACTTTCAAAGCATTTTAAGTCCGCCATTTTGTATTTTGGAAATTTAATTTTAGAATCGAGATCAGAATCCTGAAAAACACCTGTGTACGAAATTTCGTGGCATTTAAATAACATTTTCATATTTTGGCCAGCTTTTCGGGATTTTGCCCCACTGTGCGTCGTATAGAGAAAAAAATGTACTTTTAAATGCAATTTGTTTGAAAGCTGTATCTCAATTTGTTTTTGAGTTATTAATTTTTTTTTGTAGTTTTTATTACTCTTTTGTCATAGTGGCAACAAAAATATTAGATTTTGTTGGGCTGTGTAATTAAAAAATAGCGGCAACAGTCATAGTGGCAACAGAAGTATCCATCTCTGTTGAAAGTAAAGGGAAAATACAGATTACTGTATAGAACAATCAGAAAACGAATACAATGCGGATTCAACCAATAAAACGCTTCAGATATTTTTTTGATTTCCTACCCTGACAGAGGACAATAACCATTTTTCCAACTCTTTAAAAAAAGAATGCAGATCGTTTACACAGGTTCTTCTTGACGATAACATTATAAGAAACCACTAAAGTTTTGTTATATTATAACAGTCACAAATGTTCTAAATACACAGCATAATCAATACCAAGTAGATAACTGTACCTAAAAAACTTGACCTGGAAGAAAAAAGTAAAATAGATTTAAATTCAGCACCATCGATTTAATCAACAACAGTAAATAAATATCCTGCAACATGAGTAAAAGTGGATTTTGTTGGGTTGTGTAATTAAAAAATAGCGGCAACAGTCATAGTGGCAACAGAAGTATCCATCTCTGTTGAAAGTAAAGGAAAAATACAGATTACTGTATAGAACAATCAGAAAACGAATAAAATGCTTATTCAACCAATAAAACGCTTCAGATATGTTTTTGATTTCCTACCCTGACAGCGGACAATACCCATTTTTCCAAATGGTTAATAACATTTCTCACATTGTTAGAAATTATACAATTGTTGTATATTAGAATAAAGCTCTGACGGAGGATCTTGCACCCGGATACCTCTCTAGTTGATTAGCTGTATTTTTCAATAGAAAAAAAAAATAATAAAATAAACATTTCCTATGAAATACAGCTTAGCACTATGAATTGTTTAGATACATTATTCAATATTTCCAATGCTGTACAAACCACAATTTTATATACCTGAAATAAAAAGTATTTACCACATTTGGAAATGCAGATTATCTAAATATATGCAATATATTTAGTATATGGAATAATATATATACTTTAATATAATGCAAACAGTAGAATTTGTTATCTTTTTTATATATATCATGTGATTGGCATATACGCATTGTATTTTTTCAAAGGGAAAAAAAATGAGAAACGCAAGCTGTAAAAGTCTTGATTTAATTAAATCATCACCGCTCGATATCTCGTTGTTGAACCGTGTGAAAAGTGTATAAAATATTATAAGTAAGTATTAAAAGTATAAGTATAATAAGTATTAAAAGTATAATTATATAAGAAAAATATTTTTTTAATTTAAATTGTTTTGCAATATTATTATTTGGGATTTTAAATATGACGAAATTTCCCTTATTTACAGCTTTTATCTCATGTCAATGAATTTATTATTTTAAAGTTTTCTTTCTCTTTTTAATATTCAAGTGAAAATACTTTTGTTGCTAGAAAGGTAATATTTTTATTTGCGCTGCCTTAGAATTGGCAACAACAGTTTTAAAGTTAATCTAAAAATGTGAAATAAATGTCTCGTGTAAATATATATATTTTTTTAATTTAAACTGTTTGGCAATATTATTATTTGGCAATTTTAAATATGACGTAATTTCCTACATTTACGGCTTTTAACTAATATTAATGTATTTATTATTTTAAATTTTCTTTCTCTTTTAGAATTCACGTGTAAGTATAGTTTTTATGACGGGATTTTAAATATTTTCCTGCTTTTAATACATAATCACTAAATTCTAATCTAACAAAAACATAGCTGTGAAAAAAGGGAGCCAAGTTTTGTAAAGACAATGGCAAGAAAAGAAGTGATATCTAAGTGGGTGCCAAGTTCAAATAAAATTCACTCAAACTTACCTACTGAAGTATTATAGCATTTTTAAAATTGTTTAGAAATAAAAAAATATTGATAGCATATTAATAATAAATCTAGAACTTGGCAAGCTTTTACCTACAAGTCATTTATTTTTATTAATGACATTATTATATCTAAACTTGTTATATCATGTTTGGAAGCCTTCATTTGAGTGAGCTCCTTCCCCTTGAAGGATGGTGGGATAAAAAATATGTCCCACCTAATTTTAACTGCAAAATGCCACGTTGACACTAGAATTCAGGACTAAAAAGTTTAATTTTATTAAATACGTGAAAAGAAGCTTTTACCCATTTTGAAATAAATTTGTTTTTAAATTCTGGTGTGATTGAATCATTTCAGCATGTCACGAATAAAAGCTCTTTGCCCCTGAAGGGTTAAAGGGGTGCAGTCTCTAGAGGGATGACCAAGAACAAGCGTAAAGGTATCTGTCTCTTTCTCAGGTCTTTTAGTCTGTTTGCATTGAGGTTTCTGGAGGGTGGGTGCTAGAGTGATAACCAAAGACGAGCGGGAGTGTATCTGTGTATTTATTGGTTTATCAAATCTTTAACATAAATCATTTGTTTATAATAATAACTATATTAATTTTTTTGTAATGTCATTGAAATTAATATTAACATCACCATTTTATTAAGACATGAAATTGATAGGCATAACATTTATCAAAAACTTGCCAAGTTCTAGATTTATTATTAATATGCTATCAATAATTTTTTATTTCTAAACAATTTAAAAAATGCTATAATACTTCAGTAGGTAAGTTTGAGTGAATTTTATTTGAACTTGGCACCCACTTAGATATCACTTCTTTTCTTGCCATTGTCTTTACAAAACTTGGCTCCCTTTTTTCACAGCTATGTTTTTGTTAGATATCACTACTTTTTGTAAAGTTACAATATATTTAGACACTTTACTTAATGCTTTTTAATGTGTTTACATGTGACTATTTTATTCACCAAGCAGCATTCAATTTTAATTTAAATTTCCTACAACAAACTATTTGGCTGTCAATTTGCGGCAGAAATCTATATTTTAATACTGCTACATTGAATGCATGTTTTGAAAAGAAATGTATTGATTCGAAATTTTTATTGTTTCTGAAACAACAATTCCTATTAAATTTCTATGTTAAATTTTCCTATTATATTTTCCAATTAAATATCCTATAGCTGGGCCTGCTTTTTTGTACTGAAAGTGAAAAATAAAGTTATGTGCTTATGCCACACTATGTATAATTCATCCATGGGTGCCGGCAAAGAGGCAATGCAGAGGAAGGATATTGCCCCTCCCTGGATTTTCAAATTTAATTAACTAAATATCCTATTCCCTGATGATTTTGAAAATAACAAGTGGGTAAGTGTGATCACAGATCGCACAGAGGGTTTCGTTTAATATTCCTTTCAAAACACTTTATCCTTTTGAAAAATCTGTTAGTTCGACATTTCGCAACCAAGGGTGCAGTCTATTCTAAACAAACCTCTATCCGAACGAAACTCCGTTTTACATACTATCCGTAGATATATTATTCGAGGTGATTGAGCCCATAGCATCCGAGATAAGTAGGCACCCCTGGCGATAAAAAGTGGAACTAAAATATGTAAGACTATGGTGCATAATATAAAGAATGGTCAAAGGGGTGTCGGCAAAAGTTGGAAAAGTGCTCCCCGGGTGAAAAGGGCGGAGGTTAGAAAAATTGCTTAAAATACACAAGTTAGAGCCCGGAGGAGTAAATAATATAAGAATTTTTGAAAATTTTATGATTTGTCGTGTGGTCTGAGGTTTTCAGCTATACGTATGCAAAAAATCATGTCTCCAACTTAATTAGGGGCTCCCTTAGAAAAAATTGCTTAAAATGCATATGTGGTAGCTCAAAAGGTTAAGCGTAAGACTTTTTCAAGATTTTATGATTTGTCGCCTGGCCTCAGGTTTTCTGCTATAAGTATGCAAAATTTCAAATCTGCAATTTAATAAGGGGCTCAGTTAGAAAGAATTGCTTAAAATACGCATCTGGGAGCCCAAAGGGTTAAATGTACGACTTTTTCAAAATTTTATAGATTGTCATTTGATGTGAGGTGTTCAGCTATAAGTATGTACAATTTCACGCCTCCAACCTAATTAGGGGCTCACTTAGAAAGGATTGTTTAAAATACACATGTGAGACCCCAAAGGGTTAAATTTACAACTTTTTCAAAATTTTATGATTTGTCATTAGATGTGAAGTGTTCAGCTATAAGTATGCAAAATTTCACTCCTCCAACCTAATTAGGGGCTCACTTAGAAAGAATTGTTTAAAATACCCATGTGGGAGCCCAAAGGGTTAAATGTACGACTTTTTCAAAATTTTATAGATTGTCGTATGATGTATGGTGTTCAGATATAAGTATGCAAAATTTCAAGTCTCCAACATGTATTGTTTCTGAGAACGGGCTCTGTGACGGACAGAATATCTCAATTTGTTGATTTTCTGTAAGCAAGTAAACCCAGATAAATCCCCAGTAAGTAGATAGGTTTACAATGGAAGTCTATGGGAATTTGGCGAAATATTAGAGATATCGCCAAGGTGGCGTCACTTTTGGCGACTAATTTTCGTCGCCAAATTTGGCGATATATCGCCCTGTTGGCGAGAAACTTGGCGGTATTTGGCGACAGAACAGCGTCTCCTCCTACGGCAAATTAAAATTTCGCCTAATAGACGTAATGTTAAAGTAAAAATGGGCACCCCCAGGAGGGTAATTCATCGATTTTCACATTTTTTTTATTTTTTTCCTTAGTTTTATAGTGTAAACGAACTTCGCACCAAATTTGAAGTCTGTAACTGCAGTAGATATACGAGATCTTTTTGATGAGTGAGTCAGTCAGTCAGTCAGTCAGTGGTAAAATTATCGATTATCAGACATTTTCAAATGTCATTATCTCGGAAACTAATTATGCGATTTTTATATAATTTTGGATTTTAGGTAATTAGGGTGGCCTTACTACACATTTCGTATAACAAGTACGTAGGTCTCATAGATTTCCACTAGTAGAGCATTGAAATTTGACGAAAACAGCTCGAAATGGTTCGTGTAAATAACACACGGCTATGTCAGGCGAACTTGGCTGACACACTGCCGTGTGTCTAGATTTGAAAGGTTTTTTTCTCTGTTTATAATAGTCACGTGGAAATAATTTTTAGGTAGCTTTCTTTACAAAAAAGCTACCTATTGCAGCCGTTCGGAGGAAAGCGATTTCAAAAAATTTTGGTATATTTTCATCGATCATGACCCCCAGACCCCGAAACCACCCCCCGTTCAAAATTGATATATATATATATATATATATATATGTATCTATATATATATATATATATATATATATATGTATCTATATATATATATATATATATATCTGACCTATGTCACACTGTAACTCCCGTAAATATGAACCGATTTCGATGTAATTCGGTGTGTACATAGTACATACCAATGTCTCGACCGAGTTCGTTGGCCAGCTTCATCCGCCGTTTTGTTTCAAAATGGCGGCCATTTAAAATTTTTAAAAAAATTTAAAACTTGAAATGTGGTACCAAAAAATTAAAAATGGAAAAATATTTTTTTCTTATGTATTTGACCTTTATACAAAGATTCCGGAGCAGTTTTTGTTTCGTCTATATCTTAAAAAATGGCTGAGTTATAGCATTTTGAATTTCTAGCGTGGCTGACATTTTGAAACGTCCTGAATTTTGTCACGCGATAAAAGGCGTATTTATGAACCGATTTGGATGTAATTCGGTGTGTACATAGTACATACGAATCTCTCGACCGAGTTTGTTGGCCAGCTTCATCCGCCATTTTGTTTCAAAATGGCGGCCATTTAAAATTTTTTTAAAAATTTAAAATTTGAATTGTGGTACCAAAAATTGAAAATTGAAAAAATATTTTTTTCTTATGTATTTGACCTTGATAAAAAGATTCGGGAGCAGTTTTTGTTTCGTCTATATCTTAAGAAATGGCTGAGTATAGCATTTTGAATTTCTAGCGTGGCTGACATTTTGAAACGTCCTGATTTTTCTCACGTAATAACAGGCGTATTTATGAACCGACTTGGATGTACCTTGGTGTGTACATAGTACATACAAATATCTCGACCGAGTTCGTTGGCCAGCTTCATCCGCCATCTTGTTTCAAAATGGCGGCCATTTAAAAAAATTAAATAATAAAAAAAAATTAAATGAGATACCAAAAAATTGGAAAATGAAAAAGATTTTTTTTTTGTATGTGTTTGACCTTAATACAAAGATTCCGGAACAGTTTTTCTTTCGTCTATATCTAAAATAAAATGGCTGAGTAATAGCATTTTGAATTTCTCTTGTGGCTGACATTTTAAAACGACCTGAATTTTGTCACGCGATAACAGGCGTATTTATGAACCTATTTGGATGTAACTTGGTCTGTACATAGCACATACGAATGTCTCGACCGAGTTCGTTGGCCAGCTTCATTCGCCATCTTGTTTCAAAAAAGTTGCCATTTAAAAAAATTAAATTTAAAATTCAAAATGAGGTATTAAAAAATTAGAAAATGAAAAAGATTTTTTTTATGTGTTTGGCCTTGATACAAAGATTCCGTAGCAGTTTTTGTTTCTGAAAATTTGTTCTTTTGTTGATATCTTAAAAAATGGTTGATTTATAGCACTTTGAATTTCTAGCATGGCTAACATTTTGAAACGATCTTGTATTTGTCACGCGATAACACACATATTCGCCTATTTCGATGTAAGAAGGCATGTGGATAGTATACATCAACACCTCGACCAAGTTCGCTGGCCAGATTCATCAGCCATCTTGTTTCAAAATGGCGGCCATTAAATTAAAATATATATATATATTTAAAGTTAGGTGCAAAAAAATTAGAAATTGAAAAAGGTTTCTTTCTTAAGTATTTGATCTTGATATAAGGATTCAGGAGCATTTTTTGTTTGTCTTTACCTTAAAAAATGGCTCAGATATAGCAGTTTCAATTTCTATTGTGGGTGACATTTTGAAAAATCTGATTTTTTGCATGCGACAGCACTCCTATATATTACCCGATTCCGATGTGAGTGAGCATGTGCACAGCAATTACTAAGGTCTCGACCAAGTTCACTGCTTAGCCTCATCCACCATGTTGTCTTAAAATGACAGGCACTTTAAGAAATTGCCGAATTTGGCAGCCAAATATAAGTTACTTTAAAGAAAAGCAGCTTGGATAAAGCTGACTAATTTCGCGAAATTCTCATTCATTATATTGATAAAAATTAGTATTGAATCTCCTATATTCGGTTTCCACTAAATTGAGCTTCGTGTGTTTGCATGATATAAGTTGGCTTTTTTTAAATAAGGATTATGAAAGCTACCTCTTCCTCCCGGCACTGGCCGGAAGGACTTTTTTAATTTGAAGGAAATATTATTTGGCAGTTTTTAATATTAGCAACAATTTAAAATAGTAACCTTTTCTGAAATATGTAAAACAAATCTGTCGAAATGCTGCAAATTTCAATTTAAAATGGAAATAAACCTTAAAAAAATAAATGCAGTCTGCACACTGGGAGCTTCTAATGTATGAGTTTGGAAAAAATGGTTAAATTTCTATGTATAGTTCTTGCTCCTATAAAACTTTTTAATGGACTGATTTTGGCCAACTTTAACAATAAATATCTCTTAAAATAACTATTCGATTTAAAAATTGTCTACATCAGCGTGTAATTCGAACTTTTTTCTATAGCAGTTCCAATTTTCATATTTTTGTATGAAGTAGTTTTCTTAATATTGAATAAGAAACACCCCGGTCACAAAAAAATCATTTACAGCAGCGGTGATAGCGTTAGTTACTTTTTTAGAATAGAGAGATTACTAATACCAAATGAGATAAAAAGGTAATCATCATAACGGTATTTACACCCCCTTCATGCCCCCAGTAAGATAACAAATATGAAGGTTTTTCTTACATTTGTATTACATTATTAAATCGTTTATAAAAGCATAACAAAATTTGTATGGAAACAATGGATTCCTAAGATTCAATACAAAATAAAATTTTCTAGTAGAATGTGTAACACTGTTCACAATTAGTTTTATATATTTGAACGATGAATTAGCCCGAGAAATAGTAAACATGAAATTCCATTGGTTAATTTTAATTCACTTTGTTAAAAAAGCGTAGAACCAACCGAGGAAAAAATTATCCTGGCCAGGGTTCGAAACAGGGTCATTGGTTCAGCGTGCCAAGGCTCTACCAACTGAGCTACAAGGATATACCTAGCTATTCACTTTCCTCTCTTATGTTGGACAGGCTACAAGTGCTGCACAAGATGGAATAACTTCATGAAACACAACACTGCGGCAAACGTGAGTCTAAATCAATCCAGCACCGTTAATTATATATACATACTACAACTTTTAAACGACAACGAGAAGTAGTAAAACTGCAATTTAATTAGTGAGTTTGAATTCACATTGCTGGGAATGCGTAGAATCATCAGAGAGAAAATTTTCCAGGTCAACATTCGAAGATGGGTCATTGGTTCTGCGAACCAACGCTCTGCCAAATGAGCTACCATGATATACCTAGTTTGGCACTTCTCTCTATTATGTTGGACAGGCTGAAACTGCAGCACAAGATGGAATAACTTCATGAAACACAACCCTGCGGAAAACATGAGTCTAAATTAAACAAGCACCGTTAATTGTACATATATTACAATTTTTAAACGATGAATTACGCCCGAGAAGTAATAAAACTGCAATTTAATTCATAAATTTTAATTCACATTGCTAGTAATGCGTAGAACCAAAAGAAAGAAAATTATCCAGGCCAGGATTCGTAGCTGGGTCACTGGTTCAGCAAACCAACGCACTGCCAACTGAACTACCAGTATATACCTAGCCTGGCACTTCTATCTCTTATGTTGGAAAGTCTGCAACTGCAGCACATGATGGAATGACTTCATGAAACACAACCCTGCGGCATACCTGAGTCTAAATTAAACCAGCACCATTAATTATATGTATATTACAATTTTTAAAAGTCCTTCCGGCCAGTGCCGGGAGGAAGAGGTAGCTTTCATAATCCTTATTTTAAAAAAGCCAACTTATATCATGCAAACACACGAAGCTCAATTTAGTGGAAACCGGATATAGGAGATTCAATACTAATTTTTATCAATATAATGAATAAGAATTTCGCGAAATTAGTCAGCTTTATCCAAGCTGCTTTTCTTTAAAGTAACATATATTTGGCTGCCAAATTCGGCAATTTCTTAAAGTGCCTGTCATTTTAAAACAACATGGTGGATAAGGCTAACCAGTGAACTTGGTCGAGACCTTAGTAATTGTTGTGCACATGCTCACTCACATCGGAATCGGTTAATATATAGGAGTGCTGTCGCATGCAAAAAATCAGATTTTTCAAAATGTCACCCACAATAGAAATTGAAACTGCTATATCTGAGCCATTTTTTAAGGTAAAGACAAACTAAAAATGCTCCTGAATCCTTATATCAAGATCAAATACTTAAGGAAGAAACCTTTTTCAATTTCTAATTTTTTTGCACCTCACTTTAAATATATATATATTTTTTTAATTTAATGGCCGCCATTTTGAAACAACATGGCTGATGAATCTGGCCAGCGAACTTGGTCGAGGTGTTGATGTATACTATCCACATGCCTTCTTACATCGAAATAGGCGAATACGTGTGTTATCGCGTGACAAATACAAGATCGTTTCAAAATGTTAGCCATGCTAGAAATTCAAAGTGCTATAAATCAACCAGTTTTTAAGATATCAACAAAAGAACAAATTTTCAGAAACAAAAACTGCTCCGGAATCTTTGTATCAAGGCCAAACACATAAAAAAAAATCTTTTTCATTTTCCAATTTTTTAATACCTCATTTTGAATTTTAAATTTAATTTTTTTTAATGGCAACCCTTTTGAAACAAGATGGCGAATGAAGCTGGCCAACGAACTCGGTCGAGACATTGGTATGTACTATGTACAGACCAAGTTACATCCAAATAGGTTCATAAATACGCCTGTTATCGCGTGACAAAAATCAGGTCGTTTTAAAATGTCAGCCACAAGAGAAATTCAAAATGCTATTACTCAGCCATTTTTTTTAGATATAGACGAAAGAAAAACTGTTCCGGAATCTTTGTATTAAGGTCAAACACATACAAAAAAAATCTTTTTCATTTTCCAATTTTTTGGTATCTCATTTAAATTTTATTATTTTTTAATTTTTTTAAATGGCCGCCATTTTGAAACAAGATGGCGGATGAAGCTGGCCAACGAACTCGGTCGAGATATTTGTATGTACTATAAACACACCAAGGTACATAGAAGTCGGTCCATAAATACGCCTGTTATTACGTGAGAAAAATCAGGACGTTTCAAAATGTCAGCCACGCTAGAAATTCAAAATGCTATAACTCAGCCATTTCTTAAGATATAGACGAAACAAAAACTGCTCCCGAATCTTTTTATTAAGGTCAAACACATAAGAAGAAAATATTTTTTCAATTTTCAATTTTTGGTACCACATTTCAAATTTAAATTTTTCTTAAAAATTTAAATGGCCGCCATTTTTAAACAAGATGGCGGGTGAAGCTGGCCAACGAACCCGGTCGAGACACTGGTATGTACTATGTATAAACGAAGTTACATCCAAATCGGTTCATAAATACGCCTTTTATCGCGTGACAAAATTCAGGACGATTCAAAATGTCAGCCACACTAGAAATTCAAAATGCTATAACTCAGCCATTTTTTAAGATATAGACGAAACAAAAACTGCTCCGAAATCTTTGTATAAAGGTCAAATACATAAGAAAAAAATATTTTTCCATTTTCAATTTTTTGGTACCACATTTCAAATTTTAAATTTTTAAAAAAATTTAAATGGCCGCCATTTTGAAACAAAATGGCGGATGAAGCTGGCCAACGAACTCGGTCGAGAGATTGGTATGTACTATGTACACACCGAATTACATCTAAATCGGTTCATAAATACGCCTTTTATCGCGTGACAAAATTCAGGACGTTTCAAAATGTCAGCCACGCTAGAAATTCAAAATGCTATAACTCAGCCATTTTTTAAGATATAGACGAAACAAAAACTGCTCCGGAATCTTTGTATAAAGGTCAAATACATAAGAAAAAAATATTTTTCCATTTTTAATTTTTTGGTACCACATTTCAAGTTTTAAATTTTTTTTAAATTTTTAAATGGCCGCCATTTTGAAACAAAACGGCGGATGAAGCTGGCCAACGAACTCGGTCGAGACATTGGTATGTACTATGTACACACCGAATTACATCGAAATCGGTTCATAATTACGGGAGTTACAGTGTGACATAGGTCATATATATATATATATATATATATATATATATATATATATATATATATATATATATCAATTTTGAACGGAGGGTGGTTTCGGGGTCTGGGGGTCATGATCGATGAAAATATACCAAAATTTTTTGAAATCGCTTTCCTCCGAACGGCTGCAATAGGTAGCTTTTTTGCAAAGAAAGCTACCTAAAAGATTAACAACCCCCGAGAAGTAGCAAAACTACAATTTAATTCCTGAATTTTAATTCACATTGCTAGGAATGTGCAGAACAACCAGAGAGAAAATTATACACACTGTTAAAAATTTGCAGCATTCTGGCAGGTCATTTGACCATTTATTCCGAAAACGGTTACACAACCGTAATTTTAACACTATTCTGACCATATTATTGGCCATTTTATGGTCAGAATACAGTTAAATTATGGTTAAGAAACCGTTTTTCAAAAAACGGTCGAATGACCTGCCAGAATGCTGCAAAATTTTTAACAGTGCAGGTCAGCATTCGAAGGCGGTTCTTTGGTTCAGCGAACCAACATTCTGCCAACTAGAGTACCAGGATATACCTAGCCTGGCACTTGTCTCTCTTATGTTGGAAAGGCTGGAACTATAGCACATGATGAATAACTTCATTCATCACAACCCTGTGCAAACGTGAGTTTAAATTAATCCATCCTCGATAATTTTTGCTTATTGCTGTATTCCATTACAGAAATCGACTATGGGTTTTGCTTATATATGTATTTTATGTACCCTTGAAAAAGTGAAATACTATATAAGCTTCCGGCTTCATTCATACATTTATCTATTGTATGTTTATGATGCGGCTTTTTCTGGTTTAACATTATTTAGATGAATAATTGTATCTTTTGTTTTAATATAATATTTTAACAAAATTTGGAGGTTTTTTCATATGTTTTATATGGATTTAGCACCCGCAATGTGCTAGTGAATTTGTGGAATTTAGCATGATTCTGTATTACTAGTTACAGGTTCCATTTTTATTTTGTATATGTCAGTGTTATGAAATCTAGCTAAATTTATTAATTTCATTTTAGTAATTGGAAGTCGATGATGATTTGTAATTATATAATGGTTATATATATATATATATATATATATATTACAGCTTTTAAATGATGAATTACGCCCGAAAAATGGTAAATCTTAAACTTAATTCGTGAATTTTAATTCACATTACTAACAAGGCGTAGAACCAACAGAGTGAAAAATTATCCACGGCAAGGTTCGAACCTGGATCATTTAGTTTTATATAATAACAATTTTTTTTTTTTTGTTTAAAATGTTTTCTACTTTTAATTGAAAAAGGCCTACTATTAAAAATGTGCAGATTACAACATAGCTTATATATAATAAAAATAATGTTTGTGAAAAAATTATATCTGATACACCATTTTCATTATGATTTTTTATTTCAGCACCAAAGACTTATATTAAAAACAACTTCAATTATTTAAATTTTATTTTCGTCGTAAATCTCTGTAACCAATTGAATATTAGAAAGAAGTGGTTTTAACTCTTATCCCGTACATTGAATAATGTTTGATGTTTATTTCTTTAATAATTCATAAATGATATTTAGGGAACAAAATCATTTCAAAAACAAACAAATTTGTGGAAATGAATGTAATTATTGACTGATAAGAAAACATTTATAATTTGGGACAAAATTTAACCATCGAGTTTTATTTAAAGTTACTGACGATTTATTACCACATTTAAACTTTTAAAAATATTATAACAGAAATACTATACGAACCAAGTTTGAATTACTATACACTATACGAAGTAATAAATAATAATTGGGTATTATGGATGTGAGATTACATTATCGTTTAGTACTCTTGTAGGTCGAATTGAAGTTTTTAAATTACATTTTAGCGTTATAAAATAAACTGCTTTTTGTATACTTAGAATATAGTATTGAATTAAAAAAGTATTACATTTGGACTGATCAAATAGTTTATCGTCTAATGTATAATATTCAAATACGTATAAATATTATGGAAATTTTAACTTATAATGATCTCTATAATGATTTTTAATTTCTTTGTTTAAGTTTTAAATGGTAATTAATGTCGGTACTGCTCTATTGAAAAAAAACATACATACTTAGATTTAAAAAAACGAAAAAAGGGAAATAATGCCATAAAAATATAAAAAAACAGATATCTGGATTTTTTTAACAATTTGGAAAAATCGTTATTGTCTTTGTCAGGGTAGGAAAATCAAAAGCATATCTGAAGCTTTTTATTGGTTTAATCCGCATTTTGTTCGTTTTCTGATTGGTCTGTACAGTAATCTGTATTTTCCCTTTACTTTCAACAGAGTGATACTTCTGTTGCCACTATGACATTTAAGTAATAAAAACTACAAAAAAAATTAATAACTCAGAAACAAATTGAGATACAGCTTTCAAACAAATTGCATTTAAAAGTACATTTTTCTCTATAGGACGGTGTAAAAAGTAATATTGTGGGATGTTTAGAAGTTTAAGAATGAAATTTCATTTAAAATGGGTCTTCAGATTTCTTGGACGACGGGAAAGCTTTTTCCCGAACAGCCAATGAAATGCTTCGATAATACGTAAGTTTCATGTGGATAATACGCAAGTTTCAGGAAATCTTGCAATTTTTACGTGTATTAACACTTAATGTTTAATTCATGTAATGTATGATCAACTCCGTGCGATTTTTTATGTCTTAAATTTTAGTCTTTGAAAAAATATTTTTCCAAATGGTCGTTGTAATTTGTTAAATTGCTTTGTGTGTGTGTGTGTGTGTTCAAATAATAATGATGTGTAAAAATCGCTGTAATGAAAATGTATATATTTTTATTTTGAATGGAAAAACATATCTTAAAATTTAAATTATTAATAAATAACAATAATAAAGCAATAAAATTCATTAAGAGCATTATCATAATAAATATTAAAATAATTTTACATACTGAAAATTTCAATATTTTCATTAAATCATGTAATAAAGCGACGCTTTGGCAATTATTTTAAACTCTTTGTAAGAAAATCTATTTACTACAATACAGAAATTAAAATTATGAATTTCTGTAATAAAATGCTTTAAATTAATCTTAGTTAAATGTAAAAATATTCGAAAGATTTTTAAATAAATGTATGTTAATTTTTCTAATGAGTATTTTAAAATACTAATTGATTGAGCAAAATTTCCCTAAAGAAAATTAATACCTCTCTTTTAATTTTATAAGTAGGGGAAACATTTGATTTAAACGTTTGCATTTAAAATTTTAACGATAATTACATTAAATGTATAGTTTACATTAAAATAAAAATAAAACTCCTTTCATGTACTGATTACTTAAAATAAACTAATTAAATAGAAGATTAAGCGGAAATACATATTTAAAGCATTGATTAAATATTTTTGCGACAGAAAAAAGCTTATCGTAAAACGGTTTTTATATTTTGTTTGTCAATTTTGCTACGCAGATTGTAGCGTATGTGGCAGGGTAACGTATCAACAAAAGAAAATGATTATGAAGTTTTAAAAAATAGATAAGTTAATAATTTATTTTGTAATTACAGAGAGATTAATAAATATTACATAGAAATTGCCATTTTATAAAAATGCTTGTATTTACCGGGTGTCCCAAAAAGGACTGATGGATTTTAAAATTCAATAACTTGCAAACGGTGAGAGATACTAAAAAAATTCTTGCAGGAGTGTTATATATGATGTCAGAAGTTTTTTTTAAAGTAATTATTGCTTTTAGTTCGAATTTCAAACAATAGATGGCGCTGAGAGCAATAGGCACTCAGATTAGACCCGATTTTTGGTACTTCGGGATCCATTCAATGCATTTTAATCTCCTTTTTTTTTGCATGGAAGAAGAGTTAAGCCGAAAAATTGTGCCTGGATTTAACGGTTATTGCTTTCGGCGCCGTCTATCCATGCTATTTGTAACTAAAACTGAGAATCACAGCATAAAAACTCCTGACATTTTATATAACACTCCTGCAAAAGTTTTTTTAACATTTGTTCCCGTTTGCAAGTTATTCAATTTTTAAATCCGTCAGTCATTTTTGGGACATCCGGTATATACATCTACAGGATTCTCTGCACTCCACTCCAAAAATAATAAAATAGAATCGTGAATACATTTTTTCACTTTTTGGTCATAAGCATGTAATGTAAATTTCAAAAGTATTCATAATCACTGGGTTAATAAGATTGTGTTAATGAGATAGCACTATTATTTATTTTCATAAAGTTACACGTTTTTAAATTTTCATTTATCCGATCTTGAGAAAATTGGCTAATTAGAACGTTCTGTCTTTCACTGCAAGAGAATCAGTATGCAAAAAATAGCATATATGAATCTTATTTCTAAGTTTAAAAGTAAAATAGAAATAATTAATAATAATTCAAATTTAAACATGAAAGAGAACGTTATTAAACTATAATATTTTTGATGTTTTAACACAATGAATAATTAATGAGAACGTAAGAAATAAACAAAGGTATTAAATTCAAAATATTAAAATATAATGTGATAAAAATTAATAAAAGGTATTATAAAATAAAGAAGTTAGATAACGTAAATAATTAATATAAAAGAAAAAAATAAATGATCAAAATTAAAACTTCAAATCATTATAATATTAAGTCATAAAATAGTGAGAAATTGAATGAAAAAAATTATACGCCATATGCTTATTACTATTCAAACTTACCATGTTCCAATAATATGAAATATTTTACACTAAGTTTACATGTCCAACAATTTTCCAACATTCCAAGGGTATTATAAACAAATATGGGGCCAAATAATGCCATACGACTTCTTTAATGTAGCATTTACCAGCCCTATCACCTATTTTATGGTGCCTAACAACAGCACACAAACTCTTTTATCTCGCACCTTATACACTAAAGAATGAATTAGCATTCCATTTACAATACGGAAAATTAAATAGAAGTTTCAAAAATTGGAATTTAAAGTTAAAAAATACATAAACTGTTTATAATAATGAAAATTCTGTACAAGTTTTTTAAATCTTAAATTACGTTTTCGTAACCTAAGTTATCAGATTATGCTATAAATGAAATTTTAATTTTTAAACATATATGGACGATACGACATAATCTTTAAAAAATAAACACAGTGATTTCTCGGGCGCAGGTGACAGCGAAAAAAACCGTGCAAATGTGAGAAACTCGCATAAGTGAAAAACCACAAAAGTGAGCTTAAAAGTAAAACATCAAAACAGTGTAGTTACATTGTTAATTAATATTATCTATATACTACTGAAAATGCATATAAGAGTAGTTTCAAAATGCAAATACGTGTATAACTTAACTATTTTTACGAACATTAAGAAAATGGAAATGCTTACATACCCAAACTTCATTTTACTCCTATTATTTTCTAACAAAATATTTAAAATCGAGGATTTTTTGTGCTTTCGTGATTTTTCAAAAAGATTCTTATCAAGTTCATCAAGACATGAAAACGGCCCCTCACTTACGGAATTGAAATGAATATAATCACGCTGAGTTTTTAATGCTGAAGGAACTTTGTCGAACTTTTGCCACATCTTTTTCATCTTCGTTGTCTTTCTTTTCATCTTTGTTTTCACCATTTTTTTCCAGCTGTAATGTCTCCAATTTCCCGCAATTGAGCTGTGATTAAATTTTATATGCATCAACGAATTCGTTGAAAGTACACGGCGATTCCACCATATAAATTATGCCAATCTGCTTCGTTCATGTAATTTTTACAATTTTCACTTTCATTTTGTTTTGGAGACAACACTTCTTTTTTCTTAAAGCAGCTTTTAATACACTTGTCAGTGATGTTTCTCCACGATGATCACAACATATGGATTACATCAATGACGGTAACTTGTTTAAATTCGTCTTTCATTGCACGTTTTGTTTCTGATGCAGCCAGAAGTCGACGATTTAAAGTTTTTCTGTAGTGCACTTTCACACAACGAATGAAACTCAGATCCAAAGGTTGAAAATTGCTTGTGCAGTTTGCAGAAAACAACACAACTTTCGTGCTGTCGAAAGTTGGAAAATATTGTGGGTGAACATGAAACAAATCCATGAATAAGAGAACTTTCCGTTTTTCTTTTCCGTTATCCTGTCGAATTTATGAAGGAAATGCAAGAGAATGTGATTTGTCATTCACGCCGTTTTGTTGGTAGTACAGTCGAGTGGAATCTTCTTCACGTTCTTAAAACAGCGAGGTTTGTTTAATCTGCAAATGACCAATAACAAAAATCATTCCGAAATATCGTCCATGCAATACAGCAAGAACGTTAGTATTTCTGCACTTTTTTTCCACGATATCATAGGTGTCTCTTGAATGTTAAGGTTCTCTCGGGCAACATTTTATAAAAACGTACAGTTTCGTCACAATTTTAGACGTTTTTCGGTTCGTATCTGTTTACTAAAGTACCAAGTCTTCTTCCCATTGTTTTACAGTTCCTTTATTAACACTCGAACTTTCCCCAGAAAGGGCACGGATTGCCAAGCCATGCCTATATTTGAATTATTCAATCCATCCATGTGATTCAGAAAAGTTTTCTATTTCAAAACTGCTTAACAACTGTGCGGAATATGAATGTAAACGTTAAACAGGAATGTTCGAAACATGAGTTTCTTTAACACTTTAAGACCGGGAGGCTTTTTGAGTTTTTTTTAAAACAATGATATAACTGAAATTTGTAACTGATAATTCACTATCTTTTGATAAAATTCATATAATATAGTTTCCCTTAACCAGCACAAACACTCGATTCCGACATTTATGGAATTGATAACCCAGGAAGATAGAATTTTAGTTATTGCCTAACCCGCACGATTGCGCGGGCCGGCCTTAAAAGGTTAAACTATTGCAGCAAAACTTTCTCAAATTCACCGAACTTGAACTCTGCTTGTTTTCTTCGACTAAATTCAACATTCTCGATGAGATGCTATTATCGCCTCCTGATTTTTAAAAATCGCTCTTAGTGTCGATTCTGGGACAATAAAATGCTCCTCTACAGTTTTTTAAGAGGTACAACGATTTTTTTCCATATTTTTTAATGACATCCATTTTAAACGAAAGCGAAAATTTCGTTATTTTCGGCATTTTAAAACGTAATCATCTAACCAAAACACCAAAGGTGTTTCTTCTGTTAGCGATCACTGCTACGTTGCACGTACCTTTCTAACTTCTCAAATCGACTGCGACTTTTGCTGACGTCCATCACAAGAACCAGTCTGAATATATTCCTGGAATATGAACAATAGGGGAAGGGCGAGGAAATGTATTCCTGGAATCGGAACAAAAAGGTTAAAAATCTTGAAAGTTTTTGCAACTTGCATAAGTGAGAGGTGCTTTTTCTGTGCAGCGCATAAATGAACAAGAGATAACATTGGTTTTCCTATATGCTTTGCCAGGACCTCGGAAAAATCACACATAAGTGAAAAACGCACATAAAAGAGAGCCCACATAAGGGAGAGATCACTATATGTTGAACGACATTTTTTGGAAACTTTAGGAAGAGTTAAAAAAACATTGAAGGGGAAAAACAATTTTCTTAATATGAAAAATATAAGAGTTCTTCTCCCTCAAGTAGCTATTTTTAAAACAACATTTGAAAAATACCTCGCCAATGTCGCAAGTAAAAAAAATCATCCAAATAGTATGTTTCAATCTGCAAAAGACGTTTATACATTTTAAAATTCCATTACAACTGTATTGTATATGGTATACAAAATAAATGTTATAGATATCTGAAACAAAATTGTATCAATTGATCCAAACGAAATATAAAAACTTAAATTTTAATACTTCGATAATATAGACAACAATGTAAAAAAGGGACTAAAAAACGGAAATTGTACTGGCAATCGAGACGCCAGTAGTATTTCCGTATTTTAACGGAAAATTTCCCCCGTTAATTCCAGAAAAACGGAAATTTTTCTGCAACTTATGGGACACAATTACCGTTAAAATACTGAAATAGCACTGGCGTATCGATTGCCAGTACAGTTTCCGTTTCTTTAACCCATTTTCTATTTACAGTGAATAGCACGGTCTCGTTTTCACTGAAATGTAAAAAAAAAAAAAAAAAAAAAAAAAAAAAAAAAAAAAAAAAATTCTTTATTTTTTCTATATTTTTCTTTATTTTTTCTATTTCTATATTTTTTCTTTTCTTTTTTAATGAAAAACATTTAATTTCAGAATAATTATATTTACCATCAAGAGTTGGGGCTTTAGATGTATGATTCCAGCTATGATTAAGAGAGTTTAATTTCATAGCTGATATAGGAGACTTGGCATCAAATTTTTAAAAAGATATATTTCAAACGATCCAAGAGAACTCCCGCAGCAATTTCCTTCACATTATGATATAGATAACGGCGTGCAGAAACTCTGGAACATCTACAACGCAGCTTTCATTAATATACGCATCGATTAAAACAACAAAACTTTTCGTTATTAAAGAATTTCATGCCTCCCTTGATTCTAAGAAAATTATATTGTGGTACTACTTATATTTTTTTATTCGTTGATTTCTTAGTTATCGGTTACTTTTGAATCCTCAGTACAACTGAAAAAAAAATAGAAAACAGGAATTCTGCTTTTTCAAAATTTAGGACTCGATTTTAAACCCGATGGAAAAAAAAAATGTATATTAATATCAAGGAATAAGGTCCATATTCTTGGTACTTATTTCATGTAACTTATTAAATATATACACTATGTATAAATACTGATTGAGAGTTTTACAGACGAGGTCAGACAAATGCGAGACCTTAACCATGGGGTCTGATGATGTCAAAGGATTTGAGGCGGTATTTAAAGAGAAATACCTGCTGAGCAAGCTATTTTCTCACAAGGGAATTGTGCAACTCGCTAATTATGTGGCATACCGAAAACTGCTGACACAATGCTTTCCCTTGTGAGACAACTTTAGCTGTCTCAGCGACATTAACAGATGACATAGCTTGTTGCTAGGCGTGTGATGTTTTTGAATGATTCTGGATGCATCATTGCTCTTGGTCAGTGACCTAACCCGTCTCTGACTCGACATAAATATAGATAAGTAGAGTCACGATTATCCGACTTAATACAAACCAAGCTCACCTCGGAGAAGCAAAAAATTCGGATAAACCGTATTTACACAAATCGCCATCAACTAAGGATATGAAATATAAATTTTCACTTAATTCATTAATTAGGTCATAGTTATTTTTCAATCGAACTTATACCTTTGGAATGGGTTATTTTCTCCTGATGGACTGATGGCTTCTATTATTATGAAACAATTACTATTATAAATGAAGTATTAGGTAAAGATGAAAGAGCAGCCGTAAAAAGTTAGAATTCTGATTTTCTAGTCAGAATGGGAAAAAAATAGCCATAATCTTTTTTAAAAAGAAATTATGGCCATTTTGTCACCCATTCTGACCAGAAAATCAGAGTTCTAACTTTTTACGACTGCTCTTTCATCTTTACCTAACTCTTCATTTATAATAGCTGTTTCATAATAATGGAAACCATCAATCCATCGATTAGAAGATAACTCGGTTAAACGGGACTCGGATAATCGGGACACGCTTTTATTTTATATAAAATGACATCATTCGCATCCGAAAGAATAATTCCTCATTTACGATCCAGTCTTATACAATATACAGTAAACTATGCATCGGACGTGAATATCGCTAAATTATACACAAATCCAAAAAAAGAAATTTCGTCCTTCAAATATCTCGACAGAAAAATCGGCTATCTAATTAGTCATATGCCTTCATTTGTTTGTTATATTAATATAGATACTTGAAATTAAATTGTTTATAATAGCTCCATGTTTTATCAGAAATCTGTCATTTATACTTTTTCAAAATAGCACGTATTTTAAATATATTTTTTTCAGTTGTTATGGGAAAATGGCAACAAAAAGATATAATTGTTATTTTCGAACTAATTTTCAATTCTACTATTATTTCTTTTCTTTTTACAGAAATGAAGTACTTGAATTGCGAAAATTAAGCAAATGCCGCTAAAAACTACAAAAAAAAAAAAAAAATAATAATGTCTCAAACATAAATGGAGATGTAGATTTTAAACAAATTGCGTTTAAAAGTACTTTTTTTCCCAATACGACGGTATAAAAATCGAAAATGTGCGATGTTTAGAAGTTAAAAAAAGTCAGTAAATTATTTAACAGTACAATGATACATCTGCTTTGTTTTGCGGCTGGCTTATACAAAGGAACGTTATTTTTTGGAGACGACATTTTCTTAGCTGCAAAAAAGAAATAGCATACCGGGGTAAAAAAAAACCCATTTATATGTAATAAAAACCATTTCGTTTTAATGTTATTAATAGTATAATATTTAACTATTATAAACAAAAACATGTCCGTGTGTAACGTGGACTTCTTATAACCCGTCGACAACAACCCAAGTGATCCATTTAATTTCATTGTCATTATTTAACTACTTCTAAATATCCTGTAATTTATAGACTACAGAATAGGGAACAAAATGAACGTTACAATGCAATGCTGTATCTCAGTATCTGAGTTTATTGATTTTTTATGGATTTCAAAATGATTTTTAAGTGTGATTTTTTAAAAATTATATCTCAATCTCGTGTAGCCAGATTTTGGAAGATTTATTCGTTCCAAGTTTAAAAAATGTAAAAAGTTCGACAATTGTTTTCAGATAATATTCCAAAACGAAATTAAACTGCACACACATAAAAAAAAATAATTCAAATAAGACACAAATTTAACTCATGTGTAATTGTCTGTGCGTAAACACTGAAACACCCAGAATAAAAATGGCTGCCGTAACTAGCAAAATCATTAGCGATTTCTTCGACCATTAAAGTCTTGCATGCGGCGAAGCTATTACTTTTAATAAATTTAAGATATTTATTTAGTACATATTGAAAGTTTATATATAAAAATGCTTCTTGGTTTTGTTAATGCGAAATCTAACAAAATATATTAAATGTAAATATCTATTAGACTTTTCAATAAAAAAAAAATTAGTTTCAACTATGTTCTGTACAAAGGAAGTTTTTCCTGTAACCCGGGGAACCCACAAGCTTTTCTATTATAAAGATATGTAAGGATCAAACAAATAAACTTCTTATGATTCGATGACCGAAGAAAATGGCAGAAAATGGTCATGGTTGATAAATAACACTAATATAAGTAACACAAAATTCTGTTACTGCTATAATGATTCTTCGTACTTTCTTTCAGTTCAAAACCATTAACAACAAAAAAATCTAAGGAGAAGAAAATGTATTGAACAATAGCTGTTTTGTTGACGCCAATTTTAATTGCTAAATAACAATTTGATTCATAATGTAATTTATTATTTTCTTTAAAAATTCTCGGGCATTTATTTAGCTAAACAACATAATACAAAAATTGTATTAAAGTGTTATCTGACTTTAAATTTGTTGAAAAAAAATTATAACAATGAGATTAAAAGTTATTTTTGTTTCTGTTTTAGAAATAAAAAACGAGCAAGCTTTTCTGGAGTTATGTAGCAGTAGTAGAAATTATTATTTATTAAAGTATTTAAATTATACATAAGCTTTATAAATTGCAACTGTCGTATAAAGATGTAAAGTAAAATGTTATTAAATTTATCTTCAATTGATCATATAAATTAAAAATATTTTCTAACATCTATTTCTCAAGTAATTAATTTCCTAATTGCTTTATTGCTAATTATTATATCAATAGTGATATATCTTGTTCTTTAATGGGAAAGATTAATTTTCAAAATGATTTTTTTTCCTGATGAATATTTCATTTAATAAAAGATATTTTTAAAATGTTTCTTCTCTTATTTTCTTTTTTCCCCATTTCTCATTGTAAGTTAAATTCGTATTTCATCTTACTTAATTCCAATTGCAATGAGAATTTTTCAAATTCGAAAAAGTCTTACAATATAATTTAACAAGAAATAAACATTTATTATAGAAACTGTGTTTTATTTTATAACTAATTCACAGTTTCTTATATTTTTATTTTTTACTTATTTTTTAAAAATTAAAATGGTTTGCTGAACGAAACATTCTAACGGTTCAAACAGTTTAGAATTTTGGCAATAATGTGACTTTCATTTATTTAAATTCTGACCTCATTAAAATTGCCTAAATATTTATTTTATTGAAAATTCGCATAGGCTGCATTTTCATTTTTTTAAATGTTCTCTTTTCAGACTACTGTTATATGATAGTAATTTTGAACAATTTCTATTCATGTGATATAAAATCATGCATATGTTTAATTAATGATTTTAAATTCTAACGATGATCATCCTTTTACACCATCGTGCATCGTCTGTTTTCTAAATTTACACATTTTAGACTCCTTCGCATAGTTGTCATAATTTCTTACATAATAGTTTTTAACATATGCAAGTTACTGTATAAAATTTTAAACAAATTCTTTTGCTGAATACTCTATTTTTCCTATATTACTTTGTATCAGTGGCGTGGCGTGAAAATTTTCGGTGGTCATCGCAATTATTTAAGTTTGTGGTGAAAAATTATTAACTCTAAAATTCAATGGTTGAATGTTCAAAAAAGAAACTTTAAATCTTACCTTCACTTATACATGAACTCCAAATGTTCTGCTAAAACTGGATCGTAGAGTTTTAAAAGCTTATTAAGAGTTTTAAAATATTGCTTGGTCATCAATATTGCTTGGACCGGACGCCACGCCACTGCTTTGTATATAATTTTAGATCCTGGTCACAGCACCAAAATTATATAATAAACTTTAAATTAGCCGCAAGGAATAGTTAAATTACAGAAATTGTAAAAAAAGAGTGCAGTGTCATTATACGAGGTACAGTCAATAAATTCCCGGAATGGTTACTTACGTTCACACAGATTTTCGTTGGAGAGGAAATATCTTTTTTGGATGTTGGCAGCACTGATAAGGAAAACTTACAGTCATCTGGGATTCATTTCCTGTACTGTCGTCGTTAGCTGCGGATCATTTCTAACAAAGAGAATTCTTCTTTCGTCGGATTTCGAAATGTCGTCTTTAGAGCAGCATGCAAACATAAAACTCTGCGTTTTGCTCGAGAAATCAGCTTTATGAGACACTCAAGGTGCTTATGAAAGCATACGGAAACGATGCCATGAAAAACAACGACCGTCTATGAGTGACATAAGCGTTTTCGAGAAGGTCGCACAAACATCGATGCACTGGGCACCCCTCTTCTTCCACAGCATATGAAAATTTTGAGCGTGTTCGAGGGCGTCGAGCGTGTACGAGGGCGTTACTCACTAAGAATGTATTCTTGATGACCAAGCTGTCACTAAAGAACTTTACCTGGAGATCCTTAAACAATTACGTGATGCAATCAGATGAAAACGGCTTGAAAAATGGGCAACAAACGATTGCTTTCTTTTACACTACAATGCTCCAACACATCACGCTCTAATTGTGAAAAATTACCTTTTCCAGACACAGTGTTACCACTCTAAAACACCCTCTTTATTCCCGACCTAGAACCAGTGGTTATTTACTTGTGTCCACGGTTGAAAAAGAAATTGAATGGAGATCGTTTAATGAATTCAGATGTGAGGTGATCGAAAATACGACGAAGCTTCTGAAGAACGTCTCAAAAAATGGATTCAGGGAGTGTTTTGAACAGTCATACGAACACTGGAAGAAGTGTGTAGATGTAGGTGGAAAGTACTTTGAAGGCCAATAAGGTAAAATTATTAATATACTTTTTAATAATTTGTAATTGACCTATTCCGGGAAATTTTTGACCGTACCTCTTATAACAGTTTCTGGAAGATATGAATGATTAGCAGATACGTTATGTGTATTTTAATTATAGTTACAAAAAAGGAAGAAAATTTTTGAAAAAAATATAGGAAAATGGATAGCACCTTTAAATCATCTTAAAAATCCGAAATTACTTGTTTGATGTCTAGGAAGTAATGGTGCCAATAAATAATGCACCGTAATTTTTACTCAACATATTAGTATATCAAATTTGGTGGGGAACAAACGAGACAGTCAAATTTACACAAATTGAATATTTAAAATTTTAAGAACATGAAAACCAAAAATAACATTAAGGTGTTGTTAATGGCAAAAACGGAAAGAATTTCGCATCTCACGGAAATAGTTATATTTTATTCATAATGTGATTCAAATAGGAACAAAAATATAAAAAAGATATTTTAAAGATTGTAAAAAATATGTGATGAATAATAAACAGAATTTTGATTTTTATAATATTTATGCTTTTGATTCTCGTGCCGATGTCTAAAGATTATTAAGTGAAAATATGTTGGATTTCTGTAGAAGCATATTGCAAAATAACTAGCTTAATTATTTCGTTCATAATATTACAAGAGAAAACGTAGAATTTCAATAAAAATTTAGAGTAAATTAAGAAAAATCAACCAAATGGCGTAGCATATATCGAAACCTTATATCATATGACATCTATTTGTATTATGAAATTGAAAATTAATTGAAAAACATTTCTTGGAAAAATACATAATGCAACATATCTAATCAAAAATCATCAATAGTTGTTTTGGTCGTATGATCTTCATAGCCAGTGTTGGCGATGAAATCGCTAAAATAGATCTAAAATCTCTGAAATACGTATTTAACGTTTTTCAGCAGATAAGTTTATCTGTATTTCACAGTCCTGCTTAAAAGCCCAGCTGAGATATCGCGAAATAATTTAAAATTTTTGTTCCCTCTCTTAACTCTCCTGGTGGTCGAATTTCTGAAATACGCGTTTAACTATTTTTTCAGTAGATTTGTCATAGTGAACTTTACTCCCCTATCTAAAATTGCTATGCAATATGGGGAATTTTCCTAAAAGTTTTGACTACCCATTAAACTGCTTAAAGGGTGAATTTTTAAAAATCCTTTCTTATTGTTAACCTATGTCATAGCAGCATCTACTGTCCGGATTTCGTGAACCTGACATCAGCTCTGCGTTCATGAGTTAGTCAGTCAGTCCGTCAGGCGTTCTATCTTTGTTATATTAGTATATATTTTGACCATTATACATGTGTAACATTTCTTCAGCACTCTACCTTGACTCTATCTCGGAAATCAGTATACGGATGAAATTTGGTCAAGTAGAGAAAAAAAAGATACACATTCTCAGATTCACTTACACTTAAAAAAAAATTACATTTTTACAGTACAAAGTAATGTTCATCTCGCGCAGAAACTCGATCACAGTGAATGTGCTGTATCTTTCTTCGGTTTCCTGACTATATTAATATGGAAAATACAGTAGTTGCGTAAAATTAACAGCACAATATGCTGGCAATTTGGACGCCAGCAGTTTGTGCTGTAAAAAAATGCATCCAAATTGCCAGCACATTGTGCTGTTAATTTTATGCAAATACTGTATTTTCCATGTGAATATAGTCAGGAAATCAAAGAAAGATACAACACATTTACTGTGATCGAGTTTCTTCAGGCAAATCTTCAGTGTTTTTTTTTTTTTTTTTTTTTTTTTTTTTTTACAGTGTATAAAAAGGGAATGGAGTTGGTATCATGAGGTTTAAAATATTTTATTGCAGAATATAACGTTAGTTAGATAGTAGAATATAACGTAACGATATTAGTTTTAAAAAATTAACATAATATAGGGCAAAATAAAATTACGAAATCTTCAGAAAAATATGAATACCTTTATTTTTTATTACTGTATTATATTTATTTTAGATTTAAAATAAATATAATTTTAAGAAAGCAAATTTACGTTTGAAAGGAACTTAAAATTCAGAGACATCATTCAAATGTAAAATCATCTTTGAAAACAATGTTCTCAATATGAACTAGAAGTATGTTAAAGAGATGTCCTTAACATTAATTGCAAATAGAAAATCGTGAAGAAAACTAAACTATCCTTATTAATCGGAGATACATCTTAAGCGGAGACGCATTAATGAGGATCCACTGTATTGGGAAAGTACTATTCTATAGATAAATTAAAATATAATAATTAAAGTTTTTACTTTGAATTTCAATTATAAAAATCTTTCAAGTATGAAATTTTTTGTTGCTCGAAAATAAATAAATAAATAAAAAGGAAAATTAATTTAAAAGTTTTTGATAGTATTAACTATTTTGAAATTAAAACAGAAGAAATAGTTTAAAATATTAATTAACATAAAGAATTTTGGAAAAAATTATAGCACAGTGTTTTCGATTACATGTATTTTTAGCATAAAAAAAATAAAATAAAATTTAAGTTTTTTGAATACATTCCTTAACGTATGAGGACATAAGAGTAACATATTTTCTAAAGCTTACTTTAAATGGCGCTATTTTCGAATCCTCTTAAAAGAGATTTCTATTTCCTTGTTTTATGCTTCATTTGTTTCTGTAAAAAAATGATTGCTTACCCATTTGGAAAGAATTGGAAAAGTAGTATTTGAAGGATAAAATACAACATCTTCAAAGAAGGGAAGTTTTATTTCTTTAAAAATTCAATTATAAAAAGCTTCAAGAATGAAGTTTTCTGTCGTTCGTAAAAAAGAAGTAAAAAATATTTTTAAACAGTTTTAGAAGATTAAATATTTAAAGGGGGAAACAGCAAAAATGGTGCTTTTTTAAACATCGAACTGAATATTATTTAAAGGTTTTGAAATTAAACCAGGTAGTCGAACCCGGGTTAAGTAGGGGGGGGGGGGCGTGTACTAAATCGGAAGTATGTGTGAGGGGCACTCGATTTTCCTATAGAATAACAGGGGTGAGTTGTTGAGTTATTATTTATTGCTGGACTGAACATTGAGTTGTTTTTTATTGGTTTTTCCAGAAAGAAGGAAAGGGAGGTCGGAAATGGGGTTGTCACTTGATTTTTCGTATAGGTTAACAGGGGCAATTAAATTTCTTTTTATTGCTGGATGTTGAGTTGTAATTTGTTGGTCCAGTTAAATTAATCGGGAATATTTCTTATTTTTTTAACTGTCGACGTGATCCATGATCTCACACATTCATGTTAGAACATGCTCATTCATGTCACAGTGTATTCACTTATGTTAGGACTTGAAAGCGGACCCACGTGGTGTGTGACAGTTAAATATGACTAATAAACTGCTCTCTGTACAGAATGTAGATGAAACTCATATTTAACCCTTTGTGACTCAACAATTCCGATTCGAAAAATATTTAATCAGATGCTAGAGTAAGGATGTAAGGGTGTAAGTATTGCATTGTAAGGATGTAAAAAATAATTACAAAAAATTAGGTGGGAAATATTGGTTAAAAGGATTTTCTTTCAAATGTCAAACTAAAAAAATACGTAAGTCTCATAAGTAAAGTCAATTTTGAAATACAAAATTGTGAAGTAGATGAGCTTACCTTTGTAAAAAAGCTTTTTGAATGTTTCCAGCATTTTTAATTGTACACAATCTACGAAGTTTATTTTAGAAGAAACGCTGTGAAACTGTTTAAATTATAAATGAAACTTTGTTGCTAACTGTGGGTTGCTAATTATATGAGCAATTTATATTATCTGCTATGTTGGAAGATAGTGTCAGTAAATAAAAAAGATTTTATTGCCCTCTGTTTAATTCAGATTGACTTTTGTGCGTGTTGCAGATATGTAATCCGCTGATACAAAGCTTTATCTCAAAATTGTGATACATATTTTTTAATTTAGTATATTTTCCTTGATTTCGAACTAACAACGCCAAAAAACATATTTCGATATTTTTGTATTACCCGCATGTCAGCGAAATATTTTACTACTTATAGAAAACTTTATGGTTCTCATTATTTTAGTTTTTAAAAGCATTGTTTGATTACATATATTCTAAATTGGTGTTTTATTTATTTAATTATGTGTTACTTTTTAGGTGCGTTCGTAATTATATAAATACGTATCACCTATAGTCATCGTTCGGTCCGTCAGTCTGTCCGTCCATATAACAGAGCAAAAACTACCCAACCGAATGGTCTGAAATTTTAAATATATAACTGTTGTAAAATTATGTCGAGTCATTTCAAATTTTATGAAAATCGGATGTATAGTTTAATTACAGGGACAGCCAAAAGTTTTTCTTTACATTACGGCCAATAGAAAAAAAAAGATATTTCAAGTGCATTTTAATGATGTTACCGCCTTTCGAACAGAATGAAATTGATATGCACATATAAAGTGAACTAAAATATACATTCAGTGTAAATTACGCTGCAAAAAATATTTATAAAATTAGTTTTAGTACGAAAGCACCTCATATATGCCAGGTTTGACGTGCAATTTCTAACTTGTTTAATTTAGCTTCGGAGGTTTCCGTGGCAAAATGCATAACAGCGTTACGTTTTCACCGTAGTAGTATCAGGTTCAATTCCCGAAGATTCCATTGTGCATACGTAGTTTAGAACTCCCGACTATATTTTGTTGGTCCATTTTTTTCTCATCTCGGCTATCACTTTCTATATTGCAAAAAAAAAAAAAAAAATATATAAATAAATAAATAAAAAAGAAGAAGAAGAAGATAATATGTAAAGAGCAAAATTGTTTCAAGTTTCCATTAATAAAATTGATCATTCGAGAGAAAGGATATAGCGGTCATAGATCTGAAAGTAACCACCAGTAATTGCAATGCAAATTTTAATTTCATTTGTCAATTAATCGAAAATTTGTAAATTACACGATAACAAACAAATGCTGCATAACTGACATTGTGATAAGTGCAGACGGGTTAGTCTTCTCTAAATTGGTTGTACGAAGATTCAAAAATATTGAGAGTGATACTTTTTTAAAGACCATAAAAATCAGTAATGTGAGCTACAGTTTTCAAGCAAATTGCATTTGCGATTACTATCAAGCAGGAAGGACGTTCTGCCAAGCAAGCTATAAAAAAATGCTGACCCCACGAAATAAACAAACGCCAAGAACCAAAAGCCAGAATCGCGTAACTGCTTATTAGACTAAGACAACTTCTCCATGTTAAATCGACAAAAACATGCCAGCATAAAATATCCGAACTCAAAAGAACCAATCATCGCAGATAATAAACGAAAACTAGAAGAACCTAATGAATAAATTCTTCAATTTGAGACAAAATACATCTTCATAAATTAATTATAAATAGAGATATGGACTTTTTAGGAAAACTCCGAGATACTTGAAAATGATTGATTTTTTTTCTTCGTCACAACTTTCAAATAAAACAAGATAGAGACTTAAATAATGGACAGAAAAAAAGTAAGGATTGCATTTTTTGTACAGATGTTTACTCAATGTACGTGCTTTTATAAAATTCACTTAAAAAATATAAAATTTATATCCGTATTTAGCAAAAAAACTGTTAATTAATTCTAAATTAAAAAAATTATGCCAAACAGCGATAAAACGCCCAAAGACCACGTAACTATCTGCATTGTAATAGCACAAAACAGATACGGTAAGACCACTTAGATTTTAATCTGCCAATCGGCCATTTTTCATTATGATTATTTTTTTTCAATAAAACGGGATAAAAGTTATATTTTTAGAAATATCTTTAAAATAAAATTAATTTTTCAGAGAAGAGCTGCTTTCTAAAATGTATGCGTTAAGACTTATTGGCATTTGAAGTTTCATTTCTAATGTAAACCAAATTTTGAAAAGGAATTGAGTTGAATGTGATTTTTATAGCAAAAGTTACTTCGTTCACGGAATGAGAGACAAATCTGAAATTATATTTGACGTCATTTTCCTGTGTATGAAAATCGGTTTTATCGTGAAATGTTTGTTTGTTTCTAGAGAATAATCTGCGGAACTACACTGTTCAAAATCTGTAGATTTAGCTGCATAGTCACTCCACCGCTTTTATAGAATATCTCCATTCTAACCAATGAAAATGCGCCATATTATAGTCAAGTAATCGTTTTCTAGAAAAGCTGTGGAGTTACTATGCAGCGAAACCTAAAGATTTTTAACACTGTGAGCTATATTTTATTAGAACTTGTTAGATCTATAAACTTGGAATTTTACATAGTGGATACTTTTAAGATAGATACTAGAACTGAATGGTATTTAAAATTTTTGAAATTAAAAAGGATGAAATCAACAATAAAGTTTTGAAATTCATAATTACTAACAAGCTACCGAACCGATTTCAAAAAATCTTTTAGCATTTATAATATTGACTATCCCTACTTAAATATAAGCTTTTCTATATTATGCTTTTCACTCGTACTCCCAAGCACATGAAAGAACGAAATTTATTTTCTAAAATTACGATTTATTTAAAAGTGGTAGAGCTAGAAACTTGAAATTTAAAATTGTGACTACAGTTCATTTGCAGAGACAAAAGAATTCCGTTACATTACGGTCGATGGGGGAAAATCGTTAGACGGTGTATTTTAATAACATTACGCTATTTTAAACAAACAGAAATTAATATATATTACTGAGGTGAACTACACGGCGCTTACTGTAGAATATGGTGTGTATAGAATATATCGTTAGAGGCACACACAAAAGAATTTGGCTACAGAAGAAATTTAACTATTGAAGCCGATGGACAATAATTGCCTGAAGCGCGTTTTCAGTTGTGGTACGCGTTTTCAAATTGAACTATTTTTTTTATGTTACTTGGTGTTGATAAATTGTATAGATCCTATACAAGGCTGCACAAAATTTCTCATGTACATTTCCATTTATTCACGGAAATTGCTGAATAGAAATTTTCAGCTGAGCTATGCGTTTCAACGAACTAATCTTTAGCATAGTATATGTACTATACATACAAGTACACAGATCATATACACGTCTGCACAAAAAACGGATATTTTTCCGACTGTTGATTGCAACAGCAGAAGTTGGATTTCAAATACATTTTGATTTTTTCAAATGGTTTATTTATATGTCATATTTCACATTAATAAACTGAAGTTTCGATACTATATTCTGAAGGTGTTGAAAAGTGTTACATAATCTGTGTTGGACGCATGATTTTTCGTTCTTGATTAAATTTAAAATAAAAAAGAAAACAACTGTCATAGTCAAAACTTCAAAGAATATCATAAAATACGCATAACAGTATTAACCCCTATTTATATAAAGCTAATTAATGATATTAATTTACTCATTCTCTGGAGACATGTAGAATTATAGAAAAATATAATATATACTTTTTCTCAAGTTGTTAATTTTACGATTTTTTTTTTTTTTATGTAAGAAGTCGGTAAACAAATGTGAAAGAAACAAAATAAGATTTTTCTTTAACGAAACAAATTATCCTATTTAAGCCATTATCAACTGACGGTACTTATAAGTACCATTAAAATAACTTGTTATAAGTTCATATTAATACATCGAGTAGTTGTAATACAGTTCAGAATGAGTTATAGATGCATTACTTTATCCAGTTCAAAAAGAATTATTGGTTACACAAAACAAAATATTTATAAAATGTTGATTTCTTTGACTTTACATCTTTTCAGCATTCTTTGCGTTGGTGTGTGTGTGTGGGGGGGGGGGGGGGGAGTTTTTCAATTCGAAAATATTTCTATATTTCTATTGTAAGATCATTATATTTGTACATTTCCTAATTCTACAAAATACTAAGAAAAATATTTAAAATAAAAGATTTGAGTGGGATTATAAATATTACACAAAATACTAAGAAAAATATTTAATATAAAAGATTTGAGTGAGATTATAAATATTACACAAAATGCCTATAAATTCAAATTTAATTAATACTTCTAAAATCCTTCTAAATGATTATGTAAATCTTCTAATGTAGTTTAAAAAAATCACGAAAAATGCTTTAGAAGATGAAATTTTCATGAATTCATAATTCAGTACATAAAGTATATTAGATGTAAATTTCCAACTGGGCGAAAAATGTCCGGGCCAGGATTCGAACCCGGGACCTCCTGGCTGAAGCCGCCAGTGCTCTGCCATCTGATCTATCCCGGACGATTCTGGTCGAACTTTTTCACCCAGCAACCTTGATGATTACAGCATCTGGTCTGAAACCTGGTTCAGCTCAACAGAATAAATCTCAGGTAATGGAACTCCAGAAATCGCTGGATACGAAATTACACTAGATTAATTTTAACACAATTATTCTAATTGGTAAACAAATCATATTAGATGTAAATTTCCAACTGGGCGAAAAATGTCCGGACCAGGATTCGAACCCGGGACCTCCTGGCTGAAGCCTCCAGTGCTGTGACATCTGAGCTATCTCGGGCCATTCTGGTCGAACTCGGTGAAAAAGTTCGACCAGAATCGTCCGGGATAGCTCAGATGTCAGAGCACTGGCGGCTTCAGCCAGGAGGTCCCGGGTTCGAATCCTGGTCCGGACATTTTTCGCCCAGTTGGAAATTTACATCTAATATGATTTGTTTACCAATTAGAATAATTGTGTTAAAATTAATCTACAGTACATAAAGGTTTAAAGAAATCTAAGTTTTACAAACAATCAAAATCAATGCATATTTACTTTGTTTTTCTTCTCTTAATTTAAATTTCTTAGTTCTAGAAAAGAAAAAAGTATCATTACAACTGACTAAAGTTAATATTCTAAACATATCAATGTAACTAAATCAAAAATGTCACTTATTATTTATCAGATTCCACACACTTGAAGCTTATTTAAAAATTTTTAATGAAGACTCAAACAACATCTATAATGTATGCCATGTATGCGCATACAGTGTGTTCATAAAGGAATGTCCCACTTTCAATGATATAGTCATCATCATCATCAACAACAACCGTTTTCAATCCACTGCTGGATGTAGGTCTCCCCCAGATTTTTTCAATGTTTCCTGTTCTTTAGTCATCCAATTAACACCGCCTACGTTTCTGATTCCGTCACTCCATCTTATTTGAGGTCGTCTTCTTGGTCGTTTTACATCTCTGGGATACCACTGTAGGGTGTTTGTGCTCCATCTATTGTCTTGTCTTCTTGCAATGTGCCCAGCAAATTTCCATTTTATCCGTTTAATTCTTTCAATGATGTCCAAAACTTTCGTCTGATTTCTAATCCAAGTTATTATCTTTCTGTCTCTTTTAGTTATACGTAGAATACATCTTTCCGTACTTCTCTGTGTTGTTTGTAATCTTTATCATCCTTTTTGTTAACGTCCACGTTTCTGCTCCTTAAGTCAATGAAGGCAAAACACATTGGTTAACATAGGCCTGTTGCTCTTTCGAATAATATTGTTCTTCCCGAAAGCGCTCGATCAATTTCTTATTCTTCAATTGATTTTATTAATGATACTATTATCTGATGATACTTCCAGTCCTAGGTACACATAACTTTGCATTTCTTTAATCTCAGTGTTGTTGTAGGCATTTTCTTTTTTGGTGCATTGATTGACATATAATGGCTAATTGATAATGCACAATTGAACATCACCTTAGTCTTTTTCAAATTTATTTTTAATCCCACATTAATGCTAGCTCCTGCCAAAACTTTTAGCATATTTCCAATTCTTCAGGTCTGTTACTAAAAATTAAATGTCGTCAGCGAACCGGAGATGACTTAAATATTCTCCATTTATTCTAAACCCTTTGTTTTCCCAATAGAGCTTCTTGAAAATATTTTCTAAGACAGCAGTAAAAAGATTAAGTGAAATGGTGTTCCTTGTAATTGTATATTATGACAGTTTACTTTAGACTATTTACAATAAAACATACATCAAATTCAAGGTAAACTAACCTAGTTTTACTTACTTCAATATGTGCACATTTAACTATATTGCACACATGCAACCTAAAGTCCAATTCGCCCAACACTTCGGTTAACAAGTCCGGAGTAATTGGAAAAATAGCCTCTTCAATTCTGTGTCTCAACTCTGGCCAATCATAAGGTAGCGGCGGAACGTAGACCCGATCTTTTATAAAACCCCAAAGGAAAAAAATTGCATGGCTCTGTTACGGCATTTAAATATTGAGCCCAGAAATAACGTTTTACGCTCGGGAGTAACCATTTTGTGTATGTAGTACTGCAAGCGAGTCAATAACAAAGCATTACTTGCGCATGCGCGTATCTAAAACTGTCTGAGTTACTCTTTATTTGTGACCTTGAACCAACACTATACAACGCTTACAGTTGATACTGTTAAAATTTATAACTGGGACATTCTTTTATGGACGCAAGAATTCAACCAAACTATAAATTGATTTAATAACAAGTATTAATAACAAGTATAACTTGATTTAGTAACAAATATTAATAACAAGTATAAATTAATAACAAGTTCTTATAACATTGGATTCACAAAAATTGATTCAATTTTTTGAAACGTAAATGGGGTATTTAAACAGAATAATATATCTGTATAACATAGTAACTCTTAATAATCAACGATTAAAAAGTAAATAATAAATATTCATGTTGTGAGAATTTCATAATTTCTAGAGAAGTTATATTAATAAAATACTCGTTGCAATGGAACTGAAAGTCATATTGTCTTACAAAAGGTAATATAGTTTCAATCGATGCTGAATTTAATTAAGTTTCGTGTTTGCCCCATGTCGGTGACACACGAAAAATATTCCATCTGGTTCTGAGTTTGTAGCCTTGCCAAGATATAATAGTGAGAAACTTTCCAGGCTGGGTATCGTTCCATGTGGTTTAGTCGGTAGAATGTCAATGCGCTATACTGATATGGCCCGGGTTCGAGTCCCGGCGTGGAATCTTTTTCACCAGGTTGGCCTTAGTGCCTTTAAAGCAATTAACTTGAAATTTTATTTTCAATTGAAATATCGTATAATCTCTTTTTTCAATCAATGGAAAGAGCGTTTAAGGGGTTTCAGGATTCTTAAAATTGGAAAAAATGAAAAAGAAAAAGACCATTTTCAACATTTTGTACCTTGAAACGTATATGAAATTAAAACACAATTTTTATTGGGATGAAAGGTTGAAAGGTATGTCCTTTCAGTTCATGTATATAAAAAATAGCAAGATGTAGAATTAGTATTTATAGGGTGCTCCAAAGTGTCAGACATTTGGCAAGCAAAAAATTGGTATAGCAATTCACGCGCACGATTACAAAATAAATTTTGAAAGTAGAATGAAGATTTTGTTGCCTACTTATACTTCAGACAGTAATAAGTACCCTGAACATAAATAAATTTCAAACTTTTTGATTCAGTTTATATAGACTAACATGAAACATATGTTTTGACTATTTCCTGAAAAAATATTCAGAAGTTTTTGAGATATCCATCGCGTTATGCCGAAAAACGTCATTAGGAGAAAAATTACTTCAAAGTTTTGGAAACGCCGCTTCAGCTATTGAGCGACTATAATTCTAAAAGCCATAACTTATGTTTTAATGGGAATTTCAAGGAAACTATTATATCAAAATGTTCAGAAAAAAGGAAGATTATCACCTAAAAAAATAAAATTTCGAAACTTTTGAAACTTTAAGAGTCCCGAGATCCCTTAATAAAGTACTCGCTGTAATTGAATTGAACATCACATGTTAGATATATTGCCTTACAAAAGAAATCGTGAAGTATTTAAAAAAAAAAAAAATCTGTCTGCAAGAATTAACAAGAAGATTATCATAAAATACGTATAATAGTATTAACCCTTATTTATGTGAAGCTAATTAATAACATTAATTTACACATTCTCTGGAGACAAGTATAATTCTAGAAAAAATACATATATACATTTTCTCAAGTTATTTATTTTACGAACGCATTGCATTTTCTTTTATGTAAGAAGTCGGTAAACGAATGTGCAAGAAACAAAATAAAAGTTTTCTTTAAAGCAACAAATTACCCTATTTACAGGAAGCTACGTTTTACAAAAAACCAAATTAATGCTTATTTAATTTGTTTTTGATTTTCTTAATTGAAATTTGTTAGTTCTAGAAAAGAAAAAAATAACATTACGAATGACTAAAGTTGATATTCTAAACATATCAATCGAATAAAATTAAAAAAAAAAATCCCCACCGGCTCAGCCTACAGAGGGAGGTAGATTTCAAAATTAAGTACTAATTTTAGCAACAAAAACCAAATCAAGATTAGAAATAAACCCAGTTTAATAATTTTACTGGTCGCTTTTGACGAATTTTTAATTTCAGTTTTCTGCAATAGCTCGTTTTATCAAAATCATATTAAATCGGTATTAAAAAAATTATTTTCCGCGCTGAACAATTCGAAATGTTCGAACACATTTTCGGCCTCATTTTAAAAAGTAAAAACATGAAACTTGCAGGCGTGTTTTTTTTAAGACCTTGAAGAATTATAAGCGACTTGTGTTTTTATTTTTCGTTCAATTAATTAGAACTTAATTTACAATTATTTTCTCAGTACGACCATTTTTTTTCGATTCCAGAAATGCGGTTCAAAATGCCCACTTTGACAACATTTTTTAAAATATATTCTGCCTTTATCAAAAAATTGACCCATGCAGCACATTATATAGTTCCTGAATTAGAGAACCTGCCCTAAAAAATAAAGTTTTTCATAATTTATAGAGAAGATATATTTATAAAATACTCATTGTAATTGAACTGAAAATCATATTGTTAGATATATTGTCTTACAGAAAAAGATAGTGAATTGATTTTTTTTTTAAATTTCAAATTAAAAAAAGAACTGTCATAAGCAAAAATTAAAAAAACGAATATCATAAAATACTAATAATTGTATTAAACCCTATTTATATGAAGCTAATTAATAATATAAATTTACTCATTCTCTGGAGACAGGTAGAATTATAGGAAAAGATTGTACATTTTCTCAAGTTATTTATCATAAGAATGTATTGTAATTTCTTTTATGTTAGAAGTCGACAAACGAATTTGAAAGAAACAAAAATTAGATTTTTTTAAACGCAACAAATTATCCTATTTAAAGTAAGCTACGTTTTACGAACAAGCAAAATTAATGCATTTTTACTTTGTTTTTGCTTGTCTTAATTGAAATTTCTTAGTTTTAGAAAAGAAAAAAGGTAATATAACTAATGACTAAAGTTGATATTCTAAACATATCAATGTAATAAATGAAAAATGCTGCCTGATATTTATCGAATTCTACACAGTTGAAGCTTACGTAATTAAAAAAATCATGAATTCTTAAATAACATTTATAATGCATGCTATTCATACATATATTAAGAATTCAATCAGATAATAAAAAAATAATTGATAAGAATTAATAATACGTTCTTAGAACATTGGATTCACAAAAAGAAATGCAATTTTTCAAAATGTAAATTGACATATTTAAACAGAATAAAATGTGTATAACATAGTCAAACTTAATAATAAATGATAAAAATAAAAATAATAAGATATACATCTTGTGAGTTTTTCATAATTTATAGAGAAAATATATTAATGAAATTGTCATTGAAATTTAGTTGAAAATCACATTGTTAGATATTTTAAAAAATTTTAGAAAATTAATTAAGAAATATTTCATAAATGTAAGATAGAATTTGTGTAGTAGTTTAAACCAGAACATAAAAAAGGTACTTTAAAACATATGCATAATAGAACTAACCTCTATTTATTTATAGCTAATTAAGGATATTTAATGACTTATCCTCTGAGGCAAATAGAATTCAGAAAAAAAATATTCTTGTTTTTTGTTTATCTCTTAGTAATGTGTGTGTGTGTTTTTTTTTCCCCGAGTACATTATATTTTCTACCATAAAAGAACTCGATAAAAAAATACGAAGTCTAAATGAGGTTTTTTTAGATACAAAAATAATATATATTTTTTTTAAAGGAAGCGATGCCATTCAAACAAACAAATTTAATTTGTTTTTCCATTGTTTGTTTTTTTCTTATCTCAGTGAAGTAAATCCGGGGGACAAATTAACTGTTCCAATGCTCAAAGTCCATTAAATATTTTAAAATATCGAATAATTTATTTTGAAAATGCAATAATTTCATATTAAGAAATTACGCTATTTAGAAGAGCTTGAATGCTACAGATTTGTAGCGTATTTTTCAAGTAAATTTTTATTACTTTAAATGTTATCTAAATTGTATGCTACACATCTATATAACAAAGTTAATATTTATTTAAAATACGCAACTTATCACTTCGCAAAAATCATAACAATAGTTTCAAAAACATGAATATTATTTGTTCGAATGCGATGTTGATAGGCTGAAATAATTTAGAAAAATAACCTAATTATTTATTAGTTAATATCATTTAAGAAATATAATGAAAACATAAAAAAAAGGGTTTAGAATATATTAATTTATTATGTTGCGGCCATTGAAAATCATTTTTCTGTATTATTGAAATATATTGATTCAAACAGCGTTATTACAAGAAAACAATTACAAAGCAGAGTTAATTTCTTTGTATTTACCTTGAAGTTAGAGAGATAAAACAGAGTTCAAAAGAGTTGGCTATTTAAATACAAAATCGGTAAAACAGTTAAATTTTAACACTTTATTATTTAATTTAACTTGGTTCATGCATGTAAAAATGGAATTTTGAATTCAATTTATCCTGGTATGTCTGAAGTATAAAAATTATGTTCAAAGATGAGTTTCCGATGAGAGTACAACATTTTATTATCTTTCGAACTTACTTACAAAATTATAACTTAATTTTAAAACATTTTCTTTTTAGCCTGACACAAGTGATAAATCGTCAAAAGTTCTTTGCAGCTACAATTGTTTAGAAGTTAAGCATCAATGGAGTTAATTTTACGCCCAAACACCATCCCTAAAATTGTCCAACTGACTGTGAAACTGATGCAATGAAATATTTTGAAAACAAGCAAGGTGAAAATAATTTTAAAAATTAAAGAGCATAATGTAATTTTTTTAAGTACGCTTATAATTAAATTAACTTAAATATAAGATTTCGTTCATTTTTACTCAATAGAAACTGAAATAAAGTTATCGTGCTCTTCTCAAAAAATAGCATAAGAAGACCGCGATTGATTGAACCTCAATCTAAAAACGAATCAACATATTTTTAATAAATATTTTACCTATTATGTTTGGAGAAATTCTATCCCCAAACCGCCGACATATAGGTATCACGAAAAATACGGTTTAGCAGTACCACTTGTTGAACAATACACACCGAAACCAATTCGCCACGAGTTTTCGTTGACAGAGTATGTTGTTCTATAAAATTCCATTGGGAAATCGATGTTTTATAAAATTCCATTGTGCATTAGGTCTTGAGATAGGCCGTCCAAAAATTTCCGTCCCATACATACAGACAGACAGGCACACGATCCGACAAGCAGACAGGCAGACATTTTCCAAAGATAGTCAACTGGTGTTCAAAACGCGTAAATTTATCAAAAAACGGAAGTCGGTAAATTTCATGTTTCCAATATCAATCATTAAAATGTCTTTTTAAATCATTTCATTAGACTTTTTAAAAATTTTTACCCATTCATATGATTATGCCTGTCTGTAACGGGTTTGTTAATATACACCGGAGTGCAAAATGATAGGATTGATCATGTAATTGTCTAAATACAAAATATACAGTATGACTTCAAAAATTCGGTATTCAGAAATCCGGCACCAAAAGTCATGTTTTCTCTCCCTTTTTTAAACTCTTCCAACTTACTGCAGAAAAAAAAGTAGCAGGATAAATTCCTGTATCTTTCTTCTCTGAAGTTTGGAAGTTTTTATTTATTTATTTATTAAAGCTACTATGAAGACTTTTTCGAAATCAAGAATGTTGCTTTCAAAATAAGCATTTAAATTTGTTTATCACAGAGAAAGTGGACTTGATAAGAAAGTTAGAAAGGCTTTGTGAAAACGTTGTATGCTGAGTAAGGAATCAGATCGTCGACAGTTTATGATATTAAACAGGGTTCGTACGGGTACCATTATTTTCAAGGCCAAATATCAGTATTTTTTTTATATATATAGAAAGCGCGAAATTTCGCCTTATTTGAGGATATATTTATATAAGAAAATACTGGTATCGAATAATTTCTTAGCTTGGAAAATTGTTTTACGAACCCTGTTGAAAAATAGAAGCTAAAAATATTATAATTTTATTCAAAAAGTTATGTCCCAAAAGGCTTCATGAACGAAAAAATTCCTTTGTTTGTTAGATTTTTTTTGTAACATGGAAAATTTCAATTAAAGTAAGTTTATATTTAGTTTTTTTATCACTTAATTTTCACTTGGTTATGAAATAAATTTTGACTAAAGGTAATCCGAAAATTTCCAAAATCCAGCATAGTCTCGGTCACGATGATGCCGGATTTTTGAGGTTATACTGTAATTATATTAATCCTGATTTAAACCCTATAAACTAATTTATCAAACAAATCAGTTAATGTAAGCATAGAGAATATATTCTAAAACTATTGTTATAAGTATAATATAATACTTTGAATTTTTACTCGATATCCACAGTGAGCAAAATTATAAGAACGGAACAGATTTTTCTAAATTACTACCAAGCTACGCCCGCAGCGCTGGTCCATTTTCCAAGTGAACCTTGAATCAAGCGAAATGGTGAATTCGACCTTGTATTTAAAATTAATATGGACCTTCACCAGTGAAGTCTAGCTGTTTAACCCTTCCTGCGCACTGGAGTTCATGACTTTAATTCTAAAACCAAAATTAAAAAGAACTATTCGTTTTAGAAAAATGTTTTTCTACTACTGTGCATTTTTTAATGAAATTTAATTTATCATGTTGCTACGACAGCAGACGATAAAGGGGACGATTAAGCATAATTAATTGCTCATCCCCTGAGAAATGCAGAATTTTAGAAAAAAAATATTTGCATAATTTTTATCCTTAGTAATGCTGTGAAAGAGTTCGGTACATGAATATGAAAGGTAAATTAGACTTTTTTAGATTTAAAAAATATTATCTTGAAAAAAAAATGTATTATTACTTTCTTCTATCTTTACAAGAAGAAAGTATTCGATTCGTGAAAATTTCCGGTTTTCGACCGATTTACACGTTTTAGGAGTAAGATATTCCGAAAAACGTGTTTTTACAAAATGTCTGTATGTGAGTCTTTGACTCTGTCTGTTTGTCTTTCTGTATTTGACAGAAATTTTGTGGTCGCTCTATCTCAAGAACTAATACACGGAAATTAATAAAAATTTATATTTAGTTAGTCTCTGATATAAATTGGTGCTGATTAGTTTTTGGTACTAATCGCTCAACAGCTGGAGCTGCTATGTTGCATTTTTCATAATTTCCGCAATGGCTCTAAACTAAAGAACTAATGCACGGATTTTTATGAAACTTCAGATTCAGTTAGTCCTTGATATGAGTTGATGCTGACTACGTTTTGATATAAATAACCCAACAAGTGGCGCCCCTGTGCTGCATTCATCACGATTTCCGAAATAAATCTATCTCAAAATCTAATGCACGTATTTTCATCAAACTTCAGATTCAGTATGCATAAGTTGTTCCTGAATAGGTTTTAATGTAAATCACCCAATTGGTGTTCCCGATATGCTGCATTTTGCAGGATTTACACGGTTTTAGCGATAGTCATAGCTCAAGAACTAATGCACGGAATTTCTTTTTTTTTGTTTAAAATTCTCATGATCGGCATAGATTGCCATTTACTTTTTGCACTGTGATAGGGAATTTTGAGGTATCAACATGTATCAGATAGAAGAAAGTTTTGGGATGGCACATCCGACTATTCTTTTTTTTTTTTTTTTTTTTTTTTTTTCAGTTATTACACATCATAATGTTTTCAGTAACAGCATGTTTCTGAATAATTTTAAATAGAATAAAATTTGTTGTACAACATGATAACTCATGAGGAACGGTGACAGAAAAAATGTATAAAAAACAATAAATTTTATAAATGCGTTTTTTCTTTATTGCATAAGAATATTATTTTAATAAACTTTCAATGTAATTGAATTGGAAACCAATTTAAAATTTATCTCAAAACCTTTTAGAAAATAAATACGAAATATTTTTGTGTAAAATGTGTGAACGAAATAAAACTAGTATGTTGTGGCCGTCACAAAACTTTCTTCTATATAAATCACGTCAATTAAATCTTTTAAATAGTACAAGAAATTACATCATATTAGCAACAATTCATATCAAATTATGAAGTTTGATGAAAATTCACGCATTAGTTTTTAAGATAGACCTGTAGCAGAAATTCTGAAAAATGTGGCATAGTAGCGCCACTTGTTGAGCGATTTACACCAAAACATAAACAGCACTATTTGATATCAAAGTATACCTGAATCTGAAGATTGATCGAAATCCAAGCATTAGTTCTTGAGATAGAGCTACTGCGGAAATCGTAAAAAAATGCAGCATAGCAGCGCACCTGTTCAGCGATTTACACTAAAATGTATAAAATGTCGATTTAGGACAAGGACTAACTGGATCTGAAGTTGGATGAAAAAACGTGCATTAGTTCTGGAGATTGAGATATTTTGAAATCGTCAAAAATGCTGCATAGCAGCGCCACCTATTGAGCGATTTACATCAAAATATAAACAGCACTAATTCATATCCAGGTTTACCTGAATCTGGATCTTGTTGAAAATGCAAGCATTAGCTCTTGATATAGAGCTATTGCGGAAATCGCAAAAAAATGCAGCATAGCAGCGCCACCTGTTGAGCGATTTACACCAAAATGCATAAAACGTCAATTCATGTCAAGGACTAACTGAATCTGAAGTTTGATGAAAATCCGTGCATTAGTTCTGGGGATTAAGCTATTGCGGAAATCGTCAAAAATGCGGCATAGCAGCGCCACCTGTTGAGCGATTTACACCAAAAACTAATCAGCAGCAATTTATGTCAGGGGCTAACTGAATATAAATTTATATTAAATTCCGTGCGTTAGTTCTTTAGATAGAGCACCCAGAAAATTTGTGTCACATACATACGTGGAGCAAACATGCAAACCATGCTTTCTCCTTCAGATACAAATTTTCAAAAAACACAAAAAACTGATAAATAAGAAAATAACTTGTATTTAATTCTCATTTTTATTGTGTATTTTTATTACTGTTTATTAGAAAGAATTGCAAGCATACCTAAGATATTAAACATAAAACAAATTAATAAAATGCATTTAATATTTGGAGAAATCACGTTTTGACCGAATTCAGAGGAGGAAACATGTTTTGATTGTTTGACAAGTGGATAAAACGCTTTTTGAATGAAATAAGTTCTAACTCACAAATAATACAATAGCATTTTTTTATTTGAATAAATACCGAATTTCAGTTGATTATTGTTAAAATAAAATGACAGATTATGGTACCTAGTAGTATTCATTAAATATTTACTAAATAAATACTCGTTTGCCAGAAATCCACTTCAAATTTTAAAACCAATATCTTCATCTAGACAGTTATACACATATCCCTCTTCTTTATTGCAGGCTTATCAATCATGGATAATGTGGTTGTATCATTTGAATATATCATCAGGTTGATTTTGCCACTGTTCACTATACATTACCTTCAAAAGTTTTTTAACATCTTTGTTCTTTTCAATTGGTATGGCGTAGCTAAGAGGAAGATATTCTAAAACAACCCTTTGAACAAGGCAACAGTAACTCCCTTTTTAAGAAGATTTACATCATATTCTTCATTTAGATCTTGAAATCTATAATTCTGGAAGCCTTTAACTTTAACAGTTCTCTTATTTTTTTCTAAAACAATCCGTTTCAATTGTGATATGTATGGTAGGTTTCGAAAGTACACATTAAGTGACAACTGTGATTGGCAGACTGGAGAAATCACTGCTTGATTGAATGCAGGCTTTGGAGGAAACACTCTTTGATTGAAACGTCAAGTTTTAAAATTGATTTATAATCGGAGAAAAAATTTTTTTAGTAAAAAATACCATTTATTTCTGTGCAAATTAACACAGAGTTCATAAAAATAACAATAACTCATTTTTTATTTTTTTGTGAGAAAACACGGTTTGAATGTTTGCTCCACATACAGAAAGAATCACAGACTCACAGATAGACATTTTGTAAAAACATGTTTTTCGTAATCTCTGACCCCTAAAAGTTGTAAATGCGTCAAAAACCGACAGTCGAAAATTTTCATTAATCCAATACTTTTTTCCTTGTAAATATAGAATAAAGTAAAAAAGAAACTAAATATATCGCATAAAAATGTGTTGTGTATCCTTGAATTTATCTCTATTTATCTAAAACTCATTGTGGACATTTAATTACTTATCCCTTGAAGCCAGTAAAATTCTAGAAAAATATATGCATACTTTTCTCTCTTAGTAATTTATTTATGTTTCGAATGCAATAAATTTCTTTCAAGAAAAAATTCTATTATACAAATGTGAAAACTTAATGAAGGTCTTTCATCCCGCCCCCACCCCCTTTTTTTTGCTTTTCTTTCTTTCTTTCTTTTTTTTCCCTTTGTTTTCGATGAAACAAATTATTTTATTTAAAGAAACCTATTTTTTCAAACAAGCAAATTGAATGTATTTTTTTCTGTTTCTTAATAAAACTAAATGAACAGGATGAAAATTAACTGTACGTTAATGTCAAAAAATATTTAATTACTAAATATTCAAGAGTTAATTAATTATTACATTCAGCAAGAAAACAGATATTTCATATTAAATGTTAAATTACAATATATTATATCTGTTAAAATTTACAGCTTTATAACACATTTTTATGAAAACATTTATAAGACTTTAAAAAAGCATTTAAAATGTATCTGCAACATCTATATAACAATAAAATAATTCGTTCAAATCATCTCGAAAGTATAACTTTTAGCAATTACCTGAATGCTCAGGTAACAATGGTTGGAAAAATAGAAATGTGACTTTGTTAATATAAATGAAAGGACTTAAATAGAATGACATGTGTTTTATAGCATAATAAATCGTATTAAATAATGCCATAAAAATTTACAATAAAGAAGATATCTTATAAATGTATATATTTTTATTATTATTTGTATTGCAAAAGAATGTACTTAAAAAAAAGGAAATTATTGGCATGGAATTGAACACCACATGTTACTAGGCATATAATTTCGCGTTATTCTATAAATGAATAACTAACAAATGCTGCTGTCGACAACGTAATTAAATTTTTTGTCACCAGGGCTCTTTCTCTGCTAATAAAAATCAGAAAACTGGTAGTTTTATGGAGAAATATATGATAAAGAAGCTCAATCACACAGTTTTTAAATCGGAGAATTATCTTAAGCGCTAAAGAATGCCATAAAAATTTATAATGAAGAAGGTATATTATAAATGTATATATTTTTATTATTATCTGTATTGCAAAAGAATGTACTTAAAAAAATTGACATGGAATTGAACACCACATGGTATTAGGCATCAAATTTCTCGTTATTCTAATTAAGAATAACTAACAATGCTGCTGTCCACGACGTAATTCAATTTATTGTCACCAGGGATCTTTCTCGGCTTATAAAAATATGAAAACTGGTAGTTTTATAGAGAAATATATGATAAGGAAGTTGAATCACACAGTTTTTAAATAGAAGTCGTATCTTAAGCGCAAAAGAATGCCATAAAAATGTACAATAAAAAAGATATCTTATAAATGTATATAATTTTTTTATTATCTGTATTGCAAAAGAATGCACTGAAAAAAAAAATAGATTGACATGGAATTGAACACCACATGTTATTAGGCATCAAATTTCTCGTTTTTCTAAAAAAGAATAAATAACAATGCTGCTGTCCACGGCGTAATTCAATTAATTGTCACCAGGGTTCTTTCTCGACTTATAAAAATATGAAAAGCTTTATAGAGAAATATATGATAAAGTAGCTGAATCACACAGCTTTTAAATAGAAGAATTATCTTAAGCGTCATTTAATGCTGAATTGATTAAAATAGTTTTAAAAGTTTTATAAGATGAAAAAAATCAATTTAACCATCTTTTGCAAGAACATACTAAACAAGATTGCGATGTGAAGTGTCTAATATATATATATTTTAATTTTCTATATTTAATTTTTTGTTTCAATTTATTTTTGTAAATTTTATTATCTGAATAAAGATTTACATCGTATTTCAAAAAAGTCATTTATTTACGTACTGTTGCCAGGTTTTAAAAAAGCACAAATAATAATATTTCTAAACCTTTTTACACTTGAAATATATCTATGTACATTCTTATACTAAAAACAAAGAATTCTTTAAAATAACTCAGTTATTACGTGCGAAAACCATTTAATGGTGAAAATTACGCCCTATTTAAAAAGTCGAAGTAATGAAATTTAAAAACACTTTTCAATTGAACAAATATTTACACGTGAATATTAAAAAGGAAGAAAATTTTAATATAATTATATTATTACGCATAAAAAACTTTAAGTATGAAAAAAATTGCACCATGTTTAATATATTATATTTACACTATTTTCTTATAGCGTCTGAAAGAAAATTTTTCTTCTACACTGTCAGAAAAACTGTAAATTTATAAGCCTTTGCAGTTCAATTTTCACAGGCAACAACCTTATTTAATGAAAAACTGTATCATCCACTAAACAAATACGGTACGACCCGCACATTTTCATTCGCTAGGGTATAACCCTTCGTTTTAGTCATATTTCGAAAAATAATGTTAGTTAACTACGACCTTAACATATTTTTTAACCCGCCAAAAAAGCGATTCTGTGATGATTATCTGACGTGCTACGGAACATTAAGTAAAGTGTTATTGTGTTTTGAACTGCATTATATCTTTGCCCCGTAAAATTACGGGCTGCACAAAAGGATGGGCATGGAAATTTTTATGGGGTATGACTGGAATCTCTGTGGCCGGCCTCTGCCCATAATTTTACAGGGATATTTTTAGATACTTAGAAAATTAAGGGCAATCCACATATTCTTACAGTCCTAGCCCATCTGTTAATCAACGGTAAAATAAAAAAACATCAAATACGGTACGACCCCATACATTTTTCTCCGCTCGTGTGTACACGTTGACACAAAATGATGGGCACGGATTGTTTTTTTTTTTTTTTTTTTCGGGGTATAACTGGAATCTCTAAAGCCGGCCTCTGCCCGTAAGTATTTTTAACAGTGTAGACGATATTTTAAAAGTATGGGAGAAAAGGAATTTTTTTATTTAACCATTTCGACAAGGTGATTTTTAAATGCGTGATTGATTTTACTTAATCAATCCCCAAAATGCGATCAACTATAACGGCCGTGGTGGATGCGGCCTCGGGAACCATTCAAATGGAAATTAATGACATCCCGACTACAGCAGTTCATCACTAATCATGCACTGTTAAAAATATCCCAATAAAATTACGCGCAGAAGCCGGCAACAGAGATTCCAGTTATACCCCGTAAAAAAAAAGATCCATGCCCATCATTTTGTGTCAACGATTACACCCTAGCGGAGGAAAATGTATGGGGTCGTACCGTATTTTTGCTAGCAGATGGGCTAGAACTGCAAGAACATGTGGATTGCCCTTAATTTTCTAAGTATCTAAAAATATCCCTGTAAAATTACGGGCAAAGGCTGGCAGCAGAGATTCCAGTCATACCTCGTAAAAAAAAATCATGCTCATCATTTTGTGCAGCCCGTAATTTTACGGGGAAAAGATATAATGCACTTCAAAACACAATAAAACTTTACTTACTGTTCCGTAGTACGTAGCACGTTAGATAATCAGCACAGAATCGCTTTTTTGGCGTGTTAAAAAATGTGTTACGGCCGAAGTTAAGTAACATTATATTTCGAAACAAGACTAAAATTAAGTGTTACACCCTAGCGGAGGAAACTGTAGAGGTTAGTACGGTATTTGTTTAGTGGATCAGCCCGTTTTTCATTAAATAAGGCTGTTAACCAGTAAAAATTGAAGAGCAAACGTTCGTAAGTTTATAGTTTTTTTTCCCTGAGAGTCTCATATCCTCCAAACTTCTGTAACTGAGAAACCTATTTTTTAAAAAGAGCAAATTAGCGTATTTCTAGATGCTATGGGTCCTGGAATGGGACTGGTGAGCTTAGCGCTTTGAGGGCAGAGCCATCTTGTCTTAGAACAATGACAAAAAATATGTATATATGTATGAACTTTTTTTCGCTTTCAGGTTAAAAATACGAAGTATTTACTAAAACAATTTAAAAGATAAATCGCATCACATGATTAAATTATGCACTATTTTTATAAAGCTAATTAAACATATTTGGTTGCTGATCCCCTGAGGCATATTGAATTATAGAAAAATATTTTCAAACTTTTTTCACATTATTTTACGAAAGCATTCTTTTTTTTTTCCTCCCATGAAAGAGTTCGATACTCGAGAGCGAAATCTAAATGAAGTTTACTCTTTTCAGACTAAAGAAATAACTTTTTTTTTTTTTTTTTTTTTTTGTAGCTATTCTTACAAATAAACAAGTTTAATGTATTTTTGCTTTGTTTTTTCTCTCCTGAATAAAAGTAAAACGAATGAAATTATACTTTCTAATTTCACAGATTAACTAAGCCTATAAAAATATAAAATAGAGAATTTAATTAAAAATATATTAATTTGAAATACAAACTTAAACGGTTTGATTGATATTAAATTCTGCAGTTTAAAGAAATATATATTTTAAGAAAAAAATATATGGATTAAAAATTATCAAATTTGGCCGCTAAGCATCAATATAGCAATGCTATTGTACATTTAATATAGGTAAATGCTTTTAATGAATGCTTTTAAACAGGATGAAATAAGATATAATAAAAAAATTCATTAAATTTATAGGGAAGACCCATTTTTTGCAAAATGATCTTTTACTTTTTAAATATTGAACGTAGAATAAAGTTTAATATATCATTTTATTCGTTATACCACCAGTTATCAAAATAGAATTGCTACATGTGTAATATATAAGAAACTTATAAAATCATTGATTTTAATCATGAGAAAATAATGCGTCAAGGCTCCCAACATATGGGAGGCTTGATCTACTTTATTTTATATAGAAATATTTGTTAAGGGGAATGAAATCGCTAAAAAAAAAGGCAGAATAACTTAATGCTACATGATTTAATTATTACTAAAAATCATTTGGCAAAATGTGAGGAAACAAACCTTCTTAGAAGTAATTCGAGGCACAGGAGAAAAAATCCGTTTTAAACACGTACTTTTTGTGACACTCGACCAGACAACGCTAGTTGCAACATAGTTTGGCTCCATCTCATTGTGTTCATCTTGGTGAATTTTTTCTACATACCTTCCTAAAGTGCCTTGATCAGTGTTATGTTCCTTTGCAGAGGCATGAACACTTAATATTTCTTAAGGCTGCTGCTTTCATCCTTCCTAGTCTTATTTTCCATTCTTGCTATTTACCTACTATAGGGCTATTTAAATGAAATAAAAGTTCCTGTCAACTTTCCAATTTATATTTCAATTATTTTTTCTTGCTTCTATGGCAATTTTTCCCCGTCTTCCTTTGATGAATTTTAAACATTTTCCTTTCTATCACCACATTTTACTGTAACTTTACAGAATAAATTTGCATTATTTTGGAAATATAACCGTTAACCCTTCATTACGCAAGGTGTATAATAAAAATATTTCCAAAAACACTTATTTAAGGGAGCTTAGAGCATCTGGTTAACCCTCCCTCACACTGATTGCGTCAAGCCTCCCCACAAAGCCACTTTTTAAAGTATAGCACATAATTATTATTATCCTAATTTACGGTACAATGTTTATGGATTGAATAAAAGCTCAATTGTTCTACGTTTCTTAAAACCTACTCACTTTAATTTATGTGATAGATTTTATGTGTGAAAATGTTACAAAATTTTTCTATAAAAAAACACTTTTTAAGACGAAAAATCTTCCCTTCATTTTTCCACACCTTTTACCTGTATTAAAATATATATATATATATTTTAGCAGGTCAGTAGCTGTGGTTGCCACCTATTGGCAAAACTCTGAAATTCTTTTAATTATGAAAACTAAAGGGAGGTTCAAGCCTCCCCTATGGCCAACCCTCCCCAGTCTTCCCTATAACAATAAAAATATATTATTTTTTGATATTTTCTGCATTGCAAAGGAATGTATAATTTTAAAACATATTCTTTGTATAAATGAATTGAAAATGGCATTGGTAAATATAAATTAAGGCACTTGCAGAAGAAATTATGAAGTGTGTTCTGTTTTAAATAAAAACATAAAATCGCATTATATGAAATCTGAATAAAAATATTATCATCTTTTTACCAGAAAATAATAAAGGATATTTAATTACTCATCCCCTAAGGCACATAGAATTCTAAAAAGCATATGCATACTTTTTGCTCTTGAAATGTGTATATGTTCCGAATGCATTTCATTCATATCGCAAAAAAAAAAAATATTCTATTTAAAGGAAGTCATATCTGATAACAAGAAAACTCAATGTATTTTTTCTCCCTTAAAAAATGCAAAATTTGGAGAAAGAAAATTAGCTGTAATAAAATGCGGAAAATTAACTTAGACTTAAAAATGTATTCAATAAATGATTCCATGAGTATTAAAAAATATATTAATTTAAATAATAAATTAAACCATTTCGTAGTTGTTAAGCACTCAGTTTTGTAGCACATTTAAAAAATATTTTGTAATACAAGATATTTTTGTAAAGCTTAAATATGAAGAAAAGACTTAGGGTAACATAAACTGGTGAGCCAAATTTTAAGAGAACCATTTATTACAATATGTAAAATAAATTCATTGCTTCACTGTGCAATTGAATGCAATGCATATCCAAAAACGTTAAAATTCAATAATAATTTAGTAAAAATAAATTAACAAAACCAAATATTTTCACGCCCGTTCTATCCCTTAAGACCGGGAGTAACTGTTATATTTATTTTATATTATTTTATTTTATTTTATTTTTTTGGTAGAAATTGAAAGTTTGGGTGGGTTCCCCTCATTGATAGGATCGTATTTATTTGAAAAAATATTTTTAAAAATACCCGATGTTAGGTTATGCGAGGGGAGGATCCACACATTTGTGTAGGTTCGGCCTTATTGTAGCCGTTTTTTGAGTAAATCTACACAATTGTGTTGTTTGGGATTACGTACACAAATATCTAAAAATATAAGTTTAAGAAAAAGCCGTTGTTGTTTATTAAGACAATTTTCATCAGCCACAATGAAAATGTTTAAAAGGATATTTGTGTTTGGACAGACATAGATAAATGTCACATTTCTCGCATCTCACTCTTGTACGGCTGGAATATTTTTGAAACCGTTACGTCCTGGTCGTCGAAACAAGGCCTGTGACTAGTTGCATATAACCTCTTACTTTCAAATGCTATCTTTATGTGCGGATTGTAGAATTTGGATCTGCATGATTCAGCAAAATCAGATTCAATCTCTTCTATTTCGCTGTCACTGAGGACAGCACTTGACCTTTTCTTTCTTGGTAATGGTTCATCCAACAGGTTCTAAGCCGAACTTAATCGAAGCGATAGTAAATCAAGAGGTTTTTTACGAGGTGGCATCTCGTTTGTAGATAAACCACGAATTTACTACAGCCAGGAAAAGGAAATGAACAGTTGTTTTCAAGATCTACTTTCTTGTTTTAAATTAGATTCGATATGCCTCCATTTGCTGATCGCAAATCTCCACACCTCCCATTGATGCGTTGTACCTCATAACGCTGGCTGGATAAGAGACATCGACTTTAAATTTTCTTCCATTGACCACTGCTTGACGGCCTGCAGCGAGTTACGTCCTGTTCAAGTCGACGACAGTACAGCTTTTTTATTGTCTTTCCACTCGACCACTATAATTTCATTTTCTGAGATGTGCTCAATGACCCCTCTTAAGGGTCATTGACAAATGGGATGCCCTTCACTCTATTTGTTTGTTTTGTGCATTTTCCTTCAAATTTCCCTTTTTACTTTGTTCTATCTTCAATAGACGAAAGTATTGTAATTGAAATTTTTTTCGACTTCCAGTTTTCGACGGATTTACACGTTTTAGGGATCAGAGATCCCCAAAAATATGTTCATAGAAAATGTCCGTGTGTCCGTCTGTCCGTGTGTCCGTCGTCATTGTACCATCAAAAAGTGTATGAAGTTATGCATAGAGTTGAACCAAAATTTTGTTTTTTAATTTTTTTGCTATAGCAAGCAGGTCCTCCCTTAATTGGGAAAAAATCCACCGGAAGGGGGCTCTGTAATAACGATTTTTGTGCGATTTTGAACATTGTACCATCGAAAAGTGTGTGAAGTTATGCATAGAGTTGAACCAAATTTTTTTTAAGTTCATGGCTATGGCAAGCAGGTGCTTCCTTAATTTGGAAAAAATCCGCCGGTAGGGGGGCGCTGTAATAGCGATTTTTTGCGATTTTTGTGCTATTTTGAATATTGTAACATCAAAAAGTGTATGAAGTTATGCATAGAATTGAACCAAATTTTTTTTTGTATGTTTTCGGTCATGGCAAGAAGGTCCACTCTGAATTTGGAAAACTTCCGCCGGAAGGGGATGCTATAATAACGATTTTCGTATAATCTTGTAAATTTTTCGTAGTTTTGTTGTACACCAGTTGCTCGTGAATCGACGGGAACTTCCCATTCTAATAAACCGACTAGTGATTTTAATAAATATCATGATTGAGATTAACTCGTTTTTACTCCGATTAAATGACTGAAGCAGAAATTTAAGACGAAAGTCAAAGTTGATACAGTACTGAACTAATAAAAATGGAATATTTACATCTGTAACAACATTTCGAAATATTGAAATATATGAGATAGAAGAAAGTTTTGGATTGGCACATCCAACTAGTTTAATTTTTTCAGCAGATGTATTGTGTTGAAGTACCGTTCGAAACATATAAAACTATGCACCGGCGAGGTCTGGACTAAAGTAAGGCTCCCAGCATGTCCTAAGTCTAGATCCTTGTGGATCAGATCTGTACTTTCCCACTGGTATACTGCAAAATTTAAAACTATCCCAGATGATACTGTTACCACAGGGTTTGGTTTGAATTTTACATACTGCTTTACTGAGACACGTCCTACACTGTTAAAAATTTTGCAGCATTCTGGCAGGTCATTCGACCGTTTTTTTGAAAAAACGGTTTCCTAACCATAATTTAACTATATTCTGACCATAAAATGGCCAATAATATGGACAGAATAGTGTTAAAATTACGGTTGTGTAACCGTTTTCGGAAAAAAACGGTCAAATGACCTGCCAGAATGCTGCAAATTTTTAACAGTGTAAAAAAGGAATCGTGTGCTCATCTATGGAAACTTTCCCTGATCTCTTCGCAAACACAAATCAAATGATTAGTGAAAATGATTTTGCTTAGAACGACATTGTACATGCGCTACTGAACAATAGATGGCGATGTCTCCTAAATGCAAGTGAACACAGCAAGTGAGATGAAGGGGATAAACCCAGTTTATACTTTTACTTTCTTCTATATTCAATAGGAGAAAGTATTGTAATCGAAATTTTCTTTGACTTCCGGTTTTCGACGGATTTACACGTTTTAGGGGTCGGAGATCGCCAAAAACATGTTTATAGAAAATATCCGTCTGTCTGTCGCCGTTTTACCATAAAAAATTGTATGATGTTATGCATAGAATTGAAGCAAACTTTTTAAAAATGTTTTTGGCTATGGCAAGCAGGTCCTTCCTTTATTTGGAAAAATCCGACGGAAGGGGGCTCTGTAATAGCGATTTTAGTGCGATTTTGAATATTGTACCATTGAAAAATGTATGAAGTTATGCATAGAACTGAACCAATTTTTTTTAAGTTTTCGGCTATAGCAATAAAGTCCTCCCTTAATTTGGTAAAAATAGGCCGGAAGGGGGCGCTGTAATAGCGATTTTTATGCGATTTTGAATATTGTACCGTCGAAAAGTGTGCGTAGTTATGCATAGAACTGAACCAATTTTTTTTTAAGTTTTTGGTTATAGCAAGAAGGTCCTCCCTTAATTTGGTAAAAATCCGCCGGAAGCCTGCGCTTTTAATAGCGATTTTTGTGCGATTTTGAATATTGTGCCATCGAAATGTGTATGAAAATATGCATAGAATTGAACCAACTTTTTTGTGTATGTCTTTGATCATGGCAAGAAGGTTCTCCCTGTATTTGGAAACATCCCGCTTGAAGGGGACGCTGTAGAAGCGATTTTTGTGTGAATTTTGTGCGATTTTGAATATTGTACCATCGAAAAGTGTAGAAAGTTATGCATAGAATTGAACCAAATTTTTTTTAGTTCTAGGCTATGGCAAGCAGGTTCTTCCTTAATTTGGAAAAAATCTTTGGTAGGGGGCGATGTAATAGCGATTTTGGTGCCATTTTGAATATTGTACCATCGAAAAGCGTATGAAGTTATGCATAGAATTAAACCAAATTTTTTGTGTATGTTTTTGGTCATGTCAAGAAGGTCCTCCCTTAACTTGGAAAAAATCCGCCGGAAGAGGGCACTTTAACAGTGATTTTTGCTCCATTTTCAATATTTTACCATCGAAAAGTATATAAAGTTCTGCAACCAATTGAACCAATTTTTTTGTGTATGTTTTAGCCCATTGGAAGAAGATCTTCCGTGAATTTGAAAACATTCTGCAGGAAGGGGTTGCTGTAATAGCGATTTTTGTGTAATCTTCTTAATTTTTCGTAGCACTATTGTACACCAGAGGCTCGGGAACTTTCCATCCTGATAAGCCGACTATTCGCGAACAGCTGATATACAACAGAACAGCGAAAAAATATTGATTTTAATAAATATCATGATCGAGATTAACTCGTTTTTACTCCGATTAATTGACTGAAGCAGGAATTTAAGATGAAAATGAAAGTTGGTTATAGCATTTAACTAATAATAATATTGAAGTATTAACATGTGTAACTACTTTTTGAAATATTAACATGTATCTGATAGAAGAATATTTTGGGATTGGCACATCCAACTAGTTATTCATAGTTCTGTAACTGGAAAAAAATAGAGAAACATTTTCTTATAAAAATTTAATTCAATGCCTTTTGATTTTCGGAATAATTTTTTCGTCAATTTTTTAAATGTTTCTAAATGTATTTACAGCATGATCTTAATTTAATTTCTCTAAATTTATGAATTATCACCTAACGCAAGAGAAACTTAATAAATTTTAAGAAAAAGTTCGCAATATTCCCCGTTTTTATGTGATAATAAACGAAACGAATACATTGTCAAAGATACGTTTTAATATTTCCAAAAAGGAGTTTAGAACAATTTTTAGTATTTGGATAGCTCGTAAACACTAATCCGTGCATCACTTTTATTGTAGATGTTATGACCAATCTTTTAGTAGAAGTATATTTTTATAGGAGGATTTGCAGTTGAATTTGTGTGTGAGGGATCGATTTTTTCTACCATTGTACAACTTAATATTGTAGTCAACGAACTGTACAGCAAAGTTTTGAAACTAAGTACAACTTTTTAAAACTTTTTGACTCATACACTTATATCGCTTTAATTTGATTAAAAATATTAATTATAATAAACTTACCTTGTTATTCATAAAAAGAACCAATTTTGAAAATTACATCCATTCTTAAGAAAAAGGAATCATTGTAAATTTAACGTATTATATCGAAATGTTAATTAAATTGTAAAATAATATTAAAGAAGTGGATAATTTATAAATTGCGTAAAATTTTACTTATATTGTCCTAACTTTTAAGAACGATTCAATTTTTTATGAAGTCGCAAAATGTATGTCAGTAAAGTGAGTGATGACTTACTGTTTATTATTTATTTTTAAAACTGCAATATAGTAAAATTTCCATAATGGACACTTCTAATTAATGGGCACTTTTTCAATCTCCGCTCCCTAAACGTAAACATTTATATGCTTTCGCTCTGAACTGATGACAGTAATATCGGAGATAAAGATTTAAAAATGATTTTTTCAAGAGAAATTATTTAGAAAAAAAATTTAAATCTCTAAATCTGTGAAAAACATTTCGTGATCAAAGATAAATTTAGTGAGTTGTATAGGAGGACGTCGAAGCATAAAAATATCCCTATGTGGCAGATTTTGGATCATCTGCCTATTAATGTCCAGAAGTTCAAATTTCTCCATTTTATATACTGCGTAGTATACCTCTGTAGCTTCAGAAATATTTTTTCGGAAAAAAATATCTCAATGTAACAATGCATCACTGCGATAATTGCGACCACTGCATCATGATCGTAGAATATTTTCTAATAAGTTGTAAGTTGGAGCAATGATATGCTTACATACTTTTTTCACTATATTAAAAAATAAAAATTGTAACAGATTTTTTTTAATATTATAAATTATATCATATACTCTCTATGGTATATGATTTTTTCCTTTACTTTGAATTTACATCTGACTTCATATTTCAATATGGATAAGGTGCTCATAGCTTTTGTTTCTGCGTAACCAAACTCGACTAAGTTTTTTGGATAATCCTTTAAAGTTTCTAAATAAATTAATTAATTAAAAGGAATAGTTTCATTTTAGTACGCTACTTTTGTAAAATGTAACCAATAATTAATTGAATTACATCGTCGCATAACGTATAAGAGCATATAAAGGTTTCACATGATGTCAACTGAAGTAATGGCTATAAATTAAGAACAGAAAAAATAAATACCTAACACACTTTTGTTTTCTTTTTTATAAAACAGAGAAAAGTGTTCTTCTAGTTGTTTTATTTATTATAAAACTCTATGTAGAGATTTTGGGAATTACGAAATAAAACGCCAGGAAATTGCATAAAAAACACACTAATTTGCAATACATTTTATATCAATTATTGTTTTATTCTTGCAACTACTTTGATAGTCTTAACACTATATTCTAAGCATCAAATAATATTTACACCACTTTTTTTTTTATTTTCGAAGAAAATTGAGTAACACATTCTCTAAATTTAATGCCTTTATTTGCGATTAATGCTGATAGTATGGTATAAAAATAAAGCGATTAAATTTAATAGAACAATTTTAAATTCTAAATGTTTCTGAAAAAGAGAAATTGAGCTAAAGCTGTTTAAAAATTGGCCAAAAATAGTCTGAAGAGTTTTTGAGAAATAAATAAGAATTGTGGAATCTGTAAATTAATAACTCTACGAAGAAAAAAGTGTATTGATGAGGACTTATTCTTTTGAGATTGATTCAGTAAATCTGAACTGGTTTACTTTCCTTCCTTCAAAATACGCACCTATCAACTGACATTTAAATAACAAGAAGGCTTCAGAAGTTGCAAAAGAAATTGGATTAAATAAATTTAAGTCTTTGAGTGGATGGATGGAAAATCTCCAGCCTCAGTACAACATGTCTTTCACAATAATTTCTGGAGAAGCAAAAACTGTAGATCATAAAGAAGAGTAGGATCGGCATGAACATGTGACTAAATCAATTTGGGAAGATTATAAACAGTGAAACATTTTTATGCTGATGAAACTGATCCGTTTTTTAGAATTTTCCAGATTGAGATTATGTGTCTTGAAATGATGACTCTATAAGCAGTAAAATGTAAAAATACTTAGTATTTGTTATGTTGTATTGTATCAGGAGAGTTTGAAATCGTTTTTATAATTGGAAAATCTTCGAAACCCAGATTTTTCCAAACGACATTGAATTTAACAAATTTGATATTATATGGAGAGCAAATAAGAAAATTTTTATCACATGTTCTTTAATGATCTAGTATTTAAAATCCTTTGATAATGGGATGCAGAAGTCAGAAATTGTGCGTCAAACGTGGCAAATGAAATACGTTTGTACTATAGCTAGTTTTATAAATATTCAGACCTTCGTGCAATAGCTATTGCATTCTTATACAAAAATACATTAATATAAAATGTATTAAGATTATATATATTAAATTTCGTAATACGGAAGTAATAAGACTCAATCTTAAATAGGACGTAATTAAGATTCCAATCTAGAATCATTATCATTAAATTTATTACGTATGATAGGATTTAACACAATGAAGAAAACTTTTATTAACATCTTTTAAAGTTTTGATTCAATTTTCATAAAATTTGAAATTCGAAATAATTCTGCAATAATTATATGTATTAAATTTCAAAGCATTCGTTTGGGTGGTTTTTGTGCTGTTACACTGTAAACTGAAATGTCTGAAATTCAGACATTTAAGTGTCTGAAACGCAGTGTTCAATTTTCAGACGTTTTAAAATGTCTTAAAATTTTCAGACACTTCTTGTGTCTGAATTTCAGACACTTAAGTGTCTGAAACAAGAGTGTTCAATTTTAAGACGTTTTAAAATGTCTTAAATTTTTCAGACACTTCTTACGTCTGAATTTCAGACATTTCAAATGTCTTAATTGCGGCCATCTTTGAACCCTCCCCCCCCTTTTTTTTTGGCCAATATGAAGCCATCTTTGACCACTTTTCTTTCTAAACCATATACGCAACCATGTTTGACCACATTGAATCATTTTTTATAAATGGGAATACTTTGTTACCATAAAGCAGAGCTGATTGCAGCGTGGGAAAAATGGGGTGCTTCTCTAGCCCCTGATTTTAGGGTACCCCAAATTGGATATGAAATTTTCATAAAGCTGATATTTTAAATCAGTTTTGACCTTATGAAGATTGTAATCAGTATTTTGTAGTTTTAGAATAGGATAATTATATGTATATATATATATATATAAATATGTATTTATGTGATATATATGCCCAACGGCATCAAAAATGTTTATTACTTTTAGTGAACTTCAGATTAATTCTAGTCCGAAGACCTAGTATTCATTCGCCCCCTTCCCCCACTGCCTTCGCATACTGTTACAAAAAAAAAAAAAAAAAAAAAAAAAAAAATTAAGCCTATTCGATGCCGTCAAATACATATTTGGATAAATATATCATTTTCATTAACCTAATCATGTTCTAAAAGTACAAAATATTTATTAAAATAAGTATAAGATCAAAACAAACTTAAAATATCAGCTTTATGGAAATTTCATACAGAATTTAGGGGCCCGTAAAGCTAAAGGCCCATAGAAACAGCCCAGTTTGCCCATGCTGTAATCAGCTCCGCTTTATGGTAACAAATTATTCCCATTTATAAAAAAGAATTCACTCCTTCAGAAAGAATTCCATCCCTGCATTGTAGTTCAATTTTTTCCTATTTAAATAACATATTCCCAGTGCAATTCTCAGTTTAAGCATTTTTTGCATTTGTATTTCCGTGTTAAATAAAATCTAATACTAGATTTCCCAAAATTTGCAGTATATGAGAACCCAATATTTAAGAAAAATTGAGTATGAAACTCTTCATTTAAAGAGTAAATTCGATTTTTTTTTTTTTTTTTTTTTTTTTTTTTTAGGGGTTTATTTACCATAAGAAAAGTTGAGAATTTAATTATAAAATATTCAGAATTTCACGATAGCTTCATTCTAATGCTTCTATGATTTGTTTTCATGTTCACACACAGACATATATAATAACATACAGGAAAAGTCACTTCTAGTTTCAAAACCTATTTTGTCTAAATATACATTTTTTTTGGCCTTGTTTGTATAAATGAACTTTGAGGAAAACCGCAATTTTTTGTGCGAAATGTAGTTATGCATGGAAATATACAAAACTCTAGCTGTTTTCTAATTTCCATTTTAAACTTGTAATAACCTTTTAACTTAAAGCTGTTCTCAACTGCTCTGCTCAACAAGCTCAAAACGTTTTGACATATTTACAAATTCATTTTTTAACGGAAAGGTATAAAATTGGAAAGCCTGAGCATGGAATCGAACTGTGTTTTCCATTTTTTGATCCATAAATTACCTATTGAGTTATAAGCGATTTTTATCGCATGACAAACACGTTTTTCGCCCTTTCTTGAGTGGTTATTCTTCTTTCACGCAGAAATTCGGTTCAAAACGCCCACTTGGACACTATTTTCTGAAAGACCTGTTGCGTTTGAAAAAAAAAAAAAAAAAAAAAAAAAAAAACGGAGAAAACAGTTCGATAACATAGTTTCTGAACAACAACACCAGTCAGTTTCATTCATTTCCTAACAAAAATAAATTAAAACTTGCGTCATAAAGTTGCCCTTTTGGATTTAAGAACAGCCTTAAAATAAAATAAGCTTAGTTTTCAATTTCTCATGTTTTGCAAATCCAAAATTTAAAATTTTGAACAAAAAAATCAAAGTAAATAATGATTTTTTTTTTTTTTTTTTTTTTTGAGGAAATGGAATTATAGCTGTAAATAATTTATATTCTATACAATGTGCTATTAAAAAATGAAAATTTCGAAAACTGATTTTACATATAATAATCACAAAATTGCAGTATTTTTTTTCCTTTCAACTGTATAGTTTAGAGAATATACGGGTGTGCCATATAATTAAAAATTGCTTTGAAACCAAATAATGTCATGCAGAATATATATCTATATATATATTTAAGGTGACACAAAAAAGTTTTGACAAATCGGATTTCAAAACACAAATCAATTTTGCCAAAAACAGATTTTTGGCTAAAAAGGTTTTCCTCGAAAATTATACATTTCTAATTATAAAATACAAAAAATAAATCACGATAGATGTTTGTTAATTTTCCAATTTTTATCCAATATTAAACTTCGAGTGAATTGCATATCCTTCATAGTGAACAAACAATTAATTTAAAAATAAGTTTAAAATAAAATTTGGTTATAACTGCGATAGAAAACGTTACAAGGAATTCAACATGTTCATGAAAACGCTAAATTAACCTTTTAAAAAACCTTTTTTTTTTTTTACTTCTTTTAAATCCAAACAAAGTATTTCTTCTTCAAGAAAAGTTTCGAGAATTTTACGTTTTCGCTTTATTTTTATAGACATTCTAAGTTAACCAATTTTTTACATAATATTACTGATGTTTTTACATAATCAAATTAGCCTACACTCACACAAAAAATATAATATATAATTCTGGAGCTGCAGTTCTAGAATTACAAGTATGTAAAAATATATATTTCTAGAATTAGCTGTTTTTTTTTTTTTTTTTTTTTTTTTCGCAAACAAATTCAAACCTAAGTTATATTTCATGTAACATTTTATGTGGACATTTCATGTTATATTTCATGTAACATTTTATAAACAAAATATCAAAAACACTTACTGATATCGATATGACTTGATTTAAAATAACTGTCATAGTGGATGAGAGACAAAAACTTGCTTCTTTTTTGAAGAAAACGCCTTCCTATATCCTGCTAGCCCTGTTAAAATAATGGAAATTTTCCATTCTAAAAACAGAGCCCGCGGGACTAGTTTGTAGGTCTGGGGTTAGTTTTCTTTTTAACGAGATGAATAACTATATTCTTGACGAAAAGCAATGAAAAGTAATACTGTCTTTGTTGGGATCTATTTGTAGAGTCATCCGGATGTAATTTCAGTCGTTATATCCATATATGAAGCACATAAGATCCCTTCAGACATCCAGAATGCAAGAAACTTCTAAATATAACGCTTCCACTAATAACGCAGTCGCAGTAATAACATAATGACAATATTTTTCACAGTAAAAAATTCGGACCGGTCAAAGATGAGAACTGTTGAAGAACGTTTAAATTTGAATACGACAACGGACTCCGGACTCACAACACAGATTCGCTTCACAAAGAAAAAAAGCTGCGAGTCAGCATTTCCATTGGAAACAGATGGCTTTATTCATTACGTCAGTCTACGGGTTACAGTATGATAAGTTGTTAAAACTTTTTTTTATCAGCGGGAAAAGTGGAACGTTGTATAAGAGGAAATCAGAAGCATTTTATTTTCTTTATTTGGCGTTTTTCGTAATGTTTGCACTTAAAAATTATATGAATATGATTATTACAGTTTTTACTCTTTCAGTAAGAGGGTAAAAAACATATTATAAATTTAAAAAATCGTCGTAACGCTAGTTAAAAAAATAACATTTATTCTTCGAAATGATTATATAATTGAACACTAAGAGAAAAAAGAACTAAGAAATTATCGTAAGAGGAGCACCGCCTCCCCCCCCCCCCCCTCTCTTCCTAAACCACTAATAGAAATCAATTTTTAAATATTTCTTTTTGACGTTCGTATATTTAAAATTTATCTTAGATAAGGGGTCTTCAGAAGGGCAAAACCTTCCACTAGAGGGAAAGAAATGTTCTGCATTTTGAAAAATATTGTTAGAAATTTATTTTTATATATCTATTTAATATTTAATACTTCTTACTTGTTAATTTTTTTATATTCCTTTTATATAAAAATTATCTTGTACAAGGTGTTCTCACAAAAGATTCTTGGTTTAGCTTATTTCATATTTATATTTTGCGTTTTAGTTAGGCGAACTAGGTAGGGGACTCCAGACACATCTGTCCATTCTCTCCCCTTTCTACATTTTTTTCTAAGAGCAATCATATCTCTTTGTATTTAGGGAACGGCCTATGAGTGAACCATGAGCATACCTATGAGTGGAAGTAGTTTTTGAGAAATTTATATTTTGGGAAAAGTTTCTTTAGCTTGTACTTTTACACTAAAAATAATTTAGTTCGAAAGTTAGTAAACGGGCATTTACAATTTTGGCAGACGTCCCCATGGTCAAATTAAGTTGCTTATTTTATACACTAATACCAAATTTAGTGGATGGCAAAGCATTTCATCCATTCGAAAACGTTTTCTACGGTGCTGCCAGATATATTGCGATACAATTGCATATGAGGACACCAGAAGCGAAAGGCTATAAGTGACAAAATTGAAAAAACTGAGATCAGTATACAGGCTATCTGGAAATAAGGCTATTTCTTTTATGATTGCTCTCAGAAGAAAAATATATGGAGGGGAAACGTTGGACAGATATGCCTGAAGTCCCCTGCCTTGTTTGCTAAACTAAAACGCAAAATATAAGAGACTTCCTAATTATGTGTTGCATTCTGGAGGTCAACTACTTAAGCTCTATAAACTACTTAACCTCTTTAATCTGTACTTAAAATTTAAAAAATATATTGTACTTCAATTTCCTTCCACAGTTATTGAAATAAGAATTGAAAGACCGCTATGAAATTAGCAACAGCTTCATATTTTAAGTCAGTCACTTACTATTGATGTTAATCGTTAAATTCAATTTATTCCAAATCTAAATTTTTTCACTTATATCCTTTGGCCGCAGGGGTCCTCATACACAATCGTCGTTTCATCATACATATGATACAATTGTATTACATTCAGACATATAAGTGTCTGAATTTCTACATGTCTTAATTTCAGACACATGATCATTAATCAGACATTTTTCTCAGTTCATTTATACCATGATCACAGTAAGACACTTAAGGGTCTTAAGTTCAGACACTTATGATGTCTGAAATTTCATATTCAGACACTTAAGTGTCTGAATTTCTTTTTCAGTCACATATGTGTCTGAATTTAAGACGCCTCTATTTGCAGTGTATATGCGGACAGACAGACGAACGCACCAGACGATGACTATAGGTGACACGCCTTTCTATAATTACGTACGCACCTAAAAATCGGAAAAAAACTTCCTCTTTTCAGACATTACAACTTCTTATCCAAAAGATTCAAAATTGGACAATGTTTAAATGGTTTCCCTCAAACACAAATTTCAAATTCGGCCCTCTTGCCCAACTAGAAAGCCTGTTACAGAAAGCTTTTATTATATCTTATCACAATTTGATTTTATGAACACATTTGAACTCTATATAAACCTAATTAATACGCACAAATGCTGTAATTGGGTTTAATTCAGCTGTAAAAAACATAAAGTCGCAAAGCATCGTTTCAAAAAAGCAGACTTTATATTCAAAGAAAAGAAAACACTTGGTGCAAACTAAATGAACAATTGAACATTATGTCTGTATTAATCAGTTTAGAACTGAAGTTGTGCCTGATATACGCACATTCATATAAAAAACTTTTATTTTTATAATTGACAATCCAAATTTCCCGCTATATACATTCTTTTTTTTCTTTAAAGTATTCTTTTACGTACTGGAATGAATGCCTATAAAACATATATAAAAATGACATTACATTTAAAGAAAACAAGCAATTTTATATTTAAAGTTGAAACATGTCATCATTTTTGTATTACCGTGACAGCATTTTCACTGACTTTTCCCTTTCGATCGTGCTAAGACTATGAGCCGTAGATATAAATATATCCTCCGTAACTTATGGATGTTTTATGTTTAGTAAGTATCACTTTTCTATATTTATTGAAAAAAAAAAAAATGATGGAAAATGATGGCTCGGTCTACCCGGTACTTATCATTAAATTTGATGATGAGAGTTACCTACCGAAGAAGAACGAACCGGTTTGCTATTATTTTCATTCGGAGTCTTCAACAAACGTCGGCTCTATTAGTAATGATGAATAAGTTATTGGAAATGAGGATGGTTTCTGTAATGTTCCTGTAACATTGGCATTGTCAAAGCTAGGAAAACATTAAGCATATCCCCATGATGGAGTTCAAACGTCTCCAATTTTAACAATAGCGGGCAAATTCCGTGCTCTCGAAGTGTCCGTTATCTACAGGTGTTTAATTTATTTTCTTTTATTTGAAGGATATATATTATCTCAATAAATAAAGTTAGATTTTTTTTTTTTTGTAATGTAAAAAGTGTCTTCCAAAAAATATATATATATATATATATATATATATTTTTTTTTTTCACAAAGCTCTTTAACCCTTTATGGACTGAATTATTAATTCGTGAAAATTTTATGTTCTAAAGCATTTTTCGTTTTTTCGGGTTTTTTTTTTTTTTTTTTTTTAAGTACATTAAAAGATTCACATAATCCTTTAATAAATTTCAGACGGATTTTAGAAGGATTGCAGTATTTATAAGGATTAATTAAATTTGAAGTTATAGGAATTTTGTGCGATATTTATAACCCCCACTCAAATCTTTTATTTAAAATATTTTTTTTAGTATTTTGTAGGATTAGGAAATGTACAACTATAATGTTCTTACAATAGAAATATGGATATATTTCCGAATTAGAAAATCCCCTCATCCCTCACCCCCAACTCCAAGAAAGCTGAAAAGATGCAAAGGCAAAAGAAATTATCCTTTGAAAAATATTTTTGTTTTGTGTAACCAATAATGCTTTTGGAAACAAGATAAAGTAATGCATTAATTTTAATTAATCTTCAGCAGTGAAATTACGCTCGAAATTGTTCAATATTTAATACGTGATTTATCACGTTGCTAACTAACCATAGAACCAACAATGTGAAAAATGTCCAAAACTATATATGTGTTCACCGATGGTGAGTTTATTTGTGTCTCATGTATCGCCGTAGCGTTGTGCACTCATGAAGACTATTCCATCTTGTGCTGCAGTTGCAGCCTTAGCAACATGTCGCTTACATGCAAGAAAAGTGACATCTTGACAAAATTAAATTTCACAGGAGAGGCAAAGGGGAGGGGGGGGGGTATTTGCATGATTTTACTGTAACGTGAAATTATAGCATTTAGCTCTGCATTTAGGAATAAAAGCTTCCATAAAAGAATAAAACAACTCAAAATGAAGAGATGGGATGATGTCAGGAGGTTTGAGTAATTTTACCTTCCCATACAATCCACCCCTCGTATGCGGTCACAAATGGACAAATAGCGTAATAAAGTGATTTTCCGTATAACTACACTTAAGAAGCTTTTTGTATAGCAAGACGAACCTATAAAAGACCTATTAGTGGAATAAAACGCAAAATGAATTTTTGCGAGCGATATGTGAGTGAGAACTGCTAAGCTGGCCATCGTCCTCGTAGCTTAAATGGCAGAACAGTTGGAGCGATATTCCAGGGGTTCCGGGTTCAATTGTCGGTTTAGACATTTTTCACATTGTTGGTTCTACGCTTCATTAGCAATGTGATAAATCACGTATTAAATATTCAACAATAATTTCGAGCGTAATTTCACAGTTGAAAATTAATTAAAATTATAATCTGTTTTTTTTTTTTTAAAGAAAAACAAATAGTTGAAAAAAAAACTGTTTGTGACTTCAGATACAATTAAGAAATTATAAAAAGAAATATTATTTAATAAAGTATATTTTATAAAGTCGTTTTGAATGATCTCCTAATATTGATGCCTTATTTGAATATTATGAGATACCAAATAGGCTCCTTACTGGTAGTAATTTTTGTCACTTTTTTATTGCGATATTTATATTTTCCTTCAATTCCTAATACTGTAAAAAAATAAGGCGAAGATTATTTTTTAAAATCTCTGATAACATAAAAAGTTTGAAGCACTGAGAAAAGCATACATTCGCCATCGGTCAACAATGTATTAATATATATAAATCTTATTTCCATTTTAACGTTTTTAAACATCTTTTAAATTTTCGTACATCCTGTTTGTATATTTGAAAAGCATATTCTTATTTTAAGCATCTGTAAATATTTATTGTGTTTAATATCAAAAATAAACATTAATTTATATGAAAATATTGATTCACGTTATATTTTTACACATTCCGAAACCAAAAGCGTAAATTATACTGAATAAATATTTAAAAAAAAAAAGAAAAAAAAAGATAAATGTATTTCTTTTCAAAAAGTATATTAAAGAACAGGTTTCATTGCCTTTTTTGATAAACATCCTTTAACTTTATTATATTTTTTTCTTGAATTCAAAGAGCAAATCTCATAACGAAACACGATGTCAAAAGATTTAAATAATACAATCTTTATATCCGGTCTCTAGATGCCTTTCCAATAAAATATACAGTCAGGGCACGGAGTCAAAAATCCCATTGTTAGGAAAATATTTATTTCCACGATTCTTTTCCATTGTGTTGTTCTGAATAGGTATTTGCATTCAAAATGTCGCATTCTTTTATAATGCTGTGACCTTTATTCAAGAAAAAATATTGATTTGATATTGAAAAGAATTCCTGATTATCATTAAAGACTTTTTAGAGTTGATATTTTTTATTACTTCAGTATAGCAGGAATAAGTTTTGGTTCCTAGTATGTAATTTAGGTATTGTGCTTCTAATAATTTTTAATATATTGTGTGAGGTGTATCTTTCTTTAGACCTCTTGGACTTTTAATATCTATTTTCTATTATGTTGTGTTATAAGGAGCTAATTTTCGTCATTTTAGGTTTAATGCCGACAAAATTGGATGAAATAACGCATCTTCACTATGAATGAACTTAGAAGCTCCTCTGAAGATTCTGTGGGTAATTCATAGTTTCTTATTTTACATACTGGTTTCCTATGTTCATATCTAGTTCATCTTTAGAATTTTACCAATTTATTCATATATTTGTGATTTCAAATTTATTATATACTAACGAACTTGCCCGGCGTTGCCCGGGTACGTCAAAAAACAGCAGTAATTACAAAAAAGCTCTGAAAATCACAATAAGATATCGCGAAAAAATTTTAAATCGTTTCTTAAATTCTGAAAAGAGAATATATATATATATATATTATGTTCGAAGATTGCAAGTTGATTCCTTTCACTAATGTGGAAAAATAGTAGCAAATCGCTAAAATACACTAAAAATCACAAACAAAATTCCCGAAAAATTCGAAAATTGCTATACGAAATTCGAATAAACTTTTTTGAAATGAGGGCAGAATGTACTTTAGGTCAAAAATGGAATGCCAAAAAATTGCAGCAGATCGCGAAGAAGCGTAAAAATTGCATTAAAAATCACAAAAAATTCAAAAATCACGAAAGTCAAAATTTACTATAATTGAATAAAAGTTTCAAGTCATATTCCTTTGACCCTGTGGGCTCTCTTAAAATTTATGGTTTGGAAATCATGCTAAGCATTAGATCATGTTACTTTTATTCGTAATTAATTTACTTGGACTCCCTTAAATATAATTAATATAATCCCTTAAGTTAATATTAGTTTTTGTTGCATTAAAATATCTCAATTTGTTGATTTTCTGCAAGCAAGTAAACCCTACTGTTTTACAGTGGAAGTCTATGGGAATTTGGCGGTCACTTTTGGCGACACATTTTGGTCGCCAAATTTGGCGATATACCGCCAAGTGGGCTACAAACTTGACTGCATTTGGCGACAGAACTATGTCCCTCTACGGCAGCCTCCTATTAGGTATGGAAATTCATTAAATGCTGTTAAATAATTGCATAAAAAATTCGCTAAAAATTCAAAAATCGCTGCACGAATTCCGAATAAACTTTTTTGAAAAGAGAACAAAATTTACTATATTGGGTTAAAAGAAGGAAACCATATTCTTCTCACTTATATTGAAAAATCGCCTCGAAACATTAAAAAAGCGCTAAAAATCGAATAAAAAATTAAATTAAAAAAATCTAATCAAAAATCGAAAATCGGGCTTCGAGGTGCAAAACTTCATATATAGACGTAACTTTTCCCCAAATTTTGTAGCTCTACGTGCAGTGGTCTCTTCAGAACACCGTCGACACACTCACTCACTCACACACAAACTTCTTTCTTTATTATTATAGATATATATATATATAATTGTGTGTACGTGGGGGGTGTATGTATATATTTATAAGAATAATTTTTTTTAAACCGAGTCCCCGGAGACTTGCTCCAAATAATGCACTGTGTCTGAAACATTACACATTATCATGAATTTGGAAGCACTGGGCAAAATTAAAACATCTTCAAGATAGATGGTCCAATCCGTGTTCCGTCTATCGTAATGTGCGAAATTATAAATTATCATTACAGTAACGAACACAGCGGCACAAGATTTTGGATCACTGATTTTATGTGATACTTATGTTAATCAATTATTTTTTAACTTTGTTCGTTTACTTACTGTTTCATTATGCACTACCTTCCGCTGCTCGCAAGTTTTCCTGCATTGTGCACATGAGTACCTTCGCCTCTGTTGTTATATCTTACGCCAAGTAATTTGAGATGTATGCTAAATTTATATTCAACTACTTAAGCAATAGCTCTGAGTCTCGTTATTCTAACATAAATGAAATAAAGCTGCTGACGCTACTGCCGTAAATAATTTTTTTGTGACCAGAGGTCTGTCAGGGCAATATTAAGAAAACTCGTACATATAAAAATATGGAAATTGGGAGATTTATAGACAACAGATAAATAAACACGATGAAGCAGTCAGTTTTTAAATCAAAGATTTATTTTGATGAATTAAATAAGTTGAAGCCATTCAAAATTGTTTTGTTAAAACGTATTATAGGAACAAAAACTGTGTATTGTAATTTAACAATCTTTTACAGTGTCATACTTAACAAGCTTGCGTTGTGTAGTTTTCAAATAGTTTTTTAATTCAACTTGTGTGTTTCTTTCAAATAATTCATTCATATTTTGATTCTTACTTAGACATTTAGTCACGGGTATAATTTTTTGTCAAATTGTGAAACAGCGCAAATAATGATATTTAATTTCAATTTAAAAACAAGTATTTACACGTGCCTATTAAAAACAGAAAGAAAAATTTAAAATAATAATTTAATAATAACGTGTTAAAAGCAGGACATTGGGAAAATTGCGTCATAAAAAAGTATTTAGATTTGAATATTAAAAAAGAATGGAAACCTCAAAATAATTAAATTATTACACGCGAAACGAAATTAATGGTTAAAGTTACGTCTTATGTTAAAACGATACATTTAAAAATTATTTCTTATGGACAATATTCATGCGATATAACAGTGGAAATTTCATGGTTTAAAAATAACACGGCTAGCATGTTTGTTTATATATTGCATCATTTGATGCAGCACAGGTAAATGAAGGCGTAAAATAATTTAGATTTGTTTTGAACGAATTACTATTCGATAAATACATATTGGAATTTTTGTTTATAGTTATTAATTAAAATAAACAATTTAAATTAAAAAAATAACATGAAAATGTCGATTAAGGTGCATTAAAATGGAGAAATTAATTCATGCATAAGCTATACATATTATCGAAAATTTCGAAAACTCCATTTAAACATAAAATATAATTTTCAAGCAAAGTGTTTTTCAATGCTGCAATTCTAAATATTTTTTCCAAATAGAAGAACTTTTGCAACCTCGAACTCAAAGGAAGAACAATGTCCTCAGCATAGTTTTAAAATTCAGAGTGGCAGACACATTTTTTGTTTAACAATTTTATACAAGATATTTTTAAAATGTGTAATTGATCTTACTTATCAATCCGAGGTTTCGAGACAGAGGGGTATGAGGCCATGGGAAACAAAAAATTAAACAGTTAAATAGAAAAGCATGGAAAACAGGTTGAAGAAGATCGTCATCAACGACACAGAAAGTTTTTTTAATCATACGAATTTCATTTAATTAAAAAATATTTTAGTTTTACGTATACACACCTCGATTTATCTTTTATAATGATTTCTGTAAATGATCATCTGTTATACTAGAACTTTCTCAAAGAGTATTCGAAACAGATCTGCCGTTTAAAACTGAAAATTTTCTATTACTGTTTTAGTCTGCAGTTTTTCATGAGCACGTGAAAAAGTTTAGTTATATATACATTGCTTGCTTTATAACCTGCATTCAAGTTTTGAGTCAGTCATGACTGATAATTACAAACAACGAAGTTGATAGCAATAAATTTTCGAAGGAAGAAACGAGATTTCGGGAATACTGATAGTTTTCGCCGAAAACGAATTTTCGGCGAAACTCAGATTTTGGACCGAAACTCGACCGAAACTATCAGTATTCCAAAAATCTCGATTCTTCTTTCGGAAATTGTCAATAATCGTCATTGATTTTGAGACTATTTATTGCTATGAACTGCGTTGTTAACGCATAATTAATTAATTTGTATACATATTTAATAAATACGTATAATTAATTAATAATATATTTATGTATGTATTAATTATATTAATACATACAATTTAATTACTTTAATTTTTTTGGACATATTCCGTTTTCGCCCGAAAATAGGAAGATCGCCGAAATTCGGTTTCGGTTTCGGCCTTAAAAACCTGTTTCGGTCGATCCTTCATAATAATTCTATATAAAATTTCTATAAAAATATGCTGGTGTCCTTATAGTTTTTACGCAGTCAAAAATAGTGTTTTTTTGCATAATTATGATTTTTTCGCAATAAAAAGGACACAGATGTATTCTGTTGACTTTTATATTAGCATTTCCACTTTATGATCAACATTAAATTACCATTTCACTTGTCGCATTTTCAATTTATCAAAATTTTTACAATTTCTGCTGCCCTTAAAACTTTTACACGCACTGAAATTGGAAAAGCATGGAAAACAGATTGGAGAAGATCGTCGGCGTATGTGATAATATCATTCAGTCTTCTGTACCCGGATAATAATTTTAAAACAGGGTAAATTAGCATGTGAGTTTTAATTTTCCGACATGGTGGTAAATTTTCAGACCGGGATTCGAACCAGGAATCTCTTGACTGAAGCTGGCAATGCTCTACAAACTGAGATATCTTGGACGAATTTGGAGGAATTTATTCACCCAGATAAAGTTATTCAATTAACATCTGGTTTGATACATGAATCAGCTCAACATAATAAATCGTAGTTAATGGATTTCCAGTAACAATAGCATGTTTGCTAAACATTAGCATACTTTTATAACCTGCGGAGTCTGAATGGGTGATGTCGAACGTAACTCCCAGGAGGAAAAGCCCCCAAGTTATATGTATCAAAAAACTATTTTACAGATATCTCTACAGTATGTGTTACTAAAATCTATATATTTTTTAAGGATTTCTTACTGAGAACGGTATTCGGTTGGTTGGATGGTTGTGTTTATGACGGTCAATTATCAGCTCGAGGGATATAGGCGCTAAGAGAGGGGGAGTGCCCTCCGTGGGGCATTTCTAAGGGAACACAACCCGTATTTACGCTTCTAAAACCAAGGTTCAAAGAAAACCATGAAAACTTCGAACGATTAGGCCGACGGGCGCGACTGGGATCGAACCCAGCACCTCCCGTCTACCAGCTTCGAGAGCAGAACCTCTCGGCCACTGGTGGGTCCGAACGGTATTCGGCATAGGGAATGATTTAAAGACATTTGTGATCTGTTATTTTATGCCTTTTAAGTTTTTGGGTATGTTAAAATAATAAATAAAATAAAGTTTTAATTAATCATTCTTGAATGGCATGCAAATGAACTTTTGTCTCCATGACAGGACGAGAATTCCACGTCATGAAAACTTTCTAAAACGCCATGGTGACTTGGTCTAAAACTTTTCTCTACAATGAAGGACAGTTAGTAGATGAATGACTTTGTTGTTTCAGTTTCATTCCATTTTAAGTTTTATATATATTTATTAATTTTGTCTTCTTTAACCTGGTTTCCCTTTTGTGTTGTAAGGTTAATGAAACCGTACATATTTTTCTAAATTTTAGAAGTCATTTTCTATTTTTACCAGGCTGAAAACGCATTGGTTTCAAGTAGGAAACAAATCCAACAACTTTTTTCAGCTCTATACACATTCTGGATAGGTATACACTGTTTTAAAGTACTACGCTATACCAAAAGAGTGTGCTGAAGTTCAAGTAAAAATTTGGTTGTTATTGAGTAAAAAATGTATGGAGTTTTTATCGAATCCTCAAAAATTTATTTTTTGGTTTATTTCCTTCTCAAAACTGACATTACATTTAAACATAAAGTATCTTCTAAAATACAGATCCTACTTTTTAAAGACGTCAAAAAGACAAAAGTATTCTAAGTTCAGAGGTAAACGTTATATGAAACTATTTACATGCTCGATGTAGAAAATTTCAAATGCTATATTTCCTTCACAAAACACACAATATGAACTTTAAAAAGTTAACTGTTGTACTTAAGGTGTGTTGGTGTTATTTATGACTGCCGATTATCAACACGAGGGATATAGGCCCGAGGGGGAGTACCCTTCCTTGGAGTATTTCTAAGGGAATCTAACCCGTATTTACGCAAGGTTATCCAAGGCTCGAAGAAAACCACGGAAAACTTCGAACGATTAGGCCGACGGGCGCGATTGGGTTCGAACCCAGAAACCTCTAGTCCACCAGCTTTGAGAGCAGGAACTCTAGGCCACTATTCTACTTAAGGGGCAACAAAATAATAATAATACAGATGTTACAAGTTCAGAAATGTACATTTTATTTAAAATTGCTTAGTACTTTCGGCTTGCAATTCCCGCGGCTATTGTAAGAGAATATTTTTATTATGAATTGCTGTTCCATTCATACAAATACGTCACTTCGTTTGAAATAGCAGAATCTATAATTATTAAGGTACCTGAAAGTAGAAGTAGCTGTGCCTTGGATTGGACTTATATAGAGCAAAATTAATATTAAATTTTAAATAAAATGTATATTTGTTAACCTGTAACGTCTATATTATTATTATTTTGTCGACTTTTATGTAAAACAGTGAACTTTTTGTGCATTTTCTGATTGAATCAAGGTGGAATAGTGCATTTTGTCTTATGATTTTATTTGCTATATCCATGTTTCTAAATATTCGCACTTCAAAACTTAGAAAACGTTTTCTATATATCTAAAGCACGATGTCTCTATGATGCACGTTCAAATACATGCATAAGTGTAACATAAAATCTCTATGGTTAAGCATTTAACATCATTTGTCTTTATTTATTTAAGAATCTATTTTTTAAACATTAGTAAAATGATTTACATTATTTTTTATTCAGACTACATAAATTATTTCAGAAATGCTTTTGCAATATGGCAATATTCCAATTAAATTCCGTTAATATACTTGGGAACATTTTGAGGTAGTTTTCCTAGACATGTTGTACAGTCATGGGAAAAATAAGTAAACACCCATTACTAAGTCCTTAACAAATTACATTAGACGAAATTTACTGGTACCGAACGATTGGAAATAAAGTCTACTTTTAAATGATGCATATGAAATTTGCTTAGAGGGCTATCTACATATTAAAACGAGTCCAAACTTCATTTTGTTCAATAGCAATACCCGATTTTAACGAGATATTTCAAATCTTCGGTTCAAACTATCTCTAGACACCAAATTTCAAGTCATTTGACTGATAAGTTTTTGAATTATAAACATTCAAAATTTAGTACTTCTAATGTTAAATTATATTTTCATATTTTTATTTATATCTTCTGAAATTATGATCCTAATGTTTTAGTTTTTTGTGTAGCAATAATACTAATATACCCAAACATAAATACGTTGAATTTGCAATTTTTATAATTTTCTGATATGAATTATGAAATTAATATTAAAAAAACATTATTAAATGCAACCTACAATTTTTTTATGGATTCAGATTTATTAAGTCCTTTATTAAGTGCTTTACGGAAATCTAAAATTTCACATTTTTCTTTCAAGTAGTTTTAATATTATGCTTAAAAAACGGCAAAATGACGATTTAAGGGGCCGTCTATGATAGAAGTGACTAAATATTTTGAAATTTCTTGTGCTATCCTGTAATCTCCTACAAACTTCAATTTGGATACAGTCCTTAAAATACGCTCGTTTTAAAATAATTTATTTCTCGGAAACTTATGGTACGAATTGCATAAAAATTTGTTTTTAGAGTGATTGATGGGTGTAGAGTTCCTTTATGCTGTCAGAATTGTGTACTGCTATTGAAAAAAACAAAATTATGGTTCGTTTTAATATGTAGATGTTCCCCTAAGCAAATCTTATGTACACCATTTAAAAGTAGACTTTATTTCCAATCCTTCGGTACTAGTAACTTTCTTCTACGATAATTTGTTGAGGAATTAGTAGGGAGTGTTTACTTTTTTTTTCCACTACTGTACATATGTATAGAAAAATTTAATTTTTAATATATTTTAAAGTGGACGTGAAGTTACCTCTAAATAATGCATAACGAAATTCTATTATTCATATAAACGAGAAACCAACTCACGACGAGCCAGATAACAAAGTCTGCTGCTCAGTTTCATTATCAATAATAAATAGTGCATGCTTAATCGGAATATTATGCATAACTTGTGTGAAATGTAAAGCATATTTTAAAGACGGTGATAAATAGAAATGCATTGCAGGAAAGCTGGGAAGCCTTTCCCTTATATTTAAGGTCGCTTTGTTTCACTTTAATGAATTTACGAAAACAAAACCATTTGAATGAAATTTTCATTAGCAATCGATTCTCTTGCACACAAAATTATCGTCCTATAAATTGTACAATCTAATATCAGATTTTATTTATTTTCAGGGATAGACAGGGATAGAGTACAATGTTTAGAAAAGGGTACTATGCAAAACTGATATCCTTAAGAGCCATTATTTTGAAAATTAGACAAGTGCAATAGTTGTATTTTTTGTTTTGCCTGATTTTTTTTTATGTTGAAGTAGATGATATTTAATGAATATTGTACAAGTTTGAAGCCCTGAAAAAATTTTCTGTTTCCTCAAGAAAATGTCAAAGTTCAAGATCATGAATCTCTTTTTTAATGAAACTTGAAATGCCAGTATGTTTGAATTGCTATATCTCGGAAAAGCAACAACATACCAAAATTCTTTTGTTATAAACTGTTAGTATAACACTACGTGCTTAGTAAAATTTACTTAGTTCCATGGGGCATTGTTAATTTTCATTGTATGTTGCCACAAAATGCCATCAAAATGACGTTTTTGTCCGTTTTCTTCACTTATTATTTTAGTTAAGCAATAGTAGATTTATTTTGATGAATTAAATAAACGAGTTGGAACCCGTCGAAATTCGACGAACTAAAATGTTTAGAAAGAAACTGTTACATCAAATTTATAATACATCGACAACATTAATTACATTAAAAAATCCATCTTATACTTGTCAGTTTAACTCTCCAAAGACATATTTTAACCTAAGATACTTTTTTCATAAATTTCAACTCTTAAAATTATTGAAAAATTAAACTTCATTCATGTACCTAATCAGTAACATATATTTAAGATAAGTAATTTTGATTAAGTTATCAATTGATGCTTGATATTACGGAATGAAAAATCAGCAAAAATGATTTCACCATGACATAATCATAGAATCCCCCCCCCCCCCTTTAAATCTAAACCGAATCAAGTCGTTTTCCACGTTTCACATCCATATTAACAATTTAAAAACATTTTAACCCGCAATAGGTTATTAATAAATATATTATCAAGCTTGAAGTCACGTTTGTCAACTATTACAACTTCCCATGTTAAAATTCCCGCTCGTGATTTGAGGTCTTAGTATAATCTCTGTACCTGCCTGTAAAAATTCCAGAAATTTATAACTTTTAGACATATTCAAAGGCAAATATCTCGTTTTATCAAATAAAATCATCGTTTTATTTTAAATATGACGTCATTTACAGTCGCTGAAATATTTTGCCTATTGTCTCAAACTCAATATCAGCGAAATGAAAAAATAGTGAAATATAACAGCATCATCAGAGAAATTGTATTTTTTTTAAAGTGTAACGTCATTTTCTGTTCAAATTTTTAAAAATGATATTTTTAATTGCAATGAGAAAATGGCATCAGTGAGAATATAATCAATAAAAATAACTAATCCACTTTTAACAGAAATGAAGTACTTCAGTTGCCACGATTAGAAAATTGGTATTAAAAACTATAAAAAAATTAATATCTCAGAAATAAACTAAGATACAGCTTTCAAACAAATTGCATTTAAAAGTGCATTTTTTTCTGCATACGACGGTGTAAACATTTAAAATGTGGGATGTTTAGAAGTTTAAAAATTTGCAGTAGCGAAAATTGCAAAAGCGAAATTTCATTTCAAATTTCAAAGTGTTGCCATTCGCAGAATGACGTATGCGTTACGCACAGATATGTTTGTCCTTTATTATATAGATAGCAGCCAGTCAAAATTGTTCTGTTAAAAAGTATTATAGGAACAAAAACTGTGTATTGTAATTTAACAATCTTTTACAGCGTCATACTTAACAAGCTTGCGGTGTGTAGTTTCCAAATAGTTTTTTAATTCAACTTGTGTCTTTCTTTCAAGTATTTCATTCATATTTTGATTCATATTTAGACATATAGTCACGTGTATAAATTTTTGTCAAATTGTGAAACAGCGTAAATAATGATATTTAATTTCAATTTAAAAACAAATATTTACAAGTGCCTATTAAAAACAGAAAGAAAAATTTAAAATAATAATTTAATAATAACTTGTTAAAAGCGGGACATTGGGAAAATTGCGTCATAAAAAAGTATTTAGATTTGAATATTAAAAAAGAATGGAAACATCAAAATAATTAAATTATTACACGCGAAACGAAATTAATGGTTAAAGTTACGTCTTATGTTAAAACTATACATTTAAAAATTATTTCTTATGGAAAATATTCATGCGATATAACAGTACAAATTACATGGTTTAAAAATAACACGGCTAGCATGTTTGTTTATATATTGCATCATTTGATGCAGCACAGGTAAATGAAGGCGTGAAATAATTTAGATTTTTGCACGAATTACTATTCGATAAATACATATTGAAAAATTTGTTTATAGTTATTAATTAAAATAAACAATTTAAATTAAAAAAATAACATGAAAATGTCGATTAAGGTGTATTCAAATGGAGACATTAATCCATGCATAAGCTAAACATATTCCCGAAAATTTCGAAAACTCCATTTAAACATAAAATATAATTTCCCAAACAAAGTGTTTTTCAATGCTGCAATTCTAAATATTTTTTCCAAATAGACGAACTTTTGCAACCTTGAACCCAAAGGAAGAACAATGTCCTTAGCATAGTTTTAAAACTCAGAGAGGCAGACACATTTTTTTTTTTTTAACAGTTTTATACAAGATGATTTTAAAATGTGTAGTTGATCTTACTTATCAATCCTAGGTTTCGCGACAGAGGGAGATGAGGCCATGGGAAACAAAAAATAAACAGTTAAAGGGAAAAGCATAAAAAACAGATTGAAGAAGATCGTCATCAACGACACAGAAATGTTTTATAATTATACGAATTTCATTTAATTAAAAAATATTTTAGTTTTTTGTATACACACCTCGATTTATCTTTTATAATGATTTCTGTAAATGATCATCTTTTATACTTGAAATTCTCAAAGAGTATTCGAAACACATCTGCAGTTTCAAACTGAAAATTTTCTATTACTGTTATGACTGCAGTTTTTAATGAGCACGTGAAAAAGTTTAGTTATATATGCATTGCTTGCTTTATAATCTGCATTCAAGTCTTGAGTCAGTCATGACTGATAATTACAAACAACGAAGTTGATAGCAATAAATTTTCGAAGGAAGAAACGAGATTTTGGGAATACTGATAGTTTTCGTCGAAAACGAATTTTTGGCGAAACTCAGATTTTGGACCGAAACTATCAGTATTCCAAAAATCTCGTTTCTTCATTCGAAAATTGTCAACAATCGTCATCGATTTTGAGACCATTTATTGCTAAGAACTTCGTTGTTAGCGCATAATTAATTAATTTTTATACATACTAGGGGGCTCTGCCCCCTACGAGCTACGCTCGTCAACCCCCGTTCAGACACCGCAGACTCTAAAATTACGCTAATTTGATCGGCTTTAAAAAGATTTCGGAAGATTGAATTATAATTTAAAAAACAGTGGCGATCTCCCTATAAACGGATTTCTATTCATTTCTCTTTGACTGGGGAATTTTAAGGCCAAATCCGCTGCGGTACTACTTGATTAACCCGTCGACCAATTTCGCCAAATTATATAAATCGCCAAACCACTCGCCAAATTATACAAACTGACATCATTTTTATTTTAAATAACGAAAGAACAAATAAATTAGTGCAACATGAATAAAAATAGAAATAAAACGTTGAAATAAAAATAACTTGATGACGTAGATACGTGTAACTTCCTTAAAGTCAAGTTAATGTGACATTTACGATCAACCATTATTGGCATTTAATCTTATAATTTGGCGAATGATAGATTTTTGGTCGACGGGATAACTAAGTAATACTAAAAATACATATGTCAATCGTTGTTTTCGTCTTTGATTAAGTAAAATAAGTTAAACATTTCAAAATAAGCTAATATAAAAGGAATTAAGTAAACAGAATCTTTGTCCCCCAGTATTTTTTAACAAAGCGAAAAGAAAGTTCTTTTAAATAAGCCATTTTAAATTAATCGTTTTTAATCTGACGTAATTTTGACCAAACTATTCTTTTTCTTTTTAATATTCACGTGAAAATACTTGTGTTAGAAATGAATATTATTTGCGCTTTCCTAACAAAAATAGTTGAAAAGTATCCTCTCAAAACATCAAATAAATGTCTAGCGCAATTTCTAAATTTAAACCGTTTTGCAATATTATTTTGTGTTCATTTTATTTAATAACTGTAATGTGACGTAAATATGACGTAATTTCTCCTATTTTAGATTTCTAACGCATGTTAATAAATTTATTATTTTACAAAATCCCTTCTCTCTTAAAATTCACGTGTAATTATAGTTTTTATGGCGTAATTTTTAATAAGTTCCTGCTTTTTGTACATAATTATTTAATTCTAATTCTAAATGTTTTTTTCTGTTTATAATAGTCACGTGTAAATAATTTTTTTAATTTATTTACACGTATAATTTTTTTTTTGAAGCAAACATTATTGTTTCCGCTTTTTATACATTTGGCAACAGTTTAAATTAATATTACTCTCTAAACTCTGTCAAAAATATCTCTAGAAATGCTGAAAATTTGAATTTAAAATAGAAATAAAACTTCAAAAAATTAGTCAAATTTAAAAAAGAAATATAGTCTGCACACCGGGAACTTCAAGCGTATAAAATGATCTAAAAATGATTAAATTCCCATAAATAGTTTTTGCTCCTATAAAACTTTTTTAGTGGAACGATTTTGTCCAACTTTAGCATTAAATATCTCTTAAAATAATTCTTCTATTTGAAAACTGTCTGCATCAGCGTGTTTATCAAACATTTCTGTATAATACTACCGATTTTCATATTTTTGTATGCATTATTTTTCTTAATATTAACGAAGAAAGACCTCCGGTCACAAAAAATTCAAAACCGGCGGCGGCGGCGGCGGCGGTGACAGCGGTAGTTACTTTTTTTTAGAATAGAGAGATTTAATAAATACGTATAATTAATTAATAATATATTTATGTATGTATTAATTATATTAATACATCCAATTTAATTACTTTAAATTATTTTTGGACATATTCGTTTTCGTTTTCGGCCTAAAATAGGAAGATCGCCGAAATTCGGTTTCGATTTCGGTTTCGGCCTTAAAAATCTGTTTCAGTCGATCCTTAATAATAATTCTATATAAAATTTCTATTAAAAAAATACTGGTGTCCTTATAGTTTTTACACAGTCAAAAATAGTGTTAGTTTGCATAATTATGATTTTTTCGCAATAAAAAGGAAAAAGGTGTATTCTGTTGACTTAGTATTTCCACTTTATGATCAACATTAAATTACCATTTCACTTGTCGCATTTTCAATTTTAAAGTTTTTACACGCACTGTAAATGGAAAAGCATGGAAAACAGATTGGAGAAGATCGTCGCCGTTTGTGATAATATCATTCAATCTTCTGTAACCGGATAATAATTTTAAAACAGGGAACATTAGCATGTGAGTTTTAATTTTCCGACATTGCGCAAAATGTTCAGACGAGGATTCGAAACAGGGCTTGACTCTTGGCTGAATCGGCCAATGCTCTACAAACTGAGCTATCCTGGACGAATGTGTAGAAATGTGTAGTATTCACCCAGATAAAATTATTCACTGTAGCATCTGGTTTGATATATAAATCAGCTCAACAGAATAAATCGCAGTCAATGGAATTTCCAGTAACAATAGCATGTTTGCTAAACATTAGCATACTTTTATAACCTGCGGAGTCTGAATGGTTGATGTCGAACGTAACTCCCAGGAGGATGAGCCCCCAAGTTAGACGTATAAAAAAAAACTATTTTACAGATATATTTTATAGTATACTTTACTAAAATCTATATATTTTTAAAGGATTTTTTACTGCGAATGGTATGCGGCATAGGGAATGATTTAAAGAAATTTGTGATCTGTTATTTTATGCCTTTTAAGTTTATGCGCATGTTAAAATAATAAATAAATAAAAAAATGCTATTTAACAAATTACAACGACCATTTGGAAAATGATTTTTTCAAAAACTAAAATTAAGACATAAAACATCGCATGGAGTTGATCATACTTTACGTACACCATGGATTACATTTTTCGGTACTGAAATTTTTTAAACTTCTACGGAGCTGGTCATTCATTACGTAAGCCATGGATAAAACATTAATATTCCTGGACCAATTTTAAATGAAATTTCATTCTTAAACTTCTAAACATCCCACAATATTACTTTTTACACCGTCGTATAGAGAAAAAAAAATGTACTTTTAAATGCAATTTGTTTGAAAGCTGTATCTCAATTTGTTTCTGAGTTAATATTTTTTTTGTAGTTTTTATTATTTTTTTTTGTAGTTTTTATTATTTTTTTGTCATAGTGGCAACAGAAGTATCCATCTCTGTTGAAAGTAAAGGGAAAATACAGATCACTGTATAGACCAATCAGTAAACTAATAAAATGCAGATTCAACCAATAAAACGCTTCAGATATGTTTTTGATTTCCTACCCTCACAGAGGACAATAACCATTTTTCCAAATGATTAATAAAGATTTAATTAAGCATTCTTGAATGGCATGCAAATGAACTTTTGACTCCATGACAGGACACCAATTCACGTCATGAAAACATTCTAGGACGCCATGGTCTCATGGCCTAAAACTTTTCTCTACAATGAAGGACAGTTAGTAGATGAATGACTTTGTTGTTTCAACTTCATTCCATTTTAAGTTTTATATATATTTTTAAAATTTTGTTTTAGTTATCCTGTTTTCTTTTTTGTGTTGTAAGGTTAATGAAACCGTATATATTTTTCTTTATTTTAGAAGTCATTTGCTATTTTTACCAGGCTGAAAACGCATTGATTTTAAGTAGGAAACAAATCCAACAGCTTTTTTCAACTCTGTACACATTCTGAAGAGGTATACACTGGTTTAAAGTACTACTCTATACCAAAAGAGTGTGCTGAAGTTCAAGTAAAAATATGGTTGCTATTGAGTAAAAAATGTATGCAGTTTTTATCGAATCCTCAAAAACTTGTTTTTGGTTTATTTCCTTCTCAAAACAGACTATACATTTGAACATAAAGTATCTTCTAAAATACAGATCCTACTTCTTAACGACGTCAAAAAGATAAAAGTATTCTAAGTTCAGAGGTAAACGTTATATGAAACTATTTACATGCTCGATGTAGAAAATTTCGAATGCTATATTTCCGTCACAAAACACAAGATATGAACTTTAAAAAGTTAACTGTTGTACTTAAGGTGTGTTGGTGTTATTTATGACGGCCGATTATCTAAACGAGGGCTATAGGAACGAGGGGGAGCACCCTTCTTTGGGGTCTTTCTAAGGGAACCTAGTCCGTATTTACGCAAGGTTATCCAAGGTTCGAAGAAAACCACGGAAAACTTCGAATGATTAGGCCGACGGGCGCAAATGGGTTCGAACCCCGAAACCTCTAGTCCACAATCTTTGAGAGCAGGACATCTGGGACTCTATTGTACTTAAGAGCAACAAAATAATAATAATACAGATGTTACAAGTTCAGAAATATGCATTTTATTTAAAATTGCTTTCGGCCTGCAATTCCCGTGGCTATTGTCAGAGAATATTTTTATTATGAATTGCTGTTCCATTCATACAAATACGTCACTTCGTTTGAAACGGGAGAATCTATAATTATTAAGGTAGCTGAAAGTAGAAGTAGCTGTGCCTTGGATTGGACTTATATACAGAAAAATTAATATTAAATTTTAATTAAAATGCATATTTGTTAAGTTTTAATGTCTATGTTATTATTATTTTGTCGACTTTTAAGTAAAACAGTGAACTTTTTATGTATTTTCTGATTGAATCAAGGTGGAATAGTGTATTTCGTCTTATGATTTTATTTGCTATATCCATGTTTCTAAATATTCGCACTTCAAAACTTAGAAAACATTTTCTATATATCTAAAGCAAGATGTCTCTATGATAGTGCACATTCAAATACGTGCGTTAGTGTAACATAAAATGTGTATGGATTATAAAGTGTGTGTAAAAACTATAAGGACAGCAAAAATTTTGATAAATCGAAAATGCGACAAGTGAAATGGTAATTTAATGTTGATCATAAAGTGGAAATACTAATATAAAAGTCAACAGAATGTATCTGTGTCCTTTTTATTGCGAAAAAATCATAATTATGCAAAAAAAACGCTATTTTTGACAGTGTAAAAACTTTAAGGACACCTCTATTTTTTTTTTCAGAAATGGTATATATAATTATCATTAAGGATCGACCGAAACAGGTTTTTAATGCCAAAACCGAAACCGAATTTTGGAGATCTTCCTATTTTCGGCTGATAACAAAAACGAATATGTCCAAAAACTTTTTTAAAGTAATTAAATTGTATGTATTATAGTAATTAATAAATACATAAATATATTATTAATTAATTACACGTATTTATTAAATATGCATAACAATTAATTGATTATGCGTATTTATGAAATATGCATAATTATTAATTAATTATACGTGTGGCCCAAAGTCTGTGCCACAAAGTGAATCGGAGAACTCGTTTATGGACGCAGATCGGAACGCCTGGGAGCAGGGAGATATTTCTCATGGAACAGATCTTAATGAAGTAAGGAATTTCGAAATAATTTAATTATTCCGTAATTTTATATTTCAAAACAGGTGAAACCAATGACTAAATCTTCTTACCTTTCCAAACAATGTCTCTCGTAATAGGATTATATGTCTATATGCACTCTGACAAAATCCAAAATATTGATGAAAAGTATCTAGTGATATGATTTAAGTCCGATCAGCAGCAAATCTTACGCCTGGTCTTCGCTCAAATGACCCACAAATAAATCTTCGGTCTTTATGATCACGTGCTTGGGCTTTTTTGTTTACGTTTTCACTTGTTTTTCTAGGTTTATTGATTCGATTGAACAGCTAAACGAAAAAGACAAAATACACCATAAAAAAGCAGTATTAGGATTCAAATAACTTAACAAGCAGTTCTCTCCCTAATGACTTTTTCTCAACTGTAAACAAGTTTCAAGGAAAATAATGTGTCTCACGTAGATTAAAAAAATAATTTCCAACGTTATAAAATAATGATTAAAAAAGTTTTATCTTTAAATACTGCTAAAAAGAAAAATATGTGCTTTAACATGAAATTTGCTGCCAAAAGGACATAATTTATTTAGCAAATATTCAACAATTACAAAGCACTCATCAAGATTTCTATCAGAAAATGCATCAAAATGAAAGTTTTTATTATAAAAAAAAAACTACTATTTTTCAAGCGAAGGATGAGACTAGGTTATCCCCAAGTTCTATAACAGATTGCCATAGATTGAACAAAAACTTTCGAACTGAACATTCGTTTTGTGCATATGTCGCTATTCTGTTTTAAAAACTCTCTGCTGAACACCGCCTTATTTATCTTATAAAAGTTTTGGGTAATACCTCAGACTTTTCATATGGTATCTTATTATCTTTACTCTGAGGACAAAGCTGCTATTTAGCTCCCAAATTCACTGCAACTGTATATTTAAAATAAACTTCAATCCATATGTCTCAGTCTCTTTCGTAAACGTGCGACGCGACGTGGTCGTCGTCTCTGAACAAGTTCGGTGTCGCAGGGTGGGGCCTCCGTGGCCAAGTGATTAAGGCACCACGCCGCTAATCGCTTGAGAGCGTAGGAGGCTTGCTGGGTTCGACTCCCGCTGGCTCCGTTGCACACTCTTTATGGAGCTCCCGGCTGTTTATCTCTGATGTAAATTTCCTTGTGCTATTTTGTCCTTGTATGTTGACGAATTAGTTATGTAAAAAATGTGTAATTGTCTCTGTGTATAAAAATAAAGGATCATTCGAGGCGATCGCCATTTTAGCTATAGGACCCAAAGCAATTCCCACTTCGGTGGTCTTCAACAGTCGGAGACAGACCCATTTTTGAGCAAAAGAGTCGGAGTCGCTAAAAAACAGGCCGACTCCGAATGCGACTTCAGATTTTTTTTGTTAGGCATTTTAAAGTGAAATTAAACACATGTAATTTTAAATCTATAAAATGAATTATTATTGTTATTTGCGAACTATATCAGGCTATTCTAGTTAAAGATGACCAATTTACTGCGGTGTACAAACTAGATAGAAATGTAGTACACGCTGGCAAGCCGAATATAACAAAATTGAAAGAATCAAACTACGTCGATAAAATAGGAGCAATTTACAATAGGCAAAATGTATGATTGGGTTGAGAATAAATATAAAAGTACGGAGGAACGTTTTAGTGGGCGGGTCTTAACATTTCGGTTCATGCAGATATCGTACCGGAGTAATGCGAAAATTATAAATCTGTGCTATTTTGGGGCAAAAGAACTAAGAACCAGGTATAGCATTGTATTAGTAGCCTTTTTGCCGCTTCAAATTTTTCTAGCCTGTATGAACAAAAGTCAAAATTCTAAAATACCCTTCCTTTATTTATTTATATTTGTGCGCAGGACTCAAAATAAAATCAAATTGTAATTCTTTTTTTCTGAATCAGCGGTACTCAAATAGTGACATTTCGTTACATTTCATCTTTTGAATTTTAGATTTTTCAGGTCTGCAGAACACGAAATAAAGCCAAAATTGTAAACTTAATTCAAAAAATGCATTTTTTAAAAATTATTTCATTAGAATCCACTTGATCCGAATAATTTCAAAAATAATAAAATTTTCAACTTTATTTTTCTTCCTTTCCATATAAGTTTTTCGAGTATGGAGGACACAGCAAAATAACAATAAATTGTAACAATTTCGCTTTTTCTTCTCAGTCCGCTGATCCAAAATAGTAAAATTTCCATTTTGTGTTCTTTAGACTTCGATAGTTGGATTTTTCAAGTTTGCAGGCGTAAAATTGTAAAATATAATTTTTTTCTGTTTTATTTTTGAAGCTCTAAAAAGATAATCAATGCCGAAATAGTGAGTTTTTAGCTTTGTTTTCCTTATATCCCATCATTATCTTAACCGACAGGCAACTCTGTACCCCCAGCTCAAGTACTAGTGTTGTCAGCCCGGGGTCGGAACAGGAGTCTGAGACGTTAAAATATCCCCGAGCCGGAGTAGGAGTCGGCCATTTTCCCCATCGACTCCACAGCCCTGATAGATACACTATTTTTTCGTCTTTAGTCACAATGACAGGTAATGATGTACAAATTAAATTTATCCAACTGAGCAAAAAATATCCATGCCGGGATTCGAACTAGAACCTTTGGTTTAAATTGCCAATACTCTACAGATTGAGCTACTGTGCCGAAAACCGACTTCCATCTAGTATGCCATGTCTCAATCGATAGAGCATAAGCAATTAAAGTCAGAGGCGCTGGGTTCGAATCCCGGCTAGATCATTTTTGCACATTTGGAAAAATTAAATTAGTATAATTCAGTACTAATTTGTAAAATTAGATTTAAAATATTTAATAACTAATTTTCATAGAAATATTTACCGGACTTTTATAAAAAATAAATATTATTATACGTTCAAGACGAAATAGGATTTTCCAACAAATAATGCATAGTGAAACTTTATTATTCAAATAAATGTGAAGATGATTCGAGATAAGTCAGAGAACAAGGTCAACAGCTTAGTTTCATTATTGATAATAAATAGTTCTTACTTAATCGGAATATTATGCATAAATTGGCTGAAATTTAAAGCTCATTTTAAATTTTGTGCTCGATAGAAACGTATCACCCGAAACCTGGAAAGTATTTCCCTTACACTTTCCGTTGCATCGTTTCACCTTAATGGGCAAACGAAATCCAAACCACTAGAATAAAATTTTCATTGGCGTGGGATTCTCTTGAACGCCATTTTGGACCATCAGATTTTATTTAGTTTTAAAAATAATACAGTGTTTAGAAAAGCTAATATGTAATATAAATATATCTTAAACGCGATATCATTAAACATTTATTAAAAATAATAACTGTGAAAAAAATTGGAACAATATTATTAACCCTAGTATCAAGACAATGTTTGCCCAATTATTCATCCAATATCATAAATTTTGGCTTGAAATTGAAAAAGAAATTTATTCATAAAAAATATTATTTTATACTTATTTAATTATGGTGCTTTATAGAAATTGCTGATAGTAATTATATTTACGTACTCTTTTATTTAATTTACTTAATTTGGTTTGAAATGTTTTGAATTGTATGAGGCAAATTTTAATTTTAACCCCTTGAATGGCGGTGTTATGAAATATAGTCCACCTAATTTTAATTGCCCACCTAATTTTAAAGCACCACAATGGCAGCGGGAATTTTGGAATGTAATGTTGCTTTTATAATTGTACGTGAAAAAATCCTTTTTATTTATTTTCAAATAAATTTTATCTTAAATCCTGGTGTGAATCAGTGATTTCAACATTTAATTAACATAAGTACTGTGCCTCTAAAAGGGTTATTTTTTAAAATTATGTTGAAAATATTTCCCGACAAGTTTCTTATAAAAATGTACCAGGTTTTAGAAAAAAAAATAACATAATTTCAAGTGAATGTAAATTTCACCCTTAGATAATACATAAGGAAATTTTAAATTCTTATAAATATGAAGCTGACGCGAGACGAGGTAAAGTACAAAGTTGACGTCTCAGTTTCATTATGAGTAATAAATAGTGCCATCTTAATCGGAATATTATGCATACCTTGGGTGAAATCTAAAACGTATTTTAAAGCCTGTGATAAATAGAAACGCTTCGACAGAAAGCTGGGAAGCATATCACTTACACTTATGGTCGCATCATTTCACATTAACGAGTTTCCGAAACGAAATCAACTGAATGAAATATTCATTAGGAAATGATTTTCTTGGAAGCTGAAATATCCACATATCAAATGTACAAAGAAAATTCGGTTTTTATTTTTTAAGACTTATAATGCTTAGAATCAGCTAATTTGAAAAATATTATGTAAAAAAAATAAAATCGTTAAATTTAAATAAGACATTTTTAACACATGCCAAAATCAAAAATACTGTTATTAGACTCAGTAATGAAGTAATATTTGCGTAATATACAAGTATACATTTTCAAACTTTAGTTGCTTAACCCTTTATGTACTGAATTATGATTTCATGAAAATTTTATCTTCTAAAGCATTTTTCGTTAATTGATTAAACAATATTAGAAGATTTTCATAATGATTTAATAAATTTTAGAAGGATTTTAAAAGGACTGAAGAATTTAGAAGGATTGATTAAATTTGAATTTATACGGATTATGTGCAATATTTATAACCCCACCCAAATCTTTTATTTTAAATATTTTTCTTAGTATTTTTTAGAATTAGGAAATGTACAAATATAATGTTCTTACAATAAAAATATAGAGATATTTCTGAATTGAAACCCCCTCTTCAACGCCAAGAAATCTGAAAACATGCAAAAAGGCAAAAGAAATCCTTGTTTTAAAAATATTTTTGCTTTATGTAACCAATAATGCTTTTGGAACAAGATAAAGTAATGCATCTATAACTCATTCTAAAGTTATTACAACTTATCGATGTATTAAATGGATTTTATAACAAGTTGTTTGAATGAAACTTATAAGTACTGCCAGTAGATAAAGGGTTGAAAGGCGAGGAGCCAACTGAGTGTAAAAGCGTCCAAGCCTGGAATCGAAACAGGGTCATTGATTATAGCGCCATCCTTTTTTACTAAGCTACCTGAATAATGCCAAGCAAAACACTTCACACTCTTATCTGTTGGCAAAACTGCAACCGCAGCACACGATGGATTTATGTTCGTGAGTCACCAACTCTGGGACAAACACGAAACGAAAGGGAAATACTGCATCGATGAAAGTGAATAAACCTATATATATAATTTTTGGAAATGTGCGTAGAAATTTTCACACGCTTTGAATTTAGAAATTTTAAAATTTTAATTGCTTAAAAGGCGTAGAGGCAACAAAGTGAAAAAGTTTCCAAGCCTGGAATCGAACCAGGGTCATTGACTATACGCGCCAATGCTTTGCCAATAAGCTACTAGGACGATGCAAATCCTAACACTTATCAATCTTATCTGTTAGCAAGGCTGTGACCACATTCGCGAGTAAAGTCAATGACCCTGGTTCGTTTCCAGGGTTGGACAATTATTCACTATTACGTCTTTTAGTCAATTAAAATTTTATATTTTTAAATTCAAGGCGCGTGAAATTTTCTACGAAAATCTCTAAAAATTATATAGAGAGTGAGCTATTCATTTTTTTACCCGTCTGCCAAGAAGGGTTATATGTTTCACGCGTATCTGGGTATGTGGATTTCTTCATGCCCTCGAAACATACCAACGGCTGGATGGATATTAATGAATGAGGTCTCTATCGATTCGTCTTAACCGTCCGATGGTTATAAACTAGGTTTTGTTTTTATAAATTCAACACGGCGACCGTAAAATACAAAATGGCGGTAGAGACGAAAAAAAATTACGCACCCTACTGAGTGGCATATCATTGGATAGGTCTTTGAAAATGAAGATGATGTTTCATTGACTATTTTACAGTCAGAAGCTCCGTTTAAATATTACACAGCCTGGAAGTTGTGTAGATAGGATCTCTAGCTTTACTGCAACTCTAACCATCATAGACATCTATATGCCTCATCAAAACTGTGTTTATAGATAAGAACTAATAATTAAAAACAACTTAAATGTCATCAATACAAGTAAATAAAAAAATAGGTAAGTAATATAAAAAATAGCTTCACGTTGATGAGAGATAATTAATTTTTTCGCTTTTTACGCAGTCGGGATTTTTGATTTTTTAAATTTAATTTTTACTTATTATCGATGCTGGATTTCACTTTCGTTTCTTGTTTGCTCCAGTGTTGGTGGCTCACGACCATTATTCCTTCGTGTGCTGCGGTTTCAGCTTTGCCAACAGCTAAGTGTGAGAAGTTCTAGGCTTGGCATTGTTCAGGTAGCTTAGTGGCAAAGGTGTTGGTGTTGTTTATGACGGCCAATTATCAACATGAGGGATATGGACCCAATGTGGAAGTGACCTCCGTGGGGGTCTTTCTAAAGGAACATAACCAGCATTTACGCAAGGAAATCCAAGGTTTGAATAAACAACGAAAAACTCCGAACGATTAAGCCGACGGGTTACCGCGATTAGTTTCGAACCCAGAACCTCCCGGCTGCCAGTTTTGAGGGCAGAACCTTTCGGCCACTGGTAGAGCGACCTTAGTGGCAAAGGATTGGCGCGTCCAGTTAATGATCTTGGTGCGATTCCTAGCTTGGTCACTTTTTCAATCTGTTGGCCCTAAGCCTTTTAAGCACTTAAAATTTTAAAATTTCTAAATTCAAGGCGTGGGAAATTTTCTAATATAATTTCAAAAAATCATATATATAAATTTAATCATTATACAAATTATTAACTTTAAAAAGAAAACGTGTGTACTTACAACTAATATTATCCTATGCTTATCTAATTGCTTAAGTTCAATAGAAAATGTCAATACACAAACATATGCGCAATATAAGTTGTCCTTTAAATATTTATGAAACAATACCACAACGTATAGCTATAACTCTTTTAAACACTGGAGAAAAATATCTTTACATTAGCAAACTATCGCAAATGCCAACTGTTATGATTTTTCGTTACTGGTTTAGTTTCTTTCGCAAAAAGTGTGATGCATATTCACCTTTGAAACCAAGAAAGATCGTATTGTGTTACTGATAAATTTCCTGAAACGTTTTATAGTGACTTTTGAAAATGATGATTCTCCTTATTAAAAATTTCAGAAGTTAACTGAAAAATAAAAACATCGGAATATTGGCTCGAATGTTATTCTACATTTAAGGCAATTTGGATGTTCTACTTCAGAGACCATGATAACAGTATAAATATAAATTTTCAATTTTAAAATAAATCATAATGTAATACACAGATTTCTTTTATAGTTTACATGAGATGCTGTAAATAAAGTCCATCTTCCAAAACAATCACGTATGTTTAGAAATTTTATTTTTGCTCATTATCATTAATTCTCTAAACATAATTTTGATATTTTTTTCAAAATGTATAATAAATAATTTACTTAAGTATTAGTTAGTATACTTTAAGTAAAAAAATACATGTGTGTATCAAATGAAATCTTATAACAGAACAGATACGAAGCGTCATAACACATATAAGTCTGATAGACTTGGAGCCGGCAGCACATACAATCTTGTTTACGGCTTGTTCACAGAATTATTTAAAACTCGGTTCGCATATTAAAACACAATCGGTTTTCCAAGTCATATCTTGGTGAAAAAAACCTAAAAGACCGATTTTGGCGGTTGACTCGTAGGTTTACCATTGTGTATTCCTGCTCCCAGTCCTGCATGTTTTCATACTTCTGAGTGCAGAAAAGCAGAATGGTAAACCTACGAGTCAACTGCTAAAATTGGGTTTTCAGGGGTTTTTTCCACCAAGATATGTCTTGGAAGACCGATTGCGTTTTAATATGCCAAACGAGTTTTAACTAACTTCGGAATTTGAGCCGTAAAATCGATGAGGTGATTGTCTGTGCTGCCGGCGCCCGGACCATGAGATAAAATATGGTAAATACAATTAAAAAATATTGTAAATCAAAATCTTTTTCAAAATTTTAATACAATAGATGCTTAAAAGTTTATTATAAATGTATCTCGAAATAATAAGTCGAACGAAAGTATGTATGTATGAAAACATTCGTTAAACGCTCTGAAATTTCATTGAATGCTTCTTCATAGTTACATATTCTTCAACAATTTTTACAGGGATTCAAAGAAATAGTTTTTGTGAATGACATTAGGTAGATTCATTTCCTCAACACATGTAATATAATTTTTTAAAATTCAGACACATCTATTTCACATTTTTCATTTAAAATTCCTCGTGACATATCGAAATGATGCGTGAAAAATGGATTCAATTACCTGGAAATCAGAGAAACATTTCACTGGTCATCAATCATAATCTCCCTTCTTGTCTAAAGTGTTTTCCATATGTTGACTTACATATGACTGCCAACAGCCATCTCAGAAAGAGAAAAAACCCGGTATCGATGAGAAAAAAAAAATTATTTTTATTATAGTTGACATAGATATATAAACACACACACACGTAAAAGGGAAAACGATGATGAATTGTAATTATATAATGGTTATATATATATATATATATATACATATATATATATATATATATAACCATTATATAATTACAATTCATCATCTTTTCCCTTTTACTAAAAATAAAATTAATAAATTGAGCATCAATACATGACATTATACAAATCAATGACATTATACAAAATAAAAGTGGAACTAATGACTGGTAACTAATTATCATGGGAAATATTACAAAAGCATTAGTAAATTGCGGACGATTAAACCATACTACATGAAAATTTACCAGATTTGATGCAAAAGCCATTTATAGACAAAAGATCCATCTAAAGAATGCTGAACTAATAAAAGGCGGATATAGATGGAAGCTTATATTGTATTTCACTTCATGAGGGGTACATGAAATACAAATATAAGCAATGCATAGTCGATTTCTGTAATAGATCAAGCTATAAGCTGAAAATTTAATTCTATTATGCACCCAATCGACTAGAAACCAAAAAGTATAAATTAACTACGCCTTATAAAATGAAATAAATAAATAAATAATCAATGTAGGACCCAAACTGATCAACATAATGCACAACAGGAACAAAATTGGAACACGTGAATGAATAACTTACTTTGCAAGAGTATCTTTAACACCAAATTTACATTGCAAACATATATCTCGTATAATAACACAGCGAACATCCTGCCTAATTAAATGGTCACAGTTAAAAGCGAATCCCTACGGTTTCAATTCATCAGACTTTGCAAATAATATCAGCACTTATAAAATTATAATAATTGTAAATTATCGTAATTAGTCTAAATATTATAAATTATTTTATGATAAAATAATTTATAATATTTAGACTAATTACGATAATTTACAATTATTATAATTTAATAAAGAAAATAATCACCTGCTCGACTTGTGGGCGCCGCTAGCAGCGGAGGCGAATACACAATGCCAATTGTAACATTATACGGATGATGGCAACGACCTGACCCATAAATTTTGCATTTCCTGAAATTTTTCTTAACATATGAATATCATACAATTTCGTTTTTCACATTGTCGAATAGAAAAAAGTTCAATAGAATGCAATTTATTTGAAAATTGCATCTCAATTTTTTTCATGTGAATTAATTTTAAAGTAATTTTCAATCATGGATATTCTTTAATTTGCATGCAGCCAGGGATGAGATTTCCACGTTTTTGCACACCTGTATTTTGTTATAGAAAATGATATTTCATTTAATCGGAACACTGTTGCGATTTAACAGAACAACTTTTTCTCTAAGAATATACCGGTGTGCAAAAACGCGGAAATCTCATCCCTACATGCAGCCCAGTTACGAAAGATATACCTGTTTTCTCTTAATGCAATATTATAAAGTAAAGACATTACTATGAGTAACTCTAGCATCATATTATTGGTGGCAGCAACCTAACCCAACAATAAATTTAACTTTTACTGCAATTTGTCCTTTAAACATTGCACATGTGGTTATTCCAACGTCTAATAGAATACAAAAAGTACTTTCAGTAATATTTGTTTGAAAAGCTTATCTCAATTTACGGATTGTTTATCCATTTTAAAATAATTTTCAATCACGGAGATATTTTAAATATACTTGCAACCCAATTAAGAAAGATATATCCGTTTGCTATTAATGCAATATTATGAAAAAAGACATTTCTATGAGTAACGCCTAGCATCGTATTGTTGGTGGCAATAACCTAACCGTACCATAAATTACGATTTTACTGCAATTTGATCTCTAAACATATGCATCCCATTATTTCAACGTCTAACAGAAAACTAAAACTCTTTCCTTAATTTGTTTGAAAAGTTTATGTCAATTTAGAGATTTTTGTGTTTTCTAAAGTAATTTCCAACCTTGAATTTTTTTAAATATACCTGCAACCCAGTTACAAAAGATTAACTTAATTGCTCAAAAACATTGTAAATAATTCAGTATTTGTTTGTTTTCGTGTACTTTTACATAACTAAATTGGCAAATTTCAGTATTTGTTTATTTTCGTGTGGGAATCTCATTCCTGCTCCTTATAACTTGGGTTCTTCAGAAATAATTTTAATTCAACTTGCACTATTAGTTTTTCAGTTAAGGTTTTGTTGCGTAGCATTGTTATACGCTGATTAGTCATAGAATTATAGGGGGAAATTCCATAATCATGTGGAACCCGATTATGAAAGATTAGTCTTTTTAAAAATTCTGAATGGATTTCATTGGAATTTGTATTGTTTGTTAGATAATTTTACACGGATGTTTTTAAAATATTGCATATAGTTTTACGTCGCTTCGTTATAAAATTATAGAAGAAAGTTCAATAGTCAGGTGAGTTCGATTATAAAAAATTATCCTTTTTTAAAAGTTCTACTGGACAGATTTTGATGAAATTTGCACTATTAAATTGCACCTAACTTTCTGGAATAGTTTTAGTATATAACATTTTGTTGTACATGCTTTGTTATAGAATTAACTGAAATGTTCTATAATAAGGCGAAACCAATTCTTAATGATTAGCCTTTTAAAAAAGTTAGATATTTTTTGTGGAATAGTTTTAGTATGTTGCATATACGTCTATCATTCTTAGACCAAATCCTACTGTAAATGATCAACTAAAAAATTAGGCCCGAAACAGCCGAAGTTTTGTCTTACACATTAGAAAATATAATAGCGCAGTGATGATTGTATCGTTTTCAGCTATACGGAAGTACATTTGAGATAAAGATGCATATTGCTTTAAAATGGAAGATCAAATTCACCCATATATTTCCTTTAATTAAAGATTTGTTCCTAGAATTTGTCCGCAGCGGGAGAAATGTGCTACTCAGATAAATAAGTGATCGCTAAAACAAAAATACTAAAAATATTTTTCCCTGTAGTTGTTGCGAAATCTAGCATATATACTAAGGGTTAAAAATATAGTCGTGTTTCAAATTAAAAACGATTTTTATTTATGTACTATTAACGGGCAGTATATCAGGGATCTTTAACACATGTATATAAAGATTCATTGCCGATAATTTTTAAATGGAAACTCATACTTCCATTCATAAAATCCAGATCCACAACCGTGTTCAATCGTAAAGCCAGTGATGAAATTTTATTTAAAAAAGAAAAAAGCTTACCCTAAAAAATAGTAGCTATAATTTCTATTTAATATAAATCGTAGAAAAATCGTATTTTATATAACTGTATTCGATGTAAATCGTAGAATGTTATCACTGCATTTCAGGTATTAAAACATTTATCAAAATGATATAGTTAAAGATACTGTAGCAGCCAGTCTTTATAACCAGTTTGAAATTATATTGACGAAATTGACGTCCTATCTAGCAAAAGATTCTTTTTATTATCTTTTTCCTTAATTGATTTCTTGATATTGAAATGACTTCATTAAAATAGATTTTTTAATTTCAGAAACATTCAACTAAGGTACTACGTCATTTTAAAACATGCTTAGTTAAGGTGTTTTCATAAATATATGAAAAAATGTGCATTTTCTTCTTTGAATGACGTCAATTTCAAAAACAGCTAAAATATAGTGAGACAATCCGAATTTTTATTGGCTTATAAAACAAAGTACTCGAGTTTTCAAATTTTTTTAAATTATTGAGCAGTTTTTTAGATGTGTGGCAACAGGAAAGAAACTATTGAATTTGAAAATTTAAAGAGAAATATGTCTATAATGTTAAATTATGAAAGGTGGTAGAAAAAAGGGATAAATATTGGTCTGATGATTTTTTAAAGTAGACAGTGATCTTTTCCACGGTCTAAAACGTATGTACATGAAGTTTCGTGCAAATCGGGCAAAAATTAAAGATTTGTATAAAGGACATAGATACAGAGAACGGCTTTTATATATATATAAATTTATTTACATGCTTGAAAATATTTGAATTTTAATAAGCGAAGTTTTTAGAAATACTAGGCAATTTACAATGTGTAATAAAATATAGAATATTTAGGGTAGATTGGGTGAAGATGCCGTAGTTTTTTACTTAATAGTTTTAAAAATCGCCTGTTGTTCATATTTGTTATTCATTGATTTCTTGATAAAGTTTAGACTCTTTTGAATGATTAAAAATCTTATTTCATTTTACAGATGTTATAGAAAGCATTGAAAACTTTATTTTTGTAAACACTTGCTTCTCGGCATCTTACCCATAAGTATGGGTAAGATGGCCAACTATCTAGGGATACGATGCCTTATGGAGTTTCAATGTAAACAATATTTTTTTTTTTTTGGAAAGGTATAAAACATAATGAGACGAATAGAAGTAACTGTAATATTTTAGACATACTAAAGTTTTTAACTTACTTAAGGGGTCTCAAGACACTTAAAGCTTCAAAAGTTTCAAAATTTTATATTTTTTACATGTTAAACTATTATATTTTCTGAATCTTTTAATATAATTGTTTTCTTGCAATTCTCATTAGAACAACAGTTATGACTTTTAGAGTTATACCTGTTCAATAGCTGAAGCGGCGTTTCCGAAACTTTGAAGTCATTTTTTCTCCAAATGGCATTTTTGGGCAAAACGCGCATGATATCTGAAAAACTTCTACATATTTTTTCGTACATTTTTCAAAATATAGGTTTCATGTTAATCTGTATAAACTGAACTTAAAATTTCACGTTTATTGTTCAAAAAATATATGTTTTAAGTGATTTATGTTGTTGAAATTTTCAAAATTTTGTATTAATTAAGTACAACTTTCTATTAAAAATACAAAAGTGCTTTAAATGCAAATTTATTTAGGTTCAAGGAAATTATTAAAATCTGATGTATAAGTAGGCACGAAAATTTTCAATCTAGTTGCATTATTTATTTTGTAATCGTGCTCGTAATCTATTACATCAATTTTCTGCTCGTCAAATATCTGACAGTTTGAAGCTCCCTGTAAATGCTAATTCTGTACCTTGCAATTTTTTAAAGGCATAAAATGAAAGAACTTACTTATATATTTCATCTCAATAAAAATTGTGTTTTAAAATCATATACATTTTAAGATATTAAAAGTTGAAAATGGTCGCTTTTTTCCATTTTTCCGATTTAAAGGGTCCTGAGACCACTTAATATTAGGAAATTACAAAACCATGAATGTAACAAACGTTGGAAATATAATAAAAAGAACAAACTAATACTTATTTGTTATATAATGTGTTTTTGTTATGTTAATATATTTGTTTGTATAATATTTATTTAATATATTGTGTTCTACTTAACCTTTAAAAGAATTATGGGTCTATAGTATGCCTATGTTTAAACATTGTAACATGTTTAACTAGTAAAGCCACTGTGATAAAGTGGTTTAGAGTCAAGCTTTTTTGTTAATGTTTTTCAGATGTCCCTTTGTTCTTTTCAGTAATATCTCAGGTCCACCACAAACTACGCATTTGTTTAGGAACTTTGAGAAGCTTTTGTATAGCCAATAGTTTCACTGAATGCACTTGATCCCATCCACATTTTTCCGAGGTTTTATTGCACTCTGCTGGACACTGAACAATAATTCTCACTAGCTTAAAAAAAAATCTTCTGAATCTTGGGAGGGAATTTAATCATCATTCATATCATCATTCATAGTTGAAGATTCTGTATTTCTACTCTTTGACTTCTTATCTAATTCCTTTTTAGAAAGGCTTTGTCTCGACAGCAATTGATTCTGTCTTAAAATCCCTCAACCAAAGGGAAATTAATGGAAACCTGATTACGGGAGATCGCTACTAGTCGTTTAATTACGAATTAATGTTCCGAAATCTTTTCGAAGCAGATAAAATTTCTAGAGTCCGCGGTGTCTGGATGGGGGTAAGCGAGTATAGCTCGTAGGGGGCAGAAACCCCTAGTTATCTAAAACTAAGTTATTTATTACCGATATTTACATTTATTAAATTTATTTATAACTGCATTTAACATAAATTTTTTAACAATGATTAAAATTAATAATTATTAAACAATTATTTATAAGGCCAATAAGGTTTATTTATGAGGCAGAATACATATAGAAACCTTTCAAATTATGTTCACCTTAGATTTAAAAATGTCTTTATGTCATTTTAAACACTTAGAAAATTTATAAATTTAATCAAGGATTTTTTAATCAGTTGATTAAAATCACGATTTAATCACTGATTTAAATTATCTGACTAAAATTGTTGTAAAATTAGTTAATAGCCAAAAGTAATTTAAACAATGAAGAAAAAAACAGGCATTTGACCGCAACAGAAAATAACCGGCATCTTACTCCAAGGGGAAACAGCCGGCATCTTACCCCCAAAATTTTTCGTCGACTCACCCCCAAAGTATTGGGCAAGACGCCGGTGCCCGCACTGACGTGAAGAAGCGAGAACCGGCCACCATTTATGCTTTGCAGAAAGGTCAGGAACCAGTACTCTGTAAAAACATCAGATTTATTTCTCTGGTGTTTACTAAGACTTATTTAGGCAAATAAAGATGTCACGTATAAAGATTTTGGGCACTTACCAGAAGCGTTAAGACGAAATACCAATAAAAAAGTACCACTTAAAAATAATAAAAAAAAAGAACGTAAATGGAAATTAAATTATCACTAGGCAACCCTCTTCCTTACAATTGAGCAGCGTTTCCCTACATCGCCTGCGCATATGAAAACTACGTGATACGGCATCTTATACAACACGGCATCTCAACTCAAGTTACCTTATATTTTGAAGAAAAAAAAATAGTAATATGTACTAGAAATAGTAAAATGCATCAGTGAAGTTCTGTTGAAAATTATTTTTTTTTTTATTTCTCTGAAAGTAGGCAACTTAATATTTAGCAAGATTAAAAATTCCGATTTTCTACGAACAAAAATCTTCGAGTTATGATACTTAGAATTTAAGAAATTTCGGATCTTTCCTCCACTAAAAACTGTTTTGGAATTTTCGTAAAAATCAAAGTATCATTACTTGGTGAGTATTGATCGTAAAAGAATAGAATTTTTACTGTTGTACTTGTCAGGCGGCAGAGAAAATGTTTCGTAGTATAAGTTAATAAATCAAGGAAACTTATAAAAAATTGAAAAAGAAAAAAAAAAAAACTTTTGTAAAATGGTTGCAGGACTATTTTCTCAACATAATTTTGAATTCTATCTCATATTATGTATGTTTCAATTTACTTTACCTATGTATCTTTAACATGTAAAAATTTAAAACGTGTTCCGTCTTTTTGGTGTTCCATGTATATGCATTCTTTTGATGAAACGTGTTTCCTATCCAGATGAAACACTTATTTAGACACAGTTTTATACAATCTACGGAATGTCGGATCCTTAAACTTTCATTTATATACACGATGAATATTTTTTACACATATAAAGGCTGCCTGAGAAACACATTCAATTACCTACAAATAAGAGAATCATCAATCAAAATGTCATTTCCTGTTGAAATGTTTTTGACTTCTGTCATCCATTCGACAAGCAGAAAAGTGTCACGCAGTCTGAAATTACACATATTAAGAAATAAGAAAAAAATCATCATTATACTTTTTAACTGAATAAATTACAGTGTGTGTAAAAACTATAAGCACAGCAAAAATGTTGATAAATTGAAAATGCGACAAGTGAAATGATAATTTAATGTTGATCATAAAGTGGAAATACTAATATAAAAGTCAACAGAATGTATCTGTGTCCTTTTTATTGCGAAAAAATCATAATTATGCAAAAAAACGCTATTTTTGACTGTGTAAAAACTTTAAGGACAGCTTATTTTTTTTATAGAAATGGTATATATAATTATTATTAAGGATCGACCGAAACAGGTTTTTAATGCCGAAACCGAAACCGAATTTTGGAGATCATCCTATTTTCGACCGAAAACGAAAACAAATACGTCCAAAAACTTTTAAAAAGTAATTAAATTGTGTGTGTTATAGTAATTAATAAATACATAAATGTATTATTAATTAATTACACGTACTTATTAAATATGCATAATAATTAATTAATTATGCGTATTTATGAAATATGCATAATTATTAATTAATTATAGTCCAAGAGCTGTTAAACATTTTGGGGAAGGTATTTGAGGCACCCTGAAAATTTGTGCAACACTTCTTTTGTAATGGCTGAATACAAAATCGAATGTCTGGCGGAAGGATCGTGGCCCAAAAACTGTGCCAGACACGTGTCAAGTGCCATTTTTTGACTACCCCCAAAAAAGGTATTTGAGGCACGCTGAGATTGAGACAGAAGAATATTTATACTTAGAAAAAAATATTTTGAAAACGACAGACACTTTAGTCGGCCCAAAAACTGTGCCAGACACATGTCAAGTGCCATTTTTTGACTACCCAAAAAAGGTATTTGAGGGAAGCTGAGATTGAGGCAGAATAATATTTATGCTTAGAAAAAAATATTTTGAAAATGACAGACACTTTAGTCGCCACAAAAACTGTACCAGACATTAGAATTTGTATTCAGGCATTACAAAAGAAGTGTTGCACAAATTTTCAGGGTGCCTCAAATACCTACTCAAAAATGTTCAACAGCTCTCCTACTATTATACGTGAGGCCCAAATCTCCGTGCCTTAGATTCAAAACTTTTTTTTTTCATATAAAATAAAACGTAATTAATTCATCAACTACACAGAAAGATTTTCTAATTATACGAATTTCATTTAATAAAAAAATAGTTTAGTTTTATGTATACACACCTCGATTTTTCTTTTATAATGATTTCTGTAAATGATCATCTGTTCTACTTGAACTTTCTTAAAGAGTATTCGAAACTCTTCTGCGGTCTCAAACTGAAAATTTTCTATTACTGTTATGTCTGCAGCTTCTAATGAGCACGTTAAAAAGTTTAGTTATATATACATTGCTCGCTTTATAATTTGCATTCAAGTTTTGAGTCAGTCATGACTGATAATTACAAACAACGAAGTTCATAGCAATAAATAGCCTCATTTGAGCCGGCCGGTAACGTTCAAATCGATGAGAAATGTTAAAAATTTCCGACGGAAGAAACGATATTTTCGGTTCAAAATCTGAGTTTTGTTTTCGGAAAAACTCAGATTTTGGATCTAAGGCACAGAGAGACAATTTGGCCCACACGTATAATTAATTAATAATTATGTATATTTCCATAAATACGCATAATTTGTTAATTATTATGCATATTTAATAAATACGTATAATTAATTAATAATATATTTATGTATTTATTAATTACTATAATACATACAGTTTAATTACTTTAAAAAAGCTTTTGGACATATTCGTTTTCGTTTTCGGCCGAAAATAGGAAGATCTCCAAAATTCGGCTTCGGTTTCGGTATTAAAAACCTGTTTCGGTCGATCTTTAATAATAGTTATATATACCATTTCTATAAAAAAATACAGGTGTCCTTAAAGTTTTTACACTCTCAAAAATAGCGTTTTTTTGCATAATTATGATTTTTTCGCAATAAAAAGGACACAGATACACTCTGTTGACTTTTATATTAGTATTTCTACTTTATGATCAACATTAAATTACCATTTGACTTGTCGCATTTTCAATTTATCAATATTTTTACAATATTTTGCTGTCCTTATAGTTTTTACACACACTGTAGATCTCACAAAGCGTTGTGCTATGTATTTTGAAAATGAAATATTTATATTAAGTTAGAAAATTTAAAGTATAATGATGCCACTTGTTTTGATAATAGTTTTTGATTTGCCATTTCTAAAAACAAATGTGTGAAAGGAAAAAAAAATATATCTGCTTATATCAGAAGTAACCGAAGCAAAATAATCGAATTTATATAACAGCAAGGATTTTAATGATAAATACGAGGGTGTATTAATAAATTTTTGCCCTCACACAGAAATAATTGAGTAAAATTTATGAAATTGCAGCATTGTATTAGTCATTTTCTGTATAGTCACCGTGTGCAGTAACACATTTCTGCAAACTGTATTTGAAAGAGAGGGGAGGAGGATGTATTCCAGGAGGCGTGATAGTAGACCAAAGGGGGGCCTTTTTCTAACTTTTGCCGTCCCCCACATGTGACATATTGTTGAAAAGGCCTGTGACCACTTATTCATGTTATGCACCCCCGAGCACCTACCCCCAAATTCCCCCTCCTGGGGGCATGAATGGTGTCCACAAAATTTAGGAAAGTGCCTCCCCGGAGGGAAAATTGGGAGGAGTGGCTGAGTATGTGCCTAACATGAATAAGTGGTCACAGGCCTTTCCATAAATATATCATGTGGGAATCGGTAAAAGTTAGAAAAATGCCCCCCGTTGGGTCTACTATCGCGCCTCATTAAATGTATCCTCCTCCCTCTTTTTGAAATACCGTTTGCAGAATTGTGTTACTGTGCACGATGACTATATAGAAAAGGACTAATGCAATGTAGCAATTTAATAAATTTTACTCAATTATTTCTATGTGAGGGCAAAAACGTATTGAAACCCCTTCCTAGAGTAAAACTTTAAAATTAAAAATACATTTAAAATTAGACATGTAACAAAATTAAAAAAAGCAACAAATTAATATCACATAAAGAAAATAGTCAGAATTATTATAAACTCCTCTTTTTTAGATATTTTGATTAAAAGAAAAATAAAACGTTATCGCTCAAAAAAGTTTACTATAGTGTGCATATTAATAGGGATAAAGTAAAAAATAATAATAAAATAAAATAAAATAAAATAAAATAAATACTGTTTTCTAAAAACTATGCCTTTATATTATTCTGTGCCTTTCTCTGCCTTTATTGAATAATATCTGTAATACAAATGAAGTGTGTCTTCCTTCAGCACAAATTACCTCTTCGTTCATATTGCCATTGACTCCACTAATTTAGGGCATATTTTTCTGAATTCATCATCGTCAAACAAGACAATGTTGTTTAAAATTTAAGAGTTTAGCGAACCTTAATTGCTGCAGAAGAATTGTATGCGTATTTGTTGTGTTTTTAAATTATTTTATATACGATGGTACATTTTACTCCACATAAAATCACTAATTTTGGAATAAAGGATAAATATCTTGATTTCGAACTTTTTGTAAGAAAAGAATTGTAGGATTTACTTTCAAATATAGGGAAAATGTTTTATGTAAATTTATCATTTTTTATATCAGTTTTATATGTAACTAACAAAAAATAGTTCACGTATATCTATTATATACATAAAATCGAAACGGAAATTTCGTTCCGAACATCTAGATTTCGAGTTCTACAGCATGGATTTTGACGGAACTTACACTGTTAGATAGGTATTGTTACAGGGAAGGTTTTAAGCTATAACACATCGTTCTACGTGCATTAGTTATAGAATTATGACGGAAAATTCTGTTAATTTGGACGATAAGGTTACCATTTTATTTCTTGGCGAAGTTTTTTGTTGTTGAAAAAATTGAAACGGCTATTACACTTAGAAAAATAAAAGACAAAAAACTGTTACTAATTTTATTTAAAATCTTTAAAAAAGAAATAAAAGAAATTCATTTTAATGAGTAATAATATTAAAAAACGAAAATATTTAATTTAACCCTTTAAGCGTCCTAACCGGGTTTTTCCGACACGTAATCTTTGAAATCAAGGGCTAATTTAATACAAAACTGATATTAATGTTATTTTTTTGCAGTGCATACGATAATTAAATATGTAAGGTAATCATCATAAACAAATCCCCATACAAATAGTTTTCATAGTTATTATTTTATGAATCATTCAACATAAAGTAAGAAATAGGCCGGACGCTTAAAGGGTCAAACATGGAAGAGAATGTTCGTAATACTTAAAAAATTACTCAGTTGAAATATTGCAATTGAAATAATATTTGGCGATTTATCTTTTGCATCAGGTTAAGAAAAATGCATCTGAAAAATTGATAAAATGATATCAAGGAAGTTCCCCATAAGCGCATGCTCAGAATTATTTGAAAAAAAAATAGAATATTCTTCTCATAAGTATATACAGTAGATTTCCGTTACAACGAACTTCACGGGACCACTAAAATATTTCGTTGTAACGATTTCTTCGTTGTAACGGAATTACCCCTATTTATCTAATGAATTACATATACACGTAAATTATTTATGTAAGATAAATTTATCTTTCATTATAGAAGATTTTAATGGAAGACTATTCAATTTAACATAAAACAAATTAGTAAAATAAAATTCAATATTAAAAATACAAAATTGCGTACTAACCTTTATTTAGTAGTACATTATTGCAGAAAATCTGTGATTTTAGTTTGTACATGCGAATGTGTAGTTGATAATAACAAAAACGATAGTTAGATTAAGTTTAACTTAAATAAATACATTTTTATTACTACAGTTTTGTCATATACCTTTATATGTGTATATATTAAAATGTTATCATCGTAATTATACGGTTTAAAACAAAATTTCAGTTTATTAAATTTTTTCCAAATTCAAAATTAACGTCCGATTCGGAACATTGGCAATTTGACTTCAATACTGTCAGAAACAATAAATGAAGGTTATTGTTGCCATGGAAACAAGTATTTAATATAAAATGTTTAATGGTAGCATTTTTAATTAGCCAGCTACTTTTAAAACAAACTTAAAACGGTACTACTTGATTATCCCGTCGACAAAATAACTATCGCCAAACTATAAGATTAAATGCCAATAATAGCTGATCGTATATTTTACATTCACTTGACATTAAACACGGTACACGTGTTTGTTGCTTCATCAAGTGATTTTTAATTACACTTCTATTTGTAATTTTATTAATGTTTACAAATTTATTTATTCATTCGTTGTTTAAAAAAAAAAAATGTCAATTTGTATAATTTGACGAGTAGTTTGGCAATTTATATAATTTGGCGAATAGTTTGGCAATTTATATAATTTGGCGAAATTGGTTGAATGAATAATCAAGTAGTACCCTTAAAACTTTTCCAGCTGGTGAAGTAGCTGGTGGTATAAAATTAAATAACTAATGCAACACGCAGTTTGTATATATTATATATGCTTAAAGATAAAAAAAAATAATACGCTAATTCTTCGTTTAAGTTTAAATTTATTGAGTTTTAGGCATTTAAACACTTATTTAACAAGCAATTTTCAAATGCATTTAAATATCTTGCATTTGGGATGAAAATGTGTTGGCTAGCCAAATAGCGTGGAACGTTCGTATTTTTTGCGCCAAATACTCGAATATATATTGATTTTTTTCAGATTTTTACTGAGATTCCGCCGCCAAATTCGACTGATGTTTTACTACATACATGAGTAGTTTTAAAAGCATTTTTCTTTTCAAAATAATTTGAGTATGCTCTTTAAGGAGACCTTCCTTGTGGTAACAATTTTGTTTTTGATTTGTTCTTTTTTATTTCTAACTCTTACATTATGTGACTCACAGACGAAACTAGCAGATGTAATTGTAAAAATGTTGATACTTACAATTTACATGTTATATGTTTATTTTTGATTTTAAGCCAAAAAGACGTAAGCGTGAATTGGGTTCAAGCGATGTTTACAATAAAGCTGATTTTGCAAGTGTACGAAAGCATTTTTTGAGTATTTTTTAAAATTCAAATGTACAATATATAAATAGCAATTAATACTTAAAAAATGGGGTCGAATATTTTAATTTTAGTATTAATGTCTCCCACACACGCACATACATATTGTAAAATAATTTAATTTTAGACATTTAAGAAATTTCTCATTATACTTTACTACTAAAGCATGTCGGTTTGTTTTCCCCAAATTTGTGAATTTTATAACCTCGAAGCCAGATTAGCTAATATTGTCCATTCTTTTTTTAATAAAAAACATATCGCCAATTTCCCTTATACAAACGTTCAATGCTTGCAATGTCAGGTAGTAAAGATTATTCTTAAGAAAATGTAAGCAATTATGCGTTATTTCTCTCACGAAAAAAGACATTTTGCAATAAAAATTGCTTTCTGAAATAACTTTTCGATATTCCATTCCATTCGTCATTTTTTTTTATATATCTTACCTTCTTTTAGAAATGTTATAAAATGATATTGGATGAATCTTCCATAATCAGCCACCTTACAATTGGCGAATTTACTGTATAGTGTTGGAAGATTAGTTTATATTTGAAAGGAACCGTAGACGGTAAATCCGATTTCAGAAGATTATGCGAAATTTGTACTTTTAGTAATTAGCGATTAGTAAATTTATGTTTTTTTAGTATGGAGCAAACGGACAAAAGAAGATTTACTAATAGATATTTTTCTTGTGCAGTTATTTTACCATAATTAAAAAAGCATTAATTTGAATGTGCAAAAAAAGTTTTTCAAATGCCAAAGGTGGCCAATGGAACAATAATTGTTCATTTAGCCTAGGTTTCTTTAAAAAAAGTACCTCAAATTCAATTAAAATTTCAATCATTATAAAATTTTGGCTGATGCACAGCCCGAGCAGCTGATCGTAGTAACAAATTTTAGGTTTATTTTGCTGTCACTATAAAAGCATTACTTTGAATGTACAAAAAAAAAAAAAAAAAAAAAAAAAAAACTTTCAAATGCCAAAGGTGGCCAATGGAACAATATTTGTTCATTTATTCTAGGTTTTTTAAAAAAAGTACCTCAGATTCAAATAAAATTTCAATCATTACAAACAAATTTTGGCTGATGCACAGCCCGAGCACCTGATCATAGTCACAAATTAACGTTTTTAATTTTATTTAGGCAACAAACTGATGAATAATGACGTCTTGAAAATAAAAGCATGCTTATTTCTCCATCTTATTACGCTCATTAGAGAAATGCGAAAAAAATCTTTGGTTTACCAAAAAGATCACTACTAAAATGTTTGCATAGCTAACTTTACTTATCATTTGCAAAGAGTTTTGATAGTGAAAGATCTAAAAATCAATCAACAGCAATTTGACATTATTTAATGGAATGTAGTTTGGAGCGTAATTAACCCTGTTTTGTAGCTAACTCTGGTACATATTTAGCCATACCGTTACGAACATTTCTAACGTTTCACATCAAACTTGGTTGTGGATCCGATTACGGATGATTGGGAAGATTTTATTGAATGAAAACTAGAGGTTTAGTTTTCTATTTGAATTAGTTATCGAGGTTATTTTCTTAGGTTAATAGTTGCATGATTAAAACTGGTATGTAAAAAGAAACGGCAGTTAAAATGACATTATTTTAATTTTATTCACACAATTCCGCTTTAAATATCCACTTTTACATGATTCATGTATTTTAAAATATAAAAGTTAAATACTGTTTTGATTGTATTTACTCTACTGGAAATCGAAGATAAGAAACTGTAGAGAAAACCTGCCAAAAGAAGACGTATATTACCAAATATAATGTAACGTAGAGAGAGATTGTATTTATGTTATCAGATCCACACAAAGTACCCAGCTGAGAAGCCCGGAATAAAAGAACTAACAAACGAAAGTGAATAACCCGAACATTCATCATCATTTCATTAAATTGTCAACCTCTGCAGTCATCATAATTCTCTCTTTTTAGGTGCGTTCGTAATTATATAAATACGTAGCACCTATAGTCGTCGTTCAGTCCGTCTGTCTGTCCGTCCGTCTGTCCGTCCGTCTGTCTGTCCGTCCGCATATAACAGAGCAAAAACTACCCGACCGAATGATCTGAAATTTTTAATATATAATTGCTGCAAAATTTTGTCGAGCCATTTCCAATTTTATGAAAATCGGATGTATAGTTTAATTACAGGGACAGTCAAAAGTTTTTCTTTACATTACGGCCAATGGGAAAAATTATTGCAAGTGAATTTTAATGATGTTACAGACTTCCGAATGGTCTGAAATTTTTAAGATATAATTTCTGCAAAATTTTGTCGAACCATTTCCAATTTTATGAAAATCGGATGTATAGTTTAATTACAGGGACACCCAAAAGTTTTCCGTTACATTACGGCCAATGGGAAAAAATTATAGCAAATGCATTTTAATGATTTTACAGCCTTCCGAATGGTCGGAAATTTTTAATATATAATTGCTGCAGAATTTTGTTGAGCCATTTCCAATTTTATGAAAATCGGATGTATAGTTTAATTACAGGGACACCCAAAAGTTTTCCGTTACATTACGGCCAATGGGAAAAAATTATAGCAAATGCATTTTAATGATTTTACAGCCTTCCGAATGGTCGGAAATTTTTAATATATAATTGCTGCAAAATTTTGTTGAGCCATTTCCAATTTTATGAAAATCGGATGTATAGTTTAATTACAGGGACACCCAAAAGTTTTCCGTTACATTATGGCCAATGGGAAAAAATTATTGCAAATGCATTTTAATGATTTTACAGCCATCCGAATGGTCTGAAATTTTAAATATATAATTGCTGCAAAATTTTGTCGAGCCATTTCAAATTTTATGAAAATCGAATGTATAGTTTAATTACAGGGACAGTCAAAATTTTTCCGTTACATTACGGGGAATGGGGAAAAAATTATTGTAAGTGCATTTTAATGATGTTACAGACTATGCACTTATGAAGCGCAAAAAAATATACATTCAGTACAATATGGGTGCAAAAAATAATTATAAAACTAGTTATAGTAAGAACTCACCTCATTTGCCACGTTTGACGAGCAATTTCCAACTTGTTTAGTAGTGTGGTGATATGATCGTAATGGCCGCATTTCCCTCCCAAACTCTACATGCGTACTAAAGAGTTGCTTCTGAATTGCCCGTATTTCGTCTAATGCATCAGATAATATAATAGCGCAATGGCGTCCGCTGCGTATTCAGAAAATGCGGAAGGACCTTCTAGGTGAAGGTCCATATTAATTTAAAATACAGGGTCGGATTTTCCATTTCGTTTGATTGGAGGTTTATTTAAAAAATGATCTAGCGCAGCGGGTTCAGCTTGCTAGTTGTATAATAAAATATTTTTATAAACTAAAATATATAAGATAATTATTTATAAGAGATATTTCTTACATTAATTTCTTCAACTGTCTTTTAATATATTTTTTTATTTCTTTAATGTGTCCAAAATAATACAACTGAAAATAAAATAAGAAATGAATTACACATTAATTCAACTGCAAAACTTTTGAAAGTATTTTGGAAAAAAAAATTACCAATCTTAAAAATAAAGTAGAATTAAATAATAAAGAATTTTACATTAAAAGAAATAATATATTGCCACGAGAGTTCTTTCAGCTAACACATATACAATATGTTCTTTTAAAAAAATAATGAAATAAAGGTATTCATTATTCGGAAGCAAATGAGTATTTTCCATAAAAAGATAACGTCAAAAAGGAGGAATAAAAACACACAACTGCATTTTAGCGTGCAAAAATAGCATAAAACAAAGCGTAATCTCGCAAGAAAGTAACTTTTAGATATAAGTTTTGGGACAATTTTAGCATGTGACTTCAGATTTATAACAGAAAAGCTGTTCTGTGTAGGAAGTTCATTTGTCACTGACAAAGTTTAAGCATTTTTGCGTGCAGTGATTTGAAGAATAACTTAAAGAACATAAAGTTTTATTGTAGAGCATTTATTTTGAGGAATTAAAATCTTTCATATTTTACATTAATTCTAAATATCATTCTTCTCGTATCATTCCTAGTTATTTAAATTTTTGTTTCTGTTTTATGTAATACGCTAAAAAAATAATTTCATTCATTGAAAAATTAAATTTTAACACGATTTTATTAAAACTATCCATTTCGGTTGCATATAATTCCTAAAATGAGCATGGTCATCACGGAATAAAAACAGATTGGTACAGGTTTCAAATATAAATCACGGGCAACGAAAAATAAAAATAAGTTATGTCTATTCCTGCATTTTTTTTTAAATAACTTTCTTAATAATTTTAGTGTTTAGGTTACTTTTATATTTTTACAAAAAATTTTTATTTAGCAGGCGAGTGCAATTAAAGCATCCGTACTCTGATCTCCTTATACAGGGTGGACCAAAAGTCTTGCCCTGTTTATAAAAATTCATTACAAATGAACCGTTTTTAGGTGCGTTCGTAATTATATAAATACGTAGCACCTGTAGTCGTCGTTCAGTCCTGTCTGTCTGTCTGTTCGCATATAACAGAGCAAAAACTACCCAACCGAATGGTCTGAGATTTTAAATATATGATTGTTGCAAAATTTTGTCGAGCCATTTCAAATTTTATGAAAATCGGATGTATAGTTTAATTAAAGGAACACTCAAAAGTTTTTCTTTACATTGCGGCCAATGGGGAAAAATTATTTCAAGTGCATTTTAATGATGTTAAAGCCTTCCGAATGGTCTGAAATTTTAAATACATAATTGTTGCAATATTTGGTCGTGCCATTTCAAATTTTATGAAAATCGAATGTATAGTTTAATGACAGGGACAGTCAAAAGTTTCCCGTTACATTACGGCCAATGGGAAAAAAATATTGCAAGTGAATTTTAATGATGTTAAAGCCTTCCGAATTGTCTGAAATTTTAAATATATCATTGTTGCAAAATTTTGTCAAGCCATTTCAAATTGTATGAAAATTGGATCTATAGTTTAATTACAGGACAGTCAAAAGTGTTCCGCTACATTACGGGGAATAGGAAAAGAATTATTGCAAGTGCATTTTAATGATGTTACAGACTATGCACTTATGAAGTGCAAAAAAATATACATTCAGTACAATATGGGGTGCAAAAAAATAATTATAAAACTAGTTATAGTACAAACACATCTCATTTGCCACGTTTGACGAGCAATTCCCAACTTGTTATAATAATGTATCTTGGCTGTATCATTAGATAGATCAGTTTAAGAAAGGTTTTTTTTGTGCAATAAATGGCGCGATTGCTCCTTCAAGCTTCCTCGAGATGCAAAATCAATAAAGCGATGGTATGACAGGTATAAAGATAAAAGGCAGTGTTGCTGATCTACCTATAAGTGGCAGGCCTAGTGTGAATGAAGCAATTGTTGAACGCGTTCGGCGAAGAATCTTTTTAGCGGAGTCGTACTCATTCAACTCGTAAGCTTCAAATATCTTCTATTAAAGCTACTGTTTGTACTGTAACAGAAGACATGTTAAGAACACTTGGCAGGAACAAGAATACCGCTTAGACATTCTCCGAGCTACCAAGGGAGCATATGTTGGACTTTACTGAGGTACGAGGTCTTATAAAACTAATCGGATTTATCAATCCCAAAACTTTCTTCTCTCTCATATATGTTAATACTTCAAAATTCGCTATCAAACTGCCAAAATTAAATATCAATCTATGCATATCATGAGGATTATAAAGATATGAAATTCCGTGCATTAGTTCTTGAGATATGACTATCGCTGAAATCGTCTAAATACAGCAAAATGCAGCCTAGAAGCGCCGCTTATTGGGTGATTTATACAAAATCTTAATCAGCAACAATTTATGTCAGACTGAATGTGAAGTTTGGAGAAAATCCGTGCATTACTTTTTGAAATAGAGCTATTGTAAAAATCGTGAAAATTCCTGCATATCAGTGCCACCTATTGGGTGATAAACACCAAAACCTAATCAGCAACAACTACCGTCAACGCATAACTAAATCTGAAGTTAGATGAAAACTCGTCCATTAGTTCTATAGATAGAGCTAATACGGGAATCGTGAAAAAGGCAGCACAGAAGCTCGCCTGTTGGGCGATTTACATCAACACATAATCAGCGCCAAGTCATAGGACTAACTGAATCTGAAGTTTGATGAAAAGCCTTGCATTAGTTCTTAAGATAGAGCTATTGGGGAAATCGTGTAAATCCTGCAAAATTCATCATAACAGCGACACCTGTTGGGCGATTTACACCAAAATGTAATCAGCATCAACTCATATCAAGGACTAACTAAATCTGAAGCTTGATGAAAATCCGTGCATTAGTTCTTGAGATAGAGCTATTGCAAAAATCGTGAAAATGCTGCATAGCAGCGCCACCTGTTGAGAGATTTACACCAAAAACTAATCAGAATTAACTTGTATTAGGGACTAACTGAATATAAATTTTTATTAAATTCCGTGCATTAGTTCTTGAGATAGAGCGTCCACAAAATTTGGGTCACATACAGACAGACAGACAGACAGACAGGCAGACAGACTCACCGACAGACATTTTGTAAAAACATGTTTTTTGAAATCTCTGAACCCTGAAACGGGTAAATCCGTCGAAAACCGGAATTCTAAAATTTTCATGAATCCAATACTTTCTTGAAAAGATAGAAGGAAGTAAAAATTATAATAGTACTTACAATGTATCCAAACAAACATATGTCTAATTATAAGAATTTGAGAACAATAAATATTTATAATCAGGGCAAGAATTTTGGTTCACCCTGCATATCGAACTAAACAGGGTAAATGTTTCAAATTTTATATAGTGGAGAAGAGGGCACATTGTGGCTCTTCTTAATTACTCTCATATACGTAAGTGTGACAGCGTTTCTGTCCCATAGCTATCATTTTTACTCAAAATTAATTAAAAACATAACTTTCTTACTTTTGTATCATATTATCACCCCCCCCCCCCCTCTTTCCTATACTGAAATATGTGATTAAATTCATTTCTCAAAACCATCCAGATTTTAATAATGTGATGTCTTTCTTCTTTCTAAAAACATCTTTATTTCAGGCCGCTCAAAGATTCATTTCTTTTTTTCCTTATCTGTCCGTTACCGCTCCCAGTGCAAAGAAATAAATAAAAATTATAAGGCGCGGAGCTAGTAACAATATCTCTTCATTCAATTACATCGGATTTTGCCCACCGCAGTGAAAAGCTTCCTTATCACTGCTAATATGGAACCGTTGAAAATCTTTTAACAACAAATGTGAAAGGAATGTATTTTATGCGATTTTGCTGCATCTTTCCTTGCTATCTATCTGCAGTATGAAATTTTAAGTAACACTTGTTTAAGAGAATGCCAGTCTGTAATATAAACACCTCCCAGATGTTTCTGCCGTCTCTCTCATCGAAATGAGATGCGGTTTTTAAAATCACGTTTCATGGATGTTAAATCTATTTGTCAGTTGGTTTACCAGATGCCTTTCTTGGCATTTCGCGATTGTATGTTGCGGGTATTTTTTTAACGTAATCATTTCGGTTAGATAATGATTCCCAGGATTTGTGGACTGGCAATCATTTTCCATCACGCGTTTCATTGTTCTCATCGGGGTTGCTGGATTTTTTGGGATAATCATTTGACTCGCGAATAAAACCTTTGTCCACAGTTCGTTCAGGGTGCCAATGTGTGAATTTGGCGATGTGTAGTGACTAGTGTTATCTGATTCTTATGAAATCACGAGCACTCAACTTTTTATCTCGACCAAAAAGGATGTAAGACCTTCATGGTCTGTGGGTCACGCCCAGGCGTACCTTGTAAACATGGACTCTCTCTCTCACTCTTAATTAATTATGAGTATGATCTCTTTTGTAAATTTAAAGTTAAAAATTGTTGAATAAATTTTCATAGTTCCTGTAATATGGTTGGAGTTTTTGCTTTTAAGTGAACCATCCCACTGAACACCGTTACAGTAAGTTCTTATGATTTAATTCAAATAACTAATATCACTATTATGTGATCATCTTTAAAGCCTCTAATCATTGGTAATCCTCCAATCCAAATTGGTATGGGAAAAGATTGTGACACACATTGTTTTTGAACTGTTAGAAAGACTTTAATGTATTTTTATACAAAGTAATTTTTAATATAAAAAAAGAAGTTACGGCAGCTTTTGTATTTTTATCGGACATCAAAATTACCTAAATTAACAGAGAATATCATTGTTGTCACTGCCCTTGATGATGTTCCTATGCAGTTATGGTCTGAGAAAGCTTCCAAACCTCTTCTCTATTGACAGCACTTATTTCTTCATTATTTGGGTAAGTAAAATTCTAGGAATTCTACATTTTCTTTAAAGAAACAATTATTTCTTCACAATTCTTCACAATTATTTCTTCACAATTCTTCACAATTATTTCTTCACTATTCTTCACAATTATTTCTTCACAATTATTTCTTCACAATTATTTCTTCACTGATTCTACACGTTCTGCGTAATACAGAAACTTTAGCAGTAAAAAAGCAGTGACGTTTTCACAAATTTGACAAGGACAAAATATTTTTTACTCTTATTTATAATAGACAGTTTCAAACATTTTTTTTCTTCATGAACATTTACTGCACTGTCAAGTTCAGGATCAAAGATGCTGCCTTTGAAAAAAACTAGACTCCGAATATTTCAGAAGTGAAGTTTTTACTTTAGATTGTTTAACTATTTTAGACTTTAGCTAATTATCTTTTCTTCTGTTGTTTTTAATAAACTTTTCATCCTATTCTGTGGTTCTCCAGGATCTAAGTTATAAAATGAGACTTTCAGGTTTTATGCACTTTTATTTTTTTACGGAAGGCTTTTGTATAAAGCCTTATCGACTCTGGAGGGGCTATAGAAGCAACATTTGCTTCATGTTTTGATGCAGTAACAAAATTATTTCTAATAAGAGTTTCAGTAGAGCTAGGTGGTTTGGAGGTGGACAAAACAATAACAGTATATCGGTAATTTTTCAAAACCTAAGTTTTGAATACAGTTATCCACTTGATTGTCAGGGCTTGGTGTTTCTGTAGTGTGAGAAGCTACAAAATTATCTGCTCTGAAAAAGCTTTGATTAAATGACCAAATTCGTGTAGATTTAAATACGCTTGTAATGTTGCGAATATTAAATGATTCATTCCCGACTATAAGGCCTCCGACTATCCGGCCTCCGTACTATCCGGCCTAGTAAAAAAAATGAGGAATGCAACAATTTGCCTAGAAAAGCTCTTCTAATTCTTTACAACGCACTTTCGCAACCGTTCATTGATGAACTCGCAGACTAAGACATTAAAGCTGAATTTTTACGACCAAATATGACGGCTATTTGTCAGCCGATGGACCAGGGTGTCCTTGAAATGATAAAGAAAAGCTATCACCGGCGTCGTCTCCGTTCGCTGATAATCAGCGATTGGTATTAATGAAGGCTACATAACCAATCTGAAAAAGAATGTCATGCTAGATATCATAAGGTGGGTGGCAAATGTGTGGGAAGAAATTCAAAACATTGAAATTGGAAGATCTTGCTATTATGCTACTTGTCTATACATTCTTTTTGGACCATAAAGGTGGACATAAGCCTACGTGGGAAGGTGTAGTGGAAAAAAAGAACGATAAGCTTATTTCGCTGCTGAAAAATATACCGGGCTTTGAAGATGTCAGTACAGAGGATATTACAGAATGGATGGTAAAGAACGAAATTAATGAATTATATTGCAACCATATTGTAGAAAAGGCGACGCAGGAAGAAGTAACAGAAGAAAAGAGGAGGAGGATTGCAGGAAAACTCTCATCCCACATTCTGAAGGGTTCAAGTCGATTGAGGCAGCACTGTAGTACATTACTCTGAAAGAGGAAAAAGCGACGCCAGCTGATAGATCTACTTGCGTAAATGGAGGAATAGTGCGTAGCGGAAGAGGGCTAACTGGGAGAAGCAGTCCTCTATCAAGGGCTTTTTCAAAAACTAAAAACTATAAGTTTTGACTGTTTTATCTTATCTATAACTTTTCATATATTGTGATATGTTATATATGTGATATATATTCATATATTGTGATTTTATATATATTTCATATATTTGTGCAACCATTTATAAATAAACAGTAAAATAAGATTTACTCATATTTCTATGAATTAGGCTTATGTTTTACGTTAATGTTTTGCTTATTTTGAAACTGTGTGTAGTGTATATACAGGGTGATTCATAAAAGATGGGCAGAACTTTAAGGGGTTATAGTACACTTAAAGACAAATAATATTAAATAGGAGACTAAGGGTCCCAGACGTATTCCCAAGGAGATAGGGGGCATTAAAGTTTAGGGTCCGAAATTTCAAATGATTATAAAACATGTAAAAATTGGTCGATTCGTTTGCGGTTTTTGCAAAAAATTTTCTTTATGCCAGTATTTTCTTGAAATAAAATTTTAAAGTTCAATTTCAAAAAATGCCGATAGGGGGCGCTTTAGACTTTGGAGTAACAAACAACTATTTTTTAACGTTATTTTTTGTATTTCTTTAAATGATTTCGAAAGCTTAGACTTAAACTTAAATTTTGATCTAAAAATCTGAGTCCTAACGAGTAGTTAAGTAGCGTAAACTGAAATTTGAAACCCTTCTCCCCCCAGAACAAAAATCAGTTATTCCCGATCTTTGTGTCGTAGATTAGGCTCTAACTACTGCCGCGTTTTGCTAAAATTATTCTTTATGTCAGTATTTTCTTGAAAATAAATTTTAAAGAAAATTTTCAAAAAATTCCGATAGAGGGCGCTTTAGACTTTGGAGTAACGAACAACTATTTTATACCGTTATTTTTTGTGTCTCATTAAATGCTTTCTAAAGCTTAGACTTAAATTTTCAGCCCAAAATCTGAATCGTTAGACGTGGTTAAGTTTCTGGGGAGAGGGGTTTGAAATTTCTACTCCTGAGCACAGTTCAGTTTACCATGTCCACACATTGTGTGCTGTGATACGAGGTAAAAAGACACAAATTAGGATTATGTTACCAAAGCATATTTATTAACATGTAATTACAATAAATGTTCAAAATTGTGACCACCAGAGGTTATGCACGCAGAACAACGGCGAAGAATGGAACGGCGAACATTCGCGAAAACATCAGGCTTTTCGAGCACTTCCCCTACAGCGGCGGAAAGTCTGGCGACCAGTTCCTCGGGGGATTCAATGGGTGTCTCATACATAAGAGCCTTCAATCGTCCCCCAAAAAAGAAATCGAGGGGTGAAAGATCTGGCGAGCGAGCAGGCCAAGCAACATGACCACCTCGACCAATCCATCTGTTCGGAAATGTGATGTCCAGATAGTTGCGGACGTCTCGTACGTAATGGGCTGGCGCTCCATCGTGCTGGAACCACATGACCCGCCGGATGCGTGGAGGAACAACGTTTAACAGGTCTGGCAGCACATGTTGCAGAAATGTGAGGTATGTTTTACCGTTGAGGCGTTCAGGAAGAAGGTACGGTCCGATTAGGTGGTCTCCGAGGATTCCTGCCCAAACATTGATGGAAAAGCGTCTCTGATGAGCATGTGGATTGACATCCGCCCATACATGTGCATTGTGTGTGTTAAATGTACCTTCACGTGTGAAGGTACATTCATCGGTGAAAAGCACAGTTCGTCCAAAATGTGGATTTAGCGCGTTCTGCTGCAGAAACCAGCGGGCGAATTCAATACGATTTGGATAATCCCCTGGAGACAGTTTCTGGACTCGTTGCACATGAAACGGGAGCAAATGTTCATCCTTCAGTACCCTCCAAGTCATGGACTGTGAGGTATCCACCTGCCTAGCCACTGTTCGTGTACTTGTACTTGGCTGCGCCGCTACTACATCCAGAATGGCTTCTGCAACAACTACTGATTCGTCCTTTTTTGCACGACCTGCATTCGACCGGGAAGCGAGAAATGATCCCGTCTCACACAACTGTCTGTGCAAGCGCTCGAAAGTTTTGCGGTTAGGCAACCGCCTGTTGGGAAATCGCTCTCCGTACATTCGTTGTGCCTCTGCACCATTTCCATCTGCCGCTCCGTAAATTAAATGCATCTCAGCCTTTTCCTTATTCGTGAAGGGCACCATCTTCCGATTCATTACTACAGCGACTTACACTTGACTCACCGTTCAGTGGTTTTTATGTCTGAATCGTGTCGAAATTTTGCATACGTGTTCTTCTTCTTCCCCATTTGACATTTGCATACTTTCTGTTTCCTTCTTCACCCGGTGACTAGCGTCAGGAATGGAGCTTTAACGTTTGCATGAGCGACGTTTCCAACTGCGCCAGTGCCTTTATGAGTGAATTCCGACTATGCAGTCCTTGACGAAAGTTGTATTTTTGCCTCGTATCACAGCACAGAATCGTTGGGCATGGTTAAGTAGTGCAAACTGAACTATGTTCAGAAGTTGAAATTTGAACCCCCTCCCCTCGCTACTGAACCACGCTCAGCGATTCAGATTTTGAGCTGAAAATTTAAGTTTAAGTCTAAGCTTTAGAAAGCATTTAATGAGACACAAAAAATAACGGTATAAAATAGTTGTTCGTTACTCCAAAGTCTAAAGCGCCTTCTATCGGAATTTTTTGAAAATTTTCTTTAAAATTTATTTTCAAGAAAATACTGACATAAAGAATAATTTTAGTAAAACGCGGCAGTAGTTAGAGCCTAATCTACGACACAAAGATCGGGAATAACTGATTTTTGTTCTGGGGGGAGAAGGGTTTCAAATTTCAAATTTCAGTTTATGCTACTTAACTACTCGTTAGGACTCAGATTTTTAGATCAAAATTTAAGTTTAAGTCTAAGCTTTCGAAATCATTTAAAGAAATACAAAAAATAACGTTAAAAAATAGTTGTTTGTTACTCCAAAGTCTAAAGCGCCCCCTATCGGCATTTTTTGAAATTGAACTTTAAAATTTTATTTCAAGAAAATACTGGCATAAAGAAAATTTTTTGCAAAAACCGCAAACGAATCGAACAATTTTTCCATGTTTTATAATCATTTGAAATTTCGGACCCTAAACTTTAATGCCCCCTATCTCCTTGGGAATACGTCTGGGACCCTTAGTCTCATATTTAATATTATATGTCTTTAAGTGTACTATAACCCCTTAAAGTTCTGCCCATCTTTTATGAATCACCCTGTATAAAATGTGAAAAATGTGAAACATGCGTTTTTAATATCATAGCAGGGGAGTGCAGGAAATGACTAAATATTTATAGAACTCCGGCTTATTCGACTTTTTGTTATCCGGCTTAACCGTCCGCCACATCAGGTCGGATAGTCGGGAGTTTATTGTATATGCAAGTGTTACAAGATCTCGAATTTCATATATATAAATCCTTTTTCCTGAATTAGCAACCACCCAGCCATTAAAAGCTCTTTTGATGTGTGATTTGAATGAACCAATGACACCTACATCAACAGCTGCAGTGAATGGAAAGTTTCAGGAGGAAATGTTAATAAAATAATACCATTTTTTCTGGAAAAGAGAATTACGTCAAGATTATAATGATTCTCATGAATATAGAGGATTACCAAAATAGGTTTTTCTTTTGAGCTTCCGCGTTATTTTGCAAATGTTTCATATAGTTTCCATGAATGTGTTACTATTCATTCATTCACTTGATAAACTTTTACTTCCTGATGAAGCATCTTTAAAAATATGATCTTTGTATGTCTTTCTGGGACATATGAAAAATTTAGGGATAGCGTTTCCAAAAGCATTGATAATGGTACAAACTGTCACCAGTTCTCTCCTTTCAGTAGAAATAGCTTGTCCTAAATCCTTTTGACAACATTTGGAAATAACTTTAAGTGTTTCTATAACAGTACTTACACCAGTCTGATATATGCTGTATATGTTCCCAGGAGTGAAATGATGTTTTGTTAATAAAGTTTTATAATTAACCATGAAAGCTTGAACATTGACAACATTAAAAGCATAACTCTTGTAACCCTCTTATTTTCTGTTTTTTGCAAGGAAATGTCCGCACCTCTAGTCACAAATCCCTGCATTCGTCTGTTTCGGCCATTTCGTTCTCACATTTCAAAAATATTTCAATTAAAAATATCACAATAAACACAAATTATTACGTCTAACCATGTACATTATTTGCTATTGCTATGTTACTATTTAGTGACAAATGGCAAAAAGAAAGCAAAAGTTTTTAAAAATTTGGTGCATAGTATGTCAATATTTGCTGGGCAACATTGGGATAGTCCCAATGTACCCTACTTGTTCTTGTCCCAATGTGGCTTTTAGCCATTTAAAAAAAACATGTTATGCCTAATTACTGGAATTTGGTAGGATATATTTTGGAATTGCAAAAATAGCCTTATTATATGTATACTCATATTCTTAAATGTTGCACAACTTTCAATAACTTTAAAATAATCTCATCATAAAATTATTGTAAAAAAGTTACTTTTGAGCATCAAATATAGAGTTATTTAAATGGTATGCTACAAGCATGCTACTGTGTATGCTACACGCATACACTAGTATGCTACAAGTTTTTCTTAATAAGTTTTTCTTAGATCTACACACCTTATAGAAAGGGCACTTAGGTACGGAGAAGGTGGTTAGTTTTCATAAAATTCGTGGCAGCATGCTGCCATCAATTTTATGGTGTAAGTTAACTGATATAACTGATGTAATTTAAACTGACATAACTGGTGTAATATTACATAAAAATAATGAGAAAACATCGGAATTCACAGTATTATGGTGTAACGTTAGAGCAGTTACATCAGTTAAAGTACTCCATAAAATTGAAGGTAGCAATACAGCTAGTAATTTTATGGAGCGAAGTTACACTAAGTGTTTTACAGTGAAGATTTTGTAAAAAGTTCCTTATTTGTTGAATCCCTCAATAAGGCAATTGTTCTTTTATCCCGGCAGAACACGCATCGGGCCTGTCGAGACTGGTGTACTGGTTTTCAACATTATATTTTGGCAGACGTCTGCCGAAATATAATGTTGAAAATGAATCCCTTGGTGAAAAATTCTACTGATGCGATAGATACACACTTGTAAAAAAATTTGGTGTAAGGTTACCCCATAAAGTTGGTGGCAGCACTGCTGCCACAGCTTTGAGGGTTAATTTAACCGACATAACTGGTTTGCGTTCTGATATTTTCACATTATTATAGTGTAATATTAGACCAGTTATATCAGTTTAAATTAAACAAGTTATATAAGTTAAATTAAAATTAAATAATTAAGGCGGCACCATGCTGCAACCAATTTTATGGAGTATCGTTACACCAATTTTTTGCAGTGCATTTAAGATCATTTACTTGCAAACCTTTCTTTTTATGGAAAACAGATTGCCCGGCTAATGGTACTTAAGTGCAACCTTAGATTGCTTTTTAAATGTAGAGTTCTAAAAGTAGTATTTACTAGAAAATTATTTTATATTTTACAAACTGTGTTGTTGTGCATCAAATGTCTTATCGATAGTAAATGTATTTTTTTTTCAGTTTTGTTAAGATAAAAAATACTCTAGAGCAACGAAGCCTCCGAACGCGTCCCCGATAATTTTACGATAGGCGGGTATCCCCGTGTTAAATTAAATATAAAGATATTTTTTCATCCGTAAATTTAATGCATAAATAAATATTTTGGATATGTTCACTAACTAATATTACTACTTTTTGTCATATTTAAATTGGAGTGGTATTGTTTTATTTCTAAATTTTGTAGGTTTTGTACAGAATACTTTAAAATCTGGCAAAGTTTGCATTCCTAAATTTAAGTGTTTTTACAAAAAACTATGTTATTGAAATCTTTGCATGTTTTTTAGCTTTATATATAATTTTCTGAAACTTAAAATTTACTAAATTACTTTATTTACATTGTTAGAGTTTTGTACAAATTTAACAGGACCCAGCAAAACCATTCACGATACATAAAAACAAATGTCCATTTGCTTAGAAATAGTTTTTGAGAATAATTTATAAGTCACAAAGAAAATGCAACAATGATTATCAAAATTATACAATTGAATCAGATTAACCGCAAGACCCATTTACTGTGCTGTTGAATGGTCAACTTTGGCGACAAATTCCGTAAGTGGGGGAGTGTTAATGTTTTTAGTATAATAATAAATATATGTTTTTAAACTTCGAGAAAAGAAAGATGTGCAGTGGAAACTTTCTGAATTTTCGACTCCTGGAGGTACAGCATCACATTTCACATTATCATGATGGAAAGGTATAGAAATATTAACACTACAAAGAGACAGAAAGTTTAACCTAGCTGACTCAAGCGTGGCCTATACTCAAAAATGTTTTAAAAGCTACATTTAATGAATAATATTTATACTTTGCTGATTTTTATAGTTACGTCATTTGTTTAATTGTTATTTTTGAGACATAAGTGTTACGTTGTGTTTTAAAAATATTTATAAAATAATTAGCATTAATCGACTAAGAATTTTTATTACAAATCTTCTGTCACTGCATTTCATATCGAATGATTCGTAACAAAATATCACAACATCTTTACACACAGAAGCGCAGAATAAACAGTAATGGGCAGTCTATTTAATCCATTGCTCAAACAATTTAAGCAATTGTCAAAAATCACACAAAAAACACAAGAAATATATATGTAAAAGTTACGCAGTGCTTATAAAGCTTGAAAACGAGAATTACAGAAATAGAAAGGAATGCATAAAAATGTAAGTATAACCACCTAATTCTTGAAAATTATATTTAAATCTTTGATAAGTCAATGATTAAAAATTCAAGGGCATTCATTACACGCCAGAAGAGTGATTAAAACATATAAGATTATAAAAAATATTGACACTGAAATAAAAATTAAATTAAAAAGAATATTCTTAAAAATGTTTTGATAATTCGCATGTGGCTTCACAAAGCAGCAGCACCCACCTAAAGAAATATTACTCAACTTGATGTATGCAAAAAATAACAATTTTCGCACAACTAGTCAATGTTTTTTTCCTACACATAATATGCACTGTAAATATCTTAGTGTAACGTTACTCCATAAAATTGGTGGCAGTCAGGCTCCAACTAATTTTATGAAATAATTAGCTAAATTACCCGGCGTTGCCCGGATTTTTAAGAATCTTTGTTTTGAAAAATCAATTATTGCGTGTTCCTTTCAGTAATTTTCACTCTTTTTTTTCATTTAATCAAGAAGACAAATTACCTACTTATTTAGTAAGTATAATCTCTGATATTGACTGAGACCGAGATTAAAACCTTTTGATGAACAGATGTTTCAGAGTATTTTTTTAATTTAAATAATTTTTCATAATTAAAGGAAAATGGCAAGTGCAAAAATTCTATGAATTTTATTTTTAAAAAATCTGAAATGTTTATTTCAGTTTTCCCTAAGTTATCCTAAGTCCCTGAGCTCTAGAGACCTAAACCTTTGAGGAAATTCTAATGTACACGCAAAGACACACATAATATATATGGATTAGATTTAAAATGACGAAAACAAATTCGGACAACCTCAAAACGTTAAAATATGCCAATATTTCCATAATCGTATTTTTATCATGTTTCAATACGTTTTTTCAAACTCATATGACATTATATATTCACCTGCATCCTTTATATTTCCAATATGACGTAATATTCACTTTTTAAAAAAATCGTCAAATTATTTATTTCATTTGAATTTTTCACGTGGAAATCTTGCAAAAGAAAAGTTATGACATAATATTCTTTCTTTATTATTATTCGTCAAACTATTTATTTCATTTTCATTTTGCACGTGGAAATGATGCAATAGAAAAGTAATTGTTGTGTTAACAATTTTATTGTGAATTTTTAATTGTTGGCAACTGCTATAACGAAAATTTTTTAAATCTGATAGTAAATTGTTGTTAAATTGTGGTTTTTTATTAAATAAAATTTAACTATAAATTATTTCGATTCCAGATTACTTTAGTTGCCTCGGGCATGTTTTAATTCACACGTAAATAACATTTCACAATTCTGGCTTCCAAACTGTGTATTTGCATAGAAATATAGTCAGACAAACAGACAAATTTTCATTTTTTATATATTAGATTCAATCGATGTAACTGCTGTATACAAATAATGTGAATTATATTTTCACATTATTGTGTTATAATATTCCACCAGCTATATCGTTTTAAATTACGCCAGCTATAGAAATTAAATTATTCCATAAAATTGTTGCCAAAATACTTCCACCAATTTCATGGAGTAACGTTACACATTTTTTTTTTTACATTCTGTACTATAACAACGTGAATATTACAAGCAATTTAGCGAAAAGTAAGAACAATTAAGCTCGAGGTTTTCACTACAGGGATTTGAATAGACATCGTGTTGAAAACTTACACATAATCTATGCTGCACATTATCTATGCTACAGTCATTTAAATTTGCAGTCGACGTTAGTTTAAATAACTACTTTAAAGGATTAGACTATTTTATGTTTTAAATAAATGTGTAAAAATATTTAATTATATTAAGTCTAAAAAAGAAATACAAAATTTTTGGTCGTTATCCGAGATGGCAGAACAATAGTATATTTTTCCTTCTATGTTTAAGAGAGATACATTCTTTTATTTATAATTAATAAACTTAATTCAAACAATATCTTTTTGAAATAAAATATATAAACGATCATATTAGAAAAACTAAAACAAAATTACTTGTTTTAAATTTCTTCATTGCATTTTTAATCAAAAAGAGTAGAATTACTTACTACTAAAAATATATATACATATTTACTCAGCTTAATAAGTACTAAACGAGAGTTAATTAATATTAACAATTAGAATATGAATAATTAAGGATTTATTATTAATATTAAGGATATTTAAAATTAATTTCTCGTGAAAACTTTAAAAACAAGATGAAGGTTTGTTTTTTTTAATGACCAAATTTAAGAAAAGATTTTAATACTAAGGCAAAGTAAATAACTTTTAACGAAACGAGGAGTTTAATTTTAAAAAACGCATTATAAAACTCCCTGAGCTATTGAGTAAAAAAATAATGTTCTGCTAAAGCTTTAATTAAAAATATTAAGATAGTACTTCGTAATACTTTTTCTCGCACTCAAACAATTTATAAAATAATGTATGAAAATTTCTATTTTACCATCATGTGTATATAACACATTTAATGAATAGTAAGAAATGGATTAAAATATTTTATAATTTAATTAAAACTTTAAATTTATTTAAATGTTGGGTAGATAATCTAAGATGATTATGATAACAATAATTATTTATATCAAATTTAATATCCATTTGAAATATACAATGCATTTATATAAACCCTTTCAGAAGACCATTAAAAATTACTTCCTCAGACACTCTAATTATCTAATAATTCTTAGTGTCTTGCTGCAAACTGTTGAACTGTTTCCTTCTAAATGGCAACTTTCCGACATTAATGTCGCCATGAACATTATAATAATGTTAATAAGTTTTATTACATAAAATAAACTTGTTCAGAATGGTTAAATTCCTCTAAATAATACAATATAAAAGTACACAAAAGGTTCACTACCTAAAATGTGATTAATACAGTTTAATGATGTTAAAAAATCAAGTGCTTTCGGCTGTGTACCTAGCGATCATTAGAGTTTCAGATTTGAACAGGCGTTACAATATGGACAAGTAGACGTAACGACTGTTTAAATATGAAATCCTGATGATGGCTAGGTACACAGATGAAAGTACTTGATATTTTAGTATAATTAAACTATATTGATCCTATTTCAGGTAGGGAACCATTTGTGTAATTTTATATAATAAGTTTTATATATTGCTTATTCTACATTTTAAATGAGCAAAAAACAGAATTTAAGTGTTTTTTTATTTTTCAAAGAATGCATTTTTTATTTTATATAATAAACTTTGTTTGTATTCTGGGGTCCTGTTCCCATGATTATGAGGAAATCAGAATAAGGATTCCTAAAATGATTGATTTTTTCTCTGCATGAACCATTAAAATAAACCCTGAAATTAAGCGACAATCATGTTTATTTAACTTTTCAGTAAGCGCGCTTTAATTATTTATACAAGGAAGCACGTAAATTATTTTTTGCACAAAGTAGTTAGTCTTTTACAAATGCAACAGTAATAAGAAACAGTATACTATAAAAAAAAAAATTTACCAAACATCAGTAGTAGAGGAGAAAAGAGAGTTCTACACAGCAGGTGATGGGGACTAGGGATTACGGCTCCTCTGGCATTACCATTGTTTGGAGAGTAGCGCTACTGAAAGCAGAGAAGCGTCGAGCTTATGCAGATGTGATGAAGGGATTTTAGAGTGTAATAGATTGTTGACAGTTGAAGATAAGGGATAGTTGTGCCAAAAGAGGATTGGGAATTAAGAGAGGCAAAGGAGAGAGTGAGTACGTTTTTAATGGGAAAAAAGAAAGTAATTAAAATAATTATGAGTTTTTCGATGATTAATGACGAGTTTAAAAGAAAAAGTGCGAGCTACTGATTTTATGAATCACGAGTTTAATACAGAAAGCGCGAGCTAATGAATTTATTAACCACGAATGTAATGCAGAAATCGCGTGCTAATGAATTTTAAGATAATGAGAATATTATTAAGATAATAGAATAATTTAAATAAAGAAAAAAGTGTATAAGTAAATGAAATGTTTTGTTGAAAAAACGATACATTAATGACTATGTTATTAGTCAAATTTAAAAGAAAAACGTTAAATTAACGAAATTTTTTTATTATTGATACTAATGAATCAAAGGAATGCTGATAAGAGAAAAAGTAAAATAATGATAACGATGAGAATGTTAATAGTATGTTTTAACGATGGAAAGGCTAATATATTTTTTAATTAGTGAGTTTTTAATGATAGAAAGGATAGTTTTTAAGTAAAACTTTTCAGTTGAAATAAAATGAAAATATAATTCAATGAAAAATAATGGTTTTTGATTTATTTGCATTATGTTGAAATAAATATATTTCATGAATCACAATGTTTAAATTAAGAAAAATAAACAATAAATTCTAATATTAGTATAATTTATACCATAGGAGACTATTAGCAAAAACACAAATCAGTTGAAATTGAAACAATTGAACTATTTTTTTCGTGCTATTAAATGAAATTTTCTACTATAAGATTATTCTGCCTTCTATAAGAAAATTTTTTGGAGATCGTACGGCAATTTTTGGATTTTTCACTTTCTTTAACTATACCAGCTACTCGGAAAATTAAGATTTTATTTTTAACCACCTGTTATATATTTGATTCATTAGCCATCCAATGATATACTTTATATACCCTTTTGAAGAAAACTACGGGAATCGTAATATATATATATATATTAACAGCCAAAATTTATACAAATTTTGAAAGAAATAATTAGAACGTGGAATTTTTAACGTTTGCAACGAATATGAAAAGAGAAATTTACTCGCGTCGAATTTACTGGAATAAATTGTTAATGCTACATCCTGTGGCTATTGAGGACGAAGTTACTTAAGAAGTGAGGTTGCAGAAGATAGAACAAAGTTAGTCTCCCTGTATCTGCAAGGTTTTATTTTCAAATAAATAAATAAATAAATGAAAATAAATAAATAAAAAATTCGACAATTGGGGTTTAAATGAAATATGAGGAGTTTTTTAACTAAATAATTAGTTTTTTCGATTTCAGTTTCATGGATTAGTGGGGAAATATTCAGATTAATCTTTTTTTTTCCCCCTTTTCATGTTTGCGTCTCCGTAAAAAAACTTCCGCCAAATTTGAACACGGAGCGGTCGTTTGGCGTGTATGTGGCTGATTTTTTTTTTTTTTTTTTTTTTTTTTTTTTTTTTTTTTCCATTAGATTAGGGCAAGGTCGGGACGGGCTTAGTTTTTTTAAAAGACTCGGACCAAGACAAGACCGGAAAACGCCAGACAGGTCTGCTAGTGAATAATAATACGTAGATATATTAGAAAAATAGCTAATACAGTTAAATTAGAAAAACAGATATTGCGGTTAAATCAGAAAAGTAGATAATGCAGTTTAAATAGAAAAATAGATAATACAGTTAAAATTTAAAAAAATAGATAACACAATTAAATTAAAGTAGATAGTACAGTTTAATTAGAAAATGCGTTTACGAAAAAACTTTAGTTACATTATAATAATTAAAAAATAATAATAACCTGAAAAATAAATCTTACTGCTCCAGCGAAGTCATTTTTTTTTTTCAGAAATACACTATTCTTTCGCGAATTACTTCAAAATGACTTCCTTTAAACCTCAAGGCATTTCTCACATTAAATAATTAAGGCAAATTAATGAGGGTAACGAATTTAAACTATCAGCTGTCAGATAAATTTCTTGATCATTACACAGCATAGATTACAAAATAGTTTGCAAAAGATAATTTTATTGAGAATTCAGATATTTTCTATTATAAAATAATTTATTTTATATCAAGAAAGTAAGACAAATCTAACGTTTACATAAAATACTGCCTTTTAATTTTTTTTTATAAAATTAATACGATTTTCAGTAAATCGGAAATCTTATTTTTTTATTGAATGGTAGGTAGAATTTCGTATTTCAGTCATGATTTTTTATGACCACCTGTATATTTATGTAACTAAAAAATCTCAATAGAGCACAACAGCTTTTTTAAATGCAGAGATTTTGTATTACAAAATTATTTTTATAAGAAAATTTAATATTATATTAAAATTTCGTTTAAATGGCGAAAGAAATGAAATTTACATAATAAGTTAAAAAATATCAGAAATCTTCTTCATTCGTAATTAAAAACAAAGTTTTTATGGTACTTTAAATATCGCAAACAAAAATAAACTTCGTAAATAATCTAGATTAAATCTTCAATTATTTTTACATTCATGCATATTCATATAATAAATCAAAATACCCTACAATACATTGAAGACAGACGAACAAGTGTAAAATTTATTGTTAAAGCCACCGATTCATAAAGCTTATGCTTAGACCCGTAGATTCTATATATTTTATTTTATTGTATTGTATTGTATACTTTAATCTATATATATGTGTATTTCTCTTAAGTAGTGCTAAAATAAGGCTGAATTTGTTGCTTGACGTTTCACAACAACCGCAGTAGTACAATTAAATTGCAGTATTTCATTCCACCAATCAGAAGCGTAATTTCACCACTGAAAACGCGTCATATTTTTTAAAAAAATGCAAAGGTTTTCATAAACTATAAACATATTAAAACGATTCCGTTTCCGAGCAGAACACAGGTTATTTACTGAGAAATAATTTTAAGTAATCTGTGTAAGTTAAATGACAGAGATTAACTTTTCACAGTAAACAATATGAATATGTAAAACGAAATGTTTCCGATGAAGATAATAACGTCATTCGGAAAATACAAGAGGCATTTTCATCCATGAATTAAAATATTTTATTATAACTGTGTGAATGATGATGTCATATTCCTAATCCTTATTCTTGCAGATAAATAGACTGGACTCTTGCTATTTATTTAAACATTCTTCGTATAAACGAAATTAAATATTTCAGAAAATGACATAATTTCCAATTAATTAAAATGAACATTTAATGAAACTCAGGAATTTAAAAAGAATTGTTTAAATGTCTCTCTAATCTCGGAGGGCATGAATGGTTCTGATGGTGAAATTAATGCCATATTTGAAAGAAAAGATTCATTCTCAGACGGACTCCAAAAGTATCATGGCACACGGTAGAATTGTTTCAAACATCCGATTTCTGGGTAATTTTTCCATAGTGTGAAGGAGTTACATTATTGAAAATAGCGCAGCAAAAGCCAGGAAATGCACAGGGACGGTTTGTTAGAAACTACCAATGACGTCATGAGCTTTAGATTTTATAAACTGAAATATTTCACTACGATTTTGTCAATATGATGTCATATTCACTGGCCTTTACATCTAGTTCAGCAAATAAAAATTCAGAGCAGGAACCATTTTTAAACACAGTACGATTTTTTGGCAGATGTAAGAATAGCAATGGCCATTGGTTTGTTTTACGATCACGTGATGCATTCAGATAATCAGCTTTTTGATCAAAAGTTTCTTTTAGGATGTTCAGAAGACGTGTTGTTTACGTTTTGTTAACTTGCGAAGTGTCTGAGAGATATTGTATTTTTCACGTCGAATGAACTTTAATATCGTTTGTTGATTTATATTGAACTATCTTGGTATCAGGTAGTATTTTCCCAAGAGTTTTTTGAAATAAATTTAAGCTGTGCTGTACAGTATTATGCACAGTGAGTTTTAAATTAATTGTGTTCCAAGGTAATTTTTTTCAATTAATCATATTACATTTCAAAATTAGATAAAATTCATAATGTTAAAATCATTTATGCCTATTGATAGAACCAACTAAATGTATTTTTAATTGTGATTTGAACGAAGTTTTCAATTACTGTTTTTGAAATTTGAATTTTTTTGAAAATTTCATAAATTAAGAGGATTCATGATAGTACTCATTGTGGCTAGAGCTGCTGCAAGTGGCGAGCAAGCGAAGCGAGCTGGGGACGCGTAGTGCCCAATGTGAATTGTGTCGCAGTTCACGGGGGTTGGCGAGCGTTAGTGGGCCGGGATCATTCTCATACGGACTCCAAAAGTATCATGGCACACGGTAGAATTGTTTCAAACATCCGATTTCTGGGTAATTTTTCCATAGTGTGAAGGAGTTACATCATTGAAAATAGCGCAGCAAAAGCCAGGAAATGCACAGGGACGGTTTGTTAGAAACTACCAATGACGTCATGAGCTTTAGATTTTATAAACTGAAATATTTGAGTACGATTTTGTCAATATGATGTCATATTCACTGGCCTTTACATCTAGTTCAGCAAATAAAAATTCAGAGCAGGAACCATTTTTAAACACAGTACGATTTTTTGGCAGATGTAAGAATAGCAATGGCCATTGGTTTGTTTTACGATCACGTGATGCATTCAGATAATCAGCTTTTTGATCAAAAGTTTCTTTTAGGATGTTCAGAAGACGTGTTGTTTACGTTTTGTTAACTTGCGAAGTGTCTGAGAGATATTGTATTTTTCACGTCGAATGAACTTTAATATCGTTTGTTGATTTATATTGAACTATCTTGGTATCAGGTAGTATTTTCCCAAGAGGTTTTTGAAATAAATTTAAGCTGTGCTGTACAGTATTATGCACAGTGAGTTTTAAATTAATTGTGTTCCAAGGTAATTTTTTTCAATTAATCATATTACATTTCAAAATTAGATAAAATTCATAATGTTAAAATCATTTATGCCTATTGATAGAACCAACTAAATGTATTTTTAATTGTGATTTGAACGAAGTTTTCAATTACTGTTTTTGAAACTTGAATTTTTTTGAAAATTTCATAAATTAAGAGGATTCATGATAGTACTCATTGTGGCTAGAGCTGCTGCAAGTGGCGAGCAAGCGAAGCGAGCTGGGGATGCGTAGTGCCCAATGTGAATTGTGTCGCAGTTCACGGGGGTTGGCGAGCGTTAGTGAGCAGGGATCAGAGCCCCTAGTTTATGTATAAGCATGTTAGGATTTTTTTTAAACATGAAAAAGATCATAACAATAAAGAAAACAGGTGGGTAAGTGTGATCGTAGACCGCACAGGGGGTTTCGTTTAACATCTCTTTCAAAACACTTTATCGTTAAATTAACAAGCCAAAATTGTTAATAGAAAATTAATAATTCCTCGCATAAATGGCATCACCGTTATTAAATTGACGTAACCAAAAGCGTAAAAGTTTTTCTTTTTTAATATAAGATTAACTATTTTTTGACGGAGCCCTCGTTTGCCCCCCCCCCCCCCAACAAAAATTGAACTCCCCTTAAATTTATAAAATTCTTATTATGTGTTTTAAACCATATCAAAGTTTAAAAGCGATCGGTTCTTTAGTTTTCTGTAACAAGTTGATGTCAATTGTCTGTTCGCGAAAAAGTATCTCTGTTATTAGTTTAAAAATCGATTTTTTCATAAATCGGAAGGCTGTGGTCCGATTGTTTTAAAATTTAGATTTTATGAATCAGCATACGAAATAACATCCCGATGCGAAAGAACCAAATTTTTAAAATCAATGGTTAAAAAATTTTGTGCTGCGATGATCAAACCCTAGTATAAAAAATTATGTCTTTTTATTTTCGTTCCACGGGACCTGCCGTGGAAAAAATGCAATTCCGGAATTAATTACCAAAAAATTAATTATCTTCGCTTCCGATTGTCGAAATAAAAAAATAAAGACATATTCTGAAAGAGAATGGAAAAGATTTTTATCTTGATTTTTAACGAATTTTTAACTTTTCATGGTACGATAAAGTTAATTTTTAGAATTTCTGAAAGCTGATTTTTTCCCCATCTTTCGGTACTAATTTCGAATTTCTGGGCTGCATATTAAAAAAGTAATCGCGCCTTAATAAAATCGTCTGTCCTTATCTGCCGTTAAAATTACACCTGTTTTTAGTCGACGGAAGAGCCCGTTTTTGTAATTATATATATATATATATATATATATATATAAGACATGCATTTTGATGAAATATGAATAGCTTTCCAATCTTGTAATTTTTTTTTTTTTTTTTTTTTTTAATTAATAACGTCCGTAACAATAGTCCGACAAATCATAAAATTTCAAAATTTTGGGATTTGTTGTTTGGTGTGTGGTATTCAACATGGAAAATTTCAAGTCTCCAATATATATAGTTTCTGAGAACGGGCTCTGCGACAGACAGAGGAATGAGACGAATAGGTTTTCGTCCAATGAACGAAACCCTAAAAAGGTAACCGCCTATTTTCACTAATTTTCTAATAAACTTATGTATTATATTATAATTTTAAAGCATTTTTAAGGAAAATATTTGAGAAAAAATTGTAGTATGTTTTAAAGGTACTTTTGTTAACAAATTTCTTGAAATTATTAAAGAAAATAAATCTAGTTTAAAAAATTAAATATGTTATTAAATAGATATAATTTTAGAACGTACTCAATCAAAACTGTCATTAACAGAAAGAGAGCTTTTTTCTTGCAAAAGCAAACTTAAAATTATTATTAATGAAACTTAATTATGCTTGCGTAGTTAAAGTTATGCAAAAAGAGTGCTTTTAATTAGGAAGAAAGAAGATAATTGATATTTCTTATTTAAAAGAATAAGTATTTTTTTCCAACGAAAGTATAATAAAATTCTAAATTTTTAATAAAAATCATTGAGTACTATGTAACTTTTCATACATACTGTTTTTAAAAAGAATTTTCAAAAGTATACTATTTTATATTTTCCACGAAATATAAATAATTTTCATATTTTTAAATTCTCAAATTTGAAATTATGAAATATTTGTTGAAATTTTCCCTACATGCTGATGCGTGGGAATGGAACACTTTAAAATTTTAAAATTCGGGGAAAACACAAACCTAAATAAATTAAATGATTAACAATTATTATAATAAATCCACTGAAATTACAAATTTTCATATTTAAATTATATTTATGCAACTTCTGATACTAAATTTTAGTTTTTCATGCTTCCAAATGTGTAATAAATATTATGAATTTACTATTATTTCACAATATACATGCATTTAACGTCTTAGTTTGAAAATTTTAAAAGATTAAATAAAATAAATTAATTAAGACAGACTTGAATACAGTTTAAAATAAAATGTATGAACAGTTTAAAATACTAAATTTTTTAAAAAATACATTTAGTAGACGTTTCACCAAGCAGCCGCAAGGCCTCATCAGTACAATTTAACCAATTAATAAAGTAAGTTCCTTTTTTAATAAGCATAAATTTATGTATGATAAGTCAAAATTGACCGGTGTTGTTTATACCATTCCCTGTAAAGGTTGTGATAGCATTCACACTGGTGAAAAGGGTAGTACGATGAAAATTCGCCTGAAGGAACATATTGGAAATTTCAAAAGAATAAATCTTAATTTAAAAATAGTCCATCATTCTCTTGAAACGAACCACATCCCGCTATATGCGAACGCTTGTATTTAAAAAGTTCTTCCGGCCAGTGCCGGGAGGAAGAGGTAGCTTTCACATTCCTTATTTTAAAAAAGCCAACTTATATCATTCAAACACACGAAGCTCAATTTAGTGGAAACCGAATATAGGAGATTCAATACTAATTTTTATCAATATAATGAATGAGAATTTCGCGAAATTAGTCAGCTTTATCCAAGCTGCGTTTCTGTAAAGTAACTTATATTTGGCTGCCAAATTCGGCGATTTCTTAAAGTGCCTGCCATTTTAAGACAACACGGTGGATGAGGCTAACCAGTGAACTTGGTCGAGATCTTAGTAATTGCTGTGCACATGCTCACTCACATCGGAATCGGTTGATATATACGAGTGCTGTCGCATACAAAAAATCAGATTTTTCAAAATGTCACCCACAATAGAAATTGAAACTACTATATCTGAGCCATTTTTTAAGGTAAAGACAAACAAAAAATGCTCCTGAATCCTTATATCAAGGTCAAATACTTAAGAAAGAAACCTTTTTCAATTTCTATTTTTTTTGCACCTCACTTTAAATATATATATATTTTTTAGGTAGCTTTCTTTACAAAAAAGCTACCTATTGCAGCCGTTCGGAGGAAAGCGATTTCAAAAAATTTTGGTATATTTTCATCGATCATGACCCCCAGACCCCGAAACCACCCTCCGTTCAAAATTGATATATATATATATATATATATATATATATATATATCTGACCTATGTCACACTGAAACTCCCGTAATTATGAACCGATTTCGATGTAATTCAGCGTGTACATAGTACATACCAATGTCTCAACCGAGTTCGTTGGCCAGCTTCATCAGCCGTTTTGTTTCAAAATGGCGGCCATTTAAAATTTTTAAAAAATTTTAAAACTTGAAATGTGGTACCAAAAAATTAAAAATGGAAAAATATTTTTTTCTTATGTATTTGACCTTTATACAAAGATTCCGGTGCAGTTTTTGTTTCGTCTATATCTTAAAAAATGGCTGAGTTATAGCATTTTGAATTTCTAGCGTGGCTGACATTTTGAAACGTCCTGAATTTTGTCACGCGATAAAAGGCGTATTTATGAACCGATTTGGATGTAATTCAGTGTGTACATAGTACATACCAATCTCTCGACCGAGTTCGTTGGCCAGCTTCATCCGCCGTTTTGTTTCAAAATGGCGGCCATTTAAAATTTTTAAAAACTTTTAAAACTTGAAATGTGGTACCAAAAAATTAAAAATGGAAAAATATTTTTTTCTTATGTATTTGACCTTTATACAAAGATTCCGGAGCAGTTTTTGTTTCGTCTATATCTTAAAAAATGGCTGAGTTATAGCATTTTGAATTTCTATCGTGGCTGACATTTTGAAACGTCCTGAATTTTGTCACGCGATAAAAGGCGTATTTATGAACCGATTTGGATGTAATTCAGTGTGTACATAGTACATACCAATCTCTCGACCGAGTTCGTTGGCCAGCTTCATCCGCCATCTTGTTTCAAAATGGCGGCCATTTAAAAAAATAAAAAAATAAAAAAATTTAAATGAGATACCAAAAAATTGGAAAGTGAAAAAGATTTTTTTTGTATGTGTTTGACCTTAATACAAAGATTCCGGAACAGTTTTTCTTTCGTCTATATCTAAAAAAATGGCTGAGTAATAGCATTTTGAATTTATCTTGTGGCTGACATTTTAAAACGACCTGATTTTTGTCACGCGATAACAGACGTAATTATGAACCTATTTGGATGTAACTTGGTCTGTACATAGTACATACCAATGTCTCGACCGAGTTCGTTGGCCAGCTTCATTTGCCATCTTGTTTCAATAGGGTTGCCATTAAAAAAAATTAAATTTAAAATTCAAAATGATGTATTAAACAATTGGAAAATGAAAAAGATTTTTTTATGTGTTTGGCCTTGATACAAAGATTCCGGAGCAGTTTTTGTTTCTGAAAATTTGTTCTTTTGTTTATATCTTAAAAAATGGTTGATTTATAATACTTTGAATTTCTAGCATGGCTAACATTTTGAAACGATCTTGTATTTGTCACGCGATAACACACGTATTCGCCTATTTCGATGTAAGAAGGCATGTGGATAGTATACATCAACACCTCGACCAAGTTCGCTGGCCAGATTCATCAGCCATCTTGTTTCAAAATGGCGACCATTAAATTAAAAAATATATATATATTTAAAGTGAGGTGCAAAAAAATTAGAAATTGAAAAAGGTCTCTTTCTTAAGCATTTGACCTTGATATAAGGATTCAGGAGCATTTTTTTTGTCTTTACCTTAAAAAAATGGCTCAGATATAGCAGTTTCAATTTCTATTGTGGCTGACATTTTGAAAAATCTGATTTTTTGCATGCGACAGCACTCCTATATATTAACCGATTCCGATGTGAGTGAGCATGTGCACAGCAATTATTAAGGTCTCGACCAAGTTCACTGCTTAGCCTTATCCACCATGTTGTCTTAAAATGACAGGCACTTCAAGAAATTGCCGAATTTGGCAGCCAAATATATGTTACTTTAAAGAAAAGCAGCTTGGATAAAGCTGACTAATTTCGTGAAATTCTCATTCATTATATTGACAAAAATTAGTATTTAATCTCCTATATTCGGTTTCCACTAAATTGAGCTTCGTGTGTTTGAATGATATAATTTGGCTTTTTTTAAATAAGGATTATGAAAGCTACCTCTTCCTCCCGGCACTGGCCGGAAGGACTTTTTTATTTAATGGCCGCCATTTTGAAACAAGATGGCTGATGAATCTGGCCAGCGAATTTGGTCGAGGTATTGATGTATAGTATCCACATGCCTTCTTACATCGAAATAGGCGAATACGTGTGTTATCGCGTGACAAATACAAGATCGTTTCAAAATGTTAGCCATGCTAGAAATTCAAAGGGCTATAATTCAAACATTTTTTTAAGATATAAACAAAAGAACAAATTTTCAGAAACAAAAACTGCTCCGGAATCTTTGTATAAAGGCCAAACACACAAAAAAAATCTTTTTCATTTTCCAATTTTTTAATACCTCATTTTAAATTTTAAATTTAATTTATTTTTAAATGGCAACCCTTTTGAAACAAGATGGCGAATGAAGCTGGCCAACGAACTCGGTCGAGACATTGGTATGTACTATGTACAGACCAAGTTACATCCAAATCGGTTCATAAATACGCCTGTTATCGCGTGACAAAAATCAGGTCGTTTTAAAATGTCAGCCACAATAGAAATTCAAAATGCTATTACTCAGCCATTTTTTTAGATAAAGACGAAACAAAAGCTGTTCCGGAATCTTTGTATTAAGGTCAAACACATACGAAAAAAATCTTTTTCATTTTCCAATTTTTTGGTATCTCATTTTAATTTTTTTATTTTTAAAATTTTTTTTAAATGGCCGCCATTTTGAAACAAGATGGCGGATGAAGCTGGCCAATGAACTCGGTCGAGATATTTGTATGTACTATGTACACACCAAGGTATATCCAAATCTGTTCATAAATACGCCTGTTATTACGTGACAAATATCGTATTATTTTTTTTTTTTTTTTTTTTTTTTTGTGTGTGTGTGTGTGTGTGTGGTGACGGCGGTAGTAGATGGAAACCACTGGGTGGGGATGTGAGTGCTTAAGCCATTTGGTAGGCCTCCCCACCTAGCTGACCCCCTGCAGGACGTTTCAAAATGTCAGCCACGCTAGAAATTCAAAATGCTATAACTCAGCCATTTCTTAAGATATAGACGAAACAAAAACTGGTCCCGAATCTTTTTATCAAGGGCAAATACATAAGAAGAAAATATTTTTTCATTTTTTTATTTTTTGGTACCACATTTCAAATTTAAATTTTTCTTAAAAATTTAAATGGCCGCCATTTTTAAACAAGATGGCGGATGAAGCTGGCCAACAAACCCGGTCGAGACATTGTTATGTACTATGTATAAACGAAGTTACATCCAAATCGGTTCATAAATACGCCTTTTATCGCGTGACAAAATTCAGGACGTTTCAAAATGTCAGCCACGCTAGAATTTCAAAATGCTGCAACACAGGCATTTTTTAAGATATAGACGAAACAAAAACTCCTCCGAAATCTTTGTATAAAGGTCAAATACATAAGAAAAAAATATTTTTCCATTTTTAATTTTTTGGTACCACATTTAAAATTTTAAATTTTTTTAAAAATTTTGAATGACCGCCATTTTGAAACAAAAGGGCGGATGAAGCTGGTCAACGAACTCGGTCGAGACATTGGTATGTACTATGTACGCACCGAATTACATCGAAATCGGTTCATAAATACGCCTTTTATCGCGTGACAAAATTCAGGACGTTTCAAAATGCCAGCCACGCTAAAAATTCAAAAAGCTATAACTCAGCCATTTTTTAAGATATAGACGAAACAAAAACTGCTCCAGAATCTTTGTATAAAGGTCAAATACAAAAGAAAAAAATATTGTTCCATTTTTAATTTTTTGGTACCACATTTCAAATTTTAATTTTTTTTTTTTAATTTAAATTGCCGCCATTTTGAAACAAAACGACGGATGAAGCTAGCCAACGAACTCGGTCGAGACATTGGTATGTACTATGTACACACCGAATTACATCGAAATCGATTCATAATTACGAGAGTTAGAGTGTGACATAGGTCAGATATATATATATATATATATCAATTTTGAACGGAGGGTGGTTTCGGGGTCTGGGGGTCATGATCGATGAAAATATACCAAATTTTTTTGAAATCGCTTTCCTCCGAACGGCTGCAATAGGTAGCTTTTTGTAATGAAAGCTACCTAAAATCACGTTGTAACAGTTGTAATGGTAGATTGTTCCTAGAAGTCTAGTTTACTCAATTACGATCGCCGGCATTGAATGAAGCTAGCCTGCTCCATTCCGAACGAATATCGTTTGCTTCTGAAAAAATAACTTTAACTTTAACTGCACTTGATTTGTTCTGTTGTTTGTTTTACAATGGTTAAATTGTACTGATGATGACTTGCGGCTGCTTGGCGAAGACTCTGATAAATGCATCTTTAACCTTTAAATGCGCGATTTTTTATCTTGTTTCGAAAAAATAATGTATGATTCTGTGAAAGGTTTATTAACACAACAAAAATAATGAATAAAATCACATACATTTTTTATATAATACGTCAATCTTTTCTTCTGTTGCACATCTGCAATATAAGTAAAAACTACTGTCGTGTCGATGTTTTACACTAAAACATTGCAAATTAATAAATATTTTAATATTTATGTCTCCTTACCTTATTTTATATAATTATTTATTTTATAAAACTTAACTTTTAACCCTTTAGTTCCCATTATAGAATACGTTCTAGAATTTACGTACTCCAGAGAATCTGACTTTACACCAGAAAGCTTCCATGGTTAATTTCGCTTTATTTAAATACGGAATGTCTGTTATCAATTAACGAAAATATTATTATTTTAATTTTCTGGTGTGAATTACGTATATATGAATAAAAAAATCTATTAAATTCAAAACACTGTTTGTATATATGCAAAGCTGCGCATTAAACGGTTAATGTTTTTAATATTTTAAACTTTTTATAAATTTTATTTTAAACTGTATTCAAGTCTGTCTTACTTTATTTATTTTGTTTTTTGTTTTTGTTTTTTTGTTGTTGTTATTTCGCGATGTAGTTTTTCTTTCGTTCTTTCTTACTTTTTTTTTGTTTTTTTTTTTTAGAAAAATAGAACTAAGTTTAAGTTTTAGTGATTTTGTTGAACAACTTATCTCTTTTTTATTTTCTAGAACTTTTTTATGGGCTGTATATTTATTAAAGAAGAAAATAAATATAAAAGTTTATAATTCTTATACTTAAAAGCTCTTAATTTTTTTTTTAAGACAAACACTAAAGTTTATAAAATTAGAATAAATTGTTAATTAAACGCTTTTAATGTGTTTATAAGAAATTTAACTAATACTATATAATCTCTAAACACTTCAAAAATATCAGTTTTATTCTTCACTAATGTGCAAAATTATTTCTTACTTAATAATTTCTATTCTTCAACAATTCTTTATAAAATAGAACAATTCTTTAGGCTTTATTACTCTCCTAGTAAATAATGATAATATCAGCTGAATTTCGGGACAAAAAAATACCATAGCAGTGCTCGAGTGTCACTCTAGCAGTTGTCCCAAAGGCTAAGTTACGACCTTTAAAAGTTACTCTTTCTTATTCCATATTTTTATCCACCGACTTTGAGACTATATATTTTACATCTATTATAGGGAAACATTGTATAGTTCAATTTTATAAAAACAAGCTAGTCTGCAATATGTATTTCCAGATTTTTACAAAATTATTAATTACAGTTTATTAATTAATAATTATTTTTTTATTAATTACTGAATTAATTACCGATATAGATTACCGAGATTAATTAATTACAGAATTTTTTTAATTATAATTTTATTATTCACATAATTATTAATTACAGTTTCCAGAATTAACGACACGGATTATCGACATTAATTAATTAGAAAATTACCGAATTATTAATTACACAATTTTATTAATTTTATTAATATCACAGAATTATTAATTACAGTTTCCAGAATTACCGGCACTGATTACAGACATTAATAAACTACAGAATGTTATTAATTACAGTTTTATTAATCACAGAATTATTAATTACAGTTTCCAGAATTTTACATCTACTATACGAATGCATTTTACCATAGTTCAATTTATAAAAACAAGCTGATTTGTATATGATCTGAATATGTGTGTCCAGAAATTATTTTCACAATTCTCACAGAGAGAATTTTTTACCATATACAAGAGAATGTATCTGCTCTGCTTGTTACTGCCATGATATCTCCCAAACTCAACCAGCTCAAACTCTCTTCGTCCTTCCGTTATTTATAAATATCTGATTTAAAAATGAAAGTTTTCTTTTTTTGGGGGGGGGGGGGGGGGGATTACTCATGCATGATATTCTTTCGCTTTAATGATTAGTGATGATTTTTATATTTTAGGGTAATGACAAGCTTTGGGTGGATTATTGAGGCCTACAAAGTTTCGTTACTCACAAAAGAAGTTTCTGGTTCTTTAAAACACCTTTGCTTTTCATAATCTATCAATAAAATTAATGGTTAGTAAAGTGATACTCTCAATTCCGATTTATCCATAATAAAAAAAAAAAATTACAATATTTTTTCTCTTATGTGACATATTTATATAATATTATTTAGTGGAACTTTAATTAAAAGGTGATTTTTATGCTACATAAACACAGTATCATTCATCTTTTTCACTACTGGTGATGTGTGACTTCTTTATCATCAATTTCGAGACAATATAAACGTATAGACAAGTTAAATATTTAAATTTATTGTCATTATAAATTTTGACTCTAAATTGTTAGTGAAGAACCCATCTATTAAAAATAAATTTTAGTTCATTCCAAAAAAAGTTTATTTATTTCTTTTTCTTTTTCTTTTTCTTTAATTTAAATTTCGGCTTACTATCTTCTTAATAGAACTAGAAATGTTAGTCTGAATATTAGCCATATACTTGTATTGTATTTTAGTTACGCATAAAATTAAGCTCGAAAGAAGAGGTATTCAAACTGTGACAAGTCATACTGGTGAGTTCGTGAGAGGATCACATGTGTGCCGCAAAATTGTTAATGAATTTATGTCTGGATTCTCCGAATTAAGATAAGTAACTTTGTTTTTAACTGCAATATTTCAAAATTTCGAGATTTTTATAATGAGGTTTATAGCGGTAACTTTACACTCCGTACAAATTTATTTCAAGTTTGGAACACTTTAATAAATATGTGCTGAGGAATCTCGTGAATATCATACACCTATAATTGTAGTTAACGCTACGGAGAAAAATTTTTGCTCGGTTCGTTGAGATTACCTATATGATTATATATTACTGTATAATGAAAATCAAAGAAAACAAATGCATTTTCTAGAATAAAATTTATTATATGCTTGTCGTAAATGTTCAATCCTTCTTTCTTTATCTAAAGAATTTGTTTGTGTTGCTATAAATTTAAAAGGTGTAGTTCTTTCATATATTTTTTAAATCCGCAAAATTTTAGTGTGCCGTCAAAGCATAGTTATGCGCTCAACTATGCATGTGCATAGCAACTATAACAATGGAGTTTAAGTGTAACGTCAAAACTTAATTAGGTACTCAGGTATCCAGCGTAAGTATAACAATAGATTCAAGTGTGCCATCAGATAAAAAAGTTTGAAAAATACTATTTTAAGCCTTTGGCATAACGATGGAGATGGCATTACTTACGTTATATATTAGTAGAAAAAGAGTTGATCACCGTCACCGAAGTGAGGGTTGCTTTGGGGCCTATAGCTACAATGGCTGTCGCCTCGAATGATCCTTTATTTTATATACAGAAACAATTACATATTTTTGACATAGCAATTTCGTCAACATACAAGGACCAGATAGCACAATGAAATATACAACACTACAGAAATACAGCCGGGAGCTCCACAAAGAAAGTGCAACGGAGCCAGTGGGAGTCGAACACACAGACCTTCCTACGCTCTCAAGCGATTGGTGGCGTGGTGCCTTAACCACTCGGCCACGGTGCCCGTCCCCCTCAAGAAAGAGTTGATAATACCCACTAGCAATGATCGGGATAATGGCTTCGAGCTTCATAGTTTATATTTGTAGAAACGGATACCACTTCTGTGTTTTAGATTATGAAGAACTGTTCATTCATGACCTACACATGTTTTCTAAAAACCCTTCGTTCGTAAAGGGATATTATGGAATGCAGAATACATGATGAATGACGTGATTTGTTTACAAAGCATCGGAACTGAATCAATATTTAACTAACTTTGAGATGGCTTGTAATATTTTCCAGATGATGTACTTTATTCGTTCGTACTTTATACGTCGTTGATTTCATAGTGTTACTTCAGAACTTACAAGGAAATCTGATCAATATCCATCTCCTTAGCAACGTGTCAATCCTATAGGAACTGTATCTTTGCCTTATTACAGTAATATTTCGGAAAAAAATTCAGTCATACTCAAGGATGTTAATGTTAGGAAAGTTCATGTTCCTTTAAATCGCATTGGTAATTCTGTCCGTTGTTTTAAACATAAATATTGGAAATTTGATCTGAATGGTGTCGTTTATAAAATTCCTTGTAAAGGTTGCAGCTTGATTTACATTGGTGAGACTGGACGCTCTCTGAATACAAGACTCGAGAAAAAATTTTTTTTTTCAATAAAGGTATTCTAAATTGAAGATTGGTTGCCCATGCAGTTGAGTTTGATCATGATCCCGATTTTGAGAATGCACAAATTGTGGAATCTAATAGCTCCGTATATAATAGTGGTGTCTTCCTTGAGGGTTGGATGACTGTTTAGCTGAATCGCCAATTAACGAAGCTACCCAGGTTCCTGCTGATTATGCTATCCTGGTTAAACCTTAATTTTAACTGTTTTTCGATTGCTGTGGCTCTTGATGTTTTGTGACTCTGTTCGTGTACTGATGAGGGCTATGGAAATAGCCGATACGTTTACTTTTAATTATATTTTAATTGTTTTTAAAAAATTTTATCTGTGTATGTCTGTAGTCATATAATTTATGTTAATTACTTTATTCTAATTTTTCTGATAATCCGCAATAATCTAACTGTTTTAATCTAGTAATTATAGTTACCTTACAAACCTTGAAAATAGACAAGGAAATACAGAAGACTGCAATGATGTACTGTTACATTTATTATTCTAACGCAATCATACTGATTAAGAAGTATATAGGCACGTACAGTAAGACAATTAAAGAAACAGTTTTGAATTGTGTACTCGTATAAAACTTAAATTTATTTTCTGTTAGTTTCATTTTTCTTTATTAATACTTGGAAAAACAAGTATTAATATAGTTTAAATCGATGCTGGATTTAATTAAGTTTCGTGTTTGCTCCATGTTGGTGGCTCACGATAAATATTCCATTTTGTGCTGCGTTTGTAGCCTTGCCAACATATAATAGAGATAAAATTTCCAGGCTGGGTATCCTTCCAAGTGGTTTAGTTGGTAGAATGTCAGTGCGTTATACTGATGGCCCGGGTTCGAGTCCCGGCACGGAATCTTTTTCACTATGTTGGCCTTTGCGCCTTTTAAGCAATTAATTTGAAATTTGATTTTCATTTGAAATGTTCATTTTTCTTATTCGACATTATCTGAAATTTTCTTTATGTCAAATAATTTTATCTTCATTAAAACTAGTATTTTTATTTTTAAATACTGAATAGTGGAATGTAAAATTGTAAAATTTCATTCCCAGACAAACATTTGTTAACTATTTCCTTGATTGAACACTTTTTAAATAAAGTATCTAAAAATAAGTATTTCTAAAATTTTATTTAAGCTGCATATTGCTGTTTCAACAAAAAATAATCATTCTTAACTACCATATCATACAGCTCTTCTTTAGAATCTCATATTTAAAATTTTAGAAATTTAATTTAATAAAACACGTTTTAATTTTGCATTACTCATTTTTTTTCATACCTAGTTTTAGCTTACCCTTGTCTAGACACAGCAATATGAAAAAGAAATCTTCAGTACTTTCATAAAGCGAAAGCTATTTTTATGTGTTCATCATATTAAAATGTTGCATAACGCATGGAGTTAAATTAAAATTTTTTTTGGCTTTTCGTATCAACGCAATTTTATAATTATATATTTTTAACTTACTTTTTTCTATTGATATGTAATAGTTAAAATTTCCTTGCATTGATGTTATTTTCATTTATAAATTTTAAATAAAAGTATGCATATAACGGGACAAAATCTTAACTTAATTATGGTCAAATAGCAACTGCTTTATGTTATTTAATAATTGATATTGTGTTTAATTAATTATTTTTTTCATTTAATTATAAATATTCCTCATTATTCCTCTTTTTTCTGGTATTAAAATTAACATTTTTTCAATATTTATATTTTGTGATATAAAATAATGTTTTAGGTGCGTTCGTAATTGTGTAAATACGTAGCACCTATAGTGGTCATTTGGTACGTCCGCCTGCCCACATATAACAGAGCAAAAACTACACAAAATATGGTTTGAAATTTAATATATAATTTTTTCGAGTCATTTCAAATTTTATGAAAATTGAATCAAAACTTAAAAAGATATTAATGAAAGTTTCCTTCATTCTATTAACCTTCCTAGGGTATTCGGGTCTTTTTAGACACATATCAGATTTATTTCTTTTAGACCTAATTATATTTTTGGAATTTTTCAAAAATATTTTGCGACGTTGTTTCTTTAATCATAGTAAATATTCAGTTATGTGCAACTTTTTATTTCATATAGTATTTTTTTTTTTTTTTTTTTTTTTTACAGTAAAAATTGTACAAAAGTCGTTCGGGGCTTTTTTGTCCCGTCAGCAATTTTCGATGCTATATGAATACCGTAATTTTCAATATATTATTCAACTAGCAGGCTATGCCCGCTGCGCTGGTCAATATTTCCAAATGAACCTTGGATTAAACTAAATGGTGAATTTGAACTTGTATTTTAAACAATATGGATCTTCAGCTTAACCTTGCACATTACTGAAAACGATGCGAACGCCATTGCGATATAATGTTATCTTAAGCGTTGGACAAAATTTAGCAATTAAGAAGTAATTGTTTTAGTTGATTATAAACAGCGCACTTATGGTCGGGTAATGAGACCGTTATGACAAGAGGAATTAATACCTCTGTAACTAATCAACATATAATGAAATCGTATATACTAACACCATTCCTAAAAGTCATGCAACAGGGCCACTTGTAACAAAATATGTTCTGTAGATTTTTTTAAAAAGGCTAAACTTTCATAATCAGGTTCACTTAATTTTTGAACTTTTACTGTTGCTCAATAACTAAGTACCCTTGAACAATATGTATACACTAAAACCTTTCCAAAATTATTACCTAACTAATTGTGGTATATCCTACGAAAGTATTATAAACAATCGGAATGAAATACAAATTTCCGTTGTAAATATATAGTAGATGACGATGATGCGATTTTGTGTAATAGAATTCATAGTAAAGTTTTCGCTTCAAACAAAAACGATGCTTTCAACATTAAAGCTAATACACCAATATGTGAAGTATCCGATTACGGAAGGTTAACTTGAATTCTCATGAGCAACTACTCAAAGAAAAGTGAATATGTGACTTTTGTGATACTTTTATGTCAGTCGGGCGCAGGAAATAAATCAATAAAGATTGTTTTCATAGCATATTCTTATTTTATTATTTTCATTTAAAACACAAACCTTTCACTCATTTAATTTAAAATGCATGCCTTATACTAATTTCATTTAAAAAATTGAAAAGATAAACAATAACAGGAAATAATGCCATAATTAAAAGCAAAAAAAATATTTTTAATTTACATACGCAAAATGTAACTACTGCTACTGGGAATTTTAAAAATGCTATCAGCGAGATGTGCGCACGGTTGTTATAAATGTACCCATTTTTTCTTATTATCGAGGAGCAATTTATAAATCGCACAATATTATTCCAATTCCAATTTCTTTCATTGAGGAACCTATGACCGGAAAAAATGGAAAAAGACTCTTGTAGATTCTTCGGATGACGGCATCTGACGCCATAAACCGAGTTTATGTATATGAAAATAATTTTTAAGTCGTTACAAACATTGCTTTCATACTTAAATATTTTCATTGGTACTACTTGTTATCCCGTCGACCAATTTCGCCAAATTATATAAATCGCCAAACCATTTGCCAAATTATATAAATTGACATAATCTTTATTTTAAATGACGAAATAACAAATAAATTAGCATACCATTAATAAAAATACAAATAAAACGTCGAAATTAAAATCACTTGATGACGTAAACACGAGTAGTTTGTTTAAATTCAAGTGAATTTGATATTTACCATCAACCATTATTGGCATTTAATCTTATAGTTTGACGATAGATTTTTGGTCGACAGAATATCTAAGTAGTACCTTTTCCATTTTTGTTTTATAACGCTAAATTCTCAGTAATTTTTTCCCTTTTATTTTACATAAAATCACTATTTTTTAAAAAATTAAGATGCTTGCATTTTTATTTCAAACTCATAGAGCCGTTTTTATTTTTTAGCCAAAAAGGTTGATTTGAATTTTTTCCGTTGCTAGAGTAATGGATGTAATGATAGATATTTTGAGGTTTAGATGCCAAAGACACCGCCAAATTAGAAAAATATGAAATGTGTCATGAACTGTTGAACTTATAAAAATTTATTTGGTAGCATTCGATTCAGCATACAAAACTACATTAAAATATGCTATCATTTGACGCATAATTTTGATATTCGATTTTTTCCCCCTCCCCGTGCAAAAACCATTAGGGGTGACACTTTAGAAAATCTTTTCTTAGCAGAAGTTTATGTCATAAGAAGTATTTTTACCACGATTTTCAAGATTTTAGGTTCAGTAGTTTGCGCTGTGCGTTAATTAGTCCTCTAATCCAGACTTTATTTTATATACTATACTAGCAAACACCGCGGCTTTGCTCGCGTAATATTTGAAGTATGCCAAGTGATATTTATATGTCTAATTTTTATTAAAAGGTACTAACTAAATTTTTATTTTATTAAAAGGTAATATTTTATTTTATTAAAAGTTTTTTCTATTAAAAGGTACTTATTACTTTTAGGAATAATTCAAAAATTACTATTTAAAACACAGTTTGATTAAACATCATTATTACACTGCAATGGCAGAAATGAGACTTAAATTAATAAAATGAAATAAAACTAAATAAATGATAATTTAGAAAATATTTTGAAACTTTTATGCTCAATTAATACGCTCATTTCAGTATTCATTTGAAGTTTTGAATTTTTTAGAAACCATCTTCTTACATCTTAAAATTAACCATCATGTCAAATTCCAAGTCCTACTTACCACCTCTCTCAACATAAAGGGCTATGTTGAAACAGGAACTGTCACCATTAATTTGGCAACATTAATATTGAAATCAGTTTGTTATTTCAAAATATTCCACAGAAACGTAATTTAAAAAGCTTTTAAAGCCCTTTTTTAGAACGTTTGTTGTTCCTGTGAACCCCAGGTGGTAGAATCACCGCCATAAAATATAACCTGTGCAGGATATGAGACAGTTACCATTGATTCGCAACTATTACTTTTATAATCGGTTTATATTACCTGAAATTGCATAGAATCGTAATTTAGAAATTTTTAGAATGCTTTTTGCACCTCCCCTTCGCTTCACCCCTTTCTAATTCGAATTTATTTTCGACGTTCCTTCGAGGGCATTTATATTTTATAAGTAACTACCATGTCATATTTAAAGTTTCTAGCCTTTTCAGTATCACAGAAATCGCAATTTAGAAAGTTTTTAGCTCCTGCAACCCTCTGGTGGTAGTGGAACAGACATAAAATATAGCTTATGTTTGAGCAGGTTCTATCACCAAAATTTGTTATCATTATTTTTTTATCGGTTTGGTAATTCTTAAGTTTGCTTAAAAATTGTAATTTATAACTCTTTTCACTCCCTTCATTTTTTTAAATTTGGAATTTTCTTTCGACTGCTCTTAGAAAGCAGTTGCATCTTGTAAGTAAATACCATGCCATACTTCAAAGTATCAGACCCCTTAGTTGTGCAAAAAACGCAAATTAGAACATATTTTGCTTTTGCAACCCTCAGATGGTAGTGACAGCAGCATAAAATATAACCTATGTTATAGCAGGGACTGTCACCATTGATTTGCAACCATTACTTTTGAAATAGCTTTGGTATTTCCTTAGATTGAGTAGAAATCACAATTTAGAACGTTTTTAGGACGCTTTTCACGCATTTTCACCCCTTTTTAAATTTCCAATTTTTTCGAAACTGTTCTTAAAGATCATTTATATCTAATAAATATGTACCTTGCCTAATTTTAAGTTGCTAGCCCCCACCGATCACAAAAATCGAAATTTAGAGCGCTTTTTTGCTCCTGCAACGTCTTGGTGATAGTGATACCGACATAAAATAGCGTCTATGTTAGAGCAGAGGCTGTCAGCATCAATTTCCTACCATTACGTTTGAAATCAGATTAATTCTTCCTGAGATATTGCCGACAAATCGGCATTTAGAACGTTTTTAGAACGCTTTTCGCGCATTTTGCTCCTGCATCTTCTCTGGGGTAGTGGAAACAGATATAAAATATAGCCTATCTTGGAGCAAGATCTGTCACCATCATTTTTACACCATTATATTTGAAATCGGTTCAGTACTTCCTGAGATTGCATAGAAATCGCAATTTAGAACGTTTTTTTACAACGCTTTTTGCGCATTTTGACCCTCTTTTAAATTTCGATTTTTTTAGGAAATGTCCTTAGAGATCATTGATATCTTATAACTGACTACCATTCCAAATTTCACGATTCTAGGCCCTTCCGCAACGCAAAAGCCGCAATTTAGAACGTTTTTCTCCTGCATCCCCTTTGGGATAGTGGCATCGATATAAAAAATCGCCTATGTTGGAGAAAGGGCTATCACCATCATTTTGACGACATTATTTTTTAGATCGGTTTGATATTTCCTGAGATTGTGTAGAAACCACCATTAGAACGTTTTTTAGAACGCTTTTCGCGCATTTTCACCCCTTTTAAATTTCGAATTGTTTAAGAACTGTTCTTAAAATCATTTATATCTAATAAGTAGCTAATGTTTCAAATTTCATATTTCTAGGCCCTTCAGTAACACATAAATCGCATTTTTAGAACGTTTTTTGCTCCTGCACCCCATTTGGGGTAGTGACACCGACATAAAACATAGCCTATCTTGGAGCAAGCGTGGTCACCATCATTTTGACACCAATATTTTTAAATCGGTTTGGAATTTCCTGAGATTGTGTAGAAACTACCATTTAGAACGTTTTTTAGAACGCTTTTTGTGCATTTTCACCCCTTTTAAATTTCGAATTGTTTAAGATCTGTTCTTAGACATAATTTATATCCTATAAGTAACTAATATTCAAAATTTCATATTTCTAGGCCCTTCAGTAACGCTAAAATCGCATTTTTAGAACGTTTTTTGCTCGTACACCCCCTTTGGTGTAGTGGCACCGACATAAGATATAGCCTATGTTCTAAGTTGGACTAACACCATCATTTTGATACCATTACTTTTGGAATCGGTTCGGTAGTTCCAGAGCTTACCTCCTACAAATAAACAATTTTTTCCTCTTTATAATAGGAGTATAGATTATTTTTTATGACAACTAATTCGTGCTCTTGTTCTTTTCAGTATATGATTTTTTTCTTATTGATTATGCACAATATGAAATATGCACAATAGATGGCACTAGAAATCATGCGTCGTTTCCTTTCCCGCCTTTTCCTCACCGCTTTCGCAGAGTGCGTAAAGAGACGTTCATTTCACAGTTGATTTTTCAAAAGTGTTTTCTTATAAACGTTATAAAATGTAACCAGTACGATATGTCTAGGGGTGGACTGACTAATACAGAAATCGAAGAATTAATGCGAGTATCGTCGAACAAAGAAGAAGTTATTTCAGAAATCGACGATCAATGATTCTCAAAACGAACTATCATCCGATGACAAGGAAGACAAGGAACTTGAGCATCCGGCAAGTCTGACGTCGGCTCTACTTAATAAAGGCGGTAAAATGGAGTTTAAATCAGAACCACAAGCCTCATGTGGTAGGCGTAAACTGAAAAGGAAGTTGAATAATGTTCATGCGGTAGCATTAATTGGCTTTTTACTGTTGTCTGGGATGTCTATTATGGAGAACACCAATAGAGAACACTTTGAGCAGTATCTTTAGTAGATTCCGGAGTTTAGGTATTCATTTTTTATATTAGACCGTTTTCTAATATTATAATAAATTGATTTTTATTTTTCTATTTAATTTCAATATTTCATTCTTCGCTTTGTATACGATCCCTAAAAGTCAGCTGAAATTTTTAGATGAAATAACCCTCTTTGGTGATACCCCGATTTGCGACACCGGCTAAAGGTGGTTTGGCCGTAAAAAGGACATAGCTCCCTGATTTTGATCTCGAATTACTTTAATTCATCTTTTAAATGATTGCTCAATGAAAGACAAAATCATGTGCAAAAATCCCAAGCTTTGAAATTTAATAACTTAATAATTTAATAATTTAATTTAATAACTGTGTCAATTTTTGTAGTACAGATGTCAAACTTTTTGTGTTATATGTGTTATGATATGTGTAAACTTTTACTAAATATAACTATAGGGACTGGGGGACCGTATAAAAAGTTAGATTTCATAATTTTTATTAAATTGATTTTTAACTTTAAATAATGCCACAACATGAATATTTACCTCATTTGAAACGTTTTGTAATTGGAACTATATGTCCACGACCAACGGTTGAGAAATTAAAGATCGGCGATAGATAACATATTGCACCCTGTATATATATATATATATATATATATATGCTGAACAATTTTTATATTTATAAGTGCAAATGGGTTAATCTTTGATAATCAGTCTGTACGCTAGTTAGCGTACTTTAACACATGGGACTAACACCCATTATCCACTTAACACCCTTTATCCACTGACGGTACTTATAAGTACCACTCACTTTAAATTTTCATCACATAGTGAATATTACTAATATTCTAATGGTACTTTGAAAAAAAAACACTTTTAGCTCCCTTTTATCCGGATACATGGCAGCAGTATTTCTAGGTTTGTTATTTTACGAGGAAGGAGGCTATCTTTGAAACAGTCCATTTGTTTTGTGCCAACTTTTTGTACAGATTGTTACGCTCGTCTTTTTATTGCTGGAAACACAGTAAAGGATCTAAGATAAGTGTTGGACTTTTTTATGTGTTCATTATGATCTTAGAATACAATTTGACTAGCTATTTAAGATGAACGGTGTATGTATTTGATTAAACAGTTGAATTATTCGGTGGTATTTATAAGAACCGTCAGTACAGTGGGTGGTGGATGAAAACTTCTTGTTTATTTTTCGTTAGTGTAGTTATCCATCGTTTTCATCTGGTTTAAAATTTAAATTGTAAAATGTAGTGTAGTAATAATTTTCTAAGTATTTCTTTTCTGTTTCATTATTATTTTTTTTTAATAGGAAATCGAAAAAGTTGTGGCACCGGATCTTCTTTGCAATGCTAGAAATGGCATATGTAAATTCATATGTTGCATATGTGGAAATGGGAGAGAACATGTTGTCCTTGGAATATAGATGTCGCATAACTAAAGGACTGCAAACAAGATCGAAAACTAAAAAGATAGTTTTTTAGCCTTTTCAGGAGCAAAGCCATTTCAATGCTAAAGTGTTGAAATAAATTATTGGCACCGGAATTTGTCAAAAAATTACATATAAATAAGAAAAAGGTCATAGTTCCCATATTTATTAAATCGAAAACATTTTACCACAATTCTGGTGCAATTTGAAACACCTTGTGGCTTTTCTGTTACGATATTTTAGTCATAGTGTACTGACGGTATTTTAAAGTGCCACTTTAATTTATTACCTATAAGGAATTAGATTAGTCACGGGTGAGTATTTTTTTATGTTTATCCTTTAATTTTCGTTGTAGTAACTAAAAAAATTACATAAAGAAAATTGCACTAGAACATAATGCTGTAGGTAAAGTATTAAACGTTTTATGACATGAACTATCGCTTTAAAATGTACAGCATCATTCATGTTTTTAGCGAATACTTGACATGTAACTCGATTACCAAATATTAATTTGCAATTATGCTTAACTTGAAGTTTGTAAAAAGCCTCACATTTTTTAAATAAATTTTAAAAGTCACGATACTGAGTTTCAAGAAAAAAATATGTCATTTTGGCGTAATTATAGTAAAGTGTTTCAGCTTTTAAAATCCTAATGCTTGTTTTCTTTAGCAAGAGCAACAGAAGTATAGAATTCCCTTTGTGGAAAAATGTAATATATACATCCAAATGACCTAGCTTGTTTATTAGAAATTGACGTCATGTCTAGCGAACGACTTTTTTTATTATCTTTTCCTACATTGTTTTCTTGAAATTAAAACCCCTCTACAAAAATACATTTTTTAACTTCAAAAACTTAAATTAAGATACTACGACTGTTTAACACAAGTTTAGTTAAAATTTTTATACACACACACATATATATCTTCCCTATATATATAAAATCCTAATGAAACGAATTTATGAAACGAATATATGAAACGGCTGAAATGTATCGATTCTTTGAATCGACTGATTAAACAACTGATTTTGTTTCACGGCGATTTCTCCTAAAATATGGAATAATTTGCGATGAAATTAACACCAAAAATTCGTGTTTATCCACAGATCTCAAAACTGGTATTAGAATTTTTAAATTCGAATTAGTTTTCGAAATATTAATTTTTTTCTAATTTTAAATACATTTTTTCTAATGATGGCAACTCAAATTTTAATCATAACAGATATTTTTTTTCATAATTCAGAAAAGGTTACCTTAAATGTATGCTAAGAAATGTATCATGCTACTTTTATTCATAATTCAATTTACTTAAACAATCTTTCGCCAAGTCGAAAGATTCTGATAGAGAAATCAATTCTGACGGTATTTGTATGTTAGCGAGACGCAGGTGATAATTCGCCAAACATTTTTCCCATCGCATTTCTTCATATTTCATTCATTTCATTTAAAATATAATCCTTTCATTCTTTTTATTTAAAATACACAACTTTCATTTAAAATTGGTGGCTTTCACTCCTTTCTTTTTTTAAAAAAACAAAACGAAAAGAAAAAAATTAGGCACAGATGTTATCTACGCACCGGGGTACCTACTTGACGCCAAAATGGCATTATTGTGATTGACATGGTAACCCGGCTATTGTTGTTTATTTAATAATAAACGGTTATTTACTTTTATTTCTTTTTTAAATTTATATAAATTATTTTGTTCTATAGTTATTAATTATATTTTGCTATTTCCTTTTGAAAATAATAGAAAATAATTTAAAAATACGGTACAATGCAGTAGTTATTCCGTCACCCAATTTCGCAAATTATATAAATCGCCAAAACACTCGCCAAATTGTACAGATTGACAAAATTTTTATTTTCAATAACGAAAGAACAAATAAATTAGTATAACATTAATAAAAATAAAAATAAAACGTCGAAATAAAAACCACTTGATGACGTAAACATATGTAACTTGCTAAAAGTCAAGTGAATGTGACATTTACCATCAACCATTATTGCCATTTAATCTTATAGTTTGGTGATAGATTTTTTGTCGACGGGATAACTAAGTAGTACCAAAAATACATATGTAACTGGTATTCGAAAACGAAGTTTTCGTCAAATTTTCGTAAAAAAAAAAAAAAATCATGCCAAACATGCGTATATGACATCTGGCGAAATATTAAATTATGTAACAAACCATGACATTTAATTTCAACTTCAAATCAATGTTTTAATTTACCACTCGAACAATAAAAAAATGCTAACTGGCGAATTGAAAAAAAGATATTGGCGAGATTTGCACCCGGCTTTTTTTTCTTTCGGCACAGATGTCACATACGGCCCCATATTGGTGTGATTTTTTTCTGACGCCAATGTCATATTCGCAACGGGTACTTAACTGGCGCCAAAGTATCGTTATTTTGCTTGATATTGTAAGCCGGCTGTTGCTGTTTATGCTGTTAATGCGTTCCCCAAATTGGAGTTGGAAAAAAATTGCTCCAATATATGACATTTGTTCCAAACCTTCATTTGAAAGGCGAAGGGATCAGATCGTATTTGTTTATGGCATTTGATGACTTGAACTATTAGAATATAGATGAAATGATGGGGATAGAATAATATTTGGCGACTTATCACCTGTGCCTGGATAACATTAAAGTATCAAAATGGCACCTAGAGTATAAAAAGCAAAGTGTTCCGCCCGTAACTGTTGATGATAGTCACATGATTTAGGCTATTGTTATAGAGATTGTTTTAAAATATCGGTTGACAAAGACTCTGAATACTTAATTCATTTTATTTTAGCTTCTTTTCAATTGTTTAACTGATCCTCTTTAATCAAAAACGAAAACAACCATTGGATGTCTTAACAGCAACTGATTCTCCGTTAAATTTTTGCAATCAAAGGAAATTGAATGGAAACCCGTTTACAGGGAGATCTGCACACCTTTTTCAGTATGATTTAATCTTCTTTAATATTTTTAAAACCCAATAGATTTTAGATTCTGCTGTGTCTGAACGGGGGTTGGCGAGCGTAGCTTGCAGGGGGCAGAGCCCCCTAGTATATATTTATTAATTTTGTCTTCTTTAACCTGTTTTCCCTTTTGTGTTGTAAGGTTAATGAAACCGTACATATTTTTCTTTAATTTAGAAGTCATTTTCTATTTTTACCAGGCTGAAAACGCATTGGTTTCAAGTAGGAAACAAATCCAACAACTTTGTTCAGCTCTATACACATTCTGGATAGGTATACACTGTTTTAAAGTACTACGCTATACCAAAAGAGTGTGCTGAAGTTCAAGTAAAAATTTGGTTGTTATTGAGTAAGAAATGTATGCAGTTTTTATCGAATCCTCAAAAACTAGATTTTTGGTTTGTTCCCTTCTCAAAACTGACTTTACATTTAAACATAAAGTATCTTCTAAAATACAGATCCTACTTCTTAAAGACGTCAAAAAGACAAAAGTATTCTAAGTTCAGAGGTAAACGATATATGAAACTATTTACATGCTCGATGTAGAAAATTTCAAATGCTATATTTCCGTCACAAAACACACAATATGAACTTTAAAAAGTTAACTGTTTTACTTAAGGTGTGTTGGTGTTATTTATGACTGCCGATTATCAACACGAGGGATATAGGCCCGAGGGGGAGTACCCTTCCTTGGAGTATTTCTAAGGGAATCTAGCCCGTATTTACGCAAGGTTATCCAAGGTTCGAAGAAAACCACGGAAAACTTCGAACGATTAGGCCGACGGGCGTGATTGGGTTCGAACCCAGAAACCTCTAGTCCACCAGCTTTGAGAGCAGGAACTCTAGGCCACTGTTGTACTTAAGAGGCAACAAAATAATAATAATACAGATGTTACAAGTTCAGAAATGTACATTTTATTTAAAATTGCTTAGTACTCTCGGCTTGCAATTCCCGCGGCTATTGTCAGAGAATATTTTTACTATCAATTGCTGTTCCATTCATACAAATACGTCGCTTCGTTTGAAATAGCAGAATCTATAATTATTAAGGTACCTGAAAGTAGAAGTAGCTGTGCCTTAGATTGGACTTATATAGAGCATAATTAATGTTAAATTTTAAATAAAATGTATATTTGTTAACTTGTAACGTCTATATTATTATTATTTTGTCGACTTTTAGGTAAAACAGTGAACTTTTTGTGCATTTTCTGATTGAATCAAGGTGGAATAGTGCATTTTGTCTTATGATTTTATTTGCTATATCCATGTTTCTAAATATTCGCACTTCAAAACTTAGAAAACTTTTTCTATATATCTAAAGCAAGATGTCTCTATGATAGTGCACGTTCAAATACATGCGTAAGTGTAACATAAAATCTCTATGGTTAAGCATTTAACATTATTTGTCTTTATTTATTTAAGAATATTTTTTTAAACATTAGTAAAATTTTTTATTCAGACTACATAAATTATTTCAGAAATGCTTTTGCAATATGGCAATATTCCAATGAAATTCCGTTAATATACTTGGAAACATTTTGAGGTAATTTTCCTAGACATGTTGTACAGTCGTGGGAAAATTAAGTAAACACCCACTACTAAGTCCTTAACAAATTATCTTAGACGAAAGTTACTGGTACGAAAGTTATTGGAAATAAAGTCTACTTTTAAATGATGCATATGAAATTTTCTTAGAGGGCTGTCTACATATTAAAACGAGTCCAAACTTCATTTTGTTCAATAGCAATAATCGATTTTAACGAGATATTTCAAATCTTCGGTTCAAACTATGTCTAGACACCAAATTTCAAGTCATTTGAATGATAATTTTTTGAATTATAAACATTCAAAATTTAGTGCTTCTAATGTTAAATTATATTTTCATATTTTTATTTATAACTTCTGAAATTATGATCCTAATGTTTTAGTTTTTTGTGTAGCAATAATACTAATATACCCAAACATAAATACGTTGAATTTGCAATTTTTATAATTTTCTGATATGAATTATGAAATTAATATTAAAAAAACATTATGAAATGCAACCTAAAATTTTTTTATGGATTCAGATTTATTAAGTCCTGCTTTACGGAAATCTAAAATTTCACATTTTTGTTCCAAGTAGTTTTAATATTATGCTTAAAAAACGGCAAAATGACGATTTAAGGGGCCGTCTATGATAGAAGTGACTAAATATTTTGAAATTTCTGAAGGACACAGGAATGAAACAGGAATGAAATGATTGAATTAGAATATTTAAAAAAGAGCTATTTCTATAATACTAATTTATAGAAGGAGGTTGAAAAGTGTAAAGAGTGGTATGAGTATTTTTTTTAAGTTGACAGGGACCTTTTCCATCTTCAAAAACATACGCGCATCAAATATCATGCAAATCGGCCAAAAATTAAATATTTGTATGAGGATATACAGATAGAGAACGGCTTTTATATGCAGGGTGTTTCAGCTCCGTCGTTACAAAGTTTAAGGAGAGATAGAGTACACCTAGACGATAAGAAATCACATAGATAGATACGACCTAGACGATAAGAAATCAATGCAATGTTAGAAACACTTTCCTGGCGCGGTAGTGACGACCCGAAACACAAGAAAGGAAAGACACGAGCAGGGTGAGAAATCTTGTTCCTCATTCTTAGTATAGCAGCAAAATAAGAAATATGAACAAAAAAGATAGACATAACGATTGTCATCAAAGAAGGTGTTCCAAATTATGACCCGGGCCGTGATGCAGTCCTCACTTCTCCGGCGCATGGAAGATCTAAGGTTTTCGAAAATACTGCGCGTGTCCCGGTCTTTCCCAGAAGCTGCCACGACGCGTTTAATAAGTTTGTGAGCACTGTCCAGCATTGTCCCAGCATTTTTGAGGTGCCACTAATAATAAACATGTTTTCTCAACCTCTTCGTGTCCTTCCTTTCTTGTGTTTTGTGTTGTCACTGCAGCGCCAGAAAAGTATTTCCGACCGTGCATTGCAATGTGATTTCCCATTGTCTAGGTGTACTCTATCTCTCTTGAAATTTTGTAACCCCTATGCTGAAATACCCTGTATACAGCTCATGAAAAAATAAATACAATTTTTTTTTAATACTGTGTTTTTAACTTATGTTCAACTACATAAAACAAATATGCATAAAATGTAACTCAACTTTAAAATTGTTATTGTATTTAAATAGCTGCGATGGATTCTGCCCATCGTTCCATATGTGACTCATAAAAATAAAGTAGCGTCATATGTTGTTGTTGGAAGGTAAACTAATTAAATTGTAATATTAAACAAGGTCTTACATGCGCTGAGCGAAGTTAGTGCAGCCAAAGACTTCAACTACTCGTTTATAACTTCTTTAGCACAGTTTCTGTTTAACGAGGCATTGCGGAGAAGAAGTTCGATTATGCCTGAAAAGGCTACATCACACACGCGAAAACATCCGTTTGCTAATGTTAATCATATGGAAGAATTTTTTGCATTTCCATATTTTTAAATGATTATTATTATTTTCTTGTATTGAATAGCTGGGATCGAGCTCTACAAGGCCATTTTTTACTTCTTCGATTTTCCTTGGAGTTTTTTTTTTTAAATGAGGGTACATTTACATTCGGAACCGGTTCCGGAAGTAACAGTTTCCTAATACAAAAAACCTGTAAACAAAACCGAAACGTAAACAAATGGTAAGATCGATTTCAGTTAACCAATCCAACAAAGAAAGTAATTTAAAAAAAAAAGACAAACGAGATATCTTTAAGACTTTCTTCCATAGCATTAACCCATTAACCGCTGGTGTTGCGTTGACGCAACAGTAAAATAAATTCGCATACTTAAAATGTACTATCAAGATACAACTATTTTTTAATTTAAAAAAATGTGCCTAATCTAAAAACAGAAACTTTGTCCATTAATTAAAGCAGGATTGTCTTTCAAAATTTGTGGTGGCAAACGTTTTTCAGCAAAAAATTTAAAATTTCTACCTTATAGTTTCGATGGTTAATGGGTTAACATTACCGAGGGGTAGTTTTCGCGTGTGTGAAGTAGCCTCTTATAGGTTTTCTCATAGTTTCAATCCTAATCCTGTGTTGGATTAACTAATTCATATAAATAAAATAAATGTACGATTTTTTAGAATAAATATATAGTGAAATGATGCTTAAAAATGAACATGAAAAGTAATATACGGGAGAGGTGAAAGAAAATGTGTATGATATCAAAACAACTTCCGCTCTCTTAGTTTTCCCTTTGTGAAAAATCACTCATTGTCATATAAATCATAACTATGTCCATTTTGTTATTTTTAGAACTATTCGCAAAATGTACTTGGCAATATTATATTTGATGTATAAGTAAAATATATGATTTTTTTGAAAAAGGGAAAATACTTTGTGTTATGTGGACATTTCATTACCTTCTTATTTTACAGTACATTGCACTAGATATTCTGTAAGATATTCTCATTTCATTTGCGCATTATATCTATACTGTTGAGGTATCTGCCTATGTTCGAAGTGCTTTTAAAAGAAAATGTACAATACGTTTTTTAGTTCAAATGTTATACAGAATAGTGAAAAAACATAAAATCCTAGCAATATCTTCATAAACGTAAAAAAAAAAAAAAAATGGCGAGTTTTGACATTTTTAAAAATTAAATTCTATGCTTATGCGAGACAGCGAACACGCAATTGAACTAAATATACTTAAATTTCCTTTGTACTAAATACTTACCTGTGCACTGAACTAGGAGTTTTAAAGTATATTCAAAGTTAACGGCAATCATTCAAAATATGTCAAAAAATACATATTTTTATTCAAAATTACCAATTTTGTATATTCGAGTACCAGTAAAATAACTAAATTATCACAAAGTGCTCAGATTCTAAAAGTAATTAAAAGTTTTTGCGATATTTGTTTGTCGAAAAGGTTTCTTTTATATGTTTGGCTCTTTACATGTATCGATAATTTGAAAAAAAAACAGGATGATTATTACAGGAGGATTATTAGATATATTTTACAGGATGATTATTATAAAGAGAGAAACGAAAACAAAATTTTCTGTACAAAAAACATTTTGTGTGTGGCAATAGTTGCAGAAATGTATTTATTTGCACTGTGAGAATAGGGTAAAGCGCTACAAAAAGCAAACGAAACCATTTATGATTTGGGGACAAGTTGAAATTATCTAATTATTCTATCGATATTTGCTTATGTCAATAGTTTAAAATGCACTTTTGATTTTGTATTCCATTACTAGAAATTATTCTGATCACATTTAATACAGCGTGGGATGAAATACTTTGTATGAATAATTTGTGCCGTTTTCTAACTGTTAAATTCTGTGCTTATATCAAGGAAATGCACTCGCTGGTTACAAAATACGAATTTGCTTCGGGAAAGCATTTTAGTTATATAGTTTTCCTGCTCCTTCACCTTTGGAGGCCAGTGTAGATTAAATAATTCCAGGCACAAAGAGTCGGCAGGCAGAATCCGAATTTTATACCTCGTTTCAAACAGGACTTTATTTAGTGTAGCGGTATAAACTAATTTTTAATGGAGCTATTAGTATTTGCTCCAGTATTTATCAAATATATTCCAGATTTCTTTTTTTTTTTACTAAAAGCCGTAAAATAATTTAGTACACGTCTTTTATTATACTTGACAGATATTTTATTTTTATCTGGAATAAAACTAAATTAGCTTTTCTGTACCCAAGAAGATTCGAATGACTGCATGTATGCAAAAAGTATGCATGCATAATCTGTGATTAGTGTAATTTAATGAAGACAACTTTTGGATAACTATAAAAATAAGAAAAGTGGAATTTTAATTACCTATTTGTTAAAGTAAGAGTGTTATATAAAATGATATTACTTATAAAAATTAACTTTAAGTAGTAATTAGGCAATAATGCGTTGAAAATGTTTGCAAGAAAACGCCAATAATGCATAAAAATTGGGTTTACATTGAAATATTTTCGATGAAATTAAGAAATATATCTTTCAGATATTCATGAACTAAAAGTAAAATACTGAAAACATATATTAGATTGGCAATATTGTATGTCATTATTACCAACATTGTACCAAACATAGCTAATATTAAATAAATTATACGCAATATAAACATTTTTATATCTATATTGTATAGCTGCAAAGGCAGCTGATAATGAATTTCCGAAATAGTCTTTCATATATTCATGAACTAATAGTAAAAAAACAGCAAACATCTATTGTATTGACAATATTGTATATCAGTATTATCAACAATGTCCAAGGAATAGCCAATGTTAAATAAGTTATATCCAATATAAACATTTTTATGTCTGTATTGTACAACTACTAAAGCAGCTGATAATGAATTTTCTGAATGGTCTTTCAGATATTCATGAACTATTAGTAAAATACACTGCTCAAAACAATTAAAGGATATTGCAGTTTTAGGTGGATTTTGTTATCTATTCAACCGTTTTTACTTGTCACTTATGGCTAATATGGGTTTAAAACTTTACGTAAACTTATATTGATTTAATAGCTTTCCTTTTTACATTTTAATGCTTATAGAACTTCTTTATTTTAAAAGCAATACTTTCATCACCTGGGATATAATGTTAATTGTTTCCTATAACGTAGATTAATTTAAAGGAACTGACATTAAATTTAAAGTGTTTCATAGATGGCGTTAGCCGTTCCGTAGTCGACTATTCTCGGATCTACCCTTTTTGTAGAATGGAATCATCCAGTTCAAAGGTATAAATTGCGTTTCCCTAATCAATTGCCGCGCTCTCTCTTTTCTGTTCATTTCTTTAAAGTTATCATTATGATTTTAATATGTTTGAGTTTAAGTTACAGTAAGATATTTAGTTTGAGTTTTACGATGTTTTTAGAAAACGGTTTTAGCTATGATTTAAATTTAAGCTGTTTTGAAAAGCTCCAGGTGTATTGAAGTTAATCCGGTTTTAACCAAAGTTAATTTTAATGATTCACTTAGCTATTTTTAACAAAGTTGGCTCTGAATATTTTTCAACTTAAATCTGTATTTTTATAAAGTAATTGAATGAAATAGAATTCAAATAAAGAACTGTCGTCAACAATATCTGACTTTTCTATGAATTCAACATACAGTTTTGTAACAGGTATCTTCCACAGCACATTTACAGTTCCTCTGCTGATAGCAGTATAAGTGTATATCAGACCTGTATTGATACAGGCTAAGAGAAGAGGTTATGGGCAACCAATGCCATACCTGGATAATAGAAGCGTGTTGAATTTAAATAAGAAGAGTCATAAATTTTAGCCCCATTTCAAAGACATTTGTGTTTGTTAAGAAGGGGGGCTGATATTTTTTTGAAGATGGCGAGTATGCAAGTACAGATCGATAAGCTTGGAGCTTTAAACTACTCAACTTGGCAAATTGATATGAAATACCTTCTGTTGGAGAAGAACGCATGGGATATTGTCGCTGGAATTGAGAAGGAACCTGAAATTGATGCCGATAAGGGAATTACAGCAAAGGATGTGAAAGATTTTCATACTAGGAAAAGGATTGCTTTATCCACAATCTATTTAAATATGGGAAAGGACTTTAGAAAAATCATAGGGAACAAAGATAATCCCAAAGATATATGGGATGTATTAAAGAAACATTTCGAGCCTGATAATAGATCACGGCATATGTTCCTGTTTTCCGAGTTCATGTCCTGTAAAGTAAAGCCAGATGAAAAGATAGATTTATTTGCTGCCAGGTTAAATAGAATTGCCGATCAACTGAACGACCTTGGTCATCCTGTTGAAGAGGTGTATAAATCATTTCAACTCCTGCGTCATCTCCCAAGCCATTTCGACAGCATAGTGCAAGTTATATTACGTTGGAAGGAGGAAAAGTTTATTTTCAACGATATTCTAATGGAATTAATCGCCGAAGAATCAAGATTAGCCCTGCGAGATTTAGACAAACGTAAAGAACTTTTCGTTGAGACTCAACATATACAGAAAAGTAGACTTCGATGCTTTCGATGTGGGAGCCCAAACCATCTACAGAGGGATTGTCGACAACGCCGAAGAGACTCTAGAAGTTATAATCGACGTGTTCCATCTGTTTCTAGTGTGTCTGATGCCTCCGAATCCAGTTCCGAACGTGCCCAGTCTCCAGTTAAGAGAAACGGGAATCGCAGAGGCAAAGCGAAGGAATCATCATCAAACTCTAACAGCGTTAAACAAAAAGGTAAAAACAATCCTTTCTTGTTTTATATTCAGGCAAATTTGAGTGGTAGTGAAAGCGAAAATAGCTGGTTATTTGATACCGCAGCTTCACACCATTTTTGCCGTGATAAGAGTTTGTTTTATAAATTTAAGCCTTTAAAAGATGAAAAAATTTTTGTTGCTGTAAATGGTGTTACTTTTCCGATAGAAGGAAAGGGAAATGTAAAGTTAAAGTTTGGCCAAAGGCTGTTTTTCTTTTCTGATGTAATGTATTCCCCTAAACTAAGGAAAAATCTTATTTCAGGTCCAAAATTGGATGTAAAAGGTGTAAAATTTACTGGTGAAGGCGGTAAGGTGGAGGTGTCCAAAGATGGTCAATATTTATTTACTGCTTTTCTTAGGGATGGTACTTATCATTTGTATCCTAAAATTCCAAGTTTAGTTCCTAAAAAGGTTAAATTTGAAACGTCCCATCTATCTAAAGATGATTTCAGAATTTGGCATCGCAGATTCGCGCATGTAAGTCCAGATTTGATAGAAAATACGGCCAAAAATGAAAGTGTTAGAGGTCTTCCCCGGGTTAAACCAGGAAAATTTTTTTGCGAAATATGTGAACTTAGTAAACATAGACGTACGTCATTTAAATCAATTAATAGGATTAGATCTAAACGTCCCCTCGAGTTGTTGTTTATGGATGTCTGGGGGCCTGTAAGAGAGAAAGGAAGAAACGGAGAGAGATATTTTCTCTCAATTATTGACGATATTTCGCGTAAGGCCACAGTTTTTCCCATAAAGGAAAAATCCGAAGTGTTTGGAATTGTTCGCAATCATGTGATGCGGGCGGAGAGATTTCTCGAACGTAAAGTAAAGTACATTCGATCAGATAATGGCGGGGAGTTTAAAAATGATAATTTTAGGATTTTCTGCGAAGGGAGAGGCATTAAACACGAATTTACGGACGCGTACTCCCCTGAACAGAATGGGACTATTGAGAGATACAATCAAACGATTGCTAACGGCATCAGATCAATTTTAAGTGAAAGTGGTTTAAAACGAAGTTTCTGGCCGGAGGCAGCGTTGTATTTTACGTATACTTGGAATCGCATTTGTCACAAATCTCAGTCGAAGACCCCTTTCGAACTTTATAGTGGCTCTAAACCATCCGTTAGACACTTAAAACCCTTTGGAGCTATAGCATATATAGGTGTTCCCAAGCAACTTAGGTCGAAACTTGATGCAAAAGCAAAAAGGGGGGTAATGGTTGGTTACGCCTTTAGTACTAAAGGTTACCGGGTTTGGCTACCTGAAGAAAACAAAATTATTGAAACCATTAATGTTTCTTTCAATGAGGAACTCCCAGATAGTGTCCGGCGCAGTGGAGTCGTGATGGGTTCAAAAGAGATAGGATCTCCTATTTTTGATAAGGAATCTGATGAAGAGTTTGAAGGTGAGGCTGAAAATAATGATACCCCAAATATAAATTATTTCCCTTCGTATAAACCTCCAGATTTATCCTCTTCAGAGGAGGAGGAGAATTCCACAGAGGAAATAAAATCAAGTAAAGATGTTTTGAGGGGGGTTCCACTCTCTGATACTCTTTGGTTAAGAAAAGTTGCCCCGAGTGCTTATGGTAATCGTAACTACATTTACTATTACGAACAGGGAAAAACTGAAAGGTTGGGATCCTTAAACGATGTAGAAAAGTATTGTAAAAAGCATCATCTTAAATTTGAACCTCATATTTTCTGTTTTAAAGGATCAAATAAATTTAAAGGAGTGGTTTCAGGTCAAGAGGATAGTTCTTGTTCAAATACGGAGACTTCTGATATTAATAAGGATATATGACTAGATGACATCAAAATACCAACTACCTATAAACAAGTTTTAAAATCCCCACAAAGGAAGTTTTTGGGAACAGGCCATGAGAGAAGAATTGAAAACTATGAGAGAAAGGGGAGTTTGGAAACTAGTTAAGTTACCAAGCGATGCTAAACCCTTAGGTTGTAGGTAGGTTTTCACATTAAAAAAAGATGACAAGGGCAAAATTGTAAGGTATAAGTCCCGCCTAGTGGCACAAGGTTTCAAACAAATAAAGGGGGAAACCTATGATGAAACTTTTTCACCGGTTGTTAACTTTGCCATTATTAGATTTTTCTTTTCCCTTTTAGTCTCCTGTAAAAAATGGACACACCTACAATGCGACGTAAAATGTGCTTATTTATATGCACCTTTGACCGAAACAATATATATGTCCCAACCTCCAGGATTTGTGGAAAACGAAAATTTAGTATGTAAATTAGAAAAAGCTTTATATGGTTTACATCAGTCTGGTAGAATGTGGTATTTTGAAATAAATAAAATTTTGCATGATATAGGGTTTGTTAAGTTTGAATGGTGCAATTGCGTGTATAGTTTTGATGATAACATTATCCTGCTTCTTTATGTAGACGACATAGTAATTTTCGGTAGAAATGAAAGAGTGGTGCAAAAGGTTGTTAAACTTTTGACTGATTATTTTGATCTTAAGATACTAGGTAAAACCAGAAAGCTATTGGGTGTAGAATTCGAGGAGGGTAATGACTATCTAGCAATACATCAAATTCCATATATTGATGAGATTTGTCAAAAATTTAAAAAGTTTAAGTTCCCTATCACTTCACTCCCAATAAGCAAAGGTGTAGTTTATTCAAAAACCCAATCCCCTTAATCCGATAACGAAATATTTGAAATGTCTAAAATTTCATACAGAAGTGTTTTAGGATGTTTGTCGTTCCTATCTAATAGAACCAGGCCCGATATTGCTTATGCAGTAAATATATTTAGCCAATTTCAAAATAACCCTGGATTAGTACATTGGCATGGATTATTAAAGCTTTTGGGATATGTTTGTTTTACTAAATCTTTAAAATTGAATTTGAATTGTAAAAATGTACATGTAATTGCATATTCAGACGCCGATTTTGCGACAAACAGGGATGACAGAACTTCAATGGGAGGTCAGTTATTACTTTTAGATAAATCACCAATAATGTGGAGGTCCTTTAAGGAAAAATGTATAAGTTTATTGACCATGGAATCGGAATTTATTGCGATGACAGAAGCTGCAAGAGAGCTCTTATGGTTCGATAGAATAATGGACGAATGCATTGGTCGAAGGATAATTTGTGATAGAAAGGAAAAATCTTTATTATTGGTTGATAATCAGGCCACCATTAGTTTTGTCAAATCCCCCATTGAAAACCACAGAACGAAGCACATAGATGTAAAGTTATTTTTTATTAGAGATTTGGTATATAAAAATATTTTTGAAGTAAAGTATGTTAAAAGTAAAGAAAATTACGCGGACATCTTCACGAAGCCCCTTAGTAAATTTGAATTATCAGGGTTTAAATTAAACGTTTTCTTGGATTATTAAATTTTGTTAAATACCCCTCATTGCATTAAAGTGTATTTATATAATATTTATTGTACTAGATAGTCCAGCTTCTGTATAAAAGATGTATTTTAAAGTTTTGACTATATAAGGTTATGTATAAGATCAATTTTATATGTGTAAAAATTGAATTTAGTTTAGCCTTGTGAACCAATTTAAAATCCCGCTGGAATGCAATATGTGCCCTTGTGCCCTTCCATTCTCCGGGATTCGAGCGGCCTTTCGTAACGTCTCGTGAAAGGTGAAAATGTAATCCGGCCAGAGAGTCTACAGGGGATAGTGTCGGACGAAGGTGTAACTGTTGCAGGAAGGCCCCATTTGCGGGCATGTTAAAGTTTAATTCAGTAAGTCCTTCATTTTAATATTGGAAATGCCACTTTAGTATCCCGGTTCACTTGGTGAAACTTAAATGTAAGAGTTTAATTATACATGAAGTCGACTTCATTACGTTAACATTGTTGTAAGTTTATTGAGATTAACCATGAACTTTATTAGTTTAAGATTTTTTTGAACTAAATTTGAAATGAAAGTTTAATCTTGTTTCAGTTATTGAAATAGAAATCTGAATGCGTAATTTGAATTATTGACATGTAAAATATCTGCATTTATTATATACAGTGGAAATATGAAATTATGAGTTAAACATTTATAGAGTATATTATGTGTTATGAAAGAGAATGGAATCATGGGCCCATGTATGATGAAGAATGAAAGATGATGGATGAATGTGATAATTAATAAAGTTTTGAATATGTATAATTTTTCAGAAATTTATATTGAAATATATTGATTGAAAATGTATTGAAACTATATTGAAACTGTTTTAAAATGAAGTCACGTTAGATGTTGTATTAAAACGATTTGCTTTTCAGAAAGATTTGAATTTATCTAGTAATGTATTAGGAATATTAATTGAAGGTGATGGACTGTTGAAGTTTAAACCAGAGTTAAATTTTAGATACTGTGGTTGGAAATATTGCATTTTAGATGCATGAGGGTAATTTGTTTCTTGTTATATAGTGTTATAAATCTTGTTAATGTTTATAATGTTTAGTAATTGTATGTTACTGTTTAAAAGGCGAAAAGTTATATTTAGATAAAAATGTTAGATTTTATGAGAAGATTAAAGATGTAATGGTAAAAGTTCAGATTGAATTTTTGTTTGACCTTTGTAAATTCAGAGCGAATTTTGGAAATTCTAGGGATTTGTTAACTGTTTAATTTTTCTTTCCCATGAGTGACAAGTGGGGGGCTTTGTTATCTATTCAACCGTTTTTACTTGTCACTTATGGCTAATATGGGTTTAAAACTTTACGTAAACTTATATTGATTTAATAGCTTTCCTTTTTACATTTTAATGCTTATAGAACTTCTTTATTTTAAAAGCAATACTTTCATCACCTGGAATATAATGTTAATTGTTTCCTATAACGTAGATTAATTTAAAGGAACTGACATTAAATTTAAAGTGTTTCATAGATGGCGTTAGCCGTTCCGTAGTCGACTATTCTCGGATCTACCCTTTTTGTAAAATGGAATCGTCCAGTTCAAAGGTATAAATTGCGTTTCCCTAATCAATTGCCGCGCTCTCTCTTTTCTGTTCATTTCTTTAAAGTTATCATTATGATTTTAATATGTTTGAGTTTAAGTTACAGTAAGATATTTAGTTTGAGTTTTACGATGTTTTTAGAAAACGGTTTTAGCTATGATTTAAATTTAAGCTGTTTTGAAAAGCTCCAGGTGTATTGAAGTTAATCCGGTTTTAACCAAAGTTATTTTTAATGATTCACTTAGCTATTTTTAACAAAGTTGGCTCTGAATATTTTTCAACTTAAATCTGTATTTTTATAAAGTAATTGAATGAAATAGAATTCAAATAAAGAACTGTCGTCAACAATATCTGACTTTTCTATGAATTCAACATACAGTTTTGTAACAGGTATCTTCCACAGCACATTTACAGTTCCTCTGCTGATAGCAGTATAAGTGTATATCAGACCTGTATTGATACAGGCTAAGAGATTTTGTATCTGGTAAACTGTTTAGCTGATTGATACATGGTCGACAGACATAGTAGGTTATATGAGAATAAATTACACATGTTTGGCAGAAAAAAATGCATTTTATTGCGCATTTGTGTACTAAAGGAAAAAAACACAATTTGTGCATAAGAGAAAAAAAAGAATAAGAAAAGGTGTTTTATTCAAAGAAAATCATTTTCAGTAGGGGGTATGGTTTCCACGGGCGGCCAGCAACGTTGAACACCTTTGAGGCATGGACTCAATGAGCCTATTAATGACGAGTTGGTGTATTCTGCCCCACTCTTCCAGAAGAGCTCTTTCCTGTTCTTGGAGAGTTTGTGGGGGTTGTTGGCGACCAGAAACTCGTCTTCCTAGAGCGTCCCAAACGTGCTCGATTGGATTCATGTCTGTAGAACACGCTGGCCATTCCATTCGAACGATTCCTTCCTCGAAAAGGAAATCCTCCACCAGGTTTGCACGATGTGGCCTGCAGTTATCGTCCATTAAAATGAAGTTATCTCCGATTGCTGCAGCGTAAGGGACTACAATAGGTCTGAGGATCTCATCCCTATATCGGCGACCAGTCAGAGCTCCATCTCGAATGATGTAGAGGTCAGTGCGCCCGTCAATGGAGATGCCACCATACACCAACACTCCTCCACCGCCAAATCTGACACTTTCGTGCACGAACGTAGGATTAATCCTACTGCCACGGTCCCTCCAGATGAAAATACGCCTATTATCCGGATGCACAGAAAAACGGGACTCGTCAGAAAACAGAATATTGCTCCATTCATTTCTCCTCCAGTTGACATGCTCGGTTGCCCACTCCCTGCGGTCGCGACGATGCCTTGATGTTAATCTAACACATACCATCGGTCGGCGGGCATACAGACCTACAGCATGGAGCCAGTTTCGGACAGTCTGAGTTGAAATCGTGGTGCCTGTAGCCGAACGAAGGTGTTGTTGGAGAAGAGTAGCGTTCATGGTTCGGTGTCTCCGAGCTGTTAACGCTAAATACCAATCTTCATTGGGCGTTGTTGCCCGTCTACGACCTTGCCCTGGTCTTCGGCCTGCACATCTTCTCTCCAAAAAACGGTTCCAGATCCTGGAAATGACACTTTGTGACACTCCAATGGCTTGCTCTACTTCGGCTTGCGTTTGGCCACCTTCTAACCTACCAACAATTCTCAAAGCTTCTGAATCTGTCAAATGACTTCGCTGAGACATCGTACTCATCGAAACAAAGCAATCACTGAATGCCGATCATCCTTGTCTTCATTCTCTTTTATCCAGTTGAAAGTCAAATTTCATTCGCTGCCGCTGAAGCGACGTTTTTGACGTCGAACTCAAAATTTGCATACTCCACAGTTTGAAAACCAGAAAAATTTGCATTTGTGATTCTCTTCTTCTATTTTCGGCAAAAAAAATTTCGTTTATATCTTCATTTTATATAAAACTTCAAATATCCTTTAATTGTTTTGAGCAGTGTATTAAAAACATATATAGGATTGACAATATTGTGTCTCAGTATTACCAATATTGTCCAAGGCATAGTCAATATTAAATAAATTATACCCAATATATTTTTTATGTGTATACTGTATACCTACTAACGCAGCTACTAAAGTTTTCACTGTTTTATTTAAGAATTATTTTTTTAATAATTTGAACATAAGATTTATAAGTGAGGAAAAAGATTCTACCTCCCTGACGCATATTTCTTATTAAATCATCGTAGAGAAGAAAAAGGTAATCTCAAACTATCAAGACACAATTTAAAAATACAACATTTAATAATGTGTGTTTTGCATATTTTCTTTGATAAAGTTTATTCCACAAAAAAGTGCATTTTCTTTATAAATCAGTTACTATATTAAAAAAAAATAGACTGCTTATTCGTTTAGTTTAGATTCATAAATTTAATTTAACAGATTATTTTAAATATGTTAGTTTTCAATAATTATTTTTATTTGCTTTACTTAAGAAAAATAGACTGGTAATTACCAGAAGTTAATCTGTACGTATTCAAGAAAACATATACTATATTAACTACAGTTTAGAACTTCGAAATAAATTAACTACTGTTTACTATGTATTTCCCTAAAAAGCAAGGAATGTTGCTCAACTGGGTTAATTAAAGTGTGTGAATATAAGTAAGCCTTAAAATACTGCACTAACTGAATGATAAATGAAGTTTTAAGCGTAGTGGATAGTACATTAATCATGAGCAGTACACACAGCCCAAACAGATTTCATAATTAAAATGATGACATAAAATTTTAATTTCAGGTTAAACCCTTCGAGTAAAGAAACACAAAACATTTTTAATGTTTTCTTTAAATAGGTTTACATGAATGATGATTTTAATAATGAATATTAGCAAGAAATGTTTCAAAAGTAAATGGTAATATTTACTAATTACTTCCTGGCTACATTTAATTCTTTTATAATAGTTATAGTATGTTGGAAAAGTTAACTGTTTTGTAAATTTAATTCTCGTAAAGCTAAACTAAGTTACAGATTTATGCCTATTTCTTTTTATTTTTGCTAATTAAAAATTCGTGTGTGATATCATGCTGAACGATTGTAATGGAGAATTTTCTGCATTTGTTTTTATGGGAACCATTTTGAAATGGATTTATTAATTAAGTATATTTCGCATTTTTACTATAAACGAAATGAAGTAATGGTTCTAATAATACAGGGTGTCCATAAAATCTGTTTCGAAATGCAGGCGTTCATTAAATAAAATACTAATACAGATAAAATGCAAATAAGATATAATAAGATGCAAATTTTTAAATTATTTTATGATGCAATTATTAAAGTTTTTATTACAGCAGTCAACGAACCTCTATATGCGCACCATTAGTTGAGCGAAGCACATCAAGGCAATACTCGATATTTTCAGACATGTCCTCTGCAGCAAAGTGTTATCAATGGTGCCTACGGCGTCTATGGTATTTCCCTTCAGTTCAGTGATATCCAGCACATTTGTTCGGTATACACGATCTTTAATATTCCCCACAGAAAGAAATCATGGGGCCAGATATAACGTGGCCAAGTAACTGGGCCATTTCGTCCAATCCACCAACACGGAAATGCTTCATCAAGAAAATTACGAACATCGCGACCCCAATGTGGCGGTGCACCATCTTGCTTGGAAAAGACGCTTTGTTGAAGATTATCCAACTGTGGTGCCACAAATTCAGGGCTCTAAAAAATGAACCTTAAATGAATGTCTTCAGATTAAAAGCTCTATGTATACACCTTCAGTTATTCATTTATCTATGAATTTTGATATCTTGGGTCTTTGTTCTTCAAAATGTTATCTAAAATACAGAAAACAAAGGTTAATAAAAACTTTAACAGTAACCTAAGTATCTATAACAAATTACATTTTCATATCTCATAAAAAAGATGAATTTTTGAAGTTAGAAAGTGATTTTGTGGACACCCGTATATCACCTATCAATGGCTTTCATTTATTACTAATACTAGGGGATCGTACCCGTTAAAGAATAAAGGTGATTTTTTTTTTTTTTTTTAATTGAAAATTAACAATTTTTTTATATGCAATAAATTTTTTAGATTGGCCACTTACATTAAAAAAGCATTTTTCATATGGAAAATACGAATTACACAATCAAATACATTTTTGAAATTTATCAAAAGCGATATTTTCTTATTAGCCGCATGCTAAGAGTTGTTTGCCAAGATTTTACTACTTATGGCATCCTTTTATATTCTGATAATTTTAGAGCTTATACATGTCTGGTAAATTTGTGTTTTATTTATGTTATTTTATTTATTCATTCACCGGGAAGTTTTTTTGAATGGTAATTAGCCGTAAGAAAATGATGAACTCTTTATTTTGTTTTAAGGGCAAACGGATTAATCTTTCGTAATCGAGCTCCGCGCGATATAGATAAATTAAAAAATATTTCATGCTTTAAAAATGTTTTTAAAACCATAGACAATCAGTAAACTGAGATGAACTTTGCAGTCAAATTCCATTAAAAAAAATCCTATTTGGTGATCGAAAAATTTAAATTGTACGATTACAAATATGTTAGATTTGTGTTTTTTGAGTATTATTCTTTTATTTGTTTATAAAAGAAGTATTAATTTCGTTAATTTGTCTTTCATGAATATGTTAGTTTGGTGGTTTTTTTAATATTATTCTTTTAATTGCTTGTAAAGGAAGTATTAATTTCATTATGCAAAAATAGTCAGAAACAAATGCTGAAAAATGTTTGTTGCTTTATCTACAAAATGTTTATTATTTTATGTATTGAAACCGGCATGTGATAAGATAAACTTTTAAAAAAAATCATGCTTAAAAATTATTTTAGAAAATATAATACATCAGTCAATGAATACAGTTTTTAAACAAATTGCATTCGAAAGTACATTTATTTCCCTATGCGACAAAAATTGAATATGTATGATGGTCAGAAGATTGAAAAAATGCAGTAGCGAAAATTTCAAGACCAAAATTTGATCGTGAAGTATTGCCATTCGCAAAATGACGTCAGCGTTACGCACAGATACGTTCGTTCTTTATAATATAGATACATAATCAATAAAATATAATAAAGATCAGTTATTAGGATGTGGTTATCAATTGAGGCTCTTATGCTTGGATTTTCGGAATGAAAACAGCAATTTTCACCTTCTCAAAATTTTGTATACGCACTTCTCATATCCATATTCATCATTTAAAAAAAATTGTATTTTGATTAATCATTTAAAAATCATTTTAACTAAAAACTTGAAGTCAAGATTGCTAGCAACATCTTTTATGTGAACAGACGCACTCTTTATTTGAGATTCTAATCTCAATTTTGGAGAGTAAAATTTTCCGTAATTTATGGTTTTTAGACACATTTGTGTTAAAAGGCTTAGTTTTATCTAAGAAAATGATAGTTTTCTTTTAAATATGACTTGATTTTCACTTAAATAAGCATTTCGCCTAGTGTCTGAAACTTAGTATTAGTACACATGCAGAAGGAAAATCACTACAGAAAATTTATGAGGAAAAATGCGTGTTTTCAAAAGCAGTATGTCATTTTCCGTTATTATGCCCTAATATAATATTCTGCTCCTAATGAGATATTTCGCCACTAAACCCTATACAACAATATTTATCAACAATTTTGAATTTTTATCAGAAAATAGCATGAATAAAGTTTAAAATACCTCATTATTTCTCTCTTGTCTCCAGCAATGAAAGCTATCTAATTTTCATCATTTTGAAGAAATTTTATAAAATGCTTTTAAAATTAAAATATAAAAGTGGGTATATTAAAAAAAAAACAGATAGTGCGATCACATCTACAAATGATGAGCTTCCAGTTAAAAAAAAATAATAATTAGTTAAATTGGTTCAGCAGGAAGATCAAGGCAGATGACTAAAAAACACACTTGTGTTTTAAATATATAGATTATATAAAGTTAAGAAAAATTAAATTAAGCAAATTATGTTATTTTGATAAAATTATAGTAGAATGTCCTAAAGAATAGCATTAAAATTTTATTATTCGAGAGAATTTTTGACAAAAACTTCAGGAACACGATATTATTTTAATCCACGAATTATTTGTTTGCTTGTCTAACTCGGCGAAGCAAATTCGTCTAGGTGAGAATCATCAATTTCTGTAATATAAATCGCTATTATTTGCATGTCACCTCTCTTTTATAAAGACACTCTACATTTTTGTAAAACATTGCGTTTATCAGTGTGTGCTTTCGATTACATTATTTTCAAAAGTGAAGCATTTTCACCTGTGAAGAGTTTCAAAGCAGCGGGGCTGTGAAAATGCCGCACTTCTACAAAACATAATTCAGGTTTAAGAATTAAAATACCCGCTTTTTTATAAAAAGACGTCATTTGCATCCGCTAAAGCAATCTACTTTTACAACCCATTCTTAAACTTCGTCTATAGAAAAGTGTGCATATGACGTCATTATCACGGAATAACTGACAATATCCTTGACATAGACCATATTTTATATTCAACTATTTTTTCAGGTTTTATGAGAAATGGAACAGAAAGATATAGTATCTCCTATTTTCAACTATTTTTCGTTTACTTTCAATGACTTTCAATAGAAATGAGGTACTTTTGTTGCCACGATAAGAAAAATGGTATTAAAAACTGCAAAAAAATTAATATCTCAAAAATTAATTGAGATACAGCTTTCAAACAAATTGCATTTAAAAGAGCATTTTTTTCCTTATACGACAGTGTAAAAATTTAAAATGTGCGGTGTTTAGAAGTTTAAAAATTTGCAGTAGAGAAAATTGCAAAACCAAAATTTCATTTCAAATTTCAAAGTGTTGCCATTCGCAAAATGACGTATGCGTTAGGCACATATATGTTTGTCCTTTATAATATAGATAAGCACTGATAAAGATTTTAATTTATTGAATGTATTTGATTTAGTAAATATTTGAAGCAAATAAATGGTAAATATGTTTGTCAAATAATAAAGATCCAATTTGAAGTCACAATTCGATTATCTCAAATGTATTTTAACTTGCATTAGAAGTTAAAAATGTTAAAGTTTTTTTTTTGTTGTTGTTAATTTAATTTACTATGCTATTCTGTGTAGATAACATGTATAAAGTGTGTATATCACAATAATAGCTCTCATACATATCTTTAATGATTAAAAAAAACGCCTTGTAAAATGATCTAAGAAAAAGAAGGATAAACTAAAGGTTTTTTTTCTTAAGGAAATATTATTATTTGCGCTGATTTAGAATTAACAACAACAGTTAAAAAGACTATCTCTAAGTATTAAATAAATATCTCGTGAAAATATATTTTTAAATTAAAACAGTTTGGCAATATTATTATTTGCCATTTTATATATAATGTAATTTTCTCCATTTACTGATTTTAACGCATAAAAATGTAATTATTATTTTAGAAATCTTTAGACAAGTACTTATTTATTAATACCTAAATAATAATATCTTATCCTAAATAATATTACCTAACAATTTTAGTGTTAGTTCTGAAATTTACTTTTTATATGAGGAAACTTAGATACTATATGAGCTCAAAAATTTCATTGGAAATTTTCTGCCATCTGTTTCTTCACTTAGTGTGATATATCACTATGAGTAACAATATATGCATAATTCTTTAAACAAACAAACATTGATTTTCTTAACCAAAATATCTTCGAAAAAGTTACACACTACATTTTTCCCACTTGGGTAATGAATTTAAGAAAAGAAAGGATTTTAGAGCTATCGCTGCATCCGTATGATCGTTTGGTTCTTGAAGTATTTTTATGGTGTAAATATACAACTGATCAATTTGCTTTAATCTCCAGGGAAAAGAAAACATACAAAGTCGATTTTAAAATGTTTCTTCCAGGAGTTATTAAAGCGCTTTAGATATTTTTTGGTTAGGATAGCACTATAGTTTCTGACAGTAATATTTTAAAATAACACTATCTTTGAAAAGTATTTTAGTTTCTTAAATTTTTATGACAATATTCGAGTTAAATTGTTTGAGACTTTGTAACTGAGTGAATGTTATCAAACAGACCAATTTATACGGATTTTTGTATGCGATATTAAAAGTACTTCTATAAGATATAACTCATTTATTCATATGTATGTAGTGTGTATGAAAATGTAGCAACTAGTATTTTATTTGAAATTTGTGTCATATTGAACTCATTCGTTTGATTATGTAAAAAACAAAAGCAGGGTTTATGTGTGAGGAAGAGTTTAGTTGGGTTTTGTTATAAGCAAAATTTAAATCATAGCTATTTTTTATGTACATTGATACGTGAGCTGGAATATTGTGGCCTTTTTGTTGGGACTTACATTTCGACAACAAAGAAAAAAGATTTTATGTTATGACTTTCGTTGCTATATTTAACATATGATAATATATTTGCGAAATTCTTTAAAAGGGGAAATTATTTACAATAATACTTAATGCAGTTACAGCTGACTTCCAAAAACTTCATTGTTACTACATTTTAAAAAATATTTACAAGAATTCTTATTTGAAGATTATTACCTGAAAAGGGGCATACACCAATTAATTGTAAATATTTCTGTGGTGGAATGGACTGAAATTTTGATTTGTGGATCATGCGACGCCGAGCAACTGTTTTGAATAGACTCAAACCTGAGAAATGGTTACTTTTAATGCTGTGACCGTTGAAATGTCTAATTTTATATGAAGTTGCATCATAAGTACTTTGTCTTTCATCATGTATAGTATACACTTAAGTTTATAATTCTCTTTGCATTGTTTTGCTAAAAGGTGTATAATTTTAGTCTTTTCTCTGATATATGACCCATATTCTCACACATAATACACTATCATTGATTTATGACCCGTAACCATAGAATAATGACTATAAAAATACTGCACTGTAAAAAATCTTTTTGAAGTAAGATTGCTGTAATTTTAGTAGTTTTTCTTTGTAAAGATACAGGTTTCTCTAGCTTTACAAAAACTAATTTTGTAGATTTACATCTTTTTTTGTACAGTGTACAGATAAAATTTCAGTAAGCATACAGATTTCTGTAATTTGACATCTATAGAATTACAGTTTTTTTTTACGGTGCGATAGCCAATGACCAGAAATAGTTACTTCATGACTATTACCGATGACCAAATATCAATTTTTCATTGCCATGATCAACATGTTTTTTGATTCGATAAAAAAGAAAAGAATTATAAATAAATGCAATCAGTAGTGTATTTCTTTCCTTATCGTACGTCATATTATCAGTTAAGTTATTTTGACGTTCGTAAAATCAAACGTATGATTATGCAAATTGAGAAATTTTATTACATCGATAGATATTCTACTTATCAAAACTGCAAAAAATTCCGACATGGGCCAAATTTCAGTATAAATAGTGCGTAATACTTAATGTTTATAATATTTATGAAAGTAGAAAAAGATTTGGAAGACTATATGAAATCTAAATCTGGAGAAGAAATTCCTTTGCAATCTTTGTTATCGTCTGTTTCATGAATTAGTGTATTTTGAACTGTATAAGTAGATATGTATACTAATTCTTTAAATTATCAAACCTTAGTTTATTTTAAAAAGAAATATTTTGAGATGATACACAATATATACATTCCTGTTGAATAGTATTTATAATAAAAAACTTTAGAGTTATCTCAGAGACAATATGGTCTTTTGGTTTTTGAAGTATGCTTAGGTATAAACAAACCATTGTAGAGTTTAATTTAACAACTGGGGAAAAGAAAATATACAAAGGTATTATTCGGAAAGTTTCTTCTTTGAGGTATTAAAGTACAGTCGTGGAAAAACAAAGTAAACACCTTCTACTAACTCCTTAACAAATTATTGTAGAAGAAAGTTACTGGTAACGAACGATTGGAAATAAAGTCTACTTTTAAATGGTGCATATAAATTTTGCTTAAGGGGCCATCTAAATATTAAAACGAGCCATAACTTTGTTTTTTTCAATAGCAATACATAATTCTGACAGCATAAATGAATTCTACACCCTTCAATTAGTCTAAAAACAAATTTTTATGCAATTCGTACGATAAGTTTCCGAGAAAATAATTATTTTAAAACGAGCTTATTTTAGGAACTGTATCCAAATTGAAGTTCGGTACTCGATTGTTGACCGAGGGAGCTCCCTTCTTGATCAAGGCATCTCAAGCAGTCATTGAAGATTGCGAGATTACAGAATAGCATAAGAAAAATAGACGTCCCCTTAAACCATCATTTTAACGTTTTTTAAGCATAATTTGAAAACTATTTGGAAGAAAAGTGTGAAATTTTGGATTTTCATAAAGCAGGACAATAAATCTAAATCCATCAATAAAATTGTAGGGTGCAATTCATAATTTTTTCGAATATTAATTTCATAATTCATCTTATAAAATTATAAAAATCGCAAATTCAGCGTATTTATGTTTCGGCACATTAGTATTATTGCTACACAAATAATTATCACATTAGGAGCATAATTTCAGGAGATATAAATAAAAATATGAAAATGCAATTTAACATTAAAAGCACTAAAATTTGAATGTTTATAATTAAAAAACTTATCATTCAAATGACTTGAAATTTGATGTCTAGGCATAGTTTGAACCGAAGATTTGAAATATCTCGTTAAAATCGGGTATTGCTATTGAACAAAATGAAGTTTGGACTCGTTTTGATATGTAGATAGCCCTCTAAGCAAATTTCATATGCATCATTTAAAAGTAGACTTTATTTCCAATCGTTCGGTACCAGTAACTTTCGTCTAAGATAATTTGTTAAGGACTTAGTAGTGGGTGTTTACTTTTTTTTTTTCCACGACTGTACCTTACATTATTTTGTGAAAATTTTTATTACACTGTGAAAAAAAATCAGTAAAATTACTAAAACTTTTCTAGAAATCTGGAATTCCTAAAACATTTTATGTAACGGAAACAATAAAAATTCATGTAACATATACACTGTAAATAAAGAAAATCTGCAAGGTTATTAAGAATTTTTGAAGGACACTGGGATGCGTAGAACTTTTTATGTAACTGCAACCCGGGTTACAGATGAAATTTTAGTAAGATAACTCTAATTTCAGTAGATTCTTTTTAAGGCTACAGAAATCTGTAGCATTACAAAAACTAGCTTTGTAGATTTACAACTTTTTTTTGGACCGTGTACAGATAAAATTTTAGTAAGCATACAGATTTCTGAAACTTTACATCTGTAAAATTACAGCTATATATATATATATATATATATATTTACAGTGTAGAATAGCAATATCTCTTGTAAAATTGAAATTTTAAAACAATGCTATCTTTGAAAAACATTTAATCTTCTTAGAATGGAATGTTATGATTCTAATATGAGACTTTAAATAGCAGATTGAATGTTTTAAAATAGACAACCTTATACTTATTTTAATACATCATTTAAATTATAAAAAAAATATTTATTTATTTAAATTTACTTATTACTTATTTATTTACTTTAAGTGCACAAATGTGGTACAGATAATACTAATTAAACTTCGAAATTCGATTAACCGATGTGTGTTATAAAGAATGAAAAAGCAACGCGTGTGCTTCAGACTTAAAATTTTTACATATTTTTGTAAACAATCGTATACATTGTACAAAATTTTCTCTCATGTTCTTATTTTAGATTCACAAAAGTAACAGCTTCTTTCAGTTATATCAACACAACAAAGTTTAGGGATTTTTTGCAACACTTCTGTGTTTTGAATTCCTATATGAAAAGTATGAAATTATTTTACTTTTGTTATTGCAGGGATTTTTCAAGAAGAAAAGAAAATACATTTAATTACTTTTAATGTCGATTACGTCCAAATACAAAACAATTAAAAATATATTGTATTAGTAATCACAATTATTGTTTCAAATATCTTACATATCTTCAAGAATACTACTCAGAAATATGTTTTTGTTATTTTAAGATATGTTTCTTATAGGATAAAAAATAAAAAAATATCTCGATATCAAAACAAGAATTTAGAATTTCAAATTGTTCTGTCGTCCGTTTCTTGCTGTAGTGAGTTATTTACCACTGTATAAGGAAATATATAATTCTTTAAATAAAAAAAAAACACGGTTTAAAATTAGTTCAAGAAGATACACAGTATTCTCTCCTTTGGGTAATGAATTTAACGAAAGAAACGAATTTAGAGTTATCGGAGCGTCAGTGTACCCCTTTGGGCCTTGAAGTATTCTCTTGGTGTGAAGATGTGATAGAACAGTTTACTTTAATCTCCGGTGAAAAGAAAAGATACATATATGTTTTCGAAAAGCTTCTTCCAGAAGGTATTAAAGTGCTTTAGATTATTTTGTCAAAATTTACTTTAAGATAGCGATATCCTGTCAGACACTAAAATTTTGAAACAATGTTATCTCTAAAAACAGTTTAGCTTCATAAAATTTCAAGATGATATTCCAACAAAAATTTCTGAGACATAAAGAAACAAATTGAAGAACTTTACATATATAATTTCCGAACGTATTTTCTTGGGTGATATAAAATAATCATTGTGAAATATAATTAAAAAAAATAATTTTTAATTATTGTCCTTCTAATTAATATATACTTAAAAGTATTTAACACTTGTACATGTAACATTGCACCTATAGTGATACAAGGAATGCATAATTTAAAAATATTTTTATAAATTCATTCACAATTCACTGCAAATTATGTAATTTTATGTATAGAAAAAAATTCCATTACAATGTAGATTATGTAACGGGAATAGTAAGTTAGATTTTTTAAATAAAACATTTTTTAAATCGATTTCAGTTACAATTTACTATGAGTAGTTAAGCGAAACATGTTTTACATAATATATTTTGATATGATTCCATAGTATTTTCTCCAATGTATCAATCTTACCGGGTGTCCTAAAAATGACTGACTGATTTTAAAATTCAGGAACTTGCAAACTGTGACAGATATTTAAAAATTAGAGGATTATGCATAAGGTCAAAAGTTTTTTATTTTTATTTATTTTTTTTTTCAGTGATTTTCAATTTTAATTCGATTTATGAAAAACAGATGGCGCTGTAAGCAATAGGCGCTAAATACAGGCTCGATATTTTGTAGTTTCTCTTCTTCCATGCAGAAAAGGAGATAAAAATGTATTGAGTTGGTCCCGAAGTACCAAAAAAAGAGCCTGAATTTAGCGGCTATTGATCGCAGAGCCATCTGTTGTTTGTAATTCGAACTAAAATCGAAAATCAGTGTAATAAACTTTTGACCACATGTATAACCCTCCTGCAAGATTTTTTTAAATGTCTGTCACCGTTTGCAAGTTATTGAATTTCAAAATCAGTCAGTCATTTTTAGGACACCCGGTATAATTCTATGAAAATAATATAAAATGGCATTTGTAGTTACTAACCATAGATGCGTTTTAAGAGTGTTACAGAATGTTTACATGAAATGTCTCAACTTTTTACGCAAATAAAAGTGTGCATTAATTAGTTATAATTGTTAACTATGTTACAGTCTAAACTGTATATTTCTCAATATTCTTTTGGAAATTTCATTCATCTTAAAAGTTGGTTACGGTGCTTCAAATTTAATAAGTTGTTTACATTTCAAATACCTTTTGTCATTTAAATTACTAGCTTAGTTGCTAGCCCCTTCACAATCGCAAAAATCGCAATTTTGAAAGTTTGTTAAAATGCAACCGCAAAGTGGTAGTGACGCAGACAATAAATAGAGCCAATGTTGGAGCATCATCAATTTCCAAACATTACTTTTGAAATCCTTTGGGTAATTTCTGAGATTGCGTAGAAATCGCCATTTAGAACGTTTTTCGTCCACTTTCACCCCTTTTAAATTTCGAATTAATTAGGAAATGTTCTCAGAGATCATTTATATCTTATAAGTAACTGTCATGCCTAATTTCAAGTTGCTAGCCCCTGCAGTATTAGAAAAACGCAATTTAGAACGTTTTTTGCTCCTGCATCCCCTTTGGGGTAGTGACACCGACGTAAAATACAGCCTATGTTGGAGCGAGGGTCCAACCGTCCACCACCATCGTTTTCACACCATTATTTTTTAAATCGGTTAGGTACTTCCTGAAATTGCGTAGTAATCGCAATTTAGAAAGTTTTTTAGAAGGCTTTTCGCCTATTTTCACCCTTTTTAAATTTCGATTTTTTTCGAAAATGTTCTTAGAGATCATTTGTATCTTATAAATAACTGGCCTGCCTAATTTAATAATTCTAGGCCCTTCAGTAACATAAAAATTGCAATTTAGAACGTATTTTGCTTTTGCAAGCCCTAGGTGGTAGTGACACCGACATGAAATAGAGCCTATGTTGGAGCAAGGGCTGTCATCATCAATTTCCAAACATTACTTTTGAAATCGGTTGGGTACTTTCTCAGATTCCGTAGAAATCGCAATTTAGAACGTTATTTAGGACGCTTTTCGCGCATTTTCGAATTTTTTAAGAAATGTTCTTAGAGATAATTTATATCTTATAAGTAACTACCATTCCGAAATTTAAGTTTCTAGGCCCTTCAATAACAAAAAAAACAGCATTTTTAGAACGGTTTTTGCTCTTGCACCCCCTAATGGTCAGTGGCACGGACATATAGCCTGTGTTCTAAGTAGGACTAACACCATCATTTTGATATCATTACTTTTGAAATCGGTTCGGTAGCTCCAGAGATTACCTTTAACAAACGCACAAACAAACTTTACTTCTTTATAATATTAGTATAGGCTAATCACAGACATGCGGACCTATGCAGTAAAAAAAAAAAAAAAAAAAAAAAAAAAAAAAAAAAAAAAACTGGTGGATACATTGCAATACCTTATTATACGAAGTGATATATTTTACTTTTTATTAAAGTCTGTTATTTAACGAAAATATGTCGTAAATTTACTTCGTATATAATTTTATAAAACTCCTTTTCAAGCACCCAGAATGACTGATAACTGCCGGGAAATGGCAGCTGATTAATACCGTGATTTTTTAGTTAGCTTATCCATAATCAAGATGCCATTGTAAACAGAGGCCAGTGGAGCAAGGGGGGATTTTTTGCTTAATTAATGGCATTGGCTCTTCTTTAAATTCCATGTGAACAATGCCGCAGGCAAAAAACTAGTCTCAATGCTAACGAATTTTGCATTAATCTAATATATGTATTAAGTTTTATGAAATCATAATTTTGGGAAGTTCAACGATAAAGTATATTAGACATATGCACTTGGTGCTGATAAAATCTGTGGAAATTACAACCTCTTTTCGTCGTTATATTAAAATACTTAAGTTTTCCGAATGGAAACTGGAGAATAAATTAAAATATGACAACACTTTCACTTTTCAACAGTGGACAATTTTCGTACAGACTAATTTTTACCTACATAAAACAAAATTATTCGCTTTACGAATAATCTTCAAATATGCATCTTAATTTATATCAAACATGAAAGCGTTTAATAATTTAACTTTGGTGGCATTATATGTTAAAATGTTTTTTATGCCCAAATAAATATATTCACGATTTAAAACATTCAATTGAAACATTGTGTTTTATAAATGAAAAAGCACAAGTGATGTCTTTTTCGCACGTAAAAATAAATAATTAAAGACTCAAAATTAATGAATTGTTATCGAAATTTTAATTCCATCTAAAAATATGGAAACGGGAAAGAAAATATCATAAAAAATATTTAAATCATAAAAATTAAAATATATTATAAAAATGTGATTAAAAGAAAGTTTTATGCATATTATAATGATTATTCGTGTGGATTGTAGTATTAAAAAATCTTCGAAAATGCGCGATTTACTTCAAATATGACCTTTTTTTTCAGAATTTTTTCTTAATAATTTAATCCTTTTTCATTTTATTTTCCTGTTAATCACGAAATCATTGCTCGTAGTAAATTTTCTTCTATATGTAACTAATATTAATTCTACATGCATCTTTAAAAAAGCTTTAATATTGCTTTTCAAAGCTGACGCCATATTCACATGATTTAGTCTATAGTCTATAACACTATAATGTGTGTAATCTATTATTTCACCATTCACGTATAAATGATACGTTTGAAAATTATCTTCTCTTGAAATATATTTACTTCAGACTGGGGTACTGTCGCATCGATAGATTAAAAAATATAGGAAAAATGTACTACTTCTCTATGAAAATTATGAAAATTTGTAGTATTATGAAAAATATTTGAATAAAATAAAAAAAACATAGACTATGTTCATTTCACCATGTTTTTTAAGGGTTGTAATACATCTATATGCAAAGATACAAAGACATAAAATCCCCCGTTTTGGCGCAGACTTCAGCCGAACACTCACACATAGTTTCATGGTTATAATACAGTAGGAGGTTTCGGCCGCTGCACTGATCGGTTTCTTCAAAGGAACTTGTATACAAACAAAAAATATGGATTAGTTCTATTTTGTGTTTTAAAGCAATATAAAATTTTACCTGGAAATATGTACCGCATTGCGGGAAACGGTATGGAAGTCATTGCGCTATTATGCTTTTTATGTCAATTGTTATCAAATAATATATTTTAGAAAAAAGAAAAAATACCATGAGCGTAAATTAGTTTTATCTACTCTTCGTCTTTCAGAAAAAAGGACAATGTCATTTAACAGTATATTAGCACTAAAAAAATGCCTTTTTATGACATGTGAAGACCACCTGAAAAACAAATAAAAAAAAGAGAGAGAGAGGGTGGGGGCGTAAAGCATACCATAATCGTCAAAATTTGTATGTCTCTTCTACAATAACCTACACAAAAAGCAGATAAATATCACATTAATTCTTTCTAGAAGATTTTTATTTAGATATTCTATATTTGACAGTTTTGTCCCCCAAGTTTTAGTGTTTTTTGCCTATTTTAGTTTTTGCCTATTAGTTTTTTTTTAATAAGAAAAACTAGAAATAAATAAATGCGAATAAATGTCCACAACAAAATTAAGTAAAATATTCTCAGAGGAAAAAGAAAACTACGTATTTTATGTCTCCCGACAAAAATCGAATAATAAATAGACAATTAATATAAATTTAATCTAAACACTGTCTACTTAACAAACGGGGAAAAAGAGATTCCGACACTTTAGCATTTATTTTACATAATGAAGATTACAATGACCTAATAGAAATAAAATGCATACTTCACATGAAAGGCAATCTCCAATGTAAAGTTTCTGATGAATAGAGGCACTTTATCTGAAAATTTGAATGAGTCTCCCTCAGTCATCATTTTACTTTGATGACTTTCGGTGCCTCTTTCAATGCAATAACGAATCCAAAATGAAAGCCTTTCGTATTTAAAATTTTGCTGAGAGATATCAGATAACTGTTAAATTCATCACAAAATTGAGAAATTACTTTTTTATTTATTTTTTTTTTTTCAAAGCTGAAAGATAAGTTTATAAAAAACTTATTAAAATTGTTACAACAAATTAAAAGTACAGTCGTCGAAAAAAAAAAAAGAAAACATAACCCTACTAACTCCTCAACAAATTATCGTAAAAGAAAGTTACTAATACCGAACGATTGGAAATAAAGTCTACTTTTAAATGGTGTATATACAACTTGCTTAGGGGGCATCTACATATTAAAACGAACCCAAATTTCCTTTTTTGAATAGCAATACCCAATTTTAACACGATATTTCAAATCTTCGGTTCAAACTATGCCTAGACACCAAATTTCAAGTCAATTGAATGATAAGTTTTTGAATTATAAACATTCAAAATTTAGTACTTCCAATGTTAAATTACATTTTCGTATTTTTATTTATATCTCCTGAAATTATACGCCTAATGTACTAATTTTTTATGTAGCAATAATACTAATATCTCCAAACATAAATAAGTTGAATTTGCGATTTTTATAATTTTATGATATGAATTATGAATTATCAAATTAATAGTCGAAAAAATTATGAGCTGCAACCTACAATTTTTTTTTATAGATTTAGATTTATTAGGCCCTGCTTTATGGAAATACAGAATTTCACATTTTTCTTCCAAGTAGTTTTCAAATTATTCTTTAAAAAACGGCAAAATCATGGTTTAAGATGGTATCTATGATAGAAGCGACTAGATATTTTGAAATTTCTTATGCTGTCCTGTAATCTAGCAGTCTTCAATGACCACTTGAGTGGCGCTTAAGATTCCTTGATCAAGAAGGGAGCTCTCTCGGTCAACAGTCGAGTACGGAACTTCAATTTGGATATAGCCCCTAAAATACGCTCGTTTTAAAATAATTAATTTTTCGGAAACTTATCGTACGAATTGCATAAAAATTTGTTTTTAGGCTAATTGAAGGGTGTAGAGTTCATTTATGCTGTCAGAATTGTGTACTGCTATTGAAAAAAATCATGTTATGGTTCATTTTAATATGTAGATGGCCCCCTAAGCAAATTTTTATATACATCATTTAAAAGTAGACTTTATTACAAATCGTGTGGTACCAGTAACTTTCTTCTACGATATTTTTTTGCAGAGTTAGTAAGGGGTGTTTAATTTTCTTTTTCCACAACTGTAGATAAGGACTTAATGCCGTCAATCGATTATAGGAGTCTTTTTTCGCGTGTCCTAAAAGAAATAATTTCTGTCATAAAAGCATATTTCGAATTCAAGTAAAACCTATAAACGGATAGGTTAGGTATCTGAAAAAATTCATATTTATAGGTATGTTTTTGTCTTAAGAGATTTAACCGTACAGCATTGTTTCTGATGGGACTGTGAAACTTTTACGTTTACGAGATGATTTCACGATAGGCAGGTTACGTTCCCCAGGTTTTACGGTAGCTTTATCTATATATTAGGTACAAAAATGCCTCAATCGTTATCCCCTTATCCCCCCCCCCGCCTATGGCCCCCTAAACATGACCATTGCTTAGGGGACCCCTGACCATCCCTATGGCCCCCTAAGCAAATTTCTATATACATCATTTAAAAGTAGACTTTATTAGAAATCGTGTGGTACCAGTAACTTTCTTCTACGATATTTTTTTGCAGAGTTAGTAAGGGGTGTTTAATTTTCTTTTTCCACGACTGTAGATAAGGACTTAATTAATGCCGTCAATCGATTATAGGAGTCTTTTTTTCGCGTTATAATAAAACAATATAATAATAAAATAACTGCGGTACTTATAAGTACCATTAAAATAACTTGTTATAAATTTCATTTAATACATCGATTAGTTGTAATGCAGTTTAGAATGGTTATAGATACATTACTTTATCTTGTTCCAAAAGCATTATTGGTTACACGAAACAAAAATATTTTTAAAAGTATGATTTATTTTGCCTTTGCATCTTTTCAGATTTCTTGACGTTGGGGGAGGGGGGGGGGATTTTTCAATTCGGAAATATTTCTTCATTTCTATTGTAATATCATTATATTTGTACATGTCCTAATTCTACAAAATACTAAGAAAAATATTTAAAATAAAAGATTTGCTTGGGGTTATAAATATTGCACAAAATCCCTATCAATTCAAATTTAATTAATCCTTCTAAATCCGTCAATCCTTCTAAAATCCTTCTAAAATCCTTCTAAAATATTCTTCTAAAAATTTATTAATGATTATGCAAAATCTTCTAATGTAGTTACAAAAATTCACAAAAAATGCTTTAGAAGATAAAATTTTCATGAATTCATAATTCAGTACATAAAGGGTTAAATCGTTTGAAAAAACTTTTTTTTTTACTTAAATTGTTTATATAACTGTTTATATTACTGTTTTCAAAGTTTTACTTTACGCATTTTAGTAATTAAAATTAGTATATTATTACAAGGTGTTAATGTGTTATATATTTACATGAGTAACATCTTATGTAAAATTTTTGATGCTCTGAACCACAACACGCATAGGAACATCGTGCGCTTTTTTTTTCTTGTCCTACAGTATGATTAATATAACGAGGGACTACTGTATAGGAATGTATTTTATTATGGAAGAAAATAATAAATAATTTAAAAAATGTCAATAATTAAAAAAAAAAACACATTGTTCAACTGACTTTAAAAGTTTAATGTTCGATTTTCGTTAAAAACAGCGAACTGATACCTAAATATTCATTTTGAATAATGAATATTACAGTCTAAATAGAAATATTATGCATACTTTACGTGAAAACTAAAGTGCAGTTTAAGGTTCGTGATAAATAGAAGCACTTTACGTGGAAACTTGAAAGAGTCTCATTTAGTCTTATAGCCTCATCATTTAACTTTGATGAGTTTCGGAACTTCGTACCACTTTGAATAAAATATTCATTAGCAAATGAAGCTAGACTATATACTATTACGCGTTCCGAATTTAGCACAAAAATATATGATAATCATTAAATTTGTAGCTAAATTCCAGAGTGACGCATTTTTCTTATTTTTAAATTTGTATCATTCAGGATCAAATGAGAAATTCCAGGATCATATCCTTATCAAAATAGATTGATAACTGTAAAATGCCTCGAAGATTGATAAATATATTTAATTTGTAGAGTTTTATAGAGCCGGCAATGCAAATAATAAAAGTATCTCTAAAAACAAAATGGTGTTATTATGGCGAAAAAAGAATTTTTAAATTACTTGTATTTCATGCATACAATGACAATGAATCGTATTACTGGAAACAGAATATTTTTATTCATACAATTCCAACGTAACTTATACATTATAATAGAAGATCATGGAAAATAAAATTTTCTATAATTATCAATTTTGTATTAATCTTCAAAGAACAACAAAAACAATAAGAAATATCGAAAAATTAACATTGTATTAAACAAATTTTGAAACAATATTTTAACATGTGAGTAATAGAATTATATATATGCGCAATTCTTATTGTCTTTAATGTGTACAGGATAACATTGTTAAACAAATTATTTATGCAAATGAAACATTTACTAAAACGTTTACGCTTAATGCAAATATGCAGTAAAGTAATTTCTATTACCCATGCTTTCTGCACAGTGACTATTATCAATATAACATTTTCGAAGCTTAGTTATTTTTTAATAATAGATTCTCTATCCAAAACAACATTTTAATTTGAATCCAAGTAATTTACTATTATTTATACTATTATTGTTTACTATTATACTATTATTTACTATTGTTTATATATTTCTAATAACACATAGTAAAAGAGCCGCTTGTTTCGTGCATCATTGTGCTACGACATAACAACCTCTACTGAATGTGAATCATGATACATGAATTTTCCCATACTCATGGCGTAGCGTGAACCCCGGTATCATACCGGTATTTATGTATTATACAGATAAAGGGAATTAACAGTGACAAATCGCAGAATAAAATAACCAAATTTACGATCTCCTATGAAGTGTGTACAAAATGATAAGTTACTTGTAGTGCATCTTCCTACTCATCTAATGTCGTAGATAAATCAGAATCAGAAGCTGCTATCGAATTTCAAAATGAATAGCGCTATGATCCTTCCTTCGAAACCAGTTTTTTATTCCTGTAAACTTCAACTATTAATTTAAGTTTCTTTATACAAATACATTCACTAAAAAGCTTTAATATCGTTGAAATGATACTAAAGTATGCCGCTATCGTTACTATCGTGACGAATTTCTAGATTTCTATTCTAGGGAAACGATTTGATGCATAGCAAAAGTATTTGTGGTTTGATAAATGTACTAGGTCAAGAATGTAAAACGGCAGATTGTAGACTGCTTAAAGAGTCTTCATAAATTAATCTGTATATTTTACTATTACACGAAGGAAAATAAATTTATATATTCAAGCAGCTTTTGCAACTAATGTGAAGGAAACCTATGAAAATACGAAAAATGTTTTGGAAAAAAATTCAGCATAACATCTATATTGTTGAGTCGGATGTTGTGATTTAAAAGTCTTTTCATTGGCAATGGTTTGAAGCTTTGCTGCATTAAATTTTAATGTTTTTTTCTGGGAAAGGAAAACTATTATTTCATAAGGGAATGGGCAAAAAGTAAGTTATTTACTTTTGGAAAGGTGTTGTGTAACATTTATTAGTCTATTCTGAATATACACTCTGTTGAAAAAAAAAATGCATGCACCCAGAAAGAATTGAACCAGAGCTACGAAACTTGTCGTGCTGGTGTGATTTGGTGAGTTGTGTAAACGATTACCATTTCCGCCCCACTGCTCAATGGGGACTTGTGCAATGCGTATTTAAATTGCGCAGCAAGCAATATTTTAAAGAGCCGGTATTCGAATTCACGGGTAATTAGAACTTCACTACCATTCTTGATACATGGGATTTGTCAGAATGATAACCTTTAAGACGTACTCGGCGGCATTATGAACTGTGGTTTGACTTCGAAAAGGGTCGAATCATAGGCCTCAGAAAAGCGGGTTGGTCGAACAGGTGTATCAGCCAGCATTTTGGGCGAAGCAATAGTATTGTTCTGAGGTGTTGGTATCAGTGGATCAGAGAAGTCACAGCCATTTACTCAAGTGGCTCAGGCTCACGGAAGTGGCTCAGGCTAAGGGAAGTGGCTTTTTCGCGTATTTATGATGTGCCTTTAATACAAGTCAAACTGTTTGTTAAACAGTAAGAGATAAATTGGTATTAAATTAGTAATAAAACATTTTTATTAAATTTTCTGTGTCAGCATTAAACGTATTATATAAAGCACCCATTCCTATCCCTTACGAAAATATTGCTGACTAGTAAAACTGAATATTTTACCGGTGGAGAGATTTCTAATTCTATTAAAATAATTTAAAGGTACATATTATGATAATAAGAAATTAAATGTTTATTACATTAAACTGAATATTCCTATACGAATTTTTTCGGGTATTTGAAGTGCTTTTAATACAAGACAAATTGTTTATTAAACTGTAAAAATTAAACTAGTGTCTTAATACTCAAAAAAACTTCTAAAGCATCATGATTAATTTATACTTATATTAAGGGAAATATCTTTTACAAAACATATTTTTCTTGCCTTAAAAAAGTATTGATCGGTATGAATGCGATTAATTTTGTAAATACTTTAAGCCAGTAAGACGCATTATTAAAAATTACATTTTAATGTAAACATAAACTTTAAATAGGAGCAATGACCTCGCACCTAAATGATAAATATTTAAATGTGGATTAAAAAATATGTTTTTAAATAGAGAAAAATTTTGAGCAATGAAGAAGAAGTTAATACTTTTATTTAATATATATATATATATATATATATATATATATATATATGTTATATTTATATATATATATATGTTATATTTATATATATATATATGTTATATTTATATAACAACAATGACAATAACAGTTCATTATCATTAAATCCGCTTCTACAGTTTAAAATCTAAATTTTCTTTAAACTACGATAATTTATATCAAATTGCCACACTGTCATAGTAATTACACATGAATTATAATCAGTTTTATTACATTAATATTTTATTACATTTGTAGGTACTTTTTCAGTATAGGGGCCGTGGTGGTTCCCTTAAAGATTGGCTTCAGGGAGTAAGATTTTTTGGAAAATAATGTAAACAGCTATGAAAGCAAACCTAATCAACTTTTATTCGTGTTTATATATGTATTTATATATTAAAACACATCATATATCTATATATATTTTTATTATTGTTATTATATATATACAGTTTTCTTCTATTTGCCCATACAATTAGACAAAATGCCTGTATTAAATAAATTGTATAAGTATTGAAAAAATTGTTTGTGCATCTCAGACAGTGGATACGTAGTCAGAAAATATGCACGGAAATTAACTTCTTTCGTCAATCCTCATTATCTCTCTCTCGTCAAGAACCTTATACTGGTAAATTAGCCCTCTGCAATATCATATTAATTTGATTACTTTTTTTATTATATTAACAACGAAAGCAGTAACAGTTCGTTATCATTATATAGCTGCCAACTTGTAGGGATTTTTGCTACCACTAAAATTTAACAGAAATTTCTGTGTTATTTAATTATCAAAATTCACTGCAGTTCAGCGATTGAATTAGGTAAAATTTTCTATTAAATTTTAGTGGTAATAAAAATCTGTACAAGTTGGCAGCTATGTCATTAATTTATCGTCTACAGTTTAAAAGTTAAATTTAGATTTAAAATTCAATAGGTTATATCAGTTTTCTATGTGTCTAAAAGTTACGACTGAGAAAATACAGTTTCAAATATAAAAACCGTGAAATTTTGTATCTAAGTCTTTTAAAACTATCCCATGAATTCAACTGAATATCAATTAAACTGATATTATCTCTGAACTAATGGAACTTTTAATTTCGAACACCCCCTTATAAAAACATAATGTTCATTATTATACGTAGAAAATACAAATATCGTGCACAACAAATTGTAATATAAAATAGTTATAATTAAAGAAAAGGCATTTGAAATTAGATTCGTGAAAACACTACAATATCTGATCCAAATTTGATGAAGTACGTTTTACCGTTAAAGTAAAGCTAGGAGAGTCTGCGCACATTTCAAAAGAATACTACTAAAAAATCTAAATATTAATTTTTTGCTAAACTATGCATGAATAATTTTGACTTCGTCTGTTTTTTATGCATTTCCATTGTTATTCTGTTGTTATGCTGTAATTTAATGGAACAGTAGTAATAAAACCAAGAAAACTATTTTGCGCACAATCTCTCCTTACAGGAGTGGTAAGATTGCGCACATGGGTAGAAGAGATTGTTATTAATAATAACTACAATTAGATTGTTAACCCGTTATTAGTCGCGCGTTGGTCTTTTCCCCGCCAAAATTCGTATATCTTCCTAAAACCCATCTCCCCTTAAAGTTACAATGGTGGGATGCCGCATAGCTGACCTTCACTGTTCGACCTTCTGTTTACAGAAATTACAAGTCATTCCTGCGTTTTGCCAGGATTTTATAGCATTTTAAAGTTAAATTCGGTCTGAATGACCGGCGTGCGATCACCAACGGTAGTTGTTTTTTTTTCTTCCTACCCATTCTTCATTCCCATCCCCCCGAATTTCCTGGAAGGCGGAAGAAGGGTTCGCGGAGTCTCTTCCGTTTGCTCTCTCTCTCTTTTTCTCTTTCTGATATTTTTCTCATAGACTATTTGATTATTTTAACAATGTCTCGTAAACAGTTTTTATCTATTCAAGAAGCTCTAAAACTTTTTGATAATTTTGAAGAGGATTACATTAGTGATGAAGCCAGTTCACCAGAGGAAGATAATAATTTAATTCTAAACGAAGATGAGGAAACTGATAATGAAGAATCAGAAAATTTCCTATCTTCATGTTTTTAATATTTTGCTATGTATTGTAAGAAAAAAGTTTTTAGTGAATTATTCAGAGCATGAATTGATATGCACAAATATATATTTATTTTAATTAAATGAAGCGGTACAATCAAAATGAACCTTTTGTCAGTTCGGTTCTTTAAAATTATTTATCCGTAAGTGGGATTAAAATCCACAGTGAAAATTTATACAAATAAAATTTTTAATTTTAATAAATTATTATTTATTATTTACTTCATATATACGAAGCTCGTACCCAGAAGGGTGAAAAAAAGAACGCTGCCCCACCCTGAGATAACTTCGTATATTTTCATTTATTTCATTTATTTTCATTCATATATTTTCATTTGGTTCATATATTTTCATTTGAGATAAAGTATTGAATTATGAAATCCCTAAAGCTCGTACCCAGAAGGGTGAAAAAAAGAACGCTGCCCCACCCTGAGATGACTCCGTATATTTTCATTTGTTTCATTTATTTTCATGCATATATTTTCATTTGGTTCATATATTTTCATTTGAGATAAAATATTGAATTATGAAATCTCTAAAGTTGCACACACAAAAACGACTCAACGAAAAAAAAAAAAAAAAAAAAAAAAAAAGTAGCTACTGCTGTTACATTAATAACTTCAAATTAGTAGTTATTTTATCTCCGTTTTTTATTATATGTATAGATAGATATGGTAAGAAAAATATATTAGAAATGTATTTTTTTCAATTTCAATTAGCTCCTAGTGCCGGACCACTGTTAAAACCAACCTGACTTCGCTGCTGTCCTTTCAAAAAATATGAATTACAATTTCAAATTTATATCTGAAATATTGTTTTAATTTGTTATCCATTGCATCTTTACAAATTCAGTCAGTTTATATAACAATTTTTATCATTTTTACAAATTTCGCAAAAAAAAAAAAAAAAAAAAAAAAAAAAAAAAAAAAAAACAGTGGAAATTTACAGAAATAAAATATTGTATTTTATTAAACTAGGACTTCCCTCAGAGGGATTAGTCTGAGCGATATTACTGAGAACATAGATTTAATAATAACATGTGGAAGCAAAGAAAATGAGATGTTATCTTTAATTGTCCATATACTGCGAAAAATTGAAATTATGAAAATAAACGAATTGTAGAATTACAAAATCTTATATATAAATTCGTATACACTGTTTAAAAAAATGGGAAATCAAACCATTCAAGACAGCCATGCATGGATATAAAATTGAAAGTACGCAATATATTAAAAGTAAAATAGAAAATGAAACACTAATTTACTTATATCGGAATTTTAACTGTATAAAATGATGTCGATAGCATAATCAGACGCTCCGCACCAATTTGAGTAACTTTAAATGACAAATATATGATGTTAAAAAAGAATGGACTATACTTTATATGGTGTGTGCTTCCCCGGAATATTGTACAATATCTGTTTTCCACGGATGCAATGAGGTTGTCGATAACATTTAAGGAATTCTCTTCTCAAAATCTAATATAGTATCAAAGTACCGAATACATCAAAAGTGGAATGCAATGCTTCGTTAGAGTGTGTTTCAGATATGCTCGATCGAATTTAAATGATGAGTGTATGCTGGCCACTACATACGCTGTATCGTTTTGTTTTCAAACATATTCTGCACAAGTTGAGCTGTATTTAGCATGTATTAAATAAAAGAAATCGGCAATGATTACAACATAAAGTATGACACAAGATCTGAATATATCGTCTGCATAACTTTTGAGCTGTCAAAGTGTCATTTGAAGTAATTTACAAATCCATACATATTTATTCAGCAAATCATGCAAGCTAACATACGCCAATATGAACCCGATTCCAAAATTTCACCAGAATAAGTTAATGTATAAAAAATCTACTAATGATAATTGAGAATATGACCTTATGATAAAATATCTAGAAAAATGAATCGGATAAAAAATTCATATCACATTTAAAACGGCACTTCCCTCTGTTAGTGGCCTTGGCGAGAGAGAGAAATGCCTAGCGAAGGAACACTTTAACAAGTACTTTCGGGCAACCTAATCACTGTTTCATACAGGTCTTTATTCAATATTTACACAATTTATTTAATGCTAGGTGGGTATCTATCAGTTTTGTTGCATTTAAATCACATGTTTTGCGGAGGAAATGCAGCATTATGAAATATTTAAAGTTGCTGTACCTAATAATTCCAAATTAATGGTAATTGAGATCGCTTTCCGTTAATTTCATCTTTTTAAATTTTAAATTTCTTAGAAACCATTCATAGAGACAATTGTATATTTTAACACTAACCCGAAGCAAAATTTCAAGATTTTGGGCTCAGCAGTAACAGAGAAATAGAAATTTTTTGAAAGTTTTTTGTTTCTGCATTGTTTTTTATAGCGACATTTTTAGAAATTGTTCTATTGCGAGAATTTACGTCATGATAAATACAGCCATGTCAATATTCATGTTTATATTCCTAACAGTTCCATGTTCTTCGTTACTTAGATCATCTTTAGATCTTTTTCCGCTTTGTTTAGTCTTTCTATTTTTTAGAATTCGTTCTACAACGAACATTTACATCTTATTAATTACAACCATGCCAAAGTTCTAGTTTCTAACCCCAACAGTATCCCAAAAATTTCAGTATTCCAAATAAATCATAGTTTACAACCTTTCTAGAAATTTTTACGTTTATCCGTCAAAATGAACCTTTTAGAGAGCGTTCATTACGAGTATTTACATCTTAAAAGTAACTACCGCACCAAATTTAAAGTTTCTAACCCAATCAATATCGCAAAAATCACAATTTTAGAACTTTTTTGCTCCTGCAGCGATGTAGGTTCTTGCACTGACATAAAATAGTCTTTTTTTCAGAGCTGAGATGGCCACCAACAATTTTTTAAGTTGGCTATGTACTTTCAGAGATAACACCTCACAAACGTACAAGCATTAATAATATTATATACTTTATAATATTATAACGCTTTATAATATTAGCATTAGATGTACAGATACAAAAGCCATTTATCTGTTACAAGCTAAAGTGCCGGCGTTGCCCAGAATTTGAAGGATGTTTGTTCTGAATAATCAATTTCAAAATTTAACATACAACACAAAACAAACATTAAAAAAGCAGTCGAAATGTTGTTGAATGAATCATATGAAAACGCTATATGAAAATGTATAAATGTATATAACAGACGCAAAAGAATACAGCTATAAATGAACTTATTTCAATTTATAATTGGAGCAATAATGTTAAAATACGCCAATATTTCCCTAATCGGGTTTTTATTATGCTTCAATACATTTTGCACACTCATATGACGTTATAATATATCCACCATGCCTTTTATATTTCCAATATGACGTAATATTTTCCTCTTTCACGTGGAAACCTTGAAATAGAAAAGTTATGAAGTTATAGTCACTTTCATTTAAATTCGTCAAACCATTTATTTCATTTTCATATTTCACGTGAATATCTTGCAATAGAAAAGTTATGACGTAATATTCACCTTTTTTTTTAAAATTCGGCAAACTATTTATTTCATTTTCATTTTTCACGTGGAAATCTTGCAGTAGAAAATTAATTGTTGTAGTAATAATTTTATTGTGTTTTTTAATTGTTGGCAACTGCTATAACGAAAAATGTTTAAATTTGATAAGAAATTGCTGTTAAATTGGTGGTTTTTTATTAATTAAAAATTAGCTATAAGTTATTTCGATTCAGGATTACTTTAGTTGTCTCGGCCATGTTTTAATACACATGTACGTATCTCTTCACAATTTTGGCTTCCAAATTGTGGATTTTTTATAGAATTACAAACAGACAGATAGACAAGTTTTTATTTTTATATATCTCTCTATTCTATGAAAAGTAACTAACGCTGTCACAGCCGCCGCCGCCGGTTTTGAATTTTTTGTGACCGGAGGTCTTTCTTCGTTAATATTAAGAAAACTATTGCATACAAATATATGATAATCGGTGGTATTATAGCGAAATGTTTGATCAACACACTAATGCATACAGTTTTCAAATCGAAGAATTATTTTAAGAGATATTTAATGCTAAAGTTGGACAAAATCGTTCCATTAAAAAAAAATTTATAAGAGCAAAAGCTATACATGGGAATTTAATCATTTTTAGATCATTTTATTCAATAGAAGATCCCGGTCTGCAGATTTCATTAATTTTTTTTTATTTGACTCATTTTTTGAGGTTTTATTTCTATTTTAAATTCAAATATTCAGTATTTTGACAGATATTTTTTACATATTTTAGAAAATGTTATTAATTTAAACTGTTGCCAACTGTATAAACAGCGCAAACAATAATGTTTGCTTCAAATAAAAAAAAAATATTTACACGTTACTATTATAAACAGAAAAAAACCTTCAAATTACAATTAAATAATTAGGTATAAAAAGCAGGCACTTATTGGAAATTACGCCATAAAAACTATATTTACATGTGAATTTTAAAAGAGAAAGGATATTGTAAAATAAATTCATTAACATGCGTTAGAAATCTGAAATAGAACAAATTACGTTACATTACACTTATTATGCAAAATGAACAAAAAATAGTATTGCAAAACAGTTTAAATTTAAAAATTGCGCGAGACAAAATATTAGAGGTTAAATATTAGATTTTTTCAAAATTTTATTATTTGTCGTTTGATGTGAGGTGTTCAGCTATAAGTATGCAAATTTTTATGTTTCAACATAATTAGGGGCTGGGTTAGAAAAATTGCTTTAAATACACAAGTTACAGCCCAGAGGGTTAAATATTAGAATTTTTCAAAATTTTATTATTTGCTGTTTGATGTGAGGTATTCAGCTATAAGTATGCAAAATTTCATGTATCCAACTTAATTAGGGGCTGAGTTAGAAAAATTGCTTAAAATACACAAGTTAGAGCCCAGAGGATTAAGTAATAGACTTTTTCAAAATTTTATTATTTGTCGTTAAATGTGAGGTGTTCAGCTATATGTATGCAAAATGTCATGTCTCCAACTTAATTAGGGGCTGAGTTAGAAAAATTGCTTAAAATACAGATGTTAGAGACCGGAGGGTTAAATATGACTGTTTCAAAATTTTATGATTTATCGTGTTATCGCAAGTGTTCAGCTATAAGTATGCAAACTTTCATGTATCCAACTTAATTAGGGGCTAAGTTAGAAAAATTGCTTAAAATACACAAGTTAGGGCCAAGAGGGTTAAATATTAGACCTTTTTCAGAATTTTATTATTTGTCGTTTGATGTGAGGTGTTCAGCTATAAGTATGCAAAATTTCATGTCTCCAACTTAATTAGGGGCTGAGTTAGAAAAATTGCTTAAAATACAGAATTTAGAGACTGGAGGGTTAAATATGACTGTTTCAAAATTTTATGATTTATCGTGTTATCGCAAGTGTTCAGCTATAAGTATGCAAACTTTCATGTCTCCAACTTAATTAGGGGCTGAGTTAGAAAAATTGCTTAAAATACACAAGTTAGAGACCGGAGGGTTAAATATGACTTTTTCAAAATTTTATGATTTATCGTGTTATCGCAAGTGTTCAGCTATAAGTATGCAAAATTTCATGTCTCCAAGTTAAGGCTGAGTTAGAAAAATTGTTTAAAATACATAAGTTAGAGCCCAGATGGTTAAATATTAGACTTTTTAAAAATTTTATTATTTGTCGTTTGATTTGAGGTGTTCAGCTATAAGTATGCAAAATGTCATGTCTCCAAATTAATTAGGGGCTGAGTTAGAAAAATTGCTTAAAATACAGAAGTTAGAGACCGGAGGGTTAAATATGACTTTTTCAAAATTTTATGATTTGTCGTGTTATCGCAAGTGTTCAGCTATAAGTATGCAAACTTTCATGTATCCAACTTAATTAGGGGCTGAGTTAGAAAAATTGCTTTAAATACACAAGTTAGAGCCCAAAGGGTTAAATATTAAGCCTTTTTCAAAATTTTATTATTTGTCGTTTGATGTGAGATGTTCAGCTATAAGTATGCAAAATTTCATCTCTCCAACTTGATTAAATTAGGGGCTGAGTTAGAAAAATTGCTTAAATTACACAAGTTAGAGCCCAGAGGGATAAATATTAGACTTTTTCAAAATTTTATTATTTGCCGTTTGATGTGTGGTGTTCAACTATAAGTATGCAAATTTTCAAGTCTCCGACATATATAGTTTCTGAGAACGGGCTCTGTGATAGACGGACAAACAGACAGACAAACGAGTGAGACAGGTAGCGTTTCGTTAGATGGACGAAACGCTAAAAACATGCTGCGGATGACTGTAACAACATCCTAAAATTACATTATCATCAGCGATCTACCAATCCCGAATTTAGTTTATATTCGTTTCATATATTCTTATTCTTTTGTGCGGCCCTGTAAAATAATTATCAATATTACATACAGTAAAACCTCTGAATAGCGGTCACCCCTAGAATGCAGAATTTGTCCTCTATTTAGAGGTGGCCGCTACTGAGAGTAAAACATGTACAGTTATTTAAGATTTGGTAATCGAAAAAATGTCCGCTAAATAGAGGTATCCGCTAATCGGGTGTGTCCACTATGGAGGTTTTACCAGTAAAACTTCTGAATAGCGAACACCTCGGGAGGGCAGAATTTGTCCTCTATTTGGAGGTGTTCGCTACTGAGAGTAAAAAATGTACAGTTATTTAAGGCTTGGTAATCGAAAAAATGCCCGCTAAATAGAGGTGTCCACTAATCGGGTGTGTCCGTTATGGAGGTTTTACTGCATAATAATATCATCCTTTACAAGAAAATTGCATGCTGTATGATGGACAGACAGACATCCAGAGAAAGATAACCTCCGGATCAATAAACACTCATGTCTTTTAAAAATAATAAATATATTACAAATCATCAGACATATAAGTAAAATTACATAAATACATTTAATACAATTAAAAAGCAAACGTTTCAAGCTAAATTTTAGCCCCTCATCAGTGCAACAAAACATTCAAATGACAGAAAACTATATATCATGTTTACAGTTAAAAATTATTAGCAGTTAAAATCAAATAAAGCATAAAAATTTTTTAAAACAATGCTGAGTATTCAGGAGGAAGTGCACACGATTCATTTATCGGCGACGTTTGCTTACGAGTGAACACACCTTCCAGAAAAACTCTACTTTTAATATTATTGCAACCGGATCTGATAACTTTCATATTCGTGAAATCTGGGATATGGTCGGTGTCCAAAGAATGCTGTACAATTTTAGACTGTAGGTTTCCAGATTTGTAAGCACGTTTATGCTCGGCAAGGCGAATGGCGCAAGTGCGACCATAACGTCGCCGATAAATGAATCGTGTGCACTTCCTCCTGAATACTCAGCATTGTTTTAAAAAAATTTTATGCTTTATTTGATTTTAACTGCTAATAATTTTTAACTGTAAACATGATATATAGTTTTCTGTCATTTGAATGTTTTGTTGCACTGATGAGGGGCTAAAATTTAGCTTGAAACGTTTGCTTTTTAATTGTATTAAATGTATTTATGTAATTTTACTTGTATGTCTGATGATTTGTAATATATTTATTATTTTTAACTCGTTTATCAGACGTTAAACAATGATTATTTATTTTAACTCATGTCTTTTGTTTTAATCATCCACAATTGTATGTCATACAACATGCCAGATTTTATACAACAGGCTAAAAACGGTCACCGTGGTACGGAATACTGTATTATTATTTGTTTGCCCACCAAAACTGGTTGCCACGGGTTGTTGCAAGGTTTGTGATCACGGAGAAACTGATCTATTCAATATTACTGCGTGCGTATTTTTTTTTTTATTATTTGCTCCATGTGTTCAAACCAGTTGTCTACGGAAACATCCACCGGTGAAAGTGACGCACACCAAATTCCTGTGACGCATGCAGATAAATTCTGCTTTTTTAAGAGTTTTTTCTATATAATTTTTAAACGGTTTGGAACTTATTTTTCATAGTAGGTGCATTCAGTAGGCGACCCACATAGGTACCTTCTGGTGCAATCAGAAACGAAATCCGACAAATATTTTTTGAGTTATGCTTGACGAAAGGTTTTTATTAGGCTTTTTTTTTTAGTAGGACATGGCGTTAATATCCATCGTAGTAGTAAAGTGTCCGGACAGTAATATTTCGCTGAGTATTAGCCTTCGCTTCGCTCAGACAATTATTACTTATTATTTACTTCATATATACGAAGTTCATACCCAGAAGGATGAAAAAAGAACGCTGCTTCACCCTGAAATATCGTCGGTACCATGTCAAACTATCCAATGTGAAAAAAGTGGGCTACTTTTTTCAAATTCAGATTTCTTGATTGGCACCACTTTTTTGAAATAGTAAAAGTCGCTTTATTTAACGACATATTAATTAAGGCAATAAGGAGTAATTAACAAGGGGAATTTTACACTTTTGGAAAAATGGTGCCAATCAAGAAATCTGAATTTTAAAAAAGTAGCCCACTGTTTTCACATTGGATAGTTTGACATGGTACCGACGATATGTCCGTATATTTTCATACATATATTATCATTTGGTTCATATATTTTCACTTGAGAAAAAGTATTGAATTATCAAATCTCTAAAGTTGCACACACAAAAACGACTCAACGGAAAGAAAAAAAAATTAATGAAAAAAAAAAGTAACTGCTGTTGTTATATTAATAATTTCAAATTAGTAGTTATTTTATCTCATTTTTTTTATTATTTGTATAGATATGGTAAGAAAAAAATATTAGAAATGCAATTTTTCAACTTTAATTAGCTCCTAGTGCCGCACCACCGTTAAAACAAACCTGACTGCGCTGCTGTCCTTTCGAAAAATATGTATCACGATTTCAAATTTATAACTGAAAATTTGTTTTAATTTGTTATTCATTGAATCTTTACAAATTTTGTCAGTTTTTATAATAGTTTTTATCATTTTTAGAAATTTTGAGGGAAAAAAAAAAGTTATTAAACATTTATTTAAATGTTAACCAAATATATACTTTACGTAAATTCGTGCTAATTGCTATAACGTTTATCTTATCGCATTCAAGCTATATTTTCCCCTTATTTTCGCCGTTTTCGATCTTCCAGTAACACTGTCAATTTTCCTCTGTTTTTTCGGCCAAACGAGAACGACGGCAAATAGACCGAGCGCGACTACTAGCGTTCTAATAAAAGACGGGACTACTCTCGGGTTAACAATAATAATTACACTTAAATGACAATGTTGCTAGGTTTTTGTGAGTAAATATTATTGTATTAGGAGAGAATATTTCAACCTAATGTTTAAGTAATTAAAAAAGAAAGAATTTTAACAACAGTTAAAAAAAATAATTTAAGAAGAAGATTGAAATATCAGTAAAAGCAAACCCTACTAAGATTATAAAATAACATTAATCTACTTGATAACATGTTTAACTTGAAAACGGCATCATTTTCATTTCCACAGTTTCAATGTATTTCGTTTGCTAACCGAAGTCGCCGCCGTCGTCCACAATCGACGCACTTATTGTTGTAAATCATGCAGCTTTCGTACAATCACCTGTCACAAGCAATATATCGAATCCAGTCAGTGGGTCTAAGTAGTCTCCTGGTACATTTCCAGGCATTCACTGAACTCATCCTCATTGACTTTCGTTTTTTTATTTCTTCAGTTTTTTTTATCCCACTTTTCCTAGATCACCTTATCTCCAGATGTGCTTTTTTTTTTTTTTTTTTTTTTTTTTTTGTGTGTGTGTGTGTGTGTGTGTGTAGAGGCATCCTTCTTAAGTCTTTTTTCATGAATATTTTCTGGATCAGTAAGATTAGTTGCACTCTGTTTCCCTTTGATTTCGATGGCATTAAACTACTTGGAATGGGTAAAAGCTTTTCCAAAACATTGTCGATGTTATTAGAAAATTTATTTTAGTTAACAAAATTCATTTATTAGCAAATTAATTGAACTTAAATAAAAAAATAACTACATAATATATTTCTCTAACGTAGCGCTAATAAAGGGCTGTATTTGTAGCTTGCTATTTGGCAACAGCCAAAGCAACGATTCTCAGTGGTTAAGTTAAGGTCATATGTCCCAACCCACTCAGCAAATCAAAATACATTCAGAATATCTCTTTTAACGCAAACCGTTTGAGCAATACATGAATGGCTATTGCTATTGGTCCGTTTTACGGTGACGTGAGGAATTTAGTAAATCAGCTTTTTGATCCAAGGTTGTAGACACAGGCGAAAACGTTTTGTTTACAGTTCGATAGCGTGATGCGTAGCATATTTTATAGTGTCTTATTATAGTTTTAAATTAATTTAAGCCGTGATTTTCAATACTATAGACAAAATGACAGGAGAAGGACCCCATCTGACACTAACATGCCATTTAAATTTAAACGGCGTCAATTTCCTGTTCGCTTAGTTTGTCGCTTAGTTTGTTCGCTGTTTCTCAATTATGATCATCAAGTAACAGCGCCAAACTTTTGATTAAATGCATTTTTATTTATATTTTCAACAAAATTTTCAATTACTTTTTTATGAATTAAAATATTTGTAAATTTTATATGTTGGTTGCTCGGATCACATAGCGGCCCAACTAAAAATCTTTTTTTTTTTTTTTTTTTTTTTTTTTTTGTGTGTGTGTGTGTGTTTTCACCAAGGTTTTAAATTAATTCTGTCTCCAAGGTACATTTTTATTTACATTTTGAACAAAGTTTTGCATTACTTTTTATACATTAAAAATATTTGCAAATTTAATACGTTGTAATGATTTATGATAGCACCCATTCTGGCTAGAGTTGACATAAATAGTGGCGAGCGAGCGAAGCGATCCCAATTTGAATTGCGTAGCAATTCATGGGGGTTGGCGAGAGTTAGCGAGCAGGGGGCCGAGCCCCCTAGTATATAAATATTTCATTTATTTATTAATAAATATATTATTAATTTATTAAAAAATTTAATTACACAAAATTAATTTAATAACAATTGTATTATTTGTTTATTAATAAAATTTTTATCTGGAAATAAAGTATTTTTTTACAAATTAATTTGTTGCCAAATTTAGTTTTGATAATTATGTGTTTTTCCGAAATTATTTCAAAATTGATTCATTCATGTGTTTTTCACGTAATTTGCAATTCACGCAAATTTATCAATAAGCTGCGTAATCGCTTCTAGCACTGAAACATATGTGGAAATGCGCCATCTCTCCTGAGAAGCAGATACGCAAACTATCTTATTTTGGCAGGAGAGTTTTCGTGGCGATTTTATTTAAACATGGCGACTTCTAAAATAGATTGTTGGTGTTCACATCCTTTGTCTAGGTCAGTTAGTAGTTTATAAGAAATTGTTTATGTTCAAAATATTTTGTACTACTGGCATTCTATAAAAATTCTGACGAACAGTTTTGAAAATTCAAGCACTTACTCTGGAAAAACAAAACAAAATACCAATGCTCTATCCAAGACGCTTGGAACAATCAATGTGCAGTGCATATTCATGTAGTCACAGCACTAATGCTGCTATACCTGTAGTCGCTGCGCGTGTACGCTACTCCATTCCGTCAAATCTCTTTGTGCGCGATCTCTCCTGGCTTTATCTTTTATAAAATTCTTTGTTAAAAAATAGTTTTGAAATTGAACACAAAACTAAACTTTATACTTAAAAGAAATGTTTACAAATATTAAGTTTATTTAATTTAAAGCAATCAGAAATGGACATTCAATTAATTTGCCTTTCAATGAAAATTTGGTAAAATTCAATCAGAAAAGTAGGCTGATGATGCCTTCTGATTGTGGACATAGTCAGCACATTTTTATTTTTTCTTAGTTTCAAATGTGCATTATTTTTTAATAGGGGCATACGTGAGACACTTTTAGCTAGCGCAAGACTTGAAATAAAAAAGATGTATATATATATATATATACATGTGTGTGTGTGTGTGTAAAGTATTATTAACACCTCAAAACATGTTTAAACAAGAACGAAAAATCATGCGTATAGCATAGATTACGAAGCACTTTCCAACACAATCACAATACAATAACAAAACTGTGAGGTTTACTAAAGTGGAAGATGATGTTTTTTTTTTTTTTTTTCAATCACAGCATGTTTGTGTGAAAAATTTACTTAAAAGAAATGTTTACAAATATTCAGTTTTTAAATTTAAAGCCTTTTTAAAATTTAATTGGCCTTTCAATGAATTATTAATTGAATGAAATATTAATGAATAATCAATTAAAGCCTTTTTGACAGTATATTAATTTTCTAAAATGAAAGTCAATTCTAGAGTAACTATATAAAAAAAAGTTCCAAAACAATTAACAGTAAATTGAATATTTTCAGAAAATATAATATAAATGTAAAACACAATATATTTACAAAGATTATAAAATGTGTCATTAATTGGATCTTTTTAAATGAATTAATTTCAGCTGTGTTGCTTATTTCGATTGATTAAAGCCAGACTGAATTTTCAGTAACATATCGATGAATACAGACATTACATTAGTTACAGCTCTCTATTTATGTGATTCCGTGAATCATTTTTAAAACTTCTTTATTAACACTTTCCAAAATAGGTTGAAATTGATTATGAATTAGGTTTGTCTGTCTGTTCGCGATCTAACTCGTGAATATAGTCAGATCGTAAATATATTCAGATTAAAATGAAATTGATATATCTTATTGGGGTTCACAATGGCATGTTCGGTATAAAAAGTGCAGTGTGTAGTGCTTACGGTTCATTTACTCAAAAGAATTCCGTTACATTACGGACTATGGTGAAATTTCGTTTTCGGTCATAAATACTTCGTTAGTTTTTAAATATTCAACAGGTTCTAATAGCAGAAGAGTCTATATTATAAAATTAACGGAGCAGCTCAAAGATAAATATATTGCAAATGAACATGAACAAATCCGTTCACGGATCACCGATGAAGATTCAAACAAATGAAAACGTAGCCAGATAAAGCCATAATAAGATAATAGAATTAATACTATGCGTGGAAAATATTTGTAGTTTGCGTGAGAATTATGCAGAGCAAAAAAAAAAAAAAAAAAAGAACATAGACCTTTGCATATTGTGTGAATTGGTTGGATTTAAAACAGTACAATACAAGTAAAAACATTCCCAGGCCATATAAATTTAAATTTATTGTGTTTTGATATTTTATTAATCTCTAGGAACATTATTACAGAATTTAAACTGAGAGTTAATATATTTGAAAGAACCGTCAAAATCTCAAAGTGTATTTTGAAATTACAAACAAACATTTTGTTCGGTGATATCTATTCGCTAAATTTCCTATTATGTAACATTTTAGTAGCTGAATTGTAATAATACAATATATTTAAAATAGTGTTATAGTATTAACACTAGAATTACTGTGTTAAATGTATACCTAGAACAACCGGGGTGGAACACTCCTGTTCTATGTCCTTCACTGAGGTTATTCTTGATTTGTATGGGAAATACACACAAGCAATAGGATTTGATGATTAATACAATGAATTTTAATTATTGATTAATTATTGATTTAATTATTGATGTATGTCGGAGGCTAATTGCGAAATCAGGCTCTTTGCAAACAGCGTAGGCTCTTTGCAAATGGACGGGCTAATTGGAGAATAATCTCCCTTTCTCCAATTAGCCTGATATTTTTCAGGCTTATTGCAAAAAGCCCAGAAAGCGTTAAACTAATTGAAAATTGACCACTTATTATCCAATCAGGGTGATTTTTTTGGGCTTATTGCCCATAACCCGACCAGAACCCAAAAAATAAATTATAACAGACAGTACCCCGATCCGAGCAAGACAAAATAATTTCAGTCTGCATGCAACCCGACCCGAACCTGAAAGTTCTATTTGAGAAAACCCGAAATCTGCCTGGAACCATATCTAATAATCGACAAAAATATTCTAAAGCACCATAACCCGATCCGAGTAAGACAAAATAATTTCCATGGACACGCAACCCAAACCGAACCTAAAAATTCCATTAGAAAAAACCCGAAATCTGACATGCACCAAATCTGAACCCGAGAAAAATATTCCAAAGTAACATAACCCGATCCAAACGAGACAAAATAATTTCCGTGGACACGCAACCGGATCCGAACCTAAAACATTTGTTTGAAAATTCCGAAATATGACACGAACCAAATATGATAACAGACAAAAATATTCTAAAGAACCATAACCCGATTCGAGCAAGACAAAATTTCCTTGGAAATGCAAACCCAAACCGAACCTAAAAATTCTATTTGAAAAAAAAAACCCGTATTCTGAAGTCGACAAAAATATTCCAAGGAATTATAACCATTCCGAACACTACAAAATAATTTCTGAGGACATGCAACCCAACTAGAACCTAAAAATTCAATTTGAAAGAAAAACGAAATCTGACGCGAGCCAAATCTGAACCTGAACCCCCCCCCCCAAAAAAAAAACCATAATCCGATCCAGGCAAGACAAAATAATTTCCGTGGACGCGCAACCCGAACCGAACCTAAAAATTCCATTAGAAAAACCCGAAATCTGTCATGAACCAAATCTGAACCCGACAAAAATATTCCAAAGAAACATAACCCGATCCGAACAAGACAAAATAATATTCGCGGGCACGCAACCCGATCCGAGCAAGACAAAATAATTTCCGTTGACACGCAACCCGATTCGAACCTAAAATATTTGTTTGAAAAATTCCGAAATATGACTCGAACCAAATATGATTGTTTAATAACTCACACTATAACACAAATTATTTAAAGGCGCTGGTTACTTGATATAAGAATTTATTTAACACAGAAGCAGCGCACCGCAGCTTTCACCCACACTCACATCTCAACACAATTCTCAAAGCTTAGTTCAGTTCACTTCAGATTATAGTCACTTTAATTTTAATTATAGGTGGCTCGGCATGTCTCGCTACATGGAACATACCGGCCCCCATTGACATGTTTATAACATTCAATAACAATTTTTACGTAGTACTCTAAATTACACAAATTAATACAAAAATTCACTATATACGTTAATTTAAATATAATCCTTTGAAAAAAAATCAATACAACAGACATATATACACAATTACTTTTTTTTTTTAACTGTCATTGGCATCGGGCATGGGTAAAACACATAATTTACTTATCGACCTTTTAAAGGTTCCATTTTGAGTGTTTACTTTAACTACTCGAATTTTGTTATCGTGACCGTAATACACCTCAATAATTCTGCCTAATGGCCACTTATTTGTCCGTAAATTCTCTTCTACTAACACCACTAAATCTACGATTTTTACATTATCTTTTTCAAATCTCCATTTACCCCTTTGTTGTAATTCATTTAAATAATTATCATGCCATTTACGCCAAAAAAGTTGTAGAATTTTAGTTATTCTTTGCCATTTTTTGAGGCGATTTTCTCTTATATTGGTTAGATCAGGCTCAATAATGGAATTTAACGGCCTGTTTATCAGAAAATGAGTCGGAGTTAAGACTCCAAAATCATTCTCATCATCTGATAATGGACTCAAAGGCCTGGAATTTAGAATTCCCTTAATTTGTGTGACTACAGTAAGAAGTTCCTCATAAGTGAGATTAGCACCTCCCACAACTCTCTTAAAGTGATACTTAAATGATTTTATAGCGGCCTCCCAAAGACCCCCGAAATTGGGTGCCCTGGGAGGGATAAATTTCCACTCAATGCCTTCCGTGGATAAATATGCTGCTAATTTCTCATCAGGTTTTTTTACTAACTCATAAAAAGCCTTTAGAATCTTATTTGCACCAATAAAATTTTTCGCATTATCCGAATACAATTTGGCACATTTACCTCTGCGTGCAATGAATCTTTTCAATGCAGCAATAAATGATTCGGAGGTTAAGTCTGAAACAATTTCTATGTGTACAGCTTTAAATACAAAACAAACAGAAATACAGATATAATTTTTTTGCAAGATAGTTCTACGTGCATACCCCACTTTGACCATAAATGGGCCACACAGATCTACTCCCGAAATATTAAAGCAGTAGTCCAATTGGACTCTATCCCTGGGCAAATCGCCCATCAACTGATTTGCAATAACTGGTTTAGCTTTAAAACATGGGATGCACTGATGAACTACCTTTCGACATTTTGCACGACCATTTATTGGCCAAAATTTTTCTCTTACCAAAGAAAGTAATGTTGAAGCACCGACATGAAGGTATTTTTTATGATAATAATTTATAACAATTACAGTAAAATTATTAGACTTAGGAAAAATCGTTGGGTGCTTTCTCGCAAAATTTAAATCTCTGTTATCTAACCGGCCTCCAACCCTTAAAATTCCAAATTCATCTAAGTATGGGTTGAGGCTTTTTAGCTTACTACTTGGACTTACCGAACCTTTGGTCTGCAGACTACGTATATCTGCATTAAATTCTGCCCTTTGGACAGATTTAATTAAATGAATCTCTGACTGCTCTAAGTCTGAGGTTGACAAAGGTCCACCACACTTATAAACTGGGTTTCTTGCATTCATGACAAACCTGAAAATATAACTAAGAATACGTAAAATAGTTATATAATTATTACTAAGATTAATTAAATCATTAACAAAACAGTTATCTGTAACATTACAGTTCATTACACTAACTTCATTAAAAGGATTTGAATTTGTTTTGAGCTCTTTTTTGAACTCTTCATTAGCTTCTGGTATTATTACTGAATTTTGGTGATAGTCAGTGTTATTAATAAAAATGGGTCCACGCCACCACAAGTCACAATCAATGAGTTTATCCGGATCCATACCTTGTGAAAATTTATCAGCCGGATTTTGTTCAGAGCAGATATGACACCACTATTCAGGACTAGAGTTTTCTTGAATTTTAGCCACCCAATTTTGCACAAATTGTTTGAGATCAATAGGTTCCTTTTCAATCCACGCTAACACAATAGTTGAATCGGACAACAGGAAAACATTAGTAACTATTACTTTCATGGATGATAAGACTCTTTTTACCAGCTTGGTTAGCAAAACTGCGGCGCATAGTTCAAGTCTGGGAATAGTTAGACTCTTTACTGGTGTAACACGTGATTTGCTAGCTATTAAATTCACCATTACATTTCCTAGAGAATCATAAGATTTACAATAAGCCGCTGCTCCATAACAACGTCCTGAGGCATCTGCGAAGCCATGTTTTTCAACAATTTCCGGGTTTTCAATTATAATGCGTCGACTTATTTGTATATTATTAACACTTTTAAGAGATATAAGGAATTGGTGCCACTCGTGATATTCTGACTCAGGGAGCTCGTCATTCCAGTCAATATTAATCATTCTATACATCATCTTGACATCTGCAGTTAAAGCATAAACATGTTCTCGGAAGCTAATCATAATTGTAAATAAGTCGTTTTGGATGACTCCGCCATTATATTGTAATGAATTCAGGGATGTCCCATTTGTTGTCGCGGCAGAACAATTAAAAACAACTCTCAGTTTAGTTGTCGATTTTTCTGGACGAAATATATCATGATGTGGAGCATAGTACACAATATCAGGTTCTTTTGTTTCTTTCACCTGTTTCATATGCCCTAAATCTTCGTATTCCTTTAAGAATTCTTTATACAGATTAAAATATTGCTCATCCCTCGATAAGCGAGTCCACAGCGATCTGAGTTTTTTGAGAGCAATATCCCTAGATCGGCCTAAACACGAAGGATTTTCTTTTAAAGGCATTTTCATTACGTATCTACCTTCTGCATTTCTCGAATGCGTACACGCAAAATGTTTCTCGCATATCTCAAATTCCTTATTTTTTGGTAACTCAACCTCAATGTTTTCGACTTCCCAAAACTTTTTTAATGTTTTGTTAAAATTTACCTCCTCCTGAATTAGCCCACAATGAACTTTAACCTCATCTCCTTGTTCTATGCTTCTACTAGCCACGTAACCAAACACAGTATTTTGAAAAAGTAATTTCGAACTCTGAGAATATATTTGTCCTGGTCTTAATAATTCATAATATATTTACGCACCTATCAACAGATCAATTTTATCAGGAAAATTAAATCGGTAATCTGCTAACATAGTCAAATCTGGGACCTCAACATTTACATTAATCACTCTTTGCGGAATTAAATCTGTAATTTTCTTTACTATTAGCATATTCAATTCCCTTTCAAAACTTTTATCTCTATTCCCGATTTTTGTCTTTACGCAACCCTTTACTGTGATAGAAGAATCATCTAAACACGAAATTAAAGTGTTTGTTTTATTAATTTTAAGTTGCAGTCGATTAGCACACTGAGAAGTTATCAAACACGATTGCGAGCCGACATCCAATAAACATCTAACTTCCTGCCATTCCGAAAATTTATCTTTCATGAAAAGGCGAGCCGTACTCAATAACACAGTTTTTGTTTTATTTCTTTCGAAACTAGTGGCGACAGTCTGGCTCGGAGGGAAGGAAAATTTTTCTTCGCTTGAAGCTTTTATTTCTGCACCTGCCTGAAACACATGACCTCGAAATTTATTTTGATTATTACTCAAATCATTTTCTTCCCTCGGAAAATGAATGAGCTTGTTATGGGGCAGTCCACAATCGCAGTTTTTATAATTACATTTCTGTACGCAACAATTATAATTTAAACATTTGAAACATGCTTTATTTAATTTCACAACTTCAACTCTTTCTTTTATCGAAAGTTTTTTGAATTGCGGACAAGAATGCAATGCATGATACGCAATATGTTTACACAAAATACATTTATTATTTTATGTTTCTGAAAGGAAAACATTTGAGACCCCCCTTTCAGGGCGCGCATTTCGCAATTTATTTCCCGCTATTTGTTTATTTTCACTCACGTAATTTCTCGAATTTGATTCATTTCTGTTTTTATTTTTAACTGATAAGAAAATATCGCATTTTCTGCCAAGTTGCTGTGGTTTAAAATATGATTCTGCTTGTTTAATTGCAATATGACTCATTATATCGAGATCTAACGAATTGAAAATTCTGTCTGAAACAATCAGATCGCATAATGATTTACAATCATTTACTTCACGAAGACTACAGTAATATAGAAAAATTGATTTCAACCTAGATGCAAATTGAACGTAATTTTCTGACGGTAATTTTTGCGTTTTCCGGAAATTATTTAAACATTCTTGCGCTGTAGGTTGAAATTCCTTTAAGACGATAGTTTTCAATTTATCATAACTAATCAACTACTCCTCTGACAAATAAATCATTAAATTACTCGCTTTTTCCCCGAGAATGTTTAGAAGAATTTCTGCCTTAAACTCTTCGGGTACATTTTTAGTTTTGAACGCTTTTTCAAGTGATTGAAAGAAAAGGTTAAATGACTGAGCTCTCGTCGGTACACAGATAGTTAATGTTTTAACACTTTTAATAAAACTTTCTAGGTTATTGCTCACTATTTCAGTTTCCGATTTTTCTGTTAAGGACGATAAATTTTCGCGGGAACCTCTACGCACTTTGGCCAATTCTAGTTCTTTCTCTATCTGAGCTAATTTAATTTTTTCAAATTCAGAATTCTGGGAAGGTTCTTTGGGAATATTTGCTATTTCTAACTCTTTTTCTAATTGCGCTAATTTAATTTTCTCTAATTCTAGTTTAGATTTCTCAGTTTCTTTTCGCGACTTATACTCCTCAACAACCGAATTGACTACATCTTTCATTAATTGCTCATTTGAGTAATGCTCACTTTTCTCTATAATATCTCTCAACTCTATAATTTTACTGCTTTCAGGAGCAGTTAAACTTAATTCCTCAACGACAAGCTCGTCTTTATTTAAATTATCAATAACAGACGTAATTTAACTAAATCAAAACTAGGAAAATTGCTCTTACCTCAGTCGCTGCGGCAATCATGAAGTATAGCTGCATATATCCACGGGCATATTTATAAAAGATAATATCTCAACATTGAATTCTTCTTAGTCACAAACTTCTCTTATTAGGCACCAAATATCACGACACTCTCACAAAAAAGGTGAACTAAACATCTTTAAGCACAAACAGAACTAATTCACATACTGTTTGAATTTGTTCTCGAAAACACACGAATTATTTTAATTATTCTCCTCCGTTGGGTCGACGGACCATGTTTAATAACTCACACTTTAACACAAATTATTTAAAGGCGCTGGTTACTTGATATAAGAATTTATTTAACACAGAAGCAGCGCACCGCCGCTTTCTCCCACACTCACATCTCAACACAATACTCAAAGCTTAGTTCAGTTCACTTCAGATTATAGTCACTGTAATTTTAATTATAGGTGGCGCGGCATGTCTCGCTACATGGAACAATGATAACCGACAAAAATATTCTAAAGAACCATAACCAGATCCGAGCAAGACAAAATAATTTCCTTGGACACGCAACCCAAACCGAACCTAAAAATTTGATTTGAAAAAAACCTAAAATCTGACGTGAACCAAATCTGAACCCGACAAAAATATTCCAAAAATCCACATCGTATCCGAACAAGACAAATTATTTCCGTGGACAAGCAACGCGACCAGAACCTAAAAATTCCATTTGAAGTCAACCTGAAACCTGAACCGAACCAAATCTTAACCCAACAAAAATATTCCGAAGAACTATAACCCGATGCGAGGATGACAAAATAATTTCCGTCGACCAGCAACCCGATCCGAACCTGAAAGTTCTAATTGAACTCAATCCGAAACCTGGTTGTGATCGGTTTCCGGGTTGACTTCAATGGAACAATTAAGTTCGGATCCGGTTGCGTGTGTACGGAAATAACTTTGTCTTGCTCGGATCGGGTTACGGTTCTTTAAAATAATTTTGTAATTTTCAGATCGGGTTCTGGTTGGGTTTCAGGTTGACTTCATATGGAATATTCAGATTCTGATCGTATAGCGTGTAAACGGAAATTAATTTGCCTTTCTCGTATCGGGGTACGGCCTGATGTATTTTTATTTCGGGTACTGTTCGGGTTAACTTAAAGTAGAACTTTCAGGTTCGGATCGGGTTGCGTGTCCACGGAAATTATTTTGTCTTGCCCGGATCAGGTTATGATTTTTTGGGATATTTTTTGTCAGGTTCAGATTTGGTTCGCGACAGATTTCGTTTTTTCTTCCAAATTGAATTCTTAGCTTCTGGTTGGGTTGCATGTCCTCAGAAAATGTTTTGACTTGTTCGGATCGGTTATGATTCATTGGAATATTTTTGTCGGCTTCAGATTCCGGGTTTTTTTTTCAAATAGAATATTTAGGTTTGGGTTGCGAGTCCAAGGAAAGTTTTTCTTGCCCGGATCGGGTTACGGTTCTTTAGAATATTTTTGTCAGGTATCATATTTGGTTCGGGTCATATTTCGGAATTTTTCAAACAAATATTTTAGGTTCGGATCGGGTTGCCTGTCCACGGAATTTATTTTGTCTTACTCGGATCGGGTTATATTTCTTTGGAATATTTTTGTCGGGTTCAGATTTTGTTCATGTCAGATTTCAGGTTATTTCAAATGGAATTTTTAGGTTCGGTTCGGGTTACGTGTCCAAGGAAATTATTTTGTCTTGCTCGGATCGGGTTATGGTTCTTTAGAATATTTTTGTCGGTTATCATATTTGGTTCGGGTCAGATTTCGGAATTTTTCAAACAAATATTTTAGGTTCGGATCGGGTTGCGTGTCCACGGAAATTATTTTGTCCTGCCGGATCGGGTTATGTTTCTTTGGAATATTTTTGTCGGGTTCAGATTTAGTTCATGTCATATTTCAGGTTTTTTTTCAAATGAAATTTTTAAGTTCGGTTCGGGTTATGTGTCCAAGGAAATTATTTTGTCTTGCTCGGATCTGGTTATGGTTCTTTAGAATATTTTTGTCGCTTATCATATTTGGTTCGGGTCATATTTCGAAATTTTCAAACAAATATTTTAGGTTCGGATACGGTTGCGTGTCCACGGAAATTATTTTGTCTTGCTCGGATCGGGTTAAGATTCTCTGGAATATTTTTGCCGGGTTCAGATTTGGTTCATGTCAAATTTCGGGTTTTTTCTAATGGAATTTTTAGGTTCGGGTCTAGTTGCGTGTTCACGGAAATTATTTTGTCTTACTCGGATCAGATTATGGCGCTTTAGAATATTTTTGTGGGTTATCAGATTTGGTTCGGGTCAGATTTCGGGTTTTTTCAATTGGAACTTTCAGGTTCGCATCGGGTTGTATGTAGACTGGAATTATTTTGTCTTGTTCGGATCGGGGTACGGTCTGTTGCAATTTATTTTTTGGTTTGGGTCAGGTTATGGGTTAATAAGCCCTCCAAAAAGTCACCCTGATTGAATAATAAGTTGTCATTTTTCAATTAGCTTAACGCTTTCTAGGCTCTTTGCAATAAGCATGAAAATATCAGGCTAATTGGAAAAAGGGAGATGATTCTCCAATTAGCCCGGTTCTTTTAAAGAGTCTAGGCTATTTGCAAAGAGCCTGATTTCTCAATTAGCCTACAACATGTATATAACTGAGGTGTACTACAAAGTACTTATTGTAGATGTTATTGTATCTGGTGTGCGTATAGTTTATCGTTCATTTACATGGACACACAAAAGTAATTGCCTACAGTACAGCATATGAAGAATTATTGCTGGAAGATCGTTTTCTGATGCGGTACACCTTTTAAAATTTAACGATTTTTCCATGTTACTTGGCTGGATAAATTCTATGGATGATATACAGGGTTACAAACGATTCCAAGTACATTTCCATTTATTGACGGAAACTGTTGAATAGAACTTTTCAGCGGTTCACTGTAAAAAAAAAAAAAAAAAAAAAAAAAAAAAAAAAAAAAAAAACTGTAATTCTACAGATGTAAAGTTAGAGAAATCTGTATGCTTACTAAAATTTTTTTGTATACACTGTACAAAAAAAAAAAAAAGATGTAAATCTACAAAACTGTTTTTTTTGTAAAGCTACAGAAATCTGTTGCTTTACAAAAGAATCTACTAAAATTACAATAATCTTACTAAAATTTTATCTGTGACCCGTGTTGCATATACATGAAAAGTTCTAGGAATCCGAGTTTCCAAGAAAAATCTTAGTAACTCTACAGATTTTTTTGCGGTGTGGTATGCGTTTAAATTTAAAATTTTAGCATTCTAGTTAGCATACATACAAATCTATAGATATACATACAACGACATACAGAAATCTACCTACATGCTATACAGGTATGCATGAAAAATTTGGATTTTTTTCCGGCTATTGATAGTAATTGCAGTAATTCGGTTTTTAATTGCGTTATGCATTTTCTAAATTGTTCATTTTGATATATTTCACCTTAATAAAATGCAAAGGTTTATTACAGTATTCTGAATTCGTTGGAAAGTGTTACACAATCTATGCTGAACGCATGATTCTTCGATCTTGTTCTTATACTTGCGTTAAGTTCCAATGTATGCACAAGAAACTAAGTAAACATTTTAATTGATGCTAGCATACACTTTCTAATAAAAATAAAGAGATTAGTATTCATATTCAAGGCTGGAGTAGCACAGTTGACGTTTATTCCAAAAAGCGAAAAATGTTCAGACCAGGAATCGAACCTGGACACTTGGCGTGCCGTGCCAATGCCTTACCTGTTAGGCTATCCGGACGATACCTGGCTGACATAATTCACTTTTATTTGTTGGACCAGTTGGGAAAAAATATATTCATTCCCTTCATTATGACCTAAAGAGATTAGGTTTAAATATCTACAACTACGGAAATTTTTCTTTAGCGGTACGATAGTTCTTTTCCATGTTTTGAACCAATGGCCATAAAGTCTTCCTAATGAAGATTTTTATGCTCTTACAGTGGGATCTTGCATGTATAATTTTACTCTGCGATACGAGTCAATTGTTATAAAACTACAAAAATGTCTTAAATTGCGTCCATTAATCATAAATTTAATAAAATATATATTGGAACAAAATATCAAAAAATGTACTAAAAATAATTTAATTGCTTAAAAGACGTCAGATATATATTTTTAAAAAATTGATGACAGCGTAATGATATGTTGTCATTTCGTCTTTGGAATATTTGTGTAGAATGGCTGAACTACTTTGGGAAACAGAATATAGATGGAGCAGCGGGCAATGTTAAAAATATGGGGCATTGTATCTTCACTTTGTAATAGAGATTGATCTCACATTCCAGTGGTTGATGCATATTGTACTTGTGATTTTTATTTATTCTAATGAGGATTGAGTTGTGAATTAATCGAAACATATCAATATCTTAGTATTTTTTTATTGATATCTGACGTCTTTTACGCAACTGAATTATTTTTAGTGTATATTTTGATGTTTTTTGTTTTCGAATATAAATTTTATACAGGAGCGACAGGATTTTTTTCTTTTTAGTAAGATATGGGATATATCATTTCTTTATAATAGCCTTGTAATTTTAAAGCAATTAAAACGTATAAAAATTTTACAGAAATAGTAAATTAAAAAAATAAGTAATAATTTTTCAATTTTTTCTGTATCATGAATTTTTCAAGAGCAGTAGATTTTACTGCACAGAACATTATTACAAAAAAAAAAAAAAAAAACATTTGACTAATTTTTCAATCAACATTTTATAAATATGTGACTCTGCTATCCTCCTAAACATTCGATTGACGCATAAATGGGTAATAACAAAATTCTTAATTCAAGAAAAAAATTCGTTTTAATTCTGCGGTTGGAGTTACGATTTCTAGAAAAATGAATTAAATTGAACGTTTTTCAAATGAAACCACATTTAATTGTTGATAAATTCATTTAAGTATTTTTAAAAATCTATTATTTAAAGAAAGACTGCTAATTGAATAATGGAAATTTAATTAAGTATTTTAAAGCATTCCTTCCATGTTGTATATAAATATTAAAGATAAAATATATCTTTAAAGCTGACCATAATACAAGTCTATTGACTTTGGTGCATTTATAAAATCTCAGTTAAAGTAATATAATAAATGTCCTTTACAAGTGGAAAATCTAATATATTTTTATTAAAAAAATGTTTAAGAAATATAAAACAGTTTATTAAAAATAAATTAAATTAAAATTCTCATCTGTAACTACACTGTAAAAAAAAATTTGTAAGGTTACTAAGAATTTTGTTGGAAACTGGGATGCCTAGAACTTTTTATGTAACCACAACAAAAGATAATCATGTTAAATTACAAAAGTTTCTTCAGTAACTGTTACTAAATATTGCTTAATAAACGTACTAGTGATTCTTTAGGGAGTTTCCAAAAAAAACTCTTGTAAATTTACTAAATATAGTTTAGTGAAGTTACTAATGCTTGTTTAGGGAGTTTACTATATAAGTTTTAGTAAATTTATCAGTGAATATGTTGTAAACGTACTAACCATTTTTAGGGCATTTACTAAATTTTTTTTTGTAAATTTACTAAATATTGTTCTGTAAATTTACTAACGGTTTTTCAAGGGAGTTTCTGTAATTAGTTTTTGTAAATTTTCTAAATACTTCTTAGTAAACTTACTAGTGATTTTTTAGGGAGTTTACTAAAGAATTTGTGGTAATTTTTCCAAAGATAGTTTAGTAAACGTACTAAGGATTTTTTAGAGAATTTTCCAAAGAATTCCTTGTAAGTTTACTAAATATTGTTCAGTAAACTTACTAACGATTTTTTAGGGAGTTTACAAAGAATTTTTCATAAATTTACTTAGGATTATTTAGTCAAGGTACTAACGATTTTTTTAGGTAGTTTCCTAAAGAATACTTCGTGAATTTTCTAATGATTTTTTAGTACACTTACAAAGGAATTTTTAGTACATTGACTAAGAACTTTTTTTGTAAATTTGCGAAGGATTTCATAGTACATTTACTATGAATTTTTTTAGTATTACACCCAAAACTTTACATATACTTTAGCAAAAATTTTTGGTAACTTTATTAAAGTACCGTCAGAAAAATTACCAATGATTTTTTAGTATTGTATCTAAAACAGTTTTTGTATTCTCGTCAGAAAGTTTTTTGTAACCGTGCAAAAGATATTGCAGTAAAGTCAAAATACTTCGATCAAAATAAGTAATATGGTCTGACGTGTTTTTCAGCAATACCACAGCAATTGCCAGAAATATTTGTATGTTATGCATTAAAAAACTGGCTGAAGCTTCACTGTAGATATTCAAATATGTACAAAATAATTTCCATGTTAAATGAGCATTATAACAACAGCAATAAATAAGCAGATAAGCAAAAGCAGATCTTACGGTTTTAGTTAAATTAAAAAAGCGAATGGAAACAATAATGAAAGTAAAGTATCATTACTGAGTTTATAAAGTATGCCCAAATTTTTAAAAAATGTTATCGATACACTGTTGAAAATAAAGTGTGATGTTTCACCAAGAAAATGGGGAAACGTCACTGAAATTTAGCTGCAACCAAGATATTGGCGATACGTTTTACCAGTTTATTGGTGATTTCTCAAATACCATTATATTAGTGAAATGTTAAACAATGATTCAGGTTTTTTATAAATCAAATTTTCTGGTGAAAGGTTGAACCATAAATCAGGATTTTTTTTAATCCAATTTTCTGATAAAAGGTTTAACTATAAATCAGTTTTTTTTTTTTTTTTAATCCAATTTTCTGGTAACAGTTTGAACCATAATTTAGTTTTTTTTTTTTTTTTTAATCAAACTTTCTGGTAAAAGGTTGGACCACGAATCAGGATTGTTTTTAAATCCAATTTTCTGGTGAAAGGTTAAATCACAATTGAAGGTTTTCTGTATTCCATTTTTTTGCTAAAAGTTTGAATCGCGATTCAGGATTTTCTCTCATCTTTATGGGGAATGGTTACACCGGATTGTAGCTTTCTTTCCCCACCCCCTCGCTTTTTTTTTCAATTTATCATTTTATGGTGTAATAATAAACAAAATTTCAGATTATGCGAGATTATCTTGCAGTAGGAAAGCTTTTTTTTTTTTTTTTTTTTTGATTAAACCGAAAATTATTTAAATTTTAATTATTGATTCTATTGTCTTTGAAATATATTTAAAAAACAAATGTAAACCAATTTGATCTAATTTCACAAAATAATTGCATCCCCCCCCCCCCCCCAGAAATATTACCATTCTGTCCTTTTACATTTTGGAATATTTCTTCGCACTCAGTTACACTTATAGTCCATTTAGTGTTTGCTTATTCACAAAGAAAATATAAAAATAATAATAATTTTCTTTAGATTTAAATACATACCCTGTTTTTATTATTGTTTTAATTTAAACAATGGCTGAATAAATTTATTCAAGCAATATTAATTTTTGCACGAGTTTGAAAAGGTTTTTTACATAATGCACTTAGCTGCTACTTTCATGATCTGTTTTTTTTTTTCTTTAATTGTTGTGAATCTATAGATGCTGAAATTTTCATATTATACAGTTTTCAAATTTTTACCTTCTTTTCACAAAACAAAAAATAAAATAGAAATATTTTTAAAATTTATATTGCAACACAGCTCAGTTATGCAAAATTAATTGATTTGAATATAAAACAACAACAAAAAAAGTTTAGTATTTGTTTCTGTTTAACATTCAATAATGAATATAACACATTTGAATAAATAAAGCACAAACATAACGAATACATAATCAAAGTATATGCGTAAAACCTGAACTAATCAGCATTAAAAAGGCAGCTATAAGTAGCAGAATCCATTTAACCTCTAATATCAGCTAATACAAAAGTATAACTTTAAAGCTTTTTTTAAATACACAATGTATTTCTATAGTATATTAAATACTTACTTTGAAGGGTTAATTTAATAACAGCAGTGTCGCCACCAAGCGACTAATTATTCTTACATATACAAGTATTTTTTCAGTATTCCTAAATGGTAATCTATGACGACGATTTATTTATTTTTTAACAATACTCGTAAAAAAGAAAAATATTCACCAACAGCAGCCTTGCAATAGCTGAAAAAGAAATGGTTACACACACTATTAAATAGCAACACATTTAAGTTGGTTTGCGGTACGCCGCTCCATTTATTGAAAATGCAAATTATATAATCATTAAATTAAACTATATGTATAGAATGTCAGACTAATATTTACTGTAATCTAATTTTATTTTACATAGAGTTTCTCTCAGACAGTTTTAGGAGGGTGCTGCACCCTCTCTGACCATTCAGGTCATCAAATATAAAGAATTCTTGAAGCTTAGTATGTTCTGAATCAGGATTTCAAGTCAGGTAAAATGGAATAGATCCAAGCATCAGGTTAATTTCTCCACCTGTTTTAAATGAAAGAGTAAATATTTTAAGACATAAAATATTTATTGTGCAGACATAACAATAATCAAATTTTACACAGGGGAATTAATCAAAAAATTAAACAGTATATCAATTCAAATCTCTTTTACAAGGAAATCTTCAGCATTTAAAAAATAAGTGTTCGAAATCATTGGTGGTCCGCAGGTCCGAGAACACCAAAAATTCATTTGGACCACTAATTTGAAAATTTTAGTGGTCAGCAGGAACAGTAACCCCATAAATAAAACTGCATTAAACCTTAGTCAATTGAAATATTGGAATTAAAATATCTAAATTAATAATTTTATAGATTTTCTTTGTGTGCTGTTTATTTAATTTTTAGTTATAATTTTATATTTTATTAGGCTGAAAATTTTGGATAACTGCAAAGAAATTTTGTAAGAAAAAGCTGCAAAATTCTCCATGTGTTAGGTAGAAGGAAAATATTGTGAAATTCTTAAATCAAATGTGGAAAAATATTGCAAAAAGCGTCAGTTGGTTGAGCGAAAAAATTCGTCAATCAATCGTGATTAACAAAAACTAATGCTTGCCATTTGGCTGCAATAGGGCGTTAACGATTTTAATCAACTGATTTTTTTTTAGAAAATTTGTGATTTTAATCAATGATTTTTTATGGTCTATTTCAATGGTCTGTAGGGAAAAATCATTTGTAGTATATTGGAATAATATTACACTATTTCAAACATATAGAAATTGATACACATCACTGAAATGTACAAAAAGATGCTTACTATAGAACATGATAAGCATAGCATTAATCGTTTATTTATGGGGGGAAATAAACGAATTCGCTTATAGTATTGTATAAATAGACAATAATTGCTGGAAGTTCGTTATCTGTTGTGATAAGAGCTTTTTTTTTTAATTTAACTAATTTGATTTACAGATTTTATACATACGAAGTAACTATATACAGGGCTGCAAAAAAGTTTTATACATTTCCGTTAATTGACGAAATTTGTTGAAGGGGAATTTTCAACTGTGAAAATGCGTTTCTTAAATGAACTAATGTTTAGCATACTATTTGGTATATATTCAAATCTATTGATCATATGTAGCGTTGCACAAAGGAATTCGGATATTTTTCCGATGACTGATAATAATTGCTGAACTTTAATTTTCAAATGTGTTACGTGTTTTGTAATTTGCTTACTTAGCCATCCTATTTAACTTTATTAAACTTTTTTTTTTTCCACATAATTCTGAATGTGTTGGAAAATTATAATCTGTCGTTGAAGCTTGATTATTTTACGTTCTTGTTTAAAAAAATATTTTTATTTTGTATGAGTGTGTATATATATATATATATATATATATATATATATGGGCGAGTTGTAAAAAACAGGGTAGGTGGGTTAAACCGGGTAGCGCAAATTCCTCTTTCAGTTGTACTTCTGTCTATCAGCCAACACGAGAAATTACTTGTCGGTAACCATTATGGCATTTATAGCTGATTGAAACGTTACTGTGTGAGGGTTTTTTTTTTGTGAGTGTGTGTGTGAAGGAATTCGTTTCAATTACTCTTAAAAAATTGTTTTATTTGATTCTAGATTTTACGCGTATAACCACCTTTTTTCAGCATATTAAATATTCCTGAGTACTATATCTAATTCTTTCCTTTCCTGAAAATGTTTTAAAAATTTTACTGATCTTTTGCTTATAGGATTAAGAGTAGTGACGCTGTTTTAAACTCTGTTATGGGGTAAAACCGGGTACTTAAGAGTGGGTCAAAACTGGGTATACCCGATTTTGTCCGACACTCATAGAATGTTATTTTAGTATAGTTAATAAATTAGCATGGAATTTTAAATTGCATTTTTAATGCTGTTAAGTTATAATATAATTCTAAATCTATCTAGTTATAATGAAAAAACTTTAATTTTGATTTTGTTTTATGTTAAAAAGTGGGTCTAATTTTTAACTTACATTTATAAAATTAATCAATTTGCAATTATTAATGAACAAAATAATGATACTAATTAAGACATAATTTTATATTATGGTTATTACATTTTAATAAATAACTTTCTAATCTGAGGTGTAATAATTTGCGTTATAGGTCCACTTAAAATGCGAATATATTTCGTGACTTGTTTCTCTAAATAAAATAATCTTCCCAAAATCCATAAAATCCATAAAAAATAATAATCCATAAAATCTCAATCCTATATAACTACGCTATATAATCTATAACAGGATTTTTTTTATCAAATACTAAACAGGCAATAAAAAAACCTCTTGATGAATGAAACTTTCCCAGACTCATTTGCTGTATATAATAGGAGTGGACGGATTACGAAAGAGGTCTTTATTTTATTTGGTTAAAAAAATTGTATAGATTTTTCCAATCCTTGTCTTGAAAAGCCCGTTCTTTAAATCCTTAATAGGTGTTCAATTCATATAAAAGAATCCAGTTAATCTAGTAAGAGAAAGCAATGTATTTATATATGCTTCTTTCCTTACGCAACGCATCGATTTCAACCCCTTGATGTGTCATTCATGCGTCTCTAAGCTCATACTAAGAACAAGAGGTGAAGAAGTGGTTATTTTCCAACTCTGTGCGAACTGTAACAATTTACCAAATTGGAAATTTATTTAAAACTGCATTTTCGAGAGCATCAATTGTAAATACTGCAATCAGAAGGTTCGAGAAAACAGGGGGTTTTCCCTACAACAATTTTTTCCAGACTATCTTTTTGCTCCTTCGGAAGTTACAGAGAAACCCATGAAAGTCATGATAACACACCTAGGTATATGCAGCCATAGGTTGGCATCTCTGCAGAAATAAATATTTCTGAAACATCACAAGATAATGGAGCTCAACCTTCCGAACATAAACGAGTTGACAACATCCAGTGTCTTTCACGTCGAGCTGCTTCCAGATGCAGCAGTTAACATCACAATCACAGACGTCCCCACTCATTCAAAATGTTACATCTACAGAATACATTAGTAAAATTATCCATTCTACATTTTCAGACTATGCAGCCCAGCAATCTGTATTTCCAATTTCGCCTAAAATGTTATTATCCCCTTCTAAGGAAGGCTTCAGAATTGAGAAAAGGAAGCGAAAAACTTATTTTGATTTCTTCTCCCTATAAATTACAGATCGAAACAGATATTAAGGAGAAAAAAGCCAAACAAACTGCAAGATGAAAAAAGAAGTTTCTTTAAAAGAAAAAAAAGAAACCAAAAAAGATTGCGGACACATCTTCAGAAGAAGAGGATAATGAAACTTGTATGTTTTGCTATGAACTTTACTCAAATTCTAAATCCAAATACGATGTTTGAAATGCCACGGATAGGCACACGAAGCATGTAGTAATGCAGAAGAATATGATGACAAATTCATCTGTGATTTTTGAAGCTAAAAGAACTCTAAAACGTACAGTATAAAGTAAGCAGGCCTATACAATGTAGAAAATTTTCCAACGAATTATTTTTTTTACACACGGAAGAACACATGTGCAATTTCGTTTTGTTAAAAATAATAAAAATGTATTTTTTACTATATTAAGCAAGACCTCTTTGAGCAAAATGAGTTTTCCAGTAGTTTTAAATGGATACCCAGTTTTACCCAACCAGCGAGGTAAAACCGTATTTTTGCATACGTTTGAAAAAAGCTATATTTTTATATAAACAATTATATATATATTTTGTTTGAAAAGAATGTTTTATTATAGCCAAGGATTCATTTTACATTAAAAACAGTGTTCAAAGTTTGTTTTCCCATTTCACAGCATTTGAGACAAACAAACTTTTATTGTACCCGATTTTGCCCCACCTTCCCTATATATATATATATATATTTTTTTTTTTTTTTAAAGGATGCTGTAGAAGAAAATAGCATGAAACATTTATTATCTCCTTTCTACATCTGTTTCTACTAAAATTTTTGGTAACATGCCATTTATCTTTTAAAATAAGCAATTTTTCTATTCGCATACACTTTACGGTAGTTATCGTGATATATCACCAATATTAACACGATGATATATTCCGATATTAAATTTACGATATTCTCCCCATCTAGCAGTTAAACTTTTGAAAAAAAAGATCAAAAAAGGTTTTCCGAAAACTTGCAGCAAGTTATTCTAGGATGATATTTTAGAAGTATCGGCAAATGTATATATACATATATATATGTTCTAAAAGTTAAAATCTTCTAACTAATGATGCAATTGATTTTTAAAAACATGAGTTTTAACTCTTTCAAATACGAAGTGGGTGTAGGTCACTTCGCGCCTCACAAAGACTATATTTTTTCTACCATAAAACTAACTAAACGTCGGTATTTTAACCCAATATTTTTAGAACAACTCAACAGGCCAGATTTACATTTACCTACGAAAACTTCGAAACATTCGGAAAAATATAAATATTTTTCACTAAATAAAATGTGCAAAAACTTCGACAAAATTAGCAAAAACCTGAGTTACATCGTGTTAAAAATCTTACCAGCCTTTTTCCCACTAAATATTAATATTTTTCGCTCGGGCTACGAAAACATTATGTTTTTAACATCTAAAAATTTCAAAGAGTCTGGATGGTAACGACAAACTTTAAGAATTTGAAATACTGGAAGAACCTTGTCCCTCCCCCACCTCCCTTTCCAGGCATATTTTTCAAAATTACACGTAAGACTCCAAAAATCAAATTATGCAGAATATTAATACCAAATAATAATAGCAATACCAAAAAGCATATACTTTCAATTCTCTTTGAAATACTGCAATACATTTAAAAAAATACAAGATTAATCTTTTAAAAAAATTCATTGTCCGAAGTCACTTTTCTGTTTTTCTGCGAATTTTACTGTACGACTCACATTACTTATATATTATTTAAAAATAAACACTTATTGTTATACAGTAGCTTTAAAATGATCGAGTATTGATTTGGCTCAGATATAAATGGATTTAAGGGTGAAAAAAATTCGTTTGAAAAGAAAAAAAACAAAAAACACCAAGATTTTGATATTAAAATAAAATCTATATCTATCTATCTATCTATATTATAAAAAACAAATATATCTGTGCGTAACGCTGACGTCATTTTGCAAATGGCAGCACTTTGGAATCTGGAATGAAATTTAGCTTTTGCAATTTCAGTGTTCAGCTCGTCGTCAGCTTAAAATTCCGAGTAAAATGAGAACTACATTTAATATTTTTGTTGAACATTGTCACAATTCTATTTCAAAGACCCTTGATCGGGGGATGTAACTCACAATTATGTGGGTGGGAAACTGGAAATTGTTTTAATCCCTTCCAGGTCTAAAATGAAAATACCAAGTTTTATCCCACGTACTATGTGAACATTAGAAAATATGTACATATTTATAGTCGAAAAACACTTTAAATTATCTTAACAATATCTCAGAACAATTAATTCTTTCAAAAACATTGTCAATAGAAATGTCTTAGAATTTGAAATTCTGAATAAAATGAGTACCCATATTAATATTTTTGCTGAACATTAAGGTCGCAATTCTATTTCTAAATTTTGCCTTAACCGCTAATCAAGAGAGAGACAGAGTTATCAATCCGCCCTGCCTCCGTTTATTACATACATGTATTTTCTTTAAGTTGTTGAGGCCCTCGCGATGTTTCCGTAATTATGTTAATGCTTTATTTTGTATATTTTGAGGATTTTAATTTAGTAGTTATCGAGAAAGAGGTACAAAATTGACAGCCGTTTTACATGTCATTTCTTAACTGATATCGTCAACCTTAAATCTTAGTTTAAAAAAAAAAAAAAAAACGTAAAGCTTATAATACTTTTTTTTCAATATTCCGAAGGTTTTAAAATTTTATGAATTTAACTTAAGATGCTCGTATACTAGTCGGAAATAATTTTTATTAAAACCATCTTAGTCCTTTTCGTAAAATATCGAAGTTTAAAATTGCTATTGGTTGACCTATAATTCATGTAGCGACAAGAATCCTGCACACTCATTTGTTCCCTCGCTCCTCCCCACTATTTTCGACCTCCTTAAATGTGATGCATACGCACTGTTATTCACTATATATGTCAAATTAAATACGACGCATAATTCAAATACAATATCAGAGATATTGTACAATATTTCGCATCATTTACAAATCATTTTTGAAATATGCTAAAAATCATGAAATAATGAACTTTTTAAGTTATCTATTTGTTCGTAGCGGCAAAGCCGCACCAAGTATATGGCGGGAAAACTTAGTACGTTTATTTCTGACCTATGTCGAAGGGATTAAAACAATTTCCAGCTTTCCCGTATTTAAATCCGAATTCGGCCTTTTTTTTTTTCATTTCTTACCACTGGGCTATAATCCGTAATCAAGAGTTTAAGCCATAGTTCTGAAAATATCCAAAATAAAGCCTAAAATAATTACAAAATCCTCAAATACCTCAATAAATTAAATATATATATATAAATTAGAAACAGGATGGACTGATAATTTCGTCTGTTCTGGCTTCAATACTTGATTAACGAATTAGGCAAAACTTTGCATTATAATTGTAAAAATTCAACAAAAATATTAAGTACACATTTCAATCAGAATTTTAACCTCTATAACATCTGTATTGACAATGTTTTTGATAGAGTTAGTTTTTTTTTTTAGATATTGTTATGGTAATTAATAAAAATGTGTTTTTTGACTATAAATCTGTACATATTTTCAACCACTCACCTAGTAAGAGGGGGAAAACTTGGTACACTCATTCTAGACATAAAGTAAAGGGATTAAAACAATTTCCAGCTTTCCCCTAATTAATTCCAAATGCGGTCCTTTTTTCCTCCCCTACCACTGATCTATAAAGAGTTTTAAAACTTTAAAATTCTATGTGCTGTAAGGTTTTTTTTTTTGGGGGGGGGGATGCCAATTTCGAGTAGGAAGAAAAATCTTGATTATTTATTATGACAATAAAATGACGCAGAACAGATTTTTTTTTTTTTTTAATTTAAGTAGTTTTAAAGAGTTTTGAAACTTTAAGTATTATTACTGTGAGAGGTGAAGAAAACGGGGAAACGAAATTTTGAAGGTGAAATTCGGATAAAATTTTAATGAAATGGATATGATGGAATGAATAGTTAATGAAATTTAGGACTGATTATTTATTCACTTAAAGTAACAAATACAGTAGAGCATTTTTTTTTAACATTTAACTGATGTCAAAGAAACTGTCACATAACTAGTGTGAAGCGGTCTGTGAGACCGCTCCAACGAAAGATGAATAAAAGCTGCGATAAAATCATAGGATGTTGTTTTTGTACTAAACTTTTTGCGCAGGAGTGCTATAATTAAAATTCACCTATTCAAAAGTCTCTGGTATTAGTACTAAAGTTTCAAACGAAACAAAATTTCAGTAGTGTTTGTAGATAAACTGAAATTTGCAAGTTAAACTATGAAAAGTGAAAAAATCACTGATCTGTGAGACCGGTAACATCAGTTAAAGGATAAAAAAAGTTTTAAACAGTTTAAACTTTGGTATTGTGGAGAAGGAAGTAAAAAGGGGAGGTGAAATTTCAGAAGAAAGGTTAGCAATGGCGGTTTTATCTTTATTTTTTAAATCGGAAATGAAAAGAAATGCAGAAGAGTTCCAACCCCAATTAAGAAATAATATGACAGTAAAGCACTTTTAAGGACTTTTAAAAAATTTTGTATGAAAATAATCACTTTCAAGCACAAAAAAAAATCCTTTTGAAAAATGAAAATACTTTTAAGGACCGTACGAATCCTGATATATTGAAAATTTCACCCCGACTTCAGAGCACGGGTCAAGTTGCACCAGACACAAAACCGAATATTATAATTAAGTCAACCCGCAACTCGAACCGAATCCTCCAAAAATATTTCCTCGATCCGCAACTGGACCAGAATCAGCCAAAATAATTTTCGGCAACCTGAAACTCAACCCAAACTTATTTCAACCCAAACCCGAAATAAAAGGAAAGGAAATCGTGTTTTATGATATTATGAAATGAAATGCACAATTACATCTCTAATAACAATTTATGTTTTATGTAGGAAAATGGACAAATGTATATACTTTAATATTCAAACATATGTGGGTACAATGCCCACAAGTATTTGAAGTGACCACGCATGTTAAAAGCGCCATCGATATTCACCATCATGGTTGATCTCAATGGCGCTTGGTGACAAGTTGTCCTCAACATGGCTCACAATCACATGGCACACCTAAGTGATGTAGGATAGGTGGGGGCTAAAGTTACGCACTTATTAATTTTGATTTTTAACGAACACATTGATCTAAACTTACGTGACGACTGATTAAAATGTTGTATTAAAACCTTAGGCACGTCCCACTATCAAACGACGCGACGTTCTGTCAAATTATAATTCCGTGAGAAATTGTAATTTAAAAAAAAAAAAACATTGGTTGGGCTAAAAGTACGCAGTGATGAGGCAAAGATACGCAGTGCTCATTTTTGCCCCATTACGGCCGGATTTTGCCCCATTTTCATTAAAATGAATGAGTAATGTAAAATCACAGGTAAATTTCATTAGTATTTAAACTGAAAATTTTAAACTAGACCATGAGAAAAACAGCGGTCTGCGAGATCGCAAATAGCAGTTAACCTCTAACTGTTGTGACAAAAATTGTTTCATAAATACTGTAAGCGGTCTCAGAGACCACTTAATCGTTGATTGAACAAAATGGTTGACTGACTCATAAGAGGCGGTTTCTGCGCTAAACTTTATGCAAAGGGCTATTATAGTAAAATTTCCCGCATTCAGAAGTCTTCAGCTATACTTCTAATTTACCAAACGAATCAAAATTAAACTAACATAACTACTTAAATTGAAAATTACAAGTTAAACTGTGGAAACTGAATATTGCAGCGGTCGGTGAGAACGTTAACAGGAGTTAAGGATTAAGGTTTAAAACAAAAGCGATTCATGAAACAATATTGATTTTTAAAAGTAGGTATGTAGATACCTACGTTCTATATTAAAAAAAAAAAAAACTTAACTAGAAAAAGGAAAATGTAGTTTACTAACTTATATTAGTTAAGCAGCTATTATATTTTATATAATACAAATTTAGAAATTGTGGAAAGCTTTGCATCTAGCTAAAACGATAGAGCAAAGTCCCGTATCTTAAACATGTGCGTATCTTTGTCCCAAGAAGGATGCGTACTTTTACCCTATTCTGCAGTATTTTGCTTAACCGGCTACCCATAAGTATAAACAAATGTGATCGAGGTAAACTACGGCATTTAGAAGCTAAAAATCTTTCGATCTCTAAAGAATAAAGTGAAATTTTAAAAATATTAGGTCAAAATTCGAAAATTTAAACTTACCTCATTTTCTTAGCATAAATTGCTACTTTTATCAAAGGCTTAAACAAATGACTAGTACACTTGAAACAAAACTGCCACCTATTGGTCATGAGAGCCGAAATGTTGATTCATATGAAATCAGCCGGTGCATATTTTTGCCCCTCTCGTATCTTTACCCCTACCTACCCTATATCTCTCTGTGCATGAGAAAGTAAAAACTCGGCATTTTATCGCTCAGAAACTCACATAAAATTAAAATGCAAATGTTTATATTTAGGTGTTCTCCAAGTCTAAGAATTTCACACAAAGTTTGAGCAGAACAATATTTCAGATAAAATAAATACATATTTCAATATGAATGAGTTATTAAATTTACTCCTTAACCTTTAACTGATGTCACAGAAATTGTCACAACTAGTGTGAAATCAACTAGTGTGAAGTTGTCTGTGAGACCGCTTTATCGAAAGATGAATAAAATGCACGATTAACTCATAGGATGGTGTTTTTGTACTAAACTTTTTGTACAGGACTGTTATAATTAAAATTCACCTATTCAAAAGTGTCTGGTGATAGTACTAAAGTTCACAACGGAACAAAATTTCGGTAGTGTTTGTAGTTAAACTGAAAATTGCAAGTATATAAAAAATTGCAAAACTATAAAAATTTAAAAAAGCTGCGGTCTGAGAGACCGGTAACATCAGTAAAAGGTTAAGAAATAAAAAGTATATAAGAAATGTGATAAATTCTTTTTAAGACACAGTTAAGAACCATTTATTCTTCTCTAGGAATAGGAAAACTATTACGAACATTTCATTTTTCATATACACGCAAACACATGCATAATATTTCTGATAGTTTTAAAACACATACCCATGATACTTGGGTATAGATAGAGAAGTGCCAAATATTCAGAGTTAGAAGCATAGGAGAGAGTATGGAGGAATGGGACAGCTTTTATAAAAATGAGAAAATGAGTAATATTTCAGTTTATAGAATACAAAATGAAACACTTTCTAATGTCCTTGAACAATATAGAAACATAATTTTCAGAAACAATTTTATAATTAAAGAAATTGCAAGTTTCAAAATTTGTCCCATTCTTAGACCCATGCTTGAAGGCTTAGTTTATATTATGGATAATATACAGTATAATGTTCAATAAATAGGGGAACTACTATATCTATGCATAAACAAGTCATTAATATTCAGAAAGCATAAAAAGTATATGAAGCAAAATTACTTATGATTCTTGAAATAATCTTTTACTTTATACAATTGAAATCTTATGCAACTTTTTTCAACTTCAGATTGGGCTACCATTACTTCATCTAGTGTGCGATTCATGAAATGTCTAGAATGATCATATTCAAAAATTTTTATTACTACCTAAACAAAAACAAATTTTGCTGGAAATTTTGCAGGAAAGTAACAGAATATGTAAAATTTATTAAGTTAAACCAGCTGTTTGCATGTTCACCAACATAAATGAAAAACAGTGGAACTTCGAAGAATCACTTTTTGCTTCCTAATTGCTTTGATTAAGAGTATCAACAATGACACAGATTATAAAGCATGTAAGAGGGAAGGGGGGGGGGTGAAGAAATTTTTTTAAAGTAAAATTTTTATTGTTTAATTTTTTTTATAAACAAAAAACTTTGAATTTTATCCATTACTGGCACATCTGCCCTATACCTAGATTTTCAACCTGAAAAAAAATTGGACATTCTTTTGAAAAATCAGTCAACCCGAACCCGACACACAAGATTCAAAACCCAAACCGACCCGCTCCGAACCAAAAAAGTAAAGAAAACCGGCCCGATGCCGGAATCTAGTACAATAAATACCGATTACGCGGCACGACCAATATTAAGAAAGATAATTTTGGTATACATTTTAAGTATTCTGCAGAAGAATAGTGGAATATTTGGCCTTCATTGTCAGTCAAAGGGGGGTGGGGAGTACTATTCATTGCATCACTAATTAAAAATAAAATATTTAATCTGCTAACCATATTGCAATAAAATTTTATTTATTACATAAAACATGAGAAATTGCACGCATGTAATAAATATTGATGTAAAGAATAATCATTTGACTGAATGATAAATATTTAACAATAAAATAATAGGATGATTACGCATTAATACCTGCTAAAATCATGTTACATTATAATTCGAAATCGAACGGTCTTACTGTGTAGTTCATTTTTACTTATTAGGAATCAAGGAGAATGGAAATATAACAAAATTTAACTCATAAAGAAGGAATATTTACTTACATCCTAATTTGACATCATAATCAAGATGGATGCCTAGAACACCTCTGTGGCTGCGTGAATAGTCATTACGTCATCATTGAAGTCCTTTCTCATTGGCTGACAAGTGAGACTAAGATATTTCATGTATTTGTACTATGCGAGTGGTAAATATTATACCCGGTTACAGATAAAATTCTAGTAAACATGCAGATTTCTGTAGTTTTACAAAAACTAGTTTTGTAGGATTACAGATTTTTTTTTACAGTGTATATGCATCTATTGTTTCTTGAAGCTTTTAACAACATATTGTACTTTTAAAAACAAAAATTGTAATTATTTTTCTGAAGTAACATTTATCGTTTCATGGATTACAATAAAATGATTATATACTAAAAGTTTTATTATTTTTTCTTTCACATTGAACTTTCAAGAATAAAATCTTTCCTGAGATAATATTTTCTTAAGTAAAATCACAGTATAAGCATTATTGTTTTCTTGATTACTATCACTTGAAGGCAGAAAAGCACTTTAAGGATATAAGCATTAAGTAAAGTGTTGTTATTCAGTGTCATTAAACTCACCACAAACGAATACAAGAGCACTTATAGGAAAAACATTATCAAGAAGCGAAAATGCAAATGGCAATCACAATTATATCAAAGATTGTATTTTAGTTATTTGCTCGTTAAGAGAGCATCTGATTCAGGTGGGAAAACAATATTGTCTAATGCTCTGTTCCTTAGGTGAAACAGACATAAATATAAGTATTATTCGAAACGTTATTAGAGTATAAGTACTTAAAAATATTTTAAGTAATATTTCCAAAGAAAATTTAAATTATAGATGAAAAAAATTATTTAAATACAAATGTTGGAAGAATTATGTGTAATAGCTGCATTAAAAAAGAAAAGTAAAAATGTATAAATTCATTAAACAGATCAAAACATTTATTAAAATTTAATATTTAGTGTGAAATTATTGTACGAGATTTCTTATTAGTCGGCGAGAAAAAATAGTTCCAGTATAAATTTAAGATGAAATACGGTTATTACATACAAATTGTAAAAGATATGACAGTATAAATAGCAAATGAATGGTAAAGCTTAAAACGATGTGAGAAAATTAAAGTAATTAACAATAGAGCTGAAAGTAAATTGTATGAAACGCAAATCATTTAGTATGTTTTGTTTAAAATTTTATTTGATAAAAAAATAGTAAGAAAGCACTATAAAATCTTTCTCTATTGCTTTCCAATTCTATATTTGTACAATGTAAATATTATATACTGAATTCAGTGGTGATTAAATATAAAAAAGAAACTTAAACTATTTTATTAAAAATATATAAAATTAAAATTCTCGTCTGTAACTATATGCGTATATTGTATCTTGAAGCTTTTAACAACACATTGTACTTTCAGAAATAAAAATTGAAATTATGTTTCTGAAGTAACACTTAAAGTTTCATAGATAATAATAAAATGATTATATACTAAAAGTTTTGTCACTTTTTCTTTAATATTGAACTCTCAAGAATAACATCTTTCCTGAGAAAATATTTTCTTAAGTAAAATCAAAGTATAAACATTACCCTTTTCTTGATTACTATCACTTGAAGGCAGAACAGCTCTTAAAGGAAATAAACATTAAGTGTTGTTATTCAGTGTCATTAAACTCACCACAAACGAATACAAGAGCACTTGTAGGAAAAACATTATCAAGGAGCGAAAATGCAAATGGCAATCACAATTACATTAATGATTCTATTTTATTTATTTGCTTGTTAAAAGAGCTTCTGATTCAAGTGGGAAAACAATATTGTCTAAAGGTCTATTTTTTAGGCGAAACAGAGATAAACACCAGTATCATTCTACAAATTTATTTAAATCGAATAATTAGAGTATAAATTTTAAAAAAGATTGTTGGAAGAATTATGTGCGATAACAACATTAAACAAGTTGGAAATTGCTCGTCAAACGTGGCAAATGAGGTGCGTTCGTACTATAAATAGTTTTATAAATATTTTTTGCACTGAATGTATATTTTTTTGCGCTTCATAAGTGCATAGTCTGTAACATCATTAAAATGCACTTACAATATTTTTTTCCCCATTCCCCGTAATGTAACGGAAAACTTTTGACTGTCCCTGTAATTAAACTATACATTCGATTTTCATAAAATTTGAAATGGCTCGACAAAATTTTGCAGCAATTATATATTAAAAATTTCAGACCATTCGGAAGTCTGTAACATCATTAAAATTCACTTGCAATAATTTTTCCCATTGGCCGTAATGTAACGAAAAACTTTTGACTGTCCCTGTAATTAAACTATACGTCCGATTTTCATAAAATTGGAAATGGCTCGACAAAATTTTGCAGCAATTATATATTAAAAATTTCAGATCATTCGGTCGGGTAGTTTTTGCTCTGTTATATGCGGACGGACGGACAGACAGACGGACTGAACGACGACTATAGGTGCTACGTATTTATATAATTACGAACGCACCTAAAAAGAAAGAAAAAAAAAATAGAAATGCATTAAATCGATCAAAACATTTATTTAATATGTTCAGTGCCACTGTGACTGACACTGAAGCTGAAAAATTTACGATGTTTTAAGTAATTTTTAAGAAAGTATAATCCTGTAATAAATAAAAGGTTAGTAAATTTTAAATAAATTTTCTGACTTAAGTCAATATCTATATTTTTAGTTTTATATCATATTTTAGACCATCAGTCATCGGTGAATGACGCGTTCTAAGCTGAAAATTCAGTGTCAGTCACCGGTGACCGACGTGGCACTTAACGTGTGAAATCCTTAATTTAGTGTGATATTTCTGTAAGCGATTCCTAAGTAGTCGACTTAAAGAAATTCTTGCAGTTTAATTTAAGATGAAATACGGTTATTGCAATACAAATTGTGAAATATATGTGAGTATAAGTAGCAATTGGATGAAAAAATCGAAAACTATGTCTATAAACACATTAAAATAATTCACAATACAACTGACAATAAAAGGCATGAAACAGAAATTTTTAATATGTTTTATTTAAAATTTTATTTGACAAACAAATAGCAAAAAAAAGAACCAATAAAATCTTTCTGTATTACTTTCCAATCCGTATATTTGTACAATAAAAATGTTATATACAGAATTCAGCTGTGATTAAATAGAGAAAAGGATTTAAAATATTTTATTATTTTATATGAATAAAAATATTTTCCAATTCATGGGCATATTTGTGATGTACTGTACATATCTAACATTACATACTAAATAATAATATTGTTTACTGTTTTCAAATACAATTCTACCCCGCTCTTGTTTGTAGGCAAATAATAAAATGTTTATGTACTGAAAATTTCATTATTTTTTCTCCTACACTCAACTATCAAGAATAAAATCATTATGAAAAAACCATATTCTTAAGTAAAATCACAGTATAACCATTATCATTCCCTTGATTACTATCACTTGAAGGCATAAAAGCTCTTAAAGAAAATAAGCATAAAGTGTTGTTATTCTGTGTCATTACACTTACCACAATCGTAAACGAGTAGACTTATAGGGAAAACATTAACAAGAGCGAAAATGCAAATGCAAATAGCAATTACATAAAAGATTGGATTTTAGTTATTAACTAGTTGAAAGAGCATCTGATTCAAGTGGGAAAACAATGTTGTCTATCGCCCTGTTTTAGAGTTGAAGTACAGATAAAAACGCGTAACGTTAGAAATATTTCTTTAAGTCGAGGAATTAGTTTGAATCAACTTAAAAAGATTTTTGAATAATCAATGCAGACAAATAACTGATGTTTAAATTTAAGATGAAACTCAATTATTGTAATACGAATCGCAAAATATGTTTAAAAAGTATTTGCATTAAAAAAAAAAAAAAAAAAAAAAAAAAAAAAAAAAACATATAGAAGTTTTAAAATGCATGACAATCTTGCTGTGTTTAACTAGTCTAAGTCAAAAATTTTTATCATGTTTAATGAAAAAGTAAATTTTTAAGTGCTACATTAAGAAAATCCATTGTTATATTTCTGCGTTTATTTAACATTCTGCGTATACCTGAAATAAGTATTATATGTTGATTAATACATTGTGATTAAGCTTATTTGATAAATTTACTATTAGACATCGATATATTTTTATGTAACAGATTGCTGTAGAATTCATGTAGAATCGTTAAAGGAATAACCAAAAATATTCATTGATCCCACACACTTATAAAACACATATATTTTAGGATGTCGCCAGAACAACTGGCGCGTCTAAAGCAAAAGTTTTGTACTTTCTAAAGTGAATTTTGTCAAAACAATGCCACAAATTATTTATTAACAATAACACAAAATCATGCTTCATGCATTTGTTATGAAACACTTCATAACACATTCAGAATACTATAATAAATTTTCACATTTTCATGAGGTGAAAAACGATGTCTAAATAATAATTTATAAAATGTTTAACACGTTTGAAAACCCACTTTTAGCAAAAGTCGAAAAATAAATCTTAAATTTTTGTGCACCACTGTATATGGAATATAGGTTCATCATATATTATATTAAATTTTAGTTCTGTTAGGAAATGCATATCACCGTTAAAAGTTCACCTCTAGCAATTTCCTTCAATCGGTGAAAATCTATTTGAATTCTTTTGCGAAGTCCTGTATATGATATAGAATTTATGCACATTAAGGAATATGGAATTTTGTTTTATTTAAAAACGCATACCTCGCCAGAAAATGCACTTCCAGCAATTATTGTTCATAGAGAGGATTATTACCGAATTATTTTCTGTTTCTCTGTATATGAATCATGAATGCTATACAATAATTATGGTGTGCATAGGAGTGCGAAACTATCCACACTATATTCTACAGTAAGCATCTTGCAGTTTACCACTGATACATATATCAATTTCAATATGTTTGAAATAGTATAACATAAACAAAATACACCGCAAATATTTTTCCTCATAAATCGTAAGTTAACGGAATTCCTTTACTGTTCCTATAAATGAATGATGAATGCTACCCATACCATATTCTATAGCAATCATCTTGTAGTGCACTTAAGATATATATATAAATTTCAATGTTCTTTAAATTGTGAAACATCATTAAAAATCACCGAAAATGATTTTCTCTCTTATGTCGTAATGTAAAGAAATTTGTTTGATTGTCCCTGTAAAGGAACTGTCACTGGAACACGCTTCATTTTCAATACGGAAGCTTCCATAGTGAATATCAATAACATATTTCAATTATTTAGCGATACGAGTGTATTTATGCGAGTTATTGCACGGTTGGACAGACAGATAGACAAGCAGAATTCATAAACACATTTCAACTATGTTGGAAAGTGTTAAAAAATAAAAAACATACAAAATACATAAAGAATGTGATGTTGTATAACTTTGTAATAAAATCATATTAGTGAAGAAATAAAATATGTAATTAATGTTATATAACATTTGTTTTTCACTCTGTTTAATATATCAGGTCTTTGCGTATCAAAATTATGTGTTTCAAAGCTTCTTGAATGAATGAAGTTTATTTATTTACTTTCTCTTTAAAAATATTAATTTTTATTTCATTACATTGTAAACCCGTGTCAAATTAAATTTCAAAGCTAATATAGGATATTTATAGTTTAATAAATAACTAATATCACAAACTACCGAGTCATATACAAGGATAGAAAAAAATTTTGTTAGCCGTTTTGTATGATGAAAAAAACTATAAATGTGTTTCATTTTGTTTTCTTTTTTATAGAAATAAACGTAAGAAAGAATGAACATAAACAACGCACCATCAGTTAAATCTAAGATAAAGACGTAAAAGAATTATAAAACAGTAAAATTCGATATAATAACATGTAGAATTACACAAAGCTTAGTTCAGCAGCATAACACAATTTAATCTAATATTTAGTCTATTAAAGCTAATTTATAAAAAAACAAGAACGAAAAAAAAACACTTTCCAACACATTCAGAATACTATAAAAAACTTCATATAGTTTACTCAGGTGAAAGATGATGTAATAATGAAGGATTTGGAAAATGCATAACGATTTGAAAACAAGATTTCTGCTATTATCATGAATAGTCGTTAAAATGTAGAATTTTTTTCTGGCGCCAATGTCATATATGGAACAGACACTTAACTGGGCCAAAGTATCTTTATTTTGCTTGATATGGTAAGCCGGATGTTGTTTTTTTATGCTGTTGAAGCTTTCACTGACAGGCAGGTATGCGAGTTTTTTGCAAGTTAAGTGTGTTTAACTTATTTTTAATCCTCCTGTCAATACCTTGTCCCGAGCTGCGAACAAAAAACGTTTGCATCCACACATTGCCGGTTTTCCAGCTCTTTTAGTCAGTCACCTCGCATTCTGCGAAGTCTTCGTGTACGGCTGAATGCGGGGAGTTTTTCTTCTGTTACTGTTTATTTACTGCATCTTGCTTTATGCAAATTTTTCGGCAAATGTGTGGTATGACGTAACGATTTAACTGAATGTATATATTATGTGGTCGTGCTGTATGAGGTGACCCTGTTTTTTCTTTTAAAATGGATTATGTAAGTTTAAGCCGTTTAAGAGCATGTCATTAAATATTTAATGTCTTAAGTTTTTCGACATCGAAGTAATGATGTTTGTTTTAGTGATTTTAAATAAAATTATAAAAAGTTCGACGTGTCTTCAGTATATAATCAGCTGGTAATGACTGTCTACACTGCGTTTACTCTGCTCTGGCTTGAATTTAAGTTGTTTAAGCTCGATGAATTCTCACTGGTTATGGGCCAGAGCAGTTATTATACCAGCTGTAATATGGAATAAGTCTTACATCTGAGTGCTGTGGCTCCTGTTCCTGTTTTATATGAGTGGTTCCTGCTACTGACGACTTCATGATAGTGAACGCCTTTATGGACTATTTCTGGATAACAACTCCGTGTGCTTCCAATCGGTGACAGAAAGGAATTTTTCACCTACTTATGAACTGGATTAGAACAAGAGTTTCACTTCTACAGATTGTATGTAGGACTTTTAAGGACTGGAATTTTGAACTTTAAGTGCATAAGACTTGCCATATGAGAGTGAACGTAATAAGTAAGAATTTTTGTTACTTTTTACTTTCTTGAATGTTTTCTTAATACATTGTATATATATATATTTCTCTCAGTAATTAATCTTGTTTATATGTACATATTATAATGAATGAGATTGAATTTTTGACTCGAGACAACTACGCAACATGGTCCGCGGACATGAAAGTCCTCCTTATGGACCGTGGTTGCTGGGGGTTTATTGGTGGCACAGAAAAACCACCTGATGATCGTGTAAAATATAAGGAAAAGCGTGACTATAATTTACGCCGTGATAGGGCATGTAGTTCTATATATTTAAATGTATCTCCTGATCTTAGACCACTACTTGCAGAAACGACTGATGCTAAGAAAGCATGGGATATCCTCCAGGATAACTATCGCCCTAAAACTAGAGCTGCAGTAATCTCCCTCCTTGATAAATTTTTTGCTGCCAGGTATGAAGAGGGGGAAGGGATTGGTTTGTTTGCAGCTAGATTACGTACAATTATTAAACAATTGCAGGAACAAGGTCATCCATTAGAGGATCTTTATCAGGCTTTACAGCTTATTCGTTTTTTACCTGACCAATTTTCTAGTATTGTTCTTAATATTTATCGTTATACTGACACTGATTATAAATTTGATCCCATATTGAAAGAACTACTTTTAGAGGAAATCCGCTTACAACAATGCAATCTAGATAAATCAAATGTTGCATTTAAATCTAAATTAGAAAAACCTAAAGGCAAAAATATAAAACAGTATAGTAGAAGTAGCAGTAAGGATAGATCTTCTCTCTTGAAACGCGATGCTATATGTAGCAAGTGCAAAATGAGGGGTCACTTTGCACCAAATTGTACTTTAAAAATACCCTGTAAAGTACCCAGTAAAGAGATAAAGAGAAGGGGGGGGGCATTTGCCCAAATAGTAGTTTTGCTACAGATATGCTTGAAGCTAATCAAAGCTCTGTCAAAGGACAGGAGTGGCTTTTTGATACTGCTGCATCCACACATTTTTGTAAAGATCGAGAGCTTTTCTCCACATACAAAACAGGTAGGGGGACTGACATGTCTGTTGCTATAGGGGACATTAAATGTCCAGTTTTAGGCATCGGAACGGTAGAGATGTGTTTTTATGATAAGGGAAAGCACCAAAATTTGGAACATAAAAATGTCATGTACACGCCTAAACTTAGACGTAATTTAATGTCAGGTTCAGCCCTTGACAGCATGGGAATGTCTTTTTCATGTAAAAATGGTCGTTTGACTTTATTATCGAAAAACGGAAGAAAAATATTTACGGCTATTAAAACAAACGGTTTTTTCATTTGCAAACCAACATATCCCAACGTAAAAGACAAGAGGGCTTATTCAGCACAGACTCAAAAATGTGGTGGTGACCTAAACAAATGGCATCGAATATACTGTCATATTAATACAAAGTACATTTTAAACACAAGTAAGAATGATGTAGTTCATGGTTTGCCAAATTTCAAGGAAAAAGACATGCCAACTTGTGAAGATTGTAAGATCGCTAAGTCCCGAAGGGTCTCGTTCTAGCCAAAAGGCAAAACACGCTCTAGAGCTCCCCTCGAATTGATTCATTCTGATGTATGTGGGCCCCTTCCGGTCAAATCAAACGGAGGAGCTAGATATTTTGTAAGCTTTATTGACGACTATTCTAAAAAAGTAGTTGTGTACCCACTTAAACAAAAAGGTGAAGTTTTTGAATGCTTCAAACGGTTCCAAAAAAGGGCGGAAAGATTTCTAAATCGTAAGATCATAAATCTTAGGTCTGACCATGACGGTGAATATGAAAATACGGCTTTCAGTAAATACCTTGAAGATCAAGGAATACATCATGAATTCAGTAACGAGTACACTCCCGAACAAAATGGAACTGCGGAAAATTTCAATTGTGTGGCCTTAAACGCTATAAAAGCTCTCTTACATGAGAGCAAGTTAAGAGAAAGTTTTGGGGCAGAAGCATTACTAACTTTCGTTTATACGTGGAACCGGGTCTGCCACGGTAATCAGACAAAAACTCCATTCGAATTGTATGGAGGGAGAAAACCATCGGTAAAACACTTGAAACCCTTCGGCAGTACTGTTTACGTGGGAAAACCTAAGCAGCTGAGAAATAAATTTTCAATGAGAGCCCAGAAAGGTATAATGGTCGGATACGCACTTTTTACTAAAGGTTACCGCGTATGGTTACCCCAGGAACGTAAAACGATAGAAACTATAAACGTTACTTTTCCGAAAGAAGAGCGCAGAGGAATCATACTGGGTCCAAAGCGAAATACCTACAGCTCATCTGATGAATCTGAATCGGACTCTGATGAAGAAACGAATGACGAGGGTAAACCCGAAAAAGATCCAAAGGAAGAAACGGAGCCAGAAGATATGAGCAGCGTTCCAGCTCAAAGCTCGTTTCCTAATCAAGAAAATGTCCAAAACGGTTCTATACCTGATACGTCTAAAAAAGTTCTTTTTACGCCTGGATCTTCTAAACCACAATGGGAACGACTAGCTGTAAAACGAAAAGAAGAACCAAGACATGACATTTACTATCGTATAGTTGGAACTAAAACTAGGATAAAATCATGGTCAGAAGCCAAAGATTATTGTGAGAAACACAATATACCTTTTAAAAGAACAGATTTTGATTTTCGTATTTCTAATACTTATTCAGTTCGAGTTAAAATACCTAGTGAAGAAGAGTCTGACAATGAAACTATCGAAGCTAATTTTGTAGATATTAAAATACCTTCAAATTATAATGAAGGTTATAATTCCCCCCAGAAAAGAGAGTGGTTTAATGCTATGGACGACGAGATACAAACAATGAAAGAAAGAAAAGTCTGGACTTTAGTCCCTAAACCTGACAAAAATACAATTGTTAATAACCGATGGGTTTATACTGTAAAACGTAACGAGGATGATAAAATCGTCAGATACAAGGCACGATTAGTTGCTCAAGGTTTTCGTCAGAAAAAAGGGATAAATTACGATGAAGTGTTTAGCCCAGTTATAAATTTTTCAATCATTAGACTTTTCTTTACCGTTTAGTTTGTTTATGCGGCTAGTCACATTGTCAGCTTGACATTAAAGCAGCATATTTATATGCTAAAATAAATAATGAAATTTACATGTATCAACCTCAAGGATTTATCGATAAAGACTATCCTAATCATGTATGCAAATTAAGTAAAGCTATCTATGGTTTAAAGCAATCTGGAAGGGAATGGTTCTTTGAAATAAATCCAGTTTTGATAGAATTAAGATTTAAACGCTTAACCTGGTTTAACTGTGTATATGTCTTTAATGAAAATTTGGTTCTTCTGCTTTATGTAGATGATATTGTTCTGTTTGGAAAAACCCCTCAAGATATAAAACAGGCAATAGACAAGCTACGAAATAAATTTGATCTTAAAATCCTTGGGAAAACTAAAAGACTTTTAGGAGTGACATTTGAGGAGGAAAATAAAACTTTATGTATACATCAATTTGACTATATTTCAGAAGTATATGAAAGGTTTAGCAAGTTTAATATTCCAATAACATCACTACCAATCGCAAAAGGAATTGTTTTATCTAAAACGGATTCGCCAACTACCGAAACCGAAATTCAAGAAATGAGTAAAATCCCGTACCGTAGTTTAATCGGATGTCTTGCGTACATAGCAAGTCGCACACGTCCTGATATTAACTTTGCAGTTAATATATTTTCTCAGTTTCAGGAAAACCCTGGCATGGTTCACTGGAATTATTAAAGTTATTGGGCTATGTTAAATCTACGCAATACTATAAACTTAACCTTTCAAGTATAAAAAGTTTAAAACTTTCATGTTACAGTGATGCAGATTTCGCATCAAATCGAGATGACCGTGTTTCGATGGGGGGGATTATTCTATTTTTAGATGAGGCTCCTATTATCTGGCGCACGTTTAAACAAAAATGCGTAGCACTTTCTACAATGGAGTCGGAATACATAACTTTAACGGAAGCTGCTAAAGATTTACAGTGGGTAATACGTATCATTCAGGAATGTATAAATTTAAGCATATTTCCAAACGAAGTCAATTTTTCAGCTCAGCTTTTGTGCGATAACCAAGCCGCTATAGATTTTTCACATTCACCCATCGAAAATAACAGGACAAAACACATTAGTGTTAGATATCATTTTCTAAGAAATTTAATTTATGAAAATATATTCACCCTCAAATATGTAAGATCAAAGGAAAACTTTGCTGATATCCTAACTAAACCTCTCCCCAAAGAAGGGTTAAAGACTTTTGTAAGGAAATGTTTTTCAGTTAAAATAAGTACAAAAACATTATGAATTCTTATATTCATATATAAAAAGTTTAGAATACATGGTATATATAAAAAGTTTAGAATACATGGTATATATGTATTTGCTAATGTGAACTGTTTTTTAATGCACTTTTTGTATAGCAAATTTAATCTAATATTTTTAAACTTGGTTATTGTATAAATGTAGTTAATGTGTTGTATAAAGGTATTTTCGTTGTGATCACAATTTTTTATTTTTTTTATTTTTCCGATAAGTGCACTTATCAACCTCCCCGCCCCCCTTTTTTTTTGGTTAACAAATATTTTACATGTTGTATTGTAATGCATCCAAAGGATGATGGTTTAAATGGTTAATTGATCATTTTTTTTTAAATATTTGAAATGTATTAAATTTATGTGTACATATATTAATGTTCGGAATTGTGTTTATATTTGAATGTTTTTGAAAAGTACAGGTAGCGCAATGTTTTAAAACCTTTTCCTTCTATTAGTGTACATGAAAATGTTTATATGCTGAAATATATTTTTGTTTTAAACTGAAAAATTAGATTTTCAGCTTTGTCAAATATGTATTAAGTGAAAGGTTACCTTGTTCACGAAAGTGTATGTTGAAGTTAGATATTTTTTTATTGTTGCAATTGTAATTACATAATAATGCATCCGATTCTTTAAACTCTTTTGTATGTATGAAAGTTAAATTTTATACAGGAGTATGAAGTTACATCTCCTTTGAAAATCTAAAGGTTTGGAGTTTAAAGGTTAGTTTAATGTGATTCTAAACTATGTATGCTCGTAACTACGGGAGGGGGGCAATGACAGGCAGGTATGCGAGTTTTTCGCAAGTTAAGTGTGTTTAACTTATTTTTAATCCTCATGCCAATACCTTGTCCCGAGCTGCGAGCAAAAATCGTTTGCATCCACACATTGCCGATTTTCCAGCTCTTTTAGTCAGTCACCTCGCATTCTGCGAAGTCTTCGTGTACGGCTGAATGCGAGGAGTTTTTCTTCTGTTACTGTTTATTTACTGCATCTTGCTTTATGCAAATTTTTCGGCAAATGTGTGGTATGACGTAACGATTTAACTGAATGTATATATTATGTGGTCGTGCTGTATGAGGTGACTCTGTTTCTCCTTTTAAAATGGATTATGTAAGTTTAAGCCGTTTAAGAGCATGTCATTAAATATTTAATGTCTTAAGTTTTTCGACATCGAAGTAATGATGTTTGTTTTAGTGATTTTAAATAAAATTATAAAAAGTTCGACGTGTCTTCAGTATATAATCAGCTGGTAATGACTGTCTACACTGCGTTTACTCTGCTCTGGCTTGAATTTAAGTTGTTTAAGCTCGATGAATTCTCATTCACCAAATTGGCGTCGTTAAAAAATCGCGCCAATATGGGACGTATATGGCATCTGTGCCAAACTTTCATATGAACGGCGAAGGGATCAGACCGTATTTGTTTATGGCAGTTGATGACTTGAACTATTATAATATAGATGAAATGATGGCGATAGATTAATTTGGCGACTTATCACCTGTGCCTGACTAACATTAAAGTACCAAAATGACACCTAGAGTATAAAAAGCGAAGTGGTCCGCCTGGAACTGTTGATGATAGTCACATGACTTAGGCTATTGCTTTACAGATTGTTTTAAAACACCGGGAGACAAAGACTCTGTATACTTAATTTGTTTTATTTTAGCTTCATTTCAAATGTTTAATTGATCCTCTTTAATGAAAAACGAAAACAACCATTGGATGTCTTAACAGCAACTGATTCGCCCTTAAATTTTTGCAATCAAAGGGAAATGAATGGAAACCCGTTTACAGGGAGATCTGCACAGCTTTTTTCAGTATAATTCAATCTTTTCTAATATTTTTAAAACCCATCAGATTAGCGTGTTTTTAGATTCTGCGGTGTCTGAACGGGGGTTGGCGAGCTTACCTTGCAGGGGGCAGAGCCCCCTAGTAAACTATAAAGTAAATGATGGTGTTTCCTACGCTTTGACGATTTTATAAGCTATTGCTCATTTTCGGTTGAGAAAGTATGGGGGTAAATGTTTTTCATAATTACAAACTTTCTTTTTATACATATAAAATGCATTTTTTGCTTGAAATTCTTGGTATATAATCCCAGAACTTTCATGTTCATAAAAACTAATTCCTTACTTCTTCATCATATATTTATCTATTTTTCCTTACGTTTTCTAGTTTACCTATGTTTTTCTTCATTTCTACTTTACAAATGTACAGTCGTGGCCATAAGTTTAGGACCACCACTGAAATTTAAGATCCAGACAATAAATTTCATCTGCGACATTTATTACTCAAAGTTCAAAAGAAAAGTGAATACAGTAACTCCACTGTCAGACGGAATGACGCCATCTGACGAAAATCGATTTGATTTATGACGTTATCAGTGGTTTCAATTTTTAAAACGCTAGTTTCTGCACAGTGGTCCTAAACTTTTGGCCACGACTGTATATAAATATTTTTTCACAAACTGTTTTCAGTAGGAATTATGACCTTACAGATCGAAGAATCTCCAAATAAGTGATTAAGTAATTATGAATGAATGATAATTTTTGACATGCTAAATTAAATTTTAGCATTGTTTTAGCAATATCTAAATTTTTATTGTTATTTAATTACTGTCAGGTTCAATTTATACAGGTTATCTCTTATATATAATTAAAAATATTTGAAAATATTCTGTATAAACTAATTTTAAACAGTTTGTAAAAAAAAAAAAGGAAAAAAAATATACTCGCATAATTTTGGAAAATATTAACATGAAAGTCATTGAATAACCCATTTTAGTAAAACTATCAACATACAGTTTAGCGTACAAAAAGAAGACAGCATTTCTTTTCACTTTTTCTTTATTTGTTTTCAAAGTCGCAAAGGGAAAACTTTGGCAGTAAATGTTAAATGTAGGTTGTTTCTATAGTGTCCATCAATCCATATCCTTTGTCATTAGATAGCTTTATCAAAAGTTTGTCATTTATATTTTAATATGATCAAACCACTGTTTTTGGAAACTGGAGTTTTCTTTTCATTTTCTGTAATGTTATTTTTAATGATTTATTAAAGTAACTAATTTTTTAAGGATTACACTTATGAATTGAAATCTTTTTTCAGGATCCTTGAATACGATAATTTTTCTACTTTTTCCTCTTATCCTTTATCCTTTTTATTATAGATAAAACTTAAATGCACAAAACCAAGTTCCTAACATCATTAAAATAATGAAAAATCAAAAATAAAAATCACATTCATTTGTTTTACTATTACTCCAGTTTAGTTTTCTTAAACATACATTTGAGCTTAATGCAATTAAATTAAAACGAATGTGAAGTATTCGTGTCATTTGCAGAACAACACTAAAAGTTTCACGTTTTCAAAACATTACTTATCTTTCTATAAGCATGTTTTAATCTATTTATTTAAATATTGAAAACATCCGAAAGCCGATTTTTGGGATAGAGAGAACTGATTGATTTTATAAAAGATAGAAACGTTTCCGAAAGTTACAGGCAGCTAATAAAAAAAAAAATTTCGGTATATTCTTTAAATTTTCAAAATAAATTGTTTTTTGAAAATTCAGAAGATAAAGGTGCACTTTGCGGAATCTTGGGGGACTCGTAAGAGATTATTATGTATTTTGCTTCATGATTATAAAACATTTTCCTTGATCAACAAACATTAGTCTTGTTATGTCGCAAATAATTAAATTTAAAACTTAATCTAAAAACAGTAGTTAAACAATATTTAAAACGTAATTTTAATTTTCGGGCCCGTTTGTTTACAAAATTGCGATCTTAGTTTTGGTTACTACACTCTAAAAAAATGTGTAAATTTACACGCAAAAACAGGTATATCGATGATACAAAAACGATTTGTCTATACGTGTAAATTGCCAAAAATGTGTAAATTTTAAAATACACATTTTAATGTGTAATTTGATGATAAGTCCAAATGTGTAAAAATTAGGTGATAAGTCTTGAAATACACACTTTAATGTGTAAATTGTACAGGAATACACATATTTCTGTGTAATATTCTTACACACATATCTGTGTAATATTCTGTTTTTACACATATTTTTGTGTAATATGCAAAATACACATATCTTTGTGTAATGTATAAAATACACATATTTTTGAATAATATAATAAATACACAGATATGTGGGTTATATTTTATAATTACACATATTTCTGCGTAATCTACAAAACACAAATTTTATTTTAATATTCAAAATACGGAGATTTTTGTGTACAAAGTATTATCTTTATACTTTGGTTTGTATTAATTGCGAATTAAATGTTTTATGATAGTAAAAAAGAAACATACATGAAAAACAAACTCATAGGGTTGATGTGTTTGTTCTTTCTAATAAGCAAAATGTGTACTCATAATGTCATTAGGCAATTTACATGCCACATATAGACAAATCATTTTCTTATCATCGATATACCTGTTTTTGCATAACACAGGATGGAATCAAAGATGAAATATTTTTTTTTTAATTGATTCAGAAAAAATTATTGAAATCTCCTGGGGAAAAAAAAGAAGAAGTTAATTTCAAGCTCCGATATCCAAGCATTGCCACAGCAACAATATTTCGCGCCTGGTGCGAAAAACGTTGTTAATTTTTCTATAGATAGTTGACGCATCAGTAACTGATGGCGCGAACAAAGCCTGCCAGAGCCTACTTTAACTGGCTCCGTCTGCGCCCGCAACACTCTTGTGTCTCTCTGTATTTTAGTATAATCAGCTTACCTATATTTACACTTTCTCTGAAACAGCTTAAATTAGGTATTATACTGCAAACAAAAGATTTTTATTAAAAGTATGTTCTTAGAGGCTATACATCTATAACGATCAACGTTTTGGCGATTTTCGACAACCCCCCCCCCCCTCATGATATCATACGCCATCATTCTACCAGTCCCCTCTTCCTAATGATATCGTCATCAGTGTCTAAAAATTCTTTTTATTAAAATTTTTTTTGTTTTTGTTTTTATACGTTTGCAATGATATACAAGTATGATTATGCATTTATTACTCCCATATATATAGGGGCCGTCCACAAAGGATGCAACGCTTGGAGGGAGGGGGGGGGGGGGGTTCGTGAAATTGTGACAAGGGGGGAGAAGGGTAAAAAATATTGGAAAAAGTGTGACATCATTTATGGACAGCTCCATATATATTTTTTTACTTAAATGAAGAAAAGAAGTTAATAAAATATCACTATTACATCTGAAATAATTTTATAGCAAATAACACTTGGAAATGCGTACTACTTAAAATTATTTAATAATGTATTTGTGTTACATAATGCATTCAACAGTAATAATATCTTCTTGCACTTTTTCTTGTGCGGGGGTAAGCATAACTTCTTATAAACGAAATAGGTGAACGATATTCTTTCCCATATTTTCTAGTAAACATAATAAGTATCATTTCGAACCTGATTTCTCTAACAACGAATTATATACTAGAAGAACAGGAATCGCGAAAGTTAGGATATTCCATATTTTGGAATGAAATGATTTTATAATCATTTAAGGGTTTTAATAATAACTTTGTATTTTCCTAAAAATAAGTAATAGACTAAAAGAAAAAAAAAGATAATAGATTATATTGATGTAAAGAAAAAAATACCAAAACATATAACGATGTCAAAAGACAGCCTCCTCTTTCCCAAGAGAAATCTTACGATATCCATTTCCAGACCACCCCTGCCCCCTAAATTGATAAAGTTATATATGTAAAGCCCCTTGAAAAAGTTTCAAATTAAGAGATATTTGTTGTAGCATCAAACAGAAAAAGAAAGTTATTCTGAGTTTTAGAAGCATTTCTATCAAATGGAGGACATTTTTCAAATACTTCTGAAGAAAATTTCTTTTCCTACAGAATATTTAGTGTCAGTTATAAACAAAGTTTAAACTAGGCAATTTTCAGTATGTGGGGAAAAATGCATTAATATTTCTGAAAAATATTCTTTAAAATATTAAAAATGATTCAGAATTGCAGATTACTTTGAAAACTTTCCAATTAGAATGTTTAATTTGATTGAATGAAATTTTCTCATCCGCCATGTATATATTTTTATAAATTTTATAACATTTCTATATTGAATAATACTCACAGACATTGATTTTTTTTCTTAATACTACACATCTTTGATTTCTTTTAATAGTACTTTTCCATTGTGTCCACAAATTCTTCTTTTTTAAAAATTTATCTTCTGAATAGATATTAATTTTTTAGTAAAAATATGCACTGCAAATTGTTTCATTGCAAACAATTTTATTCTACAAGAAAGCTTTTTTATTCAATAATTTAAATATCTTTAAATATCTGCTAATTATGTTAAACTTTGAATATAATTTTTTCCATATAATTTTAAAACTTGAAAAAAACATGTGATTTTAACGAATGATATTTTACAAGTAAACAAATCTTATTAAAATGTAATTTAAATAATTGATTTTTATCATATGATTACAATTGTAGACAAGTGCAATTTAGACAGTTATTTATTTCAATAAAATCGTTATAATTTAAAGAAAATCAAACAGGAAAAATAATGTTTTTACATACCAAATCTCCATTGACGTAGTTTTTCATTTTTTATAGTAATCCATTTATTGTTTGAAGAACAAATATATATGTTCCGATCATAAGTACACTAGCAATGACATGAAACCTTTTAAACATGCCAAAGCTATTGTGCTTTTCACGGATACATATTTAACGTGGAAGGGTTCCGGCGAAATTTTTTGGTTAAATTTTTATATCCAGACTGACAATACATACGCAAAACGGCCATTTTTTTCCTTTGCAAACTAACTCACTTTGCTTGTTCCAAGACGTTCTAAATGTAATATGTCTTTTATTCGAATATCGTTTGCGGTTTCCGGTATGAAAGCAAGCAGAAGGCTTTTTTTTTCTTTTTCTCCCCCTCAACTGTTCTTGTATATTTCTATAATGTAATACGTTTACAAGAGTTCTCTAATTAAAATTTCATACTTCAAGAACTTTTTTATAGCTTTTTATGATTTATTTCAGAATAGTTCAAGTTTTGTAAATCTCCCTTTTTTGTCACATGTAACAATAATTATACTGATATAGAGGATACAACAAATTAAACAATGTTTAAATTATCAGAGTAGTTAAAAAATAAGAAATGGTGCAAAATCTTTTGAAAATAGAAAATTAAATTTTGTATAATCTATGCTAAATGCAAAATGTGTTCCTAAAAATAAACCAAGAGTCATACAGGAGTTAATAGTCTGAGAAATCGCCAAAGATTTTACTACCCGCAACTGTTTTTTTAATTCTAATAGTTTAGTAATTTAAGCGCGTAGTTCGAGTACATGTCTATTAAATTTGTGTTTTATTTATGTACATGTTTTTGATGAAGTTTTTAATTTCGTTGTGGAATATTAGCCCGAAACAAACGCTTAATTATTTTTATTGCTTGAAGAGGAAACTTCTTAATCTTTTGTAATTGAAATTTAGACAAAAGGTTTCTTGTTTTAAAACTCATGCTTGAAAATTATTTTTAAACCCATAGAAATCAGTAAATTGAGGTACAATTTTAAAACTAATTGCATTTGAAAGAACATTCGACGGTGTAAAATATAAAATTTTGCAATGTTTAAAAGTTTAAAAAATCGCAATCAGTGCTGCTTTCGGGGGGTGGCCCGGGGGGGGGGGACATACTCCCCCCGGAGTAATGAGATGTCCCCCCCGAAAGATTTGAGATTTTGTGTTTTCAATGGTCAAAAAGTGCAATCCCCCCCCCCAGAACTCTATAATGTACCCCCCGGAGCCACAGAAATCCCTCCCTGAGAAAAGTGTCTGAATTCAACACTGATCGCAATAAAAGGTAGATTTATGCGTCTGGTGTTGCCTTGCCACAGCCAATCACGCATGCGTTTTCGCTTTATAATATTGATTGCTGTTGTTAATTTAAGAAAAATATAAATTTTTCATATAATATAAAAAGCAATTAAAAAACTCCCTTAATAAAAAAGTGTTTTGTTTTGTGTATTACATGCAAAATTATGTTTGCATCATGATTCATAATATTACATATCGATTGAAATTGATCTATTTATGAAGCCTTTTCCATTAAGTAGGTAAATAAATTAAGGAATGTAGGTTAAATAGCAATGACACACACACGCAATATATATATATATATCAGTCAGATCCAGATCTCAGAAGTGCATTCAGACAATCCTGATTATTATATTTCTCCTCTTTTTCAAATATCTTTCAAATTCACATTTTCGTCAAAATATGACTTCACAACATACGGGGTGGTGTCTTTTCATTACACACGTGACGTGGCTTTCAGAGGCGTCACAAAAATTTAAAAATTTGTCAGAGATGTATTTTTCACATTGAATAACATATTTTGCAGTGTTCTTGCAATTTTTAAATGTTTCTAAGCAATTCGCATTGTGACGCCACCGGGTGGTGGTATTTTAGTCACAGATATGACATGGCCACCGTGACCTACAGTGACGTCACAACGACTATGCTTGATATATGGGTAATAGGAATGAATATACCAAAGACAGGTAATCTAATTAACAATCTTACTCAAACGTTTACTTCTGAACCTTATGGTTCTTCTTTTGTAATTATAAATAGCCGTTGGATAGATTTTTTTCAAAAAACATATGCACTTTTCACGCTGTCTTTTCAGATAACAACTTATAATCAGGGCTGCGTTATCGGAGTCGGAGTCGGCCCATTTTTGAGCAAAAGAGTCGGAATCGGAGTCAGAGTCGGATCTGTTAAAATTCCCAGAGTCGGAGTCGTCAATTTTCCCCATCGACTACGCAGCCCTGCTTATAATTATGTGTAACGCGCCCGTTTGTGTAAATCCAGGTATTTTTCTACATTTACACACTTGTCTGAGTTTATCAAGAGATAACAAATTGCACATTTGATTTCATAAGTTAGATACACATAAAAACAGGTAAATTTTTGTTCAAAATGTGTAATTTTTATGAAAAGTATGTAATTTCAAAAACTTACACACTTATCTGTGTACATATAATTATGTTTAAATTAGAATAACTCACAAATTCGTGTAAATAAAGGCATTTTTCTACATTTACACACTTATCTAAGTTTTTCAAGTGATAACAATTTACACACTTACTTTCATTAGCTAAAAACACATAAAAACAGGTAAATTTCAGAAAAAAATATGTAAATTTTACGACAGGTGTGTAATTTTAGAAATTTACACATATACACGGGTAAAATTAACTAATTTACACATTTATTTTTTAGAGTGTAAAGTAGCGATCTCTGCTTGTTTAGAATTTAGTATTAATATCAATAGTGAGTAAATGTTTAAATATTATAGATTCTATCATTATTAAGCTTCTTGGAATTTTTGTTTTAATTTATGTTAAAAAATGCATACTGCCCAGAAAATCTGATTTTCATTTAATAGAAAATAGCTTGTTTTGTTCTTATGTACCGTAGCAATAGCTCTTTCCATTTTCACCGTTTTCTATTTTCTTCATTTCCGTTGGCAGCAATGACAACTTGATTGTTATCGCCAAAAGTGTAGCGGCATCACGTGACATAATTTCGATGGAAGAAGTGTGACATCACATCCCCGCGTAAGAATGTCTGAAATTAAAAAAAATATAAGAAAATATCTTTAAAAAAAACCCTTCCTCACTTCTTCACGCAGCCAAGAGAATCCATTCTACCGCCAAAAACAAGCGACATCACATCTCACCCCAATTTCCAGTTGACACTACGCGCTAACAAAATAGTGCGTATTTAAAATCTATTGTTAACTTGTAAAAGGCCGAAAGTGTTGCTGTAAGGCACAAGAATGTCAGACCTTATTATCCATAAATTATAGTTGAAGTTTGTGTTATGTCGCAAATAATTAAATTTAAAACCATATCTAAAAACGATAGTTAAACAATATTTAAAACATAATTTTTAATTTTGGGGCCCGTTTGTTAAACAAAATCGCGATCTTAGTTTTGTTTACTAAAGTAGCGATCTCGGTTTGTTTACATTTTAGGGTTAGTGTCTATAGTAAGTAAATGTTTAAATATTATAAATTCTATCATTATTGAGTTTCTTGGCACAGAATTTTTGTTTTAATTAATGGTAAAGCTGTCCATCAAAACTGATTTTCATTTAATAGAAAATAGCTTGTTTTGTTCTTATGTACCGTAGCAATAGGTTGGTTGGAATGATGGTTGAATTATTAATACTTGTCAGATGGAAGTTGCGCACCTGGAAGTTGTCAATTATGAATTTTGAAATTCATTAATTTCAATTAATTATATTGTGTACCGTAAAATGGGGTGAATAGGAACAGCGGGTTGAACAGGAACAAAACTTCCCAGTCATACAAATAAATTCAAAATAAATATACTTGAGAATATTTTCAGTTGCCAATTTTTTAAGAAGGTGATCTCATGAAGTGTTGGGAAATTCAGTTTTGTCATGTTGGCACCACTACTGTGTTTTATAAAAAAAATTGTAAGTGAATCCTCAAAAACCTCCTATTTTCAACATCTGCAAAACTTTGTATGTAACTACAAACTTTTTCGTATTCCAAACCTAAGAGTAGTGTTTTTTATTAGGGATAGACCTATAAACGATATCCTGTATTACATTATATGTATTTCTAAAACTACATAGCGATAACGTGGAAAATTACTTATAACATCATAGGTTTAAGATTTAAGGGGTGAATCGGAACACACTTTTGTTGTCATGATTTACTCTTCCATACAGTAATATTTTCATGTCATATCGTATTTAACAATATTTTGTTTGTTCCAGTTACTTGAAGAGTTTAAAGATGCTAAGAAATTACTTAACTGAACGAAAAACGCCAACCCCAATCCAAGAGATATGGAACAGGCAGTAGAAGAATTTAAAAAATTTCCATTTGTTAGTAAGATTAAAAGAACTATGTCATACTTAAATTTGATTTTTTTATTTTCTGCAGTACCTATTTTTCCTTTAAGAGATTTTATTTTTCATTTTCAGATCCTATCAGAGGCAGTCAAATATATAATTCATAATATGTTGATTTGAATTGAAATTAATTATACTTGCTTTGTGTTAGTAATATTAATATGTTAAATTTTTGAGTTAGTCTGCATTGTTATTGTTTAATTTTGACTGTGTCTGGTCTTAATCAGAAATCTAATGATTTTCTGTAGGATGAGAAAACAATTAAGAGAGTAATTTCATTCGGGAAGGGAATTTAAGGAATCATGTGTTGTACATGGTTCGGGAACATTTTAAAAATTAAATTTATCTTTGAATCACTTGACTCCCGGTAATTGCTTCCTTAATTTTTACTTAAAAGGAGGCCAGAACACAATGCACCTGCAATTTAATTTAATTGTTTATAATTATATTAATAAAATGACTTAATAAAATAGTCCAATCTTGAACGCCAGATTCACCTTTGTTTATTATATAAAAACTTCCCTAAGAAAAATTGCATAGAAATATTCTCTGTCAACCACAACATTACACAGACATCTCAAAATGGGAAACCAATTAAAAAAGAGTGGGGGGCAAACAGTACTAAGTGCTGAGGAAGAGGCCGTAATAGTAGATCGTATTAAAACATGCAGTGATTTAAAAGAACAAAAAAACACAAACGAAAGAAACTATCCACAAGATCATCAATGAAGATTCAAATTCCAATTATTCTGTTCAATACAGTGATAAGAGTTCCTATTTCCTACTACTTTAGAAGAAGACCCAGATTTTGGAATCCTGGAAAATCCCCAATTTTCGAACAAATTTGCTCCAGGGGACTTCTTTGTCGTTAAATTGCATGGAAAAAAGTCATATAGACTCTATGTGACCAAAGTCCTGTACACAAAAGATGATGGTTATTTGGGAAAATTTTACAAATGGGTCCCCCATACCTGGAGATTTCAAGAAACGGTGGAAGAGGAGGCGGCATTTCTTCCAGAAGATGTCATAAAGAAACTTCTGATAAAGGACAACATTCAAACATCTGCTCGTTTCAAGGATATGATAACTTTTGTGAACGACATAAGTGAATTGAATTTGTATTAAATTCCCATCTTTCTCAATTCAAATACATTTTCTTAGAACAAAATTTAATCTTTTTTGAGTTCAAAGTTGTTTTTTAATTTCTGAAAAGTCATACTTTTACTTGTATCGAAAATAATGGATTTGTTTGATAATAATTACGTGCTCCTATTCATCTCTTCTCATTATTACCTAATTTTATGAACCCTATTAAAGTCTGAATTGGAACAAATAAATATTATAATATTTGTTCCAATTCACCCCGTAGGTAGGGGTGAATCAGAATACCATTAAATAAATAAAAATATATACATAAAAACTGTAAAAAATGTTTTGTTTTCGCTTAAAATTTCAAGAACAAAACAAGACCGAAGTTTCCAGTCAAAAAATAAAAGAATAAAAAAATCGGTAGTTGTCCTTTTTTGGCATTAAAGTTGAAAAGTTTTCCGATTAACCCCGTTTTACGGTATTAATTTTGTTTTACTGGCATTACTTTAATTGTTGAGTTACTTAATTTGTAACAAAACTGTGTCCTTATTAGAGGATGATTAAATTATAATGTCCTTAGAATTGATTATACTGATAAATTAAATGAATCTAATTATGTATTTCTCAGAATTTTAATAATAGGAATATTAGGTCCACAAGGACTAGTTGTGTGAACATTAATCATAAATTTCCATTTGTTAGTAAGATTAAAAGAACTATGTCATACTTAAATTTGATTTTTTTATTTTCTGCAGTACCTATTTTTCCTTTAAGAGATTTTATTTTTCATTTTCAGATCCTATCAGAGGCAGTCAAATATATAATTCTTAATATGTTGATTTGAATTGAAATTAATTATACTTGCTTTGTGTTAGTAATATTAATATGTTAAATTTTTGAGTTAGTCTGCATTGTTATTGTTTAATTTTGACTGTGTCTGGTCTTAATCAGAAATCTAATGATTTTCTGTAGGATGAGAAAACAATTAAGAGAGTAATTTCATTCGGGAAGGGAATTTTAAGGAATCATGTGAAGTACATGGTTCGGAAACATTTAATTAATTTAACTGGTAAGGGAATTTAAGGAATCATGTGTTGTACATGGTTCGGGAACATTTTAAAAATTAAATTTATCTTTGAATCACTTGACTCGCGGTAATTGCTTCCTTAATTTTTACTTAAAAGGAGGCCAGAACACAATGCACCTGCAATTTAATTTAATTGTTTATAATTATATTAATAAAATGACTTAATAAAATAGTCCAATCTTGAACGCCAGATTCACCTTTGTTTATTATATAAAAACATGGAAACATTCAAATGCTTCATTTAAAACACATTACTAAATAGGTGTGATAAAATATATACAAATGTTTTTTAAAAATTAAAAACACTAGATGTTAAAATGATAAAAAACTACTCCGAGCGCTTTCGGCTAACCTTAAGCCTTTGTCAAGGAGAAGAGAATTGACTGATAAAAACACTCGACGCTCGATGTTTACTGCTACAGATTGACCGGAAACTCACTTCAGGAAGCCCGCAGGTGGTCGTATCCATTAAACTGAAGGAGGGGGAAGGTAGAGAAAGCTCAATCCTCCGAGAGACCGAACTTTCCAGTAATATTAAGTAAATTAAACCAGATACGCGGACTTTGGTATGATAATACGTCATTACAACAATTTTCTGCTTGGGTTAAAATTTCCAAAGACTCTAAAATAGCACAACTATTAAAATCAGAAGCCTGGATAATGACTTTTGCTTATAATCATTATCATTCAAAATTAAGTGGGAATTATAATGTCTTACATAAATTTTAATTGATAAATCTTAATTCATTTTATTAAATGCAATGTGTGAACATTTACTAATTAATAAGTTATAAAATAAATTAGTAATATAGTTAAATAAAGTTATAAAATAAATATACGGAAATTTAATATCTTTTCATACAACTTTTTATTACTAGTTAATTTCACTGAAGTGTAGAATTAATTTAAGAGATCTTTGTAAATTATAACAGTTAATTTTCTTTTTTTCATATCTTGAGTTTTGTTGTGGTAAGGCACAACAGTCTTTTTTTACAGTGCATCGATTTACAAGGGTAAAAGCCTAAGTGGCTTATGCCTCATGGTCTGGGCGCTCGCTTCCCAACACAACAACAACAACAACTACAGTGCATGGACACAACACTCAGTATACTAATTATAGTTCAGCTGGAAAAGGCATAACTCAATTAGAAAAAAACACTCTTAAGAAAATCAAGCTCATACGCAGTAATGCTACGAATTATCTTGTGCTGCCCTATACGATTTATAGAATTCACATATGATGTAGTACGCAAAAATTTACTTAAAAACACATATAAATGAAACACACTTCCAGCGATTATGTCTTATAGACTGTACTTTAACCTAAATATTTTATCATACGTATAAAAAGGAGTTTTAAGTTAACAATGTATATCTCTAATAAGATATTTAAATTAATATTAGGTTTAATAAAAGTTTTAACGCTAGAAAATATAGTGTTCTTCTTGCTGGACAGATATAAGCACTCCTTAATAACTGGATTATTTTCATAATAAATTTAAACTGGTTCACACTATCAGTCACCTACGACAAGAAAGATTTTGGCAAATATGAATTTACCTTAATTAAAATAAAATAAAATAAAAAGAATGTGATCGTAAACATAAAATTCTGTTAAAAGGGCAATGCAAATTACGAAAATTACCTCTATAAAATTCGCGCTATAATAAATAAATAATTTACCAAAAAGGATGCGTTGTGAATATATATGAGGGCCCTTTTTATTTATGAATTTTTGGCTTTCAATATTATTTCGACAGAAATATTTTATATTGTCTATTAAAATAATTTTTAATTATCTTTAACTAAACTTTACTGAGTCATCTACATATCTTCTGTAATATTATGAAATTCCTAAAAGATAAATACCATTACACTAAATTTCACTCAATTAATTTGTTTATTAAAAAAAGAGAAGGGACTATTTTCTCTTGATTAAATATTTTTATTTACATATTTATAAAACATCAATTATTTACAAAATCCTTAACTTGAGATAAAAAAAAAAAACAATTTTTTTATTAACGTCTTCAGAGTAATTCTTTACCTAGTATAACTACTTTACAGTTCTTTTACTAGTAAAAATCAGAATAAGTACGTAATTAAAAATTAGATAGAATAAACATTAATTCTTGAATTAAAATTTTAGAGTAAGTGTATGGATCCCATTAGTCAGTCTTACCATTAAAATCTAACGTTCAAAAGTAAGAGCTAGAATAATTATACTGTAGAAACACATGAAATATGTACCTTTGGATGAGAAGAGTCAGAATCATTTAGGGACTTAGTTTCCATCATCTAGAGTCATAGGGGCAAGATCGCTGAGATCAACCGGATCTGCATTTACCGCTGCGGCCAGATGAGGAGTAACGGACGGGCAGTCAAAGAGGCACTCGTCTGTCCATTCATCCTTTTATCATCCGCTGGGATTTCTCCTGGTCCTTGTAGCTAGATCCTTCAGAATTGGCATCATCATACATAGTGTCGCAGACACCTTCTTTTTCGTTACTTCATCTCTGAACACTGTTTTTAATTCTGACTTTTTACACTAAAATCTTCTCAAAAACTCGTACCCGTGTGTGGGCCGGATTAAAATTTCGGATGCACAGTTATTGGATGACGTATCCTTTTAGGAGGATCAGTTGCTGTTCTGTAATTTGTGTCAGCAAAACTCACACACATAACATTATGCAAATTCAGTCTCCTCTTTAGGTCAGAGGTGAAGAGTCATAAACACACGGTGGTCCTTTTTTATGACTTAACGGCATCCTGTAATAAATATTATATTGTACCTTATGTCATTTAAAGACGTCAGCCAGTCTACCTAGAACTTAGCTGTTGCAATACTCTGGGAACGAACTTACTTACGCGTAAAAAATATATATTTGAAAATAAAATCATTAAAATAAAATACACATACACTGCCCAAAACAATTAAAGGATATTGCAGTTTTAGGTGGATTTTGTATCTGGTAAACTGTTTAGCTGATTGATACATGGTAGACAGACATAGTAGGTTATATGAGAATAAATTACACATGTTTGGCAGAAAAAAATGCATTTTATTGCGCATTTGTGTACTAAAGGAAAAAAACACAATTTGTGCATATGAGAAAAAAAGAATAATAAAAGGTGTTTTCTTCAAAGAAAATCATTATCAGTAGGGGGTATGGTTTCCACGGGCGGCCAGCAACGTTGAACACCTTTGAGGCATGGACTCAATGAGGCTATTAATGACGAGTTGGGGTATTCTGCCCCACTCTTCCAGAAGAGATCTTTCCAGTTCTTGGAGAGTTTGTGGGGGTTGTTGGCGGCCAGAAACTCGTCTTCCTAGAGCGTCCCAAACGTGCTCGATTGGATTCATGTCTGGAAAACACGCTGGCCATTCCATTCGAACGATTCCTTCCTCGAAAAGGAAATACTCCACCAGGTTTGCACGATGTGGCCTGCAGTTATCGTCCATTAAAATGAAGTTATCTCCGATTGCTGCAGCGTAAGGGACTACAATAGGTCTGAGGATCTCATCCCTATATCGGCGACCAGTCAGAGCTCCATCTCGAATGATGTAGAGGTCAGTGCGCCCGTCAATGGAGATGCCACCATACACCAACACTCCTCCACCGCCAAATCTGACACTTTCGTGCACGAACGCAGGATTATTCCTACTGCCACGGTCCCTCCAGATGAAAATACGCCTATTATCCGGATGCACAGAAAAACGGGACTCGTCAGAAAACAGAATATTGCTCCATTAATTTCTCCTCCAGTTGACATGCTCGGTTGCCCACTCCCTGCGGTCGCGACTAATGTGATGTTAATGTGATGTGACCTTGATGTTAATCTAACACATACCATCGGTCGGCGAGCATACAGACCTACAGCATGGAGCCAGTTTCGGACAGTCTGAGTTGAAATCGTGGTGCCTGTAGCCGAGCGAAGGTGTTGTTGGTGAAGAGTAGCGTTCATGGTTCGGTGTCTCCGAGCTGTTAACGCTAAATACCGATCTTCATTGGGCGTTGTTGCCCGTGTACGACCTTGCCCTGGTCTTCGGCTTGCACATCCACTCTCCAGAAAACAGTTCCAGATCCTGGAAATGACACTTTGTGACACTCCAATGGCTTGCGCTACTTCGGCTTGAGTTTGGCCCCCTTCTAACCTACCAACAATTCTCAAAGCTTCTGAATCTGTCAAATGACTTCGCTGAGACATCGTACTCATCGAAACAAAGCAATCACTGAATGCCGATCATCCTTGTCTTCATTCTGTTTTATCCAGTTGAAAGTCAAATTTCATTCGCTGCCGCTGAAGCGACGTTTTTGACGTCGAACTCAAAATTTGCATACTCCACAGTTTGAAAACCAGAAAAATTTGCATTTGTGATTCTCTTCTTCTATTTTCGGCAAAAAAAATTTGTTTATATCTTTATTTTATATAAAACTTCAAATATCCTTTAATTGTTTTGAGCAGTGTATAATATTTATAATTGAATAATAAATATTCCTGCTTAGCTCCCTTCATATATTTACTAAAAATTGAATTGTTACAATCATGAGTTCATTACTAAATTTTATATAAATATAATTGTAACTTCATATATTAAAATTACGCAAAATGTTTCTTTGTGTTTTTTACAAGAAGGCCGAACAGCGCTCCAGCACTTCTAAAGTAAACTTTGAAAGGCATGTTGACGTTGTGATAACTCTAAAATCGTTCCTCATGTTGTATTTATTATACGACGGAAAAAATATAGGGGAGGGCTAGTACACAGTGAGCCGAAAATTATTATTACTTAACGAATGGCAACAATTTTTATTCTTTTGAAAAAAAAAATTGCTACACTTTAAGGTACACAAATACGCTACACATTAATGTATAAATGGTTTTAAAAAAGTTATTTATAAAAGCACAGAAGCAGCATAACGGAGTATCGAAAATTGTCTCACTGTGTAACCAGGGTGCTCGCTGGATTTTGACCAACATTAGCGATTTGGCGAATAAGAAATAAAAAAAGTAGCCAAATGAAAAGAAATGTTATAAAAATAGATTCTACGTGAAACACTGAAAGAGCTATCTTTAACCCCTTTTGTATCCCTTTTTTCGAGTATTTTCTAAAATAACCTAAGTTTTTGTAATTACTTATATATAGAAATTCGGCTATCCGCTTCATAAATTATTAAAAATAAGTATATATTAAATGTCTCCTAAATGTTCAAGTTTCAGAAATTATTTTAGCACTGTAAATAAAAATTCGAAACAGCTGTCTTTAATTTACCATTGTGAAAATATACACTAAAAATTGCTATGAGATTTGGACTCTAAGTCTAACCGATAGAAAAAATTGACCAGCCAATGATATTTTACATACAACTAATAAATAATATGGCAAATGGATAATTTCAACAACACATTCCAGCCAAATGTTTCTCTATTTGCACTTGATACGAGTAATTTTGTTTGTGTTTTTACCAGCGCGACGCCGGCTCATAGATAGCAATTAACTGACAACAGAGAAATGTCTATCGCATAATCCTTTCTTTGTCTTTGGCTGTTGCTAAACTGAATTTGTATTAAGTCAGTATCTCTATAAACAGAGCAATGTAAATGGCACGCTGCGATTAAACATGTAAAGCAACATCAATCGTTCTGAAGCGCGGATAAGAATCTCGACTGTATTGGCACACACACACACACACAAACAGCGCAGAAATTGTACACTCGCAATTTGGCGAGTCTCATTGTTCGTTTACTCGCCAAATAAAGCATTTTATCGCGATTTGGCGCAATGGCGAGCGGCAGCGAGAACCCTGTGTGTACCACAAGTGGTACACAGTGAGACATTGTATATATTTTTATAAATCATACATTTTTACTCTATCAATAATTTTCTGCAGTTTATGACTTCTAATTAATATTTCTAGATAAAAAAAAATTTCAAAATATGATCCTCGGATGGACAACTTTCGGGGGGGGGGGATTGGGCTACCTTCATGCAAATTTTCAGCTTCTTACGTTTAGTAGATTTCACTAGCCATCGCACGCCGCCCCCCACACACAGATAGAGAGAGAGAGAGAGAGAGAGAGAGAGAAAACCTTCTTTTATTAATAAATAACTTCTTTTAAAAAAAATCAGAACCACATAGTAGAATACACAATGAAGCACGTCTCACTGTGTACCACAACTGTGTGTCTGACTGTGTACTTTGGTTACCTTGTAACAAAATGGATGCCACGTCTGTTACATCAATTTAATCGCTTTAAAAAGTTTATGTCGTTTTGTCGAAATAGTCTATTATTAGATATAGCTAGGTTTGGTTTAGTAAATATATGTCATATTGAAGGAAATAATCTCTAAAATAGGCGTTTATGTAACTTTAACTACTATAAAATAAAGAATTATTTACTTTTTGTTCGGACGAGTAACTGAAGTGCCGAAACTACATTCACACGTTGCATAAGATGAGGTGGTTCAGTGTGTGTTCCAGCTAGGAGAAAAAGCTATAACTATATTTATAAATGGCTGCTGTCTCACTGTGTACCATGTCTCACTGTGTACTCCCCTACCCTAATGTGTAAGTTTTTGGAAGAAATTTTGTATAAGAATATCGTGGTTTTTGTTTATTATTTAAATGTCAGCTTTTTATGTAGCCCTTGCATTCTCAAAAGTAAGTATAATATTTTTAATATAACTACAAATATTATAAAATTTCTGTAGAGAATAATCTTTGTTTTTAACGCAAAGTAACCGAGGAAGCTGCTACATTTTTTAAACTAGTGTATCAAAATAAAAATAAAAGGTTTATAATCTAAAAATTTGTTTTTAAAAGACATTTTTAATCATAAGGTACAAACACTGCTTTTGGTTTCACTTCAACACTCTCATATGGTTAATCTGTCAAGACTGCTCATGTAAAATGATCGGTATTTTGTTTGTACACGTGCTACATAAATATAAATAAATATGTTATACCTTAATAATGTACATCTTCAATCACATACGAAGATCATTATACAATTATATTTTTGACAATATTTAATTTTTAAATCTTTTTGGGAATATTATCATGGAAATCTAAGAAGATAAAATGTTTTTCACACATGGTGGTGGTTAAAAATTTCAATGACATTTAAGATAGTATTATCTTAAAGAAAATTGTAAGAAAATAATCTATAGCACTTTACTTCCTCCATGAAAATGATTTTCGAAAACATCCTTACACCTTTTGTTTCTCAGGAGATTTAAGTAAACTCTTCTTTCGCTTGTTTACACTATAAGAGCATTTCAAGAACTGAAAGGGTATACTGACGTTGTGATAACTCAAAATTCGTTCCTTTTCTAAAATTCATTACCCAAAGGGGAAATATGTAGTGAGTATCTTCTTGTATTGTATATTTGTTTGAGACAACCAAAGTTTGTTGATTCCAACAATAACACATTCTGTATGTATATATGATGTGAAGTATGATACGATGGCATGAAACAGACGAAATCATAATTTACAGTGACATTCTATATATCGATTTTGAATTGATACTGTCTTATTATTTTCCTATGAGACATACAGTTTTAAAAAGTGAAGTTTTTAGAAAATACTTTTGAAGTAAACAGTTTAAGATTTAGAAAAAATGATGGGAGTTTATCAGAATAATTAATTCAAAAAATTTCTGTCTTCGAATGTATACAGTGTAATTCATTATAAATTAAATCTTATCTAAAAATACATACATAACTACGTCTGGATTACTTAATAATTAAACACAATTTGCATAACTACAGACATACACACATTAAAAGTTTTATTAAAAACAATTAAAATATAGTTAAAAATATATATAAACGTTTCGGCTATTTTCAGAGCCCTCATCAGTAAACGAACAGAGTCACAAAACAGCAAGAGCCACAGTAAACGAAAAAACAGTTAAAATCACGGTCTAAGTAGGATAAAATAATCAGCAGGAACTTTGGTTGCTTCGTTGATTGGCGATTTAATGCTAGACTCAAGGAGCATAAACATTCTTTTAAGAAAGGTACTCTGAATTCAAGATTGGTGGCACATGCACTTGAGTTCGATCATGTCCCCGATTTTGAGAGTGCACGAATTGTGGAATCCAATTGCCCCGTCTATTTTAGCCGTGTCTTCCTTGAGGGTTGGAGAACCGTTTTAGCTGAATCGCCAATCAACGAAGCAACCCAAGTTCCTGCTGACTATTTTATCCTACTTAGACCGTGATTTTAACTGTTTTTTCGTTTACTGTGGCTCTTGCTGTTTTGTGACTCTGTTCGTTTACTGATGAGGGCTATGAAAATAGCCGAAACGTTTATATATATTTTTAACAATATTTTAATTGTTTTTAATAAAAATTTTAATGGGTGTAGGTCTGTAGTTATGCAAATTGTGTTTAAGTCTTATCTAATATATAAAAAGAAAATTTGTCTGTCTGTCTGTAATTTTACACAAATCCGCAGTTTGGAAGACAGAATTATGAAATGTTATGTAGATGTGTTTTAAAATACAGCCGAAGCAACTAAAGTATTCCGAAATTGAAGTAATTTATAGTTATTTTTTAATTATTAAAAAAACACCAATTTAACAGAAACCTCCTATCAAATTTAAACATTTATCGTTAAAGCAGTTTCCAACAATTAGAAAATGAAACCCGTGAAAAATGAGAATGAAATATTGCATGAAGTTTAGCTAATATTCATTAGCGTCATATTTGAAATATAATGGATGTTAGCAGATGAATATATAATGTCCTATGAGTTTGAAAAACTTACTGAAACACGATAAAAAACCTATTATGGAAACAGTGGCATTTTTTATTCTGAATTTGTTTTCGCCATTTTAAAATTTATTACATATATATAGCTGTGTGTATGCGTGTATATTAGAATTTCCACAAATGTTTAGTTCCCTATACCTTATTCTAAGTGAAGAACTGAAATAAAAATGGCTTTACTGCTTTTTTTATTGTTTGTTTTATAGTGCATGATTAATTTTGAAATTTATTTTTAGAAACAATCATTCTTAAAATTCTGGGCAACACTGGGTACTTTAGCTAGTATACAATAAATGCTACATAAAAACTAATGACATTATCAAACGAGTGACAGTCAAAAAGTTCCGGGAATTTCACTGTAACTCTTTATTATCACAATATAGGTAAATCTTTACTTAATCGCCTTCAAAGTAGGCTCTTCAGAATAGACACACTTGATCCACCGCTCCTGCCTTTGCTGGAAACAACGATGTAGGTCCTGTTTTGTATCAATTCAGCCGTCGCGTTGGTTTCAATGTCTTCTACGGCATCAAAACGGTTACCTTTGATATCCATTTTGATCTTGGGGAAGAGTCAGAAATCCGATATTTTCTTTTAATAAACGTGACTCTAAAGTGTTTGACTAACAAAGAGTACAAAGTCTAACAAAGTCTCTGAAATTTCCACAATCTGCACATATACTTGATGGTTATATAAAATAATATATAGTAGTAGTAAACAAATAAATTAATTATGTTGTGGTATTAAAGAGTTAAACGGAATTCCGTGAAATTTTTGACCGACCCTGGTATGTTTAACATAAAACAACATCTATACATATATATATATATATTACGCTGTCGTACGTGACACAAAATTCGTGATTATTTGTTACCTATTTAATGGGAACGCTCGAATGAAACGCATCTCATTGGTTATTGAACAGCACTTAATGCATCTCGAAACCTATAATGGGGGTCATCATAGGGGGAACCTGTTCTGTCGCCTAATACCGCCAAGTCAATGTAGTTAATGTGCTAACGCTAAGTATCAGTTCAGCCGTCGCGATGATTTTGATGTCTTCTACGGTGTCAAAAAGGTTACCTTTGATGCCCATTTTGATCTTAGGGGAGAGCCAGAAATCCGATGTTTTCTATTACGAATCGTCACTGTAAACTGTTTGGAAGACTAAGCATAATCCCACAACGTGCACATGAACTTATGTTCGCCCTTTGCTCGAATTGGACCTCTCGTCAACTGATCACCACACACACCTCCTTTCATCTACACTGCCTGTTATTAATTCCGTAAAAAATATATAGTGGTAGTAAACAAATAAATTAATTATATTGCGATATTAAAGAATTACAACGAAATTCCGTGAACTTTTTGACTGAAATTTTTATGTTTAGCATAAAACAACATACTGAATAAGAAAAGGTTTTCTGTGTCGTGCAATAATTCTTTGAATCTGTTAACAATACAGTTTCGTAAAATAAAATACAACAAAATATGTAAAAGGAATTTCAACTAAATTCAACTAAAGTTTAACTAAATTTTCATTACAGTTGAAATTCGTTTTCTGAGTACAATTTTACGAAGAAACTCGTAACATTCACATTATTTAGAAAGTGAATTTCACAAGTTAAAATTATTACTGATAAATAATGTTATAAACTATTATAGTGTAATTTTCTTATTAAATGGATAGTTACTAGATATATTTGCATAATTCCGCAGTAATAGACGTTCACGTATGGAATGACATTTGACTACACTGTTTGTACATTTATACTTTAAAAGCAAATTTCTGGAAGACAAAACAGCGTAAATAAACGTGATTCTATAAGATGTCTATACTCGTTTTAATAAGATTATATTTTTGTGATACATTATTTGAGGTCTTACACTAAAAAAAGGTCCTTGAAGCGAAATCTATGAATTATTCAAAATACAGGGTTACCACGCTTCAGAGAATTTTCCAGGTGAAATATCGGTATTTGTTCATAGAAAAATAAATCTAAGTTAAACGCCTGAAATTTTGTCTTATTTATTTTCTATAAAAAAATACTGGTACCGAAGAGTTTCCTGGTCTGGAAATTCCCTGAATCGTGTCAACCCTGAAATATGGAAAAACTATGATAGATAAAGATCTTGATCATATTTCTTTCTTTCGCAGAGCTCTTTTAACCATTTTTTATCTTATTATCAATATACCATTTATATTATAAATATACCATTTTCTATCATATAATCACCTCTATTAAAATATTGTTTTCCTGTATCAAACTCAAAAGATTTTTCCTTTAACCAAGAGCCCTGAATTTCTGACGAACTTGTTAATATCTTCATATTTCTTTTTATTATTCAACTGTCTTTATCATTGAATGTTTCACCGAGATTGACAGAAATATAGAGTTTGGCATTATTTTAATCTTATTATTTACTCATATACAGACAAAATAAGTTCTTGAACATATTTCGGCTGATTATCCGAATTGCTCGCAGGTATCGTTAATTGTTCCGTGACATTATTTCATAAATGGATCATCCACTTTCAAGTATTTCAATGCTGATATCGACAGGACATCACACTAACCGAGGAATTTGACTAATTTATAAATACACAGAAAATTATACCGGGCAGGAATCATAGAGCGCGTGATATCCGAAAATCTCTTGTCCCAGTAATATTCTCTATAGTTCCATCCATTGACATATCACATGACTGTCCACGATCAACTAGAACTTTCGTCTGCAACTGACCCTGTACCTCAAGGGGACTGTTGCAAGCAAGGTCTGTTTTGATCAGGTACAGATAAACGCCAAAGAAAGAAGGAAATGATGCATGGTAAGTATACATTTTATCGAATTTTCTTCATAAATTGGTAAATGTTTATTTCGTAAAAACAAAAGAATAGCACAATGATAAATATTGTAAAAGACTATAGAAATTACAAGGCGTTTATTCACTTTATTATTATTATTATTAAGGGGTCTCAGGACTCAGAAATTGAAAAAAAGACCACTTTCAACATTTTATATCTTAAAACGTATTTGATTTTGGGACGGAATTTTAATTGGGATGAAACATTTAAGTATGTTCTTTAATTTCAAATATTTAAAAAATTGCAAGATGCAGAATTAGCATTTACATGGGGCTCCAAACTGTCAGACATTTGAAGAGCAGCCAATCAGCATAACAGATTACGCGTAGGATTACAAAATAAATTTTGCAACTGGAAGGAAAATTTTGGTGCCTACTTATACTTCAGATGATGATACTGTTCAGATGATATTACCCTGAACCTAAATAAATTTGTATTTAAAGAATTATATACATATATATATATATATATATAATAAATTTAAAATCACAAATATATGAATAAATTAGTAAAGTTCTAAAGATGAATATATATATATATATATATATATATATTTATCAAGATAATTAAAGTAATTTTGATAATAAATTTAATTGTTAATTGTAATTGTAAATGTTGTTAATTGTTAAAATTTTTTTATCAAGAAAAAAAGCTATCGAAATAAAACATTGGAATTGTTCGATGATGGTGATTTATCGATACGTGATTCCTATCGAAAATAGCTTAGCGGTGAGGATATTCCCGGATTTCATTTGACGGCTTTTGAGTTAGTTTGTGGTTTTCATTTTTTTCAATTTCTATTTGTTTGGTCTTGGCAAGTGAGGGAGAATGTTGTGCACGTAAAACATGTTTAACCCCGCAAAGCAAGTCATAAGCCTTGGCCACTTGTCTTCTTATTTAGTTTTTTCTTAGTTACTCTTGGTTTTGTTAATTATTGTTTTAGTTACAGTTTGTTAGATGTTTTTTTCGTGTACTAAATTATATGAATTTGGATTTTTCTATATATATATATATATATATATACATATATATGTTAAAATAATATAATACTGGAGAAAATCTGTTTATTTTAAATATAAACCGTGCTAATACATAATTTAATTTGAAAGGAGAATGCAGTACATTGCATATAATAAAGATTGGAAATAATATTAAAGAAATCCGTTTTATCGATGTAAAATGCACAGTAGCTACTCCGAATGCATTACATAAGATAACGTCTTGTATAATTTTAACATGTCTCATTGTAATATTAGGTTTAGGAATTTGATTGAAAGTCAAATGAGATGGGAATTCCACATCCAAATAACTGTTATTTACTGCAATGATAGGTAAGATGAATCTTATCTATGAATATAACGATTTTAGAATCATAATCACCAAACAGTGTGTATTACATCTAAGTCTTCTGGACGCATTTTTATATTGTCTAGAATTTTATAAATTAAAGGTTTTATTGTAAAATATAACATGAATAAGTTAAAAATTAAAACATCTTCTTTTCTAATCAAGCCAATTTGTTGCAGTTTGTTTAGGAAATAGATGAAATTTTCTAAATAAGAAATAAAATAGAAAAAAGGATTTTATGTTTAAAATATTAAACACGGAAGTTCGAAAAAAAGAAAATTAACATTAAAAAACATTAAAACAATAAAACATTAAAAAAATATCTTTAAACTCCAGGTTTAATTTTAAAAGAAAAAAATCATTCATGTGGATAACATGACTTGAAGATTATTAGCAGATTTATCTATAAAAATATAATTATACTAGCAGCCTTCAATCGATGTACTGTTCCGTTTCTGTAAAATAATCTTGAATCAAACGAAATATGTCAAGCTATACCTAGCAAATATAAAATATAAAGAAAAACTTATTCGTAATATATTTTTTCACAATATCTAATCAAAAATCAGTAATAATTGTCTTATTCGTATAGTCTTATATTATCTAGTTCAAAGCAGATGTTGGAGGCAAAATAGCTAAAATAGCTCTAAAATCGCTGATGTTAACTATTTATTTACCTGGTTTGTTATCTTGTATTTCACGCTCTTGCCTAAATAGGCTGCTGAGTTGTAGCGAAATGACCTAAAATTTTCGCCCACACCTATAGCCTCTTTAATGGGTGGTGGAGGGGAGGATTTCGAAAATTGCTGAAATAGTTGTTTAAATTTTTTTTAGCAGATTTTCTATCCTAAATTTCATGCCTCTGTCAAAATTTGCTGCTGAGCTATGGCAAAATGACATAAAAATTTCGATCCTTCCTTTATTTTCCTTCGGGAGAAATTTCTAAAATCACTAAAATAAGTGCTTATTTATTTTGTTAATACATTTGTTATCCTGAATTTCTCGCTTCTATTTAAAACTGCTGCTGAGATATGGCGAAATGTCATAAACATTTTTTACCCCCTATTAATCCCTCGGGGAAGGGGGGTTCTAAAATCGATGAAATCCGTATTTAATTATTTTTTATTATATTTTTTATCCTGAATTTCGTGCTCCTACCTGAATCTGTTGCTGCAGATATGGCGAAATGTCCTTAAAATTTTGATCCCGTGTTAACCTCCTCAGTTTGTAATTTCTGAGCTCGCTGAAGTAAGTGTCTAATTATTTTTAATAGGTTTGTTATCTTGAATTTCAAGCTCCTACCTAAAACCGCTGCTGAGATAATGCAAAATGTCCTAAATTTTCAACCTCCTTTAAACCTCTTAGAAGGAGGGGGGAGGGGGGAGATTTCTGAGATCACTGAAATATGTGTTTAATTATTTTATTAGTCGATTTATTTTCATGAATTTCATGCTTCTACATAAAACTGCTGCCGAGATTTCGCGAAATGTTCTAAATTTTCCACACACACTTTAACACCTTTAGAGGGAATTTAAAAAAATCTTTTCCTAGCTCTGGTGCCTACACAATGTAAGGAACATGTATGCCAAATTTATTGTCCTAGGTGCATTGGTTAAGGCTCGGCGTTGATTATGTGTCAGTCAGGTCAAACTCTTTTACATATGTGTAGATAATAGTTAGATTTCGAAGATTTAAAATAAACATTGCGATTCATCTCAGCAACGTTTTTTAATTTTATATTGATCTACGTTGAAATTTACGTCACTTGGACTTTACTATTTAAGTGAAACAGGAATTAGTTTTGGTTACATACCCAGGTCAAAATTCTTGCCAGTACCAGCATAAAAAATATGCTAGTTATTGCTATGTATTGCTTTGTCTGCTAGATTTTCATGCTAGTGTATGCTTTACAATGCCAGCCAGCATCACATGCTATAAAGCTAGCTTACACAGGAATAGCATGACAGGCTATATACAAGCATTTTATGCCTGTTTGCTGTTTAAGCTTCTTCCAAAGCATGGAGAGGCAGGTACCTTAATGTGCTATTATATGCTTTTTTATGCTTGCCAGCACAATATGCTATGCAGCCAGCTTAAAGAGAAATAGCATGGCAAGCTATGTACAAGCATTTTATGCTTGTTTGTTGTTTAAGCTTCTTCCAAAGCATGGAGAGGTACGTACCTTAACGTGCTATTATATGCTTTTTATGCTTGCCAGCATAATATGCTATGCAGCCAGCTTAGGTAGAAATAGCATGACATGCTATGTAGAAGCATTTTATGCTTGTTTGCTGTTTAAGCTTTTTCAAAAGCATGGAGAGGTAGGTACCTTAATGTGCAATTATGTGTTTTCGTATGTTTGGCAGTATAATATGCTATGCAACCAGCTTATTGAGAAATAGCATGACAAGCTATGTACAAGCACGTTATGATTATTTTCTGTTTAAGCTTCTTTCAAAGCATGGAGAGGTAGGTACCTTAAGGTGCTATTATGTGCTTTTATATGCTTGCCAGCATAATATGCTATGCAGCCAGCTCAGGGAGAAATAGCATGACAAGGTATGTACAAGCATTTTATGTGCTTATTTGTTGTTTAAGCTTCTGTCAAAGCATGGAGAGGTAGGTACTTTTACATGCTATTATACGCTTTTTTATGCTTGCCAGCATAATATGCTATGCAACTAACTTTGATAGAAAACATTGGCGTACTATGTGATAGTAATATGTGCTAATTTGCTATACAAGTCTCTTCCCATTACTGATGAGGTAGGTACTTAAACGAAGCATTGCGTGCTTGTTAATGCTTGGCAGCATGAAATGTTTATTTATTTATTTAGTTAGTGAATCGAAAAGTATATATTTGACTATGTTTTTTGAAAATAGAAGTAAAGGAAATTTTAATTATAAATTAAATTAATTTTTCAAATCCGGGTAGAGACAATAGCTCTCTTCCTCTTCCATCGCCCCCCCCCCCCCCCAACACAAAATTCTTACTTTCTCTTTTATTTTAAGCTAAGAGAAAAGATTAAATTTCAATTTGTCTTTCAAAATGGGAGGAAAAAATTAGTTAAATTTGCAATTCGAGGGAGGTCTAATGGATCACTTAAACCCTCTTCCCTTAACGGAATATTCAGGAGTTTGCGTTATGGAGGTTTAATTGTACATTGCGATTTTACAAGATGTAAAATATAACTTCTATTTTTTTAATTAACTTCTATGGGGGTGGGTTAAATTCTGTGAGAGATTTAATTTCTATGAGAGTCTTCTAGCCCCCCCCCCCCCCCCAACCCGCCTATATAGGAATGTTTTTTCTTCTGTTTCTTAGAATTTAAATATTCTAACTTACTCGAAAAAATGCAGTATGTCTTTAAAAACGGAGAGAAAGAAAATTTTGTTCATTAAAATCTAAAATCCGGGCCGTTCCTCTCCTCAATTCAGTACTGTCTTAAACCACCCATTTGAGATTAGTTTTTAACATCTAAATATCAAAAGAAACAGAACTAAAAATTAATTTCCAAAGCGGATATAGAAGAGTAACTCCCCCCCCCCCCAACGGAAAATTTTAAACTGATCTTCCTCTTACTGTTAAATTATTTTAGGTTATCTGTAAATTATAAATTTTCTATATCTTTAAAAATGGGAGAAAAATAAATTTGTTTATTAAATTTCAAAAGCTGGGAGGGGAGGAGGGATGTGGCACCGCCATCTGAATTAAACACTGCCCCTTGAACACGTGTGAAATAATTTTTTAACACATAAACTTAAAAAAATTAACAAATAATTTCCATGGTGGACTTAAAGGGGATAATCCTCCTACCCCCCCCCCCCCCCAACCCGAATTGGAAGAAAATTCACAGCTGCACTTTCTCTTAGTATTTAATTCTTTTAAGTTTCTCGAAAAGATTAAATTTGCTGTGTTTATTAAAATTAGAGAAAAAATATTAGTTTCTTAAATTTCAAAATCCAGGGGCGGTAGATTTCTTTTTCGAACAACTACAACGTAAATTCAATATTACCTTCGTTCATCCGTTTTAAATTAAATTAAACACATAAATCTTTTAAAAAACTGAAAATTAATTTCTATAAAGGATTTATTGGGAAAAAGCACCCCCCACCCCTGGTTTAGATAACATTTTAACACTTAAATATAAAAAAAAAACTGAAAATTAATTTCCATGAAGGATTTTTGGGAAAAGAGCGCCTCCCCTCCACTTCCCATCGTAAAATTCTTAGCTGTTTATTCTCGTAGTGTTTAATTATTTTAATTATACAAAAAAAAAAAAAAAAAGATCCGTGCTTTTCAAAAAAGGAATTTATTCAGTTAAATTTCAAAATTCAAGGAGCACTGTTTCATTGAATAAATAACATCATAACAATCGAATTTAAAATATGTACTATTGACCCCCCCCCCCCCTTCCAATAAGGACTAAAGTTTTAAAATCTTAACCCCCATCTGAAATTGATAAATTCTATCCTAAATACACTTCAAAATCTTTTATTTTTCTGCAACAAATAATTCTGACCGTATCCAAACCATTCATTAAGCAAAGAAAATTCCACTAGTGAATTATAATAGTCAAGCCATATTCTAATTATCCATTAAACATAGAAAAAATCCTAATAATAAATTAACTTTATTAATTGAATCTTGGGGAATAACAGCATCGATAAATTCACCCTTATCTGATAAAAATATCAACAGACAGCAGAATCAGCTCTACACCCATTACCCCCATATAAAATTGTTTATAAACACGAGCCCAATAGTGTAGTAAGTACAGCATCCTGTTCCCAAACCGGAGGTAGTGAGTTCTGTCCTAGAAAACCCGATATAAGTTCATCCTTCTAAAAAATGTAGGTACTTCAGAAATTCTCCAAAAATGGCGCCACCAGCGTTTGTTTCTAAATGGGAGAAGAGCAAAAAATAAAAGCAAGTGATGCTAGAGTGGTAATGTTAGCATAGCAAAAATTAAAAGCAAGTAATGCTAGAAATGTAATGCCAGCTTAGCAAGAATTAAAAGCAAATGATGCTAGAAAAGCAAAAATTAAAAGTAACTGATGTAGAAATGTAATGCTAGAATAGCAGAATATATATCTATATATATATATATATATGTTGCTTGTGAATTACTGCTAGAATAGCAGAAATTATAAGCAAGTGGTGATATTGATTGCTGCTAGGCCAACAACATACTCAAGCAACACGAGTTGGAATATGTATGCTGGCCAAGCAGTAAAGTGTTCCAATACACACCATGACTTGCTGGTAATTATGGTGGAACCAGCAAATGTATTATGGTAGTTTATGCTATTTCACTTTGCTGGGATACAGCATTTGATGCTTGTCTAGCAGACAAATACCAGCATGAATTTCGACCTGGGTATGCATTTGTTTTAACTGGACAATATTTCTCTGACGTCATAAAAGGTACAATGGCGTTTTCTATAGTCTCGAACCGAAAAGAAGAATAATGTTCATTTCGTTATGAATTATCAGCAGGAAACAAATGTTAAACTATTTATATTTTTTTATGTGTAAACGAAATTTTCTGTAATCGTCTGCATGCGGTACAAGGAACAGTTTTCCTGTTACGTCACAAAAGTAAACTGGAGGTTTTTATAGCCTCGAACGGAAAGGAAGAATAGGGTAGATTGAGGTTAAAGCTGTATGTATATCTATATTAAAAAGGACAAATGTGTCTGTGAGTAACGATGGCGTCATTTTGCGAATGGTAACAGTAAAGGATTGAATTTCAGTTTTATTGTAATTTTTTTAAACTTCTAAACATCTCTCATTTTTAATTTTTACACTGTCAAATAGCGAAAGAAATGTACTTTGAAATAAGAGTACAAACGTGTCTGTGCGTAACACTGACGTTATTTTGCGAATGGCAATAGAAGATTTCGCTTTTATTGCAATGTTACAAGTTACTGAAAAAAAATGTTCTTTCAAATGCAAATTTGTTTGAAAGCTTTTGTTTGAAAACTGCACCGCCTTTTACTCAGTTTTTATTGTTTTAAAAAAAATTAAAGCGTGATTTTTTAAAAAAATCTATCTCTATAGTGTACAGACGATTGTAAAATATAAATCCTTTTGCATTTAATATAAATGGCTCATAATTTTTTTCCAGCGTATATTCTATAACGAAATTAATATCCATTAATCAAAAAGTAAAACAATAAAATAAGAATGAAAGACAATTTTAAGATTTGTAATCCAATTCCACGCTTAAATCCCTGAAATGAATCGAATGAAAAAGAATCATTGTGAAAACCGATCTTTGGCGATTTCTTCGGTTGTTAAATCCTGACACAAGACCAATAAGAAAATATTGATTTTAATACATTTCAAAACTTTATTTGAACGCATTATTGCTGTTTTTCATCTAAATATGATTTTTAGTATTGTTAATGGGCATTCTAAAAAATATATTAAATGTAAAAAATCTATCAAAGTTAGCAATTAAAAAAAAGGAAAAGCAGTAGGTCCGTGCGAGGCTTTCTCACCGCAATCGTTGAGATTATTTTTTATACGTTTTTTCATTAATGCTTTTATTATTATTATTATTAATATTATATTATTATTATTATTATTATTATTATTATTATTATTATTATTATTATTATTATTATTATTATTATATTATTATTATTATTATTATTATTATTATTATTAATATTATATTATTATTATTATTATTATTATTATTATTATTATTATTATTATTATTATTATTATATTTTATTATTATTATTATTATTATTATTATTATTATCAAACAACGCGTTTTAACGATACATATTTATGTTGCTGTGAAAGACCGAAATTGGAGAATATCATCATATACCAAATGCGCCGGTGAAAGACTGAATATTTGATTAAATTCTTGTACATTCGGACCACCACCGGTGTATGTCGACAGACACAGATATGCCTGGGTGGATATCAAAAAGAGAAGCCGAGGTCAACAGAGAAGCGACATCCTTTCTCGCTAAAACCTTTGTTCTGCTGCGATTCAGTCCGCTTTGCCAGTTTTATGCAAGGTTTGATTATGCGCGTAACGTTTTCTTATATTTTATTTTTTTTATTCGATACCCTAATTTATGTTCAATAGATACTGCAGTGAATCGTGATTTTTTTTTTTTTTTTTTGAAAAGTTAAATGCATTAATTACCAGTGAAACGAGAAGGTAATTGTTTTTATTTCTCTGAAGAAAAGTACGCTAAAATGCTTTCTGAAGTTATTTCTGGTAGAACTAAGTGAAGCACACCATTGAATTACAGGAGATTAAAACGTTTTGATTTTTTAAAAGTTAATGATGAAGAGAAGTTAATTGTACCATTAAAACCAGGAAAAACGAAGATATAGTATTATGTTAAAAATGATAAATTATTTAGTATAATATTTAAAACTCAAACAAGAATAGGCCACGGAAAACGAACACGTATGCTGAAAGTTTTGCAAGTTAAACACAAAAATATTACGTATGAAGTTCTAATGGAGTATTTAAATTTATGCAAACAATATCAATTGAAACCTAGTGCTTCTAAGAAAGGTATTGTTGTGAAACCAGTGGTCAGTTTTGAATTATATTCAAGATGTCAAATTGATCTTATAGACCAGCAGTCACACAGGGATGGCAAATATACGTTCAAAATGGTGTATCAAGTTTGTCCAGCTACGACCTTTGAAAACTAAGACAGCTAAAAAAGTAGCGATAATGTTCTTACAATGATTTTAACATTTGATGCTGCAGCTACATTGCAATCCGATAATTATAGGGAATTCCGTAATCAAGTCATATCCGAACTCTGCTGTATGTGGAAAGATGTTAAATGAGTTCATGGGAAACCTCGTCATTGTCACACACAACGCTCAATTGGAAGAGCCAATCATGGTATACAGAATTTAGTAACTGGATGGATGAAAGACAGGGCTAAATAAATGGTCAGATGGTTTTCCATTTGTGCAATTTGGAAAGAAATCTACATACCACGAAAGAATACGCCAAACTCCTTCTCAACCTGTATTTGGCATTAAACCAAAAATAAGCATATCATTGTCATTTTGCCTTAAGAACAAATCGGAAATATTGAAACCTAAAAACAAATCGAAGAAATTGCTAATAGTTTTGAAATCGTAGAACACCTTGAAGAAACTACTAATAATTTCGAAGAAATTTTGAGCAGTGACCATACCGAAGATCATATTCCAAAGAAAAATATTAGACAGGACCTGCAACCAGCCACGTCTTCATCAAGTCCTTATTGAACAACACGAGTTTTTTCTTTAAAAAGAGCGGTCGCGAATGAGAATCTTATACTGCAAGCAAATAAAATTATTTCAAACCTAAAGAAAAAAATCCTCCTGTTCAAATTGGTGATACCGTATGAATACAAGTCCCTGATGTCAACCGTGGTCGTACAGACAGCCGAAATGTATTTGTAGCTGTTGTTGAAATAGATGAATCGAACTTTTATAAACTAGCAAATAAAAGTGTCACCCAAAGCAGCTTTACAGCCGTACAGTTCGTAATTTGTAACGTAAAATTAATTTACACAGATGAGATTTCTGCTCAAGAAACGTCGCAGAGAGAAGCAACTGCAGCTAATTCGAGAAATGGAGGGCAAGGCTATACTCGCTGTCATTGCAAAATCAAGTGTTCCACAAAAAAATACAGTTATAAAATCAAGGGACTTTTATGCATTTTCAAAGAGTCATAAAAGTTTAATTTGTTGCAATAAATAAGATTTCAATCACATAATTAAGTAAGTTTTTCACTTGTATTATTTTTTTTTCTCATTTAGAATATACTCTTTGTTTTGAATTCAACAGTTTATTTTCATGTCCTGTTACTTAAGCTTTATCATATTTTGACACTTATCGTAATGTGTTTTAATAATAAAGTATGGTTTATAGAAGAAAATTCCAGTACGGTATAAGTGCTAAGTTTTTATTGGCTAAATTTAAAACTAAAATCTTACTGCTTAAAGTAATAGCGAGCATCACTTATTCTTCTCACGATAAAGCCTAAAGTTGCATGTACATGTAAAACAAAACCAATCACTGAATGTCCTTTAAATCTATCACAGGATTTCAATTCTCCAGTGTTAGTCCCGTAGTGAAAACTCCTCTACAGTGTGACGGTCTTCTCCCCGCATCGTACCTGATCACTCCTTTCAGCAAGAAAAGCGAAAAAGTTACTTCACACTTCTGACTTTTTATCTCGCCTGAAATACGAAGAAGAAAATGTAAATCACCGATATATTCATCATTCACCATTAGTGCATGATGAATGTCGACATTTGCTGGTGTTAGTGAGAAATAAAGAAATTTACCAAATATTTCGTACATACACCAAGCGTCTATGTGAATGTTGACATTCACCAGTGAAAGTCGACATTCTCCAGATTTCTGTCTTTCACAGCAACATATATACTACAGTGGCGCTCAAAAGTATTTTGACAACCTTATATTCTCTCTTATTTTATTTAATATAAAAATCTAAAAGAAAATATATTCCCTATAATTGAGAACACTATGACTGCAGTTATTCAAATGTATCAAGTTTCAACTTGTTTGTTTACATTCGGCGCCACCGAAGAAATATGACTCTTCCTTAGCTCAAAAGTATTTTGACAATTAGTTTGCATTTAATTGTTGAAGGTTCCAGTAGCGCTATAGCTTCGATTAGTGTTTATATTGGCTTATTGTGATTAATTTTAAGGGTCAGGAATGCCGAAATGTAAAAAAAATATTGAAGTGATTCTAGAAAAGCCGCTGTAAATGCACTTAAGAAAGGTAGAATGCAAGCAGAATTAGCTCGTTCTTTTAACGGGTCTCGGCAACTTGTTATTACATGGAATAAAGTTTTTAATAAACAGAAATACATCGAAAACAAGCCTCAAAGTGGCCATCCGAAAAAAACAACTTGCAATGTTGACTGTATTATAAAAATGATGTCTATAAGTGATTGTCGTAAGTCCGCTGTAATAATAAAAAATGAATTGAAAGAAAATTACGGCATAGACATACACGTTTCATCAGTCAAACGACGCCTAAACCTCAATGGTTTACATGGCAGAAGACCAACAAAAACACGTTTCTAATCTACTAAGAATAAGAAGGCTACAGTTGCATTTGTAAAATGGCATAACCCTTTCAGGTGCAAAGCAATGCTATTGCTCAAGTGTTGAAATTAATGACTAACACCAGAATTTTGGTTTAAAAAAATTCGGTTTATTATGTGTGTGGAATACAGCTTTTTCTTATTTAAAAATAAATTTGTTTTCAAATTCCGGTGCCAATCATTAATTTCAACACTTTAGCAATGGAATTGCTTTGCCCCTGAAAGGGTTATGCCGTTTTACAAATGCAACTCTACCCTTCCTATTCTTAGTAGATAACAAACGTGTTTTTGCTGGTCTTCTACCATGTAAACCATAGATGTTTAGGCGTCGTTTGACTGATGAAACGTGTATATCTATGCCGTAATTTTCTTTCAATTATTTTTTTATTATTACAGCGGACTTACGACAATCACTTGTAGATATCATTTTTATAATATAGTCAACATTTTAAGTTGTTCTTTTTGGATGGCCACTTTGAGGCTTATTTTCGATGTATTTCTGTTCATTAAAAAACTTTATTCCATGTAATAACAAGTTGCCGAAACACGTTAAAAGAACGGGCTAGTTCTGCTTGCAGTCTACCTTTCTTAAGGGCATTTACAGAGGCTTTTCTAGAATCACTTCAATATTTTTTACTTTTCGGCATTCCTGATCCTTAAAAATAATCACAATAAGTCAATATAAACACTAATCGAAGCTATAGCGCCACTGACACCTTCAACAATTAAAAGCAAACTAATTGTCAAAATACTTTTGAGCTAAGGAGGAGACATATTTCTTCGGTGGCGCCGATTGTAAACAAACAAGTTGAAACTTGATACATTTAAATAACTGCAGTCATAGTGTTCCCAATTATAGGGAATATATTCTCGTTTACATTTTTATATTAAATAAAATAAGAGAGAATATAAGGTTGTCAAAATACTTTTGAGCGCTACTATAAATCTAAATCCTCTTAGAGAACCTTTCGAAAAATACCTCATTCATCGCTGCATTTTCAGTATGTGTAGAGAAAAAAGGGTACGGATGTAAGAAGTTATATATCTGATAGTATCCACCTATATTCTCTTACCAAGAATGCCCGGGTTTATCCTCTAGTATCATTAACATCAATGATATTTTTAGTAAATTATGTGTGTACAATAAATCCAATACTATATAAAATATTCCAATTATTGGCATTTTATCTGTTAAAAAATAAACTTTTTAAAGAAACTGGATCTTTTTCTATAATTAAAAGATGCTTTCAAAATGGATCTTTTTTTTTTCCAATTCTTAAAGAATCAATATTGTTTAAAGAAATTCTGAATCCCCTCTGTTCATTATATTCATTATCCTTTCTCTTTCCTTGACAAAAGAGTAGTATAAAAATGCACTTATTCTGCATTAAGATAAATAGATTATCACACTTGGCTTTTTCGCCGAAATACATGTTGGACAGTTAATGGTTTTTGAGACAACTTACTGTACAATTTATAGTATGTTTGTCCTAGAAGTCTTAATTAAATTTATGTCTTTTATAAATTGTATAAATTCTGAATGTATTGGAATTTATTATTTATTTGGCACAGGTTAATAAGCTTCAGCGTATTATTACTATTTTTTTTTTTTACTGATGGTATTTTGTCTATATCGATGAATATTTGCACGGAATGCTTGTAAAATCTGGCAATATTTTAAACTTGGAAGATATGTATATTTAACCCCTGTTAAAATATGTATACTAAATTCCTTAACCCTTATGCAGCGTAATCCATGTAGTGATAGTATACTGAATGTAAAATAGTTTATGTCATTATTCTTAATTACATGAAATTATTTAACTACATGTAATGAAAGGAGATTAAATACAGGGTTTTTCATATAATACTTAAAGAAATAAGGTTCCAAGTAAACAACTGTACATCTTCATCGCTTGATTAGAAGCTATCATCACTATGTCATCATAAAAAATTAGGAACATAATCACCGCCCGAGTCGGACATAATTATTCTACATAATCACTCATCTACATAGTCACATCATCAGACATATAAACAAAAACAAAACAGAACTAGTCGGATTTGGGAATCCCAAAATTTTCTTCTAAATCATACATGTTAATAATTCCTGAAAAATGCATTGTAGCAGCACCATTGGTTAGGTGATTTACACCAAAATTTAATCGGCAACAACTAATGTCAACTTCTGATTGAGTTTGAAATGGGATCAAAATCCGTGCATTTGTTTCTGAGATAGAGCTATTACAGAAATCGTTAAAAATACATTACAGTAGCGCCACCTGTTGGTTGATTTACACCAAACACTAAACAACACTAATGTATATCAGGGACTAATTGAATCTGAAGTTTGATGTAAATTCGTGCATTAGTTCTTAAGATAGAGCTATTGCGATAATCATGAGTAATGCAGCATAGCAGCACCACCTATTGGGAGATTTATACCAAAAAATTATCAGAACCGAATTATATCAATTGCTAACTGAAGCTGAAGTTTTCTGAAAAGCCGTGCTTTAGTTCTTGAAATATAGCTATTGTGGAAATCATGAATAATACAGCATTGAAGCGTCAGCTCCTGGACGATTTACATCAAAAACTAATCAGCACCAATTTATATCAGGGGATAACTGGATCTAAAGTTTTATTAAATTCCGTTCATTAGTTCTTGAGATAGAGCGCCCACAAAATTCGCGTCACACACAGGCAGACAGACTCGCAGACGAACATTTTGTAAAAATATGTTTTTCGGGATCTCTGACCCCTAAACCGTGTAAATCCGTCGAAAACGGGAATTCGAAAAATTTTACGAATCGAATACTTTCTTATTGTAAAGATAGAAGAAAGTAAAAAGAAACACTGTAATTTACGAACGACAATTGGAGAGAATGACCAATGCATCAGCAAATAAACAAAGAAGAACGAAACAAAGCAGCGGGGAAATTGAGTTTTTTTTACACTTAACGCCATCTATTGGGTGCGAAAACAATCATTGTTATAAACTCCGTACAAAACCTATCACAATAGCAAATAGCGACACAAAATGCCAGACGCTTAGAGCATTGCGGTAGAGACTTAAAATGAGGACGAACGCTCATATGACCTGGAATTTCAAATAGAAGAGTTCATGGCATACGCAGGTACGTGGTGGTGCTTAATGGTCTAAAAAAACCTTCTTTTCAGCCTCACTTTTATTTATCAAACCATGGGGAAATACAGTGCAGGGCCACAAGTCAACAAATATTTTTAAATTTAGATATTTTGTCGAATATCTAGAGAAATACTTGACCAACCCAAAGGCGGATACAGCTCACCATTTAGAGGAGGGTAATGGATTTCCATTTTTTGAATGGGAGAGGATCACATCTATTTATGATAATTTTTTGTATTGAAAGCTGTTCCCAAATCCAAACTAACTGCAGTAAAACCTCAATAATGCGACCACGTTCCGTTCCAATAAAAATTGGTCGCTCCGAGAGATGGTCCCCTAATGGAGGTCATGTTTAAATCTAGATTTCAATTGTTCAAAAAAGGTAACAATTAACGTTACTTTTCACACTAGGAAAAAGTATAAAAAGTTAAGTATGAAAACAAAAGTTAATTACATAAGTTAATTACTGCAGAGTTAAAAAATGAATACATTGACGTTTGTTTTGATTTTACAGTTTTATCTTTTATAACTTTTATTTCCACGTCCTTTCGAAGTTCAGTAAATAAATGCTTTTTTTTTTTTTTTTTTTTTTTTTTTTTTTTGGACGGAAACAAATAATGACGATTTCGTTAATTTATCTATTTCTTTGAGAGTTTCCAGACAGAATAGGGTAGGAGAGTTTATTGAGTGTCATTCTTAATTTGTCAAAAGAGTTAAATTCATTGCCTAAAAAGGCACAAACAGGTTTAAACACTTAAACGTCACCGGAATTAAGAAACATCTCAACTTAGTTTAGAAGTTTGATGAATAATGCGCTCTCTGGAATTATTTTTCTAATAAAATCTTCTTTAAGCGACTAGGAAAAAATAGAATTTGTTTCATTTTCTTCAAAGAAATCGGTCGCTCATGGAGGGAGTTCAACTGGGATGGTCTCTGAATGGTCTAAAATTAGTATTGAGCCTATAGAAATAAATTTCGTTCCATGTAAAAATGGTCGTTCAGGGAGGTGGTCGCACATAGAAGTTTCACTGTATTTTTCTAATACTTTCGCGAAGTCATTTTCATTCGTCAATACAAAACATTTGCATTAATATTCGTAAAAATATAAAATTTACCGGTTTTGTTCCGATGCTAAGAAGTTTAAGAGTTTCCTATTTTCTTATAAAGATAAAGATTCATTCAGCAAATGTTGTAAAAGTTAACATTTTTACCCAAGTTTTACGAGTTGCCTGCCGCAGAAATGTCGTCACAAGGCAACAATTGGCTTTCGGAAGTGACACTTCCGGAAATTCAGTTAAAAAAGTCTAACAATTGTCAACGATTAAATATGGCAAAAATTTGTATTCAATTTTACAGGTAATAAATCGTATACATTGGCAGTATGTGATTCTATTAGTGTCATGAAAATTGCAGGTGTAGCCTCTTTCTTTTCAAAGTATTAAATAGTTTTTTTCAATCGAACTTACACCTTTGGAATGGATCATTTTCTTCTGATGGACTTTTTTTGTATTATTATTATGGCCATTTTCCCCCTTTTGACCAGAAAATCAGAGTTCTAACTTTTTACGACTGCTCTTTCATTTGCATCTCACACTTCATTTATATTGGCTTTTCATAATAATGGAAGCCATTAGTCCATCAGAAGTAAATAACTCGGTTAAAGCGGAAACTCGGATAATCCGGGACTCTACTGTATATTTCATTTAAAAAATGATCTTTAGAATATATTTAGTGGTGTGCAGAGGGGGGTCATAACCCTCGTGACCTACACCTTGGATCCGCCATTGGACGAACTCTTATGGATCATCAAGAATATAAGGAACATTTTTGAACTTACATTATGCAGGTAAGGTTTGATCGTGAAAGCCATTACCATAACAAAAATATTTTTAATAAAAAATATTTACAATCATCTTCTGAATTAAAATACTCGAAATGGTCGGCAGATGTAGCACATGACTATGTGGATCTTGTATAACATTTGTGTTTATTTTTGTAAGAATAGCTCAGATATAGCACAAGATGCTTATTTCAATTGAAAAGCATTTTTTTTTATCTTGTGCTTGTAATGTAACATTGTATAATTGCTTCTTATTAAAATATCACCTAATTTGAGATGTTAAAATTACGATACAATAGAAATTGTTTATCAAAATTTATAGCCCATTCTTTCGATTAGATTTTAAATTAAATAAATACTTATTATTATGTCATTTCTAAAATGTAACATTTGTGAAAATAATGCATACATTTCCTTCATAATTTTAATTGTGTGGACTTTGTAACGCCTTTTCTTTTACAATATAATAATCAAATGTTTTATTTTCCGGAAAGTTCAAAAGAATTTCGTAAATATATTGCTGCCTCATGATATAACTTTTAATTTTCCTTAAGTTTTTAAAACTAATTTTTATAATACTTAAAAAACAAAACACATAAATTTAGCAATCGTCCTCCGAAAATAAGTGTTTCTTTCTATATAACACTCCATTCAAATACAAATAGAGTAAAACAAACAAAAAAAAATTCTAATAATTTTCCGTTATAATCACCTTCCTCTAAAATAAATTAATATGTGTTCTTTGTAATCTAATATTCACCCAATGATTAAGTTATCTAAATAAGAAAAATCTCGTACGCAAAGTAGAACATTCTTTAAATAAGTTAATTTGTATTCATTAACAAACACTATTACAACTTTTTCTTTTTACAGATGTAAATAAGAATGAATTAGAATGTATTGGAAAAAATATGATACGCTAAAAAATAAATTAGATTAGAAATGCAAAAAAAGTCAACTTTCGTTTTTTCTCCCTAGAGACTGTTCGAAATAAGATACAGAATAAGTAACTAATTAACCTAAATTAACATCTTATAAAAAGTAATAATGGCGGCCTGTATTTCTTAAAAGATATTTTACATTAAAAAAGAGTTCCGCATTTTTATACCACTTCTAATCCATATACATAATTAATAATGATTTTACTAAAAAATTGAAAAATTATGGATAAAAGTATTTGAATTTAAATATTAAAATATGGAATAAAAAATTATAATTACTATTTTACAAAATTCATAATATTTAGATGTTAGGTATTTTTCATTTCAAATGTAAGAAGCTATCTCTTCCAGCCTTTGGTAAACATTTTTGGTACATTTTCGCCAACAACTCCGGACCCATAACCTCTCTCCGATCAAATGTTGACTTTTATATACACATATAATGGATTAGTATGTAGTATAATAATTTAAACAAAACATTTCAATTAGCATAATAAACATTTAATAGGACATAAAAAACAAAGAATAAAACACCAGATACTTGAATAGTGGGTTAACAAAATTTAAAACGGCCACTTGCCTAGCGTTATAAAGTAACAGAAAAGCACATTTGCTTTCTCTCATTGAACATATTTACCAAGCTACCAAAGCCTTCATGAGAAGTGGACTACTCCAATGAATACCATTCTAATACTAACATCAACTATTACCATCTTGACTCGTAATTCCTTTTGCATCAACCGAGATGAGAAGCTTTATGATATCCCACATTAATATATATATATATATAAATTTTGTGTGTGACAGAATATGTAGTGGACTTAACTAAGATCTCTACCGAGTTCTTATTGCCACTTAAAGGTTTCAAACTCAAACATATGTACAAAAAAAAATTAGAAAAAAATAATTTAACTTTCTTTAATTGCTAGGCCTTGATACAAAGATCAAGAGCATTTTTTCTTTCGTAACTATAAAAAAAAAAATGGTTTATATGTCACAAATTGACTTGCCAAGTGACTGAAGTTTTTAACACACCAACTGATTAAAAATAACGTACTATTTCATAAACGGTTTTCAATACTAATTTGACATTTAGCGACAGTTGATAGCCAACGACATTTTTGTAACGTAAGTTGCAATCACATTCTCTTAAAATTATAGCGATTTATCTTAAAATGACATCATATTTAGAAAATAAAATATATAGTGTATTCACGATGTTCCGTACTTGTAATCTCATTGTAGAAATCGCCCTTGGCGATAGAACACCACTCCACCACACCAGAACACCACTGTGCCAATTGACATCTATTCTTGTAACCCTTTTTTTGCAACCTAGTTCATGTATTTATTGCGTAGTTATTTTTTTTGAAGAAAAACCAATCTCAAAATGGCAACAAGCCATTCTCTCAACTTTGAATAAAAATTCAAATTCAAAATTGGCAACTAGCCATATTCTCTTTCTATCTTTGAAAAATAAAACTTTGTTTTTGTTAGTGAATTACAGTCCGCTTAATTTTCTTACAAGGAAGGTCACCATACGGGCATACTCAAAAAAATCTGAAAAAAATACAGAATGTTCTTCTCCCATGGGTATATATGTTTATAAAAAATTTTCGGCGGAACCTCGGTAAAACGTCCGTAAAAAAATAATGAAATTTTCGTTTATTTGGCGACTTTTCGCCGTTTGGCGAAGAAATAAAATTTCAAAAAATACGCATGTCGAATACTCTTTAAGGAAAAACTTTTTATGTTGAATTTTTTTTAAATAAGTTTAATTTAAATAACTTTAGCTTTGTCATTTTTAGTTTGTTTTAACTATAGTTTTGTCATATATATTTATATGTACTTATAACGATTTTTAACTATAATATTTTACGATTTAAAACAAAATCTAAATTGAATAAAATTGTTCCAAACTCAAAAATATGCCCCATTGAGCACTGTGGAAGTGGATTCAACTTTGTTGCTATGGAAACAACATCTTCGGTATGGAAATGTATTACGACAGCATTATTCATCTGGCGTTAAAAGTTATTTTTATAACCGATAAATCCGTTTAAATTAAAAAAAATTGTGTATTGGAGAATAAAACAATGGCAAAATTTTGTTCAAATCGGCAACAAGCAACATGTATCTTACAAAATGTAATAATAATAATAATTTCTTTCATGGTTTACGTTTAAATTCATAAAAAACCGCATAATCTCAAAATCAATTAACAAGCAATTTTCAGATTCATTCAGATCGTTTGCTTTTGGCGAGGAAAAGTGCTGCTCTCCAAATTGCGTGCCGCTTTCGTCTGTTCACGCCAATTATTCGAAAGTATTTTATTTATTTTACAGATTTTCTACTGTATTTCCGCTTCTAATTTTAACTGATCCTTTATTACATACATGAGTACTTTCACTAGCATTTTTTCCAACATATTCTGAATATGCCCAGTATGGAGACCTTCCTTGTTAGTACACCTCCGTACATAATGGTCCGTCGAGCCGGAGATTAAACCAGCGTAATTAGAATTTACTATAATGTCAACAAGACATTTAAACAAAACAAAAAAAATGTCCGACGCGGACATAACAGTGCTCAATAGAAGACGTGGAAACATAAAGGCGCAAGTTACAAAGATTTCCAATGCTACAGATGGCAAGACTCTTTGTGTTTCAGAACTGAAAGCTCAACTAGAGCTGCTCCGAAAAACCGAGAACAAATTTGAGTTGATTAAGGAGGAATACTACAAAATTGTAGATGAAGAAAAGATCAGTGAAGTAGAAGAGCAGATTTCACAGACGGATGAAGATATTCAAAAACTAGAGGTAAGCTTACAAACATCTATTAATAAACAGTATGAAGAAAAAAATGCTAAAATTAACATTTCTGAGTTTAAACTGTCTAATAATAGTAGTGATAGTACGAAAGGAATCAGCTTAAAGCTCCCTAAAATCCCTCTGCCAACTTTCAGTGGCAAGTTTGAAGAATGGTCAGTATTTAAAACGACCTTCAAAGAAATAATCATTGATAAACCCGCTTTAAAGGATAATGAAAAATTGTTTTATATCCGCGGTGCGTTAACGGGTGAGCCCAGAACGTTACAAACCGCTGATGATACTTTCACTTCCCTCATCAACGCAATAGAACAAAGATATGAAAAGAAAAGAATTATAGTAGACTGTCATATAAAAAATATTTTGAATATATATTCAATGAAACATGAATCGGCTAAAGATCTCCGTAATTTATTAGACTATTTAAAGAAGAATTTAAGGGCTCTAAAAGTCTTAAAATTTGAAAGAGATTTTCAAACGCAATTTCGCTAAATATTGTACTAGAAAAGCTTGACCGAGAAACTCGGAAATAATACGAGTTAACGGGACAATGAAGTTCCCAATTTCGACCAATTTTTGGAACGTAGACATCAAATTTTAAGCAGCATTAATTCTAACATCGCTACAAAATCCACTAATAAAGCATTATTCGTTAAAACGAATAAACCACAAAATAAATTGTGTATTGTATGTAAAACTGAAGCTCACCCACTTTATCACTGTGAGAAATATAAAAATATGAAGTTAATTGATCGAATAAATATCGTTAAGAAAAAAAACTTTGCTTTAACTGTTTCGGATGACATTTATTTAGCAAATGTAATTCAAAAACCACTTGTTTTGCTTGCAAATCGAACCATCACATCTTACTCCATAATTACTCATCACCAGACGCTAAAGTTGACTCTCAACAAACAATAAACAATCCATTATCGGAAGAATCAATGAATAGAAATCCTCTTTCAGAAGCGCAAAACGAAACTGCAATTCATTCATTTTTTTCGCACGGCAGTAAATCAGTCTTGATAAATACAGCCATAATTTATTTGAAAGATAATATTGGCATAAATCGTCTATTCAGAGCGATTTTAGATTCAGCCTCGGAAAGTAATTTTATCAGTTTCGATGCAGTTAAATCACTGGGATTGAAAAAGGAATCAATAAACATTCCGATTAGCGGGATATATAATTCTCTCATATGTCTGAAGTCAAAGATCAAGACATGTTTATCTAATAAATCTGGCGAATTTCAACGAGCTGTTGAATTATTACTAATTCCAAAAATAACAGATGTTATGCCAGCAAGGAAATTAAACATACAACATTTAATCCCATCTAAAATATACTTAGCTGATTCACAGTTCTATATTCCAAACAAAATCGAAGTAATTTTGGGTGCTGAATATTTTTTTGATTTTCTCCTTCCGGAAAAAATAAATATAGGCAATAATTTAACATTGCAATCCAGCATTTTCGGTTATCTTGTTTCAGGAATCATTTTCGATACGGAAATAAACAATACTGAAAGATATTGCTTCCTAACAAAATTTTAGAAAATTTAAACAATACAGTAAAGAGTTTTTGGGAGACGGAGGAAGAAAATGACCTGCAACCCTGTATAAGTGAAGAATTGGCTTATTGTAATGATCATTTTGATAAGACACATTTTAGAAATTCTAGTGGCAAATTTGTTGTAGAAATGCCTTTCAAACCAGAATTCTCTGAAACCTATTTATGCAGTTCCAAACACATTGCATCAAAAAGATTAAACTATCTTTGGCAACGTCTAGATCGCGATCCCACAATGAGAAATTTATGCACAGAATTTCTTAACGAATACAAGCAGCTGAATCATATGCATGAAATAATAGAAGCTAATGATTTCGATCAAGGATATTACCTTCCCCATCACGGAGTTTTAAGAACGTCGAGCGCCACAACGAAACTGCGCGTTGTTTTCGACGCTAGTGCCAAAACAACTAATGGAAATTCCCTTAATGATTCATTTTGTAAGGGTGGAGTGCTACAAAATGATCTCTTTTCTATTTTAATAAGATTTAGGAAACATATTTACGCATTCACTACAGACATCAAGCAGATCTTTAGAATGATAGAAATAAATCCCTCTCAATATGATTTTTTGAAAATTCTGTGGAATGAAAACAAGGTTTCTCCCATACAAACTTTCCAACTTTCTACGGTTACATATGGGACAGCATGCGCCCCATTTTTAGCGACTAAAGTGTTACAACAACTCGCCTTGGATGAACAGCAAGATTTTCCCTTAGCTTCAAAAATTCTCTTGCATGATTTTTATATGGATGATTGCCTATCGGGATCCTCCAACTTAGAGGAATTTAATTTAGTTAAGGGGTCTTGTACCTTTTAAACGCGTCGAAAATTAACGAAAAACTTCAAACTTTGAATTAGTCTATCTTCAAAACCTTTTTATGTATAAACATGAAATTTTGGATATTGATTAAACAGATTGTGCTTTGTAATATACTACCAACAGAAATTTATTAACCCTTTACAGAGTTTTTTTATTGTTGAAATCAAAATAGCTCTTTTTTTTTACCGCATAAGTCATTGCGCGCATGATATCTTGAGAAAGTATGTATGGATTGTCATGAAATTTGGTAAATATACTAAACAAATATGTGTGTTTAAAATGATCTACTTTTAAATATTTACAATGGTAATATTTTTAGTTATGACTGTTTTTATTCATTAAAAATACAAAATTTTTATTTTTTTTTTACGAAAATATTTTTTTTTATATAGTTAATGAAATAATTTTAGCCTAAGAGTAGATCATTTTATACACACATATATGTTTAGTATCTTTACCGAATTTCATGCCAATCCACACATACTTTCTCAAGATATCATGCGCGCAATGACTTATGGGGTAAAAAAAGAGCTATTTTTATTTCAACAATACACAAATTCTGTAAAGGGTTAATAGATTTTTAATGGTAGCATATTACAAAGCACAATCTGTTTTACCAATATCCAAAATTTCATATGTATACATAAAAAGGCTTTGAAGATAGACTAATTCAAACTTTGAAGTTTTTCGTTAATTTTCAACGTGTTTAAAAGGTACAAGTCCCCTTAAAGGTGAATTAACCCAACTTCTCTTAAGAGGGGGCATGCAACTACACAAGTGGTGCACTAATATAGCTCAATCTAGTGACAATCAATTATTTCCCTTTGATAGGAATTCCGAACAAATAACAGTTAAAACGCTGGGGATGTTCTGGAACAGTACCAGTGATGCATTTACATACAAGGTCAACATCAGCGCCGTCAACAATTTTACAAAAAGAACAGTCATTTCGCAAATTGCTCGATTTTATGATCCTCTTGCCCTCCTAGGGCCAGTAATTGCCAATGCAAAAATATTTATGCAACAATTGTGGCTACTTAAATTAGAGTGGAATGAAGCTTTACCTACGCATATCTCCAAACAATGGGAATATTTCCTGGCTTCTTTACCACATTTAGAATCTATTCACGTACCAAGGTGCGTTACTACGGAGCACGTCAATTCAGTGGTACTGAATGGATTCTCAGACGCTTCATCAAAGGCTTATGGTGCAGTCTTGTACGTTCAAACGTCTAACTCTAGTGAAACTGTTACTCATCTTCTCTGCTGCAAAAGTCGTGTAGCAACAACAAAGGTAATGACTGTGCCTCGTCTGGAATTATCTGCGTGTTTGCTTCTAGCTAAACTAACCTGCAAGGTCTTACAAGGAGAGGGCCAACCTTGTTAATCATAGATTTTGATTATTTTAATATATGTTGTAGGGTAGAGACCCCTTAGTCTCAGGTTCAACGGATTTTATCCAACGCTCCTTAGTTCTTGAGAAACCGGGTGGTCTAATAGTAGTACACAACTTAAATACTTACTTTGTAACAAAAAGGACAGGTTGGTCTTAGCTCAGCGTCTGCTGGCTGATCTGCGGGCCCCTGGTTCGGAACCCGAACGCACTACATTTGTTTTTCTCATTTTTTGTTTTATAAATATACTTGTAGTTATAATTTAATAATTTAAATTAAAATTTTCAAAATCGTACATTAGTTATAATGTTAACAAACTTAAATTTACCATTTTTTTATTTTTAAACTATTATTTATCATTTCTTAAAGAGGTTTAAAAAGAAATTGGATGTATTATTGAAAGATGAAAATTCCAAAATCGTGACAAAACCTGTTGTGGCGTCATCTAGTTATGATAAAATAAAAGAATATTCAAATAAAATAAAAATAAAAGCAGAAAGGGAGATAACGGGGAAAGCAACATAATTGAAAGTGCAAGCATACGTATTACAAATTTAAAAATCTTTAATATGCAAATAAACGGTTGTAATTTAATTCTGATGCTAATTTTTAATATAATTATGCTTGTTACTTTAAAAACAGAATAAAGAATATATGGAATACATTTTAAAAGTGATTTAAAAAAAACAGTTTTATAATGTTTTATACAACTATTTAGTTAAAAGTAAAAAATTAAATAGGTTAAAATTATAATTTATATACAATATTATAAATTTTAATTGACAATGAGATTATTAAGTTATACTTACGAATATATTTATAAAACAAAATATGAGAAAAACAAACGTAGCGCGTCCCGGAATCGAACCCGAACCCGCGGATCAGCCGGCAAACGCCATGCCAACTCATCTACGACCAACCTATCCTTTTAGTTGCAAAGTAAGTATTTAAGTTGTGTACTACTATTAGACTCCCCGGTTTCTCAAGAACTAAGGAGCGTTGGATAAAATCCGTCCAACCTGAGACTAAGGGGTCTCTACCCTACACCATATATTAAAATAATCAAAATCTGTGATTAACAAGGTTGGCCCTCTCCTTGTTAGATTGTTTAAAGCTTCAGATCGATGATGTTCGATTGTTTTCAGATTCTACTATAGCGTTATCCTGGATAAAAACTGGTCCAAATCTATTAAAGACATTTGTTGGCAATCGCTTTATGCAAATCAAAGAGCTTTCAAAGAACTTTCATTGGTTTCATATCCCTTCTCAACACAACCCTGCTGATTTAACAAGTAGAGGACTGGATGTGAGAAACCTTGCCTCCAGTGAGCTGTGGTGGAAGGGTCCTCCACTTAGTGTTCTTAATAACTGTTTAACAGAAACTTTTCAAAACATTAACTTTGAAAATGAACATTATTCCCATGAACTCAAGGCTGTGCGCAATATAATCCTGTATATGAATTCTAATGATTTCTTGATGATTTAATTAGTCTTACCAATAATTTTCAGAAATTAATTAGAGTAGTAGCTTATATTTATAGGTTTTCTTCAGCTTGAAAAAACGAGGAATTACAGCAGGCCCCTCGTCAGTTGAAGAGCTGGAGAGAGCAGAAATGTGCATTATTAAATTTGTACAGGTAAGCTATTTCTCTAGTTAAATTTCTGCTCTGAAAAAGGGAAATATAGTAGATAGCTCAAGTAAGTTAAAATTCTTGAGTCTATTCTTAGACAATAACAACATTTTAAGGGTATGAGGTAGACTCAAGAAATCGAATTTAAACTTCAATCAAAAACACCCAGTGGTTTTACCAGCAAGCTGCCGCTTAACTAAATTGGTGTTTAAATCTTATCACGAGAGAAATTTTCATGTCGGACCTCAAGCTCTGCTGAATACGGTGCGTCAAAAATATTGTCCACTTGGCGGCAGGAATATTGCGCGTAAGGTTGTGCATGAATGTGTACGATGTTTTAAATTTAAGCCCATACCGGCTAACCAAATGATGGGGGATCTTCCTCCGGAAAGAATAGTACCTAACTCCCCATTTTCAAATGTAGATTTAGATCTTTGTGGTCCCTTCGAAATAAAATATAAGGGCCAAAGAAAGGGCGTTTTTCAAAAAATCTACGTCATTATATTTGTGTGTATGGTCACTAAAGCCGTACATTTAGAATTTGTCTCCGACTTAACGTCTGAAGCTATAATAGCAACGTTAAAGAGATTCTTCTCGCGTCGCGGTAAAAGTTCGGTAATTTTTAGCGACAATGCTACTAATTTTGTCGGGGCTTCAGCAGAATTGAAGCGTTTGCACAAATTTGTAATAAGTAATGAAGTTTCAAATTTTTTGGCCTCAGAAGGCATTAATTGGAAATTTTCCACTCCTAGAGCGTCCAACTTTGGTGGACTTTGGGAGGCAGGAGTTAAGGCCTTCAAATACCATTTCAAAAGGGTAGTGGGCTCAACTCGCCTTACTCTAGAGGAATTTCTAACGGTAATTACTCAGATCGAAGCAATACTAAATTCGCGACCACTTTCTCCGTTATCTACGGATGCAAATGATCTTCAAGTTCTGACCCCAGGCCACTTTCTGATAGGAAAACCGCTTAATTCAATTTCCGAACCTAATTTGCTTGAAGTAAAGGAAAATTTGCTAAATAGATGGCAAAGAGTTCAAAAAATTGTTCAAGTTATCTGTAAGCGCTGGCAGAATAATTACTTAAATAATCTTCAACAAAGAAATAAATGGCTATTTAAAAGGCCAAATATTCTGCCAGGCATGTTAGTTTTGATTAAGGATTCCCAACTCCCCCTTTGCACCTGGTCGCTAGGTCGTATTACTAAGGTATTCCCAGATGCCGATGGAATGGCTAGGGCTGCGGAATTACGCACCGCTAAAGGCATATTTAAACGGCCTATAACTAAATTAAGTGTTTTACCAATTAGTGATAATTTGTCAAAATGTCTTATGTATTAGTGCTTATATGATTCTCATAATTTGTACTATTATATGTCTCTTTATTATTCATGTTGCATTTTGTATTTTGAAATATAATATTTCAACGCCGGGCGGGATGTTCCGTATTTGTAATCTTATCGTAGCATCGCCCTTGGCGACGGAACACCACTCCCACATCTCTGCCAATTGGCATCTATTCTTGTAACCCTTTTTTTGCAACCTAGTTCATGTATTTATTGCGTAGTTATTTTTTTGAAGAAAAAACAATCTCAAAATGGCAACAAGCCATTCTCTCAACTTTGAAGAAAAATTCAAATTCAAAATTGGCAACTAGACATATTCTCTTTCTATCTTTGAAAAATAAAACTTTGTTTTTGTTAGTGAATTACAGTCCGCTTAATTTTCTTAGTACACCTCCGTACACACATTAAATAAATATTCGCGCGCACACGTACATACATAATGGTGTCCTACGGTATCAAATTCGTCCCACTTTCCGTGATACTTGTCTAATTATCGCGAAATTTTGTGATAAAAAAGTGGCTTTAAATGACGACAACTTCGCGATTGATTGATAGTTTCTTACTGTTTCCATTCAAATTTAGTGTCATCATAAACTAAAAATCTTCTATAACGGAGTTCTACGCATTTTTTTAACTTCTGTGTTTTCGATTAAAATTCGCTAATTTTTTAAAACAAGGGAATGAGGAAGCTATCTTATCTACCCAGAAGAAAAGTCCTGAACTACCGTGCACGAAAAGTAGTTCAAAGTAGTTCCGTATCTCAAGATAAGACGATAAAAAGGTTGAGGAGAAAAACGCGAAAGTTATCAAAGAGAATGAATCATTAGAGCAATAATAAGCAAAACAGTTGTAACTTTCCAAGTGTATGAAAAAAGTCTGGGCCAGGATTCGAACCACGATGTCGTGACTGAAACCGCCAGTGCTGTACTAACTGAGCCATCCCAGACGAACCTGGAGGACTAATTCATCCAACTAACCATTAATGATCACAGCATCTGGTCAGATATTTGAATCAACTCAACAGAATACATAAATTGTATAATTGTTTTCAAAATTAAATAAAGTACATCTGTGAAACAGTTCATTTGAAAATAACAGTTTATTTATTAATTCAGCTTGAATTTTAAAACTTAAATAATGAAGATATATACATGTACCTCCAGTTTTTGCGGGGAACTATGTTATATTGACATATTATAACTTTAGCAATGCATAAGTTCCAGCATAATGCATAAGCAATGCATAAGCTCCAGATCCATCGTCCTTCCATTACATCACCTCACACCACACTCCATGGAGCTGTTTCACACAAGATATACTTACTCAGTACATAAAACTGGAATAAAAATATGCATACAGTTACAGTTAAAAGAGAGTGCCTTTACAACCGAAATGGAAAAAGAAAGACCGGTTCGGAACGATATAACTTCCGAACAAACCGCACGACAAATTGATTAGGGCAGGACTTTGTCCAGATTTCCAACCTTTACACATGCAACTTTTATTGCAGTTACAAAAATAATGTTCGATTTATTCTGTTAAGCTGATTCAGATATCAGACCAGATGCTGGGGGTGAATTAGTCCTCCAGATTCGTCCGAGATTGCTCAGTTGGTAGAACATTAGCGGCGTCAACCGAGACATCCCTTGTTCGAATCCTGGCCCGGATATTTTTGACCCACTTGGAAATGTATAACTGTTATGATTTATTTACCAATTGAATAAGTGTATTAAAAATTAATCTATTGTAGTAAGCAACATAATCAGAAAATCTAAAACCAATCCTGTACACTACCAAAATGGACTTCCAAACAAACTGATACTACGATGAGTGGCACAACTGGTTGCAGACAAAAGTATGCTGTTTCTGCCGCTTATGCAAGAAAAACAATCAATTTTATTTCATTTAAATGAACAGAAATATATAAGCTTTAATTTTTATTCAACATTTTAAAAAATATTAATTAAAATAAAATAAAAATATTTAAAGGAGAAATTTTTAAAAAGATGATGTAACTTTTGTTCAAAGGTCATATTTTCAAAAGTAATTTTTTTTTCAAATTTGTTGAATCAAAATTAAATCAAAACAATTGTAAAATACATGTTCCAAATTTTAACCATTTACCTTTAGCAGTTCTTGTCTTATAGCAATTTAAATACGAGAAATAGTGAAAAAACCCATCAGGAAGAAAAATGCAATTCCATGAGAAGTCATTTCCATGACAACCCTTGCTTGCAAGCTAGATTTTGAAAACAAACCAACACGAAACAATTAATATTTCTAGTTCTAATTAAGACAGAAACATGATTAAAACGTCATTTTAAGCAGACAACAATAGCGAAACTTTTAATGCAATAAAATGATTTTAGAAAATTTGGAGATTTTTGTATCCCGAACCCTCTTACAGTATGCCGTATTGTTAGTCACTTATTTAAAAAGTACTCAAAATAAAAATAATGGGCTTACTGATTCAAGTAGGAATTAGTGAGAAACCTTGGAACTTTGCATTAAAAGATTTGCCCATTTCCGTGACAGTGCAGTCAATTCCTGACTTAACCAGTATTTTAAACATGCTGTGGTCTTAAGTGTATTTTGTTATATAAAATGTAATGTAAAATCGTGAGGAAAAATTTAAATACCCCTTACTAACTCTGCAACAAATTATCGTAGAAGAAAGTTAATGGTACTAAACGACAGGAAATAAAGTCTACTTTTAAAGGCTGCATATGAAATGTGTTTAGGGAGCCATCAACAAAACAAAATCAGACCAAACACCCAATTTTGACACTATAATTTATATATTATTTTCAAACTATGCCCAGAAATGAAATTTCAAGTCATTTGGATGATACATTTCTGAAATATAAACATTCAAAATTTACGGCGTCTAATGTTAAATTATATTTTCATATTTTTATTAATATCCTTCTGTATATAAAAAAAGTAACGCTTTGGAAGTTTACCAATGAAAATCTGCGTAGATACTGCGAAACGCACCTGATTGGTCAGACCTTTCTGACGCTATACGGGGGAGGGGGAGGGGATCCCGGTTCTGTCGCTAAATTTGGCGATCAATATTAGTCGCCAAAAGTACCGCCAACTTGGCGCTATTTCGAATATTTTGCCAAATTTCCATAGACTCCCATTGAAATAGAATAGGGTATACCTTGCTTACAGAAAATCAACAAATTGAGATATTACAATGCAACAAAAACTAATATTAGCTTTTGAATAGAGCTTAATTGAATGATTTACATTATTTTTAAGTACAAACAATAATCTGGGGTTGGCTAAAAAATAGGGACTGCTTCGAAATACCGAATGGAATCGCGAAGCGAGTACGCGAGGGTTGTTGAGTGTAGCGAGCAGAGGGGCAGAGCCCCCCTAGTCCCCTAAAATTATAATCCTATGTGATATTTGTTGTGTGGTTATAAGACTGAAACACACAAACATAAATACATTATTTTTTATATAATATGAATTATGAAATTAACATTCGAAAAAAAAATGAATTGCAACCTACAATTTTTTGTATGTATATATTATGCTTTATATGCATATATGTGCTTTATGCGAATTCAAAATTTAAATTTTTTCTGACTAGTTGTTTTTAAATTGTGTTTATAGAAACGTCATAATGATGGTTTAAGGGGCCGTCTATGATGCGCAGAAAAGCATAATTTGAAAAACATATATTTTACTCATTTCATTGAAACATTTGGACTAGCAGTAGTCGATCGTCATATTGCAAAGAAATAATATATTAAAGAATTGACTTAGTCAATCTATAGCATTTCAACAATCAAGTACCGAGATTCAATTTGGATACAGCTTCTAAGATATGCTTATTTTAAAATAAATAATTTATCTGAAACTAATTGTATGAATTTCATGAAAGTTCCTATTTAGGCTAATTAAAGAGTGGTGAGTTTATTTACGGTATCAAACATGGATATTGCTATTGAAAAAAACAACAACAAAAAAACCGAAACAAAGTTTGGGTTTGTTTTGAGTTGTAGGTGATACCATAAAAAAATTTTATGTACATCATTTAAAAATTGCCTTTATTTCCAGTCGTTCGGTTTCAGAAAGTTTCTTCTTGAAACGTACGATCGTAGAACAAAAATTCTATTAAGATGTTAAAAATATCATGTAATCATGAAACTTAAAAAAAAAAGGGACAAAATGACAACAAATAAAATGAAGAATAGTAACGCAATGTTAATTCTATTGTAAATTATTTAGTTTTGAAAGAATTATTGCATATTTTTTCTTCTAAATATTCCAAATTCCCAATACAAAACGTTCAGAAATTTATATTTATTCTTTAGTCATCTCAATATCCTCTAAAGTATAATTTCTGAAATATTTTCTGTTATGAAGATTATCATTCATGATATTCCATTTAAGTATCAATATTAAAGATTTTCGTTAAATATGAAATGTTCGAAATCAGATATTCTTCATCCGAATACCATGCATAGGCGCAAATTGCCGTCATAAATTACTTCCCAGAGCAAATAATGCGGCATCGCCTTTCTCTGTCGATTATTTTGCCTTTGATGTGTTTAATTTGCTAAAAAGTCACGTAAGCAGCAATACAGAAAGTAAACCAATTTTTAAAAAACGCATTATAGAACTTGGGGGATTACACGATGACATTAGAGTAATGTGTCAAACATATTTGATAGGCTACTTTTCCAATGAATAATCCATTGATTTTACCTTAATGTAAGATATAGCTAATGGTGTTTGTGATGGAGTTCAATCTAGATAACGCATTAAGGGAGAGAACAAAAGCATTTTTGCAAGTATTATATTAATGGTATATTTGATTTATTTATATTCCCAGTAATTTCATCGTGGTTTTTCGTCCATTTACAATGTGTAATATACTTTATTGTTTAAAAAAATAATGCATATCATTTTTAATAGCCGGCAATCCACGTTTTGACATCATGTCTATGTATATCATCAAATATTTCGGGATACAAAAATACATAATTTTATAGTAATAACATTATAGTAATTTTTTAAATAGCATTGTCCTAAAAGGGTAATACACTCAAGGATCGTTTTAATATTACACGCAGATATCATGTCCGGAAAATGAAGAATTTTTTACTTGAAAATATTTAGTGCTTTTACTCACTGTCATTACCACTTTTAATAATATTAATCTTATTTGCTCATTTAAAAAATGCATTAAGTATGTTTAAGCCTTTATTTATTAAGCAAAAAATTATATTTAAAAATTCATCACCTACTTTTTGGGGTGTCCCAAGATAAAGTTTCTTTGAAAGATATTGTTTATTTAATACTAAAATATTTTTATTTTCATGTACAAGCATTTTTTTTATAATAGTCCCAAGATGAAGTTTCTTTGAAAGATATTGTTTATTTAATACTAAAATATTTTTATTTTCATGTACAAGCAATTTTTTTTTATAATAGAACATACTATAATAATTAAAATATCAAATAAATTAATTCTTCATGTCTATGTTTTGTTTTATTTTACTAAACATATTTCAACTATTACGCGAGCAAAGCCGCAGAATTTGCTAGTAATATATATTTTATTATAGCGTATAAAAATAGATCCATGAGCTATTCAAAATTTAAATTGCATATTTTTAAATATCAGAAATATTTATTGCTTTATTGTTGCTAATTATTTGTGAAAGTTGACGTATTTTCTTAACTTCTTAGAATGAAAAAAATTGTTGCGAAATTTTTATTTCGAAAACTTTAAAAGCCTTTAGAATCTATATAAATTACCTTTTATAGAACATTTTAGAAAATATAAAATTACATCAAAATAACGCTTCATGAAGACATTTTCATTAAGTTTAGAAGTGAGACAAGTTAAAAATAAGCTATATATTATTTATTTATTTGTGTGTGTGGGACAGGGGGTGGTAGGACAAGCAGATCAAGTGGTAAATTATTACCCAGGTTGAAACAGATTGCTCTTTAATAGTGTTTGGTGAAAACAAATATTATTGTTTTTACAAAATCCAATTTCATTCTTTGATTTCAGTTCCCATAGAAAATGAAAACTGAATTGCTCTGATTGAGAACCAAGTCGCTTTTATAAAATTCTAATCCTAAAAATAGTAATTTGCGGTGTGAAATGAAAATTTAATTATTTTGTGAACATTTTGTTTAGCTATTTGTAGAAAACTTTTCTTATAATTTCCGTTAAAACAAATAATAAGATGAATAATAAACATTGTTTTCATTACATTTAATCTTTTAATAAAACAGTTCTGTCGACATGCAGCACGTCGCTTTATTATTACTTTTTAATATATATTAAAAAAAACAGGATATTCATCGATATTACTGAAAATGGTCACATTACAATTAACTATAAAGAACCATCCATTTCATACGCATTGGAATTCGTTCGATCACCATCAAAATTTTATGAAAATCAATCTGGGAAGTTCCCAACCTAAATAAAGCCCTGATATTTAAGTCTAACACAACAGAGAAAGTAGATGGTACTTACGTAGAAAATGCCTGAAACTTACAACTATTTAAGTTGAAGTAAATATTCAAAAATAAACAACAGGATACAATCAATTTCTACGACGCGGCTATATCTAGCAATTTAACTGCCCAGCATAAATTTTCGTGGTAAGGTACACCAAGGCAAGACCAGTACACAGGAAAATCGCTAGTGTAACATCAATGTTAAATATTAACATTGTTTTTGTAAGTAAATGGAGATAAGTGCAGGTGTCCGCGCTAAAAGCATCCAGCGCGGATATCCAACAGATATCCAACCAGAGATATCCAACAGTTGTGGGTTTTTTTCTACGTAACTACCCATTAGAGTTATAAAAAATATATTTAAATAGAAATAACATATAACCAAGTTTTAATATCAATAAATTTCGATGTGTGCACCTTTTGTAGAGTGACAAACGTCTAAACAGTAATTCAGTTCTCTCCAAGTGTTTCGTAGCATATCAGGAGCTGTTAGACGAATTGCTTGAATAAAATACTTCTTCAACTCATCCACAGTAATTTATTTGTTTATACACAACGGATTTAATGAATTTCTAAGCAAAAAAGCCTAATGAAGTGAAAACCAGAGACCTTGGTGGCCAGGCAATAGGGTCTCGTCTTCCAATCCAACTGTCAGTTATGTCATATTCAAAAACGTGGTAACATTTCTGTGATAGTATGGTGGAGTCGGAGGGGTTCTCGGAGGGGTTTCCATTCCACAGAGGATCAGTCTATTATATTCTAATGTGTAGTTCTGTTTTAATAAGCCATAACTTTTGGACATTTTTATCTCGGACACCCTGTTAGAGTATCCTAAAAAAATTCCTAAGAAAACTGCTTCGCTTAAGAGATGTTACCTTCATGAAGAGAAAATAGATTTGTTCCTAATACTTCATATCCCTATAGTCTAAGCCTCTAGAACAGGTAAGTGAAATTAGAAATGTTTAAGATGTTATAGTCCATTGAAAGAGAGCACGGACATGCTGAAAAACAGGTAAAGGGAATCGGCCGGTGCAGCGACAGGATACAGATGCACTCGTGATAAATTATTTGCATCCTAAATATAAATCCCGGATTAGCGGACTAATTGTAAGTTGCAATATATAACGATTAATTAAAAAAATGTTATACTATTTTTCTTTAGTAAAATATTAAACGACTTTTTCTTGAAACGACAATTTTCAGAGCCGAGTAAAATAGAGTTTATGGATAAACCAATCAACTTTTTTCTTTCAGGAAATTAAAAATTATATATTTAGTGGGGTAAAGATCTTTTCATGTGTCACAAAAAACTATTATTATTTAAGGGGAACGTAAACCTTTGTTTGAGTAAAAATCGATCCAAAAATCGAAAATTATTTTTGTGCATACTATTATTCGCCAGTTTCTTCTGAACCATTTGTAAAAAACCGCATGCAAATACAATTATTTTTCGCAAAGTTACAAGCGTTTGAATTTTGCGTTTGAACAATTTTTTGGCTCCTTAATCATGGAAGACGGTAGTATTCCGAGTGACGCAGCCTTAAGCCTAAAATTGTATCGTATCGTATCGTAGAATTCGTAGATGGCGGAACTCATATATACAGCTAACTCGACATCAAAGAAAACGCGAAAAGCCGCCTTTTAATAACTCAGCAGATATAGGTCCTATTGTTCTGATTTTTCTAGAACAGTCTTATATCTGCAGTCTAATCGTATACTGAAATTTTTACATTTCTACGTGCAGTATATTTTGAGATCTATATAGCCATTTTTAAAGCGAAAGCGTTGCTACGGTATGTAAGAAGTTCCTAATTTCAAAATCTCGAAAGCGGTACTAACGATTTTCTTTAAACTGATATGTAATATAAATCTGATTAAGACGATGTGAATAACACTGTTTTTTATTTTTTAAAATAGCTTTTTTACTGTGATTGGTGAGTAGGTTTGACGTCACTTCGTATGTAGGAGGAGTCTTAATCCTTGCAAAGTCATTTTAGGTATTTTCTAGGTTACTGTTAACAATCTGAATCTAGGCAGTCAATCTTTTTTTTTAATATTAAAATGTTAATTATTATGTGTTTTAAAATATTAAATATATTAAATGGAATTTCGATTCATATTCGATCTTTCTCTTTTGTTATGAAGAAATTATTATTTCACATTTCTGCTGTTTCTCGAAAAAATATTTAGATTCATTTTTTAAAATGGGGAATTTTTTTAAATTATATGTATTCAATATAATTGTTATTTATATTTTTTGTTTCAATTTTCAAAAAAAATATTTTCAATTTCTTGCTTATGAGCGTAGCTCGCGTTTTGAATCGTTTATTGAAACCATAAGATTAAATCTTGTTGAATTGAATCCTAAACCACCTTTGTTTGTTTACTCGTTAACGGGCAGAAATTCGCTATAATGATGGATTTAGTGTTTAAATTCGTCGTTTCCTTATCTATTTGTCGGTGCGTAGCGACAGATATTTATTGGGGGGAGATTAAAAAATTTCCCAACTTGAAACAATCTAATTTTCAACCCCGATGATATGTGCAATGGATGTTCAACTTACTTGATTGCTATTTGAGATCAAAATGAAGGGGAGAGAGACATCGTGTTTTTCTTTTGTAGTATTAGAATAGAATGCTATTTTAAAAGAAAATTTGTGATATTTGCAGATTATGTTTCGCAAGAAACGACCTATTGCTATAACGCCAATCGGAAGACACGTGAATAATTTGTTCAGAGCACACGATTACCTGAAAATGAATCATATTATCCCGACTAGTTGTTTTGAGCTTCTAAAGGTAAAAATTTTCTTCATGTTCTTTTTGTTTATTTAGTAATTCAAGGTTATAGGTAAATAAGAGATATAATAGCTTTTTTTGCAAAGGTAAGATACTTGTTTTTATTTAATTCTAAAGTTAATATTCTTAAAAGAAAGCTTTAAATAATTTTCTTTTGATTTTTTTTTCATATCCTGCTTCAAAGTTCATTTTTTATAATCATGTTGTCAAAATGTATTTTTGCTAGCAAGGAATATGTAAACAACGCTCTCATAGGATTAACATTAACTTGAAGGTTAGGAATCTGCACTAGTCATGAGAAGAAACTAGAATTGCTGACGTTAAACCTATGGGAGCGTACATTTAAAAATTTCTCCCTTGCATATTAATAGTTTTAAATGATTATTTTTCTTGCTTAGAATAGCTGAGATTGAATTCTAACTGGGTTAGTGTTTACTTTTTCGATTTTGGTTGCAGATTTTTTTTTTTTAAAGTTACTTTTATTTTCTCAAATTTGAAAAGAACGCTCCCATAAGTTTAACATGAGCTTGCGAGTATGTTGTTACTTCATATATACATACATTTTTGTATGAAACTATAAACAATCAATATCTTCATTTGGCACCGCCCCCCCCCCACCCCCGTTGAAGTATGTGTTGGGTAGCATTGTTTTGTTTATAGGGTATGTTTTATTCACTTTTACATAATAATTTAAATTTTGCTTGAAATTTCATGAACATTCTATTTTTTTGTGGAATTCTACTTCTGGGCTGCTCTGTCCAGCTTGTCGTTAAATGTATAAGTAATTTGGCAAACACATATAATTTTCAGACATGTTACTTTTCCGCGAAAACGCGGAATTCCGCTTTTTCGGCAGTGAATTTTATTATCTCTGGGATCGATGCACATATGCATTAAAATTTGTTGACATTTTTAATAGGGGGGGGGGGGGATTAGCGGGAATGGATGTAATACAACAAAAACGCGAGTATGAACCGCGCCAAATTGAGCAAATTTCTTCAAGCGATCGCGGGAAAATGCAATTTTCTTCAAAGAATCGCAGGATAAGCGCAAATTTCTTCAAAGGATCGCGGGAAAAAAAATGCGACTTCCACCAAAGGATCGCTGGAAAAACGCGATTTTCGTTAAAGGATTGCAGAAAAAGCGTATTTTGCCAAAGGATCTTGTAAAATATGCGAATTTCGGCGAAAGATGGTGCAAAATACGCGAATTTTGGCGAAAGATCGTGTAATAGCGAATTTCTTTGAAAGGTCGTGGAAAAAACGCGAAATTCGTCGAAGGATCGCGATAAAAGAATGTGAATTTCGTTAAAGAATCGCAAAAAATGCGATTTTTGTCGGATGATAAAAAAATGTGAATTTTGTTAAAAGATCGTGGAAAATGCGTGAATTTTTGCGAAAGATCGTGGAAAATGCACGAATTTTGGCGAGATATAATTTTGTTGAGATATAATCAGTTATTGTTAAACTTTCATCGGAGCTTGAGCAAAGCATAGGTTTGCATTAAGCTTAACCAAAGAAACAAAGGTCAAGCTAAAATTCTTATTTTCGAGTGCTGGGTACAAAATGTATGAATTTTCTTAAATCACAGTTTATTTCAAGGAAAAATTGTTATTTAGTGAAAATTAACACATCATTTAAATTCATCTATGAACTTAAATGTTAAAATGAGTTTCATTACTTACGTTCCACGTAGTGTAGATAATATAGATGTTTGCAGATTATGCATTTTGTGGAGTTCACAGAGTTTACTGTATTTCACTTTATTATAAGCATTCATTATGATTTCTAGTCCATTATTACATTGTTGCTGAAGAAAATTTAAACATTTATATCCCATTTATGTTTATTTCTGCATTTGAATCACTTTCAGCATGATATTGTGTTATTTTATTTTCATGTCATAAACACACTGCTCAGATTTATGTCAAATTATTTCACAAGAAAATTTACTGGCTGTCTAGCATCCAATTTGTTTATCATTTTTACCATTTGAACAGTTGAAAGCGCTACATGAATCATGATTTTTTTTATTCCAGACGTAATTTCTTGGAATAATCACATATAGCATGCAGAAGTATGTATAAATACATTAGCAATAATTTTACTGAAGGATATGTTCCTGTGTATTGTAAAATAAACAAAAACTTTATTGAGATAAAATAAGTTATTGTTAAAGTTTCATTGGTGCTTGAGCAAAGCATAGGTTTGCATTAGGCATAACCAAACAAACGTCAATGCTTAGCTGAAATTATTATTTTCAAATGCACGGTACAAAACTCATAAATTTCAATATATTTCATACAATGTTGAAACATTTAAGACTTTTTGAGTATTGCAAGAGTTCAAGCAATTAACAATATAAAGCAGAAATGAAATATCTTTATAATAACTGTGTGGTTTTCATAGAAACATGTAAAAAGGAAACGTAAAATCTTAAAAACATGGAACGCTTAAATTTAAAAATATCGCTTGTTTTACACTTACTGATTGAAATTTTGGCTAAAACGGTTTCAGTTAGATAAATTATTTTTCTATTTTCACGGTTTAAAAAGTTAAAATTTTAAAAGATTTCTTTAACTCGATTTTAGTTAATGAAATTTTGGAATATGCACACATAAATTGTTTTCATAAATTCTTGTGACACATTGATTTGTTTTATTTATTTATGGTTGTTTAATAAACCAAAGGTGGATCTTAATGTGAAAAAGTTTTTACACGTATTTATAAAAAAATAAGAATTTTTCCTATCAATTTCAACATATTTCATACAATGTTGAAAAATTTTAAGACTTTTGGTGTATTACAGCGCAAGAGTTCAAAACATTAAGAATATAAAGCAAAATGAAATATCTTTATAAAAACTGTCTGATTTTTCATGGAAACATGTAAAAAGGAAATATAAATTCTTAAAAATATGGAACGCTTAAATTTCCAAATATTGATTGTTTTACACTTAATTATTAAAATGGTGTCTAAAACAGTTTCAGTTAGATAACGTATTTATATTTGAATCATGTTTATGAGTAACCTATAGTGTTAAAAAGTTCAAATTTTAAAAGATTTCTTTAACTTGATTTTACTAAATGAAATCTTGGAATAATGCACACACATTGTTTTCATAAATTCTTGGACACTTTGATTCGTTTTATTTATTTATAGCTGTATAATAAACCTAAGGTGGATCATAATGTGAAAAAGTTTTATTTTGCATGTATTTATATATAATATATATATATATATATATATATATACATATATATATATATATATGTCGTCAATTTTAGCATATTTCATACCATGTTGAAAAATGTTAACACTTTTGGTGTATTACAGTGCAAGAGTTCAAAACATTAAAAATATAAAGGAAAAATGAAATTCTTTTATAATAACTGTCTGCGTTTTCATAGAAACATGTGAAAAGGAAACGTAAAATCTTAACAACATGGAACGCTTAAATTTCCAAATGTCGCTTATTTTACACTTGATAATTGAAATGTTGGCTAAAACAGTTTCAGTTAGATAAATTATTTCTATTTGTATCATATTTATGAGTAATCTATAGTGTTAAAAATTTCAAATTTTAAAAGATTTCTTTAACTCGATTTTAGTTAATGAAATCTTGGAATATACACACACAAATTGTTTTCATAAATTCTTGTGACACTTTGATTCGTTTTAGATGGAGGATTGTAAAGGCAATGGAAATCACGACTATAAATTTATTACATTGGTCTTAAATATTTTTTTTGTGGTTTTATCTTTTTATCACTAATCTAAAAAAAGTAATAATATCAATACAAAAACCCTTAACGGGTTAAAAGTTTGTGACGCAGCACTTTATCTTTAGCTCTAAGAATTTTAAATTTGGAACTTAAAAATGATGATATCAAATTTTGAGTGACGCAATGCTATTAATTTACCTATACATATATATATATATATATATCAAAATTTATTCATTGATGCTTTATCATTTACATCTCATAAATTCGAATTATGAATTTTAAAAGATATGATATGAAAATTTAAGTGACGCCTTGATGTTGCTTAAAACGATTAGTTTTAAAATTCAATTTAAATTTTCTTTTGGCTAAATACATTTACGCATCTAAACAATACTTTTCATTTTCAAATGCACTGTTGAATATATTACTTTCACTGAATCTATATAATGCACTGAATTGTATTCATTTGAATAAATTGATTTATCTTTTGTGCCAAGCTATCCAAAAATCAAAAGTAAAATTTATGTAAATAGTTTTTTGCGTCATTGCATCCAAACTAAGTTAAATGTATGCAAATGGATAATATGACCAAAAAACTATTTACATAAATTTTACTTTTGATTTTTGGATAGCGTGGCACAAAAGATAAATCATTTTATTAAAATGAATGCAATTCAGTGCATTATATAGATTCAGTGAAAGTAATATATTCAACAGTGCATTTGAAAATGAAAAGTATTGTTTAGATGTGTAAATGTATTTAGCCAAAAGAAAATTTAAATTGAATTTTAAAACTAATCGTTTTAAGCAACATCAAGGCGTCACTTAAATTTTCATATCATATCTTTTAAAATTCATAATTCGAATTTATGAGATGTAAATGATAAAGCATCAATGAATAAATTTTGATATATATATATATATGTATAGGTAAATTAATAGCATTGCGTCACTCAAAATTTGATATCATTATTTTTAAGTTCCAAATTTAAAATTCTTAGAGCGAAAGATAAAGTGCTGCGTCACAAACTTTTAACCCGTTAAGGGTTTTTGTATTGATATACTTTAAATCTGTTTTTCTCAAATCTTATTTTTCAACGTTTTTAGATTTTTGAAATGCGCCATGCGTCATAATTTTTTATCAAAATTTAGAAAATTCATAAGAAAGAATCCTGATATTGCTTACAAAGAAGATGTGCAAGCATTTTAAAATTCGATGTCATAAATATAGTTAAAATTGATTTTTAAATTATTAAAAGGCAAAATTTTTATGTAAATCGATATCGAATTCACAAATAAATCTCTAAAAAATTTACTATTCAAGGGATTAAAAAATCGATGCACAGATTTGTTCGTAATAGAGTTTTAAGTGATTAAAATACAAAATCCAGGATATGTCTAAAAAATTATGTCGCATGAAGTATTTTAAAATTTCTATTTACAATTTTATTATTTTTTTAAAAAATCTTAAAATTATAACAAGATTGAAAATTTCTTTTAAGGTGTCCTATATGCTTTTGGGGAAATGTATATTTCCACAAAATTCCATATCTCTATGATGAAAATTAAAAAAGAAAAAAAGATCGTCCACTGTCTCCTTAAAGGGGTCCGGGACACATTTTGAAATAATTTTTATTTATTGAGTTAATTTTTTTTAATTTATTTATTTTTTTATTTATTTTTTATTTTTTTTTTTATTGTTCACCATATCATTTGTAAGAAAATCACACGATAAAATTTCTCGTAATTTAATAACTACAAATATTATTTGTAGAATTTATTATTTTTTTTCATTTAAATAAACAGAAATATATACGTTTTACTTTTGATTCAGCATTTTAAAAATATTTATATAAACAAAAATAAAAATATTTGAAATAATTTTTTTTTTTTTAAATGATGCAACTTTTTTTTATAATCATATTTTCAGAAGTTAATTTTTTTTTCAAATTCGATGAATCAAACCTAAAGTAAAATAATTTAAAGAGAAATGTTCCAAGTTTGAATCATTTACCTTTAACAGTTCTGGGCTTATAACAATTTAAATACAAGAAATGGTGAAAAACCCATCATGAAGAAAAACGCATTTTCACAAGATGTCGATTCCATGAAAACCATTGCTTGAAAGCTAGATTTTGAAAACAAACAAAAACGAAAAACTAATATTTCCTGTTCTAATTAAGATAGAAACATGATTTAAACGTCATTTTAAGCAGAAGAATTTTTTTTAGAAAATTTTAAGATTTTTGTATCCCTGACTCCTTATGTCACGTTAAAATTAGAAAAATGGGCAAAATAAAATGACTACAATTTTACCAATTTTCGTTTAATTACACTAAAAATAGATTCACCTTAACCCTCCCCCTCCCTCCCCCCAAAATAAAATTCCATATGTATTCCGTAAAATATGTTTTTGTTTATTTCAGGGGACATTAACAACCTGTGCATCACATTGAGTAGTCTGATGAGCTCACAGCATACCTATAAGCATCTGATACTATCTTCATGAATTTTAATGACTATTGTATAATATTAGGGGGCTCTACCCCCTACGAGCTACGCTCATCAACCCCCGTTCAGATAATCACAAACTATACCAGCACGCTAATTTGATCGGCTTTAAAAAGATTTCGAAAGATTGAAGTATAATTTGAATCTGACAATTATAATCTGACGTAATTTTCACCAAACTTTTCTTTCTCTTTTTAATATTCACGTAAAAATACTTTTGTTAGAAATGAAATAATATGATCATCTTAAAATATCAAATAAATGTCTCGCGCAATTTTTAAATTTAAACTGTTTTGCAATATTATTTTTTGTTCATTTTACGTAATAAGTGTAATGTGACGTAAATTCTCCTATTTAAGACTTCTAACGCATGTTAAGGAATTTATTATTTTACAATATTCTTTCTCTTTTAAAATTCATCTTTAAATATAGTTTTTATGACGTAATTTTCAATGATTTCCTGCATTTTATATTTTCTGTTTATAATAGTCACGTGTAAAATAAATTTTTAATTTGAAGCAAACATTATTGTTTTCGCTGTTTATACAGTTGGCATCAGTTTAAATTAACACAATTTTCTAAAATATTAAAAAATATCTCTCGAAATGCTGAAAATTTGAATTTAAAATAGAAATAAAACCTCAAAAAACGACTCAAATTAAAAAACTAAATACAGTTCACACACCGGGAAATTCTGACGCATAAAATTATCTAAAAATGATTAAATTCCTATGTACAGTTTTTGCTCCTATAAAACTTTTTTAATGAAACGATTTTGTCCAACTTTGGCATTAAATATCTCTTAAAAATTCTTCGATTTGAAAACTGTCTGCATCAGCGTGTTTATCAAGCATTTCTCTATAATACTACCGATTTTCATATTTTTGTATGCAACAGTTTTTTTAATATTAACGAAGAAAAGCCATGCTTAAGCATTCAAATTAGATGCCGATCTGCCGGGAATATCTACGCAGATTTTCATTGGTCCATTTCCAAATCAAAACTTTATTTTATATATAGAAGGATAAATCCCTGCCAGCTTGACCTAACCGCACAGGTAGATTTCAAAGTTAAGTACTAATTTCACCAACAAAATCTCAATAAAGATTAGAAATAAACTCAGTTTAACAATTTTATCTGGCTGCTTTTGACGAGTTTTCTATCTCATTTTTGTCTAAGAGCTGTTTTTATCAGAATCATGTTAAAAATATAATTTTCTCTTCAACCTTTTTTTTTTTTTTTTTTTTGTAAGAGTTTTTGTTTTTTCCTATCAAAAACTTATCAAATAAGGTTAAGAAGATTTATAATAAATTTAAGTAGATTTGATGTCTCGTGAATTGAGGAATTTATGATTTTTTTTCTTTTTAAAACCCTATGTATTTAACCCATTGAGCCCATTTTTAATGATAACAAAAATGTGTTATACATAATATTTTGGCCATTTTCCTAGTAGTAATAATAACTTGAAACTGATTTAATGTATATTTTTCTTTTAAAATATGGGATGTGTTTTTTTTTTTTGTTGTTGTTTTTGTTTTTTAGTTTAAATTTACATACATCTGTATATAGAAAAGGAAAATATAAGCAATGTGTAATTTAAAAATAAGTTAAAAAATGCCAGGATATTATTTCGGGGAGGGGGGGCGCGACTAATCCCCTAAGCTTCTGTCCTCCTGATGCAAAGCTATAAATCAGAAATTATTAATTTTACTTTTCGTATAAATATTAATTTTTTACTTTTAAAATATAGAATATGTTTTTTTTTAGATTAAATTTACATACATCTGTACATAGAAAATTAAAATATAAGTAATGTGTAATTTAAAAATAAGTTACAAAAAATAATAAGTCTAAAATATTTAAATTGATTATTTTTTAACAGAAAGTTTAACAATTTTTTGCAGGGGAAAAAAGGGTATTTTTTAAAATAACATATCATTGTTTTCCGTGATTAAAATTCCTTACATGTCGCAAAGAAAATTTAATATGATTGCAACTTAATACTTGAAATAATCTCATTTAGGAAGAAGTGTCTACCACTGCTCAATTATCAGGATTTGTAACAATGAGAAGTAATCGCGGGATTCTTGTTTCTTGTCAACCAATGGGAGAATGGAACTTTTCACCCTTGAGTCTCTTCCTCGGAGACTGGTAAGATTGATGGATTCGCCCCGCCCTGCGTTACACTGCCTTTTATTATATAGAGATGTTAAAATCTTATATAAATATTCCAGATTTAATTTATAAGAAATTTAATTGCATTTACTTAGTATCAAAAATAAATAAATGAAAAATATTTTTTTCTTATTACTTTTTCTCAATTATTCTAATATTTTGAATAGAAGATATTTGTACAGAATTACGGAAGATATCGTGTCCATAAAAAGCGATATACATACATAGAAAGATAGATAGATAAATAGATAGATATAAAGTTTTGAACTGAGGAATGGTTTTGGGTTCTAGGGGTCATGATCGGCGTGATCTGCAAACATTTTTCTGAAATTCGAACATTGGAAGAATGTAATAGGTAGTATTTCTAACGAAATCTACCTAAAATGCATTTTGTAGAAAACGACTAAAGAAGATTAAAAACTAGGAATAAAAAGTGGTAAAGTTTATATTTTCTACAACAAAGATAATTCTAATATCAATCACATTTTCGGGCTGACGAACTACAATGCAAAATTAAGTAAATTTTTCCTTTTCTAAATACCTGTAGCAAACAAACTTAACTGGTTATCATTTGCGTAAAAGCACTCCAGTATTTTCTTTTTCATGGAACAAGTCTACATATGCAGATCTGCAGATCGTTTCAAAATTTTAGCAATATATAGTTAAACAAGACAAAAGCGAATAAAATAATTGGATTTTGAATTAAAAGAGGATTTCTCAAGAAAACACGTCGTTTTTATTACTAAATTTTACAAAAATAAACAAAAACCTCTAGTCTTATGAGGAAAAGGAATCAGACAATTTTCTTTAACCCAGTATTTGACTAGATCATTTAAAAAATAAAAGGTAAACAGCTAAAAATATTAAATGCGTATTCCGGATTGTTTGAAGCCGAATACACGAATGAAAAAAATATATATACACATATTTTGTCGAAAAATTTAATTATCTATAAACTACCTAATCTTATCTTAGTTAAATTACATGAGTAGAATAATGTATTAGAATTATTTTTCTTTCTGAGCATCTGGCGTTTTATTCCTTGACTCAAATACATATAAAACACATTTATGGAAACAAGAACACAAGCAAAAAATGCTACAAGACCAATTTCTGCAAGGTTTTTTACAATCGGTTTACTTCTCCTCATAGCGTTTTCTATTTTTTTTTTTTATTCTCAACCTTCGGCTATTTTAGAGCGACTTTACTACTTCAGACCTCGAGCCAATTTAGTTGCATTTCATATATTGTGTCGATGTACTAGGAGGAACATACGTATTTTTTCATAGCGACAACGCATTTTCTCTGTTGTACACCTCATGCATTAACAATGAACGGCTCAATAAATCAACCAAAAAATTATTAACAAATCATAAATATACACATGGGTTGTCAGTTAAATATATCTTTATCTAAACTTTATCTAAATCTGTTTGCAGTCCCAGCTCCTTTTATAAAATAACATTATTTTCACAATAAATTGCACATAAATACATCCAGAAGTAGCAAATTTGTTGAAGTATTTACATAAATACAGTTAATAAGTCATTTATTTATTAAAATATTTCTACAAACTCATAGAATACTGGTGGTTAGAGAGAGAGTGCTTTATCGATGCTATTCAGTATAAATGTACACCTGCCCCAGATTGTAAAAAAAATAGACTAAGTGTACACAAATGGCTTTGCTTTAAACAATCTAAATTATTAGTACAATCTCCGGCAGTACATAGTTTAAACCGTTGAAGTTAAAATATGTACTTACCACATTGAAAATTATCCTTACAGGAAAATCTCTTCAGCACAGACCGTAAACATTCCAACTCGGCTATCGAAAATTTACAGTACACAAAGAGGAGTAACTTTTTTTCTAGAATACTTTAATTATAAACAAATACACTTAAACCATTATTAAGTAGATTAGTTAAATATTAAACGAAAACATTTGCAGCAAAACTCACATTTTTAAGTAAAATGTGAATTCCAAGGGAGAATAATGAACAAATCAGTGTGAAGAACGTTTCTTTTTATATTATACTAGGGGGCTCTGCCCCTGCAAGTTCCGCTCGCCAACCCCCGTTCAGACACCGCCGAATCTAAAAATAAAAAACATGCTAATCTGATGGGTTTTTAAAATATTAGAGACGATTAAATTATACTGAAAAAAGCTGTGACGATCTCCCTGTAAACGGGTTTCCATTCAATTCCCTTTGATGGCAAAAATTTAAGGTCGAATCAGTTGCTGTTAAGACATCCAATCGTTGTTTACGTTTTTGATTAAAGAGGATCAGTTAAACATTTGAAAAGAAACTAAAATAAAATGAATTAAGTATTCAGAGTCTTTGTCTCCCGATATTTTAAAACAATCTCTATAACAATAGCCTAAATCATGTGACTATCATCAACAGTTCCCGGCGGAACACTTCGCTTTTTATACTCTAGGTGCCATTTTGATACTTTAATGTTATCCAGGCACAGGTGATAAATCGCCAAATATTATTCTATCCCCATCATTTCATCTATATTATAATGGTTCAAGTCATCAAACGCCATAAACAAATACGGTCTGATCCCTTCGCCTTTCATAAGAAGGTTTGGCACAAATGTCATATACGCCCCATATTGGCGCGATTTTTTTCCAACGCCAATTTGGGGAACGCATCAGCAGCATAAATAACAACATCCGGCTTACCATATCAAGCAAAATAACGATACTTTGGCGCCAGTTAAGTACCCGTTGCGTATATGACATTGGCGTCAGAAAAAAATCGCGCCAATATGGGGCCGTATAAGACATCTGTGCCGAAAGAAAAAAAAGCCGGGCGCAAATCTCGCCAATATCTTTTTTGCAACTCGCCAGTTAGAATTTTTTTATTCTTCGGGTGATAAATTAAAACATTGATTTGAAGTTGAAATTAAATATCATGGTTTGTTACATAATTTAATAATTTGCCAGATGTCATATACGCACCGAATGTTTGGCATGATATTTTTTTTTTACGAAAATTTGGCGAAAACCTCGTTTTCGAATACTAGTTACATATGTATTTTTTGTACTACTTAGTTATCCCGTCGATCAAAAACATATCGCGAACTATAACATTAAATGCCTATAACGGTTGATCGAAAATGTCACATTCACTTTTACTTTTAGCAAGTTAAACATGTTTACGTCATCAAGTGATTTTTATTTTGACGTTTTATTTTTATATTTATTAACGTTATACTAATTTATTTGTTCTTTCGTTATTTAAAATAAAAATTTTGTCTATCTGTACAATTTGGCGAGTGGTTTGGCGATTTATATAATTTCCGAAATTAGTTGACGGAATAACTACGTTGTACCGTATTTTTTAATTATTTTCTATTATTTTCAAAAGGAAATAGAAAAAAAATAATCAATAACTATAGAACAAAATAATTTATATAAATTAAAAAATAAATAAAAGTAAATAAACATTTATTATTAAATAAACGACAATAGCCATGTCAATCAAAAGAATGCCATTTTTGCGCCAATTAGGTACCCCAGTGCGTATTTGACATCTGTGCCTAATATTTTTCTTTTCGTTTTTTTTTTTTTTTTTTTTTTTTGTTTTTTTTTTTAAAGAAAGAAGTGAAAGCCAACAATTTAAATATTTCATTTTTAAATGAAAGTTTTGTATTAAATAAAATGATAACGAAATACAAAAAAAGCATTGTTCTTAGCATAGATTTAAAGGAGGCTAAACTGGTCGCCAAATTAATTTAAAATAGTAAACTTTTCTGAATTATGAAAAAAATATATCTGTTATGATTAAAATTTGGGTTGCCATCATTAGAAAAATGTATTTAAAATTAGAAAAAAATTAATATTTCGGAAACTAATTCGAATTTAAAAATTCTAATACCAGTTTTGAGATCTGTGGATCAATACGGATTTTTGTGTTAATTCCATCGCAAAGTATTCCATACTTTAGGAGAAATCGCCGTGAAACATAATCAGTTGTTTAATCAGTCGATTCAAAGAATCGATACACATTTCAGCCGTTTCATATATTCGTTTCATAAATTCGTTCCATTAGGATTATATATATATAAGGTAGATAATCGCTCATTCCTATAGCCAGCCGAAACTTGCGGAATATATATTTTTCTCTAAATGCTGAAAACTTAGAATTAAATATGAGTTTCATATGCAAATTGAAAGATACATTTTCTAGAAACAAACCGTACCTTTTCGAAATGTTTTCTTTGGTTTCTTGTTATAAAGTTTATTGTCCCATTACATGCTCGAGCAATAGTGCAGTAAAATTTAGAAAAAGCTGTTATAATCAAATGTAATAATTATTCGAAAATATTTATTGACGTTGGATAAAATGTTTAAGTTAACTAAAATCTTCTGTTTCTCTACACATAGCTAGAAAAACATAGACATATTTTGGGTGTAGTTAAAAATTTTATTTATATTTTTCTATATGCAATTACTGAAGATGATTATTTAAGAGGCTACGCTAAATTTTTAAATTGAAGAGCCATGAAAAGCTAATCTGCTCTAAAACGCTTTATTTAATCAATAGCCATACAAAAAATCAAATAATATCGCGACAAATATATTACCAAAATGTCAGTGTTCTGTACTCAAAATACAATTATTATTCCCTTCCGTGTTGACGAGTAGTTATACTTAATGATCGACACTACATTGTGCCTTATCATATTCTTACAACATTTTTAACAATAATACAAGTTCAATATTAGACTTCAAAATATAAAGCGAAAAACTTCAAAATTTTGAATAAAATTACAACTTTTATTCAACTGATTTACAACTGAATTTTTGTTCAATATGGTGTCACTCTCAAATACCCATATCTTGCGCAATGAATACTGAGCCCCGTATGTTACAGTATATCCGCCAGCCTTTTTCTATGGTCGAATCCATCAATAATTTTTCAACTGTCTGTCGACCCCCACAACTTACAAATGAAATAATAAATACACATATCCACTTTTCTGACTGGTCATAAATTATATGAAATATCTATGTTTAGAATATATGTGTATGTAATTAAGTTCATTGTAATGATATTTTTATTAATTTTCAAAATTGACTGACGTTATAGAATTATATAAGACAAAATTTCTTATTATCATTAAATGGAATATATATGTTGAAAGTAATCACAGTAAAAATAAAGCATAAAAAATGTTTAATAAATAAACCGAATAGATTCGCTAAAACAAAATAACGGTGATATCCTTAAATTGAGTAATGATAAGTAAAATATTTTTGCATAAAAGTTGAATTATGTACTTCATCAACAATTATCACGAAATAAAAGGTATGACTAAAGCAGATGCTTTAAAAAAATGTTCATTAATGAACGGTATTTATGTTATTTTATTTTTAAATTTATGCAGTATCTCGAGCCAAATTCAAGGCAGCTGAAAGACTGATCCTGAACTCGCTTTCATTGCGCAGATAGGTTTATACTGATTCTCGAAAAATAGATGGGAATAAATTCTTGATTGACATTTTCAATGTGATGAACACGGTTGGTGCTTTCTGATAAAATTAGAAATGTTGTATTCGAAATTGGTGGTTTTCATTCTTAAATATCCTAGAAATGTCAATTTAGAAGTATTTGTGTGCGTGCTTAGGATGAATATAATGTAACTGGAACTATATTCCACCATATACGATCTCTTAATTGCAAAACCAATTGAAAATACCACTTTAAGCAGTATCGAATGTTTTCGTACAGAATTTATATTCGCTCAGAAATAACCTTAAGGCCGTTTTCAATTTAAAAGTAAGTACTTCTGACACATTTCTGAATTACTTTTCGTTCGTAAATACGCAAAATTAACCTGTTTTATTCAGTAAATATGTAATCAAATTGCGTTTTCTAATTTTTAATAAAAGCAGAATATCTTTTAGAAAATGCTGTCAAAAGGAGCGTTAGTAACCGAATTCCTTAAGTGAGAGTTCTAGAAAGGGAAAAACTTGTTATAACGGGACAATAATTACTTATAGTTTTATAAGTAATTTATTTATAAAAAATTGGAAAACACTATTCGATTCCAATGCGTTTCAATAATCAACCTTACCAATTTTATGCATTTACTTTTAAATATGGATCAAAAAATGTGTCAGAAAGTTTCGCATTGTTGAGCAAGGAATTTGAGAACCGTTTTAAAGCTAAAATCATTAAAAAAAGTAAACTTCAAGATTATCTTATAAGTTTTGCCTGTAAACTACATGCGTTAATTTTAACTTTTGTAGAACATTTACAATCTAGGGTGTGCATATTATGCAAACTTTGAAGTCATAATATAAAACTTTAAAATAATTTTTCATCAACCCGTAATTAACTTCTATGGCATCACGTAGACCTCTAAAGGTGTCTGGAACTTGGTGTTGAAGTCTCAAAATGTATAATCATAATGTTATTATTCGGTATTACCTTTTTTAAGAAATTAAAACCGGATAAAAAGTTATTTTGCATATGTAAAATACATGAATTTGTCATTTACAAATCGAAATTTGATATATTTTTTTAAACATATATTTAGGTGAAACAAAAATTGCGTATAACATATTATGAGTTATATTCTACTTACATGTAAAGTTTCAATAAAGTTGATTCCTCTGATTTACTTGACTTAATATTCAAGCACATTTTCTTATTATTATGATAAATAAAGCAATGAACATATCAATAATTTACTGCTATATAATTACTAATAATTTACCATTGATATACTTAAGGTATTGGTACGTTTTCACTACATTAAAATTTAATTTCTGTAATTATAAAAGTATTATTATGATAAATAAATGGATAATCAATTAAGACTGTTTTACAGCTAAATACAAACTGAAAACTTACCATTAATATATTTACTATTTGTACGTTTTTACTACATTTAAATTTATTGTCATAATTATAAAAGTATAACACTGCAAAATCACCTCTCTAAGTGATATTAAAAAACCTCATCTAAAAGTTTTTAGTATGCAAAGCCTCTTAGAAGTTACATAATGAGCTCTACAGAAATAGAAACAGTCATTTACCCAACAAAAGAGAAAATTGGAGTTCATCAACGGAAAGAACAATTTTTGGAGTGCGTTGGCAATAAATTTCAAAAGAAATTTATGAGCTACATTGAATGGGTGTGGTCACTGAAATTATAGTCTCTGGTCAACATGGCTATAATTTTCGTGCGTTAATATTTATCTTCTAGGTAGCTACAACAACATAAAACACATTTCGGTAACTTCCATTTTCAAAAGTAATGATTATGCGAAAATAGTATTCTGAAAATTGAATTTATAGCATGCTATAAATTCAAATACGTATTGTGTAAGTTTTATAATTTTAAAATATTTTTAGCGATATTTCCATTATCATTAACAATAATATTTTTAAGAACTATATATCAAATATGACATATTTTATAAGGCTAATAAGTTTGTAATTTGAAAATTATAAAGCACATAAGCATATACTTCCATTATTCCTTTTTTTAATTTAAATATACATTTAAAATTTTAAAAAAATAGTTGTGTTTAACAAATTGGAATTTATTTCTGTGTTGTCATTAATTAAATATTTAAATGGTTTAAGCACTCATCCGCATTTTATGAGATGGCTTTCTTAAAAGCATGTTTATCTATGCTTATTTATAAATATATTTTTAAATCATTATTTATAATTTTGGAGCTTAAAATAGATTTTATATCTAACAGTAAATGTGATAAGATTTCAATTAAAAATAGGAATATTTACGAGGGGTACCCAGAAAGTAAATTCTCCACGGTTCGTAAAAAGAAAGAATACACAATTACCCAGGAAAATGTATTGAAAAGACACAGCAATGTTTCAGTTACTTCTCAACATAAGAGCCGCCGACATTAAAACACTGGGGAAATAAACAGCGTGAGATAAGTTTTGTAATCTACTTTCATGGAAGTCTGCCGCCTGGAAATGGAGCCAGTTTGTAAGAACAGTCAACCCGCGTCTCATCTTCCGCAAAGATCCTGTTGAGGTACTCGTTGTTCTCATCGTGGTATTGCTGCAGAAAATTCAATGCTGCTCACATGAGTTCTGTTTTATGTTGAGGTGTAAGGTATCTACCGTTCGCACCTGGTGCACAAATTCTTGAACATCAGGTGTTTCGTGATGACTTCATGCTTCACCGATATTTACTGCACTTTTCTCAACAATTTAAATAAGTATAAAAAAAAGAATACAAATATCACACTTTATGAGAGGGTTTTCTTAAAAGCAGGTTTAAACATGCTTATTTATAAATATATATTTTAAAGCATTAGTTATAATTTTAGAGCTTAAATTGGAATTTATATCTAAAAATAAATGTGATAAGAATTCAATTAAAAATGTGAATATATACGTGGATCATCCAGAAACTAAATTTCCCACGGTCCGTAAAAAAAAGAAAACACGATTATTTGGAAAAATTTATTGTAAAAGACACAGCAATGTTTCAGCTACTTCTCAACATAAGAACCACCGGAATTATAATACTGGTCGTAGAGAGGGATAAGGTCTTGTAGTCCACTTTCATAGAAGTCTGCCACCTGAGAATGGAGCCATCTTGTAACAGTTGTTAACACGCGTCTCATCACCCGTAACGATTCTGTTTAAGTACTCGCTGCCCTCATCGTAGTATCGCTGCAGAAAACTCAATGCTGCTCTCATGCGTTATGTTTTGTTTTGGGGTGTAAGATATCATCCGTACCCACCTGGAGCACAAATTCCAGAGCAACGTGATGATTTCATACATCACCGATTTTTTCTGCACTTTGCTCAACAATTGAGAGAAGTATTAAAAAAAGGGGGTAAACATATACATACAAATATTTACAAGATAATTTTCCTATGAATTAAAAGAATTCTGAAATTCCTCGATTTTCTTTTCTCTCTTTGTGAGAAATCTTAGAAATTCCATCCATGAAAGAAAGTTTTACGCGCAACAACTTTTTCGCAACAATAGTTTCATAAAGATTTTCTAAGTAATTTGATAGACTTAAGAAAGAATCAATTTTGAATTTAACTTTAATTTTTTCCAAGATCTCGGTAATTTTGCTGAAAACATTTTCAAATTCTTCTAAGTTGTGTAGTTCCTGTTATCCACCTTTGGGTCGAGCTGCACCTTTTTTCTTACTTAAATTCTAAGCTTCATTATTTTTCGAATATTTCTTTCTTTTTTTGCAGTGGCCGCGTAACTTTTCCTTCATTTGAAAACAGTAATTTAATTTACATTTATTAAATACATAAAATCGTTAAATGTGATAAATAATATAAAAGGAAACTGAAATAACACAAAAAGTAATTTAGTGTACATTTATGAAATACATAATATCAAATTGACGACTTTTAACAATAAACAATATTAACCATGGTAGTTTTATTTTCAGCTGTTTTTTATGCCCACTAGAATGAAAGTAATATAAATGTTATGTAACATAAAATATACTGCATCAGTGAATATTATACATCTATATCTATGTTGTACCATATTATATAGTTATACGTACATAAATGCTTCTGCCACCGTGTTTAATAGAACAACGATATAATATTAAATATGCATTTAAAATTAAGAAAGGAAAAAAACAGGAGGAGGGGTTGATGTAATCAGTATTTTTGGCGCCACTGTTGACGCAAAGAATATACATAAGGATATGTATAATCCATTCTAACAGTGTTTTATTTAAAAAAAAGGTGAAGTTTCAAATATAATAACAACTCTAATTTTTAAGCTGTGGCACATTAACGTTTTTATCAAATGAAGCTTATATAATTTTTAATTGTAAGCTGCTGTATTATGTTAAATTTTAAAATATTATTTTCTCCATAAAAAATGCATTCTCTTCATTCTCTTTCTTTATCATTAAATTTTCTTAAGTTTGGATAGTTTATACTGTTTACAGTTTAGTGAAATGCAACTTATCTAATTCTTTCTACTTCCCAGAAAAATAAGAGAACCTACTTTTGTTAACCTTTCGATTACGGACAAGGATTGGTCACTATTTTTATATTCACTCATACCACAATTTACAAAAAAAGTTTTGGTTGTAGATTGCGTTAGAAAATATTCTAATATATGTCTATGGCACAGGTCATTATTTAAAAAACTGGTGCCAATAGAATAAGGAAACAGTCACTTGGACAACATATGCCCCAGCGCCGTAATCAACAGGTTAAATAAAGTGAAGGATTAATGAAATAGTTCACAATAGTTTCAATAAATTTTATACATTCTATTATGAAAAATAAATTAAAAGAATAAATGCGAACAACGTTAATTATTGCTTTTTACGAAAATATTTAAAGAGCTATTAGTTATCAATAAATTATCTTTCTTTTATTTTTGCTTTTATATATATACTAGCAGGCTATGCCCGCTGCGCTGGTCAATATTTCCAAATGAACCTTGGATTAAACTAAATGGTGAATTTGAACTTGTATTTTAAACAATATGGATCTTCAGCTTGAACTTGCACATTACTGAAAACGATGCGAACGCCATTGCGATATAATGTTATCTTAAGCGTTGGACAAAATTTAGCAATTAAGAAGTAATTGTTTTAATTGATTATAAACAGCGCACTTATGGTCGGGTAATGAGACCGTTATGACAACAGGAATTAATACCTCTGTAACTAATCAACATATAATGAAATCGTATATACTAACACCATTCCTAAAATCATGCAACAGGGCCACTTGTAACAAAATATGTTCTGTAGATTTTTTTAAAAAGGCTAAACTTTCATAATCAGGTTCACTTAATTTTTGAACTTTTACTGTTGCTCTATAACTAAGTACACTTGAACAATATGTATACACTAAAACCTTTCCAAAATTATTACCTAACTAATTGTGGTATATCCTACGAAAGTATTATAAACAATCGGAATGAAATACAAATTTCCGTTGTAAATATATAGTAGATGATGATGATGCGATTTTGTGTAATAGAATTCATAGTAAAGTTTTCGCTTCAAACAAAAACGATGCTTTCAACATTAAAGCTAATACACCAATATGTGAAGTATCCGATTACGGAAGGTTAACTTGAATTCTCATGAGCAACTACTCAAAGAAAAGTGAATATGTGGCTTTTGTGATACTTTTATGTCAGCCGGGCGCAGGTAATAAATCAATAAAGATTGTTTTCATAGCATATTCTTATTTTATTATTTTCATTTAAAACACAAACCTTTCACTCATTTAATTTAAAATGCATGCCTTATACTAATTTCATTTAAAAAACTGAAAAGATAAACAATAACAGGAAATAATGCCATAATTAAAAGCAAAAAAATATTTTTAATTTACATACGCAAAATGTAACTACTGCTACTGGGAATTTTAAAAATGCTATCAGCGAGATGTGCGCACGGTTGTTATAAATGTACCCATTTTTTCTTCTTATCGGGGAGCAATTTATAAATCGCACAATATTATTCCAATTCCAATTTCTTTCATTGAGGAACCTATGACCGGAAAAAATGGAAAAAGACTCTTGTAGATTTTTCGGATGACGGCATCTGACGCCATAAACCGAGTTTATATATATGAAAATAATTTTTAAGTCGTTACAAACATTGCTTTCATACTTAAATATTTTCATTGGTACTACTTGTTATCCCGTCGACCAATTTCGCCAAATTATATAAATCGCCAAACCATTCGCCAAATTATATAAATCGCCAAACCATTCGCCAAATTATATAAATTGACATAATCTTTATTTTAAATAACGAAATAACAAATAAATTAGTATAACATTAATAAAAATACAAATAAAACATCGAAATTAAAATCACTTGATGACGTAAACACGTGTAGTTTGTTTAAATTCAAGTGAATTTGATATTTACGATCAACCATTATTGGCATTTAATCTTATAGTTTGACGATAGATTTTTGGTCGACGGAATATCTAAGTAGTACCTTTTCCATTTTTGTTTTATAACGCTAAATTCTCATAATTTTTTTCCCTTTTATTTTACATAAAATCGATATTTTTTTTAAAAATTAAGATGCTTGCATTTTTATTTCAAACTCATAGAGCCGTTTTTTTTTTTTTTTTTTTTTTTAGCCAAAAGGGTTGATTTGAATTTTTTCCGTTGCTAGAGTAACGGATGTAATGATAGATATTTTGGGATTTAGATGCCAAATTAGAAAAATTTGAAATGTGCCATGAACTGTTGGACTTATAAAAATTTATTTGGTAGCATTCGATTCAGCATACAAAACTACATTAAAATATGCTATCATTTGACGCATAATTTTGATATTCGATTTTTTCCCCTCCCCGTGCAAAAACAATTAGGGGTGACACTTTAGAAAATCCTTTCTTAGCAGAAGTTTATGTCATAAGAAGTATTTTTACCACGATTTTCAAGATTTTAGGTTCAGTAGTTTGCGCTGTGCGTTAATTAGTCCCCTAATCCAGACTTTATTTTATATACTATATTAGATATGCGATTTTGCGGTGAATCGATGATCGAAAATTAGTCCAATATCATTTGAAATATTACATAACAGAGGAGAAAGTACGAAGAAAGACGAAGAAGAAATGACGAATTACAAAAGACTTGTAATTTTTTTTTTCAAAATGTTGAATTTTTCCATAGTAATAACGTATTAAAACATAAATTTCCTTAAAAATTATCTTTATTTCCTAGATTTCGAATCTGTGAATTTTCCTATAAATGAAATTGGCGATATGACTTGAGAAAATAGATAATATTTGCTTAAATAAAATGGGTAATATTCGTTGATCTGAGTTCGAGTTTATAAATATCACATGCTTTCGGAATTACGGCGAAAAACATTTTAAAAAGTATGAAATTATTTTACAATATGTATGTGTGGCAGAAATTCACACTGAAATTTAAGTATTCGATTCCATTTTTAAAATATTAACCGATATCTATATAAGTTACAATTGCATATGAAAATGTACTCAAAAAATGATCTCTTTCACCTAAAAAAACACCATTTGTGAGAACATCCTCAAGCTAATGTCACGCTTATGCATTTTTGGCTTAAAATCACATTGTTTGGCGACAAAAGAAAAATAAAAAATTGTAAAGAAACAAATAGTAATTACACATGTGACTCACAATTACATCTGCTTGTTTCTTCTAAAAGTCACGTGATGGGACAATTAGATATAAAAAAAAAAGAAAAGAACAGAACAGAAAGAAAATGTCGTTAAAATTTCATCTAATGAAATTTTCAGATTCGTTTCCATATCTAACGCAAGCGATAAAGAGCCAAATATTGCATATCAAGTGTAATATTTCTTTTTAAATTAATTTTTAAGCATTACAAATATTTCTTTCATGTTTTGATTAAATGTTTCCGTTTTTTAATATTATCACTCATTAAAACGGATTTTCTTCTTCTTTTTTTCTTTTTTTTCATTTAAATAAAATTAGTAACAGTTTTTCTTTTATTTTTCGAGGTTTAATAGCCGTTTCAATTTTTTTTATCAACGATGAATTTCGCCAAGTAATAAAATGGTAACCTTATCGCCCAAAATAACAGAGTTTTCCGTCATAATTCTAAAACTAATATAGGTAGAATAATGTGTTATAGCTTAAAACCTTCCCTGAAACAATACCTATCTAACGGTATAGGTTCCGTAAAAATCCATGCAGTAGAACTCGAAATCTAGGCGTTCGGAACGAAATTTCCGTTCGGATTTTATATATATAATAGATAATAGAATAGATAATAGATTTTATATATATATAATAGAATAGATAATAGATTATGTGTTCTGAACTATCTCAAATTTTAAAACAGATCGCATTGTTAGATTTCCTAATTTTAACAATATCGCGTTATGTTAGTTCCACATTCCACCACCAGGGAGCGCACTCTATTCTTAACGAAAGCGTATCTGAACGAAACTCCTTCATGCAACCTTTCCGTAGATACATGAATCGGGAGGGTGGCGGTCTTAACCAATAATTTAAGATAATTGCTGAAATTACTACGAAAGATATTTTAAAGGGGCTCTACGCGGGCCCCTAATAGAGTTAGAGGAAATCGGAAGACGGCAAAATAATCGCAAGGAAAAGTTTGCTTGGGTGCTTCGGAGCTACTTTTGGCGCGAGATCTAAGCTCTACGACCAATAGGAGCCCAGATATTTAAGGAAATATGAAGTAACAAAGTCCAAAAGAATAGAATTTTCCGTAATAATTCTATAACTAATCTAGGTAGAATGATGCGTTATAGCTTAAAACCTTCCCTGGAACGATACCTATCTAACGGTATAAGTTCCGTAAAATTCCATGCGGTAGAACTCGAAATCTCGGCGTTCGGAACGAAATTTCCGTTTGGATTATATATATATAGTAGATATTGCAATTTTTTCACTTTAACTTTTACTTATATTATAACAATTGAATCAAGTTTAAGATTGTTTCAAGTTCAAGATCAGATTGATTTATTTTGTTAACTATTTGAAAAGGAAAGACGTATTCATTGTTCGTATCGTTGTATAATTTAAATATTGAGATTTTATTTTTAATCATTTACATATTTACAAACAAATGCATAAATTTTTGTTTTGTTTGACGTTTCAAATCATTTAAATACAAAAATATCTACTTTTTTTTGGGTTATAAATGACCTTTCACAATAAAGAACAAAAGAAAAAAATCTTTTTATTTCACGCATTGCGCAAAACTAATATATTAAAAGCTTTTTTATTTCCTGTAATTCTGTTACAAAGCATTATCTCATCCAAGAATAAATAAAGTATCTAAAAGTAATAAGCATAATATCTTAAGTGGCCTTCTGACATAATATATGTATCGGAAATAATGGTGTCAGGACCTACATGTTTTAGGCGTGCCCAAAGTCATAATGGCTCTCAAAGGATTTACCATAATTAAAAAATATATATATTAAAGTGTGTGGACGATCCATTACTTGATGTTTTATTTTTATTCCGATATCATCTTTAACGCGTATATGGTGATAAGCATAAGCAATAAAATATTCTTTATTTTTTAAAATACCATGCTTCATGAAACCATTAGACATTTAGACAAATTCATATCGAATCTGAATTTTTGTATGTCCTTTCTTTAATGGATTATCCAAGTTTCATCAATTTCGTTTATAATTGTCTTAAATATTTTAAACTAATACATTATTAAAATTTTCTTTATAGATATATTTAAACAAAACATAGTTCGCCCTATTTGAACCAAATCTATTGTTAGCAGCATTTTAATTTCTTTTTATCTATGTTTTGAATAACCATATTCAGAGTTCTTATTGTCAGTCATTAGTAGAAAAATGTGATTACAGTAGTTTATGGCAATGTCATTAAAGGTTAAAAAAATATTTTTATAAACAACAACAAAAAAAAAAACTGTTAATGAAGTGGTTTGCGACAATTTAAACTTAACAGATGCACTGTAATTAAAACATTTTTTTAAAACTTATTTGTGAAACTTAGTATGATAAAATGTTGTTTAATTACGTCATTAAATCGATTTACTCACTTTTTTAATGGTGTCAGCCGTGTTCAAAATTTTGCTTTCTTTCAAACACAAGTTTATCTTTTATGCTATAACTTTTATTTTTGACATTTTATCTGAATAAAAGTATAAAAATTCTATAATGCTAACAGGATTCTAAATATATGGTAAATAAAATAATAAATAAATAAATAAAAAGAAAACTTATTTTATGTTTAATTTTCGTTTATAGACAAACTTTCGTACAAATTTTGAGACAGCCATAAAAATAATTCAGAACAGAAGTGTTTGCCCTAGCTTTCTTCTTCGCGTATCAGCGAAAAAAAATCGATGCCTTTACTTTGTTTCATGATCTATTTTTTTTTAAATATTTCATACTTAATAGTTAATGATTGTAATATCTAATACTAAACAAAAAAGGTGTCGCTATGCAACATACTATTTATTCACAAATTAAAAGATGTAAAAAGCATATGAATAAAATAAATCTCTACGTTTCGGTTTAATTTTTAAAACCTACGTCAGGAGAAAAATTTTGTAAAATATAAATCGACAGAAACACTTTATATGCTGCATCTTAAATTCAAATTATAAATTATAAACAATATAATGGAAACTTTTTAAATGCCAAAAAAAAAACAGCTCAGTGGCGCCATCTTTTATCCAAAGAAGAGAAAGCCTGTAAAAAACATGGAAATTTTTGTAGCCCTTTCAATATGGAAAGCAAGATTTCAGGAATGGGAACGGAAACATTATCATTACAAACTTCTTGATTCCGAATTTCTAAAGATTCACGAATAATAGCATTAAACGAACAACTTGCTTGGAAATAACTTTAGCATAGTCAAAGTCTATAAATGAAATAAGTCCTTTATGGAAATTTCTAGAGAGTGCTGTAGAAAATTTACGAAACTTCAAATTAAATTGAAAGAACTCAAAAATGATTTGAAGTTTCGTAAATGTTATCGTATTATTTACAGAAACTGTCAATATTAAAAGTATGTGCATATTTCTATATTTAACTTTACTTACATATCTACAACGAAAGGGCACCATTCTAAACTACATTTTTAGTTCGACAAAAATTCCGTGAGTGAAATTCTTTCATTTGTCGTCAAGCATGTGCTGAGAATGTTATATCTACTCTGATTGCTTGTATTCTGTTTTCGAGAACACACAAAGAGACACAAGATTTCCTTGTTTTATAATATATGATACACCCTTTACTTAATAGTACATATTGTATAGATAATTTGATTCGCAAAAATACAAGCTTTTTCACAAATTAAAATTTATTCTTAAGCATCTCAATATTTACTTAGCAGCCAAACCAGCCAAGAAATTAAAGAATATTATTTGCACTAAAATAGACTCAATTAATATTGAGAACTATTTAGGAGTATATAAATACCATTTATTAGAGAAGACGGATCAAAGAATTACTATATTGGCATGACTAGCAGGAAATTTAAATGTAGAAAAGTCCTTTCGGCCAGTAACGGGAGGAAGAGGTAGCTTTCATATTCCTTATTTTTAAAAAGCAAGCTTATATTATTCAAACACACGAAGCTCAATTTAGTGGAAACCGATTATAGGAGATTCAATATTAATTTTTATCATAATGATACTACATAATTTACTAAATCAATATGAATGAGAATTTCGCGAAATTAGTCGGCTTTATCCAAGCTGCTTTTATTTAAAGTACTTTATATTTGGTTGCCAAATTCGGAAATATATTGAAATTCCTGCCATTTTAAGACAACATGGTGGATGAGGCTACCCAGATAGCAATCTTGGTTTGCAGAAAAATTTCAGCAATCTTACTTTGCAGACTTGCAATGTTGCAGCAAGCTCAGCATGACAAGTCTGAAAGTTCATAACAAGACTGCAACAAGATTATGCAAACTCCGAAGTCACCATACTTGGAACTTGCAGCTAAGTTGTCGTGCAAGTTGCAATCTTGTTGCATCAGTCTTACTGCAAACTCATAGCAAACTAGTAATATTGCGATGTCAGACTATTTGCAAACGCATTGTAAATTTGCAATATTGTCATGTCAGAACATCTGCAAATGAATTGCAAACTCGGAATCTTGTCATGACAAGTATAGCTGCAGATATGTAGTAATTTCATTGAAATGTTGTCAATTCTGTGAATTTTGCGTGTAGAACACAGGTAAAATAGAATTTTTTGAGACAACAGATGGCCATTCACCCAAATTTGGGAAGAACTTCGTTTTGATACTAAAAATGGAGATCCAATGAGTACTAAAAAAATAAAGTTGTTTTATCATGTTTTGTGCGCAAAAGGGGGCATTGTTAGCTCAGGGAGGGGGTAACTAAAAATAAATAAGTAGGTGAAATGGGATATTGTTTATTATGTTTTTTATAATTCCGAATCAGGTGAAATCATCAGCAAGTCAATACGGTCATTTCTTACAAAATTACGACAGGTTTTATTAATACAAAGTCTTTTCCAGGTAAAATAGGTTTTTACAGTAACAAGTGATTGCTATTCACGGAAGCTTGAGACAAACATCGTTTTGGAACTACAAATTAAGATCCGACGAGACTCCAAAATGTAAAGTTGTTTTACCGTGTTTTTTTTTTTTTTTTTTTTTTTTTGGGGGGGGGGGGGGGCTCGAGGGGGCAAAATTCAACTTTTTTTAAATAGGTCAAGTGGAATATCGTTTCGTATGTATTTGAATAACATTATTGGCAAGTCGATACGAGCATTTATAAAAAAGTTACAGAAAAGATTTTATCAATGCAAAGTGGAAAATTATATTTTATTTTTTAGCATAGTTTTGTCACATTTATTTTACGTTTAAAAAGAGTTTTTTATATCATATTAAGTCATCTCAAAACTATTAAATGTCTTCAAAATAGCAACAATCAAAATCAGGATAATTTTGAGTTTATTTCAAAGTCATTAAATTTACCAAAATCCACTACTTATAACCTGGCCTAACATTGTAAACAATGATCGTATCGGCTTGCGTGCGATACCATTTGATTCAGAATAAAACAATTCATTACAAACGATACCTCATTTGACATTTTAAAAATAAGTTCTGTTCGCCCATGCCGTGTTAAAGTACCCCCCCCCTCCTCCTCAAAAAGAACCCAGAATGAAACAACTTTATTTTGGTGGGGGGGACACGTCGTATCTTCATTTCTAGTACCAAAATGAAGTTCTTACCAGATAAATTTTCTTGAATGGCTATCAGTTGCTGCTGTAAAAACCTACAGTACCTGCACCAAATTATAATTTTCGACTTCGTATTCATAAAACTTGTCGTAACTATGTAACAAATGATCGTATCAATTTGCAAATGGTAATTATTCGATAAAAAATAAATAAATAAATAAATAAACGATACCTGTTTCTTAACATACTTCAAAATTTTTTAGTTTTCCCCTCCCGCTCCCTGAGTTAAAAATGCCCCCAAAACATGATAAATGAACTTTATTTTTTAAGGATTCATCGAATATTCATTTTTAGTATCAAAATGAAATTCTTCCCAAACTTTGGTGAATGCCACATTTCTACTCAATTTTTGATTGTATATTTTTTATCTGTACGCTAATAGTCGTACTTTTGAAGGTTGTGCGAGTTTTGTGCAGGATTCCATATAATCGGAGGTTTGTCAAATGCTTGACATTTTTATGCTATGTAGACCGAGTAAACAAGGACTTGTATTTGTGGTGATTTGGAATCTACTTTAAACTATGTTACCACACCCACAGGAATTAAACCCGACATAGTTGAATCGGAGGTCACAGGGCTAACCATTCAACTATCTGGTAAGCCCCCAATAACTTCCAATAATATACCTTAATTTGTTTAGAAGTTTTATTAGACTCGCCAATTCTCAATTAGTTGCTTATTCCCTTCTAATTCTTAGAAAATAATTAACAAAATTATCTAAAAATAAGTGGGCCATGTACATAACCAATGCAAAGCAAACCTAGATGAGTATAAACACGCACCCTCAATTTTAATTTCATATATAATTTTATTAAAGAAAATATAATTTATTTTCATTTCGTTTTGGCCAGAGTGGAATATATTGCTAAAACTTATTAACTTCCAGAAGGAAAAAAAAACTCATTTTAAAATTGAAATTTCCCTATTCTTAAATCTGAATAAATATAATTCCACATCAAAAACAAAATATTTGAAAAGTTTCAAGAATTTAAAAAGAACAAAGTTATAATAAAACAATACAGTCTATAAAATTACAAAGTTTATTTTCACACAGTTACAAATAATAGTTTCTAACACAAAGTATTAACATAATATTTACCAAATTAACATACAATTATTTAACATTCTTCTCTATATTATTTCCGTGTTTTTGCATCCTAAAAGAGAGAAACAATAGAGTGCATTTCAAAAGTCACAAGTTAAATTTTTACTGTTTTCAAGAATCCTGCTTAGAATTAGTTCTAAAGGTGATCACAAATTATAACTCTTCAGGCAAAATGACCGAATCGCTAAAGTTAATCCAACGAGATATATTTTTTTAAATATCTTGTTTGTATTTTTATATTTTAAAAAGACTTTTTCTTTTGCATTGGATAGCTGAGGTAAATTTCTGCAATTGTGGTTTTTTACTTTATTTTAAGTTCGTTAAGTTTTTATTTTATTTTCTTTCTTTATTTTCTTTATTTTTTTTTTGTGTGTACACTTTCACTCTTTTCACTGTTTATACCGGCTCCAAAAGTGTAAGTATATAAAAAAAAAAATCATTTAAAAATATTGAAATGCAACCGAGTTACCTTAAAAAAAATCTCTTATTGGATTAACATTGGCGAATGGGTGTTTCCGCTTGACTGAAGTAACCTCTTAACCCTTTAAGCCCTGACCCGCACAATTGTGCAGGCGATACTAAAGTAAAAGAGAATGACTATTTCCTCTTTTTGTGCGATTTAAAACCAAATCTGCACATTTATATGCTTTAGATGTTTTGATAAAACACAACTAGGGGATACCAACTACAATACAGGGTTAGATTTTCTGCTTTTAAAAAGATTATATCATCTGACATCAATAGACAAAAGTATGTACTGTCGTAAAATCTTTTAAATATGATTTATAGTGTTTGCTTAGATTTAATATTTCTTTTCATATAGTTTATTCATGATTTTAACCGATTTTGTCTTTGATAAATTTAATTAGGCTTCAAAAAAGTTGAAAAACAAATGAACCACACAATTGTGCGGGTCCGGCATTTACCATTTCCAAAATAGATACAATTCCTAATATATAAAATTTTTATTTTTAAGTGATTTTTTTAAACTTATATTTTTAGCAATTTATTTTTTATTAATTACATTTTTAAAGCTGAACAATTTTAAATTAATAGGTTTGTACTACTCATGATTTCTATTTAAAATGGATAGTATTAGATATATAATATGCACATGTAACGAACTGTATGTTTCTGCTCTGAGTTATAGATGCCATATATGATTTATAAGTTTTATATGAGTTATATGCATACCAAGAGATTGAAATTTATGTTTGATAAATTCATTCCATTTTGTCGACACAGCAAGTAAACCACCAGGAATAAATAATAAATTATGGAAAGTTCAGCAAATGCTCGACAGATTCCGTAGTGTCTGCTTGAATTTACCAGGAGATCAGGGAAAGTTTTCCATAGATGAGCAGACGATTCCTTTTTTTAGGATGTGTCTCAGTAAAGCAGTATATAAAAAACGAACCACACTCTGTTGTAACAGCATCATCTGGGATAGTTTTAAATTTTGTATTATACCAGTGGGAAAGTACAGACATGGTCCACAAGGATCTAGGCTTAGGACCTGCTGTAGTCCTTACTCTGGTTCAGACCTAGTTTTATGTACTTCGATCGGTATTTCAACAAAATACCGCTGCTGGAAAAACTAAAAAAAAAAGAAATTTGAAGGATCAGGCACAATCCAAACGGAGTGAAGGGCATACCATTTGTCAAAGGCTCTTAAGAGGGGTGAGAGCAGTGAGCACGTCTCAGAAAATGAAATTGTAGTGGTCTGTCCAAAAACAAAAATTGTTTCAAATATTTTCATTGTGGCTGATGAAAGCTCTCAATAAACAACTTTTTTTGCTTAAATTTTATTTTTAGATATTTGCACACATAATCCCAAACTACACAATTGTGTAGATTTAGCCCAAAAATGGCTGTATTAAAGCCGAACCCACACAATTGTGCGGGTCCTCTCTCTTGTCATAACCTGACATCGGGTATTTTTTTATATATATTTTTCAATCAAATACGATCCCATCGATAAGGGGAAACCACCCAAACTTTCAATTTTTACCAAAAAAACTCCCGGTCTTAAAGGATTAAGAGCCCATACTAGTCACTTGGAAAAAGTCGAACGCTAATGGTAAGTCTATGGGAGCGTTATTTTCGAATTTCTCGCTGAAATTTTAATATTTTTGAATGTTTTTTTTTTGTTTTGTTTTTTGCATAGAATAGCTGAGGATGATCTACAACTGGACTAGTTTTTACTTTTTCGATTTTGATTATTCTTTTTTTCTATAATAGGATAGTTTCAATTTCGGAACCGGTTCCAAAAATAATTGTATTTGTTAAAAAAGAATCGGAAACCGAAATCGAAAAAGTAAAAACTAGCCAGGTTGTAGATCGTCCTCAGCTATCCTATGCAAAAAAATCATTCAAAAATATTAACATTTGAGCGAGATATTTGAAAATAACGTTCCCATAGACTTAGCATCAGCGTTTTTCCTTTTCCCCATGACTGAAGAGAGTTCTTAAGGCCCATGTCCCTGCCTTCGGAGACACTCACGAGCTAATGCTAATTCTATGGGGAGGGATTTTTCTAATATCTCGTTTGCATTTCGACATTTTTATTTTATTTTTTGCATTGGATAGCCGAGATCCGTGTCTATATCGCACCTTTTTTACTTTTTCGATTTTGGTCGCAGATATGTTTATAAAGTTACTTTCACTTTACCGGTTCTGAAAATGAAAGTGTCATTCTAAAAAAATATCTGCAACCAAAATTGAAAAAGTAAAAAAGGTGCGATGTAGAGACGGATCTCGGCTATCCAATGCAAAAGAAAAAAAATTTAAAAATGTCGAAATACAAACGAGATATTAGAAAAATCCCTCCCCATAGCATTAGCATTAGTTCGTGAGTGCCTTCGCCGGCAGGGACAGGAGCCTTAAGAATCTACATTAGTCATGCGAAGAAACTCGAACCCTAATGTTAAGTATGTGGGAGAAATCTTCACGGCGATAAAGCTATACAGATTAAATGAGAGAGAAATATATGCATAGGATACCTGAGGTTGATATATATAGCTGTGCGTTTGAAATTTTTCGATTTTGTTCAATTTTTTTCTTTATTTTCTTTTAATGCGTACATTTTCACTATTGGAACGCGTTGTGAAAGTGAAACTATCCTCATATAAAAAAACAAATGCAAACAAAATAAAAAAAAGTACAAACTCACAACAATAGATATCAACCTCAGGTATCCTGTTTATCGAAAATTATTTAAAAATATTAAAATGCAAGTGAGAAATCTGTAAAGTTTTTTTTTTCATAGATTTAACTTGAGTTTTTCCGCGTAAAGGGTCTACACTAGTCACGCGAAGAAATTTGATCACTAATGTTCAACCTATGGTTAAAAACTTTTCCAATTTATCGCTTGCGTTTTAATATTTTTACACGATTTTTTTTCCAGGATACCTGATGTCGATATCTAATGTGAGCGTTTGTGTACTTTTTTGATTTTGGTTACAGTTTTTTTATACGAAAGTAGTTTCACTTTCAGAACAGGTTCCAACCTCTTCCGAAAGTAAAAGTGTCCGCATATTGAAAAACTGTTACCAAAACCAAAAAAGAACAAACGCACAACAATTTATTTCGACCTCGGGTATCCTATCCGAAAAAATCACTTAAAAATATGTTAAAATGTGAGCAAGATGGAACAAAAGATTTGTCTCATAGGTTTAACGTTAGGGTTCGAGTTTTTCCGCGTAAAGGGTTAAAACTAGTAACGCGAAGAAATTTTAACGCTAATGTTAAACCTGTGGGAAAAATCTTTTCAGATTTCTCGCTTGCATTTTAATATTTAGGGTACGTGAGGTCGATAACTTTTATCGTGCGTTTGTACTTTTTCGATTTTGGTTATAGTTTTTCATATCAAGATAGTTTCACTTTTGAAACCGGTTAGAATCAGTGCTGAAAATGAAACTGTACTTATATAAAAAACTGCAACCAAAATCGAAAAAGTACAAATGCACGATAAAAGTTATCGACATGAGGTACCCTATGCAAAAACTCTTTTAAAAATATTAAAATGCAAGCGAGAAATCTGTAAAGAATCCTCCCATAGGATTAACATTAGCGTTAGAATTTCTCCTCATGACTAGTGTAAGAGGCTATTTCAGTCACGTGAAAACACTTGTTCGGTAATGTTAATTACGTGGGAGAAATTTTTAAAAATATCTCGTTTTCATTTGATTATTTTTAAATGATTTTTAGGTGCGTTCGTAATTATATAAATACGTAACACCTATAGTGTCCGTCTGTCTGTCCGTCCGCATATAACAGAGAAAAAATTACCCAACCGAATGGTTTGAAATTTTAAATATATAATTGTTGCAAAATTTTGTCGAGTTATTTCAAATTTTGTAAAATTCGGATGTATAGTTTAATTACAGGGACATTCAAAAGTTTTCCGTTACATTACGGACAATGGGGAAAATTATTGCAAGTACATTTTAATGATGTTACATCCTTCCGAACGGTCTGAAATTTTAAATATATAATTGTTGTAAAATTTTGTTGAGTCATTTCCAATTTTATGAAAAACGGATGTATAATTTAATTACACGGACAGTCAAAAGTTTTCCGTTACATTACAGCCAATGGGGAAAAAATATTGTAAGTGCATTTTAGTGATGTTACAGCCTTTCGAAGAGAATGAAATTGATATGCACTTATAAAGTGCACTAAAATATACATTCAGTAGAATATGTGGTGCAAAAAATATTTATAAAACTAGTTATAGTAAGAACGCACCTCATTTGCCACGTTTGACGAGCAATTTCCAACTTGTTTTTTTTCGCATATGACAGCTGAGGTCGATCTCAAAGAAGACCGTTTTTTACTTTTTCGATTTTGTTTGCAGGATTGTTTATGAGGATGCTTTCACTTTCGAAACCGATTCCGAAAGTGAAAGTGTTCTAATTAAAAATACTTGTAAACAAAATAAAAAAAGGTGCAAAAGGATCTTTGTACAGATCCACCTCAGCTTTCAAATACAAAAAAAAATTAAAATATTAAAATAAACGAAAATACCTTTCAAAAATTCTCCCATTGTATTAATATTAGCGAGCGGCGTGTTTTCGCGTAACTGAATTAGTCTCATAACACTACATATACATATACTTAACCCACTACATAATTATACATAACCTACACTAGTCACGCGAAAAAACTCGAACGCTAACGTATGGGAGAAATCTTTACAGCTAAAATGCTATACAGCTTAAATAATATATATATTTGCATAGGGTACCTGAGGACTACCAGTATATATGGGACATTCTCACAATCTTTTGACTTTCGGGAATAAAAATCTGGTGAAATTAAACATGCTAAAATCACATTTTAATCTGGTCGACAAATGTCTTAATGATTCAAAATAAAGAAAAAATGGTCAGCAGCGAAAACTTTTTTATTTAACTGCGGTTTAAGTTAAAATTGCGAGTTTAATTTTCCTTACCATTTTACCACTATAACTTTTTATTTTCTTCTAAATTTTTACTTATAATGAATTTGCATAGTACCCACAGGACATTCAAATAAGAAATGATAAAAATGTAGTACTATTAATACAGAATTTTGTATAACATTGTCTTAAAGGGGTGTTAAAGAAGGGACGGTAAGATAAAAAAGGGGGGGCGGTATAGGAAAAAAGGGACGAAATGGGAAAAAAAGGGACTGTAAGGATGGAACGGTAAGGAAAATTATCACCTATTTTTAGGAAAATCATGTTAAGACTAAGTGATAGCCACAATGTTCGTTGATTTCTAGAAACGGTTGTTAACATTGGATTAAATAATTTTTTTTTCCTTAATTTACCTCGAAAAGTGCAGAAATAAACCTTGGGACGGTAAGACTACCAATAAACCCACGATCTTGAAATTGATATTTAAATGGTGATTTAAATTCTGGAGTAAATTTCCTGTCAAAGAATTTTAGACATTCTTTCTCTAGCATACTTCTGCATGAGAAAAAAACTTGAAAAAAATTCTGTGACTGCATCTGAAATGATTTTCTGTATAAGTTTAGCAAGAGGGACGGTAAGGATGAAAAACCCAGGGACAGAGTTAAAAAAATAATATCAACCGTAAAAATGTGTGCAGGTTAATTTTTTGACAATATTTATATTAAACAATTGTCCCAGTTGCGGAAAAAAATTACATCGAATTACTTTTATTGAAACAATTTTATACAGACAGCTCCAAATTTAAAAATCAGCATCAGGGACACTGGACGGTATAGTAGTTTTCCTGTTATCTGGGCCCCCCAACATCTTCCAAAACTTATTTATCTCGTTAATATTGTTCTGCAATCATGCAATGGAATGTTACCCAGTATATGAAATAATAATAATAATAATAATAATAATAATAATAATAATAATAATAATAATAAATGTATTAAAATAAAAATTATTATTCAGGGACATAAAAGTCAAAAGATTGTGAGAATGCCCCATACATTGTTGTGCTTTTGTACTTTTTCGATTTCGGTTACAGTTTTCTTTTATATGAGTACAGTTTCACTTTCAGAACAGGTTTCAAAATTGAAAGTATCTGCATATAAAAAATTGCATAAAAGCTCGAAAAGGTACAATTGCACAACTATATTTATCAACCAGATGTATCCTATGCAAAAAATAACATTAAAAAATATTAAAATGTGAGCCCGAAATATGCAAAGAACTGTCCATAGAATTAACATTAGCTTGAATGCTAAATTTTACTTCGGGTGACTAGTGTCGGTTCTTAAGAATTACATTTTATTAAAGATTGTTATCATAGAAGAAAATAATAAATAAAGATGCAGTTGAACACTATTTTACATGTGAAAAAGGATTCAAAACGAAACATCTTTAATAATAACACAAATAAATAATCTTCGAATCTGACATTAACAATATAGCAATGGTTGGGTTGGGTTGATTGTTGACGGCCGATTATCTACTCGAGGGATATAGGCCCTAGGGGAAGTGCCCTTCGTGGGGGTCTTTCTAAGGGAACCTAACCCGTATTTACGCATGGAAAATCCAAGGCTTCGAAGAAAACCACGAATACTCCGAAACGGTTAGGCCGACGGGTGCGATTGGGTTCGAACCGAGCACCTCCCATCTACCAGCTTCGAGAGCAGAACCTCTCAGCCACTGGTGGGGCAATATAACAATGGAATTAAGGTTTTAAGGTCCTAAGTTTTAATTATCACAAAAAACTATTTTGTAACTATTAAAATAATATTTTGGTGCTATGGTATACGAGGTTTTAAGTATCACACAATACTATTTTATAACTTTTTTGGGGGGAAGGGGGGCGGGGGAGGGTTTAAGTGATTATTCAATGCATTTAAGTTATTTAGATCTAAGTCATTGCAAAAAACTTACCAATCAAGTTTCAGTACAATTGTTTGCGGCAGGACTCGAAATGGAAAAATTCACGATCCGGAAATCTATTTTTCAAAGTTTGACATTTTTTTTTAAAGTTTTAGGCAAACTTATGTCTAACAATAAATATCAATTTTAAAAAATGCATTCAAAATTCAAAATAATCAAAAAAGCTATAGTCAGCACAATAAAAGCTATATGTATAAAACTATAATAATAATATGTTTTAACGAATCGGAACGATATTTACCATAATTTCACAAACCAGCCGGAGTGTATTTTAGGGTATACGGAGGTATACGCCGTATACCTACCTGATTTTTTTAAAAAGCTCCGTATACCCCCGGTTTCTCGAATAAAGCTATATTGTATATACTCTAGACATGACTTTCATGACTTTAGCGTACACCCTCTAATTTTTTTTACGATTACAACACTGCAAACCAGATCAATATTTCGCATAATTTTACGAACCGGAATATTGTTCCGATTTGCTTCGGCAAATTTCAAGCCCAGGTTTGCTGACGCGAAAAATTAACAATTTCAAAATATTCGTATTTAAAATTTAAGAAGAATAGAAAATAAAAAGACTTATACACATCCGATTAACAAGCAGTTATGTCAAAAGAAAAGAGAAATTTTTAAAGAATTAAATAAAACTGACTCTGGAAGGAATTACTGTTAATAACTTTAATAAAAATCAGAAAATAGCGATACAATAGAAGTCCATGATAAGAAGCATTGAGAATAGCACACTAAGAAACTGTTTAAAATACTTAACATTTATATCGAGAAAAGGGTTTAATGGCCATGAAAAGATAATTTAAACTTAAAAATACATTCGAACGCACTGCTGAATTCAAGAGGAGGGGCATTCCCCCCGGAAGGTTTGAGATTTTATGCTTTTTAATAAGCAATTTCCACACCGAATCTCTAAAATGTCCCCCCCCCCCCCTCCAGAGCCGCAGAAATTGATCCCGGAGAAAAATATCTGAATTCAACACTGCTCGATCGGCGTGAATAGCAAGAAAAAAAGCTAATATTAATTAAAACGATATCTTATAAATTCCCCTTAAAGTTGAGAAAAATTCATACAAAAATTTAAATTTTCAGTAATGTCTTAACATGGATCAAAACCAAACTATTTTAAAAATGTAAGCATTCCTCAGTAAATAAACATAACTTTTTAATTTATTAGAATTTCTGTACGAAATAAGTTGTACTTTGTACAGAGAAAATACAAAAATATCCGAATCACATTTGAATAATTAAAATAATAAATACCTTTATATCTGGGTTCTTTACCTGAACGCTAATCCAATGGCGCTGCTAATGATGGGATTCAATAAAGAAGTGTTGTAATTTTGTCTTTGTCAAACTTCCGAGAATGCGCGTTTAAATCTGTCCTCCTTCCAACAAAAGGAAATTTTCGCTTACGTCGTTATTTTATGACAGTGTTGTATCAGTTTTAGAGCAAAGTTGCGTTGCAAGGGAGCGATTGATTATATTCCGGCAACCTAGTAGTGTCCTTGCGGCAATATTATTACCTCAAATTTGTCGTGACAAGAGAATATCAAGAAAAAATTAATCTTGCTGCAATTGTTCATGCTATCTGGGTAACAAGTGAACTTGGTCGAGACCTTAGTAATTCCTGTGCACATGCTCACTCACATCGGAATCGGTTGATAGTGTTGTCGCAGGCAAAAATCAGATTTTTCAAAATGTCACCCACATTAGAAATTGAAACTGCTATATCTGAGCCGTTTTTTAAGATAAAGACAAAACAAAAAATGCTCCGAAATCCTTATATGGAAGTCAAATACTTAAGATAGAAACCTTTTTCAATTTCTCATTTTTGTGCACCTCACTTGAAATATATATTTTTTTAATTTAATGGCCGCCATTTTGAAACGAGAAGGCGGATGAAGCTGGCCAGCGAACTTGGTCGGGACATTACAATGTACTATCCACTTGCCTTATTACGTCGAAATAGGTTAATAAATACGCGTGTTATCACGTTACAAATATCAGATCGTTTCAAAATGTCAGCCATGCTAGAAATTCGAAGTGCTATAATTCAACAATTTTAAAAGATATATACGAAACAAAAACTGCTCCGAAATCTTTGTATCAAGGTAAAACACATAAAAAAATCTTTTTTCATTTTTCAATTTTTTGATAACTCATTTTAAATTGAAAATTTAATTTTTTTTAATGACTCCTCTTTTGAAACAAGATGGCGAATGAAACTGGCCAACGAACTCGGTCGAGACATTGGTATATACTATGTACACACCAAGTTAGATCCAAATCGGTTCATAAATACGCCTGTTATCGCGTGACAAAAATCAGGTCGTTTCAAAATGTCAGCCACAATAGAAATTCAAAATGCTATAACTCAGCCATTTTTTTAGATATAGACGAAACAAAAACTGTTCCGGAATCTTTGTATTAAGGTCAAACACATACAAAAAAAATCTTTTTCATTTTCCAATTTTTCGGTACCTCATTTTAAATTTTAAATTTTTAAATTTTTTTTAAATGGCCGCCATTTTGAAATAAGATGGCGGATGAAGCTGGCGAACGAACTCTGTCGAGACATTAGTACGCATTATGAATACACCAAGGTACATCCAAATCGGTTGATAAATACGCCTGTTATCGCGTGACAAATATCAGGTCATTTCAAAATGTCCGCCACGCTAGAAATTCAAAAAGCTATAACTCAGCCATTTTTTAAGATATAGACGAAACAAAAACTGCTCCGGAATCTTTGTATCAAAGTCAAACACATAAGAAAAAAATATTTTTTTAATTTTCAATTTTTTGGTACCACATTTTGAATTTTAAATAAAAAAAAATTAAATGGGCGCCATTTTGAAACAAGATAGCGAATGAAGCTGGCCAACGAACTCGGTCAAGACATTGGTACGTATTATGTATACAGAAAGTTACATCCAAATCGGTTCATAAATACGAAAGTTACAGTGTGACAAAGATCATATATATATATATATATATATATATATATATATATACATATCAACTTTTGAACGGAGGGTGGTTTCGGGGTCTGGGGGTCATGATCGATGAAAATATACCAAATTTTTTTTAAATCGCGTTCCTCCGAACGGCTGCAATAGGTAGCTTTTTGTAAAGAAAGCTACCTAAAAAGGGCCATGTAGCTGATATTAAATATACTAGAAAACCCACAGCCCTAGCAAGATTACATCAAGAAAAATCATCCAAATTTCAATGACAGTAATATAAATTTTCCCTCCTGTCTATACTATACATTCATTATAAGAGAAACCATAGAGATTGCAACCCGCAAATTAGATATGCAACGATGCAGCATCATTACACTTACAAAATTATGTATCAAAGTTGCGAAAAAAAAATTAATTATAAAAAAGTATTCAAAATTGTTATTTAACCACCAGTAGCATTCAAGTGATAAAAAAAATGCAATTTAACAAATTGAAACGACCATTTGGAAAAGGATATTTTCAAAGACTAAAATTTAAGACATAAAAAATCGCACGGAGTTGATCATACATAACGTACGCCATGGATTACATTTTTTGGTACTGTAAATTTTTAAACTTCTGCGGAGCTGGTCATTCATTACGTACGCCATGGATTAAACATTAATATTCCTGGACCAATTTTAAATGAAATTTTATTCTGAAACTTCTAAACATCCCACAATATTACTTTTTACACCATCGTATAGAGAAAAAAATGTACTTTTAAATGCAAATTGTTTGAAAGCTGTATCGCAATTTCTTACTGAGTTATTTTTTTTTTCTAGTTTTTAGTACTTTTTTGTCATAGTGCAACAGAAGTATCCATCTCTGTTGAAAGTAAAGGGACAATACAGATTACTGTATAGACCAATCAGAAAACGAATAAAATGCGGATTCAACCAATAAAACGCTTCAGATATGTTTTAGGTAGCTTTCATTACAAAAAGCAACCTATTGCAGCCGTTCGGAGGAAAGCGATTTCAAAAAATTTTGGTATATTTTCATCGATCATGACCCCCAGACCCCGAAACCACCCTCCGTTCAAAAGTTTTTATATATATATATATATATATATATATATATATATATATATATATATATCCATATATATATATATATATCTGACCTTTGTCATACTGTAACTCTCGAATTTATGAACCGATTTGGATGTAATTCGGTATGTACATAGTACATACCAATGTCTCGACCGAGTTCGTTGGCCAGCTTCATCCGCCATTTTGTTTCAAAATGGCGGCCATTTAAAATTTTCTTAAAAATTTTAAATTTGAAATGTGGTACCAAAGAATTGAAAATGGAAATATATTTTTTTCTTATGTATTTGACCTTTATACAAAGATTCCGGAGCAGTTTTTGTTTCGTCTATATCTTAAAAAATGGCTGAGTTATAGCATTTTGAATTTCTAGCGTGGCTGACATTTTGAAACGTACTGAATTTTGTCACGCGATAAAAGGCGTATTTATGAACCGATTTGGATGTAACTTCGTTTGTACATAGTACATACCAATGTCTCGACCGAGTTCGTTGGCCAGCTTCATCCGCCATCTTGTTTAAAAATGGCAGCCATTTAAATTTTTAAGAAAAATTTAAATTTGAAATGTGGTACCAAAAAATTGAAAATTGAAAAAATATTTTTTTTTAATGTTGATACCTTGATACAAATATTCGGGAGCAGTTTTTGTTTCGTCTATATCTCAAAAAAATGGCTGAGTTATAGCATTTTGAATTTCTAGCGAGGCTGACATTTTGAAACGTCCTGATATTTGTCACGTGATAACAGGCGTATTTATGAACCGATTTGGATGTACTTTGGTGTGTACATAGTACATACAAATATCTCGACCGAGTTCGTTGGCCGGCTTCATCCGCCATCTTGTTTCAAAACGGCGGCCATTTAAAAAAATTTAAAAAATTTAAAATTTAAAATAAGATACCAAAATGTTAGAAAATGAAAAAGATTTTTTTTCGTATGTGTTTGACCTTAATACAAAGATCCCGGAACAGTTTTTATTTCGTCTATATCTAAAAAAATGGCTGAGTTATAGCGTTTTGAATTTCTATTGTGGCTGACATTTTAAAACGACCTGATTTTTGTCACGCGATAACAAGCGTATTTATGAACCGATTTGGATGTTACTTGGTCTGTACATAGTACATACCAATGTCTCGACCGAGTTCGTTGGCCAGCTTTATTTGTCATCTTGTTTCAAAAGGGTTGCCATTTAAAAAAAAATAAATTTAAAATTTAAAATGAGGTATTAAAAAATTAGAAAAATAAAAAGATTTTTTTATGTGTTTGGCCTTGATACAAAGATTCCGGAGCAGATTTTGTTTCTGAAAATTTGTTCTTTTGTTTATATCTTAAAAAATGGTTGAATTATAGCACTTTGAATTTCTAGTATGGCTAACATTTTGAAACGATCTTGTATTTGTCACGCGATAACACACGTATTCGCCCATTTCCATGTGAGAAAGCATGTGGATAGTATACATCAACATCTCAGCCAAACATAAGTTACTTTAAATAAAAGCAGCTTGGATAAAGCCGACTAATTTCGTGAAATTCTCATTCATAATGACTTAGTATTGATAGAAATTAGTATTGAATCTCCTATATTCGGTTTCCACTAAATTGAGCTTCGTGTGTTTGAATAATATAAGTTGGCTTTTTTTAAATAAGGTATTTGAAAGCTACCTCTTCCTCCCGGCACTGGCCGGAAGGACTTTTTGATTTCCTACCCTGACAGAGGGCAATAACCATTTTTCCAAATAGTTAATAAATAAATAAAAAAAAAGCGTGCATAATATGAAAGAGTAAGTTAAAATTTAGTATCACAGACCGTGCAAGTTTAGAATATTTTTATTTATTTGTTTTGAAAATAACTCGGGTTGAGTCGAAACATGCCAACAGATCAATAAACCTATTTTTCTTGTTTTTAAAGTTATAATTTACACCTTTTAGCAAATATAAATAGTATATTATTACAAGGTATTAATTTTTTATGTATATTGTATTGATTAATAACAGCTTGAAAAAAGTTATATTACTCTTAAATAAACTATTATTACGATCCCATTCATCACACTTTCGTCTAACTAGGACTTTCCTCAGAAGGATTAGTCTAAGCGATGTTAGTGAGAACATAGATTTAATAATAACTCGCGACAAGAATAGAAAATGAGATGCTATATTTAATTGACAATACGTGGCCTGTTTGAAAAATATTCAATCTTTGTCCGAAAAAAATACATAAGTAACCTGACAGGATTGGTGCCCTTATTTAGGCCCCTTGCGCCTCCACACAAGCAAATCGGCACAGATTGGAGCGTAAGTTATGACATTAGATCTGGAATATCTCGTCTGCATAACCTCTGAGCTGTGAAAGTGTCATTTCGAGTAATTTACAAATCCGTACATATTTTTGTAACAAATCATGCAAGCTAAAATACGTTAATATTAACCCGATTAAAAAAATCACTGCCGGCCCGGCCTACAGGCAGAGGTAGATTTCGAAGTCAAATATACTAATTTCACAAACAAAAACTAAATCATGATTATAGATAAATCCACTTTAACAATTTTATCTGGCCGCTCTTGATGAGTTTTTATTTCATTTTCATATAATAGCTGGTTTTATCAGAATCATGTTAGGGCGGTATTCAAAAAAATACTTATCCATGCTCAACAACTCGAAATTTTCTGGCATAATTCCAGATTCATTTTTAATAAAAGAAAATATGAAACTTGCTGACGTGATTTTTGAAGAGATTTATAAGCGACCTGTGTTTTTATTTTTTATTCAATTAATTAAAACTTGATATATAAACAATTATTTTCTCAGAAGGACAATATTTTTCGTTTCTAACACAATTGCTTCGGGAAATTCCGTTCAAAATGTCCACTTTAACATCATTTTTTGAAATATATTCGGCCTCTATCTAAAAATCGATTATTACGGTATATTATATAGTTTCTGAATAAGCGAATCTACCAATTAAATGCGTTTGAGAGCAAAAATGAATTTAAAAACCAGTCAGAAAATAAGCAGTTTGGATTTAAGCGCATCCTTAATACAATGATTTTTCCAACACAATCCGCTTCGGTAAATTCGGTTCAAAATGCCCTTTTTAACAGCATTTAAAAAAATATATTCTGCCCCTATCAGAAAATCGACCATTACGGTACATTATATAGTTTCTGAGTAAGAAAACGTACCAATTGGAAGCCTTTGAGAGCAAAAATGAATTGTAAAATGAGTCAGAAAATAAGCAGTTTGGATTTGAATACACCCTTACTAAGATCATTTTTTACTTCAACCGGTATGTATTTTTAATTTGCTTTTGCTCTAAGAATTGGTCCTATCCAAAACTTGTCTATATAGATGTTGTAGACAATATTAAGAAGATATATGATAAATTCATGGGGATTTTATATCTTTTGAATTGACGGAGTTATGGGTTTTTTTCTTCTTCGAACCCCCTTTTTGTTTTCGTTTTTAATTTTTTTTGCGGTACGAATTGGTCCTATCAAAAACTTGTGAATATAAAAGTTGTAGATAATGTTAAGGAGATTCATGTTAAAATTAATTGGATTTGATATCTTGAGAATTGACGAAGTTATGGATTTTTTTCTTCTTGAAACGCCCTTTTTGTTTTCGTTTTTAATTTTTTTTTGCGGTACGAATTGCTCCTATCAAAAACTTGTGAATATAAAAGTTTTAGATAATGTTAAGGAAATTTATAATAAAATTAATTGAATTTGATATCTTGAGAATTGACGAAGTTATGAATTTTTTTCTCCCAAAAACCCTATTTTTTGCGCCCCTTGAGCCCATTTTTAACTTTATTAAAAATCTGTGATACATAAATTTTTGGCCCTATTTTTAGAAGTAATAAAAACTTTAAACTGATTTGATATGTACAAAAATTAAGAAGTTATGGGTGGTTTTCTGTTTTCACAAAACCCCTCCCTATTTCCCTCCCCTTGGTCGGATTTTGCCCATTAACGAACTTGACCGAGATTTTATGCCCATTGATTTTATGTATCAGTTTGGAAGAGATTGGTGCAGAATTACGAAAGTTATCGTGTCCAGAAGAAAGTGATATATATATATAGATAGATAGATAGATAGATAGATAGATAGATATAAAGTTTTTTACTGAGGGTGGTTTTGGGTTCTAGGGGTCATGATCGGTGTAGATCTGCAAAAATTTTTCAGAAATTCCAACATAGGAACGATCCCAATAGGTAGTATTTCATACGAAATCTACCTAAAAATTTACCCGAATAAGTTACTATATAAAAAAATCGTCTAATGACAATCGAGAAAATGACCTTATCATTAAATCTCTAGATTAGTGATGCTTTAAAAACAAATTGCATATCAAATTTAAATAGACACTTTCCGACACTTTTGCCCAGAGAAGCAACATTTTGACAAGTACTTTCGTGCAAACTATTCGCTTTTTAATACCGACATTTATTCAGTGTTAGCACATCTTATTAAATGCTAGATAAGTAGCTACCCATTTTGTTGCATTTAAATTGAATGTTTGTTTGTTTGTCTTTTGGGGGGGGGGGGGGGTATTAAATATTTAAAGTTTCTATACCTAACAATGCAAATGTATGGTAATTTAAAACGCTTTCCGTTCATTTCTTCGTTTTAAATTTTGTATTTTTAGAAGCCATTCTTGTAGAGCATTTACATCTTAAAAGTATCCCTTTAAAAATTTCAACCCGATAAAAATGTTTTAGGTCAGCAGTAGCACGGAAAAAAAATAATCGAAAGTTTTTCGTCACTGCATCATTTTAGATAGCGAATTTTTTAGAAATTTTTCTATTGCGAGTATTTACGTCTTAAAAGCAACATTTATGCAAATTTTCATCTTTATATTCCTAATAATTTCCTTAATTAGATCATCTTTAGAACTTTGTCCACTTTATTTATTCTTCTTTATTTCGATGTTTTAGAATTCATTCGAATGCGTGCATTGCAGTTTGAATTTTTTATAATAGAGCATTTAGATCTTATAAGTTACTACCATGCCAAATTTTAAGTTTCTAGATCCAACAGTATCACAGTAATTGCAGATTAGATCTTTCTTTTATGGTGCACCTTTTTAATTTTTATTCTTAACTGACCGGCATTAACTACTTAAAAGTAATAGCCATGTAAAATTTCAAAATTTCTTTCTCTAACAATTCCATATAAATCGTGATTTAGAAACTTTCTAGAACGTTTTACGTTTATAGTTTAACTTTAAAATTTCGAACCCTGCACAAAGAGTTCATAACGAGTATTTACATCTTAAAAGTAATCACCGCACAAAATTTCAAATTTCTAGCTCAAACAATATCTCAGAATTTTAGGACTTTTCTGCTCTTGCACCCGTGGAGGTTGTGTACCGACATAAAATACAGTCTTTGTTGGAGCAAAGATGGTCACCAGCATTTTCAAACCAGTATTTATTAAATCGGCTAGGTAGTTCCTGAGATTACATTCCACAAACATACAAACGTTATTACTTTATAATAATATAGCATACACGTAGATAACGGAGCCGTTTAACTTTTATTATATAAAATTTAAATAATTTATTTAATACGTGTTAGCAGATGTATTTATTAAAATACATACATAAACCAGTTCAATACTTCATCAATTTTATTTTCATAGTCGTTTATATCATTTGGCAAAAACCTCACTTTCTTAAACCCGAATAAGGTCAAACTTTTTTTAAAAGGGCCAATGCCTATATAACAACGAAGTATCGTGAAGGGTATTAGACACATGGTAATAAGGCACTTAGCCGGATATAGGTGATAAATCGCTAGCTTTCGTAATACATTCTTTTCATTTGAAATACATAAATTAAATACATTTAAAAAACACGAATTTGACTCATGTCTTTTAAAATACAAATAACTAAAAATGATAATTAGAGATAGTAAATCAAAAGATTTTCCTTCAAAATCAAAGAATTGTTTCTACATTACTCACTCAAAAAAAAAAGTTGCTTTTGGCGAAAAAAATGCTCTTGTCTAAATTTTAACCCAGCTAAAAATAAAATACCGTTATTACTTCAAATGTTATAGGAATGTTCCGTAATCTGGTTTGCAACCAAAGTCGTATTTTAAAAGGCGTCGCTTAACGCCAAGTTAATTTTATTGCGGTAACTTTTTTTGTGGGGGGGGGGGGAAGGTTACAAATACTTACATTTGAATTCAAACTTTTGTTTATACAAGCTGTTGCTTGTATAATAAATTAGTACCTAGATGATCGAGCTTCATTCGAACATATGTAAAATACTCCTTCTTCTGTGGTTGTTTGCTCAAAGCCAATTTTATATCACTGTTATAACTCTCATACAGTTATAACAATGTTGTTAGTATTATTCTTGTTTGACGGCAACCTTGCCTGTGATTCTGAATGCGGATTATTGCCCATTTTTCTTTACGAAGAGTGGCTATAACTTATTCGTTTCATTTCGAATACCAAGAACCCATTGCTGCACAGATGTCATATACGCACCTCTTTGGCGCGATTTTTTTTATGCTAATGTCATATACGCAGCGGGGTACTTAACTGCCGCCAAAGTGTCGTTATTTTGCTTCATATAGTAACACGGATGTTGCTGTTTATTTATTAATAAATTGTTTATTTCTTTTATTTCATTTTCTAAAATTATAAAAAAAAATTGTTCTATAGTTATTAATTAAACTTTTTTTTTTATTTATTGTTATTCCTTTTTTAAAAAATGTAACTGGTATTCGAAAAAGAGTTTTTGCAAAATCTGCGTCAGGAAAATATCGCGCCAACGTGGTGCGTATATGACATCTGTGCACCAATGGCAATATTGATACTTTTATGTTATCCGAACGCAGGTGATAAATGGCCAAAAAATTTTCCCATACCATATTCATTTCATTTAAAAGATAATCATTTTATTTAAAACGCGACAGCAACATAAAATATAACCTGTGTTGGAGCAGCGACTGTTACCATCAATTTGCAGACATTACTTTTGAAATCGGTTTGATATTTCCTAAGATTGTGCAGAAATTGCAATTTAGAACGTTTTTAGAACCTTTTCGGGTATTTTCACCCCTTTTAAATTTCCAATTTTTTCGAAACTGCCCTTAAAGATCATTTATATCTAATAAATATGTACCATGCCTAATTTTAAGTAGCTAGCACCTACCGATCACAAAAATCACAATTCAGAACATTTTTTTGCTTCTGAAACTCCAGGTGTTAGCGACATGAAATGGCATCTATGTTAGAGCAGAGGCTGTCAGCATCAATTTCCTACCATTACTTTTGAAATCAGTTTGATTCTTTCCTAGATTGTTCACAAATCGGCATTTAGAATGTTTTTAGAACGCTTTTCGCACATTTTTACCCCTTTTAAATTTCAATTTTTTAAACACATGTTGTTAGAGATCATTTATATCTAATAAGTATATACCATGCCAAATTTCATGAATCTAGGTCCTTCCTTAACACAAAAATCGAATTTTAAGAACTTTTTTTCTCCTGCACCCCCTTTGGGGTAGTGGAAACAGACATAAAATATAGCCTATCTTGGAGAAAGAGCTGTCACCATCATTTTTACACCATTATATTTGAAATAGGTTCGGTACTTCCCGAGATTGCATAGAAATCGCAATTTAGAATGTTTTTAGAACGCTTTTCACGCATTTTCACCCCTCTTAAATTTCGATTTTTTTAAGAAATGTTCTTGAAGATCATTGATATCTTATAAGTAACTACCGCTCCAAATTTCATGATTCTAGGCAATATCATAACACAAAAAACCGCAACATAGAAGGTTTTCTGATCCTGCAAAACCAAGGTGGTATTGACACACACATAAAATAGAGTCTATGTCACAGCAAGGGCTCTCACCATCAATTTACAACCATTATTTTTCAAATCGATTTGATACTTCCTAAAATTACATAGAAATCGCCATTTAGAACGTTTTTTAGAACACTCTTCGCGCATTATCACGCCCTCTTAAATTTCAAATTCTTTAAGAAGTGTTCTTAGAAATTTTTTGTAGCTAATAAGTAACTAATTTTCTAAATTTCATATTTCTAGGCCCTTTAGTAACACAAATATTGCATTTTTAGAAGTTTTTTGCGCGTGCAACCCTTTTGCAGTAGTGGCACCGACATAAAATATAGCCTATCTTGGGGCAGAGGTTGTCACCATCATTTCGACACTATTATTTTTTAAATCGGTTTGGTATTTCCTGAGATTGCGTAGAAACCACCATTTAGAACGTTTTTTAGGACGCTTTTTGCGTATTTTCAAAATTTTTAAATTTAAAATTGTTTAGCAAATGTTCTTAGAAATCCTTTATATTTAATAAGTAACAAACATTTCAAATTTCATATTTCTAGGCCCTTCAGTAACACAAAAATCGCATTTTTCGAACGTTTTTTGTTCCTACACTCCCTTTGGCGTTAGTGGCATCGACTTAAGATTTAGCCTGTGTTTGAACGTGGACTAACACAATCATTTTGATACCATTACTTTTGAAATCAGTGCAGCTGTTCCATAGATTACCTCCTACTTACAAACAAACTTTACTTCTTTATAATATTACTAGCAAACACCGCGGCTTTGCTCGCGTAATATATGTAATATGCCAAGTGATATTTATATCTCTATTTTTTATTAAAAGGTACTAACTAAATTTTTATTTTATTAAAAGTAATATTTTATTTTATTAAAAGGTACTTATTACTTTTAGGAATAATTCGAAAATTACTATTTAAAACACAGTTTGATTAAACTTCATTATTACACTGCATTAGGCAGAAATGAGACTTAAATTAATAAAACGAAATAAAACTAAATAAATCATAATTTAGAAAATATTTAGAAACTTTTATGCTCAATTAATACGCGCATTTCAGTATTCATTTGAAGTTTTGAATTTTTTAGAAACCATCTTCTAACATCTTAAAATTAAATATCATGTCAAATTCCAAGTCCTACTACCTCTCTCAACATAAAGAGCTATGTTGAAATAAGAACTGTCACCATTAATTTGCCAACATTAATTTTGAAATCGATTTGTTATTTCCTAATATTCCACAGAAACGTGATTTAGAAAGCTTTTAAAGGCCTTTTTTAGAAAGTTTGTTGTTCCTGTGATCCCCAGGTGGTAGAATCATCGGCATAAAATATAGCCTGTGTTGGATCAGAGACTGTTACCATTGATTCACAACTATTACTTTTATAATCGGTTTATATTCCCTGAAACTGCATAGAAATCGTTATTTAGACTTTTTTAGAATGCTTTTCTCACCTCCCCCTCGCTTCAGCCCTTTTTAATTCGAATTTATTTTCGACACTCCCTCAAGGGCATTTATATTTTATAAGTAACTAACATGCCATATTTAAAGTTTCTAGCCCTTTCAGTATCACAGAAATCGCAATTTAGAAAGTTTTTAGCTCCTGCAACCCTCTGGTGGTGGTAGCACAGATGTAAAATATAGCTTATATTTGAGCAGGTTCTATCACCAACAATTTGTCATCATTATTTTTTTAATCGGTATGGTATTTGATAAGACTGCATAAAATTTGTAATTTATAACGCATTCGCTCACTTCATCTTTTGAAATTTGGAATTTTCTTTCGACTGCTCTTAGAATCCTGTTGCATCTTGTAAGTAAATACCATGCCATACTTCAAAGTGTTAGACCTCTCAGTTGTGAAAAAAAACGCAAATTAGAACTTGTTACGCTTTTGCAACCCTCAGATGGTAGTGACAGCTACATAAAATATAACCTATGTTATAGCAGGAACTGTCACCATTGATTTGCAACCGTTACTTTTGACATAGCTTTGATATGTCCTGAGATTGAGTAGAAATCGCAATTTAGAACGTATTTAGAATGCTTTTCGCGCATTTTCACCCCTTTTTAAATTTACAATTTCTTCGAAACTGTTCTTAAAGATAATTTATATCTAATAAATATGTACCTTGCCTAATTTTAAGTTGCTAGCCCCTACCGAACACAAAAATCAAAATTTAGACCTCTTTTTTCCTCCTCCAGGCAGAGGCTGTCAGCATCAATTTCCTACCATTACTTTTGAAATCAGTTTGAATCTTCCTGAGATGTTGCTGACAAATCGGCATTTAGAACGTTTTTAGAACTCTTTTCGCGCATTTTGCTCCTGCATCTCCTCTGGGGTAGTGGAAACAGATATAAAATATAGCCTATCTTGGAGCAAGATCTGTCACCATCATTTTTACACCATTATATTTGAAATCGTTTCAGTACTTCCTGTGATTGCATAGAAATCGCAATTTATAACGTTTTTTACAACGCTTTTTGAGCCTTTTGACCGCAATTTAAATTTCGATTTTTTTAGAAAATGCCCTTAGAGATCATTGATATCTTATAACAAACTACCATTCCAAATTTCATGATTCTAGGCCCTTCCGTAACGCAAAAACCGCAATTTAGAACGTTTTTCTCCTGCACCCCTTTTGGGGGTAGTGGCATCAACATAAAACATAGCCTATGTTGGAGCAAGGGTTGTCACCATAATTTTGACGCCATTATTATTTTTAAATCGTTTTGGTATTTCCTGAGATTGTGTGAAAACCACCATGTAGAACGTTTTTCAGAACGCTTTTCGCGCATTTTCCCCCCTTTTAAATTTCAAATTGTTTAAGAACTGTTCTTAGAAATCCTTTCTATCTAATAAGTAGCTAATATTTCAAATTTCATATTTCTAGGCCCTTCAGTAACGCAAAAACCGTAATTTAGAACGTTTTTTGCTCCTGCAGCCCCTTTCGGGTAGTGGCGCCGACATAAAACTTAGCCTATGTTGGATCATGTGTTGTCACTATCATTTTGACACCGTTATTTTTTAAATCGGTTTGGTATTTCCTGAGATTGTGTAGAAACCACCATTTAGAACGTTTTTTAGAACGCTTTTCGCGCATTTTCACACCTTTTAAATTTCGAATTCTTTAAGAACTGTTCTTAGAAATCCTTTATATCTAATACGTAGCTTTATTTCAAATTTCATAATTCTAGGCCTTTCTGTAACACATGAATCGCCTTTTTAGAACGTTTTTTGCTTCTACGACCCCTTTGGGGTAGTGGCACCGACATAAAATATAGCCTATCTTGGAGCAAGCACTGTCACCATCATTTTGACACCATTAATTTTTAAATCGGTTTGGTATTTCCTGAGATTATGTAGAAACTACCATTTTTAGAACGTTTTTTAGAACGCTTTTGTGCATTTTCACCCCTTTTAAATTTCGAATTATTTAAAAACTGTTCTTATACATCATTTATATCTTATAAGTAACTAATATTCCAAATTTCATATTTCTAGGCCCTTCAGTAACGCAAAAATCGCATTTTTAGAACGTTTTTTGCTTTTTCACGCCCTTTGGGGTAGTGGCACCGACATAAAATGTAGCCTACGTTCTAAGTTGGACTAACGCCATCATTTTGATACCATTACTTTTGAAATCGGTTCGGTAGCTGCAGAGATTACCTCTAACAAACAAACAATTTTTACTTCTTTATAATATTAGTATAGATATATTATAGGCTAAGATATTTTGGTTTTTTCTTTTAAATAGAAAAAAATCGGTATTTAATTTCCTGTTTAAATAGGTTTTATTATACTTTAATATTAGTGCGTGCATATCTTCTTTGCTCCATGTGCTCTAATCCGATTTTCTACGGAAACATCCAGCCAGTGAAAATGACGCACACTAAATTTCCTTGACGCATATAGATAAATTATGCTTTTTATCTTTTTTTTTTTTTTTTTTTTTTTTAAGTATAAGTTTTAAACGGTTTGGAACTTATTTTTGATAGTAGGTGCATTCAATGGGTTACCCTCATGTGTACCTTCTGGTGCAATCAGAAGCGAAATCCGGCAAATATTTTTTGAGTTATGCTTGACGAAAGATTTTTATTGGGCATTTTTCAGTCTGCCATGGCTTTAATATCGCATCGTACCTGTATGTGCCTGGAAAGTAATATTGCGTTGTGTATTAGTATTCGCTTCGCTCAGACAATTAATCTCACTATGTACGGAAAGTGAAAAAGAAATTATTTTTGTCTCTTTTGTTAATTTTAGCAATCAACCAATTCAAAGCAACGCCATTTATCGGAGGAAATGTTGTTGTTTCAAACTTACAGCCATTCTTCTCATTATTTTATCAGTTTCAAAAATAGAGCATTTGCTATATGAAGCGTTTTGTTTTCTTCGGGAAAAATATAAGTAAATCTCGGAATATGCTTGTTAATATACAATTTGTTTCCTCATTATACCTAAAGATAGCTCACAATTATGTACAGGGTGTCTGAAACAGGGTCCCGGTTTCAAGATTTATTCATGTTTGCTATTTATTAATATAGAAAACTCATTCAAATATTTAAAAAATAAAAAAATACCATGTCTTGTAGGTTTCCTTAACGTGGCTGTAGTGTTGCACTGTCAGTAAACAGGAAACCGGAAATGTTCACAAATCAGGAAAAAGCTCACTGTGTTCTCTTGTTTCATGAGACTCGGTCACTAAAAACAGTACAGAAAAATCGATGTATCCGATTTTAAAACGCTGCGACAACGGATAACCACAGTAATAACATCGATCCCTACTGTGATGTTGTTTAATGTATGGACAGAAATTAACAATCGATCTTCGGGCAACAATTCCAAATTTTTATACAGCCATCTTACGGAAAACTTCAACTTTGTGCAAAACAAACTGTTTATCTGAGTTCTTAGTAACTGGATTTGGCAATAATTGTAATTATAAGACATGCTGTTGAAAATTGAGTTCAATTTGTGTATTTCTTTATATCATAAATATTACGTACATTACGTGTAAATTATTCCTTAGAGTTCAGAAAATTTATTTTAAAAAAACCCCTACGCTTTCATTAAATTCAAGGGATCTAGATTCTGATAGATTTCTGACTTCATTTTTCGTAGGAAACCCTTGAATATGGCAAGAAGTCGTATTCAAAAATTATGCAATTGAATAATGTCTTCCATTTTTGGTAAGGAGAGAAGATCTCTCAGAAAATAATGTCCAAGAACAGAATTTCAGACGCCGAAGGGCGAGAAAATGGGAAGACTCAACGACAAGTTACATGAATCGCTTATAACTCGATAAGTAATTTATTTAAATAACTGAAAAACGCTACTAAATTCAAAATCGCTTCAATAGTTAGAACTGCCAATTTTTTGCCTTCATGTTTAAAAATAAATCAGAAAATGTTTCAGTAAGTTTCGCGTTCATGAGCAGTGAATTTGTGAATCACTTTAATAAAACTAAATTTTCTATCTTTATTTTTTTAAGTTAATAAAATTCGTTTGTGTTTCAAAATCGTAAGTTTTTTTTTTCTGTACGCATGCAAAGTAAGAAAAGTATTGCAGTGATAATAAAAAAACATTTATGTAAATATTGGTATATTTACCGATTTTGAAGTTCTTTGAATCCGTTTTCGCAGTTTTTAAACCCATTCCATATATATGTGTATTGTGTATATGTATGCATGAATATCATACTTTTCTCCTTATTTAGGTCAGTAGAGTTCGTTTTTAGTAGGTTTTTGGTTATGGGTATACTGTAAAAAAAATCTACAAAGTTTCTAAAATTTTTCTTGGAAACTGCGATTCCTAAAACTTTTATGTAAAGGCAACAACAAAAATTCATATAATAGATACACATTTGCGCTGTAAAAAATCTGTACGGTTATTAAGAATTGTTTAGGAAACTAGGATGCCATGCCTAGAACGTTTTGTGTAACTGCAACCCGGGTTACATATAACAGTTTAGTAATATTACTGTAATTTTAGTAGAATTTTTTGTAAAGTTGCATATTTCTGTAGCATTACAAAAACTAGTTTTGTAGATTTACATCTTTTTTTTTCTTTTTTTTGTATAGTGTTTAGATAAAATTTTAGTAATAATACAGATTTCTCTAACTTTACATCTGTAGAATCAAAGATTTTTTTTTAACCATTTGAAAAAATGGTTATTGTCCTCGTCATGGTAGGAAATCAAAAGCATATCTGAAGCTTTTTATTGGTTTAAACCGCATTTTACTCGTTTTCTGATTGGTCTATACAGTAATCTGTATTTTCCGTTACTTTCAACACAGATGGATACTACTGTTGCCACTATGACAAAAAAGTAATAAAAACTACAAAAAAAAATAATAATAACTCAGAAACAAATTGAGATACATCTTTCAAACAAATTGCATTTAAAAGTACATTTTTTTTTCTCTATACGACGGTGTAAAAAGTAATATTGTGGGATATTTAGACGTTTATGAATGAAATTTCATTTAAAATGGGTCGTCAGATTTCCAAGAAATCTGACGATGGCAAAGCCTTTTTCCGAACAGCCAATAAAATGCTTGGATAATACGTAAGTTTCCGGTGGATAATACGTAAGTTTCAGGAAATCTGACGATTCGCAAGCGATTTTTGTCGCTTTCAATTTGTACGTGTAATAACACTATTAAAGTTTAATTCATGGCGTACGTAATATGATCCACTCCGTGCGATTTTTTATGTCTTAAATTTTAGTCTCTGAAAAAATCATTTACAAATAGTCGTTGTAATTTGTTAAATTGCTATTTTTTTTTCTTTTTTTTGCGTGCGTCTGCGTGAGTGAACATGGTAGTGCCCAAGCTATGAGTTAGGTTCAATTTCCGTTCGTTGGATATGTTGCAGGCTACTATCGAAAGATATTTATATATTTTTGAAGATATTTGTCAATGTGTATGGTAAGTATATCTTTTTCTAACCATGCTGTGACGACCTGATTAACATTATCTCTTAAATCTCTAATATCTTTTTTGCTCATCTTATGACTATACAACAATTGTGTTTCAGCATATCCTGACTTAATTTTGTAAAACATTCATTTTCATTTTCAACCCTTTGCACTCCTATGTCCAGTCTGACTGAACATCATCTTTCTTCGCAATTTTTTTTTTTTTTTTTTTTTTTTTTTGGCACCAGCAATAAAGAAAAATAAAATTTTCTTTATTTAATTAGAGCATTTTTGAAATTGTGTACTTGAAGTAAACTTCTTTAAAACAGTGGTGTAAACCGAATAAAATTTGTTCAAAAGACGCTCGAGTCGAAAAGTTTCTTTTTTTTTTTTTCTTACTCAGAGTAAAATAATTTTATTTTCTTTGTAAGAAAATAAGTTTATACGAATATAATTGTGTAAATTCATGTATTAATTTTGTTGAAGAAAAAAGAAAAATGTCTACATTAAAAAAATAGCAAACGAAATATTTTTACAAAATATATTAACATATACTACAATACACACTTTTTGGTGAAAAAAGGGTTCTAATTCTCATACTTTGGGATAGCTCAAGTTTGACGCCAACTTCGACTCAGTTGATTACAGAAGATAAGCTTTATAATTGAATTTTAGAAGAATAAATTACATAAGTTGCATTACATATTTTTTTCAGTTACTGTTGAATTACCTGGTATCTGAATTCATAGCATTCTATAAAGTATTAAAAAACTCGATCGGAGTCATACCAGATATTTTTTCTTTTACGAGAAATCAGTAATCGTTTTTTTGGGGGGAAGCATTATGATTTCCAAATTATTTTTTTCAAATAAATTGTGTAAGTGTTGAGAAAATGACGTAGTTTTAAAGTCCAAAATATGATACACAGATCTTAATAAAGGAAAAATAATTTGTATTTTAATATAAAATCAACATCATAAACGCAAAAAAAAATTAAATCTTCTTATCTTTAATGATATTTTTTCTGTAGAAGAACTGCTTTATTCTGCAGATTTGTTTTCTCAAATATTTGCAGAACACTACAGAAAACTAAAGAGAAAAGTTATGTAGGAAAAGATCTTTCAAAATATCCTAATGAATTTTTATATGAGAAACTGAAGAGAAGCACAAATATTTGTACATTAATTAATGTTGGTACTGGAACATAAATTTACGCGAAAATTATTTTCACAAGTAATTAAACAGCAAATTAAATCCAAGGATTTTTTTTTATGTTTGTTTCATTTTTTTTTTCAAGGGGCTTATGTTAAGCTTAAACAGACTAATTTAAAAATAAAATGAGTGAAAAATATTTAATATAAGTTTTTTGTTACACTAAGCATAGAATTGCTTAAGGTGTAAAGGTGTAGAAACACTGGGGTTTTTCGCATTCACAAAGAAAAAAATAAGCTCAAGTTTTTGGAATGTGTATTAATTTGTTCTTCCACTTAATAATATCAATATAATACAAACAAAATACTTGAATTTTACATACGTTTTGTTTTGTATTTTTTTGTGTATAAAAAAATAATTTTTAAGGATATAAACTCACAAGGAAAGAGCCCGATGTCGGGGACACAGAATCCGGCGACACTTTGTGCGATGATAGCGTACAGTTAGTAGATAAAACTAAACATATCAAAAGGATAGAGCGCAATATGCAAGAGGGTCTTAAAAAACAATCCCCAAAGTGACATAATTTTATTGCTTTAGTACAAAATCGGATACATTACACATATTCCTGAGCGGTTTCTGATATGTTTATCTTCTAAAAATACTCTATCACTGCACAAAGGATTCTGTCGCCGGTATCTGTGTTCCCAACCTCGGATCCTCTCCTTGTTAGTTTGATAATATACATCATTTGGCTTCTACTTCTTGTAACATAAGTTGCTTCATTTAACAAAATGTTACTCAAATTTAGAACAACAAGTACCCGATAAAAAAATTCTCTGCGGAATATGTAATTCTTCAATAAAATTACACAAAATATGTTCAAATATACTGCTGCACATAAGGCAATGGTTTGCAGGGTAGGTACATTTTAATACATTATAATGCTTCAATTATAGCGGTTTATAAGTTGATATATAATAAGATATACTAAAACATGCTCTTATAAATAAGCTGCATGTGTAACTTTTACAGTTCTTTTTTCTTTTGCATACAATAGATTTGGGAGATATTACTCTCTATTGTCAGTGATCTTTGGAAGTACACTTTAAAGACGTTAATTTCTAAAAAGCTAATAATTTTATAAATGTCATTTAAAGATATTACAAGCATATTCTATATTAAAAGAATGCATATACATTAATGCAGTACCTGTAGTTCTCAAACAAGGCCATGCTTAATTGTTTGAAAATAGTATAAATGAATAAATACTACAAGAGTGTTTTAATTAAATTATAGGTTTTTCAATTTCGGTATACTTTTTGTATATTAGTCGATTCGAAAGCTTTCTGATAGACCAGAATAATTCCCATGTGTACAACAATCGTTAAACATAAATTTTATAATATTATATTATTTTGGGGTGTTTCTTAATTGTTCTTTAACACATGAGTTGTTGTTTTTTTCTTGTTTTAAATTGTGATTTATGAAAAAGATATTGCGGTTTTGAGGTATAAAAAGTTTCAAGGTATAAACCGTGAGTACTGAATTGCCGTTGGCAAAGACACCCAGAATGTAATTCAGTTTGTTATACAACACATGAAATATAGTAAAAAAGTTGTCCTACCTGAGATTGGTCTTCAGTAGGAGTAGAAGATCGTGGTTCAATACCTGAAAATATATTTTATTGGTGTAAAGATGCGCACAGATTAGCATTCTGCATTCTGAAGGAATGTGGAGATGAGCACTGGACTTTAACTTCAAATTAAAATTTTTATTTCTTGATTACATACTGGAAAAATAAACAGGTAAGATTAAAAATGTGAATTATATACATGATATTATTTGCAGCAGTTTTAAACTGCATTTAGAAGCGTGGATTGAATATATCCTTGTTCTGAAGTACATCTTTCAGAAACAATGGATGGCAAGATATTATCGGACATAGGTCCGGCAGCCATGAAAGTTTGGCAGAGACTGAATGTTTTGGGGCAGTAAAACTGTTCACAAAACGCTGTATTTCGAAGTACAAAGAAGTTTAGTTTAGGTCAGCGTTTTTCCTTTATTTTAAATTATTTTAAATTAATAATTGTCCATTTCAGAGCTGTGCAGTGCTGACACCCATTGTCGGTTCCATGAATGATCGTGAAGGAATCAAGAGCTGGACTGTTTAACTACTGTCTCTAGGTAGTGTCTCTAGGTAGATCTAGTGTCTCTAGGTAGACGCTTTTATAATGCACTGGTAGTTATCCGTTGAAAAACAGTTCCGTTAAGGCAAACTGTATATTATCGTGCATATTCACAAACAGTATTCGCGAATAAAAAGAAATACGTATTATAGATTTGTACACAAAACCAATTGTATGAAAGATGAGTTTTAATATGTGGCTCTCTTATGATCAAACGTTGAAATTTTTTAGATATTACGAACTCCAAATGCATAATATTTCTTAAGAGAATTAATATAATTATATTTACTGCGTAATTTAAATTGTTACATTTTTTTATGTTTTCCCGTCTATGGAATGGAAATGTCTTAAATTATGGTAATAAATAACATTATTCTTTTCCGCTATTGCAAACTAATAATTTTTCATCAACGATAATATGCTTATAATTATAACAGTATATCAAAAGACAGAATAATTCCAACTTAAATTTCATAATAAAATAAGTTATGAAACCACTGAATTTTAATTCCCAAATGCCACAATGACACCAGAATTTTGGATTAAAAATTTCCGTTCATTATGTGCCTGAAATATAGCCTTTTCTTTTAAGCAAATAAAACTCTTCATAAATTCCAGTGTCAATCTTTGATTTTAACGTTTTAGCAATGAAAGTGTTTTTCCCTGGAAGGATTAAAACGTTAAATTAGATAAATGTGCATAATGAAATTAATGTAGGAATCAAAATTTTAAACATTTAAATCTCCATGATTATGGTGTTTTTATAATACATTTAATGTGCTCTCCATTTTATTGACAAAATAGCAATTAGAACACTGCAAAAAAAAAAAAAAAAAAAATGTACAGTAATGGGAAAAAAAAAAAAGAAAACTGCCCCTTCTAACTCTGCAACCATTTATTGTAGAAATAATTTACTGGTACCAAACAATTGGAAATAAAGTCTACTTTTAAATGATGTATATAAAATTTGCTTAGAGGGCCATTTACATATCAAAACGAACACATTTTTTTTTTTTTTTCAATAGCAATACCCACGTTTGACACCATAAATAGATTCTACACCCTTCAATTAGCCTAAATCCAAATTTTCATAAAATTCATATGATTAGTTTCCGAGAAATTAAAAATGAACATATTTGAATTTTAAAATGAGCATATTTTAAGGGTTGTATCCAAATTGAAGTTCGGTACTCGCATGTTAAAATACTACAAAATGACTGTGTCACTTCTATTAATGTATTATTTCTTGACAATATTACAATTTCACTCTCTTAATATGTTTCGACTATTGCCATACGAAAAGTCTCATTTAAATGCGTATAATACATTTTTTTTTTAAATTATGCTTCTCTGGACATCATAGACGGCCCCTGAAATCGTTATTTTGAAGTTTTTTGCTCATAATTTGAAATTGGGAATCTGCATATATCAGTACATAACAATCATAAATCTATTATAAAAATTACAGGTTGTATTTCAAAATTTTTGCGAATATTAATTTCATAATTCAAAATCCATATTTAAAAATTTTTTTAATTAGAAATTCAACGCATTTTTGTTTGGGATATTTGATATTATAATTAAAAAAATATATCTAATTAGGATTATAATTTCAGGAGATATTAATAAAAATATGAAAATGTAATTCAACATTAGAAGCTCTAAATTTTGAATGTTTATAATTCAAAACTTATCATCCAAATGACTTAAAATTTCATTTCTAGTCATAGTTCTAACCAAAGATTTAAAATATATTGTCAGAATTGGGTGTTGCCTTTGAAAAAAACATAGTTTAGTCTGGTTTTGATTTTTAGATGGTTCCCTAAGCAAATTTTATATACATGATTCAAAAGTAAACTTCATTTCCAATCGTTTGGTAACTGTAATTGTTTTCTATTACAATTAGTTGCAGAGTTGGTAGGGGAAGGGGGAGGGGGCGGTTTTTTCCACGAGAGTACGCATTAATAACATTAGAAGAAAGTAATTAATATTGATCGCATTATCATTATCTGCATGCAAAAAACACTCAAGCAGAAGAAAACTAAACATAGTTATTCTGTTCCATTACATTCACAAAACAAACGCATTATAACAGAACTAATAGAAAAACATTATTTAGCGATAGAAATAACTATGATAATATGCGTAACGTTAAATCTTCTGTACAATAGTTCTCATATAGTTTTATTTTAAATATTGATGATGTAGTGTGAATAATGTAGTGTGAAAATAGATTGTTTAAAGATTGGTAAGTTTCAGCATTGATTTTTACTTAATTTTCTTTTTCAGTGTATTAAAGTCAATTTAATACTTTTATCCTCAGTTCAATTCATTGTTATTAAAATTAAAAATTGTTAACCCTCCGAGCGTCTTGCAAAATGGTAAAATTGTAATGTTGTTTTCTTTGCATTTAGTTTTAAATGCTAAGAAAATATGATTCTTTCAACATTAAAAAAAAAACTCAATTACAAATATGAATGTAATCCCTGAGAGTATTAATCATTCTTCAATGAATTTAAAATTCATTAAATCTATAGAATTATATTATCTTAAGTATTGCTTGTATTGCTGTGAAACCTGGAGTTTAGTAAACGGAATATTACGCCCCAAACATTTAGTGGGTTAAATGACATTCATACTTATATTCTCATTTTTATTTATGTCTATTGCTGTTAAAAATTGTTTTTCATTCAGCAGCATTTTATATCTTATTATTTCAATATTTTTTCCAAACAATTATTGCTATTATTTGAATAGTTCTTATTTATGCTATTACAAAGTAGACGAGCGATGATTATGTAGCAGTATTATATAAAAATGCATTAAATATTAAAATCCAATTTTAGGGCTAAATTTTAAAATACTTTATTCATTTATAATACTTTATAACTCTTAATATCTAATTCTGAGTCACTTTTAATTTTTTTCCAGGTACATCAAATATTATTTTCTGACGGAATATTATATCCATTTTAATATGAAAATATGCAAACTTCAACGCAATTTGCAGATGATTGTGGTTGATGAGAGTAGAAGAGTGCACTATATGGTCAATGAGGATTGGTCACTTGGGACTTGTGATATTAAACGTTTTGTTAAATATCTAGAAAAATACATGACGAATTATACTGAAACTCCAGGTGAGTAAACAGAATAGTACAGGTCATTCATTCCCGTGAAATGTTTTTTCACGAAACCCTATAGAGGACCGTCAACAAATTGAAAATTAACGAATATGTTTTGGATAACCCTGTAAAAACTAGCGTTCAAAAGCATTCAAACTGTAGAACCTGAGTAAGAGGCTTGTTGTAATAAACTGTGTTCATTTTTATAGCATGTATACTGGCAGAGAAATTAACGTTTTTATAAAAACAGTCCCAAATTTTGCTAAGTTTTTTGCTTATAATTTGCAGAGTTCTTAATATAAAAAACATAATCTTTTCAGAAACTATGACAAACGTTGTATATGATACCCTGCAATCAGAATTATAAAATAATAAAAATTGGATGAAAAATGAGCAAGTTTACTAAATAATGTGTCACTGCGCATGCGCGAATGCAATCAAAATATAATGTGCATAATGTATGAGCTAATGTATGAGAGCCACTTTTGTGAAAGTCTCAAAATCATAGCTTGAAAATTCTGAAAATTATCGGCGATAGTATAAGTTCGAAATCCGGTTGTTCCCAAAAGGAAGCTAAAAGATGAGGAGTTGTATCCAAATATGGTTAGTACGTGCAATATTTTGTACGCTATCTTGGCACTAATCATCCTCATCTTTTTGCTTCATTTTGGGAACAATGGATTTCGAGCTTATTCTATTGACGAGAATTTTCAGTATTTTCAAGCTATGAGAATTTCACTAAAGTTGTTGTATACACTTAGATAATACATTATGCACATTATATTTTGATTCCATTCGCGAATGCGTAGTGAAACATTTTTTAATAAACCTGCTCATTTTTCGTCCAATTTTTTTTATTATTTTAATTCGGATTGCAGGGTATTGCGTACAATGTTGTTTGTCATATTTTCTGAAAATAACTTTTTTTTTATTAAGAACTCTACAAATTATAAGCAAAAATCTTTGCAAAATTTGAGAATATTTTTATAAAAACCTTAATTTCTCTACTATAACAGCATGCTATCCTCATAAAAATGAACACAGTTTATTACAATAAGTTTATTACATGTTTATTACAGATTATTACATGTTCTACAGTTTGAAAGTTTTTGCTGCTTTAGTTCTTATACAGGGTTATCCAAAAGATATTCGTTCTTTTTCAATATGTTGATGGTCCCCTATAGGGTTTCTGGGAAACACTTTCGCGGAAATACATGACCTATACTATTCTGTTTACACACCTGGAGTTTCAGGATAATTCCTCATGAATTTTTCTTGATATTTAACAAAACTTCTAAAATCGCAAGTGAACCATCATCATTGGCCATATAGTGTAGATCCTAGAATCGTACGGGGGCTTGACTACAAATCAATGAAAAACTATTAAACCAATTAAGTTAAAGTTACCATGCAGTTGGCGCCTACATTTCCTGCCGCAAACAAATACAAGTTCTTGATTAAACAGAAAAATGCCGAGATCGCAGGATAAGAAGGCAGAATTAGAGATATTCATCCGCTCATTGAAGTGCCCCTTGATGACACTTTGATAATATTAACGGCTCTCAGTTTTTCCTTCGAATATAATCGAACTCACATAAACTCAGCGGCATCATTAAAATAAATAAAATAGTTTTGTTACAGTGAGGTCCCGGGTCAGACTATTTTCACATGCCAATACGTTACAAACATGCGTATATACATATGTAACAAAAACATAGCTGTGAAAAAAAGGGAGCCAAGTTCTGCAAAGACAATGGCAAGAAAAGAAGTGATATGTAATTGGGTGCCAAGTTCAAATAAAATTCACTGAAACTTACCTACTGAAGTATTATAGCATTTTTTAAATTGTTTAGAAATAAAAATTATTGATAGCACATTAATAATAAATCTAGAACTTGGCAAGTTTTTACCTACGAGTCATTTACTTTTAATAATAATATTATTATATCAAATCTTGTTATTTCATGATTGGAAGCCTTAATTTGAGTGAGCTCCTTCCCCTTGAAGGGCGGTGGGATAAAATATATCCCACCTAATTTAACCGCAAAATGCCACATTGACACCAGAATTCAGTACTAAAAAGTTTAATTTTATTAAATACGCGAAAAGAAGCTTTTACCCATTTTGAAATAAATTTGTTTTTGAATTCTGGTGTGATTCAATCATTTCAGCATTTCACGAATAAAAGTTATTTGCCCCTGAAAGGGTTAAAGGGGTGCAGTTTCTAGAGTGATGACCAAGAACAAGCGTAAGTATATCTGTATCTTTGTCAGGCATCTTAGTCTGTTTGCATTGAGGTTTCTGGAGGGTGGGTGCTAGAGTGATAACCAAAGACGAGCGGGAGTGTATCTATGTATTTATTGGTTTATCAAATCTTTAACATGAGTCATTTGTTTATAATAATAACTATATTTTTTTTGTAATGTCATTGAAATTAATATTAACATCACCATTTTATTAACACATGAAATTGATAGGCATAACATTTATCAAAAACTTGCCAAGTTCTAGATTTATTATTAATATGCTATCAATAATTTTAATTTCTAAACAATTTAAAAAATGCTATAATACTTCAGTAGGTAAGTTTGAGGGAATTTTATTTGACCTTGGCACCCACTTACATATCACTTCTTTTCTTGCCATTGTCTTTGCAGAACTTGGCTCCCTTTTTTTCACAGCTATGTTTTTGTTACATATCATTACTTTTTGTAAAGTTACAATATATTTAGACACTTTACTTAATGCTTTTTAATGTGTTTACATGTGACTATTTTATTCACCAAGCAACATTCAATTTTAATTTAAATTTCCTACAACAAACTATTTGACTGTCAATTTGCGGCAGAAATCTATATTTTAATACTGCTACATTGAATGCATATTTTGAAACGAAATGTATTGATTCGAAATTTTTATTGTTTCTGAAACAACAATTCCTATTAAATTCCTATATTAAATTTTCCTATTAAATTTTCCAATTAAATATCCTATAGCTCGGCTGCTTTTTTATACTGAAAGTGAAAAATAAAGTTATGTGCTCATGCCACACTATGTATCATTCATTCATGGGTGCCGGTAAAGAGGCAGTGCAGAAGAAGGACATTGCGCCTCCCTGGATTTTAAAATTTAATTAACTAAATATCATTTTCTCTGATGATTTTGAAAATAACAAGTGGGTAAGTGTGACGACAGATCGCACAGAGGGTTTCGTTTAATATTCCTTTCAAAACATTTTATCCTTTTGAAAAATCTGTTAGTTCCACATTTCGAAACCAGGGGCGCACTCTATTCTAAACAAACCTCTATCCGAACGAAACTCCGTTTTACATACTATCCGTAGATATATTGGTCGAGGGGATTAAGCCCATAGCACCCGAGATAAGTAAGCGCCCCTGGCGGTAAAAAGTGGAACTAAAATATGTAAGGCTATGGTGCATAATATGAAAAAATGGTCAAAGGGATGTCGGCAAAAGTTGGAAAAGTGCTCCCCGGGTGAAAAGGGCGGAGGTTAGAAAATTGCTTAAAATACACAAGTTAGAGCCCGGAGGAGTAAATAATATAGGACTTTTTGAGAATTTTATGATTTGTCGTGTGGTCTGAGGTATTCAGCTATACGTATGCAAAAAGTCATGTTTCCAACTTAATTAGGGGCTCCCTTAGAAAGAATTGCTTAAAATACATATGTGGTAGCTCAAAGGGTTAAGCGTAAGACTGTTTCAAGATTTTATGCTTTGTCGCCTGGCCTGAGGTGTTCTGCTATAAGTATGCAAAATTTCATATCTGCAATTTAATAATGGGCTCAGTTAGAAAGAATTGCTTAAAATACGCATGTGGAAGCCCAAAAGGTTAAATGTACGACTTTTTCAAAATTTTATGATTTGTCGATTGATGTGAGGTGCTTAGCTATAAGTATGCAAAATTTCACGCCTCCAACATAATTAGGGGCTTACCTAGAAAGAATTGTTTAAAATACACATAGGGGAGCCTAAAGGGTTAAATGTACGACTTTTTCAAAATTTTATGGTTTGTCATTTGATGTGTGTTCAGCTATAAGTATGCAAATTTTCACGCCTCCAGCCATATTAGGGGCTCACTTAGAAAATATTTTTTTAAATACACATGTGGGAGCCCAAAGGGTTAAATGTACTACTTTTTCAAAATTTTATGGTTTGTCATTTGATGTGATGTGTTCAGCTATAAGTATGCAAATTTTCACGCCTCCAACCTAATTAGGTGCTCACTTTGAAAATATTGTTTAAAATACACATGTGAGAGCCCAAAGGGTTAAATGTACGACTTTTTCAAAATTTTATGGTTTGTCATTTGATGTGGGGTGTTCAGCTATAAGTATGCAAAATTTCACACCTCCAACCTAAATAGGAAACCGCTTAGGAGGAATTGTTTAAAATACACATGGGGGAGCCCAAAGGGTTAAATGTACGACTTTTTGAAAATTATATGATTTGTCATTTGATGTGAGGTGTTCAGCTATAAGTATGCAAAAATTTCACGCATCCAACCTAATTAGAGGCTCACTTTGAAAGAATTGTTTAAAATACCCATGGGGGAGCCCAAAGGGTTAAATGTACGACTTTTTCAAAATTTTATGTTTTGTCGTTTGATGTGAGGTGTTAAACTATAAGCATGCAAAATTTCACTCCTCCAAGCTAATTAGGAAGCTCTTAGAAAGAATTGTTTAAAATATCTCAATTATTAAAATATCACAATTTGTTGATTTTCTGTAAGTAAGTAAACCCAGATCCCCAGTAAGTAGATAGGTTTACAATGGAAGTCTATGGGAATTTGGCGAAATATTAGAGATATCGCCAAGATGGCGTCACTTTTGGTGAATAATTTTAGTCGCCAAATTCGGCGATTTAAACGGCAAATTAAAATTTCGCCTAATAGACGTAATGTTAAAGTAAAAATGATCACCCCTAGGTGGGTAATTCATCGATTTTCACAATTTTTTTATTTTTTTCCTTAGTTTTATAGTGTAAATGAACTTCGCACCGAATTTGAAGTCTGTAGCTGCAGTAGATATATGAGATCTTTTTGATGAGTGAGTCAGTCAGTCAGTCAGTCAGTGGTAAAATTATCGATTATCAGACATTTTCAAATGTCATTATCTCGGAAACTAATTATGCGTTATTTATAAAATTTTGGATTTTAGGTAATTAGGATGGCCTTACTACACATTTTGTATAACATATACTTAGGTCTCATAGATTTTCAGTAGTAGAGCATTGAAATTTGACGAAAACAACTCGAAATGGTTCGTGTAAATAACACACGGCTATGTCAGGCGAACTTGGCTGACACACTGCCGTGTGTCTAGATAAGTAAAAGTACTCATCCTTGAAATGCTGCAGCAAATTTAAAATTTTTGTCTTATGAGTTATATTTAGACCCGCTCTCTAGGCAACTAAAGCCCGTTCAGCTGGGCTAAATCGCGGCAGGTAGGGGCTTGGTCAGCGGTCTCCGAGTTATATTTGGAAACCTTTTCTCCATGTTCTAATAAGTAAAACAATAGAAATTCATTTTATGTATGATGAAAACATACTAAGATATTATATTTTAACTTTTATGATTTTTCAGCGTTTTCTGTCTCTAAAAATTTCTATTTAATTAGACATTTTAATATTAATATATTTCTCTAGTAGTTTCTTTTATTCATATATTATTCGTTTAGAATAAAAACTTTTAATTATATCAGCTTAAAAAAAATAAATAAACTGGAATAAAGTACAGAAGGTGAAATGCAAACTTTTATTTTTAAAACCGATATTACACATTGGAAATAATTTTTGCTGTAGGAGTAAAATATTTTAATTTTTAAAGGTACTTCACCGAAAAAGTAATGTGAATGCATCTATCAAATAAATTAAATAATTGAGAAATATTGTGATTTTATCTCTTTCATGTATTAAAATTTGAATTAATAGAAGAGATACTAAATGACAAAATTTTTGTTGATTGCTTAAAGGAAAACACCTATATGATAATAGATTTTATTCGATTTCTTAATTTTATAAAATAATAATTTAAAACCAAAAATATAGTAAAATGTATTTTCACGAAGTTTTCATTTCGTTTTGGAAATTAGACGGGAATATATGTGAAACTATTTATATTGTTTTAAATACAAACGGATTAATCTTTTGTAGTCGGGTTGCATGCAATTGAGATAGATATAAAAATAATTCATGTGGACAGTTACTTAACTGTAAAAAAATCTGTAAATTATAATATAGTTTTCGAAGAAATTGCATTATTTTTCCCTGTTGGACGGCGTAAGAATTTAAATTGTGCGAGGTTTATGATATTAAAAAGATACAGTAAAAGAGCATTTATTAAGCAATTCGTTGCTATCATCAAAATAATTTCAGCAATATTCAGAATGTGGTTGGATTATAATATAGATGTTTTAATTTTAAATCATGTTCTTGCCAACATCATTTATGTCTGACATCAGCCCTTGACATGGACCTATTTACGTAAGTTTAGCATCAAAATTTAATAGAAGAATTTTATTCGATATGTTTGAATCAAATAAATGAAATTAAAATAAGTTTTGATTTCATATTTATTTTACCATTTCTGTCTTATGCATATTGAAGACTTTTTAAGACTTTTTGGTAAAAAAAAAAAAAAAAAAAAAAAAAAAAATTATGCTTGGCCCACTTTTTTTCTATAATACTTGACACAATTTTACATAGTCTATATACATATTATACTTCCCATTAACTAACTATATATTATGAGTTATTATTTGATTATAAAAACTTATTTGTTATTACTATAAAGGGGGGGGGGTTGTCTCAAGAACAAGCCCCCCCCCCTTATCCATTGGCATAGTAAAAATTTAAAACACCCCGTTGTGTTTCGTACATGTTTCGTTATCTTTAGTATTTGACATCCGGAGGTTACTAGTATATTTACTAATATATATCTACCCTATATATATATAAACCTAACGAAAGGATTTTATGAAACGACTGATTATGTTTCACAGCTATTTCTTCTCCTTTTAAAATTTTAATTAGTTGTTGAGATAATAATTTTATTCTAATTTTAATGACATTTTTTTAATGATGGCAACTAAATTATTCCATTTTTGTGGAAAAAAAGTGGAGAAAATGCATAAAGATACGGATTATTAGATTTCTTCATTTCGTCATTTTCAATATGAAATTGAAATTATCTTTTATTTTAATTGATAGTGAAGACAATATTGCATTTAAATTATGTTTTTAAAGAGAATAAAAAAAAAACTTTTTGTTTCACAACTCAGGAATCAGTTTATTTTAGAAACAAAAAAAATCATCTGTCATCATCAAATTCTATAGATGTACAAAAAGTAAAAAGTGCATTTTTGTGAGATAAAAAGAGAGAAAGAGGAAAAACTGTAAGGGATTGTTAAATTTTTTTTTTCGTCATCTGAAAAGTGAAATTATTGAAAATATTAAAAACCGAAAGAAAATTTTAAAATAAGTTTTAAATGATAACGTGTTAACAGCAGAAAATAGAGAAAATTTTGTCAAAATGTTTAAACGTAATATTAAAAAAGTACGAAAACGTTAAAATAATAAAATTATTACACGCGTATTTAACTTATTAAACGTATTTAAATGTGATAATTACGTCATAAGTAAAATTCCCAAATATTGACATATTTAAAGTGCCTAAAATAAGTAAATTATTACGCTTGGAAAACTATTAATGGTGAATATTAGGTTATATTTGAAAAGCTCAAATAATAATATACTCGAACATTTTTACATTAAATAATATATGAACATTAAAAGAGAAAAATGAAACTTTAAAATAAATAAATTATTACATGAGAAATACATTTAACTGGATAATTATTTAATATATTAAAACAATACATTTAAAACTTTTTTCATTCCAGAGAATTATAATGTGACGTCACATGGTATTACATTAGTTAGAAAATCTGATTATACAGGGTGTTTCAAAAGTCTCGACATTTTCTTGAATACTGCTTTTAATAAAGAATTTGTCAGCACAAATAAGAAGTACAAGGTAAAATCAAGGCATTTCAATGTGGTTGCCGTGTAATTCTAACAATAGTATCCACCTTACTTGGGTGACGCGAAAAACATCACCAAGTATTTGTGGTGTTATTTGTTCTGCTTCATCAGTTATACATTGTTTTATTTGTTCAATTCTGTGGATCTTCACTGCGTACATCTTCGACTTCATGAACCCCGACACAAAAACGTCTAGAGGTGTTAAGTAGAGATAGCGCGGAGCCCACAGTCTGCATGAATCGCGACCTATCCACCTACCAGGGAATTGTTCATCGAGGAATTCCTGGACTTTTTTGTGTGGCCATAATCTACTAAATTTCCTTCAATGACCAGTTTTTGCTTTTAATAAAGAAACAAAAGGCACCAACATCAATAATAAGATTAGCAAACTAGTTTGAAAAATTTCGCTTACTTTATTTTCTTTTCTTATAATCTTATTAACGATTGTATTATAATATATTTTTAAGTATTTTCTATACACATCACAAAAACAAGTTTTACGCCATTAAAAAAGAGAATTTTCCACGATTTCCGCTATAACAATATGGCGATTAATATTTTAATATATTTTAATACAAAAAATCATTTTTATTCTCCATATTATAAATATTCTTACTTGCTATGAATCTTATATTATTATCATTTTAAAATTACTTGAAAAATTTCGCTTTCTGAGAACATTTATCAATTTAAAAGGACATTTTATAACCATCATACACGTGATATTAATCAAAGTCCTTTTCAATAACGTTCTCTAAAATTTTTCCGAAGTCACGCCCCTTAATGCTTTTATGAAATTGATTAGTTTACGACTTGACAAACTCGGATGCTCTATAAAAGAAGTTGCCTTAAATAATAAATATAGTCAGATTACAAGCACATAAACGGCTACATTGTGGATGAAATTGTGAGTCATGCTTTCTGCTGGCGAAAAATAAGTTTTTTTTATAGTCAGATTTCTGGATTATTAAAAATACAACAATTTATCTTAAAGAGAAGAAACAGTGCAGGAAATCGTCCAATAAAAACAGTACAATTTCGAAAATTCTTTCAATGTTTCTAAAAGATTTAAACTAAAAATACAACTATGAAATAATTGTTCATGAGTGCATACTCCACTCAAAAGTAATATAGGGGAGACTAGGGAGGGTTGACCATACGGGAGGCTTGACCCACCTGTCAGTTTTCATATTTAAAAGTGTTTCAGAATTTTATCAAGAAGTGTCAACCAAAGCTACTGGAATGCTAAAACAACAGTCTTTTTTTCATACAGATAACCGAAATAGGTGTGGAAAAAATAAACTGTGAAGCGTTATCAACCGAAAAGTTGTGTTTTTTAGAAATATTTTGTAAGATTTTTTTTAAATAAAATATATCACAGAAATTTAAGTAATGCAGAAATATCGAGCTTTCATTCCAGGCATAAAGATTATGCAGAATATTAGGCTTAACAAAACAATGTGCTATTTTTTTAGAAAAAGGCTATGTGGGGAGGCTTGACCCAGTCAATGTGAGGGAGGGTTGACCAGATGTCCAAGGCTCCCTTAAAACATTCACGACGGAAAACGGGAATTCTCGTTTTCATTCAAAAAATATCATTGACTAAGGGCGTGCCTTCTACTTTACAGAAAATGCATTTATATCATGTTGTCCATATTTTTTTTTTATGTTGTAAGTCATTTTATATTGAATTCGTACATTGAAAGATATTTACCGATGCATGAACTTGGGAAACCTATCTAGAACACCAATTTACAAAAGAATTTCAGAACAAGGATGAGCTTCTACTGTTTTAAAATTCAGATTTGATAAAAAAATTGCTAGTCGACAAAGTTTTAATTAAGGGGTTTGGGAAATCTTTTTATTATACACTGTGCTTAATGAAAGATTAATGGTTATATATAAAAATGAATGTAAATTTATTCTGCAAAGGTACAGTAAAAGGGGGTGATGATAAAGAAAACGTTTAAAACTGATTAAAGAAAAATGTAAAAAATTGCTATTTGCACTACACGAAAAAATTACTGAAATATAAATGGGAAAGTTGATAGGAACTTTTTTCCCCTTTAAATATTACTTACAACATGTAAATAGAAACAGTGGAAAACGCTAGAAAGTACGAAGGCAGCAGACTTTATCATTTCAGGGGCAGCGGTATGTTTATGAAACCACATTATTTTAATTCCCAAACTCCACAATGGCACCAGAATTTTGATAAAATCTTTTCAATTTAATCTGTATGTGAAATATAGTCTTTTTCATATTTCCAAATAAATTTGTTCCTATATTCCGGTGCCAGTCATTTATTTCAATATTTTAGTACTGAAAGTATTTTGCCTCTGAAAGGGCTAAGAGATGTTAATGATAAGTTAAGTATTCACGCGGATGCAAAAGAACATAGCATGGATCGAAAAACTTCAGGAAGGTATATAGACAAATTTCAACATAATGAATAGAGTGAGATGAACCCAAACTATGTGACAACTAGAGTTGTCAGGTCAAATGTCACAAAAAGTAGGACAAGGAGGCAAAAAAAAGGGGGCGACAGAATACAAATCCGGACATTAAAATGCATGAAAGCCTATGGAAACGGAACATGTGTCTAGCGGATTACTGTCTTAAATGTTAAAATTTCATTTTCCCTGTTGTACAATTATACCTGCTCAGACAAAATCCTGTTTAAAACAAAATTTTCCTCCTCTGACATGCTTTTGCGCCTAAACAGGTTTGTTGAAGCATCATATTTTCAACTTTTTTTTTTAATAATTAAAGCATGTAGCATAAAGTTATTTTACTTTTTTAAATTGAATTTATTTCTCTTCAGAAAAATTTCAATATAAAACAAAGTGGGTCAAGCCTCCTATATAGTGGGTCAACACTCCCATATGTGGGGAGCCTTGACCTATTATTTTCTCATGATTAAAATCAATCATTTTTCAAATTTCTTATGCATTACACTTATGTAGCAATTTTATTTTTATAATTGATTGTATAACAAATAAAATGACATGTAAAACTTTATTCCACGTTCAATATTTAAAAAATAAAAATCATTTTGTAAAAAGTGGGTCAACCCTTCCTAGTGTACCCTATATTTAAAAATAAAAATCAATATATATATTTTAAATGTAAGCGTGTTTTGACCATGCTTGCCGCTATAACTCTGCAACCTACAACCGCAGCCCTGTGGGTGTTATATGGTCCATATGGTCTCTCCATATTATATGGTTATATGGTCCCTTCATATCCCATTCATGAAAAAGGTCTCGGTCTGGAGCTACAAGGATTTGGTTCAGAGATATGGGTGTCAAAAGAGAGCACCGCACTAATGGATTTCTTATGTGGTCAGTAAAGCAGCTCGGAATCGAGTGCCGAAGTGACTTAAACTGCGCAGAATGTTCCAGAATGTTCCTTAAAGTTCCAGACAGAGCATTCTAGAAGGTTGGTGAATGTTGTAGTATATTCCAGAATGTTATAGAATCTCTCAGACGGTTAGAAAATGTTCTGGAATGTTAAAAAAAGATCTAGAATTTTCTAGAATGCCTCAGAATGTTTATGAAGGATTTAGAATATTTCAGAAGATTCTTAACCTCCGAAAGGACCCAATTCCGGAATTTCGAGAATTATCTAGAATGTTGCAGACGGCTCAGGACTATCGAAGTGACTTCCTGTTCCGGAACGTTCATGAACGTTTTAGAATATTCTAGAAACCAGAAAAGGAAATCCGAGTCTTCTGGAGCATTGTCGAATGTTTCATTATTCTGTTGTGGTAGGGATACTTTCCAGCTCAGAAGTGTACATACAGGAGATGGCGAGACGCATGCGTCATTATACTTCTGAGAATAAATTAAAGCGGATCAAGGAAAAGTGAAAGTGAGGAGAAGTGAACTAAATTTCACTGAAAAATGTTAAACGTAATAAGTAAAAGTTAATTGGTTAAGATAGTGAATGGTGGATTAAGTGGAAAATTAGTGTGTTAAGTAATATTAATATTTAATAGGATGCTGAAACTTAAAACTCGAGGAGATCTTGCCAGTGGTGATTGAAGAGAAGGAACAGTAAGAACAGCGAAGAAATGAAACACACGATGATCGAGGAGCACGTTTAGCTTCACAACGGAAGAGAATGCATACAGATTGAGAGAAAACAGATAAACAACGAGAAGAAATTAGAGAAGAGGTCTGAGTGAGACACTCAGGGATACGAAAGGATATTAATTATTAAACGCTAAAATAAAAGCCAATTTCTAAAATTTAATTAACCCTTTCAGGGGCAAGGTACTTAAAATGCAACATTACAATGCATTCGTAATTCTTAAATACAAGGCATTCGTAAAATGCTCAAATAAGTTAATGACACCAGTGTTAACAAGATATTTTATTTGTAAACAAGTAAAAGTAAATTTTCGCGTACTTAATAAATATGGCATTTTCATCATAAAATTCCGGTGCCAATGTGGCAATTTGGAATTAAAATTATGTTCGGTGACAGAATCACCGCCCTTCAAGGGGATAAAAGAATTTTATCAACTTAATAGATTTAGTGTGATCTGAAGATATAGTCCTTTGATATGAGTTAAGAGTTTGTTCATAAGGTTTTCTACCCTTTATTTCAATTTTTAAAAATGTTTTCTTAAATAAAGACTTCAGTTACCGTCATTTTTGAACATTAATAGCGAATTATTTTCTCTGGTTCTATGGGTCACATTTCAACGGGAATTGATTAATTCAACTCGATTTACAATTCTCCAATAGTTTTTATTACCACATTACACTGTCAAGGAGCATTTTTAACTTGGATTCTACTGGCTCGATTTCAACAGAGTTTGACCATTCAGTTTGGCTTTCGATTGTCTATCAGTCCCACTTACAACCGACAGGGAACGCATTCGTATCTCATGTTCTATGGGACGATTTTGGTTTGTCTCATTGTGCTTGGATTTCGGCTGTCTTACAGTTTTTAGTTACAATTTCTGCCATCATTTCTTACCATTGTTTTTTCGAGTTCTTTGGGGCAATTTCAACGGAATTTGTTTCTTTTAACTCAGCTTACGAATTTCTTTAGATTTTCATGCGCGTACGCAACACCCCTGCTTTACGGTGCTGTAGACAAAGGGTTCCGTTCTGGAGGTTCATTCAGAAAGAGGTTTGCTTGAAACGCACTACGTAGCACGCTCAGTGTACACTGCCGAAGTCATGCGACCGATCTCACAGTTTAATTTCAGAAATTCTGTTTTGAATATTTTAATATGAATCGATATTTTAATCAATCACGGTTCTTTTGGAAAAAATGACGGACCCGGACAATGACTGGCGACTGGCTTTCAGCTACTATACAAATGAAAAAAATGTATGATTCCCGTAAAATCTTAAAATATAATTTTTTGAACACAGATTTTCTACAGATTACACCTTGGTTACAGAAAATGTTCTACTGACATCAAAGAATTAACAAGAAAGAAAATTGTTGTGTCAAACATAGATTAAGTAATACTTTCTAACCCTGAGTATTTTTTAATCAAGCTTCGCCGTTTAATTAAATCAAAGATGATAGTCGAATACAAAATTTGGAAAACTCATAACATATTAAAAAATCACTAACTTTCGCCTAAAAAATATCGAAGTTTTTTTCAGCAAACATCGTGCAAGCGGCAATTTCTTTTACATTCATGAAGGAATTACGGTTATAGTGTCAAATTCTACAGTCAATTTTGTCCTCAGCGTTTTTTTAATTTTACCGATTTTTAACGAATTTTTCAATGAGAATTTTAGTAGTATTTAGAGATTTTAAAAGATTTATTATTCAACGTCGATTTTTTGACATTTGCAAAAAGAACTCTGTTTCAAACTTTTATTCTAATATGTCCTACGCCATTTTTTATTTTTTAGCGATATGTAATACGATTTGTAGCGTTTTTTTTTTTTTTTTTTTTTTTTTTTTTTTTTTTTTTTTTTTTTTTTTTTACGTTTGGCGCTATTTTTTTTTAAATATGAAAATTAATAACGGCAACAATATTTTAGTCCTTTGTAGTAAATTTTGCATGCTGCAATTTTTTTTATTTTTAAGATATATTTCGGCGTTTTCCTTGCAATTAGCGAAGATTTTTTCACCATTAGTAAAAATAATCCTCTTTTCATCTTTTAGCTCAATATAGTAAATTCTGTTTCTTGTCAATAAAGTTTATTTGGAGTTCGTGCAATTTTAATTTTTCGGAAATTTGTTTATGGGAATCTCAGAGTCTTTTCGCTTCTTTGACGCATTAGTGCAATTTTTTGACGGCCCGGGCAACACAGGGTGGATCATCTGGCATAGATATAAAAATACAGTATATAGTATGCTAAAATTTAATTCAGCTAGGAAAAGAAACACAGTTGAAATTTTCCCTTCAGTAAAACTCCATCAATAAATGGAAATTTACTCGAAATCCTTTGTGCAGCCCTGTTTATTATCTGAAGAATTTCTACACGTCAAGTAGTTTGCGAAACATTAGTTAAATGTAAAAACGCTTACAACAACTGAAAACTCATCTCCAGTAATTATCGCTCATATACAGTACAGTAATCAAATTATTTTGTGTGACCCTGTAAATGGAGGATAAATGTTAGGTACACCATATTCTACAGCAAACTTCTTGTAATGCATTTCACTGATCTGTATCTATTTTAATTTTGTTTAAAATAATGTAACATCTTTAAAACATAGTTAAAATAATTTTTCCTATACATAATAATGTAAATTAAATATTTTGGGTGCCCCTGTAAACGAACTATAAATACACACTTGACTTTGAGTACCTAACATTACAAATTAAGCCTTAAATGCATAGTGCAACTCAGGAATTACGTGGTCATTTTTGTTATTTGCCGCTTTCTATTTCTGTTTTGGCGAAATATTATGTGCTAATTACGTATGGAAACATTTATTTAAGGTAGTAGGTTTTGTTTTTGTTCTAATTTGTTATCACGGAGAGGTTATAACATCTTTTGTTGATACTGCTTCCAGTGTGCTTGGCTGGCGTGTATTCTCTATGTTTATACGGTAGTCATTATTAATTTTGAATTAATAATGATACTATTAAAAATGACACTCACAAAGATAACACTGAATATTTATGTCAACTTTATAACATTAGGTTAATTTTTACATTACGTAATGAGAGCAATATATAGTAATAATTATTTTAATTATGATAGTTTTTAAGATTTTTTTTATTTTCACGGCTATTATGTTTAACGGTTAATACTTCGCATATTAAGAGATTTTGATTGCACTTTTGTGTTATAAATACGCATCTTGTATATAGATATACATAAAATAAAATAAAATTGGAATGCGTGTTTTTAAATTCATTAAAAATAAATAAATGTTTGCTGAAGTAAAGAGAAATTACAATAATACATGACAGAAGCAATATTATATTTTTTGACAAGTATATCCAATAGTCTAAAAACGTCTTAGATATATGTTCATCTCAAAATTTATGACAGACCTATTTTGCAAAATATCTCTGTCATTTGAGAAATGATGCATGATGTCAAATAGCCTTGAAAAGGATAAATTTTGTCGTATTTCTTCATGTGCTATTATCTAAAAAATATGTTATTATTCACATCCATTTGAATCGAAATCCCTATTCAATTTTTACATTAGCATATTCAAGTAAAGTTCCCCAAAAAATCTAATAATCTTAACTTAATTTTCTTAACTTGACTTTTTTTACAATGCGAAGAAATTTTACAATACGACCTCTGAAAACGGAACCTGTTTATATCGGGAAAATATCATGGTACCCACGAAAATAACTCCATGCAGTTATTCCTGCTAAGAAATGCCCCTGCCTAAAACAAAAGTTTCTCCGGTCGCTGGTGATGCAATTTTGACAGTTTTCCTTTAATATAGATTTGCTCATATTAACTATATTTTTAAAAATAACTTTCTATAATAAATCATTAAAATTAAATCATATATAGCAGCGCACATTTTATTTGAAATTTCAAATATACTTCTGCACAAATTAAAAGATATGTACAGGGGGTTCGGTTAATCGAGCAGTGCACAGAATAAGGTGATATTACACATCAAGTTAAACACTTTTGTATTAAAATATGGGTCACAATACACTTATTACGTGACAAATGCATAGTTCAGTGAGAAACAACCACGGACTTTAATTAATAACATTAAATAGAAGGAAGAAAATATGAAGCAATGTTTAAGTGAATTATCCTGTTTTGTGTCTAATATGGTGACACTGCAAAATTTGATCGAGGTCTAAAGTAATTCGCTCTGCAATTCTTATACTATACTGTTAGTCATCTTTTAAAGTAGGTAGTCCGACGAAGTGTAGTTTGTCATGAATACGGTGCCCATTCCATTACTTGTCACATGCCATGCAAACGATGAAATACTGTTGAAAATTTTACTAAATCTTCATTACTGTTAATGAATTGAAACAAGCTTCAGTTTAATTCAATGTAATTACATGTCTTTACAAAGAATTGCAATCGTGGTTTCGCACGCAAAATGTGTTTTTCTTCAAGTTTACTTTCTGTTTTATATTTTAACGCAATGTATAGCTACTCACTTATGAAGGTAGCCTAGTTTGTGAAGTTGTTGTCCTACATCTAACAAATTTACATGAAACTGCCATCTACCTGATGTTTCTCTGAATTTCACAAGTTTGATTGTCCTCCACCTCCTATTAATCTGAGCTTCATGGTTATTTTAGAGCGACTGTATGCTAATGGAGGATATTCCATTTACGTTATGATCACGTGGTCAAGGTAAAAACTTCTAGCGTAAAGAATGGAGGGCTCCATAGACGTAATGTAAATCCCCGCCAGCCAGTAAAACAGTTCATGCGGAAAGCAGCAGTAGCTTCCCTTCTTATCAGTTAGGAATTCTTTGGGCAAATTACCGGTACCACGTGACTTTTTTCAGCTCCGAACCCAGATTTGGAATAAAGTCCATTGGCATATTTTTGTCAGCTGCCGAGTTTAAATACGGCAGTAAAAGTTTGGACGAGCGGGATCCGTCGTGTTTGCCTTTTAAGGAAACATATAGTGTTTTGGCGTTTCAGAGATTGAAGTGTTTATTTTGCAATCTGCTGCCAACAATTGGCGTTTGGAATAATCTGAGTGTCGATTCTAAGCCTTAGGCTAAGGTGTTAAAACCTACGTAACTGAATAAAGTTATTTTTATACTTCAAGAGATTCCAGTTAGTGGAGACATTTAAAATTGTTATGAAGTGCCATTGATTAACGTGTTTCAAACAATGGGGATTCTGCGACGTACAAGTCTTCGTGGCTACGATTCTTATACAAAAATTTCCTTTTTATGAGCTGCATTTAAATAAGTAAATTTTCCTTTCGATAATTTGAGATTTAGTTGAATATGAATTTGTGAGTAGTTAATTTTCTCTCACTCCACTGAAAATTACATTCTTTTATTGATTTTAAATTGTATTGATATTGTGGTTTACATGTAAAGCCCACCAGATTAGAATTGAGGCATAATCAGATTTTTGATTTAAATGACTGTATACTTAAATCAAATAGAGAAGGGCTGCGGAGGAATTTTTTAATTTGGCAAAAAATACCCTTCACTTGATGATAATCTAGTCCTTAAGTCAAACTCAATAATACAAAAAAAAAATGCAAGATTATTCATTTTAACTTACGTGCAGGAGACTGGCTTCTCAAATGACAATTACAAGTAAGTGCGATACCGAAATGTCACTAAAACTAGTAACCCGTTGTTGGCGAACAACATTCTTGAATAGTAGCTAAAATTCATTCTTACTAGAAATGACGGCTTCTGCTCAGCTAATTTCTACACTTCCGATACTTCAGAACACATGTCACGCTTTAAATCCAAAAGCATCCTGGTCGAGCAATCCTTTCCAAAGCAGGTGTATACCCAAGATCCGCCGATACTAGCTCTCAATCCCGCTTTTATGCTCTGTAGATTGACTACCGCTATATAATTTTCATAAAAATACAGCGAAAACCACTAACCACAAATGCAAATAGCCGTAATCACGTTTCAGAAAATTAAAGTAAAACGAATGATAGAGGTCACTTTTACGCACACAGGTTAATATTGACAGAACTTTCTTACTCCAAAAACTTTACTCCCTTTATAAGACACTTGCTAGTCGTTACAACATCCATTGTCACATCGACTGATTTATGTAACGGACTCGAGTGTTCGCCACAATTTATGTACACATTTTGATTTCGTCTGAGACACAGACAAATAAGTATTCAAAATCTAATAAGAAAAGGACATGTTTACAAACAAACACTTCCGTCAATCAATCTACATTTTTGTCATAGTGATCACTGCAGGAAGCATCTTGGCGTTGTAGGTCAATCATATCACAGACCTGTTACTCTTAGACAAATCAAATTGCCCGAACTCTTTGTTTCTTTCTAATCAATTACTAGGCGCCTACCTGCCAGGTAGACCCAACTGAATGGGTTTGACACCTAGTATCGGGGTGGGTAGCGGCAATAAGTCTGAAGGGCGCCTCGTTCTTCTTGCTATCGGCAGCGCTTACTACTTAGTTATGTGCTTTCTATGCCGATTTACTTAACATTTATATCTTCTTGTTTGATACCTGCGCATTGATACTAAAGTTGATCTCGTAATTTAGAGCCTTGATCAGATGAAGAGACCTTCACCTGGCAAGACACCTACAGAGGTATAATTCACAGATAACTTGGAGGACTTTGCACCCACGACGGATTTTACTTGCACCAGGATCCATTAGCGCACATGGCGGGTATTACCCGGCAGTAAGCCTCGTTCCCACGACCTTTCATTTACGAGTACGGTGCTGTGCCAGCTAGCTACCACTACCCGATTGATTGGAATAGTCTTGCCTGGAGTTTTTGAAGCCTAATTGCTGGTGCAGACTTGTCAAATGAAAATGGTAATTTTGGTGGGGAGAGAATGTAAAGAGTGGGACGCCACAGATAGACAACTTGCACCGAGAGTTAATTTTTGGCCGAAATGCTATGCAAACGCAACGTAGCAGGAGGGAGGAGACTCCGCCTTTCTACCGTACCCCACCTGGTGAAAACCTCCGTAGGCTGTCCTATTGGAGCGGGTCCGGTAGCTCGTGCAGGCTAAGCCTATGTGCACCTGAAAAAACGCGGCAATAAAGAAAAGAATCTGTAAGAGAGGGGTAGAGGTTAGTTTTACATATTAAATTTACATTAAACTTACATTTAACTATCACTTATTGAAAATACTTGAATTTACACTTAACTATGTTTATCTACTATTATGAAAAATGGCTTTAAGATCAGGGTGTTCTTTTAAATTAAGATTGCGCTATTAAACTAAGATGTTAAAGAAATTGCCCGAACTCATGTTTACAGTAGGAGCCATTAAGAAATGGCAGGTGATTCTCGCTGATCCATAATAATTTAACCAACAGTGACGTCGTTAGCTGCCCTTTCTTAATAGAAACGTATTCAAAACAATTTGATGTATTTCAGTAATCTATTGTTACTTAATTTTTTTATAAATTATTATTCCTTTAATAATCTACAAAGCCTTTTTTCTTGCAACTTATTTAAATATAAAAATATTTCACTATGGTGATTTTCAGCTTTATTAATACAACTCATGTAGGGCGTTTCGTAAGACATTTTTGAATTTAATTTTTAGTCAAAATTCAAATTTCTCGGTGTTTCTTGTGCAAAAGAATAAACTGAATTAAATTAACTGTTATTGCATTATATAGAATTATTGACAATATTTTATTTGTATGTTTATTCATAAATCATTTTTCGAATGTTTAAAGTACTGACGGAAATCAACAGAAGCCGTTATTTGATAATCATCTATTTCAAACTTTGAATTTGTGTTTTTGTTTTTATTTTTCAGAAAAATATATGCAATTCAATGCCTACACCTATTTTCGTTTATCAATGATTTATCTAAAAAGAAAAACAATTCGCTAGCATTTAAGGGGGTCTGGGGCACAAAAATCTTCAAATTTTCAAAAAACAATTATTGCATTAAAACTTTCTCTCTTGTTTTCTGCATAAAATGACGTTTAAATTATGTTTCTATCTTAATTGGAATAGGAAATATTAATAGGAAATATCTTTCAAACTTGGAGCATGTCTTTTTCAATTATTTTTCATTAATTGTGATTCAGCAAATTGGAAAAAAATATTTACTTTGGAAATATGATTTTTTTAAGTTACATAATTCTTTATAAATTTTTTAATTTAAATATTTTTAATTTTTATTTAAATTAATAATTTCAAAAATGCTTAATCAAAATTTAAAACTTATATATTTGTGTTTATTTAAATGGAAAAAAAATTGAAATTCTACAAATAATATTTCGAGTTATAACGATTTTAAATTACCCCATTTTTAACACTTTCCAACAAAGTTGAAAAGTGTTTATGCATTCGGTTTGTCTGGCCGTCTGTTCGTCTGTCCACGCTCCAACTCTAAGCTCTAAATATACTCGGATTTTCATGCAATTGATAAAGGTTATTGAGGGTCACCAAAGCATATTTATTATTGTATATGAAGTATGTAGGATTAATCGTTCATTTACAGGGGCACTCAAAAGTTTTCCATTACATTATGGTATATTGGGAAAATCATTTGCAGAGTATTTTAATGACATTATGCTATTTCAAATGTATTGAAACTGATATAAATCAATGACTTTCACTATGATCACGTTTAAACAAAGCATTCATAGAATTTTTTCTTCATTTACAGGGACACACGAAAGAAATCGTTACAGTACAGTACTCTCTTTCAGTAATAATTGCTGGGGTGTACGGTGTAAAATTCGGTATGCGCTTTTAAATTAAATTAATTTTTGCATCTTACTCGTTATATATAAATTGTATACCTCAAATACAGGGCTGCACAAAAGTATTCACTTACCGTTCTCCTTATTAGAGGAAATTGCTGAAGGTAAATTTTCAACTGAAGTACTATATGTATCTCTTAACCCTTAAATGCCCGAGTTTTCAAAAAACATTTAAAAAATGTTTTTCGGCTTTCTTTTTTTACATAAATCACGGGAAAAATACTTAAAAAAATCATATTTTGTTTTAAGTATGGTTTACGGATAAAAAAAAAAACTCTTTGTTACTAATCGGCAATACTGGTGTTTATTTGAAAAAATAATTTTCCTTGATAAAATTCTATAATATTAAACACACAAGAATTTTGAGAACTATGATAAGAAATAAATTTTACTTGCTCACTGCAGAACAAAATGGGGTATTCGGCAAGCTTCCAAACAAAACAAAATGAACATGTATCAGCAATTGAAAAAATAAATCTATCTTTATTCTTAAAAAGCACAAGTGTTACCATCTAAATGTTGAAAATCGATTTAATAATATTTTCAGAATGTATTTTATTGGCAACATTAGTCATTATAGCTTGTATACTATTCTAATAATATTTGTAAGCCTAAATTGGGTATGTTGCCAAAAGGCAACACCCGGCATTTAAGGGTTAAGTGAACTAAATTTTGGCGTGCATGTAGTTAATAGATTCAAATCTATATATCATACACTGGTCTGCTGAAAAAAATTCGCATAATTTTCCGATTGTGAATGGGAACAGCTGAAATTGCGTTTTGAAATGTATTATGCGTTTCCATATGGTTGAATTAGACATAATATTTTATTTTTTTAAACGGTGTAGTTTTGTCATATTATTTTAAATGTATTGGAAAGTGTTTCATAATCTATGCTTGACACATGATTTTTTTCTTACTTGTTTTTAATAAATTTTAAATTATTATTATTTTTTAATTCTCACAAGTTTTATCATGTGATTTTGTGTACAAATGATATGTCATCATAAAAAAGTTCAAAATTTTAACTCAATATATAAAAAATATTTTAAAATGTGTCCCGGAACCCTTTAACCCTTTAGCGGTGGTGTCCTAAAAAAGAAGACACCTAATTTTAAGAGTACTGGCACCAAGAATATTTAATTAAAAATTTCCTTTTATAAAGTACGGTGAAATAAGAAAGATTTTATTTACCAATAAATTCTTTTTAACACTTTCCAACAAAGTTGAAAAGTGTTTATGCATTCGGTTTGTCGGGTAGTCTGTTCGTCTGTCCGTCAGTTCGTCTGTTCGTCTGTCCGTCTATCCGTCCGTCCGTCTGTCCACGCTCTAACTCCCGTAAATATACTCGGTTGGTTGGTTGGTTGATTTTTGACGGATTTTCATGAAATTGATAAGGGTTATTTGGTCACCAAAGCATGTTTGGTATTGTATATGAAGTATGTAAGATTAATCGTTCGTTTGCAGGGGCGCTCAAAAGTATTCCATTACATTATGGTATATGGGGAAAAATCGTTTGCAGAGTATTTTAATGACATAATGCTATTTCAAATGTATTGAAACTGATATAAATCTTTGAATTTCACTAAGATCAAGTCAGAACAGGACATTCATAGCATTTTTTATTCATTTATAGGGACACACAAAAGAAATCGGTTACAGTACTATACTGTCTTTGAGTAATAATTGCTGGAGAGCACGGTTTAAAATTCGGTATGCGCTTTTAAATTTAATTAATTTTTTGCATCTTATTCGTTATATATAAATTCCATACCTCAAATACAGGGCTGCACAAAAGTATTCACGCACCGTTCCGTCACATACGCTCCTTAATAGAGGAAATTGCTGAAAGTAAATTTTCAACTGAAGTATATGTATCTCTTAAGTGAACTAAATTTTGGCTTGTATGTAGCTAATAGATTGATATCTATAAATCATATACAGGGCTGCTGAAAAACTTCGGATAATTTTCAGATTGTGGATGGGAACAGCTGAAATTGGGTTTTGAAATGTATTATGCGTTTCCATATGGTTCAATTAAACGTAATATTTTAATTTTTCAAACAGTGCAGTTTTGTTACATTATTCTGAATGTACTGGAAAGAGTTTCATAATCTATGCTTGAGGCATGATTTTTTCTTACTTGTTTAAATTCTGGTGTCAGTTCCAACATTTCATCATTTTACAAACAGAATTACTCCGCGCCGGAAAGGATTAACCCAAAATATATTTAATTGAAATTTGTATATAAAAATTGTTACATTTCAATTGATCTTTTAATCAAATAAATTTATTTCAATTATGTAAAATAAAATAACGTCAAAATACTTACTGAAGAGTAATTACTTTGGTTAAGTATTGAATTGCTGCAAAGTAGAAAATATTTTCCTTAAGTACTAACATGGCCGAAAACATTGACACTGAACTCGAGTTATGGCCTTGTCCTATCGAGGTCATCAATCCTAATCTTTTGTCCACATGAAAAAGTTTTGTCATTTAATTCTTTGCAATGTGATCAATCTCCTTTTTGTGAAAAAGGGAGTTACACTTTTTCTTTCACAATGTTATCTTTAAATAAACGTTAAGGAATTTTTTTAATTCAATGAACTTGAAGTGATTGATGGATTTTTAGTCACGTATACCACGATAGCAGTTTTAACTTTGTTGCCGTTAGTTTTGTCTGTGTTAGATAACGTAAGTTAAAATGAAAATTATTAGATTTTGAACAAAGTAAGGGAAAATTACTCTGTAAGTAACTAATTAGAACAATTTCGTCCATTATAAGAGTTTCATTTTAGTTCCAGTTTAAAAAAAAATCTTTGTAACTGAAGAAATATCATTTTTGAGAGACATTATTCAAGAGAATTACACCAGAGATCTTTTTTTTTTCGGAAAAAAAAGAAAGAAAGAGAAGTATATTTGACCAACGCTTCCACAATTTTGTCAATAGAATTTCTCCAAAATTATATTTTAACATGTCTTTACTTTACAATTTCATAATTCCAAACAAAATTAAAATGCCAAAAACCGTTTTATAGAAGTTAAATTTTATATTATGATTTTTTTTATTAAAGGAAAAAAAATAACTATAATAAGCAACTATTCTAAAGTTTAAAGCATAGCAATGTTATTAAAACATAATTTTTCGTTAACATTATTCACCAATACCAAATTCATAACATAAAATTACCACCCATTAATAAAATTTGAAATTGTGTACTAACATTTTAGGAATAGGTACAGCTTTTACATATTGGTTATACATCGTGATATAGCTTTCCTAAAGAAATATTAGAAATATTTCTATAATATATTGCATTTAATTCCGTACTATTTTGTATTAACTGAATACAAAAGTAAGCTGCATCGATTATAAAATTTAAAATTGTCTTATTTTGTGCGACTTCAGTAACATCTGTAATACTTGCATTTTTCAGGAAAACCTGACATTAAAAAATAGAAACTAAAATACATTATTTAAATATTGAACTTGTAAAGAGTTAAAACACAATCTCGTTTCAAGCATGATTTATTTAAAAATGTGCAATTAGGGAATCTAGCATTGTACTTTAAATAAATAAATGAGGTCTAAAAGAAAAATTTAGAAAGTATTCAAATATACAGTGCCAGCAAAAATATTGACAGTCATTGAACAACAAAAAAAAAAAACCTCTTTTCAAACCACTGCCAGAACTAAAACAATGAGAACACTAAGTCATCTGAAGCTGCTAGGGCCACCACTCCACCTGACCAACGCATGATAGAAAGTCTCGCCCGCCTCTTCTATTTAAAGCAGTAAAAAGTAAAATAAAACATCTGAACACTGAGACTGTGGCTCGAGTGACAAGATTTTTTTTTCCTGACACTGTATTCTACAATATATTTTACATTAACATATGTAGTTAGCATGCCTTGAAGGGTACATTTCTAAAATTATTCTTTTGAAAGTTGTGGAAAATCCAAATGGAATTTATTCTGTCCTCATTCAAAATATAATTATATAAAATATTATAGTTAATGAATGTCACTCACAAATCTAAAATCTGAGAAATTATCTTCATTCATTCTGCATACAGCTTTCCACTTTCAGTTAAAATTTAAATATTATCATTTGAATTTGGAACGTTTCCACATAATAATATGTGTGAGGTGTCATTATAAGAGAAAGTTCCAGTGTATGACTTGAAAGCGGCATATCGGTTCTTTCTGAACAGTGGCTCCAAATCATTCGGATTGCTTCTGAAAAAAAGCACTTTCAGTTAAACTTTAAATATTATCATTTGAATTTGGAAAGTTTCCACATAGTAATATGTGTGAGGTGTCATTATAAGAGAAAGTTCCAGTGTATGACTTGATAGCGGCATATCGGTTCTTTCTGAACAGTGGCTCCAAATCATTCGGATTGCTTCTGAAAATAAGCACTTTCAGTTAAACTTTAAATATTATCATTTGAATTTGGAACGTTTCCACATAGTAATATGTGTGAGGTGTCATTATAAGAGAAAGTTCCAGTGTATGACTTGATAGCGGCATATCGGTTCTTTCTGAACAGTGGCTCCAAATCATTCGGATTGCTTCTGAAAAAAAGCACTTTCAGTTAAACTTTAAATATTATCATTTGAATTTGGAACGTTTCCACAGAGTAATATGTGTGAGGTGTCATTATAAGAGAAAGTTCCAGTGTATGACTTGAAAGCGGCATATCGGTTCTTTCTGAACAGTGGCTCCAAATCATTCGGATTGCTTCTGAAAAAAAGCACTTTCAGTTAAACTTTAAATATTATCATTTGAATTTGGAACGTTTCCACATAGTAATATGTGTGAGGTGCCATTATAAGAGAATGTTCCAGTGTATGACTTGAAAGCGGCATATCGGTTCTTTCTGAACAGTGGCTCCAAATCATTCGGATTGCTTCTGAAAAAAAGCACTTTCAGTTAAACTTTAAATATTATCATTTGAATTTGGAACGTTTCCACATATTAATATGTGTGAGGTGTCATTATAAGAGAAAGTTCCAGTATATGACTTGAAAGCGGCATATCGGTTCTTTCTGAACAGTGGCTCCAAATCATTCGGATTGCTTCTGAAAAAAAGCACTTTCAGTTAAACTTTAAATATTATCATTTGAATTTGGAACGTTTCCACATAGTAATATGTGTGAGGCGTCATTATAAGAGAAAGTTCCAGTGTATGACTTGAAAGCGGCATATCGGTTCTTTCTGAACAGTGGCTCCAAATCATTCGGATTGCTTCTGAAAAAAAGCACTTTCAGTTAAACTTTAAATATTATCATTTGAATTTGGAACGTTTCCACATAGTAATATGTGTGAGGTGTCATTATAAGAGAAAGTTCCAGTGTATGACTTGAAAGCGGCATATCGGTTCTTTCTGAACAGTGGCTCCAAATCATTCGGATTGCTTCTGAAAAAAAGCAGATCATGGGAAATAACTAGCATGCCAAAACGAATAACAAAACAAAAAAAAATTATTTTTTTTCTTCAACCTAAGCTAGTTAAGCAAGCATATCAATAAATACCAGTAATAGCAATATCTCATGTTAAGATTTAATTTCCATAGATCCCTCTTTAAATCAAAGAATTACAGACCATGGTCCATAATGTATTGATTCTGTGTTATGCTTTTGTAAATGAACAATAAATGCCACACAAAGCATATTTAATTAGTAGAATACTATTGTGTATCTCATATATATTCTTGTTTTTAAAAATACATTTGGAAACTTTTTAGAGAACGATCTATAATCAAAAACAAATGTCATAAACACTTTTCAACTACACAAAAGGTTGTAAATATATATATATATATATATACGTTCATGGTATATAAAACAATTTCAATGGCATCAACTAATATAAAATATTTTGGAAGATGTTGCGATGTACTTGATGAAACATCTAAAAAGGCACAAATATTCAAGTTTAATTTAAGAAAACCCTGCTGTTTTTATGAGACTAAACAACACTAGTAGATCGTACCTGACTACAATTTTTGCTTCGAAATGCATATGAAAAAACTATGAAAATATTTTCTACTGATTTTTTTAACGAAAATTACTTAATAGAGAGACAGTGTTTATTAAATTCTCTGATGTACATATTGGTCATTCAATTTTGTGTTACGTATTTCATGCTTTATTAAATTTGTGCAATCTTATCTTATATGAGCAAGACGTGTAAAAAAACTCCTTCTGACACATCTCAATGCTGCGTGAAAAATGCGTTCAATTACCTGGAAATCAGAGATACAACCCAAAAGTCATCGATCAAATTCTTTCTTTATATGATAAATGTGTAGCTTTTGTATGTGTTTGCCGAAAATTCTAGGGAAAAATATGTCGAAACAAAATTAGAAAAAAATAATGTATTATGGTTAGATGATTGATATTCACACATTTATTCAATCATTCTATCTAGTTGATGTTGGATTTTCTTTTTGAGAATTTATGTTTAAAGAATTTTATAAAGACGACCAATCAATAATAAATCATCAATATCGATATGCTATTAAAATTTTACGTTTTGGTATAACAAATATCTTCATGTAAAAAATATGTACTATTTTAAAATGCATTATCGGGAAAAATGAAACAATAAGGACTTAAAAATATTATACATACATTAAAAGTTAATCCTTACACAAGAGTTATAGTTTCAGATTTTATAGAATATATTGAAATTTTCATAAAATCCTTGCTACAATAAAGATAAAATAATACTCATAAACTTTATTGTTCATGTCAAAATTGTCCGCCATGCAGTAACATGCAGTTTTTTAAATTTAGCAGATATTTTAATCGAAGTAACTATCAGAATTTCGGAATAGTAGTTTTTGATTTATGTAATAATATATATTCGATGAAAAAACAAAACGAAAATTACTGTTCCAAAATTCTCGTAGATATTTTCCCTAGAAAAATCTGCTAAATTCGCTACATTCCATTAAACTTGACGTTTATTTCTTTTAACTTATGAATTCCCAAAAACAGGTATGTCGACAATCCTAAGAAATTGTAATTTATATTTTATTACAAAGTGGCCAGATAATAAAAAAAGAAAAATTTCAATACTATGAATATGTTAATGATGATTTTTTGAAAGAGTTCAATCTATTTATGAAAACTTTCCAGCTTTTGACATGTAAAACAAAAACTTTAGCGTATGAAAAAAGTATTTTGAAAATTGTACACTTGTCTCCCAAGAAGCATCTGCAAAATCAATCATAATATGAACAAAGATTTCAAATTAATAACTTAAAAAAAAAGACGTTCAACCTTCAACTCATCGTAATATAATCTAAAAAAATGAAACAGCACAAATCATTTTTTTTAAGTTAACACGTAAAGATAAGTGCGTAGCTGTTTTAAAAATATGCATTTTTAGTAAAATTCAATCAATTTAAAATAAAATGTAAATTTTTAACTAAAGATTTTTTTACATAAAGTTATACAGAAAAGCGTGATATCTATATATTGAAATCCTACATCATACGTGTTTGAATAAAAAATACACAAATACAATTAATTTTTAAAGAGGAAATTGTGAAAAGCTAGTGTGACCACTGATTTTGAAAAGGCTGTTACAAAAACGATCCTAAAAAGTTCATTACTGTTTACTTTCTGTTGCGCCTTATACTTATCTGGCTCGAAAACACTGGACAACAGTGGATTTGTCCTAGAAAAAAAATTAGTTAATTCTAGATCAGTTTTTTGCGCTGACTCCGAATATGCTTTCTGTTTATCTCTAGGTGGTCCAGATTTTAAGAAATTTGCTTATTTAAATTTAAGTTTTTTTTGTGCTATTTTATGCAAATTTTAGATACAATATATGTCACATCTAATTACGTTTTCTAGATAATGACTACTTGACTATTTGCTTGAGATAAATGTCACGATTTGCATATTCTTAACAGTTATTTATCAGTTATTGCCTAATTTGCATATTTTTCAATGGTGTAATGTTTACATCACTATCAACTTTAAAGTAGTTGCCACAGAATTGATGTAATGTTTTTCTAGACTAGATTTTTATGTTTATTTCAAATCTGCACTCTGTTTTTTATATCGCATCTAGTTTTTGAGTCAAATGAATTTCTACTTTTGTACTGCAATAACACAAGTTTGATAATAGATGCTTTTTAAGGGTGTGTACCTCATTGTCAAGAGGGTGAACAGCGTCACAGTCCTATCAGGGACATAAACAACAATTTATATAATCGAAAAAAAAATAAGTAGTAGAATCTATCCTAAGTAGTTGAAGTTTATCATACAAAATATCATAAAATGCTGTTTCTGGCTTCTTTTGACCCAAAAATAAAATTTCACTTTTTTCAAAAACTAGACGTGATAGAAGAAAACAGATACAAGATTTGAAATCAGCTCAAAAACCTGGTTTAGAAACATATTAGCGTACTCGTCCGGCAGAAATATTTGAAAGTCAAGAAAAATTATTAGAAAAACAGGAAAAATATGCAAATTAGGTAAAATATTTCACAGTCACATGTCAGTATAATCTCAGAAACTACGTTTTTGTGAAGTAAATTAGGTAGTAATCATAACATGAAACAAAAAACGCTGTCTGATATTGCTTTATACCTTAAATTTGCAAATAATTGCATAAAATTTACTAAATTTTCATAAATTGAAATATGCAAGTATCTCTCAAACTTGACGTGCTGGAGTAAATCTAAAACTAGATTCGGAATCAGCACAAAACACCACATAAAAAACAACTAATTTCTGTTTTAGGACAGAGCAAAAGTTCAAATTTGTTGACCAGTGAAATTATCCTGTCACTTTCGACATTTATTGCTAACTAACAAAATATATTTTTAATGTCATCTTTATCGACACAAATACTTCAAAATTTTGAATAAGTCAAAGTAGTATTTCCGCTTATAACATAAAAGAAAATATAATAATTTACTATTATGTATGTGTTAAGAATATGAAAAATGTACTATTTTAAAATAATTCGCAGACAAAATGAGCAGTTAAAGATCGTACAGGGCTATGTCCTTCTATATATAAAAAAACAAGTTAGAAAAATCATGCGTAAAGCATAGATTGGGAAACACTTTCCAACACTTCCTGAAAGCTTTAACGAAACTTCGTTACTTAGGGAAATAAGGTAAATAAGATAACTGAGTAAACATTTAAAAATCTGATTTCAGTAGTTACCGCCAATAGCCAAATATGTATTCCAATTCTTTTGAAAAGTCCTTTATTCGATCTGTATGTTGATATATATACTACATAACGGGAAAATTTAGTTTACCAAGAAAATGCATAACAGGTTGAAATTCATCTTTCAGCAGTTTATACTAATAGATGGAAACATACCTGAATACTTTTGTACAGCCCTGTAGTTTACCTAGTACCTTTATTACATGCCACTACTTAGCCAAAATTTAATTCAATCTAAAACACGCTTAAAACTACTGAAATTACATTTCCAGAAATTATCACCCATAGACGGCCATGTATCCAACTCTTTGCGTGGACCTGTATATCATTTTATCTATATTTTACAAATATTTCTTAGTACACTAAATTCAGTTCAGCTTAAAGATGCATAACGTCTTTAAAATCCACCTTTAAGCAATTTATGCTCATACTCAGTAACCTTTACGAATTCATTTTTGTAGCTCTATATATGTACTAAAGCATTTATACGCACTTTATAGTATGCATAACTATAGTGAACAAGTAGGTAAGTGTGATCACAGATCGCACAGAGGGTTTCGTTTAATATTCATTTCAAAATACTTTATCCATTTGAAAAATCTGTTAGTTCCAAATTTCGCAACCAGGTGCGCACTGTATTCTAAACAAACCTCTATCCGAACGAAACTCCGTTTTATAGACTATCCGTAGATATGTTAGTCGAGGGGATTGGGCCGATAGCACCCGAGATAAGAAGGGGCCCCTGGCGGTAAAAAGTCGAACTAAAATATGTAAGGCTATGGTGCATAATATGAAAGAATGGTCAAAGGTGTGTCGGCAAAAGTTGGAAAAGTGCTCCCCGGGTGTAAAGAGCGGAGGTTAGAAAAATTGCTTAAAATACACAACTTAGAGACCAAAGGAGAAAATAATATAAGAATTTTAAAAAATTTTATTATTTGCCGTGTGGTCTGAGGTATTCACTTATACATATGCAAAAATTCATGTCTCCAACTTAATAGGGCTTCTCTTAGAAAAAATTGCTTAAAATACATATGTGGTAGCTCAAGGTGTTAAATGTAAGACTTTTTCAAGATTTTATGCTTTGTCGCTTGGTCTCAGATGTTCTGCTATAAGTATGCAAGATTTCAATTCTTCAATTTAATAAGCGGCTCAGTTAGAAAGAATTGCTTAAAATACGCATGTGGGAGCCCAAAGGGTTAAATGTACGATTTTTTCAAAATTTTATGATTTGTCGTATGATATGTGGTGTTCAGCTATAAGTATGCAAAATTTCACGCCTCCAACCTAAATAGGGGCACACTTTGACAGAATCGTTTAAAATACACATGTGGGAGCTCAAAGGGTTAAATGTACGGCCTTTTTCAAAATTTTATGGTTTGTCATTTGATGCGAGGTGTTCAGCTATAAGTATGCAAAATTTCACGCCTCCAACCTAAATAGGGGCTCACTTAAAAAGAATTGTTTAAAATAAACATGTGGGAGCCCAAAGGGTTAAATGTACGTCTTTTTCAATATTTTATTATCTGTCCTTTGATGTGAGGTGTTCAGCTATAAGTATGCAAAATTTCAAGTCTCCAACATGTATAGTTTCAGGGAACGGGCTCTGTGACAGACGGACAGACAGACAGAGGAGTGAGACTAATAGGGTTTTATCAGATGAACAAAACCCTAAAAAAGAGCATATCATAATCAAAAATGCATTTCGAGCAATCATTACTGATATACAGTAATTCGGATACAATATAGTATCTGGAATCTTTTCAAATACACCGCAAGCAATTCCCCCTATACCATTATGAACGGAATTCTTTTGTGTGGCCCTGTAATTGAACAATAACTATTCTTTGCACCGCATATTCAACAGAATGCATGTTTTAGTGAACTTCATAAATGAATATCAATTTTACTATGTTTGAAAGAATGTAACAGCATTAAAAATCATTTGAAATAATTTTTTCATATTGGCCGTAATGTAACGGAAACTTTTCACTGTCCCTGCAAATGAACTAAACATGCTACAAACTTCATTTGACATAGGGAACTTGCTATAGTAGAGGTCACTAGCATCCAAAAATTTCAGAAAGATCCGAGCATATTTACGAGAGTTAGAGCGTGGACAGACGGACAGACGGCCAGAAAACTGAAGTCATAAACACTTTTCAACTTTGTTGGAAAGTGTTAAAAAGTAACGATTTGGAAATGGACCAATGAAAATCTGCGTAGATACCACGAAACGCATTTGATTGGTCAGAAATTTCTGACGCTATAAGGTGGGTTACCAAAGGGTGGCGGCCCTGACACCAAGCGTCCCCAACATCGTCGCCAACTTGGCGACCATAATTAGCCGCCAAAAGAGACTCCAACTTGGCGCTATTTTCTGTATTCGCCAAATGTTCATTGACTCCCATTGAAATCCAAAGGGGTTTAATTGCTTGCACTGAATCAACAAATTGAGATATTTCAACGCAACAAAAACTGATATTAGCTTATGAATAGAGCTTTATTGAACTATTTACATTATTTTTAAGCACAGACACTAACTTTTTACAATATTCGTAGCACTATATATATACCGGGTGTCCTATCTGACAGATTTTAAAATTCAATAACTTGCAAACGGTGACAGATATTTAAAAAATTCTTGCAGGAGCGTTATGCATAACGTCAAAAGTTTTTTTTTTTTACAGTGATTTTCGATTTTAGTTCGAATTACAAACAATAGATGGCGCTGTAAGCAATAGGCACTAAAAACAGGCTCGATTTTTTGGTCGATCTCTTCTTCCATGTCGAAAAAGGAGATGGAAATGTATTAAGTGGGTCCGGAAGGACCAAAACTCGAGCCTGAATTTAGCGTCTGTTGATCGCAGCGCCATCTATTGTTTGTAATTAGAACTAAAATCGAAAATCACTTTTAAAAAGCTTTTGACCTCATGCATAACCCTCCTGCAAGAATTTTTTAAATATCTGTCACCGTTTGCAAGTTATTGAATTTTAAAATCAGTCAGTCCTTTTTAGGACACCCGGTAATTTTATATTTAATAATTCTTATAATTATGAAACTCTGTAAGATCTAATGATTATGAGCTTTGAGATAAGGAAATAAAATTGTCAGTAGTTGGGGAGGAGCGCGTTTTTACCAAGTGGAATCTAAAATTTGAATGCATAGAAAATAAGGGATCGCGAAGCGATCCAGAATGGAAACGCGAAACAATCACGTCTGGGGTTGGCTAGAAAATAGGGAATCCTATGCGATACCGAATGGAATCGCCAAGCGATTATGCAGAGTGGGGGGAGCGTAGCGTGCAGTTGGGCAGAGCCCCCCTAGAATTCACAAAAAAAATCTCATTAGAAAATAGATATTGTATTTTCAAGAAAAAAATATCATGAAAGAAATATATACGTTTTTAACTAATTAATGCGGTTATAATCGTAAAGAAAATTACAGCGAAAATATATTTTGATACGTATATTTACGCATACGTATATTTTGATACGTATATAAAATATATTTTGATTTCAAAAATAAAGCTTTTTGCTCAATTTTCATGATTTTTAAACTTAGAAGCTGTTGAAATATTAATTATACAAAACTGCTTTTTTCTGGGTTTATTGCAATACAATGTTTAAACAGAAAGGTTTGTATGCAGATTAGATTATTGAACGTCACATTGCATTAAAGTTTATTCTGCAATTGGTAAATTAAAGAACGTCTTTAACATCTTGGAAAACTTTGAAATATATTTAACTTCTATTTTAAATTACTCAACAATAGTACAAGTATTGTCATTTATGAGAAATTGAAGATAAATTCCTACAATTCGCGAAATAATGTTCATAAAATCAAGTATATCTTACTTAAAAAAAAAAAAAAGAAAATCTGTACACCGGTGATTCAAAACTTATCGTTCAAATTTTCTTGGGGAGGTAAGGAATACGTCATGAAACCGATTTTACATAGGGAAGTACGCCCGCAAATGTGCACATGCGTACGTAGAGGGCACTGTGTGTACCCAACCTTCCACTGCGTCCCAATCTTTTTTTTTTTTTTTTACTTTCATAAGCTATTATTACTTCTTCTCCTATTTCCACTTCTCATTTTGACTTCCACGACGATGACCATGTGACGTTTAAAAATTTTGGTGTGAAACCAATATTTAATAATCCATGAACGAAGAAAGTTAAAAACAAAAAATAAAATAAACTCGTAAAAAAAAAATAAAATAAAACTACAAAAAATAAAAATACCGTATATACTCACGTATAGGTCGACTCGCGTATAAGTCGACCCCTAACTTTCGAATGCAAATTCTGCAAAAAATCAAAAACCCGCGTATAAGTCGACCCCTAACTTTTTACTCCAATTTTGTGCAAAATCAAACCAAATATTTCACTTGCCTATGCAAAAAAGTAATAAGTAAATAAAAATAAATCATTGAAAAAAAATTTTAATGATAAATTATTATTATTTGTATATTTTCCGTAATATTTTATTATTCATACACATACAAAGGCATAATTTTGCAGTATTCGAAGTTTTATTTTTTTATTTTTTAATTGACTCGCGTATAAGTCGACCCCCCAAATTTGCTTGCCAAAAATTGTGAGAAATTCCTCGACCTATACGCGAGTCTATACGGTAAATCAATTTAAAAATATATATATATTAAAAGAACCGGAAAGAACAAAATTAAACGAAACTTTTACAGGCATCGGATAATGAAGGTGTTAAATAAAGGTCATTAACGAGATTTTTGGAGTTTTTAAAGATGTAAAAGGCTTCGTGGAAGTCCAAATGAGAAGTAGAAATAGGAGAAGAAGTAATATTAGCTTTAGGAAAGTTAAAACAGTGATCGGGACGCAATGGAAAGTTGGGTATAAACATTGGCTTCTACATGCGCATGCGTACATTTATGGACATACTTTCCTATGTAAAATCGGTTTCCTGACGTTTTCCCTACCTCCCTACGAAATTTGAACAATAAATTTTGAATCACTCTATATATCTAAAACGCAAAACGGATCTGTTAAGTGTAATTTCGGCATTTGAAAATACATAACGAACAGTTTAGGCTCGTTTCTGCTACTATAGGAAAATAATTTGGAACCTGTTTCATATATAAGAGGGACAAGGAGCAAAGACAGAAGGCCGAGTGGTCTAAAACGCCAGAAAGACAAATTCTGGTTATCTAAAAAGAATGTGCAGTGCAGTCAGTATGCTGGTATGAAATTTTCTCACATATAGTTAACTTTTAATGAACCATTTCAATTATGTAAGATATATTTTATTTCAGGAGTATAATATACATGTAGATTAAACGAGATATATTAGAATCTCTCTATTCTAAAGAAAAGTAACTACCGCTGTCGCCGCCGCCGCCGGTTTTGAATTTTTTGTGACCGGAGGTCTTTCTTCGTTAATATTAAAAAAAATAATACATACAAAAATATGAAAATCGGTAGTATAATACAGAAATGTGTGATAAACACGGTAATGCAGACAGTTTTCAAATCGAAGAATTATTTTAAGAGATATTTAATGCTAAAGTTGGACAAAATCGTTTCACTAAAAAAGTTTTATAGGAGCAAAAACTATTCATGGGAATTTAATCATTTTTAGATCATTTTATACGTTTGAAGTCCTCGATGTGAAGAATGTATTTCTTTTTTTAATTTGACTGATTTTTTGAGGTTTTATTTCTATTTTAAATTTAAATTTTCAGCATTTCTAGAGATATTGTTTATATAATTTAGAAAGTGATATTAGTTTAAACTGTTGCCAACTGTATAAACAGCGCAAACAATAATGTTTGCTTCAAATTTAAAAAAATATATATTTATACGTGTAAATAAATTAAAAATTTATTTACACGTATAAATATTTTTTAAATTAAAAATTTATTTACACGTGTCTATTATAAACAGAAAAAAAACATTTGTAATTAGAATTAAATAATTATGTACAAAAAGCAGGAACTTATTAAAAATTACGACATAAAAACTATATTTACACGTAAATTTTAAGAGAGAAAGGAAATTGTAAAATAATAAATTCATTAACATGCGTTAGAAGTCTTAAATTGGAGAAATTACGTCATATTTACGTCACATTGCAGTTATTACATAAAATGAACACAAAATAATATTGCAAAAAAGTTTAAATTTAGAAATTGCGCTAGACATTTATTTGATATTTTGAGAGGATACTTTTCAAGTATTTTTGTTAGGAAAGCGCAAATAATATTTAATTTCTAACAAAAGTATTTTCACGTGAATATTAAAACGAGAAAGAATAGTTTGGCCAAAATTCACGTGAATATTTAAAAGAGAAAGAATAAATAGCTTGGTAAAAATTACGTCAGATTAAAAACGATTAATTTAAAATGTCTCATTTAAAAGAACTTTCTTTTCGCTTTGTTAAAAAATACCAGGAGACAAAGACTCTGTTTACTTAATTCCTTTAATTATTAGCTTATTTTGAAAAGTTGTTACACGTGTCTACGTCATCAAGTTATTTTGATTTCGACGTTTTATTTGTATTTTTATTAATGTTGTACTCATTTATTTGTTCTTTCGTTATTTAAAATAAAAATTATGTCAATTTGTATAATTTGGCGAAATTGGTCGACGGGATAATCAAGTAGTACCGCAGCGGATTTGGCGTTAAAATTCCCCAATCAAAGAGAAATGAATAGAAATACGTTTATAGGGAAATCGTCACTGTGTTTTAAATTATAACTCAATCTTTCGAAATCTTTTTAAAGCCGATCAAATTAGCGTGCATTTAGAGTCTGCGGTGTCTGGACGGGGGTTGGCGAGCGTAGCTCGTAGGGGGCCGAGCCCTCTAGTATTATAAAAAATAGAGTCATGATAAATGAGAATAAGTATAAATAGGTAATGATTGTTGACAATAAATCTAAATACAGGATGATAATTTTAATTTTTTAAATGGTAGAACATAATTACATTAAATTGAAAAGAATTAGTAAATACATAAATGAATTTACATTGATAGAATTTCTTAAAGTCCATAGTATCGTGGCTTGGTGACTTCTCTTTTGATATAGTCCTTCAACCAATTTTTTCTGTTCGAAAAATAACGGTAATGTCATCGTTTTCCAAGTTTTCCGAGCATTACATACAAAAAATATCATCCATATGAAAAGGAAACACTTGTCCCCCCCTTTGTTTGGCGTTCAAGTGACCAAATGGAAATATCGGAATCGTCCCTGTTGCTAAAGATAATGAGGGGTGCGATAGATTCTTGGAAACCCCTCTATTTTCTTCGAAACAATTGGACAGCGATTATCCTGGAAAAATCCATTTTTACTTCGAAAAATGTTCGACATAACAAGGTTTTGAGTGAAAACTCTTTGAGATAAGAATTAAAATTAACATTAGATGAATATGTAACACCAAGGGGATAAATAACTTTTTGACATATCAAGGTTTTCGAGGTATCGAAGTTCGAGATATCGAGAGTACATTGGATAATGTTTTAAGCCGGCTCTAGTATTAAACCAACGTTATATTCACAGGAAATATGTCCAATGAAATCATATTATTGTAGAAATATTGGCTTTACATTTGACATATTTGAAATTAAATGGTGAAACATTTCGCATATTGATGCATTGTTGTATTGCAAAGATATCCCAATGCTGGGACAATATTTCATTCTGATATCGTCAGTGAGGTCTAATATAAAAGAGGACGTGAATTTCAAAACCCGCCTTATCCAGAAAATTAAATTTTGGAAAATCGCGAAAAACCTCTGACAGCGTCCATTGATTTTCCTTGTAAACCAAGATTTTACAATGACAGAAATACAGGATAAAACAAGATTTTTTGCAGTTTTTTTGAGTTTCTTGTGCAGGTTTACCAATAGAATAGATTGATAGAGATTACGCGATTTTTTTTAAATTTTTGATAAGGCGAGTTTTCAAGCTAGCATCCACGAATATATTGGCTCAGTGTTGCTTTCATACTAGGAATATTAGATTTTATAGTAATATATAAAGTATAAAGTCCATTATATTATTTGAGTTTTTTAAAGTTAAACAATCCCTGCTGTGATTACAAACATTTTGGATAAGGCGAGTTTTCAAACTCGCATCCACGAATATATTGGGTCAGTGTTGCTTTCATACTAGGAATATTATATTTCATATTAATATATAAAGTATAAAGTTTTTTAAAATTAAACAATACCTGATGTGATTACAAAACATATCATGCTTATCCTCTCTTGTGTTTTTTATGATTTTTCTTGCTTCTGAATTATGCTATTAATACTAATAAAAATTGCGATCAAGGACCAAAAGAAAAAATACCTTTACCGCAAAAATATCTTTTTTTTTTTAAATATACGAATGTTTACTAATACTATTGAAAATCCATTAAGATGTAATTTAAGACACGCATGCAACCCTAATTACTTTCCGAGAAATAAGAATATCGTTTTTAATCTAGTTACTTTTAAAAATATCATTGTAGGTCACAGGAAAAGAAATTCTCTGCCAATAAAGTATGCATTTTTATGGAAGATGTAAAATGATATTCAATCACGAATACGAAGAAAAAGATTGCGTTTTTATTTCATAAAATTTTCACATAAATTATTAAAACGCAATTATGGAATTTTTCTTGGAAAAACACGCAAAGGAAAATTTCTTCAGACTTTCTTTAGTTTGATTATGTTCATTTCTTTTACAAATTATATATCAGAAGTATTATATACATTATATATAGTTTAAGATAATAGTTTTTGTTTATTTATTTATTCATGTGTGCTTAAAGAATATAGTTTCACGTGTCTTTTTTTTTTTTTTTTTTAATATCTTGCTGCTATATGTAATTCATTTTCGATGTAAAATATACTCATAGCTGTCCACTGGTACCAATGTAGTCACTATAGGAATAAGAATTATGGACTAACTTCTAACGGTGCAATTCCCCAATACATACAACAGTATAGTTATTAAGTCGAATGCCGCGGATATTGCGCAAAAGTTATTTTATCATCATCTTTAGCTAATGTGATAAAATAACTTTTGCCTCAAAATTTAGAGCATTCGACCTAGTAAGTAAAAGACTGGTACTTGACCGTTATAGAGACCTTGGTGATTAAAATAGAAAAAAAAAAAAAAAAAAAGTGGCGCAATTTGAGCATAAAAGTGTCAGATTTGTTAACGAATGATCTAAACAGCTATGAAAATAAACTTGATAAACATTTACGATTGTTTATATATGAATTTATATATACAAAGGAATGTATGGACGTTTTATTCATAAGATATTACTAGCAGGAGTGACCGAGCTAAGCTCGGTCAAATTTAGTTTTGTGTTTATCTCGATATATTATTCCCACTGAATCATTCTTGCTGTTTTAGATACCATTAGACCCTGAGCCATAGTGGCCAAATATTAAATATTAATCGAATTTTTTCAAACATGCGACCTAACACAATGCTCTTCTCCAGGCTGAAAACGATGGAATACAAAATTTAGTGAAAATCGTTAGTCCTTTTCTAGATAAAAGAAGCTTGACCCAAGTTGAATCAAAAATAACCCACTAACCGAAATTTATCGAACATGTGACCTATTCCAATGGTCGTTTTGTTCTGTGAAACGGTATAATAAAAAAATTTGTCAAAATCGTTTGAACCTTTTTGAGCTACAGTTAGCTTGACCCCGACCCATTATCACCAAAATGACACACTAATAGAATTTTCTTGAGCATGCGACCTAGCCCAATGGTTTTATCTTGTCCAGAAATGGTGTGATACAAAGTTTTGTCAAAATCGTTTGAGCGGTTTCTTAGACACAGTTAACTTAACCCTGATCCATTAAGACCCAAAATGACCCACTGATTGAATTTTCTTGAACATACGACCTTGCCCAATGGTCTTATCATGGCCGGAAACGGTATTATACAACATTTTGTCAAAATGTTTTGAACCGATTTTTAAATACAATTAGCTTGACCGTGGCCCACTGTGATCCAAAATGACCCACTAATCGAATTTTCTTGAACATGCGACCTAGCCCAATGGTCTTCTCGAGTCCGAAAACGATAGAATACAAAATTTAGTTAAAATCTGTTGAGCCGTTTTTTTTAGATACAATTAGCTTGACCCTGACCCATTGTGACCCAAAATGACCCCCTAATCGAATTTTCTTGAACATGTGACTTATCCCAATGGTCATCTCATGCCCAGAAACGGTATATTACAAAATTTTGTGAAAATGCCTTGAGCCGTTTTTTAGATAAAATTAGCTTGATCCTGACCCATAATGACCCACTAATCGAATTTTCTCGAGCACGTGACCCATCCCAATGGCATTTTCGTGCCCGAAAACGATAGATTACGAAATTTCTTCAAAATCGTTGGAGCCGTTATCTAGATAAACAGAGCTTGACCCACGGCGACCCAAAAATGACACACTAATGAAATTTTCTCGAGCATGTGACTTAGCCCAATGGTCTTCTCATAATCCAAAACTGTAGAACATAGAGTTTAGTGAAAATCGTTAGAGCCGTTTTTTAGAAAAAATAGCTTGGCCCACAGTGACCCAAAAATGACTCACAAATCAAAATTTCCCTAACATCTGATCTGCCTCAATAGTCTTCTCGTACCCGAAAATGGTTGGATACAAAATTTAGTCAAAATCGATCGAGCCGTTCTTTAGATATAATTAGCTTGAACCTGACCCATTTTGACCCGAACTGACCCACTAATCGAATTTTCACGAACACGCGACCCATCCCAATGGTCTTTTCGTGCCCGAAAACTGTAGGGTGCAAAATTTAAACAAAATCGTTAGAGTCGTATCAAGATAAAATTTACATACACACACACACAATTTTTGCTCGCATTATAGTCGAAGATTATTGATTTTATATAAAAAAATGTTTATTCAAAATAATACGTTTTAAACATTATCCTACTTAAAATTTTGTGCTGCTTTGTACCAAATTTTGGTGTTTCAGTAGCTGTAACAGTAAGATCTTTAAAGTTTGTTTAAACATTTGGAATTCTGGTTGAACCATTGCTTGAAATGTTGGAATGAGATTTCACCATCTAATAGTTGCAGCTACTGCAGCTCAAAAAGTTGGTACAACCCAGGAGAAAATTTTTGACAGCGAATTTTTGAAAGATTCAGAATTTCTTTAGAGTGTGGAAATAGATTTTCCTGAATAACTATCTAAAATTAAGAGCACTCAATGAATTTTTTCTATTTGCAATATTGTTTTTAAAAATGAAGAAAAAACATAAATATAATTTATTTACGAAAAAGGGGGCTGGGATGCAAGGCGTTAACTCTAAACTGACCATCTGAGAGCAAAAGAACATTTTATCCTGCAGGTTATCGTCGGATAATATATTTCTAAATATTTTTTTAATTGCTTGCGTTATGACTTTTCCTTCTCTTTCCAAGATTCCTTCTCTACCTTACAAAGGTCCTTATAACAGACAAGTACAAAAAGTGTCATGCTGCGAAAATGGCTGTCAATGGCTGTCTTTTAAAGACAGAAATAAATAAATAATTTTGTCCAATGTTCGCGGGATTCGACATAATAAGTAAAAGTGGCGAACGCCATATATTGGGATAATAGACCGCTAAAGGATTATAATATCTCTCTATTCTAGAAAAAAAGGAATTACCGCTGTCACCGCCGCCGTCGCCGCCGGTTTTGAATTTTTTGTGACCAGAGGTCTTTCTTCGTTAATATTAAGAAAAATAATACATATAAAAATATGAAAATCGGTAGTATTAACAGAAATGTTTGATAAACACGCTGATGGCGACAGTTTTCAAATCGAAGAAATATTTTAAGAGATATTTAATGCTAAAGTTGGGCAAAATCGTTCCACTAAAAAACTTTTATAGGAGCAAAAACTATACATCGGAATTTAATAATTTTTAGATCATTTTATACGTTATAATTTCTCGGTGTGCAGAATTCATTTATTTTTTTAATTTGACTGATTTTTCGAGGTTTTATTTCTATTTTAAATTCAAATTTTCAGCATTTCGAGAGATATTTTTTACTCATTTTAGAAAATTGTACTAATTTAACTTGTTGCCAACTGTATAAACAACAGAAACAATAATGTTTGCTTCAAATTAAAAATTTATTTACACGTGACTATTATAAATAGAAAAGATACTTTCAAATTAAAATTAAATAATTGCGTATAAAAAGCAGGAACTTATTGAAAATTACGTCATAAAAAGTATACACGTGAATTTTAAAAGAGAAATGATATTGTAAAATAATAAATTCATTAACATGCGTTAGAAGTCTTAAATAGGAAAAAATACTTCATATTTACGTAACATTTCAGTTATTACATAACATGAACACAAAATAATATTGCAAAACAGTTTAAATTTAGAAATTGTGCTAGACATTTATTTGATATTTTGAGAGGATCTTTTCAACTATTTTTGTTAGGGAAACGCAAATAATATTTCATTTCTAACAAAAGTATTTTTACGTGAATATTTAAAAGAGAAAGAATAGCTTAATCAAAATTACGTCAGATTAAAAACGATTAATTTAAAATGTCTCATGTAAAAGAACTTTCTTTTCGCTTTGCTAAAAAATACCAAGAGACAAACACTCTGTTTACTTAATTCCTTTTATATTAGTTTATTTTGAAAAGTTGTTATACGTGTCTACGTCATCAAGTTATTTTGATTTCGACGTTTTATTTGTATTTTTATTAATGTTGTACTAATTTATTTGTTCTTTCATTATTTAAATTAAAAATTATGTCAATTTGTATAATTTGGCGAAATTGGTCGACTGGATAATCAAGTCGTACCGCAGCGGATTTGGAGTTAAAATTCCTCAATCAAAGAGAAATGAATAGAAATCCGTTTATAGGGAGATCGCCACTGTTTTTTAAATTATAATTCAATCTTTCGAAATCTTTTTAAAGCCGATCAAATTAGCGTGCATTTAGAGTCTGCGGTGTCTGGACGGGGTTGGCGAACGTAGCTCGTAAGGAGCCGAGCCCCCTAGTTTAATAAAAAAGAAAGATAATAATTTAGATTTATTTAATATTTTATCTAAATTTGTTAAATAATATTAATTAGGTATGCTGAATAGAAAATGTGAGTGCATATTGAGAAAATCTTTATGAGAATAACTATGTTTAATTTCTTTAAAGGACTTTGAGATCCTTGTAATTTTGAAGATGTGATTTTACAATTTTATTTAGAACAATCTTTAACGCAAACGACATTGACCAACGAATTATCTAAATATCTTTAATACATTTTCTTTGTTTCATTGTTTATATGTTATATTTTTACTCTAAAATACTTTTGATAGATCTAGTTTTTGTACATGTTGTTGTTGATGATGTTGTTGTGTCTATGATACATTTGTAGAAGATAAACTGCGATAGCTCATATACAGCTTGACATAAAAGTACTGCACAATAATTTGAATCATTGCTTAACTTCCGCCAGAGCTCATCTCTGTTACTTGTCTGTTTTTAGTAAATATTTAAATATTGGTTGGGATTCGCCGGAGATCATAAATAGAGGGATCCGGAGCCCAGTGCAATAACGCATTCTTGTATCATGAATGCTACCCATTTTAAGGCTCTTCTCTACATATTTACGAAGTCACTTTTATTTGTAAGTATATATAGTTGCCATGTATTGTTATTCTGTTAGAAAGCAAACAATCAGAGTTTCTCCCTTTTCTATAAAAGCATCGAATCTTTCCGATAACGGTATCAAATTTTTTATTTAATCTGATTTTAGGGGGCTCACTACAAAAGATTGTTAAGCGAAAGGAATCGACTATAGTTTAAGATATGCACTTTTTATAAAAAAATTGAAAAAAATTGTTCCATTCTTCCGCATCTAAATATTAATTTCTGCAAATTTCATTCATTTTTTCATAAAAATACATAGCTGGAGAACTATTTCTTTTTCGTGTTAACACTATTTCGAATCATAATCCTTACCATATTTAATCCCGGAATTCTGCAATTTATTAAAATTAAAATTAGGCAAAGAGATCTATTCCGGAGAAGTGATAACAAAAAATTGGAATAGTTGTTAGCTAGGTACATGTTGATAGATAAGTTAAAAGTTTTAAAATTTTGCTAAAGAGAAAAAAAAATGTTTTAAATTTTGCAAATAATGTATGAAATATAAATAAGTTGATTGGAGTGACAGGGAGGGGGGGGGGCGAGGGGGTACGCTATGATTGTTAGTACTGCAGAATATTAAAGCTCTGGTACTTTTTTGCTAGAAATTAAGCCCATGAGCAATTTACTATTTAAATTCCAAAATAAATGTGAGGAGGGGTATGCTATAATTATTTTGGAAAAGATATTTTCTATTTATTTCGATATTTTTCCAAATATTGTTAAATCTAAACACTCCCCCCTGTGAGTGTACTAATACAGATGACTTAACAGAGGGTAATTGACAATTGTACTGGCTTGCAGATTGGCACTCAATATCTAAAATAAACCTCGTATTTAACGTGCAACTCATACTAATGGTGAAAATGACTCTGTTGAGCAAAACTACTGCAAAAAAAAAAAAAAAAAAAAAAAAAAAAAAAAAAAAATCATTATTTTCATGATATGCCTAATTTGTTACAACTGATTTTTTCTTAAGCATTTTAGAATTTTTTCAGAATGTAGAAAGATATTTTCCTGGATAACTGTCGAAAATTAATATTATTCATTGACATTTTTCTATTTGCAATGTTTTTAAAACAAAAATCATAAATATAAATTATTGGCGAAAAAAAAGATGCTGGTGTTCAAGGCGCCAAGTTTAACAGATGCTAACTCTAAACTGAGCATCTAGGAGCGAAAGAACCGTTTATTTTGCAGGTTAAGGTCGGATAAAGTCTTGGAAATGCATTCTGAAAGGTTATACAAAAGCTTAGTTTCATTCTTCTATGAAACTCAGAAAAAATAATCCACATTTCGGCGAAATAATATTTTATTGTGCATATAATATATGGTTTTGGCAGGGCCGTCGTTCCAGGAACAGATGTTGAGAAGAGCAGGTAGAGCAGAAGAATGATCAAACGAAATGATCACAAAAACATAGATTAACATATGCGACCCTTTTGAAAATAATTTTAAAATGTCGCATAGGTAAATCTATGTTTTTGTGATCACTTCGATCACTTTGCTTCTATCCCTGCTCTTATCAACATCTATTACTGGTAGGATCACCCTGCCAACACCAAACATTGTTTGGACAATAAAGTTCTCACAAAACATAGATTTAAAATACCAGTATTTATTTAATCAAGCCAAGGCAAGAGTCCATTGAACACACACAAGAAGAGTTGCATGATAATCTATGCTACTCTTCTAAGGGGGCGGAGGACATAGAAATATACAATTTTGTGCACATATACGTTTCATCATAAGTATATGAAACACCTTAAAAGAAATATTCAATCTTATTATAATTTTAAGATTTAGAAAAACATAAAATTTTAAAATGCTCAGGGCGTGATAATTTTTTAGATATGTCCTTGCTTTTTCATTTTAATCACTTAAGGCTCTATCACAAGCAAATCTAAGCATCGATTTTTTAATCTTTTATATAGTTAATTTTTTAGAATTGGTTTTCTGAATTTCATATTGATTTTCATCAACATTTTGCCTTTTAATGCGTTAAGAATCAAATTTAATTATGTTAATAAAGTCGAATTTAAAAATGCATGCTTAGTTTCTTATTAAGCAATAGCAGGAATTTTCATAAAAAATTATGACGCCTGGAGTATTTCAAAAATCGAAAAAACGTTGAAAAATGAGTTTTGAGAAAAAAAGATTTAAAGTATGTTAAAGGGCCGACAAAATTGTTTGAATACAAAATTCAAACGCTTGTAACTTTCTGAAAAATTATCGCATCTGCATGCGGTTTTTCGCAAATGACTCAGAATAAATTGAAGAATAATAATATATACAAAAATAATTTTCTATTTTTGTGTCCATTTCTGCTCAAATAAAAGTCCATGGTCCCCTTAAACTATTAGTGAGAGAAGGAGAAAGGGTGCAAGGGGCCAAATTCAACTTGCGCTAACCCTACATTGGGCACATGGAAGGGAAATTTTTTTTTTAGTTTAAGGGAGGAAAGGAGGGTGCAACTGTCTTGCATTTAATATAGTTGCTCCAGGAAAAAATTCATTAGATCATGAATTTCTTTTATCTAATTTATTTCGTTGGCAGCTGTGAGTAGCAAGATAAACAAACTAAGATATCCCCCAGACTTTTATTTTTCTCAACTTAACTGGTTGCGATTGAGAAAAATAGAGCTGAATTTTTATTGAATGGCTGGATCTGGTCATAAATGAAAAAAATATTTTTAAAGCATAAAGCTAGTACTCAAAATTTGGAGTAAACTGGGAAGTTAACGTGTAAAAACCAAGTAAATTTAGTAAAATTTACTTGCCCCCCCCCCTCCCATTTGAACGTAAAGAGTATACATGTTGAAATTTAATGCTCATCTCATCGCTTCGCCCCCTACCAACCTTTCTGTTTTACTACCTGCTAAATTATATCCCATTCCCTCCGACCAGTTTTCGGGTTTAAACGATAACCAGAAAATGTATTATATAGGTATGACTAAGCGAAAAAATTATCAGAGATTAAAAGAGCGTAAAATAGATATTAGATTTAATAAGTTCACTACTGCTCTTTCTAGGCTTTAAGCTGATAATAAAATTAAAAGCATTGATTTTGATAGCGCTAGTATTATTTCCCGTCAATTTAACCACTATATAACTTTATTTAGAGAGAGTCAATTGAGATTTTCACTCGTCAGAATAAGTTTGTAACGATAACCTCTCATTTAACATCCCAAAAACTTCGTTTAACTTTTTGAAGCATACTTAATCCCGTTCCCCTCCTCTTTTCAGTTTTAGAAATATTTCGTTATTTTTCTCTCGCCCCTCACTCTTTTTTCTCTCGGTTTGTGTCCGCATATGGCGCCACTAGTAACTTTTTCACCCTGGTTTTCTCTCTGTAGACTCAATTTATCTTTCAGTTTTCCGTCCAACCCTTATATAGTTGGAAGGTGAGCCTTCGTCAGGGCATTCTTTGTATCCCTTGAGAAAGGCCAAGTGTTTTGGTTGAAACTGTTGGAAGTTTTAATCATCGTTTTGGTGTTTAAACGTCATGCAAATTTTAAATGTCATGTAGATTTTAAATGTTTTGATAGTTCTCGTTGTACACTGTTTTAGTAATTGATACGTATTCTTTCATCTAAATGATTCCATCATAGGTTATTATTATTATTATTATTATTATTATTATTATTTTACTTCAGTAATGATTATGTGTTATATATTACTAAAATACTTACTTTTTGACTGGAAATATTCAGTAAAATTCGCTAATTACTAATTTCTCTATATTAAAAAATTTTAATTCACTCATTCATTAATTTTGAACAATGAAATTCGTATTTGATTTAAAAAGTAATCTCGATATGTTGTTTTTTTAAAGTTATCCATTAAAAGTTTTTTGTTTTAAATTATAAACCTCAGCCTCTTTTTTTTTTTTTTTTTTTTTTTTTTTTTTTTTTTTTTTGATTTCAATGTATTTTTACATTAATAATAATAATAACAATTATTATTATTATTTAAATTTTACTTGATTAATGATTATGAGTATATTAGTAAATTACATACTTTTTGATTGAAAGTATACAATAATATTTCGCTAAATAATGATTTTTCCATGTTAAAAATTCTTAATTCACTCATTCATTAATTTTGAACAATGAAATTTGTATTTGATTAAGAAAACTAATCTCGACATATTGATTTTTTAAAGTTATACATTAAAAATTTTTAGTTTTAAATTATAAACCTCGTCCCCCTTTTTTTTTTTTTTTTTTTTTTTAAGTATTTTTGATTTGAATATACTTTTACATTAATAATAATAATAATAATTATTATTATTATTATTTATATTTTACTTCAGTAATGATTTTCTGCTATATATTAGTAAAATACATACTTTTTGACTGGAAGTATTCAATAAAATTCGCTAAATACTAGTTTTTCAATGTTAAAAGTTCTTAATTCACTCATTCATTAATTTTGAACAATGAAATTTGTATTTGATTATAAAAAGTAATCTCGATATGTTGATTTTTTTTTTTATTATTATACATTATTTTTTTTTTGTTTGTTTTAAATTATAAATCTCAGCCTTTTTTAAAAAGTATTTTTATTGATTTGAATATATTTTTACATTAATAATAATAATAATAATTTACATTTTACTTGAGTAATGATTATGCGTTATATATTAGTAAAATATATACTTTTTGACTGAAAGTATTCAATAAAATTCGCTAAATACTAATTTCTGAATATTAAAAAATCTTAATTCACTCATTCATTAATTTTGAACAATGAAATTTGTATTTGAATAAAAGGTAATCTCGATATGTTGATTTTTTTAAAATTATACGTTAAATTATTTTAGTTTTAAATTATAAACCTCAGCTTTTAGCTTTTTTTTTTTTTTTTTTGAAGTATTTTTATTGATTTTAATATATTTTTACACTAATAAACAAAAATTCTGAAATTATAGTCTGCTATCTTCAGCTACACAATTTAGGTCGAAACATCTTTGGTAACGATATTATTAGTGAACTTTACAATATTGATGTCATGAAGTATCATGTCAGGATACATGAAATTAGTAAAATCAATATGCAAAAGTGACAAATTGATAATTTCGTAACAGATAAGGAAATTTTAGTAATAAAACACAATATAGATTCGCGCGGCATATGTAAAAATTTGAAGTGCATTAAGTGAAACCGAAAATGAAAACAATAAAATTACTTTCACATCTGGAAAACATGAATATGATAATTTCCTATCTAGGGTAAATGAGGTTGATTAGGTATCAGTGGAATGAACCGCTAACATATTTTTATGACAATTTGTCTTGTGAGTTGACCCCACATTGAAATAACATTTAAAATATCTAGAACATTTTTAACCATTTTGAAAAATATCTACTTCAACTGCTCAAAACTGCACATGTAATTGCAACACTTATCAGAGTGATCAGGTAATTGTATTTTGAAGAGAACAAGAAAGATTAAATTTAACGTTCACTTGCACAATAATTTTGATTTTAAGATATTAAATTTATCTTTCAAATGCATTAAGTGAATATTTCAAATTAATAAAAAATGTACTAATTAAAATATCAACCGCGAATATGTTTTTCTTTACCATTTGGAAAAATGGTTATTGTCCTCGTTAGGGTAGGAAATCAAAAGCATATCTGAAGGTTTTTATTGGATTAATCATCATTTTATTCGTTTTTTCCTCTACTTTCAACAGAGATGGACAACAGAGTGATGCCACTATGACAAAAAAGTAATAAAAACTATAAAAAAATAATAACTCAGAAACAAATTGAGATACAGCTTTCAAACAAATTGCATTTAAAAGTACATTTTTTTCTCTATACGACGATATAAAAAGTAATATTGTGGGATGTTTAGAAGTTTAAGAAATAAATTTCATTTAAAATTGGCTGTCAGATTTCTTGGAAATCTGACGATGGAAAAGCCTTTTCCCGAACAGCCAATGAAATGCTTGGATAATACGTAAGTTTTAGGTGGATAATACGTACGAATCGCAGGTGATTTCTGTCGCTTGCAATTTTTACGTGTAATAACACTATTAGTGTTTAATTCATGGCGTACGCAATGTATGATCAACTCCGTGCTATTTTTTAAGTCTTAAATTTTAGTCATTGAAAAAATCATTTTCCAAATGGTCGTTGTAATTTGTTAAATTGCTTTTTTTTTACTTATTTTATTAAAGTGGGTCTTAACTAGTAAATGATAACGCAAAGCTAAAAACTTTGTGCTGCATTGAAGCAACTTCTTTTGCTGCAATTCCTGCAACCATAGTATGGTGAAATCACATTCCAACATTTGGCGTTTCAGTACCACAATAACTTCAAACGTTTGAATCACATTTCACCTTCTTTTTGTTGCACCTACTGCAGAAACAAAGTTTGGCTCAAGCCAGCACAAATGTTTCAACGGTGGAAGATGATTTCATTAAACAATTTTTACTTCGTAAAACCATAATCGTATTTCAGACATAAAAAAATATTATGCGTTATTAAAAGGAATCTCAAAGAATTCTGCCACTTTATTTCTTTATTCTACATTCAGATACAGAAACAGATCCTTTTAATTATTTTATTAGTAATATAATAATATTTTCGGAGGGGAGAATAACATGTTTTGAAAACAACATGTTCTATCTGTGCTTTGCAGATATCACTTCTGGTGTAAAACACAACAATGGTAATAATTAACATAAGTAACATTGATGAAATAATTGGTGCTGTGATGTTCAACCATATTTTGTTAAAATGATACCAAAAAGAGTCTGATTTTCAGATTTAAAATGTAGTAGTAGAATTGCATTTATAGAAATGAATGCACCTTGCAATATTTTTTGTTAATTAGCGAGTTCTTGCATGATTTTCCAAAATGTTTTTCTTTGTATAAAAAAGAATATTTTTTTTAAATGTAGCAACAAATACTGTATATTTTGGCACATAACGTATACTTTTAAGAGAAGAAAATTGATTAAAATTTGCAGGTGCATGTTATACACCGGGTATAAAAAATGAAAGATTAAAAACTTAGAAAATACATGCAAAATTCCTGATATTTTTGTATTAATAAACAAGAAAAAAAGATTGATTAGTTGAATAAATCGAAGTAAAGTATTATTATTGTTAAGCTTACATTCAATATAGAAATCGCATGTATTTTCTTTTAAGTGATAGAAGTTCACCAAATATTTTTTCCCTTTAACTAATAATTCTTCTTCTCACAATGCTCCAATTTAAAAATTATGCTTCCTTTTCTAATTAGAAACACTATTCTTTTCCCATGAGAAGCTGAGTAAATACATTTTCAAAACAATTGGATGTGCGAAACAACCATTCGATACTTTTATAAAAAGTAAAATTTTGATTTTTCTTAACTACAGAGATTTTTACAGAAACAATTTTGGAAATAATATCTTAAATTGTAAATATTTTTGCGCTTTTTAATACATTTAATTTGTTCTATAATAAAAGAACAGAAAATCTTGCACCAGATAAGATGTATAAAATGTAGAGTTTGTTGTGGATTTCAGCAATATTAAAATTCGTTATTTGTTGTATAGTCATAACAAAGGTCGGTGCAGGTTTTTATTCTTGGAGTCTATTTTATGAAAAGTAGAACTTTTTTTAATGAATTTTATTATATTTTTGTAAAAAATACCATTTTGTAACGAAAGTTGAAATCCAGTTACTCCAATTCGAACCAAGAATTTATGAACAAAAACATTCTTTAAATCCCCTTGCTAAAGTTTTTGTTTGTCGTGACCTGGTTTTATTTACACATTACACATTTTAAAACAGTTTTCATGAAAAAGAATGTTATGTATGGGGCCTATTTTATTAAAAGGAGTTTTGAGAAGGGACCTTTTTTTATTAAATTCATTTTTGTGAAGGGGCCCATTTTATTATTATTTTTTTTTCTTTGTGAAAGGGTCCATTTTATTAAATTTATTTTTTTGAAAGAGACTATTTTATTAAATAGATTTTTATGAAAAAGCCCTAAATAGGTCGAAAATTTTGCCTGGATCGATCTCTGCATATAGATATTAAATAAAACACATTGGATAAATATTTTTTTTATTGCATCTGTTGTACGAAATAAAATATGTAACATATTGTGAAAGACTTAAACATATGGCTATTTTTCTCTTACATTAATCGCACGCTTTTCTGCGTCGTTCGAAAATATGTCAAATGAAAGTAGATCTCTAAAAGAAATTTTTTAAATCGCTCCCTACCTGTTTCTGGAGAGTCGAATAAAACTAATTTCTCGTAAGAGATTTATATCTCCTTCCATCAAGTAATGGTTTGGAGAAATTTACGTCGTATTTTAGACACATGTGATATATCATGGTACCGCCATTTTAAGATTGGTGCTTTGCAGTAATAACTCAAGTCATTATTTGTTTAATATTTAAATGGGATGGTCTGTTTTGATCTAACTCACAAGAAAAATGTGATAGATAAATATTCTGATATTTTATATAGATTTTGAAATAATAAATTGTTTTCACTAGCTTATCCAAAAATTGTAATGCAAATGATAAAAATTATTTTAATTTTGTGTTGCTTTTTTCATGTTTAGTCAACTGATTTTTTAATTTGAGCTATCATTAATTTTAATGGATAAATTATTTAAACATAAATATTAAAATTCGAATAAATAATAAAGATTTGTGCTTTAGGGTAATAACTCGCGTCATTATTTCTTTAATATTTAAATGGGATGATCTGTTTTGATCTAACTCACAAGAAAAATGTGACAGGTAAATATTCTGATATTTTATACAAATCGTTAAAATAATAAATGGTTTTCACTAAGTCATATAAAAATTGTAATGCGAATGATAAAAATTATTTTAGTTTTGTGTTGCTTTTTTCATGTCAAGTTGACTTTTTTTTTCTTTTTTTTTTCTTTTTTTTTTTTTTTTTTTTTTTTTTTAGTTATTTTTAAATTTAATAGATAAATTGTTTAAGAATAACTAATGAGATTTAGATAAATAATAAAGATTGGTACTTTAGAGTATTAACTAGAGACGTTATCCTTCCATCAGGTAATGGTTTGGGGAAATTTACTTCGTATTTTAGACACATGTGATATATCATGGTACCGCCATTTTAAGATTGGTGATTTGCAGTAATAACTCAAGTCATCATTTGTTTAATATTTAAATGGCATGGTTTGTTTTGATCTAACTCAGAAGAAAAATGTGACAGATAAATATTCTGACATTTTATATAGATTTTGAAATAATAAATTTTTTCCACTAGCTTATCCAAAAATTATAATGCAAATGATCAAACTATTTTAATTTTGTGTTGCTTTTTTCATGTTTGGTTGACTGATTCTTAGGGTTTCGTTCATCTCACGAAACCATTTTAGTCTCGTGTCTCTGTCCGTCCGTCACAGCGATCGTACTCGCAAACTATTTAAGTTACAGACTTCATTTATATATGTATATATATATATATATATATATATATATACTGGGTGAATCTAAACTCTTGGATAAAACTTTAAGGGGTGATAGTACACATCAAGAAAAACAATATTAAATCGGAAACTAAATGTTCCAAACGTCTTCCGAAGGAGATAGGCGCCATTAAAGTTTAGTACCCAAAATTTCAAATGATTATAAAAAACGGAAAAATGGGTCGATTCGTTTGCGGTTTTCACTAAAAATATTCTTTATGTCAGTATTTTCTTAAAAATGCATGTTAAAGATAAAAATTTTAAAATGCCGGTAGAGGGCCCTTTATAATTTGGAGTAACGAACAACTATTTTTTACCGTTATTTTTTGTATCTCATTAAATGCTTTCAAAAGCTTATACTTAAACTTAAATTTTTATCTAAAAATCTGAATTTTTGCGAGTGATTAAGTAGAGCAAACTGAACTGTGTTCAGGAGTTGAAATTTGAACCCCCTCCCCCCCCCCCCCCCTGAACACAGTTCAGTTTGCGCTACTTAACCACTCCCAACGATTCAGATTTTGAGCACAAAATTTAAATTTAAGTCTACACTTTTGAAAACATTTAATGAGATACAAAAAAAATAACGGTAAAAAATAGTTCTTCGTTACTCCAAAGTCTAAAGCACACTCTATCGGTATTTTTTTATCATTATCTTTAAAATTAGTTTCCAAGAAATTACTGACATAAAGAACAGTTTTAGTGAAAACCGCAAACGAATCGACCCATTTTTCCGTTTTTTTATAATCATTTGAAATTTGGGACCCTAAATTTTAATGGCACCTATCTCCTTCGGAAAACGTTTGGACACTTATAACTACTATTATAATTAATTATTTATTATTTATATATTTATTAATTATTTATTATTTATAATTAATTATTTATTAGTTTCCTATTTGATATTGTTTGTTTTGATGTGCACTATCACCCCTTAATGTTTAGCCCAAGAGTTTAGATTCACCCTGTATAGAGCTGAATACCCTCTGACCTAGCCAAAATCATAAAATTTTGAAAAAGTCTTAATTAATAGGCGTTGTTAATTATAAACCCCAATTAAAAGAATGGAAAATGCTCATAGTTCAACAAAAACTTTGACTTAAATCAAACTGCAAAGATTTGCTGTCAGTAGAGAAGTTTATTTCGAATTCTCCTCCGAGCTGTCTCAATAGCAGGGCATCTAGATACGAAATCGCATCAAAAAAGTGAACAGGGCTTTGCAAATCGCGTCAAATCTCAGATACCAGCGGGCCGAAAAACTCCAAAATCGCAAAAAAATCTACTTTCACAAATTCTAAAAATTGTTCCGATGCATCCGGTTGAAGCAAAAAAATCCGCTAAAAATCGATCGATAAAAAATTCTTTTATTTTATTCGAAAGAAAGACAGAAATTGATCTGATTTCGGAGCGAGTTCAGGTGTTTTTAACTGCAGACGCTCGGCGCCATCCTATAGTAAAGATTTTAAAACAAATGTGAAACTTTTAAATTATTGAATTTATAGATTAAATTTATATGCATCTATGCATAGAATTTTTCGCTGATTTCAAATATGTTAATTTCGTGACTGTGTCTAAACTAGGTGCGGAGATATTAATTATTATTTAATTATTATTTAATTAATATGATCATTTATTCCAAGCTGTCGTTTTAACATACCTACAGGTAGCCAAAATGAGAAAGGCAGTGTTTCCAGATGCGGAAGTTAAGCAATAAAGGGTAGCAGGGTTTTTAAAAGGGAATCTCAGAATCTCAGAATCGAAGGGGCGTAAAAATTCGAAACTTGCTCAGCCCGGCGCAAAAAAAAGAATCCCCTTTCGGAAATTCTAAAATTTATTATTCTGTCTCAATTACAACCTGAGGTTTTCTTTATCATTTCACTGATAGGTTTATTTCTATTAAATGTTCATTTTAAAAGGCAGTCACATGATTTTTTATAGTAGCATTGTTCAGACCGGTGTCACATTTTTTAAAATACATCATAAATGTTACTTATTCAATTTAAAATTTTCATAAGTGTTTATTCAACTATTTTAGAATAGCAATTTCAGCAAATGTCTTAAATTCTTGCTTAAGGCCATTTTTAAACTGTCTCTATCGTTTTGCGTGCGGTTTTTTTACGGCGGCGGGATGAGATAAACATTACTTATTCAATATAAAAAATTGCTAAAGTTCTGATACCACGATTTTAGATGAGTAATTTCAGCAAATATCTTAAATTGGTGTTTAAGACCGCCACCTCCTCGACTAATGTATCTACGGATAAATTGTAAAAAGGGGTTTCTTTCAGATCCATTTTGTTAAGAATAGAGTGGTGGAATGTGGAACTAACAGAACGCGATTTTATTTAAATTAGGAAATCTAACACGGCGATCTCTTTGAAACTTTAAAATAGTTCATAACGCATAATAAAAAGTTTTTAAAAAAATGGCGCGAGAAAAAAAAAAAAAAAATTGGGGTGAAGGGGATGCTAAATTAAAAAAAAAAAAAAAAAAAAAAAACTTTTGAGTTTTTCATCGTTTTACGTGCGGTTTTTAATGATTTAATAATTATAAATTATCAATTTGGGTTGATTAATTAAAGAAAAAAGTGATTTGAAAGAAATATGAAAAGAAACCCTGTTCGATCTGTAATCACACTTAGCCAATTGTTTAATTGTCTCTTAGATATGATTAATTTTAATAGATAAATTGTTTAAACATAAATAATAAAATTTGGATATATAATAAATATATGTGTTTTAGGGCAATAACTCGCGTCATTATTTGTTTAATATTTAAATCGGATGGTCTGTTTTGATCTAACTCAAAGATAAATGTTGTAGATAAATATTTTAGAAGATATTTTAATTTTCATCTCAATTTACACAATACACGGTGTCCGAAAATTCCTGGACACATTTTAAAATTCAATATAAAATAAAATAGTTTTCGTAGAGCAGTGCGATTTGGACTAAAATACTTTTCGGGATAAAACGTTTTGTTCACGCGAATGAAAATATTTAGTTCCAAATTTCGATTATAGGTGGTGCCACTATATGGCGTCCGTATGTTTGCTTTCAAACATGCGGGTTTTTTTTTCTTACTTTCAGATTAATTTTGAAGCTGTGATACAGAAAAGACGACTCCCAGCGTATCGTCGTCATTTCTGTGTCACAGCGACAAAATTAATCTGAAAATCAGGAAAAAACAGATGGTTAACCCGTAAGTGGAGATGGGAGTCAAAATGACACCGCATTGTTCTTTGGCTCTGATTATCAAGTGGTTTTTCTCCTTGAATAAAATCATCCCTTCAGTACCGTCAAGTAGTTCTTTTATCATTACATGATTTCCAGAATATATTGCGTTTCCAAAATAAATTCCAATGCTGTTTACAAAAGACAAAAAAGAAAAATAACATTGGAGTCTTTTTGACTCTATGTCTCTGATCGCGTTAGGAAATTGATGCCTCCAGTTACGGGTTAAAAACAAACATACGGACGCCATATCGTGGAACTATCTATGACCGAAATTTGAAACTAATTATGTTCATTCTCTTGAAGAAAACGTTTCAACCTGAGAAACATTGTAGTTCAAATCGCACACCTGTATGACAATTGTTTGATTTTATATTAAATTTAAAATGTGCTGAGGAATTTTCGGTCACCCTGAATTTAACATCTTGCAATCCGCAATTCAATACTGTTACATTTTACGTATATTTTTAAGTATATAAGCTTTTCCCAAAGATTCAGGAAATCTAACTTTAAAGAACTGTCTATATTATAAAGGACAAACGTGTCCGTGCGTAACGCTGACGTAATTTTACCTTTGGCAACATCAGGCGATTAAATTTAAGTTTTATCAACTTTTATTGCAATTTTTTAAAACTGTTACATACCGCACATTTTCAATTTTTACATTGCCGAATAGGGAAAAAATGTAAATTCATGTGCAATTTGTTTGAAAAGTATATCGTAATTTGCTTGAATACTGTAACGCAATTTATTCAATTTTGTTATTTAAAAATAATTTTCAAGCAAGATTTGTTTTCAAATCTATCTCCATCGCATGCAGACGATTTCAAAAGATAAATCCGTTTGCACTGAAATTGAAATAAATAGCTCACCATTTGATTTCAGCTTGTATTCGAATGAAAATGCGAATTAAAATATCGAAATTAAAGCACTTTTACATAAAAAAAATAGAACACTAAAATGTAAATAAACACAAATTTAAGACACATCATTGAAATTTGCGCTTAAACCACTGAAACGAACAGAATAAAAAATGATGATTGTAAATAGCGACGTTTGGCGCTTTTAACCCTTTCAGGGGAGAGTAATTGTGTTTCTGTGATGCTAAATTCAAACCGGAAATTTAGAAAAAATTTGTTTCGAAATAAGGGAAAGCAATTTTACAGCTTTTTTTCACTGTTTAGTATTTTCCGATCTAAATATAAAAATATGATAATAAATCTGGATGTGTATATTGTACATGGGTATATTCTGTTTTAGATTTTGTGTTAGTAAGGTAATATTAAAATATTGTATTTTAATGCTAAGTGAATGGAAGCAGTACCTGCTCTGATGCGTAAAGCAGACTCATGTTTATTTAAAAATTTACGGGAATATATATGTATGTTCGAAAAATTGAATTACAGATCCGGTTATTGATTCACAACTTTTTAGACCCCGGTATTGTATTTCTTTCTCCCAGCTATTAAAGTGTCGTCTCCAAAAAGTAACATTCAGTTGTATAAGCCAGCCATAAAACAAATCAGTATCATTATACTGTTAAATACTCTACTCAAATTTTTTAAACTTCTAAGCATCGCACATTTTCAATTTTCATACCGTCGTATTGCGGAAAAAAAGAACTTTTAAATGCAATTTGTTTGAAAACTACATCTCAATTTATTTTAGAGATATTAATTCTTTTGTAGTTTGTAGCACCTTTTTTTTCTTTCTTTTCTTTTCTTTTCTTTCTTTCTTTTTTTTTTTTTTTTTTTTTTTTTTTTGGCAACTGAATTACTTCATTTCTGTAGAAAGTAAGGGGAAAATATTTGAAAAATAGTAATTATGTAAACTTGTGATTTTCCCATAACAACTAAAAAAAACTAATTAAAATACGTGCTATTTTGAAAAATACATATAAATGAATGATTTCTGATAAAACAATTATAAACTATATTTAATTTTAAGTATCTACATTAGGGGGGCAGTACACCTTTAACGGTCATAAGACATTCGAAATTTGTCATGAGTTTAGCAATTTTTTATAAACAAACATAACCACTTTAGAAGCACAAAATTTTTAGAGTATATTTAGGTGATATGGAACTAAGTTAATTTTTTTTTTTTTTTTTTTTTTTTTTTTTTTTTTTTGATATACAGTATAACATCCAAAATCGGGCATCAAAACCATCTTTCCCTTCCTTTTTCCTTTACATTTTCAAGTTATATGAGAAGAAAAACAGCAATTCTATATGAATAAAAATTTTCTAGATCGAAAGTGAAAATACAAAAAAAGAATATTTGACTTCTTTTTTTTTTATGTCAGAGGGAATTATTTTGTGAACAAATTTTCTGGGAGCTGCACAGTTGCTTAGCAAAGGCAACAACTTTGGGGACAACTTTGGCGAATGCATAGCACAATAGTAATGGCTATACGAATTTTTGGGCTACGGCGACATCAATGATGAGGAACGATTTCAGACTTTCACATTTCCCGTGAAAAGACCGCAATTTATGAGCTGATTGAATACGCAAAATCTTAAAACGCATTAAGTGTCGAAAAAAGCGATATCGATGATTGGCTAAGCATTGAAGAAAATGCATCAAGAACGAACACTTTACCATATAGCGAGATCGCTGACGCTGTGCTAAATAGAACCGCCGATAGTGCTAGTAGCAACTCAGAAGATGAGAATGAACAACCGGCCAAAGAAAAGGTGTTACTAGAAATATACATAAATTTGACTGGAGAATTAATATATGCTTTAGAAAAATAAACTGTATTTCCGAAACAGACATTTTTCATTTGTATAAAAAAAAAAATAATAATAATAATAACACCTTGTTAAAGAATGGCCAAAAAAATTTAAGCAAACAAAGTTGACATCGATATTTCCGAAATTACAAGAGAAGAAATATTTTCACTCTTTATTAGATTTTTTTCCCTCTAACATAGAAAATATTAATTAAAATAAGTTTTTTTTTAAATTTAATTATCTTTTTCTTACATAATTATCATTTATAATGAATTAAATTATGGCTAAAGGCACCATTAAGAATACAGTACTACTTTTGATATTCCTAGTTACTACTTTTAATGTTCCTTCAAAAATTCGGAATTTTCAAAAATCCGGAGTAGTCTAGGTCCCGATGATGCCGGATTTTTGAAGTTATACTGTATTATAATTTTCAAAAATTCAAGGGGTCAATTTCAAATTGCTATTTAAAATTTTTACAGTGGATAACATTTCACTGCGCGCACGATATCTCATGCTAATTTCATTGTATTTGCATAAACTTAATCTTAAATTAAAGATAACCCTCTGGTCTATAATTTGAACTAGCATATTTGTAATCGGTTAATTAGATAAAGTTTAATTAACATTTAATTAGAAAAATTAGAAAAACTATGAGTTTTTACATACATTCAATCGCATAATTTCTTCCATACTAAACACAGCTTTATAATCCTAATTCATTTCCATGATAATATAAATGTTTATGTAGTTCAAAAATTTTAAAGCTCTAATTCAAATAGTTTTGGAGATATCATGCGCGCAAGAGTAAAAAATGCCATTTTGAGAAAAAGCTTAAATTAAAGCTTAAAAAGATTAAATTGTATTTTTTAAATATAAAATATATAATAAAAGAAACAAAAATACTAATTATGTATCTTATTCTGTATTAAAAATAAAATTAGATGCTAGTTTTAAATGATAAATATAAAATTATGTGTAAAATGCTTCAGAATATAGGAACATGCATAAAAAATAAATAGATGTAATTTGTAAAAATTTAGCATTTACTATTGCGAAAAGTTAATTTTAAACATATAATTTTAAACTTAAAATTGTGTTTTGCTGTGATTGTACAGTGAACTAAACGTGCACGTTTTATAAAACTAAATTATTTAATGTAAAATATAGGCCATTTTACAAGGATTCTCGTGCTTCGATATCTGATTCACATACTTTGCTGCACAAAAATCCAGATAGTTTACTAAAAATATATATTAATGTCAATAAATCCGTATTCTAAACTGTCAATTGAAAGAAAAATCACTATCAAATTGACTACTTTTTAGTCTTCTATAAGATGAATTAGCACCTTTGTATATATTTCTATCATCGTATTTTCTGTAGCGATAAACATTAAACTAACTCCTTCTTCGATGCTGTTCTAAAGCACATTTTGCATATTTTTTTCATTAAAAAGCTAATAAAAGCTAAGAAGTAGAATACTATTACAAAATCAGGAAAGTATTGCTCTTGGGGGGAAAAAAAGACCGTTTTGTTCCAAATTTAAGCACTTATAGCAAATAAAACTGTGAAAAACCATGAAAGTAAACAAATTTGGCGATAGTGGAAGTTGAAGTTAATATTTTAAAGCTTTCTTATTATTGTTTAAAGTATTTAACAATTAACAATTGCCGTATTTTAGCATATTTCCAAAGTTACGATAATATGAAAGCGCGAAAACAAAATGTAAACAAGCCGCCATGAAAGTTGTCGCAGGGCTGTTAATTCGGAAATGAAGGAGCGATGTCTACATTTTCCCTAATACCTCAGTAAATAATTATCACACAGTTTAAAGATTGGTATCAACTTATTCAGAATATCTTTCTAACTATGTAAAAATAAAAAAATCGATTTTTGAAAATTTTAAATGCGTACAGTCCCTATAATATTATAAACAAATTAAGACATATGGATCGTTAGATGGTCGATTTTTTTGTCGAGTTCCTTGAATGACGACATATCTTTCTTGGATTTGTGTATTATTTAGCGATAGTGACGTCATATGCATGCTTTACTGCAGATGTTGTTCAAGACTAGTGGTAAATGAGGAATTGATCCTCCGGATGCGTGACGTCATTTTATATAAAATAAAAGCGTGTGTTTAAGTGTTAAAACTGAAATATGCTTTGTACTATCTATATTTATATATACATATATATATATATATATATTTCATCGGGGGTGACACTAAATTCTGAAAGAGCAGAATTCCTGTTTTCTAGCCAATTTATTTTGTTTTCGTATTCAAATATAAAAAGTCACGTGCTATTATAGCACGCTATATGTAACTGGTTTAAATATTTTCTTTTAATATGATTCTAATTAAAATATTTTTTCTAAATGCTAGTATATTTTGAGGGGCATCACGCTACCATACTGCAAGTCCGCAGTTCAATTCTGGTCTGCGGACTGTACCGAGTTCACTCAACCTTTTATCATTTCGGGGTTAATACAATAAGTTCCAAGCTTGCTTGGGAACTAAACACTCAAGATCCCGCGTTAGGCTGTCCTCCTGGTCGTGACATATGCTACATAGCACTACAGGGCTATGGCCAAGGAAGCATGGCTAGGCACTTTAGGTAAGGATCCACGCAGGTTTTAGGTTTCTAGAGTATATTTTGATGCAAACAGTATCTGTTATATGTTTCATTAACCTGCAGAATTTTGATATTTCTCAGATTCAAAATAATATTAAATTAGTATGAAAATCATAAGAAATTGTAATTTATAACAGTCAAAGTTATTGTTTATAAATTCTATTCATAACAGTTTCCGATGTTGAGATTTACAGATAATATTTTTTACGACTTTTGAGTCGTAAAAGTATAATTATAATATTCACTATCGAAACATATGACTATTTATAAAATAGTCAAAATGCTGTATGCTGCATTGCTTTTCTGCTTAATTATCCAATTGCATGTATTTAAATAATTTCTAGCAAAAAAAAAAAAAATAAATAAATAAATAAATACAAATAACAGAAATATTAATAACTGATCAAGGAAACATCATTACAATCGTTCCTACAATCATACATAATCGTTAATACAATCGTCATTTAGTATTGATAGTTTTTCATTTTTTTAAATAAAATGAAAATAGGAACAGAGCAAAATTTACAACATAAAATCATAAACTAAAATGAAATACAAAGTAAAATGTTAATTTCTCAGAAATAACTGCATAAATGTGTTTTATGTAATATCGATTATCTATATACTGAAAGTTAATATTTTAAATTTATCTGCCTTTATTTTGATCTTTAGTCAATTATAATGTTCGTAAATATTGCCATGTGAATAATAAATTTTCTGTTTATTAATAATTTAATGGTAAAAACATCAAGTAGAATAAATGAGACCCATATATTCTGCTTTTGTTCACACTAAACTCCCTAAATTTCTCTGAATCAATAAAGCACTAATCGCATATCATAAATAAAGGAAGCTTTTTTGGGGGAATAAATTAGATTAGATAGGTTGTGAATCATAATTTTTGAGAAGATATTGTAAAATAAACTACCACCTAATGTCACAGATTAAAATGAAAATATATTGTGTCTTTCTCTTCCGATAAAGATTTTTAAATAGAGTGTTTCTTTCATGCAAAAGAGAACATTATAAATGAAAATGCATAAAGTAAAAACAAATAAAGGAGAACGTTAAAGAATTACCATATTGATTCTCGAAAAAGAAATGCATTATTATCTTAAAGTTTACAATAAGGAAACTCGCATCTATATACGTTATCAAAATAAATTAATTAGTTCATGTGCATTTCAAATTTAGTGTTTCATTGATAATTTATGAGCCTTATAGAATACTGAAGTCTGAGAAAATTTCCAACTTTAAAATTTTGTCGTTCATTTGATTAAAATTAAGCTTTGCTTATCCAAATAAATAGATAACCCTTATCGCATTGCATTTAAGTAAAAACCAATCTATTGTACGCAATTGAGAAAGAGAGTAAAAAGTACAATCGGTGCAAAAAAAAGTACCCCCCCCCCCTACTAACTCTGCAACGAAATATAGTAGAACAAAGTTACTAATACCAAACGATTGAATAAAAAGTTTACTTTAAAATGATTTATGTAAAATTTACTTAAGGGCTATCTACAAGTCAAAACCAGACAAAATTTGTTTCCTTCAATAGCAACACCCAAGTCTAACAATATATTTGAAATCTTCGGTTCAAACTATACTTCGATACAAAGTTTCAAGTCACGTGGATCATAAGATTTTTAATTATAAACGTTGAAATTTTAGAGTTTAAAATTGGTGGAGAGCTACACTCCCTAACATTTGTTCAAGATAAATCATGAACAATTGCGCATTTTTACCATTTTCACTTGTATATATATTTTTAAAAAATATACCAAGCATGATAAAAATATCAAAATTAGATCTTTGGAAAGTACAAAGATCAGTGTATTTATGAAAAATTCTGTTTCAGTCAGTTTTATTGCATTACTGTAAAAAAATAATTATTTTGTATAAATATACGGACTTTTACTCAATGTTTTATAAACAAATCTCAGATCACAACACCTACGTGTACACATCAAGTATCAATGGCGGCAAATTTGATCGTCGCAACAAAAGTGATAATTGAGAAATTTATTGGATGCTATCATTATGGTCCACTTTAGGGCAATAAAGATGTCCCTGTATGTTTATGGAATTTAGCCTTTGACTTCGGGAAAAGCTAAATATTCTCTTAGAGAGGTGCAGGGGTTTTTTTTAGATTTATATCAGCAAATGTTACAAATGTAGCATGTTTGCTATTATTGGAAGATGTGTAAGACAATAGAAGATGATTGTATTTTTAGCCCGCCCATTGAAATAAGAGGGACTTTTGTTAGTAAAAATATATAGAGAGTCTAGTTTTGCTTCAGAGTTTTGTGTCAAGTTCGTATTTGACTCTCAGTTTGTTAAGTCTGATTTATTTTCGCTGAATGACGTGGTTTGTTTGTAATCTCATGCAATCAGATGTAATTTTCTAAATGTCTGACCAGTATAAATCTGTTTCGGTCCGAACGAATATAAAATATTCAACGGCCACAACTCGCCACTACCTAATTTTGTCTAAAAAAAAAGCATTTGTGTTTAATAAACATGTGTGGGATAAACTACTGTGATCGATTAGTACTTAACGAAATTAACAATGTAATAGGATAATTAAATGTTAAAATTGAAAAATTAATGGCAACTTGTCACATGAAAAGAAATGTAACTTAGACAATTTAAATAAGAAAATTGCAGGGTCAACAATAATGCTGAACTTAATGTCATGGAAGTGTATACTTCCATTCTGTTTGTCTTATATTAATGTTTACCTGTAACTATTATGTCTTTAAATAATATTTTTAATAAATAATGTAGTTTTAATTAACTTTCTTTTCGTAATTATTTCATCAGCAGTACATGTGTGTAATCTATTGTAGGTTAAATTAATTCGATTTATTTTTTTAGATACTTTTTAATTTACTTTTGCCCACCAATTTTAATTTAGTTATTTCAATAAATATTTTATATTAATTCTAAATGTGGAGCAAACATGCAAACCATGCTTTCTCCTTTAGATGCAAATTTTCAAAAAACACAAAAACTGATAAATAAGAAAATAACTTGTATTTAATTCTCATTTTTATTGTGTATTTTTATTACTGTTTGTTAGAAAGAATTGCAAGCATACCTAAGATATTAAACATAAAACAAATTAATGAAATGCATTTAATATTTGGAGACATCACGTTTTGACCGAATTTAGAGGAGGAAACTTGTTTTGATTATATGACAAGTAGATAAAACGCTTTTTGAATGAAATAAGTTGTAACTCACAAATAATACAATAGTATTATTTTATTTGAATAAATACCGAGTTTCAGTTGATTATTGTTAAAATAAAATGACAGATTATGGTACCTAGTAGTATTCATTAAATATTTACTAAATAAATACTCGTTTGCCAGAAATCCACTTCAAATTTTAAAACCAATATCTTCATCTAGAGTTATACACTTCCCCCTCTTCTTTATTGCAGGCTTATCAATCATGGATAATGTGGTTGTATCATTTGAATATATCATCAGGATGATTTTGCCACTGTTCATCATACATTACCTTCAAAAGTTTTTTAACATCTTTGTTCTTTTCAACTGATATGGCGTGGCTAAGATGAAGATATTCTAAAACAACCCTTTGAACAAGGCAACAGTAACTCCCTTTTTAAGAAGATTTACATCATATTCCTCATTTAGATCTTGAAATCTATAATTTTGGAAGCTTTTAACTTTAACAGTTCTCTTATTTTTTTCTAAAACAATCCGTTTCAATTGTGATATGTATGGTAGGTTTCGAAAGTACACATTAAGTGACAACTGTGATTGGCAGACTGGAGAAATCACTGCTTGATTGAATGCAGGCTTTGGAGGAAACACTCTTTGATTGAAACGTCAAGTTTTAAAATTGATTTATAATCGGAGAAAAAAAAATTTTTTTGTAAAAAATACCATTTATTTCTGTGCAATTTAACACAGAGTTCATAAAAATAACAATAACTGATTTTTTATTTTTTTGTGAGAAAACACGGTTTGAATGTTTGCTCCACAAATGTAAGTAACTTTGACGGAAGGTTTAGAACTAATAGGGGCATCGAAACAACGCAATATTTTGTTATATTTAAAATTTATCTAATTAATTTTAACGTAAACGTTTGTGTTAATTAATTTAAAGCTCTCGTTACCCTATTCCTAGAAAGGTATTTATTTTACGATCACGATTTATGATTATTTTTTTGAGTAAATTAATTGTACCAATATGGCTTCACGATAGCGTTTGGTAAATGCTGGAATGAAGATACAACAAATTCAGCTGGAATAAAATGGAGCTCATTTCTGTCCACCAATAATTTTAAATTACATTTTCAAATTTTTATTAATATCACCTGTAAATATACTCATAATGTGATAATATTTTGTGAGGTTGAAATATTAGAAAACAAAAGCAAAAATACAGTGAATTTGTAATTTTTTAAATATTATAATATGAATTATGATTTATGAAATTAATATTTGAAAAAAATATTAATTGCAACCTACAATTTTTTAAATAGATTTTCATTTATAAACACCTGCTTTATACGAAATCAAAATTTCACGTTTTTCTTCCAAGTGGTTTTCAAATTATGCTTTAAAAACTTCCAAATGTTGGTTTTTGTGTTCGTCTATCATGTGCAGAAAAGCATAATTTAAAAATATATACGTTTTACTCATTTTTTATTAAAATTTGGGCTAGGAATAGTCAAAACATATTAAGTAAGTAAAATTGTGATATTGGCAAAAAATAATACATTAATATAATTAAATAATTATAATAATTAACTAATTCATTCTGTAAAATTTCAGCAACCTGTACCGAACTACTTGACCCCTAAAATATGCTCATTTTAAATTAATTATTTTCTCCGAAACTAAACTTACGAATTTCATGAAAATTTGAATTTAGGCTAATTGAAGTATTCAGAATTTATTTATGATGTCACACTTGGGTATGGCTATTGAAAAAAAAAAATGTTTGGGCTTGTTTTAATATTTAGATGACCTTCTAATCAAATTTTACATAGATCATTTAAAAGTAGACTTTATTTTCAATCGTTTGTTACCTGTAATTTTCTTCTGCAATAATTGTCGCAAAGTTAGTAAGGAGTTTTTCCTTTTTCCTTTCCACAAATATTTTAATCCGTGTGTTAAAGGCATGTGAATTTCTAGTCTAGCCTCAACTACAGAAACATTCTATCTCGGCTAAATAGTGAAAATTTTACAATTACCAGCTATACACAGGTTCGAGAAGGTTTCTCACAACATTAAATATCAACTTGAATATAATCAAACTTTTTCGCTAGTTCAGACGCAAATGATCAGCAAATATTATAGGAAATTTAGAAAGAAAATATAAAAAAAAAAACATTTAAAGGGAATTAATCAATATATTCCATCTCAACATTTAATGTTAACACAGTAAGTTCTTGTATGTATGCCGGATTTTGTGCCTGAAAAATGTTTATCATGCATTGCGTGTTAGCTTTAAATCTTTTCAATATTGCGTACTGAGATTTTAGTAATAGAATTAGTGCAGTCTTTAACTCTTCTAAGTTTTATTTTCTGTTGTTTTCTTAAATTTTACGTTCTTGGGAAAATGATTAGATATGAACTGTAAATCAGAAATTGCATTTTTTCTCCAGTTGCAGTTTTCCTTTTATTTCTCGATCGAACATAAATTTTTAACGCTGACAGCGATAAAACAAAAAACAGCATTTTATAACAGGATTAAAAGAACAAAAATTTTATTCAGCTACATTTGCAATGGTTTATTAAATGAGTTAAATATAAAATTTTCCATAAACGTTTTTTGAATTTATTAAACAAAATATCCTCATCAAAAATTTAAAAAAATGAGAAATCAAATCTTGAAAAATATTTTATTCATTATATTTAAATATTGCCTACATATTGAAGAATTTAATTTTATATTGTTGCACAATTAATAGAAATATCAATTACATTCCTCTCTCATTTCAGTAAAAAAGAAAAAAAAATGAAGATAATACTTTTCAGAGGAAATAAGTGCAATAATTAATACCTGAATATCTATTTTAAAATAGCTGTATTATTCCATGCTTAGAAACTTTTTTTTATTCCCGGAAAAAAATGAATGGTTGCGATAACTTTAATACCTTTTTAAGCTTTAATGATTTTTATGGAATTGATTTCTAATTGATAGATATTTAAATATGGATAATTAATTGAATGCATTAATTAAAGTATTACTAAGTAATTAAAATAAATGGAACTATTAAACGAGATGTATTAAAAATTCGTTTAACGTAATGGAGGGCTTTGTTTTATTTTCAAATTATTGAAAATAAAATCACTGTGAGAATAAATAATTTCCCAAGGAATAATTTGTTGTTAATAAATTACATGTATGAGATAAACAGAAACAAAATTAAATTTTTTGTGCATTTGTTATACGAGTATAAATGTATCTTTCATGTTTTATTTTTTTTTATCATTAATAATATTCATTAGTAATACTCATTAAACAGCATATGACAATAAAATTCTAATTAGAATTTTTTTTAACTACAACCGTGCTAAAAATAGCTACTACATAAAATTATAATTTAGTAAAAATATATAGATTATTTTGTAATGCTAAATCTTGAAGGGAACAAATTTCGTGTCAAGTATATATGAGTTTTTACATTATAAGTATCTTCTAATAGTTCAGAACCAAAAACTATACATTTTTTTGTATGTGTAATTTTTTTTTCCCACGTAATAACGATAATTTAAAGTTATTATTATTTTTTACGTGCTAATTAAAAATTTTACACAGGTGAAGTAACTTTACATCACTATTAGGCAATAAAATCTTTAAAGTATGAGAATGTTTAATGGGATGTGAATAAACGCAGCCCGGAGAATCTAAAATACAGGTTTTCCTCAATTAGTGCGGATAATTAATCTATTGCTACATTAAGACATCTGCCTACGTTTGAAGCCCTTTTTTAAAACAAAATGCATAATTTTCAATAAATAGGAATAGTTTTAGTTCACTTATAATACAGGATGATAAAAGAACATAAAAACCTAGCAATATCTTCATAACATATTTTAAAAATTGTTTTTTTTTTAATTTTTTTAACAAAAGTCCATGCTTACACCAGACAACGTACATTCAATTCAACTGAATATATTTCATATTTCTTTGTAATTTATACTACTATTACACTTATCTATGCACTGAACTAGATGTTTTACAATATCTTCACAATTAACTGAAGTATTTCGAAATATGTCAAATATACACATTTCTTATTACCAATTACAACAATTTTTCTAGTGCCTATAAAATGATGACATTATTATATAGACTTACATTCTATTTCAGAACATAGTGAGTACCATGGAAAGCATTCTGATAAAATTTCACTGAAATACTTTTAAAACATTTTAGGAAGTGAAGTTTATCGTATATGGAAATAAAAGAAAAATTGATTTTCAGAAATCATATTTAAAGATTTCTAATCTATGTTATTTCAAATACATAAAATTAATTTAGAAGTATCAATTAAGGTTTATTAGTGTTTTAATGTAAGTAAAGGGTAAGAAACTCATGCACAAAAACATTATTTATATTTCTTCTTGCCTTCCTGCTCACTACCAGTGTTTGAATCATTACTTCCTGTTTATTAAATTGGCCATAACTTCTCTTTTAGTAATCGTAAGAATAAAATTCAAACATATTTGGAATCGTAAAAGATTGCTTTTCAAGTAAAATAATATTTTCTTTCCTTCAAAATGACCCTTTTGATGTTTTCAGATACCTCTTCTATTTTAGTAATCCTGAGAATAAAATTCAAACATATTTGGAATCGTAAAAGATTGCTTTTCAATTAAAACAATATTTTCTTCCCGCCAAAACGGCCATATTAATGCACGCAGATACCTCTCCTCTTTTAATAATCTTAATAATAAAATTCAAACATATTTGGAATCGTAAATGATTCCTTTAAAATAATATTTTCTTCTCACCAAAGAGGCCATTTTAATGTATGCAGATATCTCTCCTATTTTAGTAATCGTAAGAATAAAATTCAAACATATTTTGAATCGTAAAAGATTGCTTTTCAAGTAAAACAAAAATTTTTCCCCACCAAAAAGGTCATTTTAATGTATGCAGATATCTTAATCGAAAGATACATTCAGATGGAATAAATACAATTGTTCCGTCCTTAACTTTCATAGAAATAACATGCACACATTTAAATTACATAATAATATAATACGATATTGGTGTGTTATCGTTTTAAAGTACATATTAAAATATTATTTGAATATTTTAAAATAAAACGTATCAAATTTTCATTATTTCCCTTTCAATATAAACATATGAGCTAATTAATAAGTGACAATCAAGAAACATTAAAATAGATATATTATGTTTAATTGTACATTGGAATTTTAAATAATATTACATGTTAATTATGTTAACATACTTATTATTAACTTTTTTATAAAAACATACGAAATTCGATTGTATGTTTAGTGTAATATATCTTAATTAGTTGGGTAACGTGGATAAAAAGGGTGGAAAAAGATTTGAAACTTCATCACTCATTTTAACTTTAAAATGATAAGTAAAATTTTAATGTAGGAGTATTTATGCAATGCGATCATTATCATTATAATAAAAGTATTTTCATATACGTTTTTTAATATTAAAACTTCAAAATTTTTACTCATTTTCTATACCCATTTTCCCAGGCATAATATAAAATGAGTCTTGGGTCCGGATTTAAGTAGGTAGTGTCTAAAATGCAATTATAACTATCCCAAATTTTATGAAAATATATTTATTTTGGTACCAGGAAGAATTTTAATTTTATTAGCTATAATTTACGTTAAAAAAGTATAACGCCATAAATGTTATATTAAGATATCTTTGAGATTTTGTGATTACAAAACTGCGCAACTGTGGCCATTTTCTGCAAAAAATAGGATAATTACAAAATGGTGATTTCCTAACGAATTTAACAACGTATCTTTGTCATCTATGCCTGTAATCTTCTCAATAAATACTTAAAATGATTTTTTTTTTTCGGCTAAAATACCTGGCAGTGTCTCAGGCAACTGGATTGGTAATTGATAACTGAACTTTTGTAGTTGGAAACTTAAGCTGATGCAGTTTTTTCTAATATACCCAATAAGTATGTATAGACGAATGCATGATGTGCTTTTTAAAATAATGAAGTGCTTTCGAAGTTGTAAACAGAGATTTCACAAAAAAAAAGTCTTCGCCCTATCACAGAATTTCGAAATTTGTGCAGGTGCCCAATATCTTGCAAGAATATGGACCCTGCTGGTTTTTGAATAAAAACATTGAATATTATTGAATAATGTGTTACACTTGTAACTCAATAAATCATTTGAAATTAATATAAATTTACACATTTTTTTCATCATCACTTAACAAAATTACATTCCTTCTGAATAATATTTTTTTTGTGCTGAACAGAAGTTATTTCCTGCTTAAATAATGCCGCGTTTTGACTATTTAGTGGCTAGCTATTGTCTTTTTTTGTTGTTGTTTGTTTCATTCTAAATAAGTTCCTTTCGGGATGTTTAATAAGAGATCAGCTTCTTAACGTAAAACGTGGTCTACTAGAGCAGATTGAGTCATCAATTAATTATCCAGCCTTACTCCGAACTGTTCTTTCATCCAGCTTTCTTTTCTGTGTAGCATTTTCTAAAATGTTTTTGTTTGTTCCGATATGTGAATTAGTGGAAATAATTTGAAAGGTTGCATAATTCAGATCTTTGTATGGAGAAGAAATTACAAAAGAGTGAGAAAAACTTAACCCTTTAACAGGTTTGCCTGTACACTATACGTGCAAGAAGAGTTTGCTTGTTTCGTTACTAAAAGCTTTTCCACAAGTGATGTATTGTCCCTATTTTTAGTTTACCGTGTCAACAAAATTAAATCTTAAGGGATTAAAGTGGATACCTGTGCAGGAAGATTTAGGTAGATTTCGTAAGAAATACTACCTATTGCAGTCGTTACCATGGTGCGACTTTTGAAAAATTCCTTCATAACTTTTCATTACATGACCCCAGGAACCCAAAACCACCCCCACCTAAAAAGTTTATATATATATATATATATATATATATATGTATGTATGTATGTATGTACTAAATTTTGTCCGCACGATAAAAGTCGCAATTATGCACGGAACGTCTTCAAACTCGCCAACAACTTTAAGATGGCTAATTTCTCGGCGGGGATTGAAAATGAGCAAAATCGGTCCAAGGGAATGGGAATGGGGAAGGTTTAAAATTTTGAATACCGTCTTAACATGATTCTGATAAAACCAGCTTTTACACAACAATGGCAGGAAAAAATAAATATTTTTCGTTATAGCTGTTGCCAACAATTAAAAAGAAGCAATAAAATTTTCACCACAACAATTGTTTTTCTAATGCAATGTTTTCACGTGAGAAATTAAATTAGATAAACAGTTTGACGAATTGAAAACAAATTGAATATTACGTCATAAGTTTTCTAGAACAAGATTTCTGCATGAAAATTCAAAATGAAATAAATAGTTTGACGAATTAAAAAAACAACAAAATATTGCGTCATATTGAAAATGTAATGGACCACAGCAGGTGAATATGTAACGTCATTGAGTTTGAAGAAACGCATTAAAACATGATAAAAACTCGAGTATGGAAATATTAACATATTTTAACACTTTGAGGTTCTCTGAATTTGATTTAGCCATTTTTAAACCTGTTCCATATACATGCGTGTATGTATATTAGAATTTTCACAAAATGTTTAGCTCCCTAGAGCTCATTCTTAGCGAAGGAACTGGGTTTATCTTTAATCTTGATTTAAGTTTTGTTGGTGAATTTAGTACTTAACTTCGAAATCTACCTCCGCCTGTAGGCCCGAGCCGGCAGGGATTTTATTCTATTGTGCTTTAACTTGTAAATTTTTTCATTATATTATATATATGTAAATAATTTACTATTTTTCTAAATTTTCAATTTATGCTTTGCTTTTAATTGTGTTAAATCAATGTATGGTCTCTGAAAGGAGTCTTTTTTTATGCTGGGGCTTCCTTTGGTAGCTTTTTCGCCTGTCATGGACTTGTTATTTGTATCATATGGAACTTTTTTTTTCCTCTTATTGCTGTACTAACAATTTTTAATTGTTTATGTTCTCTACTTTTATTTTTACTTGTTGCCACCAGCCGCGTTTAAACTTTATTTTTTATGGCTTCCAATGCATTGAAACACGCAATATTTTATAGCCTGGATGTGCAGTTGCAACGCAACTAGGGAATCCAAGAATGCTGCTCACATTGTTCCACTGTTCCATTGAAAATTACCATGAAATATCGTTATTTTTGTTCAAAATTGAGAAAGAAAATCTGCATTCGGTTATGTAGTGAGTAATTTTTTTTTTCTCTGTATGAGTGGATTTCGACATTTCTTATACAAAAAGAACTATCTCAATGGATAATATTACAATCCATCGCAAAAACATACGTTACACCTTATATTTTAAACACATGACGTTTAGCATCTTAATTTGTAAGAACTGATTACTATTGGTGCTGGTTCGGCTGTTGTAACACATTTAAGATGCTTTAATTATGTTTGTATCTATTATGCTCGTATTCACAGTTTATCTCAACTTAGAAAACGTCGGAACTCTCAAATGATTATTCAACATTAAACCGAATGGCTTTTTAGCCACGATTGCTCCAATCAATTTAATCGTGAATTTTATTTGATTGTACGACCGAGTTTTCTTAGTCTGAGGTAAATGTATACTAGTCCAGACAATAGGGGATTTTACCTGGCAAAATTAATGGTAGCTCTGGAAATTGGCTTACTTTATGTTTTTTGGGTCACTGAATCCGAATTTGTGACTTCCAACCAAAATTTCACCCTACAACCCCCACCCCCACAATTTTGGTAAAACGCCCCCAAAAAACGTTTTTATTAAAAAAACCAATTATTTTTATTGTTTTAGAGAAAAAGTATCTAGAAATTCAAAAAGTAGACAAAATTTGCAACACATTAGATATATGACATAATGACTTAGGATGAAGGGGAAGGGGGGATCTGCCTCGAGACATGCGCCGCAGTGCTGCGTGGACTAAGTTGCGCAATTCCACTTAACCACTCATACGTTTACATTCGCCCTCCCATCTATCCTCCGAACTTTCTCTAAAAGGTTTACTTTAAGTTTTTTGGGTCGCTGAATCCGAATTTTTAACTTACCCCAAAAATCCCCCCCCCGACCCCCCCCCCCCACAAAAAAAATAATTGTTTTTAAATGCAATTTTTTATTGTTTTAGGGGAAAACTATGTAGAAATTCAGAAAGTAGACAAAATTTGCAACAAATAGGATACATGACATTATGACGTAGGATAAACGGGGAGAGATGGGGCTGCCTCGGAATATTCCCCACGCGCTGTTCTCAAAAACCAATTTTTTTTCAAAAAATCAAAATTTTTTGGAGGTTTGCCGGGAGAAATTTTGGTGGGAAGTTACAAATTCAGAGTCAGCGACCTCAAAAACATAAAGTGACCCGAAATTCAGAACTTGCATTAATTTTGCCAGTTAAAATCCCCTATTACCTGGACTTGCATAACTTAGTGCACACAGCGCCGCAGTGTATGTTCCGAGGCAGCCCTCTCCCTCCCCGTTCATCCTACGTCGTAATGTCATATATCCTATTTGTTGCAAATTTTGTCTACTTTCTGAATTTTTACATAGTTTTCTCCTAAAACAATAAAAAATCGATTTAAAAACAATTATTTTGCGGGGGTTTGGGGGAGGATTTTGGGGGTAAGTTAAAAATTCCTTGTTAAAATAAGGGTAAGTTAAAAATAATCTTTATAATTATTAAGCAACACGTCTCCCTTAAACGTTTTACAACAGTAATGACGGTTTGATGAGAAGGATGTGGGCCTGCAGAGAATCGTTGCCGGTACATGCCGGTGCAATCTCTAACTGATCGTGCCTTGCGTCCACATTCAACATAAATTGAAACAAACCATCTCACAATACTCAGCTATGGAAAATCGCTTCCCGTCTATGATCATCAACATAAACCCCAAGAAGATGTCTCTTTTACAGCTGTCTCAGGGGAACAGGTGTTACGTTTCTTACAGATTCTCGTACTGCAAAAATTTTGACCATCAAGTGCGACTTGCGTTGAGTTGATAGGACATAATTTTACCCGACATATTAACTGCTCTGTTTATAAAAATAGTCAACACAAGGATGCAACCCTCGGGATTTGATCCGCAGTCTTTTTGATTGGGAATCATAAGCGATACCACTGTGCCGCATTTGGTATCGGATATTCTCCGAAAGATAATAATTTCTCCTTCCGTTCAAGTTTCGTGACGTCCCATTGTAAGAAGTCACGAAAAAAGAGGTGCGCGGTTTAACTGTTCTATACTTCGCATTAATGTCCACAAGGTGTATTTTCGTACTAAATCGATGATGCTCTAAACTTAGTAAATCTCTTCAATCAATATGTAAATCCCTATCTCTTTCCGTTTTTAGGTAGATTTCGTAAGAAATACTACCTATTGCAGTCGTTACCATGGTGCGACTTTTCAAAAAATTCTTCATAACTTTTCATTACATGGCCCCAGGAACCCAAAACCACCCCCACCTAAAAAGTTTATATATATATATATGTATGTATGTATGTACTAAATTTTGTCCGCACGATAAAAGTCGCAATTATGCACGGAACGTCTTCAAACTCGCCAACAACTTTAAGATGGCTAATTTCTCGGCGGGGATTGAAAATGAGCAAAATCGGTCCAAGGGAATGGGAATGGGGAAGGTTTAAAATTTTGAATACCGTCTTAACATGATTCTGATAAAACCAGCTTTTACACAACAATGGCAGGAAAAAATAAATATTTTTCGTTATAGCTGTTGCCAACAATTAAAAAAAAGCAATAAAATTCTCACCACAACAATTGTTTTTCTAATGCAATGTTTTCACGTGAAAAATTAAATTAGATAAACAGTTTGAAGAATTGAAAACAAATTGAATATTACGTCATAAGTTTTCTAGAGCAAGATTTCTGCATGAAAATTCAAAATGAAATAAATAGTTTGACGAATTGAAAACAAATTGAATATTACGTCATGAGTTGTCTAGTGCAAGATTTCTGCATGAAAATTCAAAATTAAATAAATAGTTTGACGAATTAAAAAAAACAACAAAATATTGCGTCATATTGAAAATGTAATGGACCACAGCAGGTGAATATGTAACGTCATTGAGTTTGAAGAAACGTATTAAAACATGATAAAAACCCGAGTATGGAAATATTAACATATTTTAACACTTTGATGCTCTCTGAGTTTGATTTAGCCATTTTTAAACCTATTCCATATACATGCGTGCGTGTACATTAGAATTTTCACAAAATGTTTAGCTCCCTAGAGCTCATTCTTAGCGAAGGAACTGGGTTTATCTTTAATCTTGATTTAAGTTTTGTTGGTGAATTTAGTACTTAACTTCGAAATCTACCTCCGCCTGTAGGCCCGAGCCGACAGGGATTTTTTCGGTTGTAATTGACTTTGATAATTGTGTGTCTTTTTTCAGTTGTCACATTTTCGTTTTTGAATACAGTTTGTTTCAACTTTGTAAATAGCAGATGTTTTAAATCGTTCCATGATATGCTCACTCTTCAAAGTTTTAAATTATTGTTTCATCCTAGAAAGTTTCAACAGCTTTCGACACATTCTGAAAATGGAACTATTTGAATGGTGTCTTCAGATTTTTTTCACCAGGAATGCTACTGTAGGGTGAAAATCCCAAAATCCAAAGGTGTTTGTATCAAGAGTGAAATAATGATCGTTTTATTTTGTATTGCTATCAGCTGTGTTTTCTATGTCAGGTGAGAGTCATTATCATGAAATAATAGAGAAATTATTTTTCTTGTTATTTTTAGATATTTGGTTCGAATGTTTTGAATTGAAATTTGAAATAATTTAATACGGTTACTTGTAAAACAAATACACTTTTAATATAGTACTTTTACAATACACTTTTAATAATCAGATTAATGTATTCAGCAATTGAAGAAAAAATTACTAAAATTATAAAATTATTTTCTTTTTTAAAAAAGTGAATAAAAATGTCACATTCGTGTGGCCTTGGAGCTTTCACGATCCTGCACCCCCAACACATCTCTGGAATCTTGAAGTGGGCTGTCCGCGAATGCTATAGGGGTTGGGGAAGATAAAAACTTTACGGGGAGAGCAAGATCGACCCTTGACCTGGACGGGTAAAAATGTTTTGGACCAGCGGATGCGCCGAAACTTTAACTCTGTAGTTATTGAATGCTTTCAGAAATACGGATGTATAGGCAGTGAGCCTAGCTTGTTAATGAATAATGAAATTGTAAATAGTTTTGCATTAATGTCATTAAATGTTTTTTTTTTCTTTTTTTCTTTTTTTGGTTTAGAGGCATGTGTCATCATTCATCTCATCAGTAATAATTATTATCGGGAATCACCGCACGGGAAAACGCCTCGTGACAATTGGCGCAGCCTTCATCCGATAGACTGATGAGATTCACGTAGCGTGCCTATATACAGGCTTATACCCAGTTTAGGGCGGCACAAAGAAGGAGAAAAAGTATCGTGTTTTACGCTTCAACCGAGCTGGCGTACTAAAGATTTGCTGATGAAATGATGGAAAAGATCAAGAAGCAAGACATTTTAGATGATCTGGACGGTATATTTCTGGTGGAAGCAAGGCGGAAGAATACTGGGAGTGACTGGTGAGTGGAGATTATTATTTTTTTCATTGTACCAGAAGCAGTTATAGCAATAACGGGTTATTTAATTTAATAATGATAATTTTAAAGGAAAAAAATGGTCGTGTTTATTGGTTAGGAGTGTATGATAAAGGGTTAACCGATATCTTCATATGTAAATGTGGTCAGATGTTTTTTGTGTATTATTATTATTATTATTAATATTATTGTACTATATGTTGTGAAAATTGAATTCTCTGGATAAAATTGTTTTATGTCGGACTGATATATATATATAAATTTTGGTGTAGTTAAGTACCGTAGATTTTTTTGTTGTTGTTGTTACTGAAAAGTAGGGCTGGAAAATGACCTTTTTAACGAAAGGTAGTAGGGCGGATTTCGCTCAGTTAGTTGAGGAATTGGGGGAACAAATCCCGGAAAAGGGAACCAAACTTCAACTCAGTTAAATTATCTTGGGACATGCAGATATGAGGAGGCTATGAAAAAGGAATTGCTAGCACAAATTATCAGCTAACGGAAAAAACTTGTGGCAAAAGCATTGTGTGAGGAGAAAACACGAAGCACCCGAGAACATGAAATAAAACTTAAGGAGCTGGAAATTCAACAACGAACAGTAGGTTTCGAATAGTAATCAGAGAGGAATAATAAATAATTCCGAAGATTGGTTAGTAAAATATTTACATATAGTAAAGGGACAGTTGCCTCGCATTCTGGAGAAAACAGAAAATTGGGTTTTCTTTTTTATATTAGGCAGAAACTATTTTTGAAATTTATTCAGTACCAGAGAGTTTGGAGTCACATAATTCTTAATAGACTTGGAAACTTCATCATAAGTTTAACGAATAGTTTCGGAACGGATAAATTGTCCAACTATACCTCTATTAAGGAATGTATTTTAGCTGAAAACGCGTTGACCCCATTACAGCTCAAAAAGAACTTTGAGACATGTCATAAACAACACAACGAAAGTTATGGTCAATGGGTAGCCAACGCTAAAACTAACTTGACGGAAGTGAAAGATGTCCGGGAGGTGAAAGATGTCAAATCTTTAAAGGATCTTATCATATCGGATAAAATTAAAGTCTCGTTAACTAGCAGCATGAAGTCACATATACTAGTGAAATAGGGGTCAAAATGGATGACACCAGTTGATCTTGCTAAGACACTAGATGTACATGTAGAGGCAATTCAGCAACCGAATGAGGGGGATTTTTATCGCGAGAGGGACACAAAGTCGTATACGCACTCCTACCGAAACACAGGGGAAAGAAAAGTATAGGATGACGGCATCAACGTTAGATCTCCCAGAAAAAATAGTGAGAGAAAGAGGTTTACAGAGGAGAAACAGAAAGTAGTTGCGTGTTTTATTTGAGGGGGAATCACTGTTGTTCAGAATGTACGCAGAAGAAAGAAATGGTCCGTAATGATGAAAAAAAACTTAGTTGGGTCAGTGCTAAAATCGGATGGATTCCTCACACCGAATAAAGCAAGATAAAGTGTTGTACATAAAAAGTATCTTTTGAGACCAAAATGAATAAAATTGCACAACCGTTTCCACGGCACCGGTCTGCGAATTTCCAAATATTGCAAAGATTATTATCTTTTATTACTGCAGCTCTTATTCGTATTCCGATAACTATTAACATCCTTTCGGTATTCCATAATATTAATTATGCATTTGACATACAATAAGATAACGATAATTATGAGTATTATTTAATTCTGTACAACTGTATATACAACTATAATAATGACAATAAATATTATTTCAAAATTATTTTATGCATTTTTATTAAAAGTATTATAGATAAGAAAATATATTCTCAGCTATGTTTATGTTGCAGAAATAAACGTCCATGGAACGTTCGCAAATTGAAAAAAAGAATATATTATTATATAGAAAAGTTTCTTCTAGGCAAGATTTATAAAAACGGATGAAATAAAACTTAACTGCAGCCATTTTTCTTTTCGAGCAAAGAAGGTTTGAGAAAAGAACTCATTGATACACGTGAAAAAAAATCTCAAATTTGAAATGGGCAAATGTGCTTATCTGAAATAAATTTATGAATCCATTATTTGGATGAATGTATTTCAGAACCATTTCTTCCTTATGGTCAAACTATTCATTTATAAACATTCAACTTTTGAAAATTTCTATAAGATGCTGACACATAACCCCGTTTGAGATTTTAGAGAGGATGTAGGAAGTATGAACAAGAAAAATAGCATGAATTGTAAGAAAAAATATCTGCATTATGTTTTGAAAAAGTAATATCAAAAAGTTTAAAGCAATATATTTTCATTTATAATTAAATTTTTCATGTTTTTTATGTATAATTTAAAAAAAAAATGGCTATTGTCTGTATAATTCTTATAAAGAAATTACTCCCCTAAATTGATTTCCTGAAATATATACATATATTTGTGCGTGTATAGACAAAATATAATAAAATATATAACTTTTTATAATATAATTTCTGTTTTCTAATTTGTTCTAGCCTAGAAGAGATTTAGACTACTTAGTTTTTTGGTGCGTTCGTAATTATATAAATACGTAGCACCTATAGTCGTCGTCTGATCCGTCCGTCTGTCTGTGTATAACAGCGCAAAACTACTCAAAAGAGTGGTTTGAAATTTATCATCATTATTTTAGCGTTTTTTATCTTTTCTGTTTAATTATTTCAAATTGAAACTAAGAATAATAATTACAACATTAATATCAGATACAAAAATATATTCATCAGTTATCAAATTTTAGTTATGGACTGATCAATTTTATTAGTTTTTCATAGATCAAAGCATTATTTGGACCAACTTTTTTATATTATGTGCTATAAGATAAAAATAAATTTAATTACACAGCTTATTAATTACCTTATTTGAAAATAATACAAAATTAAACACACGAAGTCACATATAAATAAATGCAATTTTTCTTGAGCTAGCAAAAATATTTAACAGTGTATTTCAGATTGCATAAAATTTCTCAATTCATTTATAAACAGTTTCATATTATTCAAAAATGTCTTTTGTGAAACTACACGGAAAATAAGTTTGTGACACATAATGGCATATAATTAGTATAATTATTGTAATTATAAGTTATTAACATTGTCTGAAAATATGACAAAATGTGCTGAAATATAATTTACTTAAATGCTAAAACGTGTCTTTTTTACAAACGAATAAAATGCATTTATAACAATTGCTCAAATTTAAACGTGAACTTGATACCAAATGTTTATTTATCGTTGATAGTGAAGTGAGTTTAAAATGTTATTTTCGTAAATTAGGAATTTATCCCTAAATATTAATATGTTTGTAAATAAGATATTTCTTATTAATTGACTGAAAGTGTGTTCCTGTTTTATTAAGAAAATTACTTGTTGCAAACATTTATATTTTCCATGAATTTTTCTTTATAAAATATAAGATCACATTTCATTTCTAAGAATGAATAAAAGTTAAACAATAGTCTTAATAAAACAAATATTTCTTGCAATGCTATTTTTTTCTTCAGAGAATTCTAAAAATGTTTTATTGAAAAAATTCAAAATTTCATCAAACCAAACATCATTAAATTTCATGAATGTGTTTAATTATAAAATGCATTATTTAAATAAAACACATTCGAAATTTAGTTAACGTTCAGCAAAATGTTAATGTTTTAGTCACACGGCAAAAAACATCTATTTCTGCACTTTTTCTAAAAAAGATGATCTGATACAAAGGTAACTTAAGAAAATAATTACATTTTTGTAAAAATTACGAACGTTATTTTCATACAATCAACTATTTTAATGGGATTAATAAACGTCAAAGTATTTATAGGTTATATAATTTTTTTATTCAAAAATGTTTTAAATTGAATAATAGAATTTACACTATTTCTACATTTATCAGTAAATACCAGACTACGAGTTCTCTAGGTCATTTTATTAGATAATACATATGTTTATATTCAAAGTTAGTTGTTAAGGGCACGATCCAAAACATCCCCGTTTTCAAAATAAGAAAACTTAACTAATATGCAATTACCATTTTTTTCATTCCTGCCTAAATTACACATTCTTAAATATATTAAGCAGAAAAATAAATGCTGCATATACAAAAATAATCTTTTAATTTTAAAAATTCGTATCACTAATACGTGAATGAAAATCATTAAGAGGGGTGGACACCCGGCGAATATAGAAATTTCGGAAAAATTAAGATTTTCAGATTTTTACCTTATCATATACTATATACCTACGACTACATCCTGAAGGAATTTCAGACGGATACTGTGTATAGAACCACATTTACGGTTTACTTAACACATACTCAATACCATATTTACCGTTAAAAAGATATCTTTTCATGTCTTCAAAATGCTAAACGCTTGTCTAGATACGAATGAAATATCTTAAAGTTTTTTGTACACTGTTAAAAATTTTGCAGCATTCTGGCAGGTCATTCGACCGTTTTTTGAAAAAACGGTTTCACAACCATAATTTAACTGTATTCTGACCACAAAATGGCCAATAATATTGTCAGAATGTTGTTAATTTACGGTCGTGTAACCGTTTTCGGGAAAAACGGTCAAATGACCTGCCAGAATGCTGCAAATTTTTAACAGTGTAGTTGAATATCATACCATTTATAAGCGATTTAAGGATCGTGTTTTTAACATTTTAAAGTAATATTCATATGTTTAAAAACGAGTTATACCCTTCGCTTTTTTCCAGCTTGTATCCAGTAGTAATTTTTTTTTTGTCTATCTATTGCTATTAAAAAAAACAAAAAAAAAACAATCTTTGCATCTGTTCAAAATATAATAACTAACTGGCAGTAAAAAATGAGGTGAAAAATTTAAAAAATAAAACACTAGTAGCGTTTTAAATTAGATGTTTAAAATTGAACTTTTATGATACAATAGTTAAAATTAACTAAAAACAAAATTAACTTTTAAAGGTTATTTTTTTTTTTTTTAGATTTCTAGGTTTGTAGATTAGGTGAAAAATGAGGTGAAAAAAAATAAAACACTAGTAGCGTTTAAAATTAGATGTTTAAAATTGAACTTTTGTGATATAATAGTTTTAACTTTTAAAGGTTTTTTTTTTAGATTTTTATCGTAGTCGATTAGGTTTTTTATTTGTCTTTAACATTTACATAATATCCGTAATTTTTTTTAAGTTGATAATATTTTTTTTTTGTTGTTGTTGTTTTGGATTGGTTTTCGTGCCCCCTTAAGTTTTGCGCAAGAAAACTAGAGCCAATTATAAAACTAGAAATTACGTGTATAGAAAATAATTTTTGACCAAAATAGAACCCTTACACACTAACTTAAAACCAAAATATACACCCAAGTTTTTGTTTAAGATTTAATTTTAAAATAACATTTTAAAACTTTCAAAACTTTCATGTGTTTTTCAATTTCAAAATATGGAAAACCAAAATATGCATATTTTTGTTTTTAGCATGCACACTATATGTGGTTAAATTTTTAAAACTATAGTTTACATTATTTGAAAGTAACCTTCCGCGAAAACTCAAAGATTACAAATCTGAGAAAATGCATCGCAAAGTTTAAATATCCACTTGCCGGATGTTTTAAAATGGAACGACTAATTTAAAAATTTAATAACTTACAAACCGTGCCGCAGTTTAAAAAAAAAAAAATTGCAGGAAAGTAATGTATGATGACATGAGTTTTTTTACTGTGATTCCCGGTTTTAGCTTTAAATATATTATCACAAGCATTTGACGCTTAATCCATGCAGCAACACTTTAAAAAGAAAACGGACTAAAATACGGAAATTGTACTGGTAATGGAGACGCCAGTACTATTTCCGTATTTTAACGGAAATTTTACCCCATAAATTCCAGTAAAACGGAAAAATTTTTGTAATTTACAGGGGGGAAATTCCGTTAAAATATGGAAATAGTACTGGCGTCTCGATTCCCAGTACAATTTCCGTATTTTAGTCCATTTTCTTTTACAGCGAATAGAAATCACTCAGCAATGGTGCGAATAATGGATGTGAAACGCATGGAGTGCACCTTATTCACCTATATAATCTTGTTTTAAGAGCCCGATTTTGAACTTAAACGTTATCATTTGTATATCGTTGGTGTCGGAATTCGGATTAAAAAAAATATCATACAGAATCATACGGACTAAATTAAGAATCGGTAAACTAAGAAAAAAATTATGTCGACGAATGTGACACATCCCATACGTCTGACTTCCTTCATTGGCACCACGATTGGGTGATTCCTGCTTCTGCCATGATTGGCCATCTATTGCTCGCAGCGCCAACTATCAGTGGTAATTGGAACTAAAACCCAAAATATCACCAACAGAAGAAGAAAAAAACTCCTGACATCATGCATTATTTTCCTGCAAGAATTTGTTTAACAGCTGTCACACTTTGCAAGTTACTGAATTTTAAAATCCGTCACTGCATTTTAGGACAATGGTATCCTCAATTATACACAATGAGTTATAAATAATAACAAGTTAAAAAATAATGCAGACTTTTGAATGCGGCTTTCTGTTCAGAAAGATTCAGAATAACACAAAAAACGAAAATTGATTTTTTGAAAGTTGAAATGTCCTGCACTGTAAAAAAAGGGAGATTCTACTGGCAATCGATACGCCAGTACTATTTCCGTATTTTAATGGAAATTTTCCCTCATAAATTCCAGAAAAACGAAAAAATTTCTTTAATTTATGGGGAAAAATTTCCGTAAAAGTATGGATTTCTGGAATTTATGGGGGATTTCTGGAATTTATATATTCCATTAAAATATGGAAATAGTACCTGCGTCTTGATAGCCAGTAGAATCTTCGTTTTTTAGTCCGTTTTTGCTTGCAGTGTGTTTCCCACTTTAATATTTTTATCAAATCTAAGAAAATTGATTTTTTGAAAGTTGAAATGATCTGTTTCCACTTAAATATATTTTTTGAAAGTTGAAACGATCTGTTCCCACTTAAATATATTTATGAAATATAAGACAATACTGACAGAAGAGACAAAATACACAACCATTCAAATGCCTTTGAAGTAGTCTTTTTATATTCCTTAAGAGAGCATTTGCTTATTTTGGTTCAAAAATCGATTTTTTTTTTTTTTTTTTTTTTACATTTTTCTAATCTCTATCGTCTTTAGAATCTCTTTCTAATCTCTATCGTCTTGCAAAACGATTTGGTCGCATTCGAAGTCTTTTCGCAGTTATTTAGTGCTGCAGCACGTCCGAATGTTTAAACTGCTTTGGAGAAATATAAATGCATTTCACGCAAAATGACATTTTTCTAACCGGGCGGGATCAGAAGGCAAAAACTAATAAACCGATATTGCAAGTTTTTTTTTTAATTAAACGTAGTATAATTTGTTGGAGCTTGGGCTACTTTCAGCCATTTTTATAAAAAGTAAACATTTTTGAAGCATCTCAAAGTGCGAAGAAATGGGTTAGAAATAGATCTTTTTTCAAATGGTGCTCAAAGTGCTTGAATCTCCAGACAATATTACCTACTTTCATAATCCTTTACGAAAATGGATTACAAGCTACTCTAGAGATATATCAGGTCCCACGAATTTGGAAGTGTAAGGTATGCACACTAGGGCATCCACTCACATCAACTCGATCTACATCATAACTTTGCAAAGCTACAAAGTTCATTGCAAAGCTACAGATTTCTATAGCTTTGAAAAAACTAGTTTTGTATATTTACTTCTTTTTTTGTACAGAGTGTAGATAAAATTTTAGTAAGCATACAGATTTACACCTGTAATTGGACTTTACACCTGTAGAATTACAGATTTATTTTACAGTGTTTAACGCGAATCCGCTTAAAACGCGACTTTTGTTCACTCCCTTGAAACGCATTTTAACCGGGTTCTATAGTATATATATGTTTTTAAGAGAACATTTTAATAATATAAATAAGCCTAAAAAATGATTAAACTTAAAATAAAGTAGTAGTTGGGATATTTCAAAAATATATATATACTGAAAGTTTAAATTTTTTGTTACCCATACCTATAAATACTATATCTAAAACAACAAAAGCGAAGTTTTATCAGTACAAAAATGCACTTGGGAGTTTCGCTGCTAAAAGTATTGTCTTTATCATGTGACGAACATTGAAATGTTTCATATTTTACAATACTAAACGTTATCTTAAAAATAAGAAGAATCCATTTTGTTTAAGGGAAATCTCATAGAGTATGGACGAGGTATTTTCCCATGAGTAATAAATTGATGAAAACGAATGATAGCTGCGTTATCATAATATACATTTACCACTTTGAGACTACAAGAGTATGTTTAAAAAAAAAAGTAACAAAATATTCAAAATTCCTGTCTCCGAGGAGAAAAAAGTCAAGGATTTCATTTCAAAAATCCCTTCCCCAAAAGATGTAAAATTTTTCTATATATTATCTGCTATTTTATGGGCTAAATGTCTATTTCTAAATACGTAACTTTAAATACAGGGCATCCTGGCAAACATTGAAATGTTTCATATTTTATAATAATAAACTTTATAATAAATATAAGAGGAGTTGTTTTGTTTCCGTGAAAACAAATGCTCTATGGAATTAGGCTATGGAATAAGGTATAGGGATTACAAGGGGGATCCCTTGAGTGAAAAATTGGTGAAAACAAATGATAGCTGCGTTCTCATAATACGCATTCACTACTTTTAAATTATGAGACTATGTTTCAAAAAAATGTAACAAAATATTCAAAGTTTCTATCTCCGAGGAGCAAAAAGAATTTCACATCAAAAATCCCTTTCACAAAATATATAAGATTTGTCTATATATTATGCGCTATTTATGGACTAAATGTCTATATCTTAAAAACGTAACTTTAAATGTAGAGGTTAAAATTAACATTATTTTTTTTTACCTATTGTTGAAACCTAGGCATTGTAAATTGAAAAAAATCTCAAAATCAAGGTAGATTTTTAAGATTACGTTGATGAAATAGAGTCCTGTCGAGAAGTATCAAGAAGTTACACTTTTAATTTTTTGTGTGTGTGCTCACTGATTCCTGTAATTTGTAATGCGAAAAAAATTTTCAATGCTCTGAGAAGTGCAGGAGTAAAAATTCTATTCACCTACGACGAAACTCAACAAATTATGATACTTAAAATTTTATGAGTACTTTATAATTTAAATTAATTTCGCAGCTTTCCTGCTCTAAAACCAGTTAGACAATCTTTTACAGACGGAAAGCTTCAACATTTTACAAAATTCTGGCTATAACTCTATAAATTTTGGAATAAAAGAATAGAATTTTACCTCTTGTATTTGACATAGCATAGTGAATATTTTTCGAAATGGAATTTAAAGCACTCAAACGTTACAAAAAATTTAAAATGTGTAAGTTTTTTAAAGTTATCGAGAAGACTATCTTTTCAACATGAAGGATGCGGCAGGGGAACAAAGTAACGCCTATTTTCAAACCTAATTAGACACTATAGATGGAACCATTTTTACATTTTTAACGTTCTGTACAAGTGACCACATACACAATGTATGGCATCATGCACTGAAACCTCCGTCAGCCGCAATAACAACCTCTACATGCTGCCGAAACCAAATGCAGTATAATAAGTCTAAATAAGAAGACTATAATAAGTATTTGCATGTTTTATACATCGCTCATTAATCGCTCAATACGGTTTTAAATGTAATGTCTATTACATTCAACAGATTGTTAATCCAAAAATATTACTTGCGAAAATCGCCAAAATATTTTTTAAACTTCTAACGAGAACACGAAGGATATGAAAATATCGATGTAGGGCAATTCCACAGAAAATCTTTTTTTTTTTTTTTTTTGGGGGGGGGGGGGAATCAGATTTATAATATGTTTAATTTAAGGGTATGATTGGAAAACTTGATACTTTTATATTCTATTGAAGAATCCTAATAAAAACGCATTGTAAATTACTGTTTACAAACTAAGTTAAGTACCATTATTGTCTTTGTAAAGTCATAATGTTACGTCAGTTACACAATAAAAGTTATGTCAGTTACTCATGTAAATGCCATTTTTTCCTTTTTTATTATTCAGAAATTAATTAAACAAGTTACTGTTATAATTTTGACATTACTTAGTGTTGTTGAGAACGTTAAATCACTTTTGTAAAAATCACTTTAGAAAAAATGTTTGTATATCTTATGTTATGTCAGTTACAGAATTTCGAATTGCAATTTTTGGGACTCAAAGAGAGATTGAAATAATCTGCAGGTATTTGGATATTAAGACCGTAGTAAGAAATATTTTAAATTGTAAAAAAATGTTCTTGCTTTATAAGTAAATTTTCTACATTGATTTGAAAATAAAATTCGATGATAAAATGTTACGTCAGTTACGATGGAATTGCCCTATAGTTTTAAGGTGCAAATAAAATATTTTCCCTTCTGCTTTATTACTCTTGTGTTAACTTTTGCGTGAACCTATCAACATCATCTAAGGTGAAACCCTGAAATCATAAAAGGGAAAGGAAAATTAGATTGATGACCGTACCCATGTTTCTCAGATTTTCAGGTAATTGAATACATTTCTAACATTTCATTGAAAAATGGTAAAAGATTTTCGCTCCAAGATTGTTGCAATTTATCTTCAAGATCTCATGATTTTTCTACTCAAAAAAACATATAAAAATTTGTCTTTAGGAAAAATCTTTATCAATATACTTTTTCCTATTATAAAATATAGTTCAAACTATAATTATTCAGCGTCATATTCACCTTGATTAACAAATAAAATATACGATATTGCAATTCTGATAAAATTTTACTTAAAAGGGGCTAAACTATACATGAAAAGGTTTCTACAGCATAAAAACCGACAACGATGTTTAAACAAAGAACTTTCACGAACTTTCATTCCTCTGTACGCAAAGAACTTTCACGAACTTTCACTCCTCTGTAAGCAAAGAACTTTCACGAACTTTCACTCCTCTTTAAGCAAAAAACTTTCACGAACTTTCACTCCTCTGATTTTTCCCCCCTGAAGACAACTGTTATAGTGCAGTTGAAAGCGCTTCGGATTATACCGTCTTTGATGGTTTTTATGCTGTAGAAACCTTTTCATGTATATTTTAGTAGCTTTTAAGTAAAATTTTATCAGAATTGTAATATCGTATATTTTATATACTTTTTCCTTTTGGTCTAAACTTTATAAATGGTTGTTTCGATGGTATAAAAAGTTTAATGTGATTTTCAACATTTTGAAATTAGAATTAGTTTTCGAAATATTATTTTTTTCTAATTTTAAATACTTTTTTCTAATGATGGCAACTCAAATTTTAATCATAACAGATATTTTTTTTCATATTTTAGAAAAGGTTATTTTAAATTAATTTGGCGACGAGTTTGGCCCCCCTTAAATGTATGCTAAGAAATGCATCATGTTACTTTTATTCAGAATTCAATTTGTATTTCATTATCATTTTATTTAATACAAAAGTTTCATTTAAAATTGAAACCTTTAAAATAAATGGCTTTTACTTCATTCTTTTTTTTAAACGAAACGAAAAGAAAAATATTAGACACAGATGTCATATACGCAACGGGGTACATAATTGGCGCCAAAATAGCGTTATTTTGCCTGACATGGTAACCCGGCTATTGTTGCTTATTTATTAATAAATATTTATTTGAATTTATTTTCTTTTTATTTACAAAAAAATGTTATAAATTGTTTTGTTCTATAGTTATTAATTTTTTTTATTTATTTATTGTTATTTCATTTTAAAAATAACAGAAAATAATTTAAAAATACACATGTAACAGGTATTTGAAAACGAGGTTTTCGCCAAATTGTCGTTAAAAAAAAAAAAAAAAAATCACGCGAAACCCGTTGCGTATGTGACAATGCAACAAATCATGAGATTTAATTTCCACTTCAAAGCAACGTTTTAATGTTATTACTTCTCCCGTCGACCAATTTCGCAAAATTATACAAATTGACATATTTTTTTTTTATTTTAAATAACAAAAGAACAAATAAATTAGTATAACATTAATAAAAATACAAATAAAACGTCGAAATAAAAATCGCTTGATGGCGTGAACATGTGTAACTTCCTTAAAGTCAAGTGAGTGCGACATTTACGATCAACCATTATTGGCATTTAATCTTATAGTTTGGCGACAGATTTTTGGTCGATGGGCTAACTAAGTAGCACCGTTTTAATTTACCACTCGAAAAATAAAAAAATGCTAACTGGCGAGTTAAAAAAAAAAAAAAAAAAAAAAAAAAAAAAAAAAAGCTATTGGCGAGATTTTTACACGGCTAACATAAAAGTACTAGAAATTCTCGAAAAAATAATTTTGATTATTTAATCAAAATGCAAACCTTTCTTATGAAAAGCGAAGGAATCAGCCCGTTGTTTATGGCAGTTACATGACTTGGACTATTATAATATAAACGAAATAATGGGGATAGAATAATATTCGGCGACTTATCACACTTGTGGCTGGCTAACATTAAAGTACCAAAATGGCCGCCTGGAATATAGAAAGCGAAGGGATCCGCCTGGATCTGTTGATGATAGTCACATGGCTTAGGCTATTATTATAGAGATTGTTTTCAATTTTAAAAACAGCGCAAAGAATAATATTTCCTAACGATTAAAATATTTTCACGTGACTATTAAAAACAGAAAAAATAACTTTAAAATTACTATTAAATGAGTACGTGTTAAAGGCAGGAAAATATTGCAAATTATGTCCTGAAAATTGTATTTACAAGTGAATATTAAAAGGGAAAGGAAACTTTAAAATAATAAATACATTAATATGCGTTTAACCCTTTCACGGACAAGGCACTTCTATTCGTAAAATCTTGAAATCAGTGAATGGCACCAGAATTTACAAACAAATTTCGAAATACAAAAATGCTTTTGTTCACTTACTTAATACAAGGGAAATTTTCATCCCAATATTCTGATGCTAATGTGGCATTTAAGAATTAAAATTAAGTAGTCCAAAAATGAACCACCGCCCTTCAAGGGATTAAAGCAGCAAATTTTAGTAATTGTATTATGTCGATCGCTTTATAACGCTGTTAAATAATACCGAGAGACAAAGACTCTGTTTACTTAATTCATTTTATTGTTGCTTCTTTTCAAATGTTTAACTGATATTATTTAACCAAACACGAAAACAACCATCGGATGTCTTAACAGCAACTGATTCTACCTTAAATTTTTGCAATCAAAAGGAATTGAATGGAAACCCGTTTACAGGAAATCGCTACATGTTTTTTCATTATAATTCAATCGTCTCTAATCTTTTTAAAACACATCAGATTAGCGTGCTTTTAGATTCTACAGTGTTTGAACGGGGGGTTGGCGAGCATAGCTTGCAGGGGGCAGAGCCCCCTAGATGGTAATATAATTTTTCAGTTATCTTAATAGTAAATGAAGTTCGGATATTACTGAATATAATTTCCATTTTGATTTGTAAGTCAACCTAAAAGAATTGAGATACATTAAAAGTTAGTAAAGTACAAACTTCGACTATTTTTTTTACACATTTTTTAAGCGTTTAAAGTGGAAGAAAAAAATACGCATCGATATTTAGTTTTTAAAAAAGAATTACAGTTTTTGGGTAATATGAACTAGTCGGGTAATGTGGAATAGGGTTATAAGGAATAATAAAAGTGCTAGAAAAACCACGATTTGCAAGAGCAAAAAAGAGTAAACAGTTTTAAATCCTTTACAAATCACCAGTTTCATTGGAAAATTGTTTAATTTTTTACAAAAATCACAAATGTAGACTGTTGTTACGGCCCCACCACAGTCCACAGTGGCCCACATAGCACACATCAGGCATTTTATACACCTTTCACCTCTTCTATCCTCTGAATATTTTCTATCTCAAAACAGGCACACTATATCTGTCTCATCATGCGTACAACCTTGTAAAAAGTCCATCTCAGACGATATTTTCTGGTGCAATGTAGAATGATTGTTCATCTTAACTAAATTTGTCTTGAAATAGTTGTGTAGCTGATATTTTATATTACCCGACATGCCATGTTAAAAAATATAACTTTTTTATTCGTCAACAAGTTAGCATAGAGTTAAAATGATTAACTCAGCAATAAATATAACTGGTCAACTTAATACTAAACTTGGTTAACATCACCGACGAAGAGATCTTACCAAACACGAATTTTATAAAACTTACCAGTGGAAAACTGGAACAAGTTAGAATAAGGTATGATTTCACCGCCTCACTACAACAACAGCTATCCGAACAGAACTCTCAGCATCTTGGGAGTCCTTATAAGAAGTCTTTTGACAGTTTTATGCTTGGCTGCAGCACCATACCAACCAGATATTGAAGTATTCCATATTGCTCGACAATTCAACAATACACAAATTTCATCTACATGAAAATTTAGGTAGTTATTTTTTTACCTAGTATATTTAAATTATCGTTGTGTTACTACTATATTGTTTAATATGATTATTTGAATTTATATTTATTTTTATTTCTGTTAAAATGGCACATTAATGGTTAAAACATACTTGGAGAAATCACCCGAGTCTTTTTCCCCAAAAACTAAACATGAAATAATATACTTAGCAAGTTATAATATTCTGAGCAAAATAAACAATTTTCCCCTTTGCTGTCTTATCGCCTATTTTCACTTTTGCGTGCAGCTTAGCAGCAGCCATATGTATACTTACAAACAGAAATCATTTAAGGGGGAAGCTACTGTTTGATTGATCACCAGAAAAATGTTTCTCTGATTTCCGGGTAATTGAATTCATTTCTCACGTTGCATTGAAATATGGCAAAGGGATTTTCCCTCAAAGATTGTTGTCATATATGTACAAGGTTTGCAGATTTTGGCATTAAACATATTTGATGTAAAATCCGATGCTATGAAGGATGCATCTTTTTGCGCAAATCAATGGTCGGTATCAAAATTTTATTACATTTTGTGTATTTTCATTTAATTATTTTTTTCTTTCAAATATACTTTTTTCATATTTTCAATTTATGCATCTGGGTAAATATACATATATACATATATATATGTATATATATATATTACAAAATTTAAAATTTTTCACCAAGGTTAAAATTATTCTATATAAAATTCTGTTTTTAGTAATATTCCATATATTATACCGGCTTATTAAGTTAAAACCCTTGTCTATTAATCTCCATACGATCCTAAACATCTAAATAATATTTATTCCAGATTGCGTAAATCTAAAAATGGCGCTAACTATTTATGTTTCTTTAATAAAACCTTTTATTATTTAAATTCCTATTAAAATCTGGAATATTCAGGATAATAATATAAAATGGAATATTTGCAATCATACGTTATCAACCTGCCAATCCACAATGTTGCTATTTATTTTTCAAAACAATCTTTAAATGATATTTCAAAATATTCATAGGATAATTATTATTGTAAAAAAGATTAGCTAAAAACTTAAAAAATTTTCTATAAAAATTACTATCACAGTCATAAATTTTATTAAAACAAATTGATTGATTAATTATAATATTTATGTAAATCTTTTTATGTAAATTAGAAAATCAATGTGGCATACTTCTTGCAAAAAAAAAAAAAAAAAAAAAAAAAAAAAAAATCCTGAATATTCCATATGATGTGTGAGCCCTAAAGTCTTCTATAAAGAATGAGTTTACATGGATTGTTGAATAGATGGAGGCTTACAGACTAGGATTTAAAAAATTTTTGATTGGATATGGAAAGACAGTTAAGGGTTTGCCGTTATTAACAGGTAAAGGACATTATGCAGGTATATCTGTTTCATGTTTATGTATTTTTCTTGTAATTTTGGGTGGGTGCAAGTTGTTATACATTCATACATAATAAGATAATTTAATTTGTTTATCTGTTAGTAATATTAGGTTGCAATTTTAAAATAACTTTCCAAAAGACATTTATTAAAACCTTTTTTGTTTAGTAATTTAATTATGCTTTGTTTATATTACTTTTTTATGTAAGTTTAGTTTATTTACCTTTTTGAATTTTATATCTAAAATCACAATACATTTTTTTTCAATTCCTGCTATTAGTTCATACTCTCCCTATATTTATTTATTTAGTTATTTATTTATATATCTTGTTCAAATTTTCAATTGTTAATAAAATACTTATTATTCATCCTATCAAGTTGAGTTGTTATTAAATTACCGTGACAAATTTCAAGTTTCTAGGTCAAGGTTCTAGGTCCTTCAGTAGCACAAAAATAGCATTTTTAGAAGATTTTTTGATCCCGCATCCTCTCGGGGGTTTTGGCACCGAATTAAAATAAAATCCTATGTTGAAACAAGAAATTTCACCATCAATATATGCCAACATTTACTTTTGAAATCGGTTCGGTATTTCCAGATATTACCTCTACAAACACACACACACAAACAAACAAACGTTACTTCTTTATAATATTAATATAGATTAGTATAGAATCTTTTGCATGATTTTCTGTGTTTTGATTTATTTTTCGTTCTTTAAAAATTAAACCGTTAAAAGTTACTTAAAAAAACATATTTTTTTAATTCATTACAAAAATTTGAATAATATGTGTTATCATATTTCGTATTTGATGCAAAAAGATATTTACCCCTGCTGTTTTATTACATATGTTTCCACTTTTGCGTGATGCGTGTTAGCAGCCGTATGTAAGCATGTGCATGGAAATCGTTTAAAGGGGAGGAGAGAATTTGATTGATTACAAGAGCGATGTTTCAATGATTTACAGGTAATTGAATCCATTTCTCACGTTCAATTGAAATATTGCAGAAGAGTTTTTCTTTCAAGATTGTTCTCAAATACCAATAACGTCTTGATAATTTTACTTTAAACAAAAATTATATAAAAATCTGATGTATCGGTAAATATGGATTTTTGTGTAAACTATTTAAATGGTTGCATTATCATTCTAAAAGTTTAATATAATAATATAAATTCTACTTATTTAAACATCTATCTTTATTGTTATTCACTATCTGATCCGTCCACGCTACCCGATAGATTAAAAACTAGTATGTTGTGGTCATAACAAAACTTTCTTCTATATAAGTCACGTCAATTATATCATTTAAATAGTACAAGAAATTACATCAATTTAGCATCAATTCATATCAAAGTATATCTGAATTTGAAGTTTGATGAAAATCCGTGCATTAGTGCGTGAGATAGAGCTACAGCGGAAATTCTGAAAAATATAGCATAGCAGTGCTACCTGTTGAGCGATTTACACCAAAACATAAGCAACACTAATTGATATCAAGATATACGTGAATCTGAAGTTCGTTGAAAATTCGTGCATTAGTTATTGAGATAGAGCTATAGTGGAAATTTTGAAAAATGCAACATAGCGGCGCTACCTGTTGAGCGATAGACACCAAAACATAAACAACACTAATTCATATCATATCTAGGTATACCTGAATCTGAAGTTTGTTGAAAATTCAGGCATTAGTTTTTGAGATAGAGCTATTGCGAAAATCTAAAAAAACGCAGAATAGCGCCACCTGTTGAGCGATTTACACTAAAATGTATAAAACGTCACTTTATTTCAAGGGCTAACTGAATCTAAAATTTGATGAAAATCCGTCCATTAGTTCTGGAGTTTGAGCATTGTGGAAATCGTGAAAAATGCTGCATAGCATCGCCACCTGTTGAGCGATTAACACCGAAAACTAATCAGCACCAATTTATATCATGGACTAACTGGATATAAATTTTTATTAAATTCCGTGCATTAGTTCTTGAGATAGAGCGCCCACAAAATTTGCGTCACATACAGACAGACAGACTCACAGACTCACAGACAGACATTTTGTAAAAGCATGTTCTTTGGAATCTCTGACCCCTAAAACGTGTAAATCCGTCGAAAACCGAAAGTCGAAAATTTTCACGAATACTTTCCAATTATATTTAATTTTAAAAAACTATGCAGTTTTGTTTGTACATGTAAACCAAACTGGCATAAAAAATGTTGGGTATTTTAATCGATATGGAGCATATTGAAAAGTTCTTCATAACGCTTAAAATAATTCCTTAATTTCCCCCCCCCCCCCACACACACACACACAAACACACAAAATTATATGACATAATTCATATTATTAAAAAATGAGTTAGAAGGTCCTTTATAAAATAAATTGAATAAATTAATTTTGTAGTTGTAAAAGTATCTATATTTACATAAATGACTGATATTTTAGACTGTTGTAATAATATCAGCATACTTATGCCTTATTTATTGATACCTGCTCAGAATCGAATGTAATTCTGCTTCCATTCAGTTTGAATAAAAACAACAACAAAAAAACTCCTACAGATAATACGATCTGCATTAAGATTTATCCTCTACAACGTGAGGGAATAAATGCATTCACGGAGGTAAAATGCCGTTTTTAGCCGTCGTAATCCTTTTCTGAAGAAATAAATGAGACCACTTAAGGGCCTTTTCAGAACAAAATTTGCAAGAGGTATTGCTACAGACAAATTATTAACTGTACTTTGACATTTACTTAAAATAATACTTAAATATTAAACAAAATTGCGTGATACAATAAGGGCAAGCAAAAACTTCTTAATTCTACGGTGTTATTATTATTATTTATTTATTTATTTATTTATTTTATTATTTATTTATTTATTTATTTATTTTTTTTTTTTTTTTTTTTTTTTTGCTTTAAAAACTGTTTATTTGTGTTTTATATATATATCTATATTTATTTATTTGTTTTCAAGATTTTATATTTATGTTAGAGTAAGATGGCATAATAAGAACAAGTCGGAAATTGTACGTCAAACATAGCAAATAAGGTGCGTTCGTGCTATAACTAGTATCAGAAATATTCAGATATTGGTCCAATAGCTGATGCACTTTTAGGCAAAAATGCTTGAAAAAAAAATTTATTACGATTATATATATTAAATTCAGTAATGCGGAAATAATTATGATTCTTTCTTAAATAGGATGTACTCACTATAACAACCTAGAATCATTACCTAGCATATTATATGATTGAATTTATCACGTATAATATAATTTAACAGAATGAAGAAAACTTATATTAATATATTTTTAAGATTTTATTCTATTTTCATAAAATTTTAACTGACTCGACAAAATTTTGCATAGATTATATATGTATTAAATTTCATCCCAGTCGGCTGGATATTTTTTGCGCTGTTATATGCGGACAGACGGACAGACAGACAAGACGACGACTTTAGGTGCTACATATTTATATAATTACATGGCATTTCCCCATAGACCATAATATAATGGAATGCTTTTGAGTGTCTCTGTAAATAAACTAAGAATGCTACATACTTTATTTTCAATATCTGTGAAATTTCGCAAACCCCTTCTTTTCTCAGCCAGACTGATTAGGCGCCAGTGATCCCAGGTCACGTGGTCTGACTAGAGAATTAATATTAAAAAACATTTTTTCTTTCTTGTTCCTTTTTTAGTTTAGTTTTATTGTGAATGTGAATCTCGGAAGCAGCATGCTGGCTGTGTATTTCTTGATCTTCCGAAAAGGGAGAAATAAATATTCTTGAACATATAAAAGAAATTATCTTAAATTCCTAGTGAGGAATAACAGATATTATCCAAATATTTTCGTTGTATATACTGTATATATTTAAAAGTGTAAATATAGAATTAACAAAGTTTTTAATCTTCCTGTGATTACTTATACTGAACAACACCAGCGCCATTTTCAGTTGTGAAATATGTTTTATTATTTTAATGTGATTTTACATGAATCATAAAGTTTTTCATCTAATAAGCTCTCCTAAATATGATTTAAAACGAATCGTAAATTCTACAACTATGCTCTCCCAATAAAAATATCTTGAATTGTGATAACGTGAAATTTCGTGGAATACATGAAGATTATTCTTTATTTTTTTTGGTGCCTCAACAACCGGGAAATAAGGTAAGAAATACCTTTATTAATCTGCATGACAATTGACTCTTGATTTATTGAAACTAACGCTTTTTCATGATAATTTATTTTGAAAATTGAAATAAATTTTTAACATGGATAAGCCTGATAAGCTTAAAAGTAAAAGAGCTACCGTTCGCGCGGCAGTTACAAAATTAATCTGAAAATGTGATACATTATTATCTGTTGATATTGATAAAACTGATTGCGATTATTTAATGGAATCGTTAGAGCTCGTAACTGAAAAGGAAGCTCTACTAAAGGATTTAGATTCCGAAATAGGTCAGCTAATTCAGGAAAAAACTGAATATGAAAAAGAACTAAAATCGGTAGAAGAATATTCTGAAAAAATATCAAGTTTGAAATTTAAAATTAAGATGAGGCTTAAAAAATGTAAAATCGAAACTGAACCAAAAGTTTTACTAGAATCAAGTAACGGTTCAAAAATTGGAAGTAAACCAGTTTCGGCAGTGAAGCTTCCTAAACTTAACATAGAAAAATTTTCTGGTGATGCAAGCCAGTTCTTAGAATTTTTTAATTTATTTACTAGTGCAATAGATTCAAACGAATCGTTATCAAAATTTGAAAAATTCCAATATCTGAAATCTTTGTTGTCTGGTCCTGCATATAATATTGTAGGGTTTTGAACTGACAGATCAAAATTATTCAACGTGTTTGAAGTTGTTAGAAGAGAGGTATGGTAAGCGGGAAAATATCATAAACTGTTACATGAACAAAATTCTAAATCTTGAACCAGTGAAATCCACTAACAATGTTACTTCTTTAAGGAAGCTGTACGATAATATTGAAACTAGTATGAGAAATCTTGATGCGTTAGGAGTAACATCAGGCTCTTATGGCCATTTATTACTACCCATTTTATTAAGGTTATTACCAGAAAATTTGATACTAGATTTCCATCGAAAACGTGATTCAAACGAATTCAATTCAAAACGATTCAAAGATTCAAACGAATCGTTATCAAAAATGGAAAAATTCCAATATCTGAAATCTTTGTTGTCTGGTCCTGCATATAATATTGTAGCTGGTTTTGAACTGACAGATCAAAATTATTCAACGTGTTTGAAGTTGTTAGAAGAGAGGTATGGTAAGCGGGAAAATATCATAAACTGTTACATGAACAAAATTCTAAATCTTGAACCAGTGAAATCCAGTAACAATGTTACTTCTTTAAGGAAGCTGTACGATAATATTGAAACTAGTATGAGAAATCTTGATGCGTTAGGAGTAACATCAGGCTCTTATGGCCATTTATTACTACCCATTTTATTAAGGTTATTACCAGAAAATTTGATACTAGATTTCCATCGAAAACGTGACCCCGATAAGGACTGTGAAGTCACCGATTTAATAAATTTTATTAAAACGGAACTAAGATGCCGAGAAGCTACTAATTTAGTAAATAATTCACAAAGCAAGGCTTATGAAAATTCTAAAACTAAATACGAAAATTCTTCAAGTAAATATCAAAATTTTCCGCAAAAGAAAAATATACCTTCCGCTGCTGCTTTAAATACATCTAAAAAACAGTTTTTCATATTTTGCAAGTCTTCTGATCATGTAGGACTAAATTGTTCAGAATTCACTGATGAAAAAAAACGATATAAATTAAAGAAAGAAGGTCGCTGTTACGGATGCTGTTATAGGTCGCATTTATCTGCAAATTGTAGAACAAAAATTAATCCTTGTTCCAAATGTGGTAACAATACCCATAGTCAATTGTTTTGTTTTAAAGAAACAGCAAAAGAAAATCCTGAAAAAGAAATGAAAGGTGCAATTGTATCTATGATGTCGGAACAAAAATATAAACAAAATAAATCTACATTATTGCAGACTTGTACAGTTTCTGTGTCTGCTGGTAAACAATGCTTGTTGGCTCGCGTTTTATGTGATAGTGGTTCAGAAAAATGCTTCGTGAAGAGATCGCTAGTACAAAAATTAAAATTGAAGCCATTGCGAAGAGAAAATTTATTAGTTTATCCTTTTGGGCGGAGACGCCCTTATGAATCTTGTTATGAAGTAGTTGTTCTAGAATTATCCAGTGTTGTGCAACCTATTAACTCGATAAATATCGAAGCACTAGTGGTTGATAATATAACTGGAGCTTCTGTGAAAACCCTAGAACCAGAACTTCTAGAAATAATGAGAACAAGAGTCTTTAAGCCTGCTGATACAGGTCTTGAACAGGAAATAAATATTTTGCTAGGGTCTGACCTTTTGTGGAACATATTAAAGGGAATCGAGGGAAAATTGACAAAAGAATTATACGTTACAGAAACTATTTTCGGCCATACGGTGCAAGGGCAGATAGAGTCGAATAAAAAAGAAGTAGCTTGTTTGCGTGTTTCAGTTGAAAATATGAATACTCAGCTGAAAGCATTTTGGGATCTTGAATCAATTGGCATTGCTGAAAGCAATGAAAAGAACATTACCGATCATGAGGTAATAAAAGAATTTAAAGAAAATTTAAAATTCGTAAATGGGCGTTGTGAAGCAAAATTATTGTGGAAAGATTCTCGCGAATTACTTAGAAATAATCTTGAAGTAGCAAAGAAGCGGTTTTCTAGTTTAGAAAATATATTCTTGAAAAACGATTCTTTAATTAAGGAATATAACTCCATTTTGCTAGAGCAGTTTAATGAGGGTGTAATAGAATTGTGCACCGAGAAAGATTCTAATAATTCCTATTACATGCCACACAGACCTGTTATCCGTGACGACAAAACTACAACAAAAATGCGCATAGTCTATGATGCTTCTTCCAAATATGGTGATTCTCTATCATTAAACGAATGTTTGTATGATGTCCCTAGCTTGAATTCTAATGTTTTAGATGATGAAAACATTCCAGTTTCGAGTTTCGAACCCCCAAATACTTCCTTGAAAATTTTAGGATTGATCTGTAACAATACAGAAGATAAATTTGGACTAGAATTACGACCCTTGTTAGAAAAATTAAATAATGATTCTTCTACTAAATGCAATGTTTTGAAAATTGCAACTATGTTCTTTGATTCAGCCGGATTTATTGCCCCTTTTGTTTCTGGTGAACTAGAAAATGATTGGCAAAATTGGCTTTCAGAAATCCCGGCTCTCGCTCACTTGAAAATTCCCTGGCAGTATTTTAGCAACCTGATCATGGAAAAGGAGCATCTCCAGTTGCATATTTTTCCTGATGCTAACCCTAATGTGTATGTTCCTGAATTTCTTTCCCTTCCCGAAAATCAGTGGCCTAGAGTTAAAATTGCTGCATCTCGATTACCTGATGTTTCTGAAGAGAAGTATAAAAAAGCAGCCACCATCTCTTGCGTTGTTCAAACAAACAAAGCTGATGAAATTCCCATTTTTAATCTCGAAAAGTATAGCACCCTAAAGAAATTGTATCGAGTAACTGCATGGATGTTTAGATTTATTTCTAATATAAAATTAAAGGTAGAGAAAAGAAAATTTTCAGAATTATCAGCTGAGGAAATGTTACATGCTGAAAATGTTTGGTTAAAGCTAGTGCAGGAAGAAAGTTTTCCTGAAGTTACAAAATACTTGAAATGTAGCAAGAGTATCCCTAAAGAATTGAATCTTCTACAGTTAAATCCTATGTTGTCAGATGAAGTTTTGCTGTTGGTACGAGGACGGTTACAAAAGTCTGATTCCCCATTTTATGAAAAACGTCCTTTTGTGATTCCTGCAAAACACAAACTTACTGAAATAATCGTGAAAGATGCACATGGAAAAGTTTTTCATTCAGGAGTGTCCAGTACATTAGTACAAACAAGTGAAAAGTTTTGGATTTTAAAATCTAGACAGTGCATAAAATCAGTCCTAAACAAACGTGCAATCTCCAAGAAATTTAGCGTCCACCCTGGTCAACTAGTTATAGCAATTCTAGAGCATATCTTGAGCATATCTACCTGCAACCAAGGAATCCTTAGTGAAACGCTTCCGCTTGCTCGAGACTCTTCTGAATCATTTTTTAAACGCTTGAAAAATGAGTATCTTCTCGACTTACAATCTGCTCACTACACGGACCAGAATAAAACTTCTGACTTTGAAATATATAATGTGATTTTTATGCATGTGAACATGTATCAAGAACTTTCAGGAAGTTGGGTATTTGTGGGCAGAGATAAAAAAAAGATGTCTTATGAACTGGATGCAAATAATTCCATCATTAAAAGACCTAGAAATCTATTGTACAATCTTGAACTCACAAACTAAAAAAAAAGAAACTTTGATATTATTAGAGGCTCAAAAACTCTCATTGACATTTGACTTTTAAAACAAATCTTGAATTGTCTTTGCTATTGACTTTAAAAAGCTTTTTATTTTTTTTTTCACTTAAAAAAAAATGTTTCTTGTTTGATAATATTTCTAATTTTTAGTTTAATTTTTTTTTGTGTTGAATATTCTAGAAAAAGCTGTATAGATTTAAATTGTTCTTTCTATTTTTAGTAGCAGAAACATCTTGGCAAATTTTTTAAATTGTTTATTATTTTATTGAAGTCCAGTATGTAAGTATATATTTTGATTTGTATTGTATTTATGTTAGTGTAACTGATAATTTTTTAGAATCATTTTATTTCTACTTTAATTATTTTGAATCCCCATTTTGATGAACCCTTGTTCATCGGGGGGGGGGGGGGGGGGGGGGGGGAGTTTGTGAAATTTCGCAAACCCCTTCTTTTCTCAGCCAGACTGATTAGGCGCCAGTGATCCCAGGTCACGTGGTCTGACTAGAGAATTAATATTAAAAACATTTTTTCTTTCTTGTTCCTTTTTTAGTTTAGTTTTATTGTGAATGTGAATCTCGAAAGCAGCATGCTGGCTGTGTATTTCTTGATCTTCTGAAAAGGGAGAAATAAATATTCTTGAACATATAAAAGAAATTATCTTGAATTCCTAGTGAGGAATAACAAATATTATCCAAATGTTTTCGTTGTATATACTGTATATATTTAAAAGTGTAAATATAGAATTAACAAAGTTTTTAATCTTCCTGTGATTACTTATACTCAACAACACCAGCGCCATTTTCAGTTGTGAAATATGTTTTATTATTTTAATGTGATTTTACATGAATCGTGAAGTCTATAACTAAGCTCTCTCAACCTTGATTTAAATTAAGAATAACGTGAAGCTCTTGAAATTCTTGAAGATTATTCTTTAATATCAAACATAGCATAGTAAATCTCAATAGCATATATCAATTACAGAGCAATTCAACTATATTAACACAGGTTAGAGTTCGGACACACAGACAGCGAGAAAAACAGACAAACCGAATTTATAAACACTGTTCAAATATGTTGAAAAGTGTTAAATACGTATAATACGTTGAAATTTCACTTTCAGCAATTTATAGCGATAGACGGAAGCATAAAAAGCAATAAAAATAAAAATACTCGTACAGATAATGCGATCCGTATTAAGATTTATCCTCTCCAACGTGAGGGAATAAATGCATTCACGGAAGTAATATGCCGTTTGTAGTCGTCGTAATCCATTTCTGAAGGAATAAATGAGACCACTTAAGGGCTTTTGAGGACAAAATTTGCCAGAGATATAGTTAAAGGCAAATGATTAACTGTACTTTGACCTTTACATAAAATTATATTAAGATATTGAACACTGGCGTGATACAGTAAGGGAAAAACTTTCTTAATTCTGTGGTGTTATTAAGACCTATTTTTTAGATTTTATATTTATGTTAGAGCAAGAAAGATAAGAAAAAATAAACGGATTAAAAAAGACAAAAAAAAATCTATTCCATTAATATTTATTTTTAGAGAAAAAAGAATCTTGCAGGAAAAGAATGAAAGGAAAAAAACCCTACCACCCACAATTTTGATGAAGCTGTGAAAAATTTTAGTCAGTATTTTAAAGCCAATTGGGTAGGAAGAGACTGGTCTTGAAACCTTCATATAAAGACTACACTGTTAAAAAAAATGTATGCTGTGTTGTAACAACTTTTGGTGCTGCAGTAGCTGCAAATATGAAATCGTGAAATCTGATTCAAACACTTTGGCTCTAATTGAGCAAAAGGTCAAAATGTGAGAACGAAATTTCCCTATCTTATGGTTTCAGCTACAGCAACACCAAACTTAGGCATAACCAAGCACATATTTTTTGTCTAGTCTTACTGGATCGAGATATAGAAAGAACAATTAAAAAGAATTATGTTGTACCAACTTTTGGTGCTACAGTAGCTGCAAATACGCAATAGTGAAATCTGGTTCAAACGCGTTGGCTCTAATTGAGCAAAATCTCAAAATGTGAGAACTAAATTTCCCCATGTTATGGTTGCAGCTACAGAAGCACTAAATGTTGGTTTAACCCAACACATTTTTTTTTTGTCTAGTCTTACTGGATGGAGATATAGAAATAACAATTAAAAAGTACTTTAACTTAGCTTGTCAAATTAAGAAAATAAAATTTCGTTTTTGAATTACAGAGGGCCAAAAAAATGAGTATTTTATTTGCACAAAAAAGGAATAACGATCGTCACTTCGATGGATTTCTGGTCCTGGGGTTGTAAAAATCAAAGGTATACATATCAAATCCAAGCAATTTGTCAGACTTGTAAGATGCTATAAGATGTGAAGTTGTAAAGTTTCCCCCTGTGATGTTACGTTTGCCATTGTTGTCATCAGTCTACCAAATGCAATGCGGTATCGTGTGCGAAGGTGCGCACTTTGAAAACTGCTAAATATCAATAAATGTTTTTTTTTTTCTTTTCTCTGTTGTGTTGTCATTGGTCCTTTAATATGCTCTTCTTTCCAAATGCTTTTCGCCGGCAATTTTCGTCATATATATATATCATTCCAGCGCCATTTAAAGTTTTTCAATGCGATGATGGATTTGCGCAAGAACATAAATGGGTGTTGTTACTCGAAAATTATGAAATATTTTCACTTTAACCGTAACAGTAAGAGCTCTAATGTTTTAAATCATCACGATTGCGAACGCATACACTCAATTAACAATATCTGAAATTTTCTTTACATTCGTTGTGCGGTTAGGCCGCTAGGGGTTATTGTATCGGAGACTGTTTTTATGATCACCCTGTATATTGAAAATGCTTTTATTCATAGGAAAAAAAGTTATACATAAAATTATACCTTAGTACATTTTGCATATATTTTTTATATATTAAGGTAGATATTTTCGACTATTTCCAATTACCTGTTTTTGATTTTTATTTATTATACTCTATCTTATTATTTAGAAATAATTTCGAGATACAACTGCTGTTATTCCTATTTTTTACATTAAAATATAAAAAAAGAATAACAGTAATTGCATCTCAAAAATATTTTAAAATATTAAGTCACCCATAGATTAAATTGTTGTCTGTTTTATATAAACAGTCAACTAAATCTCTGAATATTATAAGTACAATTCAGAAATTATCAAATTTTAAAGAATTTTATTGAAGTTTTAACGTAATCCTTTAAAAAAATTATCAAAAGTTAATTCTTAATTTTATTTATTGAGAAGAACAGTGTTTAGGTTAATGAGACAATTTTCTTCGTAATTCAGATTACTTCAAAATTAAGGAGTTAAATAATTATAAATTACTCTTAATTACATTAAATTGAAAGGCGGTTATAAAGACCGAGACACACTGATAACATCTAAGGAAGGCAGTTTATGAAGAAGGATATTAAAGCATCTCGCACTGTAATTATTTAATTTAAATTATGAATTTTTATTTGATTATCGGATAAAATTTGAGACGTCATTATTACTGTTTATTAATAAGTGAAAAAGTAAAATTTCTGTATTAAATATTTCAGCATTTTACAGCATTCGTGAATATTTTTAGGAATGTTCAACAGTGCATTCTGATGAATCAATGACGCCATGGCAGCGTTATGTTATAAACATTAACACGGCCACTACAAAGTCATCATTGGTTTTCATTTCTATGACTTGGCGTGAAATTATCCTGAGTACTTCGACATTTTTATGGCTGTCTCTCACCTCATCTTCTTATAACGATTTTCGGAATATAAATTTTGACGAGTTTGTGTGCAATTTTTTGCTATATTTGTAAGAACTGTGACAATTCATTGAATTTGTTTTGGTAGAAATGCGTGAAATTTGATGTCGTTTGTGATAGCCCAGAGAGACAAACATTAGTATCTCTTTGCTTACGTGAGTAGTAAACCGGCATGCCATAATACACTGGCCTCCAAAAGTTAAGGTATAGGGACTGGATGCTTTCGATTGTACGCGGTTTGTCGAATATCTACCAATATTATTGGCGAATTGTGCTTGAACTTCTGGGATGTAAAGAACATGTTTGATTTCATATTTCTCGATGAAGATTTATCGGGGGTACAATTAGGGAGATAATAATAAATTTAATAATAAAATAATATTCGCGATCACCTATGTAACAGAAAATGCTAGAAATGGTTCGTCACTCTGGTAAGTAAGTATTTGGGCCCTTTTTAACATTTGTATGCATTTGTGTAAGCATAGCACTAATATTCGTGAAGATGTTAACGTTTTTCTGAAAAATTCAAAAGTTTTTATAGCATACAGAGTTTTCAACCAAATTTAACAGAACTTTCCAAAAACCTGACAAAGAATAGTAGAAACAGTATACTGCAATTAAAACATGAATATATTCAATATTTGATGAGATATGGTCACTTGTATGTAATTATTTTTAACTGCGCATGCGTATAAGATTTCAAAATTTTTATTTCATAATTTGGTAGGCAGCTATTTTGGGTAACTTCTGTAAAAAGACCAGTCAAATATTGTGAAAACTCGGAAAGATATAGTGAGTTGATTAAAAAGTTGTGGAAAAAACCTTATAAAAAAGCTATTTTTAGAAAGCAACTCACTGTATCGCCCCTACCTTTGAGAAATTTCTCCATATTTGGCTGGACATTTTAGATAAGTTGCCCTAAATATCTGACTGCCAAATTATGAAAAAAAAATTTTGAAATTTTCCACGCATGCGCAGTTAAAAATTATTTCATAAAAGTGCCCATATCTCAACAAATATTCAATATATTCATGTTTTAATTAGAGTGTACTGTTGCTGCTGTTCTTTGTCAGGTTTTCGGAAAGTTGTGTTAAATTTAGTTGAAAACTCTGTATGCTATAAACAAAAAACTTTTGAATTTTTCACAAAAACGTTAACATCTTTACGAATATGAGTGATATGCTTACACAAATGCACACAAACGTTGGACAGGACCCAGATAGTCATTTAACGCAGTGACAAACCATTTCCAGCATTTTGTGTTGCATAGCTGATCGAAATCTTATTTTATTATTAAATTTATTATTAGCTCCCTGATTGTCGGCCCGACTAAATCTTCATCGAGAAATATGAAATCAAACATGTTCTTTACATCCCAGATGTTCAAGAACAAATCGTCAATAATGTTGGTAGATATTCGACAAACCGTGTGCAATCGATAGCATCCAGTCCCTGTACCTTAACTTTTGGAAGCCAGTGTAATTGACTGTAATTTTAAATATTAAAAATGTTGGTATATTTCTAACAGATGTTAATTTCTTTTTTTATAAAAAGAACTACTTCATCGAGCGCGTTTTCATTTCTAATGGGTTTTATCTTGCGGTTTTATTTACAAAAATACACGTCTTATGAAAAATATATTTTATCGATATAATTATTTAATTTAATAATTGTTCGCGAAGACGACTGTTATAATGCAGTTGAAAGCGCTTGGGATTTTAACATCTTTGACGGGTTTTTATGTTGTAGAAACCTTTTTATGTATTTTAGCACCTTTTAAGTAAAATTTTATTAGAATTGTAATATCGTATTTTTATATACAACTACTCGCCCCTTAAAGAGTTAAATGAATTACGTTGAGGATTAAATTTATCTAAAAACAAAAGAAAACTTTAATCGGATAAATTTTCTTTTTATTAAATTTACTCGATACCCGTGATTATTTATTCAAATGTCTCTCTTTCAATAATGTACGAAAATCAGTTTTGCTAAAATTGCATATAAAATGAATCTTATTCAAAACTACAAGAATGTACAGTAAAAGCCGAGAAATTTAATCTCGTTTCACTATTAAATAAAACATTTCTTCTTTTATAAATGTAACATTCTAAACGTTTATGCTGGGTAATGTGAACAAATAAAGGGAACTCGGAAAAGAACGTGTTTGCGATTGTTTCGTAATCTACTTTTGTGAAAACAAATGAGACAGTTTAAGCACCATCCAAGAACGATGTTCTTGAGATATATTTTTCCATTTAAACACAATATCAATTGTTTTATCTCTCAAATGAATCTTGTTTATCAAAATAAACAGTGGCGTTTCACAGTCATACATTTATTTGTACAGACATAGTGCATACATTAAATAAATAACATCATTTTTAAATATTAAAAATATATTTCTAGAATGAATATAGTGAAAACATATACATTAATTCGTCTAACTTGTATTACTGTTTGTTTCACAATAAGTTGTTTAGTTCGTACTTTTATTTACCTCTACTTGAATTTTGTCTGTAAAGATGGAGTTTTAATATCGATTTTTATCTCGCTCCCTGATGGGCTAAAGTTATAAAAATGAGCTTAGATGCCGTATATTCCCACGGACGCCATCTTAGATGTTTTGAGATTTCTTGGCGATCTTTATCGATATGAAAAATCCGTAAAGCAGTGGTTATCAACGTGGGGCACCGCCCCACTGGCGGGGTGGGAGCAGTTTGACCTTTTAGGGGAGCAATTTCAAATTTGTTACTCATCCATTCGCTGTCTTTTTTTTTCCGAAAACTAATGTTTTAGACTAAAAATAAAAGTAATACATTCAAAATTAAAAAAATAATAATAATAATTTTTTGTTGCATTTAACAAAGTTCTAAATTTGACATTTAAAAAGGACAGTAACCAGAGTAATTATATGAACATATTTTACAAGAATTTTGCCAAAATAATTTATAAAAAAAAAAGTCTTTGATTTTTCTGGTTACTAAAGTATTTTGCAATTTTTCTCAATTATTTATTGAATCAGTTTTTTGCTATCTATTCGCTCTGCTCTATATAACATGAATAAACTTTTACACATGAAATTACTTGATTTAACTCTTATTGTCTCTCACATATTGTTTATGTTAAATATCTAAACGTGGTACTACCAAATTGATCCAATTTATAAATCTTTAATAAATATCTCTTAACTTTAATAGCAATACCCAGGTCGAAATTCATGCTGGTATTTGTTTGCTAGACAAGCATGAAATGCTGTATTCCAGCAAAGTTAACTAGCATAAACTACCATAACACATTTGCTGGTTCCACCATAATTCCCAGCAAGTCATGGTGTGTATTGGAACACTTTACTGCTTGGCCAGCATACATATTCCAGCTTGTGTTGTTTGAATATGTTGCTGGCCTAGGAACAATCAAGACCACCACTTGCTTGTAATTTCTGCTTTCTAGCAGTAATTCACCAGCAACAGAAACTTTTTGTTGTTGCTAGTCTATCATTACATTTCTACCATCAGTTGCTTTTAATTTTCTAGCATCACTTGCTTTTAATTTTTGCTATTCTAGCATTATTTTTCTAGCATCACTTGCTTTGATTTTTTGCTATTCTCCCTGTTAGAAAAAAATGACGCTAGTGGCGCCATCTTTGGAGAATGTCTGAAGTACGTACAGCTTTTAGAAGGGGAACTTAGGTTGGCTTTTCTTTTCCTCTGAGAAGGACAGAACTCATTATATCCGGTTTGGAAGCCAGATGCTTTACTTACTTCGCCACTTGGGTCGCGTTTGTAAGGGATTTTAAATGCGGGTAATGGGTGAAGAGCTGATTCTGCTGTGTGTTGATATTTTTATAAGATAGAGGGTTATCGATTATTATAAAATTATTCATAAGACATAGAATTTATCGATGCTGTTTTGCTCCAATTTTCAATTAATAAGGTTAATATATTATTAGTGTTTTTTCTATGTTTAATGGATAATTAGAATATTGCTTGATTATTATAATTCATTAGTGGAATTTTCTTTGCTTAATGAATGGTTTGAATGAGGTCATAATTATTTGTTGCAGAAAAATAAAAGATTTTGAAGTGTACTTAGGATAGAATTTATCAATTTAGGATGGAGTTAAGATTTTAAAAATTAGTCCTTATTGGAGGGGGGGGGGGGATCAATTGTACATATTTTCAATTTGATTGTTATGAACTTATTTCTTACATGAAACAGTGCTCCTTGAATTTTGAAATTTAATTGACTAAATTCTCTTTTTAAAAAGCACGGATTTTTTTTTTTTTTTTTTTTTTTTTTTTTTTTTTTTTTTTTTTTTTTTGTATAATTGAAATAATTAAAAACTAAGAGAATGAACAGCTAAGAATTTTATGATGGGGGAGTGGAGCGGAGGCGCTTTTTCCCAAAAATCATTCACGGAAATTAATTTTCAGTTTTGTAAATATTTATGAGTTAAAATTTTATCTAAACCGGGGGGGGGGGGGCGCTTTTTCCCAATAAATCCTTTATAGAAATTAATTTGCAGTTTTTTTCTATTTATGTGTTTAGATTTTATCTAAAACGGGTGGACGAAGGCAGTATTGAATTTACGTTGTAGTGTTTCGAAAAAGGAAATCTACCGCCACTGGCTTTTGAAATTTAACAAAATAATATTTTTTCTGTGATTTTAATAAACATAGCAAATTTAATCTTTTCGAGAGACTTAACAGAATTAAATACTAAGAGAAAGTGCAGCGAGGAATTTTCTGCCAATTCGAGGGGTAGGGGAGGGGGCTTTTTCCCTTTAAGTATACCATGGAAATTATTTGTTAATTTTTTTAAATTTATGTGTTAAAAAAATATCTCAAACGTGTTCAAGGGACAGTATTTAATTCAGGTGGTGGTGACACAGCCCTCCCCCCGTCCCAGCTTTTGAAATTTAATAAACAAAATTTTATTTTTCTCCCATTTTAAAGATATAGAAAATTTATAATTTACAGGTAACCTAAAATAATTTAACAGTAAGAGGAAGATCAGTTTAAAATTTTCTGTTGGGGGGGAGGGGAGGTTACTCTTCTATATCCGCTTTGGTAATTAATTTTTAGTTCTGTTTCTTTTGATATTTAGATGTTCAAAACTAATCTTAAATGGGTGATTTAAAACAGTATTGAAATCAGGAGAGGGCCAGCCCGGATTTTAGATTTTAATGAACAAAATTTTCTTTTTCTACATCTTTTAAAGATATACTGCATTTTTTTCGAGTAAGTTAGAATATTTAAATTCTAAGAAACAGAAGAAAAAATTCTTTTATAAGCGGCGGGGGGGGAGGGGGGCTCCTCTAGAAGACTCTCATAGAAGTTAAATCCCTCATAGAATTTAACCCACCCCCATAGAAATTAATTTAAAAAATAGAAGTTATATTTTACACCTTGAAAAATTGCAATGTACAGTGAATCCTCCATAACACAAACTCCTGAGTATTCCTTTAAGGGAAGACGGCTTAGGTGATTCATTAAGCCTCCCTCGAATTTGAAATGTAACTAATTTTTTTCTCCGATTTTGAAAAACAAATTGAAATTGAATCTTTTCTCTTAGCTTACAATAACAGAGAAACTAAGAATTTTCTGTTTGGGGGGGGGGGGGGGACACGGAGGTGAAAGAGAGCTATTGTCTCTCCCTGGATTTGAAAAATTAATTTAATTTATAATTAAAATTTCCTTTTCTTCTATTTTCAAAAAACATAGTCAAATTTATACTTTCGAGTAACTAAAACAAAACAAAAATAAATTAATTAATTAAAAAATAATAATAAACATTTGATGCTGCCAACCAATAACAAGCACACATTCTTCATTGAAGTACCTACCTCATCATTACTGGGAAGAGACTTGTGTAGCAAATTAGCATATCTTACCATCACATAGTACGTCATGCTGTTTTCTATCAAAGCAGGTAGCACAGCATATTATGCTGGCAAGCATAAAAAAGCATATAATAGCATGTAAAGGTACCTACTTCTCCACGCTTTGACAGAAGCTTAAAAAGCAAATAAGCACATAAAATGCTTGTACATAGCTTGTCATGCTATTTCTTCCTGAGCTGTCTGCATAGCATATTATGCGGGCAAGCATAAAAAAGCATATAATAGCACGTTAAGGTACCTACCTCTCCATGCTTTGACAGAAGCTTAAAAAGCAAAAAAGCGCATAAAATGCTTGCACATAGCTTGTCATGCTATTTCTTAATAAGCTAGCTGCATAGCATGTTATGCTGCCAAGCTTAAGAAAGCATATAATAGCACATTAAGGTACCTACCTCTCCACGCTTTGGAAGACGCTTGAACAACAACTAAGCATAACGTGCTTGTACATAGCTTGTCATCCTATTTCTCAATAAGCTGGCTGCATTAGCACATTAGGCGGGCAAGCATCAAAAAGCATATAATAGCACGTTAAGGTACCTACCTCTCCATGCTTTGAAAAAAGCTTAAAAAGCAAACAGGCATAAAATGCTTGTACGTAGCTTGTCATGCTATTTCTACCTAAGCTGACTGCATAGCATATTATGCTGGCAAGCATAAAAAAAGCGTATAATAGCACGGTAAGGTACCTACCACACCATGCTTTGGAAGAAGCTTAAACAACAAACAAGCATAAAATACTTGTACGTAGCTTGTCATACTATTTTTCCCTAAACAGGCTCCATAGCATATTATGCTGGCAAGCATAAAAAAGCATATAATAGCACGGTAAGGTACCGGGTGTCCCAAAAAGGACTGACTGATTTTAAAATTCAATAACTTGCAAACGGTGACAGATATTAAAAAAATTCTTGCAGGAGGGTTATGCATAAGGTCAAAAGTTTTATTACAGTGATTTTCAATTTTAGTTCGATTTACAAACAATAGATGGCGCTGTAAGCAATAGTCGCAAAATACAGGCTCGATTTTTGGTCCTTTATCTTGTTCCATGCAGAAAAAGGAGATGGAAATGTATTATCCGGGCCACGAAGTACCAAAAATCGAGCCTGAATTTAGCGACTATTGCTTACAGCGCCATCTATTGTTTGTAAATCGAACTAAAATTGAAAATCACTGTAATAAAACTTTTGACCTTATGCATAACCCTCCTGCAAGAATCTTTTTAATATCTGTCACCATTTGCAAGTTATTGAATTTTAAAATCAGTCAGTCCTTTTTGGGACACCCGGTACCTACCACACCATGCTTTGGAAGAAGCTTAAACAGCAAACAAGCATAAAATGCTTGTATATAGCTTTTCATGCTATTACTGTGTGAGCTAGCTATATAGCATGTGATGCTGGCTAGCATTGTAAAGCATATACTAGCATGAAAATCTAGCAGACAAAGCAATACATAGCAAAAACTAGCATATTTCTAATGCATATAATAGCATGAAAATCTAGCAGACAAAGCAATACATAGCAAAAACTAGCATATTTCTAATGCTAGTACTAGCAAGAATTTTAACCTGGGTAGGAAAGGAAATGAATAAATAGTGTATATCTACGGCTCAAATGCAGGCCACCTGCATGACAAATAAATATATAACAAAAACAATTTAAATTATAAAATAAGATAATACAGTCAATGAAAGGGAAGAGAAAATGATAAATGTGTTTTGATGGGGAATAGTAGATACTTAAAACTGATAAAGGTCAGGATCTTGGAATGCTTGTGTATTTTGTTATTCATAGAAAGAAAATTTAGTGCTCAAAGTTTTGACCGCAACTATTAATAAGTTGCTAAAATGAATTGTAAAATGTGTCAATACTATTAATTTCAATGCGAAATGTGAGAATATCTTCAAGCATTATGTGAAGATAAAAATTCAGACCATATAAGTCTTTTTTTAAACATTGAGGTAAGTTGGGAATTCACAACAAAACAATTTTGGTATAAAAATGAAGATTTATAGCTTCATATCATTTACAAAATTATTTTAAAAACATATTTGTGTAAAAAAATTCATCTCTATGACAAGTTAAAAAAATGTGAAATGAATTATTGTTAAAACTTTGTTAGACTTCATTCAGATGAATAGAAGTCACTTTTGAAAGAATAAGGCATATGTGTTATAGAAAACATGTGTGAGGGAGGGGGGGGGGGGGGGATCGGAATTTTACAGACGCTTCGGTGGGGCGTGGCCAATAAAAGGTTGGGAAACACTGTGTTAAGGTTATTTTCGTTAAGCCTAACATGCGCATAAACCGCTGCTTGGCGACATTTACTACTTGCTGCGAAAGGGATTTTCACGCCAAGAAACAATCCAAGATGGAGGCCGCGGGAATATATGACATCTGTTCCTAAAAATTTCGTAGAAATGTGTTTTCCTTCTGCCATTACAACATTTATGTACTTTAAAATGAATTATAAATAATTAAATAAATTTTAAGGCATTTTCTCGTTATGGCCGTCATAGTTGATAATTCACCTACTATTTTTTATAGCTGTTATTGTATACGGATTACAGCATCAATGAAATTATTTATGCACAAAATCACGCTCGCCAAAAAAGGTCAACTGGCTGTAAAGATATAAAAGTAACCAAGAAATACTTTAGTAGAAAATATAAACATAAAATATAAAATGTAATATATATGTGTGTGTATGTAGGATTTTATCTTACACCTACCCAGCAAACACAGAGCTATAAGTAAACAATCGCCCGACAGCCGCTTTGCCGTTACCGACGGTATCGGCACGATACCGGCTGCCGTACCGGTTCCGTATCTTTTTCGACACGCCGAGCGAGTAACGTCCGACAGATAGGCGCACAGCAGGTCCAGTATCAGCAAAACACTATGCCGGCAGCACAACGATAGCTATCCATACGAATGCCGGTCGCAGCCCGACACCAGCATCAATTGGAAAAAAAAAATCTGTTTTGATGGCGCCATCGCGGAATGCCTATTTGAAACGAACGTGTTTCGGCGCTGGCTGAGGTTGGGTTTTATCCAGTGAACCCAAGTACAGGAAGTAGACTCCTTAACCACTTGACCACTCGGACTTAGTCAGGGGAGGATTGTATGAGGTAATGAGGGGAAGTCTTATCGATATGTAATGGTTTGTGATTAAAGATAAATGGTAGATGGGAAAATTAGAATTTTGAACTTTTTTTATTTTATTTTTTATTTATTTATTTATAATTGTCTTACGCGCATTTATTTAAAAGTTCATTTAATATTTAAATGAATGAAATAAATATCTTAGCGGATTTGTTAAAGCGAAGGAATTTAAGAATAATTTTAAGTTTAATTAAGATATAGATATAATTAAGAATAATTATGAATAGATATAAATTTAAGAATAATTAAGTATTAAAAAATATTTTTAGAGGTCTTGTTCAGTTAATCAAATTTTCTTATTGGGATTATAATGTAATTACATGCGTTGCGTTAATTTATAAAATATACATTTTTAACATGGAAAAATGTATTTCAATAAATAAAAAGTTAATAAATATTAACTTTTAATTAGAATAAGAATTCATTTTATGTCGTTTTGATGATTTAAAGTAGAACATATATTTAATGAGTATGTTGCAATATTAATTTGATACTTATCAATATTTTTAATTTAAAAATAAAATAAAAATATTAATTTACATTTTTTTCCTTTTGGAAGATAATTTTTAAATGGGGTTATTTCTGAATCTTTCTTATAAATTTAAGAATGCTTATTAAATAAAATAAGTGACTTTCAGAGATTTTTCTCTTAATAAAATTTTCTCTTTAGGAATTATAATTAATTAAATGCATTAATTCAAGAAATATATATTTGTAACATAGAAAAGCTAATTTTAATGAAAAAAGAGGTTGGTAATTAATCACTTTTAATTAGAATAAGAGTTCATTTTTTATCATTTGATGATTTAATGTAGAGTATATTTTTAGTGATTAAGTAGCAAAAATTATTATTTTACTTATCAACATTTTTTAATCATCAAATAAAATAGAAATATTAATTTATCTTTTTTTTTTTTTTTTTTTTTTTTTGGTAAATAATTTTTTAGAAGTGGGAGATTTCTGAATCTTTCTTTTAAATTTTAATGCTTAAGTTGGGTAGTTTTTTAATATTTTTATAGCTTGTAAAATACTTTTAAGCACTTTTTAATAATTTGGTTTTTAAATAAAATACGAAACATCGCTATAGCTTTTAAAATGAATATATATTTAGAAAATAATTAATTTATGAAACATTTTTTTCTACGATTAACTTTATAACGAATAATAATTTAAAGGTGCGATTTAAGAAACTCTTTTGATGATTCAAATAATTGTAAGCCTTTTTAAAATGAATTCAATAACAGCTTTAAAAAAAAAAATATATATATATATAAGCTATTTTTGGATTTTTATTTGTTTATCACTGTTAGAATTTCATATGAAATACATGAAATATACGTATCTTATCAAAACTCAAATTCAAACGAAATTAAGAAAAAGAAAAAAAATGTCGGCAAAGACTAAAAATTCCAAATTCGGACCGATGTTGGCAAATCTAATCGGGCCACTATCAGAAATCACATATCGGTACTGCGTCACTTACCGGTGTAAGTCGCTTGCCGATATATAACCATAAGGGGACCGATTACGGTAACCGGCAGTCGCAAAAGCTGATTCTTATGTTTCAGTTGCCGACATGCAACCGACACTTCACCGAAATCACTGTGCCCATGCCGACACTTAACCGACACTGCTGGCTGCGGTCCGATCGTGTGCCGAAAGGTATGTGTTTGCTGGGTACTTAAAGATTAAAATAGCTTCTAACTACAAATGAATCCATCTATCAGCTTTTCACTTTTATGCAACATTCATTAGTCAGTCGAACGATTAATATGCTTAGAAATTCATCTTTATCAATAATAAAATACATTCGTAAACATAAATACTGGAATTCACCTAGAATTCATGCTCAAATCTTTTATTTGGCATTTAATGGATATTCAACCTTCATATTGAGAAAAAAAAAAAAAAAAAAAACTATGGAACAGTTTATCTCGCTTTCGTTTTTAAGTTCACACGTCACGTGAAGATCGTTCCATAATCATCTTACGATCTCTCCGCGCTCCTCGTGTCATGCTTTTTCTTTTCATAAGATATCGCCATATTGTATCTATTAATTAGCCCTTGTGTTTTTTTATGCTGCATTATTGAGGAGGTTTATTATCCTACATTTTTTTTTTAAATACGCTGAACAAATTTCATATTAATTAAAATATGGTTTTACGCAGGGAAATTAATTGAGAAATCCTAAAATAATTGTTTGAATAATTCGTTTTATCTTTCTTGTTCGTACATCGGTAAAAATAAATATAGCAAACATTACATATATTTTTAATAAATCAACTGTATTGTTCTTTCTATCCAATGTATAAAACACGGTGACTGTTCCGTGATTGAGATCGATACCCACGTCAAAATAACGTATTATAATGACAAAAATTTAGAAAAATCACGAATTGCAGTCATAAAATTAGGCGTGATTTCCATGATAAACATTGCGCGCTTTTGAAAGAGTGTATTTTATATAAACTATTTTTAGATTTATATTTATTAATTTTGTCTACATTTCATATTATTTTATTTTGAAATAACTTTATTTATTGTAATGAATTAAGTACTCACTACTTTTCTAAATAAAATACGTTCTGTTACATAAAAGTAACAGTTTATAGATTTAGTACTAGGAAATGTAAACGAGAAGATACTGTTAACGAAAGTTTCGTAATTATTTCTCCAGAAAGAAATGAAACAGATTAAGAACAATTTTTGAAGATCATTCTTAAGATTTTTTTTTCTATATATAAACTCAATATAACTGTTTTCTCTCTCAAATTTATCTTCTTTATTAAAGAGAAATTTGCCTATAAAAGACGAAATAAATGGTTTTTTAAGCTTTCTTTTTGGGATAAGAATGAAGATTTTAGCTTCAGGGTTTTTGCATGTTATCTATTATCATTTGAACAACATTTAAAAACATTTTTAATTAAAAATTGATGATATGGCTCGAGTTGCGTGCATGTCCTAGCGTGCACGCAGTATATTTCCAATCGGGCGAGATCCGATGGATCACCAGATTTGCCTGGAATCAATTTTTGTTAAGGATTTGGAAAGTAGATTAGATTGTTTGGAGCTTCAATCACTCAGACGTAAATAAGTTGCAGCCATTTGAAAAAAAAAGGTCTATTTTTCACTTTTTTTTTCGTACTTTGTCTGTTTTTTTTATTACTATTTATTTTTTTTTTCATAAAAATCGCTAAAATTTTCCCGAGCAACAATAATTTAAGTTCCCTTTAATTCAAATAAAAACATTGCAAGATGAGTTTAATAGTTTTTGTGTTTTGATACCGCCAAGTTTGAAAAAGGTCATTTTGTGTAAAGTGTGTTTATAGTTTTACACCATCTGCATAATGCTTTTGAAAAAACTCATAGCTAGTACTCGTAGCGATCCCTATATGACATCAGGATAAAATTTCATGTATGGTTCTCAAAGAAGATAGTGATAGAAACAGTATAGATTAAAGTAAATAATTTGAAAACCATGAAGTTCAGTATTATTTCCATCCATTACAATGAAAAAATTGATATTCATTTTGAATATACACCCTCATAAAATGCCAGAGCATTAATATATTACCTATAGGTCTTAGGTAAAACTATAGGTCGTAAGCATGATAGCAAAAGCAAAGTTGCTAAATAGTACCAAATGGCTGTGAAAATGAATAAACGAAATATTTTAAATACTAAAATTGTAGAAAACATAAAAAAAGTATGTAACATATTTTTAAAAAATACGCCTTTTAATAGTTCGATATCAATTAAATTATGAATATACATTGAGAAATCAATTTAGATTTATTGAAATGATAACTTACTGAATACTCTTTTTATTTACTTGCGTCATCTCTTGGAAAAAAAATAAGCAAAGATTATAAATTTTTAATGAATTCACCAATTCACGGTTTTTACCAAATATAAAAATGTGGTGAATTTTGTATTATTGAGATCCACAGCATATTAATATATTGTAACGAAAGTTTTGAAGAAAAAAAAAACATCAACTGCAGTCATGAAACCAAGCGCGATTTTTAAGATAAACATTGAACGCTTATAAAAAAAGTGTTTTTTTTTTTTTTTATAAGAACTTTTTTCACTTTTATGCTTATTTTAAGTTAAGAAGAATGAGAGCGTAGTTTTCACCATCAATGGGGCTTACATTTGAACTTATACTATTTTTAATGAATGCGAACTAAAGTTATCTTCACTGAATCCTTTCGCGCTGACCGCTAGAAACCATTCCGGGAAATACGAAGACTGATCTCCTGTTATATATTGAGCTCAGTGGCTACAGGTGAGCCTCATGATTATGCTGATTAATGAAAAATTGTCTGTAAATAGCAAAAATCATTAATAAATTATTTAGTGTGGGTATATATTGTGAGTCATAAACATCGAAACAGTAATCCATTTCCTTAAATACATTTATACCTGCTAAGAAGGGAACTTGTCTACAATGCATTTTTTCTTTCCCATGTACTAATGTCTTGAAAGATTTTACTGTATAGCAATTTTCAGTCTCCTATGCATAGAATATGGATTAACGATATTAATGATAATTGAAACATTTTCATACAAATAGAGATCCATTAAAAAATAAATATCACAGCGTAGTGCGCTTCTTTCTAAATAAAGATTTTAAAAATATGACAAAAAAAAAAAAAAAAAAAAAAGCTAAAATAAGTATTTTTGGTCAAAACTCCTGGTACGAAACAATTTGTAAGCATATCGACGTAAAAAAAACTATGTTTTGCAGAAATTCAGTCAGGTCGTGCCGGGCTCGGACTGAGATTTTAACTTTTTTCCAGCCAGGCCGAAATGTTTTTCTATGGGTCGTTCCGGACACAGGCCTGAATATTTCGGCCCATCCAGTCCTCTAAAGCAGACATCCAGCATATTTTGAAAGCAAGTTTAACGTAAAATCTGTACGCTGCTATTTTATGTCCAAATCAGAGACACTGCCTTAAATCGACTTTTAATAAGTTACAATTTGTGCATGATCCCTATCTTGCATTCAAAATGCGTCAATAACTCGTCGCTCAGAGGCAGGGTTAAGGGGTGTAAGTCACGAATTTTGGATCTTAACATTTTTGCGAGTTTTGAAGATATCGAGATTAATTTTTTGGTGTTTAATTCAGAAATGGATACGAAAATTTTCGTAATTGGAAATTTTCCCTACGGGGCGTATAAAAATTTAGTTTTCGTATTTTCTCAAATAGATCCCCCCCCCCCCCCCCATGGAGTTGTAACTTATCTCATCATGTTTTGCATCTTTTTTATGAAATTTGTAATTGGAAGTATGTGTCTAGAGGCGATATTTAAGGAAATAGGCTTTTTTGGCATGGTCAGTAAGTGGAGGCTGCTGCCACTCTCAAGATCCAGGTTCGACGTGGATGAGATTGTGTGTTTCAAGTTATATGTATATGTAATGGAAAGAAATAAAATTGTTATGTCTGGTTTGTGTCACATGTTTTGTGTATAAATAAGGATTTTTCGAGACGATTATCAACAGTTGCTATAGATAATCTCCACTTCGGTGGATGACAAATTGAGGGTGGATATATTAAGCATTTTAAAGGGTTTGCTTTTTAAAAGCACAAATTTCTTTTTTTTATGTGCTTTATTTTTAAAACTTACTGTTATTTTTTTTTTCGCTGTCTAAATATAGAAATTACTTTCTCAAAACTTAATTTTTTTTTCAATTCTTACTATTAGCTCACACTCTCCCTATATTTATTTATATATCTTGTTCAAATTTTTTAAAACTTGTACTGGATGACAACTGATGTTAATACAGATTTTTCAAATATTAATTCATTAATTAAATTTTAATGAATTAATTTTAGTTTTATATGGGACAAAATGGCGGCCATTGGTTATTGAACAGCATTTAATGCATCTTCATATCCATAAGGGGGTTACCATAAGGGGGACCCTGTTCTATCGCCAAATACCGCCAAGTTTGTCGCCGACTTGCCTATATATTGCCAAATTTGGTGTCCAAAATGAGTCGCCAAAAGTGACGCCAACTTGGCGATATCTCTAATATTTCGCCAAATTCCCATAGACTTCCATTGTAAACCTACTTGCTTATAGAAAATCAACAAATTGAGATATTTTAATGCAACAAAAACTAATATTAGCTTAAGGGATTATATTAAATTTTTCTTTGATGACCTAAGTAGGAACTGACTTTAAAAACAAAATTTTTGTATTACTTGTTATGTTAAACGTAACAAAAATAATTTTAGTACATAATTTTCAAAATTAATTTATTTAGAGATAGTTTAATGACCATTTCAGACGAAATCTTCGAAATTTACTAATATTTTAATTATCGAGTTTTAAAACTTATTGTAATAACTTATTGTTTGTAGATACGGCAAAAATATGAAAACGACGTTTTATCCGTGCTTGATAAAATCAGCTAAAAATAAAATATTATACATATGAGGCTTTTTTTTTTTATCAAATGCGTTTGAAACACATTACAGCATATTCGGAAAATGTACAAAATATTGCTTTGCCAATATTTTCTATTCCTGTAGAATGCAGTTATTTATGGGAAAACGTGATGAAAGAAAATGGCTTGTCATTAAGTTAAAAAATATTTTACCCATAACACTTAGAAGCTTCTTTCCGACTTTGCATCTGTCAAATTTCTCACAGCCCATAACAAATTTGCCTTATTTCTGTATTTTGTGTTGTTTTATATACAAAATTTCGAGTTCAAATTGTCATATTCGGGGATTTTTATTTTCATTTTTTGCCCAAATTTCAACTTTAATAGATCAAATTAGTTTTCTAATTTATGTAAGTCATCTAAAAAAAAATAATAAATAAAATAAAAAAGATCTTATTAGATGTTTGAAGTATGTCGGTTTTGCAAGATAAATAGATAAAGTGTCATAGATATTCTCGGATTTATTACATATAAGCTATATCCATGAATGTTTTAATATATATAATAATAATGGAATTCATATACATATATGAATAATTTTTTTAAAAATATTTGGAATTATAATATTTTTGTTACTACAGTTTTTATCTCGAAGTCCTTCCTTCACTAATATATTACATATTTTTTAGATATTTCGTAAATCTGAGTCAAATAAATCTATGATCGCCTCTTATGCACTCTGTTCAAAAGTATACATGCATTAACTATGCAGATAATATATGTACTATTAAAGAGTTAATTGTAAGTGCATATTGCGTGTTTAATAATAAAAATCCTAGGCAAATAATTATTTGGTATGTATACATATAATAGTATACAGATATTCTGAAAAACAGAAACTGGTATAGAGATATTAATACTCCAACTTATTACTGCTACTTTATTATCGAACATGTAAGACTTTGAAAATTATTCCAAGTTTATTATATAATTATACGAAGTGGTTGCAAAAAATACCAGAAAGTTTTAAAGGGGGTGTGTATTTCCAAAAATAATATCTCTACTTATATTTGATATAAAACACTAGAAGTTATATAATTCGAAATCTTAAAGTTACAAATTGATGATTGAAATGCGAGAAATTTATTTAATAAGCGACATAATGCCTTATTTAGACTATATCTGGGGCACAATATTTAAAATTGAAAAAGGATGCAGCATAACAGTCAATAATTTGGGGACGCTTATATCTACCCCCTGTATATCTGCCCCCATACGTCATTTTGACTTCACAGATAGAAGGGGGCACATATCCAGTGCTGCAGAATTTCACTGTCGTCGAAGGGTGTATATCCGACCCCTGTATATATGTCCCCATAGCAGATGGGGGCACATATCCAATACAGAGCATTTTATTTTCGTCGATAGCTGTATATCCACCCCCTGTATATTTGCCCCCATACGACGTCACAGCTGAAGGGGACACATATCCAGTCCTAGAGAATTTTCCTTTCGTCGAAGGGTGTATATCCAACCCCTGTATATATGCCCCCATACGTAATTTTGACGTCACAGCAGAAGGGGACACATATCAAGGGGGCAGATATCCAATGCTAGGATTTTTACTTTTGGAGAGAGATTTGGATATCCGACCCCTGTATGTCTGCCCCAATACGTCATTTTGACGTCAGAGCAAAGGGGATACATATCAAGGGGTCAGATATCCAATGCTAAGGCTTTTACTTTTGGTGAGAGAGTTGGATATCCGACCCCTGTATATATGCCCCCAAACGTCATGTTGATGTCACAGCAGAGGGGTCACATATTCGATGCTATAAGAATATTTTTAGGTTCGTCGACAGCTGATTATCCGACTCCTGTATATGTGTCTCCCCACCCCCACCCCCTTTTTTTACGTGCATATTTTGATGTTGCTAGTATACGGCCTTGGAGAAATATGTAGGAAAGATTTAGTGTGTAATATAAAAATAATATCTCGCTTATTTTGCATACTCGGCTTTCAAGGACATACTATGACGAAACAGGACCGTAGACAGAGACAGCCGGCCCCGTTAATAATTCGAATGCCACCACAAGTATGATAAAGAAATATCTGCTAAGACGAAAACTTAATTTATCAGTAAAGAATTCCGTTTTACACAGGTTTTTTACGTCTGAAGTGGTATAATTGCATGGTATTTTTTGGCAAGAACATGATTTTTCCCGTTTAAAGTGAGATTCCGTTACAGACAGGCTTTACTCTATTAGAAAATAAATTTGTGGGCAAGTTTTTTTCTAACGTCTATAAATTTGCTTACAATTATTATTATTATTTTTTTTTACAGCATTACTGTTTATTATAACACTTTTCATCTAAAGATTTTAAATAGAAATATAAAATATTAAAATATAGGCAAACCATTTTCGATTTTCTTGTAGCAGCTCACTGTTTCATCCCTTCTTTTCCCCTTCGGTAATCTATTATTTATATGATTAATCCAATTATCATGAAATTCATTTTATTTATAAACAAACAAAAATTTATAAACATAATCATTTAATCTAAAACATGTATTTAAAGCATTTTTCGGTTATTCATTAAGGCAAAATATCCATAGAAACTTTACAAATTAAGTTCACTTTATATTTCAATGCTTTTTTATACCGTTTTAAAAATCTTTAATTTTTAAACACGATTTAATCATTAATTTTAATTGTCTGATTAAAATCGTGGGCATTCTTATTAAAAGTATTAAAATCAAATTTGGAGTTTATTTTTATTTTTTTAGTTGTACTGGTTGCTTTTCCAGTATGAAAAAATACTTTTTTTTTTTTCTATTTGAGGTTTTTTTTTTTTTTTTTTTTTTTTTTTTTTTTTTTTTTTCAGATATAAAAAAAAAATTAATCTAGTATGAAAGTATTATAAAAATTTAAGTATTTTATAAATTAAAAATTTATTAAATTTAATAATATTTTAATACGAGTTTATATATATTTTATTATTTATAATATTTTGTCTTTGAATGTTGCACTCTGAGTTAAATACAAAAAAAATATCTTTCAAATATTTTACATAATGAATACTTTTATCTTTCAAAGCATCCCGAAAAATCTGTGTTTTTTATTTTCATGAATTTATTTAATTTGTGTATATATAGTCGGTTTCCCCCACAAATTTCAAAAGGTAATATTTATGAACTCTTTATCGCCTTATTTAATTGCAAAGTTTCTGCTATTAAATAAGACAATTTTTAAATATTGAATTAGTGGTAATGCGTCGGCTCACGGTCTTCAGATTAACCCCTTAACTGTCGCATTAAATTACAGTTTAAAAATTCAAATTGCTTATTGGCACCTTTTTTTTTTTTTTTTTTTTTTTTTTTTTTTTTAAGAAATATTCACCTTATGTAATAGCAGGTGAAATGATACCATAATAAAACCAATTACACTGTTTTATAAAACTGGTGGGGATTAAACAAACTGAATAAAAGACACAGCCCGTGAATATCACGGGCGCGAGAATTAAGAGGTTAAAGACACCTTAGGAGCTACTACAAGCAAATGTGTAGAAATCTTATATATTTAGCAAAATTTTCGTCTCAAAATGTCCATAATGGACAGAACTTTAGTACATTAAGATTCACAGAAAGCATATTGTTTACATAAGTATTGTACGGATTGATGAGTTTAGACATTAAATTTTGACGTAATTAATGAAAATGTGCATCAACAAATTTTTCAGAAGGACATGTTTTAAAAAAATGGAACATATAAGTTAAAGTTTTTTTAAATTATTTTAATTAATTTGCCTTTTAAAGTTTTGTATGTAACGGTTTTTTACAAAATAAAATCTAAAACTGAATACAGTAGAGCGCCGATTATCCGAACAAGTTTTGACCGACCATGGTTCGGATAAGCAAAAGTTCGGATAAACGGACAGATAATTTAAGGAATGTTTCTGACTTTACTAAAACCTTCATACCTTATCTAAGCTCAAGTCTGGCAGCACAAGTTAGTGCTGGCACGTTTATTTATTTATTTATTTATTTTTTATATGTTTACCATTAAATTATTTTTCTTTCCATATCATTTTCTCAACTACAGAGATTATAATTTAAGCAAAAAAGCTTTTGATTACTTAAACGAAGAAATTCTTTTCAATGCTGCCCTATTTCTAATTCTTCTTAAATACGTTAGTTGAATACGATCAACGTTCTTCTGCCGTTCGAGCCATTTCATAGCTGTTTCCAAATATTCAAATGCTTCATTATGTGATGGACCTTGGTTATTTCCAGAGCATTCGTTTTCATTATCTACAATTTCTTTTTCATCATGAATCTCATCCACAATCTCATCATCATTTAAAATCTGATATCCAGGGTTATGTACTACTTCACTATCTAACCACTCATTAATTTCATTTTCTTCATACCTTCTTCCCATCTCCTTTATTGTTTTACATTCCTCATTTCCTGGTCCACTATCAGCTTTTTCTTCATTTAAAATTTTATTTCAAGCCAATGGATAAGTGGGAGTTCGGTTACAAATTTTTTTGGGGAGAAATAGGCTGTTCGGATGACTGTAAGTTCGGTTAAAAATATTTTTGAGAGAAATAGGCTGTTCGGATAGTTGGAAGTTCGGTTGATTGGAGTTCCGATAATCGGCGCTCTTCTGTACATGGATTAAAATCAACATATTATAACCATATATATATAATATATATATATATATTGTTTCCCGTGAAAATTCACTAGACTATTTAAAAAAAGAGTTGTATATTGTAGAGATCATATTACCTTAAAATGAGTAGATTCATATTTCAAAAAGATTGATATATATGTATATGTAATTTAAATATTTCTGATTATAAAAGAAAATTAAGCATTTTTTTGTTAGCAATAAAATCTTATTATCTTGAAATTTTAAGAGACTAGAGCTGTAATCACCAAAATATTGATTTTTCAAAAAATTATATATGAAAGAACATTATAGTAGTTTGTTGCATTTTAAAACATTTTGCATAGAAATATTTCTAGTTTTACGTAAGTTATGACATAAAAAATGCGTCCACCATTTTACTGCAAACAATGATTTAAAAGACACTTTCAAAGATATTTTTCTCAGAAAGATAAAAACCATTTTTTTTTGTTAATTGCGCACAAAAGATGTATTTTAGATTAGTTAATATTTTTGCATGCAATCTTTACGAATTTAGATATTATATCTACAACTTAAGATTGTATTTTAATTTGTACATAATTTAGTAAAATTTCTATTTAAAAATTATTGTTGAAAATATTGTACCCATTAAGATTATCTGTTTTTGTGCCTAGAATTACAAACGAACTTTGGTTCAGTTTTAATATAATTCTTGCGTTGCAGGTTTTATAGCGAGAACATAGCCAATAGTATTTATTTAGAATTTTTTTTTTATCTTGCTGAAATTCAGAACTGAACATTGGCACTATGCGACTCCTATATCATTCTTTACATTTCCCACTCTAAATGATTTTCGGGCTCAGGTTCTTTCCTAACGGAAGTGCTTGATTGAGTACTTGATTGATGAGTTTTCGGAGAATCCGGAAAGTACGGTTTTGATTATCGCTTTCTTTTCGGTATACATCATTAATTTTCCATTTCCTCACACTGGTTTGATGGAACGTTTATTGATCTATTGGTTATTGATCAGTAAAGGCTTAGCAAAGATTATAGCAAAAACCAAGGTTGCCAACAATTAATCTTTGATGTCTTTTAACTATCGCTCGGTTTTTATTGCGCATAGAAAAAGATAATATAATCTGAACAACATGGAGATTCAAAAAAGAGGTAAAAAGAGACATAGAGAGTTACAAGATAAATTGTCTGTAATCTAGCGCCGGTTATTCATATATATATATAAATAATTTAGAGACATAAAACTCAAAAGAGAAGAAAAGTTAGAATTTTTTTTTTTTTTTTTTTTTTTTTTTTTTTTTTTTTTTTTTTTAAGGGCTACAAACTTTGTAATATTTTCTTAAAATAAAAAATCTTCATAAAAAAGACTAAATTCAGGGGATCACCACATTTTCAGAAGATATGCCTAAACAAATCCTAAAAAACTCATTTAAGATTATTTATTTCACTTAAATTATGATTTTGACATTTTTTAAACAATATTATTCTTCGTATTATTGTTGTTTATTAAGTTTATTTTAATTAATGTCAAATCATTTAAATTTAAAAGTTAGGCGTATCTGAAGTTTTTTAGGTTTTTATATAAAAATATATATCGGTAAATAAGTTATATTTTAATCAGAAAAAGAAAAGTTAAGAAGAAAAATTACTAAAAAGACAAAGATTTTATAGGGGAAATGAAGCTTGATTAACTTTGTCAAGTTAACTTTTGTTATTTTTTATGTAATAAAAGAAAATTTAGAAATAATTCCATTAAGAGAAAAAGTGCAAAATGCAATGAATTTTATATATAAAAAAATTGAAATTACTTTGTTATTTTTTTCAAATTCTGGATTAATCTTTATAATAAATGTACAGTCGTAAAAAAAAAAAAAATAAATAAATAAACACTCCCCACAAATTAAGCAATAAATTATCATAGCAGAAAGTTGTTGGTGCCAAACTATCAGAAATAAAGTCTACTGTTAAATAATGTATATAAATTTTGCTTAGGGGGCTATATGTATGTATATGAAAACAAACTCAATCTTTGTTTTTTGTTTTGTTTTTTTAAGCAAGTCACAATTTTGACACCATAAATAAATTCTACACCACTTAATTAGTCTAAAAACGAATTTTTATGAAATTCGCACTATAGTTTCAGAGAAATTATTTATTTTAAAATGAGCATATTTGGAAGGCTGTATCAAAATTTTAAATTACACATAATACAAGAGTAATAATAATAATAATAATAATAATAATAATAATAATAATAATAATAATAATACACGTATACAAAAATGAATTTTTTAATATGAACACCCAAAAAAGACATTATATTTGTATTAATTAAAAAACTGCCCTAGAATACCAAACACAAAGTCAATGTTAAATTCATTTTTAACACTTTCCAATAAAGTTGAAAAGTGTTTATGCATTCGATTTGTCTGTCCGTCTGTCCGTCTGTACGCGCTCTAACTCCCGTAAATATACTCGGATCGTTCTGAAATTTTTGTATGTTAGTGACCTCTACCATAGCACTAACCCTATTTCAAGTGAAGTTTGTAGCATGTTTAGTTCATTTACAGGGACAGTCAAATGTTTTCCGTTACATTACGGCCTATGGGAAAAAATCGTTTAAAATGATTTTCAATGATGTTACATGCTTTCAAACATATTAAATTTGATATGCATTTATCAAATGCACTAAAATATGCATTCCTCAGAATATGTGGTGCAAACAATAATTATGATAATAATTTACGGGGCCACACAAAAGATTTCCGTTACATAATGATATACGGGTGGAGGGAATTTTTTCCGGCATATTTTAATTATGTTAAATTATTTCATGTGTAATGAAATTGATAGACGTCGCTGAGGTTTACTACTACTTATTTCATGTATAATAAGTACGTAAGTCATGTATAATAATGTAAGTGCATAGCACTTACAGGGACGCAAAAAAGATTTCAGATACGATATTGTATCCGAAGTATTGTACGGTAGCAATGATTGCTGGAAATGCATTTTTAATTATGTTATGTGCTTTTATGTTTCACTATATTTATGCATTGTATATGGTGTGTATAAATGCTGAAATTCATATACAGGGCTACACAAAAGATTTCGTAATGGTTACTGGGTATGATTGTAAATTGCTTAAAGGTGGTTTTTAAATGGGTTATGCATTTTTACGCTGAACTGCATTTTGTTTACTAAGAAATGTTTGTAGAACATAGATAAAATTATATACAGGGTCACGCAAAGAATTGGATACATGACCGTCTATAAATGATAATTTCTGGAAATGTGATTCCAGTAGTTTTAAGAGTGTTTTACTTTGAATTAAACTTTAGCTAAATAATGGCGTGTAATAAAGGTGCTAGGTTAACTACAGGGTTGTACAAAAGTATACAAGTATGTTTCCAACTATTAGTATAAATTGCTGAAAGAGAAATTTCAACCTGTTATTCGTTTTCTTGCTAAACTAAATTTCCCCATTATATAGCATACATATCAACCTGCAGATCAAATACAGAGCTGTTCAAAAGAATTGGAATACATATTTGCTATGTATGGTAACTGCTGAAATCAGTTTTTCAAATGTTTTATGCGTTTTCTAAAATGTTTACTTAGTTCTCTTATATACCTTATTTCCCTAAATAATGAAGTTTTGTTAAAGCATTCAGGAAGTGTTGGAAAGTGTTTCATAATCTATGCTTAACGCATGATTTTTCTTACTTGTTATAGTTGTAAACAAAACTGCAATTCCTGTAGTTTCTTTTAATTTTAACTCGAAAACCATTTAATGGAATGAGCTGCAATTTTGGATTCGGATATTTGAAGCTTCTAATAATCTTTTTCTATTAATTTTTTCAAATGTTACATAGTATAATATTTTTTATCATATTTTTAAAAATATTTTATGTAGTCCGTAATTAATATTCGAAAAAAAATATATGTACCATAACGTATAAAATTAGATGGATTTGTAATTTTTTTGTTGGTCTATTGCAGCAGGCTGCTATACTTAGTATTAACATTTATTTCTATTTACCTCTAAAATTGTTCAACTAAGTGAAAAAGACAAAATTTGAAAAATTTAATTTTTAATTTAAATTTTTATAATTTTCAGACAAGCACTCTATTAATTTAAAAATAAAAAATCTATTATGTATTTAATTTAAAAAAACCTCATACAATTTATAATTAAAAAGTGGAAGCTTTTTTTCTTTTTTTTTCATGTTTTTTATAATCATTGGGGAATGATTTAAAAATGTATATGAATGTGTATACATGTGGTGTTGCAACCAGAGCTGTGGAGTCGGTGCAAAAAATGGACGACTCCGACTCCGGGATATTTTATCGACTCCGACTCCGATTCCTATTCCGACTCCGGGATGACTGCACTAGTACTCGGGCTGGGGTACTAATGTTGCCTGTTGATTTAAATAATGATAGAATATAAGAAAAATAAAGCTCAAATCTCACTATTTCGGCATTGATTATCTTTTTTAGAGGCCTGCACGGGTCGTAATTTCCGGGCCTGGCCCGGTTCATTTATATTTTCACAGTTCATGACCCGGCCCGTACAAAATCAGTGAAATCAGGCTCGGCCGGGCCCGTGGAAAAATTAATTAAATGACTCAATTTCTACAAAAAAAAATCTAGGTTTTTTCTAAACATACAATTAAGATTCTTTTAAAGAATCTGAATGCATACTGCATGCATATTTATGGGATAATTTTACAGTATATTTTAAAATTAGTATGTATTCGCAAGACAGAGAATACAGAATAGCAACATTAATGATTACTTATAGAGTATTAGATGTTTCAACATTTAAATAAGGATTCATTAAAAAAATAATGTAGTTCAGAATAAATGGGAAAATGGTGGGTTAAAAACATGATAACTTTTGAATCTGTATAACAAAAAGCAGATTTCTAAAAATATTTCTTTGTCATTTAATAAAGCTTTTCTCAAACACCAAAGGAGCTACTTTCTGATACATTTCTGAATTCATTTCTTTTCGGAAACGCATAAGATTGGTGCCGGTGTTCTTATTCAGAAACTTTACGTTATTACGTTATCCATTTTTTGATAAAGGCAACATATCTTTGAGAAAATACTGTCAAAATTAAAGTTTTTAATCGAATTTTCAGAAGCGATAGCACGGGAAAGGATAAAAACCTGCAGTCTCGTGACAAGAATCTCTTATATTTTATTAATTTATATATATAAAAAAAATGGAAAACATTGTTCGATTCCAAATCTCTTCAATAGTCATTAAAATAACATTTTAACAGTCATTAATGGCCAATTAACATAAATTATCTTATTTCTACTTACACGGCCTGTTTGAAAAATTCCCTTCATTTTCCGGGTTTTGGGTCCTTCCAGACCTTTGTACCTCTGGTTCTATCCGGAAACCCCTAAATATGAGGGAAGTACTTATTTATATACTACTAGGGGACCCTGCCCCCTACGAGCTACGCTCGCCAAGCCCCGTTCAAGCACACCAAAATCCAAAAACACGCTAATTTGATCGGCTTTAAAAATATTGAATTTAAAAAAAAAAAAAAAGCAGTAGCGATCTCTCTGTAAACAGGTTTCCATTAGTTTTCCTTGGATTGGGACTTTTAAGACCAAATCTGCTGCTGTTAAGAGATACAATGGCTGTTTTCTTATTTAATTAAAAAAATTAGTTAAACATTGGAAAATAAGCTAATGTAAAATGAATTAAGTAAACAGTGTCATTGTCTCCCGGTATTTTTTAACTGCGCTATAAGATAGTTCTTTTAAATAATTCATTTTAAATGTATCGTTTCAAATCTGACGTAATTTACACCAAAGTTTTATTTCTCTTATCAATATTCACGTGAAAATACTTTTGTTGTTAGAAGGAAATATTATTTGCTCTGTCTTCGAATTCACGATAATAGTTGAAAAGATTATCTCAAAATATCTCACACAAATATATTTTTCAATTTAAACTGTTTTGCCATATTTTTGGGGCATTTTAAATATGACGTAATTTCCTCCATTTACAAGTTTTAATGCATAATAATGATTTTTTTATTTTAAGATTTTGTTTCTCAAATTCAAGTGTAAATATGGTTCTTATGACGTAATTTTCCTGCTATTAACATGTAATCATTTAATTCTAATTTTAAAGGTTTTTTTCTGTTTGTAATAGTCACGTGTAAATAAATTTTTAATTTGAAGTAAACATTATTGTTTGCGCATTTTATACAATTGGCAACAGTTTAAATTAATAACATTTTCTAAATTTTGTAAAAAATATCTCTCGAAATGCTGAAAATTTGAATTTAAAATAGAAATAAAACCTCAAAAAATGGGTCTAATAAGAAAAATAAATGCAATATGCACACCGGGAACTTATAACGTATAAAATGATCTAAAAATGATTAAATTCTCATGTATAGCTTTTGCTCCAATAAAACTTTTTTAATAGAACGATTTTGTGCCACTTTAGCATTAAATATCTTAAAATAATTCTTCGATTTGAAAACTGTCTTCATCAGCGTGTTTATCAAACATTTCTCTATAATACCGCCGATTTTCATATTTTTGTATGCAACAGTTTTTTTAATATTAACGATGAAAGGCCATGCTTAAGCATTCGAATTGGATGCCGATCTATCAGGAATATCTACGCAGATTTTCATTGGTCCATTTCCAAATCAAAACTTTTTTTAATATATAGAAGGAAACGTAAAATATCTACTTCAGTTATGAATTAAAACAGTTTTCATCTACTCTGTATATGGGCAATACCTACCTACCTTGTATCTACTTTGTACACTGCAGTAAATCGGTCATCTTTAACTTGAGTAGCCTGATATAGTCCACAAATAACAATAACAATTCATTTTATAGATTTAAAATTGCATATAATTAGTTTAATTAGGGTTTCGTTCATCTGACGAAACTCTATTCGTCTCGCTCATCTGTCTGTCCGTCTGTCTGTCTGTCCGTCACAGAGCCCGTTCTCAGAAACTATACATGTTGGAGACATGAAATTTTGGGTACTTATAGCTGAACACCTCACATCATACGACAAATCATAAAATTTTTAAAATGTCGTACGTTTAACCCTTTGGTGTTCCACATGTGTATTTTAAACAATTCTTTCTAAGTGAGCCCCTAATTATGTTGGAGGCGTGAAATTTTGCATACTTATAGTTCAACAACTCAGATCACACGTCAGATAATAAATTTTGAAAAAGTTTTATGTTTAACCCTTTCAACTCCAGCTTGTGTATTTTAAGCAATTCTTTCTAATTGAGACCCTACTTAAATTGGAGATTTGAAATTTTGCATACTTATTGCAGAACACCTGAGGCCAGGCGACAAATTATGAAATCTGGAAAAAGTCTTACGTTTAACCCTTTTAGCTACCACATATGTATTTTAAGCAATTCTTTCTAAGAGAGCCCTAATTAAGTTGGAGACATGAATTTTTGCATACGTATAGCTGAATGCCTCAGACCACACGGCAAATCATAAAATTTTCAAAAAGTCTTATGTTATTTACTCCTCCGGGACTTGGGTATTTTAAGCAATTTTTCTAACCTCTGCCCTTTTCAACCGGGTAGTACTTTTCTAACTTTTGCCGACACCCCTTTGACCATTCTTTCATATTATGCACCATAGCCTTACATATTTTAGTCCCACTTTTTACCGCCAGGGCGCCTTCTTATCTCGGGTGCTATCGGCCCAATCCCCTCGACTAATATATCTGCAGATAGTATGTAAAACGTATTTTTGTTAGGATAGAGGTTTGTTTAGAATCAAGTGCGCCCCCTGGTTGTGAAATGTGGAACTAACAGATTTTTCAAAAGGATAAATTCTTTTGAAAGGAATATTAAACGAAACCCTCTGTATGATCTGTGATCACACTTACCCACTTGTTTCATTTTTAAGATGTCTAACAAAAAATCTAGTGTCGGAGTCGACTTGTTTTTTAGCGATTCCGACTCCGACTCTTTTTCTCAAAAATTGGTCCGACTCCGCAGCCCTGGTTGCAACTCAATCATTTTGGGGAAGAGAATAATCCCTATTGGAGATTTCGGACTGCCATCGGCCCGTCCCGAAGGAAAAACTTCAGCTCATTTTCCATTTTATGCTTTTGTACCAGTTTTAGTTTGATTAAACCTTGGCAATTGTAACCAAGAGTTGAAGTTCTTCTAATATACGGCTTTATCTTTCGGGTGCTTTATTTTACGTTGATTTATTTTCCAGAGTTTTATATTGGGGTTGTTTATTTAATCGTGCTTCTTTTTTTGCGGTGTTACATAATTTAATAGTCAACTCTATGGAGCAATTTATTATAAATATCCAGTCAAATATCGTAAAAATTCAGAAAGATATCGGCGTTAGAGTGAGCTAATTTTTAGTTGTTCTCTAAAAGCAGCTGAATGATAAGGGATTTTCCTCAAATTGTCATTTTTTATTAACTGATTTTTAGAAAAAAAGTTAGTATTTAGTGTTAATCTATCAACGAGTAGATTTGGAAAAAATGCTTAGATTTTGATACTTCTTTTGACCGAATCTAGGAAAAAAAGTGAACGGAAAAAGCGTGACAGGAAAAAAAGTGACAGAAAAAACAAGAGCGGAAAAAAGGTGACAAGGAAAAAACGTGACCGGAAAAAACGTGACAAGGAAAAAAAGTGACCCGAAAAAACATGACACGGAATTTATAAATATTGAACTTATTCCTAAACAATTACTAAAAACTAACAAAGTAACAAATGTCTGATATTTTCAGTACAATGTTGCATCTTATAAATTTGTTTTCATAAGTTACTTTACCATTATGCACTGGGAAATCAACAGAGATTTGCTTACTAGGGCGTGGTGAAATAAATATTTTGTTAAAAAAAAAATAGACCCCCCCCCCCTTCCCACTGCTCTTTCTTTTTATAATTGTTGCTTGCAACTTTTTTTAAGTCTTCTCACCCTTGAAGAACAGTTTTGTGAGCAAATTATATTAAAATTAGACCTATTTCTTTTAATAAAACGATTATTTTTAATTTTATGTGATAATGTTATTAATACCTTAATAAATAATTTTTTAACTGACAAAACTAATCTTTTTTGCATTTGTCTTTTATTATTTTCTTTTAATTACTCTTTTCCTCCATCTTTCCCAGAAAGTAAGTTTAATAATTTTTTTTATCTTAGTTTTATTATTAATTATATTAATAGTTTTAAATCTCAGTAACTTTAAATATAAAATAAAAAAGCAGATAAAGGATAAATTTCAGCTTATAGCTAATATTAAATATAATGATACACTGAATATATAATTTGTATTGAGTTTATTTTAAAGTAGAAATTTGTAATTTATATTAACGTTAATAATTTAATAAATTAAGAATAAATTGAATTAAAAAATATAGTTAATAAAACATTAATTTAATTTTTATTTTAAAATTACTAACTATTTTAATAATTAATTAATAGCAATTATTCATCAATTGAAGTTTTTATTCAAAAGTTTTTATTTATTATCCCCCCCCCCTCCCAAAAAAATGAAAAATCAGTCAAAAATTTAAGTCTAAGTAATTGTTTTGTTGACTGATGGTATTATTATTAATTAATAATAATAATAATGTAATATTGTATAAAATTTAAAAATATTTTTTAACGATGTTAGGTGATGTTATTGTCCAGATGTAGAATTAGATTTTTATTTTTTTAGCACAGTTATAGTTTGCAATTAAAAAAAAAACTAGATATTATTTATTAATTATATTTAAATAGCAAGAAAATATTATAAACTAAATAATAAATAAATAAACAACATATTTATCCTCAGAATCATTATCATTTTTATATAATCTAATGACATTATAGTAAACGAAAATTTAAAAAAAAAATTATATTTGCATTACCCTTTAATTATTATATAGCTCATGTAATATTTTTTAAACAAGTAATTGATAAATTAATTATATAAACAATTAATAATTGAAATAATTTTGAATTGTTACTAATAAATACGTCAATAAAAACAATTTAATTTTTGAGATTTTGTTATTAACAATATAGCTGCTTCCAACAACAACTGCAAGGGACAGAAATGGCTAACATCGACGGAAAATATTCGTATTCCCGTTCGCGAGTGTCAAAAATCAAGTAGAGCTCTAAACAAGCATTCTAGTATGCAAATATTCCACTCCATTTTTCAAAATTCGCATTTGTAGACATTGACTTAAAATATTTGTATTATTTATAACGGTTCCATTCCGGACAAAGTACAAGCAGCACCAAACGGTCCCGTTTTTTCAGTGTCCCGTTTTTTCCTTGTCCCCTTTTTTCCGGTCACGTATTTTCCTTGTCACGTTTTTTACGCTGTTGTTTATTTTGTCCCCTTTTTTCCTGTCACGTTTTTTCCGGCCACTTTTTTTCCGATTACCCTTTTGATCATGGTATAGGCTCTTTGTGGTGTTTATCCAAGAAGAACTAAAGCATCAATAAAAAATGAAATAAAAAAATTAATTAAAATTGACAATTTGTGGGCAATTCCTTATCATTCAGCTAGTCTAATCTAACCTGCTATCCAATCTAATTTGTTATATCAAAAAATGGATGAAACAGAAAATTTTATTTTAAATTATTTTAGTACAAAATAAATTTTAGCACAAAGAAAGTAGTTATAAGGATATTATCAATTTGATATAGACAAACAAAGCCAGAAAATCCTACTTTTCATTTGTTAAAAAAATTTAGATACTATAAGCAAAAGAGCATGTCATATTCTTTATTGCTTCTCAGTTTCTTTGATAATTTATCCTCCGTGTTATCTGTCTTAATTAATATATATTTCTGAGAAAAATCTAGAATTAAGTTTAACAACCTTAAAGAAATTAAAACATGTGTATCTAAAATTGTATGTTTAAGTGTATATTTAAATATACTTTTAATAAATTGCATTACTTTTTTATGATGAATTTAAATGAGCATTTTCAGATACTTTCATTCGTTATGGAATAAATAATACTAAAAGTAATGAAAAAAAGTTTGAAATAAAAGAGACAACATGATATACGAGCGGTTATTTTGAATGAGTACTGTTAATCGTTATTAAATCATATATTGTACCCTTTCATAATAATATGTTAAATTTGTTTATTTGTTTCAGAGAAACGTAGTAAGATTTATTTCAATGTATGTAAATGAAATTATAAAATCACGTATACATAAATTTTATTTTATTTATTTATTTATTTATATTTTTATTTGACGACTTGTTAAACCATTTATTAAGTTTTCTACTAAAGGTCTTGATTTGGTAGCTCTAACTAACGCCGCCTATGATTAAAAATAAAGTGTCTACCATTTTCGGCACCTTGTGCCAGGCTATTACTTCTCTTGTGTTTGTGTTTCGATAAAATAAATTAATTCAGTAAAATTATTCGTTAAAAGAGATTTTGAAAAAAATAAGTAATAATTTATGATTTTTTCTGAATAGCCCGAACACAATTATATGTAGTTCTATAAATAAAATTCACAAACCTATTTTACTAATTATTTTATTTTACTAAAAACGAGGATTCACGAAACTAACATTTTGCTTACATTTTATTTATTTTTATTTGAAACATTTTGTAAAATTCACCTATATTTATTGAGATAACTTAATTATAAACGTTAGTGTGTAATCCCCGAGGTTATCATATAAAAAAAGCATGGTAATAGAAATTTACAATCGGAATTTTGAACTTTTTTGTCTTTTTCAAAGGAAATGTGCCTGAAATTAGTATTCGTAAAACTCTGTATTATTTATTTTATATTATTTTTCTTATTTTGTTATGCGATGTAAGCATTATTCTAAGCCCTAAATTTTAAGGGACACATTTGATGAAGTATTGCGTTTTTCTATCGTTCAAGTGAAAATATTCTCTAATTGTATATAAACCACAGTTTAGTTGTTCTTGTATATTCTTGTGAATTATAATGTATAATTTATAAAGATATAATAATGTTTTTTGTTTATAAAAATAAATATTTTTTAATGTTTTTTATATACTTTAAAAATTTAGTTTGAAACAAAGTTTTAGGAACTTAACCACTAATTTAAAATTTAAAACAAATAATTACAATTTAAATATCTTATATAAAGTTTTTATTTTGAATAATATACATTTTAAATGTAACAAAGAGTTTATAAATTTATATTCATTGCAAACCTATTTTAGCTCATATCTTTCCATATGTGTGCACGAATTGTTCAAACAATAAAAAAGGTATTACATTAAAATTAATATTGTTATTTCTCTTTTGATATTTCACTTTTAAAATAGATATGCATGAAAAATTCACATAAAAATATTAAACCTGAAAATGCTTTAAGTAAATTTTGATGAAATTCAATGCTGTACACAGTTAAACTTACTCGAATTTAAACTAAATTCTTAAATTTTTAAATTTTGAATTTTTTATTACACTCATTTCAAGTATTTAGGATTTACAGTTATTAGTATTATTATTTATTATTTAATAAAGATTAAACATAATTCGGTATTTTTATGAAAGTATTCGTTTTGACTACACTATTGAAGCTTTCTATTCCACTAACTCAAATCAATAACATATTCATCATGAAAAAATACAATTTGAATATCCATCAAGTACGCTTTGACACTTTGAAATGATAATTACTATTTTTCAAACAGCATATGATTTCTGCGGATTTCATTCGGGGGAAAGGGGGGGGGGGGTATTCACCAAGAAGGGAAGACAGATTCCGGAAACCACAAAGAGGTATGCTAATGACATATACCAATAGACCACCTGCGTTAATCACCTTTACTGAAAAGGGAGTGAGGGTGCATACTTTTTAAACTTCTCGTAACTAAGCAACAAATTAAAGTAAACGGGTTATAAATGAGCCAGGAACTGTGTCAGAAAATTTCGCGAGCAGGTCATTTGAGAACCATCTTAAGAGGCTACTTCAGTCAAATGAAAAGACCCGTTCGCTAATTCTAATCCTATGGAAGAAATTTATAACGATATCTCGGTTACATTTCAATATTTTTAAATGATTTTTTTTTGCATTGGATAGCTGAGATCGATCTGTATGCAGACCGTTTTTTACTTGTTCGATTTTTATTACAGATTTTTTTTTTTTTTATGAGCATGCTTTCAGTTTCGAAACCGGTTCCGAAAATGAAAGCGTCCTCGTTAAAAATATCTGTAAACAAAATCGAAAAATTAAAAAACGGCCTTTGTACAGATCTCAGCTATCCAATGCAAAAAAAAAAAAAAAAAAAAAAAAAAAAAAAAAAATCATTTAAAAATATTGAAATGTAACGGAGATATCGTTATAAATTTCTTCCATAAGATTAGCATTAGCGAACGAGTCTTTTCACTTGACTGAAGTAGCCTCTTAACATCAGTTTTAACTTTTTTTTTTATTATTAATTTCAAGAAAATTAGCAACATAGCTCAATTGGCTTATGTCTCCAGAAACAATTATCTTTCGTTAAGTACATGTCGTAACACATGTTCTCAATATGAGAGGTAAAAAGGACCGATTCGTTAGTTCTAACGTGGCATTAGTCTTATTTCCAATTACTTATTTCGACAATTAATTCACTTGACGATGTTTTCATGAATTGAGAGTGATCGATGTGCTATGGGTTTAGGATTTTTTAATGTTCACACGAGTGTCTCTTTTCTATATGATTTCTTTACGCCTTCTAGCTATGGGGAGTTCTTTTCACTGTACGTGACACCTCCTAAAATAATTAGTCAGCCAAATGTGGAAGTCGTATTCGTGTATTTCTTTTTTGCAAACACTTATCAAGAACACACTTACATTTGTCAGCCTTTAAAGGAAGGAGTGACTTTTTGTTCAAGTTCAGATTTTATAGTTACTAAAGCTTCTTATAATTCTAATTTTAAAACGGAAAAAACAGTTTTCGAAGTGCTTGGCGCTAAAAATGGATGATTATTTTCCAATGGTGATGGATTTTTTTTATAGAATTAAAGACAAGCCCAGTGCCGGTAGATGGAAACTAGCATGCAAAGATATTAAATGTCGGGGATGAGCAGTCTAGTTGAATCCAGAGGGGGAGAAAAAAATTGAAGAAAAATCCGCACACACATGCAAACCAGATTTACTTTATAAAGAAAAAATCAATCTTCGTGAGGATATTCTTCATAGATGTAAAACGGAGCTTACATCGAACAGCGAAATTTTCCGAGAAGAGTGTGTGAAAAGGTAAGTGAGTTAAGTTTTACAAAAGTATAATAACATTTCAATTTATTTAAACCTGTGAAAACGAAAGTGAAAGGGACCAAGAAAAAAAATATGTTTATTAAAAGTTTCCGTCTTAGCAAGTATAATTGTTTGTTTTCTTTCCGTCGAGACCAGGGCTTTACAAATTCGGTCGCCACTGCTCGAGCACACTTAAAATTTCAATAATACCGTAATAATTCTCTTCTACTTAAAGTTTAATTGCTTTATTTTGTTTTGATTAATTTATGTATCTCGATATAATAATCATCCTTCTAAAAGAAAACAAAATAGTTATTATAAATAGTTAATTATTGAATACGATAATAAAAAATAATTTTGACTCATATTACCCATAATCTTTTTCATCGGTATATTTCGTGTCTATATGAAGAATTATTGTGTGATATATGTGATATATTATTATATGTGAGGACTGTTCAGTGAGTTTGAATAAACATAGTAAAATAATAGACGAATGCTAGTGTTTCACGTTTCTTGACAAATAAACTATTAATCTATATAAATAAATGCTGAACTATAAAACAAGCAACCCGTTTTGATGGAATAAATCCTTCTTCAGGCATGCATAATTACTACCAAGTGTTTGGACTAAAGTGGCACTTAATGCTTTTTAATTCTGGTGTGTTAAAATTTTCTCAAATTAAAATTTAGGAAACATTTTTAAGCGCAGTTTCATAACATTCGGCTTTTTAAAGATCTTCTGAAATTACAAGTAACTTTTATATGTCTTTTGATTAACAGAATAGACTGTATTTTTCATTTAACCTCTATAATAATTAATTATTTAATTACATTTAATGCTACTTAAATAGTAAGGAAATTATTCATTTGCGTCTAACACATGATCGATATAATCTTACTGAAATTCAGTTTTCTTTAAAACAATTTAAATATCACGCTTTTTCTTTCTATTTTTTTTATTGTCTAAATCCCCCCCCCCCCTTTCCGAAATCTTGCTTTCCTCCCCTTTTCTTCCCTCTCATACACTACCCAAAGATTAAAATCATTAAATTTATAATTTATATCTGTAAAACTCTTTTGTTTGTTTCTTTATTGAAACGAAAAAATAACCGACTATCTAAATTTTTACTTTCTTCCATCCCCCCCCCCCCCTATTCCAAGTATGCAAAAGTTTTAAAAAAGTTAAAGCTTATTATTATTTAATTATTTTCCTGTCCTATTTTTAAGCGTATAGTAATGATAAATAAGTATTTATTTAATCAAATTCTTTCCCCGCCAGAAGAAGAAGAAGAAGAAAAAAAGCATTTTCTCCATTTCCCCGCCTATCATCTCAAGAAGTTATATATTTTTTTAACTCTTTATTTTATTTTTATTTTGTTGCTTTTTGTAATATTAAATAAATAGCCCTCTAAATCAACGCTCCCCCTTATGAAATTTGTATTTTAGTTACAGGGACACACAAAAGAATTCAGTCACATTGCAGCGTGTGGGAAAAATCGTACGAGGGTAATTTTTCTGCGGTTACTAGATATTAAACATAATTAAATTGATAAATTACTGAAGTTCTGTACAAGATGATTTCTGTACATTATTGGATGCATAACATTTATTAGTCATTTACGGGGGCACGCAAAATAATAAAGTTACAGTACTGGCTATGAGCACTAATTCGTAAAAATACTTTTTCCGTTCTATTATGCTTTTTTCACACAATTTTTGCATAATACGAGATGTGTATAGTTCTACATCTGCATAAAATAGAGCTAGATAAAGCAATTTGTAAGCGTTATTGTTAAGGGTATAAATTGTTCAATAAAGGTTTTTCAGTTTGTTATGCATATATTTAGTATACTGTATGATGTTTGTAGAATATAGATAAATTACTGTACAGGCTTACGCAAAGAACAAGATACATTGCTGTCTATGATTAATTGCTAGAAGTTTGTTTTTAGTTGTGTTAAACATTTTTTACTTGGATTATTTAAATTTTAGCTTAATCCGGGGTGTCTATAAAAATCTGTAGATAATATGCAGACAGTATAAGGGAATACGAGTACATTTCCGTTTAATGACAGAAAATTCTGAAGATGATTTTTCACATGTTTTATGAATTTGAACTAACTGAAATGAATTTTAAAATACCTGTAATATATATTGTCGACTCAAAGCAATAGTAAAATATATCAATAAATAATAGAAAATTAGTTGTCTGGCTTACTGGTATGAAAAATTGTATCTGCATCTAGTGGAGCAGTAGGAAATGTTTATTTGAACACATCTGAGTTATATTAAACACAACTCTGTGTTTTAGAAGTGTTCAACGATATACAAATCTGTAAATCATAGCCAGCATAAAAATAAATCGACTATATTTCCAACTTTGGACGGAAATTGCTAAAATTAGATTTTTAATATGCTATGAATTTTCTAAATTGTTTCATTAGTTATTATTTTTTTCGCTTCACTGTGAAGTTTCGTGACAATTTTCTGGAATTGTTAAAAGTAGTTTATAATTATCACTGTAAAGAATATGTAACGTTACTCCATAAAATTTTTTTTCAATTATTCTGCCTGCATTTTATTGGGTACCGATATAACTGATGTTGCGTTACACAGGGGCGTAGCTACAAATTTATTTTCGGGGGGGAGGGGGGGGGTGAAGGGGAAAGTTCAAAATTTTTCCAACTTATAATTCAAAAATTTCACAATGTGAAACAAATTGCTCTATTTTCCAACTAAAGTGATACGTTCAATGTGTGTTTAATAATAATAATACTTATACAAAAAAAAAAAAAAAAAAAAAAAAAAAAAAAAGAAAAGAAAAAAAAAATTCTTTCCTAAGAAAAATGCTGAAGCTAAAAACAAAAAAATTATAATTATTGGTTCTTTTAATGAAAGTTTTTGTCTTCAATTGTGTAAGAGTCATAATCGTACTTCATATGAAAATAGCCTCAAACTTTTTGATTTTTGGGAAAGGAACAAAGTTTTGGAAGAAATGTATTGGAGACACTGTTGATGGATAACAGTAGAGAAATTCAGGTCTGGTAGAAGTATAATATTTTCGTAGCACAGAGAAACATAATGAGAAATTGAGTCTGGCTGCTTTTTGTATTTCTTTTGAAAGTTTAACTATTTTGCTATTACAGAACTCAGAAAAGTAGTCAACAAAACAATAAAAAATCTATTTTTTTTTTTTTTCTACTTAAAAAAAATCTATAATTTCCAATAAGTAATAATAATTTCCAATCTATAATTTTAAAAATCTATAATTTCCCAACTCTAAGCTCAAATTTCCGAAGTTCACATATGTTGGGGGGAAACCCCCATAGAACCTCTGCACTGATGTGTAATATTACGCCAATTATATCAGGTCAAATTACACTATTACCATCAAATTACCATCAAATTACACTATTATATAAGTTAAATTACTCCATAAAATTGGAGGTAGCATGTTGCCACTAATTTTATGGAATAGCGTTATATAATTTTTTTTTTTACAATGATGCTTGGTACATGATTTCCCTCTCTCTTTTATTATTATTATTATTATTATTATTATTATTATTATTATTATTATTATTATTATTATTAAACCTTTTTCAGAAATCTTCGTTTTTCTATTCTTTTCTACTCTTTTCGTACTCTTTTTAAATAACTTTAAATTTCATTTTTTCTTTGGTGGTGCTTATTTTGAAATAACTATGATTAAAAATCTTCTAATTTTCTACTGATAGATACCAAAATCTATGCTTGATACAAAATTTCTCTATTTTTTTTTTATTATTATTCCACCTACATTGCCCTTTTTTATGAAATTTCCGTTTTTCTTTTCCTTGCTTTTCTCTTAACAAATATAGTTAATCTTGGGCTCTTTTAATTTTTGAAATTTATCCGCCTTATCTGATACTTTGCTGTGATAATAACGGGCCAGCTTTACTTCAGTAGTTTTGAAAACGGCCCAGATTTACTTTACTTTGTTGCTTAGTTACGGAAAGTTACAAATGCATGAATCCGACTTTTAAGTAAGGCATCGAATAGACTGCGTTTCTTTTCGTCGCAAAGTTTGATATGGTCAGGCGCTCTCTTTCATGTTTGTTGACTTCTGCGGAATTCTAGAGGACATAGAACTTCACAGGCTGTCGTTGACGTGTCTCCACTTCTTTCTTTTGTTGAGATTCTCCTTTCTTTGCTTGATGACCACAGAACCATTGGAAAAGAAAGTGCAGGTATTAAGCAAGGGGCACTGCCGGGTCTGCAACCCGATCGCAATTTAAAGAAAATATAAAGTTTAATTCCAGTAGTATATGTGAAATTTATTTGAAGTAGTTTAGAAGAATCTAATGGAACCTGCTAAGACGGAAACAAAAAATCGAAACGTATTCTGTATTAGACGGATTTATATCTGTGAAAGTGCATCATTTACCAGAAATCATAAAAGTTCTATTACCACCAGGTATCCGTTTACATATATTTCATTTACGCACGTTTTATTATATTTTACATAAATGTATATGAATGTGTATAAATAATAAAATGTATATAATTATTTTACATAATAACACATATCATGTTTTATTATATAAAACATTATATAGGGAAATTCAAATTGCATATTTTTTTTTTCTTTAGGCAAAAAACACTAATAATATGTTTACTCTTGCTGTTTTTCCATTTCTTTTAATTTATTTTAATGGTTGGTACGTTACAGGCTTGTTATTCAGCTTGTTGCAACTTGCGCTATCATGTTTTTTTTTTTTTTTTTTTTTTTTTTTTATAACATTTCAAAATTTTACAGAATTTTTTTTTAATGTTTATGTAACTTTTTGCTAAAAATCAGCTTTATTTTATTTTAAAAACCTCAGAAGTATAACTGCATGTTATAAATCGCAAACACACAAAAAATGTCCTTATCAACAACAATTTATGATTAAAAAGTATTCAGAAAATGCTACCAAATTTGACAGTTAAAGCCAACTTTCGTGAAGTGATCGTCTTGGAAAAGTCATCATCAAGGTGTGATTAACTGCAATTCCAAACGTATCCTATTTATGAAAAATGAAAAACGTTATTCAATTCTTAAGAGTACTGCGAATGTCATTCATGTATTCTTCAAAATGAGTCCGAAAATGTACGAAAGAGGGAGGAATTTTAAATATAATTTAAACGCACATATCTTATTTTCGGGTAACCAGGTTTTAATCCGACCATACTTGTGTTTCTATTTCATGCTGTTTCTTTTCGTTGTGGACCAGGTTAACTTTCAATGATTCATGATCATATTGAGTTTTGATTTTTTCGAGTTTTGTTCAGACTGAACCAGTTTTTCAAAAATATTTTTAATTAAAAACTATATGTTTGAAAATTAATTATATGTGTTCATTTTAATACATAAAAAGATACAATTGATGACATAACTATTGAATACTTTTCCATAATTGTATTAAAATATGAATTAATTCTTCTTTCATTCCTGGTTCGCGATCGATTCGATTCGGGTTGAAGTGTGTCAGATTTCAAGTTTACTTGAAGCAGAAGTTTTGGTTCTGTTCTGGTACAATCCTACTTGGACTCAAATGTAACCTTACAAACAAAAATTCTGTTATATTCTATTATTGTGCTCTATCTTTGTTATTCATTATATTTGCTTTTCAGTAATTTACTATATTGTCACTAATGTTAAGTCATTTTCTTAAATAATTGCATCTATGAATTTTGAAAATTGTTATTTTATTTATTTTTTTTCGACAGAAAATTTCCATTCTTTTATAAATATTTTTTATTATTATTATTTATAACAGCAACATAAAAACTGCAAAAAAACTGCAAAAAAAAAAAAAAAAAAAAAAAAAACTGCAAAAAAAACTGCAAAAAAAAAAGGGGCTTAGAAAATCGACAGAAATGTATATTTTATTTAATTTTTATTTTGAATATGTGTATAATATTTATTTGCACCAGATTCCGTGTTTCCAGAGATGATACAATGATGATTTTATGATAAATTTTCCATAGGCATAAAAATTTGAAAGTTAATGTGCTAATTCATTTTTTCATAGAGTGTCTCTGAAGTCTAGAATTTCTAAAAGCTTTAATAATTTTAAATACTAACTGAAAAAAGTTTTTTAAAAGGTATTTCGCACTTTTTTCTTTAAACGCATAATTTTATGCGGATATTTTTACATATTCTGTGATACAAAAAGAGGGGCAGCCACTATGAGAAATGTGGCAGATGCAATGTATTTGACGCCTGCTCTTATAGGGTCCGCACCTATAACGTGATCTAAATACCTTTGTTTATCTTTAATAAAAAAAAAAATTCTTGCACTTTTTAAAATGGAGGCCAGCACTGTACAAAAGTGTTCAAAAGCAGGTTATATGCTTAAGCTTGTTTTAAAAAAGGAGGAAATTTTCCCTATCGATAACTAGAAACATTCGTGAACTAATTTTTAAATAAATAAATAAAAAAAAAGAAAGAAAGAAAGAAAAATAAATAGCAGATATCAGCTGTAAAAAATTTGGAATCAAATAACGTTTTCAGTTTTCGATAAATTAATTGCATCTTATGAGATTAATTTCTCACGGTAACGTGGTGACATTAACATTTCTCATTGCATCTTATGTGATTTATTTTTCATTTTACTTTTCTCTGTAAGAGCTTCTGAAAATGTGTTTCAAAATATCATATTTTCGTATTTAAAACAAAAATATTCTTTGCATTTATCGAAATATAGAAATCTCTACTCAATTTCCCATTTTTTGAATAAGAGTGCTTGCCAAGTTCGTGTATCTAAGATTAAATTTGACTTCTTGAGTGTGTGAGAAAGTTCTCACTATGAATATGATACTGATTTGAGGTAGTTGAATAGAACGCTGATTATTGTAACAAATACTTTCATCTATGTATCCAATTATTTTTAATTTGTGTTAAATTAAATAAAAAAAATAATTGTAAATTTTAAAAACAAGAAATGGGAAAAAAAATCCATTTTCTTTATTTGCATGTTATTTTAAATTTAGGAATTTTTCAGTGTAATTTGAAATTTGAATAAGTTTAAAGAAACTGTCTATATTGCGCGCATTGAATTTCACTCAATTTCCTTAAAACATTTGTGAATCCAATATTTTTGTGTGTACTCTTTATGGATATAATTTTTTAAAAATGAAATACGAAATATTAATTTTATTGAGAATACATTTTTATTGTTTGAACAATTCACACGCAAATATTGAAAGAAATTATAAAAATATTTTTACTCTGATTATAAGTGTATAAGATCCTCGATAAACTTCTATATGTATGTTTTTTAAAATCAAACCTTCATAATTAATAGTTCAAGTTCTAGTTATCAGTTTTCCATTTTCGATTAGTTCTTGAGTTACTTACTCTCTGTTTTGAATTGAAATTTTAAAGTATATATTTTTTATGAGCATACAATTTTATAAATCTACATTTTCGTAAGCAGATCAAGTTTTTATTTCATTATAAATGATGCTATTTATTTTATAAGAATATACCAACAATTAAATTGCATATATATGCAATTAGAGAAGCAAAAATCTGATATCCGCAGCAGATTTTCTAAAAAGGTTACAGCAAAGAGGGAAAATCCCCTACATGCGCTAATTATGCATTTTTTCATGACCTTTTGGTGAAATTCGTATATTTCTGCGACCCTTTCACAAAATTCGAGTTTTTTCGTGATACTTTGTCGAAATTCGCTTTTTTTTCTTCTTGTGAAGAAATTCAGGTTTTTTGCGATGTTTTGATGTAATTCGCGTTTTTTCCGCGATCCTTTGACGAAATTTAAGGAATTTTTTGCGATCCTTTAACGAAATTAGTTTTTTTTTTTGCGATGCTTTGATGAAATTAGTTTCTTCTTTCGGGATTTTTTGACAAAATCCGCGTTCCTTCCCCTGATCCCTTGGCGAAATTGGTGAAATTTGCATTTTTTCCGCGATTCCTTGACGAAATTTGCATTTACTTGCAATATTTTTGCTACATTCATATTTTTCCCCGATCCTTTGACCAAATTGACGATTTTTTCTGCGAACGATTGAAGAAATTGAGTTTTTGGCGACCGTTTGTCGAAATTGGCGATATTGTTGCGTTACATTTTTAATGTCAGAGTTTTGAGAACCGAAACCTTAAATTTTCGAAAAATTGGGAATAGAATCCCCTCTATAAGTAGACGGTGATAAGATTTTTTTTTTTAAATAATTTTTCTTGTGTGTTTTTGAAAAAAAAAGGTTTAAACTGTATTTTGTTTCTTATAATGCAAAATTTATCAAAATATCACACACTCACAATTTTTTATATGTACTCTTGCGTGACAAATTGAAAAAAAGAAATACTGCTTTTCTAACATTCCCCACTACAATGATTGCTTACTTTATACATATTTTTTGTAACATGTATCCTGCTCAGATTAATCTTCTGACCCTACATAGTTCAATATTAATGTTACACTTAATTTATATCCACGTTAAAAGAATTATGTGATTACAGTACACAATTTTGATGTAATTTGTATGTATATTGTTGTACATGTGTATATATTAAATAAATTATTTTTCACATTGTATTCCTGAATTTTTTTCACACATAAACGTTATTACTTTTATGCGTTTCTTTCGCAGTTTAGCAACTGGAATTTTCAGATTAAGGCGACAGTGGACGTTCACAAACATTTTCTACAGTTTTTGCTCAATCGTTTTGAATTTAATACACATATAATTTGTGCAATAATTAAGAAAATTTCTTATTTTCATTAAAAAATATCAATATGCAAATGAGTAATTAATTAATAATATGCTAATTAGTGATACAAATTGAAAATGCTCCATGCGCATTAAATTTTGTTTCAGAAACTTGTAATTTTTTTTTTTTTTTTTTTTTTTTTTTTTTTTTTGGTGATAGCTTTATGATATTACATCAAAAATTGGTATACATTTTAAAATTATACTAAGTAATTTGCCAGAAAATAATTATAAACATATAATATTGTTCATTTCGGATAAAATTCAATGATAAAATATTACTTTTTTTTTTTTTTTTTTTACACATATTAACATCAAGTTTTGTAATAAAGTATATCAACAGCAATATTAACAAGTATTATAAAAATTAGTATAAAATTAAGACGAATGGAGCATTTTGAACTTACTCAGTCGGCGAAAATTCTCATTTTGAGAAAACTGGATTTAAAGTTTTATTTTAAGTGCAGATTAACGATTGTTTATGTTAGAAAACAGCTGTATCTCTGCAAAAATAATTATCAGATTTGAATAATTTTTTTTTTAATTTGAAAGTAGAAGATTGTCGGAACATTTTTTCGAAAAAACAAAAAATGATTTTTTTAATGTTTTTTGCGATTTTGAACGTCCACTGTCGCTTTAAGAAGCCACTTACTCCTTAAAAATCTCTGAAATCGACACCTATTCTAATATCCAAATAATATAATTTACTTACATCTAAACCACAAACACCTTAATTTGATGGATAAAGACTTGTGGAAATGAAAACATGCGTCATCTAATTTAGAAATATAATTTCTCCACTTTTTGTTTCCGAAAACAGTTTTTATTACCGAATTAAAATTTAAAAAAAAAATTAGAAATAAAAAGGATGAAAAGTTTTATGTATAAAAAAATACATTCTTATGAAATAGTAATTTAATTTTAATTAATTTACGATTATGCGTTGAGAAATAAAATTTTAAATTCTAAAATAAGAAATTAAATAATGTTTATTTTTTTCTTTCTGGTTGCCTTATCTTAAAAAAGTGACCAAAAAAAAAGTGTCTTTTTGAAAAAAATTCGTTTGTTTGCGCTTTCTATCAAGTGTAAAAAATCTGTACATTTTTGATAATCGAATTCGATGTCGAATTAATACGGAAATTTTGGGAAAAACATGAAATACATTAAAAGAATAGGTGCAATTTTCAAGATGAACATTTTATGCTTATAAAAGAAAGTAAAGAAAAACTATTTTTAATTTCTAGTTATAAATGTTATAAATTGATGATGGATAAAATATATAATGTGAACTTAAAAAAGCCCACAGTCTTACTTAAAAGGCGACTAAAGTGATGAAAAAGTTTTTACAAGTTTAAAATATACATTTTATTTAAAACTTCTTAGTACTTTCAAGCTTTCCAAGCTCATCATCAGAGAATATCTTAATAACTAAATGTTGTTTATTTATACAAATACGTCACTTTGTTTTGAAGATGAGAGAACCAATAATTACCAGAGTTGAAAGTAGAAGTAGCAGCAGCAAAGGAAATATATATTATTATTAATTACAGTTCCATTTATTTTATGACATCACTCTGTTCTCATACGTCACTTTTCATGGGTAGAAGAAAATATTTAACTGCCGTACTTTAAATTTTAATACGTAACTTTGCTCCAGTTTTCAGTATTTATTTTCAGGATATTGAAGCATAAACTGGGGATATTGTACGATAGGGCGTCGTTATATACTTGATTGTTTTTACACAGGTTTTCTATGGATTCTCTTATAGTGGATGCGTAATAATTGGATTTTGGGAAAATGATTTTTGCATGATCAAAATCTATTGCGATATTCTGATAGAAACTTAAACGAGAGTGAGTTGTGGGTTGACGACAAAATTTTATCTCTGCTTTATGTTCTTTTATTCTTTCTTTGATTTTTCTTTTGTGTCATTCCGTCAATCGTTTAAGTTTCAATCAGAATATTGCAATAGATTTTAATCATGCAAAAATCATATTCCCAACATCCAGTTATTACGCATGCACTATAAGAGAATCTATAGTTGGGATGTGTTTAATAATCTATACAACCGGCATGATTTATCTTTATCATTTTGGTCACATGTGCTATCTGCAGGAATGAACCTCAGATGGAAAACCAGCAATAATATTTCTTTCTAACTATAGGGTAGATGTGCCAGTAATGGACACCCTTCCAGTAATGGACACCCCTTGATGTTTTTGGTTCATAAAAAAATAACTAATAAATATTTAGCTTTAATTATTTTTTTTATAATTCCCCCTTGTATGTTTTATAAAACTATGTTATTGTTGACACTTTTAATCAAACCAATCAGGAAGCCGAAAATAATGTTTCAAAGTTTTGCTGTTTTTCTGTGAAAATCTTAATGAAGAGGTTAAGAGCTGGCTTCGTTTAATTAATTTATACATTATTTATTTTCTTGCAAAATTTGAATGTTTTTGTTTGAGTAGCAATAGAAAACTTTGAATTTTATATACTAATGGCTATTTATAAAATTTCATTTCTTTTTTAAGGTTTTAGGAGGGGGTGTCCATTACTGGGATGGTTAATTAGTCATTTTCCAGTAATGGACACCCCATGTAGACATTGCTAAAAATGCAACTTTAGTAATGTTTATAGTGCATAAAATACTTTGGCTTAACTGCAAACCTAAATAATCAAATTTAATTTTTAAATTATACTTACCAAAATGTAATAACACCAAAACTTTTATAAATAGCTGCTTTTAAGTTATTTTATGTGATTAATAAAATTTCAATATATATATATATATATATATATATATACCTCACATATTTTATAATCTGGCAATCAAACCAGCCAGGAAGCAGAAAATACTGTTTAACAGCACAGTCAAAGAGGGGTTCATAGGGCTTAATCCCTCTCCGTTTAAATAAAAACAATTAAGTTACAGAAGCTATTAAAAATCCATTTTCTGTCTTAAATGTTTCCTTATAAAAAATAAATAAATGTAATACTATTAATGAAAGTTATAGGTAATATTCATGAAACTAGTAAATCTGCAGATCAGTGGCCCCAAACATCAGTTCTACAGTTTTACTTTGAAATTATTTTATTTAGTATTTAAAATATTCAACTCACAATATCATTTCTTTCATATTTGTAATATTGATTATTATAAATGATAGGATCAAGTAATCTCTGGAAGATTGTTAAAATTAGTGACACAAAACTAAACATTAATATTCCAAAACTTTTTTTTTTTTTTTTACCTTTTAAATCCACCACTGTTTCAATAATTTGATAGCTGTAATTGTCTGATATTTAGTATTTTAAACTATTCATCTAAAATAATTAAAACCTCGATCTTTTGATAATTACAATAATTGATGCAAACAGTAAATGATTATCACAAATATTTTATTAATTACTGGTATCTTAATTGTTAAATTTATTGAAAAATAACTATTTTGTTTCATTAGTAGGTATTCATTAAATTCTGGTTCTAAATACAGTCATAAAAACAATTATATTTATTACTTTTTATGGGGTGTCCATTACTGGAACAGAGGGTGTCCACTACTGGGCCAGAGGGTGTCCATTACTGGGCTTTTGGGTGTTTTGATATATTTCTGTTATTTAAAATTAAATTTCTATTCATATGGGGAAATGAGGTTATAAGAATGGTTAAATATTGTTGATAGATTAATATAATATTGAAAAAACTGGAATATAATAATTATAACTATTAATAAAAAAATAATTTTTAAAGAAATTCCTTAAGGGTGTCCATTACTGGCACATCTACCCTATATAGTTTCTAACATAGTTTCTTACAATATCGTAGTGAGAAACAATGTTAGAAACTATATCGTAGTTTCTGACTATAACATTTATTTGAACCATAACTGTCTATAACATTTTAAAATGGAAGCAAAATGATTAAATTTTTTTTTAACTTTATAAATTTTCAATATATATTTTTTTATATATATATGAAGACGTGAGTTTCAAACCTCGCCCTGTCCAGATAATCTAATTTTGGAAAATCGCATAAAACCCGTTGGTTTTCATTGTAAACCAATATTTTACAATGGCAGACATACACGTTAAAACTAGGGTTTTTTTCAGATTATAGTGTTTTTTTTTATGCAGGTTCACCTATAGAATAGATTCATAAAGAACACTCGATATTTTAAAGTTTGGATAAGGTGAGTTATGAAACCCACGTCCTCGTATATAATTACATAATTCTTGAGTTACATTTTAAATGTCTTTCACAGATTTCTAGATAAATAAGGCCTTCGCGGCAACAATAAAATCTATACGTAGAAGGGGACATATATGCAGAATATCCAACTCTCGACGAGCGTAAAAATGTTCTAGCAATGTATATGTGTCCCCTCGACCGTGACATCAAAATGACGTATGGGGGCATATATACAGGGGTCGGATATACAACCCGCTCGCCAAAAGTAAAAGTCCTAGCATTGGATATCTGCCCCCTTGATATGTGTCCCTTTCTGCTGTGACGTTAAAATGACGTATGGGGGCATATATACAGGGGTCGGTTGTCCAACTCTCTCGCCAAAAGTAAAAGTCCTAGCATTGGATATCTGCCCCTTTGATATGTGTCCCCTTTGCTATGACGTCAAAATGACGTATGGGGGCATATATACAGGGGTCGGATATACACCCTTCGACGAAAGGAAAATTCTGTAGGACTGGATATGTGTCCCCTTCAGCTGTGACGTCAAAATTACGTATGGGGGCATATATACAGGGGGTGGATATACAGCTCTTGAGAAAAATAAAATGCTCTGTATTGGATATGTGCCCCCTTCTGATATGGGGGCATATATACAGGGGTCGGATATACAATTCTCGAATAAAGTGAAATGGTGTAGCACTGGATATGTGTCCCCTTCTACTGTGACGTCAAAATGACGTATGGGGGCAGATATACAAGGGGTAGATATCAGGCACCTCAGTAATTTTGCTTTCAACAATTCTAGTGCCTCCCTTCATTTTGAAGTATGGAATGATTGAATAGCCATTGCGACCACGCAAATGCACATAAGTTCGACTATTTTGTATACGTTATTGAGCGCAAATCTATTTATAGTAAGGAAACTATAGCAAGGTATATATAGCAACGAACATTTTATTATAAGAAAAAATGCTGAAAAAGAAAACGTTGTCTCAGTTGTTGTCTCAGTTTAAAATCCATACTAAGTATGATACGACATGTAGTATAATATTTTCAATTTGGAAAATATAGAATAACACTGATCGACACCCAAATCGCTCTATAAAAGTAATGTTTTATATTCTTATAAATTTCAGCTCACTTAATCGAATGAAATTGTTGTATCACATACCATTTTGTACGTGTGGTGGCTTGTTTTTAAGGGGACAGGAGTCTGCGACGACTAAGAATTTGGATATTCAGGTTATTCTATTCTATTCTATTAAATCTCATATCTCGTTCAAATATGCATGCATCGTTATGACTTTCTTTTATCCAAGTTTAGTAAGGATTTTATAAATATTATAAGATAAAAATTACTATTCGGGTTTAAAGATAAATTAAAATAACAATGTAAACAAACATACTTTTTCGTCGTAAAAGTTTTGAGGTATTTGCTTCGGGAGAATTTTTTTTCTAATTTAATGAAAATCTTACCTTGAAATTTCATGTGATGATCAAAAAATAGTTGATTTTATATAAACTATTTTAATCTTTATTACATTTTCTCAAAATAAATAAATAAATAAATTATTTTTTTTTCAGAAAACTGGATACTTTGTCATACATATTAACTTTCTTGCAAAAAAATCCTACATTTTAAAAATAAAAAATAATAGGTCCAAAAGTTTTAGTAACACTTACTCTATCGTATTTTAGAATTACACAGATGTACTTACAAAAGATTTCGTACAAAGTGTACCATTAAATGAAAAAAAAAAAAAATCACATTTGCAAAAAAAAAAAAAAAAAATGCAAAAAACATTGCCACTTTAAATTGGATTTAAATGTTTGCTTACATTTTAAGCTGTTAATAATCAGCGTTATAGAGTTAAAAGGTAAATAAATTTTACATATTTGTAACCTGAAAAAAGTGCTCTATTTTTTACGCCATAATTTGAAAAATCGATTTTTTGAAGGTATTTAAAGTACGGTTCCCTTAAAATTAACAGATTTCCATTAGTTAATTGTAGAGATATATTATATCAAATCAATTAAAGCATAAATTACACATAAATTAATTAAGACATAAATTATGTAATTTTAAGACATATATTAGATAATTTATTTTTTACTAAAAGATAAGTGGAAATTGCGTAAACGAAAATATGTATATGTACATACGCTATAAATAAATGTATGCAAAAGTTATGCGAATGTACAATGGGAAAAAATAAAATGTATTGATTGATACTACTGGACACGAGATAAAGATAAGCCAATGTATGAGACAAATATCAACAACATTTATTTTCAAGATATTAGGTAGCTTTCATTACAAAAAGCTACCTATTGCAGCCGTTCGGAGGAAAGTGATTTCAAAAAATTTTGGTATATTTTTATCGATCATGACCCCCAGACCCCGAAACCACCCTCCGTTCAAAAGTTGATATATATATATATATATATAATAGAATATTTTGTATGCTTTTTAAATTTTATTAACAATAGTTTTTTTTTTTTTTTTTTTTAAATACATTGTGTGGTTTATATTCAGTTTATAATTATCTATATATAAGGATATTTTTGGTTTTGCTGTTAATAAAACAATTGTTACATTCAATTGCGTATAACTGAAGCAAGTCTTTTGACAATTAAATCATAAATGTAATACTAGATGGCAGCACCACAATTTGTGTTTTTTTTTTTTTTTCGATAAGTTCTAGATTTACTTCTTCCAGCTACATTTCAGTTATAATTTACTACACCAGGGGGAATTTTTAGCTTAATTTTGACGATATTGTTTAACGGTTTTTAATTAATTTAATAGTGCATTTTAATTATGTAATTACTTTCTATTTATATTATTTTATATTATATTAAAAGTTATTTAACATTTACTTCAATATGTATTAACTGTGTCCTATGGTATCAATTACTGTGATTTCTTAACTGTTTTATTAACCTTAATCTTTACGATATGTTTGCCATGTGAGCGTGGATTTATTCTAAAATATTAATCGGTATGGTGTTTATTATTTCATTTTATATCCTATAAATATTTAAATAGGTTTTATTGTTTTTTCCAATTCATATTATTTGTTTCTATTCTGTTTTCATTTTTAATCAATTCACTTGATTTTAATGGTTGTTAGGGCACAGGGGAAAATAACTTTTAGCTTTAGCTTATATTTCCCACAGAAAACAACCATTTTGCTTATATCATTGAATTCTGTGCCCTTGAAAACGTAATTCAATATATAAGCATTTCCATTATTTGTCGGTGTCCACTTTCTTATTTTTCTTCCATAATATTCTTATAAATATTTTATCTTTTTTTTTTATATATATACTTACAGCTTTAATTCATAATATTATGGTTTTTGATGGTGGTAGGTTATGTTTAATTATTGGTTATATATCCATATATATATATATATGATCTTTGTCATACTGTAACTCTCGTATTTATGAACCGATTTGGATGAAACTCGGTGTGTACATAGTACATACCAATGTCTCGACCGAGTTCGTTGGCCAGCTTCATCCGCCATCTTGTTTCAAAATGGCGGTCATTTAAAATTTTTTTAAAAATTTAAAATTTGAAATGTGGTACCAAAAAAATTAAAAATTGAAAAATATTTTTTTCTTATGTATTTGACCATGATACAAAGATTACGGAGCAGTTTTTGTTTTGTTTATATCTTAAAAAATAGCTGAGTTATAGCACTTTCAATTTCTAGCGTGGCTGTCATTTTGAAACGACCTGATTTTTGTCATGCGATAACAGGCGTATTTATGAACCGATTTGAATGTAACTTGGTGTGAACACAGTACATACCAATGTCTCGACCGAGATCGTTGACCAGCTCCATCCGACATTTTGTTTCAAAATGGCGGCCATTTAAAAATTTTTAAAAAATTTAAAATTTGAAATGCGGTACCAAAAAATTGAAAATGGAAAAATATTTTTTTTTTATGTATTTTACCTTTATACAAAGATTCTGGAGCAGTTTTTGTTTCGTATATATCTTAAAAAATGGCTGAGTTATAGCACTTTGAATTTCTAGCGTGGCTGACATTTTGAAACGTCCTGATTTTTGTCACGCGATAACAGGCGTATTTACGAACCGATATGGATATACCTTCGTGTGTACATAGTACATACCAATGTCTCGACCGAGTTCGTTGGCCAGCTGCATCCGCCATCTTGTTTCAAAATGGCGGCCTTTAATTTTTTTGTTTAATTTAAAATTTAAAATAAGGTACCAAAAAATTAGAAAATGAAAAAGATTTTTTCTTATGTGTTTGGCCTTAAAACAAAGATTCCGGAACAGTTTTTGTTTCGTCTATATCTAAAAAAATGGCTGAGTTATAGCATTTTGAATTTCTATTGTGGCTGTCATTTTGAAACGACCTGATTTTTGTCATGCGATAACAGGCGTATTTATGAACCGATTTGAATGTAACTTGGTGTGAAGATAGTACATACAATGTCTCGACCGAGTTCGTTGGCCAGCTTCATCCGCCATCTTGTTTCAAAATGGCGGCCATTTAAAAAAATTAAAAGAAAATTTAATTTAAAATGAGGTATAAAAAAATTGGAAAATGAAAAAGATTTTTTTCTTATGTGTTTGACCTTAATACAAAGATACCGGAGCAGTTTTTGTTTCGTCTATATGTTAAAAAATAGCTGAGTTATAGCACTTTGAATTTCTAGCATGGCTGACATTTTGAAACGATCTGATATTTGTCACGCTATAACAGACGTATTTATTAACCTATTTGGATGTAAGAAGGAATTTGGATAGTATATAGCATTGTCTCGACCAAGTTCGCTGGCCAGCTTCATCGGCCATCTTGTTTAAAAATGGCGGCCATTAAATTAAAAAAATAGATATTTAAAGTTAGGTTCAAAAAATTAGAAATTGAAAAAGATTTCTTTCTTAAGTATATGACCTTGATATAAGGATTCCAGAGCTTTTTTTGTTTTGTCTTTATCTAAAAAATGGCTCAGATATAGCAGCTTGAATTTCTTTATGTGGGTGAAATTTTGAAAAATCTGATTTTTTGCCTGCGCAGCACTCGTATATATCAACCGATTCCGATATGAGTGAGCATGTGTACAGGAATTTCTGAGATCTCGACCAAGTTCACGGGTCGGCCTCATCCACCATGTTGTCTTAAAATTTCAGGCACTTCAAGATATCGCCTAATTTGGCAACCAAATATAAGTTACTTTAAATAAAAGCATCTTGGATAAAGCTGACTAATTTCGCGAAATTCTCATTCATGAGGATTTAGTATTGATAAAAATTAGTATTGAATCTTCTATAATCGATTTCCAGAAAAATTGAGCTTCGTGTGTTTGAATAACATAGGCTAGCTTTTTAAAAATAAGGAATATGAAAGCTACCTCTTCCTCCCGGCACTGGCCGGAAGGACTTTTTTATTCTTTGTTATCTATCACGAAATACCCTTTTCTTGTTTTTTATTTTAATGTAGCATTCTAAACCAATATAACAGTCCCACATTATTTGTTAATATAGAAAATAGATTCAGGTGTTACGTGTGGAAAAAAGTTTAGCACATTTGTGTTGGAAGTGTCATCGTTGTAGAATCATACATTTCGCATACTGGTTTCACTAAGAAGCAAATTTACTATAATTTTGCCGACGATTGTAATAATCAACAATATATAAATAATGAAGTCTTTTAGTTCTTTCGAATTAAAATGATATTTTGAGACAATCAAATTTAGTAAAGTTTTGTACAAATTACTGTGCAGTAAATTGTACAATTTCTCGCTGTTTTCACTCTTCGGATTCAAACTTTTAAATATAGCTCACTTTTGTGATGCAGCTTTTGCTAAAATTTCTTAGCCGGTCGACCATTTAAAATTTTCATCACAAACTTGCTAAAAAGGGATTTTTGAAAGAAAATAGTTGACTATAATTGCACATATTTAATAATAGTTAACTTTTCAGAGCACAAGAATATCTGAATTTGAGATTTATTATTAATAAAACATTTTTTTTTTTTTTTTATGAGAACCAAAAGTTCCTATTGGGATAAGATTACATCAAGCTTCATAGAAATTCTTCATATTGTAGGAAAGCAGTAGAAAGCATGCGCAAAATGTTTTGCTTGTGTAATCTAACATATAAAAATGAAAATGTGTCTGTCTGTCTGTAATTCTATACAAATCCATAGTTTGGAAGCCAGAATTGTGAAATGTTACGTACAATTGTATTAAAACACGTCCGAGGCAACTAAAGTAATCCGGAATCGAAAAACTTTATAGTTAATTGTTAATAAATAAAAAACAACCAATTTAACAGCAATTTCCTATCATATTTAGATATTTTTCGTTACAGCAGTTGCCAAAAATTAAAATTCCACAATAAAATTCTTACCACAACAATTACTTTTCTATTGTAAGATTTCCAGGTGAAAAATGGAAATGAAATAAATAGTTTGACGAATAATAAAAAAAAAGTTAATATTTCATCATAAATTTTCTATTGCAAGATTTCCACGTGAAAAATAAAAATGAAATAAATAGTTTGACGATTTTTTTAAAAAGTTAATATTACGTCATATTGCAAAGAAAATGGACGTCCGCAGGTGAATATATAACATTATATGAGTTTGAAAAAAGAATTGGAACATGATAAAAAGAAACAATTGTAGAAATATTGGCATATTTTAATATTTTGAGATTCTCTGAGTTTCTTTTCGCCATTTTTAAATCTATTCCATATATATGCGTCTGTGTATGCGTGTATATTAGAATTTCCACAAACGTTTAGGTCCCTAGAGCTCATTTTTAGTAAAAAACTGAAATAAATATGTGTTTACTGCTTTTTTTTATTGTGTGTTGTATACTGTATGTTTAACTTTGAAATTGATTTTTCAAAACAAACATTCTTAAAATTCCGGGCAACCCCGGGTAATTTAGCTAGTTCACGATATTTTAATGCAAAAAAAGTAAGGGAAACTTATTCTTTTGAATAAAAATTTCCTCAAATAAAAAAATTAATTTATAGCAAAATGTCATGTGTAAAGTAATAATTCATGAAAATAAAGATTTTTTTTAATCTCATTCACATGAAATAATGAAATCTATTATTAAATAGCAACTGATTACACCCAAAATAGTAGCATATTTTACAAGGACATTTATCAATAAATTTATTCTTATCGCAAAATATGTCTTCGGAAAATCAAAAATGAACATACGTACGCAATATAATATTGCTATCACGTGCTTATGCATATCATAATCTTAGGTCTTCACAATTATGCTTTCGTATCATGTTAATTTATTATTTCCATGTTCAAACATACACAAACGAATGCTGAGCGACATTCATCACCACGCAGATAGTTATGTAAAAGTAATATTCAAAGCACATAATGGAAAATTTTATTTGATTCGGAGTGAGTCCTGAAATGAATAAAAGGCATATGAATGTGAAAGAATGAGTAAAAAGGCAAAGTTCAGAAAATTACTAAAATTGAAAAAAAATGTAATTGTAACTTCAAAGATATATTTATCGCTGCTAATAACTGTTAAATAAAAGGTGTGCTTTATATTTAATTTTTAATTATTTTTTATATCAATGGTATATAACAATTAATACCACTATTTTTAAAATAACAATTAATACCAATACTAAAAGATGTTTCATATACATATATTAAAAGATATTTTGTATACCCGTTATGAACTGTGTTTCTGTAAGTGTATGTTTGATCATACAGCACGATCGTGCTGTATAGTAGAGCTCAGCCGCGTCTTTTACGTTTTGAAACATGATGAAAAGACAACAACTCGATTACAATCCAAACCAGAAAACATTCAGTGATGAATAATGGCTTGTTGGAAAGCTCTTCATTTAGGGATGTGCCTTTTGAAGGTCGGATCAAAAAATATCCAATATTAAGGGAATGGCACCCAGTTAAACTTTACATAGCGTTCCATAATTTAACAATATAAAAATATCTCCTTCAATCTTTCTTTCCTGTTGCCATATCCTAAAAAGCGGCACAATAATTTCAAAAAGTGATAACACGCGTATTTTGTTTTAAATAAAAATCAGATTTTCTCGCTATATTTTTGCATTTTTCAAATCGACGTCATTCTAATCAGAAAATGAAAATATTTCCTATATATATGTAAAAATTTTAACTAAACACGTGTTAAAATGACGCAGCATCTTCATTTAAATGTTTTTAATGTTTAAAAATCTATTTTAATACAGGAGTTTTAATTTTAAAAATAAAAAAGAAAAGTGCCCAGCTAAACTGATGGCATTGAGCTCACAGACTATTCACACTAATTGTATATTATACTCTTATTTTAAAGAATAATGCCACTCAAAAAATAAGTGAAGGGGAATTAGCCCCCGTTTCCCCCTTTATACTTAACCAGTAAACCTCCAAATATAATCAGGGAAGCTCCTTATCATAATAAACCGGTATACCAAATTTGAAGCAAATCGAATAATCTTGCAAAATAAACATTTATCTAAATTAAGGGGGTGGACTAACCCCCTTTATCCTTAACCAATTAATCGCCAAAACGAATCAGGGAAGCTCCTTAACATAATAAACCGGTATACCAACTTCGGAGCAAATCGAATCATTCTGCATGAAAAACCCATTTATCTAAATTAAGAGGGGCGGGCTAACCTCCCTTTTCCCCCTTTACCCTTAACCAATGAACCCCAAAACTAATCAGGGAAGTTCCTTAACATAATAAACCGGTATACAAAATTCGGAGCAAATCGAATCATTCTGCATGAAAAACACATTTATCTGAATTAAGGGGGGTGGACTAACCCTGTTTCCCCCCCCCCTTTATCCTTAACCAATGAACCCCCAAAACTAATCAGGTAAGTTCCTTAACATAATAATTCGGAGCAAATCGAATCATTCTGCATGAAAAACACATTTATCTGAATTAAGAGGGTGGACTAACCCCGTTTTCTCTCCTTTATCCTTAACCAATGAACCCCCAAAACTAATCAGGGAAGTTCCTTAACATAATAAACCGGTATACCAAATTCAGAGCAAATCGAATCATTCTGCATGAAAAACACATTTATCTGAATTAAGGGGGGTGGACTAACCCCGTTTTTTCCCCTTTATCCTTAACCAATGAACTCTCAAAACTAATCAGGGAAGTTCCTTAACATAATAAACCGGTATACCAAATTCGGAGCAAATCGAATGATTCTGCATGAAAAACCCATTTATCTGAATTAAGGGGGTGGACTAACCCCCCTTTTCCCCCTTTATCCTTAACCAATGAACCCCCAAAACTAATCAGGGAAGTTCCTTAACATAATAAACCGCTATACCAAATTCGGAGCAAATCGAATCATTCTGCATGAAAAACACATTTATCTGAATTAAGGGGGATGGACTAACCCCGTTTTTCCCCCTTTATCCTTAACCAATGAACTCTCAAAACTAATCAGGGAAGTTCCTTAACATAATAAACCGGTATACCAAATTCGGAGCAAATTGTATGATTCTGCATGAAAAACCCATTTATCTGAATTAAGGGGGTGGACTAACCCCCTTTTCCCCCTTTATCCTTAACCAATGAACCCCCAAAACTAATCAGGGAAGTTCCTTAACATAATAAACCGGTATACCAAATTCGGAGCAAATTGAATGATTCTGCATGAAAAACCCATTTATCTGATTTAAGGGGGGTGGACTAACCCCGTTTTTCCCCCTTTACCCTTAACCAATGAACCCCCAAAACTAATCAGGGAAGTTCCTTAACATAATAAACCGGTATATCAAATTCGGAGCAAATCGAATTATTCTGCATGAAAAACCCATTTATCTGAATTAAGGGGGTGGGGTGTGGACTAACCCCGTTTTTCCACCTTTATCCTTAACCAATGAACTCCAAAAACTAATCAGGGAAGCGCCTTATCACAGTGAACCTAGGAAAAAATTTTGAAGCAAATCGGATGTTTCTATCAAGAGTTATCGCGTTACGTACATACGTACGTACGTACATACATACATACATACATACATACATACATACATACATACATACAGAACGGGCGGGCACATTAGCTCTCAGGCTTTGATAGCCTGTGAGCTAAAAAACAATTTAGGAAAAGATAATAATTAAAAAAATCGTTTGCTAGGTATGACGTCAATTTCTGTTTAACTGACATAACTTTGTAATGATGTTTTATTCTGAAAAGAGACGCCTGATATTCTGAAATTAATTCTTATTACTATCATCCATAAAACGAAAGATTTATTTTTATGTCATACGAAAGAAATTTTTGGTAAATGCTAGTTCATTTGGTTGTATTTATTGCATTTTCCTGCGTATTGTCAAGGAAATCGTATACTCCTATTGCAAGCGCCAAAGAAAACATGCATTTTAATTTTAAAAGCTGAAACACTTTAGTATAATTACGTCATTATAACTCCAAATGAAATTCAATTTCGCGAGTTAAAAAAAAAAAAAAAAAAATGAATATTGTTGGACCGAAAGTAATAATCTAAGACAGGGACGGCGAACCTATGGCAAGCGTGCCATAAGTGGCACGCTGCAGATTATTTTTGGCACGGCATAGATTTAAGTTTTACATCAAAATATAATAGAATTTCACAAAATGCATTAATTAATATAGATGTTGTCTGTGTCACTTGAATCCGATTAGTTCGGTTGGTTGTGATTGTCACATAGATTGAAGAAATTGAAATATAACTTAATTTATCTAAAGCTAGGTCAATAGAGGCTCAGGAAATTTTGAGAATTAGAAGATTATCGCTAAACAAAAATTAAAAGTGTAATAAGCAAAAATGCTGATTTTAAAATTATAACAACTTGGAATTCAATTCCAGACACTAAAAGCTATAGTTTCTGGCGCTTGCTATTTTGACAATTTTTTCTGCAAGACATTCTTTTCATCAAAAAAAAAAAAAAAAAAAATCAACTAAAAAGTCTTGTCAAGCGAGTGCAATTATACTTGCATTCTACCGAAAATAACTAAGTACAAAGCGGACATAAATTATTTGGCTTTTCAGATGAGGGAACAGAAATAATATATTTTTAAATAAATTTCTACAACATAACATGAAATATCACCTGTATTTTTTAATGCTAAAAATAAAGTTTTAAGTAGTTTTGATTCATTATTATTTGATCCATCAAATTTTTTTATTGTTGGCACGTCATGATCACGTAAAGTATATTTTTGGAAAAATTTGACACGTAAACGTGAAAAGGTTCGATATCCCTCGTCTAAGAGCTAACAACGTTTTCGTCACTTGATTTTAGCAAGGCTCATTTTTCTATATGCTCTTCCGTTTTATGGAGTAGTATGTATGCGAACGGTCTGGCTAGCGGCAGACGTTACGTTTACCTGCGGAAGAAGGGGTTATGCAGATGAAAAAAAATCAAAATTACGTTATTTTAGCAAGGGTCGTGTTTGTATGTGCTCTTCCGTTTTATGGTGTAGTACGTATGCGGACGGTCTGGCTTTCAGGCGACGTTGCGTTTACCTGGGGGGAAGGGGTTATGCAGGTGAAAAAACTTCAAAAATTCGTCATTTTAGCAAAGCTCATTTTTCTATATGCTCTTCCGTTTTATGATGTAGTATGTATGCGGACGGTCTGGCTGGCGGGAGGCGTTGCATTTACCTGCGGGAGAAGGGGTTATGCAGGTGAAACAACTTCAAAATTACGTCATGAAGCACTTCTGACCTTCCTTGTATCTTTCAGTGCCACGGTTGAGAAAGGTTGTATGAAGGAATGTCTTTAGTTTGTTGGCAAGAAAAGTAGAAATATAGCTTCTGGGATTAAATAATCCCGCGCGTATACAAACGTTACATTTCGATATGTTCATTCGTTACGGGATAACACACACTAAAATTATTTTACTGAAAGAGTGAAATAAAATCTACCTGCATATATTGATGAAAATGTATTAAATGTAATTACTGTAAATTTTATAAAATAATTCATGTTTTAAGAGGTAAAACAAATCGTTGCATATTTTCTAAGGGAAAAAACCCGCCATTTTTACAGAAACTGTTATAAAATCGGAAAATAAATATGAAATGCTTGATTTTTTCCCTAAAAAGAAGTAGTACTGATGCATTTTACAATACAGAGTAGTAGACTTTTTTTTTAAAACGCATTTAGCCAAAAATATAATGGGAGATAAAATGAGGTGAAATTTACCCCACGAGTGTGTTAATGTTACAAAAATAGATGCGTGCGCTTCCGGTTCAGTTAATCATGTCCTAAACGACGCCCGGTAACATGCGCCAATTGTCTGTAAGGCTCAATTATATAATTTATCCGTACCAAATACGCTAATTGTCAATGGACTCGTTTACGTATTTTATCTCCTTAATTAATGCAGACTTTACAAAGGACACATACTTTCCAATTTTCGTGATTTTTTTATCAATGGTTACATATGTTAGTCATTATCGTGGTATTTTAGTTTGACCTCCGAAATATTATTATAAATATCCAATATTAGTAATATTTCTGATATTATTTACAGGTGTATTGTATAATGTTTTCAATCACTTTTGATCATTTTTCTGCATTCAGTCGTTTTCAGGCTTTTTTTAATTTAAAATTCCCATCAAGTTCCAAAGACAGACATTTTCCCTTTTTATAGTTTTTTCGCTGTTTTAATTCATTTCTTATGACTGTTTCTTACCCTAGCTTTTTTGTGTTTGAGGGTTTGGCCTAGGATACTGCATAGTCCTTCAAACCAGAGGAGCGTAGGTACATAGCAGAAAAATTCAAGAGATCACACTATGTATAAAACATAGTCTAAGAACTAGTTTGGCATTCAGTCCTGTGTAAAGTATAGGTCAATATCCCAATATGGGGTTTAGCAAAAAGCATGGAGTCATCAGAGCTCTTGAAATACACTGGTGAACCAATGTTTCTGTTAGTTTTTGATTGGGCCAATTGATTGGCCCGGTTAATTGGGATCATTGGTTGGTTAATTGGGGCGGTTGTTTGGTTAGTTGAAGTTGGTTGATTAAGTTCCTGAAAGGATCTGAAAAAGATGTGAAATGATATAAAAAACTAGTGGAGCCAGAGAGAAAAGTAAAGCTCGATCTAAAAAAGTTACAGTAAAAAATTGTCAAATAGTTTCAGTTTAAAAAGTAAGTAGTGCGTAGAAAAGTAATGGAATCAGATTATCTGTAAAGCTCATGAAATTACCCAAATTTTTGTTGATAGCTGAAAATGTGGACTGAGCTTTACTGGTACCTTATATTCAAAATCATATTATCCACTCAAAATGTGTACCAGGTATAGTAAACAGAATAAGTAGTTATGTGCAAAAAAATTTCTGTCAGGCCCAGAATTGTGGACATGATTGCATCAAGTCAAGCTAAACTCCACAAAGCTGAAAGAATGTAAACCATGAATTAATATTTTAAGTATAACATTAATATAGTCAAGTTGTTGTTATTATTAAACAATTATTAAGCAATTGTTATTATTAAGCAATTATTGTTATTAACATGTCTGACATAACACATGTAGCGTAATAATTTTTATTTCATGTAATTACTGTTAAAAGGGAGCCTTATGTCAATGGACTTAAGCCAGACAAGTAGTTAGCATATGGTTGAATCGTACATGCTTAGGATTTTGGGCTTATTTTGGACTTTGATCTTCCAGGCTTATCAGTGATCCCTGGAATGGAATCTGGTCCATACTTCGTACTGAACGACCTCTGATGTTCTCGATACCTCTCATGTTCTCTCTCATTTCCAAATCAACGTCTAACCTATTCTTGTGAACCCAAAATTTTAAACTGGTTATGAGTGATATGAATTCAGAATGAGTTAAAAATGCCTTTACTTCCCTGATTGATTTTAAAGCACCAGTAAAGCTCAGTCCACATTTTCAGCTATCAACAAAAATTTGGGTGATTTCATAAGCTTTACAGATAATCTGATTCTATTACTTTTCTACGCACAACTTACTTTTTTAAACTGAAACTATTTGACAATTTTTTACTGTAACTTTTTTAGATCGAGCTTTACTGCTCTCTGGTTGCACCAGTTTTTTATATCACCATAAAAGGCACTTTAAAGAAGGGTGATGATGATTCATGAAATTATTTTTTTTTCTATTCAACTAAATTTATAATTTTCTTATAATGAACATTAGAAGACGATTTTTTTTTTTTTTTTTTTGATTGATTGAAGAGAATTCCCGAAGAAAAATATTTGATATCTGTCTTCATTTAAAATATGTAAAATCCCACGGAATGCAACAGAGTTTGGCGCACGCTTCCTATTTAAATACAACCTGATAATCAAAAATTAAGGTTGTCACATTTTTTGTGCTATTCTGAGGTTTTCAATAAAAAATTTTATCCTATGATGATATTAAAAATATTTTAACATAACATAAATAAATTGAATATAAGATAAATTCAATGTAGCATAAAATTGAATGTAATATAAAGCATAAAGGGGAGACTAAGGAGGGTTGACCCACTTTTTTACAAAATGATTTTTTATTTTTTAAATATTGAACGTAGAATAAAATTTTATATATAATTTTATTTGTTATACAATCAGTTATCAAAATAAAAGTGCTACATAAGTGTAACATATAAGAAATTTGAAAAATTATTGATTTTAATCATAAAAAAATAATGGGTCAAGGCTCCACACATATGGGAGGCTTGAACCACTTTTTTTATATTGCAATATTTGTGAAATGAAATAAAATCAGTTTTTAAAAAAGCGAAATAACTTAATGCTACAGGCTTTAATTATTATAAAAAATATTTTTTTAAATATGATGCTTAAACAAACCTGTTGAGACGCAATCGCAAGTCAGAGCAGACAGATTTCGTTTTAAACTGGATTTTGTCTGAGCAGGTACAGCAGGGAAAATGAAATTTCAACATTTAAGGCAGTATTCTGTTAGAGACAGGTTCCGTTTTCACAGTGTTTCGTGTTATTATGTCGGAATTTAGGAGCTACTGTACTGCTTTATTTTTTTTTTACTTGTCTCCCTGTCCTATTCTTTGTGACACTCGAACTAACAATTCTATTTGTCACATAGTTTGGTTTCATCTCACTGTATTCAGCCTGGTGAAATTTGTCTACATACCTTCCTAAAGATTTTCGATCGATGCTATGTTCTTTTGCAGCCGCATGAGCACTTAGCGTATCGTTAACATGATTTAAAGCTTTAAGGAGCAAAGTATTTTCAGTACTAAAATGTAAAAATAAATGACTGGTACCGGAATTTACGAACAAATTTATTTGGAAATAAGAAAAAGCTATATTTCACATACATATTAAATGGAAAAGATTTTAGCAAAATTCTGGTGCCACTGTGACGTTTCGGAATTAAAATTAAATGGTTTTATAAACATATCACTGCTAATGAAAGGGTTAAGACTGCGGCTTTCATCCTTTCTAGTCTTTCCCACTGTTTCTATTTACCTATTGTAAGTAATATTTAAACGGAAAAAGTTCCTATCAACCTTCCTGATTTCTAGCAATTTTTCTCATATTTCTTTAGAAAGTTTTAAACATTTTCTTTTTCATCACACCATTTTACTATAGCTTTATAGAACAAATTTACATTCTTATTCAATATTTATAACCATTAAATTTTCATAATGTACAGTGTATAATAAAATGATTTCCAAAATCACTTAATTAAGGGAGCCTTGAGCATCTGGTCACCCCTCCCTCACATTGACTGGGTGAAGCCTCCCTGCATAGACCTTTTCCAAAGAATAGCACATTGTTATGTTAGGCCTAACTAACTGTACAATTTTTATACCTGGAATGAAAGTTCTATATTTCTGCATTACTTTAAACCCACTTACTTAAATTTCTATGATATAATTTATCTGAAAAAAGCTTAAAATATTTCTAAAAAACACAACTTCAATGTTGAAAATCATCACAATTGATTTTTTCCACACCTATTTCGATTATCTCTATGAAATATGAGAATGTTTTATTTGAGCATTCCAGTAACTTTGGTTGAGACCTATTGATAAAACTCTGAAGTTCTTTTAAATATGAAAATTGATGGATGGGTCAAGCCTCCCGTATGATCAACCATCCCTAGTCTCCCCTAAGTTAATAAGACAAGGTATAGCATACTTAAATACTGTATAAGTAGCTTTTAAACAAACACAAAAACTAATATTAATATATGTTCCATGGCCGGTTATTATTATAATTCTGTTTCAAGCTTTAGGTTAAGTAAAATTTCAGTATGCAGGATATTTCAAAAATAAGCTATGCATTTTAATTTTTTACCTTATGGTAATACTTAGGCAATGTAAAATGCAGCATTGTTCTAAATAGGAATTAAGATTATATTGATGAAGTAATCCTTCCATTAATTAAAAAATCAATGGATTTTTACACATTCACTTAATCCCATCTATAGAAATATTATAAAGTAGAAATATTTGCTGGTGTGTTTGTCTCCACAGAAGCAATATATTGATTAGGCGATATTAACGCCAAGCAAAAACAAGCGCAAGAGAGTTCTATAATTGGTTGTAGTTGGTTGTATTTATGTCGGCCAATTATCTGCACGTGGGATATAGGCCCTAAGGGGGGGGTGCCTTCCGTGGAGGTCTTTCTAAGGGAACCTAACCCGTATTAACGCTTGGAGAACCAAGGTTCGAAGAAAACCACGAAAACTCCGAACGATTAGGCCGACGGGCGCGATTGGGATTGAAACCAGCACCTCCCGTCTACCAGCTTCGAGAGCAGTCTATAATTGCGATTTTTCGAAAACTGTTAGGAGTAGAAATTTCAAATTTGGCATGTTGTTTAATTTAAAGATGCAAATCATCGCTAAGAATGATTTCTGAATCTTTAAAAATTTGAAAGATTGAAATTAGCAGAAAGTAAAAAATGTACTAAAATGAGATTTATTTTGAATTCTTAGGGCTAAAAACATGAAATTTGACATGGCTGTTTCTTGTAACAAGTTACTTGTTTGTAAGTTCGTGCAGAACAGCTTTAAAAATATATATAAAAATTTCTGTTAAAAAGGTAGTTTTTTTTTCTGTTACACAGAAAATATATTCTGAAACTACAGAACACATTTAAAAATTGTGTCGTTGTGCAGTAACTGATAAACATATTTCCCACAAAGACACTATTGTAACTATTTTTTGAAAAGCGGTAGATGGAATAAAGTTTTTCTAATTTATTCATGTTTCACGTTCACCTAATACAGCACACGAATGAAGTTTAATTAAAATGTGTTATTTTTAGCAATAATTACACTATCCTTATCTATAAAACTGCCCCATCCATAATGCTAGTAAGGTTATTATTTAAGGTTATTTTTTAAGGTTAGAAAAGCTTATTATTTTAAAGTAATTTGGCGATCAGTTTGGCCTCCCTTAAATGTATGCTAAGAAGGATGCTTTTTTTGTATTTCGTTATAATTTTATTAAATACAAAACTTTCATCAAGAACTAGGTATATTTATGTTAGCGGGAAGCAGGTGATAAATCGTCAAACATTTTTCCCGCGCATTTTTTTTGTATTTCATTAATTTCATTTTTAAAATATAATCCTTTCATTCATTTTATTTAAAATGCAAAACTTTCATTTAAAAGTGAAACATTTAAAATTGATGGCTTTCTTTTATTTCTTTCTTTCTTTTTTTTTTTTTTTTTTTTTTTTTTTTTAAAAAAAAAAACAAAACGAAAAGAAAAATATTAGGCACAGATGTCATATACGCACCGGAGTATCTAATTGGTGCCAAAATGGCATTATTGACAAAATGACATGGTAACCTAACTATTGTTGTTTATTTAATAACAAATGTTTATTTACTTTTATTTTCTTTTTTTAAATTATATAAATTGTTTTGTTCGTTTTGGTTATTTTCTTTTAAAAATAATAGAAAATAATTTAAAAATACGGTACTACTTAGTTATTCTGGCGACCAATTTCGCCAAATTATATAAATCGCCAAACCACTCGCCAAATTATGCAAATTGACATAATTTTTATTTTAAATAACGAAAGAACAAATAAAATAGTATAACATTAATAAATATACAAATAAAACGTCGAAATAAAAATCACTTGATGAAGTAAACACGTGTAACTTGCTTAAAGTCAAGTGAATGTGACATTTACGATCAACCATTATTGGCATTTAATCTTATGGTTTGGTGATAGATTTTTGGCCGACGGGATAACTAAGTAATACCAAAAATACATATGTAACTGGTATTCGAAAACGAACTTTTCGCCAAATTTTCATAAAAGAAATCATGCCAAACCCGTGCGTATATGACATCTGGCCAAATATTAAATAATGCAACAAACCATGACATTTAATTTCAATTTCAAAGCAGTGTCTTAATTTATCACTCGAAAAATAAAAAAAAAATGCTAACTGGCGAGTTGAAAAAATGTTATTGGCGAGATTTGCACACGGCTAGCATAACAGTACCAAGAATTCTTTGCAACCATGGCAACTTTTATGTAGTTTTATTCGAAAAAAAACTTGATTTTTTAATCAAAATGTCATATACGCAACGGGTACTTGACTGGCGCCAAAGTATCGTTATTTTGCTTGATATGGTAAGCCGAATGTTGTTGTTTATGCTGTTAATGTTTTCCCCAAATTAGCGTCGGAAAAATATCGCGCCAATATGGGGCCGCATATGATATATGTGCCAAACTTTCATATGAAAAGCGAAGAGATCAGACCGTATTTATTTATTGCAGTTTCATGACTTGGACTATTATAGTATAGATGAACGGATGGCTATAGAATAATATTTGGTGACTTATCACCTGTACCTGGTTAACATTAAAGTACCAAAATGGCACCTGGAAAAGCGACGTGGTTCGCCAAGAACTGTTGATGATAGTCACATAACTTAGGCTATTGTTATAGAAAAATTTTTTAAGTACCGGGAAATAAATACTCTGTACACTTAATTCATTTTATATGAGCTTCTTTTCAAATGTTTAACTGATTCTCTTTAATTAAACACAAAAACAACCATTGGATGTCTGAACAGCAACTGATTCGGCCTTAAATTTTTGCAATCAGGGGAAATCGAATAGCAACCCGTTTACAGGGAGATCTGCAAAGCTTTTTCCAGTGTAATTCAATCTTCTCTAATATTTTTAAAACCGATCAGGTTAGCGTGTTTTTAGATTCTGCGGTGTCTGAACGGAAGGTTGGCGAGCGTGGCTTGCAGGGGGCAGAGCCCCATAGTAGTTAAATATAAAGGTATAAAAAAATTCGAATTTTTTTTTAATTTTTTCGAAAAATTTTTAAAACTTTTCATTTTTTTAACCTTTATATTCAAATATATAAAATTCGATGCACAGTTTTATTTATATACACTGCTCAAAACAATTAAGGGAGCACATAGTTTTAACGAAATTACGCAAATATTTACACCGATAAGTAACGTAAAATAAAAGATCCATAATTTAAAGTGCTGTAGATAACAGATAAAGAAAACTTCACACGTAAATTAAAGTTTATGGCGTCAAAAACTGGAAAAAGCTGATAAGTGCAGAAATCGGGATTTGGCAAAAACGTCTGTTTCACTGCCTCAGTTATAAAATTCAATTGCTCAGCTTCTGTTTTGAGAAAAGGTGGCTTGAAAATGTCACAACAACATGATTTGTCGAAAATGGACTAACACAGAAACTGATGACCGATATATCCTGTTAACAGCCCGTCGAGACGGTACGGGCAATGCTACTCAGCTGCAAACACAGTTGTTCTTGGCCAAAGGACGAAGGGTGTCCAGCCAAACAGTCCGAAATGGGCTTCATCAGGGTAATCTCTATGCACGTAAGCCAATGGACTGTATACAGTTGACCTCAAGCCACTGTGCGGCCCAAAGAAGGTGGGGAACTGAACATCGAGTTTGAAGGCAACGTTCTTGGAGAAAAATTCTGTTTACAGACGAGTCCCGATTCAGTCTGGATGCGACTTCTGATGTGTTTTGACACGAAGAGAAAGAGGCACTCGAAATAATCCCACGTTCGTTCGTGAAAGATCACATTACAGACGAGGTGGGTTGATGCTCTTGGCTGGAAACAGCATAGGTGGACGTACGGACCTGCATATCATTTGGAATGGCACTTTGACGGTCCGGAGTAATACAGACGATGTAACGAGACCTCATGTCGTATTTTATGGTACAGTAATTGGTGATTTCTTTTTCTGCATGCATGATAATACCAGACTTTATACAGTCCGTCTTGTAGAAAACATGCTTGAAGCTAAAACAATACAGCGTATGGAATGACCAGCATGCTCTCCTGACCTAAATCCGATCGACCATGTTTGGGACATATTCAGACGACGCATTGCTGCGAGACCGATGGCTCCTTTTACTGTCCGGGACATGGAGATTGCAATTCTTGAGCATTGGAACAATATTCCCCAATTCTTATCGATAACCTCATCGCATCCATGGAAAACCGGTGTGCAGCAGTCTTAGCTGTTCGAGGAGACCATATGCAATATTAAAAATCTTGCATCATTTTTAACAATACTTTTTTTAGGATTTACATGAAACCAAATTATTGCCCTAAACCATCTTTTCATGTTCTTTTCATCTTTTCAAAAAATAAAAGCTCCCTTACCATTTTTTGCGTCTTTTTTTATGTATTGCGCATTGCTACACGTGTACTATCCATTTTATGCCCATACATTGCTGTTTTGCACTGTTCTCTTCAATTTTTTGTTTGCTCCCCTAATTTGTTTTTGCACTGTATATAAAGCAAACTTTTATAAAAAATATTCGGGATTTTCACTGATATGGAACGCGCAGGGAGCATTTCGACCAACTCCATTTTTTTTTTAAATATTTTTTATTGCGATAAATGCATGCCATAATGCAAATAATGCACCCTTGAATGATATTTAAAGTGAAATTAACAAAAAATAAAAAATTGATTTTTAAGATTTTTAAGGTCCCTCGTCCCCTTAAGGAGGTTGCCAGCTGTTACGAAGCTTCTACAGCTTTAGCATCAGTACAAAAATTAAAATTATCTGATATTAAAAAAAATGAAAATTTGTACGTCTGTCTGTTCTATACAAATCATTATTTTGGAAGCCAGAATTGTGAAATGTTACGTACATGTGTATTAAAGAACGCCCGAGGAAACTAAAGTAATCCGAAATTGAAATAATTTACAGTTAACTTTAATTAATTAAAAAAAGACAATTTAACAGCAATTTCCTATCAAATTTAAACATTTTTCGTTATAGCAGTAGCCAACAATTAAAAATTCACAATAAAAATAATTTTACCACAACAGTTACTTTCCTATTGCAATATTTTCATGTGAAAAATGAAAATGAGATAAATAGTTTGATGAATTTTTAAAACTGTGAATGTTATGTCAGATTGGAAATGTAATGGAGGTCAGCAGATGAACATATAAAGTCATATGAGTTTGAAAAAACGTATTGAAACATAATAAAAACCCGATTATGAAAATATTTTCATATTTTAACATTTTGATGTTCTCTGAATTTGTTTTCGCCATCTTTGCATCTGTTATATAAATTTATATATTTTTATATTGGGTTTTCATTTTATTCATGTGTATAACACTTAGACTGCTATTTTTATGGTTTGTTTTATACTGTATGTTTAATTTTGAAATTGATTTTTCAATACAAACTTTCTTAAATTTCTGGGAAACACCCGGGTACTTTAGATAGTAAAATAATAAATGCATAAAAATATAAAGTGAGCAGGAAATGCAGCCTGTGGTCAATCGTGAAATGGCAGTAACACAGAGTCAAGACTCTGTGTTTTTATGCTTTTATTTTTGTAAATTTAACAATTGTACAGATGATGGAGCTTTAAAAGATCCAAAATAGCTGTCTATTCGTTTCTGTATAATTCAGAACAAAGTGGAATCTTCCCATTGTAACACATATTTATTCAAAGATAAATTATGCAAACTTTTTTCAAAAACGAAGTTAAACAGAATAAAACATATAAATAATCAAATAACATTGAAATTTACATTATTGAAATATAATATAACTTAAATAAACTTTTTATGGTTCTTACATTAAAATAGATTATACAATTCATTATGCACTTATGTTTAATGTACGAGGTAAAAGAATTATTAGTCTTAGAATAGAAAAAAAGTGAAGCTTTTATTTTGAATATATGAATTTATTCGTAGTCAGAATAGAAAATCCCCAGAGAGACATTATGCCATTAACCTTTAAATAAAATGGTGATTGTACCTATAATTCCTGAAATATTATTAAAATATATTATCTTTAAAAATGATTAAAGTCGTTATTTATAAATATAGATCTTATTGTCTTAACACAAGTTTTAAATCAAGTATAGTATTTATGACAATTAACTAATACGTTCTAGGAGATAAAAGGCCATACAATCAGCTTCTATATTTAAACATTTACATCAAATTAAAGATCTTACTTTAATTGTTTAATCTTGCAGTAAAACAACTTTATTTCAATTTGTTTAAAAACGAAACTTTGAAAACATAATGAAATAAAAGTTTTTCTTAAACGACTTCAGTTTTACATCTTACTCAATAACAATCTTATAGATTTTAAGCAATGAAATTATGTTTAATAAAAACTATTATTATTTATGCATACAGACACAAACACAACTGAGTTTAAAGAAGAATATTAAAAATTTAGATTATTATTTTTAAGAATAAAATTATAGAAAGAGTTAAAATTAAACACAATTGTAAAAAAGTCGGTATATAGTTTAGGATGATATTTTGTTTAATGGTCTCAAATCCAAAAGGGCAACTTTTTTACACAAGTTTTAATTTAATTTTGTTCGAAAATGCATAAAACTACCCGGTGTTGTTGTTCAGAAACTATGTCATCGAGCTGTTTTTACCATTTGTTTTGCAAACGCAATAGATCTTTCAGAAAAGAGTGTCAAATTGGACGCTTTGAACAGAGTTTCCGTGCGAACGGAGAATAAACACCTAAGAGCGGGCGAAAACGTGTTTGTCACGTGATCCAAAACGCTTCTAACTCAATAGGTAATGGATGGATCAAAAAATTTAAAAACAGTTCAATTCCGAATCGCTTCCATGGCCAGTCTTTCCAGTTTTATATATTTCCGTTAAAAAATTAATTTGTAAATGTGTTAAAACGTTTTGCGCTTGCTGGGCAGAGCAGTTAGGAATATCCTTAACTAATAAATAAAAACTAAATTAAAAAAAAACCGACTGCGTAAAAAACGAACTAATTAATTATTTCTCATCAATGTGAAACTATTTTTTATATTACTTTCCTATTTTTTTTTTATTTACTTGTATTGATGACTTTTAAGTTTTGTTTAATTGTTAGTTCCTATCTATAAACATAGTTTTGATGAGGCCTGTAGATGTCTATGATGGTTAGTGTTGTAGTAAAGCTAGAGATCCTACCTACAGAACTTCCAGGTTATGTAATATTTAAACGGAGCTTCTGACTGTAAAATAGTCAATGAGACATCGTCTTCATTTTGAAAGACCTATCAAATGATACGCCACTCAAAAGGGTGCGTAATTTTTTTTTTTTTTTTGTCTCTACCACCATTTTGAATTTGTAAACACAAAACCGATCCTATAACCATTGGACTGTTAAGACGAATCTATAGAAACCTCATTTATTAAAATCCATCCAGTCGTTGGGATGTTTCGAGGGTATAAAAAATCCACATACCAAGATACGCGTGAAACACATAACCCTTCTTGGCAGTCGCGTAAAAAAAAAGTTGTTTTTGTTGACAAAGGTGTGTTTTTTGCTTCCCTATCCATGAGAACACTTTGGAAATATAAAATGTATTTTATAGTAAGATTCTCATGGACATAGATATTAAAAATGAGACAAATCGCGAAGTTTATATTATGAGCACAAAATATTACCTCTAGATAGTAAAAAATATAGAAGCCTCACAGACGTTTGAAGACAGAAAAAAATCTTTAATTTTCTATATTATAATATAAGACAACTTAATATGATTAACTTTCAACAAAACTTAATACAAAAAATATATAAAGAGTAAATTTTAGATTTAAGTGAAAAAATCTATTAATAACTACATATCAACGGTAAATTCATATCCAAACGCAATGATTACTGTAAAAGTAGTAAATAAACAACGATAATTTCCTATCCAATCGCAATGATTACTGTAAAAATAGTAAATAAAATTATGAAGTGTACATACATATTGTTTGCATTTAGAGTTGTTTTCTTTATTTTTCTAGATTATATAATTAGAGAAATCAATATAATTAACTCTCAAAACAAGTTAATACAATTAATATACTAAGAGCGTATTGGAGATTTAAGTGAATAAATCTATTGGTAAATACATATCAGCGGTAATTTTATATCCCAATGCAATAATTAATGCAAGAATAGCAAAAGAAAAATATGGACTGTATGGTTCTGCATACATATGTTACTTATAAATGGCTGCTTGTTACATCGCTTACTCTGAAACATAGCTTTGTTATCGTGCCTTTCGAAAAAATAAGTTGTAGTTTAATCCCATTTTTACTTTCTGTACACATAAAGTGTAAACAAAGTATTGTTATCACGATAAGAAAACCTTATTATGGGAAAAATTGGTGTATTTTTACATTTAGAAGTTTCCCGAATTAATTTTGCTATTTTTTACAATGATTCCATAGTGTGCATGTACAGTCGTGGAAAAAAGTAAACACCCCTACTGATTCTGCAACTAATTATCGTAGAAGGAACTGGCACCAAACGATTGGAAATAAAGTCTACTTTTAAATTTTCTATCTATTATAAAAGGACAAACATATCTGTGCGTAACGCATACGTCATTCTGCGGATGGCAACACTTTGAAATTTGTAATTAAATTTCGGTTTTGTATTTTTCTCTACTGCAAATTGTTAAATTTCTGAACATCGCACAGTTTCAATTTTTACACCGTCGTATAAGGAAAAAAAATATATACTTTTAAATGCAATTTGTTTGAAAGCTCTATCTAAATTTATTTTTGAGATATTAATTTTTTTGTGGTTTTTAGTACCAATTTTGTAATTGTGGCAACTGAAGTACTCCATTTCTATGAAAAGTAAAGGGAAAATAGTCATGTTTTATTTATTTTTATTGATTATATTCTTACTGATGGCATTTTCACATCTCTATAATAATAAAGAAAGAAGTTTGTGTGTGAGTGAGTGAGTGTGTCGGCGGTGTTCTGAAGAGACCATTGCACGTAGAGCTACAAACTTTGGGAAAAAGGTACGCCTATATATGAAGTTTTGCATCTCGAAGCCCGATTTTCGATTTTTTGATTATATTTTTTTTTATTTAATTTTTTATGCGATTTGTCATGTTTCGAGACGATTTTTCCATATAAGTGAGAAGAATATGGTTTCTTTCTTTCAACCCAATATAGTAAATTTTGTTCTCTTTTTAAAAAAGTTTATTCGGAATTCGTGCAGCGATTTTTGAATTTTTAGCGAATTTTTTATGCAATTATTGAACAGCATTTAATGCATTTTCATACCTATAAGGAGGTTATCGTAAAGGGACATAGTTCTGTCGCCAAATGCAGCCAAGTTTGTCGCCAACTTGGCGGTATATCGCCAAATTTGGCGACCAAAATGAGTCGCCAAAAGTGACGCCAACTTGGCGATATCTCTAATATTTCGCCAAATTCCCACAGACTTCCACTGTAAAACAATAGGGTTTACTTGCTTACAGAAAATCAACAAATTGAGATATTTTAATGTAACAAAAACTAATATTAACTTAAGGGATTATATTAATTATATTTAAGGGAGTCCAAATAAATTAATTACGAATAAAAGTAACATGATCTAATGCTTAGCATGATTTCCAAAACATAAATTTTAAGAGAGCCCACAGGTCAAAAGAATTAGATTTGAAACTTTTATCCAATTATAGAAAATTTTGACTTTCGTGATTTTTGAACTTTTTGTGATTTTTAATTCGATTTTTACGTTTCTGCGCGATCTGTTGCAATTTTTTGACATTCCATTTTTGACCTAAAGTACATTCTGCCCTCATTTCAATAAAGTTTATTCGGATTTTGTATAGCAATTTTCGAATTTTTCGGGAATTTTGTATGTGATTATTAGTGTATTTTAGCGATTTGCTACTATTTTTCCACATTAGTGAAAGGAATCAACTTGCAATCTTCGAACACAATATATAATTTTTTTTTCTCTTTTCAAAATTTGAGAAGCGATTTAAAATTTTTTCGCGATATCTTATTGTGATTTTCAGAACTTTTTCGTAATTCCTGCTGTTTTTTGACGTACCCGGGCAACGCCGGGCAAGTTCGCTAGTTACAAATAAAAGTAACTTTTTTCTAATTTTTGAACAGAAAATTACGTCAGCCATTAAAAAAAACACATAATTTCTTCTTAATAAATCGAAAGATTGAAGAAGATATTTCAGTATTTTTACATTACGCTGATACTGAGCTTGAGACGCTAGGCAAAATGATTCAGTGAGTAAAAATGTTGTCATATTTAAAACAAAACAATCATTTTCTTTGATAAAACTAGGTATTTAACCAATACTACGGCAACTAAAGGCAAATTTCTGAATGGAAATTTTCGCGGGTAGTGAGATTAGAACTTAAATTTTGTGCGAATGTTCAAATGAAAAGTTGTATCAGACAAACGTGACGTTAAGTTTGGAATTACATTCATTAAAAATGTATTGCGAGTTAAAATACATTTAAATTGTGAATTTGAAGGGTGCGTATATAAATTTTGAGAATGTGAAAATAACGTACAGTTTAGATTTTATGGGGAAAATTTTACGATGTGACAAAACTGATTTTACTGATTTTTCATCCCATAAAACAAACATAAGAACCTCAATCGATAACTTCAACATACTTACTCATCTTGATTACATATTCTAATACATATTAATTTTTCAATAATTTAAGCAGTTGAAGTTTGTGGAAATAATATTTTGGTAATTTTAGGTTAAAAACATTATTTGTTTTAAGAGTTAGACAAGCAATGCAAGATGAATTTTTTATTGTAATTATTTTTGTAGGTTTATTATAAATTTGATCTAAAAGTTCCATTCTAAACATTTAATTCGTCGAATTTCGATGGGTTCCAACTCGTGTTTATAAAATTTACTTAGGGGTAATCAACATATCTAAACTATTCCAAACTTTGATTCTTTAAATAGCAATACCCAAATTTGACACCATAAATAAATTCTACACCCTTCGATTAGCTTAAATACAAATTTGCAAGAAATTCGTGCGATTAGTTTTCGAGAAATCAATTATTTTTAAATGAGCCTATTTTAGGGGCTGTATCCAAATTGAAGTTCGGTAATAGACTGTTGAAATACTACAGAATGACCATGTCGCTTCTATTAATGTATTATTTCTTGCCAATAGGACCATTTCACTCGGTTATATATGTATCGACTACAGTTAGCCCAAATGTTTGAATAAAATGAGTAAAAAATATATATATATTTCAAATTACGCTTTTATGTACATTATAGACGGCCCCTTTAGCCATCATTTTGCCGTTTTTTAATCATAATTCGAAAATTCCTTGGAATAAAAATTTGAAATTGAGAATTTGTGAATATGAATAAAGCAGGACATAATAAGTATAAATCTATCAAAAAATTGTAGGCTGCAATTCCTATTGTTTTTTAAATATTAATTTAATAATTCATAATTAAAATTTCAAATTTTCTAAAATTACAAATTCAACGTATTTATGTTTGGGATTTTTAGCATTATAAACACAAAAAACTCATCGCATTCGGATTATAATTTCAGGAGATATTATTGAAAAAATGAAAATGTAATTCAACCTTGAAGCTCTAAATTTTGAATGTTTAAAACTCAAAATCTTATCGTCCAAACGACTTCAAATTTTATTTTTAGGCATAGTTTGAACCAAAGATTTAAAATATGTTGTCAAAATTGGGTTTTGCCATTGGAAAAAACAAAGTTTTCTTTGGTTTTGATTTGTAGATGGCCCTATAATCCTTAACGTCGCGGAATAATTCTGTTTATAAACTGATGAAATAATGGACTGACCCCGCAATTTATAAACCAACTAGGGGCTCTGCCCCCAGCAAGTTACGCTCGCCAACCCCCGTTCAGACACCGCAGAATCTAAAAATCTAAAAACATGCTAATCTAATGGGTTTTAAAAATATTAGAGAAGATTAAATTATACTGAAAAAGCTGTGCAGATCTCCCTGTAAACGGGTTTCCATTCAATTCCCTTTGATTGTAAAAATTTAACGAAGAATCAATTGCTGTTAAGACATCCAATGGTTGTTTTCGTTTTTGATTAAAGAGGATCAGTTAAACATTTGAAAAGAAGCTAAAATAAATTGAATTAAGCATTCAGAGTCTTTGTCAACCAATATTTTAAAACAATCTCTATAACAATAGCCTAAATCATGTGAATATCATCAACAGTTCCGGGCGGAACACTTTGCTTTTCACACTCTAGGTGCCATTTTGATACTTTAATGTTATCCAGGCACATGTGATAAGTCGCCAAATATTATTCTATCCCCCATCATTTCATCTATATTATAATAGTTCAAGTCATCAAATGCCATAAACAAATACAATCTGATCCCTTCGCTTTTCATATGAAGGTTTGGAACAAATGTCATATACGCCCCATATTGGCGCGATTTCTTTCCAACGCCAATTTGGGGAACGCATCAACAGCATAAACAACAACATCCGGCTTACCATATTAAGCAAAATAACGATACTTTGGCGCCAGTTAAGTACCCGTTGCGTATATGACATTCGCGTCCTAAAAAAATCGCGCCAATATGGGGCCGTATATGACATGTGTGCAGAAAGAAAAAAAAGCCGGGTGCAAATATAATATCTTTTTTTTCAACTCGCCAGTTAGCATTTTTTTATTGTTCGAGTGGCAAATTAAAACATTGTTTGAAATTAAATGTCATGGTTTGTTACATAATTTAATATTTCGCCAGATGCATGTTTAGCATGATTTTTTTTTTCTTTACGAAAATTTGGCAAAAACTTCGTTTTTGTATACCAGTTACATATGTATTTTTGGTACTACTTAGTTATCCCGTCGACAAAAAATCTATCGCGAACTATAAGATTAAATGCCAATAATGCTTGATCGTAAATGTCACATTCACTTGACTTTTAGCAAGTTACACGTGTTTACGTCATCAAGTGATTTTTATTTCGACGCTTTATTTTTATATTTATTAATGTTATACTAATTTATTTGTTCTTTCGTTATTTAAAATAAAAATTTTGTCAATCTGTACAATTTGGCGAGTGGTTTGGCGATTTATATAATTTGCAAAATTGGTTGACGGAATGACTACTACATTGTACCGTATTTTTTAATTATTTTCTATTATTTTCAAAAGGAAATAGCAAAAAAATAATTAATAACTAACGAACAAAATAATTTATATAAATTTAAAAAAGAAATAAAAGTAAATAAACATTTATTATTGAATAAACAACAATAGCCGGGTTACCATGTCTATCAAAATAATGCCATTTGTGCGCCAATTAGGAACCCCGGTGCGTATATGACATATGTGCCTAATATTTTTCTTTTCGTTTTTTTTTAAGAAATGAAAGCCATCAATTTAAATTATTCATTTTTAAAGGAAAGTTTTGTATTTAATAAAATGATAACGAAATACAAAAAAAGCATTGTTCTTAGCATACAGGAGATTTAAAGGAGGCCAAACTGGTCGCCAAATTAATTTAAAATTGTAACCTTTTTTGAATTATGAAAAAAAAAATTCTGTTATGATTAAAATTTGATTTGCCATCATTAGAAAAATTGTATTTAAAATTAGAAAAAAAATAATAGTTCAAAAACTAATTCGAATTTAAAAATTCTAATACCAGTTTTGAGATCTGTGGATCACCACGGATTTTTGGTGTTAATTTCATCGCAAAGTATTCCATATTTTAGGAGAAATCGCCGTGAAATAAAATCAGTTGCTTAATCAGTCTATTAAAAAAATCGATACATTTCAGCCGTTTCATATATTCGTTTCATAAATTCGTTTCATTAGGATTTTATATATATAGGGTAGATTTATTGTAAAATATGAACTTGCTTATTTTCATGTATATTATAATCAACACAAAAAACCCTTAACGGGTTAAACGTTTGTGACGCAGAACTTTATCTTATTGCTATAAGTATTTTAAATATGGAACTTAAAAATAATGATATCAAATTTTAAGTGACGTTATGCTATTAATTAATGTATATATACATACATTAATATTATTTATTTCATCATTTTATTTTTGTTTTACTTATAATTTCATGTGTAATAGTTATGTTAAATTTAAAAGGATGTATAAAAATTTATTCATTGATGCTTTATCAATCACATCTTTCATAAATTCAAAATATCAAAAATCAAAAAATTAAAATAAAAAAATGCATTCTTATAGAAACATAAAATCAAATTTACTTTATTAACTGACTTAAAAAATGATAAAAAAAAAAAAAAATGCTTACTGCTTCAAAGAGGACAGGCCTCACAACGTATGTATTGCAAGACCAGTGGTTAACCGACTGAGCTACAGAAGATACGGAAACATCCCCCTAAATGTTTAACAGAAGAAATTATGCGCAGGAATACAGAGGGATTTTCATTGAAGTCGAGTTAGTTGTATATATGAGTTTCGCCATCTACGAATTCTACGATACAATAAAATACGATTTTAGGTTTAAGGCTGCGTCACTTGAATACTATCGTCTTCCATGATAGGAAAATTTTAGCTAAATATTCTTGGTGCCGTTTGTCAGTTTTGGAATTAAAATTAGGTGTCCTTTTTTAAGGACACCGCGCCGGAAAGGGTTAAGTAAAGTTTATATACATCATTTAAAAGTAGCTTTTACTTCGCATCGTTTGGTACAAGTAACTTTCTTCTATGATAATTAGTTGAAAAGTTAGTAGGGTGTGTTTACTTATTTTTTCCACGACTGTACACTAAAATTTCTTTATATTTTCAGATCCCCAGAGGTAATATTTAAAAATTAGCACCTAGGTTTTTATTTATTGTCACTTGATTTTTTTTATACCTATAACATTCTATAAGGAATTCGGAAAGTCGAGTGGAGTCACCCGAGATTTTTTTTTTTTTTTAATGTTGATATATTTTAATATTGATTGTGTTATGTATATTGTAACTATGTGTATAAACTAACATTTTGAGACTAACACAAAACATTTTCTTGTATTGTTTCTTTCGTAATTGTTGTTTAATGTCCTCGGTTTTATCGCCCTTCTTTTGCAGCATCCCGGAAGACGGAATATAACGACGTGTCACTTTATTATTAAATTAGTAGGGGAGACCGGGGCTAGTAGGCGCAGTTTTCAGTTATTGATTTTTATTAATTTTTTGTTTAAGTTTTTTTATGAAACTTTAACTGTACTTTTAAAGAACAGGCATTGGGCTATAAATACCTGGAGTTTTGAGTTTGTAACTTTTGTAGTTTATGTTTAGCGGAAGCCTAAAGTAAAAGGAAAATTCTGCGCAACCTACCCCGTCACGGGGCAAGTTGCCTATACCTATGGGGTAAGTTGGCACACGCTTTATAAAAATTTAAATAAGACACGCAGTTAAGAGGAATCAAATTCATTATTACCTGTAAGTTTAAACAAAGGCGTTATCGCCGTTCAATGTAAATTCTAAATTATACAGACATAAAAATAATGAATAAAAGATTAACAGAGTAACTTCTACCCTACTCGATATCATCATCAGAGTTACAGTTGTCACAAATAAAAAAACGCGTTGTCCGTTTGGGAAAGCCTCGTGTGCCCAAAATCTTTCATTGCAACCACTTTTCTCGGTGTTTTCTGTTTTTCAAGCTACCGTCACACACCAGACATCGAGCCAACTTTGCCCCGTGTTCAATGCGCCTACAAGCCCCATAATGAATTTCTTCACAAAAGGGACATGTAACCATCTAAGCACAAATAATCCTAGTAAATCACATATGGGGTAGGTACAATTAATCATACACTAAGAAAAACTGCGCAAGTTAAATAGCAATTATTAAGATAAGTATTAGAAATTAGAAAAAGAATGAAGCAACAAAAAATTACTTATGAGTGCAAAAAACAGAAAAATCGTAATAAATGGCAACTGAACGTAGGTAACGCTGCAAAACTACAATGAGGATTGTAAAAAGCAAGAAGAAAGGTACTTTGTGACTGCGTAATCTATCCACAAACAGCCGATTTAGGACTGCGCCTACTTACACCTGTAGCCAACTAGCCCCGGTCTCCCCTACCATCTCTTTTTAGTGTAAATTGAACACTTTGACAATATCTGAAAGTAACGACTAATTTTGAAAGGTTTTTTGTAGTCGCTACTTTTGAAACAAGAAGTTGTAGTTTTAGTTAAACACATTTTCGTTACAGTAGTGTAGTTTGTTACAATAAAAAAGTAGTTTTTTCGATGACTGGCCAAAATAACGAGAAGATAAGTTGAGGCCCCTAGCGAAAACATGTATAAAAAGTTTTCGCTCCTACATAATAACGAATAGCGGTGACTTCGAAAATGTGTATTTTTTTATAAAAGTCCCAATTTCTTTCTAATATAACTTTTATTGGTTATTAATCCACTCATTGCGAAATCTGTTCAAAAAAGTAGAAAACGTTGTGCATCCCAAGATTCTCCTCCGGCGAATTTTTTTTTTCTTCTGGGTAACAGTGCATATTATTCCATCGAATAGTGCTTTTCCTACAACATTTCACTTTTTAATGAGATTTAAGACAATAAATAGTTATAGTTAATTATATCATTATTATACCATTAAATTTCATTAAAATTCACTAACTGCTTTTTGAAGCGCTTCCAGTCTTGTTCGCTTTCATTGTCCCCACAAAAAATAAAATCATTTCATTTAAATAAACAAATATATATTTTTTATTTATGTATTCCACATGTTTATTATTCATAATAAATACAATTGAGAACTAAAAACTCGCTGAAGAATACTTTCCTGACAATACTTTCTTTAGAAATTATCTCAACCTAAAAGTTTTTTTTTCTATTGTATCTTTATTCATTGCATTTTTTGTCAGATTTCAAGAATAAACATTTATCACTTCCGTGGTATTTTTCTTTGAGTTTATGTACCAGTTTCTAGGAACTCCTGCATATATATATATATATATTTATTTCAAATACCGGGTGAAGGACTTCTGATGCTTATAATTTAATACGTATTTCTGCTCATTTTATGCCTTTTTCTTGTATGTATCGGTGGACGCTCGTTGTTCTGCATTTATACACGTTAAAATACAATTATTATTTGTATTTAAATAACTTTGTACTACTTTTTCTATATTTTTATTGTTTTGTTTACTTTTTAATATTATTTAAATTACAATTTTTAAATTCACATTTTGGAAGTCAAACATTTTTCAAAAACGTTTTGTTTTTGTATTTCTTTTGAATGCAGGATAGACTTGTGTTTCGAAACCTACAAGTTTTAACAGTGGGGGTGGAGTTAGTTCTGTTTGTCTATCCATTGAGGAGAAACAGAAAGTCAGCCTGTCTAATTTAAATATGATAGTTTTGAGTTTTCATAGTTAATTGTTATAAATATTTTTTATATACACTTTTTTCTAAATTTATATTGTAATTGCATTTGCATTTATTCCTGTAGTGTATATATATATATATATATATATATATAATTGACAGAAATGAAATAAATTTTTGATTTATACATATTAATGACTAATTAAGAGACAAAAAATAATATTACAATTAATTTATATATATACATATATATATATATATATATATTTGATAAGAGGATACGTTGCGTAAACTCAACGTCAGTAGAAATCAACTATATTTTTATCCTATGAAAATCTTTGAAACATTTTCTATGTAGAGGTACGTTACATTTACTACCAATAGTTATAGTTGACTTCTATAATATCTGTATTTCGAATTGCTAAATTTTATTTCATTCTTTATAGTGCATCTCCGAACATAATTCTAAATTTACCAAAAAAAAAAAAAAAAAAAAAAAAAAAAAAAATCACTCCGTACTATTTCACTCATATTTCTAATTTTTTAAAACTTGAATCAATTAAAAGTTTTTTTTTTCCTTAAAATTAAAGTCAAATATATAATATGTGATAATATATTTGTTGGAAAAAGTATTCACTACAAAATAAAAAATTCACAAACATAATGTTGCAAAAACGCAACATCAGTCTTTAATGGGTTAATCACTACATATGTGAAAGCAATAACTGTGAAGTGTATATATTAAAATCGGATACAGTATGGTGTACATCTGTTTTAAGTATTCTTGGTTTGAATTCATTTTAAAATAACAACTCTAAATCTGATGAGCAATGGTTAAATAGCAAAGAATTAATCACTTTTTTAATACATTTAGGGGAGAGTAGCCGAATTTGGATCACTTCACTTATTTTCAGGTGTAATTCACTTAATTTTTGGCATACTTGCAAAATATCACTACACGGGGTCAATATATTCATCTACTAACTAAATAAATCTTTAGATCAATTTCCTTTTGAAAAATTTAAATTTTATTTAAATTTGAAAAATTTGTCAAAAGTGGTCCAAATTCAGCAACTGGTCGCCTAAGTTGGACCCCCCAGTCTCTTAAATTGGACCAAACAATATCAAGTTGTTTTAATGATAGGGACTATAACTAATTTTATTAAAAGTAAAGTTTGGTATTAATGAAACAATCAAACAAAATAACAGCAATGAAATATAATGAAATAAAATATCTAAAAATAAGAGTAATTGTTTTAAATCAAAATGTATTGACAATATAAATCAACGTTATCATTAATTAAATATAGAAATTATGGAACTGATTGCCAGTTACTTGAATATCATGTAATGAGTGATGTAAAGCTTACATTGAATTTCGATTATTGATTTTTTTTTTCCAGCGTACACAACATGGAACCGCATTTGGCAATCTGAACACTGAATCATTTTTGCTATTTTATTTTTCTTACAAATTAGGCAAAACCAATCATAACAGTCTAGATTTTTCTTTTTAGTTTCCTAATTATTAGACATTTTTTGCAACAGAAATTTTCTTTACATTATGTTTGCGGTTCTTCCCTTCCATCATTTTTTTTCCAATTGCATTACGCCTATTTTTTTAAACTTGATGTTCAAATTGCTTTTGTGCTGTAAGAGCTTCATTTTTTTCATTCCAAGGTTTAATTTATATGGCGAAGTTGTTAACACAACTGTTTTTAGGCTCCCTCTTGACCATTTAACTGAATTTAGCATGGGAGATAACATTTCTAATGATTTTTTTGGCTTTTTTTTTTGGGGGGGGGGGGTAGCTGCAGCCTTCTTTCAAGTCAATTTTTTCACTTCTTACTCTCTCCTTTTTGTATCCTATATCTTTAACAGCTTTTGCAGTCACGTGCTCTTTTCTTCCACGCAGTTTGTCTGTGTCGTTTTCAACAGTTTCAACATTATATTAAAAATGTATTTAAAACATACGCTATGATTAATCAAACGCAAACATTATATATTCAAACAGTGTTGAATTCACACCCCCGCCCCCCGGAGCCTTGAAATAATCACTCCCCACGGAAGGTTTGAGATTTTGTGCGTTTTAATGGCAAAAAAAAGTGTAATTCCATCCTCCAGAACTGAAAAAAGTCTGCCCACGCCCACCTCACGAAATCTCAAATATTCTTGAGGAGGAAAATGTTTGAATTCAACTCTGTAAACCAAAAATACTGTAGGATTAAATAATTCAAAGGAAGTAAGTACAAATACATACAAGATAAAAGAAATTGCAAGCAAAATTTACTGCAGAAACGTGTAAAAATATTTTTATGTTTATATTGGCCAAAACAGTATAAAGAAATGAACACAGATATACAAAATAATAAAAATGCATGGAGGTAATAATCCATTACAAAACATTAAAAAATTGAAAAAAAATAGTGTATAAAGCATACCGCCCTCGAAATTCGTTACTTACTTTTCAAATTTATGATCATATATCTGGTCCAATTTAAGCAACTTAAACAGGCCCAATTAAGGCAACTGCGCCATTTTTTAAAACAGATAATCTGAAGATTGAGAACAAAAACGAAATCAAACAAATCTGCGTGAAAAATATGCGGAATAAACAAACGAATTTAGATATGTATATGAAAACACAACAACTTACCTTAGTTTTAAAGTATTCACTTACGTTTAGTAGAAAAAAATTGGATCAAAACAGCTAACTTTAGGTTTTTTAACATTACTTGAAAAGAGCACGTGGTAGGCGGGTGCTTCTTCTAATCATAAATTACGTCATTCTGATGAGTATGATTTTAGCGGTAGATGGCGTCAACCTCCTGTTAAAGCGGCGTTCCAAATATGGCTACTCTCCCCTATAACGTTATTAAACAGTATTTTTCACTTTGTTTCTGAATAGCAATTTATGTAACACATTTACAACGTACCATTTCAAGTCTTTTGCATACTACGTTAAAAATTCTATAGTTAATTTATTAACTGTATTGTGGAAAAATGTTCATTCCATTAAAATTGCTTTTATTTGTATGAAGGCAAAAAGAAGAAAAAATGAAATTCTGTGATTTAAGTAAATGAATTCCTAAAAATACACTTCTGGCCATCCAAAATGCAACACCAAGAAAGACAAGAAATATCAAAGTTAAATTTCTTTTAGTGATTAAACATAGTATCAGTGTTAATATGTTCTAACGATAACCTTCTTTGAAGTGAGATAGGCTGGAAAATCAGTAAGAGCTGTTACCTCCACGTCTGTCAATAACCGTTGCTACACGCTGCAGCATAGAGTGAAAGAGGCTTTGGATGTGTTGTTGGGGGAAGGCATCCTACGCTACCTCCACACGCAGCCAATGTTCATCTTGCGTACTCTCAAGTGTGGCATTCCGAGATAGGCGTTCTCCAATCATTAACCAGACATGCTCGATGGGTGATAGATCTGAAGAACAGGCAGGCCAGGATAACAATGGAATATGGTGAGCTAAGAAGAAAGCTTGAACATTGTGTACAGCATGTGGTCGTGCATTATCCTGTTGAAACGTGGGCGCAGCAAGACCTATAGTTAAGGGGGGAGAACAGGCTGCAAAACCTCAGAGATATCAGAAGCACGAGTAAACAATTCACGTTCTTCAAAACGACAATCTTTCTTCGCTTTATATACAGATTTTTAGGGGCGCTGCAGTCGCCCACGATGTGCGTGAGCGCTGAATTTGTAATCATTTGCATATCCTACCGAGGTGTTTACTTGGTGTAAATTTTACGTTGTTTGGTTGATCCCTTAATTGTGTTGCATTTCGGATGGCCAGCAGTGTAGTTTTAACAAAATAATAAATTTCTCATTTTTTTTTAATTTAAAATTCAATGATATCGTGAAATTTATATTAAAAATGTTTAGCAAATAACAGCGGGTGGATTGATTTTTAAAGTTCTGCTTTTAAAACACTTTACATTAATAAAAAATCGATGATAATATTTATGAAAGTGTTATATATTTTTTTATTTTTAACAGAAATCATTAATGTTTTTAATTTTATCATTTTCCTTATAGATGCTGTATTTACTTCAAATCATATTTTTTCATTACTTTTAGAAAGATTTTTTATATCGTTCACTTTGGATTCTAATTTTTTTTTTTATTTATTTAGGATCAAATTTAATATTTATTTTTGTAATATAAAAAAAATTAAATAAAAAATCAAGCATCATGAATGGGTTTGGCTATAGCAATATTCAGAACACATGTAAATCTGTTCATATTCTACTTAGTACAATCTCATATACATAATCGTTGCAACTAATTTCCAAAACAAAAATAAAGCACTAGAAATACAGTATGCTTAAATTATGATATAAAGTACTTGTCTTTATTATTTATATTTTTATATATATATAAAAAATAAATGCAGTTTAAAATTACATTCAATTTTTACACACGTATGCGTAATATAATTTACTTCAGTCGAATAAGAAAATTATCTACTGCTCCAAGGAACAAAAAACGAAAAGTTAAGTGACACTTTCAGAGTTTGGTTTTCGCAATTTTATTTTATAAAAAAATTAATTAAAATATCACATATCACTTTCTCACGTAATTGATATTTTTTTAACGTGGACCATGTATTTCGTCCAGCCACTGTCTAGACAGTGGCTAGTCTTATCTAAACTTTTGAAATGTTTAAAATAATTTAATAAAGTAGATAATAACATAAATATGATATATATAAAGAAATATGAAGTTAAAGGAACTTAAATTCAGTATTAACTTTTAATTCAAGAATTGATATTGTCTTTTTCTTCGAAATACGAAAAAGTGCTATATATTCAGATCTTGAAATCTACACTGTATTTACGAAACTGTGTAACAGACACATGCTCATATTATTAAACGCATATATTGAATTTAAATATTATTATTGAATGTAATAATCTTCCTTTAATTTATTTCGATTGTCATAGATCAGAGATGAAACATGAATAATAAAAGTATATGCGAAAAGTGTCAGATGCCTTTCACATTTTCTCTCAAGAAATCTATTTTCTATTTTCGATCAATTGTTAAATTTTGATTTCCTAAATTTATATATTTGGATTAAGCTAAATAATGAGCTAAATAATGAAAATAAAAGTGATAAAATATCTTTATTTAGATTTAAAATCGCTTTGCATCACTTTTTATAGTATTATTTAGCTTAATATGTTTATAAATGATTATTATACGTGTTGTTATATTTCTATATTTGTTTACATTTTTGTCTTCCCCCACCCCCTGAACCACCCTTATTAAATTTTCATTCGTAATTTCCTAACGACTGTGCAAATGATTATATTACATATTTATTTTGTTATAAACTGTGATTCTTATTAGGATAAACAATAGTCTTGAAAAAAAATTATATGTCATACTAATATATAAATACTAATATTTACACTGTAAAAAAATCTGTAACGTTACTAAAGTTTTTCTAGGAAACTGGGATTCCTAGAACTTTTTATGTAACGGCAACAACAAAAATCTCTGTAACAGTGTCTGTTACAGGAATTTTTCTTGTTGTCGCTACATAAAAAATTCTTGGAATCCCAGTTTCCTAGAAAAACTTTAGTAACTTTACAGATTTTTTTTTACAGTGTCTTATCTTCCACCAACGAAACACCTCTATCTGCTTGATAAGATAAATAAAATATCATGTACGAAAGGAACTTATGGAAATGTAAAATTAATTTACTTTATCTAACTTATATGTAAATAATTTAGAAATAAAATGTTTTATCATTTGTAAAAAATAGTTTAGATTGTCATTCTATAATATTTAGATGTAAGATTTTATCTTAATATATCGTAATCTACTCTATAACTATAACGCGCTAAAATCCCCCAAAACAGGCATATTTGACAATTTTTAATCATAATCGGTAATTACTAATAATAATGACTATTGCCAATTTACTAAATAACAAACGCTATTTCGCGCTATCTATTTATATAAAATCCAAGTCTCTGTGTGTCTATGACAATTCCGGTAGGACCGCATCGTTGTAAAGATGTAATTGTTGAAAAATATTAATGCAGGGTTACCACAGTGCCGGCAAATATTGACCAATTTGGCGAAACATCGCCAAATTTGACTAAATATCGCCAAATTTGACGACAAAAATAAGTTGTCATATATGAAGCCAACTTGGTAATAGCTGGCAATTTGGCTAATTTGGGGAGATTTCCATTTAAAACCCTTAATCTTTCATAATTGCGGTCATCGCAATTTAATTTAAACTCCGTGCTTTTAAGGGTTTTTTTCGAAATCTATGGGTGAGAATTTAAAATGTACGTCTTTACATCTTCATCTCGATAGAATATATAAATAAACCTAAAAGCTCATTAATTTTGTTTTCATAGCTGTTTATATTATTTGGCAAAAAAAATTCACTTCTGAAGCACAAATTATGACAAACTTTAAAAAAGTATGCCAAGGCACCTATATTGGAAAAGTACAGGGCTTTATATAGCCGGATACAAAAGTTAAATTCTGGCTACTTTTCCACTTTAGGGGCTTAGCGAAGAAAAATAATTGGCAACGTATTTTTTGGAACCTATTCACTGTTTCATTTTATATACACATGCATTTTTTTTCAATGTTTATACAATTTATTAACCATAAACAAGGCATTTATCTAATTTTATACAGAAACAGAAGTAATTTGTACGTAAAAAACAGCTGGAATAAATTGCATTTATTACGTATTTATTATACATAGATTTTAATAAATGTGTTTCGTTTTTAAAATGTGTTATTTTCATCTGTCACTGCGGAACAAGAGAGAAAATTTAATATTCTTGCACATGTGTTGTGTATATATATTTATATATTACATTTTCAGTCATTTTTGACGGGCTTTCTTTATAGTAAACTATATTTGTGGTATACTTTTAGTATCTACATTCACGCTGAACCATAATGTTATTAACATTGTTCATATTTGACGCAAATCTATGTTGCAGTACAGATAACGAAAGACAACTAAACTTTTTTTTTTCTTCAGCTGGACGATCTGCTGATTTGAATGATTTTTTATAGGCTATGAAACATAATTGCTAACTAACTGAGAAAAGAAAAAGATAAAAAAAAAAGGAAAGAAACATGTATCAGATCAAATAAGTAAAGTGAAAAAACAAAATGTTTTACATTATCCAAACAAATATATAAAATTAAAACACATGTTATACACCTAATTTAAAAAATCTGACAAATGCATTAACAAAATCGGAATAATTTAAGACCCTTATTGGGAAATGGTATGATCCATAATTTATCATTTAAATTAATTAATCAAATGATTTTTTTCAACAAATAAAAAATTTAATAAAAATCGTCTGAATTGCAATAGGAAAGTATTATGACATGAAAATAATTGTTCTATATTTTTCGAACAAATGGATCAAAGTTAAAAAAAAAAAAAAAACTATAAAGCTGAATCAGTATACATCACCAACATGACCACTTAATTTCAATCTAATTGGATGCGTTTCGTAGCAGTTATCGCGGGACAGACAGACAGACAACTAACTAACCACTTGACAGGTGGAACCAAAAATTTTAATCTCTCCCCGGTAAGCCTTTAGTGACGTTTCAGCAAATACAGAGTTGTCATTAAAAAAAAAAAAAAAAAAAAAAAAAAAAAAAAAAAAAAAAAAAAAAAAAAAAACTTCCCCGATATATGAACCACTAGCGGCTTAACCACTCAACCAATATGAAAAAAATCAGAAATTATTATTTGAATTATGCGCTCGAGATCGTGAGGATTTAAAACAATAGATTTATCACAGTTACGGTTACAGGGAAAAAATTCGACATTTTAATGTAATCTTATGATACTTTGTTAAAGTATTCGGAAAAAATTGAGAATTTAGAAAATGATTAGGCAGTAACAGTTAAAACTTGACTGTGAACGAATTGATTTTAAGAAAAAAAATTCGTATTGTCTTTAAAATGTTGGAACTTTTTACGGAATAAATATAAGAAGTATGTAAATGAAATAAAAAAAACCTCCCCTTTTATAAACTGGCTGGGGACCACGTGTATATTAACAGTGTCTTTACAAGGATACAGACAGGAAACAGAACACTTTCCTTAGAATTCAATTTTGATATTCAAAACAGAGTAATTCCATGTTTACTTTTCTTAAAAATTTCACAAATAAAAAAATTATTGAAACAATTTATTTTTTAAATCTAAACGTTTAACTGCATTACAATACTCGATCATCGAGATATTTTTATGTTTGTTTGGGGATTTGTTTTAGGAAAACAATTATGAAATTTTCTTAGTATATATGCATTATTCATCAGTTGCAATAAGAAACATATAAACAATTTCATATCACTTCAACTTATTTAATAGATAATCACATACTGAAGCTTTTAATTTAAAATCTTAACCCTCTAAGTGTTTGGGGCGTATTATTCCGTTCACTAAGCTCCAGGTTTCACTGCAATACAAGCAATATTTAAGATAGTATAAGTCAATAGATTTAATGAATTTTAAATACATTGAAGAATGATTAATACTCTCAAGGATTACATTCATATTTGTAATTGAGTTTTTTTTATAATGTTGAAAGAATCACATTTTCTTAGCATTTAAAACAAAATGTAGAGAAAACAACTTTACAATTTTACCCTTTTGCAAGACGCTCGGAGGGTTTTAAATAAAGAATCGTTAATTTTTAAAAAATAGTGGGAATGGTAAATTTTTCTTAACCCATTTATGCCGGTTGGTACAAAAATCTACCAAACCGAATTAATTTTATTATTCATCACTACATAGCACTATCTGTCAAACAATGATCCATTTGACATCTTAAATAATCACAAACAGGAATAAAAATAGTATTCCCGCATTTATTTGGAATATTATCATAGTAGTGCGTGTAAAAACCGAGTGAATACGAAATCAATCAGCATGCCTCTACCTTCAAAAAGAAAAAGGTAAGTTACGCATAATTTTATGAAATTTGACTAATGTTTTTAAATGGAATCACAATTTTAATAGTGCACTTTATACAATTATGCTACTTAAAATTATTTTTACTTTTGTTTCGTTTCGTATATTCACTTTTACTTTTAATGGAAGAAAATTGTACCAACCGGTAAATACACTGGCGGAAAAAAAAATCCCAACACCAAGAAAGACTTGTGCTAGATAAACAAAATTTGGTAGGCGTGTTTGTGCATCTGAAAGATGACATCGATTGAAATTTCGCGCTTCGCGCATAAGTGTGGCGCTAGTAGCGTCACTAAGAACTTGCAGATCAGGTTTACTTTAAATGCGTGCTGTGAAGTTTGTGGGTGTTATTTAGCTTCGAAATGGGACGTATTCAGTTGATGTTAGACAAGAATGCCTGTAAAAAGACGAAGAAGCCACTGTCGCAGCTGAGCGAGTTGGAACGAAGTCGCATATTCGGGTTACGAGAAGGTGGATTTCCTTTCCACGATATTGCAGAAAGATTTGGCTGGAATGTATCCACTGTGCATTATTGTTGGAAGCAGTGGTCAAGGGACGGTACTACCTCAAGAAGACCGGGTTCCAGGTGGCCACGTGGCACTCCTGAGAGAGAAGATCGCTGTATACGGAGCACGCCTGTGGTGCATCGTACTGCGTCTGCGGCAGAAATTCGAGCTGCAGTTGGTACCGCAGAGACACAACGAATTGTTAGAAATCAGTTACTTCAAGAACAGGTCAGAGCTAGGCGCCCTCTAGCGTGCATTCCACTGACTCCAAGCCATTGCCGTTTGCGAAGCCATTCGTGTCAAACCAGAGCTCATTGATGGGCGGAATGGAGATCTGCTGTGTTTCTTTTTCATCAGAAAACACAACAGATCGCCCCTCTGTGCTCCAATGAGCTCTTGCTTGACAACAATGACGTCGCAAACGGCAATAGCTTGGAGTCAGTAGAATGCACGCTAGAGGGTGCCTAGCTCTGAGCTGTCCTTGAAGTAACCGATTTCTAACAGTTCGTTGTGTCACTGTGGTACCAACTGCAGTTCGAATTTCTGCCGCAGACGCAGTACGAAGCGCCACAGGCGTGCGCAGAAAACAGCGATTTTCCCTCTCAGGAGTGTCACGTGGCCGCCTGGAACCCAGTCTTTTTGAAGTAGTACCCTCCCTTAACCACTGCTGCGAACAATCATGCACTGTGAATACATTCCAGCCAAATCTTTCAGCAATATCGCGGAAAGTAAATCCACCTTCTCGTAGCCCGAATATGCAACCTCGTTCCAACTCGCTGAGCTGTTGACAGTGGCTTCTTCGGCTTGTTACAGGCATTCTCTTGGCTAACATCAACTCAATCTGTCACATTTCGAAGCGAAATAACACCAACGAACTTCACAGCACGCATTTAAAGTAAACCTGATCTGCAAGTTCTTAGTGACGCTACTAGCGCCACAATTATGCGCGAAGCGTGAAATTTCAATCGATGTAACCTTTCAAATGTATAAACACGCCTACCTAATTTCGTTTATCTAACACAAGTCTTTCTTGGTGTTGGGATTTTTTTTTCCGCCAGTGTATGTAGTCTCAATCTTACTTAGGGTGACAGAAAAAAAAATCGACGATCATTTCACCGGTCCCGCCCCATATTGATTTTGAAAATTCAACTCACCATTCGTTTGTGCTACGATTGTGCAGGTTTGTGCCGCAAAAATTTTCGTTTCTGCCACTTCTGTTCTCTCGTTATAACGAACACAATGGGGCGGGGCCAGTGAAGTGACATTATCGCCCTATCAACGAAATCAAAATTTTATTACTGCATTCGTTTGTGCTACGTTTGTGCTGTTTTTTGCCGTAAAAAGTTTCGTTTGTGCCCCTTCCGTTCTCTCGTTATAAGGAATTTTCATAATGCAAGGTCACGTATAGAAAATCAGTTATGAAAATCGTAAATAAATACGTGTCACGAAATGAAATAAGTAATTCTTCAGTGCTATGTAAATGTCTTTCTGTGCAGTAAAATGTTTCATTTGTGCCATCCTAGTTCCCTCGATATAACGAATTTCCCACTTTTTCAACAAAGGGCTACCATTTCAGTGGCCCCTCACCATCAACGAAATCTAAGTTGTATTACGGCATTCGTTTGTACTTCGTTTGTGCTGGTTTGTGCCGCAAAATGTTTCGTTTGTGCCTCTTCCACTCTCTCGTTATAAATAAGGGATTGTTATAATTCAGGGGCACATAAAGAAAGTCGCCTATGAATAAGCACGTGTCACGAAATTAGATACAGAATTTTTTAATCGCATGTAAATGTCGGTTTGTGCTGCAAAAAGTTTCGTTTGTGCCGTTCTAGTTCCCTCGACATAACGAATTTTCCAACTTTTCGACACAGGACTACCAATTCAGTGGCCCCGACCCATCAACGAAATCTAAATTGTATTACAGCATTCGATTGTGCTGGTTTGTGTCGCAAAATGTTTCGTTTGTGATACTTCCATTCTCTCGTTATAACGAATTTTTATAATTCAAGGGTTACATAAAGAAAGTCACCTATGAATAAATACTCGTCACGAAATCAGATGCGTGATTATTTAGTGCTATGTAAATGTCGGCTTGGACACACAGAATTCTCACAAAGGAAAATATTCTTGCCTTCATTGGCATTTTATTAATGTCTGGATATAACAAATTACCTAACAGGAGACTCTATTGGACTCTTTAAACTGAAGTGCACAACAATTTAATTTCACAGTCGTTGAGAAGAGACGCCTCTTACAATAAGGCATAAAGATAAAAATGAACAAAAATTTAACCAAAGAAACCATTGGATAGTAAACTCAGAGCAGAAACATGCCAGATGTAAAAAGTGTGGCGGAAGAAATGGTTACAAGTGCGAAAAGTGTAATCAACCCCTTCATCCCAAATGCTATAAAAGTTAATGTGTTGAGTCTAATGCTTAAATAGTCAGTTTAATAAAAATATTTTACTATTTTTTAAAAGGTAATTATAATTTTTAAATCTTTTTTTCTAAGTTTTACAAATTTGTAAATTATATATTTTACAAAATGTTATTATGCAAATTGAATTGTAATTAAATTTTTTAAATATAATTTTAATTAAAAAAACCCTTATCCTACAAGTATAAGTAATATTTTACTAGTATAACTCTAGTATCTATTATTATAATTATTAGTATTATTATTGCAATCAAAAAATAAATTCAAAATTTGCAGAAAAACTGATTTCATGCTACGCAAACGCCGATTGGTACAAATATCTACCATTAAAAAAAAACTTAATAAATACAACGGGAAAAATAAAATTTATGTACGATGTACTTAATAGACACAGAATGAACATATATGAACAAAAATTTCAAAATTGATCGAGTATTTTGAAGTCGCCATTAATGGGTTAATAAAAATGAAGAAAAAAAAACAAACAAACTTTTTCATCTGAAATAAAATATAATTTACACTATTGAATTGAATGATCCAGACACTAACAACATCTGAGAGAAACCTTATGCCAGAAGCGATGTTCCAACCCGCGTTCCCTTTGAGAAACAGAATCCTTCATTCAGGCACCTTAGACCACTCAGTCAAATAGATTTCGTTGAGTGTCCTTCTGAAATAAAATTAATTCAAAACTGGTTTCACACTCCATTTAGCTACATATAATGCTCTAAAATGCTCATTGCGCATGCTCAGATCAGCGAAAATTGGCATTAAAAAATTCGCTTTTCATATTAAATATATAGATGCTCTTATATGAATATTACTATAACATTTGTTCATTTGTTTTAATGCAGGTTATGAGTTTTCAAAGTTTAATGTATGTTCCAACGTTATGTTGTATAACTTTGTAAATAAAATTGTACAAGTTTTAATTTTAAATGTAATGAGAGTTGTTCATTCCATGTAAATGGTTTCTGTCATTAAAGTAAGATTTACTGAACAAAAAGAATTTGATTTAAAAAGGCGCTTGATTCTTACATTTGAGACTTTTTTCTTTTCTTTTTTATGAATATCTTGAGAAAAATAGAAATATTAAAAAAAAATTAAAGCTATTTTACATGCTATTCACAGACTTCAGTCATATTCTTTATTATAATTTACACCATTATTTTTCTATTAAAAAAATATAAATTTAAATTTATACAATGGAAAATAAATCGATACTAATCTAATATATATGTATTCGGGTTCTCATTAGAATTAAATATTGGTGAATATATTATCACACTGATACAATCATAGTAAAATAATTTGTTTTCATGACTAAATATTATCTTTGCTTTTGAGAATGACGTAATTTTCAATGCAGGACACCGACCCCAGAATAGTAGGCCTGAGCGCTGATACAAAAATGGCGGCTGCCGGGGCGAATTTTTTTTTTTTTTTTAGCGTACGTACGGACCCTTAAATATTCGTATCAATATTTTTTCCGCTTTATTTTTCTGAGATTAAACAATTCAAAGAAATATTTTATAAATTACTATTGTCTAAATTTAAGGGACCGTACATACCTTTAAGAGGGTCCGGTGCTCAAAATTCTATTTTTTTATTTATAGTGATTTTTTTATGAAAATTCTTCTGAAATATCTTCTAATATAATAAGAATATTTCATGTAAAAAAAAAAATCTGAAAAAATTTAAATAATTTTTTTTTAATTTAAATTGTAAAATTTTAAACGTATTTAATTTTGATATAACTCTGGAAGTACTCACTCGATTTACAAACTTTTTACACTTTTTGTGCACAGATAATGTATCATTTTAATTTTTCTTCAAGATTTCTTAAAATATTCATTAGGAATTTTATATATAAAAAAAAATAAGTAAAAAAATGAAGTATTTTTATGAGTGAGTTTTGCATTAATTAGGATATTTTCACAATTATTACTCAAAATTAAAATCCTGAAGAAAATGTATTGGAAATATAGCGTAAAATCTCTGTTAAAAATTTCATACACATATCTTGCAAGGAACTTTAGATATATTCTTTTAAAGTTGACAAATCGTGAAAAAATTCATTCTGAGATAAATGGAGCAAAAGTTCTCGTTAGCGAGCAGTTGATGCACCGCTTCTCAAGGCAAAGGTGTTATATCTCTGGATCTAATTAAGATAAAAGCATGGGGTTTGCTGTATTTAACGCTAAAAACTCAGTATTTTTTTAAGCCAATAAAAAAATTTGCATTTTTTTTTGAGAATTTTATCCCCGCCCCCCCTAAAAAAATCCGACTTCGGAAACGGTCATTTTTGTGTCAGCGCTCAGGCCTAATATTAAGGGGGCAGTGATTCTGGAGAGATTCATATTCCGAAATTAGGGCAGCATTTAAAGGAAAACGTTTAAAAACTTTTTAGTTTTGTCAGTGCTTCAATGATAGACAATTTCACCTTTAAAATAGCTTTTAAATAGAATATGTGATCACGCTAAGTATATTTTATATTGCAGAGAGATATGTATAGATGCACTTATAATATCTCGTAAAAATAAGATGTATGAAAGTAAAAATATACCGGGCGTCCCAAAAGTGATTGCTGGATTTTAAAATTCCATAAATTGCAAACGGTGACAGATAATAAAAATTTCTTGCACGAGTGTTATGTAAGATGTCAGGAGTTTTTATTCTGCGATTCTCAGTTTTAATTACAAATAGTATCGATAGATGGCGCAGTAAGCAATAACTGCTAAATCCAGGCTCGATTTTTCGGCCTTTCTCTTCTTCCATACGAAAAAAGGAGATTAAAAGGTATTGAATGGATCCTGAAGTACCAAAAATCGAGTCTGGATACTGTCAGCGTCATCTATTGTTTGGAATTCGAACTAAAATCAAGAATCATAGTTCAAAAACTCCTGACATCATACATAACCCTCCTGCAAGATTTTTTTTTAAATATCTGTGACCGTTTGGAAGTTATTGAATTTTAAAATCCATCAGTAATTTTTGGGACATCCGTTATATTACAATAGCTGCCAACATTTTACGCTCTAATTTACCACAAAAATTTAATAGAAATTTATGCCTTATTTAATCGGCTTATTGTGAGGATTTAAGAAGATTAAATTTACTATTAAATTTTTGTGGTACAAAAAAGCGTAAGAGTTGGCAGCTACGATATTAGGTGAAATCATTTAATTTCATTACAATCATGAAAATATTTGTCATCACAACATGTATTCTGTATGAAAAAATTCATTTCTCAAGATTTCTAAATAAATAATATATTATTTTACTTATTTAATAGCCTTCTTTATTTTCTAACGTTTTATTTGTAAGGTATAAATATTTTTGCAGACTTTTCGTATTTTGATAGAATTGTAAAACATAAATGGTATAACAGAATGTAAGATTTTTATTATTTTCAATAATGTTTTATAAATTTATATTTCTCTGATATTTTTTTACAATTTAACATAAATTAATGAGACGATGATAGACTGCTTTATTTAACATGTTTACATTATCAATTTATCTTTTCAACTTCTACTGTCAACATATCATTCTTAGCATGAGTTACAGAGAAATCTTGAAAAAATATTTTTTACGGTATTTGTAACTGTATACTTTCAAGATTATTATACAGGTGATCTCAAAAGTCCTTGACATATTTTAAAATTTAATGTAATTTCAAGTATTGCCGTAATGGGAGTGCGGTTTGATCTAAAATCTTCTTACCATGAAAAGTTTTATTGAAGAAAATAAAAAAAGAGTTCCAAACTTCGTCCATTGACGGCGTTGTACAGTAGGGTGGAACGAAAGTATAGGGCAAAATATTTTTTTCAGCAAATGATTTTCTAATAGCAATCAAAAGTCGTCTTTGTATGTTAACAATAAAACTACGAAGTTTTTTCGTTCTAAATTTATATCTTGAGTTGCCCCAAGAGCCTTCAAAATAAGGATTTTCTTTTAACAAATATCCAATCTTAACATAAAAAATTTTTTCACTGTTTTATTTTTACATTTTAAAAATCAAATATTGTTTTTAATAGCAATCTATAAATGCTTCTTTACTATAAGAACAAAAATATTAAGTTTAATTGATCTAAATTTATGCATTAATGTTCTGCAAAAGTGAAAAAAAAAATGAGCTTTTTTTAAAAAAAAATCAAGATGAAATATCAGTTTGAATTTAAGTTTTCTGATTACTTTTTTCCTTACAAATAGTTGTTCAAACACAGTTTTTTAAATAATATGTAAAACTTTTTAAAATAACTAATTATTAATAAAAATAAACTTACCAGTTGTTTTGGGTCTTTTTTTTTAGGTTTTTTGGAAAAGGATTAAACACAAGCATGCAACATAAACAGTAACAAGTCCCTATAATTGAAGAAAATAGAACAAATGTCGTGACATAATTAACAACTAGTGTTATTGAAACAAAATAAATATTAAAGAATAATTAGAATATTCCATTACATTATTAGTTTCACATTTATTTGGTTTTTAAAATTTCTTGATTATTAGATAACATATTTTTTGGTCTCAAATTTTGGCATCATCTTTTGTGAAGCAATTTTTGCTTTAATAAAGCCTTCTCTTGCTACAGGACCACAGATACTTATTGATGACTCTGTCACAAGCTCTATAACTTTTTCTAGGCTAATTCCATAGGTTTATGCAGTGTAAGTCACATAGCTGATAATTGCTATGCTCTTTGGCCACCTTTTATTTCGAAAAGTTTGCTTGGATTTTATTGAATAAATGAGATATCTCCGATAAAATAAGTCACATTTTTCAGTTCTAAAACACTGGTAGACAAAAATCGTAGCACGTGACTTACACTACAAGTACCGATGGAAATAGCCTCTACTGCTTGTGTATTACAGGGTAAACGAGGGGTATCTATAGATGGCAACTGGCAACTAGGTTCTCATGCTTCATTTATATGCATTTTTAAATCATCATCTGTTATGCATTTTGTTATTGTAGGCTCTGTGATTACTATATCCACACACTTAATCATATCAATATAATCTTCAGCATGAAAATTGAGCTTGGAGACCACAAACTTTGTGACGCCATTCTTTTCTTCCAATATTGCTTTTTGAAGTCGGCGAAGACCCAACTCTCTTATGCGCTTTCTCGCAACACTTAGCATACAGATAAGTAAGAGTTCTGGGTGAGCGTAATAACTATTTCTCTGTATAACTGGGTCACTTATTTTTAGATGTTGCTCACAAAAGTAACGTAAAAATTTAAGCGGACTCTAAAAATGTTTGGAACCAATTACAGATGATGGTTTAAGCTTAATATGGAACCAGATTGGGTCATACACTTTCATAACATATTCTGTTATGAAAGTGTTTTAATGTTATCTGAAGGATCTTCTGTTTCAACATATAACCGAAGAATGGGACTTGCTAACGTAAATCATCGAGAATGAGCCAACTTTCCTGGATTTTTTAAGGACAGATCTAGAAAGCACACACCGATTGAAATTTATGTGCACCTTTTAAGTATATATTTTTGGTCTGTGCTCAAATCTTCAGTTATTTTAACATTAGGAAGGTTGTGTTGTATAGGCAAAAACTTAAGCAGTGGAAGTTCGTTACAATTTTCAAGTTGTTTGCATAAAACCCCGCCAAATTCATTAGAACCCTTTGTTTATCGGTCTAATTCACGAAGCAGGTGGCGAAAGGCAACTCATTTAAATGGAACAAACAAATTAGCCACTGCGGTGTCCTATTTAGATATTTTCCTATTAATGCAATCACACCGTTATTAACTCCAGTGTTTGTGGCTGTCCCACCACACCCAATAGCAGTTACAGTTGATATGTTCAAATGAGTGTTACCATTAAAGTAAGCTATGATGCTATTTTTTATAGCTTTGCCTGTTTCAAAAGAAGGGGTTACATGTCCTGGAAAGGATGAATTGGGCTCTTTTACTAAAGAAATATTTTCTTCGATGACCGACTTTTCGTAAAATTTGTTTCCTTTTTATCTTGCACAATTGTTTTATCTTTTTTTTTTTGCCATTGAAACACAAAACTATATTTTCTCCAACTTGGTTAAGGCTTCTTACTATCTCATTTTTTCAATTCTTGGCTCTCTCTCTTCGAATTTTCATTCTATCAATTACCTTACTTTTCTTCTATAGAAGTTCTCCTCTGTAATCATTCCAACATCTTTAAGAACTGCACTTGCGGTAGTCGCAGCAACTCTGTCTGAAACCCCAGTTCGGTCACAGGCACTTGCTACTGTTGGAAGTTCTACTCTTATTTGCTTGTAGTTGAATCCAAAAAAGAAGTATAGGAATTTTTGGGATTGTATGCTAAGTTTCCTTTAGATGTTTGCTCAGGATCTTATTGAATGGCATCATGTTCAGCATTTCTAGTAGCCTTAACTACTAATTTCTGATTGTACTTGTGCTTTAACTGTTTAGATCTTAAAATACTTCTGTATTTATCGTGATATGTTTTCCCATTCGTAACATGCCAATGTGAAATACTACAGGAATAGAGGCTTTTGACCAAATAGATTCAACTTTCTTAATAATAATATCAAGTATTTCACTCACCGTTGGTTCTTTTGATGTTTTGTCTGGTTCAGCTCATGTCGAATATAAAGATAATATTTCATAAAGTCATAATAAGTTGGAAGACTTAAATCCCTTAATTGTTTCGGGTACTCAAAAATTGGGCATTCTAACTTTTGTCTGACCTGAACCTGTCTTGACACTGCCATCACACTACAGATAAAGTACGAACTAATAAATTATTATACTAATATTCAAGCTAACATATCCATAAACAAAACAAAATCCAGTAAAGTACAACACAAAAACATTTGTTACGCAAACGATTCGTTTGCCTTCACTGACTGACGACAGAAAATTGTGACCAGCTAGAGCTACATGCTTCTCTTCCTCCTCCGAACCCTACACCAGCTAATAATATGCCGCCTGAATCAAGGTCACTTCAAACCACGTACTGTTGACTATTAATTTTCAGAACTAAAAAATGTTTTGCTGTGTTTTTAAGTTAAAAGTAAGGTTAATCCTTTCTATTACGAGATACTGCTAAAATATAAAAAAATTGAATTTAAAAGATGCAAGATTTAGTAGCATAAATGTTAAAGGTATGCAGTATAAAACTATAAATATCTACTGTAAAGTAGTTTGTGCGTATTATTTAAAATTTGAAAACAGGCATTTGGTATTTAATTTTTTTTTTTTTTTACTAAACCAAATTTATCAAAATTCGTAAAATCTACTGAAAAATACATATATTCAAGTCTTTTGCGACACCTCTAAATATATTATGTTTGATAAAATATTTTAATACTGTCTTAACAGAGGCATTAGACAACTCTTTATCTCTATTACATATCGAAATTAAGAAATTTTTTTCTTCGTTCCACCCTATTGTACAGTCGTGGAAAAAAAAATTAAACACCCCTACTAACTCCTCAACAAATTATCGTAAAAGAAATTTACGGCTACCGAACGATTGGAAATAAAGTCTACATTTAAATGATGTATATAAAATTTGCTTAGGAGGCGTCTACATATTAAAACGAATCCAAACTTCATTTTTTTCAATGACAATACCCAATTTTAACGAGATATCTCAAATCTTTGGTTCCAATTATGCCCAGACACCGAATTTCAAGTCATTTGAATGATAAGTTTTTGAATTATAAGCATTCAAAATTTAGTGCTTCTAATGTTAAATTACATTTTCATATTTTTGTTCATATCTCCAGGAATTATGCTCCTGATGTGCCCATTTTTTTACAGCAGTAATACTAATATACCCAAACATAAATACGCGGAATTTGCAATTTTTATAATTTTATGATACGAATTATGAATTATGAAATTAATATTCGAAAAAATTAAGAAATGCAAACATATATTTTTTGATGGATTTAGATTTTTTAAGTCCTGCTTTATGTAAATCCAAAATTTCACATTTTTCTTCCAAGTAGTTTTCAAATTATACTTAAAATACGGCAAAATGATGATTTAAGGGGCCGTCTATAATGGAAGTGACTAGATATTTTGAAAATTCTTCTGCTGTCTTGTAATCTAGCAGGCTTCGTGGACTTCTTTAGGTGCCTTGATCAAGATAAGGGATCTCTCGGTTAACAATCAATTTCCGAACTTCAATTTGGATACATCCGTTAAAATACGCTCGTTTTAAAATAATTAATTTCTCGGGAACTTATGGTACGAATTGCATAAAATTCGTTTTTAGGCTAATTGAAGGGTGTACAGTTCATTTATGCTGTCAGAATTGTGTACTGCCATTGAAAAAAAAACAAAGTTTGGGTTCGTTTTAATATGTAGATGGTCTTCTAAGCAAATTTTATATACATCATTTAAAAGTAGACTTTATTTCTAATCGTTCGGTACCAGTAACTTTCTTCTACGATAATTTGTTCAGGAGTTAGTGGGGGGTGTTTACTTTTTTTTTCCACGACTGTACATTAAATTATCAGACAGAAGTATAAAAAACTCATGATAATCAGTTACAGATAATTGATTTGTGACAAGCAGTTAAAGGTAATTTATTTTGTGCAATCTATTACCGTAATTCAATGTGCGCGCCCTTTGCAGTACTAGCAAAATGAATGCTCTGTAACTGTTTCTGACACAATAAATGATCCGTTGCTGATTGTCTTCAGTTTTTTATGCTACAATTTTAATGTAAGATTTTTATGTATTTTTTAATGCTGAATCCAAAAATGATCTTCATTTTTAACCATGACTTCAGGATTTTTTGCAAATCGTAAATTTCAAAGATAAAAATTCAAAGAATCGCGAAAATTCGATACTAAAGAATAAAAAAGATAGTTGAGTTTTTTAATTTTTGATAATTTATTTTTAAACATTTTTCAGCGCTACATCAGAAAATGACCTTAAAGTTTAACCACCATGTCCGGATTTTTCGCAAATTGCAAATTTAATAGTTAAAATTAAAACAAAACCTAAAATCTGAAACTATAAAATAGATGTGATGGTTCTGTTTTTTTTTTAAATTTTGATAACTAATTTTTATGTACATTTTAGCACTAAATTTGAAAAAGGACTTTCTGTTTTAACTATCGCGTCAGAATGTTTTGCAAATCTAAAATTTCAAGATTAAAAATTAAAAAAACTATCAAGAATCTGATTCTATTAAATAGATCTAAAACTTTTTTATTCAGTTTGTTTTTATTTCATTCAATAATTTATTACATTTTTTTATATACTGGGGATTCTTACGCCTAAACGGATCAAAGGTCGAATGAGGAACTTTTATGATGAAGGAGTCACTTTTTATTTTATTTTTTATTTTGAAATTTAGAATTTGCGAAAAATCCAGGCGTGATGGTTAAAAATGAAGGTTATTTTCAGATTCAGCTATAAAAAATACATAAAAATAAATTATCAAAAGTTAAAAAAACACAACAATCACATCTACGTTCACTATCAGATTTTCGCGATTTTTTTACTTTTTTAACTTTGGAAATTAAGATTTGCAAAAATCCTTATGTGATGGTTAAAAATGAAGGTAAGTTTCAGATTCAGAGCTTCAAAATACATAAGAATCAATTATAAAAATTTAAAAAAACATGGCACAACCCAAGTATTGCCGGATAGTGCAATCCATACGGATGGGTTGACTCTCTTTGTCTTAGACCCACACTTACTCACTTGATCTTATTTTTTATCAATTCACTTGCAATAAATTATATATGTGTTTCCGTCTTACAGCTAAAATGATTCTATAGAAAATTCTTGGAATTATCAAAAACGATTTTTAATAATTCTACCTTCTTTTGTCTAGTGAAATTACTAATTAAAATTTTCATAACATATTCATAAATTCATTAAATTCATAACAAATGATTTAGATTTTAAATGTTTTAACGAACTTGGAATATTTCTATTAAACATATTTTACTTAAACATGCCAGTTAATTCATTCGTGATTTAATAATCTGAAATTAGATAAACTACAGTATATCTTAGAAATAAATATTTATATTCGAATGAAATATTTTAGAGAAGTAAATATTTCTCAGTGATTTGCAAATCATTTACAAAATCGTTGAAACCTGAACAATTTATTTACGTGTAGGAAATTTAGATATTTTGGTTAATATGGATGAAAGAATTATACAGAATCAAATTTATATTAGACACTACTTTAAAATTCTGAATTCAGATTCTTGAAATTTCAAAAATGGTTTCGTTTAAATTTGTTGAAGTTTTTAAATTTTGTCTCTTTTTATCCGTGTTTTTAAATCAAAATACAAAGTTTATATATTTGAGTTATAACAGCATGCTTAAATTTCTATGAATTTTCGATGTTCCTACTGACACCATTAGAAAATTTCTATTTAATATTTAAATCGCAGACTTTGGCATCGTCATACTAGTCGAAGTTCTAATATTGTTCTGGGATTAAATAACGAAACATATCCTATTAAATTTTTGTGATAAAATTATACCCATCCTGGTTATAGGTGATGCAGTCATTTTCTTTGGAAATAACTCATTTGTTTGAGTAATTTTTTAAGAGACAAATTATAGATATCGAACTTTAAATAACTTATTAACGCACATTATGAAAAATAACATCTTTTTGTTCAAATAAACAATTAAATAAATAAACTGATAAGTAGCAATTTATGTATGCATATATAAAGATGGATATGCACTTAGTGTATGTAATGCAAAATTGAAGCTACACTCTAAAAACGACATTTTCAAAACTGAGCAAAAAATACTCAAATCTGAGTATGTCGCATAGTCAAAATGGCTCCGAAACAAAATTACTCAAGTTTGAAAATCGTATATACTCATCTCTGAAAACACGGACATACTCAAATATGAGTGCATAATATTTTATTCTTGAGTGCGCGCATGCTCATATTTGAGTATGTCCGTGTTTTCAGAAATGCGTATATACAATTTTCAAACTTGAGTAATTTTGATTCGGAGCCATTTTGACTGTGCGACATACTCAGATTTGAGAAATGTTTGCTCAGTATTGAAAATGTCGTTTTTAGAGAAGTACATAACTAACCCTAATTTTAAGATAACTTATAGAAATTACGTGTGCATACAATAAAAATAAGGATAAATATTTCGAGACTACAAAATTAATGAAATTACCTTCAAAATATTCAACAAAATCTTGCAAATTCCTCCTGTGAAGTCTTTCTTTTACCAAGTATCAAAATAATACATTCTTCGGTTTCGAAGGCTAAAAAACAAACTCTACACTTCTGCGATCACATTCGGAAGGTTTTTGTGTGTTCTTCCGCGATTACGATAAAAATGTAGTTCGCCACATTTCATGAAATAAAATATTATTGCGCAATTAACCCTGTTTTGTAGCTAACTCTGGTACATTTTTAGCCATACACTGTAAAAAAAGTGGTAACGTTCCATGTAAAATCCAGGAACGTTTCGCCTTTTCTCAGGTTTTCAGAATAATTTAGCTCTTTCCTGTGAAATTCTGGTTTTCTTATCTGAAACGTTCCTGAACAAAAGTTGGAAACAGCAAAACGCTGCGGCCGCCATTTATTATTTTTTTTTAGTTATAATCCGTTGCTCGCGCGCGAGTGTCGAAAACGAATTCCTTAAATGAATGTAAAAAAATCAATATGGAATGCAAATAAATCAATAGACCACATAATCCTTTACGTCTCTAATGTCAAGACCATTCAGATCAAAATACAATAATTCGGTGACATCGCTAAGAGATTATCCCTCGTACTTGTCTGTGGAATGTTTAACGAGCAGCCCGTGTAAACAAAATACACCTATTATTTGGATCTCCATTAACCAGGGGACCATCAAACATGATTCTCACCGATTTTGATTAATTTAAAGTATGTTTTAGAGTTCTTCTCTCTAATTATTCGTGTGAAAGGATTTCTTCAAATGGGCCTTAGATTTTTAGAAATTGGATGCCGAGGTTTAGCATACGTTTCAAATACCCATTAGTTTGCAGCTCTCAACGTGTTTTTCGTGGTGTGGATGCAGAAGGCTCGCACGCCACCCGTGCGGGCCGAGTTCGATGCTACCTCTTGACTTTTTTTTAAATTAATTTTATATTTTGACACTTAAAATTTGATTTAAATTTGATATATATTTGACACATTGAATTGCTGCAAATTTGAATTTTTTTTTTATTTTCGGAAAAAAATATACAATTACGTTTAGGATTTTTTTTTCATGAAAATTTATATGTATTTTATCTAACTTGTAAACTAACATAATTACTGACGAAAATCCAAAATATTTTATGTCTAGATTTTTTTTAAAATTATTATTTACATTTATATATTTTTATATTTTAAGCAAAGTTCAGAAACAATATATCATATATATATTTACTTTATTGAATTTTAACTGAAAATTTATTTTTTCGTGTAAATTATAAATAATAATTTTGATGTCAATTTCAAAATATTTTTTCATTCTAACAAATAATGATAATAAAGCGAAAATTGTCAACTGGAAATGCAAAAATCGTCTGCGGATCCCGCATGACGTATAACTTATGATATATATTTTTAAAAAAATCGTTAGATAGCGTTTCACAATAATATCAGAATAGATTAAAAAAAATATTGATATATTTTATGTTCTTTTGAATACAAGTACTAGGTAAGAAGTTATGCTCCATTATAGGAAATTTTTTCGTATAAATATTCCGTTTTGAATATCTCTACAATATATGTCACTCGATTAATTGTATATTTACTAAACTTAAATGTCAAAGTCAGTAATAGCAAACAATTTTGTATTTCGTCATTTGTCATATTTTAATATATTGAACAAACCAAATATTAAAAAGATATTTATTTTGTTTTTATTTTTTCTAATAAAATATTGTGCATTATTTGAGACTTGTATTTAAAATATAAAAAGGTAAATAATAATAATATTATGAAAACAAACTTTCTGCACATACTAATTTGTATTTCCGTCAACGGAAAGGTTCGTATAAAAATTACAGAAAAAATAGAAGTTTTCGTGAAAGATCAAAAACATAAATCGATTTTGAAAATATCAAAATTTCGAAGCTGTAAAAATTCACAACTTTGATTAAAATTTGTAAAGTGTTAAAAATAAGAAATTAATATAAAAAAATAAACAGTTAGGAGGTAGCATCGAACTCGGTTCCTCTGGCTGGCGGGTGAACACTCTGAGATCACTCCACGTAATACTCGTCGAAAGCTGCAAACTAATTAGTATTTGAAACGGATGCTGAAATTCGGCCCCCAATTTCTGGGAATCTAAGACCCATTTGAAGAAATACTTTCACTAGAATAATTAGGGATAAGAGCTCTACAATATACTTAGAATTCATAAAAATTGGTGAGCATCATGTTTGGTGGTACCCTTATAAGACTGCATATTAATTCTAAATCTTTAATCTAAAACTAGGGATTCTATGTGAGCTTGGTTAATTTAAATGAAAAAAGAAATTAATCAATTATATAGAACATCCTTGTTGGACATAAAAAGTTTTTTTTCTCCCATTTAAAGGATTATAAATTAAAAGAAAAAGATAATCGAAAAGAGTAAGTTACTATAAATATAATATTCTATCTTATTCCGCTAATATTTTTATATGCTATATTATTTTTAGAACAAATTTGTTTTTAACAAATATGCGCCTTAATATTATTTATGTTTTAATGGGTTTGCATTTAAGAATTATATATTTATGTCTAAGATTTAAAATTAGTTAAACCACATATACGCTATTGTTTTCTATTTTTTTTTTTCATTTTCACTCTATCTATATAACATGCAGTTGTACAGTTTTATTTATTTTAGCTTAGTGAGCTAAATCCAGAAGCAATCCAGAAATGTTATTTGAAAATAATGGGCAGTTGGGTTGCCCATTACTTATACGAAGAATTTCTGGAAAATAACAGACTCCTTTTGAGCACTTCTGAAACGTTCCGTAGAAAATAAGGTAAGCTTTCTGTGAAATGTCAGTAATGTTTTGCTGTCAACAGAAATATTCCTGGTATTTGGCAGGAAACTTACTGGCATTTCTGTGGAAAGTTTTTAACGTATACAGTAAAGTTCCAGTCATTTTCAAGAAATGTTTCTTGGAAATAATGGGCAACTCAGCTGCCCATTTTTTCCCAGGAACGTTGCGGAATTTTTTTTACAGTGTACCGTTACGAACATTTCTAACGTTTCACATCAAACTTGGTTGTGAATCTGATTACGGATGATTGGGAAGATTTTATTGAATGAAAACTAGAGGTTTAGTTTTCTATTTGAATTAGTTATCGAGGTTATTTTCCTAGGTTAATAGTTGCATGATTAAAAGTGGTATGATAAAAGAAACGGCAGTTAAAATGATATTATTTTAATTTTATTCACGCAATTCCGCTTTAAATATCCACTTTTACATGATTCACATATTTTAAAATATAAAAGTTAAATACTGTTTTGATTGTATTTACTCTACTGGAAATCGAAGTTAAGAAACTGTAGAGAAAACCTGCCAAAAGAAGACGTATATTACCAAATATAATGTAACGTAGAGAGAGATTGTATGTATGTTATCAGATCAGCACAAAGTACCAAGCTGAGAAGCCCGGAGTAAATGAACTAACAAACGAAAGTGAATAACCCAAACATTCTTCAATTTAAATGGTCAATCTCTGCAGCCATTGTAATTCTCTCTTTTTTAGTAGTGTGGGGATATGATCGTAGTGACCGCATTTCCCTAACAAACTCTACTTGATGTACTAAAGAGTTGCTTCTGAATTGCCCGTATTTCGTCTAACGCATCAGATAATATAATAGCGCAATAGCGTCCGAGGCGTATTCAGAAATGTGGAAGGACCTTCCAGGTGAAGGTCCATATTAATTTAAAATACAGGGTCGGAATTTCCATTTCGTTTGATTGAAGGTTTATTTGAAAAATGGTCCAGCGCAGCGGGCTCAGCCTGCTAGTTTTCTGATAAAAATTCAAAATTGTTGTATAGGGTTTTGTTTATAGGGGCATTTTTTCTCATGAATTTTCTATATTGTTTTACCTTCTGCAAGTGTACTGATACTAAGTTTAAGACACTAGGCGAAATGGTTATTTAAGTGAAAATGAAGTCATTTGTAAAATTAACGATCATTTTCTTAGATAAAACTAGACATTTTAACACAAATGCGTCTAAAAAACATAAATTACGGAATTTTTTACTCTCCGGAATTGAGATTAGAATCCCAAATAAAGAGTGCATCTGTTCACATAAAAGATATTGCTGACAATCGTGACTTCAAGTTTTAAGTTAAAATGATTTTAAAATGAAGAAACAAAATACATTTAAAAAAAATGAATATGGGTATGAGAAGTGCGTACGCAAATTTTGAAATGGTGAAAATTGCTGCTTTTCATCCGGAATACCAAGCATGAGAGCCTCAATTGATAACCACATCCTAATAACTGATCTTTATTGTATTTTACTGATTACATATCTATATTATAAAGAACAAACGTATCTGTGCGTAATGCTGATGTCATTTTGCGAATGGCAACACTTCACGATCAAATTTCGGTCTTGGAATTTTCGCTACTGAAATTTTTTAATCTTCTGGCCATCGTATATTTTCAATTTTCGTCGCTTAGGGAAAAAATATACTTTCAAATGCAATTTGTTTAAAAACTGATTTTTTATCAAGTTTATCTTATTACGTGCCGGTTTCAATACATAATAATAATAAACATTTTGCGTATAAAGCAACAAACATTGTTCAGCATTTGTTTCTGACTATTTTTGCATAACAAAATTAACACTCCAGTTTTAAACAAATAAAAGAATAACATTAAAAAAAAAGAACAATCAACATATTTCTGAAAGTCAAATTAACGAAATTAATACTTCTTTTATAAACAAATAAAAGAATAATATTAAAAAAACACAAACCTAACATATTTGTAATCGTACAATTAAAATTCTTAAATCACCAGATAGGAATTTTTTTCTTTAAATGAAATTTGTTTGCAAAGTTCATCTCAGTTTACTGATTGTCTATGGTTTTAAAAACAATTTTAAAGCATGAAATATATTTAATTTACCTATATCGCGCGGAGCTGGATTACGAAAGATTAATCCGTTTGTCCTTAAAACAAAATAAAGAGTTCGTCATTTTCTTACGGTTAATGTCCATTAAAAAAAAACCCCTTCCCTATGAATAAATAAATAAAGTAATATAAATAAAACGCAAATTTAACAGACATGTTTAAGCTCTGAAATTATCAGAATATAAAAGGATGCCGTAAGTAGCAAAATCTTTGTCAAATAACTCTTAGCATGCGGCTAATAAGAAAATATCGCTTTTGATAAATTTCAAAAAATTATTTTATTGTATAATTCGTATTTTTCATATGAAAAATGCTTTTTTAATGTAAGTGGGCAATCTAAAAAATTTATTGCATATAAAAAATTATTAGTTTTCAATAAAAAATATTTCTATAACCCGGGAAGCCCAGGTACGATCCTCTAGTTCCAAAATAAAGGACAAATGAAGAATGCTGTAGTTAGATATTTCAATATCGGAGAATTTTTGTTTCCATAGCAACAAAATTAAATCGACAGTGCTCAATTAGACTTAATTTTGAGACTGAAACAATTTTAATTAATTAAAATTTTGTTTTAATTCATAGAATTTCATAGTTAACTTTCGTTATAAATATATATATGAAAAAACTATAGTTAAAACGAACTAAAATTAATAAAACTAAAGTTATTGAAGTTAAATTTATCTAAAAAGTTCAATATGAAACATTTTTATCTTAAAGAGTATTTGACATAAAAAGGTATTTTCTTTTTTTTTTATTCCATCGTCAGCCGGTGATAAATCACCAAATAACGAAACTGTTATTATTCTTTTATGGACACGCTATCAAGTTTCCAGCGAATTTTTTTTTATAAGCATATATATCCTCATCAGAAGAACGTTCTGTATTTTTTTTAGATTTTTCGAAATATGCTTTAATGGAGACCTTCCTTGTAAGATATGCCGATGTAGTTGAGGTTGAGTCTGAAGATCCAAAATTATTCTATGTCTGTCTGTGTTTCAGTATGTATGTATTATGATTGGACGAGGTAAAACTTTCTTAAATGTATTTGTCATTCATCGATTTAGTGATCAATCTATTTAACACTCATTTTACTTTTAGAATATGAAACCTATTTTTTTATTTATAGTGACGGTAACACAGCCTTTATGTAACTCCTCTCTCCGCCCTGTATTTAATTGTATATTTAGTTTTTATTTTTCAAATATTTTGAAAATACGTATATTTTACATATAGAAAAAAAAAAAGAAAACAGTTGGAAGCCCTCCTTGCTGTACACACAAGCTCTTAGGTATGTTGACGAACATATTTTATAACAATGTTAATAACCAGAAATACATTTTATTTTGAGATGATCAATAATTTAATTTGAAGTGTAAGTAATAGGTTGAATTAATAATTATCCTTCTCATACAAAATATTTATTGAAATATGTGTTACTATTTGTTTTACTATATGTAATACTATAAATATTACTATATGTAAGCACACTATTAATTATTTCGAGCATTTGTATTAATTTCAAAGTTTTGATATAAAAAAATGCCATTAGTTTTTTATATTAATAATTATTTAGTTAATAATTAGTTTTTAATAATGACTTAGTTTTTAATTTTAGAAATAACTTTGAACAGAGGTTTTACACATAAAAAAAATTAAAAATCCAAAGACCGACTTTTTTATTTTTAAAATTTAGTGATCTATTTTAATAAATGTGATAAAATCATTCTTTAAGAAAATGTTTGTCAACTATTATAAGCAACAATAATAGATGTTCACCTGTATGAACGACTTTTCAGAATTTTAACTTTTTGCTTGAATTTCAAATGCCTCATTGAAAACTTGGAAATATAGGTAATATGAAAGTCTTATATATATAATAAACATACATTTGAAAAAGAACAGTAATACATATTAAATTCTTGATCTAATTAGAAAAATACAGGGTCTTAAAACACAAAATAATAAAATATTCAGTTATTTAAATAAAACTGTTTTAATATTACTTAGTTAAAATGCAAAATAAAACTGAGACTAAAAGCAGACTTTTAAAGTCAAATTTTCATTTTGGGTCTAGAAAACCTGAGTTTTAGAAAATTTAGGTAGTAGGAAATTTCTATTTTTATAAATTACACACCCTCCTACTCTAAACACACTCTCAGAAATCACACTCGTACCTGGAACTGCCGAAAATCTTTGCTATTATTTTCAATAAATGTAATAAAATCTCCTGTACCACCAATTCAACGGATTAGCGTTTAAGGCAGCTTTTGGAATAGATAAATAGATTATATGTTCACTTCCAGCTTTTCTGGCTCAAAGGGGGAATATCATCCAGTGCCTTCTCTTCATTCTCTTCATCATCATTATCTAACAATTTTTCTAAGACATATTTTTAATTTTTTTTCACTTGCTGCGTTTTCGAATATATATTTACATTATGCTCAAAAATGAATATCTTTTATGTGCAAGTTTAAATTTGTACAGAAAATTTAAGGATATAAATATCTGCAAAAGACATTATTCAATACAGAATGTCTTCTCATTGATTCTAGCAAAGTTACAGTAAAACCTGATAGAAGATAATAAAGAAACAAGCGCGAAAAATTATTGACAATCGTAGTTTAACTGCATTAGAGGATGACGTAGTTCGCTTTAGCAAAAACATGGATAAAGAAAAATAAATTTAATACGTGCAAAATACAATTGAAAAGCTAAGTGGAAGAACATGTTATGTGACAAAAATTACATTTCAAGAAATTTGAGGTGAAAGTTTTTGCTGTAAATTTTAATGATTTAGTTTCTGTTTGATACCACGTGTTTAAAATATTAACAGGTATGGTACTAAACTCGCTCAGAAAAACTTATTCATATATTATGTTCAAATATTAAGAATTAATAATATTATTGACATTATTAAATATTAATGAATAATGTCTTAAATATTCAAGAAAAAATGGAATCTTAGTATTTTAGCTTCACCATGTGATAGGATACCCCATAACGCTTTCATCCAAAAGAAAAAAAAAATTAGAAAATGTAGCATAACATGTTCCTCCACTCAGCTCTTCAATTCAATCTAATATAACAAAACAAACCTGTTAGGCTAAATTTAGAATAAATTTATATCTTAAATATTTTTCGAATTTAAGGACTATTGGATCATAGGTATCAACACAAATATAAAAAAATAATCAATAGTCATTTTTAGTTCGTTAATCAAACATCAGTACAATATACGCATAAATAATTATATATAAAGTAGTGACAAGTAATATAAAAATTTTGTTTTTAAAGTCAATTCCTACTTAGGTCATGAAAGAAAAATTTAATATAATCCCTTAAGCTAATATTAGTTTTTGTTGCATTAAAATATCTCAATTTGTTGATTTTCCATATGCAAGTAAGTTTACAATGGAAGTCTATAGGAATTTGGCGAAATATGAGAGATATCGCCAAGTTGGCGGCACTTTTGGCGAATTATTTTGGCCGCCAAGTTGGCGACAAACTTGGCAGTATTTGGCCACAGAACAGGGTCCCCTCTATGGTAACCCCCTTTATAGATATGAAGATGCATTAAATGCTTCAATAACCAATGACCGCCATTTTGTCTCCCATGTAAAACTAAAATTAATTAATTAAAATTTAATTAATGAATTAAAATTTTAAAAAACTATATTAACATTAATTGTCATCCATTATAAGTTTAAAAAAAATTATTTCAACTTGATAGGATGAATAATATGTATTTTATTAACGATTGAAAATTTGAACAAGATATATAAATAAATAAATAAATAAATAAATAAATATAGGGAGAGTGTGAACTAATAGTAGAAATTGAAAAATAATAACGCATTATCTTTAATTTCAATATTTTTTAAACATTGTATTTAATTATATCTCTCATCAAATATTTTTTCTTTATCTCAAAATTTTACTTATCAAAATCCCTCAAGATTAAACTTCACCTGTTATCTTTCTGTCACCTGTGCTTTTATTTATGACTTATATGTGATTATCAACTGTGCTTTTTCTCTATCAAATTTTCATCTCATTTTGGAATATTTTTTTCAATAAACATAGTTTTTAGTTAAATCTTAGCTTCTAGTGAATTCTGACCTGTCTTCGTCTATCTTCAGCCAAATTTTCAGACGTTTACGTGGAGTAGATTTCACTAGCCATTGCCATTACCATAGCAAGCAGAAACACACACACACAGACGAAATACTTTCTTTTATTAAAGTATTTATACCGGGCATTCTCACAATCTTTTGACTTTCGGGAATAAAAATGTGGTGAAATTAAACTTGCTAAAATATCATTTTAATCTGCGACGAATGCCTTAATGATTCCAAATAAAGAAAAATGGTCAGCAGCGATTTTTTTTTTTAACTGAGATTTAAGTTAAACTTGCGAGTTTAATTTTCCTTACCATTTTACCACTATAACTCTCTATTTTCTTCTACATTTTTACTTATAATAAATATGCATAGTACCCACAGACCATTCCAATAAGAAATAATAACAATATAATATTTTTAGTACAAAATTTTGGTATAACATTGTCTTAAAGGGGTGTTTAAGAAGGGACGGATAGAAAAAATAAGAGATGGTGTAGGAAAAAAGGGACAGTAATGGAAAAAAAAGGAATGGTAAGGATGGGACGGTAAGGAAAATTACCACTATTTTTAGGCAAATCATGTTAAGACTAAATGATATCCACGATATTCATTGATTTTTAGAAGCAGTTATTTACATAGGATTATAAAAAAAAATAGTTTACCTCGAAAAGTGCAGGAATAAACCTTGGGGACGGTAAGACTACCAATAAAGCCACGACGCTTGAAATTGATATTTAAATGCTGATTTAAATTCTGCAGTAAATTTCCTGTCAAAGAATTTTAGACATTGTTTCTCTATCATACTTCTGCATGAGAAAAAAATTGAAAAAAATTCTGTTGTTGCATCTGAAGTGATTTTTTTGTAGTTCAGCAAGAGGTATGGTAAGGAATCTAAAACACTGAGACAGAGTTAAAAAAATAATATCAACCAGTAAAAATGTATGCGGGTTACTTTTTTGCTACATATTTATATAAAACAATTGTCCCAGTTTCGGAAAATAATTACATCGAATTACTTTTATTGAAACAATTTTATACAGATAGCTCCAAACTTAAAAATCAGCATCAGGGACACGGAACGGTATAGGAGTTTTCCTGGTATTTGCACCCCTAGCATCGTCCAAAATTTATTTATCTCGTTAATATTGTTATGCAGTCATGCAATGAGATGTTCCCCAGTATATGAAAAAAAACCCCACAAGAATATGTACTAAAATAAAAATTATTATTAAGGGACTTAAAGGTCAAAATATTGTGAGAATGCCCCATATATATATAGATATATATTCGTACTCTGTATTTTCGTCTAAATTCTCCTGGTTTATTAAACTCATTTAGAGCAAATAAAGATATATCCTTTAATGAAATATAATAACACGAGTGAGAAAGTTATTGAGTAAGTAAAAATTTGATTGACTAAGTAAAAATGAAAAAAGAAACATATAATAATAATAATTTCATACAAAATCAACTTTTTTTCTCATAAATCTCATCTTAATTAGGATTTTGATGAAATTGATATTTTCTTAGCTGTCATTTTAACGTGAAAGTGCTATTATAAAATTTTCTTTTTCAAGAACGGAAAATGCAATTTATTCACACAATATTGTTGTTAAAGAATGAGAAATCTCAGACATAAAAGGAAGGAATTTCTGCAAATTTAATTAAGTAATCTTGCTTCTTCGAGATAAAAGCCTTTCTTTTATGTTGATTCTTAAAAAAGTCGAATTCTTTTACAATGGGAAAATTAAATTTTGTGGACTGCGAGAAATATTATACGCAGATAGCAGTAACATATATCTGAATATTCCCTTTCATTTCTATTTAATAAGAGTCTATTCAGGAAAAAAAAAATATTCCGTTTTGTTTCCTGTTTATATGTATTGCTAGGTCTTACTAAAATTGCGCAAAATATCATTAAAAAATGAACATTTAAGATATTTTAGTATTTTACGTGTTTAACTTTTGGCAAAAAGTATATATAGATAGATTCATAGGTTATTATATAAATTAGATAATAATACAATCGGAGTAAGTGTATGTCTATCAGCGAAAAGTCTCTGTAAAATATAATTTCGTCTTTATATGCCATGTAGTTCTAGTTGTAGTATAATTAAAATAATTTATTCATATGTACATAACGAAGTTTTTAGTTATTTTTATTTAATTATTTTACTTATTTATATATTAATATGGCTTTCTGCATTTTAAGTCAAGCATTTTATAAGACATTTTTAGTTATTATAAATTATTTAATCAATTTTAAGTATAATTAAGAATTTATAGTGGACTTTAGTTATTTTTGTTGTTGCATTTTGCATTTCAACTGAATAATTTAACAACAACAACAAAAAAAACGACTTTCCAACGTAACCAAACATAACTGATGTTCGTGTAAATATAGTGTTTTATTACAACGCTTGTAGACATCATAAAAAATATTAAAGGGAAATTTTATGAACATTTTACTGGAAACTGTGTTGCTCTATTTTATGTGAGCATTGGTGAGATATTACTTGCTATAAGGAATTTAGAAGGTCCTGATAGTAAAGAGAGATTATTCTCCTGAGCAAAATCCCTATGAAAAAATACATATTACCTATTCCCTTTTGGGAAATGAATTTCAAAGCTAATACAAGTGGAGAAGTTATCGTAGATTTTTACTAGTTTTAAAAGTATTATGTTGTAAACTTGAGATGTGACTTTACTTTAATCTTGAGAGCACGAAGATGTTTTGAAAATGAGCTGCCCGAAGGGATTAAAGGGAAAAGTTTAAAAATATTAAGAAAACGAGGTTTCATTTTAACAAACAAAAAAAATTCTTAATGTTTAATAACGGAAAATCTTAATATACCACAATAACTGCTAAAAGGTGTTAAATAAAAATTATAACAGTAAAATCCTTTTAATAAACTGTTAACATGTTTCGACTCCAAGGAAGCCATTAACAAAGAACCATTCGACCCAGTGTGAGGATTTCGAACTGCAGTCTAATATTTTTTAGCAATATCTAGTATTTTTCAAATGCAGGTTATAATTACACATAAAAATACCTGCAAACATCATTCGTAAAGCCAAAATATATCGTTTATTGAATCAAACTTACAATGAAAACTGATCGAAGATAGCAAAAGGCACGCGATAGAAAAAAAAAATAATAACAGTCTTGTTTTAATTACATTAGAGGATGACGTCATCCGCTTAGGGGCAAACATGGAAAAAAGAAAACTAAATTTAATAACAATAAAAAAGAATTTAATGTGATATAACACAGCATACCTTTTAGGTTACACGTGAAATATGACTGCTTGATTGATCGATGGTGTCTTTTCTTCCAAACGTTTGAAATTCAATTTTGTTTTTTAATCATAATACAAGTAATATAAAAATTTTGTTTTTAAAGTCAATTCCCACTTAGGTCATCAAAGAAAAATTTAATATAATCCCTTAAGCTAATATTCGTTTTTGTTGCATTAAAGTATCTCAATTTGTTGATTTCCTATAAGCAAGTAAGTTTACAATGGAACTCTATGAGAATTTGGCGAAATATCAGAGATATCGCCCAGTTGGCGTCATTTTTGGCGAATCATTTTGGTCGCCAAATCTGGCAATATATCGCCAGGTTGGCGACAAACTTGGCGGTATTTGGCGACAGAACAGGGTCCCCCTATGGTAACCCACCTTATAGATATGAAGGTGCATTAAATGCTTCAATAACTAGTGGCCGCCATTTTATCTCCCATGTAAAACTAAAATTAATTAATTAAAATTTAATTAATGAATTAATATTTGAAAAAACTGTATTCACATCAACTGTCATCCAGTACAAGTTTTAAAAAAATTATTTCAACTTGATAGGATGAATAATGAGTATTTTATTAACGATTGAAATTTTTAACAAGATATATAAATAAATAAATAAATAAATATAGAGAGAGTGCGAACTAATAGTAAGAATTGAATAAAATAAACCCGTGCTAATGGATCACACTTCATTTTTTTGTACTAATTGTTTTTTATGAACATGCTGTATGTTATTTTTGTGGCAACACTGGTTTGAAAAAAACCCTTATAATTTCATTTATGAAAACAATGCTGAAGTATTATTTAAATAACTGACTTAAAAAAAAAATACACGTGAAAACAAAATGTGAGTATACTGTGTCAGTAGCCGCTTCAAAAACCTTTCGAATGATGTCCCATTCATTGTTCTGCGTTTTGTAGATAAATAGATTAAATTTAAAAAATCAAAAAACCTGACTGCGTAAAAAGCGAACTAATTAATTATTTGTCATCAACGTGAAACTATTTTTTATATTACTTACTTATTTTTTTTATTTACTTGTATTGGTGATTTTTAAGTTGTGTTTAATTGTTAGTTCCTGTCTATAAACACCGTTTTGATGAGGCCGATAGATGCCTATGAAGGAGTAAAGCTAGAGATCCTACCTACACAACTTTCAGGTTGTATAATATTTAAACGGAGCTTCTGACTGTAAAATAGTCAATGAAACATCGCGTTCATTTTGAAAGACCTATCCAATAATATACCACTCAGTAAGGTGCGTAATTTTTTGTTTTCGTCTCTACCGCCGTATTGTATTTTACGATCGCCATTTTGAATTTATAAAAACAAAACCTTGCCTATAACCATTGGATGGTTAAGACGAATCGATAGAGACCTCATTCATTAAAATCCATCCAGTTGTTGGGATGTTTCGAAGATATAAAAAAATCCACATACCGAGATACGCGTGAAACACATAACCCTTCTTGACAGTCGTGTTAAAAAGGGATGTTGACATCAAAACAAATAGGAATATTTTATATTTACACGATTTATAATGTAAAGATTTAAAACGTCATAATCTATCAATATTATAAAGGACAAACAACTCTTTACATAACGGTGACGTCATTTTGCAAATGGCAACTGAAGACGATCAAATTTCGCATTTACTGCAATTATTAAAAACTTTTAAACTTCTAAATACAGTCAATTTCAATTTCTACATCTTCGAAGCAGAAAAGAATGTACTTTCACATGCAATTTGTTTGAAATTCATATCGCAATTTCTTTTAAAAGAGTATCGAAATTAACACAATTTTTATCGTTTTTAAAACAGTTTAAAGCAGTGGTTCCTAGCGTGGGGGCTACGGCCCACCGGAGGGCAATTTGACTTTTTAGAGGGGAAATTCCAAATTTGTTACTCATTCACTGTCAGTTTTTTTGTCTATTGTTTTGGTTATGTTTTAGACTAAAAATAAATGTAAGACGCGCAAAATTAAAAAATAAAATTGAAAAAGAAGTTTCATTGTGGAATTTTAAATGTTCCCAAACTAAAGTTAAAAATAGAACTAGTGTTGAATCTAAGCCGCTATAGCAAGGCGCAGCGCCCGGCGGCCCCTTTTCTTTCTTATTTTGCGCCCGGCGGTCTTTAAAACTCTTACGATGCGTCCGGCTGCCCTTTTTAACACTTCCTGTGCGCCCCGTGGCAATTCAATTTATCCTAGGAAAATATCGCAAATCCCAAGGACTCTAAACAAGCCACTTCAAAATATTTTCTGTGAACAAGGTACAAATGTACCCTTTTTGAAAAAAAAGATGCCCTTTTTTTAGAAAAAGTGTTTCCTTTTTGAAAAAATGTCCCTTTTTTAGAATAATGTTCCCTTTTTATAGAACAGTGTTCCCTTTTTGAAAAGTGTATCCTTTTTTTTGGAATGGTATTTCCTTTTTGAAAAATGTATCCTTTTTTTTAGAAAAGTGTTCGTTTTTCGAAAAATTCCCGCCCGGCGGCCCTTTTTTTCCTAGAGTCAACACTAAAAACTAAAACCTGAATAATTATATGATCAATCTTTACAAATATTTTCACACACCCAAATTTTTTCTTGCCTTTGTAAAAATTTCTATTAAATTTCTGGTTTAAATATATTTTACAATTTTCTACAATTATATCAGTTATTAATAGAATGAGCTCTGTATTTGTGTTCGCTCTGCATATATCCACTGAAGGTACTTTTACTTGTGAAATTATTTAATGGTATATCTAAATCTGACTGTTTTGAACATATTCAACCTAAAAAATATAAGAAATATCTAAACGAGGAACTAATTACATAAAGCCTATAAATCTTAAATAACATTAGAAAAGTAATTTTATGAATAGTAAAGATCCTTGACTTTAGTGCAGGCCTCCTATACATTAAATATATATACATCATGATGTATACATTTTAAATTAATATAACACATGGCAGTCAATTAATAATAATGGAGAAGGGAGAGCAGAGAAGTATGTTTTATTGGGGAATAATGGCTATTTAAAATTGATAAAGATGATAATCCTGAAATGCTTCTTGTGTAACGTATACCTACTATACATAGAAAGAAAAATTAGTCTCGTAAAATTTTAGACCAACTCTTAATAACTTACTAAAATGAATCAAAAAATGTGTCAATGTTATCAATTTTAGTGATAAATCTAAGAGATTCTTCAAGATATTTTGTGAAGAAAAAAAAAATACAGGACATATAACACTTTTGTTTAAAATTGAGGTTAGTTGGAAAGGAACAACAATGAAACTATTTTTGCCATCGCATTTATAGAGGGGGGGGGGGGGGCATCGTGAGTTTACAGATGCTTCAGTGGGGCGCGGCCAATAAAAGGTTGGGAAACACTGGTTTAAAGAATTAATTATTAGGGTTTCGTTCATCTGACGAAACCCTATTCGTCTCGATCCTCTGTCTGTCCGTCCGTCTGTCCGTCTATCTGTCTGTCATAGAGCCCGTTCTCAGAAACTATATACGTTGGAGACTTGAAATTTTGCATACTTATAGCTGGACATCTCAGATCAAACGACAAATCATAAAATTTTGAAAAAGTTGTACATTTAATCCTTTGGGCTCCTACATGTGTATTTTAAACAATTCTTTCTATGTGAGCCTGTAATTAGGTTGGAGGCGTGAAATTTTGCATACTTATAGCTGAACACCTCACATCAAACGACAAACTAAAAAAATTTCAAAAAGTCGTACATTTAACCCTTTGAGCTCCAGGGTCGGACTGGGTCAGTGTAAAGGGCGCAGACCTTGGATTTTCAGAGGGCGCAAAAATTTTAACGAACTCAAGTCAATTTTACTTGTTTGTGATGTATCCTGCTTGACAAGGATTAACACACTCGCATATCACCAAGTAAATGATAATGGCTTAAATTATATCTTTAACTCTAGATAAAAGACTTCGTTATATTCTCCATGCATGTTTAAAGTTCCATCAATCCTACGCAATACTACGCAATTTTTTAAAACACATCAGATAACATCTAAAAGCTCCAGCAAGTTGAACACAGTAGTAGATTACTGATATCAAGACTAGAGCTTTCTTAATTTCTTCTATCGACAGACATCTTGCAGAAAAAAAAAAATGATCACCCCTACCAATTTTCCTGAAAATCACTGTATAAAAAAGACATAGGATTCCAATTGATTATGAATAATATTTACTATTAAATGATTTTCATAAATTTTGCGTTGGAGGCTGTCTACATATTAAAAAATACACGAACGTTCATTTTTCAAATGGATTTTTCAAATGTTCATTTTTCAACATCCACTTTTGACACCCTGTTTGAGTTCCTTGCTAGCCAGGAAAGCGATATAGCTTATATGCTTTTCTCAAATCTTAATACTGTTATAAAACAACATGTGTCAGGGATTTATCCTTAAATTTCGGAAAATAAATTGAAGATCTTACAAGAAAAAGTACCAAAAACTCTCAATTAGTCCCCAGTAAAATTTTACAGGAGTAATATTTTTATTAAAAACTTACTTTACGTTAAACAAAATTCTACAAAATATTTCTGGTAAGTTTCTACGATTTTGTTTGGTTCCTTTGATAACGGAATACGGTCCCCTTAAATTATGGAAAGGAAAAATTCTCTATATCTCGAAAACTAATAATTCAAATGAGCTGTACGCACAATGCTTTTAACAGTTGTGGTTTGTTCATAATATACATATATACATTTAATATGACTTTGTTAATTTTCTAATTAAGAAAAGTTTTTGAATTGAAAAAAAGTCTGGAATAAGTTTGGGTGTATTCACTATATCACTAATGAATTAATAAAATATCAATCAGATAGTTTTCATGAAGTTAAAAATTAAGGTTCTGAAATGGATTTATCTTTAACAACCTCAAATTCAAACCCTATCAAGATTTAAGATAATGTATATAAACTATGCCTTTTTCCGGGCTGTCTCGATCCAAGAAAATCAAATAAGGTGTCAAAAATGGGTGTTATTGCTTGAAAATTAAAAGTTGGTACAATTCTTAATAAGTATACGACTTCAGAAACATAATTTATACATAATAATAACTAGTAGATATTATTTTCAGTCGATTGGTACCTACATATATTTTTACGATTATTTTTAGCAGAATTTGTAAGTTGTAAACCACATTTTTACCCACTCTCACCATTGATGCACTAAGGATCCTTAGAAAAGCTAACGCGATTTTTTGCACCAAGCGCCAAATAGAGTTGCTGCGGTGTTGCTAAGGACTTCAACCTATTTTTTTAATATATTTCTTTAAAGTAATAGGAATTATCTATCAAGCCAGTTTAAAATGTCATAAATTCAATTTCTGTTACAATCTGAGAGGAATTACTTTTTATTATCTACCGTTTTATTAATATTAATATTATTAACCAAGTAACATTTTTAAATGTGGTATCTGCAGATATATCCTTCAACACACACAAGAAACATTGAGTATGCAAACTTCGTTTAAAAAATATTTATGTTTAGAACAAAAATGTACTTTCCGTTTGGAAATAGAAATTTTGAAAACTAAATCTCAGGCTTCTTTTGTTCTTTTATAAAAGTACCACGTATTATAGGGCATTGGAATGCTGAAATATAAGGCTATTTGAATGTGAAAATAATACTTGCTTGTGGAAATAATTGGTATTTTTTATTCTTAAAAAATTACTGTTATGCGTCCATAAAGAGCTGAATTGATATCACGTTGTGAAAAGGTTTCAACAGAAAAAGTGCACCCTAAAAAATTTCTTTGTTAGCCTAAAATCGCTAAAACAATTTAGTAATTTTACTATTCTCAGCACACTGTTCCCATGATTTGCAAAACTTTTATCATTGTTACAGATCAAGGGTTTCCCCAGGGATTGTATTCATGCAGGATACATAGCCAGTATTTTATAACCGACTTCAAAAAAAGGAGGAGGTTCTCATTTCGACGCATATATATATATTTTTTTTATGTATTTTCACGGATTACTCCTAAACTATGCTCGAGATTACTATCCGAAAATGATGGCAGATTTTGTGAATGAGAAACCGCTGTCCGCGAGATCCCACAGCTTGCAGGATTGCAATCCAAAAGTATCATCAACTTTGTATTCCCCGAAAAGAAAGATCATGTTTTCCAATCAAAAACAAAATCCATACAAAAAGTTTTTTGCCTTCTGATAGTATCTCTTTTTTATCTGTCAAGTTGCTTTCAAAAAGCACGATTATATGTGCATTCAGGGGCGGCTATAAGGAAAGGGGGCGCAGAGTACTCAAAGAAAAGGACTGAAAATTTGTAAAATTCTGGTTAAAATCTAAAAGATATCATTTAAAGAAGCGATTAAAAAAAATTCGTCCAGGGCGCAATGGCTACTAAAGCACTCGTTGGGTGCATATTTTCTCTTTCAATCGCATGCAAAGATGTCCGTTTTGGTTTCCGTCCTGAAATTGCTACGATATATCTTTATTTGTGATAATAAAGAAATACCTCTCTTGTGCTACCAATTATTTGACAATTATCCCTAAACGAATTCTCGAAATTTAGTACACTAATCAGAATGTATGTGTACAACAAGTGAAAATATATTGGAGCGACTTAGGCACTTAGGGGCGCGACGTTTTCCCTGGGCGAGGGCGCACCGGCCCTCGGGCCGATGGGCCGGCGGGCCAGTCCGAGCCTGTTGGGCTCCCACATTTGTATTTTAAACAATGCTTTCTAAGTGAGCCCCTAATTAGGTTGGAGGAGTGAAATTTTGAATACTTATAGCTGAACACCTCAAACGATAAACTATAAATTTTTGAAAAAGTTGTACATTTAACCCTTTGGGCTCCTACATGTGTATTTTAATCTATACTTTCTAAGTTAACCCCTAATTAGGTTGGAAGCGTGAAATTATACATACTTATAGCTGAACACCTCACATAAAACGACAAACTATAAAATTTTCAAAAAGTCGTACATTTAACCCTTTGGGCTCCCACATTTGTATTTTAAACAATGCTTTCTAAGTGAGCCCCTAATTGGGTTGGAGGAGTGAAATTTTGCATACTTATAGCTGAACACCTCACATAAAACGATAAACTATAAAATTTTCAAAAAGTCGTACATTTAACCCTTTGAGCTCCCACATGCGTATTTTAAGCAATTTTTTCTAACTTAGAACCTTATTAAATTGGAGATTTGAAATTTTGCATACTTATAACAGAACACCTGAGGCCAGGTGACAAACATAAAATCTTGAAAAAGTCTTAAATTTAACCCTTTGAGCTAACACATATGCATTTTAAACAATTCTTTCTAAGTGAGCCCCTATTTAGGTTGGAGGCCTGAAATTTTGCATACTTATAGCTGAACACCTCACATCAAACGACAAACTATAAAATTTTCAAAAAGTCGTACATTTAACCTTTTGGGTTCCCACATTTGTATTTTAAACAATGCTTTCTAAGTGAGCCCCTAATTAGGTTGGAGTAGTGAAATGTTGCATACTTATAGCTGAACACCTCACATCAAACGAAAAATGATAAAATTTTGAAAAAGTTGTAAATTTAACCCTTTAATGTCACACATGTGTATTTTAAACAATCCTTTCTAAGTGAGCCCCTAATTAGGTTGGAGGCATGAAATTTTGCATACTTATAGCTGAACACCATCATGCGACAAATCATAAAATTTTGAAAAAGTCGTATATTTAACCCTTTGGGCTCCCACATGCGTATTTTAAGCAATTCTTTCTAACTGAGACCCTTATTAAATTGGAGATTTGAAATTTTGCATACTTATAACAGAACACCTGAGACCAGGCGACAAATCATAAAATCTTGAAAAAGTCTTACGCTTAACCCTTTGAGCTAACACATGTATTTTAAGCAATTCTTTCTAAGTGAGCCCCTAATTAGGTTGGAGGAGTGCAATTTTGCATAATTATAGCTGAACACCTCACATCAAGCGACAAATCATAAAATTTTGAAAAAGTCGAACATTTAACCCTTTGGGCTCCCCCATGTGTATTTTAAACAATTCTCTCAAAGTGAGCCCCTAATTAGGTCAGAGGCGTGAAATTTTGCATACTTATAGCTGAACAACTCACATAAACGACAAATCATAAATTTTTCCAAAAGTCGTACATTTAAGCCTTTGGGCTCCCACATGTGTATTTTAAACAATTCTTTCTATGTGAGGCCCTAATTAGGTTGGAGAAGTAAAATTTTGCATTCTTATAGTTGAACACCTCACATCAAATTACAAACCATGCAATTTTGAAAAAGTCGTACATTTAACCCTTTGGTCTCCCACATGTGTATTTTAAACAATTCTTTCTAAGTGAGCTCCTAATTAGGTTGGAGGCGTGAAATGTTGCATACTTATAGCTGAACACCTCACATCAAACGAAAAATGATAAAATTTTGAAAAAGTTGTAAATTTAACCCTTTAATGTCACACATGTGTATTTTAAACAATTTTTTCTAAGTGAGCCCCTAATTATGTTGGAGGCGTGAAATTTTGCATACTTATAGCTGAACACCATCATACGACAAATCATAAAATTTTGAAAAAGTCGTACATTTAACCCTTTGATCTCCCATATGCGTATTTTAAGCAATTCTTTCTAACTGAGCCCTTTATTAAATTGGAGATTTGAAATTTTGCATACTTATAGCAGAACACCTGAGGCCAGGTGACAAATCATAAAATCTTGAAAAAGTCTTACGTTTAACCCTTTGAGCTACCACATATGTATTTTAAGCAATTCTTACTAAGAGAGCTCCTAATTAACTTAGAGACATGGATTTTTGCATGCGTATAGCTGAATACCCCAGGCCGCACGACAAATCATAAACTTTTCAAAAAGTCTTATATTTTTTACTCCTCCGGGCTCTAACTTGTGTATTTTAAGCAATTTTTCTAACCTCCGCCCTTTTCACCGGGGAGCACCTTTCCAAATTTTGCCGACACCCCTTTGACCATTCTTTCATATTATGCACCATACCCTTACATATTTTAGTTCCACTTTTTACCACCAGGGGGCGCTAACTTATCTCGGGTGCTATGGTCCCAATCCCCTCGACTATTATATCTACGGATAGTATGTAAAACGGAGTTTCGTTCGGATAGAGGTTTGTTTAGAGTAGAGTGCGCCCCTGGTTGCGAAATGTGGAACTAACAGATTTATCAAAAGGATAAAGTGTTTTGAAAGAAATATTAAACGAAACCCTCTGTGCGATCTGTGATCACACTTACCCACTTGTTTTTTTTAATCTATACCTATCATGTGCAAACGGTGCTTTTGAAAACTTTATTAGAAAGCATATTATTGCTGTTTTTCATTTAATATAATTCGGTATTGATAATGTAAATTCTAAAAAATATATATTTAATGTAAAAAATCCATTAGAGTCATAAATTTAATAAAGAAGATATAAAATAGTAGATCCGTGAGAGTGTTTCTAATCGCAATCTTTGAGATTATTTGTTGATAAATTCTTTCATTAACTGAAACATTTTTTAATCATAGAAAGCGTTTTAACGATATATAAGTATACTACATCAAAAGCTACTTGCCTTTCGAAAATACCTCTTTCATCGCTGTCCCTTTAATATGTGCATAGAAAAGCAGCTGCTGACATCTGAAACAATATTTATGATGGTTTTCACCTTACATTCTGTAACCCGAGAAACCTGGGTTTATCTCCTAGTATATTTTAAAGACAAGGCTGTATTTTTAGTCATCTGACAGGGGCTTTCTTCGGAATCGATTTTGATAATTATTTGTTTAACACTCTCGAACAAAGTTTAAAATGTTTATGATTTAGGTCTGTCCGTCTGTCCGCGCTCTCACTCTCCCGAATATACTCGGATTGACCTGAAATTTTTAGCATGTTGATGTTTGTTTGTTGTTTGTTGTTTATTTGTGTTACATGTTTGTAGCATGTTTAGTTTATTTACGAGGACAGTCAAAATTATTCCGTTACATTACGGCCAATGGGAAAAAACGTTTCAAATGAATTTTAAACATGCTACACCCTTTCAAATATTATCAAATTGATATGAATTTGCGAAGTGCACTAAAATATGCATTGTGTAGAGTATGCGGTGAAAAGAATAGTTATTCATTTAGAGGGCCACACAAAAGAATTCGGTTACATAATGGTACACTGTAAAAAAAATTCAGAAATATTCCTGGGAGAAAATGGGCAGCTAACGTGCCTATTATTTCCAAGAAACATTTCTTGGAAATGACTGGAACTTTACTGTATAATTTTAAAACGTTCCCCAGAAAAGCCAGTAAGGTTCCTGTGAAATACCAGGAAAGTTTCTGTTGAGAACAAAATTATTACTCATAGTTCACAGGAAGCTTACTTATTTTCTATGGAATGTTTCAGAAAGGTTCGGTAAGGTTTCTGCTATTTTCCATAAACGTTTCATATAATGGGCAACTCATCTGCCGATTATTTCCCAGGAACATTCCTAGATTTCTTATCAGAATGCAGGAACGTTTCATATATTAGATGTCACTAGATGTATATATATATATTTTTTTTATTTATGTATTTTATTAACCATTTGGAAAAATGGTTATTGTCCTCTGTCAGGGTAGGAAATCAAAAACATATCTGAAGCGTTTTATTAGTTGAATTAGCATTTTATTCGTGTTCTGATTGGTTTATACAGCAATCTGTATTTCCCTTTACTTTCAACAAAGATGGATACTTGTGTTGCCACTATGACAAAAATTAACAAAAACTACAAAAAAAAATTAATAACTCAGAAACAAATTAAGATACAGCTTTAAAACAAATTGCATTTAAAAGTACATTTTTTTCTCTACACGACGGTGTAAAAAGTAATATTGTGGGATGTTTATAAGTTTATGAATGAAATTGCATTTAAAATTGGTTGTCAGATTTCTTGGAAATATGACGATGGAAAAGCCTTTTCCCGAACAGCCAATGAAATGCTTGGAAGTTTCAGGTGGATAATACATAAGTTTCAGGGAATCTTGCAATTTTTACGTGTAATAATACTATTAATGTTTAAATCATGGCGTATGTAATGTATGATCAACTCCGTGCGATTTTTTATGCCTTAAATTTTAGTCTTTGAAAAAATCGTTTTCCAAATGGTCGTTGTAATTTGTTAAATTGCTTTTTTTTATGTTTTTATTTATTTATTTATTTATTTATTTATGTATTTTATTTATTTATTTTACATTCATCAGATCCGATGCCAAGATATATTATAATCCATTTTCAAGTATTTAAAAATATAAATTTTTCTTTGTTTACTTTGGAAAATAGTTGAAGAATTTTATTTATCAATTTAGTGAATTAGTTTATTAATCAGTTTAGTCAATTTAAATTATTTGACATACATACAAACCATATCTGGGATTATTATTTATGTTACTTTTCATAGATTCAGTGTGATTAAAAAAGGAATTCCTCACTCCTTCAAAACTGTAGACAAGATAAATATAATGCTATTTTCAAATCGACATCCCCCCCCCCCTCATTATGAAACTTTTCTATGCTTCATAAGGTAAATCATAACAAATTTTTATATTTCATTTATAATTCAAGTAAAATGTGCACAAACACAAATCCCGGCACATTTTCATAAACAAACATTTGAAGCATATTAAAAATTTCTGATAACACTGTTTTTTTTTTTTTTTTTTTTTTTTTTTTGTATTTTTAAGGTGAAATTAAAATAATCATTTACGTATGATTTTACTATTCAAAATTATCTTGCTGTAAAATATTAAAATCATTTAAGAAATCCTTTTATGATACAACAGCTAATAATGTGTTTGTTAAACAGGAGTAAATATTTTAAATAATTTTACACATCATTTCAAATTATTATTAAATTTCACCGTTCATATATAAATGTTTTCCATCTGATAATTAGAAAATTCTGAAAACATTGCATGTCTTTTTGCTTCCATATAACATATAAGCACATTTAATAATTAAAGTTGTCAAAATTTTATATATTAATTCATTCAAATTTCCATTGGAGGGGGGAAGGGGGAAATGTCATTTAGTATACTATTAGTTATGATCTTAATTCTGTATCCTTATCTAACTGCAAATTTGCTTTTTGCACAATTACATAATTTTCTTAAGGCTTTGTTTTGGTTATAAATTAATTATAAATGATTAGTAATAAATCACATACAGTATTAGGGTAATTTTAAGTTTTGAACGATTTTTATACACATAGATTTTGAAAAAGAATAGCCATTATTCAAACTTCCTTTGACAAAATATTAATTTTAAAAAAAGCTTAATTCAGTGTGTTTCAACAATAAAATAAATGTTTACGTCTGTTGCAATAATACAAATAATTAAAAATGAGACCATTTTTTTTTTTTTTTTTTTGCACAAATATATATATATATATATATATGATTAGTTTTTTTTTTTATATAAGAAAAAAACTTGCATAAAAATAATGAGTCACACAATACCGTACAGTATTTTATGGTACGGAAAAAACCACGCACACAGAAAACAATAACGCAAATATGGATTAATATTAATTTAAAATCTTAGACATAAATGTATACTTTATAAATGGAACCTCATTAAAACATAGATAACATTAATATTTGTTAAAATCAAATTTGTTCTAAAAATAATAAAGCATATAGAAAACAATAGCGGAACAAAATGGAGTATTATATTTTATAAGTCAAGTCACTTACCCTTTGACGTAGAATACCTTTTCTTGTAATTTATATTACTTTATTTAGATGGAGGAAATATTTTTTATATCCAACAAAGATTTCTAGATAACTGATTAATATATATTTCATTCAAATTAACCAGCTACCACAGAAAACCCAATTAGACTTAAAGTCTTAGAATTACCACGTGGTTCATATACGCTGCGTTTCTTTTGCAAGTGTCACTGTATTCCACAGAGGATGATCTGAGCTTTCAGAAAGGGTATTGCATTTCCACCTGTAAGGTCTCGACAATAGAGATTGAAATGTTTACCCACTGTTCATTTATTCGCATCTCACAGTGATTTTTTGACATCAATAGAAGGAATTCGTTTTCGTCTCATGCACGACACATAAAAACACGTTTTAATGGCGGGCGGCTGCGGTATGCTGTTGCCAATTTTAATTATGAAACATTTCAGATAGGAAATCCAGAATTTCCCAGGAAACTGTTAAATTGTTCCGGAAATCTTTAAAAAGGAGAAACATTTCTCGAATTTACATGGAACGTTACAGTTTTTTCTTACAGTGTATAGGGGTGGAGATTGTTTACGGCATACTTTAAATATGTTAAACTATTTCATATATATTGATATTAGTATACGTCGCTGAGGCTTACTAGAAGTTATTCCATATATAATGCGAAGTGCATAGCATTTGCAGGGATACACAAACGATTTCATATAGTAAATTCGATCCGAAGTACTGTATATTAGCGATGATGGCAAGAAATGCATTTTTAATTATGATATGCGCTTTTAAGTTTCCCTATATTTATGCAAGCTATATGGTGTATAAATGCTATAGTTGATATACAGAGCTGCTCAAAAGAATTCGTAAAAATTACTGTGTATGAGCGTAAATTGCTTAAAGGTGTTTTTAATATATTTTTTATATGTATTTTTACGCTGAACTGCGTTTAGTTTACTAAGAAATGTATGTAGAATATAGATAAAATGATATACGGGGCTATTCAAAGAAATATTCAAAGGACATTCCAAAAATTTCGGTGGTACAAAATTTCCTTTTAATAAATTACCAATTTCCACTTTTAATTAGGTACATAAATTGCACATTATTTACCAGCGTTAATCTGGACTTCTGCATATGATGATTTTTTTCTAGTAAAATGTGACAGAAAATTGTTCCCTTAATCCCTAATTTTTCTTCTGTTGCTTCTTGCTATTTAAAATTCGGCGGCTTGTTTTTCGATTTTTGATTACAAATGGCAATGGAAATAATAAATATAATTATTAACTTACAAAAATTTCCCTGTTTAGTATTTTATGATAATTGAAATTTTTATAATTGTCCGCTGATTTTATATATTCTAGTTAATATATATTAAATTTTTATTATCTAACTTTTCTCGCCAGCACCCACAAAAAATAATTAAATAACCAAGTATTTCTGCGAAAAATGTTCACTCCATAATCCATACTTCATTCCTTTGAAAATTTAAAAATTTGAGGAAACTTTAAATTTTTAAACATTTTTTCTCTTTTCATAGTTGAATTCCGTCTATGAATTCTACTACTTTTGATATATTAACTATGGAAAAGACAATTTGAATAGTTTTTAACTTGTTAAATATTTTTTTATTAATATCATGAATACTTTAAAAATAATTAAAACAGCTCATTTATCATCTGATTTGAAGAATGCAAATTAAAAATTAAATTTGAACTAACATAATAAGAATTCACTAATTTTCCTCTCTTGTTGTCGCACATAATGAAATATTGTAGAAACCTTGAAAAAAAAAATATTTTTTTCATAAATAAGCTTATATCCTTTAAGCTTTATGGAATTAAAAATGTGGGCTAATTCTTAATCTGAAATCATAATAATAAGATTTAATATTCAATTATTTTCTTTTTCTAAAAGAATTCCATTCCAGTTTATCCTATTAACGTCTCAAACTTTTCACATTTCTTTGAGGTTTTGTTCCTAAGTTTATTAAGGTTTTCTTATACTTTCTTTTTATCTTAGATTTAGATGCAGGTAATTTTGCTTCTGCATTATATTGTAGTGCATTCATTTATTTGAACATATTCCTCCTTCATAGTTTTTCATTTTCATGTTTTTCTTTTCGTATTCTGAATACTTTATCTAAAAGCTAAAGTATATTTACAAAAGTCATTTTTATACTAATTCTAATGCATATTTTGTATGTAACTAAATATTTAAAATAAATTTTTCACTCGAGTGAAACTACTGTTTAACATTTAAATAATTCTTAAAGAAAAATTTTCAAAATATTATTTAATATTTGTGGGTTTTTTTTTTTAATTGTTTACTCATATTAGTAAAAATAATGCTTTCTTCTTTTTTTCACATTTTTATATTTTTTGCTAATGGTGTCACGGAAAAAGCTCTTACTAATTGTTTAGTTTTTTTATTAGTTCCAAAACAATTAGTATTTCTTCTTCTGTATCCCCAACTCTCTTCGGTTTTCACAAAGCATCTTTTACTTTTAAAAATTCCGATAAACTTGTCAATGATTTTTTATCATCTCCTTTCCTCTCTTCAGCTTGGAAATTACTTGGTAAATTTGGGAGGGGCGGGGGAGAAAGGCTTGGGAGGGCATATCATGTATAAGTGGTCACAGGCCTGTCCAACAATATGTCACATGTGGGTGTCGGCAAAATTTAGAAAAATGCCTCCCCCCCCCCCCGCCTTTGGGTCTACTATCCAGCCTCGCCAAGAATACCCCCACCCCACCCCTCTTTGGAATACCGCTCCAAAAATGTGTTACTGTACACGGTGACTATATAGAAAAGGACTAATACAATACAGAAATTTCATAAATTTCACTCAATTATTTTTATGTGAGGGCAAAAGCTTATTGATACACCATCGTATTTGTTCTCCCTTAGTAAATATTTCAGATAGACAGGCAAGTTTAAGAGGACCGGGAAAGCAAAATTCAACCCAAAAAATTATTTTTACTTTTTTATATCATTAAATAGTTTAAACATTTATCTTTACAACGATGTGTCACACATGTTTATGTATAAAAAAATAAGTGTTCAAATTATTCATTCTTTCTAAGAGCAAGCACTTCACACCTTAATGGCCATTTAAATCTTTAATTGACTTTTCTCAAAACTTGGATTTTTGATGTTTATGTTCCTTTTTTTCAATATCTATTAAGAACTCAGATTTTTATTAATACTTATATTATGTTATATTGTATACTTTAACGCAGGGATTTAATGATTTGTTGAGAATTATTTATTTTAGGCAGTGAAATCTTACCAAAAATTCTAATTTAAAAACGACTTTCAATAAATAATTAAAAATTAATTTGGTTAAAAAGTACCTACAAAATGAATTAAATACAATTAAACACATTGCAGTAGAAAACGGATTTTCCCCTCAGCACATAAATTAATTAATTTATGAAATAAAGCAGAAAAATCAAAAAGAAAGAATAAACAAGAGAAAAATTAGAATCTGTACCTTCGATTACGTACCAATATTATATGAAAGATTAAAATACGCTTTAAGGAAATTTGATATCAATTTAATAGCCAAACCTCCTACAAAACTAAAAGCTCTAATTGAAAGGAAAATTGATCCCATACCTAATAGGGAAATTGCAGGTGTTTATTCTATCCCATTTCAAACGGAAAATCAGAAGGAGTTAAGCTACATAGGTATGACCACTCAAAAATTTAGAGAAAGATTGGGGGAGCACATGAGAGATATCAAGTTTAACCGACCGTCTACAGCACTTTCCAGATTAAATCAACGCCAAAATTTAAAAATAGATTTCGAAAACGCAAGAGTTATTTTACCTACATCTGATCATTATACTTTGAGAATTAGGGAATCATTGGAAATTTTAAGTAAAGAAAATAATGTATGTAACGATGTTTTATCTTATGATATACCTCAAATCTGGTTTAACATTTTGAAAATATCTAACACTTCAGCATTGGAACGAAACAACTTCATAGACACCCACAACAAATAATAGACTGACCCTTTTTTCCCAAACTGGTGTATGAATAGCTCAGTGATTGCGACATTCCAGTGAAAGTATCCTTTGAAAATGATCGCGTTAGCGATCGAAAGATCTCAGGAATCATCTTTTTCTGTTTCATTATGATTTTAACATCAATGATTTTTAAGTTTTTAAAGACCTGTTCATTTTGTAACGGTATATTTTAATAAATTTTTATGCACCTTTTTAGTAAACAGTTTATTTTTAGTTATTTCTACTTTAATTCCGCCGTTAAATTTGACTGATCCTTTATTACATACATAAGTACTTTAATTGGAATTTTTTTCAAAATATTCTGAGTATGCCCAGTAAGGAGACCTTCCTTGTCAGACTGTTCTGTAACGCAATCTAATTGACAGAATGACGCCAAATTTTGTAAGAAGATTAAACAAGACAGAGAACGAAGGATTCCGCAAAAAAAAAAAAAAAAAAAAAAAAAAAAAAAAGTTCCAAAAGTTACCGGGAGGAAAATTTGTGGGCTATGTAACAGAAAAGACAAATTTAAAGAATGCAGAATAAATACTGAAATAAAATTACCTTTTATTTAGCGCATTTAACGATTTTAGTATTTATTCTGCATTTTTAACTATCTTTTTTGTTAGACAGCGCCACATATTCCTCTAGGGGTGACTTTTGGAACTATTTTTTCCACGGAATTCTTCGATCTGAGTCTCTTTAATCTTCTTACAAAATTTGGCGTCTTTCTCTCAATTAGATCGCGCTACGCAATACTCTGAGTACTGCCAGTTTAACTATGGCCACCTTGTACTATAAAATCACTAAAATACATTGCAATGAATTTTTCCCCAAGGACCGTAATGGCATTTTTTCAGTAACCCACCGTACACGAACTATAAACGATTCGAACTTCATTTTCAATACCAAACATGTCGCTGTAAAACTCAATAACATAACAATTACATGGCAATCTGGTAATATTTACATAAGTTAGAGCACATTCAGACGAAAAAAGAGACAAATAGAGAGATGGCCAGACATACAGACAAAAATACAGACAAATCGAATTCATAAACACTTTTTAACTATCTGGAAAGTGTTAAAATAGTATGGAGTTACAGTAAAAGAATATTTATTCTTATTCCTTAAAACTAACAAGGAAGGTCTCCTTACCGGGCATATTCAGAATATTTTGAAAAAAAAAAAAACTAATTAAACTACTTATGTATGTAATAAAGGATCAGTCAAATTTAGCGGCGGAATTACAGTAGAAAGTCTGCAAAAAAAAAAAATAATAATAATAATACTTTCGAGTATTTGGCGCGAAATGACGAAAGCGTCACGCTATTTGGCGAACAGCACTTTTCCTCGTCAAAGTCAAACGATTTTAATGCATCTGAAAATGGCTTGTTAGCGGGTTTTTAGAATTCATGTAAATATTAGTTAATGCATTTAAGCTTAAACAATAAAAAAAATTAATACTTTTTTTTTGTATTACATATTTATGTTGCTTGTTGCTGCAGTTATTTATTTTTATCTCTGTAAAAATAATTTCATATAAAAAATAATTTCATTTTGAAAAATACATTTTCATATATTTAAGCGTATTAAAAATAAAGGTCGGATTAAAAATGCTGGATTTATACATTTCAATATTGGAGAAGTTTTTGTTTTCATATCAACAAAATTGAATCGACAGTGCTCAATTGGACTTAATTTTGAGATTGAAACAATTTTAATTAATTAATTTTTTTATAGTTCATAAAATTTTATACTTAACTTTTATTATAAATATACTATATATGGCAAAACTATAGTTAAAACAAACTAAAACTGACAAAACTAAAGGTATTTAAATTAGATTTATTTAAAGACGTTCAACATGAAACATTTTTACCTCAAAGAATATTTGACATAAAAAAGTATTTTTTCAAATTTTACTCTATCGCCAACTGGTGATAAATTGCAAAATAACGAAATTTTCATTATTTTTTACGGACACTCTGTCGAGTTCCCGCCGATTTCTATATATATAAAAACACATCTATCCTAATGAGAAAAACATTATCTTTTTTTCACTATATTTTTTTCAGATTTTTCGGAATATGCCCGTATGGGGAGACCTTTCTTGTAAATATCTCAACTATTAGCCGTTAAAGGCTGCTGAAATTAAGACAAAATTGTGCATCTGTTTTTTACCAGACCATATGTTTTTACCTTAATTTCCCCTAAAGTATCTCTTCGATGCACATTTATTATTTTTTCTAATTTTTCTTACTAGTTATTACACTTTTGGATCTTCATCATTGTATTTTCGTGCTACGTATTTCCTAAAATGACAAAAATAACAAGAACAAGAAATCATTCGTAAAGCACAGATTATGAAACACTTTCCTTCACATTCAGAACACTGTACATAAACCATTGGGAAAACATCAGCATTTTCTTGTTGATCCCTGTATATCATCTACAGATTTGTCTTTATACTGCATCGTATGATAAAAGTTAATTCAATTAAACGAATAGCACACTTTAAATTGCCACTGAGCAAATTCCGTCAATAAACGAAATGTACTCTATATACTTTGTGTATACCTGTGTATGATCTATAAAATTTATACACACCAAGTAATTTGCAAAAAAAGTTCAATTTTAAACGCGTACCAAAACAGAATAGTATGCCAGCAAATATTCTTCAAAGGCAGTACTGTAGAAACATAATTTTGTCTCTCCCTATAAATGAACGATAAACTATATGCACACGAGATTTTACAGCAAGAACTTCTACACTGTAAAACATAGTATGTTGTGGCCATCACAAAACTTTCTTCTATATAAATCACGTCAATTAAATAATTTAAATAGTACAAAAAATAACAACGATTTATTACCAATTCATATCAAAGTATATCTGAATTTGAAGTTGGAAGAAAATTCGTACATTAGTTCTTCAGATAGAGCTATAAACGGAAATTCTGAAAAAATGTAGCCTAGCAGCGCCACCTGTTGAGTGATTTACACCAAAAGTAAACAGCACTAAACGATATCAAGGTATACCTGAATCTGAAGTCTGTTGAAAATCCAAGCATTAGTTCTTGAGATAAAGCTATTGCGGAAATCGCAAAAAATACAGCATAGCAGAGCCACCTGTTGAGCGATTTACACCAAAAATTAAACAACACCAATTTATACTTCAATTCATGTCAAGGACTAACTAAATCTGAAGTTTGATGAAAATCCGTGCAATAGTTTTTGAGATACAGCTCTTGTGGAAATCGTGAAAAACGCAGCACAGCAGCGCCACCTGTAGGGTGATTTACACCAAAAATTAAACAGCACTGATTTATATATGGAACTAACGGAATCTGAAGTTTGATGAAAATTCGTGCATTTTTTCTTGAGTTAGAGCTATTGCGATAATCATGAAAAATGCAGCATACTATCGCCAACTGTTGGGTGATTTTCACAAAAAAGTAATCAGCACCAAACTATATCTTGGACTAACTGAATCTGAAGTTTTATGGAAATCCGTGCAGTAGTTCTTGAGATATAGCTATTGCAGAAATCGTGAAAAATGCGGCATAGTAGCGCCACCTGTTGGGCGATTTTCACCAAAAACTAATCATGTCAGGTTTATATCAAGGTCTAACTAAATATGAAGTTTTGTGAAATTCCGTGCATTAGTTCTTGAGAGAGAGCGCCCACAAAATTTTTGTCACATACAGACTCACAGAGTGACAGACAGAGTGACAAAGTAAGAGATTGTCAGAGGGACTGACAGACATTTTCTAAAAACCATCAAATCGTGTTCTGGGCATTCTAAAACATATAAATCCGTCGAAAACAGGAAGTCGAAAATTTTCACGAATCCAATACTTTCTTCTTGTAAAGATAGAAGAAAGTAAAAAGGGACTATAGTTACGCTTAATTTGAGTTTATGAAATGCCAAATGATGATTAAATATACTCTAAGTTTGGTGTAAACACCAAATAAAGTGTCATGATACACTCAAAACGATTTACATATACTCTAAGTTTGATGTAAACACCGAATAAAGTGTCATGATATATTCAAAATTGTTTAATTTTAATCTTTTAAAGAAATTGTGGAAACCGAACACCAGTTCGGGTGTAAAGTTTTTAAACGACACATGATTCAGTCCGTCATTTTGAATGTCGTCTTTGGCTAATTTCTTCGGAATAGAGCAAGAACTTAAAACTTATGTTTAACTTCCCACTTTTGAAAAATTCCCAATTATTTTCCAACAATTTTATACTTACTATGTATCTATAGTTGCTATATTTATAATTTTATGAGTATATGAATTCAACCTACTTTTACAGTGTATTGGTGCCATTTTAAGTGTATTGGTGCCATTGGCATTTTTGTCACTATTGAGACTTTCAGTATACAATGAATTCCGCTTGTTAACTTTAAAATAATGTTCGATTCAACTAAACTAAAGATCGTAGATTATTTTTTAACCAAGAATTTTAAGTTTTCAATAAGTTTTAACTATTTGCGACCCATTTTAAAAAGTATCGTTTTTAGGATTACGACTTTCGTTTTCCCATAAGAAATCCATTACGTAAACAGCGATATTCTTAAGCTTTTTTAACTACAAAAACTAACTTTTTTCTAAAAAACTAATGTGATATTCAGCTCATTTAAAACTTATGCTTCAAGATTCTATCTAGTTTTAAAAGTTTTGAACACTTTTTGTGTATTTGCTGAGCGTTTCAAAAGTTGACATTTTTTGGTTTTCCAGTTAGAACTCACCCATAGAAATACATGGGATTTTTACTGTTGCTGACATATTTTAACATAGCTTGTTTTCAACTTTTTATTAATTATTTTGAAAAACTAATACTTGTTTTATGTTCTATAAAGTACGGGCTTTGCTTCGCTACCCACCGTGTATTCCTGGGTTGAGTTTAGATATGTTTAAAAAATTCATGAAATTTGGTATAAAAATTTTTGTCTCAGACGACTTTCCCATTGCGTTACGCGTTTTGTTTACTTTGTTATGCACCTTTTTTAACTATTTAAACCTTATCATTTTGCCTAACTATTAGTATCATTTTAAAGCTTAAACTTCAGGCTTTCTAGCAGTGCAGTGTTTATTAATTCATTATGCCGTTAAGTATTTTTAATTTGCATTTTAAAAGTGATAAGTTTTTTTCTTTAATGCTTGAGAGGTTGTTGGTTTTTAGCTCTCTGTATCTGATTTTTGTACAAGTTGCAATGTTTAGTTGTATTTATGGTATGTTTATTTTAATTTGATTAGGCAATTTATTCGAAAATCAGTCAGGCCTCGCTGAGTTTTAAAAAAAGGTCAAGTACACATGACGTAAGTCCAGATGTAACGAACGAATGATTTGTGAGGAAATTTCGTTGTTTACCAAAACTAAAATGTTTAAAATAAATGTTTAATTGAGATACTAAATTACCGTAGTTAAAACAATGTTTAGCAGCCTCTTTGCGTGAAACTATTTGTTGTAAATTATGGTTGCATTAGATTTAAAATGTAATATTTAAATTGTTTTTTATTTTACTGTTAAAGTGCAAACCAAATAAGCAGTAGCACCAGACTTTACACCAGATAAGCAGTAGCGTGACTTTACACCAAAAATTGTGGCAACTAAGTTGTCACTAAAAGTGGTGTTTGTTTAGACCATTTGATAGCTGGTGGCTCATTACACCAGTTTACAAATGGAATTTCATTACACCACTTGGGGTGGCAACTTAGTTGCCACCCTTTTTGGTGATATATTAGTAGTAAGGTAGTTTTGTGATAGTAGTTTTGTGATAGTGATTAGTAGTAAAGTAGTTTGGTGATATATTAGAAGTAAGGGAAATATTTTTTACAGTGTAGTACACTTCAGTGATACAGATAATTTTGAATATTATAATTAAAATATGCAGATATCCTTACAATACAACAATTTTACTCATTGGTCGTAATGGAATGGAATTTTTTGAGTGTCCCTGTAAATGAACCGTTAGTACTACGCACTTATTTTTCAATGCCGAATAAACCATATAATATTACAATTTTATTGATTTTATGGTAATCGCACTACATTTACGCGAGTTAAAGCCCGGACAGTCAGACAAATCCAATTCATAAACAAGTTTCAACTTTGTTGGAAAGTGTTAAAAATTCAAATTTTTCATATGCATTATATTCCCGAATCTTCGGTAAAACATATTATTCAATGTTATGAGCAATGCTAATACCAAACTTCACCGAACTATGCAGAAAGTACATTTTATATCACTCGTTTATAATCACACATGTTTAAATAAACCATCTGTGCATGGATGTTAGCTTCCAGATATTCGATTAATAGCCATCATTATATTGGGCAAGTGAAATAAATCTTAATTTAATATTCTATTAACTTATTTTCTTAGAAAGTTTCATTTTCGGTTATAATACTAATGGCTACATTTTTTTCTTTTTTCTTTAAGGTTCTATTCCTACGTTCATCAATGTTTTCATACAAGATCTTAATCATTAATATTATAAGCTTGGATTTCCTTTCCTTCTCATTTTCAATTCCTGTCAAGTAACAGAGCGTATGCTTTTCTCTCTTTTTTATTTTGCTCACTCTTCATAATCACATATTTTCAATTAGTTTTAAAGAATTTTAAATAGTTTTTAACTCCGGGAATCCTTATCTAAATTTGAAAAAAATATTCTTAATTTAATAAAGAAAGTTTCTATAGTTATTTATTTTGTGCGTTTTAATACGTAAATTGATTAATTTCAATTAAATTAAAAAAAGAAAATCTTAGTATATATTTATTTACCTTACCATATCAAACACTGGGTACGTCCATCTTGTGACATTCCGAATACCCTTGTGACATTCATCGCAAATTTTCATAAATATTTCTAATTATTTTATTACAAAATAGAATTAGGATAAAATAGATATAACCAGTTAAATACCATCGTGTTCTTCTCACATGAAATGTATCTAATTTGTAATAAAAAGAATTTTACTTGTCAAAATATTACAAATCAAATTTTTTTACTCTTGTGACCATTGGTGACAAGGGTAACAACAACAACAACAAAAAAAGATTTATTATATAGACAAGCAAAATGCTTTTTTATTACAAATTAGGTATGTTTTATATGAGTAGAACCAACGACCCCTGCAAAAGGAAAAAGCGTTGACATAATTTGTTGCATCACGTCGTCACGAAACGTCTCACGAAGCAGGTAAGTCAAAGGAAAAAAATCTAACAACTTACTACTATTAATTATTAATTATTGACTTAAATTATTGATTATTATAAGTAAATAATAATTTATAATTTCACGCTATTAAGGGGTTATTTCAGTCACCTAGAAATACTCGCTCGCTATAGCTAATTCTATGGAAGGATTTTTAAAGATATCTCGTTTGCATTTTAAAATTTTAAATATTTTTTTCCCGTTGTACAGATGAGATTAATCTCTACATCTGCTCGTTGATACATTTTCGATTTTGTTTGCAGATTGTTTTAAAGAGGATGCTATCACTTTCCAAACCTGTTCCGAAAATGAAAGTGTCGTAATTAAAAATATCTGTAAAAAAAATCGAAAAATTAAAAAACGCTCTTTGTACTGAACGATCTCAGCTAGCTGATGCAAAAAAGAATTGTTTAAAAATATTGAAAATATTGAAATTCAAATGAGATAAATTTTGAAATTTCTTCCATAGGATTAGCATTAGTGAGAGAGTCTTTTCAGGTAACTGAAGTAGCCTCTTACGAGGCCCCTTTATGTTTTTACATAAAGTTGGAAGAAAAAGAATTTTTTGGGAATAAACTGTTTTGTTGATTTTCAAAATATTCGCCTTTAAGATTGATAAACTTTTTCATCCGTTCAAACCAATTCTTGAAGCTCTTTCAAATCTAGAGGAAAGTGGTAGAACACAATGGTATGCAACTGGTAATATCAATTTTATTCTAATTATATTTTGTAACAAATTAATTGGAAGTATTTATAAAAATTTCTTCTCATGGTCACAAGAGTAACAATGGACGGTCCCCACTGCCATCTAAAAGTAATTTTTAAGGTAATGAAAATACGAAAAACTACTCATAAATGTTATAATATAACCTACAGGTAACTTTTCTTTTACTTTTTAAGCAGTAAAGTTTTAAGTAAATTGCAGTGAATAAAAGTGTAATGGTAAAACAAAAAAAAATATTTTTCCAGCGTTATATCTATTTCAAGTTACCGAAATTGAAACTCATTATTATGTTATCGTAAAGAACAAATCCTGTAATCTTAGAAAAAAAATTCCTAATTTTGTTACGAATGAAGTTGATGGATTATTCTTTAAATAAATTGGATGAATAGAAAAACTAAATTTGATTATACACTGTAAAAAAAAATCTGTAAAGTTACTAAAGTTTTTCTAGGAAACTGGGATTCCAAGAAATCTTTATGTAACGGCAACAAGAAAAATTCCTGTAACATACGCTGTTACAGGATTTTTTCTTGTTGCCGTTACATAAAAATTTCTTGGAATCCCAGTTTCCTAGAAAAACTTTAGTAACTTTACAGATTTTTTTTTACAGTGTAAAAGGAAGGGGATTTTTTCAAGTTTTTTTTTTTTTTTTTTATAAAAGTAAAGCTTTTTTTGATAAAATATATCCCTCATATTTTTTACTTATTTTATTAAATGATAAGATTTATTTATACAAAGGACATAAGTGAAATATATATTTTAAATACTTTTAATCGTGGGATAAAAACTTAAATCGAAGAAAATTTTAAGCGGAGGATTTTACATGCGTTTAACTAGTAAACTTTATATACTGTTTTTCCTTTACATTAATATTCGCACCTTTTGAGCCTGGCGTAAGAAAAAAAAAGGCAGGGGCTTATACGGTTATTAAGAGCACAGGGGACATAAAATGCAGCGAATTTTCAATTTTTTATTTATTATAATAAAGAGGTAAGTTTGTTTGTCCGTGTGTGTGTGTGTGTATTTATATGTCTGAAGAGACCACTTAGACTCAGAGTTACTAGATTTGGCCAGAAATTACCCGTATGTCTGAATCTGTACACCTTGAAGCCAGTTTTTAGATTTATTGATTATGTTTTTTTTTTTTTTTTTTTTTTTTTTTTTTTTTTTTTTTTTTGCTTTTTTACCGTTCCGCCGTGTTTTTTCCTTATTAGTAAAACGGATATGGTTTTAATCTTTGAGTCCAATGTAGTAAATTTTCTCATCTTTTCAATAAAGTTTCTTTAAAATTAATCAAAGGATTTTTTATTTTTTTGGAAAATTGCTTTATGCGTTTTTTTTCTTTCTTTCTTCTACGATATTTTGAAATTCGTAAAAGGAATTCGGTTTCAAGCATTTACTCCAGTATAATATTTTCTATCCTCTCTGCAGTAAAAAAAAATAATCCGTAATTTTTTTTACTTTTTCGATAAATGAAAAGATTTATTTATACTATGGACATAAATTATATGCATGTGTGAAATGCTTTCACCGTGGTTCCGCCGGCAAAAATGTATACCTATAACCGCCAAACCGGTCATTTTGAACGATGTGGATTACCATGCTCAACTATTGTTTACTTGCCATTTTTACTCTTAGTATAATTTATTACTATTATTACCATCATTGTCCATATAATAATATATATTTCATAATTTTTTATTATATTTTTTAATATTTTATTATGTTATAATTATATTATATTGATATATATATATATATATATATATATATATATGTTATTTATATTTTTTATTTTGAAAATATTTTTATAGTAAAAAATATTTTTCTTGAGAAATAGAAATTGCTAAAAACAAGAATAAACTTGGTGAAAAAAAAACATTTATATTTATCCCCTGAACAATTCAATATTAAGGGTGGCGAATGATCAGGGAAAAACACAGTCAAAAAAAGAGGAAACAACCAGTATTTTTTTTTCTAGAAAATACTACTAATAATATAAAGGGATTAAACAAAGCGGGTTTATCTTTAACAGAATACAGATATTTAACGCCTTTTTTGACTGTATTTTTCAGAATTGATGCCCGCTAGATCAAGAAAATTATAAAACACTTGTAGAGGTCATCGTCGAGAACTAGCTTTTGTAGACTACTTCCATGCCATTCGGTCGACCACGCAGACGCCAAATTTTATAGAATTATATAACTTTACAGTTTCTGTAAATGTTTATCACCAGTTTCAAATGTAACTAATGGATGTCGGGAACTTAGGATTAAAACATATCTAATTTTCTTCCCTTGATAAACTCAACGTAATATCATCTTTGGCAAAAATTTGGTTACTGTGCAAAGACTTTTTTTCAGATTTTATGGCCTGTGGAATTTTGTTTTTCGTCCGTGATTGATTGTGCCAACAATGTTTGTTTTTAGTGACTTCAGCATTTCTGCAAGGGGCAGTGAAGTAAAGAAGTTGTCTTTGGTAAAGTTGTAACCTTTGTTGAAGTATGGACTGTTGCGACATCTAGTAGATAAAATGTGCATTAAAATTGACGGTGATCATTTTGATCGTTTCGGCGGTTCTAGGTATACTACTGCTATACTTCATAAATTTTGGCAGACTGGAAAATTTATCACTAGCATATCACAGATTTTCGAATTATATGAAAAGTCACGGCAACTGAAAGTTATACTCTAAATTAGGGATGCAGAACCTGTGGCCCGCGGGCCAAAAGTGGCCCACGATGGCTTAACGTGTGGCCCGCGAACTTCGGCAATTTATAACTGCAAAAAATTGCAATTTTTGTCCATAGGTTGCAAGAAAAAAATCATGAAATTCGTCCATTTGCCTCGGAAAAAAATTAAAATTCCGTCAGTCAGTTAAAAATCGGATGCGGAAAACTAGCAAATTGTGTCTATGAGGTTCGGAAAATTCGCGAATTTCGTTGATCGGATACAAAACAAGCACGAATTTCGTCGATGAGGCGCGGAAAAATTGCAAATCTGACCGATCGGGCACGGAAAAATCGCGAGTTTTGTCGATGGAGCTCGGAAAAATCGCGAATTTTGTCAATCAGGCGCGGAAAAAATCGCAAATTTCGTTGATTGGCAGAAAAAATTTTCAATTTTGTCGATGATGCGCGGAAAATTTTCAAATTTTGTTGATTGGCTGTTGAAAAATCGTGAGTTTCGTCAGTCGCGAGAAAAAATCTCAAATTTCGTCAATTTGCCGCCAGAAAAATTGCAAGTTTCGTCAGTCAATTAAGAATCATGAATTTCGTCGATATGATGCGGAAAATCGCGAATTTTGTTGATTAGGGGAAGAGACATCTCAAATTCCGTTGATCGGCTGCGAAAAAATCGAGTGTTTCGTCTGTTTATCGCGAATTTCGTCAATTTGTCGCTGGAAAAATTGCAAATTTCGCCAACCAGGAACCGAGAAATTGAAAATTTCCTCAATCAGGCACGGTTGGTTGTATTTATGACGGCCAATTATCTGCACGAGGGCTATAGGACCAGGGGGGAGTACCCTTCGTGGGGGACTTTCTAAGGGAACCTAACCCGTATTAACGCTTGGAAATCCAAGATTCGAAGAAAACCACGAAAACTCCGAACGATTAAGCCGACGGGCGCGATTGGTTTCGAACCCAGCACCTCCCGTCAACCAGGTTCGAGAGCAGAACCTCTCAGCCACCGGTGGGGCCAATCAGACACGGAAAATTGTAAATTTTGTCGATCGGGCACGAAAAAAAATCTCGAATTTTGTCGATCAGGTGCGGAAAAATTGGAAATTTCGTTGATTGACTTCAGGAAAATCGTGGGTTTCTTCAGTTTATCGCGAGGGAAAATTGCAAATTTCGTCAGAGTCAGTTAAGAATCGCGAATTTCGTCGATTAGGGGCGGACAAATAGCAAATTTCGTCGATCGCACTCAGAAAAATAGCGAATCCCGTTCGCTGGACACGAAAAAATCGCGAATTTCGCCAATCGTGGGCGGAAAAATCGCGAAATTGTCGACCGGCTTCAGAAAAATTGTGAATTTCGTTGATTACGCGAGGCAAAATCGAAAATTTCTATGATCTTCTCCTCCTTCCCCTCCTTCGTTCATGAAGTTCACGTTCTTTTTTTCTGCACTAGACACTTTAATGCCTATGTTTGTTTTTTACCACTTTTAATAAAACAAAATTTACTCCCCCGGATAACGTCAAGGAATGTTATCACTCCATCTGAATAATCCTAGCTCTATCTCTGTTACATATACAAACGTAAACTGTTGAAATATCCTTGCCAACTAAATTGGATATGTTGAGTTGACTGGGTAGGGGAACCTAGAGGGGTAAAATCTCCCCCCCCCCCCATCTGAAACCATAATTTTTATCTGATTATAGGCCACAGATCACCTCCCCAAAATAGAATCCTCTCCGTGTTATTAATGTGGCCCTCGACAACCCAGAAATTTTTTAGTGTGGCCCTTCTCTTAAAAAGGTTGTGCACCCCTACTCTAAATAGAAACAAATTGGTACGGAATGAAAGTTTCGAAACGAACAAAATAACCGGCTTGGCGGCTCTAGTTTTAAAGAAGGTACTTTAATATACGTTTAATTTAAGAAGAAATTATGACATATGTATTCAAGAGTAATATTTGGATTTCCATAAACATTTATAAAGAGACTGCGCATGGTTTTTGAAAGGGTATTTTTTTTAAGCCAATTAAATTCTCTCTAAATAGCCAAAACCATTGAAAACAACAATAAACAAAATTTCCTTTTTCCATTCTAATATTAATAGAAAAACCAAATCTCCAAAACAATTGAAAACAACAATAAACAAAATTTACTTTTTCCATTGTAATATTTTTAGAAAGACAAAGCCAGGACGCGATAACGTAATTATGGGCACTAGTGATATAAATTTCTTCGAACTTTCAATTTTTCATTAAAAAATAATACAGACTTAAATAATTCGGATAAAAAATAATCTACCTAGTTCCACACTATATAAATTCTTAAAAGGAATCTTTAAAATTGTAAGCAAACAATAGCACATGTATATGTGTTTTTTCCATTTTTATTCATAATTCATTTTTCACTTACGAAATTTGGCAGTTGTTGACTTTATCTGAAAAACTAAAAAGAGAGTAACGAAACGTCACTAAAAATATGTCCTTGATTTAGTATGAAATGACTCTTTAAATGTGAAAATAACTATTAGAAGATCTAAGTGTTAATTTTTTATAATAATCACATGTTAAAATCATATATATCATTTCTGTCAACATCCCCTTTTGTTAACTAATGTGTAGAGTACAACTATGAATGAGGTATCATTGTATAGGAATTTTGTCCACATCTGACATTGCATACTGGATTTTCGTTATAATTTTGCGTTAAATATCATCCTACATATTATTTCTGATGTCGACGTCCCTTTTTCTGTGCACATACAAAATGCACAACGATGAATGGGTATTACACGAATTATTTGAAACAGGCTTTTGAGATAATAATTAAAGACTTTACGTTGTACAGTCGTGGGAAAAAAATAAACATCCATTAGTAACTCTGCAAAAAATTATGGTAGAAGAAAGGTACTAGTGCCACACGATTAGTAATAATGTCTACTTTTAAATGATGTATTTAAAATTCGCTAAGGGGCCATCTACATATTAAAACGAACCATAACTTTGGTTTTTTTTTTTTCAATAGCAGTAAACAATTCTGACAGCATAACTGAACTCCACACCCTTTGATTAGCCTAAAAACAAATTTTTATTCAATTCGTAAGATAAGTTCCCGAGAAATTAATTATTTTAAAACGAGCGTATTTTAGGGGCTGTATCCAAATTGAAGTTTGGTACTCGATTGTTGACCGAGAGATGTTGACCTCTTCTTGATCAAGGCACCTAAAGCGCCACCCAAGCAGTCATTGAAGAATGCTAGATTATATGATAGCATACGAAATTTCAAAATACCTAGTCACTTCTATCATAGACCGCCCCTTAAACGATAATTTTACCGTTTTTTAAGTAAAATTTGAAAACTACTTGGAAGAAAAATGTGAAATTTTGGATTTCCATAAAGCAGGATATAATAAATCTAAATCCATCAAAAAAATTGTAGGTTGCAATTCATAAATTTTTCGAATATTAATTTCATAATTCATATCATAAAATTTTAAAAATTGCAAATTCAACGTATTTATGTTTGGGTATTTTAGTATTATTGCTACACAAAAAATTTGCACATTAGGAGCATAATTTCAGGAGATATTAATGAAAATATGAAAATGTAATTTAACATTTGAAGCAAGAAATTTTAAATATTTATAATTAAAAAATTTGTCATTCAAATGACTTGAAATTTGGTGTCTAGGCATAGTTTGAATCAAAGATTTGAAATATCTTGTTAAAATTGTGTATTGCCATTGAAAAAATGAAGTTTGGGCTCGTTTTAATATATAGATGGCACGCTATGCAAATATTATTATATACATCATTTAAAAGTAGACTTTATTTCCTATTGTTCGGTACCAGTAACTTTCTTCTACGATAATTTGTTGAGGAGTTAGTAGGGGGTGTTTACTTTTTTTCCCACGACTGTACAATCAAATGTGAAAACATAACAATAAGTTAGTATCAACGTACACTTTATTTCTAGATATTAAACAAAGATCAAGGGTCGTACACTTGAGGAATTTTTTCAGGACAAATATCACTATTTGTTTATAGAAAAATATATCTAGATTAAACGCGCGAAATTTCACTTTATTTAAGAAGAGATTTTTCCATAAGAAAATACTGGTTCCGAAGAATTCCCTGGTCGTGAAATTTCAGGACAAGTACGACCCCTGTAAGATGCAAAAACTAAAATAACAAACATAAAAATTAAACTCAACGTTTCGGTTTGTCTTGAAAACCATCCTCGTTAGTTAATTTTCTAAAATACAAAACGGTAAAAGAATATTTAGATGTTGCATTATCGAAGTCATACTCAAACTGGAAGAAATAACAGAAATTTCATAAAAACATGTAAAGAAATATTAGTGGCGCCATATCTTATCCAAAAATAAATTAAAACATTAGATAGTTCTGTAAGGAGATATTTATTTATATAACTTTTGCATAGTACACTAATATTTATTTAAAACATGTTATTTAAATAAGATTATTGTAGTTAATTATAAAGTAATGAAAATTGCATTAGAAAATAAACTGAAAGATTGCAGTGCTAAAGTCTCGCTCGGGTGTATTAGTATATCCTAATCTCTGGTAGAAGTGCCACATTATAAGGCAGATGTGTATTTTATAGTAAAGCTAACACATATAAGCAATGTACAATATATTTTTTTAAAGAAATGTACAGTTAAGTATGCTAAATTAAACCGCCTGTAGCAATGTATGCAAATACAGGTCATTGTATGTGTATTGCTGCCACTGGGGGACACATTGAGCCTACTTAACTCAATTTTCTAATTAAAATAAATTTTACCTTCCTTAAATGTGTTAGTTTTATGAAAAAACATGCATATGCCCTATTATCTGCTTCTACACTGTAAAAAAAAAATCTATAATTCTACAGATTTAAAGTTACGAAAATCTGCATGTTTACAAAATGTTATCTGTACAATGTACAAAAAAGCTATAAATCTTCAAAACTAGTTTTTGTAAACCTACAGATATCTGTAGCTTTACAAAAGAATCTACTAATATTACAGAAATCTTACTAAAATTTTATCTGTAACCCGGGTTGCAGTTACATAAAAAGTTCTAGGTTTTCCATTTCCTGAAACATTTTTAGTCTGTAAGGTTTTACAGATTTTTTGATTTATGGGCCAAAAGTGTATTTGTTACAAGTATTTTTGTTTTTGCCGTTACATAAAAATTTCTAGTAGTCCCAGCTTCCTAAAACATTTTTATTAACCTTACAGATTTTTTGATTTACGATGAAAAAGTTACACGAATTTTCGTTCACACTGTTACACTAATTTTCGTTGTTGCTGTTACACAAAAAGTTCTAGGCATCCCAGTTTCCTAAAACATTCTTAGTAACCTTACAATTTTTTTCATTTACGGTGCAAAAGTATATTTGTTGCATGAATTTTTTGTTGTTGCCGTTACATATAAAGCTTTAGGCTTCCCAGTTTCCTAAAACATTCTTAGCAACCTTACAATTTTTTTTTTTTTTTTTTTTTTTTTTTTTTTTTTTTTACGGTGCGAGAGTATCTGTTACATGAACTTATGTTGTTGCAGTTACATAAAAAGTTCTAGGAATCCCAGTTTCATAGAAAAATTTTAGTAACTTAACAGATTTTTTTTTTTTTTTTTTTTTTTTTTTTACAGTGTGTTGTAAGCGGTTTAGTTTTAACCTTTTTAACTTTTACATTTCTACATTTTATCAAAAAATATTAATCAAAAAAGATTCCAACAAAGATAATATTAATAAAATATTTGCAATTTAACAATTTTATCAATAGTTGAAAAGTGTTTATGATTTCGGTTTGTCTGTCTGGCGCCTGTTTGTCGTCTCTCTGTCGGTGCTCTAACTCACATAAATGTAGTCGAATCGCCATGAAATTGATATATGTTATTGATATCCACTATGGCATGATCGGTATTGAAATTGAAGCTTGTAGAAGTTACAGTTCCTTTACAGAGACATTCAAAAGAATTCGGATACATTACGACCTATGAGGAAAAATCGTTTGAGGCGATTTATAACAATGTTTCACAACTTCAAGCTCGATGAAAAAATATATATCGCTTAAGTACACTACAAGATGCTTTCTGTACGATAGGATCTGAATAGCATTTCTCGTTCATTTAAACGGACAATCATAAGAATAGATATTATCCGGTGATCTGAGTTCGAGGCTAAAAAAATCACATGATTGGGGAAAACAAACCGATATGTTTCCGTAGTAATGTATGGGGAAATTTTTTTTAACTGTCTGAAAGTAAATTATTTCGCAATGTGACAAAGAATTGTGCTGCGTATAACTATTGCAAAAGTTCAATTACTTCGTTTATAGGCAAAAAATATTTATTTCCATAAGTTTATACATATACCGAAAGCAAAAGTTCCGTAATCCTGTTTTACAGCCAATTAGCATATTTTAGTCAGCGACGATTGGCGAAAGTTTAATTTATTTTTTGTAGCCTGGGTTTCCTGTGTGTATATCTGAGCACCAAACATTTGCATTGGAATTTATTTCTTTTATTACCTTTTCATATAGACGTAATTTTAAAAAGTAAATTTATACACCATGTTTATGTAATTGAAACTTGCCTCCATAGCTGCTCTTATACACTTGAAAAAAACATTATTGTGAACATCACACGCTTATAGATTTTGGCGTTAAGTCACATTGTTTGGCGACAAAAATTGAACCAAAAGTGTAAATAAACAAGTAACATGTATCGAAAGTATAGTTACTTTTACAGTTACATTTAATATAATGTCACATGATGGCGAAGTGTTACGTCATGCGGATATTGTTCATTCCATTACATTACGGTATACCAGAAAAAAATCGTTTGCAGTGTATTTTATTCATGTTACACTATTTAAAACATATTGGAATTGATATTTATATCTGAGGTGCACCGCCTGATATTTACTAAAAAGTATGATGCGCAAGCATTCCTCATTGATATACAGGGATACACAAAATAATTCGGGTGCGGTACTCTCTATGAATAATAATTGCTTGAAGTACGTTTTCATTTGTGGTAAGCGTTTTTCAATTAAACTTTTGTTTAAATATTTCTTAGTGTTTATAAATTTTAGACATCGCGTACTGCAGGGGCGGCAGAAATCATCTGAAGTACATTTCCGTTTATTGGAGGAAATTGCTGGAGGTGAATTTTGAAATGTGCCACGCGTTTTCTAATTGAATTAAATTTTAGCATACTATGTATTATATGATAAATATATATTTCATATACAGGGCTGCGCTAAAAATTCAGATTTTTTTTTTAAACTTTTGATGAGAATTGATGACCTTATGTTTTCAAATGTGTTATGCGTTTTAAAAATTATTTATTTTGACACCTTTTTTCACCTTATTAAACTATGAAGTTTTATTATATAATTCTGAATGTGTTGGAAAGAGTTTCATAATGTATGCTTAACACATGATTTTACATTCTTGTTTTAATTACAAAAAAAGAGCTTTCAAATAGATAAAATTTAGTTTTCCTTTTCGATAAGAAAAAAACATTTTCCCTTTTCGGTGTTATATAAAAGGATATATACACTATGTAATGGAAGCAAATAAAAAGAACTCACGAGAAAAAGTGTTTACAATCGTTACGTAATCCGTTTGTGTGTCTAATAAATGAGTAGCTTTAAATCCAATCGAAGACGAAATTCATTCAATACAATGTTACGTAAGAACAATAAAAACTAATCTTCTTCCGACTTGACAGAATCTAAGGATAATGTGCGTATTTTCATAGGATAAGAAAAAAGTAAAGCAAAATATGTTGACTTAAGTTTGAGTAATATTAAAAAAAGAAGACACATTAGCTGTAAATGATTCATTCTTCAAAATACTCAATAAATTTGGCGCATATGTTTTGTAGACATTTTGTTTTATCAAAATTGATCAAAATATATCTTTGTAAATTATCTTGAATAAGGATGAATATGATTATTCATTATATCTATTAATATTAAATCCATTAGGGCACTAAATCTACCACTCCTTGATATGTTTCGAAAGAAAGATGGTACTAGATTTTTAAATACAGTGCATGAAGTTCACTTTTATTGAAAGTATATGGCTTGTTATTGATATTTGATATTGTTTCTTATTAGCGATCCTTTTCGTTACGAAATGCCTCAATAGAATGAATATTCTGTGTGCTAGGAAAATAGGACATTAAATTTAGCACATCGACAAGTTTCTAACCTAGTGCTGCACACTTGGGCCCTTGTAGCAAGAAATGTTGACCATCTGAAAGACTACATTTTCTGTAGAGAAAATGGACGATTAAAAATTATGCGCCTGGAATGAAATGATGTTCAGATAGTCCCTACAACAGTCAGCGTTACAGGATCTCCTATAGGAAAACCAATTAAAGTGAGGCCATTTATTTATTTTATATTCAATGAAACTAATTTAACTAATACATCTAATTAGTGGACTTTTTTTAAACTGACATATAAAAAGGCACAAAATTTCATCAAGTAAGTTTGGAAACAAATATCACTTCCTGCAGCCCGAATTTCACCATAATTAAAAAAAAAAACGCTAAGACCCCTATAACAAAAAATTACCGTGAAATCAGTGGTATAAAATTTTGCACCACTCTATAAAATGATACCATTTTTATTGTCTGCTTAGTTATAGAAATGTACCCTAAAAGTAGGCCAGTCATAACAAGTAACCTAATTCACTGCCTCCGATATTTGGAGCGTTCAGAGCTAAAGTGGATTAAGCGCAAATGTATTTAAAAAATGTCTGTTGTGGGGTACTACTTGTAAATGGTGTATATTTTCAGAGCCACAGTGAAAAAAATCCCTGCTACTGCTATTATCTAACAGATGTCCTGTTTCAGGGCAAAATATTTCAGGACCATCATTTATCGAGTCCAGTAATTTCTGATTAAAAATTTAATTGCCACCTTAATTATTATTTTTAATTTTCGAATTATAACCCATATTCAAGTTAGTCTTCCTATTACAACGGTGAAATAAAAATGATCCTCTAAATCCATTTAGGATTCAACTAGTTTTAATAAATTTTATTCTTGATTATCTCACAACTTTAATTCTGGACATGATCCACTTTAGCTCTGAACTCTTCATTTTATCCATTTCCTACTTTTGTATAAAATGTTTGGATAACCAAATCAGATTAACTTCATATTAATTATATGATAAATATAAAATGAAAAGTTAGTATTCCATTGACATATTTCAGCTTAGAGCTAAAGTAGGGTGTGTTACATTTAATCTGAATTCTGAAATCAGGTCTATGAACCGTTATATTAGGTTTCAAGAGCCAACAGAAGTTTTCATTACAAAACATTGTTCATTTTAATAATTTTTTTAATAAATTTTCTAATTTTTGGCAGTTTATTTTATACAATTTTTATGCTTTCTGCCTGTACAACGAATGGGTAGCACATGAAGCCGATTTTTTTTCGCATACGATGTCTTGACAAATAGATATCTAAACCTAACAAAAGCCAATATATCGTTTTCGTCAAAAACGCCAGAGCTGTTCTTGAGAATCAAAAAATATGTACGATAAAGATATATATATCCAAGTGTTTCTAGTTTAATAATAAAAGATATCTTCTTTAAAACTTTGCTCGAGAAAAGCTTCATAATTGTGTTCAAATCCGTTTGGCGTAAGTTTGACAAAAGTTTATTTCATTTATGGGACCATATTTGTAACTCTTCTACAGTTAAAACTGTATATTGTGATGTTGCTTGAAGGCCTTTCATAATTCTAGATCAAATTACAGATAAATAGCCATTTTTCTTGTGTGAAGAGTGGTTATAACATAATAAATATATTTATTTGGCATACAACACAACATTTGCAATAATTTTATATGTTATTTCAATCTTTAAAAGTTCGGATTTTGAACATTTTGTATGGTTTCTGTCAATATTTTGAACCAGTGCAAAGAGCGGATAGCATGTGAACACAATGTTGCATGAAAATTACACTCTAACAGATGAACTTCCACACCCCCAAAACACCTGCCCGTCATATCTATGAAACTCGTTAGAGATGATTGCCATGAAAGTCGTTATAGTAGAGTAAAAGATAAATAAATAAATGAATATATATACAAGGTAGATGTAGGTAGAATATATATACAAGGTATCTGTCTATCTATATATATCTTAACAGTAGATGATAATAATAAATGAATTTACAAAAGTGTTATACAAATATATGTAAAAGTTTTGAAATTCTGAATGTCACGGGAAGGCAAATTTATTAAGAACAAGTGGGCAAGTGTGATCACACATCGCACAGTGGGTTCCGTGTAATATTCCTTTCAAAACACTTTATCCTTTTGCAAAATCTGTTAGTTCCACATTTTGCTACCAGGGGGCGCACTCTATTCTACACAAACCTCTATCCGAACGAAATTCCGTTTTACAACCTATCCACAGATATCTTAGTCGAGGGGATCGACCCATAGCACCCGAGATAGGTAGCGCCTCCTGGCGGTAAAAAGTGGAACTACAATATGTAAGGCTATAGTGCATAATATGAAAGAATGGTCAAAGGGGTGTCGGAAAAAGTTGGAAAAGTGCTACCTGGGTAAAAAGGGCGAAGGTTAGAAAAATTGCTTAAATTACACAAGTTAGAGCCCGGAGGGGTAAATAATATAAGACTTTTTGAAAATTTTATGATTTTTCGTGTTATTGCAAATGTTCTGCTATAAGTATGCAAAATTTCAAGTCTCCAACTTAATTAGTGGCTGAGTTAGAAAAATTGCTTAAAATACAAAAGTTAGAGCCAGAAGGAGTCAATAATATAAGACTTCTTGACAATTTTATGATTTTTCGTGCTATCACAAGTTATAAGTATGCAAAATTTCATGCCTTCAAATTAAATATGGGCTCAGTTGAAAAAAAAAAGAAAGCTTAAAATGCACATGTTAGAGCCCAGAAAGGTAAAATATAAAACGTTTTTTAATTTTATGATTTGCCGTTTGATGTGAGGTGTTCAGCTATAAGTATGCCAAATTTCAAATCTTCAACTTAATTAGGGGCTCAGTCAGAACAAAAAGATTAAAATGCACATGCTAGAGCCCAGAGTGTTAAATATAACACTTTTATAAAATTTTATGGTTTGTCGTTTGATCTGAGGTGTTCTGCTATAAGTATGCAAAATTTCAAGGCTTCAACTTAATTAGGGGTTCAGTTAGAAAAGAAAAAAGCTTAAAATACACAAGTTAGAGCTCAGAGGGTTAAATATAAGACTTTTTCAAAATTTTATGATTTATCGTTTGATGTGAGGTGTTCAGCTATAAGTATGCAAAATTTCAAGTCTTCAACTTAATTAGGGGCTAAGTTAGAACAAAAAGATTAAACTACGCAAGTTAGAGCCCGGAGAGTTAAATATAAGATGTTTTTCAAAATTTTATGATTTGTCGTTTGATGTGAGGAGTTCAGCTATAAGTAAGCAAATTTTCAAGTCTTCAACTTAATTAGGGCCTCAGTTAGAACAAAAAGGTTAAAATACACAAGTTAGAGCCCAGAGGGTTAAATATAAAACTTTTTCAAAATTTTATGACTTGTAGTTTGATGTGAGGAGTTCAGCTATAAGTATACAAAATTTAAAGCCTTCAACTTAATTAGGGGCTCCGTTAGAACCAAAAGATTAAAATACACAAGTTAGAGCCTAGAAGGTTAAATATAAGACTTTTTCAAAATTTTATTATTTGTCGTTTGGTGTGAGGTGTTCAGCTATAAGTATGCAAACTTTCAAACCTCCAACATTAATAGTTTCTGAGAACGGGCTCTGTGACGTACAGACAGACAAAGAAGTGAAACGAATAGGGTTTCGTCAGATGAACGAAACCCTAATGAAGTTTTTATTCAAAAAGTGCATTTAAAATTTTTCCTTTTGGAAAACAGCGTTATTGCTAATAATTAAAACTGTTAATTTTGAAACATTTTAAAAACAATATAATCTAATATTTAGACATAAATAACTTTCAGAAAAGCACAAAATCTGCCATGTTACATCTTTCCTACCTTTTACTTGTAAATTCCGATTTCAAGGGTTCAGTTCATCTGTTCAAAACAGGCTTTAACGTAGCAATTAATTATGCAAAGATGGAAATCAATTATTTTTGAAGTCACAACTGTCATATAAACAAAACAAACTAATCAAAGAAAATTTCAAAATTTACTCGAAAACGGTGATTTAACTTACCCAGTCTCCGTAATAAAAATTAGTCTCATATAACCTGATTCTCATTAAGTATGTAAAAAATTAATAGAAAAACATTATAAAAATGTGAAATTATTTAATGGCTACATCTCCTTAAGATAAATTAAACTAGCATAATTATGCATCATACACTTGTATAATGCAAATATAATTTGCATATATCATGTTTATAATTTACATATTATTTAAAAACCTTGAGCACGTTTCCAGTGTGTAGTGTGAAATTTTTCAATGAAAAATTCAGATTCTATTTTCTGCATATTAAGAATATTTTCACTACATTTTTGCGCTCAAAATGTTTAGGCTGGATTATTAATCAAATATTTAGGATACACACTGATAAGCTAAAAAAATAATGTATAGCTTATAATGCTGTTTTTGTGAGTAAAAATCCTATGAAACATTTCCCTGGATACTTCTCAAAAGTTGAAAGTATTTCTTTGCAAATGGATTTTTTTACAAACTAGATATTTGTGGAAAGAGTAATAAAAATAAATGACATTCATTAAATTTCCGCGATTTCAGGACTTCTTACGCATAGATCTGTTCTTTGGTTTTGCATCTGTGAAAGTTCTCACAGTCATAAAAACAAAATTCTTTAAGTTTATTGGGATTTTTGTTATAAGTAATATTCCAAACAAGAAACTGCATCTGTATACCACGCCAATAAATTGCTATTGCCAATTGCGGCAATATATTATGTATCATACAAATATGAAATATTTGTTATGAAAAATTCGCTTCTTTTATATTAAATACAATAAAATAAATATATATATATATAATTCTAGACATTTCACAGAGTGAGAAAAAATCAGATAAAAAATATTAAAAATATTAAATTAAGAAAAAATATTATTTTTGAAACGTCTTGCCTCGTGCTTTTTTACTCCCGTAATTTTCCTAGGGAGCAAAAGCTTAACTAATCAAAACACGGAACACGGAAAATGCCCACTTAACTGTCGTATTGTTTCCTTTCTAAAGGCGTGATTCATTAAAAAAATATTTAAATTAATATTTGAAAAAAAATGGAAGATAAATTTCAGCAATTTTCATTCTTTCTCAATGTTTAAAAACCTACACTCACCATTGTTATTCGAAATATAAAGTGTGTGCTTACTCAATCGACTTACAGTTTACTTTAAAACAACCTCTTCGATTAAAAAAAAAATATTAAGGTTAACCCTTTTTTTAAAATATCTTACCGACAGTCACTTTCTAGACTTATGTTTAAAATTCTGCATCCATTTCGCATATCAGAATACAAAAATATAATGTACTAAATTAGCAGGCAAATATTTACATTCAAAAAGACATCTTAGATTTTTAAAAATATTTATATTAACCTTTTAAAAGTAATTCATTTCTGTAGGTCCCTTCACGCTCTCCGAAGACTGCGAAAAGAAAACTTTTCCCAAAATAGAATTGGATTTTGTTGTGAATCATATTTCAGAAATTTGTGGAAACCCTTCTTCCGAACCATTTTTAAATTCTGCTTTCCAACGTTTTCATTTCAGCGCTGGGAAACTTACGTTTTCAACAGAAATAGTGTCAAAGAAGGAAGTGAAGGGGGCGTTTCACCTTCGTTAGGTTTACTCGGAATTTTTTTTTCAGAATTGAAAGTTTAACACAGCATAAACGAGAGAAATTTAATCGAGAATTATTATGACGATGTCCTCTTAGTTCGTTCGGATAGATTTTCATTTAAAAATATAAAATTATGCACATTGAAGAGTGTAAACTGCCGGAAGCGTTATGTTTTTCGGGGAAATATTTTCGTTTATATATGTAAATTCCTTCAACGCTGATTTTAGGAACATTTAAGGTTATTATCAGGACTCCAGGTTACACTATTCAGGTTTTTCGTTTAAAATATAAAATAAGAAGAGGCCAGTGCGTACGCAGCACTTCTGTCGTACGCTGCCGAATATACCTGGTCCTCAAACTCTTCAAACATTTCTTAAAATTATGAAGATACATTTTAATTTAAAATTATAAAATCATACAAATTCGGGAGTGTACGCTGCCGAAGGCTTTAGTGTCTCCAATATTAGGTTCATTTGGAATTATTTTCGTTGAAATATATAAAGGCAATCAACTCTAATATTAGGTATCTTTAAGGTTATTATAACGTGCCGGGGTATCGCCGGGTGGATCAAATAGTAATCTTCATAATATATAGGTACTTTAAATTTAATTATATTTGAAGTGAAATCAAAACTACATATTTCAAAACTGAAAATTTCAATGTTGATGTGATCAATCTATGATTTACAATAAATCAAATTAATTTAAAACATAATTTAAATCATGATTTTAATCAACCTTATTTAAATCAGCGCTCTACGGAGCACCATGCTTTTTTATGTTCTAGCACACTTTGGTAATACGTAAAATACTGATTATTCAAAATAGTTTGAAAACATTTTAAAATGTTATGCTATAAAGACTTGAATAGGAAAAAAACACATTACCACATGCAGACAAAAATACACTACTTCCACCTAACTCATCCTCAAATCTTCCCTATATATATAAAATTCTAATGAATCGAATTGAAACGAATTTGTGTAACGATTTTATGAAACGACTGATTAAACAACTGATTACGTTTCACGGCGATTTCTCCTAAAATATGGAATACTTTGCGATGAAATTAACACCAAAAATCCGTATTGATCCACAGATCTCAAAACTGGTATTAGAATTTTAAAATTAGAATTAGTTTTCGAAATATTAATTTTTTTCTAATTTTAAATACTTTTTTTCTAATGATGGCAACTCAAATTTTAATCATAACAGATTTTTTCTTTTTCATATTTTAGAAAAGGTTATTTTAAATTAATTTGACGACGAGTTTGGCCTCCCTTAAATGTATGCTAAGAAATACATCATGTTACTTTTATTCAGAATTCAATTTTTATTTCATTATCATTTTATTTAATACAAAACTTTCATTTAAAATTGAAACCTTTAAAATAAATGGCTTTTACTTCATTCTTTTTTTTAAACGAAACGAAAAGAAAAAAATTAGACACATATGTCATATACGCAACGGGGTACCTAATTGGCGTGAAAATGGCGTTATTTTGCCTGACATGGTAACCCGGCTACTGTTGCTTATTTATTAATAAATGTTTATTTGAATTTATTTTCTTTTTATTTACAAAAGATGCTATAAATTGTTTTGTTCTATAGTTATTAATTAATTATTTATTTATTTATTGTTATTTCATTTTAAATATAACAGAAAATAATTTAAAAATACATATGTAACAGGTATTTGAAAACGAGGTTTTCGCCAAATTGTCGTAAAAGAAAAAAAAACACGCCAAACCCGGTGCGTACGTGACAATGCAACAAATCATGAGATTTAATTTCCACTTCAAAGCAACGTTTTAATGTTATTACTTCTCCCGTCGACCAATTTCGCCAAATTATATAAATAGCCAAATTATACAAATTGACATTTTTTTTTTTTTAAAGAACAAAAGAACAAATAAATTAGTATAATATTAATAAAAATACAAATAAAACGTCGAAATAAAAATCACTTGATGGCGTGAACATGTGTAACTTCCTTAAAGTCAAGTGAATGTGACATTTACGATCAACCATTATTGGCATTTAATCTTATAGTTGGGCGACAAATTTTTGGTCGATGGGATAACCAAGTAGCACCGTTTTAATTTACCACTCGAAAAAAAAAAAAAAAAAAAAAAAAAAAAAAAAAAAAGCTAACTGGCGAGTTAAAAAAAAAGCTATTGGCGAGATTTTAGCCCGGCTAACATAAAAGTACCAGGAATTCTTTGTGATCATGGCAACTTTTATGTAGTTTTATTCGAAAAAACAATTTTGATTCTTTGATCAAAATGGAAACCTTTCTTATGAAAAGCGAAGGAATCAGCCCGTTGTTTATGACAGTCACATGACTTGGACTATTATAATATAAACGAAATAATGGGGATAGAATAATATTTGGCGACTTATCACACCTGTGGCTGTCTAACATTAAAGTACCAAAATGGCCGCCTGGAATATAAAAAGCGAAGGGATCCGCCTGGATCTGTTGATGATAGTCACATGACATAGGCTATTATTATAGAGATTGTTTTCAATTTTAAAAACAGCGCAAAGAATAATATTTCCTAACGATTAAAAATTTATTTTCACGTGACTATTAAAAACAGAAAAAAAAACTTTAAACTTACTATTAAATGACTACGTATTAAAGGCAGGAAAATATTGAAAATTATGTCCTGAAAATTGTATTTACACGTGAATATTAAAAGGGAAAGGAAATTTTTAAAATAATAAATACATTAATATGCGTTTAAACCTTTCACGGACAAGGCACTTCTATTCGTAAAATCTTGAAATCAGTGAATGGCACCAGAATTTACAAACAAATTTCGCAATACAAAAATGCTTTTGTTCACTCACTTAATAAAAGTGAAATTTTCATCCCAATATTCTGATACTAATGTGGCATTTAAAAATTAAAATTAAGTGGGCCAAAAATGAACCACCGCCCTTGAAGTGGTTAAAGCAGCAAATTTTAGTAATTGTATTATGTCAATTGTTTTATAACGCTGTTAAAAAATAGAGAGATATAAAGACTCTGTTTACTTAATACATTTTTTAGCTTCTTTTCAAATGTTTAACTGATCTTCTTTAACCAAACACGAAAACAACCATTGGATGTCTTAACAGCAACTGATTCTACCTTAAATTCTTGCAATCAATGGGAATTAAATTGAAACCCGCTTACAGGGAGATCGCTTCAGGTTTTTTCAGTATAATGCAATCTTCTCTAATCTTTTTAAAACCGATCAAATTAGCGTGCTTTTAGATTCTACAGTGTCTGAACGGGGGTTGGCGAGCTTAGCTTGCAGGGGGCAGAGCCTCCTAGTTATCATATAAAAATGTAACTGGTATACCAATCGGTTAGCAATAATATCTACTAATTAATGCTATACTTAGGTTTTGCTTGGAAGAAATCGTAACAAACTTTAAAAGTTTCAAAAATTACACGTAATTTTGATATTATATTTAGATTCTATGATAAATTTTCCTTTGGTAAGAGTAAGTCATTCGGTGAAGTAGTTTAAGAGTAATGCCAGTTTTCTTCAGGACGATATGAAGTACAAATTGAAGGTAGCAGATAATAATTATGGTATGTGCAAAAAAAAAAAAACAGAGTTAATCATATGATTGAAGATAATTGTCCTTTACCATCTGTTAAAATACTATTTGAAAAACCCTAATAGTCACAGAGATTTTAATTGATAAATGAGGCATTTGACAATTCTCTGCATAAAAGGTCAACAGGATGTGAAAATGTAACAATGAAATATTTTAAACACTAAAGAATAACGAATATATATATATATAGAGAGAGAGAGAGAGATAGATAGATAGATAGATAAAATATAAATTAATATAAATATATAGTTTAATTTCATAATGTCACTTTTCATAGTTTTTTCAATAAATATTTTAATATTAATTAAATCATGATTGTACGTTTAGAAAGCAATTTAGAAATCCCGAAAGATTGCATAAATAATTCGTTTTCCGGTTGAATGCATTAAAAATGAAATAGCGCAAAAATAGCATTAAATACTCCAGCTAGCAATTTCCAGCGAGAGTAAAAAAAGTTACAAATTTTCCATAATCGTTTTTAGTTTCCATGCCAAACTATTGCATTCATATGCACTTCTTTCTGGAAAAATAAAGAATTGCAGTTTTAATTCAAGAATTGCAGTTAGATGTGATTTCCGAGATAAACGTTGAAGTTTAAAAAAGCGTAAAAAATCTATTGTTACTTTTATACTTATGTTATTATCAACCTTTTAATTTCCATAAACTGTTTTCTTTAGTCACTAATTTACAAGCATTGATTTTAAAAACTGTCATTTAACACAACATAATTTCCACTAGCACTCTAATGAAATTAATAATAAACCTTTTTATTCATAAAAAAACAAAAGACGCATTGTTTCTGGAAATATCAGTGTTAAACATACATTCCCATTAGTTCAATTTTAATTTTAATTTAAGTCTATATTCAAAATTCTAAATACCATTTTATATTTTAATTAAAATTGATTAAATCTGTCCATTTTTCTTATTTTTTTAATATTGTATTTATTATTAAATCTATGTGCAATACATCATTCAAGAAGACTATCTGCCATTTCTGCTAAAGAGATTCCCAGTAAAACGGGGAGGAAAGGGTGTGAAGTAATCTAATTAGTTAAAGAAGTATCGCCTAAAGTGCTCTGTTTCAAAACCATTTCTACTTCACACTTATTTATAATAAGATTTGGAGATGTGAAACGCGTTTTTTTAAGCATTATACTCGGATGCATTTAGAAGCTATAATCTCATTACACTTATGTTTTGTTTCAAATAAAAAAAGTATTTTCTCTACTCAAAATTATATTATACAATTATATACCTTTTTATATGAACTTCAATTGAATTCAACATAAAAACGGTTGAAGACAGCAAATTCTATTTGTACTTCAGTACGTAAAAGGTGTTATTGTTTAACCTCTTTCAAGGTCGCTAAATGTTTGGAAAAACCGTTAAAAAAGTACCTATTTCTTTTATTACAGAAATTGAATAATTATAAGGTTTCTAAATAAAATATGCAATTAGTTTTTTTTTTTTTTTTTTTTTTTTTTTTAAGGCGAAAAATAAAGATGTTATAGAACAAATTCACATTTGTAGAAAAGCCATCATGCGAGAATTCTGTGCCTTAATGTTTGTTTTATACCATACAAATTAATGCGAATAAAACCTTTATTTTTCACATGTTACATCTTTATTTATCATCATCACACAAATTTTTACAAATAATATTTGAAATAATGTATATACATTAAATTTCGCTTATTAATAATTTTTTTGAGTGTTATATGTTTCGAAATATGCAATACAAATCACAGAATTACAATCAGCCCCAAAAGCCAAACCCAAATGAGAATATTCAAAGACTTCACACGGAAATGCCAGTTAAAATTTTTTGGATTCAGAAGTTTTTTTTACAGCAATTAAATCTCCAGCCCGGAAATATGACGGGCACGAGAAATAACGAACGAGACCTCAGCCCGTGATATTGACGGGAGCGAGAATTAAGGGGTTAAAAAGTCAACTTTAATTCAATGTTTGAGATACCCATGTATTATTGGTATAGAGCAATACCTCTCAAAGGTGTTGGGAATCGGTTTTGTTTAAAATGTTTGCAAAAGGTTACAAATTTTCGTGAATTTTCAATATATTTTTGTGTTTTCTATTTAAAAATTTATTACAAATTAAAAAATAAATTATTTTATAAATATATATATAAAAACCTTTTAAAATCGTCAAACTAAGCTAATAGTTGCTAAAAGTGATAAAAATTAATTTACAAAGCATATAAATACCTTCATTCTCAGCAACATGTTTCATCGCTCAGACGGAGACATTCTAGTAATTACTTGTTGAAGTTAAGCTAATTATTTGTTCATCTTTTCGCTAAAAACATTATTAAACATGGCGGAAAATGTTGATTATAGTCTCAAAACGCTGTACATTTTATGTTCGAATGCGATAAATAATTTATGATATTATTTATTGCAGAAAATAAGTATTATGGCAGAAGAAAATATCGCAAGTAAAATGCATATATTTAAGTTTTTTAAGAGATAGGTGTGTTTTTTTTTTTTTTTTTTTTTTTCATAAACACATACAGCAAATTTCGCACTGACAAATAGAAAGCCCAAGTTTCATTCTTTTGTATTTCTGCCCTCATAGTCCAAGAGCTGTTAAACATTTTAGGGAAGGTATTTGAGGCACCCTGAAAATTTGTGCAACACTTCTTTTGTAATGGCTGAATACAAAATCGAATGTCTGGCTGAAGGATCGTGGCCCAAAAACTGTGCCAGACACGTGTCAAGTGCCATTTTTTGACTACAACAAAAAAAAAGGTATTTGAGGCACGCTGAGATTGAGGCAGAATTATATTTATGCTTAGAAAAAAATATTTTGAAAATGACAGACACTTTAGTCGGTACAAAAACTGTGCCAGACACGTGTCTGGCACAGTTTTTGGGCCACGATCCTTCAGCCAGACATTCGATTTTGTATTCAGGCATTACAAAAGAAGTGTTGCACAAATTTTCAGGGTGCCTCAAACACCTACTCAAAAGTGTTCAATAGCTCTCCTACTATCATTGTTTTACAACTCTATCAATGTAGCACAATTCTAGCACAATATTTGATTTTTTTTTTTTTTATCGTTTGCGTTATTTTGTCGCAGATCAATATTAAAATACTTGCCATTAAATAAAGAGATTACAAATTTTGCGACTTAAATACAAACATTAGTTTCTAATGTGTAACAGTGCTGCCATATTGCTGATTGTACGGAGTTTAAGCATCTTGATATATTGAAGAGGTTTGAATAAGATTAGGGTCTAGGTTTATCTTTTTACTGCTGTAAATCGTAAAGTCGAGATGCTCTTTTGGAAAGGGCTATAACATCAAAAGGAAATAAATAATTTAAGTACAGTAGAACCTCGGTTATCCGAAGTAATTGAGACCGACCCTCTTTCGGAAAATCGAAATTTTCGGATAATCGAGAGTGCTTCAATTTTAAGATTAAGGGGAATATATGCAATATTTCTTATTATAGTAACAAGTGCTTAATAAAAAATAAAGCAATAGCAAAATAGAAACAAGCGAAAAATTACCCGAATTTTAATTTTGCAAATAAGTACCTTTGATATATATCACAATGGTATGAAAAAATGTTTTGTTTGTCGCAGTTTCGATTGCCTTTGCTTTGAAGCTCTATCATGGAATTTTTAAATATTATTAGTTCAGCCCTATCAAAGTCTTTCTGCTGATCCAGCCATGCCAATCCTTTTGCACAACATTCAAAAACTTCAGAATTGCTAATTTGTTCGCTTTCGTTGCTCCACTCCGCAACTTGCTGGAGCTCAAGTTAAATTCAAAGGAACGCTAAGAAAGGGGATCGAAAATATTCACTGTACTTCCATATATATGTCCTGTTTTATCTCTGGAACTGCGATGCAGTTTTGTGTATACAGGAAACATTCACGTATACGTAATACGCACGCATACACAAACTGACAGAGGTAACTGACTTCGGTTTCTCTAGCAAGCAAAATTATATTTAAAAATAATATGATGACTATGTATGCATACAAATGAGTTTAAAAAGTGTGTTACAAATCACTATGATAATGCAAAATGTTCGATATTAATATTTACATCTCATCTCACAAAATCAGATAACTTCAACATGAATATTTGTTGTTGCTGTTGTTCTTGTTCTTTTTTTTTTCTTTTTTTTTTTTTTTTTTTTTTTTTTTTGAAAAATTAAACGATTTGAGTCATAGAATAATATAAAAAATTCCTTATTATTAAATAAAATACTCTTTCTAAAAGTAAACATAAAGGCTTAAAAACACTTTGATATACAAGCTGACAAAATGTCTAATGATAAAAAAAAATATTTTTTCGTGAAATTTGAAATAAGTAATTGATAAAACAAATCTATGATGAAATATCAAATATAATGAAACCGGGCGCGTTAACAAAAATGATCATCCGTAAGCGCGGTTTATTTTATCTTATTTTTATATTTATGCAGCATCTCACGCCGCATATACTTCAAATTAATAAAATAAATCAAGTTTTATTATTAACACTGACAATGCTTCCTTATGGAAAAAACAAGAATTAAATTTAAATAACGAAAATGTGTTTTACTGTATGAAATCATTCAAAATTGGTAGCGGGAAAGCCGGTAACTAAATTAAAATAAATTTTATTATTATTATTATTTACATTTCTTTAAAATATCCTTAGACTACTTTATGATTTATGTTTTGATAAAAATTTTAACGTGATAGTTTAATTTATTTAATTAATTTATTTATTTACACTGGTTATTTATTTAATTGAATTGATCCATGTATCCAGTTTACATTTGAATTTGAAACTCAACAACGTCTAGCTTTTCCGGATGTCTTGGTAATTCGCAATGATTGTGAGTTTTTAACGCCATTTTACCGAAAAACTTTTGCTGTAAGTGTACCCCCTCATTATAGATCCAGTCATCCCCGTCATAAAAAAAACTTGCAGCTTTCAATACTCTTATTTTCCGTGCACGTAAAATTTGTTCAAATTCCGAGTTATTAAATAGTGAAATTGACTATATAAAAGCAGTTGCCATCGATCATGGATTTAACCGTGGATGAAAATCATTAACCGTATTTTATCTAAGCCTCCGGTAATCACTGATTCTGTTTCATCGAATAAAGAATCTAAAATTGTTATTGTCTTACCATATTTTTCTAAAATCAGTACACAAATTTCTCGTATTCTCAATAGGTTTAGATTCAAAGTTGTTTTATCTCCGAACAATAACATTTCTTTCTCCAATTTCAAAGATCCAATTGACGACCATAATACCTTGGGCATTTATAGAATATATTTTTTTGTGAGTGCGGCCTCTCTTACATTGGGCCGACGAAGCGTGCTCTTAGAATTAGGCTGAAAGAAAACCAGAATTACCTTAGAAAGCAGGAATGTGAGAAATACCAATGCAGTGAGAAATACAATAGCTAACGATTGTTGGAATTCCAACCACCAGTTTAATTATCCAGAGGCTAAAATTATTCAAAAATGTAATTCAGTTTTGGATCTAGACTTTCACGACGATTCTCTATATTCACAAACATACTTTTTCCATAGTGATTGATATGACTAAGCACCCCTTTTCTCTCGCTTTGTGTGGAGGGATCCTGCGCAGTGACTCCTTTTTTTTTTTTTGAGTTAGTTTTGGTCCATTACGTCATTTCTTTCAGATATATAAACTCTTGTTTTTGCCTTTTCAATCAGTCCCTGAGACAGTACTAGGGGCTATAACAGAGGGGTTCTTCGAACCCATTTTATTTTTTTTTATTTTTTGTTTCTTGCACTGAAGAAGGGGTTCCGGGAATCCTCGAAACGATCGTATGTGATATTGTGAGTCATGTTTGTACGTATTTGTGCGTTAAATTGTTGTTAAAGATTTTAGCTTATGTATTAAACATTGGTAATGCGCATTCTAAAAAATCGAGTAACAAGTTTTTTTTTTTTTGCAACGCAAACAGCAACCATACTCCATGCTTCATTTAAATTGGACACGCTTAAATCAACTGCCTTTTACATTGACATCGCTTTCTGGCAGAAGAAAAATATAGCTAAATTTAAATAAATTCATTTTTTATGATTTTTTCTATTAAGTCGTTTAAAGTTAAAACTAGTTTGAACAAATTCAAAGAAATTTTAATTTTCTTTTTAGAGAAAACAAATAAATTAACCAAATTAAATTATTAGGTTGGTGCAACAATAATGCAGGATTTTACAATGCAACATATTTTATAAACAATTTGTGTAGAGAATTTAATCCTAATGGTATGTATTATTATATATCTTTTGAAAGCCCATTTTAAGCACATTCTTTGAAATTATATTTATTTATTTTTATTTTTTAGGCTATTAATTGACTTCAGAAGCTGAGATGTCAAAAAAAGGTTTCCGTCAAATTTACTTTTTACAAGTTTAAACTCGGTCGCAATGCAGAAAAAACCACGTAAAATATTAATGAAGTTTGTGCTAACGGAAGCATTAACCGTAAGCACAGTTCAGCATTGGATTCAAAAATTTCATCAAGGAGATTTCGACCGTCAAGACAAGGGTGGTCGCGGGTGTCCTTCTGTTGATGACGATGATGAACTGAAGGCAATATTCGAAGTTGATCCAACCAAAACATCTCAAGAAATTGCGAATGAACTGAACGTTGACAATTCCAGTATCGTTCGCCACTTTCAGCAATTTGACAAGATGTAGAAACTCGATTAGTAGGTACCGTACGAATTTAACGAAAACTCACGTCGCACAATCGACCCTCCAAACCTCACACACTTTGTCCTACGAAACACTACATCACCCACCGTTCTTACCGGATCTCCCGCCCACCGACTACCACTTCTTTAACCGGTTATGTACGGAATTATGAATTCAAGAAAATTTTGTCTTCTAAAGCATTATGCGTGAATTGTTTAAACTACATTACAATATTTACATAATCATTTAATAAATTTTAGAAGGATTGAAGAATTTAGAAGGATTAATTAAATTTGAATTTATCAGGTTCCGCGCGCTATTAAGCCACGCCCTATTTTGTAAGGACTCTATCACCAGCATTATTATAAAGATCATTTTCTTTACGATTCATTAGCTAGAAGATAGTTTTATACGATTACTGGTGGCAGAGTCCTTACAAAATGGGGCGTGGCTTAATAGCGTGCGAACCCTGTTTATAGGGATTTTGTGCAATATTTATAACCCCACTCAAATCTTTTATTTCATATGTTTTTTTAGTATTTTGTAGAATTTGGAAACGTACAAATATAATGTTCTTACAATAGAAAAATAGAAATATTTCCGAACTGAAAAATTCCGCCCCCTCCCTCCCCCAAATGACAAGAAAGCTGTAAAGATGCAAATGCAGAAGAAATCATCATTTTAAAAATATTTTGTTTTATGTAACCAAAAATACTTTTGGAACATGATAAAGTAATGTATCTATAACTCATTCAAAACTGTATTACAATTAATCGATGTATTAAATGAATTTATAATATGTTATTTTAATAGTACTTATAAGTACCGTCATAGATAAAGGGTTAAATTGAGAATTCGCGCATTATTTTTGAACCAACCTAATATTAATTTATGTTTCACTATATGAGAGCCATTCTGAAATTAAAATGAGTAGGGCAGATTCAAAACAATTTTCTTTTTCCTTTATAGAGCTCATTGACTGCAAATTGGGTAACTAAATCTAAATACATTTTTTTTAACCATTTGGAAAAATGGTTATTGTCCTCGTCAGGGTAGGAAATCAAAAGCATATCTGAAGCTTTTCATTGGTTTAATCCGCATTTTATTCGTTTTCTGATTGGCCTATATAGTAATCTGTATTTTCCCTTTACTTTCAACAGAGATGGATACTTCTGTTGCCACTATGAAAAAAAGTAATAAAAATTTCAACAAAAAATTAATAACTCAGAAACAAATTGATATATAGCATTCAAACAAATTGCAATTAAAAGTACATTTTGTTCTCAATACGACGGTGTAAAAAGTAATATTGTGGGTTGTTTAGAAGTTTAAGAATGAGATTTCATTTAAAATGGGTCGTTAGATTTCTTGGACGATGGAAAAGCCTTTTCAAGAACAGCCAATGAAATGCTTAAATAATACGTAAGTTTCAGGTGGATAATAGGTAAGTTTTAAGAAATCTGTCGGGTCGCAGGCGATTTTTGTTACTTGCAATTTTTACGTGTCATAACACTATTAATGTTTAATTCATGGCGTACGTAATGTATGATCAACTCCGTGCGATTTTTTATATCTTAAATTTTAGTCTTCGAAAAAATCATTTTCCAAGTGGTCGTTGTAATTTGTTAAACTGCTTTATTATTATTATTATTATTATTATTATTATTATTATTATTTTATGTTTTACCTTATGAAGACTACTCAAGTTAAAATAGGTAGAGTTTAATCTCATTTCTAACTTAAACAAAACCTTACATCATGAATATGGATAAAACTGCAAATTTGTTTCTTATACTGAAAATTGAACTAAGCTGTTACATAAATGAGCCACACGCAAGACAGAGTAACCACGCCAGTACTTGATACCTCTCCAGTAGTTGATCACATTTTTAACATATTGCTCCATTTCAGGCAGAAATGAGTTTTACACGTGGCACTAGACACACTATCTTTGTTTGAACGTTGGAGCACCTGTTGTCACATTGTTTTCAGCTATCTGCTGTAAGAGATGCCATTTTATGATTTTTTTCTAATTAGATAATGTAAAAATTTATTTTTTTGATTATTTGGAGACAATTAGGTTAAATTAAAATAATCCACCTCCATCTTGTTTATTTCAAATAATAGTTTTATATGAATTATTGTTAATCACAGCTCAAGCAGGATATTTTAAAGTTTAATTTTGAACTTTCGACTGATTTCTTGGATTGATCAACTACTGGGAAAATGGCAATTAAAGAAATTATTTATTTATAATTTTGTTGCTATTTAGTTTCAGCAAATTTCTTTTTTTGCCCATTGTAGGCCATTTATTAAGCTTTGTATAAATTGTGTTAGTTTACTTATAAAACTTAAAAGGAAGGAAATATAATAAAAATCCCGTAGCACTGATCTTATTTGATCTACTACTGGCTCGGTCACCCTATATGGAATCCTTCCATCTGTATATTACAGTATGTTTTCACCAAAGACTAAAGTAGCTACAAGTACGCAAAGCATGGCTATCTTGAATGTACAAGATTCTGTGTACGAAAAACGCAGGGAGAATAAACCCATCGTTTGGCTATACAAATATATTTTTAGAATAATGAACAAGTTGGAAATTGCTCGTCAAACGTAGAAAATGAGGTACGTTCGTATTATAACTAGTTTTATAAATATTTTTTGCACCCCACACTATACTGAATGTATTTTGTTTGCACTTTATAAGTGCATAATCTGTAACATCATTAAAATGCACTTGCAATAATTTTTCCAATTGGCTGTAATGTAACGGAAAATTTTGACTGTCCCTGTAAATAAACTATGCATCCAATTTTCATAAAATTTGAGACGACTCGACACAATTTTGCAACAATTATATATTTAAAATTTCAGACCATTTGGAAGGCTGTAACATCATTAAAATGCACTTGCAATAATTTTTTCCCATTGACCGTAATGTAACGGAAAACTTTTGACTGTCCCTGTAATTAAACTATACATCCGATTTTCATAAAATGTTAATTGGCTCGACAAAATTTTACAACAATTATATATTTAAAATTTCAGATCATTCGGTTGGGTAGTTTTTGCTCTGTTATATGCGGACGGACAGACAGACGGACTGAACGACGACTATAGGTGCTTGGTATTTATATAATTACGAACGCACCTAAAAATCTATAAAAATTGCACTAGTTTTTCGATGTGTATATCCCCGTTACTTTTTTTTTATCAACAAACAAAAAAGAATTTTTCAGATTTTACTAAGCATCCATTTGGAAAGAACACAGTTTAAAAACATTTCTCGCATTCTTTCTCTAACAACTAGAAATAACGAATGCATACCTATGGATCACAAAAGGAATTGTTAAGCAGAAAATATAGCGCTGAAATTCGAGAAACGTATTTTATTTCAAAACTTAAAAATTGTAAGTTATTTAATGTAACAGGATTTAAATTAAAGATAAAAACTATAAGACATATAATATATGGACCTAAAAGAATTCCAATTTTAAGTGTAATAATCTGAAATATCTTGTTTACAGTTCGTGATTTATTGTTTTATTGTATGCTGTTATCGCAAAAGGATAGATTTCAAATTAAATTTTATCTAACCTAATAAGCCTTTATTTTTATTTTTGCAGTAATGAGGTTTAAAAGTAAAATAAGTATCGCTAAGTTAATATGTAAATACAATACTAGCAGGGATGACCCAGCTGAGCTCGGTCAAAATTAGCTTTGTGTTCTATTCGATATTTTATTCTCACTGTATCATTCTTGCTGCTTAGATACAATTGGCATGATCCTGAGACATAGTGACCCAAAATGACCCGCTAACCAAATTTTTTCGAACATGCGAAATAAACTCTGCGGCCTCTTATCGTGTCCGAAAAAGATAGAATACAAAATTTTGTCAAAATCGTTAAAGTCGTTTTATAAATAAAATTAGCTTGACGCACGGTAACCCAAAAAGGACCTACTAATGTAAATTTATAGAACTTGTGACCTATCCCAATGGTCTTCTCGTGCTGGGAAACGGCATAATACAAATTTTTGTCAAAATCGTTTGATTTGTTTTTTAGATACAATTGGCTTGGCCCACAGTGACCCAAAATGGCCCAGTAATCGATTTTTCTCGAACATGTGACTTAGCCCAATGGTCACCTCATGCCCAGAAGCGGTATATTACAAAATTTTGTTAAAATGTTTTTTTTTTTTTTTTTAAATTCAATTAGCTTGACTCCTGACCCATTGTGACCCAAAATTACACACTAATCGAGTTTTCTTGAAAATGCGAACTAGCCCAATGGTATTCTCGTGCCTGAAAACGATAGAAAGCAAAATTTCGAAAGATAAACTTAGCTTGACCCACAGTTACACAAAAATGACCTACTAATTGAATTTTCTCTAATATGTGACTTAGCCTATTGATCTTCTCGTACTCCAAATCAGTAGAATACAAAATTTCGTCAAAATCGTTAGAGCTGTTTTTTAGATAAAATTAGCTTGATCCGAAGTGACCCAATAATCGAAATTTCCCGAAAATGAGACCTAGCCCAACAGTTTTCTCGTAACAAAAACAGTTGGATACAAAATTTAGTCAAAATCGATTGAGCCGTTTTTTATATATAATTAGTTTGATCCTGACCCATTATGACCCACTAATCGAATTTTCTCGAACACGTGACATAGCCCAATGGTCTTCTCATGCCTGAAAATGGTAAAATACAAAATTTAGACAAAATCGTTAGAGCCGTTTTTAATATAAAATTTACATACACACATATACACACACAATGTTTGCTCGTATTATAATATCGCTCATATTATAATATAAGGTAAGAAAACTCAACATTTTTATATTGGTACTTTTACTCTGCTTCAGCAAATACCATCGCAATTTAAAATGAAGTCAGTGCTACATGTACATTTATGTTTTTTCTTCCAATTTTATAACATTTCTTTGAAGTAAATATTGAAAAGGTTTAATAATTCCAAATGAGTTGTTAAAGAAGAATGCTTCGAATTATATATATATATATAAAATTTAAAAAAAATCAGAGAACAGACATTTCTAGAGCAACTAAATTTATTACAAACTCTTATTTTCCCATCATTCATGAAGAATTGGCACGGCAAATGTCAATAAGGCAATTGGCTTTATTAGGCCTAATTAGAATGTTCTACAGATAATGCGTCCACTAATGTTTTTAAGTATTAATCCTGGTGTGAGTGAATGCGCTAGTCATAACGGATTGTAAAATTAAATATTTTTAAGCAATTAAACTCAAATTCGTCTTAATTCGAGGTTGACTGATATATTGTGTTTTGCACGATTTTTATTATAGCTTATTTCGGCATATCTGGGATGAAATTTCACTCAAATTCGATGTGTAATATATCTGTTAAAACTATGCTCATTCAAATTTGGCCTTTTTTCATTCAACAGGGAGTGTTGCAGGGCTAATTTTTGTGATTGAATATTATAGATGTATCTCAGTTTTATTGGGTTGAAATAAAGAAATTTTAATACTACATGTTACTAATGAAAATTGCATGAACTGGCGCAGATTTTTATTTGAATAAAAGAGAAGTGTGGATAATGAACTGTGCCCTGTACTTTTTATAAATGTTGAGGTGTAACCGCCCAATTTAAATTATTATATTAGAAAAATATAGAAGAACAGTTTATGATGACCGCAGCATTTTAGTATAATAATTATATTTCAATTATTTTTTTTCGCTTTTTTTAAAAATAGTCATCATAATTTTGTTTCCAAATCAAGTCTATAAAAAGAAAAAAAAATGAATAAAATTTGATATTGCTATTAAACTGATTTTTATGTTAAAATCATGATGTAATTGAAAACGGAAAAGTTTTCTTCCTAATTAATGAACGAAAATAAGTAAATTACTTTCATCGTCTAAATCCTTTTGTAAAGAAAAACTAAAAAATATTTCTGCTTATAATAAGATTTAAAAATATAAAAATATCGAATCGTTAGATTAAAAATACATAAAGTTAAAGAAATAAAGCTATTAATAATGCTACATAAAAGGTTTTCTAAATGAAATTTTCATTTTTGATATTATATTCTTTTACTGAGAATGATATTTTTCACTATATTAATAACTCACTTTATTATTCACTTTATTAAATAATTAATAAAAGTGTTTTCATTAAAATATTTTCATTTTAGTTATATTTAAGGGAAATAAATGTACAAGTTTATAAGACGATCTAATGATTTTGAAATATTTAACCTTTCACTGCACCACGGGCCATATCTGACACATACCTAAAGACATTATAATTTTCATTGTGTACTGTGAATTTGGCTAATATGATCACTGTAATCGATGAAGAACAAAATCCAAGGAATGGAATAACATTTATTTTGTCCATGCCAAATGGCTGCATAAGACAAAAAAATAGAATTTGTTCCTCGGAAACAACAACAACAACAAAAAAATCGATCAAGCTATTAATGTAAGATTTTCTTTCATTATTTTTACTGAATACTTAAAACTATTAATATAAAAATAACTGTAGAGTTTTAAACAGATAAAATTAATTAATTTAAGCTCATTTAGTCGCAAAATTTAGCAATACAATATTTTAAAAGACCAAATGCTTACATATAGCACACACAATAAAATATTAAATTTTAGATGAAAATTTGAAATCATTATTATTTTTTTTTTTTTTTTTACTATTTTTCCATTATTAGACCGTTTTGTAGATTTCGAAAAAAAAATTCATAAAATACAACAAATCGTGCAGTGAAGGGTTAAAATAAATAAAGTAATAAAAATAGTTTTATTAATATAAATGAATAAAATATTTTATAAAAAGTGACTATTTATTATACAGGTTCCTTTCTTAATAAATAGAATTCAATATAAGAAAAGTAAAACAAATAGCAGTTTAACTAAAAAGTAAAGAATGCTACATAAGTACATACTTAGAATTGGCTGATTTTAGAGCATAAGAGCATATTATTATGAAATTAATTATACAATTTGAAATTAACAGATATATTTTTTTTTATCTTGTCTTTTTTTAATGCTATCACTTTCAAAATCTGGCATGTTATTTTATTAAACTTAATGAAAATGTTAATAATAAACAGTTTTTATCTGCCAATGGACTAGAAGTGGCCATTGTAAAAGAATGGCACAATATTTCTGAATCTGTATTTAATCACCTGGTCAACTCTATGAAAAACAGAGTGTTTGAGGTTATAAGGAAAAATGGAGGACCAATATCGTATTAATTTACATTTTCTTTAATAAATAGTTTTGAATAAATAGTTAATAAATAGTTTAGGATTTTAATATTTTTCAACAAGCATACGTCAGGTCGAAATGTCGGTGCATTAAATCGAATGAGATAAATAAGCAATATTTAATACATATACATATATATATATTTACGTTTATTGCATAATAATACAAAGTGTGACATCCCCATCATATCTGAAGTTAGATGATTATAATGGGATTTTCGGACATGCGCATGTTAAAGAACTGACATGTATATTGATTGCTTGAAGTTTATTTCTATTTTTTAAGCACTGTACCCGTAGATTGCGCAACGTCTGGAATAAAATAATATATACACAGTCCTTCTCAAAATTTCCCGAACTGGTTAAATGACTACCAATAGATGTCGTTGCGTATCCGCAGGTGATGTCGAAAGCATGACTACACATTGTCTTGTAAAGCGGTACAATTTCACGTTGCTGTCTGTTGTGTGATGCTAAGTGCATCTGATTTATTATACAGTGCGTTAAGAAATTATGAGACCACTTTTATTTTGGAAATTATAAAGTAAATATAGGTTTTAATTATATTTTAAACACATGCGGTATCAAAATACAACATATTTATTAAAATTAGTTTGCAATAATTTTGAATAAGGCAATAAATAAGTATGTTAACAAAAATATAAGCAATAATTGAAAAATTCACTGTTAACAAACTATAAGACCACTTGTAAAAAAAAAAGAAAAAGAAAATGTAAATTAATACGATATTGCTCCTCCATTTTTCCTTATAACCTCAAACACTCTGTTTTTCATAGAATTGACCAGGTGATTAAGTACAGATTCAGAAATATTGTGCCATTCTTTTACAATGGCTACTTCTAGTCCATTGGCAGATAAAAACTGTTTATTATTAGCAGAAACTTTGCGAGTTAATACGCTCCAAAGATTTTCCATAGTCTGGACTTCGACTTAGCCATGACAAAACATGATTTTTTTCTTTTCTTAAACCATTGCTGTGTGGATTTAGACACATGACAAGAAGCATTATCCTGCTGAAACATCCAGTTAGCACCACCTAAAAAAGGCTCAAACGGTATCAAATGATCATATAACATATCCTGATATTGCGCAGAGTTCATACGTCCCGAAATTTGGGTTAAATCACATAATGCATCATGACTAAAAGCTCCCAAAATCATTACTGATCCTCCTCCCATTTGTCGACTGAAGCATTGTTTCGGTTCCTTCCTCAAATCATGCCAGTAGTGTTTAAAAGCATCCGTATCGTCAAGATTTTTTTTTTCATCTGAAAATATCTCTTGTTCCCATTTCTTGTCTAATGAGATGACATTTTTAGCTCATTTCAGTCTTTCTTCCTTATGAAATTTCAGTAACGTCGGTTTTTTCAACATTATTATACATTTTGCATTACTATTTGATTTCAGACTCTTTCAAACTGTTATGTTTGAGGTTCTTTTTCTGAAACGTTTCGAAATTTCCCGAGTTGAAAAACCTTTTTGAGTTGATAATCGAAATATTTGCCGATCACACCGTGCTGTCAAAATCCTTTTTCTTCCAGATCATTTCGTTTTTTAATCCTTTTTTCTAATTATTTCATCGTGAATGGCATTTTAGAACGCTTCATTAACCGAGCTATTTATCGTTCAGATTTACCAGCACTCTTATAAAACCAAATTTTCCTTACTTCGTTCGCAGACAACTCTTTGCCCCGCGCCATCTTCAAATATATCGTAAATAACACTATCTAAACCTGCATCTTTGCTTCTCAGGAATACTTTCACTATATACAAACGCGTGCATTTTATAATGATTCTCATGTGGGCGTATAATATGCTAATTTACTCAGGTGGTCTTATAATTTCTTAACAGTCACCTTATTTAAGTTTTAAAAGATTTTAATAAAATGTATATTTTAATTCTGTTTCGACATTGTACTGATTATAAGCAATATTCTGAAGTTTTAAGGTAGACTAAGATTAAAAACAAATTAACTGAAAGAATTCTAAATATAGTGAAACCTCTCAATTGCGGGCACCTCGAGAACTCTGTATTTGTCTGCTATTCGAAGTTGCTCGCTTTTCTGAGGTAAAATATGTATTATATTCAAAAAGGTGACTATTCGCAAAATAATGTTGTCTCCATGAAGGTTTTGCAGTAAAATCTCCATAAAGGTTTTCTTTTGTTTATGACGGCCAATTATCTACAAGAGGGATATGGGTCCCAAAATGAGGCTGACATCCGTGAGGGTCTTTCTAAGGGAACCTAGCCCGTATTTACACAAGAAAAACCAAGGTTCGAAAAAAAAACGGAAAACTCCAAACGGTTAGGCCGACAGGTGCGATTGAATTCGAACCCAGCACCTCCCGTCTACCAGCCTTGAGATCAGAACCTCTCGGCCACTGGTGGGGCCTCCATAATGGACGTTCCATTAATAGAGGGCACCATTATTTAGGACACATATTTTTTTTTCACAAAATGCACATTTTTTATATACTTTTACATCAGAAAAGCAGACACCTCCGAAGGGCGAATAAATTCCACGGTTCGGATGTGCCCACTCTTGAGAGGTTTTATTGCATTAAGACAATTATATTTTTGTTTTCTGGAAATTCAAAATATTGATTACATCAGTACGATTTCGAAAAAGATTTCAATTATAAGCTTTACGAAAATTCCATACCAAATTTGTGAGCACCTAAAATCAGGTTTTATGGGGTGGGGAGGGCAGGACGAAGGGTATATATTTTTCTAGTATTCAACGCTGTCAAACATGGCTACGTGCAATGCTTACAAAAAAATGGCTGCGATTCAGACGAAAGAAGTGCCTGAAAAAATTAAGACGTATACATCTGAATTAAAATATCTGAAAATGGCACACTTCGTTTCTAACACTTAATTGTTTGAATTTCAGACATTTCAATTTACAGTGACTTTGTTTACTATTTACATTAAATTTAAAATGTATTAAATAATTATAAATATCTTCAAACATTTTTTTATAAAAAAGTGATACTTTTTTTAAAATCCCTCTATGCAAAATCTATAAATTTTGCATTAAAAATATCTTAAGATACCTCCCTGGAAAATATCAGCAAAAGTTTGCTCTACGTAATATAATACACTAAAAATAACTGCTTAATTTAATGTCTTCATATATGTTTTTAATCAATTTATTAGGTGTGAAGTGTCTTATAAGGAAAAGATTTTATCGTCATCCGTACATAAAGTGAGTTTTATTTAGAGTCTAAACTTACGGATTTTAGAAATTTAATTATAATATAATTGCTGTTTTCTTTGATAACATTTTCCCATTTTCCTTTAAGATAATCTATTAAGACCGTTCTATTTGTTGGATAATATTTTATAGCAACTTTCATAACAAAAAATGTTACAATCTGCTTTCTATATCATTTATAAATAAAATTTATTTTTAGTGCAAAATTAGTTTTGCATTTGAAGCTTGTTACAGAATTTTTAAAAACGACTCTTAAGATAAAAAAAAAAAATTCTGAGTCCTGTTTAAGAGCCCTATTAATTCTCGGATATTATGGTAAAAATAAAAAGTAATATTTTATGCATTTTATTTATAATATTATAAATAAATTTGAGATATATATGCGAGGTCTACTATTATTTTTAAAACAATTATACTGATTGGTAAAGTTAACACAAGAATTGAATATTTCCAACTGAGCGAAAAAAATGCCCAAGTCGGGACTCGAACCCAGATCCTTGTCTTACATTGCCAATGCTCATGGAGCTCTTTTACCTGCGGTTTATTCTGTTGAGCTGTCTACATGTTACGTCAGATGTCAGGCCAATAAGGTTATCTGAGCGAAATATGCTCGCCGGCTATCAGGCCGCACTGTAAAAAAAAAAAAAAAAAAAAAAAAAAAAACTAATTTTTACATTAAAGAATTGTATTTTTCTTTACTGAAAAAACTGTTTTAAAGGAAAACAGTTTTTCTTGTTAAAAAAAAAAATGGATTTTGTAATTTTTACATAAAAAACTATTTTAATGAAAAATTACAGATATTTGCTGTAAATTACACGGTTTTCCACTGGCGCCAACACCGACAGTTATTTTACTGTCAGTTAGAGATATTAACATTTACAGTGCAGGTAGTTTAAACGGTAGAGTATTGGCGATGTAAGCCAAGGGTCTGGGTTCGAGTCCTGGCTTAGGCATTTTTTCGCTCAGTTGGGAATATTCAATTCTTATACGAGGTCTGTTCAATAAAGTATGATTATAATATTTTAATTAGCATAATTTATTGCACACAAATTTACTTTTATGTTCCATTGTTAGCTTAATGTGCAATGAAAAATTGGTATTTTTATTTATTTATTCCCAGTAGTAAGACAGTGGCAGCCATGAAAGTTATGATACTTTCAGTTTTGCTTGTCGGAACGATGGAGGAAACACGCAATGAGCAGTATGGTTTTACCTAATGGGAATTATTCTTTCGCCTGTACAAATCATCAGCCGAAGTGTATGCTATAGGAGACTTACGGAAAAACTTTACTTCCCTGTAGCATACTTAGAAGATGGTTTGAGATGTTTAACCCTTAAATGTTTCAAAAATCATTGTAATAATGTTTTTTGGTTTTCATTTTTTAAATAAATCATGGGAAAAATACTTAAAAAAGCATATTTTGTTTTAAGTGTGATTTACGGCTAAAAAACAGTTTGTTACTAATCGGCAATACTGGTCTTTAATTGAAAAAATAATTTTCATTCATAAAATTCTATAATATTAAACACACAAGAATTTTAGGAACTATAATAAGAAATAAATTTTACTGGCTCACTGCAGAACAAAATAGGGTATTTCGCAAGCTTCCAAACAAAACAAAAAGGACCTGTAGCAACAATTGAAAAAATAAATCTAACTTTAATCTTAAACAGCACAAGTGTTGCCATCTACATGTTGAAAATCGATTTAATAATATTTTCAGAATGTATTTTATTGGCAACATTAGGCATTATAGCTTCAATGTTATTCTAATAGTATTTTAGAGCCTAAATTGGGTACGTTGCCGAAAAGCAACACCCGGCATTTAAGGGTTAAGGAAGAGAAAGACAATCATATTCAAAGGGATATGGACCCGGAGTTCTTAGAACTGCGTTTACTGAAATCAATATTAATACCATTGCTATTATTGTCGGAGAATGTCGTTACATACGAAAACTGTTACAAATATTGCAGTTATAATTGCGTGCGGCCCACACGTTGATAGCAGAAATGTCAATATAAGACGCGTTTGTGCACTGTGAGTTCAAAGACTAATTTTATAAAAAAAATTCTTATTTTCCTTCTTTTTTTTATGTTTTTTTATTACGTATAGTCATTCATACTTACAAATATACTTTGATAAGTCGTACTTAAACTGATTAATAAACAAAATAAATTAAATTGATGTCTTTGTTAAACGTGGATAAAAGGACTTGCCGTATTCTTAGCTCCCGGAATGCTATTTCTTTCTCCCAGCTTATTTTGTCTCCAATAAATAACGTTACCTTGTGTACGCTAGCCGTAAAACAAAAGCCGATGTTTCATTGTGCGATTAAATACTCTACAGCATTTTTTTAAACTTCTAAGCATCGCACATTTTCAATGTTTGTACCGTGGTATTGGGAAAAAAAGGTACTTTTTAATGCAATTTGTTTGAAAACTGCATCTCCATTTGTTTTTGAAATATTAATTTTTTTGTAGTTTTTAGCGACATTTGTTTCATTTTGGCAACTCAAGTACTCCATTTCTGTAGAAAGTAAACAAAAAATTGTTGAAAAATAGCAATTATATCTTTTTGTTGCAATTTTCTCATAAAAATTGAAAAATTAATTAATTAAAATACGTGCTATTTTGAGAAAAATATAAATGAAGGATTTATGATAAAACATGGAGCTATTAAAAACTATATTTAATTTCAAGTATCTATATTAATGCAAATGACGTCATTTTACATAAAATAAAAGCGTGTGCTTTAAGTCATAAAATTGAAATATGTTTTGCAGTAGAGTCCCGATTATCCGAGTCCCGCTTAACCGAGTTATTTCCTTCTGATGCACTGGTGGCTTCTATTATTATGAAACAGCCATTATAAATGAAGCGTTAGGTGAAGATGAAAGAGCAGCCATAAAAAGTTAGAACTCTGATTTTCTGGTCAGAATGGAAAAAAAAAATGGCCATAATTTTTTTCGAAAAAAAAAATGACCATTTTTTTTTTTTCCATTCTGACCAGAAAATCAGAGTTCTAACTTTTTACAACTGCTCTTTCACCTTCACTTAACGCTTCATTTATAATGGCTGTTTCATAATAATAGAAACCACCAGTCCACCAGAAGAAAATGAAGTAATGGAAATGCCGGGGGCGACACTAAATTCTGAAAAAGCAGAATTCCTGTTCTCTAGTTTTTTATTTATTTAGATACATGTGAAAAAAAAATTAAATTAAATTAAAAACAAAAACAAAAACGAATTTTTAAAAATATTATTAAGATATTACTAAGATTTCATATTATTTCTTTATTATGTATTACAAATCAACTAAAAATGTGTGTATTTATTTTACATTGTACATAAGAAAAGGCGCTCCGAACGTAAGCAGATACTTTAAAGTAAGATTGAGAATATTACTCGTAAATATTTTACCCTATCTATATTATAAAGGACAAACATATCTGTGCGTAACGCATACGTCATTTTGCGAATGGCAACACTTTGAAATTTGAAATGAAATTTTGGTTTTGCAATTTTCTCTACTGCAAATTTTTAAACTTCTAAACATCGCACATTTAAAATTTTTACACCGTCGTATAAGGAAAAAAAATGCTCTTTTAAATGCAATTTGTTTGAAAGCTGTATCTCAATTAATTTTTGAGATATTAATTTTTTTGCAGTTTTTAATACCATTTTTCTTATCGTGGCAACAAAAGTACCTCATTTCTATTGAAAGTCATTGAAAGTAAATGGAAAATAGTCGAAAATAGGAGATACAGTATCTTTGTTGCCATTTTCTCATAAAACCTGAAAAAATAGTTGAAAATAAAATATGGGCTATGTCAAGAATATTGTCTGTTATTCCGTGGTAATGACGTCATATGCACACTTTTCTGTAGACGAAGTTTAAGAGTGTATTGTAAAAGTGGATTGCTTTAGCGGAAGCAAATGACGTCCTTTTATAAAAAGCGTGTATTTTAATTCTTAAACCTGAATTATGTTTTGTAGATGTGCGTCATTTTCGCAGACCAGTTGCTATGAAATTCTTCACAGATAAAAATGCTTCACTTTTGAGAATAATGTAATCGAAATCACACACTGATAAAACGCAATGTTTTACAAAAATTTAGAGTGTCTTTATAAAAGAGAGGTGACATGCAAATAATAGCGATTTATATTACAGAAATTGATGATTCTCGCATGGATGGATTTGCTTCTAGGATGGATCTATATTATAAAGAACAAACGTATCTGTGCGTAACGCTGACGTCATTTTGAGAATGGCAATACTTCACGATCAAATTTCGGTCTTGAAATTTCGCTACTGCAATTTTTCAATCTTCTGACCATCGTACATTTTCAATTTTTGTCGCATAGGGAAATAAATGTACTTGCAAATGCAATTTGTTTAAAAACTGTATTCATTGACTGATGTATTATATTTTCTAAAATAATTTTTAAGCATGATTTTTTTTTTAAGTTTATCTTATCACGTGCCGGTTTCAATACACAAAATAATAAACATTTTGCACATAAAGCAACAAACATTTTTCAGCATTTGTTTCTGACTATTTTTGCATAATGAAATTAATACTCCCTTTATAAGCAAATAAAAGAATAATATTAAAGAAAACCACCAAACTAACGTATTTGTGAAAGACAAATTAACGAAATTAATACTTCTTTTATAAACAAATAAAAAAATAATATTGAAAAAACGCAAATCTAACATATTTGTAATCGGACAATTTAAATTTTTAGATCACCAAATAGGATTTTTTTTTTTCAAATGGAATTTGTTTGCAAAGTTCATCTCAGTTTTCTGATTGTCTATGGTTTTAAAAACAATTTTAAAGCATGAAATATTTTTTAATTTATGTATATCGGAGCTCGATTACGAAAGATTAATCCGTTTGCCCTTAAAAAATAAATAAAGAGTTCATTTTCTTACGGCTAATTTCCATTAAAAAACTTCCCTATGAATAATAAAATAAAATAATATAAACAAAACACAAATTTACCACACATGTATAAGCTCTGAAATGATCAGAATATAAAAGGATGCCATAAGTAGTAAAATCTTGGCAAACAACTCTTAGCATGCGGCTAATAAGAAAATATCGCTTTTGACAAATTTCAAAAATGTATTTGATTGTGTAATTCGTATTTTCCATATGAAAAATGCTTTTTTAATGTAAGTGGTCAATCTAAAAAATTTATTGCATATAAAAAAAATTATTAATTTTCAATAAAAAAAAAATGTTTTCACCTATATTCTTTAACCCGGGAAGCCCGGGTACGATCCCCTAGTCTCTATAAAATCTAGCTATTATTTATTTACATCGTTTCCAACACCCAGCATGTCTTCATGGTAATTACTTAAATGTTTCAAACTGTGTATGGTATTAGCATTACATGTGCATCCATTAGCGCGTTTTACGAGTATTTAGAACAGGCACAATACTCTTTTATTTTTAGATTACAATTACACAAACTGAATGTTAACTCTTCGTTGTTCAACAACTGTGATTTGAACACATTTACTCAGATGTTAGGGTACATCATTTTTAGCATGTAAAAAATAATAAAAAATTTGCAACATAAAACTGAAAAATTGTTTACTAAAAGGTACTTTTTTCACACCTACATTAAACAGAGAATTATATAGAATATTTATTACGTGATTTATCACATTGCTAACTAAGCGCAGAACCAACGGATTGAAAAAAGTCTAAGCCGAAAATCTAACCCGGAATCCTTGGAATAGCGCTCCAAGTGCTCTACCAATTAAGCTACGAGGACGATGCCCAACTTATCATCTGTCACTCACATATGTTGGTAATGCTGCAACTGCATGAGCACACAATCCTGCAGTGAAATATGAGACACAAATAAACCCAGCATAGGTAGAGAGCACCCAGCATGGTAGAGCACCCAGCATGGTAGAGCACTTGGAGTGCTAATATAAGTTTTTCGGTATAGACTCCAGACTTGGACATTGATCACTCTGTTGGTTCTACTCTTAGTTAGCAATGTGATAAATCACGTATTAAATATTCAATAATTTAGAGCCTTATTTCACTGCTGAGAATTAATTAAAAATTAATTAAAATTGCACATGTATTCGCCGATGCTTGGTTTATTTTTGTCTCATGATTCGCCACAGGTTTGCGTACTCATGAAGCTATTCCATCTTGTGCTGCAGTTGCAGCGTTACCAACATATGTGTGTGAGAGATGTTAAGTTGAGTATCATCCTCGTAACTTAAATGGTAGAGTACTTGGAGTGCTATTCTAAGTGTTCCGGGTTCGATTTTGGACATCTACGTTTAGTTAGCAATGTGATCAATCACGTATTCAATAATTTTGAGTGTAATTTCACTGCTGAAACTTAATTGAAAAATTGATTAAAATTGTATATGAGAATTATATACTTCTTATAAATATTGTCGAATTTTCAATACAAAATAGTAAAGTATACAAAATTACTTTAAATAAATCTAAATTTCAAACCTCTCCAGTTTTTTTAATTTGACTAAATTTACGAAGGTAATTTAATTAATATTGACGTGCATCTGCTCAAATGATGCAAAAAACTCTGGCATGAAAAATTACTCAGTATCGCTGTCTGTTGATAATTCTATATTAACAGCTGTGTTGGGAAATAGGACAAATAAATAAAATGGTATTTTAAAGCTTACTGTGTAAGCAACATTCACTTTTTTGTATATTGCAGATCTGAAACACGGTGATACAAACGGTTAATTGAATTCGACTACTTTAAGTAACACTTGTTTTCATGCTAATGGATATTCAATAGATATACAATAAGTAATCTTCTGTGAGTGTATAATACAAATACGTAAAATACAATCGACAATCTTACAGAAAATAAAATATACTAAGACATTTCTCTATGTCGTTTACCAAAGAATGGGGGATGGAATTCCATCTTTTCAAATTTTCACATTATTTTGCGAAATTTTGTCACGAAATTGTATTTTTCACTCACTGTTAAATTTAATCCCTGCTTTATTCGAGTTTTTTCTTAAAACTTTAATCCTGATTGTATTCTGAATTTATTCCTGAGTCTACCTTTTTAATTTACAAAACCTCAAAAAGAAAATCAATAACAATTTACAGTTTTTGTTATATCAGCTTTTCACAGAACATTTTATGATTTATTTTTAATAATTTAAAATTTTACCGTAAGCTTTAATTTTTTAACCACTGCATTTAATATAATCTTCAAATGTAACACATAATTCTATAAGAATACCTTTCAATGCTCTTAAAGACACGCGCAAAAGAAAAAAAAATCTTTGAGGAAAGTGTATACATTAATCCAATCAATTAGGTAGTATCACTTTCTATACTAAGATATAAATCCGATTTCACTTCACACTTACCAATAATAAGATTTAGGGATGTGAAGTGCTTTTCTTAAGCATTGTACTCAGGTGCATTAAAAAGCTATAATCTCATTACCGTTATCTTTCTTTTCGAATGATAAAATATTTTTATTCTAAATAGAATCACGTTATGCGATTAGATTTTTTACCTATATACGAATTGAAACTGAATGCGATAGAAAAAAAAAATATGAATGAAACATGTTATTTGTACTATGCAGCAATATTTTACTATTAAATAAAAAATATTAATCTAGAAACCTGTTGGGGTATTTGATCCAATGTACAAAAAACAAGTTGTAAATTTCACGTCAAACACTATAACTAGTACTATAACTAGTTTTATAAATATTTTTTGCACCGCATATTGTACTGAATGTATATTTTAGTACACGTCATAAGTGCATATCAATTGAACTCTGTTCGAAAGGCTGTAATATCATTAAAATGCACTTGAAATATTTTTTCCCTTTATCCGTAATGTAACGGAAAACTTTTGACTGTCTCTGTAATTAAACTATACATCTAATTTTCATAAAATCTGAAATAACTCGAAAAAGTTTTACAGCAATTATATATGTAAAATTTCAGGACATTCGGTTGGCTAGTTTTTACTCTGTTATATGCGGACGGACATACAGACCGAACGACGACTATAGGTTCTATACATATTTATATAATTACGAACGCACCTAAAAAGGCTCACCAACGTGCCACCTTCTGGATGTTTTCTTGCACAGTTTCATTGAGTAAATAGAGTTCTCTTTTCATTTCCATCCCAATGAGGTTCAGTGAAGATATTTTTTTGTAAAAGATATAATAATAATTGTGTTAACATTTTTATTTCTTATTCTAGTATATTAAATTTCTTTGGATACCGTCGTTACTTGTGGAAAAGGTGGAATTGCGGTTCTTTCCAGAGCTTTGTTGAACGTGATCGTGATCAAAGGATATCTCACTAGAAAAAATTTAAAGCTAAATTCAATAAGTTAAATACATAAACAGTGTGTTTCAGTGGGCGTGTCTGTTTAATACATCGCACGACCAAGGTGGCATCCAGTTTATATATTGCTATCATGTATTGGCGCCATGTCGTGTTCTGGTAGTTTAAATGCAATCTCGCGCGAGGCTCCGTTATATTTGTCATTCACGTCTAATAAGGGCAGGTCTATTGCGGTTTTCTATCTTTGGATCCAATAAACGCAGTTAAAAATAAAATAACAGCAGATTAGAATATATTCACAGAAAACTTTAAGTAGCGGTAATTATTTGTGAACGAAGAACAGGTCAAATGTAAGAAATAACAACTGAGAGCTTTAAAATTTTCAACCAATTTATATTAGATTTTACAAGAAATTTATAATTCCTGCTGCCCTCGTCAGTTAAAGTAGAACAACATTTTTAAAACATCACAAAAAATTCTCCCTAAAACGAAAAGTTGATATTTATTTATCTTTTATGACAATTGATTGTCAGAAATAATAAATTTGACGCGAATAAGGGAAGACATATCTATAGGGCAGCCACAATCGAGTTTTTTTATATTCAATTATCACCACCATTTTAAGAAAATAAAATTTGTAGTATATTTCTCTTGCAAATGTTGTCAAAGTGTATGTGACAATTTCTTGTTTTAAAAAATGGTGCGAGAAAGAATTAAAAAATAGTTGCGGGTACCAGCTCTGTATTTATCATTTCCACAATTGAAACTTTCGTTTCCATTAAATAATAATTTCCAAAAACATCGGTAAGTGCAGATGGTAAAATTTATTATTTCACAAACCTCAAAGGGGCAGTCGAGCCATTTCTATTAAACTATAAATCTTGCAAATCGGTTCATAACTTTTCTCGCAATTTTGAAATAACTTTCAGATAACTTCAATTATAGAAAATGAGAAGCTACATATCTGGGAGCACGGCAGTGCGTCCGCCAAGTTCGCACAAGCCGTAAGCTACCTTTCCCTGAACCATTTCGGCATACTTTTCACCCCCTCATAAAGTCGTTTTAGGGAGAGATATAGAAATTTTTCTTTTATACACATGTTCGTATGGTCAAACTGAACTAAGGTTCCACGATTTCATGTTTCTATATTTAGTAGTTTTCATAATATTAAATTCCGAAAAAGCGCTTTTTTGTCACTGACTCACTTCGCATCATCAAATAACTAAGGTACTTCTAAAAGTCGTAGAATCATGAAATTTCACAAGTAAGTCGGGTTTGTAGCACAATTAACTAGAAAAATCTAAAAACACAGAATTTCCGCCTCTAAACCCTTCATACAGGGGGTGTTCATTTGGCCATAAACAGTTCCTACGCATTCAATTGTGCCAATGTTGGTCGCCAGAACTCGATTACAGAGCTTTGAAGGCGGTCACCTGATTTCAAGCAGAATAACATTTTATATATATGCTTTTCCAAAGATGTTTCTTAAATAGGAAAAATGAATATACCTAAAAATTTTAATCAGTATAGGTTATGATACATTTACGATATTAAAACAATAAAACATTTAACAAAATATAACCGCAATTTGGTACGTTTCCGATATAGTAGCCTTGGCGAAATACAGAAAATAACCTTGACGAGAAAAGAAATTTGATAGTAACGTATTTTCTGGCAGCCTATTTACTGTGTCATATACACAAGCAATTTTTTCCATATGTATACAATTTATTTAATGTAAGGAACCCGTTTATTTATTTTTATATACCAACATAAATAATCTGTATATAAAAAATAATATTTTATAGATGTATAAATAAAATGTTTATATGTATATAAATACATATAAATAACGTAAAAGTTCATCAGGTTTGTTTTCGTAGTTGTTTATATCATTTGGCAACATATCTTAGTTTCTGAAGTCCGAATTGCGCCAAGATTTTTAAAAAATGCCAAAGTCCCTATAGTGGAAAAATATCCTAATTCCATATGAAAGTTTAAAAATCTCCTTTTAATTAAATGAAATGTGTAACTAATAAACTATCTTTAACGATGTGCGACAGATGCGGCGTCCGAAGTCCGCTGCTAATGTTATTATATTGTATTATTAGCCTACTTACTGTTAATTTATTGTTAATTTTAAATCTGTAAAAGAAATGTTATAGTTATGGATAAGATATGTTGGTCGCCAAAATTCGATTACAGAAAATTAGCCTGAGTTATAAAGGTGTTACATGATTTCAAGCTGAATGAATTTTTATATGCTTTTACAAAAATCTTAATAAGGCAAATCTTTCAGTTTATCTGTCCATCTTTCTATCTTTTACTTCCTTAAAACAAATTTTATTAAAGACCGGGAGGCGTCTGAACAGATCATCACCTCATCGAGTTGACGGCTGAAATTTTAGGATTAGTTAAATATCGATTAGCGTATTGAAATGTAACTGGTCTGCCAAATCATATCTTTGTGGAAACCACCTACAGACCCGATTTTACGGGTTAATTGGTGGATTTTCCATTGTGTTTTCCTGCACCCATTCCTCCATGTTTCCAAACTTTTGGATGCAGGAAAATACAATAGAAAACCTATCAGTTAACCACTAAAATTAGGTCTTCAGGTGGTTCTACCAAGATATGACTTAACAGGCCAGTTGCATTTAAAGATGCTAATCTAGTTTTAACTAATCCTAAAATTTCAGTTGTAAACTCGATGAGGAGAAGGTGTGTACAGACGTCTATTATAAATGTCGGAATTCTAATCTCAATAGCACTCTGGTCAATCTGGCAATTATCCCTACTATTTATGAAACACTATTCCTTTAAGTGCGTTTTAGTGATGTTAATGAACTTATGCATATGCATCATACGTATTATACATATGAATATAATACGTAATACATTTGCATCATGCATATTATAGGTATGTGTATAATAGATAATACATATGCATCATTATGACGTCAGAATAAACAAAACATTTTTTTGTCGCCAAATTTGAGAATTGACATGATATATTACCCAATTTGGCGAAACTTTGCTAAATGTCGCCAAGCTTGGCGAATATTTGACGCTAGTGGCTATTTTTCAATGAATTAATTATTAATGCGAGTAATCTATTTTTATTTTTCCGCATATCATCTGAATAGTTAAATGATATAATGTACTAATATTTCCAAAGTGCTAATAGTTTCGTCACTGCCCAAAACCTCTGCTATTGTTATTATATTGTACTGTTATTATACTTACTGTGACTATGTTGTTAACCTTTACACCGCTAAAACTTCTGTATTATATAAAGAGAATTTACGGAAACTATTAAAGCATTGAAACTGCCAGTTCTCCTTATGATTATTATAATTCTATAATATGTGACCTGTTAATCAATATGTACGTTAGAATGAATCTTCTATAATCCGGTTCCTCGCATTTTAATTTTCGGGTTTCGAGTAAAATTAGCTAAAATCTTAAAACCATGGCACATTGACTAATTCTTCAACACGATCAGATAAGAAGAATGATAGATTTTCAAATGGATCATGGCAGTGAGCCGGTAGACCTTCTATTCTTCCGTAAACGAGTCTATTGAAAAGGTTAACGTGAAACAAAAAGATATTAGCATCAATATGGTTTAATGCAAATACAGATATTGTCAACGGATTTCATAAGAACCATTTCACTTGTACCCAGTCGTATCAGTTAAAGTACAACAATTGGCAGTGAGCCCAATTAGAAAAGATTACTTAATAGGATTAAAAATTTTCGCATTAGAGAACGAATCGTAACTGCTAAGGAAGCATGCATAAGTGAGTTAGGAGATATTTGTCACGAAAGATGAAATACATAACAACACAAAATATATGATGTGCTTCCATGATCGTAAAGCGTTCTTGATTTCTGTATCAAAAGCTTCCGAATTGGTGGAAGAATGGGCAAGTAAATTAAATTATGAATCACAGTAACATGATGCAAAAGTTTAACACGGAAGTAATACGGTAAATACTGCTTGCTAGAGGCGGCTAGTACTTTAATATAAAAAGAAATAAAGTATAAATTTGTAAAGCTCAATAAAATAAATTTAGGTATTTTTATGTTAGCCGGGCGCAAGTGGCAAATCGCCAAATACTGTTCCCAACTCCATTGTTCATATTGCATTCATTTCATTTAAAGATATATACTTTTCAGTCATCTCATTTAAAATAGATGCATTTCTCTCATTTTATTTAATAGAATATTTAATACAGAAATAAATAAATAAATAAATAAGAAATAATAACATAAACCAAAATATTTTATTTAAAATCAAAGCACTGTTTCTAATTTACACATGTGAAAAATGAAAACTGCCATTGGCAACAAAAGGCTAATGAGGAGATTTGCTTCCGGTAACATAAAAGTACCGAAATTTAAGTTTTTCATATTAATATAGTTTATAATAACAAACTTGAAAAAACATACAAAAAGTAGTGATATCCCAACAAAAAGTTTTCGGTAAAAAAAAAAAGCGCCAAGTTCTCCTTAAAGTTTCGGCCAGAAAAAGTAGTGATATCTGATGTTCGCACAAGTTAAAAGCCAAACATCCCAAATCTTTCATTGAAAATGGCTTCCTGCGACTTGGCCGTTAATGCCTTCGTGAGAGTTTTTCAAATTTTAAAATATGTACAAATGAGCTACATGCCAACTACATTTTTTGATTATTTTAGGCATTTTGTGACACAGAATACAGAAATAAAATACACATTTGAAAAAAGCATTTAAACAACTTCAGTCTATTTAAATGCTTAGAAGTTAAAAATAACAAAATACTTGTATTCAGGAGATAATATCCCTAATTGCTAAAACATAATTAATATCAACTTTTAACAGTTTATAAATCGAATACCTCTTAATACATGCAAACAAACTATAATAAATTTTCAAACGAAAAAAATCTCTTTCGTCAATACACAAGATTTCAATATTATACAATAAAATATAATGTAACATATTGTGAGATATGAAGTAAGTAAATTTTGTTTTATTTCTTGAGTTTTACGCAAATGACTTTAGCTTTTGACCGTACAAAATGGCAATTAAACCGCAAGTGGAGTAAATGATCTGTAATCAAATCTAATGTTTGTTGAAACTGAATGGTAGTTATCAGAAATCTTTTACTTATAATGTTTTTATGTGAATTTGCCTCTTTGCGTTCTAATATTACTTTTAATATTTAAATAATTCATAAATGCGTAATGTCCAATCATTAATTTTGAAATGCTATAGAAGGCATTAACGGCCAAGTCGCAAGAAGCCATTTTCAATGAAAGATTTGGGATGTTTGGCTTTTAACTTGTGCGAACATCAGATATCACTACTTTTTCTGGCCGAAACTTTAAGGAGAACTTGGCGCTTTTTTTTTTTACCGAAACCTTTTTGTTGGGATTACAACTTTCCTGAGCAAAGCTAATTTGGAAAATTTCGTTACATTGGTTCAAATGTTGGTTTATATACAGGGTGTTTCAGTTAAACGTTTCAGATCTTCTAAGATGGGTAGGGTACATACTGACAACTCAAAATCATATAGCAATGTGGGGTCGGAAATGTTCTCGTGAAGCGGTGTTGTACACAGAAGCATCATAAAGAAAAGGACCGTAAGTGAGAAATCGTTTTAATAATACATGAAAAGAAGCAAAAGGTACATGGATTAAAGTAAGTGTTCAAAGTTGCTTCCACGGGCTACAATGCACGCCTCACATCTCCGACTCATGGACATCCGAACATTCTGGAATACTCCAGGCGAATTTCGAATTTCTCCGGCAGCTATTGCGATTCTTACAACCAGCTCCTCAGCATTGTCAACAGGGGTGTCATAAACTAGCGATTTCATATGACCCCAGAAATAAAAATCAAGACATGATAGTTCGGGTGACCGAGCAGTCACCGGTCCCCCGCATTGAAAATGCACGGGACCACCACGTCCGATCCACTGTTGACCAAATGTGACATCCAGGTAGTTACGAACAGCTCCGCTATAATGGGCAGGGGCTCCATCTTGTTGGAACCGCATTGTTGCGTCGATGCAGAAATCTGTTCATCTCTCAAAAGTTGTGGCAATACTTCCTGCAGAAAGAGCAATTAGTTATCTCCGGTTAGACGACGGGGTAACAGGTAAGGTCCGATGAGGTGATCTCCCATAATACCTGCCCATACATTGACCGAAAATCGAATCTGAGCTGCACGACGTCGTATTGCATGCGGGTTCTCCACCGCCCAGATATGGTCGTTATGCGAGTTGAAAATTCCTTCCCTTGTGAAGAATGCCTCATCGGAAAACAACACTTCAGCAGGAAAAGTGGGTTTTGTAGCACATTTTCCAAGGTACCACTGTGCGAAAGCAATACGAGGTGCATAATACTCCGGTTGCTGTGCCTGGACACGCTGCACGTGAAACGGATGCTTGTTCTCGGAGAATCCTCCAGACGCTGCAAGGGAAACCCCGATTACATTTGCTACACTTCGTGTACTCGTTCTTGGATTCCTCTGTACATGCTGCAGCACATTCTGTTCGACGGCTGGAGTCCGTGCTGTTCTTACTCTGACCCTGTCAGCTCTTTCAAATGAACCTATCTCAGCTAACCTCTGGTGCAATCTTGCAAATAAATTATGACTGGGAATACGCCTCGTCGGATATCGTTCCGCGTACAAACGCTGTGCGGCTGGCCCACTACAATTTGCAGCTCCGTACACCAAATGCATATCGGCTAATTCTGCGTTCGTGTAATCACCCATCCTACTAACTTGGCGTTCTTGTGCGAAATGAAGATTCCCTGCAGGAAAGCTCGGAACTTTCGCACAACGCCATCTACTGCGTCAGGAAAGCATTTCCGACTGTCCATTGGTGTATGATTTTGGTTCGTCAGGATATACCCTACCCCTCTTACAAGTTCTGAAACGTTTAACTGAAACACCCTGTATATATATATATATATATATATATATATCGGGCGGCCAGAATTAAAATACTCCTATCCAAAACTCCGTATATGTCGAACTACTCACTGAAAAACTCTGTACAATAATAATCAAGACATGTCGAAACGGATTACGTGAAAAGTAAATTAGTTCCAGACATCTCTCATTGATAGACATCTCTGTGCAACAGCAAATATGAAAAAAAAATAAAAAATAAAATCATAAAAAAAACTAACGCATGAGAAATAAAACTTTTCCTTTATAAGTTCTCTTATCCTTACAGAGAAAAATAAGTAAAGAAACTTAAACTGCGTTTGTAACTGCATTCTCCATCTATAGGCATAAGCATTTGCATAGACACATGGTTTTCGGGGGGGGGGGAGTTTAGAACCGGGGGAATTTTTTTCCTTACAGTGATGGCTGTCACGCGTTTAGAACCCGCTTCCCATTTGAAGATTGTTTATGAAAATAAAGAAAATTATGAAACTGCCCATACAGAGATTCGCCGACTTAAGAATTTTCGCAAACAGTCATTTCTTCAACAAGTACTTGGGAGAATAATTGTACGATTCAAGAAAATCGGACATCTTGAAGGCCGCAAGCCATTTCGTTCAAATGTCGTTGTAAGTGTTGCCACCACTATTGTTGAACAGTTAATCGATAATCTTGAAGGCTGTGAATGCAATCTTGAATGCAATTTCACGACACTTCAATGTTCTTTATAGCACATTGTCGAACATACTAAAAATAATGGTGTATTGTTTCCCGTAAAAAATCTGTCATCTACTTGTAATAAAATCTGAGTGCAGAAAATTGTTGGTAACTATGCCAGTGCAGACCACTCCAGTGTGCGAAATGACCGTAGCTAAACGCCATGCTAGGCTTAATGAAAAACATATCTTAACATATGACAGCTAAATGATAATTTTTTCTACTTGAAATCATGTCTGTTAAGCATATTTTCACATAAAACATATGTATCATTTCCATTTATACTGTATTAAGTTCTAAATTAAAATTAAGCTATTATAAACATAGAAATCAGATGTAAACAATTATTAATTCATATATTACCATCAAATATTAATTCAATAATTAAATTTTAATTAATTTTAGTTTTATATGGGTGACAAAATGGCGGCCATTGGTTATTGAACAGCATTTAATGCATCTTCATATCTATAAGGGGGTTACCATAGGGCGGACCCTGTTCTGTCGCCAAATACCGCCAAGTTTATCGCCAAAAGTGACGCCAACTTGGCGATATCTCTAATATTTCGCCAAATTCCCATAGACTTCCATTATAAACCTACTTGCTTACAGAAAATCGACAAATTGAGATATTTTAATGCAACAAAAACTAATATTAGCTTAAGGGATTATATTAAATTTTTCTTTGATAACCTAAGTAGGAATTGACTTTAAAAACAAAATTTGTATATTACTTGTTTTACCTTAAGTTATAAAATACCAAAAATACTGTAATTAGAAAAGTCAAATATTTCTTTTATTTATTAATGATACCGAAAACAAATTCCGCATGCACCTTTTAACGGTGCATATATGCATGAGTAGTCTCGAAGTGGTTAAGATAGTAATGAAAGTCTTTCATTTGAAATATTGATTTTCCAAAAAATGAACGAAATCTATAGTTGTTGTTTAACATGCTTTGTACGAAAGAAGTCTACTTTGTATTGCTATGGAACGAAAGACGGATCTAGGCTAATACAAGAAAAACACCAGTTCAGTTAAATGTTATTTTCGTTCGAAAAGTAAGAAGTTAATTCAATAACTTCCTTTTCGAACATTTTTTTCTCAGCTATAAATTTATACATTATAACTGTTCGCCAAAATGTTATAATTTACAAGACAGAATTTCAAATTTCAAGGATACTCTTGAGAAAAGAAACTGCAAAGGGGCGTCCGAGGCCTTGAAAGCATGAAAGAAAGGGTGGGAGAAATAATACTACCCTTTTGTATGAAAATATGCTGAATAATGTAAAGGAAGAAGCATAGAATAAAACTTTATTTGTTTACTTTTCAAATCAAGACTCTGGGCCGTATTCGTCAGCTTTTTACTGCTGTTACTGCACTGTTAAAATGAAAAAATGTGTCAAACCAATAGCTCACAAGAGTGACTATTGTAATGTTAGCCGAGATTTTTCCGGGAAAAAGGTACCTGATCAGCTACATTAATGTACGTCATTCATGTCATTTTTAATTATTAGATGAAGATTATTTAGTATGATGAAGATTATTAGTATGATGAAGATTATTACCAATTCCATTTGTGCTTTGAGAGCTTCCTATTTGTCGTTTTTTTGTTTGTTTGTTTTTTTTTTTCATTTCAAGATTTACTTTATGTGGCGAAGATGTTTACACGGCTGTTTTTTGGCTCCCTCTGTACTTTGACTTAACAGATTTGGGCAAAGGAGATAACATATCTAACGATTCTTTGACTTTTTGTGTGTGGGGGCGGGTGTAGATGCAGACTTCTTGCGGGTCAGTCACTTTACAACTTACACTTTCCTTTTCGTTTCCTATACCTTTAACAACTTTTGCTGTTATAGATATGCTGTTAGAGATATCAAAGCCTCAAAAGTGCAATTTTTGACATTTTTGAAAAATTTGAGATTTTTTTTATTGAAGTGAAAGCAAGGCCCAGATCTGGAACTTGGCGTGTGAGTACAAGTACTTTCTGCCTATTTGTAAAAAAAAAAAAAAAAAAAAAAAAAAAAAAAAAAAAAAAAATATGTTATGTTGACAGTATTCCTCGCTAGAAAAATTTCCCTCTTGTAAACGGTCAAATTTTGGAAAAAAACTTAAACTTTATGCTTAAATTTCACCAATAAGCAGTTAGTTTCGGAAACTATTCTATTACCAGATTTTTAGCCCAATGTATTCTGTACAAATTCCTTTAATCCGCACTTGAATTGGAGAAATAAACGATGAATTATTTACAATTCCGTAAACCTTTCTTGTGAGAAAATTGCAGCAGACGATGAAACAAAGATGGCCATCATGCACAAACAAAGATTAATAAAATTAAAATAATAGTGATTTTGAACTTCCATCAAGTTAGCGTTGTTGTACAAAAAATTCCAGATTTTTTAAAAATGGTCGAGCAACCAGTGATGGACCACTTGAGGTGGATTGATTCCAAGACAGATGGAACAGACTACTGGACATCGGATATCACGTTTTACCGTGGGTATGAGGTTGCACAAATGTTGTCTATACGCAGGACGACCAGTACGGTGTGTACCATTAATGTCTGCTCATCGGTAACGCCGGTTTCTGTGGTGCCAGGAACATAAAAACTGGACACAACAGTAGTGGGGTCGAGTACTCTTTAAGTATGAGAGCCGATTTAGTCTGATGCGGGATTCTGGACGTATACACATCTGGAGAGAGCAGGGAACACGTAATCCAACTCAATTCAAAGATTACGTTATAATTAAAAGAAATACACCTGTTTAATAATTTATCTATTCCTTTATTTATCATTCAGTATTTTCCCTGATATAATGGCGTTATTTTTAGAAAATAATACATATATGTCTTCCTATACAAATTAGTCTTTCTGAAATATTGCAAATTAAACATGCATTCTTCCATTTTTTGTGAAAGTGTATTTAACTGCAGTTATAAATCATTTATTTAGTACTGAAACACTTTTTAACGGGACAGGTTCATACAACAATCCATCTACATAATATATAAAGGGCATTCAAAAAAAAAAAAAAAAAAAACCCTGCGGGTTCGCCCTACAGGCGCAGGTTGATATCGAAGTTAAGTACTCATTTCACCAACAAAAATTAAATCGTGATTAGAGATAAGCTCACTTTAACAATTTTATCTGGCCGCTTTTGACGAGTTTTTAATTTCATTTTTTTATAAGAACCATATTAAAAAAATTATATTAAAAAAAATTGTATTCAAAAAATATTTTTCCATGCTCAACAACTCGAAATTTTCTGACACATTTTCAGATTCATATTTAAAAGGAAAAACATGAAATTTGCTGAAGTGATATTTTAAGAGATTTATAAGCGACCTATATTTTTATTTGTCGCTTAATTAATTGGAACTTGATTTATAAACAATTATTTTCTCAGTAGGACAATATTTTTCGTTTCCAACACAATCGCTTCGACAAATTCGGTTCAAAATGCCCACTTTGCCATCATTTTTTGACATATATTCAGCCTCTATATATATATATATAAAATAAAAATAAAATAAAAAAAATAAAAAAAAATCGACCATTAGGGCACATTATATAGTTTCTGAATCAGCGAACCTACCAGTTGGATGCATTTGAAAGCAAAAATGAATTTAAAAATGAGTCAGAAAATAAGTAGTTTGAATTTGAGTAATACGATATTTTTTCTTCAACTTCCATGCATTTTAAATTTATTTTTGCTGTAAGAATTGGTCCTATCAAAAACTTTTCAGAATAAAAGTTGTAGATAATATTCAGAAGATGTATAATAAATTCAAGCAGACTGAATATCTTGTGAAATGACGAAGTTGTGGATTCTTTGTTTTTCAAACCACTTTTTTTTTTCGTTTTTAATAATGTTTTTGCGGTAAAAATTGGTCCTATCAAAAACTTGTCAATATAAAGGTTGTAGATAATATTAAGACAATTTACAATAAATTTAATTGGATTTGATATCTTGAGAATTGACGAAGTTATGAATTTTTATCTCCCCAAAACCCTATTTTTTTCGCACCTTCAGCTCATTTTTAATTTTATCAGAAATCTGCCATACATAAACTTTTAGCCCTTTTTTTGAAGTAATAAAAACCTTAAACTGAGTCGATATGTATTATAACTAAGAAGTTATGGGGGTTCTTCATTTTTCACAAAAACCCTCCCTACTTCCACCCCTTTGGTTCGATTTTGCCCATTAGCGAACTTGACTGAGATTTTATACTCATTGATTTTATGTATGAATTCGGAAAAGATTGGTGCAGAATTATGGAAGTTATCGTGCCCATAAAAAAGTGATATAGATAGATATATAAACTTTTTTACTGGGGGTGTTTTCGGTTCTAGGGGTCATGATCGGTGTAGATCTGCAAAAATGTTTCCGAAATTCAAACATAGGGGAGGATGTAATAGGTAGTATTTCATAGGAAGCCAACCTAAAAGCTTTTAAAATGTAATTAATTAAATTAAATAAATAATTTCTTTTTTTAGATGTCTTTAAGCATAATTGTATTTAATTTTATAAGATCTTATGCCTAAAATAAAGAAAAAACATTTCTAATTTCAACAGATTTATTAAACTGGCATTGCTCAAACTGTTGTTCGGACTGACATTTCTTTAAACAACATGTTTAATCAAAAATGTTTTATTAAAAATAAACTTTTATTGGTCAAAGATTAAAAGAATTTTCATAGAAAGATTTATTAATCTATTTCTGAAAGAGATTTCTAATATACATTACTCTTTTTAGAAAATCGTTAATAAGGAAAAATTTATTTTCCAATAATTTAAATTTAAACTTAAATAATGTATTTTTATCTTAGATATTAAAATAAAACTAACAATTAATGTATAGCGTACATTTATCTGCTTAAATTATTTAGTAATATAATATGGGGGTAGTAAAAATAAATTGTTCAAACAATGCTATGATAAAATTGTTTCAAATCCTTTAATTAATAAATATCTATGTACAGAAACTCAAAACAACAAAAGTTTCCAATGAAATAATACAATCAAATAAATATTGTTATTACTTTTTGTATCCCATTTATTCAACTAAACATTTTTTTTAAATAATTTTAATTAATAGAAATCCAGTAAAATATATTGTACTGTATCTAATAATGTTTTTGAAAAAAAAAATATTATATATATATTTTTGAAATAAAATCAAAACATTTGTTTATGAGATTAATTTAAAATAATAAATAATAGTAGCTTTTTTAGTGTAATTTATAAATAACATACCATTTCTTTAAATCAACTTTCAGACATTTAATTGTTTTCTTTGTGAAATTAGTTCTTATTTTTAATTTTTTGCGTATTTTTAATCTGGAAAGGATTTTTTTTTTTTTTACATACTAGTTTTACCCAATAAATAAGTTCCCCGTTGCCCGTAAAAAGGAACAAATATAATTGCCTGGAAAGATTTATTGCAAAAGCTACAGCAAAATTTCAGCTACTTCTCAACATAAGAACCACCGAAATTGTAACACTTGTCATAGTGTAAGATAGAAGTGTTCCGTCTGTCAATGGAGACAGCATCTCACAGTAGTTAACCCACGTCTCATCACCCGTAACTATCCTGTTGAGGTACTCGTTATCCTCATCGTGGTTTCGCTACAGAAAAGTATAGAAAAGATTGGCGATGCATGAAATCCTCACGAAACACCTGTTCCGGAAATTTTACGTTAAGTAAGTGCCGAAGAAGCTTACACCGAAACACAAAGCATAATTGATTTATCCAATTTGATCATTGCAAAAATTATTGATATTTCTGCAGCGATACCACGATAAAGGCAAGGAGCTCCGAAGCAGTGTAGTTACAGGTGATGAAACGTGGGATAACAACTGTGACAAGCAGGCTCCATTCCCTGGCGGAAGACTTATATGACAGGGGTCTGCTAAAACTTAAGCCGCGCTATGACAAGTGTTACAGTTCCGTTGGTTCTTATGTTGAGAAGTAGCAGAAACACTGCTGTATCTTTTTCAATAAATCTTTACGGGTAATTATGTTTTGTTTCTTTTTACGGCCGGGGGAAAACTTATTTTCTGGATTACCCTCGTATTTTATTTATAATATTCAAAATATTGCTACCTGACATTTTTCTCGTTAATATTATACATTTCATTATTATAATAAAACGTTAACTTTAATTTAGACGTTGTATAACGTGTGGCCAATTATGTCTTTAATTTCCTTAAAAACAATCGATTGTAAAATATTTCCTCCGAAATTCACATAAAAAGCTTTATTTTGGCCACTGAAATTACTCAAGCTTTAAGAAATCTGTGCATAATTTCTCTTCCAATTTTCCCACGGTTAAGTCACTTTTACTATGATTTCTTCTAACATGCGTTAACTGATTAGGCATTGCATGTCAAATATAATTGAGCTGTTCAGTACACAAATCGATTAACTCAATCAAATGAAAATGTTCAGTATAAACAGTTAAAGTTATTGTATTTATAAAATATTGTATCTATATAATATTTTTTCTCGGGATACTTTGATTGAACTCATTAATTTTTTTAACCCATTTTCGGCCAAAGAAGCGTAAACGCACCATTTCAATAAATATTTTTTATTAACATTGTGACGAATATTTTTCACTAATTTTATTTTTCTGCTCTTTTTAAGGATTCTGGAAACATCTATAAAATATCAGTAATTCAATTGGCGTAAACACTTTCTGTTGAGAAATTTTCAAAATACGCTAGTCTTTTAAAATTGAAACGGTTATTGACAAATTCGACTTTTTGAAAATGTATAATTATTCCATTTGAGATTAATCATATGTTTTTATAATGGATTAAAGTTGCAAGTTCTGTAAATAAAATAATAATAAACAAATGTCATAATTTTTTTAAATTATTAATTTTAAATTCAATGGTGCGTTAGCACACCATTGACCGAAAGCATTTTACTTCTCAAATAAAATATTATTTTCCATGCACGAAAGATTTTTTTTTGTCTTAATGAATGTAATTTAAGAACATTTCACTGAAAATAATACCACATTTTATAAAATTTTTATGCTTGGCATAAAATGGGTTAATCAAGGGTAACTTTTTATCGCTGTATAAATATATAGGAAATTTTCAGTGTTCCTTTGTTTAAAAAAACGCCACTTAAAATAGAGATAGTCGGATTGTCTTCTGAACGCTTCAATTATTAAGCCAGCTTGAGCAATTTAATGTTTTGTTTATTTCTCTTTTTTCGAAATGTTTCATATTACGAATCAGAATACATACATAGAAGTAAATATTGAAAAAAAAACATGAAGAATAATCTTGAAATGGTGTGAGATTAGGGGGATTTGTTTGATCCAGGTAGATGTAGGAGACCGTATTTAACAGAATCTTGTACAACAATGCAGCTGGAGAGTCTGAAGTCACAATAGAAATACAAGCCCTGGCATTAGTAGTTGTTATCAAATTATAAGAAACACGATTTTTTTATTTACGCACTTTCCAATATGTTTTTTAATTTTATCCCGACAAACTTCTAAACGGTTTCCTTCACTAAATTAGAAATTGAAACGGAACAAAAGTATCAAAAAATATAACTGTCTTTAACCACCGACACTGTGCAATTGTAAGGGAATAAAGTTGAGATTGTGCCTAACGCAAAATTGGTTAATATTACCTAACTGATTGTTATAAGTAAGAAAAACCGATGATAATGGTTCTTGAGCAAAATCTAAGATCCCTCCTTGTTGTGAAAAGGGTAATATAACGCAAGGTTTCTTGAGACTCGTAATGTAAATGATCAGTTTGCTACCAATTCCTTGAGTTATTTTATGGGCTAATTCCAAACAATTTCCTTCATTTGGACAGTTGCGATTTATCTGTCTAATTATCTTTATTTTACATTTTCTGCTAGTTATGATGTTGTTCCAGCTGTAGAATGGACTGATGTGGATACGAAGTTGTTCAGCCTTGAAAAACCTTTTCTTCAAATGGAGATAATTGACTTGGAAGAAGATATTTCTTTTCAAATGTATAAAACTGCATCTCCTGAAGAATTTTGGGGTAAACATGTCTCAGAAAAGTATGAAAATTGCAAAAAAACCAGCTACTAACCTAGTTATTATGTTTGCCTTCACATATCTATGTGAAACAACTTTGTTCAAAATGAATTTTTTGAAGAACAAATATCGTATGAGATTAACGGGCGCCCACATTGAAGACACTCTTTCCATTAGATTTTCACCGCGTGAACCAAACTACAAAAAATTGGCTCAAGACCGCAAGTGAAAATTTTCGCATTATTTTTTTCAACGAATACCTTTCTTTTCGGTTTTATTACGTGTATATATAATTTTTAGAACGTATACCTGTGTTTGCCGTACTTTTTCAGAACGAATACCTGACTTTTATATTTTATATTTTATGTATGTGTATGTAAAAAAAAAAAAAAAAAATGAAAGTAATAAATAAGTGTGTGTTTTTTTCTCCGGATCTTGATAATTTTTTTTCAAATATATTCAGACCCCACTTAAAACTACTTGCCGACCCCTGTTCTACTGTTCTAGGTACTTGCGTGGATGACATATGGTTACTTTTAACCAATTCCAGTACACTTTGAAAACAATCTTCGTTGCCAAAGATTTGTTTGATAGATTTTCATCTTTAATGTTATTAATTCGCTTAGTTTGATTTACCAAGTTTTTAATAGCTACTCTAATAGGGGTTGATTTTCAGAATTTACTGTTGACGTCATTTTTCCTCTATTCATATGTTAATCCAGATAGACATTTACAAACAATCAGCGTTATTTTTTTTTCGTTAGAATGTCTATTAGATCACCTGCACAAAATTGAATTTCGGACCTAATCCTCAAAAAGATATATAGACCTTAAGGACTCCAAGTACATATATTAGTGAATTTCCATGAAAAAGAAATAAAACCAAAAAAAAAAATGTGAAATATAAAGTGTTGTATTAATTATCCAATAGACCACTCTATTAAATCTGTCTTACATTTTATTTTAACGACTTAAACAAGCACAATTATTACAACTAAACAATTATGAATATCTAGAGTATATATTCACCGCATGAAAAAAATTATATACAAATGAATTAAATAAATCAAAGCATATCATTTACATAATGTGAAACCATAATTCATAATCTTTATGTTTCATTTTTTTAAATGTACATTCATGAATCCAGATTATTATTATTGCTTAAATAAAACTCCTTCAGACAATTAAGATTTTATTACTGCAGTTTATTTTTGAAATATCAACCAAACTATTATTTCTCACAACTACATGCCTTAAAATTTGCAACTTCTAATATATTTTGCAATTAAATTTATTAAAGCTAATTCTTATTTTGCGCTTTATCACAACACTGTTATCATTTTCTTAAGAGAAAAGGATAGGGTTCATTAGTGCTAAAGCGCAGCAAATGGCACTTCTGTTCTACATATTACGGTTTAGGCAGCCGAACTCAGACATGTCACCAAATCTATGACATTATTTTAAAACTATGGCATTTTCTCAAAGTCTCTTCTGAAGGCATCTCTTGTGACGTTCAACTATTCTCTAAAAGCATCTGACGAACACCCTAGTTTCTTCGCAGCTTTCTCAGGTAAGTTTCCTAACACACATACGACATTTCGAAATTACAACTGCGGAGTGCCTCCAACAATATTGAGGTATATCTCAAACACTACTAATATACATACTCAACATAACTGAAGCATGTGCTGCAGACTAATAAAATCGTAAAAGAAATAATCTCAAGTGTCATTTTTGAGATTACACTAGAAAGTACAAAATTTTAGCATAGTTTAGCCAAATCTTCCTTTACACTGTAAAAAAAAATCTGTAGTTCTACAGATGTAAAGTTACATGCTTACTAAACTTTCACCTGTAACTGTACGAAAAAAGCTGCAAATCTACAAAACTAGTTTTTGTAAAGCTACTAAAATCTGTAACTTTACAAATGAATCTGCTAAAATTTCAGTAATCTTACTAAACTTTTATTTGTAACCCTGGCTGCAGTTACATGAAAAGTTCTCGGAATCGCAGTTTCCAAAAAAATTCTTAGTAACCTTACAGATTTTTTGATTTTCGGCGCAAAAGTGTGTCTGTTACATGAAATTTTGTTGTTGCCGTTACATGAAAAGTTCTAGGAATCCCAGTTTCCTGGAAAAATTTTAGTAACTTCACAGATTTTTTTTTACAGTGTACGTATTTCACTTTCCGTGATTTGTATTTCCCTAAAAATTCCATGCCAACATTCCAGAATACATCTCTGATTCATTTCTGATCTCATGCGCCTTTTTAGGTGCGTTCGTAATTAAATAAATTCTTAGCACCTACAGTGGTCGTTAAGTCGGTCATTCTGATTGTCCGTCTGTCTGTCCGTCCGTCCGCATGTAACAGAGCAAAAACTACCGAATCAAATAGACTGAAATTTTAAATGTACAGTTGTTGAAAAATTTTGTCGACTCATTTCAAATTTTATGAAAATAGGTTGCATAGTTTAATTACAGGGACAGACAAAAGTTCTTCGTTACATTACGGGCAATAGGAAAAATTATTTCAAGTGCATTTTAATGATGTTACAGCTTTTCGAACAGAATGAAATGAATATGCACTTATGAAGTGCACTAAGATATACATTCAGTACAATATGTGGTGCAAAAAATATTTATAAAACTAGTTATAGTACGAACGCACATCATTTTATACGTTTGACGTTCATTTTCCAGCTTTTTTTTATCTCCATGCTTTGGTTCATAAATTCTTCTTATGGATCCAATAATTTAATTAAACGTAACTCTTGTACACAACTTACACAAAGCTCGCCAGATCGTCACCTAAACTTCCCCCTTCTCGTGGGAATGAAACATGTTTCTAAAAAGAATAATTTTAAAGTGATTTTAAATAAATAAAATTTATGATTTAGAGTGCAGTGTACTTCTAGATTTACATCAAAAACGTTCAGGGAGAGAATAGGTTGAAAAACTGGTATAAACCACTAACATTATAAAAAGCAATAATATTTTGTTATTCCGATTTTTCTTTTTTATAATCGCAATCAGATTTGAATAATATTATTTTTTTAATTTTGAATCACTTTATATTTATTCAATTACTATTTGTATATTTTATATAGTCTATAAAAAATATTTTTAATATAATTTTATTAACTTATTCTCAATTTTCTACATTTTATTACTATTTATTTGAATATACAAAAATATATGTATTTTACATTTATAATGATGGAATTTGAGAAAAATAAATTACATTAAATTTCAATGTACTTATCTCTCTGCCTCCATATTTTTTGCATTATCAAAGAAAAGAAACTTTCTCAGATTTTTCTATTCATTCATTTGCAAAGAAAATATTTTAAAAACATTTCCTGCATTCTTTTTGCAACAACGAGAAATAACGAGTACGTACGTAGGAATCACAAAAGCAATTGTTAAGCGAAAAATACAGCGCTGAAATTCGAGAAAAACAGTTTCTTTCAAAATGTAAAATCTGTACTTTATTTAAAGTAGCAGAATTTTAGACAAATGGGCAAACTCTAGATAAAACTAAAATATATTGAGTTAAAAAAAAACTTGACTTAAAATTTCATTGCACAAAAATGAGTAACGTGTTTAAATTTATCATTTTATTAATAATTTATCTCATGAAAGTAATTCAAATTTATTATTAAAGTACATTAAATTAAAGGCATTTAACTTATTATCTATATTTTTATGTTTAATTTTTCGGGTACATTTTTTCTGTAAATAAATAAGCTAATAATTTTATATATATATCCAACAAACCAGAAAACATTGTATTCCACTCTTTTTGTTCATATTTGCAGTATGTAATCTTTATATACGTGGATAAAGGATTTATCCTGACTGATGCATAAACACTCAGACGAAAATATTGAAGCTAGAAACTTCAATTCGTAAGAGGTGTTATAGTGGGTGTTGATTGCTTTAGGTCATTCGCCACATCTCATCACAGGATTTAGGTAAGTGAGTTAGACGCAGCATAATTAATCTAATAAAATATAATTAAAAATGTATTTCTGTATCTTTCGAAATTCGAGACTTAAGGGGATGAAGATTTAAAAATATGATTTTTCCGTAATAGGATCTATAGCCACTTTGTGTACTTTACCACGCATGGTTTGACGAAAAATTAACTTTAACGTTATAAAAGTTATTGTCACTCGCATAATCTCTGAACTAGATTGTTGTCCGCATTCCTTATGTTTGTCACTAGACTTTTGGCATCTTTATAGAAGATTAAACGAATAAGACAACTGTTGCTGATTTTATATTAGATATTTTCTACTAGACCTTTTTTCGAAGGGAATTTCTGTTTAATTTTTGTATTATTTCAGGTTTTATAATATTATTCTACGCTTTTCACGTTGTAGCAAAAAAAATTACAATATTTTTACAAAATATAATACATTTTCGGCCTCTTATTAAAAAAAAAAAAAAAAAAAAAAAAAAAAAAAAAAAAAACATTTTTTGGAAGAAGAGATTTGAAATTAAAAAAAAATTATTTCCATATTTTCAGCCAATTTTTGACCTCGAAACGATCAGGGCTCTGCTATAGTGATTGCGTATTAGTGGTTTATAAGCATTAGCGGTTATGAGGTTAGTGTTAAACGCAAAGGACTCTGTTAAGATGATAGTCGCTTTATAGTTTATGAGGCGCAAATCACATATACACCTGTTATAGTAATCGCCATGTTAGTTATTGAAAATTGTGAAGTTCATAGTTACCCTTATTTTGAACATCATATTAACAATTTGTGTGCGCGAACCACAGAGGGTCCAGTCAAAATGATAGCCTTATTTTTTAGGTTATCCCATTTTTGTTTATTTTACCTGGAAGCGTCTGTTCCCTTAAATTAATACAGGCAACGCCCAACTGGTTGGTCTGCTAGTTGCAGTATAAAATATAGGTTGTACTGCGAGTATATATCTATATTTTTCTAGTTATTATTTTGAGTCATTTTTACTTAACTATGTGTAAATTTGTAAAATTACACTTTTGTCACAAATTTTACACTCTTGTCGTAAAGCATGGCCTGTATTTATGAGTCTTTATCGGCTTAATGGAATCATGCAATGTTTTATTACTATACAAATTGAAACAAGTATGTAAATGTAGAAAATTGCACTGGTTTACCCGAATTGGTGCGTTAATCTAAATTTACAAATTTTTCATATTAAACATATATCTGTGTTTTTTCATATCACACCGAAATAATTGTAAGAATATTACACAGATATATATGCGAAAGTACAGAATAATTCACAGAAATATGGGTACGCTATATGTGTAAAAAAGAATATTACACTGAATTATGTGTAAGAACAAAGTATTATACTGAATTATGTGTATGAATATTACACAGAAATATGTGCTTACGTGCAATCAATAAATATTGATACTTAAAACTTGGCTTGTGTAATAGTAGGTGAATGGTCAAAATGCGGCTTTTGAAATTGGCAGTGCCTTAGTTCGTATCCAATTTCATTAAATATTTTGTGTTTAATGTAGATTGAATTAAATAGAAAATTTCTTCTCCTGACGTAGATGTAACTTTGAAAACATGTGACTGAAATTGATCGAAAGAAAATCCGACAAAATAGGGAAATGGTACTGGCATCACAATCTCTGCATTTTAACGAAATGTATTTATATAGCTTACACAGAGTTTGTGCATAAATTGCGCATACGACATTAAGACTTCAAAACAACTCAAACAGAGGCATAGCATGCAGTATATATAGTTTCACACTATCCTGTTTCTTACAAATTAATGGTTCACTATTTTGCGGTCTTCAAACAAATCTGCTGGAAAGAGAACAAACACAACAAGCACATGTGTTTGTTCTTCAAGCAAATTTGTTCTGCGAGCATGAACATATTCGGTTCAAAATTTACATCCCAAACTATAAGGGTTTGTACTATGTATACAAAATCCATGGTTTTTGTATATTACACTGATACATGTACTCATGTGAAATTTGACGTTAAGTGGTGTATTTCAAAGTTATCTGATAACATCTTATATACTTAGACAACTTAAGGCTGCTAAGTCACTCAGCTTCCGAATTCCCCTCGATAATGTTAAGTTTACGGGCGTTTGATGTATTCTTATATTCAAAATATCTCCCCAGGAAATTAATATTTTTATTCTTCTTCTTCCAGTGTATTCTTCTTAAAGAATGCCACCTTTTTTCTTACTTCTCAAAATATTTCTAAAATCTATGCTTAATTTAATACTTTATGTTTTAAAAACTGACGAACTGGAAGTAAAATTTTAACAATTCGTATAAAATTAAGCGTACATTTTAGAAATATTTTGAAAACTAAGGAAAAAAGAGACATCTTTTATGAAGAGTACACAGAAAAAAGTAAAAATTAAATTTTAAAAATCAAAAAACCCGACTGCGTAAAAAGTGAACTAATTAATTATTTCTCATTAATGTGAAACTATTTTTACTTTCTTCTATCTTCAATAGAAGAAAGTATTGTAATCGAAATTTTTTTCGACTTCCGGTTTTCGACGGATTTACACGTTTTAGGGGTCAGAGATCCCCAAAAACATGTTTATAGAAAATGTCTGTCTGTCCGTGTGTCCGTGTGTCCGTCTGTCTGTCGCCATTGTACCATCAAAAAGTGTATAAATTTATGCATAGAATTCAACCAGATTTTTATTTTAAGTTTTTGGTTATGGCAAGCAAATCTTCTCTGAATTTGGAAAAAGCTCGCCGGTGGGGGAGGGGGGGGGGCGCTGTAATAGCGATTTTTGTGCGATTTTGAATATTGTATCACCCAAAAGTGTATGAAGTTATGCATACAATTGAACCAAATTTTTATTTTAAGTTTTTGGATATGGCAAGTAGGTCCTCCCTGAATTTGAAAAAAATTCGCCGTTATGCGGCGCTGTAACAGCAATTTTTGTGCGACTTTGAATATTGTACCATCGAAAAGAATATGAAGTTATACATAGAATAGAACCAAAAAATTTTTTAAGTATTTGGCTATAGTAAGTAGGTCCTCCCTGAATTTTGAAAACATTCGCCGATAGGGGGCGCTGTAATAGCGATTTTTGTGCGATTTTGAATATTGTACCATCGAAAAGTATATGAAGTTATGCATAGAATTGAACCAAAAAAAAATTAAGTTCTTGGCTATGACAAGCAAGTCCTTCCTTAATTTGGAAAAAATTCGCCGGTAGGGGGCGCTGTTATAGCGGTTTTTGTGTGATTTTGAATATTGTACCATCGAAATGTGTATGAAGTTATGCATACAATTGAACCAAAAAAAATTTTTAAATTTTTGGCTATGACAAGCTGGTCCTTCCTTTATTTGGAAAAAAATTCGCCGGTAGGGGGCGCTGTAATAGCGATTTTTGTGCCATTTTTGTGTCATTTTGAATATTGTACCATCGAAAAGTGTATGAAGTTATACATAGAACTGAACCAAATTTTTTGTGTTTGTTTTTGGTCATGGCACGAAGGTCCTCCTTGAATTTCGAAAAATTCCGCCGGATGGGGGAGCTATAATTGCGATGTCTGTACGATTTTCATTATTGTACCATCGAAAAGTGTATGAAGTTATGCATAGAATTGGACCAAATTTTTTGTGCATGTTTCTGGCTGTGGCAAGCAAGTTCTCCCTCAATTTGAAAAAAAAATCTGCCGGAAGGGGGCGCTGTAATAGCAATGTCTGTGCCATTCTCCTTATTGTACCATCGAAAACTGTATAAAATTATGCATAAAGTTGAACCAAATTTTTTGTGTATTTGTAAGGCTATGGTCGGTAAGTCCTCCCTGAACTTGGAAAAAATTCCGCCAGAAGGGGGCGCTATAATTGCGATGTCTGCACCATTTTTATTATTGTACTATCAATAAGTGTATGAAGTTATGCATAGAATTGAACTAAATATTTTGTGCATGTTTCTTGCTATGGCAAGCAAGTCCTCCCTGAATTTCAAAAAAATCTGCCGGAAGGGGGGCGCTATAATAGCGATTTTTGTGCCATTTTCTTTATTGTACCATTGAAAAGTGGTTTGCATAATGAAAATTATGCATACAATTGAACCAAATTTTTTGTGCATAATTTTGGATATGACCAAGGTCCTCCTTGAATTTGGAAATATTGAGCTGTAAAGGGGCTCTGTGATAGCGATTTTTGTATACTTTTCTTGATTTTTCGTAGTTCTATTGTCCATCGGTGGCTCGCGCAGCGGCGGGAACTGGCTTCCTGCTAAGCCGGCTATTCGCAAACAGCTGATAACAACGGAATAGGGAAAATCTATTAATTTTAACAAATATCATGATGTAGATTAACTCGTTTTTAGTCCGTTTAATTGACTGAAGCATAATTTTAAGAAGAAAATGAAAGTTGGTATAGCATTGAACTAATAATATTGAAGTATTAACATGTGTAACTACTTTTTAAAATATTATTATGTATAAGATAGAAGAATGTTTTGCGACTGGCACATCCAACTAGTTTATATTACTTACCTATTGTTTTTATTTACTTGCATTGGTGACTTTTAAGTTCTGTTTAATTGTTAGTTCCTATCTATAAACACTGTTTTCATTAGGCCTATAGATGTCTATGATGGTTAGAGTTGTAGTAAAGCTAGAGATCCTACCTACACAACTTCCAAGTTGTGTAATAATTAATAGAGCTTCTGACTGTAAAATAGTCAATGACACATCATCTTCATTTTGAAAGACCTATTCAATAAAATGGCACTTAATATGGTGCGTAAAAAATTTTTTTCGTCTCTACCGCCATTTTTAATCTATAAAAACAAAACTAGCCTATAACCATCGGACGGTTAAGAAGAATCGAAAGAGACCTTATTCATTAATATCCATCCAGCTGTTGAGATCTTTCGAGGGTATAAAGAAATCCACATACTCAAATGAAACACATAACCCTTCTTGGTAGTCGGGTAAAAAGAAGTTTAAAATTTTAACTTCCTGAGGAGATATTTTGAATATAACAATGCATCAAACTCCCATAGACTTAACATTACCGAGGGGAATTCGGAAGCTGAGTGACTAGCGGCCTTAATGCACAGAACATTGTAATAACATTGTATAAAGCATATCTTATTTAGTATCGTGTTTCATGTTTAAGTCATAACTTTTTTAGTGTCATTTTTAGATACGAATTAACTTTATATTTTCATTTAAAATTCCGAACCCTTTTCCATTAGGTATGGTGATGCCAACAATAGAAGTTAACAGAGGTTTTATACTTCCAACGATAATTAAAAATGTAAAGTTCGGCATATGAAAAGTGTTAACTGAAAATATGTATAATCGATAAAAGCACACACACACTTGTTTAACACTATGTACACTAAGAATATCGTTAAACAGATAGGTGCAGGAGTTGTAAGGTGTAGTCGTCATAATAATAGAAAATTTATCTGTTTTTCCAATACTTTTACATAATGACTAAAAGGTATTTCTTTTTCTGATTTAAAACAAATACTGGGAACATAGAAGTAAATAGAACCATCCTACAACTATTTTTATCATGCAAACTTTTATTGCAGCCCATCGGTTCTAATTAAAACTTTTAAAGAAAGCCCTTGGATCAATATGTTTAGTGTTTTGGATTTTCTGTTTTATTATGGTGCCGGATAATTTAAGACGAAATAAAATAAAAATAATTTAGTATCGGATTGAGTAATTCAAAAAAATGTAAATATATATTTTAACATTTATTATAAAATTACTGCAACGTGTCGTAAGACGAATGTATCCTAAATAAAGATTAATGATTGAAACACACAGATATTTGTAATGCATATTTACTCTAAACGTAATTAAACTTAACACGTTCACGCCGGCGCGGTGGGTCACACTTGACTGTCTCAGAGTTGTCAAGTCTCCTGGCTTTTTGCACACCACTGTAATTTTAGAGAAAATTTTGTCCTTTTTAAATCGCCCAATAGTTCTAATTAAATAAATCAATATTTTCTGTATTAAAATACTGGTATCCAAAAAGCCGGAGACTTGGCAGCTCTGAGACAGTCGAGTGTGACCCACCACGCCGGCGTGAACGTGTTAAACAAATAAAATATAAAATATATTAGATGAGGAGAATATCTTGAATAAAAAATATAATCTCATCAGATAACATAAAATATAAGCGCATTACGACTTGATTTAGTGCGTTGATCGCCGATACGCGTTGATCGCCGATACGCGTTGACTGCCGTATGAACAAATTTTAATCACACGACGCTTCTTCAGTGCTTTGCGTGAATCATACACTCTGAAAAATAAATGCGTAAATTTACATATTAAAACAGGTATACTGATAATACAAAAAATATTTGTCTGTATGTGTAAAGTGGCGTTTAAATTGCCAAATACACGCGTTGGTGTGTCTGTTTCTAAATACTTATTTTACTGTGTATTTTAATAACACATTAAAACCTTCGGGACCGACGTCTGTTGCATATATTTTATTCAGCTGCCCCCACTTATTTTATAAAGGGAATTCTTACTTAGATAATATCGAAAATGCTTTTTAATTAGGAAAAGTTCACTTTTCTGCGTTACTGATACCAAAAATATATTCAGTATATCTGAATAAATAGACTGCAAAATAATGCTTTAAAAAATACGGAAATCGTGACGGTATTATTTCCGTATTTGTCAGATTTTTTTTTCAATTCCTACTATTAATTCACACTCTCCCTATATTTATTTAAATATCTTCTTCAAATTTTCAATCGTTAATGAAATACTTATTATTCATCCTATCAAGTTGAAATACATTTTTTTAAACTTGTACTGGAGGATAATTGATGTTAATACAATTTTTTCAAATATTAATTCATTAATTAAATTTTAATTAATTAATTTTAGTTTTATATGGGAGACAAAAGGGCGGCCATTGGTTATTGAACAGCATTTAATCTATCTTCATATCTATAAGGGGCGTTACCATAGGGGGGACCCTGTTCTTTCATCAAATACCGCCAATTTTGTCGCCAACTTGGCGATATATTGCCAAATTTGGCGACCAAAGTGAGTCGCCAAAAGTGACGCCAACGTGTCGATATCTCTAATATTTCGCCAAACTCCCATAGACTTCCATTGTAATCCTAGTTGCTTATAGAAAATCAACAAATTGCGATATTTTAATGCAACAAAAACTAATATTAGCTTAAGGGATTATATTAAATTTTTCTTTGATGACCTAAGTAGGAACTGTCTTTAAAAACAAAATTTTTATATTACTTGTTTCCTATTAATTTCAGTCATAAGTTTTCAGAGATACATCTGCATCAAGAAGAGGACTTCTTTATTTAATTCAACCTACTGTGAAAATGTATGCATTATGTACCGAATGCATTATGTACTGATGCATTATGTACCGAAAGGTGATTTGAATTCATGATCTATGACTATATAAGTCATGAACTCGAATCTTTAAAATCTATTTATTACACAAGTCAAGTTTTCAAGTATCGCTATTTATTGGGTTCACATAAATACACATAATCATGGAAAAAATAAATTATTTCGACAAAGTGCAATGCTTGTTATGCATACAGTTAAAATGCATTACAGAGATAATCATGGAAAACAATCGCTCTACAATGTACTCCTTTCACAGTAATTGTCTATTAATTTCACCTAGGTGTATTATAAATCAATGAGTAATGAACCTTCTATCTTCATAAACGTTCAATATTTTAACCAACAATTAATGAAAAAACTTTAATTTGGTCCCCATATTTCCGTTCAAAGTGATGTCACAAATCTGCCAGTGTATGCCAAGTTCTTAGAGATCCTGAAATGGGTGATATTGGCAGAAAGCTAATTCGATGTGTACGTGTGAATTATACGAAGTGAAATTAAAATTTCCTAGTAAATGCTTTTTATTGTTTTTTAAGTCTATATTCAATGTATTAGTTGATTATTATTATCATTATTATTATACCACAGACCAAGCCCCTACCTGCAAGGCAATATCCCTAGCTTAACGAGTTTTGTTCCTGGCCACGAGGCAGCAGCTCTTTGATCGTCTCATGCGATGATCAACTTGGTTTTACCTTGGCTTGTGTGGATGTATCGCTATTTATTTTATCCCTTTTGTTACTGTGTTGGTCAGTTCTAGATTATTGCTATTAATTATGTTGTTTGGATTTGTTCGTACGTAGTCGAAAATGAAAGGAAAAAAAGAAAAGACGTGAGGGGGGGGGGGGGAGTTGCTCACTCTTCTACAGAACACATACGAGCCACCTGTAAGAGCGGCCTCAAGTTTGATTTCATAATTTAGAACCTTGATCAGGTGACTAGTCACCTACAGTGGTATAATTCATGGGGAACTTGGTGGACTTTGTACCCATGACGGATTTTACATATACCAGGTGCGATTAGAGTACCTGGCAGATTTTTAGCAAGCGGCGTGCCTCGAACCAACGACCTTTCGGCTACGAGCACATCGCTCTGCTAACTAGGCCATCACTGCCCATAAATGCCGATATGCCTTCTTTCCAGTCTTTGATGTTTGCGTAAAGTTCATTATTGTCGTTTGAGTCACGTTTCTTTGTTTGTTCTCACTGAAATTTTCCTTTCACTTTTCTTCATAACGGGTTCTCTTGTCATGGTTAAATACGAATTATGGTGATAGTTGCCATGAATCTTGGTTGCTGCGTTTTCTTCTGTAGTAACAATCTGGTCTAGTTAACATTTTCATGAGATGACTTGTGTATTATTTTCACATATTTTGGTAGTTGGTGAAACATATCTCGGTTGTTGTAGTCACAATCGTGTGTAGTTATAATTTTCACTAATACCTTGTTTACTCGTGGATTGTTGTTTTTTTTTGTGCGCTATAAGGTGGAGACTGTTGTTTGGCCTTTAGTTCATCTATTCTTTTTAGAGATGTCTTTTTTCACATAAGGTAGCATTTACATTTTTATTTATTGTTTTTCTTTTTTCAGTGATTTTAAGATCGAGGGGTATCAGTTCTTTAGTTTAATTTGTTATCACTTTCTTTGTACTCATAAATGGTCCCGTGGGCAATCAGTTCATCTCTAAAAGGCTACCACTCTGCTATAGTGCAATTAAATCGATTTTTATGGTGCACCTAGGTACTGGCTATATCTTTTAATTTTTTTGTGCATACGGTGCTTTTTTGTGCAGAAAAACTAAAGTTCTTTTAATGCCTTTTTTTTGTTTCAAAAAAAGTAAAATTCTTTTAATGCCCTTTTTTTCAAAAAAAGTAAAGTTCTTTTGATGCCCCTTTTTCGGGGTAGAGGGTTCTTTTATTGCTTTTTAATTTTTCGCTATGCACTGCGCTAGATTGCTAATGCTGCTGAGGCATGTGAGTGTAGTGAAGGGCTTGTTTAGCACCTTAAGTTAGTGTGAAATTAGGTCAATGTTATCTATAACCCATCTGATCACTGATTTGTTTTTTGCTTGCAGATGTTTGTTTTGAGCTAGTTGCTTTTGCCAAAGTTGCTCGTTTTTTGGTGTTATGTTGACCAGATGGAGTGCTTGTGTGAGTGGTCAGGCTGTGAGATAATGTTTGGAAGTGTCTATTAGCCCGCACTCAGATTTTAGAGTTCCCACCAGTAAAAATCTCTGTAGGTATGATGGAAAAGCGCCATGGCCTGTGCACATTTAAGAAAGCAGTTTGCAGCTTATTAATCTGTGTGTATCAACTTTAGGGAAGGACCTGTGTTTCAGCCTGTCTATGTCCTCTTAAATTCAGTTGAACTACCATTGCTTAATTGTTAGCTCCTCAAGTATTCACTTTAGTGTTGTTATTGGTTTCTCTATATGATAATGGATTGCATTGTATGGGTTTAGTACTGCGTGTCAGCATCCTTACGTCAGCATCCTTGTTTCCCCGTTTACCTGGATGCCTACTTGAGCCTTGACCCAGCTGATTTTAAATTTATTAATTGTATTTTTTACTGTTTGTTGTATTGTACCTATTATTACATTTAAGTTAAATGGTTTACTGAATGCTTATATGGCTGACATTCAGTCCGAGTATATGCTGTAATCTTGCCCTGTCATATTACCCCATTCTGCTACTTTCAGTATGGCCAGTAGTTTGGCTTGAAAGACACTGTTGCATTTTCTTAATGGCATTGGCCATGTCTTGATTTTTTGTTAATTTTTGTATACTACGAAAGCCTATACCGTAGCGCATGATTTCAATCTACGTATAGGGATACGTTCCTTACATTGCGTACTAACCTTGGCTCTACTAATTCTGATGGTTCTTTGTACCAAATGTTCATCTTTTTGACGTAATCCGGTGATGGATAGTAACGTTATACGTGTTTACTGTTTGAGTAATCTTGAGACTGTGCCATACGCTGCTTAGTATTGTACTTGAAGGTGAATTGGAATCTGGCCTGAAAGAAACTGAAGTGCCGCTGTCGAGGCTGTCCTGTAAGCCCTCACTATGGCCAATGCAAATTTATTTGGCAGCTACATAAAACCTCCTTGCTGCGCCTATTCAAGTTGTTCCACACATTGGGGCAGCGTAGGTCAATGTTTTCTTCACTACTGTCCTATACCAAATTTTAAGTATGTTGGGTTGTAGACCCCATCTGTCCCATCATCCAAAATGATTTTCTAATTTTCTTCGTTTGTTGTTGGCATTGCGGGAGCCAGTTTAGATTCTTGCGCATCATTAACCTAAATGCTGAATTTGTTCTTTGACCTCTAACTTTTTTCCGCTGAATTCTATGCCCTCTATGTTTTATGAGTTTTCGGTTGGGAGATTTATTGTGTGTTCTCTGTTTAGGTACAGTAATTCTGTTTTGACCCAATTTAATGTTAAGCTATTTTTTGTTACCCACTCGTTAACTTCTTTTATTATTTTATTTGCTAGTTTTATAAGTCCTTCTTTTGTTATTGCTCTTAAGATTAGCATAAAGTCATCCGCGAAACCCTGAATCTTGGCATTTTTACCCCATTGCCTTTTAAGTGCTGTATCTGTTATAAGCAACCATAGTAGTGGTTCCAGGCAGCTGTCAAATGTTTGTTTTGTTACTTTTATACCATTTTATTCTAATGTTATATATCTATTTTCCAGAAAACTAATGATTAAATTATGCATTAGTTGATTAAGTATCTACAATAGTTTCATGGAAAAAAATATGATTAGGTCAAAGATATTTAACGAAAGATTCCGCGTGTTTGGAGTTCTTATAATATTTCGACTCTCGATTTTATAATGAGACTTAGGTTACGTTAAATTAAAAAAAAAATGATATGCTGCAGACATAGTACAGACGTGTGAGATTTTCTTTAACTCTATATATATAGATAACCTCCAGATGCAAAATTTGTTGGTGACTTACAAGAGTAATTTGTGTGTGAATTAAAATAATTGATAGTTATTCTATTGAGTTAACATTAGATATATAAATCTCTACTATTAGATATTTAGATCTCCTTCTTTATTAAAAATTGCTTTTAACTTCGTCTTTTGGCTATCAGGGACTAAAATATATTATATGAGAGTTGGATGCTCCCGGAGTTGCCACAAACTATGAACTTTACATGAATTCTTACCTACATTCTTAGTTTTGTATAATTTGCGATTATTAGAATTGCGATTATTATTTACACAATATAAGTTTATAAACTGTCAAATAAAGATTTTAAATACTTTTTGTTTAATAGTTATAGTTTTTATATACTTTAATATTTATTGTTTTGAATGTTTTTATGTAATGAAAGAAAATACACCACCAACATTCGCTAAAAAGTATATTTTATGTTTACTACGTAGTACTTCTAAAAATTATAAAAACAACATTCTTTTTTTTTATTTTCTTCGATCTTTATAAGATGTAAGTATTGGATTCGTGAAAATTTTAATTTTCGACTTCCTGTTTTCGATGGATTTCCACGTTTTAGGAGTCAGAAATCCTGAAGAATGTGTTTCACAAAATGTCTGTCTGTGAGTCTGTTAGTGTGTGAGTGTGTGACTCTGTATGTGACACAAATATTGTGGGCGTTATATCGCAAGAAGTAATGCACGGATTTTAATAAATAATTATAATAGTCCCTGATATAAATTGGTGCTCATTACGTTTCGGTGTAAATCGGCCAATAGGTGGCACCGCTAAGCTGCATTCATCACGATTTCCGCAATAGCTTAAGAACTATTACACGAATTTTCATCCAACTTCACATTCAGTTAGATGTTGACAAAAGTTGTTGCTAATAAGGTTTTGGTCATAATCGCCGAATAGGCGATGCTGCTATGCTGAAGTTTTCACGATTTTCGCAACTGCTCTATGTCAAAAACTAATGCATAAATTTTCATAAAACTTCGGGTTCAATTAGACTTTGACATAAGTTGTTAGAATTAGATTTTAGTGTAAATTACGCAACAGTTGGTGCTGCATTTTGCAGACTTTAAACTATTTTAGCGATTGTCATATCTCAAGAACTAATGCACTGAATTTCATATGTTTAGAATTCTCATGATATGCATAGATTGACATTTATTTTTCGAACTGTGATAGCGAATTTTGAAGTATCAATATGTATGAGATAGAAGAAAGTTTTCGGTATGGCACATCCGACTAGGGTTTTTTTTTTTTTTTTTATAGCTTTCAATTTTAATTTCATCTCATTTTTATGTAAGAAAAAGTAAAGAAATGAGTTTGCTGTTGTCTATAGTTTTCATCCGAGCACCTCTTTTCCATTCTAATTGATAATGGTAATCCTGCCGTTACCTAGGAATGGTTCATCTTTCACACACATGTAGATTATGTGTACATAGGTTATATATTATGTCTTAGTTTCTTGATAGTTTTTTTTTAACCATGCTCTTTACATTATGCATGGGGAATAAATTTTATGTAAACTGCATATGTAATATGTAAACTGAATTATAATTCATAGGATATGGATATATCCAGACACACAAGATATACAGTTGGCACGAACTATTCTATCATGACCATCTGGTAGGGTGCATCTATGCATTTATCTACACCTGAAATAATTTCTTTTTTAGAGTCTAAACTCATCAAGATTTAGAAATTTAATCTCAAGTTTATTTCACGTTTTTTAACAAGGATGTCTGACGTCGTTCAAAAATAATCTGTTCGGGACAGCTGCCTGTGTCAGTCATTGTTAAAAGGTTTTTCGAAAACACATTTGTGATGAAACAAAATTTACTATGTTCTATTATCATCACTGATGGATTAAGTCTACCTACAAGAAAAATTTAGTCTAATTTTTTATGTTTCTTATAGAAATATTTTATTTAAACTATGGATAAATTTTAACTTATATCGATTTAAATATTTGGGACTCAAAATAAAAAATATATATATATTTCAGAATATTATTTGTAACTTTAATCACTGCATAAAAATGATTTATAGCATTAACAACTTATGAATGATGTTAATCATCATATAGAAAATGTAAGGATTCAGCATTAATAAACATGAATGAAACCTATTGATATAAAGTCGAGAACAAATGGCCCAAAATGTGTTATTATTAGTGAACCACAAATTTCCTCAATTAAATAATGAAACTTTGTATGAATTACCATAAAACAAACGAACACATAGGACGCATTTCGGATTTGAAAATTTCCATCTTGAAATTCGTCGTTTTTTTGTTTGTCTTACGGAGATTAATACAAAGTTTGTTTATTTAATCTGATTTATCGCCAGTTTTTTTTAGCGCTGTTTCATCCACAACGCTCTTCACCTATCATTAAAGCCCGTATAAACAGAAAAACTTATGGGTTAGTAGATCAGTTTTATTTTTATATTTAGAGTAATGTAATCTTGATCTATATGAAAATTCGAATAATGCAATACAATATTATTCATATAAAAATAAATTAATTACTTTTGACTATCTATATTATAAAGGACAAACATACCTGTGCGTAACGTATACGTCCTTTTGCGAATGGCAACACTTTCAAATTTGAAATAAAATTTTGATTTTGCAATTATCTCTACTGCAAAGTTTTAAACTTCTAAACATCACACATTTTAAATTTTTACACCGCCTCATAAGGAAAAAAATGCTCTTTTAATTGCAATTTGTTTGAAAGATAATTCAATTCTCAATTTAATTTTAAGACATTATTTTTTTATTACTTTTTGTGTAATCGTGGCAACTGAAATACTCTATTTCTGTTGGAAGTAAAGGTAAAAAAGGAAAAATAGTAGATTGTTGCATCTTTTTGTTGCCATTCTTGGATAAAAACAGGAAAAAAATCAAATTAAAATACGTGCTATGTCAATAATATTGTCTGTTATAAAACCCGGTGAATTTTGTCTTTATTTTGTTTTTATTTATCAATTAAATGATTTTTAGTTTATTGCAATTTAACTTTACAAACGATACAACACTTTCTCTTTACAAAAATGTATTTTAAAGAATATTTGTGTGACTGATTTTCTCCGCATTTACTTAATTCGTATAAAAAATCTGAAAGAAAGCAATTTTATTAATCCTTGTGTAAATACATTTTCGATTTTTGAAAAAATATAAATGAATGACTTCTGATAAAACACGGAGCTGTTATAAACAAAAAAAGGAAGTCATATAAATCACTAGATACCCAAGATTGTTTTGCCGAGCTTCTTAAATGACGTCATTGCTTTCTGCTTGGTTTGTATATTATTTCGCGATAATGATGTCATTTGCATACACTGTAAAAACAAAAAAAAACATACGACAAGTTTTCTTGTAGGAATCGGAAAAATAGTTGCCCTTATCGTACCGAAAACATTTCCGACCCAGCTCGGAACGAAATCCGTAAAATACCGTTTTATTGACTATTCCCTTTTTTACGGATTTTATTACGAGCTGGGTCAGAAAAATTTCCGGTACGATAAGTGCAACTATTTTTCCGATTCCTACAGGTAAACAATTCGGATTTTTTTTCCCAGTGTACCTTTTTTAGATGTTGCTTAAGAAAAGATCGTAACAGTGGGATGCTTTAGCGGATGCAATTGACGTCATTTTATATAAAAATCGTGTATTTTAATTCTTAAAACCGAAATATGTTTTGTAGAATTGCGCCATTTTCACTCTAGCTGCTTTGAAATTCTTCACAGGTGAAAATGCTTTATCTTTGAAAATAATGCAATCGAAATCACACACTGATAAAACGTAATGTTTTACAAACATTTAGAGTGATTTTATGGAAGAGTAGTAGCATATAGTGTGCATGCTCTTTGTCAGAAAAATAGCGATTTATATTACAGAACTTGATGATTCTCCTTCGCCGAGTTAGACAAGCAATCAAAGAAGATCCTTGCAATAATTCGAGGTTTAAAATAATATCAGGTTCCCAAGAATTTGTCCAAAATTCTCTTTACTAATAAAATTTTACTTCTATTCTTTGAGACATGATACTGTAATTTTATCAAAATAACATAATTTGCTTAATTTAATTTTTCATAATTATATGTAATCTATATATTTAAAACACCAGAATGTTCTTTTGTCATCTGCCCTGAGCTTTCGGTTGAAACAAATTTACTAATACACTTCTTAACTGAAAGCTGTTCTTTGCACATGTACCCGCACTAGCTGTTTTTTTTTTAATATTCTATTATTATATTTTAATTTTAAAAGTATCCTGTGAAACTTCTTCAAAATGATGGTAATGAGATAACTTTCCTAATTGCAGAGAAGAGAGAAACAATGAAGTTTATTTATCTTTATTCGTGTGATTATCTGATAAAAATTCAAAATTATTGGTAAAAATTGTTGTATAGGCTTTAATGACGCAAAATCCCATTGGGATACAATACACTGTAAAAAAAAAAAAAAATGCGACCAGTTTTCCTGTAGGAATCGGAAAAATAGTTGCCCTTATCGTACCGGAAAAATTTCCGACCCAGCTCCGAATAAAATCCGTAAAATACCGTTTTATTGACTATTTCCTTTTTTTTACGGATTTTATTCCGAGCTCAGTCGGAAAAATTTCCGGTACGATAAGGGCAACTATTTTTCCGATTCCTACAGGTAAACAATTCGGATTTTTTTTTACAGTGTACCTTCTTTAGATGTTGCTTAAGAAAAGATCGTAACAGTGGGATGCTTTAGAGGATGCAATTGACGTCATTTTATAAAAAAATCGTGTATTTTAATTCTTAAAACTGAAATATGTTTTGTAGAATTGCGTCATTTTCACTCTAGCTGATTTGAAAGTCTTCACAGGTGAAAATGCTTTATCTTTGAAAATAATGCAATCGAAATCACACACTGATAAAACGCAATGTTTTACAAACATTTAGAGTGATTTTATGGAAGAGTAGTAGCATATAGTGTGCATGCTCTTTGTCAGAAAAATAGCGATTTATATTACAGAACTTGATGATTCTCCTTCGCCGAGTTAGACAAGCAATCAAAGAAGATCCTTGCAATAATTCGAGGTTTAAAATAATATCAGGTTCCCAAAATTTTGTCCAAAATTCTCTTTACTAATAAAATTTTATTTCTATTCTTTGAGATATGATACTGTAATTTTATCAAAATACCATAATTTGCTTAATTTAATTTTTCATAATTATATGTAATCTATATATTTAAAACACAAGAATGTTCTTTTGTCATCTGCTCTGAGCTTTCGGCTAAAACAAATTTACTAATACACTTCTTAACTGAAAGCTGTTCGTTTGTACACGTACCCGCACTAGCTGTTTTTTTTAATATCCCATTATTATATTTTAATTTTAAAAGTATCCTGTGAAACTTCTTCAAAATGATGGTAATGAGATAACTTTCCTAATTGCAGAGAAGAGAGAAACAATGAGGTTTATATATCTTTATTCGTGTGATTATCTGATAAAAATTCAAAATTATTGATAAAAATTGTTGTATATGCTTTAATGACGCAAAATCCCATTGGGATACAATACACTGTAAAAAAAAATACGACCAGTTTCCCTGTAGGAATCGGAAAAATAGTTTCCCTTATCGTACCGGAAAAATTTCCGACCCAGCTCGGAATAAAATCCGTAAAATACCGTTTTATTGACTATTTCCTTTTTTTACGGATTTTATTCCGAGCTGAGTCGGAAAAATTTCCTGTACGATAAGGGCACCTATTTTTCCGATTCCTACAGGAAAACTGCTAGAATTTTTTTACAGTGTATTTTGAACAGAAAATTACGTACTGCTTTTGAAAACACGCATTTTCCTCATAACGTTTCCATTTTTTCCCTTCTGCATGTGTACTAAGTTTCAAACACTATGTGAAATGCTTAAGTAAGGGAAAATGACCTCATATTTAAAAGAAAACGATAATTTTCTTTTAAAAAAAAACAAAACTTTTTAACACCAATGCGTCAATAAACATAAATTACGGCAATTTTTACTCTCCGGTACTGAGATTAGAATCTCGAGTAAAGAGTGCGACTGTTCACATGCAAAAATTTTGCTGACAATCGGGACTTCACGTTTTGAGTTAAAATGATTTTAAAATGATCAAATTAAAATACCAATTTTTTTTAAATGGTGATTGTGGGTATGAGAAGTTAATTTTTTAATTTATCTCTAGCGCGTGGTACCCTATTAGGAAAGATTAATCCGTTTGCCCTAAAAATAACACAAAGAGTTCTTCATTTTCTTACGACTGACATTCCGTAAACAAAAATAAAACTTCCTCAATGATTAAATGAATAAAATAATATAAATAGAACACAAATTTAACAGACATCTAATTGAATTACGCAAGAAAATAAAAGTATGTCGTAAGCAGAAAAATCGTGGACTAATAACTCTTAGCACGTGGTTAATACGAAAAAATCGCGTTTGATAAATTTCAAAAGTTTATTTGACTGTATAATTCATATTATTTATATGAAAAATGCTTTTTTATTTTTAGTGGGTAATCTAAAAAATATATTGCATGTAAAAAATATATTATTTTTCAATTAAAACAATTGGTTTTCACGTATATTCTGTAACCTTGGAAGCCCGGGTACGATCCACTAGTTCATATAAAAATTAATCATTGGTTACCAGTCACTTTATGAAAAATATAATTTGTTTTCTGCTTAAATAAAATCGAAGAAACTTTCGAAGAAACTTTTTTATTTTGTCAGTTTAGGATTAACTTTTTAGTATATTTTACATATTGCAGCTCTGATGACGGGGAGGGGGGGGGGGGGGAGAGAAAGAAAAATGTTGATTTTGTATAATTAAATTCCTATATAAATTCTGTCAAAAGTATAATTTTGAAGATGCAACATTAGAAACTTGGAATTGTATTTTAAATTAATGCTCTTTTAAATCTAAAGGTTAACTTTACATGAATAATAGTATATTCCTGATTTTGTATCATTTGTGATTATTATAAAATTATATTTGTATCATATAGAAACTGTAAAATAAATATGGTGTATGCATTTTAATTGTTTATTCTTATTTTCTACGCCTAATTGAGGGATATGTGATTATAAAAAAGAATATGCATATTATCTTTTGCAATGATCTAATAGAAAAGAAAAATATAAGTCTTCCAATGCAAATTTGATTTTTCTTATCATCAGATGTTTCTGTGCATTTATATCGAAAGAAAATCTTTTTAAATCATTCAGTGTATTATTTTTGCTAACAAATAACGAGTATGTACATATAAATCTCACAAGGAAGTGTTAATAAAAAATATAGCTCTGAAATTCGAGAAAAGCAAATTTTATCAAAATGTAAAAGTACGTTATTTAATGCAAGAAGATGTTAGAGAAATAAGGACACTCTCCAAAATCTGAAATACATTGAAATAAAATCATTTGAGATGCAAAAGAACGGAAAGATGTAACTTGCTTAATTTTATTAGTTTTTCGTACTTTTAGCTTATGAACTCGGTGGATATGTAATATTAATGTACTTAATAGTAAATTGATTAATTTACTAGCAGACCCGCACGGCGTTGCTTGGGGTTTGTAAATAATAACCTTAAACAAAACTTAAGTTTGCATGATTTTATATCTTTGGAAATTCGTTTAAATGAACCTAAATTCTATCAAAATTTTTTTCGAACGAACTTGTAATCTAGATCCACGCTAACTTTGGCAGCATTTACCGGAAGTGCCCGCACGCGCCAGAGAAAATCGAAAACCAAGTTGAGTGAGCCAAACCTATAGTAGGAATCAAGCCCATGGAATTTTAAAAAATGCAGCATTAATGTTAGAAAATGTTGGAAACTAAAGTCTAAGATAAAATTTCATAATACAGAAAGTAGCCGAATTGTAATCGAAGTTGAAGGAAGCAAATCCCGTTAAAATTGGGCCCTTTAACCCAAAGAAATAACGCGCCCCCAAGCGGTGGAAAATGACCCCTCCCCTTTTGATTGCCTAAGAGGGACAGCTCATACAAGAAAACCAAGTCTGTAGAGCATAGTGTCCCTCCCGGTTGCCTTTATTAAGGTCTTTAAAAAAAAGAAAAAAATACAGTTTTCAGTCAGAGCTGAAGCCACCAGAATCGTTACAGTGGACGGTATGTATATAAAATCACGTGTTAGGGCCGCACCTGCCAGGTGAAAAAAACCTAACGCTACAGGGGGCAGGTAAGAGAAGAAAGGCGAAAAAAATATTACAAAACAAGATTCGTTCCGCCGGGGAACAGAACCCCTACGCGACAAGGGGCGGATGAATGTGCGACAAAATAACCTGGCGACAAGGGGTAGCTGAAACTGTTGCATGCCCAGGCTACGTAGTTAGTATTGAAATTTAAAAAAGGTGTTTATGGATGTGTTTTAGTTTGTTTAGTAGGCGTAGCGTGTAAGTATATTATGCAGCCAGCATTCTGGTGGAGATGCCGAGCGTTTTAAGTGCCAGCGTCGTGAGAGTTCACAGTGCAAGTATAGGCATGGCTTGCAGTGCTCACCTCACCGCACTCACACATGTTAGAAGAGGCGCACATAAATCTTTCTAGGTAGGCCTTGAAGGGGCCATGGCCCTTCAGAAAGCTGGTCTTGTACGTGTGCCCCCTCCCCTTGTAAATTTCATGAATTACTGTTAACATTAACATGATATTTAATAAACGGATGAAATCTCTTATTTAAAGTTACCTTTAAAGTAACGCGGTTTTTAATTTACGGCTGTAGTGAGTAGACATAAGTTGATGCTGGAAAAGGAGATTATTGTACCAAAAAGGTGGTCGCTGAGGTTCAAAGAAAACCGGGCCCTGGGGGCCAGGATGTCAACTGGAATGTAGTTGGGTATACGAAAATTTTGTAGTGGTTTTAAAGTAGCTGGAAGACGCTAAAACTAAGTTAAAGAAAATTGCAATAGAATAGAATAGTTTTTAAAGAAGCTGCAACAAAGACCCCAAGAGAAAGATTAGTACTCAAAATTGCTGGTAGCTGAAGTCTGCAATTTTTTTTTGTTAATCATGTAGTAGCTGAAGAACCTAAGAAGTTATCAGAAAAAAAAGTTCGTGAATCGGACCATTTTTAAAGGAGCCCAAAAGGGTCCAATTGATAGTTGAGAGCAGGGCCCTAAGATGAAAACGTGTTTAAATGCTGTAGTACTTAGCGTTTTAGATCTTCAATTAGTCAAAATTAATCATAGGATATGAAAATATCATTGGAATAATATTTTAAAGAAATGCGAAAAAATGGGGTAAGAAAAAGGAGGCCCTAGAGCCCCACTAAAAATATGAGAGTGTTGGTCTAGGGAAAAGAGTCCAAGACTCAAATTTAAAATGATGCAATGAGAAGGTGAGAAATTTAGGGTGTGAAAAATGCATTTGCAGTCAAAAAGTTCAAGGGGCCCCGGATCGGGCTCTAGAGGACCCTAAGGTGCCCCAGGATTTTAACTGGAATATAGTAACAGGGGAATTACTAAATGCAAAAATGGTTCCAAAAATGAACATCCGATTATGAGGGGCAATCTATTAACAATTCATGGTGCAAAAGCTTCAAGTGGTCCTGTACCGGATCCCAAGGGGTCAGGGACTTATGTGGCATGTAGTTTGGTATAAATATACTTTTTATTAGTTTTTAAAGTAATCACATGATGCTAGAGATATGTTAGAGAAAATTGCAAGGCATTCGGATAATTTTTAAAGAAGCTCCACCAAGGGCCCAAGACGGCGTTTAATATTCGAAATTGTTGGTAGCTAAAGTCTGTTTTTTTTTTTTTTTTTTTTTTTTTTTTTTTTTTTTTTTTGTCGTTTATGTAATAACTGGAGAACCTAAGATATTGTTACAGAAAAAAGCTAGTGAATCGGACTATTTTTAAGGGTGTTATAATAGGGGGCCCAAAAGGGGCCAACTGATAGTTGAGAACAGGGCCCTAACATGAAAACATGTTAAAACGTTTTAGTACTTAGCGTTTTAGATCTTCGATTAGTCAAGATTAAGGGGTATGGATTAATAATTTGAATATAATTTGAAAGAAATGCGCAAAAATTGGGAAAATGCTTAAAAAAGGGCCGTGGTGCCCCAATAAAAATATGTGAGTGTTGGTCTAGGGAGAAGAATTCAAGACTTAACTTTAAAATTACGAACTGCGATGGAGAGAAAATTAGGATGTGAAAAACGCATGGCACACAAAAAATTAAAAGGATCCTGGACCGGGCCCTACGGGACCCTAGACGGGCCCATGGTCTTAGCTGGAATGAAGAAACTCGAGAATAACTAAATGGAGAAAGTATCCCTAATATAAAGATCGGATAATAAGGGAGCAATGTATTAACAATTTAGTGCACTAAAACTTCAAGGGGTTCTGTACCGGGCCTCTTGCAAGGGTGCCAGGCTCTTAACTCAAATGTATAAATGGGGCAGAAACTAAAAGGAGAATTCACCCCAATAACGAAGAAGATCGGATTGAAAAGAGGCAAGTTATTATTAGGTTGAGCAAAAAGTTCTGGGAAATTTTTAATCTAAGGGTTACCAGAATTTGTATCGTATATAGGAGTAATAGTGGTATATCTATAGCAATTCAGGAATTATTGGCTCTAAAATGCGCATTGAACAGTATTATTTGGATGTGTAGTTCCGGCATTACTGGAGAAAAGGTCTAACGATTCTGAAAGCCGTCGATGAGATTAATGAGGGAGAAGGTGCTGGTACGGCGACAAAATTGACTGTCGGCAGATGGTTTAAGCGATTCGAAGAAGGCAATTTTAATCTCAAAGACATGCCTCGTTCTCGCCGGCCATGTGTTTTGGATGAAAGTGACTTGGTAGCAGCTGTGCAAGAAGTATGTCAAGAGTTTTTCGATTCCAAAGAGCAGCCGTGGTACTTCCAGCAAATCCAGAATCTGGCAGAATAATGGCAGAAAGTCGTGGACTATGATGGTCTCTACTTTGAAGAATAGTCCTTGTTGCTTTTGTTGTTAATTTGCGCATATCAACGCAACTTTCACAAATTTCCCAGAACTTTTTGCTCAACCTAGTAACAATTTAGTGCATAAAAACTTAAAGAGGCAAAGGGCACCGGTGCTTAACAGATTAAAAATCTGAGCCTCAGGTGCATCAGAACCTGTCTTGGACTAAATACGCCTGAATTTTCAGACTTCTACATGCGGTAGATTTCGCTAGCCATCGCCGACTGATACACACACATACACACACAGAGCGATTTGTTCTTTTATTAATGTAGATAATACAATTTTTAAAATTGTTTGTTGGAGTAACATTATTATGTTTAAAAAATCATGGCAAATAAATAAATCAATAATTATGTTAATATTAAATTTTCAATATTCACAATTCTAGTTCCAAAATAACATGTATCAAACAACTTTAACCCTTTGCGCTCGGCGTCTCTTACACAAATTTTATTAGATCAGCACCACTTTTTTAAAAGAAGTTTTGTTCAAGTACACAATTTCAAAAATACTCTGATTAAATAAGGTACATTTTATTTTCCTTTATTACTGGTGCCAAAAACAAATTTTGGAAAGAAAGATTATGTCTCCACAGCGCAGCCCTCGAGTCCAGAGGGTTAAATAAATGCTATACTAAAAGTTTATGTCACGTTGTACGTCATTTCTATCACATTTCCTTGAAATAAATAGAAAAATCTTAAAACGTCAGAGAATATTTCTAGTCATAAAAAAAAAAAATGGCAGAAAAGGGGAGAAAAATCTATTACGAGTTTTTATAAATAACTTCCGAGCATCTCTTTCATAAAAAAAATGTACACCTCTCCTAACACCTCTGTCGTAAATAATATTTTTGTCAGCGGAGGTCTTTCTTCGAGAATATTAAGAAAACGACTGCATACAAAAATATGATAATTGGTAGTATTATACAGACAAACTTTATAACACGCTGAAGCAGGCAGTTTTTAAATCGAAGAATTATTTTAAGAGGTATTTAATGTTAAAGTCGGTCAAAATCATTAAATTAAAAAAGTTTTATAGGAACAAAATATATGCATAGGAATTTAATCATTTTTACTAAAGATGTACACAACGAACTTGCGATACGCAGACTGCAATTAGTTTTTTAATTTGACTAATTTTTCTAAGGCTTTTTAATTTTTTTAATAAAATTTTCACCATTTCAAGAGATTTTTTTTAATATTTTAGAAAAAGGTTATTATTTTAAAGTGTTCCCAATAGTAAAAACAGACCAAAGAATAATATTTCCTTTCAATTAAAAATTGATTTACACGTGAATATTAAAAACAGAAAAAACCCTCTTAAATTAGAATTAAATAATTCCCTTTTTAAAGCAGGAAAACATTGAAATTTATGTCATAAAAATTGTATGTACACGTGAATTTTAAAAGATAAAGAAAACTTTAAACTAATCAATTCCTTAATATGCGTTAAAAGAAGTAAAAGAGTGAAGTTGCGCCCCATTGAAAATGGCCAAATAATAATAAGACTGCCGAACAGATTAAATTTAAAGATATGTATACAAGATACATTTATTTCCTATTTCAAGATGATTTTTTAAACTTTTGTTGCCAATTCTAAGACAACGCAAATAACACTATTTCCCTTCTAACAACAAATGTATCTTAACGTGACTATTGAAAAGAGAAAGAAAATTTTAAATGATAAGTTCATTGACATGCGTTAACAGCAGTAAATAGGAGAAATTACGTCATATTTAAAATGAAGAAATAATAATATTGACAAACTGTTTAAAATATATATATATTTACACGATACATTTTTTTCATATTTCGAGATGATCTTTTAACTGTTATTACTAATTTTAATACATATCAGTTTAATATATATTCAATATATATCAATTCTGTCATATGTTCATATCCGAAAATCAAATTATGTATTCATTTCACTTCAGTTCATGGAGATGTTACATTTCGTATTATACTGCGATGCAGTAAACATAAATATATATTGTTGTACTTATTTTCTCTTTTATATTGATTTTTGTATTACTCTATGTGCATATAACTATTTTAACTGCAACCGATGGAAATAATGTATATTTTTAATTAAAATCTCTTAACGGTTAAATTAAGGTTCATTCCATGTCAATTCAACCAATTTTTCTTGTGGTTTGTAACCCGACTGGCAGGGATTTGGGTGAAATTTTGTATGCATATTAATTCTATCTTGATATGAATCCACCAGAAAATTTTCCGTCCTAGACCTCATAGTTTGTGAGATATAGTGGCATAGTGTGGAGGGTCAAATTTTTGGATTTTTCTCAAATCGCACATTTCCGAGTTTTTAGACTGCAGTTCCATTTTCAAAAAATTGGTTCTCTGGATCTAAAATGCGAATCATCTAAAAAATATCATTGTAAGTACACCACAAGACGCAAATTCCAATAAAAAAATATTTAAAAAATTAATTTTAATATTTAGGGTCAATTAATTAAAACAAAATTGAAAGTTATGGTTATTTTTTCAAATTTTTGTAACTTTACGAAAAAGGCTCTACACAAAAAAGCAAATAAAATTTCCAATTTTTTTTTCTTTTTCTTTTAAATAACAGTTTACACTTTCTGTTTTCTAGTTATGAAATAAAAATGATGTCTTTCTCATGACTTAGGTAAAAATTTTACCCTGTTTTCGAAAACTACACGAATCAAGGAAAAAAAATTCTCTGTCTAATTTTATCTGTGGTACCTAAATAACTACTGTGGTTCCTATGACTTGTTGAACATATTATTAAATGTTTTTTTTTCTTCCTTTCTTTTGCAAAGTAAAGTTTTTGCTTTATTTTTTTTTCTTCTGAGTAAAAGGGGAAAAAAGTCTATGACTGCAGTCTGTCCCCCCTCCATTAAATTCTATGCATAGTCCTCATGTTTCATCTATTTATTCATTCATATATTTTCTTTTATTATAAGATATATTATATATTTCTTGTATTTATTTCTTTTTTAATTTTAAGAATATCTTAAGTTTGTTTTTTCAATATAACTGTAAACAAAAAATCTTATGTTGGTATAGAATAAGAAAATACACGAATGACTTTTTACCAATCACATTTTCAATATTTTTTTCTGTGTATGTCTGTGTGTTTGAATTAAAATGCTTTATTTATATTTTCATTTTTTTTCAACTTTCTATTTTATTATCTTGGATAATTTTAATCATTTTAAATATTTTTTTATAGTTTAAATACCTTATATTTAACAAAGCTAAGTTCATTTCTGCAGGATGAAACATATGTCTACACCTGACTTGTATAAACACATTCTGACAAAGTTAGGATACAAATTTTTAGTACAGGCAGGTGTTTTCGAATCTGTTAATCAAATTATTATTAGTCTGCTGTTTCTCATAATAGAAGGGTGATCTAATTTTCCTGCTGAAAAAGAAAATAATAGATGAATTTGAAGTAACTGATTATGCTGCAGACAGTCATGGCAACTTCTGATAGAAAAGATAGTCTCGTCAATGCCAGAAATAAGAAAAGGCAAAGTCACAGGCACAGCTCCTGAAACAATTGAACTAATTGAAAAGTTTTAAGATTGTAATGGATATTGAAGAATCATGGCTTCAAAAAAAATGTAGTCACAAAAGCGATTGATATTGTGCGCATGTACATAAGATGTATTCTCTTTTTAAACAGGAATTTCCGAAAAACTTGAAGATTATAACTTTAGGTATTCAATCCAATATTAGTAGCACTTTCCCTTTAAATGAATTTGTGACAAGCTTAGTAAAATATTTGGAAAATATTATTCAACTTTTTCATAACGAAAACTAAATCTAATTTCCTAAAAGAAACTAAAGCAAGTTACCATTGGACCAAAGAAGCTGCATTTTCATCCAACTGTTATGTACACTCTATCTCTCAGTAATAGACTATCAGATAGCAATATACGCATTTTATCTTATGATATGCAACATGATGTCACTCTTGTGTGTTTAACACAGAAGTAAGTGATATCATTTGTAAAAGAGATATTTCCTGACGTAAAGAAAGTCTTTGACTTTAGTGATGGGTGCTCTGGCCAATATAAAAATTGCAAAATTTCACAAACCTTTGCCAAAATGAAGAGAATTTCCCCTTAAAATATTTAACTTTTTTTTTCTGAGAGGTGGGGGATAAGAAGGGGGGGATAGCCACCGATTTTGAAATATGAAGACAATAGTGTTTTATATACTAAATTACGAAGATCTTCTGATATACTGATGTTTTGTTATGTTACTATGTTTGGAGTTGCAGTAAGATAGGAAAATTGAAATATAGTAGAGTCTTAAAAATCCGCAGAGCTTGCGACCAGATCCTCTGCGGATTTTAAAATTTTGCAAATTTTAGAGTTTTTCAGACTCTGGTTTAAACGATTTATTTTTTTAACTTTTCTGTATTCATTTACAAGAAGAGCTTTTAATAATTCCATTTAAGCAAATTAAAGATGAATCCCTTTTATTTACCTGTACATTATCATTTTAATACCCCCCCCCCTTTTTTTAAAGATTTTTTGTACCGCCCTTTGTTTGAGAACTTTCATTTTATCTTGATGAAGTTTCTATTGAATTTTGTAAAAAGCCATTATTTCCTATTGATTTATATAACTCTGCTGCTCCAAGAACTTAAAAAGAAATTTCACCAAAACCCAAACCTTTTTCTTACAGTCACTGTCAGCCTCAGTTTCACTGCCTTCGGCTCTGTTCATTATAGAAGAAGTAATTTCTTCACCTGCAACATGATTTACCAAAATTTCATCTTTATTGTACACCCATTCACAATTTCTTCTTTGAAAAGCTCTTGTGAATCTATTTTGAAATTTTTTGCATAATTCAACAGTTCAGATGTTTTAACTTCAGGTAGGCTAACTGAAAACCTGAAAAATCTGTACCTTCATCCTGGTTTTAGATAAATAATGAGCCATATCATATTTTATACCATCCATCAATTAAAGGATCTTTTGTATTAGAAGTTTTCATACTTCATCAATTAAATAAATTCAATCTATTATGCTAAATATTTTTTGAACTTTTCTATTGTTTCAAATGACAAATCAGCATTGATATGCTTCTATACAAAATTGATTTGTACAGATATTTTACACTATGGATCCATACCCTGATCCATAAAAGTTTTTAATTTTTTAAATATCCTGTGTCATTACTATTTTATCATAAATTTACGTTAAAAATAACTTTATTTTCCTTCAGTACTATTTAGAAATAAAGATTATAAAGAATACTTCTTAACTACTATTTTCACTGTTTATATTTTGAAATGCATGTGGATTTTAGAAGTGCAGATTTTAGAGACTCTACTGTAAATATTAGAAGGTTCTCAATCTTGCTTATTCATAATAAATATAAATTTAAAATTGCACAAAGAACGTATGTACAATGAACGTATGTATAAAGAATGTAAGTCTAAGTGGCATCGCAAAAGTACGTCATGTATTTCTATATTTATATTTAGCTCAGTTCTATTTTTGAATTTCAATCTTTTAAATATAATGTTTATTCTGATTTTTTCTTATATATTTGCATACAATTTAGCAAGATCTTTATTTGTTACATAAAAAATTACAACAATCTAATTTTTTTTTAATTTTATAAGCAATTTTATTTAATGTATTAGATTTAATTAATGTTTATTTCAATTTTAATAAAAATGATGTCTTTCTCCTAGCTTATGTAAAAATTTTGCCCTGTTTTGGGAAATTGCACCAATCAAGGAAAAAATATATCTGAGCCTAATTTAAGCTGTGGTACCTAAATAATTACTTTGGTTCACATGACTTGTTGAATTTATTTAATAAGTGCTTCTTTTTTTTTTGTTTGCAAAGTAAAGATTTGCTTTTTTTTTTCTGAGAAAAATGAGAAAAAAATCTATGACAGCAATATCCCCCCTCCCCTCCATTAAATATTGTACATATTCCTTACATACTACCATTGTGAAAGTATTTATAGAAATATACCACTGAATCCATTGATAGATGTACATTTATGTGACAAACATATTTGATAAGATTGAGAACAACATAATTTCAGATAATGTGTGATATGTACCAATACTATAACAGGGTTCGTACGGGTCCTTGAATTTCAGGATTAAGAAATTCTTCGGCACCGGTATTTTCTTATAGAAAATCTCTCCTTAAATAATGCGAAATTTTGCGCGTTTAAACTAGATTTATTTTTCTATAAAATAAAACTGGTATTTGGCCTTGAAAATATCGGTACCCGTACGAAACCTGTATAAACAACATAATTTCAGATAATGTGTGATATGTACCAATACTATACATTACGAATATTCTACTGTTATAAAAATAAGTCAATCAGTCTGATTTTAATGGTTCATTTTAGCAAATAAATCAAAATGATTAATAAATTTAAATTTAAAATGTGCAGCAATTATTTAGGTGCCATAAGCAAAGTTAGATATTTTTATCTCTTGATAGGTACAGTATCCCAAAATAAGTCAACATTTTTGCATAAGCAATGGGAAAGACAACATTTTTTTTTTCATAAATAGAAAGCCCAAAGTGTAAACTTTTATTGAAAACAAAAAGAAATAGGAAATTTCAGTTGCCTTTATGTGGAGAGCCTTTTCTGTAAAATGACAAACCTTCAGAAAAATAAAAATAATTTTCAATTTTGGTTTAATTTTTTAGCCTTAAAAATTACAAAATAATTTTTTACATATTTTTTATTAGAATCTGAATCTTTTGATGTACTTACAGTGATATTTTTAAGCACATTAGGATTTTAGATCCAGAGAAACAATTTTTTGAAGATGGAACCACAGTCTACAAATACAGACTCAGAAATGTGCGATTAGAAAAAAATCCAAAAATTCGACCCCCATATCTCACAAACTATGAGCTCTAGGAAGGAATTTTTTTTTATTTGTTCATATCAGTGTAGGGTTAGAAAGTTCACAAAGCTTCACCCAAAACCCTGTCGGTCGAGTTACAAGGTCTGGTTGAATTGACATGGAATGACACTTAAACTTATTCAATAGCTACTATAATATGAACTTGAGCAAGAGATTAATGTTAAAACTTTTGTAATTATTTAGGGTAAGATGAACTTAATGACTCCTTATCATATATATAATATTAGAAAAAGGAGAACGGAATTTAATTTTTTTTCTTTTATTCCATTTCAAAACCTTTCTTGTTATTTAATATTCAATTTTTCTTTTATTATTCTCATTCCACGGTCAATCAGGCAAAGAGATACAAATCGTTTTGACTCAATGTTAATTCTCTCTATAGAAATCGACTGTTCTTTGCTTATATTAGTAAATCCTCTGCCCTGGAAAACTTGAATTACTATTAAGCTTTCATTGACATCTATACTCTTGTTTCTTTTTCTTTCTTTTTTCTTTTTTTTAGTTGTTTTAATTGAATTTTTTATATAACTCATTCCATAGGACTGCAAGGTTTGATTGGCCTATGATGTTTTGTATATTGATTTCATGATATATGGTCAATATCATTTGTTTCAATGGTTTAAGCGTATAGAAAGTTTATATATATCAGATATACTAAAATTATAAATTAAGTAATTAAGTTTCATAAAATGGGAAGCCACATATTTAAAGTAATATTTTTTAGACAAGACTAATTTCAGAACATTATTATGCTCTAAAATCAGACCGTTCTAAGAATGTACTTATGTAGCTTTCATTCCATTTCAATTACAACTGCCTTTTTTTATATAATGAAGTCTTTATATATATATATTAAGAAAAGAGCATGTATAATAAATATTCACTTTTTCTCAAATGCGTTCATTTATTTATATTATTAAAAAGTATTTTGATTATTTTATTTTATTAAAATATTTAATAATCTTTGGATTGTCTTACAAACTTTTACATATTTTATCTCTTAAATATTAAAATGAAAATCTTTATCTAAAAACCCTCGGTTAGATATTTAATAAAGTGCGAAAAATAATTGCCATTAAAAGTGTATAATAGCAAAAATGAAAAATTCATTTAGAAAACTTTTTGCGTGGCATTATTAATAGCCTTAATTATTTAACTTTATAAATTTTTTATGTAATGATTCAATATTTTTATATTTTTGCATCTTGTTATAAGCCGCAACATTTTTTAGTTATTCTTTGTGAAAGTATTTAGACGACGAAAGTAATTTACTTATTTTCGTTCTTAATTAGGAAGAAAACTTTTTCGTTTTTAATTACCTCATGATTTAACATAAAAATCAATTTTAGATTTAATTATTATTTTTTTGATAGACAAATTTTATTTACCATGTTTTGTTTTGTTTAAAATCTGAGACTTGTTTTGGATAAATTTTAAAGGCTGTTTTATAAAAAGTAAAAAAAAAAAAAGGATATGTCATTTAAATATAATTATTAAACTAAAATGCTGTGGTCATCACAAAATGTTCGTCTGTATTTTGATAATATAGTAACTTCAATTAAGCGATTATACACCAACAGTTATGAAGTACAGTGCATAGTTTATCCGCGACACTTCTCGGTTATTCAAATAAAAACTAGTATGTTGTGGCCATCACAAAACTTTCTTCTATATAAATCACGTCAATTAAATGATTTAAATAGTACAAGAAATAACAACGATTTAGCACCAATTCATATCAAAGTATATCTGAATTTGAAGTTGGATGAAAGTTCGTGCATTAGTTCTTGAGATAGAGCTATAGCGGAAATTCTGAAAAAAATGTAGCATAGCAGCGCCACCTGTTGAGCGATTTACACAAAAAGTAAACAGCACTAAACGATATCAAGGTATACCTGAATCTGAAGTTTGTTAAAAATCCAAGCATTAGTTCTTGAGATAAAGCTATTGCGGAATATAAAAAATACAGCATAGCAGCGCCACCTGTTGAGCGATTTACACCCAAAATTAAACAGCACTAATTTATAGATCAATTCATGTCAAGGACTAACTAAATCTGAAGTTTGATGAAAATCCGTGCAATAGTTCTTGAGATACAGCTCTTGTGGAAATCGTGAAAAATGCAGCACAGCAGCGCCACCTGTTGGGCGATTTGCACCAAAAATTAAGCAACACTAATTTATATCAGGGACTAACTGAATCTGAAGTTTGATGAAAATTCGTGCATTTTTTCTTGAGTTAGAGCTATTGCGATAATCATGAACAATGCAGCATACCAGCGCCACCTGTTGGGCGATTTTCACAAAAACGTAATCAGCACCAAACTATATCCTGGACTAACTGAATCTGAAGTTTTATGAAAATCCGTGCAGTAGTTCTTGAGATACAGCTATTGCAGAAATCGTTAAAAATGCCGAATAGCAGCGCCACCTGTTGGGCGATTTTCACCAAAACCTAATCAGTTCTAGTTTATATCAAGGTCTAACTAAATATGAAGTTTTGCGAAATTTCGTGCTTTAGTTCTTGAGCTAGAGCGCCCACAAAATTTTTGTCACATACAGACAGACAGACGGACAGACAGACGGACAGACAGACAGACAGACAGACAGACAGACGGACAGACAGACAGACAGACAGACTCACAGACAGACATTTTGTAAAAACATGTTTTTTGGAATCTCTAACTCATAAAACGTGTAAATCCGTCGAAAACTGGAATTCGAAAATTTTCATGAAACCAATACTTTCTTCTTGTAAAGATAGAAGGAAGTAAAAATGGTTCAATTCATACTATTTGCATTTTTAAATTTTGACAATCAGGCATGCGAGTTTTTCGCAAGTTAAGGATATCTTAGTGTATTTTTCATCCTCCTGCCAATACCTTCTCCCGAGCTATGAGCAAAAATCATTTGCATCCACACATTGCCTGCCGGTTTTCCAGCCCTTTTAGTTCGTCACTTCGCATTCAACACAGTTTTCCCGTACGGCTGAATGCGGGGAGTTTTTCTTCTGTTACTGATTATTCCCTGCCTGCTTTATGCAAAGTTTTCGGAAAATATCAGGTGTGGTATTATGTTTTAAATTTTTATATATATTGTGTGGTTGTGATATACCGGGTGTCTCAAAAATGACTGATGGATTTTAAAATTCAATAACTTGCAAACAGTGGCAGATATTTAAAAATTCTTGCAGGAAGGTTTTTGTCAGGAGTTTTTTTTTTTTTTTTTTTTTTTTTTTTTTTTTTTTTTTTTTACTGTGATTCTTGATTTTAGTTCGAAATTCAAACAATAGATGGCGCTGTGAGAAATAGGTGCTGATTCCAGACCCGATTTTTGGTACTTTGGGATCCATTCAAAACATTTTAATCTCCCTTTTTCGCATAGGAGAAGAGAGAGGTCGAAAAATCGAGCCTGGATTTAGCGTCATCTCTCGCTACTATTTGTAAGTAAAATTGGTACTCGCAGTATAAAAACTCCTGACATCTTACATAACACTCCTGAAAAAAAAATAATAATATCTGTCACCGTTTTCAAGTTATTGAAATTTAAAATCCATCAGTCATTATTGGGTCACCCGGTAAGATGCGACTATATTTTTCATTTAAAAGATTATGTAAACTTTCACCTTTTAAGCAACTTGTTGTTACTATTTGAGAGTATGTCTATCTTATTTACCTTGTTTTTAAATATTAAATGACTTTTAACTTTTTCGACATCGAAGTAGTAATGCCTGCTTTTGTGATTTTAAATAAAAGCATGAAAAGTTGAGCGTGTCTTCAATTTTTAATCAGCTGGTAATAACGTCTTACACTTTGCTTTTACTCTGCTCTCGCCTGAATTTATGATGTTTAACCTCGACGAATTTTTCAAATTTGTCTTTATTTCTACCTAATAAATCTAAGATATAGCTTTAAAGTTCACCCACGAAAATTAGCACTCTAACGCCTCCTGTTGAATGGAAAAAGCCAAAATTCAATTAACATAATTTCTAATAAGAATCTTATATATTTAATTTAAGTGAAATTTCACCCTAGAGACGCCAAAATAAGCTATCACAGAAATATATCTGCCCATCTGTTGGGCTTTATACACCCAAATCTAATTAGTACAATTATGTGCTATTTTGTTCTGAATATTATGTTTCATGAAAAACCATCCATTAGATGTCGAGGTGCCGATCTAACGGATATCGTAAAAAACACAGCCAAGCAACGACATCTGTCAGTCTATATATTCCCAAATATAATAAATACTGAATTATGACGAGGTAGAACATAGTGTTAAGTTTAATGAATTTATGTACAGTCGTGGAAAAAAAAAAATAAATAAACACCCCCTACTAACGACTGAACAAATTATCGTAGAACAAGGTTACTGGTACCGAACGATTGGAAATAAAGTCTACTTTTAAATTAGGTATATAAAATTTGCTTAGGGGGCCATCTACATATTAAAACAAACCCAAGCGTCATTTTTTTCAATGGCAATCACAATCTTACCAAGACATTTCAAATCTTCGGTTCAAACTATGCCTAGACATGAAATTTCAAGTCATTTGAATGATAAATTTTTGAATTATAAACTTTCAAAATTTAGTGCCTCTAATGTTAAAGTACATTTTCATATTTTTATTTATCTTTCCTGAAATTATACTCCTAATGTGCTTTTTTTTTTTTTTTTTTTTTTTTTTTTTTGTAGCAGTAATACTAATACACCCAAACATAAATACGTTGAATTTGCAATTTTTATAATTTTATGATATAAATTATGAATTATGAAATTAATATTCGAAAAAATTATGAATTGCAACCTACAATTTTTTTGATGGACTTAGATTTATCAAGTCTTGCTTTATAGAAATCCAAAATTTTACATTTGTCTTCCAAGTAGTTTTCAAATTATGCTTAAAAAACGACAAAATGATGGTTTAAGATGGTAAGTTTATATCTATGATAGAAGTGAATAGATATTTTCAAATTTCTTCTGCTATCTTGTAATCTAGCAGCCTTCAATGACTGCTTGAGTAGAGTAGTGCTTAAGACGTCTTAATCAAGAAGGAGGGTCTCTCGGTCAACAATCGCGTGCCGAATTTCAATTTGGATCCAGCACCTAAAATAGGCTTGTTTTAAAATAAGTAAATTCTCGGAAACTTATCGTACGGATTGTATAAAAATTTGTTTTTAGGCTAATTGAAGGGTATAGTGTTCATTTATGCTGTCAAAATTGTGTACTGCTATTGAAAAAAAAAGTTATGGTTCGTTTTAATATGTAGAGGGTCCCTTAAGCAAATTTTACATACATCATTTAAAAGTAGACTTTATTTTCAATCGTTCGGTACCAGTAACTTTCTTCTACGATAATTTGTTGAGGAGTTAGTAGGGGGTGTTTATTTTTTTTCCTCGAATGTAGGTTAGTTCTTCTGTTAGAGCATACACAAAATACGTATTTTTATTTACGTTTTAAAAAGTTGTATTCTTAAACTTGGACATCTGCACCATCTTTTAGTGTATTTAAATTTATTGTATTTTAATGTATTTTAAAATTATATAATGCCCGGATAAATAGATGAAACAAATGAATCTAGTAAAATAAATGGGTTTTTGAAAAAAGAAAATATCCGAGTAGTTGGCATTGTAAGTTTTATTAGTGTTTGACTGTCATTTTCTTTTGAAAAATGTATCTTGTACTTGTTTATTTCAAGATTTTGTATTTATATTTGGGTGATCATACTGGCAGATTTCCTATGTACTCTTTTATAAGTGTACTATAGCTGATGATACAGTTTGAAAGATTGCGCGCGATCGTGGTGTCCAGAAGTGTGGCATTTGTAAGTTAATACGTTTATTTTTCCAAGACTATGTTAATTTTCAAACTGTAGTTGTGGTGTAGCTGTATAGAGAGCAGTAGCAGATGGATTCAACGTATCTAGTCCTCGAGTTTGTGAGTGCACTCGAGAAATTCGAACCACATGTTGACTTCAAATGTACTATCTGATTAGTAGTTGGATACAGCCTTCGGCTACGAGCTTTGCAAATTTTGTAAAAAGTTAAACTTACTATATCGAATAAAGATAACCATCGGAATCCACAGGAAATTATGTATAGTGAAATTATTTTCTAAAGTGACTCTTTTAGGGTTATGCGGAATAAACTGTGAAGTCAATTGAACCCGAGTTATGTAAGTTGAATTTATTAAATTGTGGGAAATGTTTTGACCCCCTTCCGTCTATTATACCCCTTTAACCCCGGAAGGTTTTTGGTAGAAATAAAAAGTTTTGATGGATCTCCTAAACGTTATAAAGGGATATAATTGAGCCTTTTTTTTTTTTGTTCGTCTGGTGTAAAATCTACACACAACACTGACACCACTTTTTACTTGAGTAAATAAATTGTTGTCTTTAATTTAATCTTTAACATGACATTCTCTCCATCCAGTAAACAGCCTGGGTGTGTATGTCCTACGCTTAGCTTATAAAAGTAAATGAAGTTGGAGCAATGAAATAAGAATACAAAAATTTAAAATATTAGAAATCTGTACAACTTTTAGAATATTTGGTGTGCTTCCAAATTTGGCGATATATTCACAAATATTGCAAAATTTGGAGACATTTTGGCGCAGAATGGCACTCGTGCGTTAATGCATGTGAATATGAGTCTATACATAATTAATTTTGTGTGAACCATATTACGGAACATTTCCCAGAAAGACAAAAGCATACTTTTTGCTGTCCATAGAATCCGTTTTTGGCGTTTCTTTGGTGATATTTGGACGTATGTGTGTGATTCAGCACGGAAGCGCCCAAAGAGTCTCTTCGTATGGTCCTCAACACATATTATTATATTGATCATTTTCCGGAATTTTCTACGTATTTACATCTAACAATAGATTGGATATTTTCAGCTAAAGTCATCTCTGGATCCACATTCACACGACGCACGTTACAAAAATGTGAAGCAGATCCTTTCCGATAAAGAACAAAATTTAGAATAACTTCAAAATGTACTTACCGACCAATATATTAATTTCAGAATTTATCATAATGATAGGAAAATATATAATTTAGAAATTTACTTTTATAAGTTTACAACACGAACAGATGCTTCGACGTAATGAAAAGGTAATTTTGCAGATTATAGTCAAGTTTTCATATCTCTCATTCTAATATAAATATACTTTATTATCTACAATATATCACCAGAATTTAGTTACTTAATGAGCACACTGTACTTCAATAAATTAAGATAAATTTATCAGAGTATGATTAAAGTTTCATCCAAAATATATTTTTTGTTTTAGTTAAAGTAGAAGATCTACTAATCACATTATGATCTTTCGAAGCATAAATAACTCTTAATATTTTACAAGGGGGATAACTTCATGTAAACCTTTTTCTAAAAATTTGTATGTGTCACTTAACAAAATCAGTTCTGATAACTTAATAAAATCAGGTCTAATCATTTGATAATCCGTCACTTAAAACTGTACACAGGCCAATTAAATCAAACATTTAACGTTATGATCTGTTATATAGGAATGTTTTTCATAGTTACGAAGAAAGTTATAAGATAATAACATTGAATGAGATGTGATAAAACTTCTATATATATTTTTTTTAAGTTCACCGGCCATTAGGCCTAGGCTACCCTTTTTCAATTTCATTGCTAGCATCCCTTGCCTTCGACTTTCATTTTACTTTTTACTTTATAATAAATAAAAAAAAATTAATTATTAAAAATTCTTTTAAAAACATAAAAAATTTTACAAAATACAAAACTATATCTAATTGTTGTAATGCTATATTTAAACTTCCTTTTAGACATTTCCTTTTATGAGCTCCAGCTATGAATTTGCTTTAACAAATGACTTCCATCATCTTATGTTTCGGGGATGTGGGACAATTTTCCCAGTCTCCTCGAATAAACTGTCTTCGAAACTAGATATTTGTAGGGTTTCGTTCATCTCACGAAACCCTTATAGTATCGCTTCTCTGTCTCCCCATCTGTCCGTCCGTCACGGTTGACAGAATTATAATGAATTTTTTCTAAAATATTTCAGCATTTTAAATAAGTTTTAAACTTTTTTTTTGCTTTGAAAAATATTACATTTTATTTATACCTCCGCTAAATTTTTGAAATTGGTGAACTTAAAACTATTCGGATTTTTTATTTTTATTTAAATAATTTTACTTGAATATTTTTAATTTGATTAATATATGTATTTTAATTATTTTAAAATTAAATGTAATCTTTCTGCCATTTATGTAAGATTTTAATAATTATAAATTAACAATTTTGATTTATTAATTTAAAGATAAAGTGTGTTAAAAGATATATTAAATGAAATCCTCTGTGCTATCTTCGATGCACACTTATTAACTTGTAATATCTTATTTGTCATTCCTTTTTTAAAGTTCCTTTTCAGTATTTCAATTAAATATAATTATTAAATATAATTAAATATATTTTTTAAATAGTAGAATAATTTATACATCAAGATAATTTTTGCCATCCAGCATCAAATTCCTTTCAGTATTTCAATTAAATATAATTAAATATAAATTTTTAAACTGTAGAATAATTTATCCATCAATATCTTATTTTCCATCCATCATCAGAGAATCAATAGAGATCTTCTTAAGCAATGAGAATATTTGCAATGAATCAGTATTCATGGAGCTCCTTAAAATTAGGAAAGAAATGCTATACAGAATCTTGAAAAAATAATATAAAATAATTCATGTTCACAAATTTCTATTTTTAATATTGCAGTTAATTTCATTATCCTTGGGTTCGCGTGATTTTTGTTTTTGTTTACTAGTTTTTCAATTTGAATTTTTGCGAAAATATTTTCATCATTTTAATTTCTTGAGAATGTAGCCGTCTGATGCAATGAAACATGTCGAAATGAAAATAAATAAAGGTATTTTGCCTTTTTTTTTTAAATTTATGTTTATCACATATAGCAATTACTTTGTATTTTGATATTTTGAAGTGATTTTTATATATAGTATAGAAATATAATTATTTGTTAAACCTTCTCTTAAAACTTCATATAAGTAAGTTAAAGACGATTCCGATCTGTTATGTAGTACATTATTTTAATTTAGCAAGTAACTTATTATCATAGATTCTGATAGAAGTAGGTGGATTTGATAGATATATTTTTTAACACGTTAATAAGAAATTTTATTGATTTCTGCCAAGTTTTTTTTTGCATTTTACTTGAATGTATGCATAAATCTTCACTTAAATTTCAGATTGGTCAATTAAAGCCAAAATCTAAATTTACAATTTATTAAGAAGAATTTAATTACCAAATAGTTACAAAGAAATCTATGCTTTTATTCACTGTCAGTGAAAAAAATTGAATATTCAAAATAGAAAAACTACAAGAAAACAGAAAACTTGGTAATATATTTTTGAAGTTATGAAATATATAATTATGTTGATTAATAAAATAATGTTCATTATAAATGTATAACTGTCTTAAAAACCTGAGATAAACTGTTCAATTTCAACATGACATTTTTTTCCATTATAGTTCAGGAACCTTTTATACCTATTCGTGCATAAATATATATATATATTTAATTAAATAACATGTTAAGACTTTTTTCATCTCTTCAAAATATGTATATATATATTTATTTATATAAGAGAGAATAACTAAGGAACACATTCGAAAGTCTGATACAGTCTATAAGGATGTTGTTTCTCTTAATCAATACCTTACCGCGTTATTTAACTGATACTCGGTCATAAATTTATAAATGAGAAAACAATAATCATACATAAATTAATTTACTAAATATATGCATATATATTCTTTCTACCAAAATGGAATGTATTCTGAGTAAATTTTATTATAGAAATATATTTGACCCCTATCATGAATAGAGCTTCTAATTTTCTATTTATTTATCTTTATTTTATAGAGGGGAGTAAATCTTGACATAAACAAGAAACATTTTTTCTAAGAAAAACATATGTTATTGAATCAATGTACAATTTGAAACTTAGGTAAGACATTTAAAAGTAATGAACTATTTTTAATTTCAACAGTTTCAAGCAGTTTATTAAAAAAAATAAGATTATTAAATGTATTCAGTTGCTAGTGAACTAGGTAAAACGTGAAACATTTTATAGATTGACAGTTTTGCCAAAACTTTCTTTTCGGAATAATAGTTGCCCTAATCGTACCGGAATAATTTCCGACCCAGATCGGAATAAAATCCGTAAAAATAAGGAAATAGCCAGTAAGACGGTATTTTACGGATTTTATTCCGAGCTGTGTTGGAAATTATTCCGGTACGATGAAGGAAACTATTTTTCCGATTCCTACCAGAAAATTGGCATTATTTTTTTTTTACAGTGTGTAATATTTCAAAAATATCAGATCCTATAAGAAGTGAGCTGTGGAAATCCATCTATTAACGAAAATGGCAGTTTTTACATTAAATTTAAAATATTTTCTTGTAAATATAATTTAATAACTATATTAAGAATAAAGATCTAGAAATATTTGATAATCAGATACCTAAGTTTTAAAATACAACAAATATTTTAAATTTCAAATGTAAATTAAGTCTATTCTTATTAAAAAAATAATAACATTATAAAGTGCTTTTCATAGGTCGCTTTTTCGAACTTTTGTTGTGCTTTGTGTTATTCAAAACTAACATTTTTTTTTTTTTTTTTTTTTTTTTTTAGATAGTAAATAATTGTAAATAATGTTTATTATTTAAAAATCAATCTTCATTAGCATATATTATTTATGTAGAATCTTTGAAAAGTAATAAAAAAAAAACAAAGATGTTATATATATATTTTTTTTTTTAGAAAAGGAGAAATTTATATTATTATTTATGTCTTTTTTCATTAAATTTCCTTTCCCGATATAATTTTTCAAATTTATAATTAAAAATGGCATTTAGAATAAAATGTTAAAAGCAGAGTTTTAAAATTTGACGCAAATAAATGACAATGACAAAATAAATAGATGGCGTAGATAAAAATTAATGATCTAAATTTTCGTGAAGTGTCTTTAAAACCGCAAGTCAAAAGATAATGTTTCACATAAATCATTTTTCTGACATGTGATGCTGTGACATAGAGTATTCGTTTGTCCATTAAAAATATATTTCACTGATTTCCATATTTATAAGTTTTATATGTGCATAAAAATATTGTAACGGACATTTAATAATGACGTTACGTTTTCTATAACATAATTACAAACGTTTTTTTAAACTAAAAATAGACATTCTTATATATGCATATTGTATTTGACTTTTCCTTTTACATTTCCTATTTCGTTACTATGTACTTTTATTATAAATTATTTGTATGAACAATAGAACAATTTAATGCATAAAATATATGTTAAATATCCAATGAGCTGCGTAAATAAATTAATTACATGCATCTAATTAAATGATATTTGTTTATATATATATATATATTCAAAGAGACGACCATAGTGAATGTTACCCGTTCCTCCCTTAGTAAATAGAAAAAATCGCAAAACAACACAATTTGTTGCAATATACTAAGGGCATGCGTCTCCTACTTCATGATGCGCAAATAATAACAAATTAGATTTTTATGGACAAATATCAATATCTTCTTTTGAGAATGATATGAGTTTTATCAGTGGGACCATTTCACACTTCCGAAATGCGGGCATCACTTACTGCAGTAATTTAAAAATAATAACTTTTTAATAAATCTATTTATAATTCTTAGAAATTTTTCTGTAGAAAATTCCTCATGCCTTGCATTCAATAATATTTCAAATTTTAATTGCTTAAAAAGGCGTACAGCCAACAGAGTGAAAAAGAGTCCAAGCCGGAACTCGAAACCGGGTCTTTTGTATGGCCACCAACGTTCTACCAACGGAACTGCTTGGAATGATACCCAGCCTGGAACTTCTCATTGTCATATATTGGCAAGGCTACATCCGCAACACAATATGGAACATTTATCTGTAAGCCACCGACTCTGGGGCAAACACGAAACTAAGGAGAATCCAGCAATCGGTGAAATTGAATAAATCTATTTAAAAGTCGTACAGCCAACACAGTGAAAAAAGTGTCCAAGCCGGAACTCGAACCCGGGTTATTGATATAGCACACCAACGTTCTACCAACGGAACCGCTTGGAACGATACCCAGCCTGGCACTTCTCACTATCGTATGTTGGCAAAGCTACAACTGCAGCACAAGATGGGACATTTTTCCGTGAGCCACCGACTCTGGAGCAAATACGAAACTAAAGAGAATACAGCAATCGATGAAATTGTGCAAATCTATTTAGAAGGCGTACAGCCATCAGAGTGAAAAAAGTGTCCAAGCCGGAACTCGAACTCGGGTTATTGATATAGCACACCAACGTTCTACCAACGGAACCGCTTGGAACGATACCCAGCCTGGCACTTCTCACTATCGTATGTTGGCAAAGCTACAACTGCAGCACAAGATGGGACATTTTTCCGTGAGCCACCGACTCTGGAGCAAATACGAAACTAAAGAGAATACAGCAATCGATGAAATTGTGCAAATCTATTTAGAAGGCGTACAGCCATCAGAGTGAAAAAGTGTCCAAGCCGGGACACGAACCCGGATCATCAGTATAGCGTAGCGACGTTCTACCAACTAAACCACTGGGAACGATACCTAGCCGTGCACTTCTCACAATCATATGTTGACAAGACTACAACTGCAGCACAATATGGAATATATTTTTATGGATAGATTTATTCAATCTATGGATAGATTCCAAGTGGTTCAGTTGGTAGAACATGTGTGGGCAATTCCGATGCGCCGGGTTCATGTCCCAGCTTGAACACCTTTTCACTATGTTGGCTGTACGCCTTTTAAGCAAACGTTTTATTGTTTCTATATTTGTCAGGATTACGTAGGAATTATACAAATATGATTATGTGGGAATGCTGTAGTTTTCAGGAACGTTTTATTCCATGCATACCAAAGATTTTAAATTAATAAGAGTGTTTGATCGTGCACAATTAAAGTTTAATGACTATGCTGTCATATTCACACAATCATAGTAAAATATTTTATTTTCTTGAATGAAAATTATCTGTACTTATTAAAATAGTGTTTGTGTCTTCACCAGGGACATGGCAGTCATAAAAGTTCTAGCCGGATAAGCATAGCAAATGGCACCGCTCCACAATGGTCAAAATCTCAAAAACTGGCCAAAAGTCGAAAAATAAAGCTACTATTTAGGAGATTTTGACTATACAGATGTCTAGAATAATGTTTGGAGGGTCAGAATCTATATTTATAAAAAGGTTTTATCTTTGCTTTGGCAACCTGTATCATTTCAAAACTGACGCTTGGAGGATTATCATTTGAGGCGAACAAAAAGAGCAAAACAAAGTTTCTTCTAAACACGTGCTACATTTTTCCATATCATCCGATTTTAATGCTTTAAAATGGATTCACACGATGATAGCTTTTTTTGCTCATGTTACAAAAAGTATATTAAGTACTTAAAATTTAATAATTTCATGATTATTTTTGATAATTCTTTTTAAAAAATGTATTATTTTTTTTCATTCAAACATCAAAAAGTTTATAAGTTGCACGGTCTTTCGCAACGACATATAATGGAAACAATGACCTGAACTATTATCTAATGAATCATGAAAAATTAGCTACCAAAGACTGCCATTCTGCGTTTTGTGCAGGTTTTTGCAACCACAAGTACAAATATCATTTTTTTTGTCGCTTCAAAAGCTATAATATTCATTACTTTTTACAGTATTTCAGCTGGCAAACATTTTTGAAATTTTTAAATTATTCAGTTTTGTGATAGATTATTATGTATTATTAAAATAATAAATCTTTGTAAGAAATCATCATAAAATAAAATTTTATTTTAGGGTGAATTTTTACAAAGATTTATTATTTTAATTGTTTCATATCGCCAGTTTTCGGTGCTGTTTTGCTATTATGTTTTATGTTACAAATAATTATTATAATCATAAGCATAAAGGAACTTGATAAGCAAGATTAGTATAAAAAATTGAAAAGAATTTTCTATTATCGATACAATAGAAATACATTTTCTTATCTTTATAACTAATAATTTTGTGTATTCGATCGTAATTAGAAGAATTATCTTGTCAATTGTAATCTTTGCTAGATCATACTGCAGCATGTATTTTCTTAATACAAACGGAAATCATTAAGAATCTGACTTCCGAGAACATTAGCAATCTGAATTTTATTTTCAACTGGGGGTGTGGTAGTATATCTAGTCAAAGTACTTTTAAACAAAATTTTAGCGTTGATGATGGTAAAAATTAGGTTCAAATAACCTTTTCACTTCTCTAGTGCCACTAGAACTTAAGTGTTGCGAATAATTCAGAAATTGTTATCTGGAAAAATTCGAAATCTTCATCTGCTCGATTTTGTAGGCTCATAAGAATCCATTTTTTGTACGAAAATACAGAAGCTACTGGCAGTGAAATGGATTATATTACAGATCAGGAGAGTAAACTTATTCCTTTTGAAACAATCATTGACATAAAATAAGTAGACGTTCATTACAAACTAGCTTTAAAGATGATTGATTGTAAAACTTTTATTGTCATTTGTCAACTCAACGTTGATACCTATATCAGGCAACTTCAAACCAGTTTAATAATCTTGATGACATTTTCAAAATAAAAGTGAATGAAAATCATTTACAATTCGGGAATTCCAAGTCACGTACCATATAAAATCTTTTGAGTGTAGCTTGCATTTGGCATACAAACGGGGTATACACAGGAATGGCAAGTGTGCACTCCTGGCGAGAAGAAAAAATTAAAATTGCAAAACAAAGTTTGCAAAAACGATTTTTTTTAGGGTTTCGTTCATCATACGAAACCCTATTCGTCTCGCTCCTCTGTCTGTCTGTCTGTCCGTCTGTCTGTCCGTCACAGAGTCCGTTCTCAGAAACTATACATGTTGAAGACATGAAATTTTGGGTACTTATAGCTGAACACCTCACATCATACGACAAATCATAAAATTTTGAAAAAGTCGTACATTTAACCCTTTGGGCTCCCGTATGTGTATTTTAAACAATTCGTTCTAAGTGAGCTCCCTCATAGCATGCATGGTCACGGTGACGTCGTTGTGACGTCACTGTAAGTCACTGTGGTCACGTCACATCTGTGACCAAAATGGCACCACTCAGTGATGTCACATTGTGACTGATATGTGAACTTCTTAGAAAACTTTAAAAAATTACGAAAATTCTTTAAAACATGTTATTTACTGTAAAATTATATTTTTCTGGCAATTAAAAAAAATGTGACGTCACTATTATGTCACTGCTATGTAACGTACGTCACGTCACATATGTGACAAAAAACCACTATATTGTAAGTCACAGTGTGACAAAAATATGAACTTCAAAAATCTTTGAAAATGAAGAGAAATATTTTAAGCAGTCACGAGTTATAGCGTCATAAGGAATGGAAATATATTAGTGGATAGCAAATGGTAAATTCTGTCACTAAAGGGGAGGGGGGGGGGGCATAATAAATAAAGTGCACGATACAAGCATTAATAAACTAAATTTTCAGGCTATATTTTATGTATACTTTTTCATGATTTCAATTTTATCTATTGGGAGTACAAATTAATTCGGTCCGTTTTTTTTTCGTTAAAAAAACATTTTATTTATTATCAAAATGAAAAAACATGTTATTCAAAGTATTGTCCATCGGCAGCCACAAACTTTGTCCACCTTTCTGGCAATTTTCGGATTCCATCTCTGAAAAATGAGTCCTCTCTGGACGCAAACCATGAATCGAGCCATTCTTGAATTTCTTCGGAAGAAGTGAAGCGGTGTCCAGCCAAATCGTGATGCATCCGTCGGAACAACCAATAATCAGAAGGAGCAATGTCTGGCGAATACGGCGGGTGGGGTAGGACCTCCCATTTCAACGTTTCCAAGTAATTTTTAACGACAATTGCCACATGGGGCCGACCGTTTTTCACGCAATGCTCGGCTCAAACGCATTAATTGCAGTCGGTAGCGTTGGCCAGTAACTGTTTCGCCAGGTTTTAGCAGCTCATAGTACACTATCCCAGTCTGATCCCACCAAACGCACAGCATTACCTTCAGACCATGAATATTCGACTTTGGCGTTGATGTTGACGTCGATGGCAATGATTCACCAGGCCGAGCATAGTATTTTCTCTTCTTGGGGTTATCGTAGTGTATCCACTTTTCGTCTCCGGTAACAACTCGATGCAAAAAAAACCTTTCCTTTGTTGTCGTTCGAGCAGCAGTCCACTGATGAAAAATCGCTTTTCAACGTCGCGCGGTTTCAACTCGTATGGGACCCAATTTCCTTGCTTTTGAACCATTCCCATGTTTTTTAAGCGCACGGAAATTGCTTGCTGAGTGACTCCCAACGATCCTGCAAGCTCTTGTTGCGTTTGGCACGGATCTTGATCGAGCAATTCCTCCAATTCGGCGTCTTCGAACTTTTTCGGCTGGCCCGGGCGCTCCTTGTCTTCGACACTAAAATCACCATTTTTGAAGCGTCGAAACCACTCTCTACATGATTTATCAGATGGCGCAGATTCACCATATACTTCCACAAGCGATCGATGCGCTTCAGCGGCACTTTTCTTCCAATTAAAAAAGAAAATCAAAACTTCCCGCAAATGTTGTTTATTTAGCACAAAACTCGACATATTGAATGCTCAGAAAACCAATTTTGTTGTATAAAACTCGAAGCTTCGTTGACTGAATATGGTTGACAAAGGTCAAACCTTTCTAACAATGCCAAAAACATCTATCATTATTCAGTAAACAAATCAGCCAGAGCCATCTATTGAAAACGGACCGAATTAATTTGTACTCCCAATAGCATTTGGATAATATATTTAGAATTAGGATTATTAAATTTATACACTTTACATATTTAGTTTGCTGGGAGGAAATTTCTTTCTTTCTTTCTTTTTTTACCGACCAGGATTATTCGAAACACTTATGTGGTTTCAAACTAAAAATTTTCTATTACAGTTAAATCTGCACCTTTTAATGAGCACGTAGAAAGAGTCTTCAGAGTTTAGTCATCTATGCATTTCTTGCTTTAGAATATTTTTATAATTTGTATTCAAGTCATAAATTCTACTTCTTTCAGACTTTTTAAATAAAATTAGCATTTTCCGAAAATAAAAGAAATATACAAAATTTGTGCAAAACAAACTTTACTTAAAAAAAAAGGGGGGTTGGGGTCGTTATTACCATTAAATTTGTTTTTACACCTTTTAAAAATTTAAACAATGTTTTATCTAATAAACTCTAATTATGAATATTATTATTATAATTATTTAGAAAAAAGGAACTTTACAATACATTTAACTTGAATTATTTGGTACGGATAAAAAGAAAAGGTTAAATATATTGGACATGTCTTCAAATACAAAATTTTAATTAAGGATACTTTCAGAAAATTACTGCGCATTCACGTTCAATATTTCTTGTATACAAAAACAAATAATCTGTAACAGAACATCTGCTTGAAAATCGTCTGCCCACAGAAAAATAAATATGAGAAGACGCGGGAAATTGCTCACTGTTTTTAGAACATCACCAAGTCTACAACACTTTAAGATAAGGAAATGACCATTTTAGGATACACGGATATTAATGGAACGTATATGTAAGTGTTATTTAATTTAAATATTTTGTTCCTGATTTGTATATTATGAGTTAAATAGTTTTATGTTATATTTGTAAGAGACTGATCTTTAACTGTCAGAAGCGATATTTTTCAATTCGATAACTGTAAAGAAAAATATCTTAATCTGCCATCGCTCCAAGAAAAAAAAAAAAAAATCTGCGCAGAGACTGATTCAGGCTTAAGTTCATACTGGAATTAATATAAACATTAATTTACTCTTACTTGAGATTGAAAATGTATGGAACGACATTGATTTGGAATTATTTTATCGGCTTCTTACTATTTTTTGATTACTAACACTTATAGTTATTATTATTTTGGGGTTAAATATGATGTTCGATTATCATGAGATTACAAAACTGTTTCAGATTAGAAATTAACATTATACTGGGAAAATATATTTTTACATATTACAGTAGTGAAACATTTGAAAGAATTTTCTTTTAGTGCTAATAATATTTTAAATTATCTTTTAAAATCCTAAATCTTCAAACCAATGTTTTCAGATTTAACATTTGCCAAAATTATAAAATAATAGTAATTCCTTATACCATACGGAAATATTTTTGAGATATTGTTAAATCTAATAATGCATTTAATTTATTTATTGTATTTTGCTGTTGCTTAATAGTACAATTATAAATACTAATTATTATTTTTAGTGTTTTTCAAATTGGTATATTTATTTTTTTAAATTGTATGTAAGCATTTTTTCTGCTTGTGATTTTAATCAAACATTTAATTATAGACATTCTGAATCGGTTATTAAATTTTCTTCTATTGTAAATTCATTTTCTACGTTTATGATACGCGTAATTATTGGCACTAAAAAGTAAAATATGACATTTAAGCATTGAAATAAAGTGTTTTTCATGCCTGATAGGAAGTTATAGATTAAACTGCTTTAGTGTATATTTTTTAAAAGTTCATATAATACAGGATACATAATATAGGACATAAGTTGAAAAGTGCTTATGACTTAGGTTTGTCTCTCCGTCTGTCGGTCTTGCAGTCTGTCCGCACTCTAACTCCCGAAAATATACTCGGATTGCTCTGAAATTTTTGGATGTTATTGACGTTTACCATAGCACGGTACCTATTTGTAATGAAGTTTGTAGCATACTTTGTTCATTTACAGGGCCAGCCAACAGTTTTCCGTTACATTACGGCCTATGGGAAAAAAATCGTTTCAAATGATTTTTAATGATTTTACGCACGCTTTCAAACATAATTAAATTTATAAGCATTTATGAAGGGCACTAAAATATGCATTCTGTTGACTATGCGATGCACAGAATAGCTATTGTTCATTTACAGGGCTAAAAAAGGAATTCAAATACATAATCATATAGGGGTGGAGGGAATTGCTTGCAGCATACTTTAATTATGTTAATCTATTTCATATATAATGAAATTGATGTATGTCGCTTAGGTTTGCATACTATAAATTATTTCATGTATAATACGAATAATACGTATATAGCATTTACAGGGACACCCAAAATATTTCAGATACTATATTGTATCCGAAGTACTGTTCGTTAGCGATGATTGCTGGAAATGTATTTTTAATTATGATATGCGCTTTTATGATTCACTATATTTATGCATAGTATCGTGTATATAAATGCTATAATTCCTATACAAGGCTACACAAAAGTATTCGTAAGGATTACTGTGTATGGGCGCAAATTGCTTAAAGGTGGTTTTTAAATGAGTTATGTTTTTTTTCACTGAACTGCGTTTGATTTACCAATAAATGTTTGTAGAATATGGATAAAATGATACACAGAGTCACGCAAGGAAATGGATACATGGCCGTCTATAAATGATAATTTCTGGAAATGTGATTTCAGCAGTTTTAAGAGTGTCTTAGTTTGAATTAAATTTTAACTAAATAGTGGCGTGTAATAAAGATTCTAGGTAAACTACAGGGTTGTACAAAAGTATTCAAGTATCTTTCCTTACATTAGTATAAATTGCTGAAAAAAAAATTTCAACCTGTTAGGCGTTTTCTTGCTAAACTAAATTTTTCCATTATATAGTATATATACACTTAAAAAAATGGGTACTCAAAATTGAGTAAGAAGTACTCAATTTTAAATGCGTCACATACTCAAAATAGCTCCGATCCAAATGTACTCAAAGTTGAGAAACACATGTATTCATTTTTTATTCCATGGTTGTGATCAAATATGAATCGTTATGCACTGCCCCCCCCCCCCAAAAAAAACCAACCTAAAATTTAAAGTAAAAATGTACTGACATTTATTTCCCGTTCAAAGTTCTTAACAAGAAATGTTTAATTGATTTTTTATTAAGAAAAATTGCAAAATTCTTAACAAGATACTCAAATCGAATATTTTTAAGACAAGAGCATTATTTCTAAGCACTTTTAAATTATTTTTAAAATGCTGTGCATAATTTAATATTTACATTAATAAACATCATTTATGCCGCTATAAATGAAATGAACCATTACAGGGTACAAAACTATTCGTTTGTTTGGGTTTTATAACATGTGATGTTTCAAAATAGAGAAAGGATAGGTTCATTTTTGATCCAAAAATATTCAATTCGATATGAGTACGTCGGTTTACTCATTTTTGAGTACTTCATTTTTTTCAGTGTATCAACCTACAGATCAAATACAGGGCTGTTCAAAAGAATTGGAAAACATATTTGGCTATGGACGGTAACTGTTGAAATCAGTTTTTCAAATGTTTTATGCGTTTACTGAAATGTTTACTTAGTTATCTTATTTACGTCATTTCCCTAAATTACGATGTCTTGTTAAAGCATTCAGAAAGTGTTGGAAAGTATTTTATAATCTATGCTTAACGCATGATTTTTCTTACTCGTTTTTTTTTTTCTATTTCCTAGATCAGTCTTTTCCTATAAAACATACCAAATCTATTTAGCTCATATTCACAAAATACAATATACACGGGAATAAAAAATTTAAATAAATATCGCTTATCATGCCGCTCTATAAATAATAGTTGTATTAATATCCGTTAGTCTCCATGTTCATATTTAATAAAGAAATGACAAATAACAACAAATTAAAAAAACTTACACATTTTAAATATCAAGTTTGAACTCAATATCAAGCATAGAACTTAATAAAAAAAATATGGCAATTGGTAAGCATTGTTTTTTAAGTGGAAAAATTTTAAATGTTTTAGAAGAATAAGACTCCAAAATAGCGATATTTTGCTAAAAAGTACGGTAAAAAGATAAGATTTTATATTTACAGCAAAAGTTTATTTTAAAATTCATCGCTGTATTAATACTTAGAAATTTTTCCAGAGAGAATCATTCGCCTTATATACAATATTTCAAATGAAAATCAAATATCAAATTAATTGCTTAAAAGGCGCAAAGGAATGAAAAAGATTCCATGCCGGGACTCGAACCCGGGCCATCAGTATAGCACACTGACATTCTACCGACTAAACCACATGGAACGACGCCCAGCCTGTAAAATTTCTCACTATTACATGTTGGCAAGGCTACAAACGCAGCACAAGATGGAATATTTATCCTGAGCCACCGACATGGGGTAAACACGAAACTTAATTAAATCCAGCATCGATTGAAACTATATTAATAATTGAAAAATTTTCCAGGGAGAAACATTCGCCTTGCATACAACATTTCAAATTAAAATTGACTTTTAAGCAATTAATTTGAAATTTGATTTTCATTTGAAATACTGTATGCAAGGCGAATGGTTCTCTCTGGAAAAATTTTCAAGTATTAATATAATTTCAATCGATGCTGGATTTAATTAAGTTTCGTGTTTGCACCATGTTGGTGGCTCACGCTAAATATTCCATCTTGTGCTGCGTTTGTAGCCTTGCCAACATGTAATAGTGACAAATTTTTCAGCCTGGGTATCGTTCCATGTGATTTAGTCGGTAGAATGTCAGTGCACTGTACTGATGGCCCGGGTTCGAGTCGCAGCATGGAATCATTTTCACTATTTGCGTCTTTTAAGCAATTAATTTGAAATTTGATTTTCATTTGAAATCACAGTGTTTATGACAAGTTCGTCACAAATGACAGACATTTCACAAATTGGTCACAGTGTGACTTCAAAGCATTGTCGCTTTCGTCACAGGTTCGTCACAAAGTTAATGCCAAAATAGTCACAAATGACACACTTTTCACAAATTTTTCACACCGTGACTTCACAGAGTGGTCACAATGTGACGTCACAAACGACCTCTAAAACGGCCATAACGACCTCGCATTCTAGTCACTATGACGTCACATCGACGGTCACAAAATCACAGTGTGACTTCACAACGACGTCGCCGTGACGTCACCATGCCTTACGGGCTCCTAATTATGTTGTAGACATGAAATTTTGGGTACTTATAGCTGAACACCTCACATCATACGACAAATGATAAAATTTTGAAAAAGTCGTACATTTAACCCTTTGAGCTCCCGTATGTGTATTTTAAACAATTCTTTCTAAGTGAGCTCCTAATTAATTTGGAGGCGTGAAATTTTACATACTTATAGCTGAGCACATCACATCAAATGACAAATCATAAAATTTTGAAAATGTCGTACGTTTAACCCTTTGGGGTCCCACGTGTATTTTAAACAATTCTTTCTAAGTGAGCCCCTAATTAGGTTGGAGGCGTGAAATTTTGCATACTTATAGCTGAACACCTCACATCCAACGACAAATTATAAAATTTTGAAAAAGTCGTGCATTTAACCCTTTGGGGTCCCACATGTGCATTTTAAACAATTCTTTCTAAGTGAGCCCCTAATTAGGTTGGAGGCGTGAAATTTTGCATACTTATAGCTGAACACCTCACATCCAACGACAAATCATAAAATTTTGAAAAAGTCGAGCATTTAACCCTTTGGGGTCCCACATGTGCATTTTAAACAATTCTTTCTAAGTGAGCCCCTAATTATGTTGGAGACATGAAATTTTGGGTACTTATAGCTGAACACCTCACATCATACGACAAATGATAAAATTTTGGAAAAGTCGTACATTTAACCCTTTAGGGTCCCGCATGTGTATTTTAAACAATTCTTTCTAAGTGAGCTCCCAATTAGTTTGGAGACGTGAAATTTTGCATACTTATAACTCAACACCTCTGATCTCACGTCAAATAATAAATTTTGAAAAAAGTTTTATGTTTAACCCTTTCAACTCCAGCTTGTGTATTTTAAGCCATTCTTTCTAACTGAGCCCCTAATTAAATTGGAGATTTGGAATTTTGCATACTTATTGCAGAACACCTGAGGCCAGGCGACAAATCATAAAATCTTGAAAAAGTCTTACGTTTAACCCTTTGAGCTACCACATATGTATTTGAGGCAATTCTTTCTAAGAGATAATTCTTTCCTAATTAAGTTGGTGACATGAAATTTTGCATATGTATAGCTGAATGCCTCAGACCACACGACAAATCATAAAATTCTCATAAAGTCTTTTATTATTTACCCCTCTGGGCTCTAACTTGTGTATTTTAAGCAATTTTTCTAACCTCCGCCCTTTTAACCCGGCGAGAAATTTTCCAACTTTTGCCGACACCCCTTTGACCATTCTTTCATATTATGCACCATAGCCTTATATATTTTAGTTCCATTTTTTTCCGCCAGGTGCGCCTACTTATCTCGGGTGCTATGGGCCCAATCCCCTCGATTAATATATCTACGGATAGTATGTAAAACGGATTTTCGTTCGTATACAGGTTTGTTTAGAATCATGTGCGCGCCCTGGTTGTGAAATGTGGAACTAACAGATATTTCAAAAGGATAAAGTGTTTTGAAAGGAATATTAAACGAAACCCTCTGTGCGATCTGTGATCACACTTGCCCACTTGTTTTTCAATTAGGACTTCTCGTCGATAAATCAAAGCTCGGATTTGGAAGCATAAAGGATTACAATACAACTCGTCGAGTCCTTGAAAACGCAACTTTTTCCGCTTCCATAATGAGCGTAGGCGAAGAATTGATCACACCATTCCACGTCATATTACAAGTAATTTCTTAACATTCATTTGACCAATTTCGTGTATTATTGCTCACAAACAGCTTGTAAATTCGTCGACTTGTATTCCTAGTTCTGTATGCCAACTTCAGTGCACAAACTACTTGTTCATGGCACAGAAATAATAGCTTCCTCATTATTGCCTGTTGGGCAAATGTCGGGAGACGCTCAAGAATCGTGCAACAAATTGATCAAAAGGTATCGAGAAGATTTTTCCCTAAAATGCAGTAGGACGTAAACAATAGAATTTTTTTGCGGCTTTTAATGTTATCAGATCCCTTCATTTCAAGCTTACGTAAATTACCATCGAAGAAACTAATATCCTTGCCCCTAGAGCCACAGAAACTTCTGTAAAATATTTCGACACCTCCCCTTCGGAAGAGTCTACTTGGTATACTACAGATGATTCAGAAGATGGATTTTAGAATATCCTTTCCTTTTATTTTAATAATGTATAGAATTTAAACCTTGTAGTATTTTATTTTTCATTAATGTACTTATTTATATTTCATAAATAAATATCCATTGTTCAATTTCGATTACAAGCATCTTAGTTCCTTGAAAACACCTTGTAACGTTTAGCCCCCAACCTTTTTAATTTCGAAACTTGAAATATTTTATTTAAATCTAATTGTTTTTATTTTTAATTCGCCATTTTTTTAATTTAATTTTTGAATCGTATTTAGCATCCTCAAAAGTTTATAAGTATACGAAATTTCATAGAAATGAAATAACTTTCAAAGCATTTTAATTTTAAGTCCGCCATTTTGTATTTTGCAATTTTAATTTTAGAATCGAGATCAGCATCCTGAAAAACACCTGTGTACGAAATTTCATGGCATTTAAGGGGACAAGGGACCTTTAAAACCTTAAAAATCCATTTTTTAGTTTTTGTAAATTTCACTTTAAATGTTATTCAAGGGTACATTATATGCATTATGGCAAGCATTTATCACAAAAAAAAAAAATATTTTTTTCTTTTCTTTGAGAAAAAAATGGAATTTTACGCGTTGTCTTAGAAATCTTCGAAATGCCCCCTGCGCGTTCCATATCAATGAAAATCCCCAATATTTTTAATAAAAGTTTGGTTTATATATATAAATAAAACTGTGCATCGAATTTTATATATTTGAATGTAAAGGTAAAAAAAAAATTTCAAAAATTTTCAAAATTTTTAAAAAATTTTAAAATTTCAAAAAAAAAAAAAAAAAATTGTAAATTTTACTTTAAATATTACTCAAGGGTTCAGTATATGCATTATGGCATCTATTTATCACGAAAAAATAAAAAATAAATTATTTTTGAGAAAAAAATGGAATTTTACGCGTCGTCTTAAAAATCTTCGAAATGCGGCTTGCACGTTCCATATCAATGAAAATACCCAATATTTTTTATAAAAGTTTGGTTTATATATATATATAAATAAAACTGTGCATCGAATTTTATATATTTGAGTATAAAAATTAAAAAAAATTGAAAAATTTTGAAATTTTTTCGAAAAAATTTCAAAAAATTTTGATTTTTTTTTTTTTACTTTTATATTCAAATATATAAAATTCTATGCACAATTTTATTTATATATATAAACCAAACTTTAAAAAAAAATATTGGGGATTTTCATTGATATGGAATGCGCAAGTCGCATTTCGAAGATTTTTAAGACAACGCGTAAAATTCCACTTTTTTCTCAAAAATAATTTTTTTTTCATTTTTTTGTGATAAATGCTTGCCATAATGCATATAATGTACCCTTGAATAATATTTAAAGTGAAATTTACAAAAAATAAAAATTGATTTTTAAGGTTTTAAAGGTCCCTGGTCCCCTTAAATAACTTTTTCATATTATGGCCAACTTTTCGGGATTTTGCCCAACTGTGCGCTCGGTGATAAATCACCAAATGTTCTATGTGACTTGTACACCTGTAAACTAATTCAAACTACAATGCATTTAATGATACGCCAACAAACGTTTGATAAAATAGGCAAAGTGGCTGTGAAACTGCAACAATGAAACATGTTAAAAGCTGAAAGGTAGAAAATAATTTAAAAATAATAAAGTGTAACACTCTAAAAGAATATGCTTTTATCAATTAATAGTTTAATATTAATTAATTTACGATAATAGATTGAGAAATCAATTTAGAAATACTAAACAGAGAGTTTAAATATTCTTTTATCTTTCTTTTCTGTTGCTCGGTCTGAAAAAAGAAACAGAGCAAAAAAAATAATTTTTTTATAAATTCAGTTGCTTCCGCTTTATACCAAGCGTAAAAAAATTCAATAAAATTTTCATATACGAATTCGATGCGAACACCAAATTAATGTATTGCAATGGAAAGTTTTGAGAAAAAACAGGAATTTCAATAAATAATTAAGGCATGGCTTCGAAGAGGAACATTGATTACTTATAAAACAGTGTTTTATAAAACTATTTTTACGTTTATACTTATTTGAGGGGACACAGGACCTTTGAGAACATCGCCTTCTTCAAAGAACAATACATAAACGATATGGAATTAAGATCTTTTTTTCCCCTTTCTGCCTGAAGTATATATCCTTAACTACATTATCCAGAAAAATAAATGTTGTATGTTCAAAATTAATATTTAAATTTTAAATTTAAAAATTCATCTCACTAATGCGTGATTAAGTGCTGCGCGCATGATAAAACTCTAAATTAGGCATGTAGGAAACAATTTTTAAACAAAATAGAATCATAACACACCTACCTCTAACTTAAAACCAAAATATACGCAAAAAGTTTTGTTAAAAATTTAATTTTAGCAGAAAATAAAAAAAAAAGTTCAAAATTTTCAAAAAAAAGTTCAAAAATTTCAAAATAAGTTCAAGTTTTTCAAATGCAGAAAAATAAATAACCAAAATAGGTAATTTTTTTGGTTTCAGCATGTGGACTATAAGGAAACGCATATTTGGTTAATTTTTTTAAAGCTGTAGCCTACATAGTTTAAAAGTAACAGTGCGCGCAAACTCCAAATTTACTCACTTGAGAAAACGCTTTTTAAAGTTTCAAAATCTACGGAAATTCAATTGTACTCACCGTCTATAAATGATTATAACTCAAGAAATAATGCAGATTTTTTTAATGGGTTTTTTTGCATATCGTTATGAAATTTTAGAACATTCAGAGTAAACCAAAAACCTAAAACTTATTTTTTGAAAGTTTAAAGGTCCTGTGCCCCCTTAATTTAATTTAATTTAATTTGTTTTCCCAGTCTCTATTCAAGTAATGGCATTTGAAACTATTAACGCGTCGTAGAAAATTCAACTGCATACAAAAGTTTTTTCACGAATTAAAGTGATCGTCAAAGGAAAGTATATAAAAAAATCTTTTAAAGATGAACGCTTATTAGTAACAATAATAGAAGCTCCATAATTTATTTTAATTCTTTTCGTACATTACTTAAATTTAAGCTTTTCAAATACAAGCAAAAAAATACTAAATAGGAAGCTGTATAATAACAGATATTTCAATCTTATTAAGATTTATTAATTTTTTATATTTATAAATTAATTTAGTTTTAAATTCTTCATAAGTAAAAAAATAACGATTCCTTATTAGGAACGCACATCATTTTTTTTAACTGCTCGTTATTAAAGTTTTTGAGATGTATAATTTTTTTTATTTAAACCGCAAAATAGAGGTTTTTGATAACTAAGTTCTCAAAATTTCATATTTTCAAATCAAGTATATACATTTTTTTTCCAAATTTAATAATAAGTATTATATAAATATAAAGTATAAAATAACAGTTTTTACTTTAAAAGTTTTGTTAAAAATGATCGTTTAAAAGAGATAAATGAAGAAAATATCCCATCTATACCACTAAATTATCCATTCTGAATCTTTCAACACAATACCTACATATTACGGCAGAAAGTGAAAGGTGATATATAGATTGTTGCGTTTGAAACTTAGAGTTTGTGTATCCTTATTCTTAAAAATTTATCACCATGAATTCACTAAAATATACGTAAAGCTAGCCCGATATTATATGACAATCGGTATCTTCAAGTAAATACATTTTAAAAATATGATGCCGAACTTTTAGAATAGAATTTTAATACTTCAGTCAACAAATAATTTTGAAATATTAACGTGTGATTAGATAATAATAATTGACACTTTTTGTCATACAATTATCTTTATTTTTTAAGATCAAACTTCAAATATTTTTAAATAGATACATTTTAAAAATTGTATAGTTTAATAAGTTCAATGCAATCCAAGTTCTTAACACTTTAAGACCGATGTAGGAATTTTCCAAAGCGGGTAAAATATCTTCTTTAAAGTAATTTAAATTAATTTTTATATGTTTAGTCATTCTTTCAAACCTACTGTATTTTATATTTTGTATATCTAAGTATCGAATATCTTTAGATCTGACTGACATGAGAGCAAGTCACAAATTCAATTTATTCTAATCTGCATGATCACGTTCGTTCCGCACTTATAAGGTTAATCATTGATACACCGCGTCCCAAAAGTTTAGACATTCAATAAAATTTTCATTGACATAAAAAGTAATAAGGTACAATTAAAATTCGTGAGGTAGGTAATAAATAAAAGCAGTTTTGCTGATATACACATATAAATTATGATCAAAGGTTTGAAATTATAAAATATACATTAAATTCTATAAAAATGTGCTGTCCCAAAAGTATAGACGCTTGTAATTTGTTTTAGTTTTACATTTAAAAAATTAACTAAAAACTTACTTTTAATATTTTATTGTATTGCCACGATACTTTATAACATCAAATAAACATTTTTCCATAGAAATAACTAAGCAGCATTACAGAAGGAGGTATTTCATACTACGCTTTGTCAATTGCAATTTTTAAGTCATTTACACATGTATATTGCTTTCCATTTTAATATATTTTAAGAGATAAGATCCCCCCCCCCCCCATATGTTCTCCATGGGATTCAAATCTGGACTAAGTGCTGTCCAGTCTAATCGTGTGTAATTTTTTTGTCTAAACCATGTTTTTGATGATTTGGAGGTATGAATGGATGCCCCATCTTGTTGGAAAACACATTCCGGTCCTACTGGCAAATCCATAATTGGCAGTAAATTGGTACGTAAAATATCCTGATAATCCTCTGATTTCATTTTTCTGTCAATAAATCCTAGAAATGTTTGGCCGTTGAAAGAAAACCCTCCCCAGGTCATTATGGATCCTCCGCTTTGTTGCATGATGAAACAGTTCTTGGGTTCTTTTCTTAGGTCATGCCAGTAAAATTTATGACCATCAGGACCATCTAAATTCCATTTCTTTTCATCTTTGAAAATGACAGAAATCCATTTTTCACGGTATGACATATGCTTTCTAGCCCACTTTAGACGTTCATCTTTATATCTCTGATTTAAGCAAGGTTTTGCTTTCATTCTCCTGTAAACAATGTTTGTTGAAGTTTTAATTCTTGTGTGTACAGTACTTTTTGAAATTCTAGAAATTGATGCAATTTCACGCACATATAAATTATCAACTGAAGCCATTTTTAATAACACTCTATCATTACGTAATTTGGATTTGCTTGCAGGACTGGGCTGTGTTTTCCAACGAGATAAGCATCCATCCATACCTCCACATCATCAAAAGCATAGTTTAGGTAAAACAATATCATACTATTAGACTGGCCAGCACTTAGTCCAGATTTGAATCCCATGAAGAACATATGGGGGATCTTATCTCGTAAAATATATGAAAATGGAAAGCAATATATATGTGTAAATGACTTAAAAATTACAATTGATAAAGCGTAGTATGAAATACCCCTTTCTGTAATGCAATACTTATTTAATTCTATGCAACTAAGTGTATTTGATGTTATAAAGTGTCGTGGCAATACAATAAAATATTAAAAGTAAGTTTTTTGTTACATTTATAAATGTAAAACGAAAAAAAAATACATGTGTCTATACTTTTGGGACAGCACAATTTTACATAATTTAATGTATATTTTATAATTTCAAACCTTTGACCATAATTTATATGTGTACTATATGTGTTGAAAAAAATCGTACAAGATTACGATTGAGTTAACTTTTATTAAGTTTCAGATTGGCTAAAATAATTGTATTTTAACATGCGTTTTATTTTGTAAGTATTTGAGACTGTTTTTTTTTTCATGATTTCTTCAAAATTTAAGATATTTATATAAGTTCTTATTTAACTTCGACGATTGTTTGTATGTTTCTCCAGTTCAAAATTTTTACTCGATCTTTAACTCACTTTCATATATCCAATCGAGATTAAATTTTACATACTGATCTCCGATGACATTCTAATATTATTATAATTTTCGGTGTTACCATTTATACTTGTTTTACAGGATAAAACAAAAAATCCCGGATAGATTACCGCCAAGATGTTTAAGAAAAAGAATTAGATTAGATAACACAAGACTGCGATGGTTGTGTGCTTTTTTTACTTTTATGCATTTTTTAGCACTGCATCCGAAAATTACCTTAATTTTTAACCATCATATCAGGATGTTTCGCAAATCATAAATTGTGAAAGTTAAAAAAATAATAAAATTCGGATACTATAAAGTAGAGAAGATGGCAGTGTTTTTTAAATTTTGATAATTGATTTTTATGTACTTTTTAGCGCTGAATCTGAAAATGACCTTCATTTTTAATCATCACGTTAGAATTTTTTTGGAAATCGTAAATGTCGAAGTTAAAATATAGCGAAAATCTGATCTATAAAACAGATGTAAAACTGTATTTATTTAATTTTATTTTATTTAATTCAATAATTTATTCAATTTTAGGGCATATTTATTCAATTTTATGGAATATTTATTCAATTTTATGGCATTCTTACTGTTAAACAGCTGAGGGGTCCGATGAGGGGAGGGGGGGGAGAGAAGGGGTGAATTTTAACTTTTAACTATTTAACTTTGAAATTTAAAATGTGCGATATATCCGGACGTGATGGTTAAAAATCCAGGTCATTTTCGGATTCAGCGGTACAAAATACATAAAAATCAATTATCAAAAGTTAAAAACACAACAAGCACATCTATTTTATAGAATATATATGCATAAAATTTTCGCTATTTTCCTTTCTTTTTAACTCTAAAATTTACGATTTGCAAAAAATCTTTACGTGATGGTAAAAAATGAAAGTCAATTTCGAATTCAGCGGTACAGAATACAAAGGAATCAATTACACTGGTTTACACGGTTTACATACTTTCACCGAAATGCGTATATTTTCATAAATTCTAGTTCACTGAGTACGGTAAAATTATTGTAAAAGATCTATCACGTCTAGTTTGAAAAATATTTATTAAATATTTAAAAAATAATAATAATATGAAATATAAATAGAAAAAAATAGAAATGTTTGATTTGACTCTTCTTTTTATAATTTTCTTAATCTGTTTCTCGTAAAATAAACCAGTAGTAGTCATTTACATACTTTCGTCATAACATTCGTTTCATTCCTAACATACTTTCGTCACAAAACCTTTGTGTCTTTCTTCAAAAAGTCTAAGGTCTTGGGGAAAACGCTCGCCCAGCTCTTCAATCACGGCGGCGAAATTTTCAAATGAAAAATCCAGGTGTGAATGGAGAAAATTAATCTTCAGAGACATATTCACACTCATTGCATGATAGTTTTTTAATAAAACAGCAATATATTTTTCATAATTTTCATCTTTATGCTTTTCTAATAATCCATGGACGACAGTTTTAAAGGTATCCCCAAAAAAATATATTTTATTCATTTGCAGATAAAAGTTTTTCAAAGTCCTTATTTTGCATCAACTTACGTATCTGTGAACCGACAAAACTCCTCCCCCTTTTAATTTGGCGTCTGAAGTACTTGAAAAACAATTTGTGTGAATAATTAAAAGCAGCTCTGTTTTTATCCATGGCTTTGACGAAATTTTCTATTAGACCCAATTTAATGTGTAATGGTGACAAAATTATTCTTTGCAGATCCACTAAAATTTCACATTCATTCTTCCTGGTTTAAATTCATTTCGGTCAGGCCAATATTTTTTTATGCAATGGTGTTCTTTAGCTCGACTATCCCACAGGCTCTAAAAGCATGAGTATTTGGTATACCCGCCCTGTAAGACCAATAACATACTAACTACTTTTAAATCGCCACATATTTTCCAATTGTGCTGTTTATATTATATCATTTTCATTAAAAGAGACATTGTTTGATAGGTTTCTTTACTGTTTACGGTATGGTCATTCGGTAAATGGTTATATTATCGTTATGAAGTAATACAGCTTTCAAGCTATATTTAGATGAATCGATAAATAAATGCCATTCATTTGGATCATAATTTTGATTCATCGCGTTAAATAGTTCGTGAATATCATGGCAAAAACAAAAATTATCCTTTTCAGTTAAAATGTGACTGAAAAATAGATAATGAAAATGAAAATTGGTAAATTTACCTGCTGACAATGTGACTTTGTTATCGGTAATAATTTACTTTGGTATTTGGTGTCAATCCGTTCCACTGTTGTAGACGAAAGGCAAGAATCTCTGCCTTAGATCTAGAGAGTTACAAGTCTCGCACAAGGTCGTTAATCTCATTTTGCTTTATTAAATGAGGCGTTTTATCATCGTCGATTATGAACTCGTCGTAATTTCCCTCCTCCAAAAACAGATCGTCACTATCTTGGCAACTCGTACTTGACATACCTGGTCATACGGGATATGGCAGAGTTCCCGAATGTGATATCGGTTTTGAGACTGATGGGATGTCAGTAAATTGAACTTTATGTTTATTTTTTTAATTAAAGTGTTCAGTTTTAATCAAACTAAAATAACAGCCGTTTGCGTGATTTGAAGGATCTCTCCACAGCATTGGTGATCCAAATTGAAGATACATTTTTCTCCCGCATATTAGAATAAGCCTACAGCTATCACAAAAAATATGTTGCACCCACTTTTTATCTTGGTTACTGACTGAGAATCCAAAATAATGCAAATATGTTGTTTTAAGGCATTCCGACACCAGTCTTCCTTTTTTGTGAATATAAATTGTCCACAAATGTAACAAAAACGATTAGAATTTAATTTACACACTCTATTAGACATTTTATCAAAAAGAAAACCACTTTAGTTCACAATAACACAAGAAAACAGAATTTAGAATCCAAGTTGACAATGCGGGTAAATTAAAAAAAGTTATTCTCATACTAGACTAAGATTGATAGAAGAAAGTAAAAAAATGTGACGTGATAGATTTTTTTCAAATATTGCCTTTCATTAGTAAGAGGTAGTATAATAAGAAAATAATTGTTTTATCAAAAGTGTATAAAAATGTTTAAATTTGTAAACCATTGTTATCAAATGCTAAAAAATATGACATAAACCAACTTTTGCCGGCTTGTGTAATCTAATAACATTTTAAAATATGTATCATTTTGTAAAGAATTGAGGCTGTTAATTTTCATCCTTTTATTTAACAAAAATTCTGTTTTCTTTTCCTTCTTATACGTTTATTGCAAATTGTGTATTTTGTATTAATATGTCAGAATGATTAAATATTTCAAACTTATATTGCAATGTTAATTTCACTCTCGACTATGTTTTTAATATATCTGACGAAATTTATTTCTGCTAAGTTTATGAATGACCCCTAATTTGCAATAAAAAAAATGCTCCAAATTTAAAGAGCTATTACTAGGTCAATTTTAATGGTAGAATAACGACACTTTTTTTTTGTCTTACTTGTTAGTGCAACAGGAAAATTTTACTAAATATAACTTATAGTGCCGGGGACCATATAAAAATTTAAATTTCGTAATTTTTTAAGAAATGTTTTTATTGACCCATATCGCTTTTAAAATATTTCTTTACCTCATTTAAGGGGTCTCAGGACTCTTAAAATTTTATGTATTCAAAAAATTGTAAGATGCAGAAATTGCACTTACAGGTGACTCCAAACTGTTAGACATTTGACGAGCAAAAAATCAACATAACAGCTTACGCGCACGATTACAAAATAAGTATTGCAACTAAAATGAAAATTTTGGTGCCTACTTATACTTCAGCTTATGATAATTACCCTGAACCTAAATAAATTTGTATTTAAAGCTTTTTTATAATTTTAATACAAAGTTGTATTTGGCTGATGCAAAATTTAGAAAATTTCAACAGTATAATCGCCTAAAAAAATAGTGTTTTGAACAATAAAAAGGAAATTTTAGTTTCAGTTTATACAGACTAACATGAAACATGTGTTTTGAAAATTTCATGAAAAAATATGCATAAGTTTTTGAGATATCGTGAGCTTTATGCCCAAAACCGTCATTTGGAGAAAAATGGCTTCAAAGTTTCCGAAACGACGCTTCAGCTATTGAACGTGTATAAATGTAAAAGCCATAACTTCAGTTCTAATAGGAATTTCAAGGAAATAATTATATCAAAATGTTCAAAAAAGATTGCAGTTTAACATTTAAAAAAATTAAAATTTCAAAAATTTTAAAGCTTTAAGAGTCCTGAGACCCCTTAAAACATTTTTGTAATTGGAACTATATATCTATGACTAACGGTTCAGGAATTAGCCATTGGACACCGTTGAGAGTATGTATATATATATATTTTTTTTCTTTTTTTAAAAAATTTCAGTACAATTTTTACATTCCACCAGTGGTTGTTTATTATTTTAAAGAACTTCAGATGTGAAAAAAATGAAATTTTAAGGAAAGACTTTTTAAAGCGTATGAAAAGAAACTTAAGAAGCATAGAAAATATGTAGGTCAGTGTATAATATACAAGAAAGGTTTTCTATTTCGCATGCAATAAGTTATAAAATATTGAAATAATTTTTCGAATTTACACCAGTATGTACTTTTGCAGACTTTCTGTTACATTACAGTCTCTTTAAAAAGTTATGTGCGATTTTACACTTTCATTTAAAACATTTTAAAGTAAATAAATAAAGTTCATAAATGATATTTTTTTACACATAATTGCTGGTAAATTATAGAACCTATATGGAAATCTATATATAGTCGTTGATTCTCTTTTTTTTACACTTTAAAACTCTTTGTCAACAGTAAAATTTGAAGGTTCAAAAATATCGAAACAAATTGGTAAATATATATATAAAAAAATTAAACATATAGGTAACTTTTTTTTGCTAATTTTTATCATAAAAAATAGAGTTAGACTCTGAGTCCTATAAAACTTTTCTCTAAATCACTAGCCTCCGCTGGTGACGAACTTGGTCTCCCTTAATTCTTTACTGTGCATTAAAACCTGTTACTTGTATACGCAATTCAAATCAGTTGCTTAAAACTTTACCGAATCTGTGGTTTCTAATAAGATCAGTAAGAATGTTTTTCGCCCTATGTTGAGTAAGAAGATGAATTTCGGCTAACATATATATTTATATTACATTCCAAATAAAAAAAAACTGTTGTAAAAAAATGGCTGGTAAATTTTAGGATTGACACAGAAACGAAGAAATTGGTTCTCTCTTTTAATGCAAAATGGTAAATATTTGTGTTAGAATTAAATTCATAAAATTCCAATTAATATTAAAGCAATCGTTTGGAAATAATGTATATATATTTTTTAATCTATTTTTTTATGTATTTTTCTAAATTTATGATTGGGCAAAATGATAAGGATAACGAAAATATTTAAAACTCGCGCCTCGAGATCGCTGGATATTTTCGCATATCATTTAACAAATCATTTAAAAGAGATTCTGGGCACATTCGTTTTGTTCGCAAACCTTTTTGATAAGAGGGAGAGGAAAAACACTTTGTAATTTCGAAAGAGGTCAAATTCTCGCTTATATCAACATCGGTTGCTTGTGTTTATGACGTCCAATTATCAACACGAGGGATATTGGCTCTAAGGAGAGGGGCTGTGCCCTTCGAGGGGGTCTTTCTAAGAGAACCTAACCCGCATTTAGGCTTGGAAATCCAAGGTTAAAAGAAAACCACGAAAACTCCGAGCGATTAGGCCGACGGGAGCGATTGGGTTCGAACCCAGCACCTCCCGTATACCAGCTTCGAGAGCAGAACCTCTCGGCCACTGGTGGGGCCTGTAACAACATCGGAATGTCACTTCACAGAAATTCTAATACAATATTAAACTTTCAAAAACTGTCGTTTTTAATTCTTTACAGAATCCAACTACTCGTGATCCCAAAAATTCTTTCGAAACGATACAAAGGTCTGATTGTTCGCATCGTAGCAAAAGAATGTTAGCAACGAAAATTCGAAACCAGATAAATACGGCAGTGCTAGTATGGGTTACAGGAAATGCTTTAATAGGCCGGGAATTCTTAAATAAGTAAAACCACTTCAATGTCAGCGTTTAATATCTGGCCATAAAAAAAAAAAAAAAAAAAAAAAAAAAAAAACTAATTCAGTTTGCATCTGAAGCAACAAACCATTTGGTCAAAAATTATTTTCAGCGTTGAAAAATACGTTTCGATGGCCTTTGTGGTATTCTTTTATATTGTCGCGACCTTTGAAAAGAAAAGGAGGTATTTTCCACGTGTCAACTAGGTGGAGGCACTTCAAAGGTTTGGGAGATTTTTCTCTGGAAGTAAGCTTAGAATTACTGTTCTAGAATGACTACAAAATAGACATCCTTTTATTAACATGTTAGAACACCATTTGATTAATCAGGGTGGGGGGGGGGATGCCGGCCTCAACTTTATTCTCCAACAAGACAAAGCCTTAATCCACTCTGTAAAAGACACAAAGAAATTGGTTGAAGTTAAAACGATTCCTCCACTTATTATTATAGTCATGACGTGAATCCCATGAAGAACGTTTCGGGTATATAGTGCAGTCAAATGGTAAACAAAAGATAATTAAACTGGCCCATGTGTAAAATAAGGCGTGTTTTGTTACCTCTTCAAGTTCAAAACCTTGTAAACGTGATGCCACAACGCTGCATCGTAATTATTCAATACAAAGGAAGCACAATTGCCATGTAATATTTCTATAATTTGAAAAAATCTGTTCAGTTCTTATTAGTTTGCGCATATTTTTATTTTTCCGTTTATATATAAATATGAATAAGTTAGTAACATATTATTAGTTGTATATCTTTAAATAATAACAATATCGATTTATTGGTGAATTTAATTTTATTATTTACTTAAATTATACAAATATTACTTACTCTCATTTTTACTTTCTTCTATCTTCAATAGAAGAAAGTATTGTAATAGAAATTTTTTTCGACTTCCGGTTTTCGACGGATTTGCATGTTTTAGGGGTCAGAGATTCCAAAAAACATGTTTGTAGAAAATGTCCGTCTGTCTGTCGCCATTGTACCATCAAAAAGTGTATGAAGTTATGTATAGAATTAAACCAAAATTTTATTATAAGTTTTTGGCTATGGCAAGCAGGTCCTACCGGAATTTGGAAAAAATTCGCCGGTAGGGGGCGCTGATATACCAATTTTTGTGCGATTTTGAATATTGTACCATCCAAAAGTGTATGGAGTTATGCATAGAATTGAACCAAATTTTTATTTTAAGTTTTTGCCTATGGCAAGAAGGTCCTCCCTGAATTTGGATAAAATTCGCCGGTAGGGGGTGCTGTAATAGCGATTTTTGTGCGATTTTGAATATTGCACCATCGAAAAGTGTATGAAGTTATGCATAGAACTGAACCAAAAAAAAATTTTAAGTTCTTGGCTATGGCAAGGAGGTCCTCCCTTAATTTGTAAAAAAGTCGCTCGTAGAGGGCGCTGTAATAGCGATTTTTGTACAATTTTTGTGCCATTTTGAATATTGTACCGCCGAAAAGTGTATGAAGTTATGCATAGAATTGAACCAAATTTTATGTGTTTATTTTTGGTCATGTCACGAAGGTTCTCCCTGAATTTGGAAAAATTCTGCCGGAAGGGGGCACTATAATTGCGATGTCTGTACCATTTTCATTATTGTACCATCGAAAAGTGTATGAAGTTATCCATATAATTGAACCAAATTTTTTGTGCATGTTTCTGGCTATGGCAAACAAGTCCTCCCTGAACTTGAAAAAATTCCGAAAGAAGGGGGCGCTATAATTCCGATCTCTGTGCCATTTTCATTATTGTACCATCGAACAGCGTATAAAATTATGCATACAATTGAACCAAAATGTTTGTGCTTGTTTTTGGCTTTGGCCAACAGGTTCTCCTTGAATTTGGAAATATTGCGCGGTAAAGGGGCTCCGTGCTAGCGATTTTTGTATACTTTTCTTGATTTTTCGTAGTTCTATTGTGCATCGGCGGCTCATGCAGCGGCGGGAACTCGCTTCCTGCTATGCCGGCTATTCGCAAACAGCTGGTAAAGACATAATAAGGAAAAATTAATAATTTTAACAAATATCATGATATAGATTAACTCGTTTTTAGTCCGTTTAATTGACTTGAGCAGAAATTTAAGATGAAAATCAAAGTTGGTATAGTATTGAACTAATAATATTGAAGTATTAACATGTGTAATTAGGTTTTGAAATATTAAGATGTATAAGATAAAAGAAAGTTTTGGGATTGGCACATCCAACCAGTTCAGTTTAGATTTAAATATGAGTCGTTATAAATTCATTATATATTAAAGTAATAGCAATATTACTCTTTATTATTACTTTCTTCTATGTTCATTAAAAGAAAGTATTGTAATCCCAATATATTTCGACTTCCGGTATTCGACGAATTTACACGTTTTAGGGGTCAGAGATACTAAAAAACATGTTTATACAAAATGTCTCCCTGTCTGTTCGTCTGCCGCCATTGTACCATCGAAAAGTGTATGAAGTTATGCATGAAATTAAACCAAATTTTTTGTATATATTTTTGGCTATGGCCAGCAGGTCCTCCCTGAATTTCAAAACATTCCGGTTGAAAGGGGCGCTGTAATAGCGAAGCCTGTGCCATTTTCATTATTGCACCATCGAAAAGTATATGAAGTTATGCATAGAATTGAAAGATTTTTTTTTTATGTTTATGGATATGGCCAGCATGTTCTCCCTGAATTCAAAAAACTTCTGCTTGAAGGGGCGCTGTAATAGCGATTTTTGTGCCATTTTCATTATTGTACTATTAATAAGTGTATAAAGTTATGCATAGAATTGAACCAATTTTTTTGTGTATGTTTTTAGCTATGGCCAGCTGATTCTCCTTAAATTGGAAATATTCTGCCGTAAAAGGTGGCTGAAATAGTGACTTTTGAGCCATTTCCTTTATTTTACCATCGAAATGTGTATGAAGTTATGCATAGAATTGAACCAAAATTTTTTTCTACGGTTTCGGCTATGACCAACAGGTCTTCCTTGAATATGGAAATATTCCGTCGGAAAGGGGCTCTGTGTTAGTGATTTTTGTATAATTTTCTCGATTTTTCTTAGTTTGTGCTTTCCATTGGTAGCTCGTGCAGCGACGGAAACTCGCGTCCTGCTAAGCCTACTATTCGCAAACAGCTGATGTACAACAAAATAAAGAAAAACTGTTGATTTTACCAAGTATCATGAAATATATTAACTTGTTTTTACTCCGATTAATTGAGTGAGGCAGAAATTTAAGATGAAAATCAAAGTTGGTGTAGACTTGAACTAATAATATTGCAGTAATAACATATGTAACTACTTTTTGAAATATTAAGATGTGTGAGATAGAAGAAAGTTTTCGGATTAGCGCATCGAACACGTTTTTCACTGTAGATTCAAATATGAATCAATGAGGGATTTATTGTGTCTTTAAGTAATAACAACATTACTTTGCTGGTATATTTAATTTTATTATTTACTTAAATTCATAAAATATTACTCTTTCTGAATTTTAGTTTATATTTAAGTGTGAATCAGTTAAAATACATTTTTATATTTAATTAATAACAATCTTATTTTACTGGTATATGTAATTTTACAGCTTATTAAATTATACAGATATTACTTACTTTGATTTTTCAGTTTAGACTTAAATATGCATTATTTAGATATATCTTGTAGAAATATCATTAAGTCATATCTTCGTGAGAACCAACTTGTAAAAACACGAAAAACTGTACTAATATGTCTTATAATGTTTTAACGTCAATAGTAAAGTATAATGTACCGCTCTTTCTTCTCAAAATTGCTTTTGAAAAATTGTGCAAGTATAACCAGCACAGACAGCTGTCTAACCAGATTATCTCGGAAGAATTTCGCACTATGAAAGAAAGTGGCAATAAACATATAATTTAATTTCTCAAAATCCGATAAAGTTTGACTAAAGAAGAAGTTACTACAGGTGAGGATGAGGGTTCCTCTTTCTTAGTGGACTTTTTCTCACTTAATAATGTGATTAAAACAAAATCTGAAGCTATCAAATGAAGAGACTCTGGTACTATATTAAATTACAACAACTCTTTGCTGATATATCATAGACAGGTCTCTAATATATGTTTTATACAGGATTTTGAGATAATGTAATAAAATAAAAGCTTTTTTTAGAAGTTTATTGTTTTCACTATAGGAGATTGATGTTATTTTTACAATTATTAAGAGTCTTTTTTAGATATGGGTTTCCCTTTTTACAGGAAGAAAAAAATCTGGATTTTAGTTCCCCAAATGTTTGAGAAATATCAATAATTCAGTTGTAGCTTTTGTTAATCCCGGAAAGGGCTGATGCTGATATAATAAATCTTAGATACTAATAATGAAAAAGTTATCAATAGTTATAAACTATTTTACTCCTATATAGTAATAATTTTTATACTACACTCGTTTCTAAAAGTTAAACACGCAATCAAAATTTTTAAATTTTGGAAAACGAATTAGAATTTGTGTTGCTAAAAATCGCCGTGGATATATATGGCTTTAAGCAGAATTAAAATGTTATAGCCAATCATGTTTAATTGTTCGGACATATGCTAATTAGACAATTGTTAAAGACTCCAACTTTCTTAAAGGTTTGATTATGTGCATTTAAATTCTTGCAAAGTGTTAACTTTCGTATAATTATTTTTGATGGTATTCGTCTTTCTCTGGTTGGAAACGAATAGCAGATATTGAGTTCTGGCATGTTGTAGGACATTGAATTAAAAATGTCACTCTTTTCTTCGATGGATAATTTCTTGATTATAGAAACAATTCCAAGCAAGTCAAACGGTTGTCAGGATACCATTGCCCAGCCGTCCAAGGGTTATTGTTTCGTCTTATGACTATATTACTATAATAGTCAAGCGGAATAGACGAGCGACAGCCAAAACCATTAAATCCATGTTTGCAGAGTCATTTTGTAAGACAATATCTGGCAGTAATTTGCGCTGAATGCTCCACATACAGGAACTATGAACGCATAAAAACCACGTCTTTGTATTCTACTAACCAGAAACTCAGGGAAGCAAGGTAAAGATATGGTGTAGTCAACAAGCCAATTGACTGTCTGAGATTGGTACTGCGACCTGTTCAAGGACGAATACAGAATGGCCCTGTAATGCGAAGATAAGCTTACAAGGCTATGCAGATAATGAGGAACACTGAGTCAGTCCAAGAATATTGTCGAATACGACGCATTCAGACATGGCAGCATTAAGGTGGTGTGGGCTGGAACTTCAATGGGAATTGCAGCGAACTGTATACGTTTAAAAGCCGCTCTGCGACGGCTTCTAGGATTCGGATTGAAGTTCTGCAATTCACTGTAAGATTCTATTCTAGAACAATTGGTCCTGATTTCCTCTTTATAGGTGATATTGACGGTCAACATTATTCACAAGTACCTGGAGATTGAAAGCATTTTTTGTATAGAGTGGCCGGCATATTCCCCCGACCTTGTTCCAATAGAAAGTCTTTACGATGCCCTCCGTCTTGACCTGTTTGCACGCATACCTTCTCCAGCCAGTCTTAGAGTTGAAAACTGCACTAATGGTGAAATGGCCTTTCTTAGTATCTGCCCTGCATGTGCCCTGCATAGTTTTTAATGCTTTTATAGCTTTAAATATCATTTTTTTCCATTACCGAAATATGACATGATTACATAAGTTACGAAAATTATAAATTATTTTCATTTTTGTACAAATTTGATTTCTTAGTTGCATAAATCTTTTTTTATCTTTATGTACAATTTTATGGTAGTGCAATTTTAATTCTTAACTTTTCCTTTGCTTATTTAACCCTCTGTCTACCAGAAGGGTCCAATGGACCCGACATGTACATTCAAAATATTTATTCAAACCAGAAATTTCTTCAAAACAAACTAAATTTATAAATCAGACAATAATAAGTTAAATAAACAAATTAAATAGTTTTAAGTAAAAATTCTGGTGTAAAATGTTTTTATAAAACTTGAGTAAAATTTTCGGTAGTTCTAGGGTTAACTTGCTTAGATTACAGTCTTATGTATTTGTTTTGGAATCAAGTGTACCTTATACTGTGTTCTTACAACACGGTTTTAGCTGGAAGATTTTGTAAACCATCTTAAATAAAATCATCATGATTGCATTGTACACCTATGACATCTCACTTGTTTTTAATTCATTATAATTAAACAAGGATGCGAATACTTTTTATATGCAAGTAAAAATGCTGCATTCTCACACAAACTCGCGAAACTTTCTTTTAAATTCTGTGACGAGGCACACTTGCACAATATTTGTGCATTTCCTACTAAATGCTTTCTCGCTATACTCACACTTCCATTGTTTTGAATGTCAGAATACTGATGGGAAACTATCACGCACTCCCTTAGGTTTCATTTGCAGATTAAACGTGAACTTTTTTTTAATCAAATATATTCGATGCATTTAATAGATTTTATGTTTCATTTATTTAGTGTTAGAATATTTGCAATGCAAGAAAAATGTGTGTTTGTTTATGATTTTTAACTTTTCAATTATCCTTTGGATCTTTATAATGTTTAATATTCTATTGTTTTGAATGGTATTGGTTTATTAATTAGAATATATTTAAAATTCGCATTAGAATCCGAAATATTATTCTGCTGAGCGTCTTCGATTTAACGGGAAATAACGCTTCATGCGTATGAAAATCCTTTCATATACAATTATTAGACTGTGCGACCATAAAAGAAGTATATAATTTATTTGTTCGTGAGGAAACAGCGGCGCAAATTACATTAATACATATTTGCATTTTTTGCTATGAGTTTAATTATTCAATCACATGATTTACCACAAAATTGACGATGATGAACAACGTTTGTATTACTAATTTTCCCATATATCTAATAGTCTTTAATATAGTATCCCTATATTGAAGATCTTACGACTTATCTCAATGTATAGTGTGCATTTATTTTCCTGATTGAATTATCACTCTCATTTGAATACTTAATTTGCCATACTCAATTTGCATTCATTCACAAATTAAGTGGCTAAGTAACCTGTACACTTTTTGCCCAGTAAGTATTTCCATTTCCGTACATTAAATTTCTTTATACGAAAACTTTTGTATTTGCTTCATAAAAAAGATCATTTTAAATCTTTAATAATTAAAAAATATAAGTTGACAGCACCTCTTTGAACAAGCAAAATATATGAAAACAAATAAACCGATGAAATATATACTCTTATCAAATACTTTTAACGTTTTCTTACCTTGGCTGGGAATTTTAACAATAACCATAAAACAAAGGAGTGATTATAATATACTTTTTTACATCTTTTTACGAGCATTTTCTTCTCCATTTTAAAGTCTTCATACCCGTGATCTTTTTTATATCTTTTATCTATTCAAACGATTATTGTACTTCGAGTTTATAGGAATATGAGACAGAGGAAGCTGATAAAAAATATTCTAATCAAAAATAATGGAGTTTGGTAAAGAATCCATAAAATCTAAGTATACTATCCTCTTTAATTTAAAAAACCTATTTTGTCCTTTTATGACTTTTTGAAAAACAAATTAATGCTGCTAAAATAAATATTCAATAGAAGACATATACTAATTTGTTTAATGACGTACTAAATTTACCAATGTTTTTGTTAATATGCAAGAAATCATTTCTTTCTGACATAATTTTAAAGACACATTTACTGTTCATTAACACGAAATCTTTTACTTTTAAATAAAAATAAAATATATGTAAACACAGTAATTTTTACAACATGTTTTTAAATAAATATCATTTTTTTATTAATATTCCAAAACTTTACAAAAAGAGGGAAACATATAGTGCATGCTTTAAAATTAATAAATACTAAATTAATCAACACGAAACTAATGAAAACTTAAAAATAAAATAATCTTGATGAAAATTAAAAAAATACATCGATTCAATAATGGCAAATAATAAGAAGAACGATAATAATGTGGGGCTGTTAGATAACTCAAGATGACCACAAAAATTTTTGGAATAATGACGCTGAATGTTTAATGATCAATATTTAATAACAAAATATATATAACCAATAAAAGTTGTAGATTGAGCTAAAATATAAGCTAAATTAATTCAAAACGGCTTTTAAATGGGGTAACTCTAGTATAGATGGCGATAGTTTTTAAAGATTGAAATAAAAATTTTTAGAGTTCAAATACAAGAAATGGTTATGCATATTTCAAATGCTTGTACATATACTCATCATATTTCGGTAAAAAAATAATTAAATATCGAGAACAAAAAGTGGGAAACAAAATTGAAATTAATATGTCAGATGGCCATCTCTCCTTCAAGCCGAGGAGAGACGGCCATTCAATACAAGAAAGAAAAAATGAAGTTAAAGTGGCAGAAAATAACACATTTCATGTAGTTAATCATGAAAAGCATGTAGAAATTTGTAAAGATGCAATTATATCACGGAAAATCAGTGAATAAAATTTGAATAAACAAAATTTGAAGTATAATTTCAATCCTTCACTCTTTGTAAAATTTTACACATTTTCAGCAAAGATCTTGATAGTTTGTACACGTTTCATGGAACCACTTCTGGCACCTTATGCATTGTACCCAGTCATCCTTTTTGGTTCTGGCATAATATTTTTATCCACAATCAACACAGAACAACACAGATCCTCATCCAATTATATCTCCTCGGAATCTATGGAATCTAATAATTTCAATTGTATTTCATTTTATTCTCTGCTGGAAATGTCGTGTTTTTGTTTTTTTTCTTCACATTTATTTTAGACTTTTCATGGTTTTAATTTTATTTATCAACTTTATCTGTTTCTCGGATGCACATTCCTGAAGTTTTTCAATGTTTTCTGAAAAAAAAGTGCATCATTATACTATAATATATTATGTTATTGAAATATTTATATTAGTTAAAATTTAAATAATTATTACAATTATTATAATCATAAACATAAAGGATATATAATTATTTAAAAAATAATTATATTTAGTTAAAATCCTCACTCCGTATAATTTTGAAATATTGATTATAGATGGCCATCTCTCATGGATTTGATATGGCCATTTCTCCTAAAATTAATGGACCATTGCCACCCAATTTAAAGCGTCACTCCGCCATTTTACGTCTTTGTTTTTTGACTTAACCCTTAAATGCCTGATTTTTCAAAAATCATTGTAATAATGTTTTTCGGCTTTCATTTTTTAAAATAAATCATGGGAAAAATACTTTTAAAAAATCATATTTGTTTTAACTATGGTTTACGACTAAAAACAGTTTGTTACTAATTGGCAATACTGGTCTTTAATTGAAAAAAATAATTTTCCTTGATAAAATTCTATAATATTAAACACACAAGAATTTTAGGAACTATAATAAGAAATAAATTTTACTTGCTCACTGCAGAACAATATAGGGTATTTCGCAAGCTTCCAAACAAAACAAAAAGAATAAGTAGCAACAACTGAAAAAATAAATTTATATATATATATATATATCCTTAAACAGCACAAGTGTTGCCATCTACATGTTTAAAATGGATTTAATAATATTTTCATAATGTATTTTATTGGCAACATTAGGCATTATAGCTTCAATATTATTCTAATAGTATTTTAGAGCCTTAATTAGGTATGTTGCCGAAAAGCAACAGACGACATTTAAGGATTAAAAGCAAAGATTGGATTATAAACGTGCCTTAACAGCCCTTATAGTAAAGAAAAAATGTAACATAGGTACTGCAAAGCATTCAGATATCAAGACTCAGATTCAATTCAGACTATTCAGAATCAACAAAAATATCCAACCACTAAATTAAATAAACATTAAAATTACAATTTCTTTTCATAATTGAAAAACACAGCTGTACAGTCGTGGAAGAAAAAGTAAACACTCCTTACAAACTCCTCAACAAATTATCGTAGAAGAAATTTACTGGTACCGAACGATTGGAAATAAAGTCTACTTTTAAATGATGTATATAACATTTTCTTAGGGGGCCATCTACATATTAAAACGATCCCAAACTGCATTTTTTTCAATAGCAATACCCAATTTTAACAAGATATTTCAAATCTTCGGTTCAAAATATGCCTAGACACCGAATTTCAAGTCATTTGAATGATAAGGTTTGAATTATAAACATTCAAAATTTAATGCTTCAAATGTTAAATTACATTTTCATATTTTTATTTATATCTTCTGAAATTATACTCCTAATGTGCTAATTTTCTGTGTAGCAATAATACTAATATACTCAAACATAAATACGTTGAATTTGCAATTTTTATAATTTTATGATTATGAATTATTAATTATGAAATTCATATTAACAAAAATTATGAATTGCAACCTACATTTTTTTTATGGATTTAGATTTATTAAGTCCTGCTATACGGAAATCCAAAATTTCACATTTTTCTTCGAAGTAGTTTTCAAATTATGCTTAAAAAACGGCAAAATAGTGATTTAAGGGGCCATCTATGATAGAAGTGACTAGATATTTTGACATTTCTTCTGCTATCCTGTAATTTAGCAGGCTTCATTGACTGCTTAATGTGCTTGATCAAGAAGAGGGCTCTCTCGGTCAACAATCGAGTACCAAACTTCACTTTGGATACAGCCCTTAAAATACGCTGGTTATGAAATAATTAATTTCTCGGACACTTATCCGGATTGCATAAAAATTTGTTTTTAGGCTAATTGAAGGGTGTAGAGTTGATTTATGCTGTCAGAATTGTGTACTTATATTGAAAAAACAAAGATATGGTTCGTTTTAATATGTAGAAGGCCCCCTAAGCAAATTTTATATGTATCATTTAAAAGTAGACTTTATTTCCAATTGTTCGGTACCAGTAACTTTCTTCTAAGAAAATTTGTTGAGGAGTTAGTAGGGGTATTTGCTTTTTTTTTTTCCACGACTGTACGTCGGATTGAATGAACATGTCGAATTTATTGCTTACGAACAAATTTTATGCTGAAATCTATGATGTAGTTTTTGAAATATTTAGACTGGCCATCTCTCCTCTATGACCATCTATCCTAGAACTAGGACTTCCCATAGAGGGATTAGTCTGAGCGATATTACTGAGAACACAGATTTAATAATAACATGTGGAAGCAAAGGAAATGAGATGTTATCTTTAATTGTCCATATACTGCGATAAACTGAAATGATGAAAATAAACGAATCGTAGAATTACAAAATCTTATATATAAATTCGGATACACTGTTTAAAAAAATGGAAAATCAAACCATTCAAGACAGCCATGCATGGATATAAAATTGAAAGTACGCAATATATTAAAAGTAAAATAGAAAATGAAACACTAAATTACTTATATCGGAATTTTAACTGTATTAAATGATGTCAAGAGCATAATCAGACGCTCCGCACCAATTTGAGTAACTTTAAATGACAAATATATGATGCTTAAAAAGAATGGACTATAATTTATATGGTGTGTGCTCCCCCGGAATACTTAATATTGTGCAATATCTGTTTTCCACGGATGTAATGAGGTTGTCGATAACATTTAAGGAATTCTCTCCTCAAAATCTAATATAGTATCAAAGTACCGAATACATCAACAGTGGCATGCAATGCTTCGTTAGAGTGTGTTTTAGATATGCTCGATCGGATTTAAATGATGAGTGTATGCTGGCCACTACATACGCTGTATTGTTTTGTTTTCAAACATATTCTGTACAAGTTGAGCTGAATTTAGCATGTATTAAATAAAAGAAATCGGCAATGATTACAACATAAAGTATGATGACACATGATCTGAATATATCGTCTGCATAACTTTTGAGCTGTCAAAGTGTCATTTGAAGTAATTTACAAATCCATACATATTTATTCAGGAAATCATGCAAGCTAACATACGCCAATATGAACCCGATTATAAAATTTCACCAGAATAAGTTAATATATAAAAAAGCTACTAATGATAATTGAGAATATGACCTTATGATAAAATGTCTAGAAAAATGAATCGGATAAAAAATTCATATCACATTTAAAACGGCACTTCCCTCTGTTAGTGGCCTTGGCGAGAGATAGAAAAGCCTAGAGAAGGAACACTTTAACAAGTACTTTCGGGCAACCTACTCACTGTTTCATACAGGTCTTTATTCAATATTTACACAATTTATTTAATGCTAGGTGGGTATCTATCAGTTTTGTTGCATTTAAATCGCAAGTTTTACGGAGGAAATGCAGCATTATGAAATATTTAAAGTTGCTTTACCTAGTAATTCCAAATTAAGGGTAATTGAGATCGCTTTCCGTTCATTTCATCTTTTTAAATTTTAAATTTTTTAGAAACCATTCATAGAGACAATTGTATATTTTAAAACTAACCCGAAGCAAAATTTCAAGATTTTGGGCTCAGCAGTAACACAGAAATAGAAAAATTTTGAAAGTTTTTTTGTTTTTGCACTGTTTTATATAGCGACATTTTTAGAAATTGTTCTATTGCGATAATTTACGTCATGATAAATACAGCCATGTCAATTTTCATGTTTATATTCCTAACAATTCCATGTACTTCGTTACTTAGATCATCTTTAGATCTTTTTCCGCTTTGTTTAGTCTTTCTATTTTTTAGAATTCGTTCTACAATGAGCATTTACATCTTATTAATTACTACCATACCAAAGTTCTAGTTTCTAACCCCAACAGTATCCCAAAAATTTCAGTATTCCAAATAAATCATAGTTTAGAACCTTTCTAGAAATTTTTACGTTTATCCGTCAAATTGAACCTTTTAGAGAGCTTTCATTACGAGTATTTACATCTTAAAAGTAACTACCGGACCAAATTTAAAGTTTCTAACCCAATCAATATCACAGAAATCGCAATTTTAGAACTTTTTTGCTCCTGCAGTGATGTAGGTTCTTGCACTGACATAAAATAGTCTTTTTTTCGGAGCAGAGATGGCCACCAACATTTTTCTAAGTTGGCTATGTTGTTTCAGAGATAACACCTCACAAACGTACAAGCATTAATAATATTATATACTTTATAATATTATAACGCTTTATAATATTAGCATTAGATGTACAGATACAAAAGCCATTTATCTGTTACAAACTAAAGTGCCGGCGTTGCCCAGAATTTGAAGGATGTTTGTTCTGAAAAATCAATTTCAAAATTTAACATACAACACAAAACAAACATTAAAAAAAGCAATCGAAATGTTGTATGAATGAATCATATGAAAACGCTATATAAAAATGTATAAATGTATATAACAGACGCAAAAGAATACAGCTATAAATGAACTTATTTCAATTTATAATTGGAGCAATAATGTTAAAATAGGCCAATATTTCCCTAATCGGGTTTTTATCATGCTTCAATACATTTTTCACACTCATATGACGTTATACTATATCCACCACGTCCTTTATATTTCCAATATGACGTAATATTTTCCTCTTTCACGTGGAAGCCTTGAAATAGAAAAGTTATGAAGTTATATTCACTTTCATTTAAATCCGTCAAACCATTTATTTCATTTTCATATTTCACGTGAATATCTTGCAATAGAAAAGTTATGACGTAACATTCACCTTTTTTAAAAATTCGTCAAACTATTTATTTCATTTTCATTTTTCACGTGGAAATCTTGCAGTAGAAAATTAATTGTTGTAGTAATAATTTTATTGTGTTTTTTAATTGTTGGCAACTGCTATAACGAAAAATGTTTAAATTGGATAAGAAATTGCTGTTAAATTGGTGGTTTTTTATTAATTAAAAATTAACTATAAATTATTTCGATTCCGGATTACTTTAGTTGCCTCGGCCATGTTTTAATACACATGTACGTATCTTTTCACAATTTTGGCTTCCAAATTGTGGATTTTTATAGAATTACAAACAGACAGATAGACAAGTTTTCATTTATATATATATATATCTATTCTAAAAAAAGTAACTAACGCTGTCACCGCCGCCGCCGCCGGTTTTGAATTTTTTGTGACCAGAGGTCTTTCTTCGTTAATATTAAGAAAACTATTGCATACAAAAATATGAAAATCTGTGGTATTATAGAGAAATGTTTGATCAACACGCTAATGCATACAGTTTTCAAATCGAAGAATTATTTTAAGAGATATTTAATGCTAAAGTTGGACAAAATCGTTCCATAAAAAAAATTTTTATAGGAGCAAAAGCTATACATGTGAATTTAATCATTTTTAGATCATTTTATTCAATAGAAAATCCCGGTGTGCAGATTTCATTAATTTTTTTTAATTTGACTCATTTTTTGAGGTTTGATTTCTATTTTAAATTCAAATATTTAGCATCTTGACTGATATTTTTTACATATTTTAGAAAATGGTATTAATTTAAACTGTTGCCAACTGTATAAACAGCGCAAACAATAATGTTTGCTTCAAATAAAAAAAAATATTTACGCGTTACTATTATAAACAGAAAAAAACCTTCAAATTAGAATTAAATAATTAGGTATAAAAAGCAGGCACTTATTGGAAATTACGCCATTAAAACTATATTTACATGTGAATTTTGAAAGAGAAAGAATATTGTAAAATAAATTCATTAACATGCGTTAGAAGTCTGAAATAGAAGAAACTGCGTCACATTACACTTATTATGCAAAATGAACAAAAAATAGTATTGCAAAACAGTTTAAATTTAAAAATTGCGCGAGACAAAATATTAGAGGTTAAATATTAGATTTTTTTCTAAATTTTATTATTTGTCGTTTGATGTGAGGTGTTCAGCTATAAATATGCAAATTTTCATGTCTCCAACATAATTAGGGGCTGAGTTAGAAAAATTGCTTAAAATACACAAGTTAGATCCCAGAGGGTTAAATATTAGACTTTTTCAAAATTTTATTATTTGCCGTTTGATGTGAGGTGTGCAGCTATAAGTATGCAAAATTTCATGTCTCCAACATAATTAGGGGCTGAGTTAGAAAAATTGCTTAAAATACACAAGTTAGAGCCCAGAGGTTTAAATATGACTTTTTCAAAATTTTATGATTTATCGTGTTATCGCAAGTGTTCAGCTATAAGTATGCAAACTTTCATGTCTCCAACTTAATTAGTGGCTGAGTTAGAAAAATTGCTTAAAATACACAAGTTAGAGCCCAGAGGGTTAAATATTAGACTTTTTCAAAATTTTATTATTTGTCGTTTGATGTGAGGTGTTCAGCTATAAGTATGCAAAATGTCATGTCTCCAACTTAATTAGGGGCTGAGTTAGAAAAATTGCTTAAAATACAGAAGTTAGAGACCGGAGGGTTAAATATGACTTTTTCAAAATTTTATGATTTATCGTGTTATCGCAAGTGTTCAGCTATAAGTATGCAAACTTTCATGTCTCCAACTTAATTAGGGGCTGAGTTAGAAAAATTGCTTTAAATACACAAGTTAGAGCCCAGAGGGTTAAATATTAAACCTTTTTCAAAATTTTATTATTTGTCGTTTTATGTGAGATGTTCAGCTATAAGTATGCAAAATTTCATGTCCCCAACTTAATTAAATTAGGGGCTGAGTTAGAAAAATTGCTTAAAATACACAAGTTAGAGCCCAGAGGGTTAAATATTAGACTTTTTCAAAATTTTATTATTTGTCGTTTGATGTGAGGATTTCAGCTATAAGTATGCAAAATTTCATGTCTCCAACTTAATTAGGGGCTGAGTTAGAAAAATTGTTTAAAATACATAAGTTAGAGCCCAGAGGGTTAAATATTAGACTTTTTCAAAATTTTATTATTTGTCGTTTGATGTGAGATGTTCAGCTATAAGTATGCAAAATTTCATGTCCCCAACTTAATTAAATTAGGGGCTGAGTTAGAAAAATTGCTTAAAATACACAAGTTAGAGCCCAGAGGGTTAAATATTAGACTTTTTCAAAATTTTATTATTTGCCGTTTGATGTGTGGTGTTCAGCTATAAGTATGCAAATTTTCAAGTCTCCGACATATATAGTTTCTGAGAACGGGCTCTGTGACAGACGGACAGACAGACAGACAAAGGAGTGAGACAGGTAGGGTTTCTTTAGATTAACGAAACTCTAAAAACATGCTGCGGATGACTGTAACAACGTCCTAAAATTACATTGCCATCAGCGATCTACCAATCCCGAATTTAGTTTATATTCGTTTCATATATCCTTATTCTTTTGTATGGCCCTGTAAAATAACTATCAATATTATATACAGTAAAACCTCTGAATAGCGGACACCCCAAGAATGCAGAATTTGTCCTCTATTTAGAGGTGAACGCTACTGAGAGTAAAACATGTACAGTTATTTAAGTGTTGGTAATCGAAAAAATGTCCGCTAAATAGAGGTATCCGCTAATCGGGTGTGTCCGCTATGGAGGTTTTATCAGTAAACCTCTGAATAGCGAACACCTCGGGAGGGCAGAATTTGCCCTCTATTTGGAGGTGTCCGCTACTGAGAGTAAAAAATGTACAATTATTTAAGGGTTGATAATCGAAAAAATGCCCACTAAACAGAGGTGTCCACTAATCGGGTGTGTCCGTTATGGAGATTTTACTGCATAATAATATCATCCTTTACAAGAAAATTGCATGCTGTATGATAGACAGACAGACATCCAGAGAAAGATAACCTCCCGGAGCAATAAACACTCATGTCTTTTGTGTTAATCATCCACAATTGTATGTCATACAACAGGCCAGATTTTATACAACAGGCTAAAAACGGTCACCGTGGTACGGAGTTCTGTATTATTATTTGTTTGCCCACCAAAACTGGTTGCCACGGGTTGTTGCAAGGTTTGTGATCACGTGGTTCAAACTGATCTATTCCATATTAATGCGTGCGTATTTTTTTTTTTATTTGCTCCATGTGTTCAAACCAGTTGTCTACGAAAACATCAACCGGTGAAAGTGACGCACACCAAATTTCTGTGACGTATGCAGATAAATTGTGCTTTTTTATCAGTTTTTTCTATATAATTTTTAAACGGTTTGGAACTTATTTTTCATAGTAGGTGCATTCAGTAGGCGACCCTCATAGGTACCTTCTGGTGCAATCAGAAACGAAATCCGACAAATATTTTTTGAGTTATGCTTGACGAAAGGTTTTCATTAGGCTTTTATTTTAGTAGGGCATGGCGTTAATATCCATCGTAGTAGTAATGTGTCCTGACAGTAATATTTCGCTGAGTATTAGCCTTCGCTTCGCTCAGACAATTATCCTATATAAACGTACAAATTGAAGAAGAACCTTTACCTTCTCTGTTAACATATAGTCAAGCGACATCCACTAAATCCATTTCCCAAGTCTGAAGGAATAGTTTCCTTATTTTCGCGCCTCAACTTTAACTCTGTTGAGGTATTGTCAGCTTCTTGATCTCTCAGTAATAAGAAGAGTAATAATATTTATATGAATAATAATAATAATCTATATATAAAAAACACAACACTGTTTTTTTTTTAGTCATCTTCACTCAGTTTTCAAATGAACCTATTTTTTAAATTTATTTAAAGAAAGCTGGTCATTTGTAGAACTATTATATTCACAAGTTTTTGATAGGACCAATTCCTATCGCAAAAAAAAAATTAAAAACGAAAACAAAAAGGGCGTTTGAAGAAGAAAAAAATCCATAACTCCGTCAATTGACCACGCGCACTGGGCGGAGCTTGCAATGTTTCCCACAAGCATCGGGGTATTTCATTGGCTTTTGGTGAGCGCTTGTGGGAAAAATCAAGAAGCTGATTAGCTATAATCCATCGTGAAGTTGTATGACGTCAGTAATGCTTGTGGTCCATTCAAAAGATGTAAAATCCCCATGAATTTATCATATATCTTCTTAATATTGTCTACAACATCTATATAGACAAGTTTTGGTAGGACCAATTCTTACAGCAAAAACAAATTAAAAATACATAGCGGTTGAAGAAAAAAATCATCTTAGTAAGGGTGTATTCAAATCCAAACAGCTTATTTTCTGACTCATTTTACAATTCATTTTTACTCTCAAAGGCTTCCAATTAGTACCTTTTCTTACTCAGAAGCTATATAATGTACCGTAATGTTCAATTTTTTGATAGAGGCAGAATATATTTTAAAACATGCTGTCAAAGTGGGCCTTTTGAACGGAATTTCCCGAAGCGGATTGTGTTGGAAAAGGAAGTATTCAAATCCAAACTGCTTATTTTCTGACTCATTTTTAAATTCATTTTTGCTCTCAAACGCATCCAATTGGTAGATTCGCTTATTCAGAAACTATATAATGTACCGTAATGATCGATTTTTTGACAGAGGCAGAATATATTTCAAAAAATTATGTCAAAGTGGGCATTTTGAACGGAATTTCCCGAAGCGATTGTGTTAGAAACGAAAAATATTGTCTTACTGAGAAAACAATTGTTTATGTATCAAGTTTTAATTAATTAAACGGAAATTAAAAACACAGGTCGCTTATAAATCTCTTCAAAAATCACGTCAACAAGTTTCATGTTTTCCTATTAAAAATGAATCTGGAGTTATGCCAGAAAATTTCGAGTTGTTGAGCATGGAAAAGTATTTTTTTTTTTTTTTTTTTTAATACCACCCTAACATGATTCTGATAAAACCAGTTATTATATAAAAATGAAATAAAATCTCGTCAAAAGCGGCCAGATAAAATTGTTAAAGTGGGTTTATCTCTAATCATGATTTGGTTTTTGTTTGTGAAATTAGTATACTTAACTTCGAAATCTACCCCCGCCTGTAGGCCGGGCCGGCAGGGATTTTTTACTCGGTAATATTCCATAGACTAGGATGAATAATGACAACTACCGATTGATTTCCGCACGAAACTTGGTCATTCTGCGTGACTATACTAGGACAATTCAACTTCCAAAGTAAGGTTTGACTACAATACGTCCCACTATAGCTCTACGCAAAGTTTCAGCACACTCATACAAAAATAAACCAAATTATAACCACTGTTCCTTTTCCATTTGATCCACCCTTACATCTGAATAGTTGATGTTTATGGAAATAGTATTTTGGTATATTTAGGCTTAAAATGTTATTTGCTTTCAGTATTAGACTAACAAATGTAAGGTGGATTTTTTATTGTAATTTATTGTAGGTTCATTATAAATTCGATCTCACCATTCCTTTGTAGGTTTTTGTTCCTCGAACGAAATCCTATTCCTCTCACCCCCTCTATCTGTCACAGACATCTTTCTCAGAAACTGATACTTTGAGACATTGTATCTGCATACCCACGGTCGCACGACAAATCACAAATTAATTTAATAACATCTGGATATTTCTACGATTTAGATTTTAAAACAGAACCTTAATTTCAGCCCTCTTTCATGTGGCCAAGACGGCTCCGTGGTAACGCATTTGCCTGGAATTCAAAAGTATCCTGAATCGAAGCGGGGCGTCACATTGTGACATCAATTGTTTTAATAATTCAAAAATTCCTTTTGAGACATTGCGAATTTTTAAATTTTGTCTAAACTTCCACTGATTTTTGGAAATTTCGGAATTTAAAATTTCTTTTAAACAATTTGTTTTATTTTTAGAAAATCCGAAATTTTAAATTTCGTTTGAACATACACTAAGAAATTTCAGCATTTTAAAGTCGTTTATGTATTTTTTTCTGTTTCTAGAGATTTTAAATTGTATTTAGATCTCTGCAAAATATTTGAAATTTCAATATTTTAAAAAAATGGAATTTTGAGCTTTATTTAAATAATTTGAATTTAATAATTTGATTAAAAATCTTCCTTCTGTAATCATTTTAAAATTAAATTTAATGATGCTGCAATCGATGAAATGTTTTAATAATTATAAATTATTGAGTTGGACTTGTTAATTAAAGAACAAAGTGTTTTGAATTGAGCATAAAGTGAAATCGCTTGTGAGATCGTCGATCATACTTACTCATATGTTAATAATTTCCTTTCGTCGAATTTCGACGAGCTCCACCTCGTATATAATGATAACAAAATGTTTTTTTTAATATATTTTACTAACATTCAGTTTTACAACAGTTAAATTATTTTAACAATAAAATAGCATACCAACTTTTTATAACAAATACTTTTGTCCCAAAACTCGCCAATTGCGGAAAATGCGACGTTTTCGTAGCTTTCTTTCACTAACATGAAAATGTACTTTTCCAATACTATGTAAGCTACAATACTTCTAAATGTTATAATGAGAATTAATATTTTTCTAATAATGCAATTATCTGATATCCTTAGAATAAAATACAAATATGGGTTAAATATTGGCAATGCGACATTTGCAATACAAAGCAACTATTGCAAAAATAATGGTTTTACCTTGGAATATCTTGCATTACACTCCCGTATTACAGAATTTTTGCCTTAAATTGATAAATTATCAATAAAATAGCAAAATAGTTATACGCATATTAGTGCAATAATGGCAAAAGAAAATCACTCTTATGTTGGGACAAGAATTCATGCCAAATCAGCGTGTATTGACCAAGATACACTAAACATATGGACAATCAATAAATAAATATAAATTTGAAAATTCTTCTTCTTGCAATAATTATTTTATAGCAAATGAAATTTGGTTCGCATTTCATTTTCAGAAAAGTAAGTTTCTTCAGGCAGAACAAGTCCTTTATACTGCAATGTGGCAGAATAAATAGATTCATTGTAATAGGAAAGTATTATCCCATTGTTTTCCAACATTTTTTCAGTACACGTAAATAATATTTTTAAATACTATTCTTAAATTAAATTAATTTGATATTTCACTGCCGTAGAACTAATAAACTGCTAGGGGTTTGGGTTTTTTTTTTGTTGTTGTTTTGTTGTTGTTGTTTTCAATTTTAAGTGATCTTTTCTTATCCCCTTACTGTTTTTCATTTGTCCCAGAAAAAGAATAATTGAATTGAAAACTTTTACACAAATTTTATTAGAGTTAAAGAATCAGATATAAGTAAACAATCAGTTGCATAATATATTACTATGTAACTGAACTGTTGGAGGAAATACAAGATTTAAAACCCTTTTGAAGAGCAAATGAACTGCTTATTAAAACAGTTTTGTTATTTAGTATTATATTACTAATTATATTAATATTTACATTTGCATATAAAAACCTTCTAAGAAGAAATCGCATTGAACAATTAGAAAATATTTTTAAAAGTATACGTATTTTCTAGTATAAATGCATGGGAATTCTTTTCAAAGGAACTACTGAAATTTATCGCTAATAACATGATTCCGTTATAGACAGTATTTTTTAAAATGTTTTACTGTAATAGATATTAATTTGCTGGACAGACAATTTTTTAAATAATTTCTAAACTAGATGTTGTAGTTAAGGAAAATCTTGTAATAAGGTTAGGTTGTCTGTAAACAAAAAAAAAAACTTTCGATTTTTTAAATTCCATCTTTTCGTATGTCAAAAATATGTATAAATAATGTCTTTGCTCAAATTTAACTCCTACGTAAATGACAAATATTAAACTTTGCAGTAATGAATACTTAAGTTGTTAAGTGAAATTTTAATGATTCATTTGCCACGCCTTAATCACATGTATAAATATAGCTATAAAGTATTTATCAAATTAAAAATGCAGTTTTTTTTCTTTCTTTCATTAATCTAATATATATAAAATTTTCGCATTGAAATTTCGTGTATCAGCTGTCGCAAATGCTTTGATTGCGATTTTACACCGTAAAGTATCGAAAGTCTCCCCTCCGAATATAAGACCCCCACCCGTATATGCGATTTTTTCCTTTTTTGAAAAAGTGCCATTTATAAGTCCTTCCCTTAAAGTTATATTTTCTGATGCTTTCAATCCGTCTGTTTTTTCTTTCGAAATTCCTTAAGATTTTTGTTTCCATATCTCCTAAATGAATACATCTTATGCAATTTATTTTTATTTACTCTCTTTACAAACGATTGTATCATAGAATGGTATATTTCGCTGTAAGCGCTACCAGACCTTTGAAAGGACCATTCCTTTCAAATGATACTATTAATAATTTTCTTGATTTTTATGCACTAAGGTTTAATATTTATTTATATTGAGTTTAAGTTTTATAATTTTTGTTTATATTTCTTTAATATCTAATTTAAGTATGTTATGTAAGTTCATTTCATTAATTTATTATTTTTATTAATGCAATTCACTTAGCTTCTATGGAAGGGAATTTAAAAAAAAAAACAAAAGTTAATTTTATCTTATTTTATTTTGCAAATTGTAAAAATCCTGTGAAATTTCATAAATTCCAAAAATCCCCCCCCCCACCTACGCTCTCGATTTTTCTATTCTTTTTACAAAAGTTCCAATTATAAACCCTCTTAAAATCATTAGTATCTTCTGTCTGCTAAAGGGGGCTTACTTGCGGTACTTTACGGTATGTATTTATTTATTATTATTTTTTTAAATCTCGTTAGTCTTCAAACTTTCAAATGATGGTGATCACTAAAGCCATAATGGCCAACCTTACCATTTTTCTTATGTATTATCTGTAATGTCTGTTTCAGAACATATGTCATTTGTTTTTCTTTTATGTCTATTTGCTTTTTTAAAAGAAAAATAGAGTTAAAGCTAAAGCAAACAGCACTACTGCCTTTTTGTAAATAAACCGACATGAGGATGTCTTTATCGTTTTATTGTTCTTGTTTTTTCTGGTAATGGAGCAAACTAAATGACATAAAACGTAAAATGGAGTAAATATTGAGAATCATACTCCACAGTGTTCGAAGAAAAATATCTTACAAAAGATTACCCAGAAAAAGAGAGTCGTTTAATTTCATATATATTTACAATATAATTTGAAAATAAATCACATAAAATTCTTTTAGTTAATGCTATCTATGACTCAAGGAACAATTTTTAAAAGCTGAATGTTTTTGTACAAGTATTGCTGGTGATCTCCAATGATTGTATTATATTATGCCTCATGCTAAGATAGTATGGCTTTCACTTTGGTAATTTGTTTTTTATTTTCCTCTATTTTTATTTTTTAATTTTGTTTTATTTTGAACCTAATTGGTGTTCAATGATTTATTTCTCTGTATTATGTGTGTGGTAGTCCCAAATTCATATTCTTTTGCTGATGTATGGCAAATATGAATATGAACCCACACATTTTATTTGTGGAGCTTTAGGCATTAGAGACCCGACGATTCTGCCTAAGTTCTACAAATTTCCATTATTTCATTTCTGTTATGCAATTTCTGCTGTTCCTTACGATCTATGTTATGTGTGTTGGGGGGGGGGGGGGGGGGGCTGGCTGTATTTTTGTCAATTTATTAATGTCATTTTATTAATAATTTGGAAGTTTTTGTTGGTGGTCAGTAATGTTTATTTAATGGTTATATATATATATATATATAAATATATATATATATATATATATACTAGGGGACTCTGCCCCACGCAAGCGTACACTCGCCAACCCCCGTTCAGACACGCAGAAACTAAAAGCACGCTAATTTAATCGGTTTTTAAAAAAATTAGAGAAGATTGAATTGTAATGAAAAAACCTACAGCGATCTCCCTGTAAACGGGTTTTCATTCAATTCCCTTTGATAGAGAACATTTAAGGCCGAATCAGTTGCTGTTAAGACATCCAATGGTTGTTTTCGTATTTGATTAAAGACGATCAGTTAAACATTTGAAAAGAAGCTAAAATAAAATAAGTCTTTGCCTCCCGGTAATTTTTAGCAGCGTTATAAAACGATTGACATAATACAATTTACTGCTTTAACCCATTCAAGGGCGGTGGTTCCTTTTTGGACCACTTAATTTTAATTTTTATATGCCAGATTGGCACTAGAATATTGGGATGAAAATTTTCCTTTTATTAAGTAAGTGAACAAAAAAGTTTTATATAAGATAAACTAACTTGAAGAAAGATCACCATAATGTTCAGACCTCAAGAGAAAATCACCGCCAACAAAAATGTCAGACAAAGGACAGTTACTATAAAAGGCACAATGTTGAGCCTTTGATGTAGTGTCAGAAAACCACGTAATGTCCGTAGCGAACCACTGATGAGTATTAACAGTATGATAGAAGTAAAAAGTTACAAGTGTAAAAATTATCAAAATTTATTCGAACACTGAACTCATTTGAACATTAGTGAACAGTGAACTTTTATGAACATTTACACTTCATAATCTTGAACAAGGATTTATAGTCTTAACTTTTGTTATACATTTAAGTCACTTCCCTTTTGTTTTTATTTTTATTTTTATGATGAAAGCAACATCAATTGTTTTGTAAATTTACGATTTACTTTGTAAGTTCGTCAGAATATGTGCCTTTTTCCCTGTTATTTTGGGTGCTTTCCGATGTCCGGCATCGGTGATTGTTGTGGGGATTTTCCACCGGAGCGTTACATCCTATGCCATTCTTTCGTTCGTGCTCCGGTCGGGTGATCAAGTAAGTGAACAAAAGCATTTTCGTATTTCGAAGTTTGTTTGTAAATTCTGGTGCCATATACTGAGTTCCACATTTTACTAATAGAGGTACCTTGCGCCTGAAAGGGTTAAACGCATATTAATGTACTTATTATTTTAAAGTTTCTTTTCCCTTTTAATAATCACGTGTAAATACAATTTTCAAAACATAATTTTCAATATTTTCCCGCTTTTAACACGTACTCATTTAATAGTAAATTTAAAGTTTTTTTTTCTGTTTTTAATAATCAGGTATAAATAAATTTTTAATCGTTAGGAAATATTATTCTTTGCGCTGTTTATAAATTTGAAAACAATCTCTATAATAATAGCCTAAGTCATGTGACTATCATCAACAGTTCCGGGCGGATCCCTTTGCTTTTTATATTCCAGGCGGCCATTTTCGGTACTTTTTGGCCATTTTGGCCAGTCACAGATGTTAAGTCGCCAAATATTATTCTATCGCAATCATTTTACTTATATTATAATAGTCCAAGCCATGTACCTGCCATAAACAATTACGGGCTTATGCCTTCGCTTTTCATAAGAAAGGTTTCCATTTTGATTGAAGAATCAAAGTTATTTTGTAAAATAAAACTACTTAAAAGTTGCCATGATTGCAAAGAATTCTTGGTATTTTTATGTTTGCCAGGTGCAAATCTCGCCAGTAGCTTATTATTTTAACTCGCCAGTTAGATTTTTTTTTCGAGTGGTAAATTAAAACGGCACTACTTGGTTATCCCATCGACCAAAAATCTATCGCAAGACTATAAGATTAAATGCCGTAAGTACATCAAAAGATGCAGATTTTAATAAAAAGATATTTACAAAATTAATTTTAAATATTTAGGGCCAAAAAATTAAACCAAACTTGAAAGATGTGGTTATTTTCCCAAATTTTTGTGACTTTACGATAAAGGCTCTACACAAAAAAGTAAATGAAATTTCCAATTTCTTTTTGTTTTAAATAAAAGTTTTCACTTTGCGTTTTCTAGTTATGAAATAAAAATGATGTCTTTCTCATGACTTATACAAAATTTTGCCCTGTTATGGGAAACTGCACCAATAGAGAAAAAAAAAATCTATGCCTAATTTAACTGTGGTACCTAAATAACAACTGTGGCTCCTATGATTTGTTGAATGTATTATTGAATGTTTCTTTCTTCCTTTCTTTTGCAAAGTAAAGTTTTTGCTTTGTTTTTTATTCTTCTGAGTAAAAGGGGAAAAAAGTCTATGACTGCAGTCTACCCTCCCTCCATTGAATTTTATGCATAATCCTTATGTTTCCTTTATTTATTCATTCATATATTTTCTTTTATTATAAGCATTTTTTTTTAGATTTAAGCAATGCCTTAATTTTGTTTTTACAATATAACTGTAAACAAAAAGTCTTTTGTTGGTATAGAATTAGAAAATGCAATAATGACTTTTTACCCATCACATTTTCAATATACTTTTTTCTGTGTGTGTATGTGTGTTTGAATTAAAATACTTTATTTATATTTAATATATATATTTTTAATTTTCTATCTTATTGTCTTGGATAATTTTAATCATTTTAAATGTGTTTTTTATAGTTTAAAGTACCTTATATTTAACAAAACCTAGCTCATTTCTGCAAGATGAAGCATATTTCTACACATGCCTGACAAAGGCAGGATAAATTTTTTTAGTAAAAGCAGGTGTTTTCGAATCTGTTAATCAATTCGAATCTGTTATTATTAGTCTGCTGTTTCTCATAATAGAAGGGTGATCTATTTTTCCTTGTTCTGCAAAAGAAAATAATAGATGAATTTGAAGTAACTAATTATGCTGCAAGACCATCGCGGCAACTTTTAAGAGAAAAGATAATCTTGTCTATGCCAGAAATAAGAAAAGGTAAAGCCACAGCCACAGGTCCAGAAACAATTGAAATAATTGAAAAGTTTTATAATTGTAATGAATATTGAAGAATCATGACTGGAAAAAAATGTAGTTAGCATTGCTAAGAATGTACTATGCACAAGAGCTATTGATATTAGGTGTATCTACGTGAATTGTATTCTCTTTTTAAACAGGAATTATAACTCTAGGTGTTCAATCCAGTATTAGCAGCACTTTTTCTTTAAATGAATTTGTGACAAGCTAAGTAAAATATTTGGAAAATGTTATTCCACTCTTTTATAACGAAAGCTAAATCTAATTTCCTAAAACGAAACTAAAGCAAACTTTGCCCCTCAGAAAGCTATCGTTTTGTAGGATTTCAGCAAAAATTTTACTTTTCTTATTCAAGGTGAGGCTTAAAGTAACCATTGGATCAAAGAAGCTGCACTCTTGATCCAACTGTTATGTACACTCAATCTCTCAGTATTAGATTATCAGCAAGCAATATACCCATTTTATCTTATGATATGCAACATGATGTCACTTTTGTGTGTTTAGCACAGAAGGAAGTGATATCATTTGTAAAAGAGATATTTCCTAATGTAAAGAAAGTCTCTGACTTTTGTGATGGGTGCTCTGGCAATATAAAAATTGCAAATTTTCAAAAACTCTTACCAAAATGGAGAGAATTTTCCCTCAAGATATTTAATTTTTTTTCTGGGGGTGGGAGGAAGGAGGGGAGATAGCCACCGATTTAGTGTTTTAGATACTAAATCCCGAAGATATACTGATATTCTGATATTTTGTTATATTATTATGTTTGGAGTTGCAGTAAGACAGGAAAATTGAAATATATATTAGAAGGTTCTCAATTTTGTTTATTCATAATAAATATAAATTTTAAATTGCACAAAGAAAGAATTTTGCAAAATAAGTCTAAGTGATACTGCAAAAATACGCCATTTATTTCTATATTTATATTTATATCAGTTATATTTTTGAATTTCAATCCTTTAAATATAACGTTTATTCTGATCTTTTAGCTTTAAAAATTTGCATATAATTTAACAAATTCTTTATTTGTTACATATAAAAATTACAACAATCTAAATCTTTAAAATATTTATATGCAATTTTATTTAATGTATTAGATTTAATTAATGATTATTTTAATTCCAATAAAAATGAAGTCTTTCTCCTAGCTTATGTAAAAATTTTGCCCTGTTTTGGGAAATTGCACCATTCAAGAGAAAAAAAATCTCTAATATGTCTAATTTAAACTGTGGTACTTAAATAATTACTGTGATTTCTATGACTTGTTGAATTTATTTAATATAAGTGCTTCTTTTTTTTTTTTTTTTTTTTTTTTTTTTTTTTTTTTTCTTTTTTTTTTTTTTTACAATGTAAAGATTTTGCTTTGTTTTTTCTGAGTAAAATGAGAAAAAAAATCTGTGATTTCAATATCCACACCCCTCCATTAAATATTGTACATATTCTTTACATGCTACCTTTGTGAAAGAATTTATAGAAATATTATACCAGTGAATCCAATGATAGATCTACATTTATGCGACAAACATATGCGATAAGATTGAGAACAACACAATTTCAGATAATGTGTGATATGTACCAATACTATACAAATTTTCTACTGTTATAAAAATAAATAAATCAGTCAGATTTTAAGGGTTCAATTTAGAAAATAAATGAAAATGATTAATAAATTTAAATTTAAAATGTGCAGCAATTATTTAGGTACCATAAGCAAAGTTAAAGATATTTATCCCTTGATAGGTACAGCATCCCGAAATAAGTCAAAAAATTTGCATAAGCTACGAGAAAGACATCATTTTTATTTCATAAATAGAAAGCACAAAGTGTAATCTTTTATTTAAAACAAAAATAAATTGGAAGTTTTATTTGCCTTTTTGTGTAGAGCCTTTTTCGTAAAGTCACAAAAATTTGGAAAAATAACCACAACTTTCAACTTTTAATTAATTTTTTGGCCTAAATATTTAAAATTAATTTTGTAAATATTTTTTTATTAAAATCTGCGTCTTTTGATCTACTTACGGTGATATTTTTAAGATGATTCGCATTTTAGATCCAGAGAAGCAATTTTTTGAAAATGGAACTGCAGACTCAGAAAATAAAAATACAGACTCAGAAATGTACGATTTGAGAAAAATCAAAAATTGGACCCCCATATCTCACAAACAATGAGGTCTAGGAAGGAAGAATTTCTGATGCATTCATATCATGATAGAATTAGTATATACACCGAGTTTCATCCAAATCCCTGTCGGTCGGGTTACAAGGTCTGGTTGAATTGACATGGTGACTTGACTGTAAATAAGTTACACGTGTTTAGGTCATCAAGTGATTTTTATTTTGACGTTTTATTTGTATTTTTATTAATGTTATACTTATTTATTTGTTCTTTCGTTATTTAAAATAACAATTATGTCAATTTGTATAATTTGGCATCGGTTTGGCGATTTACACAATTTGGCGGAATTGGCCGACGGAATAACTAAGTATAAAATACGGAATAAATAAGTAGTACCTTTATTTGTTCTTTTATTATTTAAAATAAAAATTGCGTCAATTTGTATAATTTAGCGAGTAGCTCGGCGATTTATATAATTTGGCGAAATTGGTCGACGGGATAACTAAATAGTACCATTGAAACATTGCTTTGAATTTGAAATGATGATTTGTTGCATTATTTATTATTTAGCACTTATATCATATACTCACAGGGTTTGGCGTTATTTTTTAAAAGACAGATTGGCGGAAATCTCGTTTTCGAATAACAATTGCATATGTATTTTTAAATTATTTTCTATTATTTTTAAAATGAAATAACAATAAAAAATAATTAATAACTATAGAACAAAACAATTTATAACATTTTTTTAATAAAAAGAAAATAAATGTAAATAAACAATTATTAATAAATAAGTAACAATAGCCGGATTACCATGTCAGGCAAAATAACGCCATTTTGGCGCCAATTGCGTACCCTGGTGAGAATATGACACCTGCGCTTAATATTTTTCTTTTCGATTCGTTTTAAAAAAACAAGTGAAAGTCATAAATTTTAAATGTTTCAGTTTTAAATGAAAGTTTTGTATTAAATAAAATGATAATGAAATACAAAAAAAAAAAAAAAAAAAAAAAAAAAATGTTCTTAGCACACATTTAAGGGAGGCCAAACACGTCGCCAAATTAGTTTAAAATAATAACATTTTCTAAAAATATGAAAAGAAATATCTGTTATGATTACAATTTGAGTTGCCATCATTAGAGAAAGTTATTTAAAATTAGAAAAAAATTAATATTTCGAAAACTAATTCGAATTTAAAAATTCTAATACCAGTTTTGAGATCTGCAGATCGATACGGATTTTTGGTGTTAATTTCATCGCAAAGTATTCCATACTTTAGGATAAATCGCCGTGAAACATTATCGATTGTTTAATCAGTCGTTCATAGAATCGTTTCATAAATTCGTTTCATTTCAGCCGTTTAATTCGTTTCATTAGGATTTTATACATATAGGTTGATATATATATATAAAGATAACGTTTTGAAAGGTGTAAAAGAAAAATCAGTTTAGTCCATTAGTCGCAAAGCAGCTCTTATATGCACATCTAACATTACAGTTTTTTTCCCAAAAAGAATGAAATTTTATGAAAAATTCGATGTGCCAAAGGATGGGAATGAAAGGATGTGCCAAAACAAGAAAACAATATTAAAAAACATTACACAATTGAGGTCTGAACAATAAACACAACTCCTAGCCTTTCAGAAGGTGGGAAGAGCATTGAAGTATCAAAAATATGCATAGTATAAAAAATACATATGTATATTTCACTGCTCCCCCCACCTTCCGAAGAGCTAGGTGTTGTGTTTATTGCTCATGTTTCAAAATTGTTTAATGCTTTTTAATGTTGTTTCCTTGTTTTTGCACCCTGTTTTCATCGAATTTTCCATGAAATGTCATACTTCTTGTCAGAAAACTATATATATATATATATAGTTTTATATATATATATATATACATACATGGTGTGTTCACAAAGTTTCAAGACTGGTCTGATAATTCAAAATTTATTAAACATTTTTGTACCGCGAACTAAAATTCTTCGAAATATGGGCATCAACACATCGCTGCCAGTGTTTTTTCCATTGCTCATAGGCCCCATAGAAGTCTTTGCGCGAAAGGCGGTTAAGGAACCTCGTCGAAGCTGCCTGGATCGCTGGAATCGTGTCGAATCGCTTTCCTTTCACGTCTTTCTTCACCCGGGGGAACAAAAAAAAGTTACTGGAAAAAAGGTCGTGGCTGTAAGGGGCTTACAGCAGTATTGCCATGTTAAATGTAGCCAAAACTGGTGGAGCACTCCAGAGAAAAACGGACCTGAACCGTTGCGTCCGCCCAGACATCAGAAAAGATTGGATTGTTCCCCACGACAATGCACCCTCTCACACGTCGCTCGCCGCCGCCGAAGTTTTGGCTATCTTTAACGTGGCAATACTGCCGGAAACCACCTACAGGCCTGACCTAGCTCTCAGGATTTTTTTTTGTCCCCCCGGATCCAAAAAGACCTGAAAGGGAGACGATTTGTTAGGATTCCAGCGATCCAGGCAGCTTCGACGTCAACCCTTAACAGCCTTTCGTGCGAATACTTCTATGGAGCCTATGAACAATGGAAAAAACGCTGACAGCGGTGTGTTGATGCCCAAGTGTCATATTTCGAAGAATTTTAGTCCGCGATACAAAAATGTTTAATAAATTTTGAATTATCAGATCAGTCTTGAAACTTTGTGAACACACCATGTATGCATATATATATATATATGGTTTTCGAAAAACATATTTTATTAAAAATGTACTTTTGCGATAGATTTTCGTGACTATATTTCAATAAAACAGCATAAACACAAACTGTAACCTACATTAAAAATAAATATGTACTTCCTACTGAATTTCAAAAATAATTTTAAATTAATGAACTGCTACATGTTATGAAAACCTAATGCCCTATTAAATAAGAAACAGACTATACTAAACAAGTCAAAAATATATCCCAGTTTACGGATTTTAAACAATAATTTTATTTGCAGATTTATTTATCTATATCAGCTCTGGGGATAATCTAAGTACAAAAAAATCACATGTTCGTATTTTAAAGACTTACATATATTACAAGTGATAGGATTTTTTTCTTTCTTTCTTTTTTTGGTTTCTTTTTATTAATTTGTTCGTCTAGAACAGCGGTTCCCAACATGTGTGTCGCGACGGGTGTTTTGGTGGGTCGCGGAGCAATCGAGGTTCTCCACACAAACATATCTTTTATTTCATCTGTTTAAAAAATATAAAAAATACAATATTTTGTAATGTCAATAATCATGAAAGCTATTAGTTTAAACTAAAACTTCGTGAGAAGACTGTTTTTCCTTTAACAGTCAGTCGGTATTATGTTATGACTTCGTTATGAGATATGTCAGCAGTCGCGTAATCGTTATGGCAACTCTGGAAAAATCTGTAATTTCCTTGGAACAGATGTTATATATTCCCGCGGCCGCCATCTTGGATTTCTTTCTTGGCGTGAAAACCCCTTTTCCGCCAAATAGTAAATGTCACCAAGCAGCGATTTATGCGCATGTTAGGCTTCATGGGGTTGCCTTATTGATAAATGCCAACAAAAAATCGCCAAGAAATCCAAGATGGCGGCTGCTTCTGGAAATATCTAAATCAAATATCTAAATCAGCTTTCAGGGGCTTGATGCTATTCAAAACGACATACCTGCGTGAACGTCCTTTTTCTACTTTGCAGTTTTTGAAAAACAAGTACAGTAACAAACTGTGTGTAGAAAGTAACTTACGGTTAAAATTAATCAGTTTTAACTCTGATATATATGTCCTTACAGGTGCCGTAAATCTCGCTGATTGCAAAGTTGTGTTTTGATAGTAATTAAACGTATTTTTCATTATATTTTTTGTTTTAATTATTATTCAACTTTCACATATTGGGATTAACAATTCTTTTTTTTTGTTGATTAGTGCATCCTTCCTACAAAAATTTGCCTTTTTAATAGGATAGGATAGCCGGTAGCTTAAAGAGGTCATACAACATTTCCTCATATTAGGTGGTTCGTGTACCAATAAAGATTGGAAACCACTGGACTAGAATATAAATATGTACGCGTTACATTTATGACTCTTTTATTACATGAAGATAAATAAAAAATAACTCTATTCAAATTACATCATGGATTGGGTAAAACAAATAATTCTCTATTTTTAGTCCAAGTATACTAAAGTTATTCCTCTTCGTGTAAATTTAAGTGTATTAAAAAATAAGGAAAGCATTTTAAAGGTGTATTAATGAAGATTTATTAGGTATAAATTAGGAATCTAGACAAATGTTTGTTGCCTAGAATCTTTGCGTCGTTATGTCTAAGAATCTGATAATATCTTCTTAGCTTACATTTTTGGAGCTTTAGTAACACACACACACACATATATATATATATATATAATTAGCAGAATAACTTTTATAAACTGTTCGTATTTCTAAATTAAGTATTATCCTTTATATATAAAAGTATTTATTAATATATTTTCAGTTACTTTATAAATGTGTATTTTAAATTCAATGCTCTTAAAGGAATTAAAATTTATAATTCTTATCACTTCTAGGCTACATTTTTTAACAATAATGTTATAGTAATATTTTCTAGTTTTTCATTAAAAATACTTTTATATTATAACTTTAGTAACATATAAATAGTAATTACAGAATCACTTTTGTAAATAATTTATGTTTAAAATTAATTAGTATCCTTTATATAAAAATTAGGTTTTATAAATATAACTATACATTTATACATTTATTTATTTGTTATGGTTGCATTTATGGTTTTATTAAGTTACTTTGTTCTGCAAGAAATATTAATATTCAACTCTATTTTAAGTTAAATTAAACAATTTAGAACTAGGAAAATTTTAAAGTTTTGTGAAATCATAAAACTCCACCAGAACTTGTTTTTAACTTTTGTTTATATAACCAAACGATGAGCTGTGTGGTGAGTCAAGCATTTAGAAACTCATTCATAATACTTTTTTACAAAAACTCTCGCACATGGATTATTTTTTTAATATTTAATGTGAATGTTTTGTCCAACCGTTTAACTACTTCAGAAATTGGATATTGGATCAAAAAAAATTCTCATCATTTGTATTCTCAGAAATCCATTGTCATTTAAAAAATGTACTTTTCTACAAGCAAACCTTTAAATAAAAAAACTTCATGCTATTTGTTTGTATGAAGTCTTATGAGAATGAAACGCAGATCAACATTCCGTCATTTTTGACAAGAGTTATATAATAATCTACGAGGTCTGTCTGATAAGTATTCGATCTTAATTTTTTCCGCGGGCAGTAGTGATTCTAAGGCGGCTTCACTGTGCGCTTAATGCGCATGCTTGAATTTTTTTCCCGCATTTCAGTGATCCAGTCATTACTTTCTGCCGCCGAGTCAGGGGCTGCCATACCTTTTCGTCGGATTTTGATTTCTCTCAAGATGACTGAACGAGTTGAGCAAAGCTACTGACTCAAATATTGTCAAATCTTGTTGGTTCTTAAAGCGAAACAATTCGTTAGCTCCGCAGGTGTCTTAAGTTTGATAAATGCTCCAGCTTATTCATCACACTTGATTCAAACTTTCATGGCGAAACATGGAATTACATTAGTTCGTCAAACTCCCTACTCTCCAGGCATGGCTCCTTGCGACTTCTGGTTGTTTCCGAAATTGAAGGCACCATTGAAAGTATCACATTTTTAGAGTAGAGATGCGATATACAGAATGCGACGGTGGAATTGAACACCATTCCAAAAGAAGCCTTCCAGAAGTGTTTTCGGCAGTGGGAGGAACTGTGAGCTAAGTGTTTTAGAAGCACAAGGGACCTGCTTTGATTGGAATTAGGGCCCATTCCCTTCAGGTAACTTATATATAATTTTTTCGGCCGAAGTTCGGGTACTTATCAGACAGGCCACGTGTATTAGTTTTTCTGACTGACAGTTCGAAGATATCTAAGTAAGATCTGTAGTAATTGCATAAAATTATATACTAGTCTATGCTAGTTTTTCTGACTCTGGCAGTTCAAAGATACCCATGTCAGATCTGTAGTAATTACCTAAAAATTTAAAAGGGTGGAGCAGGGACCATATCCACATTTAAAGATTTTGACATGGATTTTTTAGAAAACCAGGAATTCAGATTTATTTTATTTTGTTCGAAAACCGTGCTGCTTTTGATCGCAAGTAAACAATCGCTATATTTAGAAGTAAGATTTTAATTCTTAACTTTATTATTGTTTCAATAATTTCAGCATAAGAAATTATGTATAAATTATGTAACAGCATTTACAAAAATTTAAATATAAAACAAATTAACTTAAATTGATTTAGAAAATGATGCAACTGTATTTGAAGGCTGATTTAATATCACACTCTTCAGAAATGTTAAAATTGTTATTCGCATTTTACTTTATTTTGTAGATATTTTAAAGTTTCTTAAAACTTTATACGTTTGTCTAATGAATTTTTATTCAACCTACAGTTTTCACAGATCTAAAAAAAGAGATACAGATCACAGTTTTAAGAATTCAATTCTAGCTATTTTTTTTATAAACAAAAATAAAATAAAAGACAAAATACTTTAATGAATAATCACATGTAATGTTATTTATAAACCAGCGTTTTTAAGCATGTAGTTTACTTTTATAAACACACTGTTTTTAATTAAGAAGGTGTCATGTTGATGCAATTTTTCAGATCTTTAACTGAAAGCAGAAACAGGTGATGATATTTTTTTACTTCTCGTGTAAAATTCGGCATTTTTGTCTAAAGAATGGAGGAACAGAATGGAAAATGTATGAATTAAAGTGTAAATTAAAAATGACAATAAAGATATGTTTTACGAAGATTTACGTTATCTGTTTTTTTTTTTTTTTTTTTTTTTTTTTTTTTTTTTTTTTTTTTTTAATTATTATTATTATTTTCTTCTATCTTCAATAGAAGAAAGTATTGTTATCGAATTTTTTTTCGACTTCCGGTTTTTGACGGATTTACATGTTTTAGGAGTCAGAGATCCCAAAAAACATGTTTATAGAAAATGTCTGTCTGTCCGTGTGTCCGTCTGTCTGTCGCCATTGTACCATCAAAAAGTGTATGAAGTTATGCATAGAATTGAACCAAATTTTTATTTTACGTTTTTGGCTATGGCAAGCAGATCTTCCCTGAATTTGGAAAAAATTCGGCGGTAGGGGGCGTTGTAATAGCCATTTTTGTGCGATTTTCAATATTGTACCATCCAAAAGTATATGAAGTTATACATAGAATTGAACCAAATTTTTATTTTAAGTTTCTGGATATAGCAGATAGGTCCTCCCTGAATTTGGAAAAAATTCGCCGGTAGGGGGCGCTGTAATAGCGATTTTGAATATTGTACCATCCAAAAGTATGTGAAGTTATGTATAGAATTGAACCAAATTTTTATTTTAAGTTTTTGGATATGGCAGGTAGGTCCTCTCTGAATTTGGAAAACATTCGCCGGTAGGGGGCGCTGTAACAGCGATTTTTGTGCGATTTTGAATATTGTACCATCCAAAAGTGTATGAAGTTATGCATATAATTGAACCAAATTTTTATTTTAAGTTTATGGGTATGGCAAGTAGCTCCTCCCTGAATTTGGGAAAAAATTCGCCACTAGAGGGCGCTGTAATAGCGATTTTGAATATTGTACCATCGAAAAGTGTATGAAGTTATGCATAGAATTGAACCAAATTTTTATTTTAAGTTCTTGGCTATGGCAAGCAGGTCCTTCCTTAATTTGGAAAAAAGTCGCCGGTAGGGGGTGCTTTAATAGCGATTTTTGTGCCATTTTGAATATTGTACCATCGAAAAGTGTATGAAGTTATGCATAGAATTGAACCAATTTTTTTTTTGTTTCTGTTTGGTCATGGCATGAAGGTCCTCCCTTAATTTGGAAAAATTCCGCTGGAAGGGGCGCTATAATTACGATGTCTGTACCATTTTCTTTATTGTACAATCGAAAAGTGCATAAAATTATGCATACATTTGAACCAAATTTTTTGTGCATGTTTTTGGCTTTGGCCAACAGGTCCTCCTTGAATTTGGAAATATCGCGCGGTAAAGGGGCTCTGTGATAGCGATTTTTGTATACTTTTCTTGATTTTTCGTAGTTCTATTATCCATCAGCGGCTCGTGCAAAGGCGGGAACTCACTTCCTGCTAAGGCGGCGATTCGCAAACATCTGATAACAACACAATAAAGAAAAAAGTTTTAATTTTAACAAATATCATGATATAGATTAACTCGATTTTAGTTCATTTAATTGACTGAAGCAGGAATTTAAGATGAAAATCAAAGTTGGTATAGTAATTAGCTAATAATATTGAAGTATTAACATGTGTAACGAGTTTTTGAAATAATAAGATGTATAAGATAGAAGAAAGTTTTGGGATTGGCACATCCAACTAGTTTTTTATTAAAGCAATGTAAGATCAAGGTTAACATTTTAAGCCAGTTTCTTGTTTCCCTTTTTTCTAAAAAACTCTATATCTGTATTCTTAAATAATTAATTTTAAAGGTTATATAAATGAATAAAATAATTTCACTTTAAAAGAAGTCAGTATTACTTATGTTTAGGCAGACATTTCTTTTTTTCTAATGAGAACCGGACATAGAACCCGAAACAAAAAATACTGATCTAATGAAAATATTTGTAATATTGTTAACACTAAGTACTACAGGTTATGATAGCACTGCAATTCTTTATGGTTTTATATTGTATATATATATATATATATTAGCAATTTAATCCTAATCTAGCTAATGTAAATCTTAAATTGTAATTTTTTACCTGATATTTTAGATTAGAAGAAGGAAATTTTGAAAAATACTTTCGATTAATAGTTTTGTAATTATAGGTTATATAACATTTGAAAAAAAGTAGTTGATTTCACGCAGATGATAATGGAAAAACATGCAGCTGCCTGTACGTATTTTTTTTTTTTTTTTTTTTTTTCGCTGATAGCATAATAATAATTTAATGCAAAATCACCAATTTCATGTTATAGAACTATCTGTCAGGCACATTTAAAACTAAACGCGAATAAATTCCTTATATAGAATTTCTGAATTTGCACATGAATATTCTCTTTTAACTTTCTTCTTTTTTTTTTTTTTTTAGAAATTTACTCTAATATCACTAGGCTGCAAAATTTGGGTTAACTCATGTTTTTCAGCTTTTGGTAATTGATTCTTATGTATTTTACACTGCTGAATTAAAAAATTACCTACTTTTTTTTTACCATCTGGTAAGGAGTTTTTGCGAACTGTAAATTACAATGTTAAAAAGTAAAAATAAAAGCGAAAAAATTTGAAAGTCGAATGTTAACTACCCCCCCTCCCTTCCTTATCTGGGCCCTGGTCTGTTTAGCTGTAAGAATTTGCAGTTTAATCTGAAAAATTGAATAAAATAAAATAAAATTGAATAAAAAAAACGTTTTACACTAGTTTTATAGCATCAGATTTTCGCTTTTTACTTTCTTCTATCTTCAATAGAAGAAAGTATTGTAATCGAAATTTTTTTCGACTTCCGGTTTTCGACGGATTTGCATGTTTTAGGGGTCAGAGATTCCAAAAAACATGTTTATAGAAAATGTCTGCCTGTCTGTGTGTCCGTCTGTCCGTCCGTCCGTCTGTCCGTCCGTCCGTCTGTCCGTCTGTCCATCTGTCTGTCGCCATTGTACCATCAAAAAGTGTATGAAGTTATGTATAGAATTAAACCAAAATTTTATTATAAGTTTTTGGCTATGGCAAGCAGGTCCTCCCGGAATTTGGAAAAAATTCGCCGGTAGGGGGCGCTGATATAACAATTTTTGTGCGATTTTGAGTATTGTACCATCCAAAAGTGTATGGAGTTATGCATAGAATTGAACCAAATTTTTATTTTAAGTTTTTGGATATGACAAGCAGGTCCTCCCTGAATTTGGAAAAAATTCGCCGGTAGGAGGTGCTTTAATAGCGATTTTTGTGCCATTTTGAATATTGTATGTATAAGATAGAAGAAAGTTTTGGGATTGGCACATCCAACTAGTTTTTTTTTCATTTGTGGATTCAGCGCTAAGAAGTAGACAGAAGTCAATTAGCAAATGTAAAAAAACACATCCATCTCCGCTATTTTTAAGTATCATATTTTTGCTATTTTTTTTTTACTTTTTACTTTTGAAATTTACGATTTACGAAAAATCCTGAGATGATGGTTAAAAATTAAGGCCATTTTCGTATTCAGAGCTAAAAAATACATAAAATCAGTTGTTAAAAGTTAAAAAACACAACCATCGCAGTGTGTATTCGATCTTCTTCTTTTTCTTTATCATGCTGTACTTGAAACCACTCGTTTATTTAAAATATTGATTTATATCTTTATTTGCAAAGTCTGAACACTTCAATATTAGTATATCATATATCAGTTATATTAATCACCTCACATCAAATTTAATTTTCTTCACATACATTTTTACGAAAAAAACATTTCTTTCTAGCATATTTAAACGCAACAGGATTTATTCTATGCGCTCTGTGACAGAATAAATGGATTCATAAAAATAAAGTGATATCTGTTGTTTTCCTAATCTACTTTGGTAGAATCAAATAAGACCTTTCTAGTGCTAGGGAATGTAATTTATCTGATATATTATTACAGTAAAAACAATAAACTGATTGTTTTTATTCCATCCATAAGTGGTTTCTTTTATCTTTGTTTTGAACAAATGAGTAAAAATGCGATTTTCTAAGCAAATGTACTTACATTCATTGAATTAAAATTCAGAAAATTATTTAATGTAAAGTGAAGTTTTAAGGAACATATAGTAATAAAGTAAAATTACACTAAAGAAATGAAACTTTATAGTTCATTAATATGACTTTTTGAATTATATTTTGCTTGCACTTTTCGATTCCAATCATATAAAATTGTTTTGTTTAAAATACTTTTTATTCGTTTTAATTTCTTTAAGTATATTTTTACATATTTTTTTCATTTTCAAGTATAACCTCTTTTAAAACAAAAAAAAAATTATATTAATATTGCCATTTTAAAATTGAGAAATGCCTTACATATATTTCATTTTTAAAATAAATCCCCCACACTTCCCCAAATAAAATAATAATTTTAATATTATCATTTTAAAAGCTAGACATTTATTCTATAGAAATAACACTTTTCTCTTTTTCTGTACTCTTTTTTTTTTATTATCTTTGAGTACGTAAAAGAATAAATATTAAAATGTCATCAAAATTTTCAAAATTATTTATTTCAAAATCATATTTTTTTAAAGGAAAAAAATGCTACTTTTTTATAGAAACTTTTTATAAGAGGTTCAATGATTTTTCTGTTTCAACTCATAATAAAAATAACATTATACAGAACTAGGAAAAAGTGAACACCGCTACTAACACTGCCAATCCACATGACTTGATCTAATTGTTTAGTAATAACGTCAATCAATTAATTCTATATTTGAATTTTGCTGAAGAATCGTCTACTCAAAGAAAATTATAACACACCTCTAACGTATTCGGATTTTTTGGTAAATTTTTCTCTCGGATACTAAACGGTAAATTGTATGACCATAAAATATTTTAACACTCGGGTCCCACCTTATTTTAAAGTGTAATTTTTAGTGTTTGAATGTTATAAAAAAATAAAAACTTGTAAATTCAGTAAATATGTTCAGTAAATAAAAAAAAAAACATGTTTTTAAGTTTTAAGAAATTGTGAGTAAAAAATTCTTAGACCGAATTCTTTTCGGCCTACATGCAGTTGAAATTTTTCTGATTACAGAACGTTCTAAAATATATAATCTATCAAGGTGAATTCGACAAGAATATTGCATCGAAGGTAGAATTGTTTTGTATAAAAGGAATAGATTTGAAAAATAAAACAATAAAAAATAATTTATTATCTTTTATACGGCATGTTTTGTTTGATCCCTTAAATAGTTTTTTTCTTATTTATTTTCTAAATGGATAAATACTGTATCTGTTCATAGCAATTGAATTATGAAATAAGGAACTAGAATATCTTTTCATAAATGAAAATTATTAAATTTTAAGTAAACTGAATAAATTAATTTAAGCATGAATTCAATAGACATATTTTCTGTTATATAATGATATATCCAATATTAAATAAGTCTATCTTCCTCATATGTTAAAACAATACTTAAGTGTGTTTACATGATGCTGTAATTTTAGTTTAGTGAAATGTGCTTCATCTGGAACTGCGTGTTTCAAACATCATTAGTTTTGCTTAATAATAATTGCAGTGTGTAAAATTAGAAACGCGTTTCACTAACATTTTCTAATAGTGTCATTATAGGGGCCTGATGCCAGCTAACATTACACTATTATATTAATGTATTATCATTCTAAATCGCTTAATAATTATTCATTACATACTTAACATATTAGCTCTCCAAATCTGCAGACACCAAGTACGGAATTAAAATGTTACAATGTGAAAAAGACTATTCCATTCTAAATAAACATTTATCAAGATGACTATGTATATGTAATGCACTTACTGAAGTTTCAAAATTTCAAAAAGCATTTTACTATTAATTTAATAAAATGTATCACAAATTCCTATTCGCGATAGATTTAATGCAGAATTCTGTTTCATCGTTAGAATGGATGAAGGAATTAAAGATGATGCATCTCTACCAATAGAATATTCAGTTTTGTTTTAATTATAATTATCACTTCGGCAACTTGATGTGATATTTTTCTGTTTGTTGAACTTAAACGCCTTAGTATGATTTTTGAGCTAGGAATTAGCTGATGAGGGTTTCACAATGAATCCAAAACGTCCTTTTAAATTGTTTTTAGTGCTTTTATATTTTTAATTTAGTGCAATGTAATGTCTGTTATTTTGGAATTTGTTTTAGGTTAGAAACATGTCACTTATGCAAATCTTATTTTATATGCAATTTTAAAATGAATATAAGAATTTAAAAAATTACCAATTTGAACTCTAATTTAAATAATAAAAATTATTGTAATCTATTCTAAAGACAATTAGCCTAAATACTTTTCAGGAAATAATATTCACAGAGTTCTATTTTATTAAATAACATACAATATAAAGAGTGTTTTTTTAAGATAAAATAAATGATATGAAAAAGGGAATTTGTAATACGTGCGATAGTTCTTTTTATAATAATGTTTGCTTAAAGTATGAAATTTATATGCTACGTTTCCGTTAAAGAAAAGGAAAGATAAACAAATAACAAAGAAATAAAGAAAGAAATTGCTTACACTCATAACAAGTTAATCAATTGAATAAGAAATACATCGACATAGCGATAAGGTTTCGAATTTTATAGACTTACATTCGTAATGAAGAATGCTTTTGCGTTATTGTATGATATTGAAATTTTAAGAGAAATAAGGAGATCATTTTTAAAATATTACTTATAAACTCGGCGTTTAATTGCATTCTGCAACACAATATAAAACGTTTAAAGAAAACTATATTTTAAAAAGTAATTTGGATATTAATGGGTTAGGATTTTATTTATCTATTTATTTATTTTTAGAAAAAAAAGTAGTACAGTTTCATTCCTCCACTTCTATAACTAACATCTGTAAACATTTTCAAGAAAATATAGAGTTGTTGTAAATCTAAAAAATTATGAATAAAGAAGAATATTTTTAAATCTTGCTTATTTCATATAAAGTATTTCATTTTCTTATTATCTGATCTAACATTTTTTTTTTTTTTGAATCAATTAGAAAATATTTAAAAATTATTGAAAAACGAAACATATTTTTCACAAGAAGTTCTACTAATACATACTATTTTTTAATTTAATATGAAATTTTACTTTCGGGGAAATTGTAAAATAATAATATATCTCAAACATTAATACATAGACAAAAATCCCTCTGAAAATTAATAACGTAATTCGGATAAATGTACCTAACTTTTTAGTGTCATCAAAAATTAAAACTTGGCTAAAATAGGTTACTTTACAATATTTCCTTTTAACAATAGAAAAAAAAGATATAATACAATAACACCCATTTCCAAAACCGTACAAATTGATACAGTGTGTAGTATTCAAATATTGCTATTGAATAATGCCAAATGTTACTGACTTTAAAAACAACCATCTAAAATCTCTTAGAACCATAAATTACATAAAAATCCTGATCAATAGTATAATTTACAATGAGCAATTCGGAAAATATTGTGATTTTAAAATTCATTTAAATATAAACAATGTATTTGTAATGAGACGTTCTGCAATACACTCAATCAAATACGATATGTTTTACAGTTACCTAAATAATGATTTTTTGAAAAGTATTATTACGGTTGAAAAAAAATGTCGTTTCAGTTGCGAAAACTGCTTATTTTCTGATTCATTTTAAAATTAATTTTTGCCCTCAAACGCATCAAACTGGGAAATTCTCTTATTTAGAAACTATATAATGTACCGTGCTTCTTAATTTTTTGATAAATGCAGAAAATACTGTAAAAAACGCTGTCAAAGTGGGCGTTTTGAACCGAATTTTCCGATCTGGGAATGAAAAAAATGGTCATACTGAAAAAAAAAATTGTTTAAAAATCAAATTCTAATTAATTGAACTGAAAATGAAATCACACGGCATGTTAAACATGTCTTCAGAAATCACGCTAGCAAGTTTCATGTTTTTACTTTTAAAAATGAGTCTGAAAATGTCTCAGAAAATTTCCAGCTGTTGAGGGTGGAAAAATATTTTTTCGAATACACCCTTAAAGAAACATTTTTAATGGGAACTATTCTTGTAGTCAGAAAAAATTTCTTGCAGTAGTTATGAATGCTGCTCTGAAAGGGAATTTTTTCTAAAAACACTTAAAATACTCGTTATCACGCTGCAAAATACAATAATTAAACTTCTAAATATTTTTTTACTTGTTTTCATTTTTATTATAATTTTGGTAAATAATTCAGTTAATCGGTCATTCATAGATAGATTTACTTATTTTAAAATTCTAATAAAAAAAAGAAGAATGAAAATGCAACTTGTCCATCATTTTCATTGAAATTAATTGGGAATAATAATTATCTATTTTTAATTCATACATTAAATTGGGAAACGAATCTAGGTAGAATAAAAATAAAATCTCTCATAGACAAAAGAAATAAAATGTTCTTTCGCAAAGTACCATTAAAGGAAAATATTATGTTATAGTGACATAGAAAATCTCTGAATTGTGTACCTATACTGGCTTTTTTCGTTTTTTAAAAGCTGACAAAAAATATAGAATATTAAAGGCAGTAGGAAGGAAAATTCATGAAAAAAAGTCGTTTTTAATTATTTTTTTAAAATAAGGTAACTTGGGGTGAGATTTACCGTGATGTATAAGCTGTCGTGTCACGTAGTTTCTATATGCGCAGCGGCTGTAGGGAAACGTCGCACAGTTGTAAGGAAGAGGGTTCCCTACTCATACATTAATTCCCTTTTGCATTCTTTTTTTTTTTTTTTTTTTTTTTTTTTTTTTTTTTAAATTTTAAGAGGTGCATTTTTTTTTTTTTGGCTATTTGTCTTAACACTTCTTGTAAGTTCCAAATGCTTTTACGCGATACTTTGTTTGCCTATATAAGTCATAGATTAAACACCAGAGAAATCTGATGTTTATAGACAGTAATGATACCTGGACTTTCTCCAAAGCATAAATGGGGGCCGGTTCCCGCTTCTTCACGTTAGTGGAACGACCGGTGTCTTGTCCAATACTTTGGGGTGAGTCGACGGATATATTTGGGTTTAAGATGGTGGTTGTTTTCCCTTGCTGCAATATGGCGGTTATTTTCCTTTGGCATAAGATGCCGGTTATTTTCTGTTGCGGTCAAATGTCTAATTATTTCTTCATTGTTTTAAACTACTCTTGGGAATTAGCAAAGATGTCAACCATTTTAATCCGATTATTTAATTCAGTGATTAAATCGTGATTTTAATCAACTGATTTAAAAAAGACTTCATTGATTAAAATCATGAATTTTTTTAGTGTTTCAAATGACATAAAGAAATATTAAGATCTAAGGTGAACATACTTTTGAAGGATTCTATATATATTGAGACCTAAAAATAAACCTTTTTAGTCTTATAAATAATTGTTTAATAATTTTTTATCTTAATAATTGTTAAAAAATTTATGGTAAATGCAGTTACAATTAATTTTAATAAATGCAGATATCGACAGTATATAATATAGTTTTAGATAAATAGGGGTCTTTGCCCCTACCAGCTATGCTCGCCAATCCGAATCCGGACATTGCAGACTCTAAAAACAGGTAAATTTTATCTGCTTTAAAAAGATTACGAAAGATTAAATCGTAATAAAACGACTAATGGCGATCTGATGTAATCGAATTTCCATTCAGTTCCCTTCGACTGAGGGATTTTAAGGCTTAATCAATTGCTGTGTAGCTAGCTAACGGCTGTCATAGTGATTGATTAAATAAGAATAACACGGCAATTCGAAATTAGCTTGTATAAAATGGCTAAGTTAACAATTTTATAAATACGCTATAAGAAATTTATTTTAAATGTATTGTTTTAAATATAACGTAATTTTCATCAATGTTTTATTTCTCATTTTAATGTTCGCATAAAAATAATTTTTAAGGATTATAAAAGCCAAAATTAAGCTCTGTGACGATAGCAACTGCGACTTTCGAGGTGTCTCAAGCGTTTATTAAAAAAAAATCTTTAAGAAGAAGTCAAAGGCTAGAAAGCGAGAATCTTCAACAGAAGACGATATGGATGATGATTAAATTCCCTACCAAGAACTGGAAGATTCGGATTTTTTAAAAGTGAGTGAGAATGAGTTGTCAGGGTTTATAGCAGAGTGCAATAAAGCCTCGGAAAAATGTGATTGGATCAAGTGCACTCAGTGGAACTTTTGGTTACATACAATTTGCTGAAAGTTCCTAAACAAATGTGCAGTATGTGGCAGATCTGAGATATTGCTGAAAAGAACAAAGGAACATATGAAAAGCATTAATCAAAAAGCTGGACTCTAAAGCAATATATTTCAGTGGCTTTATCTTATTTAAACTTTCTACCGGGTGTCCCAAAAAGGACTGACTGATTTTAAAATTCAATAACTTGCAAACGGTGACAGATATTTAAAAAAATCTTGCAGGAGAGTTATGCATAAGGTCAAAAGTTTTATTACAGTGATTTTCAATTTTAGTTCGATTTACAAACAATAGATGGCGCTGTAAGCAATAGTCGCTAAATACAGGCTCGATTTTTGGTACTTCGTGGCCCGGATAATACATTTCCATCTCCTTTTTCTGCATGGAACAAGATAAAGGACCAAAAATCGAGCCTGTATTTAGCGACTATTGCTTACAGCGCCATCTATTGTTTGTAAATCGAACTAAAATTGAAAATCACTGTAATAAAACTTTTGACCTTATGCATAACCCTCCTGCAAGAATTTTTTTAATATCTGTCACCGTTTGCAAGTTATTGAATTTTAAAATCAGTCAGTCCTTTTTGGGACACCCGGTATAATGTGTTAAAAATAGGCATACAAAAGAGCCATAATTATTTTAAAAGTTATGAAAGCTACCCCAAACTTTGGGTAAGATGCCGAAATTCAAGCGTGTACAAAAACAATTTTTTTATGCTTTCTGTAAGATCTGTAAAATGGAAAAAGATTTCATGATACATAAAAGTGCAAAGATTAACAAAAAATCAATGAATAACAAATAAAAACAACACGCGATTTTTAAATCAGTTAAGTCAAAAACTATGGCATTTTCAACCAATCTACCCTACTTTAAATACTTCATTTCCCCCCTTTCGAATTGTATATTACTTTTATTTCGACGAAAACGAAAAGTTAAAAATTTTTAAGTACTTCAGTTTGTTTACATCATACATACATATTACATACATACAGTTTAAACTCAATTTTCTCAAAATGTTATTTTTTTTTACTTCGATGTAACTTTTTATAGAAACTGCTTCATATTATAATTTGTAATCTTGCCTGAATATTTTACACATATCCCCGATCAAGCTGAAGTGAACTATTGTTACAAATATTTTTTTAATTGTTTATTGTTATTTAAAAGTGTTTATTCCAGATTTCTTTTAAATATCTAAAGAATATCTCCTTATAAAGTTGACTTAACTTTATTAGGAATTTTTCACATTATGCACATAAGAAATTTCAAGTGAATATCGTTGGTAGTTTCTGAGAAAAGACATATTAATTTAATACTGCAGGTATAGGCCTTTCAACTCCTTTAAATTAGATTTCATATTAGTACAAAGCAAGAGAAATCGTGTGTCGAGCATAGCTTTAGAATACATTCAGAATATTCTGACAAAATTTAACTGTTCAAAAAGGTGAAAGATGGTATCTAAGAAAACAATTTGGAAAACACGTAACACATTTGAAACCCCAATCTCAGTTTTCAGTTGCAAAAGTATCCGAATTCTTTTGTGAAATCCTGTATATGAACTATATTATAAATATGCGTAGTTTCTCAGGAATACCTCTTTTACATGTATATCTTCAAATTCACGAAATAAATAGAGGTAAGAAAACTCGCTTACCTGTTTTCATCATTGGATGCACCATCTGTAATTTATCACGATTTATCCACTAATTCGATGTTCCATCTGACCGTCGACACACGCGGCACGAACATTGCATAAAGAAAAAAAGATTTTAATAAGATGTACTTTCCTCTTAAGTGGTGTGTGAATGCAGTCCTTTTGTAGAAAAAGACTCCAGTTTTAGTAAAACTTGGACTATTTGTTTAATTTCGGTTAAAGTGTAATTTATAAATATAAAATTTAGACACTATTATAAAATTTAGACTAAAGAACGTCCCGCATATTCACAATAAAACTACATGACTGATTAAGTACAGAAGATGGGACATGTGGCAGCGGAGGCACCTACATTGAGACCACAAAAAAGGGAGGAAAAAGAGTGCGCTGCAAAAACATATATTGTATTAGTGAATGCGAAAATCGAGAGAATTTCTGATAAAAGTCAATACCACAAGTTTTTAGTTAAAGCGTGGTTCAGTGTTTATACTGTATAACAGGCTATAGATTTTCATGTATGGGACATTCTCACAATCTTTTGACTTTCGGGAATAAAAATCTGGTGAAATTAAACTTGGTAAAATAACATTTTAATCTGATAGACGAATGCCTTAATGATTCAAAATAAAGAAAAAATGGTCAGCAGCGAAAAAAAAATTATTTAACTGAGGTTTAAGTTAAACTTGCGAGTTTAATTTTGCTTACCATTTTACCCCTATAACTTTTTATTTTCTTCTAAATTTTTACTTATAATGAATTTGCATAGTAACCACAGGACATTCAAATAAGAAATAATAAAAATGTAGTACTTTTAATACAGAATTTTTGTATAACATTGTCTTAAAGGGGTGTTAAAGAAAGGACAGTAAAGTAAAAAAGGGGACGGTATAAGAAAAAAGGGGCGAAATGGGAAAAAAAGGGACGGTAAGGATGGAACGGCAAGGAAAATTACCACCTATTTTTAGGAAAATCATGTTAACACTAAGTGATAGCCACAATGTTCATTGATTTTTAGAAACAGTTGTTAACATTGGATTAAATTAATCTTTTTTTATTTGCCTCGAAAAGTGCTGGAATAAACCTTGGGCATGGTAAGACTACCATGATCTTGAAATTGATATTTAAATACTGATTTAAATTCTGCAGTAAATTTCCTGTCAAAGAATTTTAGACATTCTTTTTCTAACATACTTCTGCATGAGAAAAAACTTGAAAAAAATTTTGTGGCTGCATCTGAAGTAATTTTCTGTATAAGTTTAGCAAGAGGGACGGTAAGGATGAAAAACCCAGGGACAGAGTTCAAAAAATAATATCAACCGTAAAAATGTGTGCAGGTTAATTTTTTCTACATATTTATGTAAAACAATTGTCCCAGTTTTGGAAAAAAATTACATTGAATTACTTTTATTGAAACAATTTTATACAGACAGCTCCAAACTTAAAAATCAGCATCAGGGACACGGGACGGTTTAGAAGTTTTCATGGTATTTACACCCCCAACATCGTCCAAAACTTATTTATATCATTAATATTGTTATGTAATCATGCAATAGGATGTTCCCCAGTATATGAAATAAAAAAAAGCACAAAAAAGTGTATTAAAATAAAAATTATTATTCAGGGACATGAAAGTCAAAAGATTGTGACAATGCCCCGTATTCCACATCGTATGTTAAAATTTAATTCAATTAAGAAACGCATAACACAGTTGTGATCCGACCTGGAATACCGATGTTGATTTAAAAAATAGCGAAAAACACGGAATCCGTATCCAGAAAATATTTTTTTGTACACGTTTAATATTAATATGTATTATTAAAAAATGAAATGAGTCTTTGAAACCACGAAAAGTACCAAGAATAAATGCGCATTTTTATGTAAATTTTTATTTCATTTTTACTTATTTATTTATTTTGTTTTTGTTTTTATTTTATTTATTTTATTTATTTATTTATTTTGTTTTTGTTTTTATTTTATTTATTTTATTTATTTATTTATTTATTTTTATTTTAATTTTTTATTTTTATTTTTTTTTTTTTTTTTGGGGGGGGGGCTATTTTGTTCAGGAAAGCGGATACATCCTTAAAAAAAAACTCGAACTCGACGTTCGGAAAATATACATTTTTAAATACATAAAACCATTAGGGTCAGGAAATTATCCAGAATAAGAGGCTATTTTTTTTTTCAACATGGAGCGCAGTTTCAAAATGCTAAAAAAATCAAAACTTTTTCTTCCGCTTTACTCTATGCTTCAAGAAACTCGGAAATGGCGTTTTTGCACAATGAGTGCCCAAAGCACCATTTTGCTATATTCATTATATATTTTCAGTTAATATACTAGCTAATTATGAAAAAATGAAAAATGTGAGCCGCAGGTGCATTCGGGCTTGCTGTCGTCTACTCTCATTGGAAATTTCAGGCTTCTATGGGCAGTATATTTCCCTCACCGTCGCCAACACACGGACAAGCACCTTTCTTTTATTAATGTAGATAAGAGAATTATAACACACCATTGCCTATGGTTTGTTATTACTCTTAAATTTAGTACATTTATATGTGTGTCAAATGCGACGAAATTTGAGTATGCATAAAATAACATATATACTTTTCAAAACATTTTAGACTTTATATTGTTTACATGATGCTTATGCTGTACAGTTTGTTTGACTATTTTTCAAGTATTACGTACTTCTGTCTAAAACTTTATCTTAATAATGAGACTAATCTAGAATTTCCTACTAGAAATTCCAAGTTATAGTAAATAACATTAGGCAATGAAACACATTAAAAGCATTGAAACACATAAAACTAAACTAACATTTGGAGTTTTTCATAGGAAAGCAAGAAATGTTACAGAATATTTTTAATAATAGGTAATTATTTGAAGCACATTTAAATAATTTTTTACTTAGTACACATCACATTGAATGACGTTATGTGATTTTCATCACCTACTGTTTAAATATCTATTACACAACGTCACCAAATCTTCGGGATGTTGGAAGTTAATCAAACTTTTTTCTGGACGTAGAATTTCGTGATGCATTAAAACATTATCTAGTGAGCGAATCCTGGATATTATTTTATACATAAGGAACAATTCATCGACGTTTCAGTAACAGCTAGAGAAAAAAATTGTTGTGCCAGATAACTGACATTTCTTCTTATAGATTCAACGAGAGCGATATTAGCTTGAAAAAAAAAACTAGAAATTAAGTATCTATATTATAAAGGACAAACATATCTGTGCGTAACGCATACGTCATTCTGCGAATGGCAACACTTTGAAATTTGAAATGAAATTTCGGTTTTGCAATTTTCGCTACTGCAAATTTTTAAACTTCTAAACATCGCACAGTTTCAATTTTTAGACCGTCGTATAGGAAAAAAAAAAAAGAAAAGTGCCCTGCTAAACTGATGGCATTGAGCTCACAGACTATTCACACTAATTGTATATTATACTCTTATTTTAAAGAATAATGCCACTCAAAAAAATAAGTGAAGGGGAATTAGCCCCCGTTTCCCCCTTTATACTTAACTAGTGAACCTCCAAATCTAATCAGGGAAGCTCCTTATCATAATAAACCGGTATACCAAATTTGGAGCAAATCGAATAATCTTGCAAAAAAAACATTTATCTAAATTAAGGGGGTGGACTAACCCCTCTTTAGCCTTAACCAATGAACACCAAAACTAATCAGGGAAGTTCCTTAACATAATAAACCGGTATACCAAATTCGGAGCAAATCGAATCATTTTGCATGAAAAACACATTTATCTGAATTAAGGGGGGTGGACTAACCCCGTTTTTTCCCCTTTATCCTTAACCAATGAACTCCCAAAACTAATCAGAGAAGTTCCTTAACATAATAAACCGGTATACCAAATTCGGAGCAAATCGAATCACTCTGCATGAAAAACCCATTTATCTGAATTAAGGGGGGGGGGACTAACCCCGTTTTCCCCCCTTTATCCTTAACCAATGAACTCCGAAAACTAATCAGGGAAGTTCCTTAACATAATAAACCGGTATACCAAATTCGCAGCAAATCGAATGATTCTGCATGAAAAACCCATTTATCTGAATTAAGGGGGTGGACTAACCCCGTTTTTCCCCCTTTACTCTTAACCAATGAACCCCCAAAACTAATCAGGGAAGTTCCTTAACATAATAAACCGATATACCAAATTCGGAGCAAATCGAATCATTCTGCACGAAAAACACATTTATCTGAATTAAGGGGGGTGGACTAACCCCGTTTTTCCCCCTTTATCCTTAACCAATGAACCCCCAAAACTAATCAGAGAAGTTCCTTAACATAATAAACCGGTATACCAAATTCGGAGCAAATCGAATCATTCTGCATGAAAAACACATTTATCTGAATTAAGGGGGGTGGACTAACCCCGTTTTTTCCCCTTTATCCTTAACCAATGAACTCCCAAAACTAATCAGGGAAGTTCCTTAACATAATAAACCGGTATACCAAATTCGGAGCAAATCGAATGATCTGCATGAAAAACCCATTTATCTGAATTAAGGGGGTGGACTAACCCCGTTTTCCCCCCTTTACCCTTAACCAATGAACCCCCAAAACTAATCAGGGAAGTTCCTTAACATAATAAACCGCTATACCAAATTCGGAGCAAATCGAATGATTCTGCATGAAAAACACATTTATCTGAATTAAGGGGGGTGGACTAACCCCGTTTTTCCCCCTTTATCCTTAACCAATGAACTCCCAAAACTAATCAGGGAAGCGCCTTATCACAGTGAACCTAGGAAAAATTTTTGAAGGAAATCGGATGTTTCTATCAAGAGTTATCGCGTTACGTACATACATACATACGTACGTACGTACATACATACATACAGAACGGGCGGGCACATTAGCTCTCAGGCTTTGATAGCCTGTGAGCTAAAAATGTACTTTAAAATGCAATTTGTTTGAAAGCTCTATCTCAATTTATTTTTGAGATATTAATTTTTTTATAGTTTTTAACACCAATTTTGTAATTGTGGCAACTGAAGCACACCATTTTTATTAAAAGAAAGGGGAAAATACTCATGGTTTATTTATTTTTATTGATAATATTCTTATTGATGCCATTTCCACATTACAAATAAAAGTAACTTTTTTCTAATTTTTGAACAGAAAATGATGTCAGCCATTAAAAAAAACACGCATTCTTCTTCTAAAATCAATTTTTGAAGAAGATATTTCAATATTTTTACATTACGCTGATACTGAGTTTGAGACGCTAGGCAAAATGATTCAGTGAGTAAAAATGATGTCGTTTAAAACAAAATTATCATTTTCTTTGATAAAACTAAATATTTGACCAATACTAAATGGCCATTACTATGGCAACGAAAGGCAAATTTCTGAATGGTATATGTTCGCGGGTACTGAGATTAGAACCTAAATTTTGTGCGAATGTTCACATGAAAAGATTGTATCGGGCAAACGGGACTTTAAGTTTGGAAATGCATTCCTTAATAATGTATTGCGCGTTAAAATACTTTTAAATTATGAATTTGAGTGGTTCGTATGTAAATTTTGAGAATGTGGAAATAACGTACACAGTAAAAAATTAAACCTATTTTAGAATATCTCCCAAAATGAAACAACACCCATATTAGCTTTCCAAACTCCAAAAGGGGTATGTAATATACCTATTTAAGGGTATCACACCCGTAACAGGTCTTAGATCCCTCCAAATTGGATGAAAACTGTTACATATTCATAGACACAGCTTTGTGATACCCAGTATGGGGACAGTGAACACCCAAATTGGATTACAGCTCAGCTGGTATTAGCAGCGGGCGTTGATTTGGGTAACGACTACCACCCATTGATTTTGATTCTGAAAAATAGCAACGTCACTGCGCGCCATGTTTGATTTCTTCATTTTCGTCTGTGTTGTGTTTGTGTGGCGTCGTGTTTACGAGTTCGAATTCTTTGGATATTTACAGAACCCTCGCTGTACCATTACTGGATTTATTCGGGTATTTATTGAATTGTTTGTTACTTTATGTTATCTTATTGTTATTTGTATAAATTTTGACCTAAAAAAATTGCTTTGTTACATTCCCATTTACACGCGTTCCACTATAAATGAAAGTGGATTTTATGAGTTCACTGCAACATTATTGATTGTCAGCAGGGCCGAAACCAAGGGGGGGGGGGGGGCAGATGAGGTACATTATTTAACATTTCCAATATAAAACAGTATTAAGAAATATAATATAACCTTAAAAAAGTACTATTTTTACTTTTTATTGACTGCGTACTCTTATTTTTGATTTAAGTGACATAGCACAGAGGAATAACAAAACTCAAAGACTTATCTCTTGGTTATTGATCATGAAAAATTTTTGGTTAACTAAATTGTATATTTTCTTATAATTTACTGGCTACAGATTTTTCTTTCTTTTTTATGAAGTTTTTAATTTAGACAGGTGACAAAAAATTGCCTGCTCCATAAAATATTAAAAATGAATGTTTTAATGCTGTTCTATGTATAATTTTTCACAATTTGTAACATATTTTGTGAGTTTTTTTTTTCTTTCTTTTTTATACAGCAAAAAAGGACCCAAATGATATATTTGACATTGTTTTGGATGTATTTTTTTCATATTTTTTAAAAATAATAATTAAATCATTAAAATCTGTTTTTTAGACAAAGATTTGTGAGATTAAATGCAATTGTCATAAAAGATTAAAACGTATAATTATATGAAAATAAGACTAGAGTAAACTATAGAGCTCCACATTTTTTAAAGGTATGATTAACTGTAACTCGGTTCCATTTTAACCCTTTAGTGCTCAGCTTTACATATATGCAAACAATGGTGTTTTGAGTTTAATAGATTTTTTTATTCGTATAAACCTAATTCATACCAGAAAATTACAGTAACAAAATTTACTTTAATTAATAACAAACATTCCATATTTAAATAAAGTGAAATTAACCATTGAAACTTTCTGGTGTAAAGTCAGATTCTCTGAACTACGTAATATCTAGAACGTATTCTATCATGGGAATTAAAGGGTTAAATATTAAGTTTTATAAAATAAATAATTATATAAAATATTATTATAAAATATTAAAATATTTATTAATTTGCAATATTTTAGCGTAAAACAGCCACACGACAGTAATTTTATCAGAAGTGCAACCGAAGAAAAGATTGACGTATTATATGAAAAATGTATCTCTGATTTTTTTCATTATTTTTCCCGTGTAATAAACCTTTCAGAGAATCATATATAATTTTTTCGAAACAAAATAAAAAATAGTGCATTTAAGGGTTAAGCATGGATAATGACACAATACCTAAATATTATAATTCACATATAAAATGCCACAAAACCATGCATGAGATAAATAACAATTATATGCTTTCGGTATTCGACATAGCGGTCAAAATCACCCCAATTGGTCTTTCTAATGTTAAAAGTAAATTAATTGCTTATGGTGAGAATTATATTCTATCAATGTTCTAAGAAATTTTTTAACTTTTGAAATGACAAAAAAAAAATACAAATTAGTGTTTTAATTTTTTTTTTTACTGTGACAAATTAAAGAAATAATAAAAGCTGGTGGCATAACACGTTTAATTTGATAGGTTATCTCATAAGAAAGTCGTAATTTTATTTCAAATCAAGATCTTCAGCAGAGAGATTGTAATTATGATAGAAAAAATTCCAAAGTTGCCGAGAAAATTATTTAATTATTTTATTGGAATCTCATAAAAAATCGAAATTGAGCTAATTGTTTTATATTTTAAATATGATTTTTTTTTTTTGGGGGGGGGGGTATTATTTTAACTTTGAAATTTTAATCTAATCCTTTAATAAAAGCACTAAAGTCTATGGAGCAGTATGTTAATAAATATTTAAAATAAATTCATATACAGTGTATCAATCATTTGGGGTGTGTTCAAAATAATAGGTACTAAATGTGCCAAGAAACATATTTCAGTTTATCCAAATTGGATGCTGAATTCCTCCTAAAACAGGTATTTAAAGGCACCCAAATTGAGTATTAATGTGTCCTATAATATATATTTAGGATTGTGCAAAATAGATGTTAGCATGGCTAAATAGGGTGTTAAGTATCCTCCAAAATGGGTACTTAGTAATATTCAGACTGGGTGTTAATATATCCAAATTGGATATTAAACACTGCCTAAAATGGATTCTGAGTGGTCTCCAAAATGTGGCTTAAGACAACCAAGATGGGTATTTAACAGTGTCTAAAATGGATACATAGTGATAACCAAAACAGGCATGGATCATGACCCAATTTGGTATAAACCCAAATTAGATAACTTCAACCTAAGAATCTTTCAACCCAAATTGGGTTTTTTTTTACCTATTTAAGGTTTTATTTTTTTTACCTATTTTAGGTTTTATTTTTTTCTGTGTACAGTTTAGATTTTACGGGAGAAAATTTTATGATGTGACAAAGCGAAATCCTGTTTACTGATTTTTCATCCCGTAAAAACAAACATAAAAGCCTCAGTCGATAACTTCAACATAATTATTCATCTTGATTACGTATTATAATACAGTTTAATTTTCCAATAATTTATGCAGTTGAAGTTTGTGAAAATAATATTTTGGTACTTTTAGGTTAAAAACATTATTTGTTTTAAGAGTTAGACAATCAATGCAAGATGAATTTTTTACTGTAATTATTTTTGTAGGTTTATTATAAATTCGATCTAACAGTTCCACTCTAAACATTTTAATTCGTCGAATTTCGACGGGTTCCAACTCGTATACTTAATGCTCGATATATGGAATATCAACACGAAATACTAAATACATTATAGGTAGTCAAAATTAAAAAAAAAAAAATTCCAACAGAGCGAAATGTATGCACATCAGGATTCGAAACTTGGACCTTGGCTGTACGCGCAAATGCTCTACCACTAATCTAATCAAATGATGGCCAGTCTGACACAATTCCCTTACTCGCTGGTATCATCATATCTGTCAAACCGGTTACATTATCGATGAAAACTCATTACAAGTGGAAACCTCATTACTCCATGAATAATGATTATAATCATAGGAACTCGACAGAGTTTCTCGCCAAGCATATGAAACAATAATGCAATGAACCATAAACTAAAGGAATTTCCGCCAGTTGATGCCATACGATTTTACAAAACTTTTTTAGTACTCCGTCTGGTTTATATTTTGCGGGCTGAACAAAACGGGATTTTGATACATCTATCTTTCGCGTTCTTTTTATCATATAACTAAAGAGGAATCCGACGAATAGGTTTCGGTAAATGCGATTTTTAAAGTGCTGTTTTTTGCACTTTTTAATTTCTTGTTCGGACCAAAAACAGTTAACAGAGCTACAGCAATATGTAATCATAGCATTTTTATGCGGTTTGCAGCATTTGAATTGTTTTATGAGTTGTTCAAACCTTACGCGTTTTATGTAAAAATATTAATTAGTTTTATATTTATATCTGTTTAAAGTAATTGTTTCCTGCCTAATTGTTGCTCTACCTCTTTTCATTTTCGATTTGCTACTGCTTTCTTCCAAATTCCGCCTCTATTGGTGCTGCTGTCGTTTGCATTAGTTGGGCGTAGTCGCTTTACTGTACCGTTACCCCACTTGTATAACTGTAGCTCTCTCCGTTCGCAAGTATTTTCAGGTTAAAGGGACTTTCCTTTGCACCCTGTATACTATACAACTATACCCAGTCCTACGTTGTATAGTTTTAACACAGTCTTATTATTCTTTTAGCAACGGTATATTTTTTAATAATACACTTACTAATTCTTATATTATTGTACGGAACCCTCTGTGCGCGAGTAATACTCGCACTTGACCGTTTATTAAATAGGTTATAGTGCTATTTAAAAATTTTCGAGTATGACCCAAATCAGGGAAAATCATTTCATAATAATTAACTATTGTATTCCTTATTTTATTGAAAATAATTATAATTTATCCGACGAATTATCCGAAATATGTGAGGCAATATTTGGAATGCTAACGACTCAGTATGCCCTGTCAGCCAAGTGAAAACTGTTAGGAATTCAGAAAGTACATACATTGGCAATTAAGAAAATCAACAAGTATTAGAGCTTATAAAAACATAAAAAAATAAACCTTTTCAGATAATCGGCGTTTCTTACGTACTTATTGGAGGAACATTCGATTTCCTGAAAAAAAAAACTGATTTCTTTTAAAAATTACTTCCAAGCAGATAAAATCCTTGCTGAGTTAATTACTGAATCACCCTATAGCTTATAGAACAACAGCAAAAAATATTGCTGCCACGATTGTTCGTCACATTTTATCATTTCTTAATATTAAATTAATTCTTCTGAGTTGTATAAAATTCGATGAAATGGTTTTGAATTATTTTTAAATACACTGGTGTCCAAAATTAAGGACCAATCACAAAATGCTAATTTTCAAGTACGCGAATACTCAAAAGGAAATAATATATTTCGAATAATTACTATCCCTAAAGCACTGCTAGTTCATATAACATTCATGTCACACATGGTCACAAGTGTCACAGTCACTACAGTGAAGCAAAAAATAGGAAATTCAATACATCTCATTATAAGTTTAAAATGATCACTATATGTGACTCCACTGAGACGTCACTGTAACTGCTGCTTTGTGGCGAGTCACCATGTGACTTTACAATGTAGTTACATTGTGACTCTCATGTGACTGTCACTTGTAGACTCAATTTCAAAGTCATCGTGAAAGCTGCATTGTGATAAGTTACCAAATAATGTCACATTAAAGTCACATGATGACTTTCAGGTGACAGAGAGACTACTGTGAAGTCACCATTGTGTTCGTTTGTGAAAAGTCCCCATGTGACTATTATGTAATACTATTTGGTGACTTATCATAATGCAACGTTCATGATGAATTTGAAATTGAGACTAAAAATGACAGTCACATGAGAGTCAATATTTAACTACATTGTGTGGAAGTGCCTATTTTTTATTTCACCGTAGTGACTGTGACACTTGTGACCATGTGTGACATGAATCAGATGCTATATGGACTAGCTGTGCTGTAGCGATAGTAATTATTTGAATTATATTATTTCCTTTTGAGTATTCACGCACTTAAAAATTAGCCTTTTGTGACTGGTCCTTAATTTTGGACATCAGTGTAGTCAAATATTACGTCTTATTAGACATGTTACTCATTTGAAAATTTCCTACCATCAGTATTAAATTATTTTTTTTACCGCTGTCACCTTTCTTTTAACTTTTTTTTTTTCACAATTAAAATGAAATATATGTAATGGAAATGAAATGCCTTACAAAAAGGAGTGATATATCATGAAAAATAACTCTTTGTAATTATCCCGCCAAGCAACAAATCTAAAACGTTAATCATAAACTGAAGTGATATCAAGTAAAAATAAGCGATATAAATGTGTATAATGCGAGTGCCGTATAAAAATCTATCACTATTCATAATGTTCCAAAGGACTCGGAGTGAGGTACAACAGTAGGTTATAACTGCTTGTCGACTTGCATCATATATAATATATGCAGTATATAAATTTTGAAAATTTGTGAAAATCGAAATAATAAATTTGAAATTCCCTTTATACCACTTTTATAAATTTTTGCAAGAGAAAGATCTATAATAAATCAGAAAGAGTTCTCAGACAAGAAAGAAATGGTATGTAAGTGTGGTAATCATCTATTATTACAAATATACTTTTCAATGTTTTTTAACATACCTTTAATTACATAAATATGTTTAACACATTATTTTAAAGCTAAAGTGAAAACTGATAAAATGGATCCTGTTTATGTGGTAATTAAATCTTAAACAAAAAATTGCACGTTCCCAACATAAGTAATATTATATAATACTATTGTGACTATCTAGAACAAATTTTTCCCCAGACATGTGCAATTCCACTTACGCAGGATTTACTGCAATATATCTCAGTTTAGATAACGTGTATTGTTAGGTGCTTTGTTATTAATATGCATACGATCATTATTTTTTTTATTATTTTACAAACTGAAAATGTTTTCATGTTTACTTAAAAATTCCTCCTCGTAAAAGTGGCATTTCTCGTTCAAATAATAGTAAATGAAATTTATAAATACATCCCACATGATGATACATAAGAATGCACATGCAAAAACAGAAGCTTCAATAATTTACAGTTTCATAGCAGGAGTATCACAAGAAGAAAATTGTTAAACATATAGTTATATGTAAGTACTGGAAACACAAACATTATAAAAGGCTGCAGGTCGCCAAGCAGTGTTCACATACTTTACCTCACTCCGATTCCTTTGGAAACATTATGAATAGTGATAGAGTTTTACACGGCATTCGGAGCATGTACATCTATATCGCTTCTTTTTATGTGGTAATACTTTCTTTTATGACTGACGTTTTAGATTTGTGGCTTGGTGAGATCAGGAAAAACTCATTCACTACTCAAAAAGAATTATTTTTTAAACAAGAAGTGATATAACTCTAGCTCAATGTAGATCTCTAAAATGCAAAGAACTAGTGTCCCCTACGAGCTACGCTCGTCAAAACCCGTTTAGACCTGACAGATTCAAAAAAAGGATAATTTGTTCTGTTTTAAAAACATTACCCCATTACTAGACTGGATGAAATGGCATTGTGAATCTTCTATAATCGGATTTCCATTCATTTTCGTTTGACTAGAAGGATTTTAGACCCCCCCCCCCCAGGCCACATCTTCTGCTCTCGCAACAGCAGACGCCTATTTTGTGATTGATTTAGTAAAACCTATCGCATATTTCATAACCCTGGACAGCAACGTTTCTTTCAAAGAACTGAAATTAGTTTGTTCTTGATCAGTTTCTTCCGCTGATTCCTAATATGCTTTTCCTAATATACACCATATACACCAATATGATTCCTAATATACACCATCTTATGCAAATTTTAGGTAAAACAAATGTCGGATTTAAATTTTCTAGATAATGACTACTGGACTATTTTCTTCAGATAAATGCCGGGATGTGCATATTCTTAACATTTATTTGTCAGATATTAAGAGTAATTTGCATATTTTTAAATGGTTTACTAACTAATGGAAACTAACGTTTACATTAGTTTCAACTTTAAAGGAATTGCCACAGAACTGACGTAATTTTTTTCTAGTCAAAATGTTTATGCTGATTTCAAATATGCAATCCGTTTCCGTATACCACGTCTAGTTTCGGACTTTTCACGTTTAGTTCCGTATATCACGTCTATGGTATTGACCCAAATTTGACATAAAAGGCTTTTTAGGGATATGTACCGCATAGTCAAAATGGTTAACAATGTCAAAATCCTATCAGGGGCATAATAAACAATGGATGTAATACAAAAAAATGAAAAAAGAATATATCCTAGCTAGTGGAAGTACATCCCAAAATAGCAAAAAAAGGCATTTTCTGGCATTTTTTTACGAAAAAATAAAATTTCACTTTTTAAAAAAAAATTAGAAAAATTAGAATGATAGAAGAAAGCTTATACCCTATTTGAAATCAGAGCAAAAAACAGGTTTAGAAACTCATTAGCGTACTTATGTGGCAGAAATATTTAAACGTGAAGAAGCGTTATTAGAAAAATATGACAAATGTGTTAAGTAGGCACAATATTTCACAGTCACTACGATCTCAGAAGCAGAGTTTTTGTAAAGTAACTAGACATTAATCATATCTAGACAGTACCTAGACAGTAATCATAACATAAAACAAAAAAGTCAATCTAATTATGCTTTATGACTTACATTTGCGTATCATTGTAAAAAAAAGGAAATCCAAAATTTGCATAAATCGAAATATGCAAATATCTTAAAAACTAGGCCTGTTGAATAAAATTTAAAACAAGTTTCAAAATAAGCAAAAAAATATTGAACAAGGCACAACTCATTTCGGTTTTGTGAAAGAGAAAGTGTTCAATTTAGTTTACCAGTGTAATCAGCTTGTTTAAAATGATTAAGTAACAGCTGTTGCTTCCTCCTGGACTTGTATATTAACGTCTAGAAGATTTGTTTTCAATTTATATGCTATCAGAAAATCTATAACAGTATCGTTTTAAATGGGAAGTTTTTAATATATCGTTTTAAATATGAGTTATTTTTTCCTAATTAAGGATTTATGCACGCAATAATTTAATTATTTTAAAGATTTCTTTGTCTTTTAATATTCACGTGCAAATATTTTTTTCAATTTAAAAGTGTTTAGCAATATTATTATTTTGGATTTTATGACGTAATTGACCTGATTAAATGCTTTTCGCACATTATAATTTAATTATTTTAAAAGGTTTTTCTTTTTTTGATAATCATATACATAACAATTTAATTATTTTAGAAGGATTTTTCTTTTACCAATATTCACAAGCAAGTATATTTTTCAATTGAAAGATGTTTGGTACTTTTATTAAATGCGCTTTTTTTTTAATGTGGCAATAATAGGTAAAAAAAAATGGTATATAAAATAAATCTTTATTGAGATACTAAAATTTTGAATGAAATAAAAAAAACTTTAAAAAAATAGACAAATTAAAAATATGAATGCACACAGCACACCGCAAAAATATCCAGTATATGCCTGCAAACGATGGGTAAATTTCTATGCATAGTTTTGGATACAGTACAACATTTTTAACTGAACAGTATCGAAAGATTTCAACTTAAAAAAAGTCTTTGATTCAAAAACTGCTTCCTTCAGCGTAATTTTCATACATTTCTCCATAATACAATAAGTCTTCATATTTTTATGTGCTATAGTTTTCTTAATATAAGCCGAGAAAAATCCTCAGTAACAATAAATTCATTTACGTCAGCGACAGTATTAGTTACTTTTCTTAGAAAACAGAGAAAATTTGTTATTCAAAGAGGTAATTTCAAAACTTTACATTACTAAATGACAACATTTTCAAACAAACAATATACTAAACATTTTTACAACCAAAAATATAAAGCCAGTACAAAATTTTTCAAAATTTTCTCTTTAATACCTTTGGGGAAAATGTATTCTTCGCATATACCTTTTAAAATTCTACTTTCTTCGGAGGTTAAAGTAAACAGTCCTACCGTAAATTTGCAGTAAAAGACATCTTATAGAACTAAAACGATATGCATACGCTATGATGACTTTGCAGTCGTTCCCTTCATAAATTCATTACCCAAAGGAGCAAATGCAGTGTATATTTATCCGGTGAGGTTTACGTTTAGGCTACATAACAACGTTTATTTTTATAACAATAAATATTTCTGTGGTACAGGGAATATCTTACTGATCGTCACACGAAAAAGCCAACCGAGTTTGCAGTAAATTTTCCTATCGTAGTTTGTGCTGATAACTTTGTTTAAGTTGTTCTCCCAAAAGACATATTTGTTTGGAAAAAAAAATCAAGTTTTGTGTAAGGTTATTTGAAAGGTATATTTTCTTAAATATATAAAATATCATAATATTTTCTGTATAGGCAAATGTGAGAAGCGTTATGGGATTAAGAAGTAACAGAAAATCATGATGTATGGTTTAAATGTCGTGCATGGACAAAGATGAAAAACAATGAAAAATAGTAATTTGTTTTTCTCATGTCAGGTACAGATTGATGTACAATCTTGGATAAAGGAATCTGCGCATGCTATTTTATCACTTAATTATCGTATAGAGATACGAGGGGTACCGTTCGACTGGTAATTATGCCCACTTTCCGAATATGAATACAATTTTTGAAAAATGGGGATCATTTAGATATTTAAAAAATGTACCTTAGATATTTAAAAAATGTACCAAATATGATTTTTCAAATTGAAACATGTATTTTTAGAACCATATTTAAGATCATTCGGTACGAAAAGTCGGGATAAAAACAATTTAGATATATTTTTCAAATTTTCATTCAATTATAAAAGAAAATTTGTGAAGGGTTTAGCCATAAATTTAGAAAAGCACTATGTAGATCATACATGGCAAACTACCTCAATGGTGCACTTGTTAAAATGAGAAAATACTGAGAATAGTAAGTATAACATTAGCTAAATTCATTTTAATTATTTCCATAAAAAAATTCTGGCGGCTATCTACGATTTTTTTATGGGTGGTTAGACGAAGAAATTACACGGTCGTTTTAGACCATCGAAAAGTAACACTTCTCTATTTTTCAAAAAATGATGATTAGATTTTTTTCCCACAAATTTCTTTCACGATATTGATTCTTTTACATAAAGTTGATGTAAGTCATAAATGATAATTCATTTAACATGGCTTTATTTATACCTTAATTATACCTTATATAACACACATATGAGGAAGGTAACAAGTTCTGTATTTTAGAAATAATTTTCCATAATTAGCATATGATTGCCATTGAAAATGAATGTCATTTTCTTGGCCTGCTCCTTTTAGTACTTTATGAGGTATGAAGATAGCTCTGCAGAGTAATCTTCTTGACATAGTTCAAGTCAGAAGTAGTAAAATGATTGCTACCTGCAAGATCTTTTAGATATTTCTTTGAAAAAAAAAAGTGTTTAAAGGTTTTGTAAAAGTTGAGAAGACTTTTATTATATCATTTTCCTGGCTTCAATAATTTGCAAATAAAACTTACACTGAATTTGAGGTACTATAGAGGAAAACACATGTTCCTTTAAACGAAATTAAAATGTTAGATCTAAAAAAAAAAAAAAAAAACGAGAATGTGAAAAACGTTTTAGATTGAAATTGTCATTATCCTGGCATACATATGCCCAGAAAATGATATATTATTATAATTACATAAAAATGAACTTAAGCTCTTCAAACTTTTTGCGTGTAAATTCCTTTATTCAGCTGCTCAAAAAACATTTTTAAAAGAATCAAAAGAAAGCTTTGCAAAGATTTAAACTGTCAAAAAATTTTGTTTTCAGAATCTCACTTTTCGTGATATTCACCACTATATATAACAATTTGGTGATAAAATAGCATGAGCTGATCACTTTATTTTACAGGACTGTATATTTCATACGTGTAATTTTATCAAAATGATTATTTTTTCCCTCACAAAAAATTAAAATGTTTACTGTGTTATAGCTGTACATGGAAATATTTAAAATACATATTTATATTATTGCACTGTGTACCATCTATTCTGTATGCTTATTAGTTCCAATAAATACTAGAACTGAGCTCATAAAAACATTGTTTTGCAATATTTAGGGCTTATATATTTGACTTATATAATAGGGCTAATTTGCGATACCATATTCCATCCATGTTTTCATTGTTAACATCCCTGTGAGTCCTCAGAAGTCAGCCTTATCTTTTTTCTTCTTGTTTAACGTTTTATCGTCTCCACATCATCGTCGTCTTGGTGTCGCCTTTGCACAATTATTTTGTACCATTTGTATCATACTTAAAGTTCGAACAGACAGATCCTATGGGCTACTGTGTCTTTGTTCTGGTAATGCGGTGCTTTTCAGGTTTTATTACTTTCGTATGATACTTTCTTTCGCTGATGACAATGGAACGGTTGGAAAAGAATGGCTAGGGGAGCCATTTATGAGTTTTCTTCGGGTAAATCAAATAAACACAGCATTACAACGACATTGAGACTTTGAGAGGCTTTTTCCATTCAGTCCTTGTCAGCTTTTGGTAACAATTTTGTAACAATTATTTCGCCAAATCAGACCCAACTGTTTTATAAGAATCAGGCATACAAATGATTTTTCCAATTTTAGTTCATCACCAAATCTTTGGACAGTGAAATAGTGATTTGAAAGCACAAGAAATCACACGTGTTAAATATTACCTTCAACAAATGAGCGTGACGCACAAAGGTTCAATTTTAATTTTTAGCGCGAAAAATTTAATTTTCGAAATATTTTACTTTTACTCAGTTTTTCGTGTACTTATCAAAAAGACATCAAATAATCATTATTTTTTCCTTAAAAAAATAAAAAAAAATAAAGAAATAAAAGCTATATCTAAGAAAACTTTGCCTGAAATTTCCAGACGAATTTTTAATTAGTGATTTACTGTTATTCATTGTATTATTTTTTCAACGATTAATATTTTAAAAACATAATTATTGTGACAAATTGTTTATTAAAAACAACTAAAACATTATTATTAAATTGGTAGGTGCATTTTTATGGTATCGTTTGTTTAAGAAGTTTTGAAATACTAGTAAATTTGTGCGTTTATATTGATTTACAAAAGATTGCGCTCAATGTGTGACTGAAAGTTTGAATGAAGTCAACATCAAAACGGATGAATTAATGCTTTTGTATCATTGCATATAGATATGATTATTAAACGGAAAAGAACATAGGCTATGTTTTATTTATTTTATCCAAATAAATCTCTTAAAAATTCGAAATATTATAGTTTTTCATACAGAATTAATTGACACTTTCCCGATAAAATTTGACCATTTTTCTTTCCCATTGCCAACAAAATCAAAATCTGGAACAATAATTTCTCCTCGGCAATTAATTTTTAATTCAACAATTCTACGTGAAAACTGAGAATAAAAAGAAAATAAACATGACGTCATATTTGAAACGAAAAAAATAAAGTATTTTTTATTATATTTAAAACATGAATATCGGTTACGTTAATAAGGGGTTTTCTGTCAAAAATGGTGATATAATTAGAAGGAAAAAGAATGAAAAAGAATTATATTATTAATAAAATGTTTGACTTGGAAAATTATGACGTCATACTTGAAATAAAAGAGGCATTTTCAAGTATTCGTTAAAAATACAAGGGGATGAATATCAGTAACTAATGAAATTGATAAAAGATTACGTCATATTTAAAACAAATGAGATTTTTTTTACTAATACTGATTAATAAGTTTGAATATAAGTTATATACAAATGAGAGTTTACATTCAAAATTCACGTTATGATTATCAGTAGAAGACATTTTTTGTAGAAAAAAAATGGAAATAAAACTGATTAATATGTTTTTTGAAGATATTTTCGTTTTAAAATTAAAACGAATTTAATTTCAATTTGTATAGATGGTACAAAAACATGATTAAACAAATTTTCCTAAAACTAAAAACATATTTTTACACGTTGAAGCTTTATGAATGAATTTATTCCACAGAAGCAAAAATCGTCTGTCAACATATTGACATATACAACCAAGGTTGTAAATTAAACTTCCATACATTTCAGTGGAAAGTTATTGCCCCTACGAATTGAATTTAAAAAATCATATACTATTTTAATTAATTATTTTTAACATATGGCAATTAAGAAATATCACAAACCCGTTTTTAGTAAAAGGTTTAAGGTAAAAATGATGTAATATTTTTTCATGTAAAGCATTCATTTTAATTAAAAAACATTAATATATAATCGTTTTAATTTCGTCAAAGTGGTGTAATATTCATTTCACCAGCTTCGAAATTGAAAATGAAGTCATAAAATAACAATATACATTTCAGAAATAATGTTTTGCATCAAAAGCCGCATTATATCATCATTTGCATCAAAAGTCAGCAATCAATTAGTCAGATGTGACAATCTCAAAACTTTTTTCTGCCCCATACATGTTAATTCTTCAAAATTCGCTATCACAGTGCCAAAGTTAAAAGACAATCTATGTCAATCATGATGATTCTAAAGGATTTATCGAACTGTGTGCATTTAAAAGAGGATATAAGCATCGCATTTTCCAAATAACCATTGAATGTCGGAACTCACCCTTTTATATGTCTGCAACCAAAATTTCCAACTCAAAGAACATAAAAGTGACGTCTGTTGGGCGATGTACACTCCAGTCTAATAAGGAACTATTTACGTTAAAGTGTAACAGAATTTGAAGTTTGATTAAATTCCGTGCATTAGTTTTTGAGTTTTAGCTATCGCGAAACATGAAATATTGGCCACCTTTTATATGATTTACACGAAAGACTGATCAGCACCAACTTATGTCGAGATCTAACAGAATATGAAGTCTGGTGAAATTCCATGCATTAGTTCTTGAATTACAGCTAGTGTAGATAAAGCGGGAGAAATGCAGAACAGAAGCACCACCTGTTGTGCGATATTCACCAAAAACTAATCAGCAACATCTTATGCTAACATGTACCTAAAATCTGAAGTGTGATAAAAATTCATGTATTAGTTCCTAGGATAGAGCAACTGAGTATATCATAAAAATTTCAACATAGCAGCACCACATATTGGAGATTCACACCAAAAACTAATCAGCACAAATTTGTATAAATGTTTCACTGAATGTAAAGTTTTATTAAATTCCGTGCATTAGTGCCTGAGAAAGAGCATCCACGAAATTTGTACCACATACCACAAATATACAGACATTTTCTAAAAGCAGTCAGATCGTGTTCCTGACCTTCTAAAACGTATAAATCCGTCGAAAACCGGATGTCGAAATTTTTAACGAATCCAATACCGTTTCCTTGTAAAAATAAAATAAAAAAAAAAAAAAAAAAAAAAAGGTAAAGCTATAAAAATGCTCTATGCTATTTTTTTCATTTAATACATAAATATAAGCTGCCACGTTGTAGCACTAAAACTTTGCATTTTATTTAACATAACCTTGCTTAGTGTTAATACATTTAAATTATAAAATTTTCACAATCAAAAATTCGTTTTGTATGCATTCGTGAATTTTATATAATAAAAACTTTTTTAAAAAAGGAAAAATGCATGAAAGCTGTGTATATTTTACTCCAGTTTCAAAATATTTATACCACATTCTATAAACTATTTATTATTTTGCACTGGCAAAATAAGTTAGATTGGAAGAACATAAATAATTCAATAGCGCATTAGAAACATTTTAAACAGTTTCATACATTTATTTAAAAAAGTTTAAGGAAATTTTATTAAAAGTAAAATATATTTTTAAAAATTCTCTGCCGGTTCGGCCCACAAGCGGATGTAGATTTCTGTATTAGGTACTAATTTCACCAACAAAAAATAATCAAGATTAGAGATAAACACAGTTTAACTATTTTATCTGGACGTTATTGACGAGTTTTTAATTTCATTTTTCTAATATAAACGCATACACACACGTATATATATATGGAATATATTTAAAAATGGGAAAAACAGAGTTAGAGAATATTAGAATGTTAATGTATGCTAATATTTCCATAATCATTATTATCATGTTTTAATATGTTTATTCAAACTCACATGATGTTACATATTCCCTTGCTGACGTCCATTATACATCCAATATGACGTAATATTCACTTTTTTTTTTATTCGTCAAACCATTTATTTCATCCTTATTTTGCACGTGGAAATCATGCAGTAGAAAAGTAATTGCTGTGGTAAGAATTTTACTGTAGTTTTTTTTAATTGTAACCAACTTCTATAACGAAAAATTATTTTTCTGTAAGAGCTGGTTTTATCAGAATCATGTCAAAGTGGTATTCAAAATTTTATCCCTCCCCATTTCTACCCCCTTGGGCCGATTTTGACCATTTGCAATCCCGCCAATACTTTGCATTGAAATTAACACCAAAAATCTGTATTGATCCGCAGATCTCAAAACTGGTATTAGAATTTTTAAATTCGAATAAGTTTCCGAAATATTAATTTTTTTCTAATTTTAAATACTTTTTTCTAATGCGTTATTTTGCACGTGGAAATCTTGCAGTAGAAAAGTAATTGTTGTGCTCAGAATTTTACTGTAGTTTTTTTAATTGTAGGCAACTGCTATAACGAAAAATTATTTTTCTGTAAGAGCTGGTGTTATCAGAATCATGTTAAGGTGGTATTCAAAAATTTTATCCCTCCCCATTTCTAGCTCCTTGGGCCGATTTTGACCATTTACAATCCCATGACCATTGCAATCCCGCCAATACTTTGCGTTGAAATTAACAACAAAAAAAAATATGTATTGATCCGCAGATCTCAAAACTGGTATTACAATTTTTTAATTCGAATGAGTTTCCAAAATATAATTTTTTTCTAATTTTAAATACTTTTTTCTAATGATGGCAACACAAATTTTAATCATAACAGATATTTTTTTTCATATTTTAGAAAATGTTATTATTTTAAACTAGTTAGCGACGAGCTTGGCCTCCCTTAAATGTATTCTAAGAAATGTATCATAATACTTTTATTCATGATTCAATTTACTTGAACAATCTTTTGAAAAATCGGAAGATTCTGATAGAGAAATCAAGAAATCGGTTTTTTTATGTTAGCGTGACGCAGGTGATAAATCGCCAAATATTTCTCCCGTCGCTTTTTTTTTTTTTTTTTTTTTTTTTTAACATTTTATTTAATACAAAAAATTCATTTAAAACTGAAACATTTAAATTAATGGCTTTCACTTCTTTCTTTTTTTTTAAACGAAACAAAAAGAAAAATTTTAGGCACAGATGTCATATAGGCACCGGGGCACTTAATTAGCGCCAAAATGGCGTTATTTTGCCTGACGTGGTAACCCGGCTATTGTTGCTTATTTATTAATAAATGTTTATTTACAATAACTTTCTTTTTATTTAAAAGAATTTATAAATTGTTTTGTTCTATAGTTATTAATTAAACTATTTTATTTATTGTTATTTCATTTTTAAAATAATAGAAAATAATTTAAAAATACATATGCAACTGGTACTCGAAAAACGAGGTTTTTGCCAAATTGTCGTAAAAAAAAAAAAAAAAAAAAAAAAAAAAAAAAAAAATCACGCCAAACCCGGACATATATGACAATTATGACAAATCATGATATTTAATTTCAACTTCAAAGCAATGTTTTAATGTTACTATTTAGTGTTTCCGTCGACCAATTTCGCCAAATTATACAAATTGACATAATTTTTATTTTTAATAACAAAAGAACAAATAAAATAACATAACATTAATAAAAATACAAATAAAACGTCGAAATAAAAATCACTTGATGGCGTAACCCCTTGTAATTTCCTTAAAGTCAAGTGAATGTGACGTTTACGATCAACCATTATTGGTGCTTAATCTTATAGTTTGGCGATAGATTTTTGGTCGATGTGATAACCAAGTAGTACCATTTTAATTTACCACTCTAAAAATAAAAAATAAAATGCTAATTGGCAAGTTAAAAAATTGCTATTGGCGAGATTTGCGCCCGGCTAACATAAAAGTACCAAGAATTCTTAGCGATCATGGCAACTTTTATGTAGTTTTATTCGATAAAATTATTTTGATCCTTTAATCAAAATGGAAACCTTTCTTATGAAAAGCAAAGTGATCTGCCCGTAACTGTTTATGGCAGTTACATGACTTGGACTGTTATAATATAGGTGAACTGATGGCGATAAAATAATATTTGGCGACTTATCACCTGTGGCTGGCTAACATTAAAGTACCAAAATGGCTGCCTGGAATATAAAAAGCGAAGGGACTGTTTATGATATTCACATGACTTAGGCTATTATTTAGAGATTGTTTACAATTCTAAAAACAGCGCAAAGAATAATATTTCCTAACGATATTAAAAAATTATATACACGTGACTATTAAAAACATAAAAAAGAAAACTTTAAAATTACTATTAAATGAGTACGTGTTAAAAGCAAGAAAATATTTAAAATTATGTCTTGAAAATTGCATTTGTACATCAATATTAAAAGATATATGAAACTTTAAATTAATAAATACACTAATATGCGTTTAACCCTTTCAGGGGCAAGGTACTTCTATTCGTAAAATGTTGAAATTAGTGAATGGTACCAGAATTTACAAACAAATTTCGAAATACGAAAAAGCTTTTGTTCACTTTCTTAATAAAAGGAAAATTTTCATTTCAATATTCTGGTGCCAATGTTGCATTTAAGAATTAAAATTAAGTGGTCCAAAAATGAACCACCGCCCTTGAAGGGGTTAAGCAGTAAATTGTATTATGTCAATCGTTTTATAACGCTGTTAAAAAATACCGGGAGACAAAGACTCTGTTTACTTAATTCATTTTATTTTAGCTTCCTTTCAAATGTTTAACTGGTCTTCTTTAATCAAACACGAAAAGAACCATTGGATGTCTCAACAGCAACTGATTCGGCCTTAAATTTTCGCAATCAAAGGGAATTGAATGGAAACCCATTCACAGGAAGATCGCTACAAGTTTTTTTTTTCCATTATAATTCAATCTTCTATAATCTTTTTTAAACCGATTAGATTAGCGTGCTTTTAGATTCTGCGAAGCCTGAACGGGGGTTGGCGACCATAGCTTGCAGGGGGTAGAGCTCCCTAGTATATATATATGCGGGTGGTTTTGGGTTCTTGGGGTCATATAATGAAAAGTTATGAATGAATTTTTCAAAAGTCGCACCATGGTAACGACTTCAATAGGTTGTATTTCTTATGAAATCTACCTAAAAATAAACTTCATATTTATAGAGTCTTTTAAAAAAATATTAAATCTATAGTTTTATATGAATTAACCAGAAATCAATATAATTTTAATAAATTAATAAAATCGTTAAAAGTAAGCAAATAAATTGAAAATATTTCTGGCAAAAATTGATTTGCTTTAATAGAAAATTTTATAATATTTGCTTCAAAATCCTCTTTACCTTGCCCAGAATATAATGACAAATACGACATCCTGACAAAATAAAAAATAAAAAATACAGTAAAAAAGAATTTTATCCTGTCTGAAATAGCAGAGCTAAAAAGAAATTCGCATATGAAAAATATATATGCAGTTATGCTGATTTAAATTTGGAGAATATAAATAAATAAATAGCGTATATTGTTTAAAAGAAGTAATTTTTCATAGTTTTATTTACATGTATTATCTGCAGAAGTAACTCAAACTTTTTAAGGTGTTTCATGCATTTCCTTAGAAGAAGTTTAAGGAAACTTTTTTTAAAGTAAAAAGGATTTTTTTAAACTAAACTTTCGATTTATATCTGATATATAATCTTTAAAAAATCTTAAAGGTATAGTTTTTTATAATAACATAAAATTATTATATTATTATAATTTTTATACTATTATCTATATATACAGGTGCAATATGTTACCTATCGCCGACCTTTAATTTCTCAACCGTTGGTCGTAGACATATAGTTCCAATTAAAAAAAAAACGTTTCAAATAAGGTAAATATCCATGTTGTGGCATTATTTAAAGTAGAAAATCAATTTTTTTAATAATTATAAAATCTAACTTTTTATACGGTTTCCCAGTCCCTCTAGTTATATTTAGTAAAAGTTTACACATATCATAACAGATATAACACCAAAAGTTTGACATCTGTACTGCAAATATTGACACTGTTATTAAATTTCAAAGTTTGAGATTTTTGCACATGATTTTGATTTTCATTGAGGCATCAGTTAAAAGATGAATCAAAATAATTCGAGATCAAAATCAGGGTACAATGTCCTTTTTACGGTGAAACCTCCTTTAGCCAGTATCACCAAAGAGGGTTATTTCATCTAAAACTTTGAGCTGACTTTAAAAGGTCGTATACAAAATGAAGAATGAAATATTGAAATTAAACAGAAAAATAAATATTTATAAAACTTTTGTGGTAGAACAACATTCAAACATCAAAGTAGGTAGAATCGACAACCAGAAAATAAAACATACTCAGTAAGGACTGGATAAATAGCAGCGGAATGCAAACGACCAGCCGAGCATGAAAATTGGGATTATGCAAATTACAATAGTACTGCCGCGTCACACGTTCGGGATAAAACACGAGCCATCTAGCAGTGGGCATGCTAGTCAGCGCCTGAGATCGTGATGGCAAGATACGCATACACGCAATAGGATGAAATGATATTTATTTACGGTGAATGTCAAAGGAATGACAGAGAGGCTGCGAGTGTTTATTCAGAACGTTTCCCTAAGGATCTACATCCAACGCATGAAACTATAACTGATGCATTGCACCATCTTAGAGAGACCGGCTCTGATTCACCACGACCCAGAACAAATAGACGGGCAAGCTTCGAGTGACACAGGAGGAGGTGCTAGCAATCGCTCTTTTAATTCCACAACTGAGCACGGCGGAAATAAGCGAGGCATGTGGTCAGCATGTCTGGTATTTGTTACATGCACATAATGCGCATCCATAGCATCCGACACTGGTGCAAGCATTGATGCTAGGTGACCACGCAGGACGATTTGGTTATTATAATTTCATGCTCAACACCTTAGAGGAAAATCCGTCGTTCCTTTGTGACATTCTGTTGACAGATGAGCAATGCTTACGCGGAGTGGCATTGTGAACGTGCACAGTGAGCATTACTGGTCTCTGGAGAACCTGCACGTCACCAGCATAGTACGACACGTGTGGTACGGTATATGGGGAATCCAGACTGTTGTAATCATCTTCTACGATGGGAGCTTAACGGTCGATCGTTACCTGCATCTGCTACAAACATGGTACATGACTGATATGAAGAGCTGCCTCTCCGACATGCATGTTGGGTCTGGTTTCAACATGATGGTATCCTTTCCGCATAAAACATCAAACGTGCGGGCGTATCTGGCCACCGAATTCGGTCAGCAGATCCTTGGATATGGTAGTTCGTAGAGTGGCCACCATGTTCGCCGAACTTGACTCCCATGGACTTCTACATCTGGGGTTACATCAAGGCATAGGTCTATGTGACTGAGACCACTTCTCTGGTTTATCTGAAGCAGGCACCATCCTTGTTTTTTGCACATTTTGCACACCTGCTATGCTCTAACGTGTCGAGACTCAGTACTGCCAGGCATTCAACTGTGCATTGCCACCAATTGAGAACATTTTGAACAGTATCTCTAGTAGATTCCGACATTTGGTTGATTCTTTTTTTTTATAGTAGACCGCTTTCTGATATTATAATAAATTGATATTTATTTTTCTGTTTAATTTCAATATTTCATTATTCGCTTTGTATACGACCCCTAAAAGTCAGCTCAGATTTTAAGAATTACCCTCTTTGCTGATGCCCAAATTTGGGGATACTGACTAAAGGTGGTTTCGCCGTAAAAAGGACATTGCACCCTGATTTTGATCTCGAAGTACTTTAATTCATCTTTTAACTGATCCCTCAATGAAAGACAAAATCATGTGCAAAATCTCAAACTATGAAATTTAATAACTATGTCAATTTTTGTAGTACAGATGTTAAACGTTTTGTGTTATATCTCTTATGATATGCGTAAACTTTTACTAAATATAACTATAGGGAGTGGGGGATCGTATAAAAAGTTAGATTTCGTAATTATTATAAAATTGATTTTTTACTTTAAATAATGCCAAAAATGAATATTTACCTCATTTGAAACATTTTTGTAATTGGAACTATATGTCTACGACGAACGATTGAGGAATTAAAGGTCGGCGATAGATAACATATTGCACCCTGTATATTACGCTTTCGTACGTGGCTCAGAAATCTCGATTATCTATCAATTATTAACCCTTTCAGGACCGGCATCTTTTACAGGAATTTATTCGTTTGGCACCACTTTATGTTAATTATTTGAATTAACTTTATATATCACAAAAATGTCGTAATTAAAAAAAAATCAATTTTACTTTTCTCTTTACTGGTATCAAACTCAAGCGTTTTAAGCACTTTTTGAGGTGCATACATGCACCCTTGATCCCGAACGGGTTAATGCCAACGCCTGAATGAAACGCATCTCATTGGTTATTGACAGCATTCAATTCATTATCCATACCTATAAGGGGGGGGGGGGGGGGTGTTACCGTAAGGGGACCCTATTTCTTCGTCAAATGCCGCCAGATTTGCTGCCAACTTGGCGATATACTGTAAAATTTGGCAACCAAAAATATTCGCCAAAAGTGATGCGTAGTTGGCTATATCTCTATTATTGCGCCAAATTCCCATAGGCTTCCATTGTAAACCAACAGGGTTTACTTGCTTACAGAAAATCAACAAATTGGGATATTTTAATGCAACAAACACTAATATTAGCTTAAGGGATTATATTAATTATATTTAAAGGAGTCAGAATAAATTAAATTATGAATAAAAGTAACATGATAAAATGCTTAGCATGCTTTTCCAAACATAAATTTTAAGGAATACCAAACTGGTCGAAAAGGGTGACTAGTAATATAAAATTGGTTTATTTTAATAGAAAATTTTTCAAATATCTGCTCCACAGTTCTCTTTATATTTCACAGAAAAGAATGACAAATACGACATGCTGACAATAAATACAAAAATTACTTAGAAATAAAGTACTTTATCCAGTCTGAAATAGCAAAGCTAAAAAGAAACTCGTATAGTAGAAATATATATGCAGGCATGCTGTTTTAAATTTGGAGAATATAAAAAATTCAATAGTGCATACTGTATAAAATCTGTAATTTTTCATCGGTTTATTTACTAGTTACTCATACGTTTCACAAACTTTTAAGTAATTTCATGCATTTCCTTAGAAAAAGTTTAAGGGAACTTTATTAAAAGTAAAATACTACATTTTTCAAAACTAAACTTCAGATGTATATCTCTCTTTTAAAAATCTTAAGGATATAGTATTTTATAAATTTATAAGAAATCAATATTATTTTAATAAACTAATAAAATATTTAAAAGTAAGTAAACAAGATAAAAATATTTCTGGCATTTTTTTTTTTTTAGAAATTTGTAAAACATCTGCTCCGAAGTTCGCTTTATATTGCAGAGAAAAAAATTACAAATGCGTCATGCTGACAATAAATAAAAGAAATTACTTTTAAAAAAAGTACTTTATCCTGTCTTAAACAGCAAAACTAAAAATAAATTTGCATACGAGAAATATTTACGCAGGCATAGTATTTTAAATATGGGGAATATAAATAATTCAATAGCGAATATTGTTTAAAAGAACTAATTTTTTATCATTTTATTTACATGAATTTTCTGCAAACGAAAAAAAAAACTTAGAAAAAATTTCATTTAAATGTATTTTAAATTAAAAAAAATTATAATATTTTAAATTTTTTAAATTTTTTAATAATTTTTCAAATTTAAAGGTATTAATTTATAAATTAGTACAATTTTAAAAACTAAACTTCAGATTTATATCTTATATAGAGTCTTTAAACAATCTTAATGATATAGTGCTTTATAAATTTATAACAAATCAATATTTTTTTAATAAACTGATAAAATGTTTAAAAGCAAGTAAATGAAATAAAAATATTTCTGGCAAAAATTTGTTTGTTTTAAGGTGTGTGTGTGTGTGGGGGGGGGGGGGTGAGAGAAAGCCGAAAAAAGGCTATTTATTAGCTTTTTTTTTTTTTTTTTTTTTTTTTTTTCTGGAACAGGACTGAAGATTTTAGCTCTGGGTTTTTCGCATGTTATGTTATATTTTTAAGAACATTTCAAAAGAAAATTTAAGAAAAAATTGATGATGTGGTTCAAGTTGCGTGCGTGGATGCCCAAGCGTGCGCGCGCCGTGCATTTCCAAACTGGCGGAATCCGATAGATAACCAGAGTTGTTTACAATCAATTTCCGTTAAGGATTATGAAAGTAGATAATATTGGCTAGAGTTTTAACCACTTTGTGATGAAAAACGTTGAAAATCAACAAAGTGGAAGCGATTTGAAAATTAGGGTCTGTTTCTGACCACTTTTTTCCCACTTTCGCGTGTTCTAAAAATATTTTTTTTTAAATAAAAATAGTCGAAATTAGTCCAAACTACAATAAATTATACCGCCTTTAATTTTAAAAATATCGGTTTAATAGTTTTTTCATTCTGATTCCGCTCAGTTTGACAAAAGGCATTTTGCGTAACATGCCTATATTGCTTCAAAACAGTGTAAGCCCCTACGGACGCGTCGTGCTAAAGCATTCAATAAATAAGAAAGGACTTCGAATTTGGCCAAATAGTTGTACACGGATATTTTGCAGGCTATAGGGAATAGAATCATATAAAAAAAGAAAAATCTGATTTTTTCAACCGAAAAAATCGCGCCCATATGAAAAAAGTCATTTTGCGTAGAATGCGTTTACGTTGCTTCAAAACAGTGTAAGTCTACGGACACGTTGCGCTAATGCACTCAATAACTGCGAAAGGTCTTTGAATTCGGTCAAATTGTTGTACGCGGATAATCTAAAGACTATAGGGAATAAAAAAATGTAAAAAAATAAAAGTCAATTTTTTCAACTGAAAAAAAAGCAAATCCCCCTTTAATAGAATTTTTAAAATATCTGCTCCAAAGTCTTTATATTGCAGGGATGAAAATGAAAAATATGACATGTTGACAATAAATAAAAGAAATTACAGAGAAAAAAAAATACTTTATCCTTTCTGAAATAGCAAAGCTGAAAAGACATTCGCATACCAGAAATATATATGCAGGTATATTGTTTGAAATTTGGAGAATATAAATTTATAAAAATAAATTTTTCCAGCCGAAAAAAAGCAAATCCCCTCTTAATAGAATTTTTTAAATATCTGCTTCAAAGTCTTTATATTGCGGGGCTGAAAATGAAAAATAAAACATGTTGACAAGAAATAAAAGAAGTTACAGAGAAAAGAAGTACTTTTTTCCTTTCTGAAATAGCAAAGCTAAAAAGGCATTCGCATACCAGAAATATATATGCAGGTATAGTGTTTGAAATTTGGAGAATATAAATTTATAAAAATCAATTTTTTCAACCGTAAAAAAGTAAATCCACCCTTAATATAATTTTTTTTAAATATCTGCTTCAAAGTCTTTATATTGCGGGGATGGAAGTGACAAATACGACATGCTGACAATAAATAAAAGAAATTACAGATAAAAAAAGTATTTTATCTTTTCTGAAATAGCAAAGTTAAAAAGACATTCGCATACCAGAAATATATATGCAGGAATAGTGTTTCAAATTTGGAATATATAAATTTATGAAAATCACCCACATATTTACAAATATTTGGTTTAAAGTTTTCTGGATATAAGTGTTAAATAAAAGCTTCATACTAAAATACCTTCCTAAAATATCTTTTAAAATAGACAGGTATTGTTAAACTGGGAAGGGCGTTTCTTAGATCCCAGTAGCGATAAAGTTCGTGACTTTTCTCTTGTGGAAAGTATTGTCCATATTTCTTTTCTAGTTTCCAACATATAATAATACCTTTCGCACATTTTATTGGCTTCAGGGGATTCCAGGAAAAGATTTATCTTTTTTTCTTCCTGATTTAATATAACTGAAATAGCCTTTAACTTTAATTGAAAAAAGATTCTGTACTTTTCTCTAAGGTTTATAGTGTGGTTGAAAGAAAATCTCCAATTAGCAAATTAATACTGAAATGAATATTTTCACAAAGAAGCGCGTTTCGATGTTTTATAATTGACAAAAATATAGTAGCAAAATGACTATTGAATGAAAAATAAATTAGTGCTTAAATGTGTTTTTTAATATAAGAAAATACCCTTTTATGCTGAAGAAATAATGAAAGTAATGAAATAGATATCAAACATTTACCGCAATCACTTCTTTTTTCCAAACGATGCCTTACAAAATGATTCTGTTTGAAAAACTTAATAAATAAGAACATTTATTATTATTATGATTGCTGTTGTTATTAATTGTCGTTGTTTTATACTAGTAGTGGTAGTCGTGGTGTTAGAAAGATTACAATACTAAAATGAATACTACGTATTCATCACTTAAAACAAATTAGAATATATACTTCCAAGATTTTATAATAATGCACCGAACTTATTTTTCATCCATTGTGTAAGCTGATAAATAAAAGAAAAACTATAATCTTAAAACACTTTGTTGCAAGCATTCAGTCTTTATTTTGAAAACAACACCTAATTTCATGACTACAATCCATGTTGTCCCAAAAAATTTCCATTGCAATACGTTAATTTGCCTTGAGCTTTGGTTATGGAAAATTCATTGATTTGATTTACGCTTTATTAAAGGAGCACAAATTAGTCAATTTAGTAGGAATTTTTGCTATTTTTTTAAGATAGGGGAGACAGGGGCTAGTTGGCTACAGGGGTAGTCCTCATAAATCGCCTGTTTGTGGATAGATTGCTCAACCAGTCACAGAGTACCTTTCTTCTTGCTTTTTATAATCCTCATTGTAGTTTTGCAGCGTTACCTACGTGCAGTGGACATTTATTACGATTTTTCTGCTTTTTGCACTTATAAGTAATTTTTTGTTGCGTCACTCTTTTTCTTATTTCTAATACTTATCTTAATAATTGCAATTTAACTTGTGCAGTTTTTCTTAGTGTATGATTAACTGTACTTACCCCATGTGTGATTTACTTGGATTATTTATGCTTAGAGGATTACGTGTCCCTTTTGAGAAGAAATTTATTATGGGGCTAGTAGGCGCATTGAACACGGGAGAAGTTGGCTCGGTGTCTGCTGTGTGATAGTAGCTTGAAAAACAGCAAACACCGATAAAAGTGGTTGCAATGCAAGATTTTGGGCACACGAGGCTTGCCCAAATGGAGACACTCGATTTTTTATTTGTGACAACTGTAACTCTGATGTTGATATCGAGTAGGATGGAAGTCTCTCAATATTAATGTTTTATTCATTATTTTTATGTCTGTATAATTTAGAATTTCCATTGTACGGAGATAACGATTTTGTTTAAACTTACTGATAATAATGAAATTGATTTCTCTTAACTGCGTGTCTTATTTGAGTTTCATTTAAATTTTTATAAAGCTTGTGCCAACTTACGCCATAGGTATAGGCAACTTGCCCCGTGACAGGGTAGGTTGGCACACAATTTTCCTTTTACTTTAGGCTTCCACTAAACATAAATAAAAAAGCTACAAACTCAAAACTCCGGATATTTATAGCGCAATGCCTGTTCTTTAAAAGTACAGTTAAAGTTTCATAAAAAACTTAAACAAAAATTAATAAAAATCAGTAACTAAAAACTGCGCCTACTAACCCCGGTTTCCCCTATGACATCCGGAAAGAAAAAAAAAAGTTACGGAAAGAAATTATTACGGATTTTTTAATTGTTTTCTGAATGCTCAATGATTAAATGCAAAACAATAAAATTTAATTCATATTAAATTATTAATTGTTATAAGCATATAATTAAAAAACTAGATATTACACTCTTTCTCTTTTATTTTCTACTTTTTAAAGTGTTTAAAATATTCCATTGCTGCAGTTTCACAGACAGATGGCCTATTTTAGTGAGCTTTTATGCACATTATTAACACCATTGTTGTATACATTTTTAACCATGAATAATACTTGGTGGTTTATCACTACCACACAGCTAACGAAAAAAAAAATGCGTTGAAATCATTTTTAACAATTTCCAACATAGTTGAAAAGTGTTTATTAATTCGGTTTGCCTGTCCGTCTCTCCGTGCTCAAACACCCGTAAATATAGTCCAATTACCATGAAATAGATATATGTTATTGAGAATTACTTTGGGATGATCGGTATTGAAAATTAAGTGTATAGCATTTACTGCTCATTCACAGGGACACTTCAAGATAACACTGCTAGAATATTTAGTAGTATAATAGTATGATATTTGTCGGTAAGATGAGAGCAGTGCCCCCTATCGCTAAATTTCTGTTTATCGATGCCGATCTGTGAAAGAAAAAATAATATTACGCACTTCTGCCTTCCTCTATCTACGAATCACATACATGGTACTAACAAGGGTACCACTTTTTGTGCTGCTCGTACCTAGCATCGAGACCTAGTGCAAAAAAGTTAGAGAACCGATAAAATTTCTCTGTTAAAATCTTATTTTATATACTTTTTTATACTTTTAATTTTTTATTATTACATTTTTATTTGTTTACTAGCAGAGCTACCGTGCTTCTCCCATGTCAATTTTAAGAAATCTTCCAGGTAAAATAAATTAAAACGAAATAATACGGCAATCACAATAACTGAAATTTGTGCATTCCCATCCACAAATCTTTATAAAGACAATCAAAAAACATGGCGTTATTGTCTTGCAGCCATAGTAAAATCCCTGATCTTTAATAACAGAATGCACGTTTTCTTTGGCGGGAGTAAGAGAAAAATATGTGATTTTTCTGACAATACCAAAAAAAAAAAAAAAAAAAAAAAAAAAATTCCTCCAAATCGCGCAACACTTAGTGAAATTCTCGTTTGTATGCTATTATCTACATTATAATGTAAAAACACTATGTCAGTGCCCATAAACTGTGCCCCATAAATTGTAACCCATAAAATGTGCCTTTACAGCAATTTTTCTAACTTTTAAACATCATACAATTTCATATTTTACAATGTCGAATAGAAAAAAGTTCTCTCAAATGAAATTTGTTTGAAAATTGTACCTCAGTTTTCTAATTTTAATGGATTTTAAAGTAATTTTTAAGCATGGATATTTTTAAAGTTGAGTGCAACCCGATTACGAAAGATGAACCTGTTTACACTTAATGCAATAGTATAAAGAAAAGACATGTCTATGAGTAACGCTGGTATCATATTTTCGGTGGCAACAACCTAACACAACAAATTTCCCTTTTATTGCAGTTTAACGTCTAACCATTGTACATTCAATTGTTTCAACGTATTATAGAAAACAAAAGTACTTTCGGTGATATTTGTTTGTAATGTTTATCTCAATTTACGAATTTTTTATGGGTTTTAAAATAATTTTTAAGCATGCATATTTTTTAAATATGCTTGCAACCCAAATGCAAAAGATTAACTCAATTGTTCAAAAACATTGTAAATAATTCAGAATTTGTTTGCTTTCGCGTAATATTCAATAACTAAATTGGCAAACGAAATTAAAACGCCAAAAATAAAATAAAATAACACACGAATTTAACAGATATCAAATCAAACTACTCAAAATAAACTGATAAGTATATAAAATTCAAATGGGAATTTCGTTCCGGGTGCATATAACTTGAATTCGTCAGAACGGATTTCCGTGCGACTTGCACTATTAGTTTTTTAGGGAAGATTTTAGTGTGTAAGATATTGTTTTCCTTTGATTAGTCATAGAATTATAGGGGAAAGTTATATAATCATGTGAACGCAGTTATGAAGGATTAGTCTTATTAGCTGAATGAAAAATGCAGAACTATTTTTATCTCTAAGTATATTGACGTGTTAACTTCGGTAATGGGGCTGTGCGCTAGGGTATTCTTATTTTAATGAGTGTGCCTGACACCTATTATGGCATGCACCTTTGTTTAAAACAATATAGAATGACTTATGTTTTAAGCGACTATCTGACATGCAACTTGATTACAAAATACTAACCTGCAACTGCTTAAGGTGCTTCTCCAGTTCCCTGCTCAACAACGCGAAACTTTCTGACACATTTTCTGACATATTAAACGTAAAGGCTTAAAATTTGTAGGTCTGACTAGTAAAGCGATTTGGAATTGAAATGAGTTTTTCCTTTTTTCATAAATAAATTACTTATCGAATTATGAGCAATTGTGGTTGCGTGACGGCCGGTTTTTATCCTTTATTGCACTGTTGCGTCCGAAATTCAGTTCAAAACACCAACTGAAAGATCTTATACCTTTACCAACAAATGGAAATTATCTTTCGATTACATAGTTTCTAAATAAGAACTCCTGTCAATTTCATGCGTTTCCGAACAAAAATTAATTAAAAAATATGTCAGAAAATAGCTCCTTTGGATTTGAGAACAGCCTTAACTTGAAGTTTATGAAAAAACTCACATTTTTGGTTTTAATTTTGGAACTCGCGAAATTTAAAATCAGAAAAAGGATGTTCTTTTGACACATTGTGGTATTTTTTTTTACTTTTAAAATTAAAATACATGTTTTCTTTGGCGCGCGTAACAGAAGTATACAATATCTTCACAATAAGGGGGGAAATGCAAAAAAATACATCCAAATGAGGTTGCAGTTACTGAAATTTTATTTGGAAAATTTGAAATTTTATTGAAATTAAATCTAAAATGATTAGATGAAATGATGTCATTTTCCATAAATTTTAAATCAAGACATCTGTCATTTTTTTTTTTTTTGAAAATGTAAATAACCGCTCTCTTTTTGCTATAAATCACAGAAAATGTTAGCACTGAATCTAAACCAATACAACACTTAGCGATAACGTATAGCTATAAGATATGGCTGTAGTATACAATCGAAGTAGTAAGCAAAATATAGGAGCCATATGTTTACAATGAGTTTGATTACGCGTTGAAAATATTTGATAGAATGTGACGTCATATCTAGCCTTTTTTTTCTTTTTGTTAAATTGTTTTCATGAAAGTTGACTGTTTGTATTAAAATAGATGTTTTAATAAAAAAAGAAAAAAAAAACATTCAAAGTGAGGTGCTACGTTATTTTTCCTCTCTTATAGTTAAAGTTTTTATTTGATATACAAAAAAAAAAAAAAAAAAATGTAAATTTTCTGTTTAGAATGATGTCAATATCAAACACGCAGAAATATAGCAAGAAAATCTGAATTTTTATTGGCAAATAGAAACAAAATACACGCGTTATCCTTATTTTTTTTCACATTATTGTGTCATTTTTTAGGGTTTGGCAACAGGAAAGAAACGTTTGAATTAAAAAAGATTTAAAAAGAGTTATTTCTATAATGTTAAATTATGGAAGTGGTAGAAAAAAGGGATAAATAGTGGTATGATATTTTTTTTAAGTAGACAGTGATATTTTCCACGTTCTAAAACGTATGTACATCCAGTTTCGTGCAAATCGTTCAAAAATTAAAGATTTGTATAAAGGACATACATACAGATAACGGCTTTTATATATACTAGGGGATTGTACCCGGGCTTCCCGGGTTAAAGAATATAGAGGAAAACATTTTTTTTTAATTGAAAACTAATAATTTTTTTTGTATACAATAAATTTTTAGACTGCCCACTTACATTAAAAAAGCATTTTTCACATGGAAAATACGAATTATATAATCAAATAAATTTTTGAAATTTATCAAAAGCTATATTTTCTTATTAGCCGCATGCTAAGAGTTATTTGACCAAGATTTTGCTACTTATGGCATATTTTTATATTCTGATAATTTCAAAGCTTATACATGTCTATTTAATTTGTGTTTTATTCATATTATTTTATTTATTTATTCATAGGGAAGTTTTTTTTAATGGATATTAGCCGTAAGAAAATGATGAACTCTTTATTCTGTTTTAAGGGCAAATGGATTAATCTTTCGTAATCGAGCTCCGCGCGATATAGATAAATTAAAAAATATTTCATGCTTTAAAATTGTTTTTAAAACCATAGACAATCAGTAAACTGAGATGAGCTTTGCAACCAAACTCCATTTTTAAAAAAAAATTCTATTTGGTGATCTAAAAATTTGAATTCTACGATTAGAAATATGTTACATTTGTGTTTTTACTATATTATTCTTTTATTTGTTTATAAAAAAAAGTACTAAATTCGTTAATTTGTCTTTCACAAATATGTTAGATTGGCAGCTTTTTTATTATTTTTTTTTTAATTTGTTTATAAAGGAAGTATTAATTTCGTTATGCAAAAATAGTCAGAAACAAATGCTGAAAAATGTTTGTTGCTTTTTGTGCAAAGTGTTTATTATTATTATGTATTGAAACCAGCACGTTATAAGATAAACTTTAAAAAAATCATGCTTAAAAATTATTTTAGAAAATATAATGCATCAGTCAATTAAGATACAGTTTTTAAACAAATTGCATTTCAAAGTAAATTTTTTCCCTATGCCACAAAAATTGGAAAAGTACGACAGTCAGAAGATTAAAAAATTGCGGTAACAAAAATTTTAAGACCGAAAGTTGATCGTGAAGTGTTGCCATTCGCAAAATGACGTCAGCGTTACGCACAGATACGTTTGTTCTTTATAATATAGATAGATACTTAATCAGTAAAATATAATAAGCATGAGTTATTAGGATGTGGTTATCAATTGCTCTTATGCTTGGTATTCCGAAATGAAAAACAGCAATTTTCACCTTCTCAAAATTTGCATACACTTTTCTCACATTCATATTCATACTTTTAAAAAAAATGTATTTTGTTTGATCATTTAAAAATCATTTTAACTCAAAACTTGAAATCACAATTATTTTATGTGACAGACTTTACTTGAGATTCTAATCTCAATTCCGGAGAGTAAAAATTTCCGTAATTTATGTTTTTTTTGACGCATTTGTGTTAAAATGTTTAGTTGTATCTAAGAAAATGATCGTTTTCTTTTAAATATGATTTCATTTTCACTTAAATAAACATTTTGCCTAACGCATGAAACTTAGTATTAGTACACATCAGAAGGAAAAACAATATAGAAAATATTTAGGTGGAAAAATGCGTGTTTTCATAAGCAGTATGTCATTTTCCGTTATTATGCCCCTAATACAATATTCTGCTCCTAATGCGATTTTGCGACACTAAACCCTATACAACAATTTTTATCAACAATTTTGGATTTTTATCAGAAAATAGCATGAATAAAGATAAAAATGCCTCATTTTTTCTCTCTTGTCTGCGATAATGAAAGCTATCTAATTTTCACCATTTTGAAGAAATTTCAAAAATACTTTTAAAATTAAAATATAAAAGTGGGGATATTTTAAAAAAAAAAACAGATAGTGCGATCACATCTACAAATGAAAAGCTTTCAGTTTAAAAAAAATATATATTAGTAAAATTGGTTCAGCAGATAGATTATTTTTCGTATTTCAATTCCAAGGAAAATATCCAAGGAAAATAATTCCAAAATATTTCGATTCTGGACGAATCGAATACAATTTTCAAAAGTCCTCAGATTCCGGATGAATCAAAAGTACTTTTGTATAAATTTTTGTACTTTAGTATCTAAATTTTCTTATTAAAACAGTTTAACACAATTTAAAAATAATACTTATCTTCGTATCTTGCTTCTATTCGGGCCCGACGTTGGGGAGCCACTTCTGTAACATATTATTCAGAATCCGGGGTGGAAACTATTTTAGTTACAAAATAAAGCTTGATAACTTTGTATCAACTAATAAATTTAATATTTACAATGTATTTACATGTTATTATTTACAAAATAACTCAGTTAATTTAAAATGTCGGCTTAGCTCAGGTAGATGCCTTGTCGCCAGCAACTTTGTAAACATTCTTCTCATCTCGTAAAGTCTAATTTACTCAGCTTGTCAGTTCTTTTGAAAGAAAAGAAAAAAAAAAAGAAAAGGAGAGAAAATATGATGGAGTGCGTATTGTTCGAGCGTTACAACAATTATTTTTCTCATTCGTTTAAAAGTATTCACAGTTTATTTTTTAAAGTTATAAAAATATATCCGCATTTAAAATATATTTTAACTAAACATATTTAAAATAGATATTTTCATTAAAATATTAATTGGAAAGAATCAATTTTACTCAAAAAAAAAAATTCTCGCATAAAAATATAATATTCATACTTTACATCTAGCAATCTACATAAAAATATGGTACTTTTCGGTTAGCCGGGCGCCAGTGTTATATACATGTAAATATGCATACATATATACATACATATATACGTACATATAACACTGGCGCCCGGCTAACCGAAAAGTACCAAAATATATATGTTTCATATTTTATCCTATTTTAATACAAAAGTATTAAAAACTCAGCCTCAGTATCATTACACACGAAATCTTCCCAAAATTAACTTCAAAATTCAAAGCTGTTTAAAGAAATTAATCAAGCCATACCCTTCTGAGGTAAACTTAAATACTTCAAACTGTTTTACTACTGAACAACTGTAGCCGAGTGGTTAGAGTACTGATCTCGTATCACTAAAGTAGCTGGTTCGATTCCAAGGTCATCAAATTTTATTTTATCCCCATTTTCTTAAATTGACTTACATTTTACCTCCTGTAATGGAGAAAAAAGTGAGTAAATGTAATCACAGATCGCACAGGGGGTTTCGTTTAATATTCCTTTCAAAACACTTTATCCTTTTCGCAAAATTTGTTAGTTTCACATTTCGCAACCACGCGCACTCTATTCTAAACAAACCTCTATCCGAAAAAAACTCCGTTTTACAACCTATCCGTAGATAAATTAGTCGAGGTGATCGAGCTCATAGCATCCGACATATTTAGGCGCCCCGTGGCGGTGAAAAGTGGAACTAAAATATGTAAGGCTATAGTACATAATATGAAAAAGTTATCGAAAGGCTGGCGGCATAAGTTAGAAAAGATGAAAAGGGTCGAGGTTTGAAAAATTGCTTAAAATACACAAGTTAGGGACCGGATGATTAAATATAAAACTTTTTGAAATTTTTATGATTTTTCGTGTTATCGCAAGTGTTCAGCTATAAGTATTCAAAATTTCAAGTCTTCAACTTAATTAGGGGCTCAGTTAGAAAGAAAGGCTTAAAATACACAAGTTAGAGCCCGTACTTGTAAATATAAGACTTTTTCAAAATTTTATGATTTGTCGTTTGATGTGAGGTGATCAGCAATAAGTATCCAAAATTTAAAGTCTCCAACATATATAATTTCTGAAAACAGGCTCTATGATAGACAGACAGAGGAGTGAGACGAATAGGGTTTCGTCATATGAACGAAACCCTAAAAAGAAACAGATATTGTTCGATTAACGGAAAAATTAGGGTAGCTCTGTTCTCAGGAAAATTTTCATGAATTGAAGAAAATATTTCTGAGTGTGTAGGTGTAACATTAGAAATGAAATAAAATAAAACTGATCATATGCGGAAAATGTATGATCTGAAATAGATTTAAATAAGTAACATTAAGTTTCGAAAATTACTTCCTTTTCGTAATTTCTAAACAAAAAGACATAACACTTGAAATTTGGTTGATTGATTGGTTGGTTGATTTTTGACGGCCGATTATCTACTCTTGGGATACTAGGCCCTAGGGGAGTGCGCTTCGTGGGGGTCTTTCTAGAGGAACCTAACCCGTATTTACACATGGAAATCCAAGGTTTCGAAGAAACCACGAAAACTCCGAAACGGTTAGGCAGACGGGCGCGACTGGGTTCGAACCCAGCACCTCCCGTCTGCCTAACTGTTTCGGAGCTTTCGTGGTTTCTTCGAAACCTGGGATTTCCATGTCTACCAGCTTCCGTCTACCAGCTTCGAGAGCAGAACCTCTCAGCTGCTGGTGGAGCCTTGAAATTTGGTCTGCGAACACTCCAGACAAACAATAACTTCTAGTGGTAAAAACACAAACTTTGTATCAAAAGCGTCCCTTTTTTTTCTGTGTGAATTGTTTACTGTGTACGACACTCTCTTATATGAATGTTTAGTAAATATTTTGTTAATTTGACTCAGATCTAAAATTAAACTTGCGAGCTCTACATTTCCTATAAGTAAAGTTGCCATCTATTATGGAGCTCTTTAAAAGAGATCGTTGAAATAATTGTTAAAATATTTATTTATTCAATTTCAAACAATTCAATTTATTCTTTAAATAAGTAACATTAAGTTCCGGAAAAGTACTCCCTTTTCATAAATTCTAAACCAAAAGTCATAACACTTGAAATTTGCACTGCGAACACTGCAGACAAACCATAACTTCTAGTGGTAAAAACATAAACTTTATTTTTAAAGCGTCCCTTTTTTCTCTGTGTGAATTGTTTACTGAGTATGGCGCTCCACTGTATGAATATTCAGTAAATATTTTGTTTATTTGTCCTAGATCTAAAATTACACTTTTGAGCTCTACATTTCCTTTAAATGAACGCGCCATCTATTGTGGAGCTCTTTAAAAAAGATCGTTGAAATAATTGTTAAAATATTTATTTCTTCAATAGATTTTAATACCGTTCAGCTATTTATTCTAGTGATTAATTTATTTGCTGTGAATGTAAGGAATTCCGTACAAACAAAGAGGTACTTTTCATCTTCCAAATCTCTAAACACCAATTAAGTTTAAATATTTAAATTTATATCGTTTGTTATTCAAATAATGGCATTTGAAATGGTAATTATAATCAATAAATTTCACTTGTTTGAATATATTTCTATTCCTACAAAAGCTTTTAATAGATTCATTTTATCGCATTAAATTTGAGATATCGTAATTATTTCTTTTTTTTTTATAAATGTTTAAAATTCTATTACTTCTAATTATTTAAAAGTCTTACAAGATTAAATAAGTAAAGTAGAAATCTGCAGACGATTGTATAATATATTTATATCCATTCATACATACGTATTCATAGGCATACAAACAGGTGTATGAATATACATTCAGAGTACCTAATTTCAGTTAAGGGGCTGCATTAGACCTCGAAGACACTACGCAAGCTAATGTTAAACCAATGGCAGCGTTTTACTTAATTTTCTTGCTCGCATCACAATATTTTTTAAATGATATTTTTAATTTTTCTTCTTTTAATCTTCATTAATCTCTATGATTTTTGTTGTAGGTTTATGACATATTTTTTGAGGAAATTTTAGAGCCGAACTTTGAATTTATATTTTATGTGAAATGAAATATTTAATGAAAATTTAAAAAATATATATATAGTGTTAAAATTTTTCTCCAAAATTCCAAATGAAACATATTTTTATCGGAAATTAATAAAAATTGCATATATATTACATTCAAAGTCTCGCCAAATGATGTAAATTACAGTAAATTAAAATATCATTTTATGAAAACTAGATATGAAATTAAACGTTCTTTTTTAACATAATTCCATCTATACTTATTGTGCAGTTTTCAAGATACCCACTTGAAATCAAGCACCATAAAAGCAGCCCTTTCACTGCATTAGTTTTGTTTGTGTGTCATTAAAATAGTAGTAGGCCATATTACATAGAGTAAAAGATAAAATATTATACGAGGGTGGTTCAATAAATATTTTCCCAAGTGTGTATAAAATATTTGTACAGCGATGGTTGATGTAGAATGTTAAGGCCTAATGTCTTAGATGCCTATATGCTCAATTTCAGAACCGTAGCTGCTACATTAACATATTTTTTTCGTTTTAAGTATGGGAAGTAGCACCTAGCTTGAAAGAGGTTGGGGGGGGGGGGCGTTGGGGAGAAATGATTCTTTGGAGCTTATGGGGCCAGACCTGAAGCAGTTCTGTGATATATTTGTGACAGTGGATGATACAGGCTACGACATGAGTCCAAACAACAGTAGCCACGTCTCATTCACTGTCACTCTCTCAACCATCCCTTTCAAGCTAGATGGGGCCTCTCAAACCAAAAATGAAAATGAACATGTTAATATAGCAGCTACAGTTCTGAAACTGATGCATATCGAATATAGGCATAGAATATAGGCATATCAGACATTAGACTTCAATATTCCACATCAATCATCGCAGTAAAAGTATTTTTTACACACTCCGGACAATTATTATTGAACCACCCTGGTATAAATAAGGTGCAGACGAGTGTTCAATATGTTAAGCTAACTGGAATTACACTATTTTCTCACATTTTTATGGTTGTTTGAAGTAAAATTTGCTGCTTTAGTAACAAGCAGAATTTCCTTTAAGGGAACAAGGGACCTTCAAACTCATTTTTTTTAATTGCAACTTAAATATTATTCAATAGCACACTATATGAATTTTGGCATATATTTATCACACAAGAAATTTTAAAAAACTTGGAGAAAAATAAGTAATTTTCCTGAATATTTAAGCGTTATCAAGAACTTTCAAAATGTCCCAACCTCGCTCTATATCAATTAAATTCTCCAATATTTTTTATTCCAGTTTGGTTTACATAAACAAATAAAATTGTGCATATTTTTTTTAACTAAATATAATTGGAAAAGTTAAAGATAGTTAAGTGCAGACATACAATGAAAAAATGCTGAAAATTTCGTAAATATTTTTTTCTTACCTTTATATTCAAATATATAAAAATCGACGCACAGTTTTATTTGTATATGTAAACGAATCTGGCATAAAAAATATATTGGGGATTTTAATAGATATGGAGTGAGGTTGGGACATTTTGAAAGTCCTTGATAACGCTTAAATATTCAGGAAAATTACTTATTTTTCTCCAAGTTTTTTAAAATTTCTTGTGTGATAAATATATGCCAAAATTCATATAGTGTGCTATTGAATAGTATTTAAGGTGCAATTAAAAAAAAAATGAGTTTGAAGGTCCCTTGTTCCCTTAAAGGAAATTCTGCTTGCTAATAAAGCAGCAACTTTTACTTCAAACAACCATAAAAATGTGAGAAAATAGTGTAATTCCAGTTAGCTTAACATATTGAACACTCGTCTGCACCTTATTTATACCAGGTCGGTTCAATAATATTTGTCCGGAGTGTGTAAAAAATACTTTTACTGCGATGATTGATGTGGAATATTGAAGTCTAATGTCTGATATGCCTATATTCTATGCCTATATTCGATATGCATCAGTTTCAGAACTGTAGCTGCTATATTAACATGTTCATTTTCATTTTTGGTTTGAGAGGTCCCATCTAGCTTGAAAGGGATGGTTGAGAGAGTGACAGTGAATGAGACTGTTGTTTGGACTCATGTCGTAGCTTGTCTCATCCACTGTCACAAATCTATCACAGAACTGCTTCAGGTCTGGCCTCATAAGCTCCAAACTATCCTTTCTCCCCCAACCCCCCCCCTTTCAAGCTAGGTGCTACCTCCCATACTTAAAACGAAAAAAATATGTTAATGTAGCAACTACGGTTTTGAAATTGAGCATATAGGCATCTAAGACATTAGGCCTTAACATTCTACATAAACCATCGCTGTACAAATATTTTATACACACTTGGGAAAATATTTATTGAACCACCATCGTAAAATATTTCATCTTTTACACTATGTAATATGGCCTACTACTATTTTAATGACACACAAGTTCTTGATAACTCTTAAAATATTCAGGAATATTCCTTATTTATCTCTCAATTATTTTCTTTTACATTTCTTCAGCGATAAATATATGCCATAATTCATAGGGTGCGCCCTTGAATAGTATTTACGGTACAGTAAAAAAAAATGAGTTTGAAGTTCCCTTGTACCCAGGGTGCAATAAAGAGTCCGAAAATATTGATTAAAAACAGGAAAAAAATGGATTTTTCAAAAGTTTTTATTTGCACCAATATTTACCACTAACTTCCCCCACCACAAGGTTTTGCACTAAAACTAGAAAGCGCAAGCTGAGTTCTCGTGGTGGTCATCCCTGTCAAAAAACAAAAAAGAACGAAAAATCATGCGCCCGGCATAGATTATGAAACATATTCCAACACGTTCAGAATATTGTTACAAACCTTCAGAGTTTATTAAAATGAAAGATGATGTCTAAGTATACAATTTTAAAAACGCATAATACATTTCAAAACAAAATTTATGCTATTTGTATTAATAGTCGAGAAAATATCCGATTTCTTTTTGCACAACCCTGTATATGATCTGGAGATTTGCATGTATACTATCGAGCATACTGAAAGTTAGTTCAGTAAAACAAATTTTTTATTCATCAATTTCCGTGAATAAAAGAAATGTATTTGAGAACTTTTGTGCAGACTTGCATATGATCCACTGAATTTATACATACCAAGTAGTAATATTAAAAAAAAAAAAGTTCAATTTAAAAACGCGCATCACAATTGAAAACGCACTTCTAGCAGTTATTGTTCATAGTCTTCAATAGTTCAATTATTGTTCAAATTCTTCTGTAGCCGAATTCTTTTGTGTGTCCTTGTAAATGAATGATAAATTCTATCCGCATCTTATTCAAGAGTAAGCACCGTGTACTACAGTAAAGCATCGTTTATGCGTTACTGATTTATACGTCTTTTAGATTTATACGTCATTTCAGTGCGTTCCCGATTCCTCCCTATTATTTTAATGTTAAAAATGTTTATTTTATACGACGTATAACTTCGGTTATATGTCGTTTCTTTCATGCTGTAGCCGATTTTCTAAGAATTTTTCTCACAGCACGTTTTTTTTTTTCTTTCTTTTTTTTTTTTTTTTTGCTATCAATATTTGGGGCAAAATGAAAGACAAAGAACGTGTATGACTGCTACAGGGCTTATTTCAAGTTCGTGGAACTTGTGGGGTGGTGGGACGAAAAGAATCGACAATAGGTGGACTGCATTGACACTGACCTTTTTTGTTTGTCACAAAACTAGTGAGAAAACCTACAAGGAACTTAATTCCACTTCATAATGCTTGCCTTAGGTCCGAAAGTAAATTAGCACGTCAAACAATGTTTAAAGATTAATTTTATTAAAATCTGTTTTTACGTTCGATAATGGAATAGAAAAGTGTAATTCAAGGTGTGTAACTGATATAAGCTTTGATACTCCTTTTTATTTTTCAATTTTAGAAATGATTATTTTGTATATTTTTTTCTTTCAATTTTTTAAATTTTTTTTTCAACATATAGTGCATTTTAAACAACCGAAAATGGTAGTAAAAGTAAATTTATATGGTTGCAGCATTATATTTCTACAGTCAAAGATTGTGCATTCTTTGGCGATTCTAATTTCGATTGTATGTCTTTCCCAGTTATGCGTCGTTGTAGAACGGTCCCCTGAAAAATGTGTAATCTGTGCTTTACCATATATATATATTAATGTTCTTAAAATAGTGTAATATCATTAAACACCGCAAACGATTTTCACCCCATAGATTGTAATTATAAAGGAATTCTTTCGAATGTCCTTGAAAATGAACCGTAAATGCTACACACTTGAATTTCAATACCGAGCATTCCATAGTGATACCAGTAACGTTGTTATGAATTTTATCGTAGTCGGACTATATTTACGTAATTTAGAGCACGGAGAGTCAAATAGCAGACCGACAGACAGGCAGTCAGCTTACATGCTCTCGACTTCAATTTCCATTATGTTATCTCTCGTGAATTTGTGTTTATTTACTTTACTGATGAGGAACTTTAAGCAAGTTTGAAACTTTTAATATGTCTGATTTGTATTCACTTTTTAATTGTTTAATTAAACTGTATGTATTTTTGTATATGTTTTTATGTAATATGATAGTTCAACGAAATGGGTATGACACTGGACATATTAGAAAATAAAATTCTTATATTTGTTTATAAAACTCTTTGTGCAAAATCATTACATAACTGTGTGAACTCTCTATGTATTAGCATGATCTTCTACACGAAACAAGTTGTACATTTTGTAGGCAACATGGTGGTAATTCTGCAATAGTACGGTAAGGCCTTGTGTATTAGCATAATTTCCACCAAGGAACAAAGTGTACATTTCGTAAACTAGGGGGCTCTGACCCCTACGAGCTACGCTCGCCAACCCCCGTTCAGGCACACCAAAATCCAAAAAGCACGCTAATTTGATCTGCTTTAAAAATATTGAATTAAAAAAAAAATAATAAAACAGTAACGATCTCTCTGTAAAGGGGTTTCCATTCGTCTTCCTTGGATTGGAGATTTTTAAGGCCAAATCTGCTGCTGTTAAGAGATACAATGGCTGTCTTCGTATTTAATTTAAAAAATAGTTAAACATTTGAAAATAAGCTAATGTAAAATGAATTAAGTAAACAGTGTCATTGTCTCCCGGTATTTTTTAACAGCGCTATAAGATAGTTTTTTTTAAATAATTCATTTTAAATATATCGTTTCAAATCTGACGTAATTTACACCAAAGTTTTATTTCTCTTATTAATATTCACGTGAAAATACTTTTGTTGTTAGAAGGAAATATTATTTGCGCTGTCTTTGAATTCACGATAATAGTTGAAAAGATTGTCTCAAAATATCTCGCGCAAATATATTTTTAAATTTAAATTGTTTTGCTACATTTTTTGCCATTTTAAATATGAACTAATTTCCTTAAATTACAAGTTTTAACGCATAAAAATGATTTTTTTTTTTTTTTTAAGATTTTGTTTCTCTTTTAAAATTCAAGTGTAAAGATGATTCGGCACAGATGTCACATACTTTCATATACGCAACGGGTACTTAACTGGTGCTAAAGTGTCGTTATTTTGCTTGATATGGTAACCCGGATGTTGTTGTTTATGCTATTGATGTTTTCGCCAAATTAGCGCCGGAAAAATTGCGCCAATATGGGGCGTATATGACATCTGTGCCTATGGTTCTTATGACGTAATTTTCCTGCTTTTAACATGTAATCATTTAATTCTTATTTTAAAGTTGTTTTTTTTTTCGTCTGTAATAGTCACGTGTAAATAAATTTTTAATTTGAAGTAAAAATTATTGTTTGCGCTGTTTATGTAACTGGCAACAGTTTAAATTAATAACATTTTCTAAAATTTGTAAAAAATATCTCTCGAAATGCTAAAAATTTGAATTTAAAAATGAAATAAAGCCACAAAAAATGAGTCAAATAAGAAAAATAAATGCAATCTGCACATCGGGAACTTATAACGTATAAAATGATCTAAAAATGATTAAATTATCATGTATATTTTTAGCCCCAATGAAACTTTTTTAATGGAACGATTTTGTCCAACTTTAGCATTAAATATCTCTTAAAATAATTCTCCGATTTGAAAACTGTCTGCATCAGCGTATTTATCAAACATTTCTCTATAACACCACCGATTTTCATATTTTTGTATGCAACAGTTTTTTTTTTTTTTTTTTTTTTTTATTATTAACGATGAAAGGCTATGCTTAAGCATTCAAATTGGATGCCGATCGGCCCGGAATGTCTACGCAGATTTTCATTGGTCCATTTCCAAATCAAAACTTTTTTTTTATATATAGAAGGATAACATTGTGGTAATTCTACAATAGTATGGTGAGGGCTATTTCCTTTCTCAGTCAGACGTTCCTTGGAATCATCAGTGGTTGAAAAATCTTTGAAAATTTTTAAGTGATTCTTGGTATTGGTAATCTTTTGCTTCTTATGACGGAAATTTTAGGTTGACAAAATTAGATTTTCCCAATATGACAATGATTCAACCCATATCTCCAATCGAGCGTCGCCATGGCTTAGGTCGAGCAAGGTATTTCTTTTGAAATAGACAAGACATAATCCTCACTTAAACCTAATAGTAAACATATGGGGTATTCTTATTCCGCCGTTTAATCAAAATGGTAAGCAGTATTCTTTAATTAAAGATTTTAAATATGCCACTGAGAACGATTGCTATGAAATCAAGCTAGAAAAACATACAGAACCCTATATTATCGATATGACACCATGTATTTAAGATCATTAAACAAAATGGAGCAATAATGGAGCAAAATGGAGCTCTTTAATATTTTCTTTCGATTAAAAAAAAACTATTATTCTTAAATTTTTAATACGCTAATTTTTCATCTTTTGTGAAACTATTTTTTCAGTTTAAATGTAAAGCATAATTGTTTCAAATTTATTTTTAAAACTGCAACTCGGAGCACATGTTAACGTATATTTAAATTAAATTGAATAATTGAAATTTTTTTATAAAATTCCTGGTGTGCCTAAACTTTTGACGCAAGTTGTAGGAGGCATTTAGTAAAAGCTTTGAATATAGACTGATATTGATATAAAATAGTCTATGTGATATGTGTTCAAACTATTCAGCACAATTCTTAATTCATATTCCCTCAATATCCGACATATTGTAAAAAAAAAATGCATTGTACACATCTTAAAATCAATGTCTATGCAATTGGTAAATTAATTTAATAAATTTATGTGAAACTGGGTTAATTTTCATTGATAAAATATTTTGGAGACTTTTTTTGTTCGTTATTTAATTATATCGCAAACAAAATTATACATAAAACAATTTCTACACACTAAACATATTTATTTATTATCTTCACTAAACATTTTAATTATTGGTTTCGAAGCTCTGCAATAAATAATGGTTGAACATTTCAGTAAAAATATTTACATGTTTCAGAGTTTTGTGTACTTTTATAAATTTATATATTTTTCTGTAGAATGAAGATTGGAAATAATTCTCCCAAACAGCATAAAAGTATTGGAAAAGCGATAAATTTTTTCCGCTTTTGGGCTATTGCATTTGAAAGTTTGTGAGTCTCTGCATTTAATGGTTTATTTTTACAACATAGGGATATCTGAACAAGAATATTTTAAATAGATGGTTTTCGTTGTTTGTTTGAAGAGTAAACAAAAAATAAAGAAATGACATTTCTCATTCATTTTATAAAGCTCAAATTATTTTAAGAAAAGCACATATATATTTTTTACTTTTATATATAAATTTCAATATAATTTCAATTTGCGGCAGCAATAAATTAAATAAAAACTTGAAGACCAATTATTCACATAATCTTATTTCCTAAATTGTCTCTGTTTTATTTTCAATTAAATACACAAACAATGCGTATTAATGAAGAATTGCCATGTGTAGTGCATAAATTTTGAGACACTTTTCAACAATTCCAGAATGTTTTTACGAAAATTAAATTTTGTTACGGTAAAGACAAAAAACTTCTGAGGAAAATTATAAAATACATAACATCATTCAAAACCTATTTTCAGCAGTTATCACATTTAGTTTGCAAGGTGTGCTTAACAATTTAGACGTCATAAAATAAAAAAAACTCTTCATTTGCCGTATTTACAGTTATTCTCAGATTGTTTTTCATAGAGTGAAAGAATATTTAAATAGTTTTTTCTTGCGTATATCATAAAAAAAAATTCGTTCAGAATCAATAAAGATGTGTAATAACAGAAATAAAAAACAAAACCGAATGAACATGTTTTATTTTTCCATATTTCTTTAAAATGAGAGGACATTATTTTATCATCTAACCAGTCAAAATTATCGATTTCGGTGAAATTATTATTTTAAATTCTACATGTTTTATAATGCCTTTTAAATATTTACATCAAGTTCCAACGAAAAGAAAAATTAAAAACTTCTATCTCGATTTTCTTTACACTTCTTGTGCTTTTTATTGTGACCTTTTAGATATTTAGTTTCTTGCAACTATGTGTTCCAGATCATAAGTATTTCATTAATATGCATCGCCTCTTTCTCGATATCAGATAAATGTTTGATTGTGCGCGCTTGAATATTATTTTTATACCCTCTTTCGCCTTATAAAGATTGTATTTTAATGTTTTTTTTTCTGTAAATTAATATTCCCATCGAAATTTCAACAAGAATAATTGTTCGAGCATGATCTGAAAGCATAAACACGGCTAATGTAAAATTCTGAGTTGCTTATATACGTGATGAAAATATCTTGCAGAGTATTCATACTCATTTTAGGTTATATTATAACATGGTTGGTGATAAAAATAAGCTTGATGATTAATAATCTGATAAGATAAATTTCTGTATTAGGTTTAACATGGTACTGCCCAATTCACATATCGATTAGAATAAAGAAATATGTGTTTTCTTTCAATTTAATTGCGGTATTTTACCAGGTATGCATATATATTTTAAAATATAGTTTATCGTAGCATATTTCATTTTATTTTTCATGTTCATTGATATATATGAGAACAATATCCCTGTATAGGGGTAATATTAGGGTGGGTCGAAAAAACCGAAATTTTTATAATCGAAATGTAATAGCGCGGAAAAGTTGCCTTTTGTAATACAGAATAAATTCCTAAAATATTACATCGATCGGTTAATATCTTTTACCGCCGCAAGGGGGCCAAAGTTTCAAAAAATCGCAAAAAACATGTTTTTTTTTTCTTTTTTTTTAATTATCCAAACATACCAATATAATTTCTAACAGAACGCAATAGCTACATGAAGATATGAGAAATGTCCCGGTAAATGTTCATTATGATGAAATCATATCTTTATTTGCCGCAAAAAGACCATATTTTTTGTAAAAATTTCAAAATTTTCGATTTTTCATTTTTTCTTTTCAAAATTTTCCTATATTCTATAATATGTCTAGAAATAAATAATTTTACTTTATATCTATTAATATATCATAATTTTTTATAACTATTTGTAATAGACTTGAAAATAAAGTTAATCATTCATTTTTCTTGACGATCGCTTCATCTACTAATGTTTTACTTCATAACAGCCAATTCATGCCACAAAAATTGTATAAAATGAACAAAATGTTTTAGTATTTTATTAATTAAAATATAGAGATGTTTAACCGAAAAAGGTTAAATAAACTTAAAATGAAGAAGTATTTAATGTAAATGAGTTTTATAATATAAGTTGCTTTCAGATGAAGCCATTATTCCTCGAGAGGCCAAAATTGATCAGATGTGATCCTCCCTCTATTCTAGTAAACAAACTTTATCAGCACTTCAATAACTAATTTCGCGCATCTTTCTAGTGACTGAGTGGGACAAGGAAAGTTATAATAGTTGATATCTTTAATCGAACATTTTAAACTCACCAGCGTTGTTAGTCGATAGAGAAACCATAACAGGTTGTTCCGTTAGTTTTCAGTTTTGCCAGTAGACTAAAGCCATACAATTTTAAGATTCAATGTTGAAGTCTGCTATGATAAAGTGACGGATGGCACTATTCTAGTCCACAGAACTTCGTGCTTTTGCAATTTTCTTCATGGCTGGGACCTCTTCATATTCTATCATCCCAAAGAGGCTATTTGTATGATTTGCGAAATAGTCATTTTGTGAAAATACAGGAACTATAATCATTCGTAGATTATCTGTCAAATAACGTAAGTTACTAACTATAGCGCACAGATTCTGGAAAACATGAGTGATTCATTTTAATTGTGAACCAACTGATGCCGTACACTTTCAGGATGTACTCAAAGAGTATGACAAGTTAAGAAGAGGGTTACTTTGTTCCAACGCAGAGTCTCAAAATTCGAATAGCAGTAATGATCCACCTTGCGTGAAATATTTGTCCAGGGACTCAGCAAAAAAAGGTCAATTGTATACATGCGTGTTGAAAGAGCTTGCAATATTTCAGACATATACTTCTGGTCAGTAGACAAGTCATCTTTATCAACAGCTAGGTGATCAGATTAAACTGGCTTAAATTTTGCAATTGGCAATAATTCGCAAATCACAAGAGATCAAAGAGAGAGTTTGAAAAGATGTCTCAGTGGAAGTTCATTGAAGTGAAGTCAAGGAAGCCAATAAAGTGGTTTTTTTAAAAGTTGTTCTCAAGTAATCCTAATATAACACCATCTTTGCATCCTGTTTTGAAGACAGTTCCGTGAAATTCGACTGCAATTATTATTACAGTTTGGATTTCATTTTTCTTCAAAAAATCTATAATGTCATTGCATATAGAAGTCGCCTTGCCAGACGATGGGGTCAAATGACGAAAATAATTGAGACCTGGTTCTAGTATCAAAGAGATATGTTCCTCCTTGACTTCGCAAAGATGGAACTTTGCCACCTCTTTAACCTGGTAGATATTTCTATCTTTAGGGCCATCAAAGTATAGAGTAAAATGAGTACATTGCAAAAAAAAACAAAAAAAAACGAACAAAGTGTAACGTGGCCCTCTAGCAGCGAGAAATTAATTTTACGTGCAGGCAGCTGCAGGTGTTTCTATCATTGAGCAAATTTTTTTAACAGAATTACTGTGATCATGGTTAACAATTTGCATGAAATTAACAACATAAAATGCCGTTCCCAGCCTATAAGAAATGTAAAAAATCGGAAAATATTACAAAAGTTATGAAAATTGAAAAAAATGAAAAACTTTAATATTTAACATTTTTTAGAAATTTTGGCCCTGTTGCAGCGGTAAAAGCAACGATGTCACAAAAATTAAATGTTAATGTTACATTACTAATACCTTGGCGTGGCTATTACGTTCTATTTGAAATTGAATAGGTATGTTTGAACAATTTAAAAAAAAAAAAATGCAAAAAGTATGTTTCTTGCGATTTTTTCGAAATTTGGACCCCTTGCGGCGGTAAAAGATATTAACCAATCGGTGTAATATTTTACGTATTTTATCCTTTTTACAAAAGACAACTTTTCCGCGCTATTACGTTTCGATTATAAATATTTCGGTTTTTTCTACCCACCCTACTGTATATCTCAATGTATGTGAACCCTGTATATCTCAATATACAGGGTGTGCAATATACTCAATATACGGGGTGTCCTGTACACCCCATTAACTTCAGAACGGCGACGGCTGTAGTCATAAACATTGTGTCTAGGTATTGTAAATTGCTATGCGTAACGGGGAAAAACATTTTAAAATGCAATCTAGAGCAAACAGTGGCATTAGCGTACCTAGCACAAAACCGATTCAAGCTACGTATGAAAAATCAACTACAAAATTGTAGAGATTCCTCGATTTAATATGAAAAGGCCATTCTTGTAAAAATATAGTTATTAAATGACTTGAAATGTCAGTTTTTTATATTCAGTCACAAACTAAATCTTCATCCACAGTCATAAGATAGACACAGGGATGTCCTTACATTCTGCCGAACCTATTTTATACTTTCACCTTTTACACGCATGTCATGTGTCAACCAATTAGAGTCAATCACATAAGAAAACAGTATTGAAGCATGAGAATATAGAAGCATAAAAATTTGCTTGGAAACTGCATATCATGTTTTTATTGTTTTATTTAAATTTAATTTGGATAAGCTAATGCTGAAGCACAGTGTTTCAATTTAAGTACTAAAAAATGTACTGAAGTACTGAAAAAATTAAATGTTTCAGTTTCTTTATCTTCTTACTAAACAATCGGAGTATTTTTAAATCAAAAACATAAAAAAAATCTTAATATACAGTTTTTGCCTGAAATAGTATATACATAATTTTTTCCTAATTATAGCAGAAATTTACTGATGTTTTTTCAGATGGTTTTTCAGATATTAAAATTAAAAAATAATACGTCTTGACGAAATTTTAATTAAAATAATTTTCAAATGGAATTTTTTTATAATTACATTGGCAAAGCTGAAAACCTTCCAGCTCTGTGACGTGAAATAAACATAGTTTAAAACAGAACAAGTCGGAAATAGTACGTCAGACGTGGCAAACGTTCGCACTATAACTAGTGTTATAAATATTCAGATCTTGGTTGAATAGCTGTTGCACTCTTACGCAAAAATGCATGAATACAAAATTCGTTACGATTATATATATTAAATTCAGTAATACGGAAATAATATGACTCCATCTTAAATAGGACGTAATCACCATGGCAACCTAGAATCATTATCTATCATGGGATATGATTGAATTAATTACAAGATGATAGAATTTAATAGAATGAAAAAAACTTTTATTAGTATCTTTTTCATTTTTATTCAATTTTTATAAAATTTTAAATCACTCGACAAAATTCTGAGACGATTACATATAGGTTAATTCTAGAATAGATGGCTATAGAGGAGAGATGGCCAGTCTAAATTTTTCAAAAACTATATCATAGATTGCGGCATAACCTTTTTCGTAAGAAATAGTTCAACGTGTTCATTCATTGTGACGTACAGCTGTGTTTTTGAATTATAAAAAGAAAGTGTAATTTTAATGTTTATTTAATTTAGGGGTTGGGCATTTTTATTGAGTTAGATATCTGGATGTTTTACATTACGTAAGTTACTTTTTTTTTTTTTTTACTATACGGGCTTAAGCCACGTATTTAATCCAATCTTTAATTTTACGTCTAAAACAAAGACATACAATGTCGGAATGATACTTTATATTGGGTGGCAATCTGTCCATCAATTTTAGGATAGATAGTCGCATCAAATCGAGGGGAGATGGCCACTTATAATCAATATTTTAAAATTATACGGAGTGATAATTTTAACTAAATATAATTATTTTTAAAATAATTACATACTTTTTATGTGTATAATTATATCTACTAAAAAACAACTTTTCAAAAGTAAAAAAAAAAAAAAAAAAAGATGAAAATGAAACTTGTGGCTAAAAAATGGTGTGATATCATATTTCCAAGCTTATATTATGGTACTTTTTTAACATTTTCCACTAAAACATTTACCATTTGTAAGTCGAGTGATTTCGTATATGTTGATAGAAATCCTCTTCTCCTGTACTAAATACATCATAACGTGTTTCTGAAAATTCAAATGTTTTAAAATTATGCATAATAGGCTTGGCGGCCATCTTTCCATATTTTACACAAATTTCTAAGCACCCAAGTTTGTAAAGGGTAATAAGTTTGCATTAATAACAATTTAGAACTTCTGATTTTAACTACGGACAAATAAATTTAAAAAGACTTTTATTTTGAGAAAAAAAAGTTCATTGTTACTGCTGTTAAATGCTTAATTACTCTAAAAAAGTAATCATAAAAGAAATAGCGAAGATATGTCACCATTACCTTAACACACAAATTTCTAAGCACACAACTCCGTGAAGGAAAGGCATAAAATGTGTGCTGTGGTAAAAATGTCGAACTTTGGTTTTCAACTGCAAGCATCCGATAAATTGAAAAAGACTAATATTTTTAGAAAAGAAATATATTTTTATTGCCTTTAAATGATTAATTACTTTATGAAATAAATCACTAGATGAATCCTTTAGATAAGTCACTATTATTTTAAGACACAAAGTTCTCCGAATACAAGTCCGTAACGGAAAAGCTTAAAATGTCTGCTTAAGTAACAATTTTGAATTTCAACTATGGAAATATAGAAATAATTTACACATAGAAATATATCCATATTTTACATTCATATTTTACTTTCCATATTTTGCACATAGAAATTTGTGTAAAATATGGAAAGATGGCCGCCAAGACCATGATGCATAATTTTAAAACATTTGAATTTTCAGAAACACGTTATGATGTATTTAGTACAGGAGAAGAGGATTTCTATCAACATATACGAAGTCACTCGACTTACAAATGGTAAATGTTTTAGTGGAAAATGTTAAAAAAGTACCGTAATATAAGCTTGGAAATATATCACACCATTTTTTAGCCACAAGTTTCATCTTTTTTTTTTTTACTTTTGAAAAGTTGTTTTTTAGTAGATATCATTTCTTTTTTTTTTAAACAAATTATATATAATTTAAATCTACTCACTTAAATTAAAATGAGTTTTATTAGAACCTTTGTAAGTAGAAAGGAAACCCAATATGTGTGCATTTTGTTTACATATCATTCATTTCTTAGAGTAATTAAGGATTTAAAAGCAATGAAAGCTAACTTCTATTCCCAAAGTATCAATCTTCTTCAATTTATATGGTATTTTAATTTTTATGAAGAAGGAAAATTTTGTAAAAAAAATGATAGAGTCGAAATAACATATATACATAATAGTTGGTCTTTTAGTTAGATATTTGTTTATTGTTAGATAGTTAGTCAGATATTTGTTTAAAGATAACTTTTTATTTTATTTTTTGCAAAATTGTTTTACCTTTGCAAATATCTACGGCTAATCCGAGAATGAAGGACGACATACAAAACAGTGCAGATATTTTTAGAAACGATTCTTAATGAACCTTTACATATTTTAGATAATTAGTATGCCAAATTCAGGCTTCTACCCCGAACGGTATCACAAAAATTGGAATTTTAGAACTTTTTTTTTTGTTTTTGAACCCTTTTAAACTTTGAACTTATTAGGAAATTATTTCTGAGAGCATTAATGTTTCAAAAGTTACAACCATGTTAAATTTCAAGGTCGTGCTTTGACAATTCTATTTAAATCGTTATTTAGAACGTTTTCTGCTTGTTTAATCTCTTTAAAGATAGACTTCATTTTTCGAAACAGTTCTTAACACACTCGCTGTGTAAGTAATTCTTCGCGATGAGCATCTTTTACAACATTTTTAATCGTTTATCACCGGCTCTTTAAAGCAGAAATTTTTGACTATCGTAATTGGGGAAAATGATCTGATTAAATCAGACAAAGTTTTCTTTAAAAGATAACTAGTGGGAATAACCAAATAGTATTAATTTGACGGGAAAATGCGAGCCCGAGCACAGCTCAGGCTGCGGATCAAGAGGGTCAACGAGCACTTAGATCTTAAATTAACAGCTTGCCAAAATTCAGGTTTCAATCTTTAAGGATATCAAGATAAACCCAATTTTAGAACTTTTTTGCTCCTGCGCCGTTAAAAATTTCGATTTTTTTAGGAATATTTACGTCTTAAACGTTACAACTATGTCAAATTTCGATTTCCTTAAGGCTAAGAATTCCAAATAAATCATAATTTAGAACCTTTTTAGAAAGCTTTTTTACTCGTTTCACCCTTTTAAATTTCGATTTTTTTAGAAATAGCATTTAGCGAGCACTTACATCTTAAAAGTAATCACCGCATCAAATTTTAAGTTTCTCCCCTCAACAGTTTCATAGAAATCTTAATTTATGAATGACTTTTGCTCTTGCAACCTCTTAAATTTTGAATTTTTTAGAAATTGCTTAGGACGAGCATTTTCGTTTTAGTAGCCGTAATAATGTTAAATTTCAAGTTCACGCTCTAGCAATTCCATTCAAACCAAAATTTAGAAAGTTTTTAAAAAGCTTTCCACTCATTTCAACCTTTTAAAATTCGATTTATTTTGAAACAGTTTTTAATGAGCATTTACATCTTGTAAGTGACCACCATGCCAGGTTCAAGGATTCTATCCCGAACAGTATCACAGATTCAAAAATACAAGAATTTTTTTTGCTCTTGTGCACTTATAAATTTCTAATGTATTAGGAAACGCAAAGCATTTACGGCTTAGAAAATGACATCTGTGTCAAATTTTATGTTCCTAGCCCAAACAATCTCATTAAAATCATAATGCAAACCGTTCTTAAAACGTTTTCCGCTCGGTTCACCTCTTAAGATTTCGATTTTTTACTAACAGTTCTTAGCGTGCATTTACATGTTTAAACAAATCGCCATGCCGAAATTCAGACCACTATTCCGAACAATATTACAGAAATCGCAATTTTAGAAGTTTTTTTTTACGCCTGCATCCATTCAAATTATATTTTAGGAACTTTTCTTTGAGATCATTTACGCCTTATAAGTAAAAAGCACGTCAAATTTCATGTTTCTAACAATTTGCATATTCAGCAATTATTGCAGACTAACAATTGCAAATAAATCATAATTTAGAACGTTCATAGAACGCTTTTATGTTGTTTCGAACTTTTAATTTCTACCTTTTTTAGAAATTATTCTTATCGAGTATTTAAAATAACCACTATGTGCCAAATTGTCGGTTTCTATTCCGAACGGTATCACAGAAATTTCAATTTTATTAAATTCTTTTCTTTTCTATTCTTTTCAATTTCGAATTTAATAGATTATTTTCGCCTCTCTCTAGCAGTTTGATCCCCGTTAAATATATGCTAAGCATTACATCACGTTACTTTTATTCATAATTTAATTAACTATCTCAATCCTTCGCCAAGTAAGAGGATTCTGATAGAGAAATCATGAACTCGTTACATTTATGCTAGCGGGCTCAGGTGATAAATCGCCTATTATTGTTTCCTTCTCATGCATTCGTATTGCCTTAATTTTACTTAAACTTTAATCCTTTCACTTATTTTATATAAAATGCATAACTTTAATTTAAAATACAAACGTTTAAGATACATGCCTTACATTATTTATTTTTTTTAAAAAAAAGGAAAAGAAAAGAACTAGAGAACAGGAATTCTGCTTTTTCAGAATTTAGTGTCGCCCCCAGCATTTCCATTACTGCATTTTCTTCTGACGGACTGATGGCTTCTATTATTATGAAACAGCCATTATAAATGAAGTGTTAGGTGAAGATGAAAGAGCAGCCGTAATAAGTTAGAACTGTGATTTTCTGGTCAGAATGGGGGGGGGGGATGGCCATAATTTTTTTTTACGGCTGCTCTTTCATCTTCACCTAACACTTCATTTATAATGGCTGTTTCATAATAATAGAAGCCACCAGTCCATCAGAAGAAAATAACTCGGTTAAGCGGGACTCTACTGCAGTACAAAACAAATTTCAATTTTAAGACTTAAAGAACACGTTTTATTTTATGTAAAATGACGTCATTCGCATCCGCTTAAGAATTCCACTTTTACGATCTACTCTTAAACATCTACAGTAAAGCATGCATAGCACACCACTATCGTGAAATAATGCACAAATGCAGCAAAAAGATTCCGTCATTCAAGAAAATCGAAAAAAGAAAAAACGGCTTTCTAATGATTCATAGATCTTACAATTAAATATAGTATATAATAGCTCCATTGTTTTAACAGAAATCATTCGTTTATATTTTTTTCAAAATAGCAAGTATTTTAATTACATTTTCTTTTGGTTGTTACGAGAAAATGGCAACAAAAATATATAATTACGATTTTAAAACTATTTTTCCTTTACTTTCTACAGAAATGAAGTACTTCCGTTGCCAATATTCCGTTGCGACCATTGGTACCATTTTTTGCATAAGTACCATTTTTTCTGACGCCAATTTGGCGAAAACATTAACAGCATAAACAACAACATCCGTGTTACAATATCAAGAAAAATAACGACACTTTGGCGCCAATTGAGTTCCCGTTGCGTACATGACATTGGCGTCAGAAAAAGATCGCGCCATTATGGGGCGTATATGACATCTGTGCCAAAACTTTTATTAGAAACACACACAAATTATTTTATTATAAAATGCACAAAGTTTGATTTAATGTAAAACACAGGCAATCTCTTCTATTGGATTGTCATATGAAGGATAATATCATCAAAATGTCTGGGTTGCTATGGAATAAAATTGCCATTTTGGCACTAAAAGGATACCCCAATGCGTCTGAGACATCGTCTTTGCCTCCATTTGACATATGTTGAAATAAGTTCAATAATAGGGAGATTTGGCACAGATGTCATATACACCCCATATTGTCGCAATTTTTTCCAACGCCAATTTGGCGAAAACATCAACATAATAAACAACAACATCCGGGTTACCATATTAAGCAAAATAACGACACTTTGGCGCCATTTATGTACCCGTTGCGTATATGGCATTGGCGTCAGAAACAAATCGCGCCAATATGCGTATATGACCTCTGTGTTTCTTTGTTTTTTTACCTGAAAACCTTTTCATATTCAACTCAATTCATTTTCAAAAGTTTTGTTTACATTAGGAATGAAACCTAAAATGCCGTTAACTTTGAATGCATACTTCTTAGAAGGTACCATTTCTTTATAAAATCATTTTTATTTTAAAAATCTTTCTAAAAATTAACTTTTATGCAGTTTTATTCGAAAAAATAATCTTGATGGAAAATATTCATCTACCAGATTGAAGTTGAAGTGGATTTGTGCTATTATAATGAGGATAGTACGCGCTCGTTGGCGGGTTTATCACTATTTGGCACAATTTGATAATTTTGGAATGAATTAACAGTTTTTTGCATATTAAGGATATAATTTTTTTTTTTTTTCAAACTAAATTTTATAAAAGCACGTAGATCGAGTAATTACCAGTCCGAAAATGCATTCCATACTTTTTTCTGTCCATTATTTAAGTCTGTAGCTTAATTGAATTAATATGTTTGACGAAGGATTTTTTGATCATTTTCAGTATCTCGACGTTTTTAAAAAAATCCCGTATCTCTGTTTATAATTATTTTATAGAGACGAGTTTGGTCTCAAATTGAAGCTTTTCTTCAGTAGATTCTTCTAGTTTTAATTTTATTTCTCTGCGATACTTGCTTTTTTAAACATCTGAAATTTTAAAATGCCACGTTTGGTCGATTTAACATGGACAAGTTTTCTTCAGTATAATAAGCAGTTACGCTGTTCTGGCTTTTGTTTCTTGGCGTTTGTTTGTTTGGCGGGGTTAGTATTTTTTTATAGCTTGGCTTGGCAGAACGACCGTCCTGCTGGATTAATTGACATAATTATTTAAATTTTCACTAATATGAATATTTCAATAACAATAATATAATATGGCCTACAGATGTTTCAGAAAATATTGAAAAACTTTGGGAATGTTCATCCAGAAACAGATAAAGTCGATAAATAAACTGAAAACCATGAAAAGTCTAAAATAAACGCGAGAAAAAAAAGACGCTTACAGTAGTGAAGAAGATGAAATACAATTGAAATTATTAGATTCTGCAGATTCCGAGGGGATAGAATTAGATGAGGATCACTGTGTTGGTTGTGGAGAAGAGTATAATACCACAATCGAAAAGGATTACTGGATACAATGCATAAGGTGCCGGAAGTGGTTCCATGAAACGCATACAAACTATCAAGAACCTTGCTGAAAATATGGTAAAATTTTACGAAAAGTGAAGGACTGAAATTATACTTCAAATTTTGTTTATTCAAATTTTATTCACTGATTTTCTGTGATACATGATTGCATCTTTACAAATTTCTATATGTTTTTCATCATTAACTACATGAAATGTGATATTTTTTTCTATTTTAACTTCATTTTTTCTTTCTTGTATTGGATGGCCATCTCTCCTCGGCTTGAAGGAGCGATAGCTGTGCGTGTATGTACTTTGATTATGGACTGTAACTAGTTCAAATAAATGGAAAATATATACGATGATAGTCAAATAATACGAAGAGAGATAAAACAACAACAAACAGTTCTTTTATATATACATATATACAGGAAATTGTACGGACTGACACCATAGTCAGTTATGGAACACTGCGATGATGTTTTCGTGGACCATACCACTTGAATCAAAACATAATCTGTATAATTATGCTACGTCTATACTATAATAGTCGATATTATAAACAAATAAGACCCCATGGTCATTTTTGCTAACGAAATAGCTCAGTAATGCGGTTTTTTCTACATAAAACATTCGACGTTCGAACGTCAACAAAAAAAGATAAGACTGCCGTAGCCAAACGGCAAACACAAAAGTCTAGTGGAACGCACAAGAGTGCGTTCAAAACAATGTCAAGGCAAGCCGTAACATGCCGGCCCCCATTCACATGTGCCAACATTCAATAAAACAATAATATAAAGTGTATATATTATACAACTTACACTCAAATATTACAATATATAAACTTCAATACTATGCATATAACACTAAATAAGAAATAGATAAATGATAATACAAAATACAATAAGGATGAGTTGCAATGACAATACTACCTTTACAATACAATAATAAAGAAAATTTAAGGGAAAAAAAATTAGGGTATTTCTTAAAGCAAATGGGTCATCAATCAACGGGTAAGACACATAATTTAGAAATCGACCTAACGAAAACGTTAGAGGCAGTTTTTACTTTCGCTACTCTAACATTACCATCCTTCCCTGGCATAACCTCTAGAATTCGTCCCAGCATCCATTTACAAGGAGGTAAATTGTCCTCTTTTATAACTACCATTGCGCCTGCTTTAATGTCATCGCTCTTTACCTGCCATTTTGGACGATTTTGGAGATGACTTAAGTAATTTAATTGCCAATTTCTCCAAATTAATTGAACAAATTTAGTTACTCTTTGCCATCGAGATAATCTGGATTCGCTAATATCAATTAATTGAGGTTCTGGAATAGCGTCTATTGGCCGACCAATTAGGAAATGTCCAGGTGTCAATACGTTAAAATAATTTATGTCGGTCGATAACGGAGTTAAGGGACGCGAATTTAGTATCCCTTCGATTTGGGTGGTGACTGTTTGGAATTCTTCCATAGTCAATCTAGCACCTTTTAATGTCCGTTTAAGATAATACTTGAAAGATTTTACACCAGCCTCCCATAAACCACCGAAGTTGGGCGATCTAGTAGGAATGAACTTCCATTCAATAGCTTCTGAAGTAAGGTAATTAGCTTAATTTTTCATCCGGTCTACGAACTAACTCATGAAGTTTGCGTAATTCTGAAGTAGCACCCTTAAAATTTGTAACATTGGCTGTAATAATCAAAGAGCATTTTCCTCGCCTAGAAAAAAACCGTTTAAGTGCTGTGATAAACGCGTCCGATGTTAGGTCTGTGACCATTTCTAAATGAATAGCCTTTGTCACTAAGCAAATAAAGATCGCGACATAAATCTTATGAAAAATCCCCTTTCTCTGATTTTTATATTTAATCTCAAAAGGACCGCAAAAATCGGCTCCTATATGGTTGAAAGTAAAATTTGGAGTTACCCTTTCTGATGGGAGAACACCCATGATTTGTTTGGCAGTAACTGGGTTGCTCCTGAAACAGACAACGCAGTCATGCACTACTTTCCGTGCTAAAGTTTTCCCACTTACGGCCCAAAACCTCATACGTACGTAATTTATCAAACTTTGGGGACCAATATGAAAATATTTCCTATGAAAATACTCAAATATGACTTTTGTAATCCTATGGCCTTTCGGCAAAATGATTTGGTGCTTATTATCAAAGTTTAAATCTGAATTTTCCAATCTGCCTCCAACTCTTAAGATATTATTTTGATCCAAAAAGGGGGATAAACATTTAATTTTACTGGAAGGAGGAACCTTTGACTTCCGTTTTAAACTACTAATCTCTTCCGGAAATTTTGCAATTTGTACTAACTTGGTTAAAGAAGTTTCTGAAGCCCTTATTTCCGAGGTGGTGAGGCTGCCTCGGCTCCGGTCTGCTGACTTACACTTACAATTGTGAAAAAACCTATAAATATAAGCCAATATACGAAGAATACTGAAATAATTGCTCTTCAAACTTAGAAAAAAATCCACTGCTTCTGGATTCCTAAAAAGAGAAAGAGAAATATTAGAATCAATGTCATTTTTAGATTTTGATTTAGTCTCTACTACACAGTCCTTTTCTGGAACAGAAATAAGTTCGTTGGGAATTAACAAGTCGTCAGCTGCTAGAAATTGTGGTCCCTTAAACCACATGGGATTCTCTATAATAGAATTAACAGTCGCACCTCGCGTTAAGAGATCAGCGGGGTTGTCCTTGCTGGAGCAGTGATGCCATGAGTTAGAATCAGTCAATGCATTGATCTCTATAACACGGTTTGCCACAAACCGTTTCCATCGCCTTGATGAGCCTTTGATCCAGTATAATGTTATTTTGGAATCGGTCCAATAGTACACTATCGATGTGATTTTTGATCTAGGATGGGTTTTAGTTTATTGGTCAGTCTTGCACTTAGTAAGGCTCCGAGAAGTTCCAACCGAGGCAGAGTTATCTCCTTTATCGGTGCAACACGACTCTTTGAAGTCACGAGATTGACTTCCATACCACTCTCTCTTTTTATTCTCAGATAAATTGCAGAGCCAAACGCTATTTTACTAGCATCAGAAAAGGCATGTATTTCTACAGTTATTACTTGATTCAAGCAACCAAGAATTTTCCTCGGAATTTTTAATTCTGCTAAATTTGGAAGTTCTTCGAACCACTTTAACCATTTTTCGTGCACGTTAGTTGGTAACTGTTCATCCCATGCTGCCTTCTTTAGCCATAGTTCTTGGAACAGACATTTTATTCTAATGGTGAATGGCGTCAGCATACCTAACGGATCGAAGATTTTACCAACTGCCTGCAATAGTAGACGTTTTGAGCCTTTTTGCGATGACAAGAAATCTATTACACTCCTCACTTCGAATGTCAGACAATCCTCTTCTGTTTTCCAAGACATACCCAATACTTTAGTGAGATTACTACCTAAGCTTATAGTAGCATGTTCCGCCTGAATATCTAAACCTTCTTTCTGCCAGCACTTTACTAACGTTTCATCATTTGTTATCCATTTTCGTAGAGTCATTCCTGCTTCAGACATTATTTTCTTAGCATTAAGGGAAACATCAAGAGCTTCTTGCAGAGTATCTTCGCCCGATATGAAATCATCTACATAAATATATTTATCAAGTAAATTAACAGTTCTTGGATATACGTTTTTTAACTGCTTGATGTGCTCCTTAATGGTTGCAGATAGAAGAAATGGAGAAGCATTGACTCCAAAAATAACTCGTTTTAATCTAAAAATCTTTATATTTTTGAAAGATCTGAAATCATTATCGAACCACATAAAGCGTATAGCATCACGATTCTTTTCAGCGAGTGAAATTTGAAGGAACTCTTTCTCGATGTCAGAAGAAAAGGCAATTTGATTTAATCTGAAGTGGATTAAAATGTCGAATAGATGTGGATTTAAGCTGATGCCTGGCCATAAGCAATCATTTAAAGACAACATGTTGTTATCATGAGAGCTGGCGTCGAAAACTATACGAACTTTGGTAGTGAGCTTGTCTTCCTTACAGACCGCATGATGGGGCCAATAGTACACAGCCTTGTCTAAAACAGGTTGATTTCCTTCAACCTGCTCAATAATTCCTTGATTTAGGTAATCATTTATAATCTCAGAATACTGACGAAAAAGTTCAGGATTTCTATAAAATTTTCTTTTTAAACCTTCCAAACGCTGTTTCGCAATATTAAAGTTATCGTTTAATTCCTTTCAGTCCCTTTTCCAGGGCAACTGAACTTCATATCGACCGTCTACAAATTTTACAGTTTTGTCGAAAATTAGTTGCGCTTGATCAGTTTCCGATATTTTCGGATCATTGTGCGTTATGCCAATAGATTCCAACTCCCAAAATTGTCTTAAATTATCATTAATTTCATCGAAATCTCTAATGAAATGGCACATAGCGGAATTATTTGTCGTTTCCCTGTCATCTAGTGTACCAGTTGGAATTCATCCAAAAACTGAGTCTTGCAAAATTAACTTATCACTAATCTTAACTGAATTATGTTTTAAAATTCTGTAAAACAATTCAGCTCCAAGCAAAACATGAATTTTTCCCGGTTTGAAAAACGTTGGGTCAGCAAATTCCACAAGATTTGGTAAATTAATGTTCGATATATTTAACTGCTTCGATGGAATTACATCTGTGATTTTAGGAACAATTAAGAAATCTATATTCTCCTTGAAACTTTCATTCACATTGGAAATAACACCGGAAATTTTATTTTTTATATTATGTAAAGAACCATTCAAACCGCTTAGTGGAACATTAATTAACCTTTTGTTTAATTTCAAAGCATCTGCGCATTCTGTCGTCAAAATATTGACATTATTCGCTGAATCGAGCACCATTCTGAATTTCCTTCTATTTCCAAATTTATCTTCAATAAAAACAAAACAAGTACTTAATAAATTTGATCTATTTTTCGTATTTACATTATTTAAAGCTTTCAACGATTCATTATTTACCGAATTGCTTTCTTTTGTTTCTGCGGAAGTGAGGGGGGGAGGGGGAATTCCAATGTTACTTGATCTTTTGATTTGTTTTCCTTTTTATTTATTTTTTGAGTGGCAGGTGGATAATTTTTCTCATTAGAAGAAGCATGCTTGCGACATAGTAAACTGTGGTGCAAATCTGAACAAAAAAAACAACGTGATTTTGATAAACATTTCGCAAGCAAATACGTTTGAGATAAACAATTAATGCAAAGATTAAATCTTTTCGCTACTGAATATCTGTCATATTCATTCATTTTTAAAAACATATTACATTTTAAAATCCAATGATTGATAGAATGGCAAATAATACATTTATTTTTTGTACGGGAATCGTTGTTTATGAGCAAACTTTTTGCCTTTTGATTGCTTTCATTTGAAAATTGTTTAGGTTTCGTATTTAAATTACCCTGCAAATTCTCTAATACTAAGCAGCGCTTTTGCAGAAAGGCAATAAATTCATCCCATTCGGGTAATTCATTGGTGGTTAACGATAACTCAAATTGTTTTTTTGATTCTTTGTCTAGTTTTTTAAGAATAATATTTATCAACATGACTTCTGAAAATTGATTAAGTTCTAAGCCAATAGTTTTAAGAGCGCGAATGTGTTTTTGACATCCGTCAACAACAGCTCTTAAACCTTTAGCTGAATCTTGCGATAAACTTTCCATTGATAATATTACATTCAAATGAGAATTTACAATAAAACGTTTATTTTGAAAACGATCTTGTAATGCTTTAAAAAGCGATTCATAGGAATCATCATCTGTAACTACATCTAAAGCACTATGACTAAGGGTCGATTTTAAATAATACAGTTTCTGTGTGCTACTTAATTTATTATTCGAATCAATTAAAATCATAAACTGATCTTTAAATATGTACCAATCTTGATTATTTCCCGAAAACTTTGGTAATGGTATATCAGGCAATTTATAATTTGTACTTTAATTTTCAAAATTTGAATTACTAACATGAGATGCATTTTCACTATTATTACCATTAGAGAGTAAGAATTTTCTAAGCCTTACCTCTAATTGTTCTGCTTCATCTTCTATTTCTGTAAAGGCTGCTAAATGATCATTAAGCTCCATATCCTCTTCTACTGTTTCAAAATATTTCACCTTTAAGTCGTCTAGATTCGAGACAATTTTTCGAATATTGTCAAATTTAACTTGATATTCTCAAATTTCCTTTTTATCTTCATCATCTAGGAACGTTTGTATTCTAGTCAATTGACCTTTATAGGCTCCTCTCTGACGATTTAAAGTTGTTAGCTTTCTTTTATTAGTCATCTTTTAACTGATTATCTATGACTAATATTCCGAGAATAGTACCAGTTCCTAATTCCAAACGACTGGACCACTTTTGTGCGTGTATGTGCTTTGATTATGGACTGTAACTAGTTCAAATAAATGGAAAATATATACGAAGATAGTCAAATAATACGAAGAGAGTTAAAACAACAACAAAAAGTTCTTTTATATATACATATATACAGGACATTGTACGAACTGACACCATAGTCAGTTATGGAACACTGCGATGTTATTTTCGTGGACCATACCACTTGAATCAAAACATAATCTGTATAATTATGCTACGGCTATACAGTAATAGTCGATATTATAAACAAATAAGATACCATGGTCAGTTTTGCTAACGAAATAGCTCAGTAATGCGGTTCTTTCTACATAAAACATTCGACTCGCGAACATCAACAAAAAAAACGATAAGAGTGCCGTTGCCAAACGACAAACAAAAAAGCTGGTGGAACGCACAAGGGTGCGTTCAAAACAATGTCAAGGCAAGCCGTAACAATAGCCATCAGTCATTTTAACTTCATTATTTAAAAACAACGTTTAAACACACAATAAAATACGTTGATTTGATCAGACGTTAACGTTTTGTGAGTACTAGGACTCACATCCTCAGTGTAAAAAACTTTAAAAACAATATCCCCCAACTACATGAACGGTGAAAACCCAAATGTCAAAACAAAACACCAAAAGATCATCAAGTTCTAACAGCCAATGAAATTAATGCGGAAGTGAAGTGTCGTGACACAACAGATCCACCCAGAAAGTTGAGATGTATGGTGTACTAGATAAATCATTAACCAAGGAGTCTTTAAATTTATGGATATGAAGAGCCTCAAAAAGTCTAATTCCAGAGGAGTAATGCATTTTTTGATAATGGTAGCTGAGTCAAAATTAAAATTATGTCCCTCCCCCCAGCAATGAGAGGCGATAGAGGATTTCTGTAATTCTTTTTTCTTTACATAGTTTCTGTGTACATTGACTCTGTAACGGAGTTTTCGTTTAGTTTGTCCAATGTAGGACAAACCACATTGGCATTGAATGTTGTAAACTCCCCAATAATTATGAGGTGGAATTTGATCCTTAAGTTGCGAAAAAGTTAATTTATTAACCGGTTTAAAAACCACACTAAAATCATAATGTCTGAAGATATTAGCCATCTTAAAGCTAATGCTATTATAAAATGGTAAAATGATGAGGTTAGAAATGGAAACCGCAGTAACAGGAGAATCAAGATTATTAACACATTTATTAAGACTATGAGAAATTAACTTATTGATATAAGATAAACCAAAACCTCAATCAATAGCCACAGATCTAATGTAATTTAAATCTATAATAAGTGAATTATTGTCTGAACAAATTAAGAGCTGTATTAATCAAATAAAGAAAAGCCGAAGCTTTTTGGGAAGGGGGGTGACATGAATTGAAATGTGGGGGGAGTGTGACAGCAAAAGGTTTACGGTAAACGCAAGTGTCAAAGTTGTTAAGCTGACGTGTAACCAACACATCCAGAAATGGCAATCCATTATCTATTTCAACTTCATAAGTAACTTGAATGACTGAATCTATTGAGTTTAAAATTATTAATATATTGTCAACAGAAAATAGAGAAACGTCTAGGAGTGCAAAAGAATCATCTACATATCTACAGTAAAAAGGGAAGTTGATAAGGTTAAACATTTTAACCTCAAGGTAATGCATATATAAATCTGCTAAAAAAGGACTAAGGGGATTACCCATTGCTAAACCATCTGTCATAGAATAATACTGATTAGAAATTTGAAATGAATTTTGTTTTAAACAAGTACTGTATAACTCAATAATGTGGTTGATTTCATAATCTGTGTTATGAAATTATTTTAATCTAGCAGTGAGACTTTGTAGTGCACCTTGAACTGGAACATGGGTGAACAGAGAAGTAACATCAAATGGAACCATGCGTAAAGAGGGGGAGGGGGTGAAGTTTTTAATCTGATTTACAAAAGAACTAGAATTCTTAAAAGTATAAATATTAGAATTTGAAAGGAATGAAAAGAGTTTCACTAAATATTTAGCAAGAGGGTATGAAGCAGAACCGATATTGGATACGATAGGCCGGAGGGGAACACCAATTTTATGAACTTTAGGCAGAGCGTACAAGCGACTACAGTTAGCAATAGACCTAATTAATGACATTTTAATACTGTCATTAATACAGGGAGAGGTTTTTATAAGTTTTCTGGTATTTATTAGATCACTGTCAGAAGGATCCCGATTTAATTTAATGTATGGTCCGGATTGTAAAAGATTCTGTACTTTATCCAAATAAGCTGTTTTATCTTGTACCACTATTTGACCTCCCTTATGAGCTTTAGAGATAACAATGTCATCATTAGATTTTACAGAGGATAAAGCTTCTTTAAGATACTTCGTTATGTTTGGTTTGAAGGATCTTAAAGAAGCTTTATCCTCTTGTTTATATGTAATGATTAATTAACTTTTTTTTAGTTAATAAACATTTCTTGTTCTATTTGATTTGGCGAAAACCAAAATATTGGCAGATATGTAAAACACTTTAAAATGTTATTCTTTAAATTAAAAAGAGATGTATTCTAAATTTTGAAGATTGCGAAATTAAAAAAAAAAAACTTAAATGTATTAATTGGAAGAGTTCACAAAGTAAACATTGTCTACTTTTTTTAACTGACTGAATAAAAATTAGGTAATTATATATTATTTTATTGTTTACACTATCTCTCTATTATATTAGGCTGCTATCAAATACCGTTACGTGATAAATTATCTAATAAATATTTTACTCCAGGAAAAATAAAAATAAAAATACCACCTTTTCTCGCACTATGACTGCATCTCGAATCAGTGTGCGACGCACATGTTGCCATTAAAATTGAAAATTAAATTTAACAATGGGTACAATACCTTTTTAAATATGTTACATTTTGTAAATAAATATCATCATAATGTTTAGTTAAAGTGATTTCAACTTTCTAAAACTATTTAATAAAACGTGGTACTTTAAAGAAAATGCATGATGCACAGGAATTTTAAAAAGTAATTTGTGCTTAATGCTTAGACAGGATTCAATATACAATTTACTTTATTGCATTACTTTGGTTTAATTTGTTACTGCGCCAATGCAATAGGCACAGGCACAATACAGCAATTATACATAACAGAGGGCAATATTGTGTTATAATATAACATTCATTTTTAACAAAACTATTCTAGTATATTTAAATCTTAAGCTAGATTAAATAGTCATAATGCTAAGAAATGAATTTACAAGATTTTTATAAGCTTTGTGTGATAATATGGGGCAAGTCAGTAAGTAGGTCACAAAAGCCAATAAAAAAGGGAAACCAAGAAAAATAAATTTATCTTTATAAATATATAAAATTTATAAATTCTCTATATAATTGTCATTTACATTGATACATTTGTCCCATCTCTTTATGAGTTTTCTAATACCTGCTGCATAAAAGCCTTTGGACTGCACTCTCAGCCATCTGTGTACTTCACATTTAACGTCTGCATCAATCGGCTATAGGCTAAACCATGTGAGCTGTTGCAGTTGCTAAAGCTGTCTATTGTTGCTCGCCTGTCAGCTCTAACCATTTCCCAACCCCTCCGCACTGTTTCTTCTGTAGCAATCTAAACAGGACGACCACTTCTTTCTTCGTCAACAACTATAGAACTCACCTGCTCATCTTGTACAACTGTTGTCTCATAAATTCGAAATTAGCATCTTACATTTGCACAGTGCTGTCACCTATTGGCATATTTGGAAACAATTTACTGCTAAAAAGAAGAAAAAACAATGTTTAAAATGCACAAATAATGTATGAAAAGCAGCAAACAGCTGTTACGAATCTACTGGCGAGATTCTTCTTCAGTGCAAGATAGGGAAAAAGGAACAGCGTGTCTGCTGTTCTTTTTTCCCTATCTTGCACTGAAGAAGAATCTCGCTGTAGATTAGAAACAGCTGTTTGCTGCTTTTCACGCATTATTTGTGCATTTTAAATGTTGGTTTACTGCTTTTTAATACAACTAATACAAATTTATGTATGCACGCAACGTAAGAAATTGCAACACCATCATTCACAACCAAGATCTCACAATTGTTAGAGGTGAGAGACAAATGATTGAAAAATAAAATAATACATGAGAAAGAAAACTGCTCATTCAGTAATTAAAGTAGCCCCTAGGCCAGCTTTAAAAGCCACTAAATGTAGAGGTCTTTCTCTGAAGCTCTCTCGCTTCCACATGCTGTATTCAGACAATTTAAAAAAACCGGAAATAAGCAGTTTTGATCTATTTTTTTCGGCTAAACGTAAGCGAATACTTTAAAACTAAGGTAAGTTGCTAATTTTTCATATACATATCTAAATTTATGTGTTTACTGCGCATATCTTTCACGCGGATTTGTTTGTTTTCATTTTTGTTCCTAGTCTTGAGATTATCTGTTTTAAAAAATGGCTCAGTAGCCTTAATTGGACCAATCTGAGTTTTTCAAATTAAATCAGATATACAATTATGTTTTCATGAGGCACGTTTTCAAAGTTATAATTTTGAAGCAACTTCTGCACTTACTCCTGACAAGAAAATAGACACTGAAGATAGAGCCGTTGAATCTTCTGCAAGTGAGATTTTGGAGTCTGAATCAGCAATCATGAAACCTACTAAAACTAAGAGAGTAAAAAAAAATTATGAAAATGACACAGACAAACTGCCTTGAAGAAAATCACCAGGCTCAGCAAAAGTTGTTAAAGATATACGAAACGCAAACTAAAGAGTAAGTTATGAAGAAATTGGCCCTCAAGAAAGCTGTAGATACAATAGACTCCCCCATCCCCGGAGAAAAAAGACAAAGAATAATTAGAAATGTTATTTCCCTCACCAAAATCAGTTATGTCAATGTACAGAGGCAGCCAAAAACAGCTGTGTTAATAAGCCATATAAAGTAAACCTTGAAATGAAAAAAAAAATACAAAAAGGAAGCTTTCAAAGCCCAATAGCAATTGAAACATCAAGTTTTAAAAAATAGGTGTCATTCAACTGGAAAGAATATGATGGAAGGGAATAACTACAGACATAAGGCAAAGAAAACTTCTGTTGTAGAAAAAAGTCTAATGATTCAGAATCTAAAAAGGAAAATCAAGACTGTGATGATTGGTTTTGCCTAAATTATACGAAAAATAACATATCAGAAATGATTTAGTGTTCAGATTGCCAAATATGGTTCCATGTTGTGTACGCTGGAATAAAAAAATGGACAAAAGAAATTCATGTGCAAGCCTTGCATCACTTCTTACATGATATTTAAGTAATTGGCAATTAGTTCCTTAATTTCTATTCTTAATTACTTATAACTTTGATTTATATATTTAAAACAATTACTCTTACTGTCAAAGATTTGATTTCATTGCTGTTGTTTTGAATGTTTTCTTAATCGCAAACTTTACTTTTAATAAAATTATCTATATTCCCAACTCATTAAAATATCCTAGTATTGCGTGGTCAGATTTAGGAGACTGGGTGGGGGGAGCTCAACTTAAGCGACCAATCGCTGAATTCGGACCATTTTTGACAAATTTTTCAAATTAAAATAACACTGAAGATTTCCAAAAAGAAATTGTTCTAAAGACTTATTTAGCTAGCAGATAAATGTATTGGCAATGTATAGTGATATTTTGCAGATATTAAAAAAGGGAATTACACCTGAAAATATGTAAAGTGGTCCAAATTCGGCTACTCTCCCCTACAGACAATATAAATATACTAATTTTTAATTTATAAGAATAAGTTACTATATGCACATACAGAAATGAAAACTTTATTTATATTTTATGCATTTACGTTAAAGGAAAACAAAAACACTTTGTAATAATTATGGCAGGTGTCGATTTACTAATGTGACTTACGGAAAAGCATAAAACTAACATAAGGAATTTAAATTTGAATAATGAATTCAGCAAACATAATCGAAATATTATGCTTACCCCTCCTGGAAATAAAAGTGAAATAGCTTTGATAAATTGAAAGCAGTTTACCTGAAAACTTTAAAACGTTCTATGTATTATTATTGACACTTCACTTTAGTTTGATGATTTTTCAAAACCCGATACCCCTTGGAATGGAATATTCATTAGCATAAGATTATTTAAATGTGGCCTTTTCATGAAGAAAGTACGTTTAAAATGAATCGCTGAGCATTTTAAACTGTTCATGCATTTTAATATGTGGTATAATTTATTTTTTCATGTTTAAATTATTACTATGAGTAAAAGATATTGTAAATCTTTAAATTTTAATTTAAAATCATATTTATTTAAATAAAGCAGAAAAGGTAAATAAAAGTTATTTATATAATACAATAAAGATCTAAAAAAGTCATAATTATTACTTTTCTTTTGTTTATAACACACACACACACACACACACACACACATATATATATATATATATGTGTGAATATATTCAGTGATAGAATATGAAATTTTCATAAAAAAGTTATTTATACATTGAAATATAAAAATTTTAATCATCTCAATAATAGAAAATTATGACAAATCAAAGGAAATATTCAAGTACTTTCGAATTTATTTTCTTACGTTACAGATATTATTTATGTAATTCCACATAATGTCTCTCTATTACAAAAAGAAGTAACTAATGCTGTAACCGCCACCGTAAATGAATTTTTTGTTCCCGGTGGTCTTTCTTCTCTAATATTAAGAAATTTATTGCATACAAAAATATGAAAATTGTATCATTATACAGACATATTCAATAAACACGCTGCAGTAGACAGTTTTTATATCTAAGAATTATTTTAAGAACTATTCAATGTCCAAGTCGGTCAAAATAGTTCCGTTAAAAATGTTTTATAGGAATAAAAACTATCCAGGGAATTTAATCATCATCTTTCATAGGGGCATACTTCACAAGGAAGGGCCCGGGGGGGGGGGGGGTGCAAACTGTACTGAAAATTTCATTATTTCAAGTGGTAATTTTTTCATATTTAGAAAATACGATTATTTTAAACTGTTGGCAAATTGTAATAACATCGCAAAGAATAATATTTCCTTTCAGTTAAAAAATGTATTTACGTGTGACTAATAAAACCACTTCACCTTCAACAGAGATAGGGAAACAACGTTGTTACCCAGACACATCTGGGGACTGCCGTTGAAGTGGTAAAAAAGATATGTTTATATGTTTTATGTGTTTAGTTTATGTTAGTGGTTTATGTGTTTTATTTCATTTTAAAATTGTATACCTCTAACAAAAACACCGTTTATATGAAACATTTTTAAATATATACTTTAAGTTTCATATTCTACCTTAAATAAGCATGTAATTCTAAAACAAAGCAACGTGTATCTGTATCATTTGTATATGAAGCATCCATTAGAATTATATTAAGAAAATTACCTCCTAAATCTTTATAAAGTAAATTAAGCACAAAATAATGAGAAAACTATAGGGATACACATATAAATTTCAAAAGAGGTGTAAGATGAACTATGAATGTTAACCCTTAGCACTCAATGTGTGGCTCACACTCATCACTAGTTTTGCCAGGTTATCCCGTGTAAAATGTGTCTCCAAATGATCTAGACACCAGTATTTTAAAGTAATCTTCTTCGCCTTATCTAATGGCAGAATTGTCCGCAATTAAAGTTGACGAAATAAACTGTAAGAAATTAGTTGTGTACTAAGTATTTCGGTTAATTGAGTTAGTTGAGTGTAAACTGAGTTTGGGTTAGTTGAGTGCAAAGTGTTACTATAAAAATTTATAAATATAAGCACTTTTCCAGTTACTTACAAAAATTATCGTGTTTACACTCTTTAGCACAAAGCTAAAATGTATACTATAAAAATAATAGGGAACTAAAGGCTATGTATTTAAATACATTTGTGTCTTATGAAAGAATGGTAGCTATTAAAATAGGCCATTTTCATCATGAATGATTTTTTGTCCCTGCTGCAATTTACTAACATTTTCGTTTTAGTCAATCTCTTTCAGAAATACTATGACTTACGGAGAAGAGCTTTTTTAAAGCTTCGTAAAAGTAATTATTGAAACGAAATTTTTCACAGCGTTCTTAAAGGTTCCACACAGTTTATTATATATGTCTAAATTTTTTGGCGGCTCTTTAAGAAGATCTATAACGGGCTAAACTTTCCATATTTATTTCGAAACATATTACACTCAAAGTAAACAATCATATATCAATACATTTTGAGATTTTAATTTATGGTTGGGATTTCATGTAGGGGAGATTTTAAGGTAGGTGATTTATCAACGAGTCAGTTGGTAATGCATCAGCATAAAGGAAAAGATACATACAAATTATTGTTTTAAACAATTTTTGATTTATCTTGGATAAGGTTAAAACTGAATTCTTGAATACCCTGTTGTTGTTGTTTTTTTAAGTTTTATTGCAAATATTTTAATATTTTGTGATGTTTTAATGAATAACTTCTTACCATTCCTTAATTTCAAGTGTTAATTTAAAACTGAAAAAAAAAAAAAAACGAATTTTTCCGAAAGTTGGAGCTCTTGAACAAAAATTGCGAAATTGGAAACTGCTGTTAAACTATTAATTCAAATCCAATTATCTAAACACCAATATGCATACAATATATTTATTGGATATTCCTACTAAAAATTAAAGCATAAAAGTTTTATGGGATTAAAATAAAAGAAATTCACAAAATAAGATATTTGCTGGACTTAAAGTTTTTCATTTAAAACATTTCTTTATAATCTTTACATCGTTAGATGGTGCATTATCCGATTGTTATGATGATAACCAACTTTTGAAATTTTCTAAAAACATTGTTTGTTTAACCTGAAAATAATGGTTAGATTCTGTAGAATAAGAATACATTTTTGTTCAAAGTAAACGGACATTTAAAAAAAAATAAATAAACAGCGCATTTAACATTATACTGACAATCTTATATTGCGCCAGGGTGCAATAATAATATTTTATTAATTTTTTGTCTACTATGTATTGGTATCCTTGTAATATATGTTTTTGTGTTACATGGGTATCACAGAAAAACATTGAAAATTCTACAAGGAAAGAAACTTTCCTCGTACATATAAAATTTCCAAAGAACCGTATGTTTATAATATTTAATTTTTAAGGAAAATAAGAAAGAAAAGACTGCACATCCGAAATAGCCAAAATCAACTTTACTGTAATTATTAATATATTCATATTGGAAATCATGTAAAATTTACATGCATACATGATAAAAATAATCATTGATCATGTTGTTGCCACCTGAAACAGGTGACTGTGTATATTCTATCACCATATCGTAAAAAAAAGACCCTAAAAGCATATTTTTATTTATCAAATTTTGTTAACAACGCAATTTTGTTTCTTTACAATAACCTTAATAATTTACCTTATTTTCTATACACCGACTATAACAGTAAAAATTATGGATATCGTTTTGTGGTAACTTTATATTATGGGAAAGTGCTAGAATAACAACGGCATATTATTTTGCCGTTGTTATGGCACATCCTATATTTAAACATGAAATTTTCTACACGTTTCTTATAAAAATTTAAAACTTTATAATTATAGATAATATTACATATTGTAAATGGTCATTTTTTCTTTAATAAAATGTACTGTAAGCAGTCATAATATTAAAGAACACGGAGTGTAGAACGACACAACAACTACTAGTTTTGTTCGAAAATTAACAAAAAGCTAAATTCAGGTATAATAAGCTCCAATTATCCACCAACTAACTTTATATATCGATAGAAATATTTTTTTCTTATTGGTTATCTGATAAGGGAGGTATATAAGGAAGATCTAACAATAGGAGATGTAACTCATGTTGCGGAAGGAGGTATAGAAAGTAGACAGTTATTCAAGTCCAAAATTGAAATCGGATTCAGCTGAAGACCATGCTTGTAAGAGTTATGAGGCTTCAAATGTCACGTAGCACCACATGGTCATATATAAATAAGGGCTATTGATGGCGTTTCTAAGTTCATAGGTTGTGATCTGTAAGAGAGTAAATTAATTACATCATGTGTAATGACGATACGAATTTGTACAAAGATCACATTCTAAAAAAAAGTGTGTCGCAAGTGTAACAATTATCAAGATTAATCTGAAAATATTAGGTAGTCACGAACTCCTTAAATTCTTTATCTGTATATCTGTTACGGCCCAAACCCGGAGCTTGGCCAATACGCGAATTGGCCGGCCAAGTCGCGAACTGGCAGAGATTCCTGGCCAAAACCCGAAATACATGAAATGAACAGCGTATTTCGGGTTTTGGCCGGCCAATTCGCGAACTGGCCGGGAAGCCTTGGCCAATATACGAAGTGTTCAGCAATGGGGATCCACAGCTGGTAATGTGTTTCCTTTAGCTTTCATGCAGCCCTGTATATGATCTACAAACCAGGTAATACACTACAAATAAATTAAATTTTAAAAGCCTATCACAGCTTAAAACGCACATCAAGCAAAATTGGCTCATAGCCAATCCAATAACCAAATTATTTGAGTGACTCTGTGAATAAACGACAAATACTACCTAGTCAATAATCTATAGAAAACATGTTGTAGAGCATTAGTAATGTATAACAGTTTCATTATGTTTGAAGTAGTGTAACGTCATTAAAATACTCTATAAACGATTTTTTTAAATATATCATAATTCTGTTAAAATATATTATAATTTTGGCGTCTTTATAAACGAACTATAATGACTATTTAATCAATACTCTACAAGAAAAAAAATTGCTCCCCACATGTGTGAAGCATGTGAATTTTATTATGTTTGAAATAGAATGACATCATTCAAGTGCACTAAAAATGATCTTTCGCCATTCACTGCAATGTAACGAAATACTCCTGAGTGTCTCTGTAAACAAACTATAATTTCTAGTTATTTCATGCACTTTAGATAACAGTTTGTTGTCCACCTTAATGATGCATACCAATTTTATTATAACTGAGATAATGTAACAACATTAAAATACACCGGAAAAACTTTTTTCATTGATGTTATTGTAACGAAATACTTTTTTGTATCGCTGTAAATTAACCAAAAATAGTACACATTTCACTTTCAATACCGAAATTAATTTATGTACCTAAGTAATATAACAATTACAAGTCAACCCGAGTCTTTACTCGAGTTAGAGCACGGACGGGCAGACGGCAGACGGCAGAGGGCCAACTATGTTAGAAAGGGATAAAAAGTAAAAATTGGTTTCTATATACCCCTTTCGCGAACTGGCCGATCACGTATGGCCACTTCGCGAACTGGCCGATCGCATCTGGCCAGTTCGGGAATTGGCCAGCCAGTTTAAAACGTTGTTGGTTAGTTCGCGAATTGGCCGGCCAGTTCGGGTTTTGGCCAATTCCGGGTATTGGCCGTAACATATCCACAGTACAAAGAAGTTCCGTAGACTTCCTCGCTGAATATTTTTTGGATGCAAAGACTCGAGGTCAGGTTGAGGTTTCTTACAATAGTCACAATTCAACTGTAATGCAATATACTTGGATACAATACAATTACAACTATACACAGTACAAAAATACACTTGTAAATCATGTATGACTAAGTACTAAAAACAAAGATTGAAAAAATTGAAGTGTACAAATGTATGTGGTTAAGAAGATCCTACACCTTTTGAAACTATTATTTGTAATATTTTGCTGAAATTTCAGGCAATTGTTTACAATTATTTTCCACTTTTCGTCACAAATATTTAATCTTATATGAGTTTTACAAGTGTGCATATATATATGACTATGATTTCTGTTCAGTACTGCTTTATTCTAATACTGATAAGAGTGACACATGCTTTGTGCTTCCATACTTGCAGTGCGCTCTTTGGGAAAATTTGTATTGTTACTAGTATGCTGTAAAATATCCACACTACAACAAAACTTACTCCACGAAATTGCCTATGCCACCAATATTCCTTATTTACGAATGAAAATGTAGAGCTACATGTGTTTTGAATTACCTTACTTCTTACAATTGTCATTTTCCATTAACCCAGTCACTTCAACAATAAAATAAATTTTACTTTTTAATAGTACGGTTAAAAACAGATTTTACTGACATTAAGTAACATAGAAAAAAATGTACAAAATAACGATAAAAGATTTTTTTTTTTAAATCTTATTTGCTTCTACAAAAGCAGACTAGGAAAATAGCATAAGTTAATATTTCGGTATACAAACATTGCGAATAAAATCATCAGTCTACATTTAAAAAATAATTGTTGCTAGTATACAAATAAGATGCGTGTACTAAAATAAGATATTATGTAAAACAAGATACCTAAAAGACTTCATGTCGAATGAAGAGAAATAAAAGAGATATAAGAAGAGATAAGAATGGGTAACACAGTATATTTATGTGCAAGTGTAAGAAATTTCAAAAAGGAAATTATTGGTACATAGTTACAAATTTTCTAACGGGTGTTCCTATAAATTATCATTCATGATTTAAAGGCATTTGTATTGAAAAAGACAATTTTACAATTGTTTAAAGAGTATCCTGTAAATAAGCACATACTTCAGAATAAACAATGTTTTACAACAGACTAGATGTTGCCCGAGACTTCGTTTCCATAAGATTTTTAAACTAGTTGGATGTGCCAATCCCAAAACTTTCGTTTATCCCATATATTTTAATGTTTTAAAATTTTGTTACAAATGTCACTATTTCATTTGCATTAGTTCAATAATATAGCAAATTTGACTTTCATCGTAAATGTCTACATCAGTCAATTAATCGTAGTAAAAAAGACTTCATCTCCATCATGATATTTATTGAAATCAGTAGTTTTTCGTTATTCTAGTGTATATCAGCTGTTTACGAATAGTCGAATTATCAGGAATGGATATCCCCATCTATGCACGAGCCGTTGGTGTACAATAGAACTACGAAAAATCAAGAGAATTACACACAAATCGCTATTATAGCGCCCCTTTTTGGCGGAATTTTTCCAAATTCTTGCCAAAGAGCCTTCTTGCCATGGCCAAAAACATACACACAAAATTTGGTTCAATTCTATGCATAAATTCATACACTTTTCGATGATACAATATTCAAAATGGCAAAAAAAAAAATCGCTATTATAGCGCCCCCTTCCGGCGATTATTTCCAAATTAAAGGAGGAACTGCTTGCCATAGCTAAAAACATACACAAAAATTTTGGTTCAATTCTATGCATAACTTCAACCACTTTTTTATGGAATAATGGCAACAGACATACGGACACACGGACAGACAAACATTTTCTATAAGCAAGCTTTTTGGGATCTGTGACCCCTAAATCGTGTAAATCCGTCGAAAAGCGGAAGTCGAAAAAAATTCGATTGTAATACTTTCTTCTAATGAAGATAGAATGAAGTAAAAATCTGTCCGTTAATTACAGAAAAATTTCACTCACGCTAGATAAAACATATACAATAACCACCTATTTATCCCATTTTATAGTAGACAATATTTTTAACGATCCCAATTTATATATTTATCTTTTTACATATAAATTTGTTACATGTTCTTGCAGTTTCACACGCTATCACTAAGATTAAATATCTTGAGTAAATTTACTTCCTTGTTGTTTTGATTTACCATCTTTTACTTATACAATTTCACATTATTGAGTTCATTGATATTGATTTACTTTGTATGTGCCAAAGAATATTGTTTAAATTGATTATATTAGTAAACATATTCTAAGAATTTTTTTAATACCATGCCATTTAAGACATAACTTTGAAGTGATTAGAAAAAGCAACATAGATTATATTATATACATTAGTTTTCTTTTCCAAAAAGCTTTTAAAAAAAATGGTATATATGTATATATATACACTTCAAAAAATATATTGAAACTTCAAGCATTAGAGTTAAAAAATCATTAAACAATAACAATATATTTAATGTCGATATATTTACTGCATTTATTGTGATAACTTTTTGCTTTCTGTTTTTAAATCTAACTTTATAAGTTCAGAAAATATATGCCCTAATGTCAAGATATATGTGTACAGGAAAAATATTAATAATTAAAAATCTTACGATACTCATCAGCGTACATGTAAATAAAAACTATATTAAAAATACATTACAAATTATTCCCAACGTTTCGTGCTCTTACTAACGAGCCATCTTCAGGGGAGAGAGTCCTTGACCTCCTCGGAGCGAAGTTTCCAACGGCACTTTCACGACATCACAACTAAAAACATTACCATTTTCTTATAAGAAAAATATTTTTATTATTTAATACAGTAAAAAAGTTCTGTAATATTACATACGCAACTTGAGGTTTGCAGCTACTTTCAAAATACATAATCATAAAGGAAATCCTGAAGATAAAATCCCGAATTAAACTTTATATAAATCTTTAAAAATGCCAAAAAAAAAAAAAAAAAAAAAAAAAACCAATGAATTTTCAGAAAGTTTTTTCTTATAGTTTAAAGCTATTGTAGAAAATAAAGTTTTAACTTTCAAAATAATTAAATTGTTACACAAAAACAACATATACAAAAACAGAAACAAATTATACAGTATGAAAGAGAAAAAAAACTTTACCATTTTATGTAAAACATTCTGTGACAATATTATGAATATTTCTTTTAAACAGTCAATTTTCTATGCCTTAAATTAATATTATAATTAAAATATTGTTTTTAACGGTCAGTCATTTCATTATCGTTTACAAATATATTAATTTATACTGTGTAATAAAAAAAAATATGTAAAAGTATTTTTATGAACAGAAATATCCCTGCTTGAAATTTTAAATAATACTTTCATATAATTAAAAATTTGTTTCTTCTAATATCTCATCTTCAAAATTTATAAATTAATAAAATGTTTTAAGGGAAAATAAAAAAAAGAGGATATGTTTTTTTTACTACTTGGGAAAAAGAACAATTTTGAAAATCTTCATAGGGTGTTTTTATTGTCATTTTTTATTTATACATTAATTAACATTTTTTTTCTTTTTCCTTTTCCTTTAAAAACTTTTTTTGTATCTTGCATGTAACAGTTATAAAAAAAATATATAAACACCACTTACTATTTTCAAATAAAGACCTTAAAAATTATATCTTCATGACACCTTAAGTGACAAAAACTGCATTTTCTTATTAAAAAAAAGATGTTTATAAAAATAAAATGCATGTTTCAAAATGTTCACTTACGAAAAAAAAATGTAACTACATGTGAACACCTATTACCCTTTTTCGGAGATTTTGTTTTAGTTTAAAATATTGTTAAGAGGTTATTTCTACTTTTGAAAGATTTACTTCGCGTTTTTTAAATGTATTACAAAGAGTTAAAATTGATGATAATTTATTAAACAAGAATTTAAATAAAACATTGAAAGGTACTATGCAATACCTGAGATAATAAAGTAAATACAATAACTTTTAATGCGCTTAATCATTATCATCATATTAAAGGAAAACAATCGATAGGCTCTTACTTTTACCTTAATGTAAACGTTAATGTAAAATATCATACAAATATGATCTCCAATTATTGTTTTCTGTTAAATTCCAGAAACGCGCCATTCACGTGATAGCTTGAATGTAAAAAGTGGATTTTTTATTCAAAAATAGCTGTTTTTAGAGCATACTTTATATTTAAAAATGTTAGTTTATTAACACGTTCACGCCGGCGCGGTGGGTCACTCTCTACAGTCTTAGAGTTGTCAAGCAGTGGCGTGGCGTGAAAATTTTCGGTGGTCATCGCAATTATTTAAGTTTGTGGTGAAAAATTATTAACTCTAAAATTCAATGGTTGAATGTTCAAAAAAGAAACTTTAAATCTTACCTTCACTTATACATGAACTCCAAATGTTCTGCTAAAACTGGATCGTAGAGTTTTAAAAGCTTATTAAGAGTTTTAAAATATTGCTTGGTCATCGCCGCATACAGCGATGACCGGACACCACGCCACTGTTGTCAAGTCTCCGGATATTTGCACACTACTATTATTTTAGAGAAAATGTTGTTCAAGAACAAAAAAACTTCTTAAAACACCATCAAAAATTATTAAATGCGGTGGGCCTTTCGAAAGATCCGAGTCTTTCTTCGTCAGGCGCAAAGAAGACGTCCTTCCACTATGAAAGCAGCAGGAAGACACTGCTTTCATAGTAGAAGGACGTCTTCTTTGCGCCTGACGAAGAAAGACTCAGATCTTTCGAAAGGCCTACCGCATTTAATAATTTTTCATGGTGTTTTAAGAAGTTTTTTTGTTCTTATTCATTCACAACAGTTTTAACTTATTTTCTTTAAAATTTTGTTCCTTTAAATCGCCCAATTGTTCTTATTAAATAAAACAATATTATATGTATTAAAATACTGGTATCCAAAAAGCCAGAGTCTTTGCATCTCTGATAGATTCGAGTGTGACCCACCGCGCCGGCGTGAACGTGTTAAACATAGATGTTATTACATATCGGTATATATTAAACTGTATTAAAGCATTTTTTAATTTAAAAGATAGTCAGTGGTAAAAGTGAACCTTTTAAATGTGTTATATTTGAAACTTATCGGATGTACCAATCCCAAATATTTCTTCTATCTCATAATTGTTAATACTTTTATCTGATACATGTTAATACCAAAATTAAAAGATAATCTATGCCCATCATGAGGATTCTAAAGATAAAGGTTCGTCGAATTGCTTGCAATTAAAAAGTAGAAAAAGCATTGTATCTTTCAAACGAATAATTGAATTTCGCATCCACCTTTTAATTGTCTACAACCGAAATTCCGAACCAAAACAGCATAAAAGTGACTCCTATCACGATGCATACACTCAAGCCTAATAAAGCTCTATTTATGTGAAAATAAATAAAATATGAAGTTAGATTAAATTCCATGCATTAGTTTTTCAGAGGCAGCTATCACAAAATTCATGAAAAATGCAACATAGCAGCACCATCTTTTATATGATTTACTTACTTGAACACATAATAAGCACCAACTTATGACAAGGTCTAACAGGATATGAAGGGGGGGCAGAGAGTCAGAAAGGCGTACATTTCTGATTCTCTGTCCCCCCCCCCTTTTTTTACACAGTGTTTTAATTTTACTTTTTATTTTAAGCACTGATGATGAAACCTTAGAGGTTTTGAAACACCTGTATGCTTTTTAAACATATTTTATTTGTGTCTTTATACGTTGTTTCTCTTTCTTAATATATCGGCACAAAGTACAATCCTTCCCCACTTTTTATGTATATTTCGTATATGCATAGTACTATGAAAAGTTATCTTGAATATCTGTAAAATATCATGAAAAATAAAATACAAAATTTATGTAGTAAACGTATACTGGACACACGGAAAAATTTATAAACGTGTGTCCTTAATTTCTCAAAAAGGGTTATAATAAAGTTATTTGATAAAATCTTTCGATTCCATATGATAGTGCCTCTAATCTTGAAATTCTGCGTGCAGTAGTTCAATAGATATTGAACAATAGAAAAAAAAATTGAGGTACAATTGACTCGTCCGCTAGGTCCGTTAAAAAGGAAAACTGCCGTAGAAAATATTTCCAAACTTATCGTGAATACATTTGTAAGATTTATGAGTACGAAAATACTTTTAAAACGTGCAATTCATATCGAATTGAGTGATGTTTCATGGACGAAAGTGAACGAAGTAGATACCGCAGGTTAATAGTGGGGCCTTCTTAAATAGAGACGAACGGACGAGGAAGCCGTGGACGTTCATTTCTATTTAGCCGTAAACTAGATCTAGAAATTCATGAACAATTGAGCGGATCTGTGCACAAATCGATTAACTCCATCAAATAAAAATATTCAGTAGTTAAAGTTATTGTAACTATAAAAATATAGTATCTATATAACATTTTTTCTCGGGATATTTCGATTGAACTCATTAATTTTCATTTAATTAGGAGTAGCTTTTTATTACTGTATAAATATATAGAAATTTTTCAATGTTACTTTGTTTAAAAAAAAACGCCACTTAAAATGGAGTTAGTCCGATTGTCTTCTGAGCACCGCAATTGTGTGAATGTACTTGGAATATCGGCTTGCCTAAAAAGGAAAATGAGCTACATTAGAAGCACTACAGGCTGGCTTCATTCCCAGGATATTTTTTACTTTCTTCTACTTTTACAAGAAGTATTGGATTCGTGAAAATTTTCGACTTTCGGTTTTCGACGCATTTACACGTTTTAGGGGTCAGAGATTCCGAAAAACATGTTTTTACAAAATGTCTGTCTGTGAGTCTGTCTGTCAATTTTTATGGCCGCTCTATCTCAAGTACGGAATTTAATAAAAATTTATATTCTGTTAGTCGCTGATATAAATTGGTGCTGATTAGTTTTTGGTTTAAATCGCTCAACAGGTGGCGCTGCTATGTAGCATTTTTCCCTATTTCCACAATAACTTAATCTCCAGAACTAATGCACGGATTTTCATTAAACTTCAGATTCAGTTAGTCCTTGACATGAATTGATATTTTATATATTTTGGTGTAAATCGCTCAACAAGTGGCGCTGCTATGCTGTATTTTTTGTAATTTCACCAATAGCTCTTTCTCATGAACTAATGCTTGGATTTTCAACAAATTTCAGATTCAGGTATACCTGGATATGAATTATTGCTGTTTAGCTTTGTAAATCGCTCGACAGATGGCACTGCCATGCAGCATTTTTCACGATTTCTAAAATAGCTCAATCTCCAGAACTAATGCTAGGATTTTCATTAAAATTCAGATTCAGTTAGTCCTTGACATGAATTGACGTTTTATGCATTTTGGTTTAAATCGTTCAACAGTTTGCGCTGCTATGCTGCATTTTTTCCAATTTCCGCAATAGCTATATCTCAAGAACTAATGCTTGGATTTTCAACAAACTTGAGATTCAGGTATACATTGATATCATTTAGTGCTGTTTATGTTTTGGTGTAAATCGCTTAACAGGTGGCGCTGCTATGCTACATTTTTCAGTATTTCCGCTATAGCTCCAACTCAAGAACTAATGCACGAATTTTCATCAAACTTCAAATTCAGATATACTTTGACATGAATTGGTGCTAAATTAATGTAATGTCTTGTATTATTTAAATTATTTAATTTACGTCATTTATATAGCAGAAAGTTTTGTGAAGGCCACAACACACTAATGGACTTTGTGCGCCGGTGCTTTGTTGAATGCACCAGTCACAGTGGACTGTCTGATGTCTTCAACAATTGCACCGCTGAACATTTTGCTCGTTTCTACTCTAATATGGACGGTCATCTCTTATCGTCTTCGGTCGACTCTTTACACCTTGAAACCTTGAAAACCTCTCAGATACTCGCGAATCACTCATCGTCACCATAGGCAGATTTAATTATTTCGTACGTTTCTGTAGCTGATTTTTCTCTATTTAAAACAAAATTTGATGATCGTTCGTTGTTTCCCTTTTTTTCGATGAAAATGAAGCATCCTCACGCTTCATGAAAATGAACGCTACGAAGCCGGAAGTTCAGAGAAATAAATGCAACTACTTGATACGCATGGTTGAAAGCCGTTGATAGGTCATCCATTGGTTTCGTACAGATAGTGCCATCTGTGTTTTTTCACGAACAAGAATTCTGGAACTTTTTGAATGAGCTGTGTAGGTATGACAAAAAGAAAATTTTGCAGAATATCTGAAAGACAATCGCAGTGACATTAAATATCATAAACAGTCTACAGTTCTATCTAGATTTTATATAAATAATATTGGCTCCATGATTAATTTTTAAAAGGCAAAGAACATTGTACCGTGTATTACGGTGCAAATTTTAATAGGGAAATACATTCAAATCTTAATCAGGGTGGGGGGGGGGGGGGGGGCGGTAGAAGAGTTCAAAAATTATATGTCATCAAATTCAAAGACGATTGTTATTTCTCGAATGCGGTTGAATATATCGAAGTGACAGTTTTGACTAATAGATGGTGTTTGCTGTCCGTTCACTCTTCAATTAACTTGATGCTAATTGTCACTGTTCATAATTTGAATGTAGAAAAACATTGTGATCTTTTTGGTTGAATGATTTATGTATATTTTTGTGCAATTTTAATATTTTTAACTTAGTATATCATTTAGCATATATTTTTATCAAATTTTATCTAATATAATTGAACATGGTGTAACAGTTCATGCCTTTATAATGATGAATTTATTAAAAAAAATAGTAATTTTTTCATTTTTTTCTTTTTTACCCGATTGCCAAGAAGGGTTATGTGTTTCACACGTATCTGGGTATTTGAATTTCTTTATACCCTCGAAACATACCTATGGCTGGATGGATTTTAATGAATGAGGACTCTATCGATTCGTCTTAACCGTCCGATGGTTATAGGCTAGGGTTTGTTTTTATAAATTTAAAATGGCGTCCGTAAATTACAAAATGGCGGTAGATATAAAAAAAAATTACTCACCCTGTTAACTGGCATGTCATTGGATAGGTCTTTCAAAATGAAGACGATGTTTCATTGGCTATTTTACAGTCAGAAGCTCTGTTTAAATATTACACAACCTGGAAGTTGTGTATAGGATCTCTAGCTTTACTGCAACTCTAACCTTCATAGATATATATAGGCCTCATCAAAACGTTTTTTATAGATAGGGACTAACAATTAAACACAACTTAAAAATCATCAGTACAAGTAAATGAAAAAAAAATAGGTAAGTAATATAAAAAACAGTTTCACATTGATGAGAAATAATTAATTAGTTCGCTTTTTACGCAGTCGGGTGTTTTGATTTTTTAAATTTAATTTTACTTGTTAAAATATGGTAATGGGAAAGAAAAAGAAACTTTTAACATATTTAAATGTAAATTTAATAGTATATATATATTGAAAAATCCTAATTCATATAATTTAAAACACGGAAAAAACCTCTAACAAACTGCAACAAAAACAATAAACAACAAAACCAATAATAACAACAACAAAAAAAAAATTTGAAGACAGGGGGCTAATTCTAATGACTTGCGCTGCGTGGTTAAACGTGTTTGACGTGCACCACATGCCCCCTCACCTGTCAAGACCAAACAAATGAAAAACTGAAAAAAAATGAAACCGCAAACTAACCCAAAACCATAAAATGAAATACGTGAATATCCATACCGTTAAGCTGTTATCGTCAGGTGTCACATATCAATATATCATCATCATCGAAGAATTCCAATGTTTTATTATGATAGCTTTTTCCCTTGATAAAATTGAGAGTTAAATCATTCAGAAAATGCATTGGGTAACTTTGTTTACTGGCGTTTATGTATGTCATGTTTGAGCTTCAATTTAATATATGTAGATGGCAGCACCGAAGTTTCTTTCCTCCTACAGAAATAAATGTCAGAGAATTGTTCTGTTTACTCTTGATGCCATGTGACCAACGTTTGTAAGTGTCGTTTGTGAAATGAGTATTAAATATCTATCTGTTTACGATATACCTTGTCAATTAAGAATTATGTTAATTATTATTAATTAATTACTAAATATACAATAAATGGCGATGAGCGAAAATGAGGTATAATTTCACCGAAAAAAGTTTAACGAAAATGATAATCGTCCCGGCGGAAATGGCTACTTACGTTTTCAAAGTTCTTCACTTATCTGCAATAAATACTTCCATGTAACATTATTAAGTCATCATCAATACGGCGGTGGTAAGTGATACTTCATTCATTTTTTTCTCTTTTCTGCTTTCAATAAAGTAAAATGTTCACCCACTTCAAAGAATTTGATGAAAAAGTGGAAAGTGTCACAACTTACGTGAAACGACTGGAACAAAATTTCATTCTGCATGACCTAACAGAACAAAAGAAAGTTCCAGCTATTCTATCATTATTAGGACTGAAATTATATGGTTAATTATGTGATTTATGTGTACCTAAGAATTGTGAAACTTTAAATTATAATGAAATTGTTCATATTCTGCTTAAACACTTAAGCCCCGCCCCCAATAAATTAATCTAGAGAATTAAATTTAGAAAATGTTTTTAGAATGTTTTTAGAACTCAATCAGTTCAAGATTTTGCTGGTAGATTAAAAAGGGGTACAAACTTTTGTTCATTTACTGGTGATACCCTAAATGAAAATTTGCTGGAACAGTTTCTGCGCGGTCTGAAAAATGAAAATATTCAGAATAAATTGATAATGCAAGTTGATAGTTTAAATTTCGAAAAAGCTGTTGAGAAAGCTTTAGTTTCATATAATGTAGATATTGAAATTGCTGAAATTAAGCATAAAAATTTCAATGTAACTAAAATTTCCAGTATGAAAAATGTACAAAATAAGAAATTACAAAATTGTTCTCAAAAACATAATGTCAACAATGAGGTAAATAATAAGCATTCTAACATGAATAAAAATAAGTTAAAGTACTATCGATGTGGAAATGCCTCACATTTAGCAAATGCTTGCAGATTTATTAATGTTACTTGCAATCTTTGTAGAAATAAAGGCCATTTAAGCAAGGTATGCAGAAGTACAAATTCTCAAAATCAGGTTAATTCTTTAAATACTGTAAATGTCTTAACTGAAAAGTATGATAAAGGTTCAAATCCTATTAAATTGTCTGTTTTCATTGAAAACAAAGCCAGAGCTGACATGGAATTAGATACTGGATCTGGAATTTCTGCTATTCCTTTAAAAAGGTTTCGAGGAATTTTTCCTGATCCTAAAAATTTTCTTCCAGATGTTCAGTTAAAAACTGCAACTGGTGAAATTTTCAAACCTGTAGGTTATGTTGAAGTAAATGTTACTTATGAAAATAAAACGAGAAAGGTAAAGTTGTATTTGATAAAAGAAGATAATTTTCCCTTATTATTTGGTAGAGATTGGGTATCTGAATTTGATATTTTTCCACATAATTTAAAATCAGTATATGTGGATGAAGTTGTAAATTATTCTCATAAATTACAAGGTTTGCTACAGGAATTTTCTGATTTATTTACTGATAAGGATGGGGAGATAAAAAATTTACAGGCAGAACTTTATCTTGAAAAAGAGGCTATACCCATATTTTGCAAAGTTAGGACTGTCACTTATGCACTACGTGCAGCAGTCAATGAAGAATTAGAAAGATTACAAGACGCAGGTATTATTAAACCAGTTACAAACATCAAGTGGGCAACTCCTATAGTTCCAGTGTTTAAGCCTAATGGGAAAATTTGTTTATGTGGTGATTTTAAATAACATTAAATAAATTTCTGAAAGTTGAAAAGTATCCTTTACCTAAAATACAGTGGTGGTCAGAATTATAAGAACAATTGAAAATTGCACAGAAAAAATTTATTTCTGAACTACATAAAGTGAAATTTATACATAAAATACTTTTTTATTCTAGAAATCATTGTAGAATGCAAAACATTGGAAAATGCAAAATATGAATGTTTTGCCATAATTAACAAAATATATCATTGTAAAAATTGGACAAAATTATAAGGACAATAAATGTTTTTGCCTAAAACACACTAATAATTAATAATCTTCCCCTTCTGCTCAATCACATTTATCAGTCTTGACGTCATGGAGTTTGACAATTCCTTAAGAACGTTCTTGAAAATTTTTGAACAGGCTTTTTCAATGGAGGACATAAGCTCTTCCTTGTTTTCATATTGTATACAATTTTTGTACACTTCGTGTGTCAATATACCCCACAGATTTTCCATTAGATTCAGATCAGGTCTTCTGGCCCGCCAATGAAGTAGTTTCACGAAATTAGCAGCAAACCACGATTTTGAAATTTGAGAAACATGTACTGAGGCATTGTCCTGCTGGAAAAAATAGTCTCCACTCGTTATTAACTGTGCTTCTGGTAAAATATTATCGCCCAATACATCAAAATAACTCTCGGAATTCATTCTACCCTGCACAAAAACTATTGGAGTAGTTACACGAGTTGCGAAACCTCACCAGACCATTACTGAGCCACCTTCAAATGCACGCTTTGAGAAAATTTCTTTTTATCTTTGGAGATCATACCAAAAGTACCGAAAACCATTTGGTCCATCCAAATTAAACTTTTTCTCATCGGAAAAGACAACATCATCACACTTTTCTTCACATAGTAATGCATTTTTTGGCAAACTCCATCCTCAGTCTCTTATGAACTTTTGTAAGAGGCGGTCCTGACGTATGTTTACCATAGTGAACCTTTTTTTTCTTTTTGTAAAACACGTCGAACAGTTCGAGCACTGCATTCTATGTTTAATTCACGTTTTATTTCTGTTCACATTTGTTTTTTGGAGCAATCTCGCTTTATTATCATTCTTTTCTCCAGTATAGAAGCAGAAAATGGCCTACTTGTACGTCTTTTCCGTCCATATTTACCGGTATTTTTAAGATAATCATAAATAACCGTTCTTGATCTATTGAACTTTGTCGCAATTTGACGTACAGGAAGTCCTGAACTTTTAAATGCATCCACTTTCCCCTTCTTAAACTCCGAAATCTTTGTACCCAGCGGCATGACTAAAAAACAGAATATGACGATCCCAAACGCTTACTACGCATTTATATCGTCCGAGAGTTCCGTGTGCAGAGCAAAAAACATGCAAATTTTGCTTTTTAGAACGCACAAATACAATTGTTCTTATAATTTTGTCCATATCACATGGCTGTATAAATCCATAATACATTTTATTAATATGAATTTTACACATATTTCCACAAAAACTTATAAAAATATTCTTCATTTTTCATTGGTTTCCCGCCATTAAATTTGCATAAGTTTCCAGCCAAATGTAGCCAAGATTTGGCGATTTTTGCCTTGTCCTTATAATTTTGACCACCACTGTAGAAGTTACGTTAGCTACATTAGGTGGTGGTGTACATTTTACAAAAATTGATTTAAATCAAGCTTATCTTCAGTTGCCTGTAGATGAACAATCAGAAGAATTATTAACCATTAATACACCGAAAGGATTATTCCAATTCCTTAAGTTACCCATGTGTCTCGCTAGTTCTCCTGCTATATGGCAAAGAAAAATTGAGCACATTTTAGGAGGAATAGAGGGAGTTACAATTTTTGTAGATGATATTGGGGTTACAGGTGAAACAGATGAAATTCCTTTACAAAGATTAAAGCAAGTATTAGAAAGATTAAGGGATTATAACATTAGGATAAATAAAGAAAAATCATTCTTTATGAGAGATGCGATTACTTACTGTGGTTATAAAGTTTATAAACGTGGTATTCATAAAACACAAGATAAAATTGAAGCAATTTTAAATGCTCCAAGACTAGTAAATGTATCTCAGGTTAAAGCTTTTCTAGGCTCAGTTATATATTATGCTAAGTTTGTACCAAACTCATCTACTATTGCAAATCCTTTAAATAATTTGCTTAAGAGAATGTTAAATTTAATTGGTCTTATAATTATAAACAAGCATTTAAAATTATAAAAAAAGAAATTATTTCTGAAAGGATTCTTACTCACTTTAATCCTGGGTTACCTTTAGTTTTAGCTACTGGCTTCTCCTTATGGTATCTCTGCAGTTTTTTCGCATATGATACCAGATAACACTGAAAAACCTATTGGGTTTGTGTCCAGAACTCTGTATAATGCAAAAAAAACGGTTTAGTCAAGTGGACAAAGAGGCACTAGCTATTATATTTGGTGTGAAGAATTTTTTAATATTTGTATGGCAACAGGTTTACCTTATTTACTGACAGTAAACCTTTAGTGTGCATTTTTCTTCTTCTAAAAGTATCCCCGTTTTTCTGGCTGCTAGATTGCAACGATACGCAATTTATTTACAAACATTCAATATGATATCCGTTATAATTAATTAGTGATTACGGAAATGTTGATGCTCTTTCACGACTTCCTTCACGTAGTGATGATTTACCTCAACAAATAAATTCGAATGATGCAATTGACGAATCTGAAATTCTTCAAATTCTTCAACTCTCTATCTTACCATTAAATTCTAATTCTATTGTTTCAGCTACTAAATCTGATCATCTGTTACGTCAAATTTTTCATCACCTCATTTCTAGTTCTGAAATTCCTAAAAATTTACTTTTTGGTGGTAAACAAGAAGAATTCACTCTTCAACATAGTTGTATTTTAAAAGGATATAAGGTAGTTATCCCTGAAATTCATAGAAACCAAATCTTAAAACAATTACACTTTGGTCATTTTGGTAAAGTTAAAATGAAGTCTTCAGGTATAGACCAAGATATTGAAGATCATGCACGAAATTACACTATTTGTGTCAATTTGAAACATAATCCTCAAGAAGTTGATTCACATCATTGGGAATGGCATACAGCTCCATGGCAAAGAATTCATATTGATTATTTTGGTCCTGTTATGAGAAAAATGCTTCTTTTAGAGGTGGATGCCCATAGCAATTGGCCAGAAGTTTTCGTTGTTCCTAGTACAACTTCAGAAAATACCATTACTTGTATTTCTTCACTTTTTGCACGATACGGTTTTCCAATTTCTTTAGTATCAGATAATGCTAAACAGTTTACAGCTGAAGAATTTGAGACATTTTTGAGAAATCATGGTGTAAAACATAAGTTCAGTGCACCATACCATCCAGCTACAAATGGACAGGCGGAGGGATATGTGCAAATTCTTAAACGTGTATTAAAAACCTTAGCTTCAGATCCTGGTACTTTACAAATGAAATTAAATAGCTACCTTTTGCAATATAGGAATAGGCCTCATGTTACAACGGGCAGAGTCCTGCATCTCTATTTCTAAAACGCCATATAAGAAGAAAAATAGATCTGATAGTATCAAATGTTACAAATTTCGTTCATGATAAACAAGATGCAAAAAAGTCCAAAGTTAAAATAAAAGAATTTGAAATTAACTAGAAAGTAGCTGTGGGAAATTATACTCCAGAAGCAAAGTGGAAAATTGGTCGGATAATAGAAGGAGAAGGAAAATTACATTATAGAATTCAAGTTGGTTGGAATATCTGGAAAAGGCATGTTGATCAAATAACTAATGTAGTTTCAGAGATTTCTTTAGTTAATGATACAAATTCCGAAGAAAGTGATACAGGAAATTTCAGAAGTGAAAATGCAATTGTGAAACAAGGTGATTTTCCACCAATACAGCCAAGTATCGCAGATTCCCAACCATTCGATTTTCACGAGCTATGTACTCCAGATCCTACACCAACTGACTTTCATCCTGGTTCTTCAAAACCTTTTCTAGTGCAATAGTTGATGCTGCTGAAATTGTAAATTCTAATTCTTCTTCTCCTTCTTCACAGGTACTGAGACGACCAAGTAGGTACAGAAGAGCTCCTGACCGATTCAAATATTAAGTGGTGGAGATCTGTCCTGTTTGAGCTTCAACTTAATATATGTAGATGGCAACACCAAAGTTTCTTTCCTCCCACAGAAATAAATGTCAGAGAATTGTTCTGTTTACTCTTGATGTCATGTGACAAACGTTTGTAAGTGTTGTGGTGTGTTTGTGAAATGAGTATTAAATATATATCTGTTTACGATATGCCTTATCAATTAAGAGTTATGTTAATTATTAATAATTAATTACTAAATATACAATAATGCAAAAGTGAAAAATTTCACCAACCATATATATATATATATATATATATATATATATATATATATATATAGTATAATATAATTATAACAAGAGTAATAATAACTATTATTACTTCCTTCATAACGGTTTGTGCATAAAATATTTCATCGTTGTAGTTAAACAAGGTGGTTTTCATATTTTGGCACATAGTTAGATCCATTATTGCTGTAATTTGAGTAAAAGAGTAAACATAATAAATATTTAGCGATTCATCACCTGAAAAAAACGAAAAAAGATTTAAAATAAAGTTATTAATGTATAATTAAGTTCTAAAAAATCTACAAATGTTGTATTATCATCGGAAATACACCTTTGTATATAATTTTTATAATTCTAGGACATCAGGAAGTAGGATAGAAATCGATTACAAAATTCCATATTTGAATACAAATAATAAGATGAGTTAAAGAAAAGGGTGTAGTAATATTGCACATGAAATTATTTTTGTTAATTTATATTACAGATTCTTTCATATTGGATTCTTTTATATAAATGACATTTTTACATCTTTTAAAAAATATAGCAATTGATTTTTGTTGTCAATTATGATAAAATAAACTCAAAGAAAAAATTGTTAAAGTCGATATTTTAATTTAAAAAAAAATAATAATATTGAATATTTTATTTTACTTTTATCTAAAGCGCTAGATTTAACAGTTTCAATAGGAAAACCTCAAATATGTTAAAGATTGTTTCAGAATGACTGACAGTGGTAAATATGAGCAAAGAAATTTTGAAGCGACAGCATTAAAAGAATCCAAATTTACCTAATATAAATTTAAATAAAGATAAATGAAATAAAGACTTTGTATGCTAAAAGAAGATTAATACGAGGGTGAGTCAGAAAATAAGTTTCCCCCGGAAACTGTGGACAGAGGTACGTATGAAAGACAAATAATGTAATGAAATATTAAAGATAAGACGTAACTTTATTTTTCTACATAAGTGCCAAGTGAGTTGAGACATTTCTCATAACCCTTTATAAGCTTCAAAAAGCACTCCTTGAAAAAATCAGCGCTCTGCATTCTCTTCCCGGTAGATATGGAGAGAAAATACGTTGTGAATTCGTGCTCAAAGGAGGAAGTGGGAGCGGTTGTCCGATGTGAATGGGCACGTGAAGTGCCACAACCGCCACGTGGGAGTCTATGGGCCAGAAGTGATGTCGAAACAAATGGTGCGGAGATGGTGCTGCCAATTCAGTGAGGGGCGTCAGCAAGTGTTGGACAGACCGAGACCTGGACGAACATGCACAGCCACTACAGACGAAAGCAATGCTTGACTACTTCTTTGTAAGCAATGCTAAAGTCACACAAGCCGTTCAACGCTTCTTTTGTATGCAGAGCCCTGTTTTTTTTCCTGGAGGGCTTTATGAAGCTCATAAAGGGTATGACAAATGTCTCAACTCACTTGGCACTTAAGTAGAAAAATAAAGTTACGTTTTATCTTTAATATTTCATTACATTTTTTGTCTTTCATACACACCTCTGTCCACAATTGCCAGGGGAAACTCATATTCTGACTCACCCTCGTAGCTTTAAGAAGAAATCATGAAAAAAAAAATTCCATAGATGTTAATTGGATAAACTAGAAAGAAATTGTAAAAGCGTGGAAAATAACAAGATATTAAAACTTGATTAAGTCTGAAAATTAATATATGGAGAATATTTCATCCACAAAAGAAATTAAGCGACATTCATGAATTTTAATATTCTTGACAATATTGAAGAGATGATTACATAACGTGTGTTAACAGAAGAAATAATCAAATTTGCGTATTTTTGCATAGTGTCAGACATATAATTTAAATAATAATACAAACATAATCTGATTAATTCAACAAAAACCTATTTATATTAAAACATTAGAAAATTAGTTCGTCTCATAAGCTGAGCATAAAATATTAAAAAATGAATGAAAAAACACTACAAGCATTTTTTTAATTACTTAAATTAGCATATGAAGAAAAATAAAATAAAAAAACGAAACATTTCAGTATATATGTAGTATAAAATATGATAAACGGAAAACAAAAGAAAATCTTTTTTGCGCCATTCTAAAAAAATGACAATTAAAAAGTAAATTATATTCATCTTTGATTCAAGTAAATAAAAGAAGAGGAAAGTTTAATTTACTGGAAGAAATTAAAAAAAAAAATCATTTTCCTTTTCAAGTACCTATGCACTGTTAACTGGAAGATACTTGAATACAATATAATGTTTTAGCAATGGCAGCGTTCTTTTGAAATTTCTCCTTTGGTTTTGAATACTTTTAAATGATTTATTCACATAATATATCTGTGGTTGATATCCAATTGGGTACCTTAAAATCTAGATTTTCTTTTCCATTAATTTTTTATGACGCTATTTTTTAATTTGGATGGAACCAGTTCGAAATTTCTGTTATCCAAAGAAAATAATTTCCAACAAATATCGAAAAATTATTAATGTAGCCTTTTACACCAAGAATATCTGCAAAAAGCGGAATATCGAAATGCAAACCAGAGATCAAGGTACGTAACACATGCTTGGATTTATAAAATATGACATGTACTTTAAGTAATATTTTACAGAATAACGCAAAATATTTTCTTATATATTTTTTATTCTTTATTGTGATAAATTTTATCACATTCAATTGATTGCTTCATTGCAAACATGCTATTACGAGCTGCAGATGTATTATACTTAATTTGCATCTGCAATTTCAAATGTAGTGTTCTTTGATAAAATTTTAAAGTAGCGAATTAGCGACTACTTTTGAAATGTAGTTCGAGCCGCTAATGTTTTAAATAAGTAGTTGTATTTGTAGTTACCCACGTTTTATTTAAAAGAGTTGGAGTTCTACAGAAACAAAATAGTTTTTCTGACCATTGATTAAAAGTATCCCGATGTTCTTTTGTTTAGAACAAACAAAAAGCTAAGACAATATATATAAGAAATTTTTGTAGTTTTTAAATGACGTTGTATAATGCTTTTCGTCAATTGTTATTTACTAGAAAAAAAATCAATTTATTTGTCTTTGATAGTTTTCTGTTTTATACTTTTTATGAACTTAAATTATCATTTCCAATTAATTTCAACGATAGAGATACACAAATTCTAGTTTCATTCTTTTCTTTTCATTCCTTCATTTCTTTTTTTACCTTTTTACCAATGGAATTTTAAAATAAGTAATGCTTTAGATAAATAACTCATTTAGTGAGTTATTTACTAAAAAAGGTAATTAAAACCAAAGCAAATAACAGAAAGTTTTTGAAGTTTAATTAGTGTATTTTAGAAATGTATTAGTTAGTATGTTGTGTGTTTTTATATTGCCCTTTCAAAGCTACTTTAATTGCTATCGCAAAAACCATTTCTTATTATTTTTGTTTTCAAAATTTGTAAATGAAAATTTTTATAGATAGTAGGACCTTTTTTCCGGATGGTTTTATTCTTTCACAGCCTTAATAATAAGATTTTCAAAAAACATGCTTAAGATATTTACACCCCCTTTGGGGATGTTGCAGAAAATATTATTAGCAATGCATTATTTCTATTTTCAGTGTATTGGAAATCGTAATATGAAGAATAAGTAATCACAATAGAGGTTTTATATATGTTATTTTTTTATGTGCACAGTATTTGATTTAATTGGATAAGAGAAATGAATGATTCAATTTCTACGCTCTTGAAAAAAAAGCGACATACCCTATTTTATTTCATCTTCAAATTGATACAGGGACATGCGAAAGGTACCGTTCAATAGGATATAGTGTTCAGTTTCTAAATATAAAATAAAAATGAAATAAGGATTATCTGTATATTAAAAGTTGCACATATTTCCATTTTTATAAGTTAACGTTAAATTTTGATACTTTGATTTTCTTGGATCAGAGAAGCCCGGTAAATGGTACCGTTTATATACATTTCCTTGACTTTTAATAGTGTTATAATCTGTGCAAATAATAATATAGTGAAACAATCCGATAGGCGTTTATCAAAAAATTTCAAAAAATAAAAATGACATATTGAAATGAAAAGGCACATGGAAAGAACAACTAGTTTACAGAATAAATATTCAAAATTTCTAAGTTCAACTAACTTTTTATGAAAGAAAATGTTTTTCACTTACTTTTTAAGATTTTCTAATTATGGATGCATTGATAATAGGAGACCCATTCCTTTAGGACCTCGAAAAATAAAATTTATTTAAATCTCGTAAACTATTTATTGAAATGATCTATCACATCCTATTCTGTACAAAATAATGTAGGTCATAATTCTAATGCATATATATGAGTTTACTAATTAATTTCGGTATTCAAAATAAGCTTTGGAATCGAAAGAATAGTTAGATTATATTACGTTCTGTTCTTTGTATCGCATCGGAATTTAATAGAGATGGGTGGACTTTTAGGAAGGTATAAAATAGAGTTTAATACAGGGATTTCTGAAACTTAGACATCTTCTAACTCTATGAAGATTTAACACCTCGAGGGGCAAGCAGTTGTGTTTGTGTAATGCTGAATTTCCACCGGAAAGTTTGAACATTTTTATTTCTAAATAAGGAAAAGCAATTTTACAACTATTATCCCTCAAAGTTATAAAAGTCAAACTTAATTAAAAGTTTCTAATGCAAATCTTAATTAAACTTATGTGGGATAAAATATATCCCACCGCCCCTCAAGGGGTCAAGAAAATGCATTGAAGTTGTACATCTTTCCGAGCTACCTTGATTCAAAACGATGATACCAAAGAATTCAATGTCACCTTTTAAAAAATGGAAAGTATTAAAGTCCTTAAAAATGTTATGTAATTTCATTAGGACATTTACAGGAATATTTATTATCAATGAAGCATACTTATCTCTATTCTTAAAAAAAAGTAACTAACGCTGTTACCGACCGCTGCAGCAAAAGAATTTTTTGCGACCGGTGTCTTTCTTCGTTACTCTTAAGAAAACTACTGCATACAAAAATACGAAATTAGGTAATATGGTAGAGAAATTTTTGATAAACACGCTGATGAAGACAATTTTTAAATAGAATATTTTTTTTTAAATATATTTAATATTAAAGTTCGTCAAAATCGTTCCATTAAAAAAAGTTTTACAGGAACAAAAACTATACACAGGAATTTAATAATTATTTTAATTAGGGTAACTCTATGATAGATGGCCATAGTTTTTAAAGATTGAAATAAAAATTCTTAGAATGCAAACAAGAAATATTTCTACATATTTATAATTCTTATACATATACTCATAATATTTTATGCAAAAAATAATTAAATACTAAAAAGAAAAAGTTTTAAGCGACATTGAAATTAAAGTGGCAGATGGCAATCTCTCTTTAAAGCCGAGAGAGATGTCCATCTAATAAAAGAACGAAAAAGGGAAATTAAATAGCATTAAAGTAACACATTTCATTTAGTAAATCATGAAAAACATATAGCAACTTGTAAAGATGAAGATATATGATAGAAAATGAGTGAATGAAATTTGAATATGCAAAAATTGAAGTATAATTTCAATACTTCACTTTTCGTAAAATCTTACCACACATTTGGCAAAGGTCTTGAAAATTTTGTACACGTTTCATGGATCCACCTTGGTACCTTATGCTTTGTATCCAGACATCCTTTTTGGATGTGATATAGGTTGTTTTACTCAAAGAACACAGTGATCCTAATCAAATTCTATTTACTCGGAATCTGTAGAATGTGATAATTTAAATGTATTTCGTTTTCTTTGCTACTGGAAATGTGTTTTTTTTTTCTCGCGCGTTAATTTTAGGCTTATTACGTTAATTTAGTTTATCTATCAACTTTATCAGTTTCTGTTGTGAAAGTTTCCGACTTTTTTCAATATTTTCTGAAACAAATAAATCGTTAGGTCTTATTACATTATTATTATTATTATTGTTAAAATATTTATATTAGTTAAAATTTAAATAATTATATCAATTAATATATTTATAAACATAAACGTTATATATCTATATAATAAAGGACAAACATATATGTGCGTAACGCATACGTCATTTTGCGAATGGCAACACTTTGAAATTTGAAATGAAATTTTGATTTTACAATTTTCTTTACTGCAAAATTTTAAACTTCTAAACATCGCACATTTTAAATATTTACGCCGTCGTATAAGGAAAAAAATGTACTTTTTAATGCAATTTGTTTGAAAGCTGTATCTCAGTTTAATTTTGAGATATTAATTTTTTTGTAGTTTTTAATACATTTTTTGTAACTGTGGCAACTGAAGTACTTCATTTTTGTTGAAAGTCATTGAGGGTTGAAAGTAGAGGGAAAAGAATCACAGAGGAAAGAAAATAATATATTACTGTGCCTTTTGTTGCCCTTTTCTCATAAAAACTGAAAAAAAAATTGAAATTATAATGTGTGCTATGTCAGCGATTTTTTAAATTTCCCAATATCGCACATTTTCAGTTTTTTCACCGTCAAATAGAGAAAAAAATCTACTTTCAAATGCAATTTTTTTGAAAATTGTATCTTAATTGACTGAGTTATTATGGTTTTTAAAATAACTTGCCGCCCGTGGTGACCAGTTTGGTCTCCCTTAAATGTATGCTAGGCTTTGTATCATGTTACTTTTATTCATAATTTAATTTACTTGCTCAATCCTTCGCCAAATCGGAAGATTCTGTTAGAGAAATTAAGAACTCTGTATTTTTATGTTAGTCGGGCACAGGTGATAAATCGCTAAACATTGTACCCGTTGCATTTTTTCATATTTCATTAATTTAGATTAAAATATAATCCTTTCACTCATTTTAAAATGGATAACTTTATTTTATAACTGAAACATTTAAAATTCATGAATTTCACTTAAAAAAGAATATTTAAAAAAAGAAAAGAAAAGAATAAATACCATAAACCATTTAATTTCAACATCAAAGCATTGTTTTAATTTACCCCTCGAAATATAAAAAATGCTATTGGCGAGAATTGCGCCCAGCTAACATAAAAGTACAAACTTTTTGCGATCATAGCAACTTTTATGTAGCTTTATTCGAAAAAAATATTTTGATGAAATAGGTTGCCAGAAATACATTGCCAAATTTCTTTTCTCGCCAAGGACCTTTTCTCTATTTCGCCAAGTACCTATACTGAAAAATACCTTTATTTATTTATTGTATTTTAAATGAGATGAATAAAAGACGGTACAGATGTCATTACGCACCACGTTGGCGTGATGTTTTTCTGATGCCAATGTCATATACGCACCGAGGTACTTAACTGGCGCCAAAGTGCCGATATTTTGCTTGATATGGTAACCCGGATGTTGTTGTTTATTTATTAATAAATTATTTATTTACTTTTATTTTTTTTTAATTATATAAATTGTTTTGTTCTATATGTATTAAACTTTTTTTTATTTATTGTTATTCCCTTTAAAAATATTGCACAATAACCAATGAGATGCGTTTCATTCAGGTGTTGCCATTAAACAATTAAGAAATAATCGCGATTTCTGTGTCACGTACGATAGCATAATATATATAGATTTTCAAGCATGAATTATTTTTAAATTTATCGATCACGTGTAGCTAGATTAATCCGTTTGCTCTTAAAACAATGTAAAAAGTTCAGCATTTGTTTCCGTCTAATGTTCCATAACAAAATTAAAACTTCCTCTATAGAAAAATAAATAAAATAATGTAAATAAGAAACAAATTTAACAGACATGTGATTGAACCACGCGCTTAAAGCACTGAAATGATCGGAAAGACTGCCGTAAGTCGCAAAATCTTGGGCTACTAACTCTTGGCATGCGGTGGCATGTGAAAGTATCGCTTTTAATAAATTTTAAAACTTTATTTTATTGCATAATTGATATTTTTCAGATAAAAATTCTTTTTGATGTTAGTGGACAATCTAAAATATATATTACATATAAAAAAAAAATAATTACAATTAAAAAGAAAAGAATTTTTTTTTACCTATACTCTGTAAACCGAGGAGCTCGGGTTCGATCCCCTAGTTTATTTTAAATTTAATAATATTTAGTTAAAATCATCACTGTGTATAATATTGATTAAAGGTGACCATCTCTCCTGAAATTGAAGGACTGATGGTCCTCCAATTTAAAGCATCAATAGCCATTGTATGTCTTTGTTTTATGCTTAGAAATAAAGATTAGTTTATATGCGTGCTTTAAAATTCCGTATAGTAATATATATATATATATATATATATATATATATATATATATATATATATATATATATATATATATATATATATATAATATACGTACTACAAAACATTCAGATACCAAGGTAATATATATATCTATATTCAACCACTGATTAAATAAACATTAAAATCACGCTTGCTTTTTATAATTGAAAATCACAACTGCACGTCGCAATAAAAAATCTCGTTGAACTATTTCACACAAACAAAGTTTGTGTTGCAATCTATGATCATGTTTTGGAATTATTTAGACTGGCCATCTCTTCTCTACGGCCATCTATCCTAGAGCTACCCTATAAACATTAGACGCTCCCGGTGTACAGATTGCATTTATTTTTATAATTTGACTAAATTTTTTAGGGCTTATTTTCATTTTAAATTCAAAATTTCAGCATATTTCGAGATATTTTTTACATATTTTAAAGATTATTATTTTAAATTGCTGCCAATTTTAAAAACAGAGCAAAGAATATTTCCTTCAAATTAAAAATTTATTTACACGTGACTATTATAAACCAGAAAAAAAAAATTCAAATTAGATTTAAGTGATCACGTATTAAAAGCAGGAAAATATTGATAATTTTTTTCTTTATTAAGTTTTCTTTTAAGTTAATGCACTGCAAATAGAGGCGTCTTAAATTCAGACACATATGTGACTGAAAAAGTAATTAAGACACTTAAGTGTCTTACTATATGATCATGTCATAAACACTGCAAACTGAAGTGTCTGAAATTCAGACATATAAGTGTCTTAAAACGGAGTGTTCAATTTTCAGACATTTTAAAGTATCTTAATTTTTAAGACGTGTGTATGAATCTGAATTTAAGACATTTCAAACGTCTGAATCGCAGACACGTTTTATCAAAAAGCCTTAAAAAAAAAAAAAAAAAAAAAAAAAAAAAAAAAGCATTATTGCACTTTAAAAAAATATCTGTTAAAATATGGAAATGATATTGCTATTGTACGTATTTTTAGGTAAATCTTCTTTCGTAAATTCCAGAAATCCCCCCCCCCTTTTTTTTTTCTTTTTTCGTATATTTCGTATTTACAATTTTCCCTTTAAAAAATAAAATATAATCAGTATTTCAAGGAAAAATTCACATATTTCAACTACCATCCAAGGTCACATATATTACATGATGTATTTATTTAAATCAAACCAAGACCGAAATTAGAGGGAGGGCAGGGGTGGCGTCTTCTTCGCGGGCGCCGTAATGAAAAGCGAAGAGAACGCAACATGAAAATTTTGTTTGTTGTTTGCTACAAAAAATGCCATTAATTATATTCTATTAGATAGATAATATTCAGCATCTAGATAATGTTTTATACAGGGTCGAATCTAAGGGGGGGGGGTGACAGAGGGGGTATGTGCACCCGGCGCCATAACGAAGCAGCGCCAAATGACGATTTTGTTTGTCGATTTTTCTTATGTCTATGTTTAGCACGGTACAGTTAAATTCATCCTGTCTGGGATATGCCAAAACATAGCAGAATCTAAGGATGATATGGCATAAGAATCCTGTATAAGGCGGAATATTTTTCGATTCCATATTCAAGATTTCATTGAATCAGTATTTGACAAAATAGATTACATAGATATTAGATTATAAAACATTAGATATTTTATGATTATATATTTTAAATTTTAAAATAAATCGGCTATTAGAAAATTAGTAAAATTCTCTTTGTAAATATATTTTGCGGGGGAGTGGGGGCACAAAAATCCCTGATTGCAAAAAAGGATAGTTTCGGCCCTGATTTTATAGTTAAGATGATAATGTTTTATTTGTCGATAACAGAATCCTGTCTTAAATGAACAATTAATATACTTATATACAAAGCTGATTAACCCTTTCCGGCGCGGTGTCCTTAAAAAAGGACGCCTAATTTTAATTCCAAAACTGACAAACGGCACCAAGAATATTTAACTGAAATTTTCCTATTATAATGTACATGGAAATAAGCAATTTCGTATTTTCTAATAAATTCGTTTATAAATTGCGGTGTCAGTCCATTATTTCATCAGTTTATAAACAGAATTACTTCGCGCCGGTAAGGGTTAAGTATTTCAGTACTAAGCATTTTTATTTCATATTTTACATTTTAAAATAAATTGGATTTTACAAGCTCTGCAAAATTATTTTCGCAAGATTTCTATCAGGCGATTTCATAGATAAGGAGTAGCGCCATCTGGCGTGTATAATTTTTTTTTTAATTGAGAAAAGCAATTGAAGTGCAAAAATATATTTATTAAGGGTGTATTCATTCAAATCCAAACTGCTTATTTTCGGATTCATTTTTAAATTCATTTTGAATTGGCGATATACATTTTGCCTCAATACAAGGGCTGAAATTCTCCAAACTTAGCCTATACAGTAGGTTGCAGGATTGTCCAGTGTAAAATAGTTTACGAAATTGATAAAACAAAGCGAATTTACTTTGTAAACAAAACAAAATTGGCAAATAACCAAGTTAAGTATTCGCGAATGTTGAAATATTCTTCGGGAAGTGTTCTATTTCGAGAATAATCAAAACTCGCGAATGTTAAGGGATTGCTGAATATATACACATTGTTCAAACATTTTAAATATTTTAATATTTCAAAAATGACATTTCTCTGTATAAAACAATAATATTTGTGTTCTAAAAAATTCTCCGTGAGTAGAAGAAAAAGAAAAGACTTGTTCTCAGTGATGTAGTCGTAAAAAAATTAGAGAGTATACGCTCTATGCAGAGAGTATACCATAGAGAGTGAATGATATAGCTTTTTTGAGAAATAGAGGGTATACGGTGTTCCTTAAAGAATTCCAGAAGATATACGGTGTATACCACTGTCAGATTCAAAATTCAGATTTCAAAATTCTCGAAAGAAAATTTGTAAAACTTTGAGAGATATACTAGATTGGGAAAAAAATTACCACTACCATAAAGTACATTTCGTGTACTTGATAAACAGCAATATTTGAAACCTTCTCTCGTGAAGGCGTGGTCGAATCGGTATGTCACAGTCTTAGTAAGCAAGAGGTCACGGGTTCAAATCCAGCGAGGGGTAAGTGTTGCATGGTTATAGTTAGTAATGTGAAATAAATAATTCTGTAGAATATACGTGACCTTTGATTGAATGAAGTGTGGGTCATCCATTGAAAGCTTACATTTTATTTTATTTTTGAATATAGAAATTTCCAAAAAAAATTGAAATTTTTCTGGAATTTACGGAAGATAATTTCCATTAAAATACACAAATTGCACTGGCGTTAAGATTGGCGGTACAATTTCCACATTTTAACGGATATTTTTTTTTTTTCAATGTATAATGCTTATGAAAAAAAAAGGGGTTTAAAAAGTGGCTTATTGCCGACAAATGAAAGGTGGTCAAACATGGATGCAAGTCAGACGTTTGAAGTGTCTTAAGTTCAGATGCATACAAGCGACTGAAAAATTAAGACATTTTAAAATGTCTGAAAATGGAACACTCCGTTTAAGACACATATGTGTCTGAATTTCAGACATTTCAGTTTATAGTGTGCTTGTTTTACAGTTTTACGAGGACACGTAAATTTACACGTGCATTTTAAAAGAGAAAGGAAATTTTATTATAAGAAATCATTAATGTGCGTTAAAAGTCGTAAATGGGGGAAACTATGTGATATTTAAAATGGTCAAATAATAATATTGCCAAACAGTTTAAATTTAAAATATATCTACACGAGGTATTTGTACATTATGTTCATGGCATTTCCACATGATCTTTTAAAACTATTGTTTCCAATTCTAAGGCAGCGCAAATAAAAATATTTCCTTTATAGCAACAACAGCATTTTCACGTGAATATAATAAAGAAAAAGGAAATTTCAAAATAATAAATTTATTAATATGCGTTAAAAGCGGTAAACAGAAGAAATTACATCATATTTAAAATGACCAAATAATACTGCAAAACAGTTCAAATTTAAAAATCTATTTACACAATACATTTACTTCGTATTTTGAGATGATCTTTTTAACTATTGTTATGAATTCTCAGACAGCGCAAATATTTTTTTTTTCTTTCTAACAACAAAAAATCTTTTAGATGAATATTAAAAAGAGAAATCAAACTGGTGAAAATTACGTCAGATTTAAAAGGATACATTTAAATAGTCTTATTTAACCCGCTCACTGACAAGCCCGTGTTAATACGTTCACTAAGCTCTAGGTTTCACTGCAATACAAGCAATATTTAAAGTAATATAATTCTATTGATTTAATGCATTTTTAATACATTGAACAATGATTAATACTTCCAAGGATTGCATTCATATTCGTTATTAAGTTTTTTTATAAAATGTTCAAAGAATAATTTTTTTTAGCATTTAAAACAAAAGGCAGAGAAAACAACATTACAATTTTGCCCTTTTCCAAGACAGTCGGAGGGTTAAAACAACATTCTTATAGCGTTGTTTAAAAATACCGGGAGACAAAGGCTCTAATTAATTCATTTTATATTAGATTGTTTTCAAATGTATAACTGATCTTATTTAATCAAAGACGAAAACAACCACTGCATCACTTAACAGCTACTGATTCGGCCTTAAAATTCCCGAATCAAAGGGAAATCAATGGAAACTCGTTTACCGAGCGATCGCCACTGGTTTTTAAATTATAATACAATATTCCCTAACCTTTTTAAAGCAGAACAAATTAACGTGTTTTTAGAGTCTGCGGGGTTTGAACGATGGTTTGCGAGCTCAGCTTGTAGGGGACAGAGACCCCTTGTTACGATAAAAAAATATATGGAGTTTAAAAGATTAAAAGATCAAAAGAGTGAGTTTTATTTTCTACTGTTTCTTTCCATTAAATCATCTTAAACATTCATGAATCCCACTTTTATATATAAAAACATGAAATTACAAAACATGTTTTACGTGAAAAAACGAAGTTTAAATAATTTTTTTATTAAGTTTTCTTTTAAGTTAATAGTTCTTTTACAGTAGGAATATTTATTATGAATGGAATATTTCTTAAATTAAAGTATACGAAGCTTAAAAAATAAAAAGAATAAGTTGCAAATTTTATATTTTTTTAGTTCAAATAATTTTAAACTTTTCTGAAATCTGCTTTCATGGATAAAACTATTTAATAATAAAAATATTTTATGGGAAATCATGTTCCTAACGCAATATTTAAAAGATCAATAGTAACATCAAATTTTTATCGTAAAATTTCACAAGACATTTTACTTTTCATAATTTTTATCAATTGTAATTCAAATAATAAATGATGAACTAATTACTATTAAAATAACTGTTCGATTATAAGCACAATATGGGCACAGTTCCGCCTCATTGTTCGAACTTCACCTTACTTAAGAAAAGTTTTACACACGCACATTTTTCAAAAAACAAACAAACGAATAAAATAAAACTCAAAGTTTCGGTTTAATCTTCAAAACAGTCTTCAGGAAATTCCAGAAGATGTAGCATATAGAATATTCTGCTTATTGTATTTTTGGAAAATTTTACTCCTGAAGAAGGTTTTGAATATTAAACCGACACGTTGAGTTTTCTTTTATTCATGAGTTTTTATTTTTACATCATCTTTAAATTTATGAATAAAATATACGTTGGACAGCAACCTATATTTTGTTTAGTATCCGATTTTAGAACATAAAGTCCTTAATTATTATTAAACTTGTATAGTTTTTAATAGAAAGTTTAAAATATCTGTTTAAAATCATCATTACTATCTTTAAAAAAATGAAAATATTATATTTCCTTATCTTTTATATAACAAACTTACATAATCATCAAATCGCATACGAAAAATATATACACGCATACGGTTTTAAATATGGCGACTTAAAAAAAAAAAAATTATTGACGCATATTCAAAAAATTTCGGTTTTAAAGAAAGTATGGATATAAGTGATAAATAAAAGTTTTTTCTAAAATACCTTCCTAAAAATATCTTTTAAACTAGTCAGGTATTATTAAACTGGGGAAGGCGTTTCTTAGATCCCAGTAGCGATAAAGTTCGTGACTTTTCTCCAGTGAAAAGTATTGTACACATTTCTTTTCTAGTTTTCGACATATAATAATACGTTTCCCACATTTTATTGGCTTCAGGGGATTCCAGAAAGATTTATCACTTTTTCTTCCAGATTTGATAAAACTGAAATATCCTTTCTCTTTAATTTAAAGAAAAAAGGATTTTATACTTCACAGTGTATAGATCTTGAACGAGGTTTTGAATGGGCATTTTAATTAACAAACTACTTATCCTCACATAGAAAATAGTATAGATATTTTATTGAAAAATAAAATAGAGTGCCAAACAAGTGGGTACTTGTACGTCAAACATTGCAAATGAACGTACTAAAACTAGTTTTATAAATATTCAGCTCTTGGTACGATAATTGTTGCACCAAGGTCCTGTACGCAAAAATATATGAATACAAAATTTAATACGATTATATATATTAAATTCAGTAATACGGAAATAATATAACGGAAATAATATAACATCTTAAATAGGACATAATCACCATTGTAACTAAGAATCATTACCTATCATGGGATATCATTGAATTAATTAGGTACGATAGGATTTAATGGAATGAAAAAAAGTTTTGATTCGACTTTCATAAAATTTGAAATGACTGACAAAATTCTGCCACGATTATATATATTAAATTTCAAACCATTCATCTAGGTAGTTTTTGCACTGTTATATGCTGACAGACGGACAGACAGACAGGCGAACGGATAAGATGACTATTATAGGTACTATATATTTACATAATATTGTATTTCCCCATAGACTATAATATAATGTAATATTTTTGAATGTCTCTGTAAATAAACTAAGAACGCTACATATTTTATTTTCACAAATCGAATATAGCATAGTAAATCTCAATAACATATATGAATTATAAAGCAATACAACTATATAGACAGACAGACGGACAGACAAACCGAATTCCTATAACGCATAATAGGTTGAAATTTCACTTTCAGCAATTTATACCAATAGACGGGAGCATTCTTAAATACTTTTGTACAGCCCTGTATCTTACCTACTATCTTTATATGCATTCCACTATTCAGTTAAATTTAGTTAAAACTACTGAAATCACAGTTCCAGAGAATATCATCCATAGATGGCCATGTATCCAATTCTTTGCGTGGCCCTGTATATCATTTTATCTGTGTTCTACAAACATATCTTAGTATACTAAACGCACTTACACATAAAAACGAAGACATAATTTAAAATCCGCTTTTAAGCTATTTTTTGTCATACTCAGTAACACTGACGAATTCTTGATGAATTCTTTTCACTATCCTTGTAACTGAACTAACTATGTATGCGATTTTCATAAAATTTTAAATGACTCGACAAACTCTGCAACGGTTATACATATTAAATTTCAAACTATTCAGTTGGGCAGTTTTTCGCTGTTATATGCGGACAGATCGATGGACAGATCAGACGACGACGGTATTACGTATTTATATAATTACAAGCGCACCTAAAAACAAAAATTATTAAAAAAATTACTTAGTTCTTATATGCGTTTTGATCTGTCCTCAATCTAATTTCTCGATCGACATCAGCTGACAAAAATAATGCTTACCTGAAATACGCTACTTTGGGTTACACGTAAAGATGTCAAAATTAAACTACAAATAAGGTAAGGTGCCCTGTTATCGTCCCCCAGTCACTTTTAGGCCCTTGAAAGTTGGAATTTTCAGTGAAAATCTACCAAATTTGGATTTTACATAGACTAACTACCAACGCACATAGAAACATAGACAAATATCGCACAAAATTTTTAAGAATGCGAAAAATTGTTTTTTTAAAAGTATCTAAAAAAGGCAAAAAAAAAAAAAAAAAAAAAAAAAAAATGGTCTCAATTTCGTCCACCCCAAAAAATCCAATACGCCGAGTCTCAACTTATAACTAAATCAAAATTTATTTTTAATGAGTAAGTAATTTAATTTACATTAAAGTAAGGCACAGAGAAATGTACTAATTATCAGTGGAAGAATAACATAACGAAACATTAGCCATCCAAACATGAGGAAAAAACTGAAAAGAATGTCATGAAAAAGCATTCCTTATTTCGTTCCCGCGAACAAAATAAGAACTGCAATGGGGACGAAATTGGGACCACGCTACTTCCCAATATTACGGATCTTCAATTCCTGTAAGATGAACTGAGCATCCTAAAACTCACTGTATGCTACTGTGAGCATCTTACCAACGTAAAATATATGCAATGAATAAGAAATAAATACTTACAGTACAGTAAATAACGTTCTACAAACGACGTAATAATAATTCAGGTCTTCTAAAAATAGGAAATTCGCCGCCTTTAATTTATGTATGTGTCTAAGAGACAGAAACATTCAACACTGACCCCTTTTATCTTGCGTCATAAGTGGTGCCACTTTCGCAGAAGCGGAGAAGTTAAGGGGGACGAAATATGGGCACTTTACCCTATACGTGGCAGATGCTAAACAATCGATCAGCTGAGATATTCTCACACCAGTTGCTGAAATTTGGGAACGGTAAGGTGCAGATTGATGTGACCTTTGGACGAATTTCATTGCTCCATAACTTCTGCAACTTAGTGACGTCAAAAGAAGAACTGGTTAAAAAAGTATTTTCCAATATTCAAATCAATTATAAGAACCACGATTGGCTGAGGAAACAAGGTATTCTTGCGGCCAAGAACAAAGACGTCTACGAACTTAACAGCATTATTTAGTCTAACAGTCAAAGCGACGCAATCGACACTATTGTGGAAGCAGATGAAATGGTTAATTATAAATCAGAATTTTTTAATTAACTCGATGTTCCGGGGATGCCAACGCACGTACTGCAATTGACAATCGGCGTAACAAATATCATGTTACGAAATATCCACTAGCCAAAGCTTTGGAACGGCACGCAGCTTGCAGTAAAAAAATAATGAGCAACGTCGTAGAAGCAACAGTCTTGACAGGACCTTTCAAATTCCTCGCATTCCTATGAATCCGATGAATGTGCCATTTGAATTTAAGAGATTTCTATTCTCAGTTTGATTAGCTTTTGCAATCTCCATCAACAAAGCTTAGGGCCAAAATTTAGAATTCTGCGGTTTAGATCTAGAGACAGATTCTTCTTTCACGGACAAATATATGCTTCGTGTTCTAGAACCGGCAAACCAGATAACCTCTATATCTGCACACACAATGTAACAACAAAACATATTGTATACCCACAAGCAGTTTGTAATTAATCATGTTAGAAAAGTGCGCTTTCACTTTTCTTTCTTTTCCATTTAATCAGACGAAGCCACAGTAACGCGTGGTCGAGTAGAGCTAGTTCTAAAATAAATACATTGTGTCACAAAAAATGTAAAAGCAATTTCTTTGATAATAGCTGTCATGCTCTGTGTTTCATTCCTTACTTTAATTAACTTGATTTAACTAACATGAAAAAAAAATGGCTGAAACCAAGCTAGGATTTGAGCAAAAGGATATTTAACCTAGAGTGTTACTGGAAGTTCAAAAACGTAACTGAAGTGCAGAAATAGTACAGGAAAGTAATTCAAACAGATGCCACTACGCAACTTACCGTCGCTAGAATACGAAATAACTTTAAAGGTGATGGATCTTTTCGCAAGCAGTGTTCGGAAAGACCACGATACACGTATTCCGCAAATGAAGAGCAGCTGGTACATTCAATGTTTGCGATTCCACTGCTCCACGTCATCAGTATGCTAGTGGTTGAACCGTCATAAGTTTGAATGCAAGTATTAATTTTATAAGACTTTTGAAGAGAGAGTGAATTTTCGCTGGTAGGAGTTGAACTTGGTATCTCATGATCATTAGGCGAGAGCGATAGCATCGAGCAAAATCTTAAGCTACTTACTCGAAGCTTGTAACTCGTTTAATTCTGTTTTATATTTAACTAGGGGGAGTAACTAACACCCTGCAAGCTACGCTCGCCAACCCCCGTTCAGACACCGCAGAATCTAAAAAAAAGCTAATCTGATGGGTTTTAAAAATATTAGAGAAGATTAAATTATACTGAAAAAAGCTGTGCAGATCTCCCTGTAAACGGGTTTCCATTAAATTATTTTTTATTGCAAAAATTTAAGGGCAAATCAGTTGCTGTTAAGACATTCAATGTTTGTTTTCGTTTTTTATTAAAGATGATCAGTTAAACGATTGTAAAGAAGCTAAAATAAAATAAATTAAGTATACAGAGTCTTTGTCTCCCGGTATTTGAAAACAATCTCTATAAAAATAGCCTAAGTCATGTGACTATCATCAACAGTTCCAGGTTGACCACTTCGCTTTTTATATTCTAGGTGCCATTTTGGTACTTTAAAGTTAGTCAGGCACAGGTGATAAGTCGCCAAATATTATTCTATCGCCATCATTTCATCTATATTATAATAGTTCAAGTCATCAACTGCCATAAACAAATACGGTCTGATCCCTTCGCCGTTCATATGAAAGTTTGGCACAGATGTCATATACGTCCCATATTGGCGCTATTTTTTAACGACGCCAATTTGGGAAATGCATCAACAGCATAATCAACAACATCCGGCTTACCATATCAAGCAAAATAACGATAATTTGGCGACAGTTAAGTGCCCGTTCCGTATATGACATAGGCGTCAGAAAAAAATCGCGCCAATATGGAACCGTAAGTTTTCCATTTTGATTAAAAAAATCAAAAATTTTTTTTCGAATAAAACTACATAAAATTTGCTATGGTTGCAAAGAATTCTTTGTACTGTTACGCTAGCCGGACGCAAATCTCGCCAATAGCGTTTTTTCAACTCGCGAGTTAGCTTTTTTTTTGCTGTTGTTCGAGTGGTTATAATTTGCTAGATGTCATATACGCACAGCAAGTTTGGCGTGATTTTTTTTTTTTTTAACGAAAATTTGGCAAAAATCTCGTTTTAAAATACCAGTTACATATGCATTTTTGGTATTACTTAGTTATTCCGTCGACCAAAAATCTATCGCCAAACTATAAGATCATAGCTGCCAACTTTTACGCTTTTTTATTGCCACTAAAATTTATAGTTAATGTTGTCTTATTTAATCGACGGAATATGCCTATTGAATAAGAAAAAAATTCTGTTAAATTTTAGTGGTAACAAAAAAGTGTAAAAGTTGTAAGATTAAATTCCAATAACAGCTATGTAAGATTAAATTCCAATAAGAGCTATGTAAGATTAAATTCCAATAAGAGCTATGTAAGATTAAATTCCAATAATGCGTGATCGTAAATGTCACATTCACGTGACTTTAGCAAGTTACACGTGTTTACGTCATCAAGTGATTTTTATTTCGACTTTTTATTTGTATATTTATTAATGTTATACTAATTTATTTGTTCTTTCGTTATTTAAAATACAAAGTATGTCAATTTGTATAATTTGGCGGGTGTTTTGACGATTTATATAATTTGGCGAAATTGGTCAACGGAATAACTAAGTAGTAGCGTATTTTTTAATTATTTTCTAAAGGACATATAAAAATATTATTAATAATTATAGAACAAAATAATTTATTTAATTTATAAAAAGAAATAAAACAAAATAAACATTTATTATCAAATAAACAACAATAGCCGGGATGGCGTGATTTTTTTTTTTTTTTTTTTTTTACGAAAATTTGGCGAAAACTTCGTTTTCAAATACCAGTTACATATGCATTTTTGGTACTACTTAGTTATCCCGTCGACCAAAAATCTATCGCCAAACTATAAGATTAAATGCCAATAATGGTTGATCGAAAATGTCACATTCACTTGACTTTAAGCAAGTTACGCGTGTTTACGTCATCAAGTGATTTTTATTTGTATATTTATTAATGTTATACTAATTTATTTGTTCTTTCGTTATCTAAAATAAAAATATATGTCCATTTGTATAATTTGGCGAGTGTTTTGGTGATTTATATAATTTGGCGAAATTGGTCGACGGAATAACTATGTAGTACCGTATTTTTTAATTATTTTCTATTATTTTCTAAAGAAAATATAAAAAAATAATTAATAATTATAGAACAAAATAATTTATATAATTTATAAAAAGAAATAAAAGTAAATATACATTTATTATCAAATAAACAACAATAGCCGGGTTACCATGTCAACTTTTTCTGAAATGTGAAAAAGAAAATATCTGTTTGATTAAAATTTGAGTTGCCATCATTAGAAAAATGTATATAAAATTAGAAAAAAAAATAATATTTCGAAAACTAATTCGAATTTAAAAATTATAATACCAGTTTTGAGATTTGTGGATCAATGTTGATCTTTGGCGTTAATTTCATCGCTAAGTATTCCATATTTTAGGAGAAATCGCTCCAAACATAATCATTTGTTTAATCAGTCGATTCATATATCCGTTTCATAAATTCGTTTCATTAGGATTTTATATATACGAGTTGGAACCCATCGAAATTCGACGAATAAAAATGTTTAGAATAGAACTGTTAGATCGAATTCATAATAAACTTACAAAAATAATTACAATAAAAAATTCATCTCGTATTGCTTATCTAACTCTTAAAACAAATAATGTTTTTAACCTAAAATTACCAAAATATTATTTCCAAAAACTTCAACTGCTTAAATTATTGAAAAATTAAACTGTATTAGAATACGTAATCAAGATGAGTAATTATGTTGAAGCTATCGATTGAGGCTTTTACGTTTGTTTTTACGGGATGAAAAATCAGTAAAAAGGATTTCGCTTTGTCACATCATATAATTTTCCCCCATAAAATCTAAACTGTACATTATTTTCGCATTCTCAAAATTTACATACGCACCACACAAATTCACAATTTAAAAGTAATTTTAATGCGCAATACATTATTAATGAATGTATTTCCAAACCTAAAGTAACGTTTGTCCGATACAACTTTTCATGTGAACATTTGCATAAAATTTAAGTTCTAATCTCAGTACCCGTGAAAATTTACCATTCAGAAATTTGCCTTTAGTTGCCATAGTATTGGTCAAATATTTAGTTTTATAAAAGAAAATGAGCGTTTTGTTTTAAATATGACATCCTTTTTACTCACTGAATCATTTTCCCAAGCGTCTCAAACTCAGTATCAGCGTAATGTAAAAATATTGAAATATCTTCTTTAGTCTCTTGATTTATGACGAAAATGCATGTTTTTTTAATGTCTGACGTCATTTTCTGTTCAAAAATTAGAAAAAAGTTACTTTTATTTGTAATGTGAAAATGGCATCAATAAGGACATAATCAATAAAAATAAATGAACCATGACTATTTTCCCTTTACTTTTAATAAAAATGGAGTATTTCAGTTGCCACAATTTCAAAATTGGTACAAAAAATATAAAAAAATTAATATCTCAAAAATAAATTGAGATAGAGCTTTCAAACAAATTGCATTTAAAAGTACATTTTTTTCTCTATACGACGGTGTAAAAAGTGAAATTGTGCGATGATTAGAAGTTTAAAATTTTGCAGTAGTGAAAATTGCAAAACCGAAATTTCATTTCAAATTTCAACGTGTTGCCATTCGCAGAATGACGTATGCGTTACGCAGAGATATGTTTGTCCTTTATAATATAGATAGGGTAGATTAAAAAACGGTAACTTTGTATTTTATATTGCTCATGTGAGATGAGACCGCTACACGTTCACTTTTATAGTTTCGTATCCCAATTTTAATTAAACGAGAGCAAATATAAAATTATATTATACTCATTTAAATATTCTTTATGCATTCTTTGGAGACAGATTGTATTTTAAAAACAAAAGTTGTACTGAATTTTTATTGCTGTTAATTTTATCTTCTATTGATAGTATTGAGTAATTTCATCTGCGGTAAATGAAAACTATATTTACATTTTTCTCTTCTATTACACAAACGAATACGAATTGAAGGCATTATGGAGCTCTTTTAAAGGAGAACATTCAAATACTTAACTAAATATTTATTTCTTCAATATTTTTTAATAAATTTCAGTCGTCTGTTCTATCGATCAATTTATCTGCTATCAATTTAATGAATTCCGCACAAATAAACGAGACTTTTCACCTTTATGCTCTCTAAATTCTAATTAAACCTAAATATTAAATTTACATCGTTTGTTATGCAAATAAAGGCATTTAAAATTGCAATTATAATCTATAAATAAATCAGTATTTGTTTAAATATCTTTTCATTTCGCTCAAAATTCTTCATAGATTCATTTTGCCGCATTAAACTTGAGCTATCTGTATTATTTCTAACAATCATTGGTACTAAACTTTCTTAATTTGTTTATTCAAAATCAATTAAAATTACAATCGATTAAATTAAGTTAAAGTTTAATTTTATGCATATTCATACATTTAACCCACACATATTTTATGTACCTATAGTACACTGTAAAAAAGGAACTATAGTTACTCTTAATTTGAGTTTATGAAATGCCAAATAAGAATTAAATATGTTTGGTGTAAACACTGAATAAAGTGTCATGATACACTCAAAACGGTTTAAATATACTCTAAGTTTGGTGTAAACACCGAATAAAGTGTCATGATACACTCAAAACGTTTTAATTTTAATGTTTTAAAGAAATTGTGGAAACCGAACACCAGTCCGGGTGTAAAGTTTTAAAGTGACATATATGATTCAGTCCGCCATTTTGAAATCTGTTTATATAGCTGTGTTCCAGGGCTCGGATTTTGTTCGAAAATGTTTCTCAGTAATGATCACTAAGGTACCTGTACCCAATATGGACACACTAAGTAAAATTGATTTTTTTCACCCCCGTTTGCATGTCATAGGACTCCAAAAATATATGACTACTATCCCTAGACTGTTGACTATCATTATTAAAATTAGTGACCTTAAAATTATTCTGGTTTAATTTTAATGATAAAAACAAAATTTTTTTGCAAGTGTCAATATAAAGAACCACCTGCCCCTATTATGGACATGGATGTCCGTATTAGGAACAGGTGGTTCCTTAATGACCTACTACACAGAGTGTATGGAAGAGCCACTCTTTCGAGGGGTTTTAGAGGAGAGAGAATAAAAGAAATATATCTTAAAGTTTTGCGGGGAGGGGTGGGGCATAGTAAATATCTTCAGAACATGCACTTTAGAAGGGGGGAGGTTATTTTCGGTCGTGCTTCTTCGAAGACCCATGCAAAGAACCTCAGTTACTACAAAATATTATGAAATAACATAGTTGGTTTTGCTTAGCTTTATTGCATCTGGCTGCAGAATTTACATCTATTATTACTCAGTCCTCACAAGATGAACAAATAAAAACTTCTTCATCATGGGTGGTCCTCATGGACATATCTGCCGCATGCCTGTAACAACATCAATACTTCATAAAAAGCAGTACCAGCTCTCCTTTGTTGAGGAAGTCATACCGATGGTACCTGCAATTTCGCCAACAGATACCCTACTAAAGGGAAGGCTTTTTTTTATTTTCCTGCAAGGGCTTTTTGAAGGATTTTTTTTCTTAAAGGAGGTTTCTAGGAGAATTGTTCAGATGACATTAAACAGATATTTTACAAATGTGTGAATCTGAAGATTCACTTGCTATATTTCTAATGTGGACATAAGGTGTCCATATTGGGAATCGGGCATAGTTTTAATAAAGCTTGTAATAAATAAACAAAGAAAACATTTTTCAGAAATATATGCAATAGCAATGGAAAATATATTTTATTAGCTTTCTAAAACACTCCACTTTTCAATATTTAAAGTAATTTTACCATATCTAATAAGAATTTAAACTTACCTGTAATTACGATCGGCACACCACGAAACAACAAGTTTCCTTCCAAATGGCGAACAGCGCGCTTTTTTGCACTTTCCAGGCAATTATCTTTTCAACTGCTTGTCTTCACGGACATGTAGCGCCCTCTCTCGGTCAAAATTGTTACTTTTAAAGATATCAGGGTGTCCATATTGAGAGTACTGTCAATATTAGGGACAAGTACCTTAAATAAAAAGCAGTTAACCAGATTATGTTGCAGTACCCGAACTGAAAGGTTCCTTCATAACTGAAAAAATTCCCGACTTCTTTAGCTAATTTCTTCGGAATAGGGTAAGAACTAAAAACTTATGTTTAACTTCATATTTTTGAAAAATTCCTGTTTAATGTTAATACTACAATCATTTTCCAACATTTTTATACCTACTACCTGCTATATTTATAATTTTATGAGTGTATGAAGTCAACTACTTTTACAGTGTATTGCTACCATTTTCAAATTTTGGCATTTTTGAGACGCTCAGTATACAATGAATTCCGCTTGTTAAATTTTAAATAATGTTCGATTCAACTATATTAAATATCGTAGATTATTTTAAGTTTTCAATAAGTTTTAACTATTTGCGAGCCATTTTAAAAAGTATCGTTTTTAGGATTACGACTTTCGTTTTCCCGTAGGAAATACATTACGTAAACAACGATATTCTTAAGGTTCTTTAACCATGAAAACTAACTTTTTCTGAAAAACTAACGTGATATTCAGCTCATTTAAAGCTTAAGCTTCAAGATTCTATCTAGTTTTAAAAGTTTTGAACAATTTTTGTGTATTTGCTGAGCGTTTCAAAAGTTGACATTTTTCGATTTTAAAATTAGCCCACGATCATAGAAATGCATGGGATTTTTACTGTTGTTGACATATTTTAACATAGCTTGTTTTCAACTTTTTATTAATTATTTCGAAAAACTAATACTTGTTTTATGTTCTATAAAGTACGGGCTTCTCTCCGCCATCCACCGTGTATTACCGGGTTGAGTTTAGATATGTTTAAAAAATTCATCAAATTTGGTATAAAAATTTTTGTCTCAGACCACTTTCCCATAGCGTTACGCGTTTTGTTTACTTTGTTTTTCACCTTTTTTAACTATTTAAACCTTATTATTTTGGTTAACTATTAGTATCTTTTAAAAACTTAAACTTCAAGTTTTCTAGCAGTGTAGTGTTTATTAATTAATTACGCCGTTAAGTATTTTTAATTTGCATTTTAAAAGTGATAAAAATTGTTCTTTAGCGCTTGAGAGGTTGGTAGTTTTTAGCTCTCTGTATCCGATCTTTGTACAATTTGTAATGTTTAGTTGTATTTATGGTATGTTCATTTTAATTTGCTTAGACTATTTATTCGAAAACCAGTCAGGCCTACGCTGAGTTTTAAAAAAAAGAGTCAAATACACGTGACGTAAGTCCAGATGTAACGAATGAATGATTTGTGAGGAACTTTCGTTGTTTACCAAAACTAAAATGTTTAAAATAAATGTTTAATTGAGATAATAAATTATCGCAGTTAAATCAATGTTTAGCAGCCTCTTTGCGTGAAACTATTTATTGTAAAGTATGGTTGCATTAGATTTAAAATGTAATCTTTAAATTGTTTTTTATTTTACTGTTAATGTGCAAACGAAATAAGCAGTAGTGTGAGTTTACACCAGATAAGCATTAGCGTGACTTTACACCAAAAATGGTGGCAACTAAGTTGCCACTAAAAGTGGTTTTTGTTTACACCATTTGATCGCTGGGGGCTCATTAAACCAATTTTCAAATGGAATTTCATTACACCACTTGGAGTGGCCACTTAGTTGCCATCCTTTTTGGTGTAAAATAAGGGAATTTTTTATTACAGTATCTACATTATATGTATAGACACACGGATACGTAGAACATATAATAATTTCCCATATTTTTCCATTTAATTGACTAATACCAACCTTAATATAAATCTTTTATTTCCCTAACTCAAACATCAATTGTTTCTTCATCTGCAACTGATCTTTCTCGTATAAAAATTCATTCGATTTTAGAATATTCTATTTAATCTTTAAGACTATTTGTAATTTTCAAAGGGACGCCTTCTGAAATCTCTCGCGTCTAATTCGGCACCGTATTGCAGCGTTTTCCTATATATATATATTAGTAACAAGTTTCAGGTGACTGCGTTGATTTGTTCAGTGGACTTTACAACTTTTCGAGGGTTTGTGCTTTTAAGCTGTAATCGATGAAAGCTAATGCATCGGCTCAGAGAGTGGATTTTTCGTGTTTTGTCTTGTCATGAAAATCTGTATAACCAGAGGAAACCATGGGAAATTATTTTAAGTAAAATGTTGAGTTTCAGTACGCAGTTTTTAATACGAAGTAGTTTTGTTTTAATTTGGAGTTATTAAGTTCTGTTAATGTGGAGTTGTTAAGTTAATGCGGAGTAAGTTCTGTTTTGTTCTGAGAGAGTAGGGTAGACCGGGGCACATTTACGCGTTTCTTTTTTTTAATGAATTTTCTAATTTTTATATTTTAACTTAGGAAATTTTAGACATCGTGGTTTTATGAAGCAGTTAATAAAGTCAAAATTTGTGTATTCAGTTGTTGTCCTATTTTTGTTGTTCACCGTAATTTTTTTTTTTTTTAGGTCCAAGTCTTTTGCGTAAACTTGCCCCGGGGACGGGCAAGTTTACGCATCAAGTTTAGCATCAAGTGGGGCACGTTTACGCATATTATAAGTGATACCAAGGAGTAAGTGATATAAATATTTAATCAAATAGAAATGTTTTTTTTTTCATAACTTATAATATATTTAAAAAAAAATTAAAGAGAGTTAGTTAAAGAACAATTTATAGTCTAAACTGAAAACATAGCGCTTACTGCTAATTAAAAACAGAAACTATTTAATCATCTTCATCATCACTGTTATAGTTTTTACAAACAAAAAATAAAGTATTCTCTTTTGCACACTTGTCATGGGACTACATTTTGCATCTAAGACATTGAACCCAGTCTTGCCTTCTTTTACGTTTACACAGTAAGAACGTGCGTAAAGGAGCCTCGATGTCAATGCGTAAACGTGTCCTGTCACCATGTTTTGATATATTTTTAATGTGCAACGAAAATTAATAACATTTCTGTTCATACAAATACAGTTCTCGAAAAAGGATAAAATTCTGCTAATGCTCATATATTTGTTTATCCTTAACTAAGTAAAATTAGTTCACAATAGGTTTCAATAAGTTCAACACAAAATTTACTCACCTTGACAAAAAAAAGGTTGGCCTTTCCGCCTGCTAGACCGAAGCTCGACTGACGCTCAAAAACGTATGAGAATACACGCTAGGGAGCAGCATCAATCTGTCATGACTGGTGGCGCGCCAGTTATAACTTGTTTCGAGAAAAGTGCACTGCGTAAACTTGCCCCATGCATAAACAAGCTCCGGTCTACCCTACTTCCATCCAATCAATGGACGTGACATTTTCATTAAACATATTTATGCTGAGATCAGTTGACATTTTTCAACAGATATCTCCAGTATAACATGAGTTTCCATCGACCCACCCTTGTTTTATTTCCTAATATGGATTTGTTAAGTTCACTTAATGTGGAGCTGTTAAATTAAGTTAGTGCGGAGTTAGTACTGAGTTATTCTGAGGGAGTACTTCCATCCAATCTGTGTACTTCACATTTTGATTAAACATGTTTATGCTGAGATCAGTTGACATTTTTCAACAGATATCTCCAGTATAACATGAGTTTCCATCGACCCGCCCTTGTTTTATTTCCTAATATGGATTTGTTAAGTTCACTTAATGTGGAGCTGTTAAATTAAGTTATTGTGGAGTTAGTTCTGAGTTGTTCCGAGGGAGTACTTCCATCCAATCTGTGTACTTCACATTTTGATTAAACATGTTTATGCTGAGATCAGTTGACATTTTTCAACAGATATCTCCAGTATAACATGAGTTTCCATCGACCCGCCCTTGTTTTATTTCCTAATATGGATTTGTTAAGTTCACTTAATGTGGAGCTGTTAAATTAAGTTATTGTGGAGTTAGTACTGAGTTGTTCCGAGGGAGTACTTCCATCCAATCTGTGTACTTCACATTTTGATTAAACATATTTATGCTGAGATCAGTTCATTTTTTTCAACAGATATCTCCAGTATAACACGAGTTTCCATAGCCGTGCCAATGTTATATTTCCTACACAGAACCATTCGACCAGATTTTAGCAGGAATCATACCATACATATTCTTTAATAAATATAAATACAGTGACAGCTTTTGATAATGTGTACATCTACTAACATATGTTTCGTCTAACGTTGTTTTGTTTTCGTCTTTCTTCTACCTCGGCTAACAAATAAGTTTTTGTATGCGCGCATTAATATAATGCAGACATATTGCAGTATCTTAATTAAACTGGTAGTCTCATTTCAATTAACAAAAATTTCTGATAACTAAAATGTTATTGCGGAATAAATTTTAATGAGTTTAAAAATAATGTATTCGGCTAACGAATATATTTCGGAATGCACTAATTAAAGTAACAATTCAGCGTTGAATTTCAATTGGACGGAGATTTACGCTTCGGTTAATGAAGATTTCGCTAAAGAAAATGATTATGAAACGAATTGTCTATTTAAACCGATTTACAGGGTGCGCCATAAATTCGTGCAAACTTTAAAAATCCATAATTAAAGAAATAATGGTCGGAAAAATTTTTGGTTTGCGCGAGTATGATCAGACGGATTTTGGATTTTTTTCCCATGAATAATAAAAAATGATTCCAAGAATAACCAATAGAGAGCGCTCACATGCCATATTGAGACGTTTTATGCAAATCAGACAAACACAAACAGACATTGAAAGAAATCACAATAACATGACACTGTGCATTAACTTTTATGGTACTAAAAGATGCTCAACATGACCACCACCACAAGGTATTAGGCAAGTGAGGCGTGTCAATACGCCTGTAACAGCTGAGTGTAGCATGTCGGCATCGATGCCACCGACGGTCAGTCGAATGGCATCTTTCAGTTCCGCCAAAGTGGCTGGGGAGCACCGATAAACACGAGACTTTAAGTATCCCCACAACCAAAAATCTGCTGGGGTCAAGTCTGGAGATCGTGGGGGCCATTCAAACTTACAACCTCGACTTATCATTCGGTCTTCAGTGAAAGTGTCTAACAGGAACGCCTTGACTTCACGTGCAAAGTGAGGCGGGGCACCATCCTGCATGAAGGTGACGGAAGGTAACGCATGTCTTTCCTGCAATGCAGGCACAACTTGGTTACGCAAAAGCGTAAGATACCGTTCTGCAGTGACTGTACACGTTTTCCAGCCGGATTCAGGACAAGACTCTTCAAAAAAGAAAGGACCCAGAATGAAAGCCGCGGTGAAACCACACCAAACAGTCACACGAGGAGAATGCATTGGCTTGGTCTGATACTTCCGAGGGTTTGACTTCGCCCAGATACGACTGTTTTGCGTATTGACGTCGCCATGGAGTGAAAAATGTGCTTCATCCGTCCACATGACATTCAGCAACCATTGTGGGTCACGATCCATTTGTGCCAGTGCCCATGTAGCAAACTTTAGTCTTTTATCTGTATCTGCCGGTAATAACTGGTGAAGTGTCTGTATCTTGTACGGATACAGATCCAAGATTCCGTGCAGAATACGTCGAATCGACGATTCCGGAATTCCCGTTTTTCTACCAGCTTCACGAGCACTGCTACTTCCCGTTGATGTCTCGGCTGCCATTTCTTCCATGGTACTTTTTACAGCATGGACGCGATCCGCGTTCAAGGATGGTCTGCCACTACGTGGACGATCCTCCAAACTCCCCGTTTCCTCAAAACGTCGTACTAAATTGAGTATTCCATTCAACGAAATAGGGCTTTTTTGCGCCTTTAGTCCTTTCTCCGTGCGAAACTTCCTCAATGCAATAGTAGTGGATTCCCCATTCTTGTAGAACAGTTTGACCAGCAGCGCTCGATCTGGTAACGATAGCATGCTGCCGAGATCGAATGACGAATCCATTTCCATCCAGGTGTTTTATTGCTAGCCTGATTTGCATACAACGTCTCAATATGGCATGTGAGCGCCCTCTATTGGTTATTCTTGGAATCATTTTTTATTATTCATGGAAAAAAAATCCAAAATCCGTCTGATCATACTCGCGCAAACCAAAAATTTTTCCGACCATTATTTCTTTAATTATGGATTTTTAAAGTTTGCACGAATTTATGGCGCACCCTGTATATCTGTACATATGTATGACGTCACCATCATCATAATCTTTTCCAATTCATTGTTGGGCCCCACCAGTAGTCGAGAGGTTATGCTCTCGAAGCTGATAGACGGGAGGTGCTGGGATCGAACCAATCGTGCCCGTCGGCCTAATCGTTCGGAGTTTTCGTAGTTTTCTTCTAAACATGGATTTCCATGTGGAAATACGGGTTAGGCTCCCTTAGAAAAAACCCCACGAAGGGCACTCCCCCTTGGCCCTATATCCCTCGAGTAGATAATTGGCCGTCAAAAATCAATCCAACCCAATTCATTATTGGATGCAGGCCTCCCCCTGGTTTTAATATACCGTCCTTTTTAGTATAATTAGATATTCGTAATTATGTAATTAGGTAATTATAGGTTTTAATATATCTTCCTGCCTTGAACATCTAATTAACTCCTGAAAATTTTTATATTCATATATTGGTCATATTTTCGGTCATTTTACTTATCTTAGGTATCACTGTAGGGAGATTGAATTTCAATTATTTCCTTGTATTCTATGAATGTGTTTAGTACATTTCCATTTTAACTGTTTTGTTCTTTGGATCATATTAAAACTTCCATCTGATTTATGATTCAAGTCATTCATTGTAGCCTAATTCAAAAAAGGGAAGTAATATTTCCTGGGAAAAGGAGGTAATTCGTTTGTATATCTGCTCTTTTAATTTATGTCCATGCATAACATTTTTAATAGTTGCTCCGATTATTGTGATTTAGATATATATTTATACACACACACACATATATATATCTATATATATAAAAGAAAGTCTGGATTTTGTATTAATCAACGCGCAGCCAAAACTACTGAACCTAAAATCTTGAAAATCGGGGTAAAAATACTTCTTATGATATAGAGTGCCGCTAAGAAAGGATTTTCCAAAATTCCACCCCTAAGGGAGGTAAAATAGAGAACGAACTTTAAAAAAATTCCTTAAAAATCTGATTTTATAGTTATTTTTCAACTGATAACATATTTTGGTGTATTTTTGTATGCTGAATCGAATGGTACTAACTAAATTCTTTTAAGCCCAATAGTTCGAGAGATATTTCATATTTTTCTAATTTGGCACTATCTTTGGCGCCAAAACCTGAATTTTTCAAGTGATAATTTCTAAAAACTCATTCTTTTCATTCTGTTAAAAGAAGCAAGCGAAAGAATTCAATTTGAATAATTTTTTAACCATTCCTTTTGGTTAAATAAAAACAACTTCGTCAATTAGAAAAAAAAAATTCAAACGCCTCAAAAACTAAAACTAAATTTAAAAAAAAAATCTGTGGTACTCTTTCGTTCTAATTTTCGTCGCGATACCATGCCAAAATGTATGGTATCGCGCCATTTATTTCAACCCTAATCGTGCAAACGATTTTTATTGCAAACCGTGCCACATATTAACATTTGCTAATTATTGAACGTGAATATTTTTAATGATGGAATTTATTTTATTCCATCATGATCTCGCAAAACTTTTTTATTTGTTATTTTTTGAATAGAAAATATTTATTACTGATACTGATATAGATTTTACCATTTCGCAGTTATCTGATGATGAGGAACCTACAATAAAATTATTTCAGAAATTAGGAATTATACATATAAAAATGTTTTGTTCAAAAAACCATGAATGTCTTCATTGAAAGAATGAAATGTTTACTGCAATGTGAGACATATTTTACGTATTTCGTACGCCATGCTTCAGTAGTAAAAGACATTTACAATTTCAAGACTGCAGTTTAAATTGACTATATTTTATTACTTGCAAAATATTTATTTATTCTTATATTTTAAGAATTTATTTTGGTACCCGTCGACCAATTTCGCCAAATTATATAAATCGCCAAATTATACAAATTGACATAATTTTTATTTTGAATAACGAAAGAACAAATAAATTAGTATAACATTAATAAAAATACATTTAAAACGTCGAAATAAAAATCACCTGATGATGTAAATACGTGTAACTTGCTTAAAGTCAAGTGAATGTGACATTTACGATAAACCATTATTGGCATTTAATCTTATAGTTTGGCAATATATTTTTGGTCGACGGGATAACCAAGTAGTACCATTATTTTTATTGATTTAAAAAAAATGGTAGGTAAAAGTCTGTAATTTTCAAAAGTTATATTTTTTAAATGCTCATTTTTTTATCAAAAAAAATTTTTTTTTCAAATGTATCATTTCATTTTTGTGCCAACTATTATGCTTGGTGACAATGGTGTTGGCATAACAGGGAAATACCAAAACAGTTACTGATTTTATTTCAAATGTAAAGAAAAAAGGTTTAATGACCAAGACATATTTTAAATATGACTATAACTCAGATTCTACTGAACAGAATTTTGTAGAACTTACACTGTTAAATAGTAAATTTGGTTTATAAATGGTTTAATGTAAAACCCATCATTCTAAGTTACTACGGGAGTTCTAAAATTAGGTGAACTCGATTATGAAAGATTTCAAATCAACTAATTAAATGCATAGTAAGTTAGATAATATTTCAGAGATTTTTTTCAATATTTATCATATCATTCTGTGCTGTTTAGTTACGGAGCTATGTTCTCAGTGTTAATAAGTTCTCAATAAGTTCTCAGTGGTACAGTAAAGAAAATTTGGAAGCTATACGCTACAGAGATATGGTATACTAGAGAGTATATATGCTATAGTTATGGAAGTTGAGCTGAGTTCTTTAAAAAAATTCAGAAGTGATGCAGTATATACCTACCCCTACCTCCCAGAGAATTCTCTAATCAGGTGAACGCGATTATGAAAGTTATATTTAACTATCTTAAAATATATGTATAATGCGAAGAGAAATTTCATTCTGGCCGCTTATATCTTGAGTTCTGCTGAATAGATTTTGACGGGACATACATTGTTAGTTTGATAATATTTCAGAAAAGATGTTAGTATAAAACATAACGTTCTACGTTGCTTAGTTAAATAATTATGGGGAAAGTTCTAAATCAGATGAACCCAATTTTGAAAGATTTGCTTTTTTTAAAGGTTCCACTGAATGAATTTTTATGGGATTTAAACTGTTAATTAGATCATTTTTAGGGAAGGTTTCGGTATATTTTCCAGTTTAAAAGATTCTGCTAAGTGGATTTAGATGCAACTTGATAGGTTAGTTAATTTTTCAGTGAATATTTTAGTATAAAGCACATATCATTTGCTGTTGCTTGATTGTTAGGTTGTTTGATTGTAGAATTATAGATGAAAGTTCTAGAATAAGGCGAACCTAATTATTATGAACGATCAGCCTTTTCAATAAGTCCAATTAACAGATTCTGTTGAGACTTGCATTGATAATTTTTATAGAACGCTTTTAGTATATTACATATTGTTCTATTGTTCTTTACCGAATCCTACACTATCAGATCAACTAAAGAAATTGGTCCTTAACAGTCTAAATTTTGTATGACTCAATAAAAGATATAATAGCGTAATGACATTCATATTGCTTTCAGCAATTCGGTTGGATACACCAGGTAAATGCCCATATTGCTTTAAAACGCATGATGAAATTCACAGACATATTTTGTTTCATTCAAGATTTCTTTAGAAAAACCGACCAGCGTAGTGGGCGAAGGCGGCTAGTATATATATATATATCAAATGTAAGATATTGTATGAACTATAATTAGATATTACAATAGAAGCTTTTTGAATTTACAAAGGAATAAGATATGCTGCACCGATATATAAAACAATAATAGAATTGTAAAAAGTATAATTAAATGAATACATGAAAACCTCGGCAACAGGGGAAAAAAACGGGGAGAATGATTGGCAAGTATCTCTTGATAGTTTTCAGATTTTTCACGACCACTAATGAATGCCAGAGATGAATGCCCCTTCATACCATTACACAACCACCAACATGTTGTCGGCTAAATATACTCCTAATATCTTTGCGGAGATCATGCCACATGTACTTAAAGCCATCAGGACCATCGCAGTTCATTTTTCCATCACTAAATATGACATTCAGCCTCTTATCACCAAAAGACATATGCTCTTTGGCCCACTGTAATCTAGCTTCTCTGTGGTCCCGTTTCACACATGGTAACCGAGCCATTTTACTTTTTTCTTTTTTGACGTATTCCGATTCAAAAGTCTTTTATGAACAGTTTTTTTTTTTTTTTTTTTTTTATTTGTCCTCCAAATGCACCTTTTATTTGCTAAAGGAAGTAATTACCCGTTGAAGCCCAGTTCCTGATGCGGCAGTCTTCGTGCAAAGTAATCACACGTGGCCTTCCTGAACGAAATTTCATTTCAAATCATTACTAAGGAGCAAAACTTGATGAATAATACGTTTTGACCATCTTAATGCACTTGCAATTTCAGAAACAGATTTATGTTTTGCACTCATACTCCAGATATTTATCACCTCTTCCTCTGAAAATTCTTTCGGCTAGGCATTTTGTACCAGCTCAAAAATAACAACTGCCTGCTTCTTATACACCCAGAAATCGTTTGCGTGCACAACCGCTTACATCAGTTTGTAAAATTTGCATAAAACTATTTCGGGTTTGAAATATCCATGGTTTGAAATAAAATTAAAAAGAAATTTTATTGAATATGGTTTTAAAACTGCTATTATTAACATATACAAGACAGATATTGAAATAAAGTGAATATTTAAAGTTTATTTTAAAATTGTTATTGTACTTAAACTATTTATATGCACTGTAGTATTGTACTAAAAAAAAACATTTTGTGCATTGTGAACTGGCTTTTAAAAATTGTGTTTCAAGAATTTAAAACTGCATTTATATTTTTACATTATGTTTCAATATGCAATGCTTTATGTATGCCTTTGTCGTGAAATTTTTCGCACTTACTGGCATGCATTTTGTCTAAATGATATCATAACGCATTTATGAATGGTTTCTTGAAGAAACGGCCAATTAAATAGAGGGAAAATTGATGCATGCAAACTTTATTCTTTTGTTATAATTTTTAAAAAAATAGAGATACATGTACGCTGTTTTCTGAATCGATTCTTCAAGCGCAACAGGGAAAATCTTATAATTGTTTGGTTTTGCCTATGGGAATGGTATAAAAATTTAAAAGTTCAACTTTTTGAAATTAATGAGAAGACATTCTCATTTACATAATTTTATTCGGTGCATTATCCTGAACGATTTTGTTATCTATATTTTATACTTAACTCCAATATATAAATCATTAAATGACTTTTTAAAATTTAAGTAACAAAATATAAAATAAATTTTTAAAATTTGATTTGATATTAATATTCGACAAAAAGTACAAATAAGAATAGGAAAAGTTATTTAGGATCTCTCATAAATATTTAAAGTGGACTGAATTCTTTTAAAAGGTGGTCAAATTCTACGGACATAATATATTAGCATCTGTGTCTGCTTCATATACACATAACAAACACATTATCTTAGAAAGCCTTTCACTATTTTTCAATGTTTTGAATTAATTCTTAAAAGTATAATGACTATGGCTGTTTCGAATACTTTCCATTAATATTGTTTAATATAAAAATAAAATAAGTCATATCAGTTATTTGTTTCTTTTTATTTCGCTCACTATTTAATTGTCTAGAAAATGAAAAATACAGAAAAACATTTATAAACTAAACATTATTATATTAAAAAAAAATGTAATTATTGAACCTCAGTATTACCAGTAAATATTTCTTGAGCGTTTTTATAAAAATAGTTATAATACAGAGAAGTTTTGTTTACTTTTATAACTTTTTATGTTTTCATGAGAATGAAGACTGCAAATAATGCTCTGAAACAGCATAAAAGTATTGGAAAAGCGATATATTTTTACCGCTTTTGGACTATTGCATTTGAAAGTTTGCAATTCTCTTCGTTCACTGGTTTTATTTTTAAAAGAACAGGATTTATAAACAAGAATATTTTAAATAAATTGTGCTTTCTGCTTATTTCAAAAGTAAAAATGTTTTGTGTTATAGATTTTTAAGTTAAATTATAAAAAATCTAAGGGTTTAAAGAGCAGCAAATTATAATTTTTATTTAACGTTTATATTTTACACTCAAGGTAATAAATATTAGTTTTTTGCAGCAAATCCTTAAATAATAAAATATTTAAATTCCATTACTTATACCATATTCTTTAGTTTGTAAAATGTTTCTGTTTTTCGTTTAAAATAAATTTAGCATTAACACACACCAATCGCGAATTCCAGAATTAGTAAAATAAATTTAAACTTTTATAAATTACCTGTGAAATACACTTAATAAAGATTTGCTAGGAAAATACAATATAAAATAAAGTTTAGATATAGGAAATCTATATTAGAAAACTTGTTAATAAATAGTATATTTAAATTGATTTAACAATTTGTTATATTCGAAAATTATGATGTTATTTCTTTTGCCAGATTACATATGTACAAAATTTGCATTTATACTCTTTCAAACATGCATAATTTAAAAATATTATGTTCGAAACGACAATCAAATTAACATATACGTCTACAATTCTGCTTTTCAAGAGAATTCAGCCTTTACATCTTTTAAATGCTTGAATGAAACTATAAATATGTAAATTTTAATAATTATGCCTAATATAGTCTATATAATTTTTGGAAAATTCGAGTCAATTGGTGTTTTAAAAATTATGTTTAATGCTGAAAAGAAAATGTCACCAAAAATATTATCACATTTTCTAAATATGTAATTTCAAAGATATAAATTATTAAATTAATATACGGAAAAATATGTGTTGTAACCAATAAACCTTTTAAGAGAAATCCATTTCTAGCAGCTTTAAATAAGCGAATCCAAAACTGCTAGTACAATTCGTTCCGTAGTTGTTGATCTAGGCTTAAACAAATACCCGCATTAAAGATTGCTTTATAATTATTAACTATCTGTGGCCATTTATAATTTGTTGAATTTATTGAGTGTTCCAAAGGGGGGGGGGGGGGCATTCTCACTGAAATTTTTAAATATCCCCACGGGGTCGCAGAAATCCCTCCCGGTGAAAAATGCCTGAATTCAACTTTGGCACTATGGGCATTACACAAATTTCCTTTATACCAATATAATGTAATAAATTATAACACATGTAACCAGAAATACGCTTCTTGAAATATACATGAAAATATACTGTATTAAATATGGTATCTTGGTATCTTTAAATTTATCAAATTCATCTAGATATTTGCTAGCATTTCGTTTAATTTTTTCTACCCGACTGCCAAGAAGAGTTATGTGTTTCACGCGTATCTGGGTATGGAGATTTCTTTATTCTCTCGAAATATCCCAACGACTGGGTGGATTTTAATGAAGGAATTCTCTATAGATCCGTCTTAACCCTCCGACTGTCTTGGAAAAGGGCAAAATTGTAATGTTGTTTTCTCTGCATTTTGTTTTAAATGCTTAAAAAAATGATTCTTTGAACATTTTATAAAAAACTTAATAACGAAGATGAATGCAATCCTTGGAAGTACTAATCATTGTTAAATGTATTAAAAATACATTAAATCAATATAATAATATTACTTTAAATATTGCTTGCATTGCAGTGAAACCTGGAGCTTAGTGAACGTATTAACACGGGCTTGTCAGTGAGGGGGTACAGTCTGATGGTTATAGGCTAGATTTAAAATGGCGGTAGAGATGAAATAAATTACACACCACATTGAGTGGGATATCATTGGATAGGAAAATAAAGACGATGTCTTATTGACTATTTTACAGTCAGAAGCTCCGTTTAAATATTACACAACCTGGAAGTTGTGTAGGTAGAATCTCTAGTTTTACTGCAACTCTAACCATCATCGACATCTATGGGCCTCATCAAAACAGTGTTTATAGATAGCAACTAACAATTAAAAGCAATTTAAAAGTCATCAATACTAGGAAATAAAAAAATATGTATGCAATATAAAAAATAGTTTCACATTGATGAGAAATAACTAGGACTTCCCTTTGAGGGATTAGTCTGAGCAATATTGTTGAGAACATAGATTTAATAATAACATGTGGAAGCAAAGAAAGTGAGATGTTATCTTTAATTGTCCATATACTGCGATAAATTGAGATGATGAAAATAAACGAGTCGTAGAATAACAAAATCTTATATATAAATTCGTATACACTGTTTAAAAAAATGGGAAAGCAAACCATGCAAGACAGACATGCATGGATATAAAATTGTAAGTACGCAATATATTAAAAGTAAAATAGGAAATGAAACTCTAAATTATTTTATATCGTAATTGTAACTGTATAAAATGATGTCAAAAGCACAATCAAACGCTCCGCACCAATTTGAGTAACTTTAATAACAAATATATGATGTTTGAAAAGAATGGACTATACTTTATATAGTGTGTGCTCCCCCGGAAAAGTTAATATTGTACAATATCTGTTTTCCACGCATGCAATGAGGTTGTGGATAAGAATTAAGGAATTCTCTCTTCTAAATCTGATGTAGTATCAAAGTACCGAACACATCAATAGTGCCATGCAATGCATCGTTAGAGTCTATTTTAGATATGCTCGATCGGATTTAAATGATGACTGCTTGCTGGCCGCTACATACGCTGTATTGTTTTGTTTTCAAACATATTCTGCACAAGTTGAGTTGTATTTAGCATGTATTAAATAAAAGAAATCGGCAATAATTGCAGCATAAAGTATGACACAAAATCTGAATATATCGTCTGCATAACCGTTGAGCTGTCAAAGTGTCATTTGAAGTAATTTACAAATCCATACATATTTTTTCAGAAAATCATGCAAGCTAAAATACGCCTATATGAACCCAATTACGAAATTTCACCAGAATAAGTTAATATATAAAAAAATCTACTAATGACAATTGAGAATATGACCTTATGATAAAATCTCTAGAAAAATGAATCAGAAAAAAAAATTCATATCAAATTTAAAACGGCACTTCCCGCTGTTAGTGGCCTTGGCGAGAGAGGGAAAAGCCTTGAGAAGGAACACTTTAACAAGTACTTTCGGGCAACCTACTCACTGTTTCATACAGGTCTTTATTTAATATTTACACAATTTATTTAATGCTAGGTGGGTATCTATCTGTTTTGTTGCATTTAAATTGCATATTTTGTGGAGGAAATGCGGCATTATGAAATATTTAAAGTTTCTATACCTATTAATTCCAAATTAATGTTAATTGAGAACGCTTTCCGTTCATTTCATCTTTTTAGATTTAAAGCTTTTTAGAAACCATTCACATAGATAATTTTAAATTTTAAAACTAACCCGAAGCAAAATTTCAAGGTTTTGGGCTCAGCAGTAACACAGAAATAGAAAATTTTCGAACGTTTTTCGTTTCTGCAGTGATTTATATAGCGACATTTTTAGAAACTGTTCTATTGCGAGAATTTACGTCATGATAAATACAGCCATGTCAATTTTCATGTTTATATTCCTAACAATTCAATGTGCTTTGTTACTTAGATCATCTTTAGATCTTTTTCTCGCTTTGTTTGGTCTTTCGATTTTTTAGAATTCATTCTACAACGAGCATTTACATCATATAAATTATTGCCATGCCAAAGTTCTAGTTTCTAACCCCAACAGTATCCCAGAAATTTCCGTATTCAAAATAAATCATAATTTAGAACCCTTCTAGAAATTTTTACATTTATCTGTCAAATTGAATTTTCGAACCTTTTAGAGAGCGTTCATAACGATTATTTACATCTTAGAAGTAACCATCACACCGAATTTAAAGTTTCTAACCCAATCACTATCACAGAAATCGCAATTTTAGAATATACTTGCTCCTGCAGTGATGTAGGTTGTTGCACTGACATAAAATATAGTCTTTTCTTCCGAGCAGAAATGGCCACCAACATTTTTTTAAGTTGGCTAAGTAGTTTCAGACTTAAAACCTCACAAACTCGCAAACATTATTAATATTATACACTTTATAATATTATATCGCTTTATAATATTAGCACAGATTTACAAATACAGAAGCCATTTATCTGTTACAAACTAAAGTTTCCGGCGTTGTCCAGAATTTCAAGAATGTTTGTTCTGAAAAACTAATTTCAAAATTTAACATACAACATAAAACAAACATTAAAACAAGTAACAAAAATCATGCGTTATATATATAAAATCATGCGTTATATATTATCAATATCGGTAAAATTACACCTGGAAAACGCCAGAGCACGTAGAAATTCCGTGACGTGCCAAAGCAAAAACTCTCTACAATTGGAAATTTTACCACATCCCGTACGAGCACCAGACATTGCACCACGTGATAACAATCGTTATAGTTTATTATTTCAGAATGAAGTTGAGATTCGGAAGACAAAATGTCATTTCTTATTATCTGGGCTTTCAGCAAAGCAGATTATATTTAATGAATGTCAAGGAGTAGATTTAGAAGAAATGCTTAGATTTTGATACTTCTTTTTAATTTTTATTTTATTTATTTATTAACCATTTGGAAAAATGGTTATTGTTCTCGTCAGGGTAGGAAATCAAAAGCATATCTGAAGGTTTTTATTGGTTTAATCATCATTTTATTCGTTTTCTGATTGGTCAATACAGTAATCTGTATTTCCCTTTACTTTCAACAGAGATGAACAACAGAGTGTTGCCACTATGACAAAAAGTAATAAAAACTACAAAAAAAATTAATAACTCAGAAACAAATTGAGATACAAATTTCAAACAAATGGCATTTAAAAGTACATTTTTTTTTCTCTATACGACGATAAAAAATATAATATTGTGGGATGTTTAGAAGTTTAAGATATAAATTTCATTTAAAATTGGCCGTCAGATTTCTTCGAAATCTGACGATGGAAATGCCTTTTCCCGAACAGCCAATGAAATGCTTGGATAATACGTACGAATCGCAGACAATTCCTGTCGCTTGCAATTTTTACGTGTAATAACACTATTAATGTTTAATTCATTGCGTACGTAATCCATGATCAACTCCGTGCGATTTTTTATGTCTTAAATTTTAGTCTTTGAAAAAGTCATTTTCCAAATGGTCGTTGTAATTTGTTAAATTGCATTTTTTTATACTGATGTATGGAGCAGATTATCGTGAATCCATTAAAAATAGCAAAGGGTACGTTAAGTTTATTTACTTACTTATTTATTTATTTATTTATTGGAATAGGTTCTTTCTGGTGGTTTTTCAAGAAGAACTAAAGCACAAAAAAATTTAAAAATTAAAATTAAAAAATAACAATTTATAGAAAACCACTTATATTCATTCCATAGAAAATAAGCAAAACAGCTGTGGCTCACTTGTCAGAGATTTTAATGAAAATCAGCATATAAGTAAATTATGTTTATTTATTAGTAAATGTAAAATAATAGATTTCAATAATAAAATCTTCATTGAAAGTTGATGCAACATCGATTTTTTGTCCACATGCTTAAAATTTTAATTTTTGCCTTAGGAACGAAAAGACTCCATCAAAAATTATTTGTAATTTAGAATAAATAATATGTAACAAATTGACATAAGCTAGTAATTGTATTTTTATTCCATACTGAAAAAAAAATATAAATTGAAAATTTTTGAGTGAAATATGCAATCATCCTATTACTCGTTTGAACTTGAAGGAAAGCTGTTGAAGTTTTAAAATTATTTGACGTTATAGATAAAAGCATATGTTTTAAATATCGAAACTTTCATTCTTGTCTTTTCATTCCTTAATGAGAAAAAAAATAAAGAGTCAAAAATGTGGAGGAGAAAATGGAATATTTCTATCAATTGTATGAACGTGAAGGAAAGATCATAAAATTTTCAAAAAAATTTGAAATTCTAGATAAACCTGTATATTTTAAATATAGATTTTTTTTTATTCTTCTTTTCAGTTTATTTTTGCCTGAGGAATATTTTTAATCACAATAGAAAAATGTTTCAGTTGAACAAAAAAACATAATTTAATTCTGGATCAATGTAGATGACAGCACTAAATATAATTATCTTGAAATCGCTCGCAATATTGTAAGAAAGCCACACAAATTTGAATTCGAATGTAATAAATATTGCCTTTTTAAAACCCAATTTTGTTATGTTAGGAATCAACAGGCAATCTAGAACTTTTTTTAAAAAACAGACTAGGGCGGTCTGCCCCCTACGAACTACGCTCGTCAACCCCCATTCACACGTCGCAGACTCTAACAGCACGCTAATTTGATCGGCTTTAAAAAGATTTCGGAAAATTTAACTATAATTTGAATCTGCCAATTATAATCTGACGTAATTTTCACCAAACTTTTCTTTCTCTTTTTAATATTGACGTAAAAATACTTTTGTTAGAAATGAAATATTATGATCATCTTAAAATATCAAATAAATGTCTCGCGCAATTTTTAAATTTAAACTGTTTTGCAGTATTAATTTTTGTTCATTTTACGTAATAAGTGTAATGTGACGTAAATGTGACATAAATTCTCCTATTTATCACTTCTAACGCATGTTAATGAATTTATTATTTTACAATATTCTTTCTCTTTTAAAATTGACGTGTAAATATGGTTTTTATGACGTGATTTTCAATGAATTCCTGCTTTTTATATTTTCTGTTTATAATAGTCACGTGTAAAATAAATTTTTAATTCGAAGCAAACATTATTGTTTGCGCTGTTTATACAGTTGGCAACAGTTTAAATTAATACAATTTTCTAAAATATGTAAAACATAGCTCTCGAAATGCTGAAAATTTGAATTTAAAATATAAATTAAAACCTCAGAAAATGAGTCAAACTAAAAAACTAAATGCAGTCTGCACACCAGGAAATTCTGACGCATAAAATGATCTAAAAATGATTAAATTCCTATGTACAGTTTTTGCTCTAATAAAACTTTTTTAATGGAACGATTTTGTCCAAATTTGGCATTAAATATCTCTTAAAATAATTCTTTGATTTAAAAACTGTCTGCATCAGCGTGTTTATCAAACATTTCTTTATAATACTACCGATTTTCATTTTTTTTTTTTTTTGTATGCAACAGTTTTTTTAATATTAACGAAGAAAAGCCATGCTTAATCATTCAAATTGGATGCTGATCTGCCGGGAATATCTACGCAGATTTTCATTGGTCCATTTCCAAATCAAAACAATTTTTTTATATATAGAAGGATAACAGGATTATTTATCTTTACGCCTATGCAATAGTGTTAATGTTTGACATTTCCTTTATTTAATTTTTTCAGCATATACAGCGTGTTTCTAAACTCATGGTACATACGCCAGGGGGTGATAGAACACATCAAGACGAGTAATAGTGAATAGGAAACCAAGGGTCCCAAACGTCTTCCGAAGGAGATAGGCGCCTTTAAAGTTTAGGCACTAAAATTCCAAATGATTATAAAAAACGGAAAATTTTTCGATTCGTTTGCGGTTTTCACTAAAACTATTCTTTATGTCAGTATTTTCTTGAAAATAAATTTTAAAGATACAGTTCAAAAATGCCGACATAGGGTGCTTTAGACTTTGGAGTAACCAACAACTATTTTTTACCGTAATTTTTTGTATCTCATTACATACTTTCAAAAGCTTAGAATTAAACTTAAATTTTGAGCTCAAAATCTGAATCGCTGGGAGCGGTTAAGTAGCGCAAACCGAACTGTGTTCAGGAGGGGGGTTCAAATTTCAACTCATGAACACAGTTCAGTTTGCGCTACTTAACCACTCCCACCGATTCAGATTTTGAGCTCAAAATTTAAGTCTAAGCTTTTGAAAGCATGTAAGGAGATACAAAAAGTAACGGTAAAAAATAGTTGTTCGTTATTCCAAAGTCTAAAGTACCCTCTATCAATATTTTTTAAACTTTATCTTTAAAATTTATTTTCATGAAAATACTGACATAAAGAATAGTTTTAGTGAAAACCGCAAACGAATCGACCAATTTTTCCATTTTTTATAATCATTTGAAATTTTGGTGCCTAAACTTTAAAGGCGCCTATCTCCTTCGGAAGACGTTTGGGACCCTTGGTTTCCTATTCACTATTACTTGCTTGATGTGTTCTATAACATATAGCGTATGCACCATGAGTTTAGAGACACCCTGTATAAGAGGAAAAAAATGGGATTTTACAATTGTGAGTTTCTAAGCTATTTTAAAGATGAAGGAAATGAATGGCAACTTACAAACTTGAGCAATTTGATCTTAATTAGCACTACAAAAGACACCAATTTCACACATGTTTTGAGTTTCTTTGATTTTTAAACCGTTTCTTAATTTTCTCAAAATGACAAATTGTCAGTTTTTGCAACTAATTTAAGATTACTCATGGTGTTACAAAATTATTATTACTAAATAAATATGAATATAATTTTCCTGAGATTACAACTTTATAAATAGATTTGACTTATGTTAAATAATTTTGAAGATTCGGAACTTCAAACTTGCACCTTTGAACGATTACACATATTCCGTTCTATGTCACATGCTTTTTAAATGGCCAGAACGAGATGTTTTGAATATGAATTGAATGAATTGAATCTGTGTACCAAATATTATTAAAATCAGTTATTATGTGGCCACGAATTTTTTTTAATTTTTGCTCATTTTGTGTGGAATGGCCCCTTATTATTTAGCTGTTTTTAGAGAAAACCTAAAAATCAGCTCATTCTATTTCCGATAGCTTTCTCAATCTTTACGATATTTGACTGGTTTTACTTACCCATCATACGTAGTATAGGGTAAGTCTTGTAATCGTTTTAAAAATCGAAAACATTTTTTTAACGAATTTACACGTTTCAAACTCTGTAGATTCCGAAAAACATATTTTTAGAAAAATAATTTGTCCGTCCGTCTGTATGTGTGTATGTCTGTAAATGCTCTGTCTACCGAACAAATTGAGATAGAGACTTGAAATTCGGTGTGTTCTTAGGAAGTAATAATGGAAAAAGCCTATTGAATATCAGTAACCTCGATTAACTGGAATTATTTTTTTCGCAAACCGGAACTACTTTTTGACTCTTGAAATATTCGTTCTGATAAAAGGTATACAAAATTTTTCGAAAGTCTTCATTTGAAGGAGTGAATATAAAAGACAATAAAAAAACATAAATTTTGCATGATGAATGAACTCGATCAGATAATTACTTGCCGAGATATTTGTAATTCTATTTTTCACTCTCTTCGATTTTTCATGACCGTGTGTTTCATTCAAATTTCAATTCAAAGATATATTTTAATTGGAAATGAGACGCTTAATCCGACGCAGTAAACTGTTAGTTAATAGGATTATAATTTTTCGAGTTATAAGGATGGTTCTTTTACGTAATTCGGTACTACTCGATTATCCCGCCGACCAAAAAACTGTCCCCAAACTATAAGATTAAATGCCAATAATGGCTTATCGTAAATGCCAAGCATTTAATGCCTAAGGGGGTTTACCATAGGGGAGACCTTGTTGTGTGGCTGTATATCGCCTAATTTGGCGGCCAAAATGAGTCACCAAAAGTGACGCCAAATTGGTGGTATCTCTAATATTTCGCCAAATTCCCATAGACTTCCATTGTAAACCAATAACGTTTACTTGCTTATAGAAAATCTATAAATTGAGATATTTTAATGCAACAAAAAGTAATATTAGCTTAAGGGATTATATTAATTATGTTTAAGGAAGTCCAAATAAATTAAATTATGAATAAAAGTAACATGGTACAATGCTTAGTGAATTCACATGTTTTATTTTCATATTTTATATTATCTATATCCATGACGGGTAAGTATTACGGTGGCCCCCAAAGACTAGTTTTTTTTTTATGTGTTGCTCCATAGAGTTGACTATAAAAGCATGGAAAAAAATTTTATCGTGCGCGCATGCGAGAAAAAATATATTTCATACAACTGCTCCTATTTCATAAAATATTTAAAATATTTACATTCCAGTTGGACTATGTTATTTCTACTACATTTTGTCAGTTTTTTTTTTTACACTGGCGTTAAATTTGGTAGAAACACCTGTATGATATAAACAAAAAACACGCAAGAATTTTTTGAACATAAAAAAATTGATATACGTGCTATTTTTAAAAAAATGTATGCACATATTGTACAGTTTCCACAATTAAGTAAGCTATAGCGATAGATCATTTCGTGCATTTTATTTCACAGGGTGATCTCAAATATTATTATTTCTCCCTGATTTTTTGTTGGCCCCCTAATTGTCCTTCTGATCAAATCGCCGACATTGATATATATGAATTCAAACATATATTTCATAATCCTAAATTTCCGGAAAATTTCGACAAGTATATCATTAAATATTTGACAAAACGTCTAAAATTGTAAGCGTTATGTGATTAATAGCTATCTATTTATATAAAAGCCAAGTCTCTATGTGTACCCCAGAATTCCGGTAGGACCAGCTCATTGTAATGAGTAATTGTTGAAAATTACTAATAAAGGGTTACAACAGTAGCACCAAATCTTGACCAATTTGGCGACAAAAATAAATTTTTATATATGAAGCCAACTTGGCGATAGCTAGCTAATTTGGCGAACTTGACTTTTAAAACGATTAATATTTCATATTCGACGTCACCGCAATTTAATTTAAACTCCGAGGCTTTTAAGGGTTTTATTTAAAATCTATGGGTGATAATTTAAAGTGTAATATCAACGCCCCCTAGATATTTGAGTAAGCCTTGACACGCGTCACGAAATGTCACACAAAGCAGGCAAAACAAAGAAAAAAGATCATTTATTGACTGCTGGATATCCACGAGCCAATGAATGATCTTTATTCTTTATTTTGCTTGCTTTGTGTGACGTTTTCGTGACGCGTGTCAAGGCTTTCTCAAATATCTAGGGGGCGTTGGTAATATCCGAAAATGTACGTTTCACATCATATTACATTTTCATCCCGATGCTATTATGACATAATAGCCAATAGATAGCGTTGTACTGTCTGATCTCCTAACTGCCCGATTTTAATGTGCTTTAGGTACTTTTCCTGAGGGGCCTTGACGAGATAGAGAAAATTAAACTTGACAACAAATTTTCTAGCAACTTATTCACTGTTTCATATACACAAGTAATTTTTCAATATTTATCCGATTTATTTAATATAAAGAAGCCATTTAACTATTTTTGTATATAAACTGAAGTAAACTGTATATAAAAAACAACAATAATATAGATATAAAAAATGTTTACAGATTTTATAAATGAACTTAAAAGTTCATTAATTTTGTTTTGATAGCTGTTTATACCATTTGACAAAAAATCTCACTTCAGAATTCCAAATTATGACAAACTTTAAAAAAGTACGCCAAGGCCCCTATACTGTAAAAGTACCGCAATTTATATAGACAGATACAAAAGTTAAATTTTCGTTACTTTTCTACTTCAGGGGCCTTGGCGAAGCAGGAAAATTGGCAACATGTTTTCTGGCAACCTATTAACTGTTTCATTTCATATACACACGCATTTTTTATTCAATATTTACACAATTTATTTAGCATAAAGAAGCCATATCTAATTTTATAATAGTATAGACATGACCTGTAATCCGCAAAAGCCTCAAATCCGCATAACTCTTGGAACCAAGCTTTGCGGATTAGGGTTCTTCTACTGTATTACAGCTTTTCATAAATGAGTTTCGTTTTTAAAACCTGTTATTTTCATCTATCACTGCGGAAAAAGCGAGAAAAACTCATTTTTACACATGTGTTCTATATATCTTTATATCTCCTATTTCGTCATTTTTGACGGCTATCTTTCTAGTATAGTGTGTATTTTTAATTTTATATATATAGATAAAATATCCATTCAAAACAGACGAGACACGGCTTCTTCTGAATATGTACCATTTGTTTTTCTTTTTGAATCTATGACAAGTTATAAACAAAAAATAAATAAATAAATAAATAAAAGATAGCAACTTAGTAAAATATAAAATAGAATAAATGTCGAAAAAACTGGCATGATATGCAAATAACAGAAGAAAACTTTTTAATAACACCATAAAATTGAGATATGCGTAAAGTCTTTCTATAGAGCTTTATCTACTTTTATCTGTGCAAAGAACACGTGCTATCACTATAAAAGCACAAGCAAATAGCAAGGAAAGCAACAAGGAAATATAATAGAAAAGGGCAGATTAAAGAAATTATTGAAATTGGTTCAATAAACGTTCAGAGTCCGTGCGGTCTGATTGTGCAGATCAGCGGTCCCTCTCCGGAGGGGGGGGGGGTGTGATCCCCTTAGTGGGCCTCTGCACATGGAAAACATTTCGGGGAGTCTTGTCGAACAGTCCTCCTTACGCTATAAAATAGACAACAGAAGATTGCGTTTTATTTTTATTTATTGTTATTTATTATTCAATGATTATTCAATTTTATTCGTATTTAAAATTCTATTCTGTCTTTTTCTCATTCGTAAATGTTCTCTGTGCTAACGCATGATTTCATATGTTTCCCTATTAGATATTTTCTTTAACCTGCGCATTTCTCTTCCATTTCCTTTTGGTCTTGGTCCCGATTTCAAAGTCGTAGCACTTCTCTTTTGCGCCTGGTGAAGAAAGACAAAGTTCTTCTGAAAGCTTTCCACATCTTGTAATTTTATGGTGTTATCAAGAAATTTTTCCCTTAATTTGCTAAGTACGATGATTAAGCAAATAATTATTGTAGTTAATTTGCTGACTGTTTTTATTAAATGTCAGATATATACATAATTGTTTTACACATCTTTCATTAATGTAATAACTTTTGGAAATTCTTTTCATTCATTATTTAATTATCTTGCAAAAGAAATATACAGGAAAGAATTTCCATGTACCAAAAATATTTATTTATTATCTTCGCTAAACATTTTAATTATTGGATTCCACTCTTTGAAAAAATTATTTGTTGAACCTTTTAGTGAAAAATATTTATGTGCATCACAGATTATTTTGTATGTTTTATACTTTACTTCTGAATAAAAATTTGAAATTATGCTCACAAAGAGCACAAAATTATTGGAAAAGCGATAAATTTTTATCTCTTTTGGACTATTGCATTTGAAAGTTTGGGAGTCTCTTCATTTAATGATTTATTTTTACAACAAAATTATTTCTGAACAAGAATATTTTAAATAGACTGTGATTGCAGTTTGTTTGAAAAGTAAAAAAGAAAAAAATTAAAAAAAGTGATAATATTTTTCAAAAGTCGGAATTAAACAGTTGAATTACTTTAAAAAGAACAGATTTTAATTTGTATTTGACGTTTACATTTTATTTGCGACAAAACAATTGTTTGTTTTCGGCAGCAGTTTGTTAAATTATAAAATATTTAACACTCCAAAGCTCATAAATAAACTTTTTTTTTCATATTCATAGGTATCATAGGTAATTCATAAGTAAATTCATTTGTATTGTTTTCACTGAAAAAAGAGTATAGAATTTTATCAAAAGTTTATTTCAACTGGTAAGTGACACACAAAATCAAAACCACACCTAAGAAATAAAAATTAATAAAAGAATCGAAATCCTACAAACATCAATTCAACATTTAGTTAAATTTAACATTCTGTGAGAACAATACGATACCTGACTGCTCTTTTGACATTTTATCCAAAATAAAAGAAGACCGATTCAGACCTTGCTTCTTTGGAGGAGAGAATTTTTCGAAGGTTATAAAGGGTGGTCCATCAGTTGGTTATTTTTTAACCATGAATATTTCACAGGTTATTTGTGTCAACTGTCATGTGCCATGCATGTATGAACTATCAAATGTATGCCATTTGTAATTATGGACTCGTTGACAACACAACAACGGTGTAACGGCACACACTGCTCGCCAAATCATCAACTTATGGAACGAGAAATTCCCAGATGGCGTAATTTCAAGAAATTCTGATGTGAATTGGCCGCCAAGATTGTACGATTTTACCCCAATGGATTATTTTCTTTGGGGGTTTCTGAAAAGTAAAGTGTACGCCAATGCTCCTCGCACAATGCAAGACCTCAAACGTAACATCCGGTCTGAAATTTTGGCCATGGATCCGCTCGTTCTGGGAAAAGTCTTTAAATTTGATGTTCGGATGAGGGCATGTAAGCGGAGCCGCGTTGGCTCCATGTGTGATATTGTATTCCATACATAAAATAGCATAGACCCACCTCCCATGTTCAATAAATAATTTCGATTTTCACTCATAAGAAATGCACTTTCTTTGATAATAAAAAAAGAACGAACAGGTGGAGAGAAGAACGAACACCCTTTACTATCACATCAGAAAGTTTGAGATATGTTACTATTTTCCTATGATTATGAAATTCTGCATATTAAGGCTCCACGGTTCAACTTCTCTTAATATTTAAAGTTAAAGATACTTTCAAAGACGTCTTATTTGCAAGTAATAAGTAGAAATTGGCGTGTTCAGAAAAATTACTAATATGATTTTCTTTTACATTTTTTTTTTTCTTTTCGTCCCAAACAAATCTATATATATATATTTCTCTTACGTAGCGTCAAAAAAAAGCTGAATTTGTAGCTTGCTGTTTGGCAACAACCGTAGTTACGATCCTCAGTGGTTAATTTACTGTCAGATGACCCGACGCATTCAGAAAATCAAAATTCAGACAAAATCTGTCTTTTAACACAAACTGTTTGAGCGATGTATGAATAACAATTGCTATTAGTTCGTTTTATGGTGACGTCATGGATTCATCGAATCAGCTTTTTGAACAAGAGTGTATTTAGACACAGTCGAAAACGTTTTGTTTACAATTCGTTAACGTGATACACAGCGGTTTCTGATAGTTTCTTATTACAGTTTTAAATGAATTTAAGCCGTGCTGTTCAATATTATAGGCGAAATGAAAGGAGAAGGGCTGAACGCGCCAATGAAACATTGGAAGAATCGCATGCCCAAAGATCTAAGCGGACACGCCTTGATCGGCTTCGCCGTGTTTCAATTGAACCTACACAAGTGAGAAGAGCATAGTTGTGGAAATATGGAAGAAGTTTGCCAATTTTGTCGTGCTCTGTACTGGAAAAAAGAACTAAACTCCAATAATAAATAGACCAAATGTTGCCACGATGGAAAAGTTCAACTCCCAAAACTTTCAGATGCGCCGTATTTATTGAAAGATGTTTTAAGTAGTGAGTCATCGGAATCTAAAAATTATTGACTGCATATAAGGGAATATAATGCGTCTTTTGCCTTTGCATCCATGGGGGCTCAAATTAAACCACCGTCTGGAATAGGACCATACTGCTTTCGGATTCATGGCCAGATTTATCACATGGTGTCTCCACTTTATCCAAATGAAGAAAATAATAGAGTGGGCTATAGTCAACTGTACACTTTTGATTCCAGTGAGGCAACAAAGAAGCGCATGGAGAATAATCAAGGATGCTTGCAAACAGTGATGGAGAAATTAGATAATTTATTAAAAAGCATAAATCCTTTTGCTGATTCCTACTTAAGATGCACAGATTGATTAACGATAATCCAACCACTGGTATAAAGATGGTCTTCATGGAGAATAAAGATTTGGATCTGCGTAGCTACAATGCGCCTACTGCCAAAACAGAAGTTGCAGCTATATTTGTTGGAGATAATAGAGAGCCCCCATCCAATCGCGATGTATGCATCTATCCAGTCGGTGACAGCTGCAAAAACATTTCTCCAATGAGCCAATGCTGTGACCCTATGGTGTATCATTTGTTGTTATTTCCCCGTGGTGAATTAGGGTGGCACAGCAGTATGGAGCATGCTGAAGACAGACGATCGTCAAGGTGAATTCGAGTTACACAACTTCAGTATTATGCGTATCGGCTTGCAACACGCAATACTTTCAGCCTACTCCATGACAGCGGAAAACTCTTTCAACAATTTATTGTTGATGCCTAAGTTAAAACAGAAGGATCACGTTTGAATTATTTACGGTTTAATAAAAAAAAATTAAGAATTGAATTATACAGTGAACTGTTAGATGCATTAGATTCTAAAGCACGTCATGAAAATATGCGTACAGTAAAACTTATAATTTTGCCTTCTTCGTTTCAGGGAAGTCCTCGACACATGCCGCAAAATTACCGAGATGCAATGGCAATGGTTCAAAAGTTTGCACACCCAGATCTATTTGTGACTTTTACCTGTAATTCGGCTTGGCCTGAAATTCAGATTGCTTTGGATGGATTGCAGCGGCCAGAAAACAGACCAGATATAGTTGTCCGTGTTTTTAAAATGAAACTTTCAGAACTATTGAATGATATTTTGAATCGTAACATATTTGGAATAGTTCTGGCACATATTTATGTAATACAATTCCAAAACAGAGGATTACCTCATGCACATATTCTTTTGACACTTGATTTATGAAACAAGATCCGCATAAAAGATGACATCTATAAATTTGTCAGTGCAGAACTGCCAGACTTTAACACAAATCCAAGACTCTTTGAGATAATAACAAAATGCATGGTACATGGCCAATGCGGTACTTTAAATCCCAATTCACCTTACATGAGAGAGGGTAAATGCTCAAAAGAATTTCCAAAAGAGTTCAGGGAATCTACGGAAAAAAATGAAAATGGATATCCTATCTACCAAAGAAGAACTACTACTCCTGTTCAGATTGGCAAACATGAAATTGACAATCGATAGATTGTGCCTTACAATCCATGGCTATCAAGAAAATTCAATGCACACATCAATGTTGAAGTGTGTGCATCAGTAAAAAGTGTGAAATGTTTGTACAAATACGTATATAAAGGGCGTGATGCAGCATCAGTTAGACTTCAGACAGAAAATAATGTTATTGATCTTGATTAGATATTAAGTTATTTAGATGCCAGGTATGTTAGTGCTCCAGAAGCACTATGGCGTTTGAATGAGTTTAACATGTCTGAAAAATCACATACAGTAAAACGACTGGCAGTCCATTTACCTAACCAACAAAAGATTGTGTACCAAGAAGGTCAGGAAATTCAAGCTGTTGAAGAATCTCCTACAAAGCATAGAACTTTCACTGCATGGTTTGAACTTAATCAAACTGATCCAAAAGCACGCAACTATTCTTATACAGATATCCCTCAATATTACACATTTGAAAAAAATGGAATAGACGACAGCGAGGAGGTGAAGACGTAATTGGCAGAATGCCAGTAGTTAGTATACAGGATAGTGAAAGGTACTATTTAAGAATGTTGTTGTTGCGAAAATTTGGTGCTATTAGTCATGAAGACATTAAAACAGTAGATGGAATCGTATGCGATACCTTTCAACAAGCATGTACAATGCGATGCCTACTCGAAGGCGATCAACACTGGCATGACACACTTAAGGAGGCAACACTGGCACATTCACAAAGTCAATTAAGATTATTATTCTTGGTGATTTGTGGTGTTGGTGAAGTAGAAGACATTCCAAAACTTTGGGATAAACATAAGGCTGCTCTTAGTGAAGACTTTGTTCATCGATATCCAGAAATCACTGGACCGCAATATGCCCTTGCTGAAATTAATACACTGCTTAAAACATATGGTTTAAATTTACATAAACTTAAGCTACCAGTCGCATCTTTAGCAATAGCTGCTTTAAATATGCCAACATTTGACATTGTTCAGGAACAAACCAAAGCACAAATTAAAACTGACAAACTTAATGCTGAACAACGATTAGTTGTTAATACTGTCCTTAAAGCTATTTATGAAGATCAAGTAGATACACCCAAACTTTTCTTTTTACCTGGCCCTGCTGGTACAGGAAAAACTTTCGTTTATTCCACTTTATTACATATAATCAGAGGAAAAGGAGACAATGCCATCCCTGTCGCTTCAACTGGAATTGCTGCAACATTACTAAGTGGTGGGAGAACGGCACATTCAGTTTTCAAGATACTCATTCCTCTGAATGCGACCTCCACATGTAATGCTAAACCTAACACGCAAGACGCTAAGTTATTGCTAAACGCTAAATTAATTATATGGGATGAAGCACCAATGACCCATATGCATGCATTTATTGCAGTTGATAGATTGCTACAAGATCTTACAAAATGTAAAAACAATTTAGTGGAAAAGTAATTTTACTTGGGGGCGATTTCCGTCAAGTGTTACCAGTTATTTTGAGAGGTTCAAAATCATTAACTGTTAGCAGCTCTTTGAAAAAGCATCCTCTTTGGTCTCAATTTCAGAAATTATACCTTACTCAAAATATGCGTGCTCTTGAAACAGAGAAGGAGTTTTCAAGGTGGTTCTATGATATTGGTGAATGTAAGAATGGTGATACTGTTAAACTGCCATTAAAATGCTACCCACCAATTCAAGATCCCATAAAACAATTGTACAGTGACTTAGACTTTGCAACTGTTCACCTCAACAGCTGAAAGGAAGGGCTATTCTCACTGTAACCAATGAAATATCAATAGAGCTGCATAATCAAGTTTTAGAATGTTTACCAGGCATTGAGGTTGTATATGAAGGAATCGACAGCATTGTATCTGATGATCCTCAAGACCAACTTACATTCCCAGAAGAAATTTTAAACAGTTTAACACCTACTGGAATGCCACCATATAAACTACATTTGAAGCCAGGATGTTTAATAATGTTGCTTAGAAATTTAGCACCCTCCAAAGGTTTGTGTAATGGTACATGACTTATTGTTACTAAATTGAATATTAATACTATTGAAGCTACAAACTATTGATACTACTACTAATGAAACTTTTTTCATACCAAGAATTCCACTTTTCCCATCTGACACTAACATGTCGTTTAAATTTAAACGGCGTCAATTTCCAGTCCGCATAGCTTTCTCAATGGCGATTAACAAGTCACAGGGCCAAACTTTTTACAAAATATGTTTAGTATTGTCTAAGCCAGTATTCACTCATGGGCAACTATATGTTGGACTTTCAAGAGTGAGGTCTTTTGATTCTGTTACAGTGGTGGCACCAACTAAAAATATTTTGAATTGTGTTTTCACTGAGGTTCTAAATTAAATCTATTTCCAAGGTATCTTATTTTCAGTTAATTATTTTTCATTAAAAAAATTTGTTAATTTCATAATGTTATTTTGATTTGGCAGTAACACCTAAATGCATTTTAGCTACATTTTCAACTAATTTTTACTGAGGTTCTAAATTAAATCTATTTCCAAGGTATCTTATTTTCAGTTAATTATTTTTCATTTAAAAAATTTGTTAATTTCATAATGTTATTTTGATTTGGCAGCAACACCTAAATGCATTTTTATCTATATTTTCAACTACTTTTTTCGTTACTTTTTATGCATTAAAAATATTCATAAATTTCATATGTTGCTTGCTCCGATCGCATAGCTGTCCAACTATAAATATTTTGTATTGTGTTTTCACTAAGGTTCAGGAGCGGATCATTGATATGAGATGCTATGCATTTTTATCTACATTTTCAACTACTTTTTTCATTACTTTTTATGCATTAAAAATTTAAAAAAAATGTTAATTTCATAATGTTATTTTGATTTGGCAGCAATACCTAAACGGATTTTTATCTACATTTTCAACTACTTTTTTCGTTACTTTTTATGCATTAAAAATATTCATAAATTTCATATGTTGCTTGCTCAGATCGCATAGCAGTCCAACTATAAATATTTTGTATTGTGTTTCACTAAGGTTGAGGCGCAAATCCACGGGGGATCACGAAAAAATGTGAATTTTGCACAGGATGGCGGAAAAAAGGGAATTTTGTCAAAGGATTGCAAAAAAACGCAAATATTGTCAAAATATACCGAAAAAAACGCAAATTTCCTCAAAGGATCGTGATAATACGCGAATTTCGTCAAAAAATTGCGAAAAAACGTGAATTTTGTCACAGGATCGCGGAAAAGGCGCGAATTTTGGTACAAAATCGAGGATAAAACCCTAATTTCGCCAAAAGATGGTAAAAAAATGCGAAATTTGCAAAGGATCATGAAATAAGCGCGAATTTTGTCAAAGGATCGCTAATTCCGTCAAAGGACTGCGAAAATAAGCGAATATTGTCACAGGATTGCGGAAGAAACACTAATTTTGCCACAGAATCGCGGATAAAACGCTAATTTCGCCAAAAGATGGTAAAAAAATGCGAAATTTGCAAAGGATCATGAAATAAGCGCGAAATTTGTCAAAGAATCGCTAATTTCGTTAAAGAACTGCGAAAAAACGCGAAATTTGCCAAAGGATCACGAAATAAACGCGAAATTTGTTAAAGGATCGTTAATTTCATACACTCTAAAAAAATAATGCCAGTTTTCCGATAGGAATCGGAAAAATAGTTGCCCTTATCGTACGGAATAATTTCCAACCCAGCTCGGAATAAAATCCGTAAAATCGTAATAAAATCCGTAAAATACCGTTTTACTGACTATTTCATTGTTTTAACGGATTTTATTCCGAACTGGGTCGGAAATTATTCCGGTACGATAAGGGCAACTATTTTTCCGATTCCTTCCGAAGATTGGCAGTATTTTCTTTTACAGTGTAAAAGGATTACGAAAAAACACGAACTTTGTCAAAAGATCGCGTTAAAAAGCGAATTTCGTTAGATAATTGCGAAAAAACGCGAATTTTGTCACAGGATCACGGAAAAGGCACGAATTTTGCCACAAAATCGAGGATAAAACACTAATTTCGTCTAAAGATAGTCAAAAAAGGCCCATTTCGCTAAAGGATCACGAAATAAACGCAAATTTCGTCAAATGATCACGAAAAAATCGCGAACAAATCACGAAAAAATTTCATTACAAGATCGCAAAAATACGCAAATTTTGTCAATGAATCGCGGAAAAACGGGAATTTCGTCAAAGGATTGGTTAAAAACGCGAATTTCGTCAAAGTTTTGGTTAAAAACGCGAATTTCGTGAAAAGATAAGTTTAAAAACTGAAAAAACGCAATTTTCGCCAAAGGCCGCGAAAACTGCATAATTAGTGCCGGTAGAGGACCCTCCCCCAGCGGCCTCCCCCTCTGTTGTAGTCTTTCAGAAAACATGCTGTGAATTTCAGTATTTGTTTTTACTCAGAATCACTGTTGCTTTGATTATATGTCACTCGGTATCGCTCCCCTCCCCGCACACATACACACACACCCAAAAAAAAGATTCTCTGGATCCGCCCCTGCTAAGGTTTTTTTATTAATTCTATTTCCAAGGGTTTTTTTCCAGTTTCTTAATTGATATGTTACCAATTTGTAAATTTCTTAAAGTTAAAAATATTTATGTCCATTTCCAGCACCACCTACATGTATTATTATTTCCATTTTCAACATAATTTTTCTTTTTTATGCATTAAAAATATTTGTGCATTTCTTAAGTTATGGCTAGAGTTGGCACAAACAGTGGCGAGCGAGCGAAGCGAGCTGTGATCGCGTAGCGTTCCCAATATGAATTGCGTAGCTATTCACGGGTGTTAGGGAGCGTTAGCGAACAGGGGGCCGAGCCCCCTAGTAAATAAATAGACAAGCAGGAAGCAGAAATTCTCCTTTTTCAGAATTTAGTGTCGTCCCCGATGAGGAAAAGAAAAATTATTATTACAAAGTGGAACCAGACGATTTTCGACGAAAGAAAATGTTTAAGAAGGAGCTATTTCCGTAATTTATAATAAACCTACAAAATTAGTTACAATAAAAAATGCATCTTATATTGGTTAGCCTAACTCTCAACAAATATTATTTTAACGTAAAGGTCACTGTTCTTCTTAAAAGGCACTCTAAGTTTATTTTAAAAGTTTGCGTTTTTTCAGTATTTGCTTTCAATTGCGTTATTTTCAAAAGTGAAGCCTTTCCACCTATGACGAATTCCAAAGTCATTGGACTGAAAATGATGTACTTCTCCCAAACTTATTTCAGTTTTCAGACTTAAAATACGCGATTTATTTTATATAAAATGACGTCATCCGCATCCACTGAAGAATTGAACATTAACGACTTAGTCTTAAACAACATCAACAGAAAAGTAATTATAATGTGAATTTGGTCGAAAACGTTTTGGGAATTTAATTTGTTTTTTAAAGTATTTTTAAGGTATTTTAATGTAATTTGAAATATTTTTATGTTATATCTATGCACCTAAAAACAATATTACTACGTTTTATTTTGGCTTAATACGAATTTTACTTACATTCCTTCTTTTTACACAGTAAAAAAAATCTCTAGTACCACTAGAAAATCTCTAGGCAACTGGGATTTCATGAACTTTCCTAGTAATCAATACAGCTTCTTCTTAACTAACATTACTGAATCACATAGAATTCCTTAGCGAACAACATACTGTGAAATCGTTAGTAGCCATTACAGGTGCATTTTTATCACGTATACTAAGAAATGGTTAGTAGTAGGTATTACAGATACTTCTCTTGTATCTGCACTAAGAAATTGTGTGAACTAAATTGTGTATAAAAAGTGAAAAGAGATGCTGGTGGTGCCATCTTTGGCGAATTTCGGAAGCACCTATATTTATTTGATGGGGAGATTTATATCGGGGTTTTTTTCTGCGGAGGACAGAACTCAATATCTTGGGTTTGGGAACCGAGAGTTCAACGTACTTTACTACTGGGGCCGTGTTTGTAAACTATTTTAAATGCGAGTAATGGTTGATGATGCTGATTTTGCGGTGTGTTGATATTTTTATAGGACCGAGAGTAAATTTATTGATGCTATTATAATTCCTCCAAGTTTCAGTTAATAAGCTTAATTTTTTATTATGGTTTTTCTGTGAATTAAAATAATTAAAATAATAAAACTTTGTAAGAAATCACCATAAAATAAAAACAATACATAGGACGCGTTAAAAACAATACATAGGACGCGTTTCGAGCTAAAAATATAACAGCTCTTCATCAGCTACAATAAACACGTGTCTGTAAGCGGACAAGGTCAAAAATGAACTGAAAGCTAGAGAATGTTGCATAGAATGCGACAGATGACGCTAGCTGAAAGGAGCACATGCAGAAGGGAAAAGTGTTGCCAAAAAGATAGAAGAGAAGTTGATAGGGAAAAAGGGAAATAAAAGAAATAAATAAAATTAAAATAAAATAAAATAAGTAAATTAAAAAATATAAATAATACTAATAAAGTAAGTAATATAAAAAAATAAAACAAGAAAAAAACAAAATATTTTTTTTAACAAAATAAAAGGAAAAGAAACAAGAGAAGAGGGAAAAGAATTACAAAAGTAATTTCCATGCTGGAGATGGGAAAGGAGATGATGGGAGATCATTGACAAGATTAGCAGAATTTTTAGAAATAAAATATGCTTCATGAAATTCAAGTCAGAAGTAGAGGCAGGGGAAGAAATAATTTTGGTCATGGAGAAATTGAAACAATGACTGTAAGCCCAACAGCGAGAAGCAATCGAAAATTTAGAGATTTCTTGATTTGCAGTATACTTCTGATGCTCGCGGTGCTGTTTCGCTGGTTTTTCTATGGTTAATGGATTAAAATATGGCTTGATTAATATAATACTTTACCGGAATTTTCTTTCCTTAATGAATGGTTTGAATATGTTATGAATTTTTTGTTGCAGAAAAATAAACAATTTCGAAGTGTATTTTGGATAGAATAAATTTCAGGTAAATTTAATTTCAGGTTGGGGTTGAGATTTTATGACAGATTTTATGGACAGAGAAGCGCACATGTGCAATAAGAATTCAGTTACAGCTATTTGCTTTGTAATATTAATAGCAGTGATTGTTTAAGGGTGGTTTTTCCAGTAACTGCTGTAATATCTATAGTGATACTAAGTATTATTTAGTAAAATCAATAAAATTTTTTACAGTGTAGCTCTAACCATCTTACATAATATATGTTCTAATTATATACAGTCATATATCTAAAAATAAACATGATATTAATACATGCTTACACAGACTACTTTATGATATATGTAATATAAAGGACCCTCACAAAACATATATTTTATAATATTATATAAATAAACTCAAAATCTTTTCTCAACAAATAAAAGTAGTCGAGACCGGCTTATATCTGATAAAGCATTTACAACAAAATGGAATGTTTCAAAATCCTAATTCATGTAAAATTCGATAAATATACATTTAAATTAAGAGTTCTTACTCATTCGAAGTGTTTTGGAATTTATTGTAAGTTTTAAAATAATAGCTACTCTATAGCAAACAAGTAACCCATTAAAACCCCTGAAATACATGATAAACGAACTAAGTGCATTAAATATTTTTACACGAGCATAATAACACAGAAAAAACACCTTTTAATCTGTGTTTTAAAAAATACATAAAGTTAAATCTGCAATATTTTTTCTACTTAATTAAAAAGAATAATTAAAGAATTTTTTTGAGGGATGTTCTAATTTTTTTCTAGAAATTAAAGTATATCCCAAAACGCAGAATAAAGAATTTTTTGACATTTATTTAAGTGAATTCATACTTTTGTGTTTGTTATAATTTTTTTCTTATGTTTAAAATTGTCTTATGCTTAGTTTTTTTTTTTTTAAATATGAATATTAAATATATATATATATATATATATATATATATATATATATATGTGGCTATTCCGTTTTTCAGAAGGATGATGTATTTTGAATTTTTTTTTTAAATTTATTATAAGGATGCTAAAAAATATTTATATTTTAATATAATTCTTGTATTTCCTAACTTTTCTCCCGTGTAAAAAGAAAGCAAGAACGAAAAATCATGCGTGCAGCATAGATTATTAAACACTTTCCAACACATTCAGAATACTATGACAAAACGTCACTGTTTACTAAAGTGAAAGATTATATCTAAATGAACAAGGTTCAACTAGTTGAGGAGGCCTACCCAAGAGCTAAAGTTTTACTAGCCACACCCATGTATAAATGAACATTTCGGAAAACGCATAAAGCATTTGAATACACGATTTCTGCTATTACCATAAATAATCGTTAAAATGTACGATTTTTTGTGCAGCCCTGTATATGATCTACAGATATATATGCATGCTATATAGCATGCTAAAAGTTAGTTCAGTTAAACGCATAGCACAGTTGAAAATTTCCACTCAGTTATTTCCGCCAATAAACGGATTTTGTTAAGGACTTTTGCGCGAACCTGTATGTTATCTATAGAAATTATACACACCAAGCTATATTTAAAAAATAGTTACATTTAAAAACGCATACTACAACTGAAAACGTACTTCCAGTAATTATTGTTCGTAAGCTTCAATAGTTCAATCATTGCTAATTTTCTTCTATAGTCGAATTCTTTTGTGTTTTCCTGTAAATGAACGGCAGGTTCTATGCACACTATATTCTGTAGTAAGAACCTTGTAGTACATCTTAGTGATGTATATTAATTCAATATGTTTAAAATATTGTAATATCATTAACATACACGGCAAACGATTTTTCTCCGTAGACCGTAATGGTTCGGAATTTTCTTGAGTGGCACTGTAAATGAACTGAAAAGGCTGCACACTTCATTTACAATAACGAACATGCCACAGTAACCCTAAGAACATACAAATTTCATTACAATCGGGCTATATTTACGTGCGTTAGAGCACGGAGAGTCAGACAGGCGGGCAGCAAACCAAATTCAATAATCACTTGCAACTATGTTGGAAAGTGTTAAAAAAGGATATACCCAGTAACTCTGCTGTAAATAATCGCATAAACATTTGTCTGGATCTATCGATTCGCAATGATAACATTATAACATCCACCAATTTATGATGTACTTATCTTGCTTACATGTAGCAATTGTAATTGGGTTTAAAATTTTTAAGAGTAACCCCTAATTTTGAGAACATATATGGATTTTTCTGCAAATTTTAATATTGTGCACCAAATGAGATATCATTCAGACAAGTAGATTAGTTATACAGTTTATTAGTTATACAGTTTTAAATTTCGGAACTTTTTACATTCATTGTAAATCACTGAAAAAGAGATAGTTTGAAAAACAGATAGTTTGATAAACAGTTAGTTTTTTAAGCATAACACAAAAACCTTTGAGCGGAATGAGCTGTAATTTTGGATTCGAAAATTTAAAGCTTCCAGAAATCAATTTTTTATAAAAAATTTGTAAGCTACAATTAATTTTTTTAATTAATTTCAAAATATACATATTTTTAAAATTAAATGCTTGAGAAACATATGAATTGTAACTTATGATATTTTTTCGAATATTTAAATAAGTTAATTTCAAATGACAAGTCATTCGACTAAGTATTGCTTGAGTTATGCTTAAATAAACACCCGCATTGCAATCAGTTTTGCAATGATTAAGAAAGAGTTTAACATTAGGAGTTAAAACTTTAAATCTGCAACATTCTAAAGTACACTGCTCAAAACAATTAAAGGATATTTGAAGTTTTATGTAAAATAAAGATATAAACGAAATTTTTTTTGCCGAAAATAGAAGAAGAGAATCACAAATGCAAATTTTTCTGGTTTTCAAACTGTGGAGTATGCAAATTTTGAGTTCGACGTCAAAAACGTCGCTTCAGCGGCAGCGAATGAAATTTGACTTTCAACTGGATAAAAGAGAATGAAGACAAGGATGATCGGCATTCAGTGATTGCTTTGTTTCGATGAGTACGATGTCTCAGCGAAGTCATTTGACAGATTCAGAAGATTTGAGAATTGTTGGTAGGTTAGAAGGGGGCCAAACTCAAGCCGAAGTAGCGCAAGCCATTGGAGTGTCACAAAGTGTCATTTCCAGGATCTGGAACCGTTTTTTGGAGAGTGGATGTGCAGGCCGAAGACCAGGGCAAGGTCGTAGACGGGCAACAACGCCCAATGAAGATCGGTATTTAGCGTTAACAGCTCGGAGACACCAAACCATGAACACTACTCTTCTCCAACAACACCTTCGCTCGGCTGCAGGCACCACGATTTCAACTCAGACTGTCCGAAACCGGCTCCATGCTGTAGGTCTGTATGCTCGCCGACCGATGGTATATGTTAGATTAACATCAAGGCATCGTCGCGACCGCAGGGAGTGGGCAACCGAACATGTCAACTGGAGGAGAAATGAATGGAGCAATATTCTGTTTTCTGACGAGTCCCGTTTTTCTGTGCATCCAGATAATAGGCGTATTTTCATCTGGAGGGACCGTGGCAGTAGGAATAATCCTGCGTTCGTGCACAAAAGTGTCAGATTTGGCGGTGGAGGAGTGTTGGTGTATGGTGGCATCTCCATTGATGGGCGCACTGACCTCTACATCATTCGAGATGGAGCTCTGACTGGTCGCCGATATAAGGATGAGATCCTCAGACCTATTGTAGTCCCTTACGCTGCAGCAATCGGAGATAACTTCATTTTAATGGACGATAACTGCAGGCCACATCGTGCAAACCTGGTGGAGGATTTCCTTTTCGACAAAGAAATCGTTCGAATGGAATGGCCAGCGTGTTCTCCAGACATGAATCCAATCGAGCACGTTTGGGACGCTCTAGGAAGACGAGTTTCTGGCCGCCAACAACCCCCACAAACTCTCCAAGAACTGGAAAGAGCTCTTCTGGAAGAGTGGGGCACAATACCCCAACTCGTCATTAATAGCCTCATTGAGTCCATGCCTCAAAGGTGTTCAACGTTGCTGGCCGCCCGTGGAAACCATATCCCCTACTGAAAATGATTTTCTTTGAAGAAAACACCTTTTCTTATTCTTTTTTTCTCATATGCACAAATTGTGTTTTTTTTTCCTTTAGTACACAAATGCGCAATAAAATGCATTTTTTTCTGCCAAACATGTGTAATTTATTCTCATATAACCTACTATGTCTGTCGACCATGTATCAATCAGCTAAACAGTTTACCAGATACAAAATCCACCTAAAACTGCAATATCCTTTAATTGTTTTGAGCAGTGTAGTTGTCCCAAACACTTCGAGTTTCCTACTTTAAATCTGCAAAATTCTAAACTAGTTGTCCACTTCGCGTTTCCTACCCAAGGGTAAAATTTACCAAACAAATTCGAAAAACGTATCAAGCTTAGCGGTTAACATTTTGACAGTTGAAAGTTTGCTACAATTCATATATGCATAGTACTCCCTAACTAAAATGTAAGGACAGCATTCATTAGTAGATGTTATTAGTAATCTACTGGTAAATCACATTTTCATACGTTTATTTGCTGCTGAGTTAGTAGGGAGAATCTTTTTTTAACACTTTTTCTGCTTCTTCGTGCCCTAATTCCCGTAAATATATTCAGATTACCGTACAATTTATGTGTATTATTGAGGTTTGTAATGACTTGTTTGGTATTGAAAATGAAGTAAGTAGTACATATACTTCGTTTACAGGGACATTCAAAAGAATGCTGTTCCATTATGGTCTACGTGGAAAATCCCTCTGCAGTTTACTTTAAGGGGTCAGTTCACCTTTCCATCATTTTTTTTTTTATTATTATTTAAAAAATATTGTTTAAATAGTAAACTTACTGAATTTCAATGTTCAACTAAAGTACATTTTCAAATAAAAAATTACTTTTAACTGCATAATTAATTAAAAATTTTAAAAAGTTGACAAAAATTTATATATTTTTTTTAATCTTTACTACTTTTTTTAAATATTGATATTTTTACCCATTTTATTTTAGATTTTCAACGGTGTACTACAGACAACAGCGCGCAGATATTTAGATAAATCTAACATTATAATTAATATAATTATTTTACTGATATATATAGTGTAAAACAGTGAAATCTAACACATCTTCATATATTTTTTTATTTTTTAAAAAATAGCACAAAAACTGAACGCTGATTCAATGCGAATATTTATCACATATATAATAAAGAACACGTACAAAAAAATTTAATCTCTATCCCAAATACAAAAACAGCCTTAGCATTTTAAAAATATGAAAGTGAATAAAATGAGAAAAAGCCATTTACATTTTGATTTGTGTGGGTAATTGCGCTGGGTGTATTAACAAAATTTACAATATTCGCGATATAATTACCGTATGTGTCAAAATGAGGTGTCGAAACATTCACAATTAAACAGGCTTTCATTTAACATTTAAAGGCAAAAATTGATCAATTTTGAAGTAAACTGTGTCTTTAAAGACATTACATTATTTCAACTGTTTTGAAATTAATATACATCGGTGGATCATACTGTATAGCATTTCCATAGCATTGTGCAGCATTTCCCTTATGTTGTGTTCAATGAGGAAAAATCATTTCCGATGCATTTTAATCATGTTACTCTGGTTTACTGAATTCGAAGAAATTTAATATGCATTAATATTGAACTAAATACCGGGTGAGCCAAAAAGTCGTTAAAACTTTAAAAACTCATAAAAAAGAAGAAATTATGATAAAGGAGAGCGGTTTGCAAGAAAGGGCTCACAAGGGAGACGGAATTTTTTTAGCCGCAAAGAAAAAAAATAGTTAAAAAATCACATATAGAGGGCACTGACGACCCGAAACACAATAAACAGGACATTAATACGCTCCATTCATTTGTTATTCCAATGACAAATATTCAACAGGACCCCCAGAACATTCTACAACACAACAGATGTCCTGCTCATTGTGTTTCGGGTCGTCAACGTGACATGATATCATGACAGGCCTACATGTGATTTTTAGCCCCCGGTACGGGTATTCTATTTCTTTCTCTCAGTTTATTTTGTGTCGTCTTCAAAAAATAACGTTACCTTACAGAAGCCTGGCGTAAAACAAAGCAATACGATTAAATATAGCATTTTTTTAAATTTCTAAACATCGCACATTTTCAATTTTTATACCGTCGTATTGGGAAAAAAAGTACTTTTAAATGCTATTTGTTTGAAAACTGTATCTCCATTTATTTTTCAAACATTAATTTTTTTGCAGTTTTCAGCACCATTTGACTAATTTTGGCAACTCAAGTACTACATTTATGTAGAAAGTAAAGGGAAAATAGCTGAAAAATAGCAATTATATCTTTTTGTTGCCATTTTCTCATAAGAACCGAAAGAAAATGTAATTAAAATACGTGCTATTTTGAAAAAAATATATAAACGAAAAATTTGTGTTAAAACATGGAGCTATTTTAAACTATATTTAATTTGAAGTATCTATAGACGCTTTCAGTTTGACGTCATTCATGACGTTTTGGATAAAAAGTGACTCCAAACAAACGGTTGCTATGCGTCATTTCTTTTTAAATATAAATCGTGGAAAATGTTACTAGTACATATCAAGTATTAAAACACTTAGATGTGAAATATAGATATAAGATATAGCTGCAACACACAAACAAAATAGAAAATACAACTTAGCAACCGTTTGTTTGGTGTCAGTTTCTAGTCAAAACGTCAGGACTGAAATCGTCTGTATTAATGTTACAAACAAATTAATGCCTATGAATCATTTAGATAGCCGTTTTTTCCTGCCGAGTTTCTTTAATGACGGCATGTTTTTGCTGCATTTGTGTATTATTTTGCGATAGTGACATCCTACGCATGCTGGTAGATGGTTAAGAGTGGTTCGTAAATGTGGAATTCTTAAGCGGATGCGAATGACGTCATTTTACATAAAATAAAAGTGTGTGCTTTAAGTCTTAAAATTGAAATATGTTTTGTACTATTTATATATACATATATTATTTTTCATCGGGGGCAACACTAAATTCTGAAAAAGCAGAATTCCTATTTTCTAGTTTTAACTTTTTTTTTTTTGCTGCTAAAGAAATCCGACTACCTTGTGGGCCCTTTCTTGCAAACTTCACTCCTTTATCATAATTTCTTTCTTTTTTATGAGTTTTTAACGTTTTAGTGCACTTTGGGCTCATTCGGAACATAAGCGCATTGACAGAAATGTTATTAGGATTTTCATAGATGTGTTATATTCAAACGGGATACATAATCGTCGTAATTAAGGAACCCATTCAACATACAGTAGCGCTCAAAAGTATTTTGTCAACCATATATTCTCTCTTATTTTATTTAATATAAAAAATGTAAAACAAAATATATTCCCTATAATTGAGAACACTATGACTGCTGTTATTCAAATGTATCAAGTTTCAACTTGTTTGTTTACATTCGGCGCCACCGAAGAAATATGACTCCTCCTTAGCTCAAAAGTATTTTGACAATTAGTTTGCATTCAATTGTTGAAGGTGTCAGTAGCGCTATAGCTTCGATTAGTGTTTATATCGACTTATCGTGACTAATTTTAAGGATCAGGGATACCGAAATGTAAAAATATTGAAGTGATTTTAGAAAAGCCGCTGTAAATATGCTTAAGAAAGGTAGACTGCAAGCAGAATTATCTCGTTCTTTTAACGTGTCTCGGCAACTTGTTATTACATGGAATAAAATTTTTATAAACAGAAATACATCGCAAATAAGCCTCAAAGCGGCCTTCCGAAAAAAACAACTTGCAATGTTGACTATATTATAAAAATGATATCTACAAGTGATTGTCGTAAGTCCGCTGTAATAATAAAAAATAAATTGAAAGAAAATTACGGCATAGACATACACGTTTCATCAGTCAAACGACGCCTAAACCTCTATAGTTTACATGGCAGAAGACCTACAAAAACACGTTTCTAATCTACTAACAAAAAGAGGGCCAACCTTGTTAATCACAGATTTTGATTATTTTAATATATGTTGTAGGGTAGACACCCCTTAGTGTCAGGTTCAATGGATTTTATCCAATGTCCCTTAGTTCTTGAAAACCAGGGGGTCTAATATTAGTACACAACTTAAATACTTACTTAGCATCCAAAATGACAGGTCAGTCGTAGCTCAGTTGGCATATGTACACCATACCAACTGAGTACCATACATCATACCAAATGTTGGTACACCATACCAAATGTTGGTATGGTAAACACCATACCAACTGAGCTACGACTGACCTAACATTGTTGTTGCAAAGTAAGTATTTAAGTTGTGTACTAATATTAGACCCCCCGGTTTCTCAAAAACTAAGGAGCATTGGATAAAATCCGTTGAACCTGACACAAAAGGGTCTCTATCCTACAACATATATTAAAATAATCAAAATCTGTGATTAACCCTCCGTCTACCAGACGGGTCCAATGGACCCGATGGGTACATTCGAAATATTTATTCTAACCAGAAATTTCTTTAAAATAAACTAAATATGTAAACCAGACAATAATGAGTTAAGTAAATAAGTTCAATAGTTTTAAATAAGAATTCTGATGTGTAATATTTTTATTTTCGGTAGTTCTAGGGTTAACAAGGTTGGCCCTCTCCTTGTAAGAATATGAAGGCTAGAGTTGCATTTGTAAAAAGGCATATCCCTTTCAGGTGCAAAGCAATGCTATTGCTGAAGTCTTGAAATTAATGACTGACACCAGAATTTTGGTTTAAAAAATTCGGTTTATTATGTGTGTGAAATATAGCTTTTTCTTATTTAAAAATAAATTTGTTTTCAAATTCCGGCGTCAATCATTAATTTCAACACTTTAGCAATGGAATTGCTTTGCCCCTGAAAGGGTTATGCCGTTTTACAAATGCAACTCTAGCCTTCCTATTCTTAGTAGATAACAAACGTGTTTTTGCTGATCTTCTACCATGTAAACCATAGAGGTTTAGGCGTAGTTTGACTGATGAAACGTGTATGTCTATGCCGTATTTTTCTTTCAATTCATTTTTTATTATTACAGCGGACTTACGACAATCACTTTTAGATATCATTTTTATAATATACTCAACATTTCAAGTTTTCATTTCGGATGGCCGCTTTTGAGGCTTATTTTCGGTGTATTTCTGTTTATTAAAAACTTTATTCCATGTAACAGCAAGTTGCCGAGACACGTTAAAAGAACGAGCTAGTTCTGCTTGCAGTCTACCTTTCTTAAGGGCATTTACAGCGGCTTTTCTAGAATCACTTCAATATTTTTTACTTTTCGGCATTCCTGATCCTTAAAAATAATCACAATAAGTTAATATAAACACTAATCGAAGCTATAGCGCCACTGACACCTTCAACAATTAAATGCAAACTAATTGTCAAAATACTTTTGAGCTAAGGAGGAGTCATATTTCTTCGGTGGCACCGAATGTAAACAAACAAGTTGAAACTTGATACATTTGAATAACTGCAGTCATACTGTTCTCAATTATAGGGAATATATTTTCTTTTACATTTTATTATTAAATAAAATAAGAGAGAATATAAGGTTGTCAAAATACTTTTGAGCGCTACTGTAGGTTAATAAAATGTTTCAATTTGTTTCGATTTCGCTCTGTATTTCGGACGTTATCATGTGACAATTTATGTATTATACATAGATAGAATACATTACAAAGCTTTAAAATTATTACACTAATTTTTCTAATGGATCGAAAGTACGTTTAAAATGTAATATTCAGAGCGCCGCAAACGATTTTCTCCATCGAACATAATGTAAAAAATTATTTTCTTTGTCTCTTTAAGTGAACTATAAGAGGAACATATTTGATCAAAAAATTGTTTCGAGATATTTGCATCACACTGCCTCAATTTGGTTAGAGCTGGTTCAATATTTTGGAAGTTCACACGAAAACAAATTTTGCACTATACACAAATTGATGTACTATACGGCCTAAAGCCACCATTTTCGATTTTATACATTTAAACCGACTATCTATAAAACTAAACTGCAATGCAAAAATGTTCATACCCCTTAGAATTTGACAATTCTGAAAAATATGTAGAAGGAATTTTGGGAAAACAGAATGAGATTCATGAATGAAAGTGATAATTTAAACAATACAAAATGAAAAAAAAAATGTATATTTTATTAACAAAATTTGAAACAAATACAGAAAATATGGTTTCTTGATAATGCAAATGTATACATACTCTTTGTAGCATCGTGTCATTCGATCTCAACCAATTTTTGTGTAATGTAGCATTCAGTATATTAAATCTGATGATTAACATCACGTTTTTTATTTTCACTATATATACACGAAAACAGGACAAACCCGTGTTTTAAAACAATTCTTCCAACAACACTCAGTTTACACGGTAAAAACTGTTTTGTTGAAATGACTAAATTTTGGTTCATATAGCTCCATCCAAATATTTTGGTTGGAATGACCAAATTTTGTGTGGACTAACCAAACGATTTGTTGAATTAACAAAATAATTTGGTTAATCTAACGAAAAGTTAATCATTCCAACCAAAATATTTGGATGGAGCTATATGAACCAAAATTTAGTCATTTCAACAAAACAGTTTTTTCCGTGTACAAGTCATAAACAACGGCTACTGAAAACCTCGCCTTGCTTCATCTACTTCGTCCATCGAAACGTCCACCCTCGATAGGATAGCGAGTCCAGGTCCAGCTGTTAGGAAATAGAGTTCGGGAACAAGTTCTGCTTTCACATCTTACGGAATAGCAGAGTATCTGGGCTTTATTTGGGGCTTCGCATATTATGGAGTAGCATGGAATCCAGGCTTTATTTAGTGCCGTTACACCTTACTATTTAGTCATTTAAAAGTAACGGATAAGGGATAAACGAAGCTAGAATTTCACGCAGCAAACTTGCCACGTGGAACGGAACTTTCTGATTTTGAAAAAAGCCAAATTGTGCAATTTCGAGCCGATAATATACGGTGTAAGTATGTTGTAAAAGAATAAAATATTCAGTGGGTGCAATCCAAAATTTTGTGACGAAACAACGAAATTATGAACTTAAGAAAAAGAACAGGACATCCTCGGAAACTTTAAAAACGGCTAATTTTTAGAGCTGTATCAAATTTATTTATTTATTTATTTATTTATTGAACACATCCATCTGACTTGTGTGCTTGACATTCAGTGTCCCCTTATAAGTGATCTTTAATATACAAAGACGCAATAGCCACTATGAAATTTACAACACCTGAAAATTACAACCCGGGAGCTCTATATTGAGTGTGTAACGGAGCCAGCCGGAGTCGAACCCGCAGCCCACCTATGCTCTCAAGCGATTAGCGGTGTGGTGCCTTAACCATTCAGCCACAGTGGGCCCTCTGTATGAAATAAAATGAAATGTTCAAAGGAAGTGAAGACAGAATTACACCTATACGTTTCACGGAGTACTGTTCTTCAAATAATTAAACGTAATTCAAATCTTGTTTTTGCAAAAATGAAACCTACTCCACGTCTGAAACCTAGAGCCAGGATCCAAATAGATTTTTCGCTGTTAGCGAAACGAGATTGACCGACCAGAAGCCTGCATGTTTGCAAACAGCGAAAAGTTCGCAAAAATGCTGGCTTCTGGTTGGTAAATCTCGTTTCGCTAATCGCGAAAAATCTATCTGGATCCCGGCACTAGGTACAAAGAAGCACGGTTACGATTTTTTCGCAGTAACCTGGCCACAAACCGGAAAGACGTAAGCTCTAGCTATCTTCCTGAATGAAATAAAGATTAAAAAATAAATGTTTCAAATGAATCTTTTATGTTTCAGATTAAATCAGAAAATTCAATCTCGGAGGTTCCGTTGATGTCGCATATTACTGGCGAGATTTAAGAAAGGAGTAGATGCTCTTTTCTAAGATAAACTTTTAAAGAGGTAACTTAACAGTATGGGGGCATTCACTGATCGTGATAAATTTCAGCTGGCCTTCATAACATAAAAAATGGATAGTATTGATAGACCGCCTAGAATATACAGTGTAGAAATCGGCTATCCTTGTAATACTTAAAAAAGCGCTAAAATATTGTATCCCTTAAATGTGCAAAGATACTGCTTACATATAAAGATCGCAGCGACATCTGCAGGATATTTTCTAAAACTGCAAGAACATTGCTAGTCTATACACTGTAATACAAAAATCCCGCAGATGTTGCTACGATCGACTCTTTGGATTTCAGCAGTATCGTCGCACATTTAAGAGATACAAATTTTTAGCATTGTTTGGGTAGCATATTTCCAAACTATGTATTTTAGACGCTGTAGTATTGAGCACCAACAGATATTCCGAGACCACTTATCCCGTATCTCCGGCGATAAAGGAAAGTAAGTTCACTTTCCAGCACGACAATGCCTCAGTACATAGCAGTCGCAGTAAACCTGATTAGTTGAAGAAACAAAAGATAATTTTTTTTTAATTGGTCATCTTGTTCCCAAGACCACAATCATATGGGGAACCTGTGGGGAATTTTAGTTCCCAAAATCTATCCCCACAGCAAACTATATGAAAGTAAAGACAAGCTCCGTTAATCAATATTAAAAGCTTGGGATTAAATTGACAAACCAACGTTGATAAATCTCACTAGAAGCATGACATCCCGGATTGATAACATCATCCGTCGTCACCAACATCCTTATAAGTATTAGTTTCCTTTTAAAACCACAAAAACAAACTTTAATGTCCTTTTTTATTCGGGGTATGTATGCTTTTGCATTGGCAAGAAACCATATTTTCTGTAATTTTTTCTGTGCAATTAATTAAATAGGCCTTTTTTTTGTATAGTTACAGTTACCGCTTACATTAATCTAATTTCTTTCTCTTTTCACAAAAGTCAACGTATTTATCAGAATTGTCGGATTTTAAGCCTTTTTTATTAACCCTTTAACCGTTTGGCCCGGATTTTTCCGTTCCTAGAAATCATGTTAAAATGGCTGTAGACCAAAATATTTTAAACAGAATTCTATTTTTAACTTTATATAGAAAGAAGTGATATTAAAGATATTATAGCATCAAACTGAGATTTAAAAAATATATATCCTGGGATTTACAAGCATTCTTATAAAAATACTGCAAAACCCTCGGACGGTGAAAGGGTAAGATATTTTTGCATGCAAGGTGCTTAATAAACTCTTGACGGATATAAAGAAGTATGTTTGACTTCATATATTTCAGTCAAAATTTACCCACGGTGGCTATCAAGGGCCGAACAAGAAATTGAGTAAAAAGTTATAATAACTGGAATCGCCCATTAAAATAAAACGATTGAAATGAGCTGTAGATGTCGCTGAATTCATCCATTGCATTTTGAGAAGTATGGAGTCGGGTTCTTGTGCTATATCAACTCGAGTTAAAAAGCGAGCTGTTATCGAATTTTTAAATGCTGAAAAAGTGATTCCTGAGATGTATCGTTGTTTAAAGATGACGATGCTGTTCATAAGTCTACTGTAAATCGATCGGCAGTAAAATTTTGTAACTGCGAGCCTACTAAAGCCACATAAATGTTTATGAAAAATGCAGCGGACGTCCAATCACTGCCACAGACGATAAACGTCCGATAACTGTCACAGACGATAAACATCGCAAACTCGCCGACGATTTGATTCAAAATGACCGGTGAATCACTCAAAAGTGTATCGCAAACCATATTGGAATATCCAAGGAACGTGTCTCCTTCATTATTGAACAAGTGGGATACCGTAAAATCCGCAACTACAGAGGCTCTGCGAAATCTCAAGTTTGAACCGATTTCACACCTTCCTTACTTTCCCGATCTTTGCGCCTTGTGATTTTTATTTTTTTCCTCTACACAAGAAAGACCTCAGGGTCCTCAAGTTTTTACACCTCGAACGAGTAGGTGAAGGCTACTGCGAAGTCCTAGATTCGAGATAAGTCGGAAGAAGTTTTCAGTGACGGGATAAAAAAAACGTGTTACACATTGGAAGAAATTTGTTAGCCTTAATGGTGACTGTGTTGAAAAATACATATATGATTTTGAAGCTAAAGAATTTTACTTTAATGTACTTCTTGTTCGATCTTGCTATTTGTTTTTATTCGTGTTCTACAAGCATGTGTGCATTTCTTTTCATCCTACCCTCTTAAATTTGTCCATACTTTTAAAGAAAAATTATGTAGCAATAATTTTGAAATACTGTTCCGGTTCCTGGGAGTTTCCATTTCGAGCACTGAGTGGTTTCACCCTATCTATATTATAAAGGACAAACATATCTGTGCGTAACGCATACGTCATTTTGCGAATGGCAACACTTTGAAATTTTAAATAAAGTTTCGGTTTTACAATTATATCTACGGCAAATATTTAAACTTCTAAACATCGCACATTTTAAATTTTAACACCGTCGTATAAGGAAAAACATGCTCTTTTAAATGCAATTTGTGTGAAAGATGTATCTCAATTTATTTTTGAGATATTAATTTTTTTGTAGTTTTTAAAACAAATTTTGTAATCGTGGCAACTGAAGTACTCCAGTTATATTAAAAGTAAAGGGAAAATAGTCATGGTTTATTATTTTTATTGATTATATCCGTATTGATGCCATTTTCACATTACAAATAAAAGTAACTTTTTTATAATTTTTTAACAGAAAATGATGTCAAACATTAAAAAAGAACACGCATTATTTTTCATAAATCAGTTACATTTCAATATTTTTGCATTACGCTGATACTGAGTTTGAGACGTTAGGCAAAATGATTCAGTGAGTAAAAAATATGTCATATTTAAAACAATGCGATTATTTATTTTGATAAAACTAAATATTTGACCAATACTAAATGCCAATACCATGGCAACTAAAGGCAAATTTCTGATTTTTTTTTTTTTTTTTCGCGAGTATTCAGATTAGAACTTAAAGTTTAGGCGAATGTTCACATGAAAAGTTGCATCGGACAAACGTGACTTTAAGTTTAGAAATACATTCATTAATAATCTATTGCGCGGTAAAATACTTTCAAATTGTGCATTTGAGTGGTGCGTATGTAAATTATGAGAATGTGAAAATAACGTACAGTTTAGATTTTATGGGGGAAATTTTTATGATGCGATAAAGCGAAATATTTTTTACTGATTTGCCATCCCGTAAAAACAAACATAAGAGCCTCAATCGATAAATTCATCATAATTACTCATCGTGATTACGTATTCTAATAAAGTTTAATTTTTCAATAATTTAAGCAGTTGAAGTTTGTGAAAATAATATTTTGGTAATTTTAGGTTAAAAATAGTATTTGTTTTAAGAATGAGACAACCAATGTGAGATGAATTTTTAATTGTAATTATTTTTGTAGGTTTATTATAAATTCGATCTGAAGTTCCTTTTTAACATTTAAGTTCGTCGAATTTCGACGGGTTCCAACTCGTTTATATAAAGCTTCAAAGAAAAAATTGAATACGGCAACGTTTTAAGGCTGTTCTTAACTGCTCTGCTCAACAAGCGCAAAACGTTTTGACACATTTACAAGTTCACTTTTAACGGAAAGATATAAAATTGGAAAGCCTGCCCATGGAAACGATTTGGAATCGAACTGTGTTTTCCATTTTTTGATCAATCAATTACCTATTGAGTTATAAGCGATTTTGATAATGTGACATGGCTTTTTTCTCCCCTTACTGAAGGGATTTTCTTCTTGCGTTCGGAAGTTCGGTTCAAAATGCCAACTTTGACAGTATTTCCTGAAAGATCTATTGCGTTTACAAGAAAACGTAAAAAAGAGTTCGATGACATAGTTTCTGAATAACAACACCTTCTAGTTTCATGCGTTTTCGAACAAAAATTAATTAAAACTTGTGTCAGAAAGTTGACCCTTTGTATTTCAGAACAGCCTTAAGGGAACCGTTTACCTTTATTTAAGGAAAAATCGACCCAAAAATCGACATTTCTTTTTGTGTGTATTATTATTCTCTAATTTGTACCACGTCATTCGTGTAAAAGCGCATGCAAATGGGATTATTTTACGCAAAGATACAAGTGTTCTAATTTTGTTCACAAACAATTTTTTGGATTTTTAATATACTTTAAATCTGTTTTTGTTTTTTTCAAAACTGTTGTTTCAGATTTTCTTTAAATTTTGTAAATTCTACTCCCCCCCCCCCCCCCCGCCCCTTTTCAACGTAGTAAACCAAGCTCCTTTATCTGTATGCCTTATTATAAGAACATTTCTGAAAACATTTCTGGCATTCTAAAATCATTCAATATTGGGGTTTCTTTTAAACCTATTAATAAATTGAGTTCCTTTTTCAATAAGCATAAATTTCAATATGGTAAGTCTAAATTACCCGGTGTTGTTTACATTACTCCTTGTAAAGATTGAAATAGTGTTTATATTGGTGAAACTCGTAGATCATTGAAAATTCGCCTAAAAGAAGATACTGTTGCTTTAAAAAAGAGTAATTTGAATTAAAAAATTGTCCAGCATTCACTTCAAACCAATCACATTCCGCTCATTGCGAACGCCAGTATTTTGAAATCGGGTCGCAACAACTACCGTGGTAGATTGCTCCTTGAGGCTTGGTTCACTGAATCGCGATCGCAGACTTTGAATGATGCTCGTTCTGTCCCTAGTGAATATTGTTTGTTTTTAAAATAACTAACTGTAATTGTTCTTGATTTGTTCTGTCGTTTGAAATGCAATGGATATTTTTTGTACTGATGATGCCTTGCGTGTCGCTTGGCGAAACGTTTACATATTGTATTTTTAAGTATATTCTCTATAAATTTTATTTTTTTAACTGTGTTCAAGTCTGTCTTAGTTTATTTTATTTGGTGTTTTAATGGTTTTTAAATTCAGGCGTTAAATGTATATGTACTGTAAAGAATCCTGATATTGCTTAAAAAGAAAAAAAAAAATTCGACTTCATTAAGACAATTAAATTTGATTTTTAACTTATTATAAGGCAGAATTTTCATGAAAATCGATATGGAATTCAGAAAAATATCTCTAAAAGATTAACTACAGGAATTAAAAAATCGATTCTCAGATTTTTTTGTAATAGTGTTTTACGTGATTAAAATCCAAAATCGAGAAAACATCTAATAAATTAAGACTCAGAGAGCATTTTAAAATTTCGTTTTAAAATTTTAAATTTTTAAAAGATAATAAAATTATAATAAGATTAGAAATTTCTTTTAATCAGTTCTGTATACCTATGGTGAAATGTAGATTTGTACAACATTTTAAATGTCTGTTATGAAAATTAAAAGAAAATTTTATAAACGTCCACCGTTCATTAACAAAGAAGAAAATCTTGATAAATCGGTATTTTGATATACTTGATACTTCCTGCGATTTAATATATTTATTTTTATGGCAAATATGTGTTCACCATTCCAAACATTTCATTAATATGGATGGCATCTTTCCACAAATTAGATAAGTGTTTAATAATATTCTCTGGGAATATTATTTCGTGCACTTTTTTGCCTAGTAATGAGTGTATTTAATGTGTTTTCCGTAAATTAATATTCTCGTCAAAATTTCAACAATAATAATCTGTTCGACCATAATGTGCAAGCATAAGAATGACTAATTTAAAACACCATGTTGTTTATTAACGTGATGAAAATATGAAGCAGTGTATGTAAGCTTCTTTTAGGTATATTCTAACATGCAGGGTGATAAAATAAGCTTGATGATTAATAAGAAATGTGTCTTTTTTATGTTTAACACTTTATTGTTTGTTACTACATTTCATAAATCTAATAGCTATAATAAGCGTACTTTCCTTTCAATTTCCCTACGTTATTTTCAAAGGAATGAATAGGATTATTTTGATAATGTCATCTGAATGTTTTTACATTTTTTAGATAAAGAGTTTTACACAGATCGCTTTCCTTTTTAGGTGCGTTCGTAATTATATAAATATGTAGCAGCTATATTCGTCGCAACTATAATCTGTCTGTCTGTACGCATATAACGGCACAAAAAATACCCAACCGAATGGTTTGAAATTTAATATATATAATCGTCGCAGAATTCTGTCGTGTCATTTCAAATTTTATGAAAATCGAATAAAAATTTAAAAAAGTTATTAATAAGCGTTTTCTTCATTCCATTAAATCTGATCATAAGAAATTAATTCAATGGTATCGCATGATGAATAATGATTCTAGGTTGCCATGGTGATTACTTCCTATTTAAGCTGGTGTCATATTATTTCCGTATTACTGAATTTAATATATATGTTACCGGCCAAACCCGATTTTAGACCAAACTAGATTGGCCTACACCAATCTAGTTTATCCTAACGCGCATAGCATAAACTAGTTTTTTCTAGACCAAACTAGTTTATCTTAACGTGCATAGGATAAACTAGTTTTTCCCAGGCCAAACTAGTTTTTCCTAACACCCGTAGGATAAACTAGTTTTTCCTAGGCCAAACTAGTGTTGCCTAACACTTATAGGATAATGGTTTAGCCTGCTATTCATTGGACCGAACTAATTTATCCTAGGCCAATTCAATTTGGCGTGATTTTGTTGATCCCAAAGACTGCCCCGGGCCCACTTTCTAGTTTATCCTTGGCCAATGCAATTTTACGTGCCCCAACTACCGCTGTTGATCCCAACTACCGCTCCACTGACAACCTTGTGCAAAGTACAGTAAATTCTGTCTAAGGCGAAATCAATCATGCCCGAGAAAATTTTCCGTAGTAGATAATATTCCGCCTTAGACAAATTTTACTCTATGTCTATGGATTTGCAGGGACTTGAAAATCTTTCCGAGTTAGACAGATTTCCGTCTTACACGGAGTCCGCCTTACAGAGAGTTTACTGTAGTATTGTCGTCACCCCTGTATAATATATTTTATTCTACGGGGAGTGGGATACTGTTCTCCTATCTTCCACATTTCACCGCCGTCGGTAGTTTAAAATATGTTCCATATGACAAATTGTATGTTGGATGACCAAAGAATGGGATGAGAGGTTGTCATAAAATTTATGTCATGAAGAATTTAGAGGATTGATTAATCAGTTACAGTATAACCTCGAAAATCAGGCATCGTCGGGACCGGGACTTCGCCAGATTTTTGAAAATTCCAGATTTCTGAAAGAAGATCAAATGTACTTCTGATATTCTTAATGGTGCATTTATTCATAATTAATTCAAAGCCAAGTAATATTTATGTGAGAAAAGAAAATATTAAAAAAAACCATTGATTTTTTCAATGGCTCATAAATTCTAATAAACAGTGAAATCCATTCTTGTGTAATTTCCGAAACATCGATTTTAATTTCATTTGCTTCGATTTTTGCCGTTCTTTCTTGGATTTTATGAATGAACAATATCGATTTCAGAAAGATAGTCTCATTCCCTTAAAGTATATGGTAATTTTCTAGTCAATCATACGCATTTTTTGAGTGACATCTTTTCATCTGCCGGTTTCTCGTCCTCCTTCTTCTGAGCTGCTACTATCGCGTTATCGGCAGTTCTATTTAGCACAGTTTGAGCGATCTGAGTGTCCGTTTATCCATCTCTTTCGATCTCGAAATATTTTATTCGTAAACAATTTCTATTTTTCTTTGTCCCATGAGTTGGAAGAATAAAAAGGGGAGGGGGTGGCCTTCGTTGCCAGATTTTTAAAGTTGCCGGATTTCTAATGCTGGATTTTTGAGGTCACATTTTATTAGTATTTCAAAGTAAAAAATGAATCAACTTCGAGAAAATAAAATGAAATAAAAAGGGCAGAATTGAAAAAAAAAAAACTTTTTATTAATTTTGTGTGCTATGAGAGGGCAGGGGGCAAATTTTTACTGAATAAAAATTAAAATGGTGATGATAAATGTGTAACGACATTAAAATGTTATCGTTATTCATTTAAATGTGTGCTTAAACTCCCACTTAATTTTAAAGAAAATATTTTAACTGCGATTTATTTAATTGCAGTATACAACTAAAATGTATTATTTGCAATTGAACCTAATTGTAATTGAATTCTATTGAATTTTAATTAGTTGCAGCTTGCTTTTAACCTTTAATCGCTATTAAATCAAATGCATTATTTTTTTTAATAAATTTATTATTTGAATAAAAATATAGTTGAATGTTGCACATAACTGCACAGTTATGCTGCTTATAAAAAAATCTTCAATTAAATCATTAGTAGTAGTAGTAGTAATATTTTTCAAAGTTCAATTGTGTTATGAATGAAGACAATCAATTAATAGAATAATATTTATTATAAGAAAATTATTACTTCTCTTATTTTGTGCGTGTGTGTGTGTTAAAAATAAGTTATCAAATTTCTTCAAACATTAACAATTAGGGAAATAAAAAATTACTATTAACAAACTGGAAAAATAAGTAAAATTACTTTATTTTATGTTGAAATATATGTATTTCGAAATTAAAAGCATTTAAACCTCAAAAAGCTTTTGTTTTAGGGAAATGCATTAAAGTAATAACATTTCCTCACTATAATTCTCCTCCCTCCATTTGATAATATATGTGAAATAATCCCCCCTCCCCCTCTTCGCAGCAGCAATGGAATAGGTGGAAAAATAATTAATATATACATTTTAATTGTGGAATAATAGCGATTTAAAAATACGTGCATTAAAAAAAAGTTGGATCATGACAAATGTTACTGATATTTTTATTGAACTGACCATCGATCCTGCCGGTCGAAATGATTTCCATATGGGATGGCTTGGAAATGGGACTGAAAATTTCTGCCTGCGCAGGCCTCATGAAGAATGAAGTCCAGTCGCGACTTAATCCAGAAAAAAAAAATGAGTCCCGGTCCATCTCGGTCCGAACCTCTCGAAAAAATTAATCACCAAACCAAGCCCTGTCTGAGTGTTGGAAAGGAAAATTGGGCGTGCGTGCCCGTAAAGACCCTCACATCGAATAACCAAAAGACTAGCTCCCTTTTAGGTAGATTTCGTATGAAATACTACCTATTGGCGTCGTTCCTATGTTGGAATTTCTGAAAAAATTTTGCAGATCTACACCGATCATGACCCCTAGAGCCCAAAACCACCCTCAGTAAAAAACTTTATATTTATATATATATATATATATATATGTCTATCTATCTATTTATCTATGTATCTATCTATATATATCACTTTCTTCTGGACACGATAACTTCCACAATTCTGCACCAATCTCTTCCAAACTGATACATAAAATCAAGGGGCATAAAATCTCGGTCAAGTTCATTAATGGGCAAAATCGGACCAAGGGGATGGAAATAAGGAGGGGTTTTGTGAAAACCGAAAAAACCCCATAACATCTTAAATTTTGTACGTATCGAATCAGTTTAAAGTTTTTATTACTTCTAAAAATAGGGCCAAAAATTTATGTATCACAGATTTTTGATAAAGTTAAAAATGGGCTCAAGGGGCGCAAAAAATACGGTTTTTGGGAGAAAAAAATAACTTCGTCAATTCTCAATATATCAAATCCAATAAATTTTATCATGAATCTCCTTAACATTATCTACAACTTTTATATTCACAAGTTTTTGATAGGACCAATTCGTACCGCAAAAAAAAATTAAAAACGAAAAAAAAAAAGGGCGTTTGAAGAAAAAAATCCATAACTCCGTCAATTCACAAGATATAAAATCCCCATGAATTTATCATATATCTTCTTAATATTGTCTACAACATCTATAGACAAGTTTTTGATAGGACCAATTCTTACAGCAAAAACAAATTAAAAATACATAGCGGTTGAAGAAAAAAATCATCTTAATATTCAAATCCAAACTGCTTATTTTCTGACTCATTTTACAATTCATTTTTTCTCTCAAAGGCTTCCAATTGGTACCTTTTCTTATTCAGAAACTATATAATGTACCGTAATGGTCAATTTTTTGATAGAGGCAGAATATATTTTAAAACATGCTGTCAAAGTGGGCCTTTTGAACCGAATTTCCCGAAGCGGATTGTTTTGGAAAAGTCATCGTATTAAGGTAATATTCAAATCCAAACTGCTTATTTTCTGACTCATTTTTAAATTCATTTTTGCTCTCAAACGCATCCAATTGGTAGATTCGCTTATTCAGAAACTATATAATGTACCGTAATAATCGACTTTTTGACAGAGGCAGAATATATTTCAAAAAATGATGTCAAAGTGGGCATTTTAAACGGAATTTCCCGAAGCGATTGTGTTAAAAACGAAAAATTTTTCTTACTGAGAAAATAATTGTTTATATATCAAGTTTTAATTAATTGAACGAAAATTAAAAACACAGGTCGCTTATAAATCTCTTCAAAAATCCCGTCAACAAGTTTCATGTTTTTCCTATTAAAAATGTATCTGGAGTTATGCCAGAAAATTTCGAGTTGTTGAGCATGGAAAAATATTTTTTTGAATACCCCCCTAACATGATTTTGATAAAACCAGTTATTATATAAAAATGAAATAAAAACTCGTCAAAAGCGGCCAGATAAAATTGTTAAAGTGGGATTATCTCTAATCATGATTTGGTTTTTGTTTGTGAAATTAGTATACTTAACTTCGAAATCTACCTCCGCCTGTAGGCCGGACCGGCAGGGATTTTTTTAGGTAGATTTCGTATGAAATACTACCTATTGGCGTCGTTCCTATGTTGGAATTTCTGAAAAAATTTTCAGATCTACACCGATCATGACCCCTAGAACTCAAAACCACCATCAGTAAAAAACTTTATCTATCTATATATATATATATATATATATATACCGGGTGTCCCAAAAAGGACTGACTGATTTTAAAATTCAATAACTTCCAAACGGTGACAGATATTAAATAAATTCTTGCAGGAGGGTTATGCATAAATTCAAAAGTTTTATTACAGTGATTTTCGATTTTAGTTGGAATTACAAACTATAGATGGCACTGTAAGCAATAGTCGCTAAATAAGACTCGATTTTTGGTCCTTTCTGTCGTTCCATGCAGAAAAAGGAGATGGAAATGTATTATCCGGTCCACGAGGTACCAAAAATCGAGCCTGAATGTAGAGTCTATTGATCGCAGCGCCATCTATTCTTTGTAATTCGAACTAAAATGGAAAATCACTGTAATAAAACTTTCGACTTTATGCATAACCCTCCTGCAAGAATTTTTTTAATATCTGTCACCGTTTGGAAGTTATTGAATTTTAAAATCATTCATTCCTTTTTGGGACACCCGGTATATATATATATATATATATATATATATATATATATATATATATATATATATATATATATATATATATCACTTTCTTCTGGACACGATAACTTCCACAATTATGCACAAATCTATTCTAAACTGATACATAAAATCAAGGGGCATAAAATATTGGTTAAGTTCGTTAATGGGCAAAATCGGACCAAGGGGATGGAACCAGAGAGGGGTTTTGTGAAAACCAAAAAACCCCTTAACTTCTTAATTTTTGTACATATCAAATCAGTTTAAAGTTTTTATTACTTTTAAAAATAGGACCAAAAATTTATGTATCACAGATTTTTGATAAAATTAAAAATGGGCTTAAGGGGCGCAAAAATAGGGTTTTTGGGAGAAAAAATTCATAACTTCGTTAATTCTCAAGTTATCAAATCCAATTAATTTTATTATAAATCTCCTTAATATTATCTACAACTTTTATAGTAACAAGATATAAAATCCCCATGAATTTATCATATATTTTCTTAACATTATCTTCAACATTTATATAGACAAGTTTTTGATAGGACCAATTCTTACAGCAAAAACAAATTAAAAATACATAGCGGTTGAAGAAAAAAATCATCTTATTAAGGTTGTATTCAAATCCAAACTCTTTATTTTCTGACTCATTTTTAAATTCATTTTTTGCTCTCAAACGCATCCAATTGGTAGATTCTCTTCTTCAGAAACTATATAATGTTCAGTAATGATCGATTTTTTGATAGAGGCTGAATATATTTCAAAAAATGATGTCAAATTTGGCATTTTGAACAGAATTTCTAGAAGCGATTGTGTTAGAAACGAAAAATATTGCCCTGCTGAGAAAATAATTGTTTGTTAATCAAGTTTCAATTAATTGAAAGAAAAATGAAAACACATGTCGCTTAGAAACCTTTTCAAAAATCACGTCAGCAAGTTTTGCATTTTTCCTATTAAAAATTAATCTGAAAATGTGCCAGAAAATTTCAAGTTGTTGAGCATGGAAAAGTATTTTTTTTTAATACCGCCTTAACATGATTCTGATAAAACCAGCAATTATATAAAAATGAAATAAAAATTCGTCAACCAGATAATACTGTTAAACTGGATTTATATCTAATCATGATTTAGTTTTTGTTGGTGCAATTAATATACTTAACTTCGAAATCTACCTCCGCCTGTAGGCCGGGCCGGCAGGGATTTTTTTATTTGGACGCTAAACTTCTATTATATATATATATATATATATATATATATATACATATATATAAAAAAACAAGATTTTAGTGAACTTTGGTCACTTCCATAAAATATATTCGAGTTGAGCGGAATCGTTTGAGAATTTTTGAATTTGAGAGTGAACTTGCCTCAGTTTTGAGACATCGGAATTTAATTTGAATTAGTCGGTTTTTTTTTTTTTTTTTTTTTTTTTTTTTATGAGTGTGCTCAACACTGGTTGGAATCAATTAAAGCACGTCAAATTGAATTGTCCAAGGATAAACTAGAAGGTTGGCGCCGAAGCTGTCTTTGGAGCAATAAAAGCAAGCCAAATTGAATTGGCATAGGATAAACTAGATCGGCTTAGGTTAAACTAGTTCAGACCAATGAATAGCAGTCTAAACTAGTTTATCCTGTGAGCGTTAGGCCAAACTAGTTTGACCTAGGAAAACTAGTTTATTCTATGGGCGTCAGGATAAACTAGTTTGTCCTAGGAAAAAATAGTTTGTCCTATGGACGTTAGGATAAAGTAGTTTGGCCTAGGAAATCTAGTTTATCCGATGCGCGTTAGGATAAACTAGTTTGGCCTAGGCCTATGTAGTTTGGCCTTAAATCGGGTTTGACCCGTAACATATATAATCTTAATAAATTTTGCATGCATGCATTTTTGCAGAAGCGTAAAACATCTATTGCACCAAGATCTGAATATTTATAAAACTAGTTATAGACGAACGCACCTCATTTCCCACTCTTGAAGTGCAATTTCCGACTTGTTTTATATGCTTCGTGATTCATTATAATAAAAATTTCTCTATCTTTTAGATATCTCAATATAACTTAAGATGTATACTTAAAGATTAACTACCTATATATTTTATATCCTACAATTAATTTGAGCATAACGTAACTTTCCAGGGAAAAAATTATTTCAGCACTGAGCAGTTAATTATATGTGCAAGAACACGGAAAAACACTGACTTTTTTCTGTTTTGCTTCTTAGTGTCAAGAAAGTCTTACTAAATATAAGACATATTGGACTAAAATTAAAATTAAAATTTTATATATTTTTTAGAAATAAAATAAAACTGGCACAAATATCTTCTAAAATAGTCTATCTATTACACATTTTAAGCGTTATTTTCATATGCACTGCAAAAAAAATTATTGATTTTGCGGTATTGTACTGGCACCTGGGGTGCTAGTATAATACTGTAAAGTCAACAATTCTACCGTTAAAAAAGAATAATAAACCGTAAAATAAACAATAGTATATCGCTAAATAGTAATATATGGTATATTTCTGCATTTTCTTTTATAAAACTGTATACTTCTGTTTATTTACGGTTTATTAATGGTAATTTTACAGTACTGGCACCCCAGCAGCCAATATTTTACTGTAATATCAACAATTACTTTTTACAGTGTGGAATTACGCATCTGTAACTAATAATTTAGGAATGAGACATTGTGCAGTAATAACTATGGATACACTATATAGACTCTTAAGATTTTTTTTTATAAATGTAGTATTTGAAATTATACTAAATGGGACCTTCAGCTACATTTCTTTTTTAATTTAATTACGATATAAAATGATATTTTAATTATGTTGTACTGGGGTGTAAAATATCTATTTTTTCCTCACAAGTACTTAACCGGTAACTGTGGAGCTGTGATCTGAGACCGCACTATGACGACGAAGCCTGCTATGTGTTTTGATGAAAAAGATATTACAGATACTTTTTCCGTACAAATTTCTTTGAAAGCTGATTTTTAGGTAGCTTTAATTACAAAAAGCTACCTATTCCAGCCGTTCGGAGGAAAGCGATTCCGAAAAATTTTGGTATATTTTCACCGATCATGACCCCCAGACCCCGAAACCACCCACGGTTCAAATGTTGATAAATATATATATATATATATATATATATATATATATATATATATATATATATATATATCTGATCTTTGTCACACTGTAACTCTCGTATTTACGAACCGATTTGGATGCAACTAGGTGTGTACATAGTACATACCAAAGTCTCGACAGTGTTTGTTGGCCAGCTTCATTCGCCGTCTTGTTTCAAAATGGCGGCCATTTAAAAAAATTTAAATTTTAAATTTAATATGAGGTACAAATAAAATTTTGAAATTGAAAAAGATTTTTTTCTTATGTGTTTGACCTTGATACAAAGAATCTGGATCATTTTTCGTTTCGTTTATATTTTAAACAATGGCTGAGTTATAGCACTTTGAATTTCTAGTGTGGCTGACATTTTGAAACGATCCGATTTTTTTCACACGATAACACGCGTATTTATTAACCGATTTGGATGTGACAAGACATGTGAATAGTACATACCAATATCTCGACCGAATGCGTTCCCAACTCCATCCGCCATCCTGTATCAAAATGGCGGCCATTTAAAAAATTAAAAAATAAATAAAATTTAAAATGAGGTAAAAAAATTAGAAATTGAAAAATATTTTTTTCTTATGTGTTTGACCTTGATACAAAGATTCTGGAGCAGTTTTTGTTTCGTCTATATCTGAAACAATGGCTGAGTTATAGCACTTTGAATTTCTAGTGTAGCTGACATTTTGAAACGATCTGATTTTTATCACACGAGAACACTCGTATATTAACCGATTTGGATGTGACAAGACATGTGAATAGTACATACCAATGTCTCGACAGAATTCGTTGCCAAATTCATCCGCCATCTTATTTTAAAATGGCTGCCATTTATTTTTATTTTTATTTATTTTTTACTTTTTAAAATTTAACTTTATAATATCTCTATTCTAAAAAAAAGTAACTACCGCTGTCACCGCCGCCGCCGGTTTTGAATTTTTTGTGACCAGAGGTCTTTCTTCGTTGATATTAAGAAAAATAATGCATACAAAAATATGAAAATCGGTAGTATTATACAGAAATGTTTGATAAACACGCTGATGCAGACAGTTTTCAAATCGAAGAATTATTTTAAGAGACATTTAATGCTAAAGTTGGACAAAATCGTTCCACTAAAAAAGTTTTATAGGAGCAAAAAGTATTCATGGGAATTTAATCATTTTTAGATCATTTTATACGTTTCAAGTTCCCGGTGTGCAGATTGTATTTCTTTTTTTTATTATTTGGCTAATTTTTTGAGATTTTATTTCTATTTTAAATTCAAATTTTCAGCATTTCTAGAGATATTTTTTTACAGATTTTAGAAAGTGATATTAATTTAAACTGTTGCCAACTGTATAAACAGCGGAAACAATAATGTTTGCTTCAAGAAAAAAAAATATTTATACGTGTAATAAATTAAAAATTTATTTACACGTGACTATTATAAACAGAAAAAAAAAAACATTTGGAATTAGAATTAAATAATTATGCGCAAAAAGCAGGAACTTATTAAAAATTACGTCATAAAAACTATAAATACACGTGAATTTTAAGAGAGAAAGGAATTTGTAAAATAATAAATTTATTAACATGCGTTAGAAGTCTTAAATAGGAGAAATTACGTCATATTTACGTCAAATTACAGTTATTACATAAAATGAACACAAAATAATATTGCAAAACGGTTTAAATTTAGAAACTGCGCTAAACATTTATTTGATATTTTGAGAGGATACTTTTCAACTATTTTTGTTAAGAAAGCGCAAATAATATTTCATTTCTAACACAAGTATTTTCACGTGAATATTAAAAAGAGAAAGAATAGTTTGGTCAAAATTACGTCAGATTAAAAACGATTAATTTAAAATGTCTTGTTTAAAAGAACTTTCTTTTCGCTTTGTTAAAAAATACCGGGAGACAAAGATTCTGGGGTACAGATGTCATATTCGCCCCATATTGGCGATATTTTTTTCTGTCGCCAATATCATATAGGCAACAGGTACTTAACTTGCACCAAAGTGTCGTTATTTTGCTTGATGTGGTAACCCGGATTATGTTGTTTATGCTGTTGTTTTCGCCAAATTGGCAACCGAAAAATATCGCGCCAATATGGGGCAAATATGACATCTGTGCCGATTCTGGTTACTTAATTCCTTTTATATTAGCTTATTTTGAAATGTTTATCTTATTTTACTTAATCAAAGACGAAATCAGCGATTGACATATGTATTTTTGGTACTACTTAGTTATGCCGTCGTCTAAAAATCTATCATTCGCCAAACTATAAGATTAAATGCCAATAATGGTTGATCTTAAATGTCACATTAACTTGACTTTAAGCAAGTTACACGTGTCTACGTCATCAAGTTATTTTTATTTCGACGTTTTATTTGTATTTTTATTAATGTTGCACTAATTTATTTGTTCTTTCGTTATTTAAAATAAAATTGATGTCAATTTGTATAATTTGGCGAGCGCTTTGGCAATTTATATAATTTGGAGAAATTGGTCGACGGGTTAATCAAGTAGTACCGCAGCGGATTTGGCCTTAAAATTCCCCAGTCAAAGAGAAATGAATAGAAATCCGCTTATAGGGAGATCGCCATTGTTTTTTAAATTATAATTCAATCTTCCGAAATCTTTTTAAAGCCGATCAAATTAGCGTACTTTTAGAGTCTGCGGTGTCTAAACGGGGGTTGACGAGCGTAGCTCGTAGAGAGCAGAGCCCCCTAGTAAGGTACAAAAAATAGAAATTGAAAAAGTTTTTTTTTCCTATGTGTTTGACCTTGGTACAAAGATTCCAGAGCATTTTCTGTTTCGTCTATATCTTAAACAATGGCTGAGTTATAGCCCTTGCATGTGCATGAGCATGACATGGCATGTGCATAGTATATAGCAATGTCTCGACCAAGTTCGCTGGCCAGCTTCATCCGCCATCTTGTTTCAAAATTGTGGCCATTAAATTTAAAAAAAAATTAATTTAAAAATGAGGTACAAAAAATTAGAAATTGAAAAAGGTTTCGTTCTTTAGTGTTTGACCTTGATACAAGGATTCCGGAACATTTTTGGTTTTGTCTTTATCTTAAAGAATTGCTGAGATATAGCAGTTTGAATTTCTAATGTTGGTGACATTTTGAAAAATGTGATTTTCTACCTGCGGCAGCACTCGTATATATCAACCGACTCCAATGTGAGTGAGCATGTGCACAGGAATTACTAAGTTCTCTACAAAGTTCATTGGTTAGCTTCACCCATCATGTTGTGTTAAAATCGGGGCTGCGGAGTTGCAGTCGGAGTCGGGCCCATTTTTGAGCGAAAGAGTCGGAGACGGAGTGAGAGTCGGATCTGTTAAAATTCCCGGAGTCGGAGTCGCCCATTTTACAAGTAAGTCTGCATTGTTGGAGTCGGAGTCGGCCCATAGTTGAGCGAAAGTGTCGGAGTCGGAGTCGTCCATTTTTCCAACCGACTCCGCAGCCCTAGTTAAAATGACGGGCTCTCCAAGATATCGCCATATTTGGCGACCAAATATAAATCACTTTAAATAAAACCAACTTCGATAAAACTGACTAATTTCTCGAAATTCTCATTCACATGCAGTATTGTAAAAAATTAGTTTTGAATCTTCTATAATCGGGTTACACTAATTTGAGCTTCGTGTGTTTGAATAATATAAGCTGGCTTTTTAAAAATAAGGAATATGAAAGCTACCTCTTCATGCGGCACTGGCCGGAAGAACTGACCGGATATATTTTTCTTCTGTAGCAAATTGAAAAATCAATCTACATATCTTTGCAAATTGCATATTAAATTGTAAGTGACTTTCACTGGTTTTATAAATAAATACAAACCTACAGACCCCGCGGTTCTTGTTGTGTTTCCCCTTTTCACTTCCCTAGTTATGTGTTAATTTAATATCTTATAGCATTCAAAATATTTCTTTTTTCAAATATTTTTTACGATAGAAATTTTGACATACGCATATCGAAATATTATAGAAAGAACAAACTAGATTTTAGAGTCTTAGATAAAATGCATAAAAAAGCTTTGAAAAATAACGTTTTATTTTTATAACTGTGTGAAATTTTACAGATGCAAAGGCGAAAAAATGCATTTATGTTCTTGAAGGCGAATATTTTTGCTCACTTAATGAAACGCCATTTATTTTTATCACCCGTTCATAAGTGCCTGGGAGCAAGAAAAGGCGGAAAGTATTGGGAAAATAATATTCTGCACTTCTCACAAATATACTGTGAATTACTTTAAGTTGCATTGATAAAAAAAGTTCTTTTTTTCAGTTGAATGCGAATAGATTTGTTATGCTTATTAACTTTGGACCTTTTTTGTGTATGAATATGGAATATTAAATTTTCTTGTAAGTATTTGACATAAAAAAATATTCAATGTATTATCACTTTATAAAAGGATTTTAGCTAATTCACAATCACGATGTATTTGCAGACCTTTTTCTATTTAGTGGGACATGTGTTACATCGAAATAAATTAAAAATTTGCTAAAAAGTGCATTTAATGTCACAAATAATGGTTTTAATGAAGCAATAATCATCATTACTGTCTCCCATTATCTTATTTCGTTAATAAAAGAGTCCATAGAAATTTTAATAAATGTTATTAAGGCTATTAATGATAACATGTCATACAACATTCTGGTTAAAGTTTTTAAAATAGATGATGTTTTGTAAATGTTGGTTAGAAATATTCGATTTACTGTCTCCCCTCCCCGCCTCCTTATCCCCCTCGATTGTAAAGTAGACTCACCTGGTTGCCCAACGGAGGACAGAGTACAGTTAAGAAATTTCATATCAAAGTGGCACTGAGGACGATCTAGAAGTGATCGAAAGCGCTCGGCATGAAATCTTGGAAGTTTTTAAGTTTTTAAAAACTTTTTTATTATGTAGCAACATCTTATTTATATTTGTGCCATCTGTTTATATTTGTGACATTAAATTCACCTTTTTAGCAAGTTTTTAATTTTATTTCGATATAGTTTTCAAGGCGAATGTGACATTACAACAATATATGTTTTTGTTTTCATATATACATTTTGTGTTTTGGGACTTGTGTTATCGAGTAAGAAGGAAGACTAAAAATTATTAATATCCTTTTCTTTCTAGGGTTTTTGTAATGCAATGAAAACTCTTTAAAACTGCCGATGTCGGCCTGTTTAATCTTCCAGTAAAAAAATTACTTTAGCACTGAGCAGTTAACTATATGGGCAAACGAAACAAAGAAAAACACTCACATTTTTTTGTTTTGTTTCTTAGAGTAAAACATTTGTTTCTAAATATAAGACATCCTTTTATATATTAAAAAAAAAGTAACGCTTTGGAAATGGACCAATAAAAATCTGCGTAGATACCGCGAAATGCATCTGATTGGTCAGAGCTTTCTGACGCTATAGGGGGAAGGGGGAGCCGGCTCTGTCGCCAAACGTCGCCAAATTTGTCGCCAACTTGGCGATATATCGCGAAATTTTTCGACCAAAATTAGTTGCCAAAAGTGACGCCAACTTGGCGCTATTTCCAGTATTTGGCCAAATTTCCATAGACTCCCATTGAAATACCATAGGGTTTACTTGCTTGCGAAAAATCAACAAATTGAGATAGTTCAATGCAACAAAAACTGATATTAGCTTATTAATAGAGCTTAATTGAACTATTTACATTATTTTTACGCACAAGCACTAACTATTTACAATATTCGTAACACTATATATATAATTTTACAGATATATGCTGGCGGAGAAAAGGCGGTGATGTGAAAATTTCAGAGGAGAAGAGATTCATACGAATAGATTATTTACTAAAATAATCATTGTTTAACGTCTGATATACGATTTAAACTTAAAAAATATATTACAACTCATCAAACATACATGTAAAAATTACATAAATACATTTAATACAATTAAAAAACAAACGTTTCGAACTAAATTTTAGCCCCTCATCAGTGTAATAAATAACATTGAAATGACAGAAAATACTAACATGATATATAGTTTTATGTCTTTTGAATGTTATTTATTGCACTGATGAGAGGCTAAAATTTAGCTCGAAACGTTTGCTTTTTAATTGTATTAAATGTATTTATGTAATTTTTACTTGTATGTCTGATGAGTTGTAATATATTTTTTAAGATTATTTACTGTAACTACAAATTAGCGACGAACGCGTTTTTACCAAGTGTAATCTAAAAATTGAATGCATAGAAAATAAGGGATCGCAAAGCTATCCAGAATGGAAACGCGAAACTATTACGTCTGGGGTTGGCTAGAAAATAGGGATTGCTTCGAGATACCGAGTGGGATCGCGAAGCGAATACGCGGGGTTGGTGAGCGTAGCGAGCCGGGGGCGAAGACCCACTAGTATTTTATAAATAAAAACAGCATTTAAAGCAGCATAATACTTTATTTCTTCTTGCAAACTAGTTTCAGTAGCCATAACGTACTGTCATGAGTGCAAAATATGATTGCTCAGAAAAGAAATTGCTGAAATATGTGTAGAAGAAGCGGATTCAATGGTAAAGTTTATTAGCCAATAAAATTACAGAAAACAGCCATTAAAAGGGAAGTGGATTCTAAGACAAAGTTTATTAGTCAATAAAATTACGACAGGAAATTTTAGGAAATGGGAAATTGGGAGCGGTTTCAATGATCAAGTTTATTGTCCAATAGAATTTCAGGAAAGTTTAGAGAACAGCCAGTAAGATATAATAAATGTAATGTGAAAACATGCAAATGGAATTTATGAACAAGAGTTATATACTTTTTCCAGCAGTCTGACAACGAAGGAATAGCAAAATTACAATTAACAACATTTTATAGATTTTTATAAATGTGGAATGCTTCAAGAAAGTCAAGTTCATGAATGGAAGTGGGTTTTGAGATATTTTTTGTGGCGCTAAAGTCAAAAATGTGATTAACTTTCCAGCAATGTTTAGCAATGGCAGTTTTGTTAAATTCTTTTTTCTGAATTTATTGCTAATGCTCTTTAATTCGAAACATTAAACTGCGTTTGGTTTGTCCAATATAAGAAAGACCACATTGACAACTTATACTATAGATACCCCAGGAATTGGATATCTCAATAGGATCTTTCAGTTTGAAGAAAGTCAGTTTATTAGCAGGGGGGAAAATTATTCTGAAGTCAAATTGCCTAAGGATTTTAACAATGTAAAAGCTGGACTTGGGAAAGAAAGGCAAAACGATACTATTATTTAGCGAAGGAGATTTACCTGAACTTAAGGAACGAGGATGCTGTAATTTAAATAAAGTATTATCGATAATGGAAGAATCTGTCAATAGCAATGGCTTTTAGATATTGAATTTCTGAATTTAGTAAGTGGGAATCAGATCAAAAATGTAACACACGATTTACAAAGGCATAAAAAGCGGCCATTTTCTGACAAGCGGGCATGGGGTGGTAGAGAAACAGCGAAAATTTTGCGGTAGACGGATATAGAGAAGTCGTTTTCAGTGCGGGTCACAAGGGTATCTAGAAATGGGAGTGAACCATTATTTTCTGTTTCATAGGTGAATTGGATATTGCTGTCGATAGAATTCATAATGTTAAGGCAGTTATCAATATTGTGAAGAGAATTGTCAATTAAGGTAAATGTGTCATCAACATAGCGAATCTACAAAGGGAAGGAGAATTTATTAAAGAGGGTACTTTTAAAATAGTGCATATAAATGTATGCAAGAATATGTGACAGAGGGGGCCCCATAGCAAGACCGTCAGCTTGTTTGTAGAAATTGCCTTGAAAGGAAAAGGTTGTTTGTGACAGACATGGACTAAATTTAAAATTTAAATTTTATGTTATTTTTTAAGAATAAAAAAGCTAACAGAAAAACCGTCTAAAATAGTCTATCTATACGTTATTTTAAGCGTATTTTTCAAATGAAATTACATATCTGTATTTAATATTTTAGGAATGAGACATTATACAGTAATAACTATGTAACCTGTATAAATTCTTAAGAAAATATTTTTTTCGAAATAAATGTATTTCAATTTATACTAAATGGGGCCTTCCGCTACATTTTCTTTTAAATGTAATCATGATGTAAAATTATATTTCAATTATATTGTACTAGGGTCTAAAATAGATAACTTTTTCTCCCAAGTATTTAATCCGCAACTGCGGAAGTGTGGTCTGAGACCGTGCTGTGGCGACGAAAGCTGGTGATATGTTTTGATGAAGAAGATGCCTCATATTAGAAACATTTTCTCTGCAGAAATTTCTTTGAACGGGGATTTTTTCCTGATGTAAGATGAACGTTTAACGTACACGTACGTGCACTTGCATACAAAATTTTAAATTAACTTTACTGGTTTCATAAATAAATGCAAACCTGGAGAATTGACGGCCCCTGTTATGATTCACTTTTTTACGTCCCATGTTATGTGTTAATTTAATTTCTTATAGCATTCAAAATATTTTATTTTTCAAATATTCTTTGCGGTGGAAATGTTGCCATGCGCATAACAAAGTATAATAGAAAAAAACTAGAATTTACAGTCTTAGATAAGATGCATAAAAACAGGTTTGAAAAATAACGTTCTATTTTTAAAACTGTGAGAAATTTTACAGATGCAAAGGCGAAAAGATGCATTTATGTTCTTGAAGGCGAACAATTTTGCTCACTTAATGAAACCCCATTTATTTTTATCACCCATTCATGAGTGCCTGGGATGAAGAAAAGGCGGAAAGTATTGGGAAAACAATATTTTGCACTTCTCACAAATATACTTTGCTTTATGTTGCATCTATAAAAAAGCCATGTTTTTCAGCTGTATATGTTTAGATTTTTGACGCTTATTAACTTTGAACTTATTTTGTGTCTGATATGGAAGATTAAATTCTCTTGTAAGTATCTGATATAAAAGAATAATCAATGCATTATAACTTCATACAATGATTTTAGGTAATTCACAATAATGATATATTTTCAGATCTTTTTCTATCTAGTGGAGAAATGTGTTATACCATAATTATAAAGAATAAAAGCTATTAATATCCTTTTCTTTCTAATGTAATGTGGTTTTTGTAATGTGGCGAAAAACTTTTAAAATTGCCGATGTTGACCTGTTGAGTGAGAAATAATGTTAGCTTAAAATATATTACCACTTTTAAACATTCAAAAAACAGATTATCCTAAAATTCAATTATGAATCGAAAAAAAAAAAAAAAAACACCATAAGAATATTCTAAAGATACCGTGCCAATAGAAAAAATCATGCGTCAAATTTAACACAGATTCCAGGGGATTTTTAAATTTTGCAGAAAATCTGTGCTTTTATTTATTGCGTGCGTTGTAACAAATAATTGTTTCTGCATAAATAACTCATTTTGAATAAATATGCATAAAAGGATCATATCTACAATCTCCACTTAATGCTTTATTAATTAAACCACGCAAATTTCATTTTTAGTGATTACAATGTTCTTTTTAAGATGTATTTAATTCTATAACCATCTTCGTGGGCGCATTTAATCTCTTACAAAATTGCACACAAATACACAGGTTTATTTCTGTGCGTGCGTTGAATATTATACAAAATCTGATATGTTGAATTGATGTATATTTATGAAACATTTTTTTAAATGTTTCTCAAAATCATCTATTATATAAATAATGAAACTAATGCCAAAATGACTGCCTCTTTCAGTTAAACTAAGCTTTTAATGATTAGTTCGCAGCACATTTTACTTTAAGGAAAAATATGGAAACTGACAAACGTGTAATATTTATCGAAACCAGGATTTTCTGTACATGATTAAATGATATGTATATGGGCACACAAAAAAGGATCGGCAGGATTTTATGCGTCCAACAGCGCAAATTTGTCGAGACTCGTTGCAGCTCATCTCAAAATAATTGCAAAAGAGCTTTTTGAGAAGGTAAAGTCAATTATTGGACAAATAAATTAAATAGACCAGCCTATGCAGACGAATGTTCCGAAGAAAGTAAACGGCCAATTACGTCACTGGGTGAACAGAGCATATATGTGCCGAATATCAATATATGCCCCATTGATCAAAATACTAGATACAGAAACCAAACGTAGATTCCATACAATAAGCAATAACACCATATCATTAGTCTACCTCAAAATAGCATTTTTTCGAACCCGTTAACTCCCAGTTACTTAAGATATTAGCAACTTTACATTTGCAATATTGATAGCAATGATAGTAATCAGAAAAAGATTAACAATTTAAAAAAATATTCAAAATGAATATCTCATACTATTCAATCACGTCTGACATATTTATCACCATTAATAAAAATACTGTCGTATGCTAAAATAAGTCCAAACAAATGTGTCACTACAACAATATTTCCTCTATATCATTTAAAATAATTTGCAATTCCTTTACAATTATTATGTACGTGTAATTTATTATTTTCAAAAGAAGACTAATCCTCTTTAAATAAATGTAACTGAGAGAAAAAGGCATGATATAACATGCTATCTTCATATCTGATTTAACAGCATTTCTACATGAAAATAAATTTTTGAACTCAGATTGATATAATATAATGTTTTTCCAAAAAGCATTCAAACATTTGCATGGATTATTCATATAATTTTCTTTCACAACAAACTGTTATCTTCTATGTATTATAAAGTATTTATTCCACGGTGAGAAATATTGTTTATAAGAAAGAATATTTCAGTGAGTTTATTTATTCAATATATTTTCAGCAATTTCGAAAATGAAACATTTTTATCGCAAAATGAAATTCATTATATTTCGTGCAATTTTACCAAAATGGCGTAAATAATTTATGTGCTTCTAGCAAATTTCTTGAAATTTTTCGAAATGTCCTTTAAATTAAATACGCAGTCAAACCAGGTTACTTGTTATATATATACATTTATACGTTAATCTTTCGTTCTTAAATGTGTAGTTCTGGAATTATATTTTTATGTTAGCAATAATCCAATGCAAAATTCGTACTTCTTAAGTATATTATAAACGAATTCAGCGGGAAATTTAAAACTTAAATTATATGTGCGTAATGTTGGAATACGTTTTTTAAAATATACATAACACATGAATATTTATTTATGATTTCAGTATTAAAATAAAAAAAAAGTCGGAAATTGTACCTCAAACGTGGTAAATGAGGTGTGTTCGTACTATAACTAGTTTTATAAATATTCAGATCTTGATGCAATAGCTGTTACCCTTTTCTTTCAAAATGCATGAATATAAAATTTATTACGATTATATATACTAAATTCAGTAATGCGGAAATAATTATGATTCTTTCTTAAATAGGATGCAATCACTCTGGCAACGTAGAATCATTACCTAGCACATGATATGGTTGAATTTTTCACGTATGATAGGATTTAACAGAATGAAGAAAACGTTTATTAATATCTTTTTAAGTTTTGATTCGATTTTCATAAAATTTGACATGACTCAACAAAATGCTGCATCGATTATATATTTACAGTGTGTACACGTATAACCAGACCGACCTTTATTTTCGCAACCATTGGTCATAGATGCATACTTCAAATTACAAAAATTGTCAAAATTAAGTGTAGGGTTAAGATAAAAAATAGTCTGACGCGAAAAAACAATTTAGTGAAGAATTACAGAATCTAAATTTTTATACTGCCCCCCGGTCCTATAAGTTATATTTAGTAATATTTCCCTGTTACACTGGCAAGTAAAGCAAAAAAAGTCCCGTTATTAAACGATTAAAATTTACCGAGTAATAACTGTTTAAAGTTGGAGTATATTTTTTGCTGCATATTAGAAGTAATTCACAAATTTAGTAGAAATATAATTTCGTCAGATATATCAAAGAAATGGTTGAGAGTAAAATTAGCATTGCAATATCAACTTAAAATCTTTAATCATTCTGACATATTACTGCAAAATGTACAATTTGTACTGAACATTATAAGATGATAAAAATAACAGATTTTTTGTTAAATAAAAGGATGAAAAACAACAGCCTCAATTCTTTACAAAATGATACATATTTTAAAAGGCTGTTAGATTACACTATCTTTCAAATTTTGGATTCTGGCATGTTTTTTAGCTTTTGAAAATTGATTCTTATGGGGTTTTTTATCACTCAATCCGAAAATGACCTTCATTTTAAACCATCACGTCAGGAATTTTCTAAAATCGCAAATTTCAAAGTTAAAAAGCTAAAAGTTAAAATGGATTCCCCCTCCTCTCCCAACCTCATCGGACCCCCCGAGCTGTTTAGCTGTAAGAAACCCAGTATAAGCCAAAAAATCTAATAAATTTTTGAATTAAATGAAATTGAACTTAATAAAAATGTCTTACATCTATTTTTTAGTATCAGATTTTTCGCTATTTTTTAACCTTGAAATTTACGATTTTCGAAAAATCTTGACATGATGGTTAAAAGTGACGGTAATATTTTTATTCAGCGTTAAAAAATACATAAAATGTAATTATAAAAGTTAAAAAACACAACCATCGCAGGTTTATGTTATCTAATCTAAAACTCTTTCTTAAACTTCTTGACGGTAATCTATCCGAATTTTTTTGTGTTATCCTCTAATATAAGTATGTATAAGATGGTAAGAGTCAAAAATCTTAATAATATTGCATTGTCATAGGATTTAAGTCAGTATGTAAAATTTAACTTTGATAGGACATTTGAAAGTAAGTTAAAGTTTGAGTACAAATTTTAAACTGGAAAGACGATCTTTGCAAGTTAAATAAAACCTTATGAAAATAACATAATTTTAGTTAAAAGAAATCATAGCCTCAAATCCTTACAAAATAAAATATATGTTAAAATACAATTATTTTAACTAATCTGAAACTTATCTAATAAAAGGTAATCGTAATATTTGTACGATTTCTTTCAAAGCGCAGATACCTTGAAATAAGTTTAAGTACTTTATATACGACCCCTGAAAGCATGGTCGAAATCATCTGTTTTGATATGCAAAAAAGTGGCATAAGTGATGCATTTCAAAGTTTCATAATTCGATCAATTTTAATGTTAGATGAATGAAACTTTTTTTATTCTTACTATTTGGTGTCAGTAAATTTTTAGTAAATATCACTTATAGGACCCGGGGACCGTATAAAAATTAAAATTTCGTGATTTTTTAATAAATGTTTTTCTTGACCCAAATCGCTTTAAAAATATTTTTTTATCTTATTTAAACCATTTTTGTAATTGGAAGTATGCATCTAGGACCAACGGTTGCGAAAATAAAGGTCGGTCAGATTATACGTGGACACACGGAATATTAAATTTCAAAGAATTCAGTTGGGTAGTTTTTGTGCTGTCATATCGTCGGTACCATGGCAAACTATGCAATGAGAAAACAGCGGGCTACTTTTTTAAAATTCAGATCTCTATATTGGCACCACTTTTTTGAAATAGTAAAATTCGCCTTATTTAACCTTATTTAATGACATATTAATTAAGGCGAAAACAAGGGGAATTTTACCATTTCAGAAAAGTGGTGCCAATCAAGAAATCTGAATTTTAAAAAAGTAGCCCACTGTTTTCACATTGGATAGTTTGAAATGGTATCGACGATATGCAGATAGACGGATAGACCAGACGAAAGACCAGTTTTAAATTCAAGCAGATAAATTTTTCGTAATCGTTTTCAGACTATACAGATTGATTAAAAAATATCCATGCTTAAAATTTATTTTTAAAACCATAGAAAACTCGTAAATTGAAATACAGGATATAAAAATTATTCAAAGCTGTAAAAATTGAAATTATGTAACGTTTTAGAAGTTACAAAAATTGCAGTAAAAGTCAAATTTATTGGTCGTACGACCCCAGTGTCAATATTACGTTAAAGTTACACATGAACGCTTTCTACTTTTGATAATACTTTGTAATATAGATACTGGATGAGATACATATTAAATGAACTAATTTTAATAAATTTTGAAAAAAAATCCGCTGTAAAGACGGATATTTTAGATATAAATAAGTAAGAAATTCTTGAAACTACTGAAAAAAAAAAACGCTCTAAATGTAACTTAATTAAAAGTATATTTGAAATGATTTATCATAACTGACAAAAAAAAAAAAAAAAAAGAAAAAAAAGATTTTTTAAAGAACCACAAAATTTTTTTTATATATATTTAATTGAATAAAAAAAAATATTTAGAATAAAAACTAATATAGCTTTAATGTCAGCTAAATTAATTAAAAATTGTAATTTCTACTTATAACAGAAAAGAAAATTGAAAACGAAAATTGAAAAAGAATATTTATTTTTTTTTTGTTTTTGGAGTATCAATGAAAAAAGACGAAAAAAATCTGTAATATTTACAAAATTAAAGTTATTGCAAAATTAAAATATTTTATTAAAATGTAATTTAAACTGCACTCAGAAAAAAATTAAAATATTGCACATTAGCTTAAAAAATAAAAAAAATGAAATGAAATTCATTTAATTAATTACATTTAATTTAATTAAATGTTCTTCATCAATTTCATTCGTTATTTGTTTCTTAGAAACAAACGCAATTATCAAATGAAATTTATTTAAAGGGTTCACTTTATTATCAGTTACCAAAGCATAAGTACTAAACAACGTAAAAATGGCATTGAACTAATTTTTTTAAATTATTATTATTTAGTAAATATTTCTCCTTAACGAATATCGAAAATAAAAAGAATAAAATCTTTGTATTATTGCTATACATCAATATCTGGTGAAAAGTTTGTACAGCTTAGAATACAAAATTATACGCAAAATATCTTGTTTTTATGTGGCATTGAAAAGTCATAAAGACACGCGCACAAACACACGCACACATATAGATCTATCTATCTATATCTATATCTATCTATATATATATATATCACTCAGGATCATTGCAAAATATTTATAGGATGTACTAGACTGACCTTAAAATAGAAAATAAGAATACTTACAAAGCTAGAGGAAATACGATGTTAGTATCTTATAGCATGGCTTTTCTAATATTTTGTAAACTCAGTGTAAATTAAAAATAAACAAATTCAAAAACAAGTGATTTAAACGTTCACAGGGAATTCACAGGGATCCTTAAATTGCATTTCATAAAATTAAAAAAAGAATTTTCTGTAAACATCATCTGATTTCATAAATACATTATTTAAAAAAAAAAAGAAAAGTGTTAAGTAAATTGTCATTTTTTACTGTACTTTCACGACATTTTGTTTCTGTAACTAATTAACACTTCAGAAATCTGGTCCTTACAATTATAGAGTCACTTGTAAGAAAAGTGTGCCAAAAAAATGTTCCAAAATGTTCAAAATACAGGAAAAAGGGCGATTTTTAAAATTTTAAAGTTTTAAATAAATTACATTTTCCAAAATTTAGCAAAAGAATTACATTTGTTAAATAAATCTCTGTCCTAAATGACACCGTTTGATAACAAATCAAAAACATATTATGAAATACTCAAATAATAAAAAATTGTTATAAAGATATTGAATCCCTTTAACCCCTTGAGGGGCGGTGGGGTAAAATATATCCCACCTAATTTAAACAAGATTCTCAACAGAAAATTTTAACTAAATTTTATAGTTTTAATTTTGGAGGAAAATCGTTGAAAAATTGCTTTTCCTTATTTCTGTCTTTAAAATTTTCCCGTGGCCAATAGATGCCAATCGTGCAAACAGTTTTTCATTTCGGTTATTTTTTCAGTTTTTATGAATTTTTAAAGTTTATACGGACTTTGTTGCTCCCCCGGTATACTTAGTTGAACTGAGTTTACGCTGTCTGGCGTAAACATGAACTTTTGCTAAAAAAATGGCAAATAACCCCATTTTTTAAAATTGTTAAGATATTGCTAGGAATAATAATTATTCGATTTTTCTTTTATTCTGCTTTCTTACGGTAGATGGCGCCATTGCATTCTTCATAGTAAATCGTTTATAATAGATAATGTGCATGTTGGTAAACAAATCAGCTTGTGTCTAGACAACTCAACTTGTGGTTGGCAGAAACGAGGCATTTAAACGCGTGTTTATATGGGGAAACTGCATAGCAATCTATCATATGTATTGCAAAACAAATGAAGTTTTATCTGTTTATGCACAGAAATTAGGTTCTGTTGCGAAATAAGATTATTTTGAGAAACTGGGTTTATTAGGGATAATAATCGATAAAATATTAGATGATCCGTATGTTATTTTCAACTGGATAGCTGATATGGCTCTTTGGCCATAGGTTTCATTTTATATAATGGATAACTATTTAAAAAAATTCCATGAGAAGAATAGAAGAGCTCAAGAAGTGTTTCAGCTTGTTGTAGCGGGTAAGAAAAATATTTTAGGTTTTATAATTATACCACAAAGCCACCGTTTTATTTATATATCTTTTTTTTTTTTTTTCAACCTGTACGCCTGTTAAGATGCTTGAACTAATCTGAAAATGTTTACGAATTTCGTTATATTGAAATTAAAATGACATTTATGACTGCTTATTTCCTGACACACTTTTAAAATCATTCCAATGATGCATGAACTTGTCAAGTTTCCTTACAAGTATATACTAATGAAACCTCAATTTTTAATAAAACAGGCGATTTTTCAGAAAGCATCTTTAAAGTTGGCGTTTTTTCTTTTTCTTTTTGCGAACTTGCACTTTGTTAAATAAATATTCGCCTAACTAAGTCCCTTTTCATTCTTTTAATAAGTTATTTACTTCCTTATACAATTATGTTTCTTCATGTTTGTTGAATATAGATAAGATATTCAACTTTAATTTTTCTATAATTTTTAATCAATACATTACTTTACATTATTTATTTAATAACTCATATATTAGCATGTTTTTTTTTAACCCCCCGGTACGGTATGCTATTTCTTTCTCCCAGCTTATTTTTTGTCCAAAAAATAATGTTGCCTTACAGAAGCCAGCAATAAACAAAGCAGATGTATCATTGTACAATTAAATACTCTATAGCACTTTTTAAAATTTCTAAGCATCGCACATTTTCAATTTTTATACCGTCGTATTGGGGGGGGAAAAAAAGTATTTTTAAATGCAATTTGTTTGAAAACTGTATCTCCATTGATTTTTGAAATATTAATATTTTTGTAGTTTTTAGCACCGTTTGTTTAATTTTGGCAACTCAAGTACTCCATTTATGTAGAAAGTAAAGGGAAAATAGTTGAAAAACAGCAATTATATTTTTTTGTTGACATTTTCTCATAACAACCGAAAGAAAATGTAATTAAAATACGTGCTATTTTGAAAAAATATAAACGAATAATTTCTGTTAAAACATGGAGCTATTATAAACTATATTTAATTTTAAGTTATTTATATTAATTTTACAAACAAATGAAGGCCTGTGAATCATTAGATAGCCGTTTTTTGTCGAGTTTCTTGAATGACGGCCTCTTTTTGCTGCATTTGTGTATTATTTTGCGATAGTGACATCCTATACATGCTTTACTGTAGATGTTTAAGAGTGGATCGTAAATGTGGAATCCTTAAGCTGATGCGAATGACGTCATTTTACATAAAATAAAAGTTTTGTGCTTTAAGTCTTAAAATTGAAATATGTTTTGTACTATTTATACATATATTTTTTTTCATCGGGAGAGACACTAAATTTTGAAAAAGCAGAATTCCTGTTTTCTATTTTTTTTTTTTTTTTTTTTTTTTTTGCTTCACTCATTGGTTAACTTAAAGAATGTACAGAGATTAAAAGTAAATATATGCTCAGAATGAATGACATATTTTCATTGTAATTTGTTATTAATCTCACCCATTTTTAAATACGTACTGAATGGTACTTTAGCCGGGCGCCAGTGTTACATATACATGTGCTGTAAATTATGGTATATACAGTTTTGTATTGAACAACAATCTTCATTTGGCACTTTCTTCGCCTTTCATTCTGGCAGCCGGGTCCCTCTCCCAGTTATGACACTGAAGAATCTACCATGTATTCATTCATGAAAAATTGTGCTCTATAACAACTGTAATATTGCACTTATGTTATTGGATTAACGCTTTTTTTTTCTAGATTCCTTTTTTTTTTTTTTTTTTGGTGGAATATGGCTACTGGCGATACCACATTAAAAAAAACGCACCTGCGTGCCCTACCTCAAACATTTAAGACCGAGCCTTAATAAACATTATTGAATAGTTTTCTGGTCTTAATGTAAGGTGGTGTGGAAAAGGGCACTTAGATTTTCTTTATTAATTTCAGTTGCAGGCACCTAAATACTACATATTTCTTGTTTTGATTTTGTTCTATAAATTTGAACTTTGATAATTTTTATTTCTTGCTCTTCTGTAATTGTATCTAACAAAAGAAAAACTTGCAATATTCAATTAAGAAAGTAGAGAATGTGTACCCCCCAGACAAGAAGCTTTCATTACTACAGGAGAGTTGTCACTGGAGGAAGGCGTGACAGACAAATCTATTTCAGGACATAATAACTGAAGATGAAAGACAGCAAGGGGCAAAGACAGTATGTGCTTAACACTATTTCTACCAGTATCAAATGATACCTTATAAAAGTCTTATTTTTTAATTTTCCATTTGTAATTTTTAGACTGAAACAATTACAAATCATTTTTAATACATTAAAGACTTTCTTATGCTTATTACAGTAAAAAACTACGAGCAAAATAATCATGAATCCAAACTTTAAAAAGGTGTCACTTGACACTGGTAGAAATAGTGTTAAGCATCAATAAAGGCAATAACTCAGTGGGACAGTCTTGTGCACAGTGCCATTTCAGCCGTGCATTAGATTGTGCTTCTAAGAAAGTATTGCCTATGTAAGTAAAACTTTTTTAATAACCAGTCAAGTGTGAATATTACTTGTGCGTGGAAGTTTCTGTAAATATATTAATTGATCTTGTTCAAAGTTTAAACTTGGCACTGTGCTAAGTGTGCTTCAAAAGAAAGTTGCTATGCCGCCTTGGTCTGTGCTGCCTTTTTTCCAGATAGGTGTTTAATTAACCTTTAAAGACCCAGGTGGCATATTGAGAGTGCCACTGAATGCAAACTGGTCACGAATCCCAAAGTAATTATGCGATTCATTGTAATTAAATTAGGATACTTTTCGGTTAGCCGGGTGCCAGTGTTATATACACACACATACATATATATATTTGTATAGATAACACTGGTGCCCGGCTAACCAAAAAGTACCTACATTAGTTTATTTTTAACAATTTGACGTTTATTGCTCTTATACTGCTACTTTGCATTGCATTACACAAATATATCATTTTAAAATGTCATGTAGGTTTTAAAAGCTGATATCGCATAGAGTACGCCATCCGTGTCTTTATAGCCCAGTGTTCATAAAGATCGTGATATTTTCAAAAATAGCCGATATTTTCAAAATTGTCAGCTTACTGCTGATTATAAAAATTTTTAGACTTAATATAAATTTGAATCTAAAACATATTACATTTAGCATGAAAACATAATAAAACAATATTCTAAATATCTTTATTTTTTCTTACAAAATTTATGATCAAATAATTGAAAACATAAACAATCTTCTGTAAAAGTTGCTTTTTCACTCATCAAAACACAGAATGCAGGATTCCGTTTAAAAAATAAATAAAAATACACAACAAACTCTGAAATACAAAATAAAGTTTATCTTTTATTTTTTCTATTGAAGAATTTGATCATGAATGTAAGTTTGTCTGCTTTTTCATTACATAACCTACTGCACAATTTAGACTGAAGTAAATAAAAACTTTTCGGTTAGGCAGGTGCCAGTGTTATATATACATATTTATGTAAATACATATATGTAAATATAAATATCTATACATATATTTTATATATGTACATATGCATACATGTATATATACATATATGTATATATAACACTGGCACCCAGCTAACCAAAAAGTACCCAAATAGAATTAAGACAGGGTAGGGAGGTATTGTTCAAAGGCAGATTTCTTATGGTAATGAGAAAGCTGCGGGTACAGTCCAAAACTAGTTTTTGGAGTGCAGGGAATATTTTGTAAGCTATTCTTTTTAGTTATTTATTTACGGATGGGCTAATTTTTAATAACAGTTGAAAAATTAATTTGCAATTCTTTTGACTGACAATATTATTCTGAAAATAAATATTAGATGTATGAAAATATCAAGAAATACGACATTTAAAAAATAAATATTAAATGTATGAAAATAAAAATATCAAAAACCTTGATATTTTGAAAATAAATATGATATATATCAAGATATATATCCATTGCCTATTTGCACGCTTTTTGTCTCAACATGTATCAGAAATGCCTTCGCTAACAGGTGTGTCTGTTACACGTTGAGACAAAAAGCGTGCAAATAGACATTTGTCTTAAAGCTTAATATTTTGGCTAATTACTAACAATTTTTTTTAAACTCATTATCAACAATCCTTTTATATTTCCATGATGATAGGTATCTCAAGTGCCTCACAACTCCCTTGTTGAGCAAAGTGAAATTTGTGTGTAATGGAAAAATGAGATTTTCTCAAACTATGTGAGCTAAGGAAATTGCTACAGTTCTCCTACTAGTTTAAATAAATTTCTACTACCACTAATTTTTTCATAATTTTAGTTTCAGTAGATTCGGAAATAGAGGAGAAGGGGACATAGTTTTGCATTATATTTTCAATCTATAACTATGAGGGTCAATATCCTTTATTACTTCTGCGAAATTTGAACTTTCCATGTTACATAGTTGACGAGACAAAGAGCTTTGACAGACAGACACACAAGTGAACACATTTAAAATAGTCTTGTGTATTTCTTTCTAGACTTTTGAAGAGTAAATTCATATTTCCTGTCTAAAACCCTAATTCTAAAAAATTGCTAATGCATTTATTTAGAAATTAGCATGAAATAAAAATTTTACTTGGTGCAGGTTTATTTAAGTTCATTCAAATCTGTGTAATAAATTATACATATATATTTTTTCTATTTGCAAATCAAGTTAAACACATTATGTTACTATCTATATTATAAAGCATATCTGTAGGTAATGCTATCATATCAACAGTGGCAACAATTTAAGTAATTCATTTCTCCTTTTCCTTTAACAAATGGCACTTTTCGGTTAGCCGGGTGCCAGTGTTATATATATATATATATATATATATATATATACATACTTATGTATATACACATATATGTGTGTAAATATACAACATATGTATATATAACACTGGTGCCCGGCTAACCGAAAAGTACTAAAATAACCATGACATATTTTCATTTTCACACCATCAGATAAGGTAAAAAAATGCAATAAGTTATTTGAAAATTGTATTTCAATTTACTGATTTTTCAAATATTTTTAAACCACAATTCTTTTAAAAATCAATCTCCATAATATGCAGCTAGATTAACTCATTTGGACTTTTCTATACTAATAAAAGAAAATTTAAGTTATCAAGATTTTGTATATTACATCTAAAAAATCTTAAATTTGTGAATTAAACTTTCACAAGTAATTCTGAAGCACAAACTACTGATGTTTTAAACAATTTTTTACAAATTATTAAACCCAATATGTTTATTTTGTGGTTAGTAATTGCTTGATATCTTTATATTTAATGAGTTATTTTTTACATGCTAAACACTTTATAAATACACATCTTTGGCAGCAGGTTTCATCCAATTTGTTTAATAAGGATGTAATTTTTAATCGCATCAGTCACAGTAAAAATAATGATACCTTTGACATATTTTAATAAAAAAATAAAACTTTTATAAGTAACTAGGGTGCTCTGCTCCCTGCAAGCTACGCTCGCCAACCCCCCTTACAGACACCGCAGAATCTAAAAGCACGCTAATCGGATTGGTTTTAAAAATACTAGAGACAGACGAATTATACTGATGAAAGCTGTGCAGATCTCCCTGTAAACGGGTTTCCATTCAGTTCCCTTTTATTGCAAAAATTTAAGGTCGAATCAGTTGCTGTTAAGACATCCAATGGCTGTTTTCGTGTTTGATTAAAGAGGATCAGTTAAACATTTGAAAAGAAGATAAAATAAAATTAATTAAGTGTACAGAGTCTTTGTCTTCCGGTATTTTAAAACAATTTCTATAACAATAGCCTAAGTCTTGTGACTATCATCAACAGTTCCGGGCGGACCACTTCGCTTTTTATATTCCATGGGCCATTTTGGTACTTTAATGTTAGCCAGGTACAGGTGTTAAGTCGCCAAATATTGTTCTATCGTCATCATTTGATCTATATTATAATAGTCCAAGTTATGTAACTGAAAGAAATAAATACGGTCTCATCCCTTCGCTTTTCATATGAAAGTTTGGCCCAGGTATCATACGGCCCCATATTGTCGTGATTTTTTTCTGACATCAATTTGGGGAAAACATCAACAGCATAAACAACAACATCCGGCTTACCATATCAAGCAAAATAATGATACTTTGACGCCAGTTAAGTACCCGTTGCGTATATGACATTGGCGTCAGAAAAACATCGTGCCAATATGGGCCCGTATATAATATCTGTGCCGAAAGTTTTCCATTTTTATTAAAAATCAATTTTTTTTCGAGTAAAACTACATAAAAGTTGACATGGTCACAAAGAATTCTAGGTACTGTTATGCTAGCCGGGTGCAAATCTCGCCAATAGCTTTTTTTCAACTCGCCAGTTAGCATTTTTTGAATTTTTCGTGTGGTAAATTAAAACATTGCTTTGAAGTTGAAATTAAATGTCATGGTTTGTTGAATTATTTAATATTTGGCCAAATATCATATACACACCGGGTTTGGTGTGAGTTCTTTTAATGAAAATTTGGCGAAAACCTCGTTTTCGAATATCAGTTACATATGCATTTTTGGTACTACTTAGTTATCCCGTCGACCAAAAATCTATCACCAAACTATAAGATTAAATGTCAATAATGGTTGATCGTAAATATCACATTCACTTGACTTTAAGCAAGTTACACGTGTTTACGTCATCAAGTGGTTTTTATTTCGACGTTTTATTTGTATATTTATTAATGTTATACTATTTTATTTGTTCTTTCGTTATTTAAAATAAAAATTATGTCAATTTGTATAATTTGGCGAAATTGGTCAACAGAATAACCCAGTAGTACCGTATTTTTAAATTATTTTAAAAAGAAAATAACGAAATATATAATTAACGGTACTTCCCGCTATACGGACACCATTGTCGCTAAGCGACAATGTAACTATATTTGGCACAGATGTCATATTGGCGTGATTTTTTTTCTGATGCTAATGTCATATACGGAACGGGTACTTAACTGGTGCCAAAGCGTTGTTATTTTGCTTTATATCTTGTTTATATGCCAGTATCTTGCCAATATGCGCGTGTGACATCTGTGCCTTTATTTGTTCTTTCGTTATTTAAAATAAAAGTTATGTCAATTTGTATAATTTGGCGAAATTGGTCGACGGGATAACTAAGTAGTACCAAATATATTTATTTACATACATTTTGGCATGGTGTCCGTATAACGGAAAAGTATCTAATTAACTATAGAACAAAACAATTTATATAATTTTAAAAAGAAAATAAAAGTAAATAAACATTTATTATTAAATAAACAACAATAGTCGGGTTACCATGTCAATCAAAATAATGCCATTTTGGTGCTAATAAGATACTCCGGTGCGAATATGAAATCTGTGCCTAATATTTTTCTTTTCGTTTTCTTTAAAAAAAGAAAAAAAAAATGAAGTGAAAGCCATCAATTTTAAATGAAAGTTTTGTATTTTAACTAAAATGAATGAAAGGATTATATTTTAAATGAAATTAATGAAATACAAATAAATGCGACGGGAAAAATATTTAGCAATTTATCACCTGCGTCCTGCTAACATAAAAATACAGAGTTCTTGATTTCTCTATCAGAATGATTCGATTTGGTCAAAGATTGCTCAAGTAAATTGAATTATCAATAAAAGTAACACGATACATTTCTTAGCACACATTTAAGTGAGGCCAAACTGGTCGCCAAATTGGTTTAAAATTATAACCTTTTCTAAAGTATGAAAAAAATATCTTATGATTAAAATTTGAGTTGCCATCATTAGAGAAAAGTATTTAGAATCAGAAAAAAAAATAATATCTCGAAAACTAAGTCGAATTTAAAAATTCTAATACCAGTTTTGAAATCTGCAGATCAATATGGATTTTTGGTGTTAATTTCATCGTAAAGTATTCCATATTTTATGAGAAATCGCTGTGAAACATAATCAGTTGTTTAATCAGTCATTTCATAAATTCGTTTCAATTCAGTCGTTTCATAAATTCGGTTCATTAGGATTTTATATATATAGAGTAGATATATTATTTGTAAATAATCCAATTTTTAAAGATGATAAATATTCAATAAATTAAAATACTTACTCTATTAGGCTTATTTAAAAATAACAGGGCTGACATAGTCAACTATTTTTTTCTAAATTTTGCTTAGGTTCTTTTAGTTATTATTTCTAAACCATAATATTATACAATTATTTTTAAATAGTCGTAGAAGGAAAAAAAAAAGCTGTCAAGGGCAGCCCAGTATTAGTTGAAATAAAAATGGTCACATACACAATAAGAAAGCAACACAATTCAGTTGGTTTGCGGTTTGCCGCTCCATTTATTGAAAATACAAATTATATATATTAAAAATATATGACTAATATTTAATAACATAATCACATTTTGTATAAAAAATTTTATCCAGACAGTTTTGTGAGGTTGCTGAACACTGTCTGCCCTTTGATTTAAACATAGTCATATTACTCATCAAATTAGAATCTTTAATGCATCAATATTATATGCAGGATTTGCAAGCTCGGTATAACTTCATGAAGAATCAAAGTCGACAAAATGGAATTGCTCCAAGCATCTTGCTTAATTTTTCCACCTGTTTTGATAACGAAAGGATAAAATTTTTAAGATACAAAAAATGGATACTTGTGCAAACATAGTAAACAAATTAAAGAAAATTTACCATTTTGCGTTACTTCTAGTTCCATAGTTTAAGGAAGAACAAAAAAAGAAAAGGGAAAAAATGAATTTTTCTATTTTTGCCATAAATTTCGGGTTTTATGAGCTTGAAAATTTACAACTTTCCAATTAGCATGTGTTCTGAAACTCGAAAAATCCAAGAGAAATGTTAAGAAAAACAAAAGCCAAAATGTGGCTATTTGAAGGTGCTTTTTGGTGCCATGAATTTGCATATGTGTGATTGGGAGGGGGGGGGGGTAAGGGCATTTTATGGATTATATATTTTTAATTTGATAATTATGATCTTAAAGAGTGAAGACTTTACAATTTTGATGCTATATCAGATCTCGCAGACTCTTAAAAAAGGATAAATTTACAATCTCAAATCTGCAGCTTTTAATGAGTACGTGAAAAACTTTAATCATATATGCATTGCTTTCTTTATAATTTGCTTAATAACACTCACTTTTGAGTCAGTCATAACTGATAAATTATAAACAATGAAGTTCATAGCAACAAATAGTCTCATTTGAGCTGATACAGCTCAAATCGATGAGTAATGTTGAAAATTTCTGAAGGAAGAAATAATATTTTTGTAATACAGTCAGTTACAGTCCAGCCGAATTTTCAGCAGCATTTTCGTCAAAACTCAGATTTTGGGCCAAAAACTAAAATGAATTTTCAGTCGATGACTAATAGTTTTATTATGTTAAATAGCTTAATTTATTATATCACATAAATCAAGTTAAAACAGCAAATATGAAAACACATCTGCTATACATAAAAGCGTATGGCAAAATATACTTGCATACAATGTGTTCACCTTAAATTGGAAACAATGCCACACTAGCACATACTTTCTACAAATCTGATCATATGGATATTTTTTATTACTCAACCAATTATCTGGTATAGATACGACCATGACCATTCTAAGAGCACACAGGTGCGTTTTTTTTTTGTTTTTGTTTTTTTTTTTTTTTTTTTTTACGTGGTATCACCAGCAGCCATAATCCACAAAAGAAAAAAACAAAACAAAAGCTATGTGCAAATTTATAGAACAAAATCAAAACAAGAAATAATATGCCTACTAAAATGAGTAAAGAAAATCTTCTACGTGCCCTTTTCCACACCACCTTACATTAAGACTAGAAAACTGTTCAATGATGGTTATTAAAGCTGGGTCTTGAATGTTTGAGGTAGAGCACACAGGTGCGTTTTTTTTTTTACGTGGTATCGCCAGTAGCCATATTCCACAAAAGAAAAAATAAATGAACTTCTGGAACCTTGAAAAAGAAAAAAAAAAGTTTACACAACAACATCAAAACTTGGTTTTAATATTAAGACATCTTTGAATTTAAAACTTTGTTTTCTGTCTTTCATTTTTGTTCACTGGCAATACCGAAAATTGCTTTGTCTGCTAAATTGCCACATTTCTTTCACCTGCCTTAGGGTTTGATGATCTCTTCAAATATTTTTTAATAACTCTTATTCTTATCATCTCATTGAACAATTTTTTTTTTCTTTTTTTTGGCAAAGCACAATTTAAAGATATTCATCATTCTTCTTCATCAAATTTACTCGAGTTAGTTCGGTATTTCCAAGGTCCTTGGATGACTCCATTACTAATATATTGGAGCAGAGATGTTCACAGGCATTTTGCCACGTTTCTATTCTTTGTAGTTCCAATGATTACCAGTACAGATTTCATATATACATCGGGTTTGTTTCAAAATACGAATTTTTTTTTTATGCCAATCTGGCAAAAACTTCGTTTCCAAATACCAGTTACATATATATTTTTTAATTCTTTTAAAAAGGAAATAACAATAAATAAAAAAGTTTATTTAATAACTATAGAACAAAACAATTTATATAATTAAAATAAAAGTAAATAAACAACAATAGCCGGGTTACCATATCAGGCAAAATACATCAGGCAATTTTGACGAAATTTAAGCACCCTGGTGAGCACTATAGGACATCTATGACAAATTACCACTCTATATAATTCATTGCGGTAACATATGTAATGTATTCATTATATTTCATACTGTTCATTACTTCTTTACAATATGAGAGGCTAGAGTTTGATTGGAAATTTTCAAGTAAATCTTACTAGCCTATTTTTTTTTAATTAAATGAAAACCTGCAAAATGCAACATACATTTGAAAATTGTTATAAAAAACATGCAATTGGAAAAATAGTTAATTATTATGTCTGAAATGCATATTCTTATTATTTTCTTTAAAATTAAGAATATAGTACACACAAAAGAGGAAAATTTGGTTATAGGATAGAAATTAGTAGTACCATGTTTACATTTCAGTAATTTGAAAAGTTGCAAAAATAGCAAACTGGAAAAAAAATAAAAAATAAATAAAGATTCTGAATATCTTCTATAGTTTTTCAAATTGCCTAAAAATTCAACTTGTCCCGTCAGAAAAAACATTCTCTAGAGGCGAGTAAAATAATGAATCGCCCAACACTAGGGTAGAGATTAATGGTTTAACATAAAAACGATTAAATATTTATGTACACAGTCTAACATGTTGTATGACAAGGAAATTTGTGAAAATGTAGCTTGTGTTTTCCAAATTCTGAATCGATAGCTTAAATTACTTTAAAACTAAATAAACATTCCTTGAGTATTTTAAGTTCTTTTAATATTCCAATAATGTGCATAGAAATAAGACGATCGAGTTAAATAAAATATTTGTAGATGTCATGTTTAAAATAAAAATTCACAAGGAGAAAAGCATTTAATATCCTAAGGGAATATATATATATATATATATATATATATATATGCGATCTGTTATATTAGAGGAAAATGAAGAATTCTTACCAGTTTGAAAACATTTATTACACATTCTTGAGGCATGAATTGTTATAAAGTCTTTTCGTTTAAAAGCTTATCCACCACCTTCACGCAGTTCATGATTTCGAAGCAATTTAAAGGCCTTATTACCTCCTAATTCATGTCTATAAGTACAACCATATGCACTACAACTCATCATCATTTTGTAAAATAGTAGGATACGCGAAAAAAAAAATTATATAAATAATAAAGCCGAAAAATAATATTAAACATATGCAAAATACATAGAAAACAATACTAATGCACACAAATGTTTTGCCAACCGTAAGTTGAGTTGTACTTTTTTATGTCTTCGTGACGTCACATGCACATTATCTATTTTATTCTAATTTTATCAGATTGATGGTGCCACTGCATATATATATATATATATAAGCTTTTCCATTATTTGTCGGTGTCCACTTTCTTCTTTTTTCTTCCATAATATTTCTTATAATAAATTATTTGGCACTTTTTTTATACTTACAGCTTTAATTCATAAAATTACGGTTTTTGAAGCTGGTAGGTTATGTTTAATTAATAGTTATATATATATACATATATATTTTTGTACGATTGGTTAAAATATTAAATGATTGGAAAAATAACGAAATTTTTAAGTTCAAGAAGGTTTAACTTTGGTCTTTAAAAGCAATATAAAACTTTTTCCTGGCAATGGTCATAGATGATAACTGAAACGTTGGTTATTTTAGTTTAATTTTAATGTTGGTTTAGTTTTTGACTTTACAACATTTTGTATACGCTATTCAGTAAATTTGTGATTTTTATTTCCACGTTAATATTGATATTGTTACGATTTTATGATTTTTCAACATTCAATTAAACTAAAAATATGTTTTAATGTTCAATAATGTAATTTTTTTAAACGCTCCGAACGTGGGCATATACTTTAAATATTAATCTTTTTTTCTTTAATACCTATTTTCTTATACATATCATTCTGTTTGGGAGCTTAATAACTTTCGTAATAACAACGAAGATAATTAAAACTAGCTCTCTCAACCCTATTCATCCCTAAAAACTCAGCAAGCTTTTCAATAGGAACATGAAAATATGAATCCGATTAGCATTTCACAAAATATCAAATGCTTTTTAAATGAGTATTTCCCTTTTATTCGCCTTCTATTTTTGTTCTCTTACGTAGACTTAACAAATAAAAAAAATACATATTAAAAACAGAATTTGGATTATTTTTATTCATAATGTTTAATGTAAACAAGATATGTGAGACAGATCATTAATTAAAATTCTTTAACTGAATTTAGTTAATATTTTGCGCAAAATAAAATTTTTTTGATTAAGAAAGTTTTTTCCTCATCTTCTTAGTGGTATGCTAAAAATGAGCAATAACAAAAGACATTAAAAATTACAGGGGGGGGGGGGGGGTTGATTAGAGGGATTATATTTGAGGAGGTAAAAAAAAAAACGCTTTATCAAGTACTTGGGAAGAAGAGAGTGAGGGGTACTGTTCGATTTTGAATAAGGTGTTATTTTTGAATATTAGTTCATTTTTTCGTTAAAGGTGCTATAGTTTAAAATGTGTACCGACTTTCCCATATAGTAACACCCACTTTTAGCATTTTATTAGCATGAATTGGGTTAAATAACCACAGAAATGTCTATATAGTGTATGCGTTAGGTCTTAAGCATTTATAGAGATAGAGAAAAACAAAATCTGAGAATGCTAATGTTAAAATAACAGGACAAGTTTTGCTTTTATATCCTTTCAAAAAGCATTTGCATTAAGGGGTCTCAGAACTCTTAAAAATTGGAAAAAATGAAATAAAAAGATCATTTTCAACCTTCAGTATCTTTAAATGTATATGCTTTTAAAACACAATTTTTATTGCGATGAAATGTTCTTTCGTTTCATATATTTAAAAAATTGCAAGATACAGAATTAGCATTTGTAGGAGGCTTCAAACTGTCAGACATTTGAGGAGCGGAAACTTGATATAACAGTTTCCGCACAGGATTACTAAATAAATTTTGAAACTACAACGAAAATTTTGGTGTCTAGGTATACAAAAGATTGCAATAATTATATATGCAAATTATTATGAAAAATATTCAGAAGTTTTTGCGATATCCTTCGCGTTATGCCCAAAAACGTCATCTGGAGAAAAATGACTTCAAAATTTCCGAAATGCCACTTATGCTGTTGAGCTAGATATAATTCTAAAAGCCATAAATTCTGCTCTAATGGGAATTTCAAGGAAAAAATTATATCAAAATACAGTACAGAAAAGATAGGAGTTTAACATCTAAAAAAAACAAAAACAAAATTCGTAAATTTTGAAGCTTTAAGAGTCCAGAGACTTCTTAAAGTGTATTTTAATCAGGTAGATTGAATACGTTTCCTTATGCCAACCTAATCTATGCATTTTTGATTCAAAAATATATAATAATTACAAAAAATATTAATTACTTCATACTAGAAATTATAAATCAGGACCTATTTTAATTTTTACACAAAAAGAAATTTTAAAAAAGTCAACAGAAATAATATTTGTTGGTTTCACTTATAACTTTATTTTATTGTATTATATTAATTTATTTTGTTCTGTTTGTGAGATATTTTATATGTAAAAAGTAACACTTTAGCTTTGATATCATAACAGCTTCCAAATGCCCTTTTCATAGATAGGGCATTATTTATACTAAAGTAATAATATAGCAAACCCTCCCCGAAACAACCCCCCCCCCCCATAGTGAATAATATAGCTTAATATAAAACCCCTTTCCCCACATAGCGAACACATTTTTCAATACCTGAAATTTATATTATTTATATGCTTTTATCTCTGATTAGAGGATGATTTCCGCACTCTGGAGTTGTCCGTTATTTGCAGTTTTTACTGTATCTTATGTGCCAAAATAATCAAGTGAAGTTTTTAATCTGAACAATTTAAGTAACGGTGGATAGTCAGTCGGATAGGAAAATATATTTGTTATGGCGGCCGACGAACAGTGTGCCGTAGGGACAAATTTCCACAACATGAGTGAAATTGTATGTATTTTTACATTATACCAAAAAAAAGGGGGGTTTCCTTGCAAAAGGTCGGGTAGAAGATTTTTTTTTTAATTTGTTTATACTGAGGCAAGAATGGAAAAACAAAGTTTTCTAACAAAATTTCTTAAGGCTAAATTTTCTGTAGTCAAAAAACAACAAAATTTTGGGCCTTTTTTAATTTTTTTTTAAATATCTCAAGATTCGTTGCCGTAGCATATTATTTGTCAATTACCATATTAAAGAAGACAAAATTCTCTACAACTCTCATACTTACAAATTTTTTATACACTCAATACCAAGCGCAGTACGCCATTTCAAAAAAAGGACATTTTCTTCAATTTTCTTTAAAATCGTGAAAAACGTAGTTCAGCCTCGATTATTCAAATGTTTCCTTCGGATTTAATCGTGTATGTCAACTTCTATATATTGGTTGCAGTAAATTATGTGTTTCAGGGCCGAAACTAGCCTTTTTTGTACCCGTGGCAAACACGGATTTTGGCGCCCCCCCCCCCCCCCATAAAAAGAAAATTTACCACGAGAATTTTAATAAATCTCTAATAGCCGGATTTTGAAAATTTTAAGTGTTTAATCATTAAATACGTAATGCTGAACTACGTAATCAGCTTTGACAAATATTGATTCACTAAAACCTTGAAACCAAACCGAAAGGAACCGAAATATATTCCGCTTTAAACAGGTTTCCATCTTAGCAGGTATAATTGTTCGTGTTCTTTCTCTTTAAAATATATAATGTTTTCTTTCAAGACTGGATTCCGTATATACAGATTTCCTTTTCAAAAACTTTACGGTAGTTGTAGTATTGAGTCGTTTAAAGTCACAAGTTATACGAATTATGAGACTAAATTAGTCACACGAAGACATTCCCAAGGTAATATTAAACATACGGGAGCCTTCTTGACAAATATCTCGCTTGCATTTCTACAACAGGGCCATCAAAGAGAGAAAAATATTGTTAAATAGCTCTGTAGAAATTATTATTATTAAAATACATTTTTGCATTCAGCTTATGCAGTCATATTACGTATCTTTTTTATTGTGTAGGGAAAGTGGATTTGAATGAGACAGGGGACCAATGCGAAAACAAAAATATTTATATGGTCTACAATCATAAGTAAATTGGTATTTCATTAGATAAATTGTATCACTGAGATCATTAAACAGATATAGTTTCAAAAAGCACATATTACAGAAGATGGGAATATTCCACAAAATGTATTTTTCAACAACCAAAATAAGTTTTTCTGTTTGAGCTTTAAAGCAATTAATAGATAATCCTAAAGTTTTACATATTTTTGCATGCTAAAATGGTATAATGTCTTGTTATATTTATTGATATAAGTGAAAATTTTTTTGACAATATTTATTAAAACTAATCTTTTAAATATTTTTTTGAAATTAGTGATCTCAAATATTTTATTGACAGAATTTTTAAATTTTACAAGAGATAAATACATAACATTAGTTAGTGTAATAATGTGTTGTCATTTTTATTGTAGCTATTTTATAAAGTAAAAGTATTTCTTACATAATATATATTTATTTTTTGAGCTTCCCCCCCCCCCTTTTATATGGAACTACAATCCAATTTTTGCTATCTTTAAAACAATAAAACATTAAAACATATGCTGTCAATAATTGGTAATAAAATATACCATTGTAGTGTGGAATAAAATATGTTTTTCGCAAATTTTCCTACCTATCCTATTGATCCCTGGAAAAATAGCTATGCATTATAAAAAAATATTAAAATTATTAAAATTAAACAAGAATTCTTTCTTAATTGAAACTATCGTGCCAATAAGTTACTAAATATTGAAGTATTATTTTAAACAATGCTTTGAAATTATCATTGTATACACTTAAATTTACTGACTAAATATGAATTTGCTTTATTCATCTACATTCTGCCCTACTTTTAAAATTATATAAATTTATTGAATATAAAAAGTCTGTTGAGATGAAAATAAAGACGTGGGTGTGCAAATAGATAACTTACTGCTATCAATTTTCAGAAGTCGACATACACGACTAAATCCGTGGGAAACATTTGCATAATCGGGGAAAAGCTAAGTTTTTCACGGTTTTTAAGAACGGTTTTTGTCTTATTTTTGGAATGGCGTACTGCGCTTGCTATTGAGTGCATAAAAAAGTTGTAAGCATGAAGTTGTAGAGAATTTTGTCTTCTTTAATATTAAAAAAACTTTATAATATACTTATAACTACTTAAAAGGTGACAAAAAATCCGACCGAAACATGTTTTTAAGGCCGAAACCGAAACCGAAATCGAATTTCGGCGATCTTCCTATTTTCGGCCGAAAACGAAAACGAATATGCCCCAAAAATTTTTAATGTAATTAAATTGTATGTATTAAAGTAATTAACTTACTTTAATTACTTTATATTAATTACTTTATACTTATATGTCATATATGTATATATATATATATATATATATATATATATATATATATATATATATATATATATATATATATATATATACATTATATTACTCACCTACATTAATTACTTTAGGTGATAAAAAATTTTTTGTCACCTTTTAAGTAGTTATAAGTATTCTTCTATATATAAAAAAAGTTTTGATTTGGAAATGGACCAATGAAAATCTGCGTAGATATTTCGGGTAGATCGGCATCCAATTTGAATGCTTAAGCATGGCCTTTCATCGTTAATATTAAAAAAACTGTTGCGTACAAAAATATGAAAATCAGTGGTATTATAGAGAAATGTTTGATAAATACGCTGATGCAGACAGTTTTCAAATCGAAGAATTATTTTAAGAGATATTTAATGCTAAAGTTTTCCATTAAAAAAGTTTTATTGGATCAAAAACTATACATGAGAATTTAATCATTTTTAGATCATTTTATACGTTATAAGTTCCCGGTGTGCAGATTGCATTTATTTTTCTTATTTGACTCATTTTTTCAGGTTTTATTTCAATTTTAAATTCAAATTTTCAGCATTTCGAGAGATATTTTTTACAAATTTTAGAAAATGTTATTAATGTAAACTGTTGCCAGTTGTATAATCAGCGCAAACAATAATGTTTACTTCAAATTAAAATTTATTTACACGTGACTATTACAAACAGAAAAAAAAACTTTAAAATTAGAATTAAATGATTACATATTAAAAGCAGGAAAATTACGTCATAACCCATAAGAACCATAGGCACAGATGTCATATACGCCCCATATTGGCGCAATTGTTTTCCGACGCCAATTTGGCGAAAACATCAATAGCATAAACAACAACACCCGGGTTACCATATCAAGCAAAATAACGACACCTTAGCACCAGTTAAGTACCCGTTGCGTATATGAAATTGGCGTCAGAAAAAAATTGCGCCAATATAATTTAAATTGAAAAATATATTTGCGCGAGATATTTTGAGATAATCTTTTCAATTACTATCGTGAATTCGAAGGCAGCGCAAATAATATTTCCATCTAACAACAAAATTATTTTCACATGAATATTAATACGAGAAATAAAACTTTGGTGTAAATTACGTCAGATTTGAAACGATACATTTAAAATGAATTATTTAAAAGAACTATCTTATAGCGCTGTAAAAAAATACCGGGAGACAATGACACTGTTTACTTAATTCATTTTACATTAGCTTATTTTCAAATGTTTAACTAATTTTTTTAATTAAATACGAAAACAGACATTGTATCTCTTAACAGCAGCAGATTTGGCCTTAAAAATCCCCAATCCAAGGAAAACGAATGGAAACCCGTTTACAGAAAGATCGCTACAGTTTTTATTTTTTTATTTTATTTTAATTCAATATTTTTTAACCCGAACAAATTAGCGTGCTTTTTGGATTTTGGTGTGCCTGAACGGGGGTTGGCGAGCGTAGCTCGTAGAGGGCAGAGCCCCCTAGTATTATAAAGTTTATTAATAACAAGGTGAAAATTTCCTTCACAACACTAGTGTTTAAAACAGTGTTTTGACTCTATTCTTTAATATTGTAACTGACAAATAATATGCTACAGCAACGGGTCTCGAGATATTTACAAAAAATTAAAAAAAGTCCCAAAATTTTGTTGTTTTTTGGCCACAGGAAATTTAGCCTTAAGAAATTTTGTTAGAAAACTTGATTTTTTCATGCTTGCCTCAGTATAGACAAATTAAAAAAAATAAATTCTTCTATCCGACCTTTTGCACTGTAAAATGTACATTTCCCCTGGACTATAATCATGTAGGGTTTTTTTTTCTTTTAATCCCACAGTATAAGAAATTTTTTTCATGTTTTCAAGCCTCGTTCTGAGAAGAAAATGTATCTTAAAAACAGGTAAAAACACTGCTGAAAATTTTTTTTACGTACAGTGGTGTCCAAAATTGTGGACATTTCTGGAAATTTTCGTGTTTTATAACTTTGTGTGCTTGAAGAATGTAACAAATTAACTTAAATACAAAATAGATAGTGTCCGTCAAGATTTGACGGTAAATAACTTGAATGTTTCATTAGAAATATTCTTGAATTTTTGATTAGTTGCTTTTCAATTAATTATCGCAATCGTGACAAATTTCTATATTGCCTAAGGGCAATAGAGTGTGTTGAAATCTAACCTATTTAAGGAAGTGAAAGAATTTTAAGTTTATAATTTACAACCAATTACGCTTTCTTTTTAACAGAAATTTACCTAAAAATACTAAATAAAGCATTTATTTTTACTTACTACGGCCTTTTTTTTGTAAATAACAACATTTATTTTTATTTATTTATTTATTTTAAACTGCTCAACTATTAAAAGGCCACGAATTTTATATTTATGAATCTCATTCTCTAAAACCTAAATTTGGACCTTGATGCAGATAGTGATTTAAAATATATATATTTTTTTATTACTTGAATTTTATTTTACATTTTTATTTATTTTTTAAATATTAAACCATGGATATCAAGGTAATTTATTTTATAATTCTTATATGAATATGTTTCCTTTCTTTCCATTTTCTTTTTTACGGAAAAGAATGGCATATGAATATGTTTCCTTTCTTTCCATTTTCCTTTTTACGGAAAAGAATGGCAAACTTTTCTTTCTGCCACACACACATATATATTCTTGATAATGGTCAGAAAATATAACAAAAATTGTAGATCAGCTCAATTTATTTAATTGATAGTTACATGCAAAATATTTTAAATAAGATAATATTATTTCTTAAAAATATTGTTGTGTATTAAATTTTATTTAATTATAAAGCATTCAAATAATAATAATAATAACAAAATAAAAATCATGTAACTTCTCTTGCTAATAAAACATGTCATTATTGAAGAGAATTGTCGCTAAAAATATTGCAGAAATCATTTTGCCGGGCGTTGGGCTCGAACCCATCTCCTCTACAAAAACACAGAGAGTAAAATTGCTGCTTTCGATCGCTGCGCTAGCAGGAACTCACTCAACATTCCTCTAAACTGAAGAGGATCGAAAAAGTATTGACGCATGCGCAAATATGTCAATTTGGTTCTTGCTGATCTTACAGAATTACCTTTACGTTTTAATATATATGATGTTTATATATCAAACTCAAGGAAATTTAATGTAGAATTTTATTTTAAGAACATAATTAAAATATCTGCATTGCAAAAAATGTTACGCTTACAAAAAATAAGATATATCTTAGATTTCATTAAAATTCAATGTTGCACTTACACATTTAATATTTAGTAGGATAACCCTTTTTAGGTGCGTTCGTAATTATATAAATACGTAGCACCTATAGTCGTCGTTCAGTCCGTCTGTCTGTCCGTCCGTCTGTCCGTCCGTCTGTCCGTCCGTCTGTCTGTCCGTCCGCATATAACAGAGAAAAAACTACCCGACCGAATGATCTGAAATTTTTAATATATAATTGATGCAAAATTTTGTCGAGCCATTTCAAATTTTATGAAAATCGGATGTATAGTTTAATTACAGGGACAGTCAAAAGTTTTTCTTTACATTACGGCCAATGGGAAAAATTATTGCAAGTGAATTTTAATGATGTTACAGACTTCCGAATGGTCTGAAATTTTTAATATATAATTGCTGCAAAATTTTGTCGAGCCATTTCCAATTTTATGAAAATCGGATGTATAGTTTAATTACAGGGACAGTCAAAAGTTTTTATTTACATTACGGCCAATGGGAAAAATTATTGCAAGTGAATTTTAATGATGTTGCAGACTTCCGAATGGTCTGAAATTTTTAACATATAATTGCTGCAAAATTTTGTCGAGCCATTTCCAATTTTATGAAAATCGGATGTATAGTTTAATTACAGGGACACCCAAAAGTTTTCCGTTACATTACGGCCAATGGGAAAAAATTATAGCAAATGCATTTTAATGATTTTACAGCCTTCCGAATGGTCTGAAATTTTAAATGTATAATTGCTGCAAAATTTTGTCGAGCCATTTCAGATTTTATTAAAGTCGAATGTATAGTTTATTACAGGGACAGTCAAAAGTTTTCCGTTACATTACGGGGAATGGGGAAAAAATTATTGTAAGTGCATTTTAATGATGTTACAGACTATGCACTTATGAAGCGCAAAAAAATATACATTCAGTACAATATGGGGTGCAAAAAATAATTATAAAACTAGTTATAGTACGAACGCACCTCATTTGCCACGTTTGACGAGCAATTTCCAACTTGTTTTTATTACAGCTTTACAGCGTCTTTTCATTGAGAGAACAAGTGTTTGGAGTACAACATTTTAATCACATGATGCGAAGAATCAATTAAAGCTTTAATACGTTGCGTTTTATTAGAGGGACGCTTTCTTTGTACAATGTTTTACAACCGTCGCCACAAATTTTCTATAGTATACAGATCAAGGCTGTTTCCTGGTCAGGATAATAATTGCATGCTTTTATTTTTAAACCATAACCATTCGTTGCATATTTTTACCGTATGGTATGGAGCTGAATCCTGCTGAAAGATAAATGGTGCTTTATTGGGAAGAAATCCCCGATGGAAGGTATCAATTTTGGTTCCAGGACAGTTTCAATGTAATTTTTTTTATTCAGAATGCTATCAATGACTTTAATGCGGCCCACACAATCTGCAGACATCGAGGCCCAAATCATGACATTTGTTGGGTTCTTTGTAGTTGCTTCAATGCAATCAGGATGCATCTCTTACTAAAGAGCACTATTAAAGAGCGATATTTTACTCTCATCGTTCGAGGTTATTTGCTTCCACTGATTTTCTGACTAATTAATGTGTTCTTTTTCCCCACTGAACTTGTTTTTCGCATTGCTGAAGATTTAAAAATGTTTTTTTTCACCGGAATTCTACCATTCAGTCCAAAACCTGCTAATCATTTCCTTATTGTTCTTGAACTAACTGAAATACTCATTGCATTCGTTTTATATCTAACAGCATCTGATGAAATTCTTCCGTCTTTGAAACATATCCTTTTTATCTTTCTATCGTCAGAAGCATTTATGTATTTTTTCGGCATGATCTTGCCTTATTTATCACTGATTTATATAGTTTCTTCATAACGTAAGCACAACTTTCGTACGCCTGCTAAAGTGACTGATCCACCAAGCTGTCTTGCAATTTCTGCATAAGAGAGACCATTTTCTCTCAATGTGACAATTCTGCTTCTTTTTGTAGGTGTCCAACCAGTTCTTGTTGTTGATGACATTGTTTTAAATTATTTGAATTAAGAAAAAAATAGAAAGATAAAAAAAAAGCATTATTCTATCTAGTTGCACTAATATTCACACTTCTGCAAAATCCATTCCATCACAATCCTGTTTTACGAATCAAAATATACTACAGATTTGTTACTGACATTTGATTGTTTCTCAGAACAGTCATTGTGACTGGCTAGGAAGCTTTTATTACAATACACTTCAGCATTCATGATTAATTGTGTTTGTATTTTAGACTAAAGTAAGCGTAACATTTTTTGTAATGCAGATATTTTAATTCTATGTTTTTTATTAAATTCTACAATAAATTTCCTTAAATTTTATATATGAACACAATGAAAATTAATATATAGCACACAAAGTTAAAAAACATGAAAATTTTTAAAAATGTCCACAATTGTGGCCACCACAGTATATATTGTTGTATATGTTTTTTTCGCCTTATGCGCAATAATTCTAAGCCTAATTTATGTTTAATTAATTGGTTTTGAAACGTATGTATTGCATTTTATTTTATTTTACATTTTATTTTACATTTTATTTTATTTTTTCGCAGTTCATCTTTTAAAGTGCCAATATATCGCGGAAAATCGTTGGTACACTCATCTTCAGTATTCAATTGAGGAGTGAGAAAAGTTGGGATTACCTGCGCTCTTTGAAAGTTACTGGAGATTTATTGAATAAAAATCCACGTAAAATAAATAAATAAATAAAATGAAATAAAACAAGTTGGAAATTGCTCGTCAAACGTGGCAAATGAGGTGCGTTCGTACTATAACTAGTTTTATAATTATTTTTTGCACCCCATATTGTACTGAATGTGTATCTGTTTGCACTTCATAAGTGCATAGTCTGTAACATCATTAAAATGCACTTGCAATATTTTTTTCCCATTCCCCTTAATGTAACGGGAAACTTTTGACTGTCCCTGTAATTAAACTATACATCCGATTTTCATAAAATTTGAAATGGCTCCACAAAATTTTACAGCAATTATATATTTAAAATTTCAGCCCATTCGGAAGGCTGTAACATCATTAAAATGCACTTGCAATAATTTTTCCCATTGGCCGTAATGTAAAGAAAAACTTCTGACTGTCCCTGTAATTAAACTATACATCCGATTTTCATAAAATTTGAAATGGCTCGACAAAATGTCGCAATAATTATATGTTTAAAATTTCAGACCATTTGGAAAGCTTTAACATCATTAAAATGCACTTGCAATGATTTTTCCCATTGGTCGTAATGTAAAGTAAAACTTTTGACTGTCCCTGTAATTAAACTATACATTCGATTTTCATAAAATTTGAAATGGCTCGACAAAATTTTGCAACAATCATATATTTAAAATTTCAGCCCATTCGGTTGGGTAGTTTTTGCTCTGTTACATGCGGACGGACGGACAGACGGACAGACGGACTGAACGACGACTATAGGTGCTACGTATTTATATAATTACGAACGCACCTAAAAAGCTTCTGCACCAATCACATTTAAAAAAAACCGAAATTTTATAATTTCAAAATAACTAAAATTTCAATTTTTTAATAAAAAATGTAAATTGTTGTTTATTAACACTTCTTGAAAATACATAACAAATCATACTAACACATAAATTTTGACGTTTATCTATGTGACGAAATAATATCTGGTGAAAGTCTAAAAAAAATACGTCAGAGGATTCAGTGCTACAATCACGTTATGGAGATAAATTACATGCACCTGAAAGTGGTCAAGCAAAGGCTAAAGCAACTTAGGGCAATTCTTCTTCTTTGAATGTTACGACAATGAGCTGACATCCAACATCTTGTACTAAATATTTTTTTAATGTTTCATAAGAATTAACTTTAGTCTAAAAGACATAGTAGAATGTTGTAATTTATTAAGTCTTAAAACAAAAATATTGTTTTCTTAAGCAGTGGTTAAGAAATAAGTTGCTTTAAAGAGGTTAAATAATATGTGAAAAGTTTGACAATAGAAAATATAAAAAAAAAAGTAATTTGATGCAGAAGCATAATTGGAATTTATAAATACCTAATATAAATGTTTGATTAAAAATAAATAAAATAAAGAACTTGAACGAAAAAAGGAAAAATTAATAACTTTAAGAGCAAATTCTAAGAAGAAGAAAAAACGAAATTCCACAGTCGTTAATTAGATATGCTGGAAAGGAATTCAATAAAGAAGGACAATAACAGGATATTAAAACTTTTTTTGTCTGAAAATTAAACTGTAGTAGACTTTGTCTTGCACAAAAGAAATTAAGCAGTATTCTTGGGTTTTAATATGCTTCAAAATGTACTGACGAGATATTTCATCACGTGTGCTAACATAAAAAAGGCTTATTTTTACATATTGCCGGACATATTTAAATTATACTACACCAAATATGATTATTTGTACAAGAACGTATTTATTGTAAAGCATTAGTTAATTAGTACTTCTTCTATTCGTTAAGTACGTGATATTAAATTATGTATGCATATAACATACAATCATCTTTTAATTACTTAAATTAGCATATGAAGTAAAAAGAAGAATATCTAAGAGTATCCGGAGAAAAAAATAATGAAAAATACTTATTTTACATTATTCTGACAAAGTAGAAAGAAAATTAAATATTAAATTATACGCAGCTTTAGTTCAAATACCTAAATGTAGTTTAATTTACAAGAAGAGAAAAAAAGCGTGTTTTATTCTATTTTTACTATCCTCAAACTGTATTAAAAAGGAAATTTTAATGAAGATTTAAATAAAATATTACCACATTAGAATTTAATATAGAATTTTACAATAAATATATTTTTTTATTCAATTAGACTACTAGCTGAAAATATTTTATTACAAGGAAATTATACCTTTCGATAAATACGATTGTTGTTTTCTTACAATTATTCTGCTCATAAAATATCTATATTAAAAAGCAACAAGTTGGAAATTGCTCGTCAAACGTGGCAAATGAGGTGCGTTCGTACTATAGCTAGTTTTATAATTATTTTTTGCACCCCATATTGTACTCAATGTATATTTTTTTGCACTTCATAAGTGCATAGTCTGTAACATCATTAAAATGCACTTGCAATAATTTTTTTCCCATTCCCCGTAATGAAACGGAAAACTTTTGACTGTCCCTGTAAATAAACTGTACATCCGATTTTCATGAAATTTGAAATGGCTCGACAAAATATTGCAAAAATTATATATTTAAAATTTCAGACCATTCAGAAGGCTGTAACATCATTAAAATGCACTTGCAATAAATTTTCCCATGGCCGTAATGTAAAGACAAACTTTTGATTGTCCCTGTAATTAAACCATACATCCGATTTTCATAAAATATGAAATGACTCGACAAAATTTTACACCAATTATATATTTAAAATTTCATACCATTCGGAAGGCTGTAACATCATTAAAATGCACTTGCAGTATTTTTTTCCCATTGGTCATAATATAAAGAAACACTTTTGACTGTCCCTGTAATTAAACTGTACATCCGATTTTCATAAAATTTGAAATGGCTCGACAAAATTTTGCAACAATCATATATTTAAAATTTCAGACCATTCGTTTGGGTATTTTTTGCTCTGTTATATGTGGACGGACGGACGGACAGACGGACTGAACGACGACTAAGGTGCTACGTATTTATATAATTACGAACGCACCTAAAAACGTGTCCAACAGTGATGTATCATAACTATCATGGCAACAATATTATTACAACAGTATGAGATTTACAATAATGAATCTAAAATGATTATAAAAATGATACACATATATTTGCTTCTAAATATCTTAATATTTTATGTTTTACACCACTGAACAGAACGTAATGTCAATAATGTAGTTTCAAAGATATGAGTTGTTTTAAAACTACCACTGAATTTACTGATATTTTATGATTTAAAAAATAGCTTTCTAGCATCAATATTTTAAAATATAATATCACATGACTCAGAAATAGACCTTTGTTTCCTGCAATAATCTAAAGGAACATTTTCAGTTAGAAAAAGAAAATGAAAACCAAAGAAGAATCTAGCAGCGTAATCACAATTAGCAGATGAATGCACAATCTTAGCAAGAGATCCTGCTTAACCTTTCCCACCTAGCCAAAAACTTTGTATTTTCATTCATAATTTGGAAAAATTGTTAAAAAATATATTTTGGAACTTTCTATGTATGTAGATAGATAGATATAGATTATAAACAAGATACGGAATAAATAAATAAATAATTGATATTTTCAGTAAAAAAATTGTTTTGATGTAGTTCCTCAGCTATTTAGAAAAATGTGTTAAACGTCAAAAATCTATCAAAGGTTTCAATTAAAAACGAATTTCCCCAGCTACACTTGAGTTTATCGAAGCAACATGTCGTACAACTCTGGAAAGCCAGCTTGCATCGTTCGGTATATTGAAAATATAACAGGATGTCAAACGTTATCCGCAATTTTGACATAACTCTTCTATACATTGTTCATACTAACTTCTGTCCTCGTTTATTTTATTGTTATGCTGTTGTAATCATGCTGTGAAAGTTTGATCGTAATTCCTCCATTTGTCTTCCTTTTGTAGCAGATAGATCATTGGAGCTGCATTAGAATTTTCACCAAAGAAAAGCAACGAGCAGTGTTCCAATTTTTGTGATCAGTGGCCGCAATACATAGAACACTTTCGGTCACAATACGGAAACAGTGTCTTGCCGCAAAGGAGCGTCTATGAATGGATTGAAAAATTCAAAAATGGTCGCACAAGTGTTATGCCTGGGGAAGGGGCCGGGCGGCCTTGTACGGCCAGAAACAATGACAAAATTGTGCGTGCATATGACATGGTTCTGTTAGACAAACGAATGACTATTGATGAAGTGGCACATCGTCTGCAAATTAGTCATGGTTCTGCCTACGGAATGATCCACACCAGTTTTGCGTTTCATAAAGTCAGTACATGCGTGGCTCGCTGCTCAGCCGAAAACCTTATTTTCTGTGGGCATCAGGAAGCTTGTGAAACGATGAACCAAGTGCGTTGAAAAGCAAGGGGACTATATTAAAAAGTGATGTTAACGTTAGTTTCCCATTTATTTTGCAATAAAATTTATAACTACATTGCGGATCATTTTTGATTTACCCTCATAAATTTCATCAGGACAAAATGTTCTTCTGATATTTACCGTCCTTTCACTATCATGTTCTCCGCTTTCAGAAATGGGATATTTATATTTAAAATAACGTTTGAAAGACTGGTTTTTTTAATTGCTAGTATTCTACGTACCTTGTAGCTTTTCATATTAGCACCCATATTCAGGTTACATTTACTGTTAATACGCTTCACGACGGGAAACGAGAATTCGCGTTTTCATTTAAAAAACATCATTGACTAAGGGCGTGGCTTAAACTTTACAGAAAATACATTTATATGCTGTCCCTATTTTTTTAGACTAGAAGACATTTTATATTGAATTCGTACATTGGAAGATATTTACCGATGCATAAGCTTGGGAAACCTATCTCGAATATCAATTTACAAAAGACTTTCACAACAGGGAGGAGCTTCTACTGTTTTAAAATTCAGATATGATAAAAATTGCCCGTCGGCAATGTGTTAATATTAAATTTATATTCCAGTTATTTTCGTTATCATCAAGAACATGTGTTTTTATCTGCAGTGTAAAAAAAAATATATGTAACGTTACCCCATAAAATTGGTTGCATCATGCTGCTTCCAATTTTATGGAATAATTTAACTTATATAATGATGTAATTTAAACTGATATAACTAGTATAATATTCAGTTATACCAGTTAAAGGATGTTACAGGCAGTGTTGACAAATTGGGGACATTTTTGTCCCCAGATTGTTGATTGTCACCGCTTTTTTGAAATAGAAGTATTAGACCTATTTAAAAATAGATTGAAAATTCTGAAAAAAAAAGCGAATTATACTATTTTTAAAAAGTGGTGTCTGTCAAATAATCTGAAATAAAAATCTCCCCAATCTGGCAAGACTGGTTACAGGATTTTTTCAGAGCCCCTGTAAATGGCCTATAATTGCTACACACTTCATTTTCAATTAGGTTACAGTAAACATAAATAAGATATATCAATCACAAGGAAATCCTAATATATTTAAGAGAGTTATAGCATGGAGAGACAGCAGACGGCAGGCAGAGCAACCGAAGTCATAAACACTTTTCAAATATGGAGGAGAGAGTTAAAAATAATTGTGCGAAAGTGATGTAATTTTCGTTGATTTCTCATTCTCGAACTCCAAATATCACATGTATTAGAATTTTATTATTTTTATTCGTTTCGTTTTATGTAATTCATTTTAAAAAAGTGTGATTTTTAAATAAATAACCCTTTAAGACCTGACGATATTGAGAAAAAGGGGAAATTTTTGGTCGTTGACCTAATTAATAGGATCATATTTGATTGAAAAAATATTTAAAAAAATAATCACTTTTCAAGTATGGTGGAAAGAGTTAAAAATAATTGTGTGAAAGTGATGTAATTTTCATTCCCGAACTCTAAATATCACACAAGATATTATTTCTTTCTTTATTATTTCTTTCCTTTTATTTGTTTAGTTTTAGTCTTTTATTTATAAAAAGTGTGATGTTTAAACATATAAGTTATAAACGGTATCAAATACATAAACAAATTCTTAAAGAAAATTTACTCAATTTTCTTAAATTTTGAAACGCATGATTTCCAAACAGGCTAAATAGTGACACTTTTATCTTCTTGTAAAAATATTCTGAATAATAAAAAAAATCCTATTTTAAATTTCAGTTATAAAATGTTTTTATCATTATGTATAATATATCGTACTTGAACAAAACAGTTGCCATATGTTAGTTCCTTAATGCAGACTTATTTAATATTCAAATTAAATTTATTTAGTATGCATTACAACAATGTGTATATATTATAAATAATATATTAAACTACTAAATTATTTTAATTCTCTGTTAAATATAACACATAGTATAAAACGAGATTCAGATAAGTTTAATCTCTCTGAGACATACTCCAAGTCAATTTATGGGATCTTGCAATAACGGTCTCGACAAAAGGAAAGTATGTTAAATTTCATTAAATAATGAAATAGCATGGACATCTCGCAACTCCAGTAAAAGATTAATATGATCGTCTTAATAAATGTTAATTTTGAATAAAGTAGTCTTTTTCGCATGGCGACATTTTAACGCCACACTTAGTGTCAGCAGATTTAACGAGCTAATATGTTAAGTATACATGAATGATTATTAAAAGATTTAGCACAATAATATATTAAGACAATAATTTTGATACCGTCAAGAGTATTAAGGATAATACTACAGTGAAATATTATTCAGTAAGTGTTTCTGAACTTATATAAAATAATGCAATTCCCGACAAGGTACATTTCATTAGCAAACAATTACCATAAGAAATAAAAATAAAGAACCATTAAAATGGATAAAATTTCAATCATATAATAAAATATTAAAATACAATGTACATACTATAAACATTAGACTTTCGGATTTAATATTTTGTTAGATGAACTTCTATCCAACTTCTATTGGGAGAAGAGTTAATAAACACAACTCAATGAATAGTAACCAGTACTAATATGATTCAAAGAAAAAATGTATTACCTTTCATACATTACATAGATAATACCGTGATATAATACTACATAATAATACCTATATATGATAATATTGTATGGTATGTATACAATATAATATAATAATACCTATATACCACGATATAATGCCTATCATATCATGAAATCATCAAAATTGTTCATTATTAGGATGAGCGAAGCGAATTCTCTACTAGGCTACACAAATTACATTTTGTCGTACACTTTACAAAAAAACTACTTTGACTTGAATTCAGTATTTTGACTTGAAATTAAACATAAAAATAAATTATGATCTGTATATTTGCACAATATTATATTTTTACAGAATAACCTTAACAAATTTATTATTTTAATTAATTTATTTTTTCCATTAAGGACGCATTTTTGCAAATAAAAAATGAAACACGTATATTTTAAGAAGAAAAAATAAACCATGGAGTTAGTAATTGTAGATAGAATCATGATTAATTAAATACATAAATTATATTTTCATTATTCCGCCAAAATATCTCAAAAACTGTTTTTTAAATTTTATTAAGAAAAGAAATATTTTTGGACTTGATAGAAATAAAATATGATTATGATAATATTATTTTCTTATCGAATGATTTAACAAAAAAATATATATATATAATTTTATGGAACATATTTTTCCCTTATACGGATTTATTTTTGTAAACGATAATGAAACATGCGTAGTTCTTGCAGTAAATAAAAATCATTGAGTCAGTAAAAATATATAAAGTCATCAATGATTAAGTACGTGAAATATTATCGTTGCATCAAAATTTCTCACTTTTTTTACATTTTTTTTCAAAGAATTCAAATAGATAATTATTCTTATTATGCGAAATCATTTACGTAGACGATACTTGCGCATTTTAAAATAACTATGTTATGATTTTTTTCGTAAAGTGGCAACAAAAGAATTGTAAACAAATAAAATTGTTATTGTAATTAATAAAATATAAAAACATCTTTAAAAGAGCTTTTAGTTACTTACTTACGCATTTTAAAAGAATTATATTAAAAAGAATTATACTTACGCATTTTAAAAGAATTATATTATGATTATTATTTTTTTTTGTAAAATGGCAACAAAAGAATTGTAAACAGATAAAATTAATTGTTGTAATTCATAAAATCTAAAAACATTTTTAAAAGATCTTTTAGTTGAAAATTTCAAAATGTTTTGTAAAATTTTGCTTCGAAAATATTTATACTTACACCAGTCTTATATCATAAATAAAAAGTTCCGAGGAAATTCTTAGTTATTTGGCTGAATTTACATTTCTAAAATTAAAATGCGCCAAAACATAAAATAACATTTTTGATTAATAACGATGCAAAAATAATATAAAAACATATTGTTACTTTCAAATATTTATCTTATTAAATAATGCTTCGCGAATCCAAACAAAGCATTGCTTTTGCTAGGTATATATGAGAAATTACAACAATTTATAACACTCGTTTTTTCAGAAAATATCTCTATAAATGAGAACCAGACTGATTAATTTTGTTGTTCATATTTTATAATACAAGAAAAAGGTAACATACTACTATCTAAATGTTAAATTTCAAGATGTTTTCTGTCGGACGCGTAACAACAAAAAAACATATCAAACCCTTAAATCTTTTAGCTGTATATCGCAGGAATGTATTATATCGCAGTTTTTCATTGAGTATAAAACAGGTAGACCTTTCCATTTCATCGAGAGCAATAATCGAAAATAGGAAAGAAAATAATAAGTCATCTCCTGAACCTTCGATATGTTTCAACAAATTAAGCGATATTCCGGATTTCCTTCGATGTACTTTTAAATTATGAGTAAAAATTCCCTTTCTTTCCTTTTGCAGATGTATTTTCCACTTTCTTTAACTGTACCAGTAATTGTCAATGTCATATTACTTTAGCATTTCTTACAGTATTATTTATTTATAGATGTCGAATCAGTAAATTTTATACATAACAATTGTTACAAAAAGGTTTTATTGCTATATATTTAAATACGTGCAATTCAATCTAAATTTTAGAGCTAGAAATTTCTAACGGAATAAATAAAACTTTATTTAATGAAAATATCTATTTTACAATTACTTAGCTATATCTTTTTAATCCTCAACATCATATATAATATATTGTCTCACTTTGTCTGCAAAAATCTTAGTTCATTTAATTCGTTAAACATCTTTTATGGTGCAAAATTGTGTGTTTAAATTATGCATTCTTAGTATCTCGTAAGATTTTATATGCTATTGTTTGCGTTGATCAAAGTATTTCACTCGTATTCTGCTTATCTAATAAATGAGAAGAGATTTTCTCTTTTGTCCTTTGCACTTAACGTTGACTAAGATTTTTTTTTTTATTTTCGTCTTATGTAATGTTATCTCTTTTATCTTAAATTTTAATTATAAGAACTTCTGGATTATTATTATGAATAGCTACCAAGATTCTTTATTTATCTCTTTTCAATTATTTTACCTTTTTATTTTCTTGTAATAGCATTCCTTTTCTTTTTATAATGCTCTTCAAATAAATAAACAAATAAAAGTATTTCAAAATAAAGCTACCTTGTATATTTATATTTATCAATAATTTGTATGTGAATGAATATTTAAATTCTCATGTTCACTGCCATATAACTGTGTAGTAGCTGTTTTTAATCAAATCTAGAAATCGGCCAAAAATTAAGTTTCATTTTCATGTTCGGCAAAAATGCCACCAAAAATTCGGCCGGACCGAAACTATCTGTATTCCAAAAATCTCGTTTCTTCCTTTGAAAATTTTAAACATTACTCATTGATTTTAGCTGTGTCGGCTCAAGTGAGACACTATTTACTGCTATGATCTATCTTATATAATAATGTGAGGAAAAATTGTGCGTGTATGTAAATTTTATCTTAAAAACGTCTCTAACGATTTTGACAAAATTTTGTATTTTACCATTTTCGGGCACGAAAAGACCATTGGGCTAGGTCACATGTTTGAGAAAATTCGATTAGTGGGTCATTTTGTGTCATTATGGGTCAGGGTCAAGCTAATTATATCAAAAAAACGGCTCAATCGATTTTGACTAAATTTTGTATCCAACGGTTTTCGGGTACGAGAAGACTATTGGGCTAGGTCACATGTTCTAGAAATTTTGAATAGTGGGTCATTTTTGGGTCACTGGGGGTCAAGCTATTTTAACTAAAAAAGGCTCAAACGATTTTCACTAAACTCTATATTCTACAGTCTTCGATTACGAGAAGACTATTGCGCTAAGTCACATGTTCCTGGAAATTTGATTAGTGGATTATTTTTCGGTCACTGTGGGTCAAGCTAAGTTTATCTAGAAAACGACTCTAACGATTTTGACGAAATTCTGCAATCAATCATTTTCGGGCGCGAGAATACCATTGGGCTAGGTCGCATGTTCAAGACAATTCGATTAGTGGGTCATTTTGGGTCACAACGGGTCAAGGTCAAGCTAATCGAATCTAAAAAAAAAGGCCCACAACATTTTCACAAGATTTTGTAATATACCGTTTCTGGGCTCCAGATGACAATTGGAATAAGTCAGATGCTCGAGAAAATTCGATTAGTGGGCCATTTTGGGTCACAATGGGTTAGAGTCAAGCTAATTGAATCTAAAAAATGCTCAAACATTTTGACCAAATTTGTAATATGCCGTTTCTGGGCATGAGATGACCATTGGGCTAGGTCCCAAGTTCGGAAAAATTCGATTAGTGGGTCATTTTTGGGTCACTGTGGGTCAAGCTAATTGTATCTAAAAACGAATCAAACGATTACGACAACATTTTGTATTATACCGTTTTCTGGGCATGAAAAGACCATTGGGCTAAGCCTTAAGTTCGAGAAAATTCGATTAGTGGGTCATTTTTGGGTCATTGTGGGTCAAGCTAACTGTATCTGAAAAACGACTCAACCGATTTTGACAAAATGTTGTATTAAACCGTTTCTGGGCATGAACAGACCATTGGGTTAAGTCGCATGTTCGAGAAAATTCGATTACTGGGTCATTTTGCGTCACAATGGGTCAAGGTTAAGGTAATTGAATCTAAAAAAATGCTCGAAACATTTTGACCAAATTCTGTAATATACCGCTTCTGGGCATGAGATAACCATTGGGCTAATTCCCATGTTCGGGAAAATTCGATTAGTGGGTAATTTTTTGGTTACTCTGGGTCAAGCTAATAGTATATAAAAAACGACTCAACCGATTTTGACAAAATTTTGTATTATACCGTTTCTGGGCATGAGCAGACCTTTTGGCTAAGTCACATGTTCGAGAAAATTCAATTAGTGGGTCATTTTTGGGTCACTGTGGGTCAAGATAAATTTATCTAGAAAACAGTTCAATCGGTTCAGCGGATTTTGAGTAAATTTTGTATCCAACCGTTTTCGGGTACGAGAAGACTTTTGGGATAGGTCACATGCTCGGGAAATTTCAATTAATGGGTCATTTTTGGGTTACTGCGGGTCGTGCTAATGTTATCTAAAAAACAGCTCTAACGATCTTTACTGTACACTATATTCTACAGTTTTGGATTACGAGAAGACCATTGGGCTAAGTCACATGTTCGAGAAAATTCGATAGTTCATTTTTGGGTCACTGTGGATCAAGCTAATTTTATCTAGAAAACGGATGCAACGATTTTGACTAAATTTTGTATTCTATTGTTGTCGTGCTCGAGAAGACCATTGGGCTAGGTCACATGTTCAAGAAAATTCGATGGTTCATTTTTGGGTCACTGTGGGTCAAGCTAATTTTATCTAGAAAACGGATGCAACGATTTTGACCAAATTTTGTATACCATTGTTGTCGGGCTCGAGAAGACCATTGGGCTAGGTCACATGTTGAAGAAAATTCAATTAGTGGGTAATTTTGGGTCACAATAGGTCAGGGTAAAGCTAATTGTATCTAAAAAACGGCTCAAACGACTTTGACAAAACTTTGTATTATATCGTTTCTGGGCACGAGAAAACCATTGGGTTAGGTCGCAAGCTCAAGGAAATTCTATTAATGGGTCAGAATGGGTCAGGGTCAAGCTAACTATATCTAAAAAAGGTTCAAACGATTTTGACATTTTTTTTTTATTATACCGTTTCCCAATACGTGAAGACCATTGGAATAGGTCACATGTTCGATAAATTTCGATTAGTGGGTCATTTTTGGATCATCATTGATTAAGCTAATTTTATCTAGGAAATGACTAACGATTTTCCCTACATTTTATATTCCATCGTTTTCAGACTCAAGAAGAGCATTGGATTATGTCGCATATTCGAAAAAGTTCGATTAGTAGGTCATTTTGGGTCTCTATGACTCAGGGTGAAGCTAATTATAATTAAAACAGCAATAATGATTCAGTGGGAATAATATATCGCGATGAACTCAAAGCTAATTTTGACCGAGCTTAGTTCGGTCATTCCTGCTAGTTTATAATTATCAGCCATGACTGGCTTAAGATGTCAGGGCAAATTATAAAGCAAGAAATGCATATGGGGCATTCTCACAATCTTTTGACTTTTATGTCCCTGAATAACAATTTTTATATCAATACATTTTTTTGTGTTTTTTTTTTATTTCATATACTGCGAAAGATCCCATTGCATGATTGCATAACAATATTAACGAGATAAATAAGTTTTGGACGATGTTGGAGGTCCAAATAGCAGGAAAACTCCTATACCGTCCTGTGTCCCTGATGCTGATTTTTACGTTTGGAGCCGTCTGTATAAAATTGTTTCCTAAAAGTAATTCTATGTCATTTTTCAAAACTGGGACAATTGTTTTATATAAATATGTAGCAAAAAATTAACCTGCACACATTTTTACGGTTGATAATATTTTTTGAACTCTGTCCCTGGGTTTTTCATCCTTACCGTCCCTCTTGCTAAAGTTATACAGACAATCACGTCAGATGCAGCCACAGAATTTATCATGCAAAAGTTTTATCATGCAAAAGTATTCTAGAGAAAGAATGTCTAAAATTCTTTTACTGGAAATTTACTGCAGAATTTAAATCAGTATTTAAATATCAATTTCAAGATCGTGGCTTTATTGATAGTCTTGCCGTTCTCAAGGTTTATTCCTGCACTTTTCGAGGTAAATTAAAGAAAAAATAATTTAATCTAATGTTAACAACTGTTTCTAAAAATCAATGAACATTGTGGCTATCACTTAGTCTTAACAGGATTTTCCTAAAAATAAGTGGTAATTTTCCTCACCGTTCCATCCTTACCGTCCCATCCTTACCGTTCCTTTCCTTCCCATTTCGTCCCTTTTTTCCTGTACCGCCCCCTTTTTTCCCTTACCGTCCCATCTTTAACACCCCTTTAAGACAATGTTATACAAAAATTCTGTATTAGTCCAATCGCCAAATGAGAAAATAGGCTTGGACCTTGAATTAAGGTCCGACTATTGTTTTATGATTGATCCTAGTATTATTTGATATACTGAATCATAATATGTGGGGTGCCAGTGTGGCACCCTTGGGCAACTTTAAATATTAAAGGTTAAAGTTCACTAAGTCCAAAAAACAGAACTCACCCATTTTATTGCGAATGAAAGGGAGTCGGCAGACCAGAATCAAATATTTTTAGTTTAATAAATGTTTATTATGTAAATACTATGTAAAATTACAGTATATTATACTTTTGCAACATTATAAGATAGCGGTTCAACGTAAAATATATTTTGAAACGGGTAAAAAAAGTTATAAATTGGAAGTGTGTAGTTTTCTTTAAGTTTATTTAAAAATTAAAAAAAAAATATTTTACAACGATACAGAATGCATATCAGATTACAGGATACCTATTCAGATTCAGAAATGGACATTTCACTGTCACTTTCATCAAATTCAGGTTCATGAGTCTTCAAATTACCACACAATTGGCCGCCTTCGCACACGCAGAATTCTTTACAAGACATACCTACATGTACACAACTGCACCTTGCTGTTAACATGGTTTCTCACTTGAACAGCTACATCTTAAACTTTTTAGCAATTCTAGTGGTGCCAACTCTGTGTTACTTGGAAGTTGAATGGGTACCAAAGAGTGTGTTGTTTCAATCTTTGCCCATACATAATCAATTGGATTTAATGGTGGAGGAAATGAAGATGCTGCTGCGTTCCAAGTGCAAGCTTGCAAATGGCATCGTTTTATATGGAGTTCAAATGCCTCTGTTGTCGGAGGGAGGTTATTAAGTTTAGGAGGAATTTTCTTAGATAACCACAGTTTCTATCGAACATCTGACATGTTGTGAACTTCCTTCTTGTAGCCGTAGCAATGTGAAATGAAGTTTGTGTACTGTGCTATACATTGTTGTATTAAAGATTCTAGACAACCAAAATGCGTAACTTTAATACCAGATCTCAGAACTTGTACAGCTTTAGACTTTCCAATTCCAAAAATTGTGAAGTGGTATCACAGCCAGTGAGACAATGTACTGCTAACAACGAGTCTGCTTGGATTCCTAGGTTATGAACTGTTGCTGCTATATCTGAGACCTTGACCTTGTCAACAGACTCCATCCACATACTGCATTTAAGATTTAGCTTTCTGTAAAAGTGTACAAGCATAACAAAAACATCAGTGTCATCAGATAAAATCTTGATATTGTTTGTTGCACACCTTGACAGACAAATAGCCTGCTGGACAATTATAACGTCTGCTTCTTCATGGTGTGTTTCCAAATCTGAGCAAGGAATTACAACGCCAGGAGTTTGTAATTCAATTGGGATTGTATCAGTACCAGTAACGACCAACTTGTGTGGAAGAAACTCATTATGTTGTAATAGTTGCGTACAAATCATGGTTGTTAGTTGTACTTTATTGAGTGAATGGGTCAATATACTGTTGCGACTTGGGAGAGGTGTGTCTGCTCTTAATTGCATGGGAGTACTGTTAACTCCTCTTTTTGAACGCGTTGCACTCTTCGGACTATACTCGAAGTACCTATCAAATACAAGGAATGTGTTCTGTTCTGCAATATGCTTCATGATCACCGCAATTACATTATCAATGTAAATTTGTATTGTACCAACCTTTCGCCAATGAACGTGCAACAAAAGAGCACTAGCATCTATAATTAATGCATTTACATATTTCCCCCTCGACGAGACCTGCACTCTTAATTGACTCATTAATTGGGATTTCTGGGAGGCGGGATTCATGTCCCCAAATTCGTTAAATAGTGCTGACGGGACTGGTGACAATTCATAACCAAACAAAGTTGGCTGGCTGCATATTTCAGCATTACGTGTCATCAGTTGTAGGGCACGTGCGTAAATAGTCTCTGTATTATAGACACTCGTTTGTTGTACCAACATATGTTTCTTGTTACTTGACAAAGTGACAACTTCGTTTTTCAAAGGAACATAAAATCCTTTTGGCAGTGATTCCTGAAATTTTTGTCGTTGCTTTTCTCCGGCGCATACGGCATCATCCACATTTGCATTCGTGTTTCCAATACGGCCACTATGTATACAGGGTTCGTACGGATGCTTGAATTTCCAGTCTAAGAAATTCTTCGGTACCAGTATTTTCTTTTGGAAAATGTCTCCAGAAATAAAGCGAAATTTCGACAGTTTAAACTAGATTTATTTTTCTATAAAAAAATTCTGATATTGGGCCTTGAAAATAACGGTACCCGTACGAACCCTGTGTATACTAAACATACCATCAGGATGATCTTCAATGACCAATTGGTTCATACACGTTTGAAGTTTTTGTCTTATTTTTTTCCTATCTTCTTGATCACATTTAATTCTTGCTGCACTTTCCTCTTTGTGAAACGTATGCATTTTCTTTGATTCTTCGCCATCTATCATATCTTGTACATCTTTAGACAGTTGACCACAAACATGCAATGATAATGCCCACTTCTTCACCGTGTTTGGTTGCAACGTTATCCCTTTTATTCCACCACGACTTTTACAAAAGCGCATAAATGTTGTTTCAATTAGCATGTCGGTCCATATGCCATTCCATATCCCGGGACTATGACGGGCCACATGCTCAACCTATAGGAGTTTTTCACGAAGAACGGGGTATAGTTGTTCCATGCTTCGCAGATAATATATTGCATAACGAGCGTAGTTCCAATGCCCTGCAGCAAAAAAATAAGGTATGATTGCTTGAAGTGTCCACAAATGCAAAGTCCAGTCACCTTCGCGTTCTACGCGTATGAACATTAACATGATGAACACTGGCTTTATTAGACAATCTATCCAATGTTTTGATGTTCTACTCTTACTTGCTATATTTTCCAGGTAAATCATTAAAGAATCAAAGTCATTTATGTCTTCGTTTTAGAACAAAGGTGAAAGTAGTTCTTCCACATTCATACGTAATGCTCGAATATTGTGTGGAAACTTCTTTCCAGCCAACATAGCTTTAACACCAGCAAACGCAACTTGCAGTACATCTTCCAGGCCAGAACTTGACATTAATGTTCCAACGCATCCAACAAATGACATAAGAGTATGCATTCCTCCTAATCGTACATGGAAGGTTCTAAATCTTTCTGTATGAACCATAACACTTCTACAGCCAAGCGATACAGTTGTTGATCTGCCGTAAACACTGTGAATGCCTGCCCCATAGACTGTGTCAACCTTTGAGCTTCATACATAGCGGTAATTATAGTTTCATGATCGGCTGGCTTCATATCTAAGAGTGGTGAGTAAACTGTGTTAGTTCTTGAGGAGATATCCATATGTGATTCTCGAGCACACTTCGTCATGAAGCCCCCATATTCTGGTGTGTTGCTAGGATCTTCTGGCATTTGTTTAAAAAATGTGAAATCTCTAGCTCTAGCTATTTCAAGTGATACAACTGTTCGTGCCAAAACTGACAGTGGCTGAATAAACCTTTTAGCTGCATCGTTGGGCATGGACGGTTTATTAGTACCATGGTAATGCTGTATTTGTATGTCGGGTAGTTTGAGAGCAATTGTTTCGGCCTTTTATAACCGTTTAATGGTAACAGCAGATTCTACTTTATCACTATCCTTAGACTGTTGTGATACTATCATAGCGAGGGAGTGTGTTGATCTCTGTCCATTTGCTGAGGAGATCTCTATATCAAAATTGTCTACTACTGTTTGAATCAGACAGTCAGATTTCAATCTGTTTAACCCCTGTAGTTCAAAGTTTCCCGATTGCATGTTACGGCAAACTGTGGTTGCTACTGATGATTTGTACCTCATTACTTCGTCGTAGCTGCAACAAATTTCAAAGCTATACAGCAAGTCAATGAGTTGTCTTGATAAATAAGCGTGATGAAGTGTTACACCAAAAGACACTTGTAGAGGAGTATAGCTTTTTGACACAATTCCAGTTACAATGTTTCCCATAAGACACGGAGCCAGATGTTCTTTTGGCATTAGCTGCATCAGAAGGCTTATCAATGTTTGACTTGCCGCTTTCATTGCATCTTCGGTGCAAATTCTCGTAGTGTAATCCTTCGTTTGTTCAACAGAAACTGCTTCAATTTCAGACTTAATTGTAGAAACCATTCTGATCATATTTAAGTTATCATACTCAGAATTCTCAAAATTAAGAATGTGTGCTGCTTCTTTAGGGAAGCAAATGATACTAGCTATTCCTGATGAACTGAGAATCACAAGATTATTACCAAAGTAGTCTAAAAGATCAGAAATTAAAGTTCTATGGCTTTTTGTACCACCATTGCTCATGTACGTAGCATACAGCTCTACAGAATTCCACATACGACTACGATTACTGTTCATAGTGGAGATAACGACAGTAAAACCTTCATCCTCTTTACTTGAAATACTAATTTTGTTCAATGCGCTCTTAACACTTCGAGCGGCCATAAAGTTTTTGTAGCAAGAAAGATGGTACCGTCCTTCTGCTGCATGTAGATCACTCATTGCTCCCATAACACGTACTCGAACTTCATCTCCCCATTCGTCACCGCGATTTTGACAAACTTGAATAATGTTCTTTTTAAGTAAGTCACCATTTTTTCTATCCAATGTTTTGCATTCTCTGAAAGTCTTCCACAGTTCTGGGTGTTTAGGATCAAGTGGCAAACATTCCTGCCCACAAAAAAACAGTGCACAGAAAACTGAAAACGCTCATAGGATCGTCTGGTACGCTTGGATTCGCTGCTGCTAGTTATTTGAAACTGTTGTTCTCTTTTCTTTTTCACTGCACGTTTAATCTGGTCCTTGGATGTATAACTGCTTACACAAACCTTGTGAAATTGAAAATTCTTTAAACTCCCATCTTGTAAACCATGTTCAATATGTCTATGAATGGTGTCACCACGCTCTCTACTGCTCTCAGCAATTTTCTTTAGTCGATCTATTCCACCAGTCACTAGTGAATCAGTACGATCGCAATTAAAAAAACAGCGCTTGGTATCTTCAGACATGTTTAATCTGTAAAATATAAACAAATAAATAAAATAAAACATAATAAACATTACATAAACTACAAAACATTTACAAAATGACATTAAGATTGGGGTTAAAACAGGAAGCTTCCAGTCCATGATTCGGTTCGCCTTGACGCCTTATTTAAAATGGACATTTAATAAGTTCATGTAGCTGTCGTCAATTTTTTCACGAGTTTGCTGTATATTGAGGTTAATACTATTTGTTTTTTGAATGTGTATTTTTTCCAATGTTTTTCTTTTATTTTGATTTTTTTTTCTAAAAACAATTTTTGGAAATCAGGTATATGTTTGGTTTGCAAACAATGTTTGGACAAACCCGTGCATGGGTTTTGCTTTTAATGTTGTATTGATGAAAAAATTGACGACAGCTACATGAACTTATTAAATCAGAACTTAGAAAATGACATTAAAGATCCTAGTGTTTCTAGAGCTAACGCAAAGCGGCACTGATGATGGAGGCAGACTTCCGAAACCGGTCTGTCGATAGCGTTAGCTCTGGCGACACTTGGATCTTGATTTCTTTTGTTATTTTTTACAAAATATTTAATTTTGGTAAGCCGAATTCCTCTCAATTGCAATAAAATGGGTGAGCTCTGTTTTTTTAACCTCGTGAACTTTGACCTTCAATATTTAAAGTTGCCCAAGGTTGCTATTCTTTCACCCCACATATTTTTACTCAATATATCAAGTAATACTAGAATCAATCATAAAATATTAGTTGGACCCTATTTCAAGGTCACATGGCTCGGCGACCGGACTATATTAAAAGTACTACATTTTTATTATTTCTTATTTGAATGTCCTGTGGGTACTATGCAAATTCATTATAAGAAAAAATTTAGAAGAAAATAAAAAGTTATAGTGGTAAAAGGGTAAGAAAAATTAAACTCGCAAGTTTAACTTAAACCTCAGTTAAATAAAAAAAATTTCGCTGCTGACCATTTTTTCTTTATTTTGAATCATTAAGGCATTCGTCTATCAGATTAAAATGTTATTTTAGCAAGTTTAATTTCACCAGATTTTTATTCTCGAAAGTCAAATGATTGGAAGAATGCCACATATACGACTAAACATTCGAAACGTTCATCACGTGCTCATTAAGGGATCTCACGACTCTTAAAGCTTCAAAATTTTCGAAATTTAAGTTTTTTAGATGTCAAACTTCTATCTTTTCTGAATATTTTAATATAGAATTATACCCGCTCAATAGCTGAAGCAGCGTTTCTGAAACTTTGAAGTCATTTTTCTCCAAATGACGTATTTGGGTATAATGCACACGATATCCAAAACCTTCTGAATATTTTTTCATAAAATCTTCATAACATGCGTTTCATGTTAATCTGTATAAACTGAACTTAAAATTTCCTTTTTATTGTTCAAAAAAAAAAATATTTTTAGGCGATTATGTTGTTGAAATTTTCAAAATATTGTATTAGATAAATACAACTTTGTATTAAAAATATCAAAATGCTTTAAATACAAATCTATTTAGTTTCAAGGTAGGTATTACAATCTGAAGTATAAGTGGGCGTTAAAATGTTCATTCTAGTTGCAATATTTATTTTGTAATCGTGTGCATAAGCTGTTATACCAATTTTCTGCTCGTCAAATATCTGACAATTTGGAACTTCCTGTAAATGATAATTCTGCATCTTGCAATTTTTTAAATGCTTAAAATGAAAGAAAGTACTTATGTCTTTCATCTAAAAAAATTGTGTGTTAAAATCATATATATTTTAAGACATTAAATGTTAAAAATTGTCACTTTTTTCATTTTTTTTAAAATTTTATGAGTCCTGAAACGCCTTAAAAGCTTCAGAATTAATAGTAACAGAAAATGTTTAGTTTGAAACCATAGAAGCGTTTCGATTACTCTTTGAGTATAGTATAATAGAGTATGACAGAGTAGTATAACAGTATATTCTACTCTATTCTAGTACAACAAATGGTCATGTACAAAAATCATAATCTAATAAATAAAAATGAAAATGTGTCTATCTGTAATTCTATACAAATCCACAGTTTGGAAGCCAGAATTGTGAAATGTTACGTACATATGTGTTAAAACATGGCCGAAGCAACTAAAGTAATCCGGCATCGAAATAATTTATAATTAATTTTTAATTCATAAACCAACCACCCATTTAACAGCAATTTCCTATCAAATTTAAACATTTTTCGTTATAGCTGTTGCCAACAATTAAAAATCCACAATAAAATTCTTACCACAGCAATTGCTTTTCTATTGCAAGATTTCTAGTAGAAAAAGGAAAATGAAATAAATAGTTTGACGAATTTAAAAGAATGTGAATATTACGTCATATCTTTCCTATTGCAAGATTTCTACATGAAAAAGGAAAATGAAATAAATAGTTTGACGAATTTTTTTTTTTTTTTTTTTTTTTTTTTTTTTTTTTTTTTTTTTAAGTGAATATTAAAGCATATTAGAAATATAATGGACATCAGCAGGTGAATATATAACGCCATAAGAGTTTGAAAATACGTTTTGAAACATGATAAAAACCCGATTATGGAAATATTGGTTTATTTTAATATTTTGAGATTCTCTGAATTTGTTTTCGCCATTTTTAAATCACTTTATGTGGTTGAGTGTATTTCCACAAAGATTTATGTTCCTAGAGCTCATTCTTAGTGAAGAACTGAAACAAAGATGGCTTTACTGATTTTTTTTTAATTGTTTGTTTTATACTGCATGTTTAATTTTGAAATATATTTTTCAAAACAAACATTTTTAAAATATCGGGCAATGCCGGGTACTTCGATGTACGTATACCTAAAACATTTTTTAATTAGATGAAATTCGTATAATTAGAAAATCATTTTGTGTAACAACTTAATTACATTATATTTTGTATGAAAATAAAAAGTTTTGTCCAGAGACACAGACACACAGCTTGAGCAACACGTATAATTACACGTATAATTAATTAATAATTATATATATTTATGTATGTATTATTTAAAATATACATTTATTTACTTTAAAAAATTGGAAATTTTCGTTTTCGATTTCGCACAAAATTGCCGAAATTCGGTTTCAGTTTCGGTTTCTGTCTTGAAAACCTGTTTTGATCGATCTATAATAAAATCATTTCTGGTGAATTACTGCCTCTATCTCATCGCAAGCTTTTTTTTTTTTTTTTCGTTCATGAGTTTACTACCACATACTGAATTTAGTTTGGGTTTCTCATTGAGCAACTACAACTACGTCGTATATTCTGGGGTTACTTATTTCCAGTAATTCCTAGTCTGTTCGTCACTAGTCATTTAATTCCACTCTCTGTCCCTACGAAATCGATCTTTCCATTTATTTTGGAGTGGATGAAGAAAGAAGGGCTAAAGAACGCCATACAAATGTGTTAGCATATTGAAATTTGTTAAGCCTGTTTCATGCGTGAGAGGATAATTCCCGAACTAACTGCCTAGTGTTTTACAAAGCTTTAAGGGGTTTCATACCTTTTAAAATCTCCGTCGCCAGAGAAAAATTGATGTAATTTCAAGTTCTCACAACTTTCTAACTAATTAATGAAATTTGTTAAACCTGTTTCATGCGTGAGAGGATAATTCCCGAACTACCTGCCTAGTGTTTTACAAAGCTTTAAGAGGTTTCATACCTTTTTAAATCTCCGTCGCCAGAGAAAAATTGATGCAACTTCAAGTTCTCACAACTTTCTAACTAATTAATGAAATTTGTTAAGCCTGTTTCATGCGTGAGAGGATAATTCTCGAACTACCTGCCTAGTGTTTTACAAAGCTTTAAGGGGTTTCATACCTTTTAAAATCTCCGTCGCCAGAGAAAAATTGATGTAACTTCAAGTTCTCACAACTTTCTAACTAATTAATGAAATTTGTTAAACCTGTTTCATGCGTGAGAGGATAATATCCGAACTACCTGCCTAGTGTTTTACAAAGCTTTAAGAGGTTTCATACCTTTTTAAATCTCCGTCGCCAGAGAAAAATTGATGCAACTTCAAGTTCTCACAACTTTCTAACTAATTAATGAAATTTGTTAAGCCTGTTTCATGCGTGAGAGGATAATTCCCGAACTACCTGCCTAGTGTTTTACAAAGCTTTAAGGGGTTTCATACCTTTTAAAATCTCCGTCGCCAGAGAAAAATTGATGTAACTTCAAGTTCTCACAACTTTCTAACTAATTAATGAAATTTGTTAAGCCTGTTTTATGCGTGAGAGGATAATTCCCGAACTACCTGCCTAGTGTTTTACAAAGCTTTAAGGGGTTTCATACCTTTTTAAATCTCCGTCGCCAGAGAAAAATTGATGTAACTTCAAGTTCTCACAACTTTCTAACTAATTAATAAAATTTGTTAAGCCTGTTTCATCCGTGAGAGGATAATTCCCGAACTACCTGCCTAGTGTTTTACAAAGCTTTAAGGGGTTTCATACCTTTTAAAATCTCCGTTGCCAGAGAAAAATTGATGTAACTTCAAGTTCTCACAACTTTCTAACTAATTAATAAAATTACACAAATCTCTGTAATATATTAAACCCATATTTAAGGCTTTACAAAATGTCAAAATGAACAGTTAAGATATAATAGAATAAAAGATACAGTTCTGTTAATATTGCAAAATTTTTACATATGGTATGCCACAATCCGCACGATAACTTAACTTAGAATAGATATATAAACATGAAACTTACGTTAAAATGAGCTTTAAGTTATATTTTTACTTTCTTCTGTCTTTACAAGAAGAAAGTATTGGATTCATGAAAATTTTCGAATTCTAGTTTTCGACGGATTTACTCGTTTTAGGGGTCAGAGATTCCAGAAAAAACATGTTTTTACAAAATATCTGTCTGTGGGTCTGTGACTCTGTCTGTTTGTCTATATGTATGTGACACCAATTTTGTGGGCGCTCTATCTCAAGAACTAGTGCACGGAATTTAATAAAAATTCGTATTAAGTTAGTCCCTGATATAAATTGATACTGATTAGTTTTTGGTGTAAATCGCTCAACAGGTGGAGCATTTTTCACGATTTCCACAATAGCTCAATCTCCAGAACTAATGCACGGACTTTCATCAAACTTCAGATTCAGTTAGTCCTTGATATGAATTGACGTTTTATACATTTTTATGTGAATCGCTAAACAGGTGGCGCTGCTGTGCTGCATTTTTTGTGGTTTCTGTAATAGCTCTATCTCAAGAACTAATGCTTGGATTTTCAACAAACTTCAGATTCATGTACACCTGGATATGAATTAGTACTGTTTGGTTTTTGGTGTAAATCGCTCAACAGGTGGCGCTACTATGCAGCATTTTTAAGGATTTCTACAATAGCTCAATCTCCAGAACTAATGCGTAGATTTTCATCAAACTTGAAATTCAGTTAGTGACATGAATTGACATTTTATACATTTTGGTGTAAATCGCTCAACAGGAAACGCTGCTATGCTGCATTTTCCGCGATTTCCGCAATATCTCTAACCCAAGAACTAATGCTTGGATTTTCAACAAACTTTAGATTCAGGCATACCTTGATATGAATTAGTGCTGTTTATGTTTTGGGGCAAATCGCTCAACAGGTGGCGCTGCTATGCTGCAGTATTTAGAATTTCCACTACAGTTCTATCTGAATAGCTAATGCACGAATTTTCATCAAACTTCAGATTCAGGTATACCTTGATATCAGTTAGCGCTGTTTATGTTTTGGCGTAAATTGCTCAACAGGTGGCGCTACTATCCTATATTTTTCAGAATTTCCGCTATAGTTTCTATCTCAAGAATTAATGCACGTATTTCCATGAAACTACAAATTCAGATATAATTTGACATGAATTGGTGCTATAATGATGTAATATCTTGTATTGTTTAAATGATTTAATTGGCGTGTTTTATATAGAAGAACGTTTTGTGATGGCCACAACATACTAGTTTTAGAATGAATTCATATTACTGAGATAAATAAACATTGTCATTTTTTTAAATAATTAATTAATTAATTTTTACATTGTTTTTTCATTTTTCAAATCTAATTGAATTTTTAAATTTACTTTCTGTCAAAGAATCTATATTTCATTAATTCATTCTATAAAGTATAGTTTAAGGTTCATTTTAACGCAAGTTTTATGTTTATATATATATTCCAGATTAAGCTATCGTGCGGATATTGATATACCATGTGTAAAAAATTTGAATATTAATTGAACTGCAATTTTGAATATGTTATATTATAAGTGTTTATTTTTACTTTCTTCTATCTTTACAAGAAGAAAGTATTGGATTCGCGAAAATTTTCGACTTCCAGTTTTCGACGGATTTATACGTTTTAGAATGAATTGAACACGATTTGATGGTTTTTAGAAAATGTCTGTCTGTAAGTCTGTCACTCTGTCACTCTGTCACTCTGTCACTCTGTGAGTCTGTATGTGACAAAAATTTTGTGGACGCCCTAACTCAAGAACTAGTGCACGGAATTTCGCAAAACTTTATATTCAGTTAGACCTTGATATAAAATGGACCTGATTAGTTTTTGATGAAAATAGCCCAACAGGTGGCGCTGCTATGCGGCATTTTATACGATTTCTGCAATAGCTATATCTCAAGAACTACTGCACAGATTTTCCTAAAACTTCAGATTCAATTAGTCCAGGATGTAGTTTAGTGCTTCCATTACTTTTTTGTGAAAATCTTCCGACAGGTGGCGCTGCTATGCTGCATTATTCATTATTATCGTAATAGCTCTAACTCAAGAAAAAATGCACGAATTTTCATCAAACTTCAGATTCAGTTAGTCCCTGATATAAATTAGTGCTGTTAAATTTTGTGGTGTAAATCGCCGAACAGGTGGCGCTGCTCTGCTGCATTTTTAACGATTCCCACAAGAGCTGTATCTCAAGAACTAATGCACGGAATTTCATCAAACTTCAGATTTAGTTAGTCCTTGACACGAACTGACGTTTTCTGCATTTTGGTGTAAATCGCTCAACAGGTGGCGCTGCTATGCTGAATTTTTTGCGATTTACGCAATAGCTTTATGTAAAGAACTAATGCTTGGATTTTCAGCAAACTTCAGATTCAGGTATACCTTAATATCAATTAGTGATGTTTATGTTTTGTTGTAAATTGCTCAACAGGTGACACTGCTATGCTATATTTTTCAGAATTTCCGCTATATCTGTATCTCAAGAACTAATGCACGAATTTTCATCAAACTTCAAATTCAGATATACTTTGATATGAATTGGTGCTAAATCGATGTTATTTCTTGCACTATTTAAATCATTTAATTGAAGTGATTTATATAGAAGAAAGTTTTGTGATGGCCACAACATACTAGTTATATTTTCTAAAGCCTTAAATATGGTTTAAATATATTACAAAGTGTTATGTAATTTCACTAAGTATTTAAAAAGTTATGAGTACTCGAAACCACATTACTTTTACACTGGCGACGGAGGTTTTAAAAGGTGCGAGACCCCTTAAAAGACATGAATATTAGGATTTGATTATTTAAATGTAGCATTTATAAGTAAATTAAAATAATGATAAATGATTAGACAAATTCTGAAAGTTATGCCTAAGATAAAAGAGTCAAAACGCACATAATTATGTAGTAGCTAGTCTTTTGACAGGAAAAATACAATAGGCTGTCCAAGGAGTTGTAGAAGGTTCCCGCTGCAACACCTTCTTAAAGTAATTCTTTATTGTATTACAGGTAATTTTTTATTCAATTAGGCGTATAGTATAGTGTACGGATAATTCACCAGCCGGAGAATCAGGGGCCTAGTCATTTAATTTTATAATTAGATCATTTTTAGCAAGGTGTATTTACATGTAATAAAAAATATTTCCAAAATATCCATTAATATCTACATTCATAACATTTGTACACGTAACCATCAATACATAAGGTTTTTTCAGTTCAATAATTAGATTATCTTCCTATTGCTGTTTTAGCAAAATAAATTCTCTCGGAAGGCGTGTACAATTAAACTTATATTATGGAACGTGACAGAATAAATGTGTTCATAAAAATAAAAATCCTATCTGCTGTGCAAATAATGTAATTCAGTAAAAGCAAATGAGATGTTTCTAGTCTATTCCAAAATCCAATTTTCTGATATAGTATTGCAGTAAAAACAATAACATAATTGTTTTTATTCCTACCAAAGCTCTTATTCTTGTTTCGTACGTTTTAGTTGAATAAAAATATTTTTTGAGTAATTTCTCTTAACTTTATTGAATAAACATTCAGTATGCTATCTAATGCAGCTTGAATGTTTTAAGAATATGTAGGAATAAAATGAAATAAATAAAACAAGTAGTAGAATAACTTGATTTAATTTAAAATTTATTACGTTGATATAATTTGTCAATAGTTTATCTAAATCAAAGATAGGCATGCTGTCTAAATTTTGAGTCTGCGTGCCAGTTAATGAAAAGAATAGCAAAAGTTATTTTAATTATACGCTTAAAATGTAAAACTAAATTAACATATTTATGTGAATGGATTATAAATATACTAATGGATGATTTCAAAACAAAAATTTATTTCGGTAGTTTCAACATAAAAGAATCATTTGGGCACGAAGTCATATAGTCATATAGCATTTCACTCTCGACCTAAATAGAATCTATGGATGTTTTTGTAGGTGTGGGTCACAGTCTACAATAGTATGAAGCAATTTCAAAAATTTAGTAGTACTAAGAATTTTCACAATTTGTGTAATGTACAAGAATATGCACTAAACACGAGTCACGATTATTAATGTTATAAGAAAACAGTCTCGAGCTGCGTACACTTATACTTTTCTATGTATGCACACTTGTAAAACGCATATATTTTTAACTATTGATGACTAAAAGCAGAAAACTTGAAGTGAACATAAATGCTTCCAGTTATTGCAAAAATGAGCATAGCAGTGATGAAAGGCATTTCTTCAAAATGCAAACATATTCTCAATTCTGTTTTTCAAACATTCTATTTTAATATTTATTCGTATGCGTTTTCTCCAAGTGTGAACATATAGATGAAACATTTACGGATTTTGAGACTTCTATTTAGTGCTATTTTGACAGTACTGTTGATAATTGCAATACACACTTTCATTTATTACGTGATGTGCTCATTTAGAAAATGTGGGTAAGATGAAAATGATTCACATACTGCAGACCATAATCTGCGGGCTTACAATTATCTCCAATAATCATAATTCACAGTATAGGAAATATGACGAACTGGAAGTAGACATATGCTTGCAGTTGAAGTAAAAAAATTGATGAACAGTAGGCATGAAGGGCAATCAAATTCAAGAAAATTATCACTTCAATTTTTTCAATCATCTTCTTTAGTATTTAATCAGATGTGTTTTTCAAGTGTTAATATGTGGATGAAACTTTTACGGAGTTTGGGACTTCTATTCAGTACTATTTTCTGAGTACTATAAATTACGATATACAATTTCAGTTATGTAATGCGCTCATTTAGAAAATATGCGAAAAATCAAACTGATTTATATACTACAGACCAAAATCTGCTGTCTTGAAAAGGTCTCCAATAATTACACTTGAAAGTGTAGAAAATATGAGTCAATAGAAGTGGACATATGCTTGCAGTTACAGAAAAAAATTTGCTGTACAGAAATCATGAATGGCTTCATTTCTTCGAATTTTAAGAAAAGTATCACTTCCATTTTTCCAATCTGCTTCTTTAGTACTTAATCATCTGTATTTGTTTCAAGTGTGAAGATATGGATGAAATTTTTAAGAAGTTTGTGTCTTCTATGCAATACTATTTTCAGAGTGATAATTGTGATACTTGTGATACACTCTTGTTTAAGTTATGTGCTCATTTAGCAAATGTGTGCAAGATGTAACTGACTGCACACCATATTGCAAACCTTAATCTACGGACTTTATATTGTCTCAAATAATTCTTATTAAAATGTGATAGTATAGTGTTGCATGACTGTTGAAGTCTCATGACTTTTACGATGCATTCACTTCAGCGTAAACAGATTTCAGTTTGAAAGTCGACTTTCTGTCTTTTTTTTTTTTACAATACAGTTCTCGTTCCGAATCTAAAATTACACCCCGTAATATTCCCTTATTAGATAATTCGTATGCAAAGAATTAAGCCTTAAAAGTTGAGAAAATTATTTTTTTTTTAATTTGAAAATACTTGTAATTTATGTCTAGAATTTTAATTTATTTGGCATTACATATTTTGACCGCAAAACTGCCCTTTGCGATCTGTAACATTTTCTATAATAATAAGCATCTATATTTACTTTTTACGTGTGTCAATTAGAAAATTGTATATGTAAACGCACAGGGTATACCAAAAAGACCACACAAAAATGGAATATTAATAATTTCTCTCTGATTAAAAAAGGTTTCGAATGTATTAGAGTATTATAAATATACTCTACTATCTGTATATTTTTTTAGCATTATTCTACAACATATGCTAATCAAATACAATAAAAATTGTCCAACTAATTGAAAATAGGCCACATTATTTTTAATCGATCTGTCATTATTTTAACTGAAAGTCTGTCTGACTGTCCGTTTAAAATCTAACATTCGTAAAAATATTATATAGCAACACAAATTATATGTTTCGTTGCCGAATATTTCGGTAGTAGAAAATAATTTGTAATATTTATATTTACTTTACAGAACCGCATTAGAATACTAATTTATAATTTTAGAAATACTGTCCGTTATCTGCGTACACTGTAAAAAAAAATCTGTAGTTCTACAGATGGAAAGTTACATGCTTACTAAACTTTCATCTGTAACTGTAGAAAAAAGCTGCAAATCTACAAAACTAGTTTTTATAAAGCTACATAAATCTATAACTTTACAAATGAATCTGCTAAAATTACAGTAATCTTACTAATTTTTTTTTCTGTAACCCTGGTTCCAGTTACACGAAAAGGTCTAGACATCCCAGTTTCCTAAAAAATTCTTAGTAACCTTACACATTTTTTTTATTTTCGACGCAAAAGTGTGTTTGTTACATGAATTTTTGTTGTTGCCGTTACAGAAGAAGTTCTAGGAATCCCAGTGTCCTAGAAAAACTTTAGTAACTTTACAGATTTTTTTTTTACAGAGTAGTACACTGTAAAAAAAATCTGTAAAGTTACTAAAGTTTTTCTAGGAAACTGGGAAGCATAGAACTTTTTATGTAACGGCAACAAGATTTCAACAATTCCTGTAACAGCGTCTGTTACAGGAATTTTTGTTGTTGCCGTTACATAAAATGTTCTAGGAATCCCAGTTTCCAAGAAAAACTTTAGTAACTTTACAAAAAAATTTACAGTGTATAATTTTATAGCACTTTGATAAAATGTACGCTAAATAAATACAATAAAAGTTGTATAAATAAGTGGAAAACGCCTGTAGAAGATTAGGTTTTTAGATGATCTGACATTCTTTTATCTGATATTCTGCTTCCTATGCATTTAAATTGTGACAATAGTATCGAGGAGAAAAAAATACATATTTGGTTCGAGAATATTTCGATAATATAAATTATTTTCAAACATCTATAATTAATTTAAAAGGGCTGTAGAAGATTGGTCTTTTAATTGACCTGTCATTCTTTTATCTGAAATTCTGCTTGCATATCCATTTGAAACCTATCATTTGTGAAAATACTATAAAGCATTACAAATTTTGCAACATACTTCGATAATAAAAATACATTTCTAATATTTATATTTTTTTTACAGAATCACATTAAAATACAAATTTTTCATGGTGACAGACGGATTTTACTCTAATACACTATGAGAATTATTCGAACAATATTTGCAACGTGAATGAAATTAGATTCTTCCCATGTATATTTAAATATAAACACACCATATATTCGTTTAATACACATTACATTATGCAAAGATTTGTTGTACTTTCATAGAACTGGCATTATTTATTATTATTCCAAGTGGTTAAGTGCATTGAAATTTTAAATTTTTCGAAAAGTTCCTGAGTACTTTCTTATGGAAATTGAATATTACATTATGTATAACCAGAAATACAATATATGAAAAATATAAAAATGAAAGGATTTATTTATGGCTTTATTATTTTTATTGCATGCCACTTTATTGTAGAATACTTTTATTTATTTTTCTTTTTTAGGGGACATGGGACCATCATATTCATTTTTATTTTATTTTTCTTTAATTTCAATTTAAATATTATTCAAGGGCACACTATATGCATTATGGCATATATTTATCACGCAAGATATGGAAACAAATTTGGAGAAAAATAAGGAATTTCCTTGAATATTTTAAGCGTTATGAAGAACTTTTCAAACTGCATCAGGTGCATTCCGTATCAATTAAAATCCAGAATATTTTTATGCAAGTTTGTTTTATATATGCAAATGAAACTGTGCATCGAATTTTATATGTTTCAATATAAAGGTAAAGAAACAAATTTCTAATTTTTATAAAATTTTCAGCATTTAACTACCTTTAACTTTTCCAATGATATTTAGTTTCAAAATACGATGCACAGTTTTATGACATATATAATGAAAATCAGCTTTAAAAAATATTGAGGATATTAATTTATATGGAATGCGCATGGTGCATTTTGAAAGTTTTTCATAACTTTTTAAATATTAAAAAAAAAAAAAAAATTATTTTTCTGCCCCCAATTTATTTTTATTTCATGTGTGATAAATATATGCCATATGCATGTTACATTATTAGATCCAATTCCGCGATTTCCTTATCTTAATCTAAATTACTACTTTATATTCACTAAATCCTTATCCTTAAATAATCTCTATCATTAACTCGGTTAAATTCCGTTTAATTTTATGTCTCACTTGTCTAAATTGCTTAAATATTACGCTTTTAGTATTCTTAAAGTAAATGTTCCATTTCCGCGCTTTTTTGTTTCTAGAATATTCTTTTACCTTCCATTTTTACTTTCCCGCGCATTTCTGAGGTTATCCTTTTTCCCTCCAAATGCATCCGCTTGCTCTGTCCGCACTTTTTTTCATGATGTAATATTCTTAATTATTCATTGGTTGAGAGCGCGATCTACGTCATATTTGTATTCTTACACTTGAGGAACAGAAATCGATACTCGCTGTGTTGCAGCAGAATTTGTCGTATTTCTACTTTGATAACTTCCCCTGGTCGCCGTCTGATATTTTTCTATTATCTATAATTTGCTTACCCATAATTAAATACTACGTAGCGATGGCTTTATTAAAATGAATTGGTGGAAACTGCACCGCCGAAAGCTCTTTCAATAAAATCCTGAGTTAAATTATGCATTGTCTCAATTATTCCGGAGAAACCTATACTGGATAAATGTGTTACCTGGCCTACCGCACGATGACTTCTACTTCCCAATATCCATGTTGATTTACTAAGAAACATTCTCTTCGTTTAAATTCAAAATTCGTTATATTTGTCGACGAGAATTCAACTCTACCTGTGTTTCTATTATTTTCAACATTGCATTACTGGTAACATAACAACCAGTTATTTCGCTCACTAGTAAAACCTTCCAATGTTAGAATAATCTAACATGCATACATTAAATAGTATTGAATAGTATAGAACCATTTAATAGTATTTAAAGTTAAATTAAAGAAAAAATGAAAAATGAATTTGAATGTCCCTTGTCTCCTTAACCAAGATAAATTCATTCAAATGCCATCAGCTAAAGCTTTGTTACATCGTAGGATTGATTTAAACATGAAAAAAATAATTTATACCTCAAATTACAATGCATCAAAAGTTAAAAATGATAAGATACTCATAATTAAAATTCCTGTTTTCGAAAAAAGTCACATAGAGGAGAGTTTATTGCTAATGAATATTTCATTCAAAGGTGTATCAAGATTTGAAAACTCATCAAACTAAAGTGAGGCGTCAATTGTATTAAGTGGAGAGTTTTTAAGTTTTCAGGTAAACTCTCTCAAGTAAACTCAGTGCAAAACTCTATCCCACTTTTTCCGAGGCACCAACTGCAATGATCACGAGAGACAATATTATTTTTTTCTTTTAATAAAAATAAAAAAAAAATTTTAAGCAAAAAGATTATTTTCGTTTTGAATTTTATTTAAAACTTTTTTCATCTTATTTTATTTTGTTTTATTATACTTTTATTTTATTTTATATTAAACTTTATTTTAGTTTTGAAATAATTGTCACGAAAAAGCATTCCTAAATTCGTCTACGGGACGAAATTAACCCTAGATCTACCGGGAATTTTATTCAAGTTTTAATAAAACGTTCTACACCAGAATTTTTATTTAAAACTATTTAACTTATTTATTTACCTTATTTTTGTCTGGTTTATATACTTAGTTTATTTTAAAGAAATCTCTGGTTTGAATGAATATTTTGTATGTACCTGTCGGGTCCAATGGACCCGTCTGGTAGACGGAGGGTTAAGAACTGCAATGGGGACGAAATTAGGACCACGCTAGTTTCCAATATGGCGGAGCTTCAGTTCTCGCTAGATAAACTGAGCGTCATAAACTCACTGTATGCTACTGTCAACATCTAGCCTACGTGAAATACATGCAATGAATAAGAAATAAATACTTACAGTACAGTAAATAACGTTCTACAAACGACGAATAAGAACTCGGGTCTTCTGAAAACAAGAAATCTGACATCTTTTATATATGTATGTGTCTTGGCGAACGAAACTTTCACTACTGACCCCTTTTACCCACCGTTCCCTGTGCCTTGCGTGATAAGTTGCGTCACTTTAGCAGAAGCGGAGAAGTAAAGGGAGACGAAATTAGGAAAGGGGACGAAACTAGGGCACTTTGCTCTATATTATAAAATCTGTAGTAATTATTTTTTTCAATAGATGCAGAAATGTACAAAACTTAAATAACTATTAACATCAGTTTAATGAAGGAATATTATTGGCAAAACGTATATACTCAAAGTTAAAAAAAAATGAGAGAAAAATTGTGCGTGAGTCATAGATTATGAAAAACTTTCCAATATTTCCAGAATACTGTAACAGAACTTTACTGTTTAATAAGGCAAAAGAAGAAATCTGAATAAACAAGTTAGAAAACGTATAATGCAATTGAATATACAATTTCAGCTGCTAACGCCCACAGTCGATAAAATATTAGAATTCTTTTGAGATGCATGTATATGATCTACATATTTGTTACACGCCACATGGTTTGCAAAAATTTAATTCTGCTATAAAACGCAAAGCATATTTAAATTTTCAGCATTTATTGACCATATACGCTGACTTCAAATATTTTGTAAAGTTCACTTATGATTTACAGATTGTTATACACAAAACATATTAAACTAAACTTTAATTTACACAGGAAACGCATAACACAGCAAAACATATCTGAAAATGCACTTACAGCAATTTTCGCTTATGGACGGTACCGTAATCAAATTATTTTTTTGCGTGTAATAAACAACTAAATACTAGACACTCCGTATTCAGCACTAAGCTTCTTGAAGTGCACCCTAGAAATACATATCAATTAACCTTACGTTTTAAATTTAGTAAGATTTTAAAAATACCCTGGAAATGATTTTTACAAATAGGCCAAAATGTAACATAATTCTTTTGTTTGTCCTTGTAAATGAAGTATAAATCCCATGTACTGCATATTTTACACAATGAATGTTGTATTGTAACTCAATAATTTATATCAATTTCAGTATATCTGTAATAGTATAACTGTATTAAAATACACTGCAAATAATTTCTCTTCTTAGACCATAATGTAAAGGAATCCTTTTCTGTGTCATTGTAAACGAACTATATATAATAAACATTCCATTTTCAATTGGAAATGTCTTACAGTAAACCTTCCTAACGCATACCAAGCTCATGGTAATTCAAGTTCATTTAACGAAGTTCGAGCACAGCCAGACGATAAGACATACAGACGGATGGTCAGACAAATCGAAGACATTTTTCAACTATACTATTATTTTTAACGCAATCATACTGATAGGTAAAGTTGTCATACGAATTGAATATTTCTAACTGAGAGAAAAAATGGCAAAGCCGGGACTCGAACCCAGATCCTTGCTTACACTGTCAATGCTCTACCTTTGAAGCTGCCTGGGCTGACATCTGAGCGAAATATGCTAGCCGGTTGTCAGCCCAGGTAGCTTAAAGAGCATTTATGCAATGCAAGCCAATGTTCGGGGTTCGACTCCAGGCTTGTGCATTTTGATCATTTTGTCAGAAACCTTTTTCAACTATACTATTATTTTTAACACAATAATATTGATTGGTAAAGTTGTCATACGATCTGAATATTTCCAACTGAGAGAAAAAATGCCTAAGTCGGGACTCGAACCCAGACCCTTAGCTTACATTGCCAATGCTCAACCTTTTAAGCTACCTGGGCTGACATCTGAGCAAAATATGCTAGCCAGTTGTCAGAGCAGGTAGTTTAAACGGTAGAGCATTGGCAATGTAAGCCAATGTTCTGGGTTCGACTCCCGGATCGGGCATTTTTTCGCTAATTTGGAAATATTCAATTCGTATCATAACTTTTCAGCCATGTTTGAAAGTGTTAACATACATAATACTAATCGCAGTGTACGAGATTTTTAAACATAAAAAGTCATAATTCTTGTTTATGAAAAGCAAGAAAATTAAATTTTAGTGATCTATTGCAATTAACTTTTATGTATAAATACTACACGAATATAAATGCACACTTACGGATACAACATCAAGCATAAAATGTAGCGGAAAATAAGGTTTAGCATTCTGCAATAAAAATGCTTTCCTTTTCAAAATATTTATATACTCCTTATGCGGAAAATATATTGAATAAATAAACTCACTGAAATACGCTTTCTCATAAACAATATTACTTTATCGTAAAATAAATAGTTTATGCTAGACAGAAGATAAGGGCGGTCTATTGTGAATGAAAATAATATCAATAAATCAAGCAAAAGCCTGAATACTTTTTGGAAAAATAAATATTATTTCAATCTGCGTTCAAAAAAAAAATAAAAATAAAAATAAGTTTTATTAAACCTCATATAAATATTGAATCTTCTACTTATTTCAATGACATTGCTTAGAAAATTAATATGCATCTAAAAATATTACGTTAAACATATTTAATAATTATAAAAGATTATTAAATATTTTTAAAACGATATTAGGAAAAATATTTATTTAGTGATATATTTTTTTTTATTTATTTTAGTTTAACATTTTGATTACAGGCCAGAACAGGCGACTCTTTTTATATTCTATCCTACCACAAAATACAAAGAAGTTTCTTTGTTTTATATCCTTCTATATATATAAAAAAAATTTTGATTTGAAAATGATCCCGGCAGATCGGCATCCTATTTGAATGCTTAAGCATGGCCTTTCTTCGTTAATATTAAAAAAAACTGTTGCATACAAAAATATGAAAATCGGTGGTATTATAGAGAAATGTTTGATAAACACGCTGATGCATACAGTTTTTAAATCGAAGAATTATTTTCAGAGAAATTTAATTCCAAAGTTGGACAAAATCGTTCCATTAAAAAAGTATTATAGGAGCAAAAACTGTACATAGGAATTTAATCATTTTTAGATCATATTATGCGTCAGAATTTCCCGGTATGCAGACTGCATTTAGTTTTTTAATTTGACTCATTTTTTGAAGTTTTATTTCTATATTAAATTCAAATTTTCAGCATTTCGAGATATATTTTTTACATATTTTAGAAAATTGTATTAATTTAAACTGTTGCCAACTGCATAAACAGCGCAAACAATAATCTTTGCTTCAAATTAAAAATTTATTTTACACGTGACTATTATAAACAGAAAATATAAAAAGCAGGAACTCATTGAAAATTACGCCATAAAAACTATATTTACTCGTGAATTTTAAAAGAAAAAGAATATTGTAAAATAATTAATTCATAATAATAATTAATATGCATTAAGAAGTCTTAAATAGGAGAATTTACCTCACATTACACTTATTACGTAAAATGAACAAAAAATAATATTGCAAAACAGTTTAAATTAAAAAATTGCGCGAGACATTTATTTGATATTTTAAGATGATCATAATATTTCATTTCTAACAAAAGTATTTTTACGTGAATATTAAAAAGAGAAAGAAAAGTTTGGTGAAAATTACGTCAGATTATAATAGTCAGATTCAAATTATAATTCAATCTTCCGAAATCTTTTTAAAGCCGATCAAATTAGCGTGCTGTTAGAGTCTGCGGTGTCTGAACGGGGGTTGACGAGCGTAGCTCGTACGGGGCAGAGCCCCCTAGTAGATTTATAAATAAACCATAAGAGTAGTAACTTTCTCTCACTCAGTTGGAAAAATTCTGTATATCATATAAAGACACTGTATAAAATATTTTAAGTTACTTTCTATGTATGGTAAATGCTGTAAATAAATTTTCAAATATGTTTTATAGCTCAATTAAATTTTAAAAAACACGTGACGTGTATACAGCACTATAGATCATATACAGGAGTGTTCAAAGACTTCGAAAATCTTATTGACGGTGGGAGCTAATTTTTAAATTGAGTGTTTAATTGTGTTATTTGTTTTCTAAGTTGTTTATTTACATTTTTTTACCTTATTAAATACTGAAACTTCCTCTCAGTATGCTGGAATCGCTGGAAAATGTTTAATAATATAAAGCGTAACGCTGCAGTTTTCTTACTTCATAATGTTAAGAGCGATAAATACTTTAGATTCTTTAATCTTAAACAAACAAAGCTAGTACAGGTAAACAACTTAGAGATTTTTAATGAGGTTATATAACAGTTTTCAGTAATGGTTCATTAATTGAAAAACTTGCAATCTTTGTCTTTGAACATAGTTTTTCCTTTTTTCTTCTTTTTACTTTAATTAATCTAGATTCGTTTCTGAATTTAAAGTATGAATAAAAAAAATACATTTTCTTTCCAATTCATTTCAACGAAAAAGTTAAACGAATTGCTGTTTCAGTCTTTTCTATATTACTATTAGAATTTGAAAAGAAGTAAACCTCTCGATATTTGAATAATTTACTGAGTTGTTTATGGAAAAAATAATTGATTTCAAAGCAAATAAGAAAAAGTTCTAGAAATTTAATTAGTGTATTTTAGAAGTGTATTAGAAACTATTTTAATCGTGTTTCCTTAAAAAAATCCCTTTCAAAGCAATTTTAATTTTGGTGTAAAGGAAACATTTTTATACTATGAGACATAATTTTGTTTATCAATTTGTTTGATTCTCAGGTGTAACAGATTTTACAACTGATAATGTATTTTTGCGTCATTATGAATTTTTTGAAACCTTAAAAAACGTTTTGAGAAAAGTCCATATTTAGGTAGTCATAAAACATATTGCATTTCAGACTATCAGATAAAGTTTCATTAATAATGGATGTACTTGTTTATATTTTCAATGAACTAGAAAATCATAATATTTTACAATTTATTTATTGCAATGCACGTGATTTAATTGCTGTTTTTCTAATGCATTTTAGTAGGCAATTCTATAAGTCAGTAATAATTAAAAGTATAGTAAGTGTGTTTCCTTAATAAATCCCTTTCAAAGCAATTTTAATTGCTATTGTAAGAAAAAAAATTATACTACAAAACGTAATTTTGTTTATCAGTTTGTTTGTCAGATATCACATATTTTACAACTGATAATTTGTTTTTATGCCATTATGAATTTTTTGAAACCTTAAAAAACTTTTTGAGAAAAGTCCTTATTTAGATAGTCATAAAACATATTGTATTTCAGGCTATTAAAGTAAGTTTCGTTAGTAATGAATGCACATTTTATATTATCAATGAAATACAAAATCATAATATTTTACAATTTATTTATTGCAATGCAGTTGATTTATATGCTTTTCTTTTCTAATGCAATTTAGTAGGTCATTTTAAAAGTTAGTAATAATTAAAAAAGCTGCCGAATCAGCCTACAGGCACAGGCAGATTTCGAAGTTAAGTACTAATATCGCCAACAAAAACTAAATCAATATTAGATATAAACTCAATTTAGCGATTGTATCTAGCCGCTGTTGACGTGTTTTTAATTTCATATTTCTGTAAGAGCTCTTTTTATATTTTCTGTTTATAATAGTCACATGTAAAATAAATTTTTAATTTGAAGCAAACATTATTGCTTGTGCTGTTTATACAGTTGGCAACAGTTTAAATTAATACCATCTCTCTATTCTAAAAAACAGTAACTACCGCTGTCACCGCCGCCGCCGGTTTTGAGTTTTTTGTGACCGGAGGTCTTTCTCCGTTAATAATAAGACAAATATTGCATACAAAAATATGAAAATCGGTGGTATTATAGAGAAATGTTTGATAAATATGCTGATGCAGACAGTTTTCAAATCGAAGAATTATTTTAAGAGATATTTAATGCCAAACTTGGACAAAAACGTTCCATTAAAAAAGTTTTATAGGAGCAAAAACTGTACATAGGAATTTAATCATTTTTAGATCATTTTATGCGTCAGAATTTCCCGGTGTGCAGACTGCAATTAGTTTTTTAATTTGACTCATTTTTTGAGGTTTTATTTCTATTTTAAATTTAAATTTTCAGCATTTCGAGAGATATTTTTTACGTATTTTAGAAAACTACGGGGCTTGGCCCCCTACGACCTACGCTCGCCAACCCCCGTCCAGACACCGCAGACTCTAAATGCACGCTAATTTGATCGGCTTTAAAAATATTTCGGAAAATTGAATTATAATTTAAAAAACAGCGGCGATCTCCCTACAAACGGATTTCTATTCATTTCTCTTTGACTGTGGAATTTTAACGCCAAATCCGCTGCGGTACTACTTGATTATTCCGTCGACCAATTTCGCCAAATTATATAAATCGCCAAATTATACAAATTGACATAATTTTTATTTTAAATAACGAAAGAACAAATAAATTAGTACAACATTAATAAAAATACAAATAAAACGTCGAAATAAAAATAACTTGATGACGTAGACACGTGTAACAACATTTCAAAATAAGCTAATATAAAAGGAATTGAGAGCCATTATTTTGAAATACCCGATTACTTGATCCCCAGCCAGTTACACAAGTCACTTGACCCGCCGATTGATGCATACGGGACCAATATGCATCTCCCATCTACCTGAATCAGAGGCCAAAGCAGTGCGTTGATTTCCCTCAACTGCCAGGATCCCACTTTCCAGAGACAGGGGTCACGACAAACGCGTGGTGGTTTGCAATTCTCCATAAGCCAATATAACCAGGATGATATCGGCTCATGCAGAATTGCCCACACCTCCGAAGAGGAAACCACAATGAAAGTGGAACAAAGAGGAAATAATAGACAAGAGAAAGGAGAGGAAAGGGAAAAGAGAAAGGTCGCTCAGGAGTCCGCGGTTGCGAAGCCCGTGAATACCTAATAAAGGTATCCCCCTGGGGTGGGATACCTTTTTTTTAAGGCATAAATATATATTTGCTTATATTAATTTAGGAAGCGTATAAATGAATCGACTAAGCGTACTATTTTCTAATAATAAGTTGGTTTGAATTGAACATTTTATGTAAGTCAAAATATTTGTCTTCAAGTTATATTACTGTATATCATAACACTTAATCCTACAATATTTGTATTTACCAAATATTAAATTAAAAGTGAATAGTTAGAAATAAAAATCAAATTTAAACAAATACTTATGATTGTAGCAATATTAATGATCGGTGGAAAAAAAAAAATATTTCAGTTTTTTATGTGGGGAGTGAAAAAGATATATCCTTAAAAAATATAAAAGAAATACTAACATTTAATTAACCCTAACAACAAATATCTCACCTTTCCTCCCACTTACACTGTTATATTTATTTTTTTTTAATGTAAATGCATCACATATTTTGTCCGAAAAAGCATATTTTATTATATTTGGATTACTTTGTAAATATCTATTAAGATAATTTTTAACACTAGAACTACCGGAAATTTGAGTCAAGTTTTATAAAAATATTTCACACCAGAATTTTGATTTAAAACAGTTTAACTTAATTATTTAACGTTTTTCTTCTTCGTATCTTTTAAACTTATTTTATAATCAAATTTCTGGTTTGAACCGAAACATATTCATATGGTAGCCGTCAAAATGACGGCTGACGGTAGTTCTAGTGTTAATTAACAAAATTAATTAAAATAAACTTGAAATGTAATTTTTAGTTCTAATTGGTACGTTTAACATCGGAATAATTAATTTTATATGAAATGCCTTTTATTAAGACTTTGATCCTCAATATCTAAATAAAAAACGCTTCAGTATTTAATAAGCAGCAAGAATTTATACACAGCTTAAAAAGGAAAAATTTTTATCATAACAACTGGAAGCAATTTACAGTATATTTATGAGATTTTGAAGATATTGTTTTGCCAATAATTTTTCTGTTTCGCTGTACTCGTGCACTTATGAAACAATGATAAAAATAAATGGCTTTTCATTAAGTGGGTGAAAATGTGCATCTTTTCAATTTTACATCTGTAAAATTTCTCAAGCTTATAAAAATATTAAGCTGTGCATCAAATGTTTTCTGATTTTTCTTTTATAACACTCAAAATTTAGGTTATTTTACCCTTTATATAATTTTAATATACATATTTTAAAATTACTTGCATAAAGGTTACACTTAATAAATCCCTGATTTAAAGGATTTTTTCTTTTAACTAATGTGTTTTAATACGTTTTAATTATTTTTCTGTAAACGCATTTTATAATTACTTGCATAAAGATTACACTCTTTAATAAATCCCCGAATTAAAGGATATATTTTTTAAGTAATTTGTTTTAATAAGTTTTAAATCCTTTTAAGTAAACCGTGAACTTTTTAAAGTTGATATTATGTAGTTTAGTATTTTTTACGTTTTACTTATTTTTTTAACATTAAAACACGAAATTTCCCCTTTGAGTTGTCTATATCCCTGAAAACACAGAAAATTATTAATCTTACGTAAAAACGTATTAAAGAAAATATTCCCTGACGATGGCTGCGAGATTGCAGACCGAAAGTACTTGGAAATTTAAATAAAATATACATTTTAAACTTGTAACACCTGTGTTATTATTATATGATAATTTTTAAGTAAATGGTGAACATTTTAAACTTCATATTATGTAGTTTTGTGTTTTTTACGGTATATTTTCCCCTTTAAATCACGAAAATTTCCCCTTTGAGTTTTCATTTCTACCACAACACAATAAATTCATTAATCCGTCGTTAAAATTACTTGAAATTGTCCAATCTATAGCAGCATTTTCGTCAAGTCGCAAGGGAGTTCCGCAAACGCTGCTACCTGTTACTTTTTCGTATTGGCAACGGAATAAATTTCCTGAAAATATCCAGTCAAAAGATGCAAATTTCTTCAAATAACAGAAAATCTATTCTAATCACAGATGCATCATGTTGCCTGTACTTTTTACGATTTTTGACGAATTTCTATTTCGAAACTGTATTGGACAGAAAATTACACAGAAAGCTTTTAGAAAATTATTTAATTAGTTGTGAGAAAAAATATATATATCAATTGATTTAAAATAATAAAATGATTGAACTATTCTATATTATGATCAGATTTAAGAAAAAAATAACTTTTAGAAGCTTCCTCTGTTGTTGGAAATACAATAAAACTGAATTTAAAGTAATATTTTTATGTGTACGCCGCTACACTGTAAAAAATCTGCGGTTATTAAAATTTTTCTAGGAAACTGCGATTCCTAGAACTTTTTATGTAGCGGCAAAAACAAAACTTCATGTAACAGATGCACTTTTGCATCGCAAATCAAAAAATCTGTAAGGTTACTAAGATTTTTTTAGGAAACTGGGATACCTAAAACTTTTTATGTAACTGAAATCCGGATTACAGATAAAATTTTAGTAAGATTACTGTAATTTTAGTAGATTCTTTTGTAAAGCCACAGATTTCTGTAACCACAAGGGAGCCACCAAACATGGTGCTTACTGATTTAGATTAATTTAAGGTATAATGTAGAGTTCGTATTCCTAATTATTATGGTCAAAGGATTTCTTCAAATGGGCCTTAGATTTTGAAAAATTGGGGGTCAAAGTTCAGCATATGTTTCAAATACTCATTAGTTTGCAACTTTCAGAGAGTATTTTATGGCGTGATCGCAGTGTGCTCGCTGCCAGCTGGACGGCCCGAGTTTGATGCTACCGCTTGATGTTTTTTTTTTTCTTTTTTAATTAATTTTATATTGTGAGATTTTACAACTTTTAAGCATGTTTATGAATTACCGAAACATCGATTTTTTTTTCAGATTTTCCTACAAAATATACAATTACGTTTATTTTTTTCATGAAAACTTCTATTTATTTTTAATTTTTAAACTAACATTTCCGTTGGCGCAATTACAGATTACTTTGTGTTTAATTCTGTAATTAATTTGTGTTTAACTCTGTAATTAATTAACAGATAACTTTGTGCAGAAATTTTTTTCATAAAATTATTACATGTTATTTATGTTTTTTTTTTTTTTTTTTTTTTTTTTTTTTTTTTAAATACTTTTCTCAAAAAATGAATTTATTAGAAAAAAAACATTATAAAATGAATACCTTTTCAATATTTAGTTTATTTTAAATATACTAAAATATGTCAAATAAGGAAATACAAAAATGTTTATTTTAACTGACATTGACATTTAAGTTTAGTAAATATGCAATTAATCGGGTAAAATCGTAAAAATATTTAAAACGGAAAATTCATACAGAAAAATTTTTCCTATACAGAGTATAACTTCTTACGTTCAAAAGAAGATAAAAAATATCAATAAACATTTTTTGATTTACTCTGATTTATTACGAAAATCTAGCTGACGATTTCTTAAAAAAGTATACTTCTATATATATGTATGAATCATAGGCATGGAGGAAAGAGATAAATGGAGATGCAGTATGCCGTAAAAATGGTTTGCAATATGATGCGCGTTATCGCTCAAATTTAAATGCCCTCAGTCGGCCCAAACAAAACAAGCACCGAATTCTTTGACATCACTGTGCACTTTTTCTCTAAATGAAAATGATCTGCATATTATTAAGCATTCTAAAGCAGCATGCCATTGTATTATGAATTAACAACTATATTACTAAAAGTTTTCCTTTCTTCGTGAAAGAACGTGCTAGTGTTTGGGCCTACTGTAGCGGATTTTAGGGTTACTTTTTCGGCATCACCCCCAGCCACCTTACTTCATCTCTATTCTTTCTCATTACGCTATGAATCATAGGTTATATGTCATGTGGGATCAGCAGACGATTTTTACATTTCCAGTTGACAATTTTATTATTTTTTTTGTTTGTTTGTTAGAGTGAAAAAATATTTTGAAATGTAATTTGTCCATTTTTATTCATCTAAAAAAATACATTTGAACATCTGATATCAAAATTATTATTTATAATTTACACGAAATAATAAATTTTCACTTAATATTCCATAAAGTACATGGTACATACATACATATATATATGATGTATTATAGCTGAACTTTGCTTACAATATAAAAATATATAATGGTAAATAATAAATACAAAAAAATATTCTACACATAAAATAACTTGGATTTTCGGCAGTAGAGATGTTAGTTTACAAATTAGATAAAATATAAATTTTCATGAAAAAAACATAAAAGTAATTATATATCTTTAGGAAAATATGAAAAAAAATCAAAGTTACAGCAATTCATAACGCTGCTTAAAAGTTGTAATGTGTCATAATATAAAATTAAGTAAAAAAGAAAAAAAAAATCAAGAGGTACCATCGAACTCGGATCGTCCGGCTGACAGTCTGCGATCACGCCACATCCCGTAAGGCATGGTGACGTCACGGCGACGTCGTTGTGAAGTCACACTGTGATTTTGTGACCGTCGATGTGACGTCACGTGACGTGGATGTGACGTCACAGTGACTAGAATGTGAGGTCGTTATGGCCGTTTTAGAGGTCGTTTGTGACGTCACATTGTGACCACTCTGTGAAGTCACGGTGTGACTAATTTGTGAAAAGTGTGTCATTTGTGACTATTTTGGCATTAACTTTGTGACGAACCTGTGACGAAAGTGACAATGTTTTGAAGTCACACTGTGACCAATTTGTGAAATATGTGTCATTTGTGACGAACTTGTCATAAACTCTGTGATGATTTCAAATGAAAATCAAATTTCAAATTAATTGCTTAAAAGGCGCAAAGGCGAACTAGTGAAAAAGATTCCATGCTGGAACTCGAACCCGGGCCATCAGTATAGCGCACTTACGTTCTACCGACTAAACCACATGGAACGATACCCAGCCTGGAAAATTTCTCACTATTACATGTTGGCAAGGCTACAAACGCAGCACAAGATGCAATATTTATCGTCAGCCACCGACATGGCGCAAGCACGAAACTTAATTAAATCCAGCATCGATTGAAACTATATTAATACTTGGAAATTTTTTCAGAGAGAACCATTCGCCTTGCATACAATATTTCAAATGAAAATCAAATTTCAAATTAATAGCTTAAAAGGCAATTTTAATTTGAAATTTGATTTTCATTTGAAATACTGTATGCAAGGCGAATGTTTCTCTCTGGAAAAATTTCCAAGTATTAATATAGATTTAATCGATGCTGGTTTAATTAAGTTTCGTGTTTGCCCCATGACGGTGGCTCACGATAAATATTCCATCTTGTGCGGCGTTTGTAGCCTTGCCAACATGTAATAAGGAGAAAATTTCAAGGCTGGGTATCGTTCCATGTGGTTTAGTCGGTAGAATGTCAGTGCGCTATACTGATTACCCGGGATCGAGACCCGGCGTGGATATTTTTCACTATGTTGGCCTTTGCGCCTTTTAAGCAATTTATTTGAAATTTGATTTTCATTTGAAATATTGTATGCAAGGCGAATGTTTCTCTCTGGAAAAATGTCCAAGTATTAATACTGTGATGATTCTTGTCATAAAAACTACGATAATTTTAAAGTAAAGTTTTGTTTGAAATATAAAATTTTATCTTTTTACCGTACTTTTTAGCAAGATATCGCTATTTTGGAGTCCTATTCTTCTAAAATATTTTTAATTTTCCATTTAAAAAACAATGCTTATTAACTGACATCTTTTTTTATTAAGTTAGCTTGATCTTGAATTCAAGCTTAATATTAAGAATGTGTAAGCTTTTTAATGTGTTATGATTTGTCATTGCTTTTTTAAATACGAACATGGAGTCTAACGGACATTAATACAACTGTTACTTATAGAACTACATGATAAGCCCTATTTATTTAAATTTTTTATTCCCGTATATATTGTATTTTGTGAATATGAGCTAATTAGATTTGGTATGTTTTATATGAAAAGACTGATCTGGGAAATAGAAACAACAAGTAAGATATATCATGCGTTAGGCATAGATTATAAAACACTTTCCAACTCTTCCTAAATGTTTTATCAAGACATCGGGGGAAATAACGTAAATAAGATAACTAAGTAAACATGAAAACGCGTAAAACATTTAAAAACTGATTTACGCAGTTACCATCCACTAAGGTGTAAAAAAAATCATAATTTAAAAAAAAATAAATAAAAAAAATCGGTTTTTTTTTTTATTTAAATCAGATTTTTATTTAAATCAGATTTGTATGATTTTTTTCCCAGCGTTCAAATACTGAATAGCTATCATGAGTTTTAGGTTTCCAAAACAATTACACCACTAATTGCTAACATAATCTATGTTTTTATACTTTAATTAATAAAATTATAATTGTTAGTTTGTAATTACAGAAATAAAAACTGCAAATTAGTAGTTTCATTAGGTAGTATTATACAATAATGTTATATACATTAATATTGTAATAATTATGTAAAACTTTATAAATACTAGAGATACTTAACATTTATGAAAATTATTAACTGCATTTTATACTAAATAGCTAACATTACTTCAAATTAATTATTAAACAATCAACTCTCTAATTAGGAACATATTATACATTTTTAAGCCTTAATTATTAAAATGATAATAATTCATTTTAGAAAGAAAAAGGGACAGGATGCTAGTTCAAAAAACGGGCACTATTTCATGAGGAAATATATTAGTAATGTGTTTAGTAATGATGTAAGAAAAAAAAAAAGAATATTTTTTAGCATTATAAGTAAAGTGTCCTTAATTTTTTATAATTTTATGAATAACAAATTGAAAAATACAATTAAATAACATATTTTAATAATATCCTGTTTTTTCTAAAGAAATAAAGTTCTATATTTTTGCAAGATTTTTTCCACATGAATTTAGAATACTGTTGAATGGGGAAGTTTTTTACAAGAAATCTCTGGCTACAACTACAGGTAAATTTCAACTTTTTTTTTTTCTTTTTTTAAGGCAGGGTGCATTTTGCCAATTTCAAAAGGGGCATGGTGTGGCACCATTAAACAAAATGGCCTAGAAGAAGCAGTATAAGTAATTACAGAATTAATAAAAACTGCAAATAAGTAAAATTCATTAGTTAGTAGCACAAATAACAAAACTAACAAATATTATTTGCAGCTCATTTTGCATTTGTATTTAGGAAAATTTCTGTAAACCACCAAAATCTATACTTACACACATGTACGTGTATGCTAACCAAAAAAAAAAAAAAAATGAAAATGAGTTAAACCCATTCATATAGAATAAATATAAGTTAGCCACTAATATCTGAAATCTCAAAATATTTAAGTAACAGCATTATTACCTCTATTAGCTTTCAATGGTTCAATTTTTTAATATATATGAGTTACAAAAAAAATAAATAAATAAATAAATAAAATAATAATAATAATAATAATAAACATTTATTCAACCTATACCAAAGAAGCTCTTGCTGTGCTTAGCATTTTTATACCAATTATTTCTTTTTCTCTTATGCATTCATTTACAATTTAGCTGCTGAGCAGATGTCATTCTTTCATTCTTCTTTAACTTGAGATTGCTATTAATTACTATTTATTCTTTTACTTGTAGAAATGTAATTATACTTGCTATGTGTATTTTATATAAAATAATGCATAAATTGATTACCTAAAGGAAATTATGACATTGCAAATTATGTTAGATTTAAATATCATTTTTAAATGAAACTGTTTTAATTTGGATAAAAACTTAAAAACAATGCTTTTTACAAACTCAACTGTTTTTATTTTTTTTACAATACTAATGAATTAAGCTTTGAAACAATTATTTAAAGCTCTTTTTTTGTTTATTAATAAGTCAAAATACCTGTAGAAACTTTCAAATTATGTTCATGTTAGATTTTAATACTTTTTTTTGACATTTTAAACATTTAGAAAATTTTTGATTTTAATCAATGATTTTTTTTAAAAAATCGGTTGATTAAAATCATGATTTAATCGCTGATTTAAATCAACCGATTAAAATTGTTGACACCCTACCATCCACAGCCAAATATGTTTTCTAATTCTTTTAAACAGTCCTGTATTTGATCTGTAGATTGATATATATATATACTATGTAATGGAAAAATTTAGTTTATCAAGGAAACGCATAACAGGTTGAAATTCTCTTTCAGCAATTTATACTAATATATGGAAACATACTTAAATAATTTTGTACAACCCTGTAGTTTACCTAGAACCTTTATTACACGCCACTATTTAGTTAAAATTTTATTCAAGCTAAAACACTCTTAAAACTGCTGAAATTACATTTCCAGAAATTATAATTCATAGATGGCAACGTATCCAATTCTTTGCGTGACCCTGTATATCATTTTATCTATATACTACAAACATTTCTTAGTAAATTAAATACAGTGCAGCGTTAAAATGCATAACTTATTTAAAAACCTCCTTTAAGCAATACCCAGTAACCCTTTCGAATACTTTTGTATATTCCTGTATATGAATTATAGCATATATATATACACCATATACTATGCATAAATGTAGTGAATCATAAAAGTGTATATCATAATTAAAAATGTATTTCCAGCAATCATCGCTAATGAACAGTACTTCGGATACAATATAGTATCTGAAATATTTTGTGTGTCCCTGTAAATGCTATATACACTTCGTATTATACATGAAATAATTCATAGTATGTAAACCTCAACGACGTATATCAATTTCATTACATATCAAATAGATTAACATAAATAAAGTACGCCGCAAACAATTCCCTCCACCCCTATATCATTATGTATTGGAATTCCTTTTTTAGCCCTGTAAATGAACAATAACTATTCTTTGCATCGCATATTCTATGGAATGCACATTTTAGTGCGCTTCATAAATGCATATCAATTTTAATCTGTTTGAAAGCGTGTAAAATCATTAAAAATCATTTGAAACGATTTTTTTCCCACAAGCCGTAATGTAATGGAATACAATTGACTGTCCCTGTAAATGAAATAACATGCTACAAATTTCATTACAAATAGGGGTCTTGCTATGGTAAACGTTAATAACATCCAAAAATTTTAAATAATTTAATTATCTTTAAATGTCTATTAATTATGTTAATGATTGATGATAATACTTGTCCATATACTTTTATATTTATGCCACCATGTGGTTTTAACCCAATATTTAAATAAGAAAATAAGCCAGATTAAAATGCAATTTAAATCACTAATTTTAATAATCTGATCAAAGCTGTTGAAAAGGAAGTTAGATATTTTAACAAAATAAAAAATAAATGTAATGAAATATTTGTGTTCTATAACATGTTTATTAGAAAATAACTGAAATTATTGTAATTTAAAAAAAAAAAAAAAAAGCAAACAAGGAAAATAATATTTTAGATATTTCAGCAAAATAAAAAATAAATGTAATGAAATATTTATGTTCTACAGCATGTTAATGAGAAACTAACTAAAATTGTTGTAATAAAAAAAAAAAAAAAAAAAAAAAAAAAAAAAAAAAAAGCAAACAGGGAAAATAATATTTTTACATACCTAATTTCATTGACGTTGTACGTGATACTTTGATTTTGGGGAACCAATTAAATCCGATTATAAGTACGATAGCAATGACTTGAATCATCTTCAACAAGTCAAAGCTACCGTAATTTTCTCGGGTTTATATTTTGTTAGCTGAACTAACTTGGATCCTGAGAACGTTCTTGTTTCAGTTTTTAAATCCGTGTCAGTCAACACATCTATGCTGTCCAGTGTCCACAGAACAGTCCAGTGTCCCGCGTTTATTCTAAAAAGTTTCACTGTTACTTTTATCCGTTATTCTGCGGTCGAGTGGTAACAACTGAAATAGTGCAGATGCAGACGATTTTTAAGTTTCGAAGTTCGAAGCAGATGTTTTTTGGTTTTATTTGTTTTTCTATACCACAGTTTCGGAAGGAAATTAAATGCGTAATAATTTTGTCAAATTGTCTCTAATTCAATTTCCTGTTTGAAAATGTTTTATTGTATTTCATCTTTTATTTTTATCAGTTTTGTTCAATTGTAAAGTTTCATTTACGTAAATTATAATAATAATATTATCCATAATTAGAGTTTACTAGATAAAACATTGCTTAAATTTTCAAAATGTATACAAATTAATTTAATGGTAATAATGATGACTCCCTCCTTTTTTTTAAAGTAAAATTTGTATCACAGGTAATATATACAAAATATCTTCTTAAAAAATACAAGATTATCGAGAAGAGATGAGTTTTTCTTTGTCAATCTGTCATTCTCTTAATATTAATTTTCTGTAGAATAAAACTTGTAAAATAATTTTTAAAGATATATTTTGAAAACAAAAAATAAAACATGAATAATTAATTATGTCGTGGGCTTTGCCTAAATTTTGTACATTAATTTTATATTCGGAAAATGTCAATTCTATTTTAAACGTTTGAAAGAAGTAGAATAAAAAAAAAAATACTTAAAATAGTGAAACACTAAGAGGAAAAAAAAATGACTTGAATGCAAATTATAAAGCAAGAAATGCATATATGACTGAACTTTGAAGACGCTTTCTGCGTGCTCATTAAAAGCTGCAGCCTTAACTGTAATAGAAAGTTTTTAGTTTGAAACGACAGAAATGTTTTGACTACTCTTTGAGAAACTTCTAGTATAACAGATGATCATTTACAAAAATCTTTATAAAAGATAAGTCGAGGTCTGCTTACCTAAAACATTTTTTTAATAATATGAAATTCTCATAATTAGGAAATCGTTTTGTGTTGCTGATGAATTAATTACATTTTATGTTATATGAAAATAAAAAGTTTTTGTTAGAGGCACAGATGCAACTTGGACCACGGTTTAAAAAATTTGTTTATCCGGCAGAAAAATATATTTTACAGTAAATAACATGTTTTTAATAATTTTTGTAATTTTTTAAAGTTTTCTAAGATATTCACATCTCAGTCACAATGTGACATCACTGAGTGGTGGCATTTTGGTCACAGATGTGACGTGACCACAGTGACTTACAGTGACGTCACAATGACGTCACTGTGACCATGCATGCTATGAGGGATAATACTTGCTAAATGTTGTAAACTAATAAATATTATATTTCAAACGCATGCTGAACTTTGACGCCCAGTTTCTCAAAATCTAAGGTCCATTTGAAGAAATCTTTTGACCAAAATAATTAGGAATAAGAACTCCACATTATACTTTAAATTAATCAAAATCGGTGAGCACCATGTTTAGTGGCCCCTTTGTAACATATATAGTATATGAAGGAAAATTGTTTGTTATAAAGCATAATAATGCATGTAGAAAAAAATAAAATTGCTTGTGCGAAAATATATATTAATGTAAAATATGAACATGTTTAAATAGTGTAATCAACATACTCCTATGTATGTCTTTCAAAATATCGTAGTTAAATTAAAAGGTAAACCATACATTTCTTTATTGTTAACCAATTTGTAAAATGTACTTATAAAAAAATAACACTTTAAACATAAGACAGATATATGTCTTATCCCATTATTAATCATAAATTCTATTTCCACTGTGCTATAAGATAAATCAAAAGAAACTTATATGCACACATTTATATTATCATCACGTTTTTAAACGTGTCAGTCGTTTAAATTAGTTTTTGTTACGTTTGAAAATCATGATCAAACAAATATTCTTGTTGAAATTGCACTCAGAATATCAATTAACAAAAAATTCAATAAGTAACACTCATCAACATATTAGACAAATATCACGTTAGGCAAAAACATGAATAATATTAATAGATACAGCGATCACAATCAAACGTTTTCCTAGTCTCTAGGTAGGATGTTATGCATATTAATGAAATGCTGCTGATGTAGAAAATATTTTTGAAAGAAATTAAATATCTGAAACTTACTAAACAAAGCACGGGACGTGTCAAAAGCTTTAACCTATTTTGTTATTTATCTGTTTATGTGTAACTGTTCATCATAACTGTTCAACTTGTACTGTTTGATTACATGCACAAATACATGTACATACTTACCTATAAAGAGATTTTAACATACGAAGTTTTTGATTAGATCCATTTATTGCAACAGATTCAAAAGGTTTGATCTTTAAAGAGTTTAAAATATGTTTGATTATATTAATATTTAAAGGCTTACAATTACTTAAAATATGATGAACAGTTATATTTTTTCTTTTTTATTAGTTTTCCTACACGAGCCAAATATTAAATAATAGTGTCAAACAATATTCTTATTATGTAAATATATTGTCGACTGTTCCTAAAGAGAACATTTATTCACTAAGAAACAAAGTAAATTACGGCAGAATATGCAGTCAATATCTTTTTATATGTTTCGAGAAAATGAGTATTAAAACACATATCTATCACTTTACAAGTTTTTTTGCAACAATTACTCTAATCAAGCTTTATAGCAAAAAAAATATACATGAACACACCTTGGTGTTATTTTTTCTTTTTGTTCGTTACATTGTATCCTTAAAGAAAAGTATAAAAAAGTTGTATAAAAGGGATATTTGGTTGGAAGAAGGAGCATAAAATAATCCCATTAGTTAACTAAGAGTCTCTTGAGAGCTCAAGATGTAAATTCGATTTTCCTCATACTTATCCATAAAGAGATTTCAACATACGAAGTTTTATTAGATCCATTTATTGTAACAGATTCAAAAAGCTTTGATCTTTAAAGAGTTTTTTTTTTTAATTTTGGTTGATTATATTAATATTTTAAGGATTGCAATCACTTAAAATTCTTTCATTATGTGCTTTAGATTACAATGGAAGAAGTAAGTTTAGGAAAATAAAATAATTGTCATTGAAAACCTTTTGTTATGTAAGATGCAATATTATGCCAGAATGTACTGACAATTAAAAATATCTATATTATATAGGACAAACGTATCTGTGCGTAACGCTGACGTCATTTTGACGTGGCAACAGCAGACGATTAAATTTAACTTTTATTAACTTTTATTGGAATTTTTTTAACTTCTAAATACCGTACATTTTCAATTTTTATACCGTAGAATAGAAGGAAAATGTACTATAAAATACAATTATTTTGAAAACTGTATCGCAATTTACTGAATTTTCATTCCTTTTAAAGTAATTTTCAAGCATGAAACTTTTTTCAAATCTGTCTCTATTTTGTGCAGACGATTAAAAAATATATATCCGTTTGCATTTCAACTTATATGAATAGTTCGTTTGTTTCCAGTTTATATTCCATAACGGAATTAAAACATTCATTAATTAATAAATAAAACAGTAAAATATAAATAAATCACAAATTTAAAACATGTACATGTAATCGAACAGTACGAGATTATCAAAAAGGGTGCATGTATATAGCGATTTCTTCCGCTGTTAGATCTTGGCGCCAGGCAAATATGAAAGTATAACTTTTCATAAGTTTCAAAATTTTACATGAACGCATTATTTCTATTTTTAATATAAATATTATTTTTAGTATTATTGGTGAGCATTCTACAGTATACATACCATGTAAAAAACTATTAGAGTAATCATAAAAAAACTATAAACCCGTTGATACTTTCTCGGAGCAATGTTTCATATTTGCTGATAAGTTTTTTCTTTTTTTTCTGCATTTTTAAAAAAATCAAATAACATTTTCACCGTATGTAAAAAACTTTCGAAAAATACCTCACTCATCTCTGTGCTTTTAGAATGTGCAGAGAAAAAAAAAGATGTTAACAACAGAGAAAATATATATGATGGTTTTCATCTATATTCTGTAACCCAGGAAGCCCGGGCTTGTTGTTTCTAAAGTAGTATAAGTAATGTTACTTCATTTTCCCATACCTTACATTATTGTATGTATTATATCGCCGCACTCTTATTATAACTAATTATTCGTAACTAAAGAAGAAAGCATAACTATAAGATTACTTATAGTTTATTATACATATTTACAATAGCTGCTAAAACGCAGCTTTCAGAACAAGTCACATTTTACAACTGCGCAGAATATTCTCGGCTACGTGCAAAGCCTTACAATTACAGATTGTGTAGTGCTGCCATCTATTAACATAGATCGCTACTATTTCGGATTCTTGGTCAAGGATATAACACCCCTCCCCTCATAGTTCAAACGAACTACAGGCAATCTTGTTCTTTGACTTCTTCGAACTGGAGCACTTTTCTTACAGTCCTCGTCATTGTTTTTAGTCAAATTTTCTTTTACAGTTTTATCTGTCGTAACATCATTTTTATTACTAACAACTGCACCTGCCACAATATCATGCGAAGGCTGAGACTGGCTTGGTTCTATAGTATTATTATTATTAAGCTGTTCTTTTATTTTTCCATTAATTCCAGAAAAACGGTTTTGGTTAATCCTTTCATACCTATCATAATTACTGTAATTTTTACCACTATGTCCCAATATTTTCAACTTTGTCTGACACTGGTTTATCATTTCGATTCATCTCTATAACTCTCTCTGGTATTTCATCACTTATCTCTTTATTTCGTCTCAAATGATCAACGTGACGTTTACACATTATTCCGTCACATCTATTTACTAAAACCCATCTACTGCCCAATAATTTCATAATTTTTCTTTTTACCCATTTCCCTCCTTTTCCCAAATTTTTAACAAAAACTAAATCATGAACTTTATATTTGTGCAGGGGTTGCTGTATTTTAGGTTTTGATGGTAATACCAAGTGAAGGGCTGTTCGAACTGCCCTTCCAAACATTAATTTAGCAGGGGTTTTACCAGTCACCGAATGAGGAGTGGAATGATTTTCTAACAAAAATCGTGAAATTGACAATGTTATGTCACTTTTATCTAACTTTTTAAGACAATTTTTCACAGTTTGCACATACCTTTCCGTTTGTCCGGTCGAAGACGGATGATAAGGTGGAACAGGCGTATGCTTAATTCCATTATTTTTAAAAAATTCCTCAAATTCATCACTTGTGAACGCGGGACCATTATCACTGACCAATTCAACCGGTAATCCAAATGTGGAAAAAATTCTCCTTAATACCTTAATTGTAGTTTTACTATCAGATCTGGGTACTACTTCTACTTCCAACCATTTAGTATAAGAATCGACAACTATTAAAAACATTTTACCTTCAAAAGGACCGGCATGATCTATATGGATCCTTTCCCAGGGCAGTTCAGATTTCCATTTCAAGGGTTCCATTTTGGGACAATCCCTCGCAAATATCTGACATCTATTACAAGAATTTACCATTTGTTCAATTTCTTTATCCATATTTGGCCACCAAACTACCCCCCTAGCTTTCGTTTTCATGCTCGATATACCCTGATGAACGGAATGCAGTAATTTTAATATATATATTCACGACCTTCCTCTGGTACGATCACTCTATGTCCCCACAATAGACAATTTTCTAGACAGGAAATTTCCTCCCTTCTACGAAAATATGGTTGATATTCTTCTTGTTTAACCTTTCGAGGCAACCCACGTAACACCCACTCTAAAATTTGTTTAGTTACAGGATTTTCAGTTGTCCACTTTGCAATAGTTTTAGAAGTAACAGGCCAATTATCATTATTTGAAACAAACATTATTTCCGCAGGATTACTCACTATATTTACAGTTTCTGGGAGAGGTAATCTACTTAATGCGTCAGCATTTTTATTATTTTTACCCTTGCGATACTCAATTGTATAATCATAACCAGCTAACATTAACGACAATCTCAGCATTCTAGGTGATAATGTATCAGGTACCTTTTTAACAGGATCAAATAATCTAATTAATGGTTTATGATCTGTTATAATTTTAAAATGTTTTCCAGCTAAATATTGGTGAAATTTAGTGACACCAAACATTACAGATAAAGCTTCTTTATCAATCATTGCATACTTTCTTTCAGTTTTGTTTAAAGTTCTCGAAGCATAAGCAATAGGTTTCTCTTTACCCTCAACAATGTGTCTTAAAACTGACCCTATACCATATTCAGAAGCATCACAGTTTAAAACTATATCTTTGTTAACATCATATAATTCTAAAACAGAAGATATACATAATACTTGTTTAACTTTTTGAAACGCTTTTTCATGCTTTTCTGACCATGACCACTTTACATTATTATCTAATAATCTATGTAAAGGTTCTAAAACATCTGAAACATTAGGCAGGAAGTCTCTATAATAAGAAATTAAGCCTAAAAATGAACGCAATTGTGACACATTATTTGGAATAGTAGCATTCAAAATAGCATTAACTTTATCTGGAATGGCTCTAATTCCTTTCTGAGATATTTTATGACCTAAATAAGAAACTTCCGAAACCATAAATTTTAATTTTTCCTTATTTAATCTTATACCATGCTCAGAAAAGCATTTCAGAACATTTTCAACTCTTTCGGAATGTTCTGATTCATTACTAGCACTAATACAGTCGAACCTCTATTTAACGAAGTCGCTAAATCCCGGAAAAAAGTTCGTTACATGGAAAATTCGTTAAATAGAGTCTGACCTTTTAAAATACTTTAAACTACATAAAACAGATTTTAAATTCATAAACACTAAATATTTTTGCTAAAAGTAATTAATCACATTTTCTTTTAGAAATTCTGTCGATTTTTTTTTTCTTTTTATTTTATTTTACCCACCAATATCCATCATCAATTCATTTTTTCTATGTGTTTAAATCTTTGAAATCTGCAAGGAAAACAAAACATTGTCCGGGAATACACTGTATTTTCTGTTTAAAGTAAATAGTTTTACATTAAAATTAACAAATTTTAATACCTTATCATATTTATTATTATTATAACAAATAATTTTAACCATACATTAACATATGCGTTCTTAAATTTTGTTTCTGAAAAACTCTGTTAATTTTGTCTGAGTTTTTTCTTTTAAAAAGTGTTTTCTTTCATAATACGTCTCGCATCTTTGCAATGCACCAAAAACCTCTTCATGCGTATTTTTTTCTAATTGTTATCCGCGTCGGATTGTTTCAAATGATTTTAGCATTTCATCATACGAACTTTTGTTAATTCCTGCATCATGATCGTTTCCATCATCATCATCATGTTCGTCTTCATCGCAATTTATTGCTGTATTGTTTTTATTTGTTACACTGTCGAAAATATCGAATTCGGATACTGTTTCAATTTTCAGTGGTGGTTCCAATTTCAGAATTAAGTGAAATACAATCATCAATCAGCACATCATGATTAATTTCTTCCTTTTTTCTCATCTGTATCCGCATTTTTTAAAGTTACTCTAAGGGATTATCGTCTTCGTCCTCCGTACTTACCGAATTCTCACTGCTGACAAAGAAGGTGCTTGCTAAAACCAGTTCAAGGCCATTGAACGTCATAAAATGTGTTTGAAGAAAGACTAAATTTGAAATGTCCAGAAATATTTTGAGAAATGGGGAGAAAAACAATTTAGATCACAAGAAAAAGTTCGTTAAACAGAGAATGCACTTCGCTATTTGGAGGTTATTTTACGAAGAAATTAGCAAAATGTTCTTGGTTCCAAGGAAAAATTCGCAAAATAGGGGTTCGTTAAATAGAGGTCCGACTGTAATAACATCATCTAAAAATACACCAACATATTCAAATTTTTTAAAAATATGTTCAATTTTTCTTTGGAACATACCCGGAGCACATTTTACCCCAAATGCTAATCGTAACACATTGAATAAACCTTTATGTGTATTTATAGTCAAAATTTTACTACTTTCGATATCTACAGGTTGTTGTAAATAAGCATCTTTTAAATCAAAAACAGTAAAGAATTTTCCACCTGATAATTTAGAAAAAAATTCTTCCATTGTAGGAAGAGGATAATTATCATTTTCAGTATTAGTATTAACTGTTGCTCTATAATCAACACATATTCTAACAGAAATATTAGGCTTAGGAACAATTATTATATGACTAGCCCATTCTGAATGAGCATCAGGTTTTAAAATACCCTCATTAGTTAATCGTTCCAATTCAACATCAGTAGCTTTCCATAAACCAAAAGGAACAGGCCGAGACTTAAGAAAAACTGGTTTTGCATCTTTTTCAATTTTATTGACGCGGGAGGACCCTTGATTGTTCCGATCCCGTCAGCAAAAACATTAGGAAAATTTCTAATTAAATCATCTTTCGAAATGCTTTTAATCATATTTATATTAGGCCAAAATAATTTTGATGCTTTTAACCAAGTTTTTCCGATTAGACTCGGACCCTCCTCTTTAATAACTAATACTATTCTTAAATCAGCAATACAATATTCATTAACAACAGCATTTACTTTTAATTCCCCCAAATCAGTTAAAGAGTCTTTAGTATAAGTTTGCAATTTTATTTTAGATTTAATTAAAGGCAGCTTACCTGAGAACAATTTATGAGCAACACTTTTACTTACGATAGTATGAGCCGCACCACTATCGATTTCAAATTGTATATTTACACCATTTATTTTAACAGATTTTACCCACGACAGATTATTGGAGTTGTCGTCCATAAAATTTAAACAATATTCTTCCTGAACAGTTTTAATTTTTCTGTTCTTAAAAGGTTTCTCACTTTTCATTCCAAATTTTCTATTACGACAACAAATTTTTAAATGACCCATTCGATGGCAGAAATGACATTCTGCAGATTTAAAAGGGCAAAACTTGGGATTATGATTTTTAGAACATCTGCAACACGGTTTCTCAGGCGCGAATTAACTTCTTTAGGTTATGTGCATGAGCATACTTCTCCACTTTCGATTTCTCTCCTATCGAAACACGTACTTGATTGACAGTCGTAGTATCTCCGATGTGTAGAGATTTCACTCCAGCCTCAGCTATCTCAAATGACTCAGCTATTTCCACCGCTGTTTGGAACGTTAAATCTCTTGAATCCAGTAATTTTTGCTGTATCTTCTCATCTTTGATCCCAAATACCAACTGATCACGAAGGCGGTCATTAAGCGTATTTCCGAAGTTGAAATGCTCGGATAAACGACGTAACTCTCTTATGAAATCGGCTATATTCTCTCCTTGCTTCCTTAGTCGTTTCTGGAACTTAAATCGTTCGACAATTTCACTAGGGTGTGGTGAAAAATGATCCTTAGCTTTCTTTAAAAGATCCTCATAACTGATTTCTTTCAGCGTATTCGGAACAGTAATATCTCGTAAAATAGCAAAAGTTGTTGTTCCAACACAACTCAGTAAAATATTCTTCTTCATATCATCATTTTTTATGCTATTCGCTGAGAAATAAAAATAAATTTTCTCGACGTAAATAGTCCAAGGAACATTCGCAGTATATTCTTCCAAGCGTCCCAGAGAAATTATTTCTTTATCAGCCATTTTCCGTTCTCTTTTCCTTTTTCGAAAAAAATTTTTTTTTCACATTTCCGTTTGGGTTAAATCCCATCCTCGTCGCCACTATTATATCGCCGCACTCTTATTATAACTAATTACTCTTAACTAAGGAAGAAAGCATAACTATAAGATTACTTATAGTTTATTATACATATTTACAATAGCTGCTAAAACGCAGCTTTCAGAACAAGTCACATTTTACAACTGCACAGAATATTCTCGGCTACGTGCAAAGCCTTACAATTCCAGATTGTGTAGTGCTGCCATCTATTAACATAGATCGCTACTATTTCGGATTCTTGGTTAAGGATATAACAGTAAGTATTCTAATAAACTGGAATTGAAACTAGATTTTTCTTTAGACAGGCATTTATATGTTTATGAAGTATGCTTTCTAAAAATTATAATAGATTAATATAATCGAAATATTCAGAAAATAGTGGAATATTTCCAAAGTTCCTTAATGAATTGCTCCACCAGTGGCCGAGAGGTTCTGCTCTCGAAGCTGATAGGCAGAATGTTCTGTGTTTGAACCCAATGGCGCACATCGTTTGGAGTTTTCGTGGGTTTTTTTAACCTTGGATTTGTATGCGTAAATACGAGTTAGGTTCACTTAGAAAGACCCCCAGGAGGACACTCCATCCTCGGGCCTATATCCCTCGAGTAGATAATCTGCCGTCAAAAATCAACCCAACCTTTAATGATTTTTTTTTTAATAATAGTATTCTAAGGTATCATTTTTTTTCAATAGTAATCAAAATGCACTGTTGTTTTTCTGTAAGAACAACCAATAAATAATGAGTGAGAAAGTACACGTTTTAATTACAATATAATGAAAATGATTCTTTATAAAACATAATCTTTTTATTCCTATTATCAAACTTCAATAACGCCATACCGTCATCACGCAGTGATTGCTAATTGGGCAAGTATAAATTTCATTATGTACAAAATAGTAAAATAACATTTCTGGCTCCCTATATTTTTTATTATTTTCTCTTTTATGTACTCAAATGCATATTTTTAGAATATTAACATTCCATAGTCTGTAAATTAAGTGAAAAATAAAAGTACAGAATTTGTTTCTTCATACATTTTCTGAAATCGCTAGGAACCATTCGAACTCAAAAAGTTTAAAAATTAGAAGAATAAAAGGTATCATTAAACAAGAACACGAAGAAAAACAAAGGCTCAGAGTAGATGGTATAAATTTGTGAATGACAGCTTGAAAAATCAACAAATAACAGTTGAGATATCCTATGTATAAATTATCTAAAGTGAATTTTATGAGTAACGCCTATATGAATGAATATAAAATGACGTTAATAAATACTTAATTGATGTAGCAATTTTTATCCCTTGATATTTTGTAGAAAAAATGTTACGAAAAATTAACTCATACGTGTTTGTAATTTTAGCACTTATACACAATTCCGTAATATAACAGACAACTTATGGTGTCAGTTTTCAATGTTTCGTTGAACTATAATATAGATAAAATGAATGTTTAGATTTTTTAGCGCAAGTTTAATATGTTATTTCTTATTTGTGATTTTTAGAAGGCTATTCTTTGTCTTCGATCCCCCTTTTTCTTATTTACAAAATACAGTACATAATATCGAATTTTGATTATTAATGCTCTGGTTTTAATATTATTCAAATTGCTTTGGAGTACATTTTGATAATATACTGGGTAACTGAGTTTATTTAATAAAAAAACACTTCATCTTATAAAAATAGTGACAGATGATTTAGAAAGAAAATCAAAGTTTCCTTCGAGAAAAAAAAAAAATCTGGAAATTAAAACGAAACACGGAACTTAACTTTTAATTTATTTTAGGAAGTCGGATATTAGCATATAATATGGGATTAGTCTAAATTATTCACCGGGTGACAAAACACTGTTTATTTGCAAGTACAGTGGGACTTCAAAAATCCGGCATTCAGAAATCCGGCAACTTTAAAAATCCCGCATCAAAATCATCTTTTCCCTTCTTTTTTTCTTTTACTCTTTCAAGTTAAGGTAGAAGAAAAATAGCAATTGTTTATGAATTAAAAACTTCAAGATCGAAAGTAAAAAATAATATTTGACATTTTTTTCATTTGTCAGAGGGGATTATTTTCAGAACAAATTTTTTGAGAGCTGCCCTCCTGGCTCAACAACGTGGAGACTAGTACACAAGTTCTTTAGAGTCTCTCGTCTGACGCTGAGTTAAATAGAATTGCCGATAACGCTAGTAACATCTCCGAAGACGAGGATGAACAGTAAGCAGAAGAAAAGGTGTCACTAGAAAAATGCATAAATATCCTTTGAGAATTAATATATGCTTTATAGAACAATGCTCTATTCCCGAAATTGATCCGTAATAGAAATTCTTCATTTGTATAAAATACAAGAAAACTTGTTAAAGAACCTCCAAAAAAATTTAAGCAAACAAAACTGACATCGATGTTTCCGAAATTACACGAGAAGAAATAATTTCACTCTTTATTATTATTTTTTTTTTCTGTAACATAACAAATATTGATTAAAGTAAGTTTATTTTATATTTAATTTTATCTTTTTCTTACATAATTATCACTTAATAATGAAATAAATTGTGGCTAAAGGCAACATTGAGAATAAAGCACTACTTTTGATAGTCCTAGTTACTACTTTTGACATTCCTTCAAAAATCCGGCTTAGTCTCGGTCTCGATGATGCCGGATTTTTGAATTTATACTCTATACGATGTACAAAGACAGGTGATACATGAAAAGATGCATACACTCACCAAGTTTCTGGTACATACTGCAAATCAGGGTCGGGAAAATTTGTAAACTCAATTATCCGCGTTCAAATTACTAGTTAACTGCTTGCAATTGATTATAGTTACACACTTCGCACACATAATGGAATGGGACAGTTCTGACTGCAGTGCTGCAAGATTTTCTTACGGCATGTGATTTTAATTATATTTAATTTCGCACAATTAAATTGTAATCACATGAAGTTAATTACAGTACGAATTTGCCCAACTGCTACAAATGTTCAATGTGTGTACCCTTAGTCACCCGGCACACATCCCAACTGTAATACAGGTCCGTCTATATGTTAAATAGCATGTTTCTGTCAATGTCAGTCGCAGCAACAGTGATGCGTTCCTGCACGCAAACCACGAGTCGGGCTTTTAAACTTGATGAGTGTATGTTTCACCCTTCTTTCTAGGAAATGTACCTCTCAATATATTGTGTTTTGAAACCCTATGAACCATTTAGGCTAATCCTGTAGAACTCTTAATACGTGTTTTACTGAGCGAAAGAATTTTGTATAAAACGATGCACTGTTGTTTAACAATAGATTATTCATTAATAGTTTACTTGCAGGTTACCAGGTTTTATAATAATAAAGATGCTGTATGGTACAAATGTAAGTATAAATAAGAGTAATAAGTCTTAGTTACGTCCACTAATAACCACATTACAATATATGATCCAAACGGAAAAGTCAAAATATACATTAAAATATTTATTTGCTTAAAAGACGTTACTAATGGCATGTTTTAACTCCTTAACTGAGTCGTCATCAGAATGTTGTATGAGTGAAATTACAAATACAATGCATATGAAAACTGGAAAAAAAATCATGGAATACAAACAAGTAAATATATAACGTCACCTACATTTTTTATATCACACGTGTTCTTACTATGTCGCGATTCCACATGTTGTCCAACCACTCAATCCATATATTCAGGATGTGAAAAGATAACGTATCGTTACAAACATATATGAAATAGTGCAAATTTAGTAACGTCTTTTAATCAAATAGATATTTTTATATATGTTTTGACTTTCCCGTTTATAATATACTAGCAAACCCCGCGGCTTTGCTCGCGTAATATTTGAAATATGCCAAGTGATATTTATATGTCTAATTTTTATTAAAAGAAATTATATTTTTAGGAATAATTCAAAAACTACTACTTAAAACATAGTTTGACTAAACTTCATTGGTTTGGTATTTGATAAGATTGCATAAAAATTGTAATTTAGAACGTTTTTAGAACGCTTTTCGCTCACTTCATCTTTTTAAATGTGGAATTTTCTTTCGACTGTTCTTAGAAATCAGTTGCACCTTGTAAGTAAGTACCATGCCATATTTCAAAATGTTAGACCCCTCAGTTGTGAGAAAAACGCAAATTAGAAGATGTTTTGCTCTTGCACCCCCAGATGGTAGTGAAAGCAACATAAAATATAGCCTATGTTGGAGCAGGGATTGTCACAATCAATTTGCAACCATTACTTTTGAAATAGATTTGGTATTTCCTGAGATAGAGTAGAAATCGTAATTTAGAACGCTTTTACAACGTTTTTAGAATGTTTTTACAACGTTTTTAGAAAGCTTTTCACGCATTTTCACCCCTTTTAAATTTCCATTTTTTTCGAAACTATTCTTAAAGTTCATTTATGTCTAATAAATATGTACCTTGCCTATTTTCAATTTGTTAGCCACTACTGATCACAAAAATCGACATTTAGAACGTTTCTTGCTTCTGCAACCTCCAGTTGATAGTGACACCGACGTGAAATAGCGTCTATGTTAGAGCAGAGGTTGTCAGTATCAATTTGCCTACCATTACTTTTGAAATCCTTTTCATTCTTCCTGAGATAGCTCACAAATCGGCATTTAGAACGTTTTTAGAACGCTTTTCGCGCATTTTAACACCTTTAAATTTCAAATTTTTAAAGAAATATTCTTAGAGATCATTTATATCTAATAAATTTATACCATGCATAATTTCATGAATCTAGGTCCTTCCATAATTCAAAAATCGCATTATTATAATGTTTTCAGCTCCTGCATCTCCTCTGGAGTAGTGGAAACAGACATAAAATATAGCCTTGGAGCAAGAGCTATCACCATCAAATTTACACCATTATATTTGAAATCGGTTCAGTACTTCCTGAGGTTGCATAGAAATCGTAATTTAGAATGTTTTTTACAACGCTTTTCGCTCATTTTTCACCCTTTTTAAATTTCGATTTTTTTTAGTAAATGTTCTTACAGATCATTGATATGTTATAAGTACCTACCATTCCAAATTTCATAATTCTAGGCCCTTCCATAACACAAAACTGCAATTTAGAACGTTTTTTTTTTCTCCTGCAACCCCAAGGTGGTAATGATAAAAACATAAAAGAGGGCCATGTTAGAGCAAGGTCTGTCACCATCAATTTATAACCATTACTTTTGAAATCGATTCGATACTTCCCAAAACTGGGTAGAAATCACCATTTACAAAGTTTTTAGAACCCTCTTCGCACATTATCACCCCTTTTAAATTTCGAATTGTTTAAAAACTGTTCTTAGAAATCCTTTATATCTAATAAGTAGCTAGTATTTCATATTTCATATTTCTAGGCCCTTCCGTAATGCAAAATTGCATTTTTAGAACGTTTTTTGCTCCTGCACCCCTTTTGGGGTAGTGGCACCGACATGAAATATAGCCTATCTTACAGCAAGGGTTGTCACCATCATTTTGACACCATTATTTTTTAACCCGGGAGAACTCGCTGCATTAGATTTTCTCTCACCGTCGTACTTTTTTTAAGACTCTTATTTGAACAATTTTTCATTTTAATTAAAATTTAAAAATGTTATTTCAAATATTTTACCTATTTGTGAGTAAAACTACTAAGACAAGGAAAAAAAATGATATTAAGCGAATGTAAAGTAAAAGAAAAGCAATTGGGCACCGTGAGGGAAATTCTCACTAGCGAGTTTTCCCGGGTTAAATTGGTTTGCTATTTCCCGAGAATGTGTAGAGACCACCATTTAGAACGTTTTTTAGAACGCTTTTTGTGAATTATCACTCCTTTTAAATTTCGAATTTTTTTAAAACTGTTCTTAGAAATCCTTTATATCTAATAAGTAACTAATATTTCAAATTTCATATTTCTACGCCCTTCAGTAACGCAAAAACCATAATTTAGAAAGTTTTTTGCTCCTGCACCCCCTTTGTGGTAGTGGCACCGACATAAAATATAGCCTATCTTGGAGCAAGGGTTATCACCATCATTTTGACACCATTATTATTTTAATCGGTTTGGCATTTCCTGAGATTGTGTAGAAACCACCATTTAGAACGTTTTTTAGAACGCTTTTTGTGCATTTTCACCCCTTTTAAATATCGAATTGTTTAGAAAATGTTCTTATATATCATTTATATCTTATAAGTAACTACCATTCCAAATTTCAGGATTCCAGGCCCGTCCATAATACAAAAATTGCATTTTTAGAACGTTCTTCACTCCTGCACCTCCTTTGGGGTAGTAGCACCGACATAAAATATAGCCTATGTTCTAAGTTGGACTAACACCATCATTTTGAAACCATTACTTATGAAATCGGTTCGGTAGCTCCAGAGATTACCTCTAACAAACACACAATTTTTACTTCTTTATAATATTAGTATAGATATTGTGATATGCTGTATGCTGCTCTTGTGGTACATAATTTTACAGACTGTAACGGCATCATTTTATATTCAGTTGAGGATATCGTGAAATATAAACAAAAGCATGACATTTTCTGTAAGTGTGTTTACTTCATTTTTTTTTTGGTAATGTCTCAGGAAAGAGCATTAATGTAGATTTGGTCAACTAAATAATTGCTAAATATATGCTGCGGAAATATATTCGGATCTAGGCAAAGCTAAAAAAGGCCCCATAATTTAAATTTTGGGGTATATGATATTCTTTATCAATAATATTTCATTGTATGATTTGCTATATATACTTAAGGTTTGTTAGAAAGATTATTGACATTTAATGTACTATAAAAAACTTTAATTAAGAATATACATCATGTATAAATTCATTATTAACATTATATATATGTATGTTTAATATATAGATTTTCGATCTCAGAAACCATTATATTTTTGCAAATTAAAAAAGAATTTATAATATTAAATTTTTTTGCTGCTACTGATTATCGGAAACGTTTTGAGTAAATTTTGTAGTGTATTAATAGGGTTTTTTAACGCAGGAATATATCTTTTTATGGTGCTATCAATTCTAAATTATGGTGTGAAATGCAGTTAGGTAACTGCATTGGTACATGCAAGAATAACAAAATAAAATTAATTTTCATGTTCATCCAGCATGTCTGTATATAAAACTTGTTTGTTGAACATAAAAATGTTTACATGAGAATTTTTACTTGAGAACGTTTACTTTATATATGCTTCTTTAAATCTGGAACATATATTGACTTCTGCTGTTTCTAAAAATAAAGAAATCGGGTAATTCGGAATTTTTAATGTATATTTTCGTTCAAAGGTTATGGTATATTTTCCTATACTAAGAAAAAAAAATTACAGAGTACAACATATACATGGTGTCCACGTCTACGCTCAACGGTGTCCAGCAGCTTATTCCCAAATCGTTTGGGAAATGTATATAGTTACAAAAATGTGTTGAATTAGGTAAAGAAGTATCTTAAAAGCGATTTGGGTCAATAAAAACATTTCTTTAAAAAAATGAAATTTAAATTTTGATACGGTCCCCCGTTCCTATACATTATATTTAGTAAAAACATCCCATTATACTAAGAAGTGAGACAAAAAAAGTCCCGCTCTTCTACATTAAAACTGACCCTGTAATAGATGTTTTAAGTTCAAGCATCTTTTCTGCGGCGAATTAGGGGTCATTTACAAATTTACTAGAAATATAAATAACCGTCACATAATAAAAAATAGTTCAGATTAAAATTACATTAAAATATAAATTTGAAGTATATATTTTTATTCTGACATATTAAAAAATATATGCAATTTGTACCAAAAATAAAAGTTAAAAAATAACAGAATTCTTGTTCAATGACATTATGAAAAGCAACCGTCACAATTCTTTACAAAATGATATATATTTTAAAATGCTATTGTATTATCTAAACTAAAACTTAATTAGTAAAAATAAAAGTTATCTTAAAACTTCTTCGAAGTGACCCCTTTCGGCGGAAATTCAGAAATGTGCATTCTAAATAAATCCTTCTAATACTTTGAGCACTTTGTGTACAGTCCCTTGAAACATGGCCGAACTCATCTTTGTTCAGACGCAGAAAATCGGCTTAAGTTATGCAATTGAAACTTTTATAACTCAGTCAATTTTAGTGTTAAATAATTGAGACTTTTTTTCTTCGTCTTAATTCTTGGTGTAATAGGGAATTATTACTAATATCATTTAATAGGGCCGAGGACCGTATAAAAATTTGAATTTCGTAACTTTTAATAAAATTTTGTGTTGATCAAAACGACTTTCAAAATACTTTTTTTACCTAATTTAAAACATTTTTGTAATTTGAACTATATGTCTAAAACGGTTTAGCAATTAGTCATTTGACACCGTTGAGAGTGACACGCTGCCCGTAAGGCATGGTGACGTCACGCTGTGACATTGTGACCGTCGATGTGACGTCACGTGACGTCGATGTGCAGTTACTGTGACTAGAATGTGAGGTCGTTATGGCCGTTTTAGAGCTCTTTTGTGACGTCACATTGTGACGACTTTGTGAAGTCACGGTGTGACAAATTTGTGAAGAGTGTGTCATTTGTGACTATTTTGGTATTAACTTTGTGACGAATTTGTGACGAATGTGACAATGCTTTAAAGTCACATTGAGATCAATTTGTGAAATATGTGTCATTTTTGACGAAATTGTCTTTAACACTGTGATGATTCTGTGACGACAGCGACACTGCTTCGAAGTCACATTGTGACAATTTTGTGAAAATTGTGTGATTTGTGACAATTTTGTCATTAACGTTGTGACGAATATGTGACTAGCGGCAATGTTGTGAAGTCACACTATGACATACTTGTACAGTTGTAAACACGTATGCATGTCACACATAGTCATAATTATGCATGTTGTAAAATCATTTACATCTGTAACGTTAATATACTTCGGCGATACATCGCAATTAAAACTTGGGGGCCGATATAACAAGGGTATACCAAAAGAATTTTATTGAATCAAAATGCAATGCCCCGCAGACTTCAATTTTTGTTGCACCTTTCTTTCCTATTGCAATAAATGAGAATATTGAAGACAACTGAATGATCGATCTATCACATTTTTTTTTTTCAAAATTAGCTATTTGTTAAAAGCATTAAAATTACCAAAGAAACAATTTGTTTAAATTTTCAAATCTTTATCAAGATGAAATTTGTGTTGAAAATATAATATTTTATAATATATACAGTACTTTTTATATTCTTTAAACTGTAGAAAATACTGAATGAAATTAATTTATTTCATTTAATACGCATTACAAACTCGAAGTCACTGGTGAGGTTGAATTTTTTTCGATTACACAACATTTATAATAAAAAAAAATGAAAGATAAAAAGAAATACCGATATTAAGTAATTAAATTTTATATGTTTTATGATATTGATTACCATAATATATATATATATATATGATTGTAATTCAAACAAGTTGGGGCTGAGAAAATAGGAAACTTAGTTGTTATAGAGGCCCCTATAAATTTGATTATGCAAAAATTGCAGTAACGACATTGCTAAGATCATTGTGAAGTTTATGCATGCGTTATATACATATATATATATATATATATACACTCGAAACGCTCATCATGTGCCATATAGTCATTATATACGTATTGTTTACGTCTTTTATGCCCCATACATGCATTACAAAATTTCCGAAGTACATTTTAGCAATAACCATTTGAAACTACTCAAATGAAAAATACAGCTTTGGTATAGAAAATTAACTGAGTATCACCACTATCATTATGTTGAGAACTCTAAGAACAATTTCGGCAATAATCGTTATGTTGGAAGATATCAGCAATAAATAAAATCGTATTTTTATGCTCACTGTAAAAGTAAATAAAACTTTTAGGTATGCATAGAACGGTGATACAAAGGGTTAATTTATTTTACATCAGGGTTTGCTTGGAGTAAAATCCATATATAAAACAACTTTTTGATTATTAAAAAATAACTTTAATAATTGATTGCCAAAATTACATTTTTATTTATGAAATTATATATTATAAAAATAACTCTTACTATCTAGGATTTTTTAAAACAATAATACCTTATTGTTTATAAAACACAGCACCGCAGCTACTCTATTTTGCGTCTAATGTGAAAGTTTTTATGTTTTGCCAAAGATATATCTGGCTGGATATATGTTGCCATGACATCTATAACTCTGATAGTGTCATAAATAGTACAAACAGATTAGAATCTACAACGAAATTTTTAGAATAAAGTCTGGTGAAAGTTTTATAAATACAGTAGAACGCCGATTATTGGAACTCCAATTAACCGAACTTCCAATTATCCGAACAGCATATTTCTCTCAAAGAATTCTTTTTAACCGAATTTTCAATTATCCAAATATTTGTCTCTCTAAAAAAGAAAAAAAAATACCTAACTTCCAATTTATTTTTTGCTTAAATTATAATCTCTGAAGTTTAGAAAATGATAAAAGAAAAAAAAATTAAATAATAAGTAAACAAAAAACAATTAAAAAAAAACAAAACAATTTTTAAGCACTCCAGTACTAACTGGTGCTGTCAGTCCTAAACCTAGATAAAGTGTGAAGGTTTAACTAATAGTCAGGAGCATCCCTTAAACTATCTGCCCATTTATCCGAACTTTTGTTTATCCGAACTAGGGTCGGTCCCACCTTGTTCGGACAATCGGCGTTCTACCGTATATATTGTATTAGAATTACAAATAATCATATTTATTTTTATATGACACAATAAAACAAAATAATGAACTCAGTATCAAATGGTTAACTACTTTTTAATGTAAATAAAGTATAAAAATTGAGCCCATAAACACAAAATAGAGCCACACATAGGTTCATTATTATTATTAATATTTTATTTACAAGATTATGGTAATTATAAATAAGAAATCCATTTTAATCACGCTGTTTATAAAGAGTGTATAATATCGATACTTTGAAATTTATCTCGATAAAATCATTCAGGAGATAAAACTATAAAATTATCCAGAAAAAAAGTAAATAATAAAAGAAGATTATTACATTTTAGATTCATACCGTTCAAGTATTTGCGTTGTTTTTAAAGTAAAATCATATTTAAACACTTACTGATTGCGTAACTTCTATATTTTCATTTGCCAACAGACTTCTAGTTCACTTTGAAAACATTTCAGTAAGAATGTTTAACAACTGAAAAGCTTTCACCCGCTATGACTATTTCTTTATAGATTTTAAAACATTTCTCAGGTTGAATAATACATTAAATAATCATTTTTTTTTTCTTAACATTACATATCTACGATCTCTTTTAATAGTATACGTTTCCGTTGTGTCTTATTTTTTATAAATTCCTCTTCTGAGCAGATGCAATTTTTTTTTAATAAAAACATGGAATTCAAATTGTTTAAGACCATCACTTAATACAAAATTTAAAAAATTATGTTTGCCAATAATTTTATTCCATAAAAAGACTTTTTTTTTTAAAATAACTTAATTATCTTTAAATGTTTATTAATTATATTAATGACTGATTATAATACTTATCCATATACTTTCATATTTAGGACACTATGTGGTTTAAACCAAATATTTAAATAAGAATATAAACCAGATTAAAATGCAATTTAAATCACTAATTTTAATAATCTGATCAAAGCTGTTGAAAAGGAAGTTAGATATTTTAACAAAATAAAAAATAAATGTAATGAAATATTTGTGTTCTATAACATATTTATTAGAAGATAACTAAAATCATTGTAATTAAAACAAGTTGGAAATTGCTCGTCAAACGTGGCAAATGAGGTGCGTTCGTACTATAACTAGTTTTATAATTATTTTTTGCACCCCATATTGTACTGAATGCATAATTTTTTGCACTTCATAAAGTGCATAGTCTGATACATCATTAAAATGCACTTCCAATAATTTTTCCCCATTCCCGTAATGTAACGGAACACTTTTGACTGTCCCTGTAATTAAACTATACATCCGATTTTCCTAAAATTTGAAATAGCTCAACAAAATTTTGCAACAACTATATCTTTAAAATTTCAGACCATTCGGAAGGCTGTAATATCATTAAAATGCACTTGCAATAATTTTTCCCATTGGCGGTAATGTAAAGAAAAACTTTTGACTGTCCCTGTAATTAAACTATACATCCGATTTTCCTAAAATTTGAAATGGCTCGACAAAATTTTGCATCAATTATATCTTTAAAATTTCAGATCATTCGGAAGGCTCTAATATCATTAAAATGCACTTGCAATAATTTTCCCCATTGGCCGTAATGTAAAGAAAAACTTTTGACTGTCCCTGTAATTAAACTATACATCCGATTTTCCTAAAATTTGAAATGGCTCGACAAAATTTTGCAACAATTATATCTTTAAAATTTCAGATCATTCGGAAGGCTGTAATATCATTAAAATGCACTTGCAATAATTTTTCCCATTGGCCGTAATGTAAAGAAAAACTTTTGACTGTCCCTGTAATTAAACTATACATCCGATTTTCCTAAAATTTGAAATGGCTCGACAAAATTTTGCAACAATTATATCTTTAAAATTTCAGATCATTCGGAAGGCTGTAATATCATTAAAATGCACTTGCAATAATTTTTCCCATTGGCCGTAATGTAAAGAAAAACTTTTGACTGTCCCTGTAATTAAACTATACATCCGATTTTCCTAAAATTTGAAATGGCTCGACAAAATTTTGCATCAATTATATCTTTAAAATTTCAGATCATTCGGAAGGCTCTAATATCATTAAAATGAACTTGCAATAATTTTTCCCATTGGCCGTAATGTAAAGAAAAACTTTTGACTGTCCCTGTAATTAAACTATACATCCGATTTTCATAAAATTTGAAATGGCTCGACAAAATTTTGCAACAATCATATATTTGAAATTTCAGACCATTCGGTTGGGTAGTTTTTGCTCTGTTACATGCGGACAGACGGACGGACAGACGGACGGACTGAACGACGACTATAGGTGCTACGTATTTATGTAATTACGAACGCACCTAAAAAAGCAAACAGGGAAAATAATATTTTACTTACCTAATTTCATTGACGTTGTACGTGATACTTTGATTTTGGGGAACCAATTAAATCCGATAATAAGTACCATAGCAATGACTTGAATCATCTTCAACAAGTCAAAGCTACCGTAATTTTCTCGGGTTTATATTTTGTTAGCTGAACTAACTTGGATCCTGAGAACGTTCTTGTTTCACTTTTTAAATCCGTGTCAACACGTCTATGCTGTCCAGTGTCCACATAACTTCCCGCGTTTATTCTAAAAATCTTCACTGTTACTTTTATCCGTTATTCTGCGGTGAGTCGTAACAACTGAAATAGTGCAGATGCAGACGATTTTTAAGTTTCGAAGTTCGAAGCAGATGTTTTTTCGGTTTTATTTGTTTTTCTATACAATAGTTTCGGAAGGAAATTAAATGCGTAATAATTTTATCAAATTGTCTCTAATTCAATTTCCTGTTTGAAAATGTTTTATTGTATTTCACCTTTTATTTTTATCAGTTTTATTGAATTGTAAAGTTTCATTTACGTAAATTATAATAATAATATTATCCATAATTAGAGTTTACTAGATAAAATATTGCTTAATTTTTCAAAATGTGTATAAATTAATTTAATGGTAATAATGATGACCCCTCCTTTTTTAAAAAGTAAAATTTATATCACAGGTAATATATACAAAATATCTTCTTAAAAAATACAACAAGATTATCGAGAAGAGATGAGTTTTTCTTTGCCAATCTGTCATTATCTTAATATTAATTTTCTGTAGAATACAACATCTTGTAAAATAATTTTTAAAGATATATTTTGTAAACAAAAAATAAAATATGAATAATTAATTATGTTATGGGCTTTGCCTAAATTTTGTACATTAATTTTATATTCGGAAAATGTCAATTTTATTTTAAACGTCTGAAAGAAGTAGAATAAAAAAAAAAGTTACTTAAAATAGTGAAACACTAGGAGGAAAAAAAATGACTTGAATGCAAATTATAAAGCAAGAAATGCATATATGACTAAACTTTGAAGACGCTTTCTGCGTGCTCATTAAAAGCTGCAGACTCAACTGTAATAGAAAGTTTTTAGTTTGAAACCACAGAAATGTTTCGACTACTCTTTGAGAAACTTCTACTATAACAGATGATCATGTACAAAAATCTTTATAAAAGATAAGTCGGGGTCTGTTTACCTAAACCATTTTTTTAATAATATGAAATTCGCATAATTAGGAAATATTTTTGTGTCGCTGATGAATTAATTACATTTTATGTTATATGAAAATAAAAAGTTTTGGTTAGAGGCACAGAGGCAGCTTGGACCACGGTTTAAAAAAAATTTAAATCCGGCAGAAAAATATTTTTTACAGTAAATAACATGATTTAATAATTTTTATAATTTTTTAAAGTTTTCTAAGAAGTTCACATCTCAGTCACAATGTGACATCACTGAGTGGTTGCATTTTGGTCACAGATGTGACGTGACCACAATGACTTACAGTGACGTCACAATGACGTCACTGTGACCATGCATGCTATGAGGGTGTATGAGGGTGTATATGAGGGTGTACCTGACGCTAAACGCTAAATTCAGGCTCGATTTTTGGTACTTCGTGGCCCGGATAATACATTTCCATCTCCTTTTTCCGCATAGAACAAGAGAAAGGACCAAAAAGCGAGCCTGTATTTAGCGACTATTGCTTACATCGCCATCTATTGTTTGTAATTCGAACTAAAATCGAAAATCACTGTAATAAAACTTTTGACCTTATTCATAAACCTCCTGCAAGAATTTTTTAAATATCTATCACCGTTTGCAAGTTATTGAATTTTAAAATCAGTCAGTTCTTTTTGGGACACCCGGTATATATATATATAAACGATTGATCACAAAATTATAAATTTAACATTTAAATTTCAAAACTTTCATGAAACACATTAAAGACATTTTCAGTTGCAATATTTAAAATGCGATGCCATTGTATTTTTTCTTCATTAAACGATTTTTTTTATTAGTTATTTTAAAATTTTCCGAAAGTACTGTAATCAAATTAAAATGTTAAAATGAAAAAAGAAATATTTCTCACAGACTGCATAAAAAAAATTCAATTAAAATTTCCAGGCAGTTTATTTCTAAGTTTTCTTTTTCAAGAAAAGGAATGGTCATAATATGCTTCATATTTAGAAAATATTTTAAAAACAAAACATAATGAAAATGTGAAAAGTAAACAAACAAACACAAAAAAAGAATTCTCCTTAAAAATGTAGAAAAATGCTTTTTTTCTGTGTTTGATATAAACTTTAATTTCTAGAAAAAATTATGGACATTTCCCAAGGAAATTCCTTAATAATTCTTTTTAATTAAGCTGAAGAAATAATACTGATTTAACTTTATGTATTTTTTTTACGCGGAATAAAATCTGTTTTTTTCTTTTCTATATTTGTGCTCTTGAAAAAATATTGAGGGTATTTAGTTCGTTTAACATGAATCTTAACTATAGCAGTAGATTATTTGTTTGTGGTATGGTAGCAATTATTTTCATTTCTTGAAAAAACATTGTTATAAAAAATTAGAAGAGCCCTCGATTATTAATTTTCCGTATTTTAAATGTATACATTATTGAGATTATTGACGTATTAGGATTCTGGAAGATTTCTGTTGGTGATAAATTAGTCTTTTTTGAGAAAAAGTTTTTGTTTTATTTTCGGAAACATTATATATTGTATGTATTACAAATGTGAAAATTCTTCATCATAAGTTACTTATTACAGACAGGTTTGTCTCTGTTACATTCATTTGTTGGAAAACATTTTCGTTTTTATTTTATGTAATGGTATGCATTATATGTATTGTACGTATCGTATATAGCTAAGTGTTGATTTTTTTCTGTAATATAATTTGTCCAATTAAAGTGTAAATGTATGCTGGATGTATTCTAAGCGATAATTCTATATGTAAGACATTAACCCTTTATGTACTGAATTAGGAATTCGTGAAAATTTTATCTTCTAAAGCATTTTTCGTAAATTGTTTAAACTACATTAGAAAGTTTACATAATCATTTAATAAAATTTTAGAAGGATTTTAGAAGGATTGGAGGATTTAAAAGGATTAATTAAATTTGAATTTATTTGAATTAAATTTGAATTCGCTTGGGGATCTGTCTACAAAATATTTTATGACTAACATGATTTTTCGAATAGTTTTGAATGTATCAAAAGTTTCAAAAAACATACATTGAATACATGATTTGATGTCAAACACACACACACACACACACACACACACACACATATATATATATATATATATAATGCTAATGATAAATAATGAATGTACCTACACTTCCAATTTATTGTACATGACCTGAGCCAAAAGAATAGCCATTTAAAAAATAAATAAATCATGCTGTACCAGATTTCCAATTTTATTCTACAAAACTCAGCAGCTGAGTAGTAAATCTCAATAAGTTTTGTGCAATATTTTTAACCCCATTCAAATCTTTTATTTTAGGAAATTTTCAAATATAATGTTCTTACAATAGAAATATAGAAATATTTCCGAATTGAACCCCCCCCCAAAAAAAAAAAGCAAAGAAAGCTGAAAAGATGTAAAGGCAAAAGAAATCATCCTTTAAATACATTTTTCTTTTGTGTAAACAATAATGCTTTTGGAACAAGACAAAGTAATGTATCTATAATTCATTCTAAAGTGTATTACAACTAATCGATTTATTAAATAAATTTTATAACAAGTTATTTTAATAGTACTGTTAAGTACCGTCAGTAGATAAAGGTTTAAGCTATAGCCTTTAAGATGTAACTAAATATGTTAGTAAGAAAATAAGTATGCACTACGTACGTAATTGGGTATACATGTAAAGCGGATGTAAGGCATTAACCATAAAGTATTATATATAGCCATAGAAAAGATAAAATTTAAAGAGATGTCCTAATGAATATTTCACACATTCGTGTATACATTTTGTCAGTGAAATTAATTTAAAATTAAATCTATGATCAAAATTATTTAACTTACATATATGTATACATAAAAAAGTTTAAAAAAATGTATATGTTTGAGTGTGATATAAGTTGAAATTGTATTATCTTAAAACTCTCGAAAAAATAATAAAAATATACTTTTCATGTGCGGTTGTGCTACAAAGCATTCGAATTTTTTAAATATATTTGACAGATATGTATTAAAAATTCTGTCTTTCTAGGCACGTATAGTAATATTTTTCGGATAAGTTTTACATTATACGTAAGTTATTACAGTTGTAATTTTCTTAGTTATTTCTGAATTTCCTTCTGTTATACATCGTACGTGTGCCGAAAACGTATACGTATACCGAAAATTTTACATTTGACGAACCTTCATGAAATCCAAAATTTTGCGTTAAATCATAATGATGATGAGTTGCGTAGAAAACAACTCATATTGTTATTTTTTTAGAAAAAGCCGATTTGCAAAAAAAAAAAAAAAAAAGAAAGAAAGAAAGAAAGAAAGAAAGAAACTGCGAATTACTGTTTTTTTTTTAATGTATTGAAACAATGAGAATTAATGAAAATGACTCTATATTTCTAATTAAATTTATGTAATTTGTATTTTTTTAATGAGACCTTTGAATAAAACCCACCTCTGAAGAGCGGTCACTTTTTACTGGTCCCACGGGTATTATTCAGAGGTTACACTGTAATTCATAAATATTTTATGTATTAATAAATTGCTTCGCAAACAAATATTTCATCGGCTGAGAGTAAAACAAGAAAATAAAATCATGCGAATAGCATATATTATGAAACACTTTCGAACACTTTCAGAATACTATAACAAAACTTCATAGTTTACTTAGGTGAAAGATGACGTCTAAATGAACAATTTTGAAAACGCATAACGCATTTGAAAACACGATTACTTTGAATAGTCGTTGAAATATACGATTTTTTCATATCCCTGTATATGATCTACAGATATGTATGCATACTACATAGTATGCTAAAAGTTGATTCAGTTAAACGCACAGCACAGTTCAAAATTTCCACTGAGCAATTTTCGCCACTAAACGGATGTTGTTGAGAAATTTCGTGCGACCATGTGTATGATCTATAGAATTTATACACTTAAGATTTAAAAATTAGTTAAATTTAAAAACGCATACAACAACTGAAAACGCACTTCCAGCATTTATTATTCGTAGGCTTCAACAATTCAATTATTGCTCCTTTTCTTCTGTAGCCAAAACATTTATACACGTAAGATTTAAAAAGTAGTTAAATTTAAAAACGCATACAACAACTGAAAACGCACTTCCAGCATTTATTATTCGTAGGCTTCAATAATTCAATTATTGCTCCTTTTCTTCTATAGCCAAAACATTTATACACGTAAGATTTAAAAAGTAGTTAAGTTTAAAAACGCATACAACAACTGGAAACGCACTTCCAGCATTTATTATTCGTAGGCTTCAATAATTCAATTATTGCTCCTTTTCTTCTATAGCCAAAACATTTATACACGTAAGATTTAAAAAGTCGTTAAATTTAAAAACGCATACAACAACTGAAAACGCACTTCCAGCATTTATTATTCGTAGTCTTCAACAATTCAATTATTGCTCCTTTTCTTCGATAGCCAAATTATTTTGTGTAGCCCTGTAAATGAACGGTAAGTATGTACACCGTATACTATAGTAAGAACCTTGTAGTACACATCAGTGATGTAGATCCATTTCAATATGCTTAAAATGATGTAATATCATTAAAACGCACGGCACACGATTTTTCCGCACAGGCCGTAATGTAACAGAATTCTTTTGAATGGCCCTGTAAATAAACGGAAAATGCTACACGCTTTATTTTCAATACCAAACATTCCATAGTAAACCACACTAACATATATCACTTTTATGCCAATCGGACTATATTAATCGGACATGCCAAGTAATACTTAAAAAATAGTTAAATTTAAAAACGCATACCACGACAAACACATTTCCAGCAATTATTATTCGTAGGCTTCAGTAGTTCAATTATTATACATTTTCTTCTCTAGCCAAATCCTTTTCTGTGTCTCTCTATATAAACGATAAGTTCTATGCACACCATATTCTATAGTAAGAATCTTTTTGAACACCTCAGTGATGTATATCAATTTCGTTATTTTTAAAATGCTGTAATTTCATTAAAATACATGGCAAACGATTTTTCCCCATAGAACGTAATGTAACAGAATTCTTTTGAATGGTCCTGTAAATGAATCGAAAAATGGCACACACTTCATTTTCAATCCCGAACATGCCATAGTAAGCCCGAATATCACATATGTATTTCATGTGAACCAGGCTCTATTTAAGCTCGTTAGAGCGCGGACAAACAGACGGATAGACAAACAGAATTCATAAACAATTTTCAACTAAAATGGAAAGTGTTAATAAAAAGGTACAATAAACATTATAATCTGCTTTTCATAAAACAACTAAAAGTTTTAAATGCAACTTATGGAAAATGCTCTATTGTTTTACCATTCAAACACAAACACAACCAGCAAACACAATCTATTTAAAATATTCTTATTCAGAAAACTTCTTGTTGTGCAAAAAAAATCTTTAAATAGAGAGACACCCACATTTTCAAATGAAATACAACAAAGCGGATAAAACTTATAGCTTTTCCAATACTTTTATGATGTTCTAGGGCAATATTTTCAATCTGAAGAAAAATATAAAAAGTTAAAAAAGTAAACAAAACTTGTCTGAAGCATACAAATATTTTCACTGAAATGTTCTTCCAATATTTATTGCAAAGACTGAGGCCCAATAATTAAAATGTTTAGTGAAGATAATAAATAAATATGTCTAGTGTATGGAAATACTCTTTGTACGTTTGATTTGACGATAATTAAATAACGGTAGAAAACAATTCCAAAATTAATTGATTAATGGTACATATATAAAAGAAAAGTAAATATTTTATATTCTTTGTAATCCATTTAATCTGATAGCAAGTAAACTGCGATAATTACTTGCATAAATATTGTGATGTTTAGTATTAATTTACATAATAGATATCAATGGCAGCACCACAACCAGATAAAGAATTCTACTCTTTGTTATACAAGCTACAAAGACTGTTAAATAGCATTTTCTTAGTCTTAGAATGACGTATTTGTTTAGATATTTTTTTTTATAATTAAATAACGGGAGAAAACAGTTACAAAATTAATTTATTACTGAGATATATGTAAAAGAAAAGTCAATATTTTATGTTTTTTGTAATCAATTTAATCCTACAGCAAGTAAACTGCAATAATGACTTGCATAAACATTGTGATGTTTAGCATTAATTTACATAATAGGTATCAATGTCAGCACCTCAACCAGATAAAGAATTCTATGCTTAGTTTTACAAGCTACAAAGCATTTTTTTACAAACCGCTAGAGTGACGTAGTGCTCTTTTCGCACTCATTCATTGGTGCATTCGAGCATCACGTGACTCCTGCGGTCTGTAAAAAAGATATGTCTGAATAAATCGCGGTAGCCTGTCTTTCTCGTTAGTCTCGCTTAGACTTATAATGACGTAATTGTTTGTATTTGTTTAGGTGTGTGTGTTATATAGATATGGGATTGTCTTATTAGTTTTACCATTAATAATTAAAGTTAATAGAATGTAATATAAGAACGAAGGCCGTAAAATATATGAGTTTGCACCAGATTTTTCTTACAAATTTCGTTTATTAGAACAAAACGGTTAGGACATTGTTCGACATACTATATTGGGATTTTGTGTATGGCTGCATTCTGATATTGTGGTAGAGGGTAAAGGCTTTTTTGCTTCAATTGAAGATTCATTTGTTCCTGAATTTATGTTCTTATAAGTTTTTATTTATAAGTATTTTCTTTGGAAATTTAAATGTGTTAAAACTTTAAATAACACTAGCCTGCGATGGTTGTGTTGTTTAATTTTTGATAATTTATTTTATGTATTTTTTAACGCTGAATCTGAAAATGACCTTGATTTTTAATCATCACGTCAGGACCTTTTGCAAATCGTAAATTTCAATGGTAAAAAGTAAAAAAAAAAATAGAGAACAACTGATACTTAAAGATACAGGAAATGGTTGTGTTTCTTAACTTTTGATAACGGATTTTTATATAATTTTTAGCTCTGAATTCGAAAATTACCTTCAGTTTTAACCCTCAAGTCAAGACTTTTTTTGCAAATCGTAAATTCCAAAGTCAAAATATAGTAAAATTCTAATACTTTAAAATAGATGTGATGGTTGTGTTTTTTAAATTTTGGTAATTAATTTTTATGTACTTTTTTGCATTAAAACTGAAAATATCATTCATTTTAACCATCATTTCAGTATGTTTCGCAAATTGCAAATTTCAAAGTTAAAAAGTAAAAATTTTGCAGAAAAACCTGATGTGATGGTAAAAAATGAAGGCCATTTTCGGATTCCACGCTACAAAATACGTAAGAATCAATTATTAAAAGCTAAGCAATATGGCACAACGCACATTTTGCAGGCTTGTGTAATTTATTGATTCGGTTGGAAATTTCTTAGCCTATGTTTTGAGGTCAGAACAGATCTTTATTATACAAGATGTTTCTGAATAAATGCAATGCATGTATTCGGCCAATTCTCCATACTTTAGTATGTAATGTGTACCTTTCTACTGCTTCTGAAACAACAACAAGTAAAAAAGAATGAGTTTTTTATATTCTAATAAAACAATTGAATCCGGGAATTTAGTGACCAAAATTTTTGAACGGATCAAATTTCGTTAGTATTTTCAATTAGAAAATGGAACATTTAAGATATTTTCCATGTAGATTAAGAAAATGGACGGCTGACCATGCTTTCTAGGGTGACGCATAAAACGAAGATCTTTTGGAATAATTCCCTACAGGATGGAAAAATGAAACTATTCAGAGTGAAGTAATCGCAACGATTTTTAGGCTCCGTCTTCACGGTGGCAGAATAGGCAATCAGGCATACTTCTGCCACTCATTTCAAGACGTTATTGATCCTATTTTATCACTGTGATTAATTACGACGAATATTCCAGTTTAAAATTAGCGGTAGAAGTTTTCCTCATGTTCCCCTTTAGCTCCCGTTAAGTCGGCCCCTATGCAAAGGTTGATGAGTTAAATTTTCGGAAAGCTGTCGAAAAGGCTGTGGCATTAAATGATTAAAAAATTGGAAATTCAGAATAAAAAGTAAAAGAATAACTTTCTTAATACTGCTACTACGGCTTTAAACACGAATATTTATGCTTCAAAATTGCTTTCTCGCATTCCATCGAATATACTACATAAAACTATATGGATTGTTAGATTTATGGGATATTGCATTTTATATGAACTTTTTTTCTCTCATGTATAGAAAAATATCAAGGAAATTAAAAAAAAAAAAACCCTCATAATTTAAATGATTTTTAAAAATAACTATAAACCTGAATGTTAAATCCATGCACAGAAATATTAAATACACCACGGAAAACAAGAAAAAAATTCAAATATCTATCTTAATTAGTAAAAAAGGATTAGCATTTTATGAACTAGCAAGTCATGAAAATATGGACATGTAGAAAAATCAATTTAAAGTTTTCATTTGCAAAAATAACATAGTTTAACCTTTAAGGTGTTTGAAGTTCATGCCCTATTTTATCAAACACATAAATTAAAGTATATATAAACATTTTCATATAAATCAGTTACATGTAATAAGGGAGGTAATATTTTAAAATCGTTAATCACCAGAAATTTAAAAATGCAAAACTTATCTCATTTTCGTTATTTATATAAAATATTACTTGCCAATAATATATATCATGAGAGAAGTTGATTAAATTTCATATTATTTTAAAATAAAAATTTATAAACAGTAACTTTACATGTAAACCTTATATGTAAGCCCCTCGTTTTTCATTTCTGAGGCATTTCTGCATCTGTGAGTATGCCTAATTTTTTCCCGTACTAATTCATAAACTGTATTTATTTTTCTCCTTCTTTCGTACATACGCCTGTAGTCTTTTCACATGGCCATATTAACTTAAACTGTTAAGTTTAAATTATAGCCTTACTTTTCATCATGGAGGAAGTAATTTAATATGTACTTGTGTAAATTCTGTTCAAAATACCCACTTTGACATCATTTTTTTAAAATATATTCTGCCTCTATCAAAAAATCGATCATTACTGTACATTATATAGTTTCTGAATAAGAGAATCTAGCAATTGGATGCGTTTGAGAGCAAAAATGAATTTAAAAATGAGTAAGAAAATAGACAGTTTGGATTTGAATGCACCCTTAATAAGATGATTTTTTTCTTTAACCGCTATGTATTTTTAATTTTTTTTTAATGTAAGAATTGGCCCTATCAAAAACTTGTCTATATAAATGTTGAAGACAATATTAAGAAGATATATGATAAATTCATGGAGATTTTATATCTTGTGAATTAACGGAGTTATGAAAATTTTTCTTCTTCAATCCCCCTTTTTTGTTTTCATTTTTATTCTTTTTTATTTTTTTATTTATTTTTTTTTCGGTAAGAATTGGTCCTATCAAAAACTTGTGACTATAAAAGTTGTAGATAATATTAAGGAGATGTATAATAAAATTATTGGATTTGATATCTTGAGAATTGACGAAGTAAGGAATTTTTTTCTCCCAAAAACCCTATTTTTTGCGCCCCTTGAGCCTATTTTAAATTTTATCAAAAATCTGTGATGCATGAATTTTTGGCGCTATTTTTAGAACTAATAAAAACTTTAAACTGATTTGATATGTACAAAAATTAAGAAGTTATGTGGTTTTATCGGTTTTCACAAAACCCCTCCCTATTTCCATCCCCTTTGTCTGCTTTTGCCCATTAACGAACTTGACCGAGATTTTATGTCCCTTGATTTTATGTATCAGTTTGAAAGAGATTTGTACAGAATTGCGGAAGTATTCGTGTCCAGTAGAAAGTGCTAACACATTTGCTTCGGAAAATTCCGTTCAAAATGTCCACTTTGACATCATTTTTTGAAATATATTCTGCCTCTATCAAAAAATCGATCATTGCGGTATATTATATATTTTTTGAATAAGCGAATCTACCAATTAAATGTGTTTGAGAGCAAAAATGAATTTAAAAATGAGTCAGAAAATAAACAGTTTGGATTTGAAATGCAAATTACAATGCAATGATTTTTCAAACACAATCCGCTTCGGGAAATTCGGTTCAAAATGCCCACTTTAACAGCATTTTTTTAAATATATTCTGCCTCTATCAAAAAATCGATCATTACTGTACATTTTACAGTTTCTGAATAAGAGAATCTAGCAATTGGATGCGTTTGAGAGCAAAAATGAATTTAAAAATGAGTAAGAAAATAGACAGTTTGGATTTGAATGCACCCTTAATAAGATGATTTTTTTCTTTAACCGCTATGTATTTTTAATTTGTTTTTTATGTAAGAATTGGCCCTATCAAAAACTTGTCTATATAAATGTTGAAGACAATATTAAGAAGATATATGATAAATTCATGGCGATTTTATATCTTTTGAATTGACGGAGTTATGGATTTTTTACTTCTTCAAACCCCTTTTTGTTTTCGTTTTTAATTTTTTTTTTGCGGTACGAATTGGTTCTATCAAAAACTTGTGAATATAAAAGTTGTAGATAATATTAAGGAAATTTATAATAAAATTAATTGTAATTGATATCTTGAGAATTGACGAAGTTATGAATTTTTTTCTCCCCAAAACCCTATTTTTTGCTCCCCTTAAGCCCATTTTTAACTTTATCAAACATAAAATTTTGGCACTATTTTTAGGAGTAATCAGAACTTTATACTGATTTGATATGTACAAAAAGTAAGAAGTTATGGGGGTTTTCGGTCTTCACAAAACCCTTCCGTATTTCCATCCCCTTGGTCCGATTTTGCCCATTAACGAACTCGACCGAGATTTTATGCCCTTTGATTTTATGTATTAGTTTGGGAGAGATTGGTACAGAATTACGAAAGTTATCGTGTCCAGAAGAAAGTGATATATATAGATAGATAGATAGATATAATGTTTTTTACTGAGGGTGGTTTTGGGTTCTAGGGGCATGATCGGTGTAGATCTGCAAAAATGTTTCAGAAATTTCAACATAGGAACGATCCCAATAGGTAGTATTTCATACGAAATCTACCTAAAAACCTTTCATCTTCACGTCATTTTAGCAAGGTTGGAAATTGCAATATACTACTCTTCGGCTATCAGACAACCTACAATTAATTTGCCAGGCACAAATTTGGTTTCAAAATTAATGCCAGACGGCTTTAAAACTGGCAACGAACGTTCCTGTTTGAATAGTAGTTTATAGGTTCAAAAAATATGTCCTCTTCGTATCATTTCAGCAAGCTTAAAAATTGCAATATATTACCCTTTGGCTATCAGACAATCAATAGTTAATTTGCCAGACACAAATTCGGCTGAAAAGTTAATGCCAGACCGCATTAAATCTGGTAACGAAAGTGTCTGTTTGGAGAGTTGTTTATAGGTTAAAAAAATATGTCCCCTTCACGTTACTTTAGAAAGCTTGAAAATTACAACATATCTCTCTTTGGCTATCAGACAACCAATAAATAATTTCCAGACACAAATTCAGTTGCAACGTTAATGCCAGACGGCTTTAAAACTGGCAGCGATAGTGCTTGTTTGAAGAGTAATTTATAGGTTTAAAAAATACATCATCTTCACATCATTTTAGTAAGCTTGAAAATTGCAATATATTACACTTTGGCTATCAGACAACCTATAATTAATTTGTCACACACAACTATTGTCATTATTAGCAATGTTTGCTAAAATTTAAATTTTTAAAACTAAAATCTAAAATTTTCAAAACATAAGTCTATATACTATATTATTTTTATTTTATTAATAAAACATAAATACAAATGTTATTCAGGTCTGAGGTTCATCAAAACGTCTTCAAGGACCACAAATTGGCGACCTATGGTTTAGAATGTTAACTACCTTATATTAAACCTCTATTAAGTGTAAACCAATTATTATAGAGACCTCATCTTTTCAGATTTTTTTTTCATTTGTAAACAACTTTTCATATCATATCTTTCACTATAAAAAATTATTTCAATATTATTTATAAAGTACTTTTTTTAGCTTTCAATATCAGAAAACAATTAATTGCAAAATGATGTTATCTGGTTATTTATTTAGTTTTTTTCTATATACTATATGCTTTTTTCAAATTTTTATGCTAAAAACAAGAAGTTCATAACTATTAATTTCTTTTCAAAATATAATAAATATACTTTTGTCAGTTTCACAATAAATGTTCATTATTCTTTACTATTGCTTAAATAAAGGAAATCAAATTCATATATTTATTTGAGAAAATATGTGAAAGAAATTTTTAACATTTGCAGAACTTACTGGCAATAGATTATAAAGTTTGGGGTTTTATTGTAACTGGTAAAGAAAAGATGAGGGTACGTGCACCGTGTGTATCTGAAAGATGTATTGTATGACAGATTAAAAGCCTTTTATGTTTCTATGACAAGACCGGGATGTGATATAAAATATGAAAAACATTTACAGAAAATGTTACACGCGTTAAATATTCGTGGCAACTAGCTAATAGTTTTTGTTGCCTTTATTTTATTTCTCCCAGATATATTTCAAACAAAATTTTGAAAAATAATGTTATAAAATGAAGAAAGACATTTTAATACTACTTATAAAATGGCACCATCTGTCTTTATTCTTCTTGAAATATGAAAGTACACTGAAATAAGAATTGGAATTATTACGCTATTTATCGAATGGTTTTTCAAGCTCTAACAAGTATATTATTCAAAGTTAAAAGTTTAAAATTTTAAGTATATAACTTTTTTTTTCACTTTATTTAATGTCACGATAAATGATCATTACTCTATTGGTACTTTATGCAAATACATGAAAATTACTTCAATGTAGGAAAAATGGCACACATTTGCGTTAAAAAATATGTGAAAGAAATATGTCAACATTATAGATCGTGTTTCCGAATTCGACCGCCAAATTCAGAGGGGTGGTACTAGGCATCAAGAGAATGAAAATTCACTGTAGAACATGAGATCGGAAACCAACCGTTTAATAAAAAATACAGGGTGGTTATTATCGTCAACTTTGGTTAAAGATTACAACTTTCAGAAAACTGAAGTATGTTACAATGAAACTTTTAACAGACATGCTCACCTTTGTTGAAAATGTGATAACACCAAAAAAGCGGTAGATGTATCCGTTATTACGGGTCAACAGTATGCGCTTGACCGCTGCCATCGAAATACTCAAGGCCAGAGGACACGAGTTGTGACGTCAGCACTAATTGACCGACTTCTCACTAGTGTTGGAATTCACACCGTAAAATTTTGAATAGAAATTTTATTTTATTTTATTTGTGGAATATCTATCATCTGATAAAACAAAAATAACTGTTTAAACTTACAGGTGAGAATTCCCTAAATAAAAACCCAGCCAAATGCAGAATTCCACAGTGTTTCCGCATCTAGTTGATTTTTCATTGGGGATTTCTAAATTCTCACCAGTAAGTTTAAATGGTTATTACTGTTTTATAAGATGATATATATTCGACGTATAAAATAAAAGAAAATTGCTATTAAAAATTTTCCGGTGTGAATTCCAACTCTCGTGAGGAGTAGGTCGATTAGTGATGACGTCACAACTCGTGTCCTCTGGCATTAAGTATCTCGATAGCAGCGGCTTGACCCTCTACATTTTGGACTGTAACTGTCATTTCATATGGTATCATCGATTGTATGAGTACCCTGTTATTCCAGAACGCTTTGGGATGTTATATTTCATACAAAACAAAGTACATATCGGTACATATTCTTGCGATATTTTTTACATTTCGCAAAATTTTTACCATCAAGCCGACTTTAGTTATAGGGAAACACTCTGTATTTGTGACTAAATAGGTGGTTTGCGACCACATGTTCCATGGCCATTTTTTATCCTCTTAATACCTACTATCACTCCTCCAAATTTGTCGGTCGAATTCGCCAACACGCTGTATAAATGTTCTTTAATATGTATAAACATTTTGCTTATAATGCAATACTTAAAGAAAATTAAGGAATCGATGCAAATTTTGTAGCAAAAAACCAAATATATGACAGTTTAGATTCCCATCCTGTACATGTGAGAAGACGATATGCTGACAATGCAAAAAATTTCAAAAGAGTGTATGCAGTTTTAGACTAAATAGTAAAAGACAAACGGTTTATTAAAGCACACAGGTATCATCCAATCTTATTGCCTTAAGTCTAAGATACTGAATGTTAATTTCATAGTTTTAGAATATAATGTAGCAGGAGGAGCTTAAAATATTTATTCATAAAGTATATAAATAGGCTTTATTGAAAGAGTTTGCTTTCACGCTTGAGTGTCTAATAGTAGTAAATGCTTTATTTGTATTTTAAGAATATACTTTTGTTCAAACATATCGTGCAGAATTATAAATAAATCTGCAGTTGAGGCAGATTTTTAATATTTTCCAGGCTTAGGTAGAGAATATGGGTTGGTTCATTAAAAATAATTATAAAATGTCTAAAAAATCCATTCTATCAATACATTCTGCAGATAATGCATATTTTTAGTTTGTCTATATGTAAGGAATATTGTGTAAAAGAAATCAGTGTCTCAATTGATATATTATATATATATGAGTGTGTATATATGTGTGTATATATACATATATATATATATATATATATGATTTTTATATTTTGTTTGTGGTTTTAAATATATATAGATATAGATATAGATACATATCAAATGCATAAGACAAATGCTTTATTGGCAGGTATGATTTACGCTTCAAAATTCCCGTTATTACCAAATACTTTAACTTAACTTTGAGTTTATAGCGGAGTAAAATTAAAATAAGTGCGCAAAGCGCGAAATCGAGTACTTTATTATTATTTTAAGTGTACATTTGCTCACTCCGTGCACGTAGTTGTATCAATGAAATACATTGATGAGTCATATTCTTAACATTTCCAGTTTTTAAACTCCTTATAATTTTGTTAGTTTACAATGAATAATTTGGACATTTGTGAAATTTCCATAATTTAAATTAAAATATAACAAAAATATTATTATGGAGTTAATATAAGAAAAGTATGATAATTTAAACAAAATATTTTTTTCATTCAAAATTTCATATTATTTCTGGTGGGTTAGTTTGCATCTACAACTATTCTCATGCAACTAAAACATAATAAAATAATTGAATAATTTTAGTTACACTTGAATCTGTATAGGCTCTTTCCAATAAGAATGTAAAATATTAGGCTGGCTGCAAACCTGTAGATTATATTTTCAATATAGAAATAACTATAGAATGATGTTTACCAAAATCCAGCCTACTACATACGTCGTATCTTATATTAAATTCATTATATGTTCCTTTTAAAAATATATTTTGTATATCAATCCATAAGATGGATAGGAGCTTCAATCATGAAAAACAGACAGGCATCAGAATTATGAAGAGGTTAAACAACATTTGGCATTACATAAAACTAAATTCAGCGCACTCATAATCTTTCTTTTTTAGAGTGCAGCTAAAACAAAACCCTTGTTCAAAGTTTTAACTTGGCATTGGGTTAAGTGCGCTCTACTACCTCTAATTTTTTCATAATTTTAGTTTTAATAGAATCCGAAATAGATGGGGGAGAACATATCTTTGAACTACATTTTCGACAATATCTCTGAAAAAATATTACCTAAAATTAAAAGAAATGTATTTTTTAATTCAGCGTTTATGAACACGTTTACACGCTACCCCACACGATATACAAAGAACAGATTATTTTCAAATAATTTAATTAGCCCCTCTACATTTTCCCCGAATATATTTATAAATGTTTAATAATCTGTAAATATGTGGGTCAATAGTCTCTATTACATCCCTGAATTTGAATTTTCTACGCTCCCTTTACGAGTAAAATGGTTGTGACAGACGGACAGACAGACTCAGGGGTGATGTTATAATGGTTCCGTTTTTATTTTTTAAGTACGGAACCCTAAAAAGAAGAAAAGTGCGTATTGCAAAGTAAATCCTTAAAATAAAATATATATATATATATTTATTAATCTTAATTATTAATATGATGCGTAAAAAAGCTGCTGCTAAGTCCATTATCTTCCATATATATATGTATATGTGTGTGTATGTATTCATTCAGCAATATATCCTCTCTTCCTATTGCTGCGAAGAATAATTTCCCTCGTCTGCAGACATTTTCGCACATCTTTTAGACATGTGATGGGTTTTATTTTTTATATAAAATAAATAAAAAAATTATTAATCTTAATTATCAAGTGTTTTTTTATGCAATGTTGTGGAAAAAATAAAAATGTGCGTAATCTGTGAATTACTTTGATACAAACGAGCGGGATGTATGGGTAATTACACTCCTAAAATTAAAAAAAAAGACATATTTGCTAATGTGAGACACTCAGGTGTGTAAATCAAATCTACCAATATCCTACACATAATGTTTATAATTATTTTCATTCGCGAACCCGTATTTTCTACGTAATGCTTGGAAAACACTAAAAATCTGCCTCATCTGTAGATAATACTGATGCTCAGGTTATTTATGTGTTGCAAATGTATCCTTCAAATAAAAATAAAGTTGTCACTAATCATAGGCACTCCAACGCGTAAAATAAATCTTTCATTACAATAGTTTTCTATGCATTTTTAATTATATTTTTAAGTCCGTGCTGCTATTTTTTATACTGAAAGTTTGATAAAGATTCCTAACCTAAATCTTTTAAAATTTTCGTGGTTAAAACAGAGCTGTTTGGGCAATCAGTTTGTCAATTTCTAATTACCATAAAACTGCATAGGCTCGTCACAATGAGTCTGACAATTGAAGAGCTGAGTGGATAAACATGTTATGCTACTTTTTCTAATTTTCTTTTAATATTTTGGATGAAAGCGTTATGAGGTATCCTATCACATGGTAAAGCTAAAATATTAAGATTCTATTTAGTCTTGAAGACATTATTCATTAATATTTAATATTTTAATATTTAATAATGTCAATAATATTAATAACTTTAATATTTGAAAATTAAATATGAATATATTTTTCTGAGAGAGTTTAGTACCATACCTGTTAATATTTTAAACACATAGTATCAAACAGAAAATGAATCATTAAAATTTACAGCAAAAACTTTCACCTCAAATTTCTTGAAATGTAACTTTTGTTACTTAACTTGTTCTTCCAATTAACTCTTCAATTATCAGGCTAATTGGAAAAGAAGTGAATTTTCAATAAGCCTGAGGATTATTAAGGGAATTGGAAAATGGTACATAATTCTCCTGTTATTCTGCCTCTTTCCAAAGAGCTGGATATTTAAATTAGCTGTGCGTGTGTGTGTAACTGTTTGTATAAAAATGTTTGTACAAGTAAGTGTAATATTTGATTCAGTCTCTCTCCCCCTTTAATCAATCCATGTTAGCATAAAGTATCTACATATGTGTAAGTTTGCATGTGCCTACATACGTACAAATGTATGTATAAATATATTATGTATGGATGTGTGCAATTATAGTTTTCCTCTTATTTATTCTTTTAGAATTTTAAGCTATCTGAAATAAGTAAATTTAAAACTTTTATATATATATTGAAATGTTTAAAATAATTAAGATACTTAATTTGACACATCGTATCAATTTAAAGTTTCTAAAAGAATAGAAATATATTTAAACAAAAGAGGATTTATTTATTGAATATAATTGCCATTTCAAATGCCATTATTTACATAACAAATGCTCTAAATTTAAATATTTAAACTTAATTGCAATTTAGAGATTTGAATGTTGAAAAGTCCCAATTTATTTGTACGAAAATCATTAATTTCACAGACAGTAAATTGATCGTTGGAATAAATAGCTGAAACGTAATTAAAATATACAGAAGAGATAAATATTTAGTCAATTATTCCAACGTTTCCCCTTAAAAGGCCCCATAATAGATGTCTTAGTTCGCGTACGTGAAAAGAAAGTGAAAAGTTCGTAACAATCGATTTAAATGTAATCTATACAAAATCATATATACAGTGTGCGCACTAAAGTCCCTTGCCATCCTCTTAACTGTGGAACGACTTCTGCTATATTCATAAAAATTATATCTAGGTATAATAAAGTAGCCATGTTCTACTGAATGAAACCACATACGGTGCCATCTGGTGGAAAACTGCAGAGTTGGCGTTCCTACCTCGAAAACGGAAATAGATAAGAAACAAAAAGTGATTCACAAAGTGGTAGAGCATCACCGATTTAGTACAAAAAAAAACACCTTGTGGACATTACTGAGAAGAATAGAACGGTTAAAACGCGCATTTGTTTTATCGTGATTTCCTACACTGTGACGTGACAAAACGATCTTAGAAAAAAAAACTCGTTATAACAAAATACCTTCATGTGAGATGTTCAAACATCTCACCGTTAGCTGCAGTACACATTTGGATGCACATCCGTCCAAAAGATAATCATTTATCCTTCCGTTCAAGTTTCGTGACGTCACAGTGCAGGAAATCACGAAAAAAGAAATGCGCGTTATAACCTTTCTATTATTCGCATTAATGTACACACAGTGTCTTTTTGTACAAAATCGATGATGCTCTACAACTTTGTAAATCCCTTTCTTTCCTATCTCTTTCCGTTTTCGAGATAGTAACTAACTCCGTAGTTTACCGTAGTACTAACTCCGTAGTACAGGTGGCGCGGTAGGCAGTTTCATTCAGTAGCGCATGGCTGCTTTTCTATACCAAGACACCACTTTTATGAATATAGCAGCAGCCGTTCCGAAGTTAATAGGATGGCCAGGATATTTAGTAGGCATACTGTATACTATCAAGCATACATATTTATTTAAAAAAAAATAGATTAATAAACTAATCAGCGTAATAATTAGTAAAACAGTATGATATTTGTACACGAAACATAGTCCTTTCACTTTTTAGCTCACAGGCTATCAAAGCCTGGGAGCTTATGTGCCCGCCAGTTCTGTATGTACGTGCGTAACGCGATAACTCTTGATAAAAATATCCGATTTGCTTAAAAAAAATTCTAGGTTCATTCTGATAAGGCGCTTCCATGATTAGTTTTATGGGAATTTTCTGTCCTAGAATGAACAAAAAGAACGGAATTTCAACAATAGGCGGATTTTCTTTCTGTTGACAGAGAAAATAGAAACGGACATTCTTCAATTCTCGGATATATTCTGGTAGTAGTGTTGCTAGAAATATTTCGTTGAATTCAAGGAAGAATTTCTGAGAGTGTATTTCTTAATGCAACGTTATTTTGTTTATCTCAACTGGGGGGCTCTGCCCCCTGCAAGCTACGCTCGCCAACCCCCGTTCAGATAACGCAGAATCTAAAACCGCGCTAATTTGATCGGTTTTTAAAACATTAGAGAAGATTGAATTATAATGAAAAAACCTATAGCGATATCCCTGTAAACGGGTTTCCATTCAATTCCCTTTGATTGCGAAAATTTAATGCCGAATCAGTTGCTGTTAAGACATCCAGTGGTTGTTATTGAGTTTGGTTAAAGAAGATCAGTTAAACATTTCAAAAGAAGCTAAAATAAAATGAATTAAGTAAACAGAGTCTTTGCCGACCGGTATTTCTTAACAGCCTTATAAAACGATTGATGTAATACAATTTACTATAATTACTACAATTTACTGCTTTAACCCCTTAAAAGGGGGTGGTTTATTTTTGGAACATTTAATTTTAATTCTTAAATGCCATATTGGCACCAGAATATTAGAATGAAAATTTTCCTTTTATTAAGTAAGTGAACAAAAGCATTTTCATATTTCGAAATTTCTGGTAACATAAATTCTGGTGTCATTCACTGATTTCAACATTTTACGAATAGAAGTAACTTCCCCCTGAAAGAGTTAAATGCATATTAATGTATTTATTATTTTAAAGTTTCCTTTCTCTTTTAATATTCACGTGTGAATACAATTTTCAAGACATAATTTTCAATATTTTTCTGCTTTTAACACGTACTCATTTAATAGTAATTTTAAGGGGGTTTTTTCTGTTTTTAATAGTCATGTGTAAATACATTTTTAATCGTTAGGAAATATTATTCTTTGGGCTGTTTTTAGAATTGAAAACAATCTCTATAATAATAGCCTAAGTCATGTGACTATCATCAACAGTTCCTTCATTTTTCATAAGAAAGGTTTCCATTTTGATTAAAGAATCAAAGTTACTTTTCGAGTAAAACTACATAAAACTTGCCATGATCGCAAAGAATTCTTGGTAATTTTATATTAGCTGAGTTAAAATCCGGCCAATAGCTTTTTTTTTTTTTTTAACTCGCCAGTTAGCATTTTTTTTTTCGAGTGGTAAATTCTAACGGTACTACTTGGTTATCCCATCGACCAAAAATCTATCGTCAGACTAATATTAAATGCCAATGATAGTTGATCGTAAATGTCACATTCACTTGACTGTAAGGAAGTTATATGTGTTTACGCCATCAAGTGATTTTTATTTCGACGTTTTATTTGTATTTGTATTTTTATACTAATTTATTGATCTTTCGTTATTTAAACTAAAAATTACGTCAACTTGTATAATTTGGCGAGTGGTTTGGCGATTTATATAATTTGGCGATATTGGTCATTGACTTATAAGCGGGCTCTCATGTCAAGCACACAAGTCATATGTTTGTTGTTCAATAAATAAATAAATCAAATAAATGTCTCGCGCAATTTCTAAATTTAAACTGTTTTGCAACATTATTTTTTGTTCATTTTATGTAATAACTGTAATGTGACATAATTTCTCCTATTTAAGACTTCTAACGCATGTTAATGAATTTATTAAGAAAGTTCTTTTAAATAAAACATTTTAAATCTGACGTAATTTTTACCAAACTTTCCTTTTTCTTTTTAATACTCACATGAAAATACTTTTATTAGAAATGAAATGTTATTTGCCCTGAAATAGTTGAAAAGATCATCTCACAATATCAAGTAAATGTCTCGCGAAATTATTAAATTTAAACTGTTTTGCAATATTATTTTGTGTTCATTTTACGTAATAAGTGCAATGTGACGTAAATGTGACGTAATTTCTCCTACTTAAGACTTCTAACGCATCTTAATGAATTTATTATTTTACAATATCCTTTCTGTTTAAAAATTCACGTGTCAATATAGTTTTTACAACGTAATTTTTAATAAGTTCCTGCTTTTTATACGTAATTATTTAATTCTATTTCTAAATGTTTTTTTTTCTCTGTTTATAATAGTCACGTGTAAATAAATTTTTAATTTGAAGCAAACATTATTGTTTGCGCTGTTTATACAGTTCGAAACAGTTTAAATTAAAACCATTTTCTAAAATCTGTAAAATATATCTCTCGAAATGCTGAAAATTTCAATTTAAAATAGAAATAAAACCTCAAAAAATCAGTCAAATTAAAAAAAAATACAATCTGCACACCGGGAACTTCACACATATAAAATGATCTAAAAATTATTAAATTCCCATGCATATTTTTTGCTCCTATAAAACATTTTTAATGCAACGATTTTGTCCAACTTTAGCATTAAATATCTCTTAAAATAATTCTTCGTTTTAAAAACTGTCTGCATCGGCGTGTTTATCAAACATATCTCTATAATACCACCGATTTTCATATTTTTGTATGCAATATTTTTCTTAATATTAACGAAGAAAGACCTCCGGTCACAAAAAATTCAAAACCGACGGCGGCCGTGACAGTGGTAGTTACTTTTTTTTAGAATAGAGAGATAATATATTTCTGAAATCTTATAAGAGGGGTTTTCTTTTATTCATGAGTGACAATTTCCAGTTTGTTTGGACCCCGTAACAGTTCGACAAATTTGTGACTCACTTGGAATTTAAAAAAGAATCTCCCCGCTGAGATTTCAGTGAATGTCGTTCAATATGATCACGGCAGGATCATTTAGTTTAAATAAGAATATCCATTTGATAACAAGCAATTACTTACTGATAACATGCTGCAGTACTCATAAAATAATACTTTAGCATTGATATAATTATGACTTTTATAAAAAATGGTAGAAAATATTTACTAAAGGATTCGATACATTTTTGTTTGTTTCGAATATATATTCGATATCTTTAGTGAATTGCTTATACTCATATTATTTTTTTAACAAGAAAGACAAATGATGCATCCAGCATACATCGTGAAACACTTTCCAACACGTTCAGAATTATGAAACAAAACTTCACCATTTAATAAAGGGAAAAGCCATATGATGATAAACAATTTGGAAAACGCTTGACGATATGGGATCTCAATTTCGGCAAATGCCACCTTTAGTCAGAAAATAATTCTAATTCTTTTCTGAATCTCAGTATATTACTCAGTATATAAGCGAACTGAGAAAAATATTGGAAAAATCCGCAAACGACTTAATTTAAGACACTCCATTTCTTCAAACATCTTAATTTAAGGCACTTTATTTCTTCCGTTATGTAATAACCAACAAGGGGCACTATCAGTTGCGCATGTTTTTATATTTATTTTCTTTGAACTTGTCATTGCTTGCAACTGGAACTGAATGCTTTTACGTACTCATAGATTTTAATTAATAATTTGTTTTGACTTGATTGATTTTTTCAGTAATGTGAAATTCTGTGATTTTATTCCGTCTAAAAACGGAAATATATTTCAATTTTTTTGTACAGTCCTAAATATGATCTATATAATTAATACATACCAAGTAATATGCAAAAAACGGCTATATTTCAAATTCATACGTCATCTGAAAACACACAGTAATTATCGCTTATAACCGAACACTTTTGTGCATCCCTGTACATGAATGATAAAGGCTATGCACACTACATTCAAGAGTGAGCATTTCATTGTGCAGCTTAGTCATATATATCGATTTCAATATGTTTGATATAGTGTAACATTATTGAAATATATTGCAAACTATTTTTCCTCAGATATCAAAATTTAATAAAATATGTAATAATGTAAATACTCTGAGTTCCTGTAAACGAAGTATGAATGCTACACACATCATTTACAATACTGAAGATTCCATAGTACTTCCCATTAACATATGTCGATTTCATAAAAATCCAACTATATTTACGCGAGTTAGTGCTCTGACATACTGCAAATAAATGCGTCTTCAATTCAGACACATATGTGACTGAAAACGAATTCAGACACTGTGTCTGAATCTGAGAATTAAGACATTCTAGATAGCTTAATTTAAGACCCACAAGTGTCTTACTATGATAAAAGTATAAGCGAACTGAGAAAAATATTGGAAAAATCCGCAATCGACTTAATTTAAGACACTCCATTTCTTCAAACATCTTAATTTAAGGCACTTTATTTCTTCCGTTATGTAATAACCAACAGGGGGCACTATCAGTTGCGCATGTTTTTATATTTCTTTTCTTTGAACTTGTCATTGCTTGCAACTGGAACTGAATGCTTTTACGTACTCATAGATTTCAATTAATAATTTGTTTTGACTTGATTGATTTTTTCAGTAATGTGAAATTCTGTGATTTTATTCCGTATCTACTTAGTTTATTTATTTGTTTAACACATACATCCGACTTGTGTGCTTGACTCCAAATGCGAGCTTATAATAATGTTGTCGATATAACGACGGGAAAGAAACACGTACTTGAAAACTTGCCCCACTCTTCCCTATTTATTAGACAGACAACAAAAAATGCATTGTACACACTTATATTAAGGTGAGGTTTTAAATATTTGGGTGTATTTTAGTAACACAAAAATATAAATGAACTTACTGAGGGAAAAATATTTATATATATATTTCGATGAGATCTGAAATTTAAAATATACTTAAGACCATCAGCGTACAGCTTAAACAAGTAAAAATTGAATTATTTATACAGTTTTTCATAATATCCTCATTATAGGTTTTATTTTTTGTTACGTATATATTAATTATTAACATTTCTTTTCTCGTATTTTTTAATTCCATAAAATATCCCGCATTTCCCTGCACACAAAATGCTACGTTATTTTATTTATTAATTGAAATATATTATTTATGTAATCTTATACAAAACTTCAAATTTTTCTCAAACAAACATTTCTTTTGGGAAAACAACTTCAACAATGTTATCTGAACAAAATACGATAAGAATATTTACTGCGATGCAGTAGGTATTTTACATGTGATGATCAATAAAGTATGCCTTGTAACACAGAAATATTTATTATTATGAAAATAAACAGTATTATGTATCCTAAACCAAAACCCTTTTTGAAAAATACACACTACATTCGCTCCTTTGGGTAATACATTTAAGAAAGGAACGACTGTGAAGTTATCATAGCAAATGCTTACCATTTTAGTTCTGAAAGGGCGTCTTTTGATATAAATTTACGGTTAGATTGTTTACTTTAATTTCTAAAGAAACTGTGTATTAAAGGCTATCTATAAATACGGCATTTTCCCCAAAGTTATCGAAGAGGACATTTTGAAGCATATTGTGTACTGGAATATTTTTGAGCTTAAAAGAGCTTAACATTATGTTTGTTTGAAAATTTCTCTCCTAAGTAATATTAACTGTAAAAAATTACAATGCAATATTTGTAAAACATCCACTGGATTTAGCAAAATCACATTACGAAAATGCACTGATTTTTATTTAAGAACGGTATTAGTTTTTCTGCGAGAAATTATGTTCTTGTATTGCGTCATCTTTGAAATTTTTGCACCTTGTAATATAAACTGTTAAAACTAACTTTAACGTTTTTAAAGTTTTCACTGGATTGTCTAAAATCACATCACGAAAATATACTAATTTTTGATTGAAAATTAATTCCATTTGAGAAAAGCAAAGACTTAGGCAAAAGTTAGACAGAATTTAAAGATTTTTATGAATTCTTTTAAATAAAAATTCATTGAAAATGTGTTTACCTTTATTAAATTTAATTACTCATAATTCATGAACAGAACGATTATTTTTACACACCAATAGTACTTTAACAGGAGTAAATAAACTTAATGTAAGTTATGGAAATATTTTACTAATGTAATGTATGTATATTGTTAAAATTCTTCCTATAACTTCCATTTTCGTAGTACATTTTCAATCAAATTTATTAAATCTCGTTGCATCAAAAAGGTACAGATTAAAAAAATTATTTCAATTTCTTGTTTCTGTAAATTGAGGAACGATGTGTTCTGTATATGCGTTATATACACTGTGTGCCCAAAATATTTTGGCTTTTCCTCACTGAAATTTTGACTCGTCCTTGCAGCATGTAGGCTGATGTAAAGAAATCAATTTTCTGATAAAAAATTTGTTCTTGGTCAAAAGCAACAGTGAACTTTGCATTTTGCCTTTTCACGGGAAAATTGTGAGATATGAATGACTTTGAATGACACATGATTGTTGGCGTCCGAAAGATAGATTCCAGTATAAGAGAAATCTCTAACTTTCTGGGCTTTTGTCGTACAGCATTGAGCCGCGTTTTCTGAGAATTGCGTCTTATTAACAAAATTTTGCAGCAAAAACTGGAATAGAAAACGAAATTTGCTCGTGAAGAATATAGGCAACAGGTGACTGGCTCACATTGTTTGTAGCAACAGAAGAACTGTAACACATTTTAGAGCAATACATATCAGAATCATCGCAGAGTGCATATGTATGCCCTAATATATGCATCATGAAACCGATGTTACCAATATAACTTTCCGTGAGGAGTTGGACGGTCAGTGTACATGCTTCGTCAGAAAAAATCTGTACAGGCTTTCAGCATCCTGAAGATTTCGTGAAGCCGATAACTTCCGGTCTGCTGTAGATTTTAACAGTAGGGTAAAGTGATACAGGGGTGCGCGCTTTAGTTATTTCAATCAATACCAAGAGACGATTTCAGGGATCATGAAAAGATTTCAGCAATGATACTATACTTTATTTATAATCTTAGATTATTAACTTAAAAAACAAAATTGCATTCAACTTATAAGAAACACTTTCGGTATTATTTGCACGAACAAATATCTGCGCACTCTTGCATAACCATTGAGAGGAAGAGTGCGCCGTCAAGCGTGAAAATGCACAATATAAAAAAGGAAGCTTTTCACTTTAAAACGTACATTTGTAGTGACCATGACCTGCATAGTACATGCACGTTCCATGCCATCAGTCTTTGCTAGAAATTCACTCGATCCAATCCTCAACAATTGGTTCTCTATAGATTTTTTAGCAGCCCAGACAAATCCACAGTTATTTTTTTCGTGCAGTTTTTGACTTCGTGTGTTTACTTTTACTCTCTTTTGGGTTTTTGGATTTTTTTCCGAAGCATCATCTTCAAGCTGCCTTTTGTGTGGTGAACTGCTTAATATTTCAGACTTTCTCCTCCTCTTATTATAGTATCGCTGCACAGATTATTCTGGATACGGTGACAACTCTTTCTTTACTCTTACTTATTTTTCCGCCTTTTATGAAATATCATTTTCTATTGAAAGCAATTCTTTTTCCTCCTCATTTTCGGTGTTCATTGGTTCAATTTACATATGTGGTTCAAGAAGTTTAGATTCAACGGTCTTTCAGTGACGCTGCTTGCTGAAAAGTTAGTATATAAAAAAAGGGAATTTTTGAAAGGCTATAGAACCGTTATTTTAAATCCTGCTTTAGAAACGGTAGAAGTTTTTGCAAAAGCAGGTTCAAGCTCTTGCACTATCGTCACTTAATATCTTTGAAACATCAGTAAAGACAAGGAATGATACACAAATCCAAATCACTGAGCTGATAAATAGTCCTATAATAACCTAATCCATAAAAACATAAAAAAGTAAATTAGCTTTATAATCTCCATAAACATAAATATTATAGCAAGCAGGTCAAAATCACTTTTTCTCTACTAAATCATTAAAAAATTCACCAAAATTCACAGTTTTTTTCCCTATAAACGTATCATGTCATTACATCGCTTACAACTGTAGCTAAACGTAAAATTCTTCTTTGGGATTAGATAATAGCTCTGCGTACTCTTATATACTGTGCACTCTTGCACTACTTTTCCCTAAATTAAACATACAAAACATTCCTTCACTTCATGCAGTTTGATGTACACTAAGTAATCCACGGGTCAAACAAGCATGTTTAAACCCATAAGTTTAATTTAATAATTGAAATATGAGCCACGATCGAGTAAGTTACATGTTATTAAATACAATTTCTGTGTCTAAATAAGTTTGATAGGCAGAAATTATTGTATTTCGAAAAGGCTTCATAAGAAGCTATTTAACGAGCATTCAAAACAATCACATGACACCATATAACATAACTGCTGTGTAAACATTTTTTACGTCTAAAATGCTTTTTATATAGCGTCGCTTGCTGTAGTAACAAACAATACACGATCAAATGCTGCATTTTACTACGATTCATTCTAGCATACAGGATCTGTCCAGGAAGTAATGAGACTGAATTTTTCGCGCCAAACAGAAGGCCAAAGGGGCGGAGTTTGCGGTCGGTACGTGCGGTGGGGTCTGTCGGCTACAAAGTCTGTCGGAAGTCAGTTGGCTCTGAGGCTTTGCAGCACACAGATCGCTCGTGAAGCACACATGTGTTTGAAAGTGGCGTTAGGTTTTCAGAATGCAGCTGAGTGTCAAGCAGCGATGCGCCATAAAGTTTTGTGTAAAACTAAACGAATCGGCTACTGAGACGCTTGCCATGTTACAAGTTGCCTACAGAAAGGGTTCTTTGCCCCAGGCTCAAGTATTTAGGTGGCACAAAGACGGAAGAAAGGATGTCGATGACGAACAACACCCTAGGCGTTCATCAAGTTATCAAACATCAGGCAATGTGGCTAAAACTAAAGCACTCTTGTACTCTGATAGTCGGATGAGTGTTCAAATGATTGCGGGGACGTTGGACTTACAAAATTAATTGTGTTTCAAATCTTCACGGAAGAATTTCAAATGCGGACAATTTGTGCCAAGTTGGTTCCAACTTATCCTTCAAAGTGCCTCAGTTCCTGGCAAAACACAGAGAAGAAACGCTGCCATAACCACGGTACAACCCCAATCTGTCACCGCCGGACTTTTTTCTATTCCCCCGGCTAAAATCCAGCATAAATGTCATCGTTTAGACAATCTGGATAAGTTGCAGAATAACGTAACGCGCCTTCTGAACAGCATTCCAATTGAAGACTTCCAGGCGGGCATGAATCGGTGGCAGAGTCGTTGGTAACGGTGTATTATTGCAGAAGGAGGCTATTTTGGAGAATATTAAGTGCATGTAAAATTACCATCAAATAAACTAATTTTATGAATTATATTTTGTTAATCTTAATGTCAATATTAATTATGTTAATTTATGATGTTTGTGTGAAAAACATGTTTGTTGAATATCAAAGTGTTTAATTCAGAATTGATGTCATCCGAAAAATGTATATTTCGGGTTTGAGAAACTAATTAATATACTATAAAATTTATTCGGAAACGTTTCCGAAAATTAGTGGCGGGAAAAAAATTATAAATGCTTCTTTAAATCTCAAATATTTTGGCTTTGTTTGTTTGTCTAGTATCTTCACGTAATCGTTAGTAACACAGAAGAGGTTATTGTATATTTTGTTTGTTGTCATATTATATGTGTAGCTGAAAAGTAATTACATTTTAATTATTTTTAACACATTCCACTGATTGATTAATAAATCATACCTGTAGTAATTTTTCTAACTGCCTAATAATGTGTCCAGGCTGAGACTGGAACCCAGAAACTTTTGCTTTAATAGCCATTTCTCTTCTAATTGAGCTACCGGGATTTCATCCCATCCGAAACTGTATTCACCCAGAAAACCATACGCTAAAGGCATCTGGTGTGTTATTTTAACCACTTCACCAGCGACAGGTATGGGAAACAGTGCTTTTACCCACGATTTATCTCAGGGCAGCCGGTGAAGTGGTTAAACAGCTTGACAGAATAAACCCCAAATAAAGAAAACTACAATTAACTGTGGATGCGTAATGACACTTACACGTTCACAGCCAGAACTATAAAGTAAGAATTTTCAAATTTCTTATTGAAAGTCTTTTGCCACCATAAATTCAAAAAGGTAAATTTCGCTTTACTAATACAGCTAAATTTCTGCCAATAAATAAGGCAATTTTTTTTTTTTCTAGAATAGTGGTGGCAAAGTAATTAGTAAATTAAAGCCCCGAGGTATACTCGTGGTTGGCAGCGAATGGGTTGATTATTTTTAACATTATAAATCCTTCTATATATAAAAGAAAGTTTTGATTTGGAAATGGACCAATGAAAATCTGCGTAGATATTCCAAGAAGATCGGCATCCAATTTGAATGCTTAAGTATGACCTTTCTTCGTTAATATTAAAAAAACTGTTGCATACAAAAATATGAAAATCGGTAGTATTATAGAGAAATGATTGATAAACACGCTGATGCAGACAGTTTTCAAATCGAAGAATTTTTTTAAGAGATATTTAATGCCAAATTTAGATAAAATCGTTCCATTAAAAAAGTGTTTTGGAGCAAAAACTGTACATAAGAATTTAATCATTTTTAGATCATTTTATGAGACAGAATACCCCGGTGTGCAGACTGCATTTAGTTTTTTAATTTGACTCATTTTTGAGGTTTTATTTCTATTTAAAATTCAAATTTTCAGCATTTCGAGATATATTTTTTACATATTTTAGAAAATTGTATTAATTTAAACTATTACCAACTGTATAAATAGCGCAAACAATAATGTTTACTTCAAATTAAAAATTTATTTTACACGTGACTATTATAAACAAAAATATAAAAAGCAGGAACTCATTGAAAATTACGCAATAAAAACTATATTTACACGTGAATTTTAAAAGAGAAAGAATATTGTAATATAATAAGTTCATTAACATGCGTTAGAAGTCTTAAATAGGAGAATTTACGTCACATTACACTTATTACGTAAAATGAACAAAAAATAATATTGCAAAACAGTTTAAATTTAAAAATTGCGCGAGACATTTATTTGATATTTTAAGATGATCATAATATTTCATTTCTAACAAAAGTATTTTTACGTGAATATTAAAAAGAGAAAGAAAAGTTTGTTGATAATTACGTCAGATTATAATTGTCAGATTCAAATTATAATTCAATCTTCCGAAATCTTTTTAAAGCCGATCAAATTAGCCTGCTGTTAGAGTCTGCGGTGTCTGAACGGGGGTTGACGAGCGTAGCTCGTAGGGGGCAGAGCCCCCTAGTAGATTTATAAATAAACCATAAGAGTAATAACTTTCTCTCACTCAGTTGGAAAAATTCTGTATATCATATACAGACACTGTATAAAATATTTTAAGTTACTTTCTATGTATGGTAAATGCTGAAAATAAATTTTCAAATATGTTTTATAGCTCAATTAAATTTTAGAAAACACGTGACGTTTTATACGACACTATAGATCATATACAGGAGTCTTCAAAAGACTTCGAAAATCTTATTGACGGTGGGAGCTAATTTTTGAAATTGAGTGTTTAATTGTGTTATTTGTTTTCTAAATTGTTTATTTACATTGTTTTACCTTATTAAATACTGAAACTTCTTTTCAGTATACTGAAATCGCTGGAAAATGTTTAATAATATATGCGTAATGCTGCAGTTTTCTTACTTCTTAATGTTAAGAGCGATAAATACTTTAGATTCTTTAATCAACAAACAAAGCTAGTACAGGTAAACAACTTAGAGATTTTTAATGAGGTTATATAACAGTTTTCTGTAATGGTTCATTAATTGAAAAACTTGCAATCTTTGTCTTTGAACATAGTTTTTCCTTTTTCCTTCTTTTTACTTTAATTAATCAAGATTTGTTTCTGAATTTAAAGCATGAATAAAAAAAATACATTTTCTTTCCAATTAATTTCAACGAAAAAATTAAATGAATTGCTGTTTCAGTCTTTTCTATATTACTATTAGAATTTGAAAAGAAGTAAACCTCTCGATATTTCAATCATTTACTGAGTTGTTTATGGAAAAAAAATAATTGGTTTCAAAGCAAATAAGAAAACGTTCTAGAAATTTAATTAGTGTATTTTAGAAGTGTATTAGAAAATATTTTAATCGTGTTTCTTTAAAAAATCCCTTTCAAAGCAATTTTAATTGCTGGTGTAAAGGAAACATTTTTATACTATGAGACATAATTTTGTTTATCAATTTGTTTGTTTCTCAGGTGTAACAGATTTTACAACTGATAATGTATTTTTTCGTCATTATGAATTCTTTGAAAACTTAAAACACTTTTTGTGAAAAGTCCATATTTAGGTAGTCGTAAAACATATTGCATTTCAGACTATCAGAGAAAGTTTCATTAATAATGATTGTACTGTTTATATTTTCAATGAACTACAAAATCATAATATTTTACAATTTATTTATTGCAATGCACGTGATTAAATTGCTGTTTTTCTAATGCATTTTAGTAGGCAATTTTATAAGTCAGTAATAATTAAATGTTTAGTAAGTGTGATTCCTTAATAAATCCCTTTCAAAGCAATTTTAATTGCTATTGTAAAAAAAAAATTATACTAAGAAACGTAATTTTGTTTATCAGTTTGTTTGTCAGATATCACATATTTTACAACTGATAATTTGTTTTTATGCCATTATGAATTTTTTGAAACCTTAAAAAACTTTTTGAGAAAAGTCCTTATTTAGGTAGTCATAAAACATATTGTATTTCAGGCTATTAAAGTAAGTTTCGTTAGTAATGAATGCACATTTTATATTATCAATGAAATACAAAATCATAATATTTTACAATTTATTTATTGCAATGCAGTTGATTTATATGATTTTCTTTTCTAATGCAATTTAGTAGGTCATTTTAAAAGTTAGTAATAATTAAAAACCCTGCCGAATCGGCCTATAAGCACAGGTAGATTTCGATGTTAAGTACTAATATCGCCAACAAAAACTAAATCAATACTAGATATAAACTCAATTTAGCGATTGTATCTGGCCGCTGTTGACGAGTTTTTAATTTCATTTTTCTGTAAGAGCTGGTTTTATTAGAATCATGCTAATGCGATAATTTTTTCATCACCCCCATTTTTTTACTTTATTTTTATTTATTTATTTTTGCTGTAAGTGTTCGTACTATCAAAAACTTGTCAGTATAAAAGTTGTAGATAATATTAAGAAGATTTATAATAAGTTTGAGTGAATTTAATATCTTAAGAATTGACGAAGTTATGAAATTTTTTCTCCTAAAAAATATATCTTTTCGCCCCTTGAGCCCATTTTTAACTATATCAAAAATTAGTTATACATAATTTTTTGCCCATTTTCCTAGAAATAATAATAACTTTAAACTCATTTAATATGTATCAAAATTAAGAAGTTATGGAGGGTTTTCTGTTTAAAGAAAAAAAAAACTTCTAATTTCCACCCCCTTGCTTTAATTTTGCCCATTAACGAAGTTAACCGATATTTCCTGCCCCTTATTATTATGTATCAGTTTAGTAGAGATTTTTGCAGAATTATGGAAGTTATCGTGTTCACAAAAAAGCTAAATATATATGTACTGTACATAGATAGATAGATAAAGTTTTTAACTAGAGGGGGTTTGGAACTTTAGGGGTCATGATCGGCGTAGATCTGCAATTTTTTTTTCAAAAATTCCAACATAGGGAAGAATGTTCTGGTTATGTCGCTTTGGATATAGGTTTACTATTATTTTCATTCAAAATTTCTAGAAAATAAATAATTTTCAACGAGCTGAGAATTTACTTCTTACTTTGGAATTAATTTATGATTTATGTATCATAATAATATTTTTTATGTATCATAATAAAATTTACGTTGAAAAGGAAAATAAATAAATAAAAAACAATCACACTCATTAAATTTTCTTTCTATGTATTCCATCGATTTTGTTTTTCATTTATTTAAAAATAACATGAATAGTTAACTGATAAATTTGTAATAATTTGAATTGTGAAGACAAAATTCTTAAATAAATTTTGTTAATATGAATAACAGATCATTTTCAATCAGTCTAAATAGCAACTTGTTTTATTTTGATAAAAGTATTTCATGAAGAATATATTTTTATATTAGTTTTTGACGTTGACCACGATAAATCATTTTTTTCTTAACAAATACATCATTTTACGCTTTTAAAATAATTTAGCAGATGCATAGGTGGTATTTCTTATTAAATCTACCTAAAAACAGAGCCCGTATCAGTTTTAATACGCCATCATAACGTCTATGTATTATTCTGCATTAGAAATAGAAAAAAAAAAAAAAAAAAAAAAAAAAAAACTGAACACATTTCCATAACGCCATTCATAGTTCATTTATCATATCATAATGCCATTTATTATTCATCTGGAAAATTTGATACAGTGTGTGTTAATTTTGTCTCCTTTTTTTTTTTACTCGAAGCGTGTATCATAATAAAATTTACGTTGAAAAGGAAAATAAATAAATAAATAAAAAACAATCACACGCATTAAATTTCCTTTCTATGTATTCCATCGATTTTGTTTTTCATTTAGTTAAAAATAACATGAATAGTTAACTAATAAATTTATAATAAATTTATGAATCATCAAGACAAAATTTATAAATAAATTTTATTAATCTGAATAACGCATCATTTTCAATCAGTCTAAAGAGCAATTGTTTTATCTTGATAAAAGTATTTCATGATGAATATATTTTTATATTAGTTTTAAACGTTGATTGCGATGAATCATTTTTTTCTTAACAAATACATCATTTCACGCTTTTTAAATAATTTAGCAGATGCATATGGGTTTTAAATTTTAAAAAAAATAATTGTTTACTTTTCTATAGTTCATAAGTTAATTTCAAAGGAAGAAGTAAATTCTCAGCTCGTTGAAGCTTATTTATTTTCTAGAAATTTAGAATGCAAATTAATAGTAAACATATCTGCATCCAAAGTGACATCCTTTACATAACGGAAATCCTTCCATAAGAATGTATACATATGATAAATTAAAGACAGAAACACAATGCACAATACAATATTAAAATGAATACGATGTATCGCTTGGGCAAGTCGAAAGACTAATGGAACAGTGTCTGTTTGAAAGATCTACAATAGAGTGTAAATATTTTAAATTCTAAGAATGCGGAATATTTACAATGTTTCTTTTAATAAATATGCACTGTAAATCAAACAGGAATTCAATTCCGTACTCAATTTCAATTTTACACGTTTATTTCAGAAAATAGTTTTCGAAATATACATAGCATCCGGAAAAGTATATTTATAGTGAAAATATTTTGTCATTTTTCTCCTAACTTATAAAATTCATTTGAAAAGCATACAGAATTAGTTACATTTATTTTTAAAAATATTTTTCTTACACAATTTTATCAATTACAAGTTCCTTTTTTGTGTTCGATTCTACTGTTTAAACATAAAAAATGGGGATAATAAAGTAATAAGATATTTTAATTAAACATACTCATGCAAGAACTACTTCAAATTAAATTTTCATATGTTAAAATCCGAGAAACATTTATTTACAAATGTATATATATAGGGTAATTCTAGTATAGATGGCCATATTTTTAAAGATTGAAATAAAAATTTTCAGAATGCAAATACAAGAAGTATTTATGCATATTTAAAATTCTTATACATATACTCATAATATTTTGTTCAAAAAATAATTAAATACTGAAACCAAAAAGCGGGCAACAAAATTGAAATTAAAATGGTAGATGGCTATCTCTTCTTAAATCCGAGGAGAGATGGCCATCCAATACAAGAAATAAAAAGTGAAGTTAAATAGCAAAAAGTAACACATTTCATATATTTAAACATGCAAAAAAATAGCAGTTTGTAAATATGCAATTATATAATGGAAAATGAGTGAATAAAACTCAAATAAACAAAATTTGAAGTATAATTTCAATACTTTATCTTTCGTAAAGTCTTACCACAGTTTTGGCAAAGGTCTTGATAATTTGTACACGCTTCATGGAACCACTTCAGGTGCCTTATGCAATGTATCCTGACATTATTTTTGGTTGTGATATTACATTGTTCTGCACAACTAACATAGTTAGCCTAATCCAAATCTATTCACTCGGAATCTGTAGAATCTGATAATTTTAAATGTATTTCATTTTCTTCGCTGCTAGAAGTGTCGTGTTTGTTTTTGTTCTCGCGTTAATTTTAGGTTTATTGCGTTAATTTAGTTTATTTATCAACTTTATCTGTTTCTGGGATGAAAGTTTCCGACATTTTTCAGTATTTTCTGAAACAAACACACCGTTAGGTATTAATATATTATTATTGTTATCGAAATATTTATATTAGTTAAAATTTAAACAATTATATCAATTAATATAATTATAAAAATAATCATTATATATTTATTTTACATTTAATTATATTTAGTTAAAATCCTCATTCCGTATAATTTTGAAATATTGATTAAAGGTGGCCATTTCTCCTCGATTTCATGTGGTCATGTCTCCTGAAATTGAAGGACTGATTGTAGCCCAATTTTAAGCATCAATAGCCATTGTGCATCTATGTTTTAGGCTTAGAAATAAAGTCTAGAATATATACGTGACTTAAAAGTTCATATTGTAAAAAAATATATAACGTAAGTACTGCAAAACATTCAGATACCGAAGTCAAAAAAATATTCAACCCCTAAATTAAATATACATTAAAATTACACTTACTTTTTATAATCGAAAAACACAACTGCAGATCCTAATGAATAAACTCGTTGAACTATTTCCTACGAACACAGTTTATGTTGCAATCTGATCAAGTTTTGGAAATATTTAGAGTGGCCATCTCTCCTCTATGGCCATCTCTTTTAGAGATACCCTATATTATTTACTTTCTTTTATCTGAAACTAGCAGACTTCGGCCGCTACGCTGGTCGGTTTCTTCAAACGAAACTTTAATAAAACGAAATATATCGGTGTATTTGATCTTGTGTTTTATAGCAATATATACATTTATCTCCAAAGATCTCCAGCATTTCTGAAAACAGTATGAACGCCATTATGGTTTTATATCTTCTAATGTCTCAGACAAAATTTGGACTACTAAGAAGCAAATCTTTTAGTTGATTATTTACAATTGAATATGGAAAAGAACGGAAGAACAATATGTAGCATATTAAAATCATCCCTGAACATTTAAAAATGCAAATCTCATCAAAATCCATTTAGTAGAACCTTCTAATAAGACTATTTTTTCATAATCGGGTTCACCAGATTTCAGAGCATTCACCTATAATTCTATAGCAAAGCAATGGGGAACAAAATGTGTTATATTCTAAAATCTTTCTTGAAAAATTATCTAACAACCAGTGCTAATTCTATCGAACTTAACTCAATAGAACCTTTTAAGAAGGCTAATCTTTCCAAATAGAGTTCAATGAATAAAGAATTTTCGCACATAATTCAATAACTAAGCAACGTAGAATGATACGTGTTATATACGAAATCCTTTTTTGAAAATTTATCTAACTAACAATGCAAGTCTTCTCAAATTCCATTGAAAAGAACTCAAGTTGTAAGTGGTCGGACCGAAATTGCTCTTTGTGTTTTATATGTGAAGTAGATAATTAAATATATCTTTCATAATCGCGTTAACGTGATTGTAGAACTTTCAGAAATGTAGCGTAGGCTATACGTTGTAGACATTCTGGATTTTTTATAGAAACTCTACACACCCTCCATAGCGATAACATATATATACTCTCTAGTATATACCCTCTGCCTGTAGATTTTATCCTACTTCTTTTACAACTGCACCACTGAGAACTTTCCCCAAGGCTCCATAACTAAAAATGTAGAATGATATGTTAAATATTGAAACAGTCCCTGAAGTATTACTTCATTGTGCAACTCCAATTAAAATACGTTCAGTAGAACTTTAAATAAAAGGTAATCTTTCGCAATCGGGTTCACCTAGTTTTGAACTTTCTCTTATAATGTGATTTTCTGCAACCTGATTTGTTGTCAAGTTTCTGCTTCAGAAAAGACAATAACCCATAAGAAAACTTCTCCACAGAGAAGTACCATCCATGCAAAAAGTGCCAATCATGCAAGAAGTTCCAACCATCTACAAAAAAATATCTAACTAACAGTATTAAATCCCATCAAAATACATCCAGCAAAACTCAAATTATAAACGGGTGGAAGGAAAGACAAATTGCATTTTATATAATTACAGTAGATGTATCTTTAATAATTGCGTTCACCTTTTCCTATAACTTTTCCAATAGCTCTATAACTAAGCAACATATAATAAAATGTTATATACTAAAACCATTCCTGAAAAGTTATGCAACAGTGCCACTTGGATCAAAATCTGTTCAATAGAATTTTTTTAAAGGCTAACCTTTAATAATCAGGTTCACTTATTTTTTATTTATTTTTTTTTTTACTTTTTCCTTTATTTCTATTACTAAGCAACGTTGAGTATAAGCAACGTTGAGCAACCGTGTATGCACAAAACCCGTTCCAAAAACATTACCTAACTAATAGTGACATATTCTATCAAAATATTATAAACAATCGGAATGAAATGCAAATTTCCGTTTTAAATATGTAGTAGATGATGATGATGATGATGGTGATACGATTTTCTGTAATAGAATTCGTCGTGAAGTTTTCACTTCATACGTAAACGATTCTTTAAGCATTGTAGGTAGTACACCGATTGGCGAGGTCTCCGATTACGGAAGATTAACCAGGAATCCCATGAACAACTTCCCAAAGAAAGATGAATACATGACTTTTGTGATACTTTTATGTTAGCCGGGCGCAGGTAATAAATCAACAAAGATTGTTTCCATACCTTATTCTTATTTTATTATTTTCATTCAAAATATAAACGTTTCACTCATTTCATTTAAAATACACACATTTAAAATACATGCCTTGCGCTAATTTCACTGAAAAACTGAAAAGTAAAACAATAATAGGGAATAATGCCATAACCTTAAACGAAGAATTGTTTTTAATTTATATACGCGAAATGTAACTACTGCTACTGGCAATTTTAAAAATGCAAATGGCGAGATTTACACACGGCTGACATAAAAGTACCCATTTTTTCTTCTTATCCATTAGCAAACGATAAATCGCGATGTATTATTTCAATTCCAATTTCTTCCATTGAAAAAAGGGGTACTTACGTATTATCTGGACCATGAGATAGATCCCCAAAAATGGTTGACAATTGCCACTCTTGTTTATCGTTTGCCAATTACGTTCAAAACAGTAATTTAACATTCTTAAATAAATGTTAAATTCTTAAATTTGCTTGCTAAAAATGGCAAATTGTTTAAAGTAAATAAATAAATAAAATATATAACATTAAACTACATACCATAAACTATAATTAAAAAAAAACTATAATAATAAAATAAATTTAAAACTGTAATAAATAAACGATCAAATGTACAAAAAATAAGGGTTGCTGTAATTAGTATAATTGTCTTGTATCTGACATGGCCCGGATGTAAATACCAAATTTTTTTAAGTCCTACAAACATTCCTTTCATTTTTAAATATTTTCGTTTTATAATGTTAACTAGAAAGGTAGCCCGTCAAAAATGACGGAAATTTAGATATAAAGATATATACAACTCATGTGCAAAAATATGAGTTTTCTCGTTTGTTCCGCAGTGATAGATGAAAATAACACATTTTAAGAACGAAACCCATTTATGAAAAACTGTGTACAGTAGAAGACCACTAATCTGTACAGTTTGGTTCCAAGTGTTATGCAGATTTGAGGTTCTTTGCGGTCATGTCTATTCAATCTTTGTTTACATTTTTCTTAATTCATATATTGGACAATTTTGATTGTTAAGCCTTAAAAATAAATAAATTACACACATGAAGTAAGGTAAAAACCATTAAATTATCGTATACGATTTCATGAAATGGTATTATATCGTATTATGTGTGGGTGCTTCACGATCTTGGTTACGACTTTATCGAAATTGGCTGCAACTTGTCATAATTCTAATAGTGTGGGCCTCTATAACAAAAAAAGTAACCAGTTTTTAGTAAAATTTCTGATATAAAGTAGTTTTCAAAAACTTGTGTAAAATTGCAGGCCGTTCTCATGTTATGCCAGTCCTAAGAATAATATTTCTAACACTGAAGAGTTTTCATGTATATGTGGAATTTAGAAAAGCTTCTCCAAAAGAAAGGTCATGAAATGACATTGTAACTTCAAAGTTTAATCGGGCCCTGATGTTGTTTACTGAAATCTAATAAATACAGTTATTTTGAATATTACAACAGAATAAAACAGCTAAACTTATTTAACTTAAACTCGCTGTTACTTCCCGATGTTATTTTTTAGTATTAAGAAAGAAAATTATTTAATTTTTCAAATCATGCACATTTATAATTTTTTTCCGTCTTTAATAACTAAATAATGAAAAAATATGCTTTTGTTCTGAGCTCATAAATATGACAATAAAATAATGTAACTAAGAGACATTGCAAAATTAAATCTTTGTGATTTCAAACCATAAACAAATGATACCGCGACCATTTTACCTACTATGACGTCATTAGAATATTGTCCATTGATTGTTGGAGAACTTACTTTGTGAATGATTACCTCAATGATTTAATATTTTTTACGGTTCGCGATGAATGAATCACTTGTGTTTGTTTAGGTTTATGGAATGAGATATTAAGCCGTGAACCTAATTTCAACTAAAGTTATCCAAGGATATATGTATTTTTAATCGAAATTATAAACAATGCTTTGATCTCGAAATAAAAAGTTTTAGTTTGTATAATTGGTTATTTCTGTTAATTATTTATTTAGGTACTTTTCTATTACAGCGCATTTTTAAAAAAAGCTTGGCGTAATTCGGGCATCAGAAAGTGAGATATGTTGCCAAAATATATAAACAGCTATGAAAACAAATCTAATGAACTTTTATTTTTGTTTATATATGCACTTATATACATAAAAAAATCGTTTCTAAATATGTATAATATTTTTTTATATACAAATTACGGCACAGATTTCAGATATGAACCGGGTACCTAACTGGCGATAAAATAGTGTTATTTTGCCTGCTATGGTAACCCGGCTGTTGTTTTTTATTTATTAATAAATTGATTATTTACTTTTATTTTCTGTTTTTAAATTATATAAACTGTTTTGTTCTATAGTTATTATTCAAACTTTTATTTATTTATAGTTATTTCCTTTTCAAAATGATAGCAAATAATTTAAAAATATATAAGTAACTGGTATTCGAAAGCGAGATTTCTGCCGAATTGGCGTCAGAGAAAAATCACGCCAACCCCGATGCGTATATGACATCTGTGCAAAAATTACTTCTATTTCTTTATAAAAATGGGTAAATAGCTTTTTTTACATTAAATAAATTGGGTACAGATGTCATATTCGCCCCATATTGGCGCGATTTTTTTCTGACGCCAATGTCATATACGCAACGTGTACTTAACTGGCATCAAAGTGTCGTTATTTTGCTTTGCACAGATGTCATATTCGCCCCATATTGGCGCGATGTTTTTCGGTTGCCAATTTGGCGAAAACATCAACAGCATAAACAACATAATCCGCGTTACCACATCAAGCAAAATAACGACACTTTGCTGCCAGTTAAGTACCCATTGCGTATATGACATTGGCGTCAGAAAAAAATCGCGTCAATATTGGGCGAATATGACATCTGTGCCTTTTGCTTGATGTGGTAGCCCGGATTATGTTGTTTATGCTGTTGATGTTTTCGCCAAATTGGCAACCGAAAAAAATCGCGCCAATATGGGGCGAATATGACATCTGTACCATAAATTGTATACATATGCAAAAAATTGCTTGTGAGTATGAAGCAGTAAATAGGTTGTCAGAAAATACGTTGGCAAACTTCTTTCTCGCCAAGAAACTTTTCTCCGAAGTATTGTACATAAGCAATGATTGCTAGAAATGCATTTTTAATTATGATATGCGCTTTTATGTTTCACTACATTTATGAATACTATACCGTGTGTATAAATGCTACAGTTCATATGCAGGGCTACACAAAAGAATTCGTAAGGGTTACTGAGTATGAGAATAAATTGCTTAAAGGTGGTTTTTAAAGGAGTTATGCAGTTTTACGCTGAACTGCATTTAGTTTACTAAGATATGTTTGTAGAATATAGATAAAATGATATACAGGGTCACGCAAAGAATTGGATACGTAACCGTCTATGGATGATAATATCTGGAAATGTGATTTCAGTAGCTTTAAGAGTAGTTTAAATTAAATTTTAGCTAAATAGTGATATGGCTAAATAGTGATAGTGGCATGTAATAACGGTACTATTGGCTATGGACGATAAGTGCAGAAATCAATTTTTAAATTTTTTTATGCGTTATCTAAAATGTTTACTTAGTTATCTTATTTACCTTATTTCCCTAAATAACGAAGTTTTGTTAAAGCATTCAGGATGTGTTGGAAATTGTTTCATATTCTATGCTAAACGCATGATTTTTCTTTCTTCTTTAGTCTTATTTTGCATTTATTTTATTCTTAATTTTTTAGTCTTATACTGCTCTATAGAAACTTTGGCACAGTTGTCATATATACCTCATATTGGAGCGAATTTTTTCCGACGTCAATTTGGCGAAAACATCAACAGCATAAACAACAACATCCGGGTTACCATATCAAGCAAAATAACGACACTTTGGCGATAGTTAAGTATCCGTTGTGTATATGACATTGGCGTCAGAAAAAAATAGCGCCAACATAGGGCGTATATGACATCTGTGCCGAAACTTTAATATTTAATGTTTAATCTCCTCGCTCCACTCAACTTGCATATAGTATAAACTATAACACAGATAGCGCAAAATAATAGACAGTTTGATACTTTTCCACTGTAGGGGCTATGGCGTTTTTTAAAAAAGCTTGGTGTAATTTGGGCATCAGAAAGTGAGATTTGGGTACTTTTCCGTTATACGGATATCATTGTCGCCAAGCGTAATAGTTGGCGTAAAATGAAAATCACGTGAATTGAGGCATTTGAAAAATAAAAGAAAAAATACTGTCGATACTAAAGTGAGCATTTAAAAAATATAACATTTGAAAATTCCAGACTTTTACGAACTAATTCATTAAATCACAAATATATACTTAAAATAATTGAACAAATAACTGTTATAAAATAAAGCAATAAAATAAAACTCATATTAAACTGCTGGCATAAAATTACAAATATCTTTTAGCATTTTGAAATAATTGGCGCATTAGCATACATTTTGGCATGGTGTTAGTATAACGGAAAAATATTGAGATTTGTTGTCAAATCATATAAACAGCTATGAAAACAAACTTGATGAGCGTTTTTTTTAATATGTTTATTTTATATGTATACTATTCATGTTTTAATGTACAAATTACATCTGTTTCTGTATACAATTAGAGAAACGGCTTTTTTATGTTAAATAAATCGTAGAAATATCGAAAAAAAAATGCGTGTGTATATAAAATGAAACAGTGGATAGGTTCCCGGAAAATATGTTGCCAAATTTCCTTTTTCGCCAAAGCACCTATACTGGAAAAGTACCTAAAGCACATTAAAATCGCGCAGTTAGGAGCTCATTCAGTACAGCGTCGTCTATTGGCGGTTATTTTATTAGTAGCATCAGGAGGAAGATGTAAAGATGTACTTTAAATTCTCACCCATAGATTTTGAAAAAATATCTTAAAAGAGTGGAGTTTAAATTAAATTTTGGTGACCTCCTTTATGAAAGATTAATGGTTTTAAATAGGAATTTCGCCAAATCAGCCAGCTATCGCCAAGTTGGCCAACATTTGGCGCTACTGTGGTAACCCTACATTAGTATTTTTCAACAATTACTCATTTCAATGAGGTGGTCCTACCGGAATCGTGAGGGACACACAGAGACTTGGATTTTATATAAATAGATTTCTTAGTGGATCGCTTCCTCGTATTTTAAATAAAATCAATATATTTTTTCTTTTTTTTTCAAGGCGTTTGTATTTATTTTTTTTTTCAAACTCATATAGCCGTTTTAATTCTTTAACCAAAAGAATTAACAAAAAGATTTAATTTGAATTTCTTTCGTTGCTTTAGTAATGGATGTACAATATAAATGAATATGGATGAATTATCACTTGTAATGTTAGATATTTCAAGGTTTTGGCCCCAAAGACATGGCCAAGTTAGAAAAATATGAAATATCTCACAAACTATTGGACTTAAAAGAATTTGGTTAATACCATTCGATTGAGCATACAAAAATACTTAAAATATTTTATAAGTTAACAAAAAAACTATAAAATCATATTTTTAAGGAATTTTTTTAAAGTTCGTTCTCTATTTTACCCCCCTTAGGGGTGGAATTTTAGGAAATCCTTTCTTAGTGGCACTCTATGTCATATGAAGTACTTTTATCCCAATTTTCAAAATTATAGGTTCAGTAGTTTGGGCTGCGCGTTGATTAATACAAAATCCAGACTTTCTTTTATATATATATAGATAGAAGAAAATATTGTAATTGAAATTTTTTCGACTTCCTGTTTTTGATTGATTTACACGATTTAAAGGCCAGAGATCCCGAAATATACGTTTTTACAAAATGTCTGTCTGTCCTTGTGTCCGTCTGTATGTCCTCTTTATATCATTGAATCATGTATAGAGTTGGACCAAAATTATAGATATGATGTTGGCTTTGGCCAGCAGGTCTTAGTTAAAAATGGAGATATTCCTCGAGAAAGAGCAGTTGTGATAGCGTTTTTGTGTCATTTTCCTTATTGTATCATTGGAAAGTGTACATGTTATAAATAGAAAAGAACCAAACTTCATAGATCCGTTTTAAAATACGTATGTAAGTTCCCAGTGACATTATGACCTTTTTTTCGTGATATTATGATATCTATATTTTGGATAAGTTGTAACTTCATTTCTAAAGATACATGTGTCATATAATAAAATGGTTTACGAAGATTAATTTTTTTTAAATATACATGTATACTGTACATATCCAGATAATTACATCTAATACCACTTTTCAATCTAATCGTCATGCTCATTGAATCATTTGTTTCGATGTTGCTAAAACATTTCTGAAAAGACCATGCTCAGACTATCAAAACTCATCTTACTGAGACCTGAACTTCTGTTCAGTACTAGAATGCTTACACATCAAATTTGTTTCATCAATAGTTGCAGATGAAGTACGATAGGGCCAGTGTGAACATATTGTACGATCCAGATGTTAATAGGCTTCAATTCAGAGCGGAAAAGTCCTTGAAGATCATCAATCGACTGAAAAAAAGAGTCATGTGCTTTGTTCATAGCAATTGAATTAGCATTATTGCAAGCCATCATCAATAACGATATTCTGAACATAACCTCATTATCACCACGCTTACACAGTATCACCAACTCCCACCACGAGTGAAATCTTAAACAAGTACAACTGAAAAAAAAATAGAGAAACAACATGTATTTATAGATTTTGAACGGCCATGACAGACAGGTAGTGGATGCGGAAGAGCTCTAGAAATCTGGCTTAAAGAACAAATCACAGTAAAACAAACAATATTGTATAAAAATGAAGACTGAATTAATAACAATTTACTGTGATGCTATGATTACAATATTCTAACAAGATTAAAATTATATTGTATATGTCAATCATTTATAATCGAAGTGGTTACTAATTAACGTATTTTAATGAGTATGGTTTGTCAAAACAGATCCCTTTTTGCTTGCCATTTAATAATAACCACACATACATTAAACTACATTTACGGTCAATATCACCCACATTTGATTATTTTTCTACCTTGGCGCACAATTTAATTGAAATTCGCCGATTCTCTTCTAGACATGGGTCACTCTCGAAAATGTTATCTTTGCTTTCCTTTCTTGATACTCTTCAGGATTTTCTGTATCATTTAAAACTCTCTTTTTAGAATTTCAAAAAATATACTGACAATCCATTTTGAAATGTTTTAGAATTTTAAGATCTTGTTACTTGCGAGAATACACAAATAATGCCAATTTGTGTGTCCTATTTTTTTATTTTAATTCATACATAGATATATTGCTTCTTTTTACGATACGTGTACAATGAAATATTTCAAAATATAAATAATTATATAAAGTTTAAAATTATTTTTAAATAGATATTTTTAATTTTTATAATTTGAAATCATTATAAATCTTTCTGAATCATTTGGTCATAATAAAATTTTAAAATTGTAAAATCGTTAAAAAATAAAAATAGAAATAAAATCCTAGGACGAAATGCAATATTCCACCTTGATCCAATCACTAAAAAAAAATATTAACTTTAAAAAGCCTACTGTTTTACTTAAAGGCGACAAACAAAAATAATATAGATGTTACAAGTTAAAAAAAGAAAGAAAAGTCATGTGTTAAGCATAGATTATCAAACACTTTCCAACACTTCCTGAAATTTTTAACAAAATTTCGTTATTTAGGGAAATGGGATTTAATGTATATGAGATAACTAAGTAAACATTTTAGAAAACGCATAAAACATTTGAAAACTGATTTCAATAGTTATGTCCATAAGCCAAATATATATTCCAATTCTTTTGAACATCCCTGTATTTGGTCTGTAGGTTGATATATACATACTATAGAATAGGAATATTTAGTTTAGCAAAAAAAAAAAAAAAAAAAAAAACGCATAGTAGGTTAAAATTTCTCTTTCAGAAATTTACACTAATATATGGAAACTTACTTGAACACTTGTGTACAACCCAGTAGTTTACCTAGGACCTTTATTACAAGCTACTATTTATCTAAAATTTTATTCAAACTAAAACACTCTAAAAACTACTGAAATCACACTTAGAGAAATTATGATCAAAAGACAGCCATATATCCAATTCTTTGCGTGGCCCTGTAAATAATTTTATCTATATTCTACAAACATTTCTTAGTAAACTAAATGCATCTCAGCGTAAAAAAGCATTACTCATTTAAAAACCACATTTAAGCAATTTACGCTCATACTCAGTAATCTTTACGATTTCTTTTGTGTAGCCCTGTATAAAACTATAGCATTTATACACACCATATAGTTTGCATAAATATAGTGAAACTTAAAAGCGTATACCATAATTAAAAATACATTTCTGCCATCATCGCTAATATACAGTACTTCGGATAGAACTACTATACACTATGTGAAACTATATACTATGTGAAATCTTTTGTGTGTCCTTGTAAATGCTATGCACTTCGAATTAAATATGGAATAATCTATAATAAGCTTCAGCGATGAATATCAATTTCATTATAATATGAAATAGTTTGACATAATTAAAATACGCCACAAACAATTCCCCCTTATACCATTATGTAACGGAATTCTTTTGTGTGGCTCTGTAAATGAATAACAACTACTCTTTGCATCGCATATTCTACAGAAATATATTTTAGTGCACTTAATAAATTCATAGCAATTTTATTATGTTTGAAAGGGTGAAACATCATTGAAAATCACTTGTAACGATTTTTTCCCATTGGCTGTAATGTAATGGAATACTTTTGATTGTCCCTGTAAATGAACTAAACATGCTACAAACTTCATTTGAAATAGAAATTGTGCTATGGTCAATGTCAATAATATCCAAAAATTTCAGGACAATCCGAGTATATTTTCGAGAGTTAGAGCGCGACAAGACGGACAGACACACCGAAGTCATAAACACCTTTCAACTTTGTTGGAATGTATTAAAAATATATTTTTTATTTAAAATTTATTAATACTTTCGGCCTGCAATTCCCGCGACCATTTTCAGAGAATATTTTTATTAATAATTGTTGTCCCATTCATACAAATACGTTATTTCGTTTGAAACGGGAGAGTCTATAATTATTAAGGTAGCTGAAAGTAGAAGTAGCAGAGCCTTGGATTTAACTACTGTCTAGCTACGCATTTAAAATTAAAGTGACGTATGTGAAGTATCAAAATAAATGGAACGGCAACTAAATATATTTTTATCTACATAAGTTCAATCCAAGCCACTGCTACTTCTACTTTCAGCATACCTTAATTATTATAGACTGCCCCATTTCAAACGAAGTAACATATTTGTATGAATGGAACAGCAATTAATAATAAAAATATTCTATAACAAATGACCGCACGAATCAACATCTAAATTGTTATTTTTTCCTCGCTTTTAGTAAGACAGTGAGCTTTTTAAAGTTCGTATTGTGCATTTTGTTATGAAAATAATATTTAAAGATTCTCTTAAATGACAGCATACTGGTTATCATTAAAAATTTCTTCCAGTGCATATTCTCTGTAATTATCTGTTTTTTTAATTAAATTAAAAAAAAATACATTTCAACTTTGGAAAATACTTTTGTAAAAGTTTCTAATTAAATGCAGCAATACAGTAATTTTTCTTTGTTTTGAAAGCAAAAAGAATACCTTTTATAAATCAATTAAATACGCTTACTTACATAACATAATGACGTCACTATAAGGCAATTTCACCAGTCTTCACAAAATTTAACTATTTTCTTTCATCAGAAGATACTCTGTTACCAAGTTTTATGCCTCATTTGACGTGAGAAGATTCTGCATTTAACCATACGAAAAAAAAAAAATACTAAAGAGAATATATAAAGAATGGAAGAAAAAATGCATAATATAAAAAAATGAATATTTTATTGATGTTTTCCAATGAATTCGTTTTCATATGTAAAAAAGAAAAATATTTTAAAAATTTTATGAAGTTTGAAAATTATTGAAAATTCTTTTCTCCAATTCTTTCTTAATTTATTCTGATTTAAGAGAAGCTAAGGTAAAAGAAAATTTCTCTTATAAAAGCATTTAGTCATTTAGTACAGTTTGAGGCTACGCGTATTCATGGTTTATTTTTTTTTTTATTATTACGTATTTAAAAATTGTTTATTTTTTATTTGGAGACGGGGAGGTGATTGTCATACACAATAGGAAAGGGATTAAGCTAGATAAAAAGACTAAATTTTTTTTAAAGAAACCCAAATTACGGAATCAATTAAATGTATTCGAAAAATATAATTTAAAAAGACATCTAATGCTTTTCATTTAAATTGAAATATTTTCAATTTACGAATTTTCTAAATTCCTATTTAATTTTTTTATATTTACGAATTTTCTAGCTATTTTAATCATTTCATACAACAGGGATTTAAGTATTATTAACTGCTTCAAAGGAATTTAGTAAGATTTTCTAAAAAGTGATCAAATATCTGTATATCAATTAGGTGAAATAGAATAACAAAAAACACGAATTAAAACAAGTAAGAAAAATCATGCGTTAAGCATAGGTTATTAAACACTTTCCAACACTTCCTGTATGCTTTAATAAAACTTCGTTATTTAGGGAAATAAGGTATATAAAATAACTAAGTAAACATTTTAGAAAACGCATAAAATATTTGAAAAACTGATTTCAGCAGTTACCATCCATATCAAATATGTATTCCAATTCTTTTGAACAGCTCTGTATTTGATCTGTAGGTTGATATATATGCTATATAATGAGGAAATTAAGTTTAGCAAGAAAACGTATAACAGGTTGAAATTTCTCTTTCAGCAATTTATACTAATAGATGGAAACATACTTGTATACTTTTGTACAACCCTAGTTTGTAGTTAACCTAGTACCTTTATTATACGCCACTATTTAGCTAAAGTTTAATTCAAAGTAAAACACTCTTAAAACTACTGGAATCACATTTTCAGAAATTATCATTTATAGACGGCTACGTATCCAATTCTTTGCGTGACGCTGTATATAATTTTATCTATGTTTTATAATTTTATCTACAAACATTTCTTAGTAAACAAAATGCAGTTAGGCGTAAAAATGCATAACTCATTAAAAAACCAACTTTAAGCAATTTACAATCATACCCAGTAACCATTACGAATTCTTTTGTGTAGCGCTGTATATGAATTACAGCATTTATACACATTATATACAATGAACAAATATAGTGAAACATAAAAGCGCATAACATAATTAAAATGCATTTCCAGCAATCATCGCTACCGTACAATACTTCGGATACAATATAGTAACTGAAATCTTTTGTGTGTCCCTGTAAATGCTATGCACTTCGTATTATACATGAAATAAGTTATAGTAAACCTCACCGACGTAAATTCCATTATACATGAAATAATTTAACATAATTAAAATACGCCGGAAAAAATTCCCTCCACACGTATATCATTATGTAACGGAATTCTTTTGTGTGGCCCTGTAAATGAATAATATTTATTCTTTGCAGCGCATATTCTACGGAATGCATATTTTAGTGCACTTGATAAATGCATATCACTTTTATTGTGTTTGAAAGCGTGTGATATCATTAAAAACCATTTGAAACGATTCTTTCCCATAAGCTGTAATGTAACGGAAAATTTTTGACTGGCCCTGTAAATGAACTAAACATGCTACAAACTTCATTTACAATAGGGTTCGTGCTACAGTAAAGGTCACTAACATCTAAAAATTTCAGAATGATCCGAGTATATTTACAGGAGTTAGAGCGCGTACAGACGGACAGACGGACAGACAAACCGAATGCATAAACACTTTTCAACTTTGTTGGAAAGTGTTAAAAAAGGTAACGACAAAAAATGCATATCATTTTTAGAGAAGACTCTTAGCTTATTGCTAATTTAATAATGTATCTTGTTACACCATCTTACAGGTTTATAAATTTAATGTGACGCTGGAACAACAAATAAATATATTAAATAACAACAAATAAACATATAAAAATATTAATTTTAATGCGCTAATTTATTTTCTAAATAATTTCTAAATATTAATACATAGACTATGTTTATAGTTATCATGAACCTGAACAATATCTTTTTACATTTTTGTATCTTTACAAGAAGAAAGTATTGGATTCGTGGAAAATTTAGACTTACATTCGATTTATGTGTTTTAGAAGATTAACGCTATTTGACTGTTTTTAGAAAATGTCTGTCCATGAGTCTTTTTGTGTGTCTGTCTATATATTACACAACTTTTGTGGTATCTCTATCTGAAGTACTAAAGCACGAAATTCAACCAAACTTGAAATGTTGTTATACATGGTCATAAATAGGTGCTGATTGGTTTAAATCGCCTCGCAGTTGCCGCTGCCCTGCTGCATTTTTTTATTTCCTCAATAGCTATATCTCAAGAACTAATGCACGGAATTTCACTTAAACTTCATACGGGACCTTGACATAAATATATCCTCATTTGGCTTGAGTGTACATCATCCAACAGGTGTAAATGCTATGCTTTGTTGTTCACAATTTTCGCAATAGCTATTCCTCGTGAATGTATAGATTGTCATTTAATTTGGGTTGCAGACGATTTGATTTAAATATAAGAATGTTTTGTGATAGCCACTTCTGCCAGATTAACCTCTGAAATTAGGGGAAGTACTGTATAATTTTAGGCCCTCTTTTCATCCGAGAAAGGTTTATTAAGTTCTACATACATAGAAACTCGTCAATTCTACCACCAATTCTTTCGTTAGTGACGTAGCGGAGTTTCCATATTTTTCATTAAACAACTTTTTCTTTTTGGGTGTGGTGGTATATATTTAAATTGCCTGCATTTATAGTGTAAATAGTTATATGTGATTCCACTCAGATTTCTAGGATACACTGTAAAATAATTGGTGTAACGTTACTCCCTAAAATTGGTGGCAGCATTGCTGTCTCTAATTTTATGCAATAATTTGACTGATATAACAGGTGTTACGTTACATCATGATAATGTGAATTCTGATATTTTCACATTATTAGGTGTAATACTACACCAGTTATATCAGTTTAAATTACAACAGTTATATCAGTTAAATTACTCCATAAAATTGATGGCAGAATGCTTCCATCAATTTTACGGAATAACGTTACACCAATCATTTACAGTGTTAAGGATAAGCTTCCTGAAGTAGTGTGCATATTTTCTTACATAAGGCAAATTTCTTTTCTCCAAAAAGGAGTTTAAAATATCATGTTGAAACTAATAATTGGCATTAGAAGCTTTATTTATTTGAAGCCAGTTTACAGAAATTTGGAGGACGGTCTTAAATTTTAGAGGGGGAGCTCATGCTTCATGTATCTTTTGCGTAATCAGGCCTTGATGGCCGCAACATAATAGTTATTATATGCTTTTCTATTGAGATAACAAAACTGCTCACCAGTTATGTATTGTAATAATACAGTATTTCGAATTTTAGGTAGATTTCGTATGAAGTACTACGTATCACATTCTCCCTTATGTTGAAATTTCTGAAACAAATTTGCAGATCTACACCGATCTTGACCCCTAGAACCCAAAACAACCGTCAATAAAAAACTAATATATATATCACTTTCTTCTGGACATGATAACTTCCACAATTCTGCACAAATCTCTTCCAAACTGATACATAAAATCAAGGGGCATAAAATCTCAGTTACGTTCGTTAATGGGCTAAATTGGACCAAGGGGATGGAAACAGGGAGGGGTTTTGTGAAAAACGAAAAAACCCCGTAACTTCTTAAATTTTGCACATATCAAATCAGTTTAAAGTTTTTATTACTTCTAAAAATAGCGCAAAAATATTATGTATCACAGATTTTTGATAAAATTAAAAATGGGCTCAAGGGGCGCAAAACATAGGGTTTTTGGGAGAAAAAAATTCATAACTTCGCCAATTCTCAAGATATCAAATCCAATTAATTTTATTATAAATTTCCTTAATATTATCTATAACTTTTATATTCACAAGTTTTTGATATGACCAATTTGTACTGCAAAAAAAAATAAATAAATAAATAAAATCGAAAACAAAAAAAAGGGGGGGAGGGGTTGAAGAAGGAAAAAATCCATAACTCCGTCAATTCACAAGATATAAAATCGCCATGAATTTATCATATATCTTCTTAATATTGTCTAAAACATTTATGCAGACAAGTTTTTGATAGGACCAATTCTTACAGCAAAAACAAATTAAAAATACATAGCGGTTGCAGAAAAAAATCATCTTATTAAGGGTGTATTCAAATCCAAACAGCTTATTTTCTTACTCATTTTTAAATTCTTTTTTGCTCTCAAACGCATCCAATTGGCAGATTATGTTATTCAAAAACTATATAATGTACTGTAATGATCGATCTTTTGATAGAGGCAGAATATATTTTTTAAAAGTGTGTCAAAGTGGGCATTTTGAACAGAATTTCCCGAAGTGATTGTGTTAGAAATGAAAAATATTGTCCTACTGAGAAAATAATTGTTTATAAATCAAGTTTTAATTAATTGAATAAAAAATAAAAACACTGGTAGCTCATAAATGTCTTCAAAAATCACGTCAGCAAGTTTAATATTTTTTCTTTTAAAAATGAATCAGAAAATGTGCCATAAAATTTCGAGTTGTTGAGCATAGAAAAGTATTTTTTTGAATACTACCTTAACATGATTCTGATAAAACCAGCTATTATATAAAAATGAAAGAAAAACTCGGCAAAAGCGTCCAGATAAAATTGTTAAAGTGGGTTTATCTCTAATCTCAATTTAGTTCTTCTTGGTGAAATTAGTATACTTAGCTTCGAAATCTACCTCCGCCTGTAGGTCGGGCCGGCAGGGATTATTTTTTTATTATGTAATGTATTAGAATATTATAACAATTGAATAAATTAAAAAAAGTACTCGGATCCATGCAAAACTATAGAGTGAGTTTAATGAAATATTTTTTCTCTAGCACTTCATGTGATAGTTTTTCAATTTCGAAATAGATTTGTCTTGTTCAGCATCACAGACCACCATAAAATATAAATGTACATTGTATTTTATTCACAATACTTTTTTTATGAACTGAAAGCAATATATATTTTTTTTTTTCTTTTTAGTAATTTTTTTACGAAACAAAATTTACTGGATTGTAGCGGTGTCATTTCAGTTGCTATTTTTACAAAATATTGTGTGCCTGTAAATCACGAGTTTTCCCTTCTTTTATTCCTTAGTAAAATAATCGGTGAATTGCGAGTTTGACGCTCACAAATGTTCCGTGCAACAAAGACTTTGTACAAAGTTTAAACTTAGCATTGTGCCAAACTCACTTTGAAAGGAGGTCCAAAAGTTACAAAGCCTCCAGGGCTCTTTCCACTATTTTCAACACAGGTTTTTAATTAATATCTCAGCTAATTAACAACAATTTTCTTTTTAAAGAAAATCATTATAGACACTCCCTTGGTGATTCCTCGTAGATCGATACCTCTAGCGACAACCCCCCCCCCCCCAACGCCCTAGCTGAGCGCCCGCAAAATGAAGTTTTCGTGTAACGGAAATATGCGATTGTCTCAAAAACTATGTGACAAAGTTTAAATAAGTTCTACTAGCTCTACTATTTCTTATAATTTTATTTAGGGTAGATTTGGAAATGGGGAGGGGGGGGAGGGTTGCAGTACATTTTTGACGGTATCTCTGAAAATGCAATACCTAAAACTAAAACAAATATAATTTTTAGTTCGGTGTTACAGGATGTTTCGAACGATATCCCACAATATATACAATAAATAAATAAATAAATAAATAAATAAGCAAAATAAATAAATCAAGTAACTTAATTAGCCAATCTAAATTTTTCCTAATATATATTTGTGAATAGCTCATAATGTATAACTATGTATATCAATACCCTTTAAAACTCTAACAAGTTTGAACTCTCCACGTTCCGTAGTTTTCGAGAAAAACAGCCGTCACAGAAGGACAGACAGACACATAATTGATCTTATAATTATTCCGCTTTTAAATTTTAAATACGGAACCCTAAAAATAATAAATATGATGTTACTATTTTTGATAAAATTTATTTACACCGTGCAGTTATTTCTACCCTATATATATAAAATCTTAATGAAACGAATTTATGAAACGAATGTATGAAACGACTGATTAAACAACTGATTATGTTTCACGGCGATTTCTCCTAAAATACGGAATACTTTGCGATGAAATTAACACCAAAAATCCGTATTGATTCATCGATCTCAAAACTGGTATTAGAATTTTTAAATTCGAATTAGTTTTCGAAATATTATTTTTTTTCTAATTTTATATACTTTTCTCCAATGATGGCAACTCAAATTTTAATCATAACAGATATTTTCTTTTCATATTTTAGAAAAGGTTGTATTATTTTAAACTAATCTGGCGACCAGTTTGGCATCCCTTAATTATATGCTAAGAAATGTATCATGTTACTTTTATTCATAAATTCAATTTGTATTTCATTATAACTTTATTTAATACAAAACTTTCATTTAAAACTAAAACATTTGAAATAAATGGCTTTCACCTCTTTCTTTTTTTTAAACGAAACGAAAAGAACAATATTAGGCACAGTTGTTACATACGCAACGCTCAACCTAATTGACGCCAAAACGGCGTTATTTTGCCTGACATGGTAACCCGGCTATTGTTGCTTATTTATTAATAAATGTTTATTTGAATTTATTTTCTTTTTATTTATAAAAAATGCTGTAAATTGTTTTGTTCTACGGTTATTAATTAAACTTTTATTTGTTTATTGCTATTTCATTTAAAAAAATAACAGAAAATAATTTAAAAATATGTAACTGGTATTCGAAAACGAGGCTTTCGCCAAATTGTCGTAAGAAAATGCGCGCCAAACCCGGTGCGTATATGACAATACAACAAATCATGACATTTAATTTCAACTTCAAAGCAATGTTTTAATGGTACAACTTCTCCCGTCGACCAATTTCGCCGAATTATATAAATAGCCAAATCACTCGCCAAATTATACAAATTGACATAATTTTTTATTTTAAATAACGAAAGAACAAATAAATTTGGTACTTCTTGGTTATCCCTTCGACCAAATTACTGTCGCCAAATTGTAAGATTAAATGCCAATAATGGTTGCCATTAATTAATTAATTTTAAGATTAAATGCCAATAATGGCCAATAAAACCATTAATTCGACGTTTTATTTGTATTTTTATTAATGTTTTACTAAGGCACAGATGTCATATTGGCGCGATTTTTTTCTGACGCCAATGTATATGTCGTATTTTGCTTGATATGGTATCCCGGATGTTGTTATTTATGCTGTTGATATTTTCGCCAAATTGGCGTAAAAAAAATCGGGCCAATATGACATCTGTGCCTTAGTAAAACATTAATATTAGCAATTCTGTGCCTTTACTAATTTATTTGTTTTTTCTTTTTTAAAATAAAAATTATGTCAATGTGTATAATTTGGCGAGTTGTTTGGCGATTTATATAATTTAGCGAAATTGGTCGACGGGATAACTAAGAAGTACTATAAATTTGTATAACATTAATAAAAATACAAATAAAACGTCGAAATAAAAATCACTTGATGGCGTAAACACGTGTAACTTCCTTCAACTCAAGTGAATATGACATTTACGATCAACCATTATTGGCATTTAATCTTATAGTTTGGGGATAGATTTTAGATATAACCGGCAAAAGATTGTGAATCAAACTTGAAAACAACCATTGGATGTCTTAACAGTAACTGATTCTGACGTAAATTTTTGCAATCAAAGGGAATTGAATGGAAACCCATTTACAGGGAGATCGCTACAGGTTTTTTCAGTATAATTCAATCTCCTCTAATCTTTTTAAAAACGATCAGATTAGCGTGCTTTTGATTCCGCAGTGTCTGAACGGGGGTTGGCGAGCGTAGCTTGCAGGGGGCAGAGCCCCCTAGTTTTAACAATAAAATGGAAATTAAAATAGAGAAATATTTAATTAAATTAAGTTACATTTAATTAAATTAAATGTATATCTCTTAACTTTCAAATACATTTTGTAAGGAAATGTGTATAACTGTAAATGTTCCATATATTTTTATATACACAATTTAAATTATTTAGATTTTTTTTTTAAGATTTTTTTTTCTTTTTTGTAAAGAAACAGTTTTATATTTTTGTTTCACATAAAAAAAGGCAAAACACAAAAGGTTATATTTTTTTCGTGCCATTATCAATTTTCTTTTCTATTCCAAGTATAAGCTTCAGTTTTTAATTAATTTAGCTAAAATTGAAGCTTTTCGAGTTCTTTTTAAATGGATTATTTTTATTTAATTAAACATAAGAGAAAAAATCCTTTTAAATTTCTCATAAAAAATCTTTTCTTTACCACAGATTGAATAAATAGTTATAAAGATATTTTTCATTAGAATATAATAAAAATTTTAAAAAGTAATTCTAACATTACGGTCCATTTTTATTTTACAGGAAAAGCCATTAATTTTAGTTCATTAAAATTTTTATTTTAAACTCTTTTTATTATTATTCAGTATTTTTAACAATGTTTTACAAGAAACACTTGTAAAAATATCTCAAAGGAAATATACATTAAGGTTCCAATTTAACAATTTTAAAATTTATATAGAAAATAAATACTACATTGTATTCATTTTAGCTTCAGTATATGTCTGTTAATGATAAAATTATTTCATTATACTGCAGCACATTGCAGTTATATTAAAAAGGTAAAACTTAATAAAATAGTACAAATTGTGCTTTTTGTTTTAAAATTAGAATTTTATTTTTTATAATTAATTTATTTCAGAAGGTATCTTAATGACGTTCCTAATGTTGAAAGAGGATTATTTTAAAGGAAAGAAACGCACTAAAATATTGGTACAATATCTCACCATAATGTGGTGTGAAATATGCGCCTACCATAATCTTGGAATGCCGCCATAAAACCTTATAAAAATATTTTATTCCATGTTTGAACCATAATAGACCGGTATATGCGCAGACCAACACCTCATCTAATTGACGGCTGAAATTCCACGATTAGATGGAACTCGATTACCATATTAAAATACAACTGGTCTGCCAATTCATACCTTGGTGGAAACCACCTGCAGACTCGATTTTAGTGGTTCATCGGTAGGTTCATTATTGCGTTTTTATGCACTCGAAAGTATGAAAACATGGATGAATAAGTGCAGAAAAACAATGGAAAATCCACCAGTCAACCGCTAAAATCTGGTTTGCAGATGTTTTCCATCAATTTATGACTTGACCGACTTGTTTCATTTTAATGTGCAAATCGGGTTTTAACTATTCCTGAAATTTCAGCCGCAAATTCGATGAGGTGATGCACCCCCCTCCCGGTCTATAAATTTTTGTAGATTGACTTCTCATTTGATTCAATATTAGACAAGGAAACAGAAACAACAGAAACAGAATTAAAAAAAAAAAGATAAACATCGAACCATAAACTGGCTATAAGTATTCTCTGAAGATATCGTTTTAAAAGTTGTTTAATTCGGCTTTATTTAAAGTGGTGCTTAATATACTATAAATATCCCGTTTTTATCCGAGTTTCGACTCTTGACTTGTATCTAGCGTTCTAACTGCTAAGCAAGCAATCGTATATACCCCTGCTGAAAAAACATCATATCGCTCACCCGCAAGAAAAGTGACACATCTCGCAAAAATTCATCTTGCATTTTATTCTACTAATAGGTCTGTCATAGGTGTGTCTTGCTACATAAGCAGTTTCATAAGTGTAGTTATACGGAAAATCCCTTTATTACGCTGTATTTCCATTTGTGAACACAGGAGAGGGGTGGATGATCTGGGGAGGTAAAATGAACCCACACTACAAACATCATCCTATGTCGTCATTCTTAAGGGTTTTATGCTTTTATGCATGTTTTTACTCCTCCATGCAGAGCTAAGTGCTGCAATTTCATCTTATAGTAAAATTATACGAATCCCCCCCCCCCACACACACACACACACTTTTGCGTCTCCTGTGAAATTTACTTTTGTCGAGATGTGTCACTTTTCTTCCAGGTGAGCGATATTTAGCCTGCATCGAACTAATTATTTTGATCGGCTATAATATATGGCGATAGCATGAGAAAAAGTTGGACCATTGATGAAATTTAATTATAATCAAGTGTTTAGAAAAATCAAGTAATAGGGTGAACCGCTAGTAGTTACTCAAAAAAAAGTCAGTGCTACTTGGTTTTTATTATTTTTCCTTCCTTTTAAGATTTAGAAATGAACTAACATGATTGCTACAACCCTTAATGAATATCCTAATGGGCAAAAATGAAATTCGATTAAATTAAATGGCAAAAAAATTATAACAAAAAAGTTTTTTAAATTGTCATTTTCCCAGTGGTAGATCAGAAGGAAGAAATCAATCGGAAATCTAAAAATTAATCTTTAAAATATCATTATTGGACTGTGATTAACAATAATTATTATAAGAATATTAGTTTACATAAGCAAGGTGGAAGTGGATTATTTTAACTTAACGTAATTGTCTCCAATTAATCAAAAACATTTAAATCGTCAAATTAATCAAAATCACCGTTTACACTTTCAAATAAAAAAAAATATATATAACATGACTTCTCTTACAGCAGACTGCTGACAACTATATAAAAAAAGTTGGAAATTGCTCGTCAAACGTGGCGATAAACGTGACAAATTTTAGTGTTCGTACTATAACTAGTTTTATAATAATTTTTTGCACCGCATATTGTACTGAATGTATATTTTAGTGCACTTCATAAGTGCATATCAATTTCATTCTGTTCGAAAGGCTGTAGCATCATTAAAATGCACTTGAAATAATTATTTCCCATTGACCTTAATGTAACGGAAAACTTTTGACTGTCCCTGTAATTAAACTATACATCCGGTTTTCATAAATTCTGAAATGACTCGGCAAAATTTTGCAACAATTATATATTTAAAGTTTCAGATAATTCGGAAGGCTATAACATCATTAAAATGCACTTGCAATATTTTTTCCTATTGGCCGTAATGTAACGGAAAACTTTTGACTGTTCCTGTAATTAAACTATGCAGCCGATTTTCATGAAATTTCACATGACTCTACAAAATTTTGCAACAATTATATATTTAAAATTTCAGACCATTCGGTTGGGTAGTTTTTGCTCTGTTATATGCGGACAGACGGACTGAACGACGACTATAGGTGCTACGTATTTATACTAGTAAATCTGCAGATCAGGAGCCTCAACGTCATCTTTGCAAGTCATTGTTTTTTAACACTCATTGCGTAATATTCATCTTCCTACAAATCGCATTTTAAAGTTTTCAAATTACATAAATATTTATAAGAATACAAAATACTTCGTAAAATTTCAGAAATTAAATGTGTTAAACAAGTGGTTATACACTGATGTTCTGAAATTCTGATGAGCTGCTTATTCTGGTAACTTTTTAAATCAAAAATTGCATTTGTTCAGGGGGGCTCTGCCCCCCTGAACCCCGCGTAGTCTATTTAAATTTACATTCGTAATTTTGTATTGATTGTGCAGATGGTTATAGTATATCTTAGATTTTTTTTACGCTGTGATTTATAAGGATAAGCATACGTTTTTTTTTTTTTAATAAATTAATAAAATTTAAATTTTAAATAAAATATTCATGTTAACCGTACACAGACAATAAATCTTGAAGTGACGCCAAAAATGTAACCCTAAAATCAGCTACATTTGGCACAACACAACGACGTGCTTAAAAAAAAAAAAAAAAAAAAAAAAAAAAAAAAAAACCCGGATGAAGTCAAAGAATTTGGTCCCTGTTCCACGTGCTTGTTTTGTTTCGGACGAATGAGGGCATTTAAATCTGAGCGATAACGCACATCGTATTGCAAACTGTTTTTAAGGCATACTGCATCTCCATCTATCTCTTTCCTCCGTGAATAATAGTTAATTTTATTTTACCCAAGATCTTTTTATTCCAGCATCTTTGTTTTCGATAAATGACGTCTAATTCACCTGCTATGCGTACTTACTCAAAACTTTTCATCTTGTTATATTAAGAAATACTCGAGAGTTTTCTTTTTATTTCCAATATGCCGCCATATTAATTTTTCTATTCTTAATTTTATTTTTCATTCTCCTGTTTCACGACAAAACATTTCAATTGAAAATTGTTTAAAAGAATATATTATTCCGGGTTTTGATTTTCTTGGCAACAATTAAAGAAATATTGGTAAATGTTATGGGAAAATGTTACGTTATTGTCTATGAAAATAATGAACTTTTGTATTTTTAAGCAAAATATTTCAATAAAATAAAAGAAATATTGCCTATTTTTATTTCTGGGCTAAAATCCTTCTATATGCAAAGATACAAATGCATTAATTCATCTGTTTTGACGTTGACTTTACTCAAGCATTATACACGTAATTATACTAATATTATTAGGACCAAATATGTTGCTAGGCAACAGAGAAAGAAAAGGAAAAAGAAATATGCATTATGTCAAATTGATAAAACAAAATCCTTTATATTATTGCAAAACATGCATAAAATTCCCCCCAATATTATAAACCTAATTTTAAAAAATCTCGCAAATATATTGACATAATTTATTGGAATAATTGCCGAAACGTCAGTGAAGGCTTACTGTGGAGACACGAAAAGTTTTGATTTCCGTTTGTCTGTCTGTCCGTCTGTCTGTCTGTCTGTCTGTCTGTCTGTCTGTCTGTCTGTTCCGCGATAACTGCCGCAAAAAGCACCCGATCAGCTTGAAATTAATTGGGCATATTCGTGAGATACCCGGACGTAGCTGTATAGTTTTTGGTTAAATTTGGTTCATTCGTTCGGAAAATATGGAAGATTTTATTTTTCTTTATAATGCTTTTCTACGGCAAGTCAGACGATTTTCAAATTTCCATTTCTTGAAAGAAAATGGCACGTTTGATTAATGGATTTAAATGTCAAATTATGGATACTAAAATTCCAAATAAGGGTTTTAAATTATTCCTATTATATTGAAGTTTTATCAATATATCTATCAGATTTTTTTATTTACGTGTATAATGTTTTGAGGACATTTATACATGTATTCCAATAATATAAATAATTTTTAAATTAATTTTCTTGTTTTACATGATACATATTTCTTTTTTTTTCCTTTTCTTCGTTGCCTAGCGACTGTTATTCGTAGCCTATCATTGCGTCAAATATGAATGAAGTTAGTAAATTACGTTAATTTTGTTGCAGGTACTATTAAAAGGCTATCACAAAAAATATTTTATCGCGCCAAATCGATGCAATTTATGCAATTAACAGTGGGCACGATAATGAATTATTTTCCAGTAGATTTATAGATCTCCAGATATGCATATTTTGGAGGGCTTTTAATATGTTATTGCTATCGCATGGATTAGAATGTTTAAACTAATATTTAACCATGCTATAAGTGAAAAAAAGTACAGTTAAAGGCATGTAAATCCTTTTTAACACTTTCCAACATGGATGAAATGTATTTATGACTTCAGTTTTTCTATCTGTCGCCTGCCGTGTTTCTCTACGTGCTCTAACTCGCGTAAATATAGTTGGGATTACATGTAATTGATATACGTTATTGAGGTTTTCCAAAGTATGTTTGATATTAAAAATGAAGAGTGTAGCATTCATAGCTTAATTACAGGGGCACTCAAAACTATTCCGTTACATTATAGTCTTTGGGAAAAATCGTCTGCGGTGTATTTTAATAATGTTACACAATTTTAAACGTAATGAAATTTATATACTTTATTAAGGTGCACTAGAACCTGGTTACTATAAAATATGTTATGTGTAGCACTTACAGCATGCGTACAGGGAACTCAAAAGTATTCATAATATTACAATCTTTGAAGAAAATCCTTTTGTGGCGTTTTTTAATGATGTTACTCTGTTACAAAATAATAAAATTGATATGTATTTTTGAAACATTTTTGTAGTATATGGGTTGCAAAGCATATGTTTTTTTCAGGGTCACACAAAAGTGGTCGATTAAAATCTGGTCTACGGGGGGAAAAACTTTTCACAGCTTATTTTAACACATTAGCGACCGGAAACGAGAATTCTCGTTTTTATTCAGAATACATCATTAGCTAAGGGAGTGACTTCTACCTTACAGAAAAGACATTTATATTGTGTTGTCCATATTTTTTATAGATTGTAAGACATTATATATTACATCCGTACATTGAAAGATATTTACTGCTGCATAAACATGAAAAACATGTCTCAGAAACCAATTTCCGAGACACTTTCAGAAGAGGGAGGAGCTTCTACTCTTTTTAAACCCAGATTTAATTAAATTGCCTGTCGTCAGTGTGTTAATTGTGTTGCACAAATTCAAACATTATGAAATTAAATTACATTACTGTGGTTGACTACAAGAAGCTTGAATATGATTTGTATCGTATTTATCGTTCATTTATAGGGTCACATAAAAAATTTCGGATACAATTCTGGTCTATTAGGGATGATTGCTGAAGAGCATTTTCGATTATGGTGTGCGTTTTAACGTTAAGTAAATTTGTGCTTAATAAGTAGTGCTTAAATATTGTATAGACCATGTACAGGGATACACAAATGAATTCGTAAGTATAAATGAAAATGAGCGCGAATTGCTTCAGTGTTTTTTTTTTTCTATTTGAGTTATGTATTTCACAGCCCAATTACATTTAGTATACTAACAAATGTTTGCAGAATTTAAATAGAACCATATACAGGACTCCGCAGAAACTGGATATATGGTGCACACTATGCATACTAATCCCCGGAAATGTGATATGAGCAGTTTTAAGAGGGTTTTTTGTCTGCATTAAATTTAAATGTTATAGACGACGCGTAAAAATCTTCACGTAATATACAGGGCTGTAGAAAAGAATTCATGTACGTTTCCGTCTATTGGTAGAATTTACTAAAGGACATTAACACAATTAATTGATAATTACAAATGTAAATTAAATTACACTACGAAGGGATTCAGGGGGGCTCTGCCCCCCTGAAGAAATCTACTTTATTATCTAAAAATTACCAGAATAAGTAGCTCATGAGATTTTCAGAATACCATTACATAACAAGGAGTTTAATTTAACGCTTCTAATGTCAGAAACCTTCGAAATATTTTTTCGTTTTATAAATGTTTATGTAATTTCAAAACTTTAAATTTCTTTTTTTGTAGAAAGATTAATATTACTCAAAGGGTGCTAAACACAATGAATTGTAGAGCTGACGTTGAGGCTCCTGATCTGCAGATTTACTAGTTTAATAATGTTATTTAAAAATTTCAGCATCAAAAATTTACCATTTAAATCCATTTTTCATATGAGCCATTTCTTTCAACAAATGAAAATCTGAAAATCGTCTGACTTGCCATTGAAAAGCATTATAGAGCAAAATAAAATGTTCCATATATCCCGAACGAATGAACAAAATTTAACCAAAAACTATACAGCTAAGTCCGGGTACCTCATCAATATGCCTAGTGAATTTCAAGCCGATCGGATGCTTTTTGCGGCAGTTATCGCGGAACAGACAGACAGACTAACAGAAACCAAAACTTTTCGTGTCTCCACAGTAAGCCTTCACTGACGTTTCGGCAACTAGTAAATCTGCAGATCAAGAGCCTCAACGTCATCTCTGCAACTCATTGTTTTTATCAAACTTTGCGTAATATTAATCTTTCTACAAAAACAAAATTTAAACTATTTAAATTACACAAACATTTATAAAAGGAAAAAAATATTTCGATGGTTTCAGACATTAAAAGCGTTAAATTAAACACGTTGTTATGTAAGGATATTCTGAAATTCTCACGAGCTACATATTCTAGTAATTTTTATATAATAAAGCAAATTTCTTCAGGGGGGCTCTGCACCCCTGAACCCCCCGTTGTGTAATTTATTTTGCATTTGTAATTTTCTACTGATTGAGTTAATGATTACCCTATATCTTAGATTTCTTTTTACACTGCGATTTATAAGGATAAGCAATAATTCGGTCAAGCATTTTACGTTATCCTAATATCCATACAGCAGTATTTACTTGCCTGCTAACCACAAATACCTGTATCTAATGGATAAAGAACTTTTGGAAATGTAAACTGAAACATCTAATTTAGAAATCTAATACCTTTATAAATTTTGTTTATAAAAAAATAATTTAGATTACCATTCTGCAATATTTATATCTAAGATCTAATCTAAATATCAAAAAATGTACTCGATAGCATTAACTTACTAAAATCACCCTAAAGTAGGGAGGCTTCTAAACCTAACAGTTAATAATTCATCATCGTTAAATAGATAAACATGATTTGGCGCCTTTAAGCATTTTTTGTGATTTTCTTTTAATAGTATCTACATTTAATTTAAAATCGTGATGTTACAAATACCGTTGAAATTTGACGCAAACCTATGTTCAGGTCAAATTACGAAAGGTTAGCTAACATTTCATTTCCCTTAGCCGGACTTTCTGTTTCATTTTTCGTAATAAGGATTATTTTAATAATTTAATTTATTTTACACTCTACAAGCTGTTACACGGACGTTGTTCACGTAGCATTAAAATAGAGATAAATGCATTAAGTAAAACATTTCACTCCCCACCAGACATGCCAAGTCTCAAGCTTTTTGCACATCACTATTATCTTAGAGAAAATGTTCTTTTAAATCGCACAAATGTTTCAATTAAATAAAGTAACATTTTCTGTATTAAAATACTGGTATCCAGAACGCCGGAGGCTTGGCAGCTCTGCTCCTCTTAATAAAAACATATATGATTAACCAACACTTTATCACATTTTATAGGAGACAATACGGAATTTCTTATTTGTATGGCCTTACATATATCTCAGTCATAAAAATGTAAAATTTTGTGCCAATTAATGCACGCAATTGCGAAAATGAAATCGCAAAGAATGAGAAAAGGAAGGCCAAGTAAAATCGTGTAAATCGAGGAATCTTTCTTCGTAGTGCTGGGAAAATACTGCTACAAAAACTATTTTAGGTGGTATTTGGTGTGAAATGTTTATATGTATTCATTCCTGTCCTATATATCCTTTTTTTTTTTTTTTTATTTGCTTATTCCATTTTTCTTTTGCACGTTAAAATCTTACAAATTAAAATTAACTCTTTGGGAGAAATTGTTATTCATTTTTTTTTTTTTTGGCAACAATAAAGTTTATAAAATTTAACAGAATAATGTCAGTTTATTCTGTATGAAAATAACGAACTTTTTCATTTATAATCAAATAGTTGAATAAATAAATGAAAATATTATTCTATATAGTATATAAATACTATTTTCATTTCTGCGTTTAAATAAATCTATATGCAAATATCTATACAAAGGCCATTAATTCATTCCTTTTGCTTTGATTTGACTTCAAAAAACCATACATGCTTTCACATTTATGATATTTTTAGATGAGATGCTGTTGCTACGCAACGGTTAAAAGAAAAAATGAAATATAAGTAAATTCATAAAATAAAATGTTTTATATTATTCGAACACATGTATAAAATTCTATCATAAGTTATACACCTAATTTAAAAGCTCTGACAAATGTTTTGACAAAATTGCAAACTAATAAGAATAATTTAATACTCTTATTTAAAAATTTCAGCATCCAAAATTTACCATTTAAATCTATTATTCATATGAGCGATTTCTTTCAACAAATGAAAATTTGAAAATCGTCTGACTTCCCATAGAAAAGCATTATATCACAAAATAAAATGTTCTGTATATTCCGAACGAATGAACCAAATTTAACCCAAAACTATACAGCTAAATCCGGGAACTCATCAACATGCCCAGGGAATTTCAAGCCGATCGGATGCTTTTTGCGGCAGTTATCGCGGAACAGACAGACAGACTAACGGAAACCAAAACTTTTCGTGACTCCACAGTAAGCCTTCACTGACGTTTCGGCAATAATTACGAACGCACCTAATAACAGGTGCACTAACATTCAAAGAAAAATAATATATCTAGTTCCACGTATAAAACTCATTTCCGCCTGAAATGGCGCAATATTTCAAAAATTTGATCAACTGTTGGTAGGATATCAACTTACCTATACGTTTTGGTGAAAGTAAAGTTTGATACTAGAAAACAAGCAGGCCTTCTAACAACTTTATCAATAATTATATGCAACTAGATTTATAATTTTTATTGTCTGAGATGGTTTATTTCCTTTAGTTTCGAATTTTGTGGAAATATAAAATCGGCTGTCTCTTTCACTTCGGAGATACGATAAAGATAATTCGTAGATTCGATAACTAGATTCTGACGATAGATTGTTAAACTACAGCTGTGATAGGTTGTTTTACAAAATATGTCCTTTTAAGTAGACTTGAATTGAACTTTTTAGGTTATAAGCTTATTTATTTCTATAAGCTGTTGCAAATATAGAATTCGGTCTTAAAACTACCTGGCGTCCTGTGAAGTAAGTCTGCGTTCAAAAGTGTGCATGCGCGTGCATCAGAGTACATCAGGTGTTATTTATGACGACCGATTATCTGCACGAGGAATATAGGCCCGAAGGGGAGCGACCTCCGTGGGAGGTATTTTCGTAAATCTATATTGGTGACATATAGGCATGATGAAGAATTTGTCGAGGGGTATTTTAATTTCATTATCGAAGATAGAAAAAATAATATTGAACAAGGAAAAAAAAAAAGATGAATTGCTTTCATAAGAAATGGAATTCGAATTACGAACACACCTTGTAAATAAAAGATTCACAATAACGGTAACTAAAATGGATTTCCAACTCAAACCGAGGAAAAATCTCGTATAACTCTGTATCATATCATAAAAACATTCGATCCTAAGGCATCCGATATTTGTCTTTAACTACTTCTCTTTGAACGTCAGCTCCAAACAGGGGAAATTAAGAAACGATATTGGGTTTCATACTTCACTGGATATTGCCATATGATCGTTGTTAGGGAAAGGGAAAAAGTCATGAAAAGTTATGAAAAAGTTAAACAATTGTTATTAAAGCAATGCAAACTTATTTCGCATAATTTTCAATAAAAGTCTAATTTGGAAAATTCAAGTCGAAACTGACGGTGAACTCTTAATGAATTGCAGCTACATGTTTGAATGTTACATCGATAGTGACGCGAGTATATCAGTACTGTGGAGACCAATAGCAGCGGGAAAATACTTGCAATTAGGTCGGAAAATATTGCTTGTTAAGACTTGATCACTCTTAACATTTTCGGCTACATAAAGAACAAAATACAAATGAATTAGGGAATGAGGTAAATATCAGCTTAGTGAAATAAGCTAAGGCTGAATATGTGTTCCGAACGGAATGAAGGAATGCCGATTGTAATTGTTTTAGGGATCGTATAGATATCACCTCAATAAAATAAGTTAATGAAAAATATTTATTAAGTGCTGAGGTAAGTAAAGACAGAAAGCACAGTCCATGCTACCCTAAAAAAATAATGACTTAGAAACTCAAAAATTTAAAGTTTTCACTACTCGAATAAAACAGCAGTTATGCCCGAAATCGCAACTAAAGATGATAAAAATGGAAATCTCCCGCTGTTACAAGCGCAACTGAAGAAAACAAGTTAGAAATTGCTCGTCAAACGTGGCAAATGAGGTGCGTTCGTACTATAACTAGTTTTAAAATTATTTTTTGCACCCCATATTGTACTGAATGTATAATTTTTTGCACTTCATAAAGTGCATAGTCTGATACATCATTAAAATGCACTTCCAATAATTTTTTCGGAACACTTTTGACTGTCCCTGTAATTAAACTATACATCCGATTTTCCTAAAATTTGAAATGGCTCGACAAAATTTTGCAACAATTATATCTTTAAAATTTCAGATCATTCGGAAGGCTCTAATATCATTAAAATCCACTTGCAATAATTTTTCCCATTGGCCGTAATATAAAGAAAAACTTTTGACTGTCCCTGTAATTAAACTATACATCCGATTTTCATAAAATTTGAAATGGCTCGACAAAATTTTGCAACAATCATATATTTGAAATTTCAGACTATTCGGTTGGGTAGTTTTTGCTCTGTTACATGCGGACAGACGGACGGACGGACTGAACGACGACTATAGGTGCTACGTATTTATATAATTACGAACGCACCTGAAAAGAACAATTAGATTTTCCTATAACTGCAAAGTGCTTTTTGGAAATCTGGCAGCAGAAAAATAATTACTGTACTGAATCAGATATATTCTATCATATGAGTAAGTTGGAAGGACAAAATAATGTTTAATTTACAGAACCGGCTTGTGAATGCAAGGAAATTTTGAAATTAACACATTAAACTTTATCAGCTTCTAAAGAGTAAATAGACAAAATTGTAATGGAAGGATGGATTTCCGAAACAAGTAAAACAACTATTCTATGCTTGTCATGATTTTCACAGCCGTAGAAAAAAAAAGTAAATGAGGGTACAGCCATAGATATTGTTAAGTGCAATCAGTCCAAGTAGCGAATGTTATAGATATTTCAGGATTAGTTGAACGTCTCCGCGTGATCAACCGTGCGTTCACTGTATTAAGGATAGACAGAGTCGGTAGTTGAAACAATACCTCTTAAATTATTGACATCAAAAGTAACATATGAAGCGTTTAGGGAATTATTCGTTAGAGTGGAAACATCCCGAACCATCACCATGTATATTTAGACGAATTTCGCTTCAAAATTAACTGAAGCATTTTTAAAATATTGTGATGTTTCTAAGTCTTGCACTCAGTGTTATCCACAAATGAATGGACTGATTGAAAGATGGGTAGTAATAATGAAATCGATGTCGCTCTATGCACTATAACCAGTACTGTCCTATTTTTGTTAAAGTATGGGCAAAGTATAAATCCATGCATGCTTGTACGTTCCTGCGTATGAGCAAAGGTTGCGATTAATTAGGTAAGGACTCTTAATCGATCGCAATTAATTACGTATACTAAAGGTCGATTTTAGAACTTAATAAAACAATAGATAATTACTTGTGCAACTTAACAGAACAAGAACTATGGTTAATTTAAGAACAAAACTTTATAGAGCAGGGAAGTTCAGCACAGTGGTTAAACGAAGTATCCATCCCGGACAGGTTTATAATTTCCATGTGTTGGACATCACCGATCAATAGAAACTGGAGTGAAGGTGTGAAATTCGTATCCGATGTCAACGCTACCTGAAGTCCTGCGGACAATGTCACCGTTCAAGAAGATGTAAGTGCGGGCCGCAGAGCAGAGCAAAAAGTTAAGAGTGAGAGTTTCATAGGCGGACGAAAGAGATTACTTTGTACATATACAACGGAATTAGTGTATTTTATGTTTTATTTTATATGTGTTTCGCGGTTTAATAGTACATTCTTCTGTTATTAAACTTTATGTTGGTACATTATGTGGCTTTTTCTTGCATAATTTTGTATTAAAAATTTTCATCTAAAAAATGAGAAACATACACACCCTTTTTAAAGTGCGATGCAGCGTGAAATTAAACAAGCAAATCCACTTTAAGTAACCAGCCAACATATAACCAAAACAAAGTAAAACAGAGCTGCCCTTTAAACGGCACAAGTGCTTGTCCAGCAGCCATCCGGCGTGGGGCGGTTAGGCGATTTCGCCCCGTTTACAGGCCCTCAAACACCGGTAAAAATGGATTATACTCCGGTAGGCAGGGTCTTTGTCGGCGATTAGAAAGAAAAAAGGAACATGACAGCTGCCATATTGTGTTCCCACTGCACCATCATCCTAGATGTCTGAAACCAAAATTCCCAAACCAAAGGACATAAAAGCGAGACCTATTAGGCAGTAGTTAAATTCCAAGCATTAATTTTTGATATATAGCTATCGCAAAAAGCGAGAAAAAAGCAGAATAGCAGCACCACCTGTTGTATATTTTACAGGAAAACCTAGTCAGCACCAACTTATGTGAGGTTCTAATATGATATGAAGTTTGATGAAAGTCAGTTCATTAACTTTTGAGATATGACTATCGCTAAAATCGTTTAAACCCTGAAACATGCATAGATGAGACACCTGTTGGGCGATTTACACCAAATTCAAATCAGAAACAACTTATGTCAACGTCTAACATAATCGGAAATTTGATGAAAATCTGTGCATTAGTTCTTGAGATCGATCTATTGCGAAAATAGTAAAAAAATCCGCATAGAAGCGCCACCTGTTGGGAGATTTGCATCAAAAACTAATCAGCATCAATTTGTATGTAGGTCTAACTAACTCTAAAGTTTTATTAAATTCCGTAAATTATTTCTTGACATAGAGTTCCCACAAAATTTTTGTCATATAAAGACAAACGGGCAGACAGGCACTCACAGACAGAAATTTTCTAAATATAGTCATATCGTGATCAGGACTTTATAAAACGTATAAATCCGTCGGAAACTGGAAGTCGAAATTTTTCGTGAACGTAATACTTTATTCTTGTAAAGACAGAAGAGAGTAAAAATATACATATGTTTATAAAAAAATATTTTTTTAGAAATTATCCAATGTGTTTGTTATCCAAAGTAGCTACGTTTGTAAAATTTATTATTTTGCAAAGAAGGATGTGCATGCAGAGATAACATCAAATGAGAGAAGTTTTCAAAATTTAAATCCGCTTTAAGAGCCATATAAAGTAAGAACAGAAAACAAAAGTCTAGAGAAAATAGCTTTTAGGAATGAATCCTACTTTGTAAATAAGATTTCAGATTCATAACAGAAATGGTGCTAGTTGCAGAAAGTTCATATATCACTGTCATGCCTGCACGTATTTGAGTGCCAAACTAGTACACGTAATTTTGAAACATAACACTTTCCATAGAAATTTATTTCGGAATTTTTTTAATGCATTCTTGTCTTTTTTTATAGCTTTTTTTTTAAGTAAAATGGCTCTAACATTACATATAGAAAGTTGAAATATTATATAGAAATTTAATAATTCGTATGAATGTAGAAAAATATGAAAATGATATTTAATTTTTTTAACTCATCTAAAGTAATTGAATAATTTTAAGATTAATCAAGATTTTTTATTCAAGATTATTATTATGCTCCAGCATATTTATTACTTTCTTCTATCTTTACAAGAAGAAAGTATTGGATTCATGAAAATTTTAGAATTTCGGTTTTCGACGAATTTGCACGTTTTATGGGTCAGAGATTCCAAAAAACATGTTTTAACAAAATGTCTGTCTATGAGTCTGTGACTCTGTCCGTCTGTCTGTCTGTCAGTCTGTCTGTCTGTATGTATGTGACACAAATTTTCTGGGCGCATTATCTGAAGAACTAATGAACGGAATTTAATAAAAATTTATATTCTGTTAGTCCCTGATATACATTGGTACTGATTAGTTTTCGGTGTAAATCGCTCAACAGGTGGCGCTGCTATGCTACATTTTTCAAGAATTCCGCAATAGCTGTATCTCAAGAACTAATGCAGAATTTTCATAAAACTTCATATTCCGTTAGTCCTTGACATGAATGAATATTGTTTACGTTTTGGTGCAAATCTCCCCACAGGTGGCGCTGCTATGCTGGATTTTGCAGGATTTGCACGATTTCTGCAATAGCTTTATCTCAAGAACTAATGGACACATTTTCATCAAACTTCAGATTCAGTTACTCTTTGATATGAAATGATGCTGACTACATGTTGGTGTAAATCGCCCTACAGGTGGCGCTGCTGTGCTGCATTTTGCACTATTGCCTCAAAATCGCCCAATAGGTGGCGCTACTGTGCTGCATTTTGCACTATTTCCTCAGTAACTCTATTTCAAGAGCTAATGCACGAATTTTTATCAAACTTCAGATTTAAGTATAACTTGATTAATAGTGCTACTGATTATGTGTTGGTGTAAATCGCTCAATAGGGGGCGCTGTTATGTTGCATTTGTAATTATTTGTGCAATAGCTCTATCTCAACAACTAATGTACGAATTTTCCTCAAACTTCACATTCAGTTAGACGTTGACATAAGTTGATGATAATTAGGTTCTAATGTAAATAACCCAATAGGTGGCGCTGCTATGCAGCATTTTGCTGGAATTACACGATTTCAGCGACAGTCATACCTCGAGAACTAATGCACGAAATTTCATGTTTTTAGGATTCTCATGATGAGCACAGATTGGCATTTAATTTGGCACTGTGATAATGAATTTTGAAGTATTGGCATGTATTAGATAAAAGAAAGTTTTATGATGGCCACAACATACTAGTTTTTTATGCGATATGGATTATATAAATTTAAATTCACTGTTTTATTGATTGATAAACTCATTGTTTTATAAAAGTATTTGTGTAATGTCATGTTTCAACTATGTATATAAAAATTCCCCAATTTAATCTCCTTGTGCTATAATGTAATATAAATTTACTCTTACCTCTGGAACTTTTAAAATACGAATTTAAAATTAGTTGCTAATTTTGGAATTGAGTAGCCTTTAAACAAAATACAAATTAAAATATATTATGATGCATGTAATTTTTTGAATCACAGCACTATCTATAGAAATATACTACATAATTACACGGTGGAAATAAATGCCTAATTATTTTACTCCACTCTTAATCCAGAGTAAATCCATATTTAATTCTAAAAAGGTATGATTCTTAAAGTATCATTTTATCAAGATACCACTGTAATTTTTAAGTTAAAATATGGGTAATAAGAAATAAACTATTTTGAATACAGAACATTTAATTTCATCCAAAACGCTCAAACTTTATTAAGAAAAATATCATTAATCCAATTACGTGCCGTACGAGTGCGTGCAATCCTTGACTGTGAACACCAGTAACTTTTAATAAAAATTTATTTTTATCTAATCACAATTTTTCAGCTATGAACTATGGTAACAATTCTGCTCTGAAAAACCGGAGTCCAGAACTTAAAAGAAATATTATAACTTTTAAAGGGGGTAAAGAAACTTTATTAACCTAAAGTTTTGAAAAGGCTTTGCTCTTGGAATGGAATTAAACATGATTTAAAAATATAGAATTAACGGAAATGCACGTTGCTTAAACTAAAACTTTATGATATCAAATAGAATGCTTCCAAAACAATATACAGAGCATAATCTACCTAAAGCGAACGACGGCTCTAGACATAAATCTTCTAGATTTTCTCCTATGGAGCATGTGAAACACAAGAGAAACACAAAAGTATTTTTGTCTGAATTTAAGTGTGGGAATGTTAGAACAGAATGTTTCCACAGCAATAGATAGAGGGTAATCTAACCGGATCTTCGTTACTGAGATCTCAAGACTTCTAGATTTTTTTCCAGATGCATTATGTAAAGACAGGGTGCACGATTATTTCTTTGCACTTGTATCATACACTTAATGTATGTCATCTTGATGATGTTTACCATTAAATTGTAGCAGCTAATAAACCGATCCAGATGGACAGACTAGTGTGCACATGGTTTGGGGCTGAATATTGACAAAACATTTTGAGGGCTACTAAAGTTCCCAAATTGAAAATTCGTAAAATTCATTTGGAATTGCCATTTGCCGCCACAAGCCAGGAATGTCTAGGGCTAAACGTCTTATGTGGACACTCTTTATTGAATGAAGTGTAATATTAATGACATTTATTTCTGCACGATTGATTTTGAATATTTTGTCTAAATCAGAGGTCGACAACCTATGACCCGCGGGTCACCGAGTGATCCATTTCACAATTTCAAATGGGCCACTTGAGTTCCGAAAACAAAAGAAATTATAAAACTAGAAAACAGGAATTCTGCTTTTTCAGAATTTAGTGTCCCCCCCTCGACGTTTCCATTACTTCATTTTGTTCTACTGTACTGGTAGTTTTTATTATTATGAAACAGCTATTATAAATGAAGTGTTTAGGTGAAGATGAAAAAGCAGACTTAAAAAGTTAGAACTCTGATTTTCTGGTTAGAATGGGGGGGGGGGGGGGACTGGCCATAATTTTTTTCCCGTTCTGACCAGAAAATCTGAGTTCTAACTTTTTACAACTGCTCTTTCATCTTCACCTAAACGCTTCATTTATGATGGCTGTTTCATAATAATAGAAGCCGCTAGTCCATCAGAAGAAAATAACTCGGTTAAGCGGGACTCGGATAATCGGGACTCAATTTAAGACTTAAATCACACGCTTTTACTTTATGTAAAATGACGTCATTTGCATTAATATAGATACTTAAAATTAAATCTATATATTTAAAACGCTAAGCGTTTTCGTGAGAAAAAACTATTGCATCAAATTGCACCAATCTCTTTTTAAATGAAAGATATTTGGCCACAGATTTGTTATCGTCCATGCGTTTGTTCAAACATTGTATTAATTAGCCGTAATTTTACTTTAAAATTCTACAGTTGCACATGCGCAGTACATAAGTACAAGTCTGCCTTTGGAGTGACGCACTGCACATGCGCAAAGATGCTCGCTCAGTTGAACTGTCACATAATAGGTCGAAGTTGTTTTAAGTTCGTCTGCTATTCGATCTTACTAAAAAGCTTTTCTTTCTTTCACGAAGTTAATATTATTTGGATCTTTTAGCATTATTAACAATTAAAAAAAATATTGTGTCTTTATTAAGAGCTAGATACACAGTTTATTTCGGTGGTGTCATATTGTTTTGTTCATATTAGTTATTATTAGACTTCAGAAAATAAACACAGTGATTTGAGGCTAAAAGTTATGGGTGGTGATCAGTCTTATGAATTGTCAATAGTTAGCCACGAAGGAAACTAGCATATTAAATTGTCGCTACTTCTTTGAAAAAATAAGGTATAAATATTAAAACGTAAAACTATTTCTGTAAAATCAAAACTCAAATTCGAAACGTGTATTCGAGACATTCGTATGCGTCAACTGTTTTTCGAACCTCTTGTAAAACGAGTTCGCACTAGCGTAGCGGGTTGATGCAGCACTTTAAAACTCTGAATTTTTGTCGAGGACGCAGGTTCGAACCCAACATGGCAAAATGTGTAATACTTTTGTCGACAATTCATTTCAATGATGTCATATTTTATTAGGAAGAGAAGTTATAGGATTTTTATTTTATTATTATTATTATTTGAATTCTTTATAATTAAATAAAATTTAACACTCAATAATATTTTAAAAATTAATGATTTTATATTTAAAATATTTAAGCTAAAATAGTTTTCATGTAATTATCATCTAAATAAATTGAGCTGATCAAAAATTTTCGTTCTATTTTCTGACAGTGATCAAGAATATATATATATATGCTGTGTGTGTCAGAAAGAAAAGTTTGCCATTCATTTGTGTAAAAAATAAAACGGAAAGAAAGAAAAATATTGCTATAGAGCTATAAAAGAAATTACCTTGATATGCAGGTTTAATATTTAAAAAATGTAAAATAAAATGCAAGTAATAAATAAATGGTAAAGTGCGAGTATTACTCACGCTCAAAGGGTTCCGTACAATAAATGTATGAATTATTAACTGTATTATTAAAAATATAGTTGCTAAAAGAATAAAAAGATTTTGAAAAAAACCATACAACGTAGAGTTAGATATAGATGTATATAATCGAACCAAATATTGCCATTCTGTATAACTCTTTCTTTAATCTTAGCCGAATCTGTTTATGATGAACTTAATTCGGTACTGACAATAAAAGTTGTGCATGTCACTAATGCTTCATTTGGCATTTCATAAAACTAACATAAAACAGCGTAGTAATAATCATTTTTTTACAGTGTAGCTAAAACAAAACCATTGTTCAAAGTTTAAACTTGGCATTGTGCTAAACGCGCTTCGAAAGAAGGTCGCAAAGTTGAAGGCCCCCTTGATCCGTGCAGCGTACTTCCAGACAGGTTTTTACTTAACTTTTAAAGACACGGAAAGCGTATTGAGAGATCGACTCAGTGCAAACTAGTCTCGAATCCAATAGTATTTATGCGATTAATTCTAGTTAAGGGGTCTTGTACCTTTTAAACGCGACGAAAATTAACGAAAAATTCAAAATTTTAATTAGTCTATCTTCAAAACCTTTTTATCTATAAACAGGAAATTTTAACTACTGGTTAAACAGATTACGCTTTGTAATATGCTACCATTAGCAATTTATTAGACTTTTACAGAATTTGTGTATTGTTGAAATCAAAAGAGCTCTTTTTTGTACTTTATAAGTCATTGCGCACATGATATATTAAGAAAGTATGTATGGATTGTCAAGAAATTTGGTACGGTACTAAAGAAATATGTGTGTTTAAAATGATATTCTACTCTTACTCCAAAATTATTTCATTAACTATGTATAAAAAAAAATGTTAAAATAAAATCAAAATTTTACATTTTTAAAGAATAAAAATAGTCATAATTAAACATATTACCATTGTAAATGTTTAAAAGTAGATCATTTTAAACACACATATTTGTTCAGTACCTTTACCAAATTTCATGACAATCCATACATAGTTTCACAAGATATGCGAGCGATGACTCATAGAGTAAGAAAGAGCTATTTCGAGTTTCAGCAATACACAAATTCTGTAAAACCTAATAAATTTTTAATGGTAGCACATTACAAAGCACAATATGTTTTATCAATATCCAAAATTTCATGTTTATACATAAAAATGTTTTGTAGAGAGACTAATTCAAATTTTGAAGTTTTTCGTTAATTTTCGACACGTTTAAAAAGTACAAGACCCCTTAAATTAGTCTGTTTTTAAAAATTTGACGTTTATTGCTTTTCTACTGCTACTCAGCATTGTACTACACAGATATATCATTAAACGTTGTAATCTGGACTTTAAGAGTTAATGGTAGATACAGTAAACCGCCCCTGTCATTATGTATGTCCAAACAGTCCTTATATTTAAGGATTAATATCTCGGCTAATTACCGACGATTTTTTTCGAAAATCAGTATCAACAATCCTTTTATACTTCTGCTGCGATAGTGTCTCCAGCGCTCCTCAACACCTTTGCTGAATGCCTGGAAATCGAAATTTGTGTGTAACGGAAAAATGCGCTTTTCTCAAAAACTGTGTGACCTATGGTAATCACTATAATTTTCCTGCAAGGTTTACGTTAACGTCTACTACCTCTATTTTTTTCAGAATTTTAGTTTCAGTAGATTCGTAAATAGATGGGGGGGACATATTTTTGCACTACGTTTTAGACAATATCTCTGAAAATATAATACCTAAAATCAAAAGAAATTTATTTTTGAGTTCTGTCTTCCGAAAGCTTTCACACGATACCCCACACGATATACAAAGAAAAGATTTGTTTTTCAAGTCACTTAATTAACCCCATTTACATATTTCCTATATATGTTTGTCAATGATTAATCATCTGAAAATATTTGGGTCAGTAGTCTTTATTACTTCCCCCCAATTTGAACTTTCCACATTCAATATTTTACGAGTAAAGTGGCTGTGACAGACAGACACAGAAGTGATCTTATAATGGTTCCGTTTTTACTTTTTAAGTACGGAACCCTAAAAACATATAATATAATCTTTAGCTGCATCAAATTTCAAATTTAGGTTTTTAGAGAATGAGACAGATAAAAATAAAATTCATGGCAACTTTTAATGGCCGTGTTGTTTTAATAAATAAATAAACGAAAATAGATATTTTTATTAATGAAAAAATGAGGTCGTAGTAAGTAAAAATAAATTCTCTCCCCGGTGTTTTATTAGGTAAATTTCTGATTAAAAAAAAGCAAGCATAATGAGTTGTAAATTATAAACTTAAAATTCTTTCACGTCATTGAATAAGTTAAACTGGCAACACCATCTATCGACTTAAAGAAATAAGAATCACTTATGGAATATAGAAATTCGTCACGTAATTCGTCAGTCAATAATTAATTTAAAAGCAACTAATTAAACACAAGCATTTTTCTAATGAAAGATTTAATTTACTTATCGTCAAATCTTGACGGGCACTAACTAGTATAGTTTATAATAGCTCCATGTTTTATCATAAATCACTCATTTATATTTTTCTCAAAATGGCACGTATTTTAATTACATTTTTTTCAGTTTTTATGGGGAAAATGGCAACAAGAAGATATAATTGCTGTTTTCAACTATTTTTTCTTTACTGTCTACAAAAATGGACTACTTGAGTTGCCAAAATGAAACAAAAGTCGCTAAAAACTACAAAATTTTTTTTTTTCAAAAATAAATGGAGATGCAGTTTTCAAACAAATTGCATTAAAGAGTAGTTCCTTTTCCCAATACGACAGTATAAACAATGAAAGTGTGCGACGCTTAGAAGTTTTTAAAAATTCTGTAGAGTATTTAATCGCACAATGAAACATCGGCCTCTGTTTTTCGGCTGGCTTATACAAGGTAACGTTATTTATTGAAGACGACACAAAATGAGCTGTGAGAAAGAAATAGCATACAAGGGGCTGTGAAACGAACACTTCAATACTGCTTAAAATACACAAAATAAATAACAACAATAACATTTTTTATTACAATGTTGCAGTAATGAACATGCATAATAACGTGGAGTGAAAAAAGCAAAAAAAAAAAAAAAAAATTAATTTTAACATTTTCTGACTCAACAAATGGCTCTGTTTGGCTAAAAAGTCACTGTAAAAAAAAATTCCAGCGCAATCGCTCATCGTCTTCAGGTTCCACACAGGGGGCCAAATAAAGGATTGTTAACTCAAAAATTCAAGTTATCAATTTCTTTTATTTAATTTCAATGTTTACAATAGCTTTAATTTCTAACTTAAAAACAGTTCTAAAAATGAAAAAGAAACCGGAAGACACTTCCGGGAGACTTTTTGGATTTCACATGAGGGCCAAAAAATTTTAATTTGGTGTCAAACTTTGGAAGTTCCTTTCATTAATTGATTGCACTGCGAATGTATCTATTCCTGCCTTCTGCTCCATGTGTTATCAATGATGCTTGTGTTACTAGTCGCACATGACTCTCTACTGCTTGAGAATGTCAAGGGAGCTTCTCTATTTCAAATCATGAACTGTTTTTGATGCTACTTGCAATGCCTTCGTCACTGAGGTTCATGTTAGCTGGTGGTTCCAAAGATTGCCACCATGAATCATCTTAAAATAGTCCTTTGCTTCAAAATCTAAATTTGTAAGGTGAAATTGGTGTATTTTCCCCTTCCAATCAGTTTTTCTTGCTTTCAGTATTTTTTGGAGCTCCAGTTTTCGAATATGTGATCGCTCTTCTAACAGTATTGCCAGCAGACTGCTTTTAGAGTGAGCAAAACAAGAGTTCCTTTGAATAATTTCTTGAACGATAGACTTAAAGCCTCCTGGCCAGAATGAGCTATTTTTATCATTCTCTGCAGGTGACGTGCTCCATGAGTAGCTCCAGGGATTTTCTTTCTTTTAAACCAGCATGGCATGTAAACTTTCATGACATATTCTACTAGGAGCTTAAAGTTTTCTGTTGGTTCGGCAGTCGACACATACAGGCGCAGGAATCTATTGGCTGTATTGAGCCATTTCGAATGAAACATCATTACGGGACTTCTGTTTGCTATATCTGGAAGGCACTTGCCCGAGAATACTGCCCTAGAATTATCGAAGAGATATTTTTTGTCTGAACTGAGATCTTTTTTATGAAATTTACGCAGAGCAACTGGAATAGAAACAAATCTTATCACAGCAAGGGTTTCGCACGTTTCCAGAGATTTTCCTATTGTTCCGGAAAAATGGTGTTGCCCAAATGCAATTCCATAAATCTTTTGAAAAAGGCTGCGTAGAGGTAGTTCAATAGTATGCAATAAGCATACAAACCAGTGTAATTTGAGGCCAACTAAAATTTCAAGTTGTCTAACTGCGCCATTTTTGTCCCAACATTGACGTTCGTTCCATCAATGCCAACGGAGACCTGTTCCGAAAGTGTAATCGACGTTCTCGCCTCAGCTTAATCCATTCAATAACTATGGATGGAGTATCTTTGGATACAATCCCTATATCACGAAGCATAGATGATTCAATGATAGCAGCTGACCAACCCGATATTCCCGTTCTATCACAAGAAACAGCTAGATATAGCAGCGATATTCTCATTTGGCCTTTCTTGCAGGTTGAGGGAGTATCATACATATTAGATTTCCGACATTTGGATTCATGACAAATATAATCGTCTTCATCTTCAGAGTTATCTTCCAATTCTGAATCAGATCCTAAGACGCGTTTTTTTCTAAATCCGTAATATTTCTATAAGCATTATTATATATATTATATTTTATAAGTATTGCAGCAGTTCCTCTCCTTTAGATTCCTGATTTTCCCTTCTACATTGACTTTCTCTAACACGCTACAATTTTTGAGTTACAGAAATGATAATTGATCCTGTTTTTCTATCATACAATTGGTCTGCTAAAAAATTTCATTCCATGCTCATTTTTTATCCATAGGAAATACTTCATTAAATCAACATACGTGGGTAACACTGTTTCTTTCAATTGTAATGGAGATCCAAAAACGCACAAAAAAGTTTAATTTTCAGTTGAGGTCGTGTTTAAATTAAACTTCCGTATTGTCTTGTCCAAAAAAACAAAAACAAACTAGTGACTACATATTAGTGATTGAAACAAAGACAAGCATCAAACAAAGACAACCGTAGTAAAAAAAGAATCATCCTACATAAAAGTCACGGGTCAGTCAAAGTTTTTAGATTAGAATATGTGATGCCATCTATTAGATTTTGAAGTTTAATTTGCTATTTATGTACGGAATGGCATTTCTAGCACTACCATCTAACAATAACGTTTTAATAAAACCATTTATTAATGAAAACGTAAGCAATTAATATTAATTTACAAATTGAATTAATTATTTTTTGTTAAAAATGCATTAAAAACATTTTTAAAATGCTATACAAATATTCACTTGATATGTGGAACCTCAAGGTGTCAATATTTTGAGCTGAAATTTGGTGTCAATTTGTTTCAGCTTGTTTGTCACCATATAATGACTCAGGCATTATTAATTTCGAGCACCACCCTAATGCATAACGAATGAAGTGACTGGACGAACGGAGGTGAGGCGAAAGTCAGCGTCCAACCGCCGCTTTTGACGCATTCGTGCGCCTTCATCTTTTATCCAGTCAAAATTTGGCTAGAGCTACTGCCACAATTTGGCGGTAAGCAACTTAACTACCGAGAATCCAGATGTTTGTATTCGTCTTGTGACGGTTAACTATAAGCCAAACTTGACTGAATAGACATCACAATTTCAGCTTCAGGTATTTAGCCATTTGCCATCAACGAGAAAAGTAAAGTTCATTGAGCTAAGTTTCTTTTTATAATAATAATCGCTATGATTTTATGTTTAAAGTTTAAAAAAGCTTATTGTAATTATTTTCTCGACAAAATTTATCTTAATATTCACAAAAAGACGGCTTTAAAATTCAAATACTACTGACCCAAAACGTCGTCTTAATACACACATTTTGGTTTATTGTGCCCCGAAAGTTGCTGACCCCAGGTCTAAATGATGCAGTAGACACACACAAAAAAAAAAAAAAAAAAAATGCTTCAGAAAAAAGAAATCAAATTAAATCATTCCTGAAACGACTCCTTGCATAACAATACGACAAATAAATGAAAATTTGCATTTTTTGAATTTGAAAGTTCGTGAGAGATTGAAATAACTTGGTTCCAATCCAAAGCTGTATGTTTGATTGCTTCTATTAATGTTTATTTGAATGCTATTTTTGTAATATAAAAAAATCGATCGAAAGCAAATGTGTAAAAATTGGGGCTTTAATTTAATTTTTTTAGTTCACGTAAACCATTATGAGACATAATGTGCTACTCTTCAAATATATTCATTAAGAAAATTTCGCAAATAATATCCTGCTGAAATTTTGTCATGTTCAGATCTTTAATCATTATGTTGGATTAGTAATTAGAAAATTTTAGATTCCAGTGGAAAACTCATTTCATCTTCGCAAGAATTTTGTCCCCGTCAAGAAGATATAGATAAATTCTTGAAATACTCTTCTCGAAGAAAGCTGATAAATTACTTTGATATGAAGACTAAATCAATAAGTTCTGGCATTTTCAGTAACTGACCTAAAATTACTTGCGAAACTCATTTATGAGAAGCGTGATAGAAATGTTAGTTTAGTTACATATTATATTTCATTAATTTTGTCCTTCGAATATTCTCTTATAAAATACATTATATAACAATTCCTTTATGTTCTGAAAATTGCCTAATTCCTAATTTCTAGATAAAAAAAATCTTTTTCCTAAATAGATTTATAACAGGAAGTTTTGTTCTGAAATGCAGATTAAAATGTGATATTTATTTTTTTATAAAACAAGATACTTCTCACAGAAGGAAAAAACCCTTGCTTAGGAAATCGGTTGTATGACATCAACGTTAATACGTACTAATATGAATGCATTGTTCAATAATGTTTTCATCGATAGTTCAGGCTCGCTCTAACAATAAAAAATGAAAGAGAATGAACAGCATTGTGTTACTCGTATACATTTAAATGTGGTTATAACATTTTACTTCTTTTCGGAATTACACAAGGATAAATATAGTGTTTCTCTAGATACTACTGCAAACAGAAAATTAAATTAAATAATTATTTAGGTAAATGTTAACTCTTATGTGAAATATTTCCACGCGTACAAGCTTTCAATAATATTACATTATACAATGTATACATAATTTATTTTTTATTGATTTGATTTTAGATTTAAAACTTCTCCAAAAATGTCGTCCAAAATGCAGTTGGGAATGACTTGAAATGGCATAGGCGGTGAATATCCAGCATGAATGTAAAAGTTTACCCCCAAAATCTGTCTCCAACACAAATCTTTAATCATTATGTTGGAATAGTAATTAGAAAAGTTTAGATTCCAGTGGGAAACTCATTTCAACTTCGCAAGAAGATATAGATAACCCCCGTCAAGACGATATACAGGGTGGTTATAATTAAACTTCCCCTATAAACAGCATCCTACAGCGCAAACGGGTGAGCGGAATGCAATGAAATTTGGTATATAGACTATACACGAGATGCGCTCGCGGAATTTCGAAAAAAAAAAAAATTAGTTCCAAAATGTCCACCAGAGGGCGCTTTTTACGGAAAAAACATTAAATTTAACACAATAAAAGGCCAAGACTGCCTGTTTTACATTTTATTATTCATAATTCTTGTTCTGGATTGTTAATATTGTTTTTGTATTCCGTTTTGGTCGTTTAATGTGTTAAATTTAATGTTCTTTTTCCGTAAAAAACCCATCTGGTGGACATTTTGGAACTAATTTTTTTTTTCAAAATTCTGCGAGCGCATCTCGTGTACAGTCTATATACCAAATTTCATTGCATTCCGCTCACCCTTTTTGCACTGTACGATGGTGTTTATAGGGGAAGTTTAATTATAACCACCCTGTAGATAAATTCTTGAAATACTCTTCTCGAAGAAAGCTGATAAATTACTTTGATATGAAGACTAAATCAGTAAGTTTTGGCATTTTCAGTAACTGAACTAAAATTATTTGCGAAACTCTTTTATGAGAACACACTTTTCAGATGTGTTAAAATCAAAGGAAGACATTCCACAAATTTAACAACAAAAAATCAGTTTACAATGCACTTTAAAAAGAGGAAGAGCAAAGGAATAAACAAGTTTCATTTAAAAGGCCGCAAGGTACCGTAATAAGGGAAAAACATATGACGGGAAGAAATACCTTCTCAATTCGTTAAAATTAAAATATTTCACAAAATTTACAATGTTTCTAAAACAACTCTTTTTTTTCGAAAAGTACAATGCTCGCATACTGTCACTTAACTAAAAATACTCCGTGAGTCGAAATGTTCCTTTATTCTAAGCAGATGAAAGCACAAATAGTTACTAACACCTGACGCCTAGCAGCAGTAGTCGCTACAGCGCCTAGAATACCTAGTGTGGAAATATGCTATCCAAACAGCGCTAAAAATTTGTATCCCTTAAATGTGCGACGATACTGCTAAAATTTCAAGTGTCGATCGCAGCGACACCTGCGGGATTTTCGTATTACTAGTATTACATTGTATAGACTAGCAATTTCTTGCAGTTGTAGAAAATATCCTCCAGATGTCGCTGCGATCTGTATATTGCAGCAGCATCATTGTACAATTAAGGGATACAATATTTTAGCGTTTTTTTAAGTATTACAGGGATAGCAGATTTCCACACTATATATTCTAGGCGCTATAGTTGTCGCCCTTTTCACCTGCTTCAGTGATTCAAGCTCGGAAGAAAGCTTTCTCCACGACACGTTAATGATTTTAGTGATTTTAGCTAGAGTACCTTACACGGTGAAATCCACACCTAACCTACGAAAAAAACTAAAAGAAATCCGAAGTTTCTTTTTAGCACCTCACTCATCTATCCCCACTACACACACTGCAAATAAAGGCGTCTTAAATTAAGATACATATGTGACGGAAAAAGAATTTCAGACACTTAAGTGTCTGAATCTGAAAATTCAGTCACAATAGATGTCTTAATTTAAAACACCTAAGTGTCTTACTATGATCATAGTGTACACGAACTGATAAAAGTGTCTAAAAAATCTGCAAGTGTCTAATTTTAAGGCACTTTGTAACTCCGCTCCGCATTCCCCAGGGGGCACTCTCAGTTGCGCATGCGTCTTCCTTTCGAACTCGATGTTCGTTTGTAATTCAAACTGAATGCTTGTTTTTATGTACGCGTACATTTTAACTAATAATTTATTTTGACTTGATTGTTTTTTGCGGAATGTGAAGTTCCGGGATTTAATTTCTATCGACATAGTGGTACTCAGTATTAATATTTATCTATAAAACTAATATAGTGTTCTTCATCTCGTCAAATTTGTAAAGAGAACTGTTGTCTGGCGGGCTATGTTTTCAGGATGGAAATTTTCCATTCTTTTAACAGAGCTAGCCGGATGTGCAGGGGGATTTTATTTTTTAAATATCAAAGTATGCCTAACTAACGGATACTAACGTAGCCTTCAATCCGGACATCCTCTGGGAGAATGTGCTTTTGGAATAATCAGACCTTTTCCCTGGTAATTGGGGTCTTAACTATGTATTTAAAACTCTCTGTGATTGTTTTCTCTTTAAATGGAGACCTCACACGAGTCTATAGCTTTATTAGTTCCTGAGTTATGCCAAAATATGTTCAAAGCATTTTGCCTATGGTATTTCCATGTTAAAATATTATTTTGCTAATATTTAAATTTCTACTCTTCAAATCATCTGCAATCATATTTCTCTATTATTTTCTATCCAATGTTATCTTTAAAATAAATTTTGGTGTGTCTGCATGGTGTATATTAGCGGTTACTGAATTTATTAATTTTACACCTTCCTAAGCCTTTTCTTATGTAGCCATTACTTTAAAAATCGCAGTGACATCGCCTGTTGATTGGCTCATACTTCTTAATTACCATCAAGACTACCTTAATAGTATTTTTTTGGTGTAATTATTACTCTGAAGTACCCTTTTTAATTATTTATTTATGTATACAATATTTTTATAAGCATTTAATGCGGCAGCATTTGTAATGTTTACATCGATTTTTACATTTCTGATAGATTTATTATGTGTTATGTACTGGAATTCAAAAGCATTTATAGTAAACATTCCTGTTAATAGCTGCTTTTATTTATTATTTATGCTTTTCTTGTCTAATGAAGTTTTCTTCTGCCTCATAGCGTGTACATCATAAATTTTAAAAAAGAATATAGTTCGAACATCCTTCCATTCATTGATTCCCCCATATATTTAATACAGCGAATTACTTGTGTTCATTTATTTATTTTAAAATGTTTTGACTGATAAAACTCATTAAATCCGGTCATTCTAATTAAAGGATTTCCCTTTGCTATATTTTAGTGTTTCCGATTATTTTAAAAATATCCCATTTGGCATACTGAAAATAGTCAACATATAATCTTTTTTAATTTTCAACATCAATGATTCAAAAGTCAAAACCACAGCTTCACGATTTCATTGTTTGAACGGAAATTGACGTCACTAATGTAGACGTTGAAGCAGAAAAAAATTTGTTGATGTCAACAAATCTTACTTAAAGATTTAGAAAAAGGATCTCGCGTTATCTCTAGTCACTTTGTTAAATTTTAATGATTATTTTTAGATTCTTAACCCCCTCACTGACAAGCCCGTGTTAATACGTTCACTAAGCTTCTGGTTTCACTGCAATACAAGCAATATTTAAAGTTTTATAATTCTATTGATTTAATGTATTTTTAATACATTGAATAATGATTAATATATCCAAGGATTGCATTCATATTCGTTATTAAGTTTTTTTATAAAATGTTCAAAGAATCATTTTTTTTAACATTTAAAACAAAATGCAGGGAAAACAACAATACAATTTTGCCCTTTTCCAAGACAGTCGGAGGGTCATGTAATCATGTACCGTTAACGTAACTGTAAGAATGCGGTAAAAATATACAGATATATTTCATTTGAAATAATTATATAATATTGATTTTTGATTATTTTTAGTAAAAAAGTAATTTGAAATTAAAAATGAATACAAAGTAAAGAGGTAGATTTTTATAAAATATTTATTTGCATATAGCTAGATTTTGCACTTAAAACTGACACGTACATTTATCGAATCATAATACAGGGTTGGACTTTTTCCAGAAGGAGGGCCTGATTAAAGCATGGGCAGACCCCCGCCCCCCTACGATTTTACGTGCTCCAAATTCGATATGGATTTTTTTTTTTTTAAAAAGCTTATATTTTAAATATGTTTCAACATTGTATTGATTATAATCAGCATTTTGAACTTTAAAAGTAGAATTAGATTAAAAACTAAATAAAAAAATAAATACAGTAAAAACTCTCAATCGCGGCCACCTCGCGAATTGAACGCGTTTTGGAACGTTGAATTTGCCTGCTATTCGATTGTGTTCGCATTTATGAGGTAAAAAAAATGTATTTATCTTGAAAAAGGTTAGTGTTCGATGAAAAAAATTGTCCTATGAAAGTTTTGTTGTAAAATCTCCATAACGGACACTCCTACATAGAGGACACAACTATTTAAGAAGCACATTTTTTATTAACAACATGCACATATTTTATATTTTTTTACCTCAGAAAAACAGACACTTCCGAATGGCGAACAAATTCCACGGTTCTAAGGTGCCTACTATTGAGAGGTTTTACTGTATTGTGACAAATATTTTAATTTTAAATCTTATTCTACTCTATAAATTCAAAATATTGATTATAATCAGTACAATGTCGAAAAAGATTTCAATTATCAGCTTTATGAAAATTGCATACCATAATTTGGAGCCCCTAAAATCAGGCTGTGTGTGTGGCGGGGTGAGAGGGGGGCAGAATAATGGCCAATTATTTTTCCAGGATCAACGTGGTCAAACATGGCTACGTATAATGCTTTAAAAAAATAGCTGCGATTCAGACGTTTGAAGTGTAAAATTCAGACGCAAAAAGTGTCTGAAAAAATTCAGACATTTTAAAATGTCTGAAAATTGAGCACTCCGTTTCAGACACTTAAGTGTCTGAATTTAAGACATTTCGATTTACAGTGCAACCACAATAGATCAATTAACATATCTTTAAAATATAACCATCGCAACGAATTCAAGAGATCCTTTCTGACTTTTTGAAACTTAAAGAAAGGCAAAATAGATTTGTTATTCACTCACAAATATCGCGATTCAGGCTACCCGATCTCACGCAAAATCATTAAAACTGGCCTGCCCACTAGAGTGCTCTTATAAAAGTACAAACTTCCCTTAATGCTACATTTGAATACAGAGTTTTCTCTCAAACTGTGATTTTCCAAATTTTTTGATAACGGACATCTTTTAAGGTGTCTAACCTATATAACATATTGAACATATTGTTTAACATATTGAACTAAAAACATGTTTGTTTATTCAATGTTGTGGAATCGTGGAAAAAAAAGTAAACACCCCCTGCTAACTCTACAAAAAATTATCCTAGAAGAAAGCTACTGTACCAAAAGAATGGAAATAAAGTCTACTTGTAAATGGTATACATAAAATTTGCTTAGGGGTCATCTACATATAAAAAACAAACTAAACTTTGTATTTCTTTCAATTGCAATACCCATGTTTGACACCATAAATAAATTCCATACCCTTCTACTAACCTAAATCTGAATTTTTATGAAATTCGTGTGATTAGTTTCCGAAAATTTAATTATTTTAAAATGAGCCAATTTTAGGGTTTGTATCCAAATTGAAGTTCAGTACTCAATGTTTGAAATTCTGGATGACTATGTCAATTCTATTAATGTATTTTGTCTTGCCAATACGACCATTTCACCCGCTTAATATATTTCGACTATTACCAGCCCAAATATTTCAATAAAATGAGTAAAATATATTTTTTCAAATTATGCTTTTCTGAACATCATAGCCCCTTAAATCATCATTTTGGCTTGTTTTAATAATAAGTCAAAAACAAAATAAAAATTTTTTTAAAGGAAATGAAAAATTTAAATTGAGAATTCACATAAAGCAGGGAATAATAAATATAAATCTATAAAAAAAATTGTAGGTTGCAATTCATAATTTTTTTAATATTAATTTCATAATTCATATTATAAAATTTTTAAATTATAAATTCAATATATTTATGTTTGGGTTTTTAGTATTATAACCAAACAAAAAAAAATATCACATTAGGATTATAATTTCAGGAGATATTAATAACAATATGAAAATGTAATTTAACATTAGAAGATCTGAACTTTGAATGTTTATATTTCAAAAACTTATAATTCAAATAATTTGAAATTTCGTTTCTAGACATAGTTTGAACCGAAGATTTGAATTATGTTGTCAAAATTGGGTGTTGCCGTTGAAGAAAACAAAGTTGTCTCTGGATTTGATTTGTAGATTGCCCCTAAGAAACTTTTATATGCATCATTAAAAAGTAGACTTTATTTCCAATCGATTGGTCCCAGTAATTTTCTTCTATTATATTTAGTTGCAAAGTTAGTAGGAGGTGTTTACTTTTGTTTCCACGACTCTACATTTAAAAAAAAAAGCAATCCGGACGTAGACAGAAACCTTAAAATAGAATTTGAAATATCTTTTAAAGCCCACCTTAAAATGGTCGTTTAGGGGGAAATTTTCGAAATTTTTTTATTATTTTATTTTAAAGAGCAGTCTTTTACGATTCCAAATCTGTTTGAATTTTATTCCTACCATTATTAGAACAGGTGTTATGAGCAATTGAATAAACAAATTTTCTACCAGTTAGTCTACCATTTTTTTTCTATAGAAACATTGTCTGGCAAAAGTAAAAAAACAAAAAAAAAAGTACTAAATATTTATTCAAACTGAAAAGTCTTTATCATCAGTGAATGATCATAGATATTAACATATCTGAATATTTAAGATTTCCTAAAAAATACTACGATTGGTACATGCACCATTTTCAATAAATAACTTCTTATAATGTACGGCAATATTATACAAAATTCAATAAAAAATTACTTAGTTACTTCAATAAAAAATTCAAAATTAGTGTCAATCTAAACATATTTACGACATTTAAGTGTAGATATTCGGGCTAAAGGACCGACAGGATAGCCTAATGCCAAACATTTTTATAATTGTATTGAAAAGTATTAAAAACTTAAAAACTTGTGTTGATTAACGAAATAAAAATAATAAGCGTGCTATTTTAATAATTGTAAGGATTGCTTAAAATAGATATTCTTTTGTTACATCAAATTTAATGAAAAATGGAATTATATACTAATTGATAACAATAAATTAAATAATAAAACACCATTATTATTTAGAAGCAAAAATCTAAAGCAATAGAGGTTTAAAGAGGTTTAAATAACTGGAATTTTACAAGTTTATTTTAATAATTTAGAGAAATAAATTGTACATATTACACATTGTATATCATATCATACTAAATAAGAACACATTAAACTAGAAACATTATTATCAAAGAAGAAAAGAAGAAAAAAATGTAAAAAGAATAATAATTTCGTAAATAATTTTTATATGCACACAAAAAAGATTTTAAAGAAAAAAATAATGCTAAGTAAAATTTAAAAAAGTGGGAAATTTAATATTTTTGATAAATGTTGTTATAATAACAAAACAGTATTTCGTTTTATTTAACAAAAAAAAAAAAAAAAAAAAAAAAAAAACATTACCGATTTCGTTTGAATTTAAACCATTTATCGTGTTTTGATAACTTCAACAAACAGATATGTCTTTAAAAATAAGAATGTAAAGTATGTTAAATAAAATCTAATAGCTATTTAAATTAATGAATATTAATATAACTTAAAATATTGTAAATATTTTATTTCATTTAACAAACGTTTATCTTTTGATGTCCATTTCATTTTTAAAGAGTCAAGACCTGTTTAGGGTGAAAACCCCAGTAACTGACACATTAAGAATCTTTCTTGTTCAAAACACTATTACAGAATTTTAAATCATTTTATAGTTATTTTTCTTTTTAAAAGGATAGTAGAGATGCATTAAAAAATTACTGTTGACAAACTTCTCATAAAGTATACATTGTTTTATTAAAACTTAATTTTTTTTCATAAATATAGTGAATAACTTCAGTAACTGACAACAACCACATTTTGAAAAACCAATAACTGACACAAAGTGAACCAGTGTCTGACACCTTACATGCAAAGAAAAAAATATTTTCTATTTCAAGGACTTTATGCTTTAGAAATACTTTAACCTTTATTATAAAAGCAAAATACCTAAACCTTAATTATATATGATATACTACAGACGTACGTGGCCCTTTTTTTCATGTCTTAAATTATTAGCAATGCAGCTATCCAATAACTAACACTTATGAGCCAGTAACTGACAAATGATGTCAGGCTCTGGTAGAACAACTTAATTTTTAATTTTTTGACTACAAGATAAATTTAATTTATTACTAGTAAATCTTCAGATCAGGAGCCTCAACGTCAGCTCTGCAAGTCATTGTTTTTAAACACACTTTGATAATATTCAATTTCCTGCAAACCGCAATTTAAAGTTTTCAATTTACTTATTTATAAGAATTAAAAAAATACGAAGTTTTCAGATATTAGAAGCGTTAAATTAAAAACGTTGTTATGTAAGGATATTTTGAAATTTTCATGAGCTACTAATTCTGGTATTTTTTTAGATAATAAAGTAGATTTCTTCAGGGGGTCTCCGCCCCCTTGAACCCCCCATGATATCATTAAATTTACATATATAACTTTTTAATGATTGCGCTAATGGTTATTGAAAATCTTAGATTTCTTTTTACACTTCTGAGCCTTATTTTTCAATATCGGTGGACAGAAAATAATTTACACTGAGGCAATTATAATAAAAGTTTAGGTTTTATGAAAGAAAAATGTAATTTCCTTTTAAAAATAAAATAATTTTCATTCATATTTTCTGAAATCAGGCGGCACATTAACAAGTAACACTCGTCAAAAAATATTTTTTCAGACAATCTATTTAATGCTTAGTTTTTAAGAAAGAAAATATTTATTTCCCGATACAATTACGTCATTTTCGACAGAGATAATTTTGCTGTGCATAATTTTGACATTTACTATCTATTTGCTTTTCGAAAGTTTTTTTTTTTTCTCTCATTAAAATTTTCGATTAAAAATTAAACATTTCTGTTAGCCGAGTGCAGATGATAAACCATGGTAACATTTTTTTTTAATAATAAGAATTAATATCATAAACACAAGGGCCTTTTATTTCAACTTCAAAGCGTATTCGTTTTATTTTTGATATATGAGGTATTTCACCTTCTTTTCGTAATCTTGTTTTATTTCCAGTGTGAAACCGTATTCATGTCTATTTTTTATTTCATTTTACTCTTGCACATGAAAATCTTTCAAATCATAATTAACTGTTTAGGATAAATTATTATTCCGGGATCTGATTTTCTTGGCAACGGTAAAGAAAAAATGATATCTAAATTTTATAGCAAAATATCAATTTATTCCTTATGAAAACAATGAACTTTTTAATTTAAAAGAAAAATATTTGAACAAAATAAATCGAACACAGCCTTTATTTCTGGGGTAAATTCCCTCTATATGTAAATACGCAAAAGGCATTAATTCATCCCTTTTGACGTTGATTTGACTCCAAACAAATACACATACTTTCACATTTACGATATTTTTACTTGTAGTTCCGTTGCTAGGTAACAGTTAAAAGAAAATTAAAACAATGAAGTATGTGCATTGAAAAGAAGAAAATTTGTAAAAGAAAATATTTGATATTATTGGAACACATATATAAAATCCCTCCATAAGTTATACACCGAATTTAAAAACTGTGACAAATGTATACACAAAATTTCAAACTAATATGAATAATGCATGGTTCTAATTAGGAAATTTCATTATCCATAATTTACCATTTAAATCCTTCAATCATATGAGCCATTTCCTTTCAACAAATAAAAATTGAAAAATCGTCTGAATTGCTATAGAAAAGCATTATTGCGCAAAATAAAATATTCTATATTTTCCGAACGAATGAACCAAATATAACAAAAAAACTATACAGCTAAATCCGAGTACTTCACTAACATACCCACTTAATTTCAAGCTAATCGGATGCTTTTTGCGGCAGTTATCGCGGAACAGACAGACTAACAGACAGACTAACTGACAAGCTAACGGAAACCAAAACTTTTTGTGTATCCACAGTAAGCCTTCACTGACGTTTCGTCAATTATGGTTTTTTTAACAGTTCAAATAATAGATATCAACTTTCTTTAATATTACCAACAATGAACACTTCTGTCGGAGATTGGTGAAATGAAATTATTGGAACCAATAACTGGCATCCCCCCTTTAAGCTAAATTACATAACTATAAACTAGAAAACCTAGTGCTAATATATAATAGACATATTTTAACTAATTTCTACAAGTGTAACTTCATGAAAAAGCTTAGGATTGTTGCATTACAAATAGATCTAAAAAAAATTCTACCTTAATTTAAAAAATAAGATGGTTGCCTTAAAATGGTACTTTTTGTGCTTTCAAAAGTTTCTTTCTCATTGAATGTGTTCTTAGTCTACTAGAGGTGAATAAATTGTCCCCAAAATAAAAATATCTGTCTAGGTTATCACTAGATGAATTTATTCCGCAGAATTTCACAAGAAAATGCTTATTTAAGTTAGATTTTTGCTGAAGTGTCTGCTATTTGTTAAGTGCCAATAACTGGGGATTTCACGCGATTTCTTTACAAAAAGGTCCATTCTAAACTGCAGTGAAAGAACTCAGGTTATTTTTTAAAACATAGGTAAAAGAGGTATAACAAGGTAGGAGGTATTTTATTAAAGAAGACTTTCAAATTTTTATAAATCAATAATTTATTTTTCTCAAAACACAATAATACTAGGTTGAGCAAAATTTGTGAAAGTTGCGTTGTTATGCGCAAATTAACAACAAAAGCAACAAGGGCTATTCTTTAAAGTAGAGACCATCACAGTCCACGACTTTCTGCCACCGTTCTGCCAGATTCCAGATTTGCTTGCTAAGTTTGTCGCCGTTCCCAGCACCTTCATCCTAATTAATCTCATCGACGGCTTTCAGAATCGTTAGGCCTTTTTTTTTCCAATAATGCCGGGTCAACACACGCATATCATACTGTTCAATAGGCATTTTGGAGCCAAAGTTCCTGAACTCTTATAAATATACCACTAGTACTCCTATATACGATACAAATTCTGGTAACTATTAGATTAAAAATTTCCCAGAACTTTTTGCTCAGCCTAATATTATAAAATAAGCCAACTGAAATTACATTTTAAACAATCTTTTCAAAAGCAAGCTGTAAAATTTTATAATAATGCTACGCATATTATAAATATACTTTAAATTTAGTTAAAACTTGACATTAAAGAAATTTTCTATTTTTATAGAATATGAAAATATCCGAAAAACAAACAAAAATGCTTAATTTTTTAATTTTTACCTATTCATTCGTCACAAACTTAGATTTACGAATTTGTTCTTTTCAAAATATACTTCTAAAGGCAGCAAAATATACATAATTTATTACTAAAAACATTCGACATTTATTTTTATTCACAATTTCTTATAGTATCAGACTAAAAAACAGTTAGAAATATAGTCTAATTTCAACGATATGATATCGTGCGAAAAGATTATTTTTCTTCGAAGTTTTTTTAAGCGATTTATAACTATAATGACTGAGTTTCATGTTTCATAGCATTTTGAAAAACACAGCTATCATGAAAAACATTCTTGTCATTATAGTAAATTTTATACTTGATTAAACAATCAATATTTAATTACTATCTTAATTATTTATATACTCATTGCGTATTATATTTTCATTGCTTATTAATATGTATATTAATATTTTCATTGCTTAAATAATAACAATAAAATACTGCTTTATTACATGTAAATGCATATTTTATTATATTTTATTTAATTTATTATTACATGTTATATATTACTGCATATTACATATTTTATTACATGTATATTTAATACATGTGTGTTATCTTAAAGCATAGATGTTGTACTTTCCAACACATTCAGAATACTGTCTGAAAACTTCAAAGTTGAATAAGATGAAACATAATTTGAAAGTAAATAATTTAGAAAACACATAACATATCTCATAATCTAATTTCAGGAATTACCATCTATAGTCGAAAAAATATACGAATTCTTCTATGCAGTCATGTACCGGGTGTCCCAAAAATGACTGATGAATTTTAAAATTCCATAACATACAAACGGTGACAGATCTTTAAAAAATTCTTGCAGGAGTGTTATTTAAGATGTCAGGAGTAGTTTTCATGCTGTGATTCTTAGTTTTAGTTACAAATAGGAGCTGTAGATGGCGCTGCAAACAATAACCGCTAAATCTAGGCTCGATTTTTTGGCATCGCTATTCTTCCATGCCAAAAAAAGGAGATTAAAATCTATTGAATGTAATCCGAAGTACCCATAATCGGATCTGGACTAAGCACCTATTGCTCTCGGCGCCATCTATTGTTTGAAATTAGAACTAAAATCAAGAATCAGAGTAAAAAATCTCCTGACATCATACACAACCCTCCTGCAAGAATATTTTTAATATCTGTCACCGTTTGCAAGTTATTGAATATTAAAATACATCAGTCATGTTTGGGCCAACCGGTACAAAATGTATAGATTTCTATATAAACTATACGAGATAGTATTCTTAATTTTACTTCAGTTAGGAAATGCATAACACAATTGAAAATTCCCATTCAGGAATTTCAATCATCTCCTCGACCAAAACTTCTTCTGATTCTTCAAAAGACGAAAACTGTGGGCATTCGATCCCCTAGCAATTAATTAATGAAATTAATTTTGACACATTAACATTACACTGACGTTATTTTAGAGAAACAATAACTAAATAAAGTACAAAACAGAAAAATACACAAAAATAACAACACTCCATATGATGCTTGGGAACAGATGTCATATTCGCCCCATATTGGCGCGATTTTTTCATGTCGCCAATATCATATAGGCAACAGGTACTTAACTTGCGTCAAAGTGTCGTTATTTTGTTTGATGTGGTAACCCAGATTATGTTGTTTATGCTGTTGATGTTTTCACCAAATTGGCAACCGAAAAAAATCGCGCCAATATGGGGGCGAATATGACATCTGTACCAATGCATGTACTGAACCTCAACATAGTTTGCTTAAACATTGTAAGGAACCAGTCAGTAACTTTGTTACAAAGGCTCTCTAGTAGTTTGAAGGTGAGCATTGTGTAAGACGTAACTCTAATATAGAGGCACTCTAATTGTCCGCGGTGCATTTTTAATTAGGAGTTCACTGTTCGCGAGTAGGCGGTAACCGTATGCAAATTTATTTGCTGAGTCTGGCAGAGTATAAATAGGAGAGCGAAATTATGTTGAGCGGTTAGTTGGTTAGTCAGTGCAGTTAGACGTTGGAGAGAGTGTGAGTTGGCGAAAATAGTTTTAGTGTGAAGAAACGGCCATGTACGGCTGGAGCTTAGCCTAGGAACAAGAACAGATTTAGAATGAGATGAAATCTAGACGTGGATTTGAAATGAACCCCGCCGTCGCAACTCAAGCACGCTCCGGAGAAATGAAGTTACGTGAGTTAACTTTTACGCTTTATATTTAATTAAGATTGTTTTATTGCTATCACGGAGTGAGGGCGAAATTTATTAGATCTTGTCTGCCACCACTTTGCTCGTTGTTGTATAAAATATCTATATTCAAAGCTTATAAGACTCCTGATGAACTTTTACCACTATAAGTACGCCACAACTTTATAACGCAAATAAAGTAAAAAAAAGCTAACGGAAATGGCTGGATTTGAACGCTTGACTTCCCATTTTGGAACTGGAAACATTCCCTCTGCGCAACTAACGGCTAACTACATAGCTTCAATATTCATCGCTTATACTCGGTCACACATCACTGGAGATTGTCCCTATTGAATCTGCACCAAATATTTTAGAAATTGCTAAAAAATTGGATTAGTTATCTAATCCGGGGGTCCATTTTTTCAAAAATCTACTAACTTTTGGAGACGGTAGTCTATAATAGGGTGTCCCAAAAGTCCATGACATATTCTAAAACTCAATAAAAAAAAATCAAGTAATTGTCGTACAGGTCGTTTGGATTAAAATATTTCTCAAGATGAATTTTTTTTAATGCATAAAAAATTAGTTTCTATCATCTGCCATGGATGGCGTTGTACCTTAAATTAATCTGAAAGAAGCATGATAAACTCAAGACAACCAGTTACAGATCCTTTTATTTTGTCAAAATCAATTAAGGAATAATAATTTTTACAATCCATTAGCAAAGTTCAATGAGTGCACTTTTGTAGCTCGAGCCACATTCAAACGGAGCTCCAGTTCAATCCACGTGTTCACTAGCATTGCTTCTGGAATTGACGGGATCACATACGTGATTCTCGTCTTAAGTACTTCAATTTCACCCTCAGCAGAAGCATACACTTTTTTTTTTTCGATGTGAGCGTCATTTCTGTGTCGCAGCGTCAAATTTAATCTGAAAAAAAAATGTTTGAAAAGATTAAAACCAAGCATACAGACAAGAAGCGCCATCTATGATCGATATTTGGAACTAATTGTTTTTATTTGCTTGAAGAAAACTTTCTATTTTGAGAAGCATTTTACTCCTAAACGCACTCCTGTACGACAATTATTTGATTTTATATTGAATTTTAAAATAGATCAAGGACTTTTGGGATGCCATGTATATTCGCCAAATTAAAATAATTTTCTCACACTATTCTTTCGGGACGTAAAAATAGCACAAAAGAGAAATAATCGTCGCATTTTTCAACGTGACAATTATGATTTAAGTTTTACATTATTTTTTTTTTTTTTTTTTTTTGTAAAGTGCTATAGCTTAGCTTAATTTATGCTTTATATAATCATCAGTTCCCAAATAGGATCTAGCGGAGTAATTTTCACTTTTCCAATTGCTCTGTGTTATGTATCAGATTTATGCTATTTTAATGTTTTTCTGCTTTTATTTGGTGGTTATAATATTATCATTGCGGTGAATATAATAATGCCTTAAAATGTCCATATACTTAGAATGAAAAATATGTCAGAACTCACTTTTGACAAGACCTTGTAAACACAAAGCTGAAGCAACGTGGAAGATTGGCGAATAAAAACGGCAGGAGGTAAGTTTTTAAAGTTTATAAGAATAAATGCTGGTTAAGTATCAGCAGCTCCATTAGTTTCCCCAATAAGCCGACAGATGACTTTGACTTCGCTGTGATGATTTTTTTAAAGAATTTGTGAGCAAAAAGAAAGACGCACCCTGGTGTAAGCATCGGGAACTATATTCATCTTATACCAATATTTCAGGCATTATTATCGTAGTAGCCATTAGAGTATAGACATATTTTTCTTATCTGTTATAACATTAATATATAAAAAAATTATGACATCCTTTTTTTTTCATTTAAAAATTCTTTATCTTGTTCCTATACATATTAAAATCAATTGCCATAAAATACATTTTCTTTACTTTTCCGTAAAAACCTTTAAGACATATTTTCTTATTTTATTTAAAAACATACTTTTCAGCAGGCTTTAAAAATATGTTATATAACAAGTAATGCATCATCTAATACCTTTTTGCTCCTTTCTCAAAAACGTTTTCATCCCTCTTTCGGAGACAACTTTAGTTTCAAATGGTGTTGTTTCGCAGTTTCACATGAGATCTTGTAACTCCCTCTCCTCTTTTTCGTTTTCCCTTCTTTCCAGCATTTTCTGCCAACGAGTGTCAATATTTGAATGTGTAATGTCGTTGCATATATTATCTCTGTCAAGGTTGATCTCTATGGCTTCTCTCATTAGTGTGTTATGGAGGTTTTCGCACTTGGCTATGTTTTCTATTTTAATTGGCTGTGGTTTCAAAGGGTTTTTTTAATTTGTACTTGAAAGGGCTGTTGTTTGGTTATTGTATTTTAGGTCGCGAATATGTTCTTTATATCTTTCCCTAGCAGGAATGACCGAGTTAAGCTCGGTCAAAATTAGCTTTGTGTTTATCTCGATATATTATCCCCACTAAATCATTCTTTCTGTTTTAGATGCAATTAGCTTGACCCTGATCCATATTGACCCAAAATGACCCAAAATGACCCACTAATCGAATTTTTTCGAGCATGTGACCTAACACAATGCTTTTCTCGAGCTTGAAAACGATGGAATACAAAATTTAATGAAAATCGTTACTCGTTTTCTAGATAAAATAAGCTTGACCCACGTTATTCAAAAATGACCTACTAACAGAAATTTATCGAACATCTAACCTATTCCAATGGTCTTTTTGTACTGTGAAACGGTATAATACAAAATTTTGTCAAAGTCGTTTGAACCTTTTTGAGATACAGTTAGCTTGACCCCGACCAATTATCGCCAAAATGAACCATTAATAGAATTTTCTTGAGCATGCGACCCAGCCCAATGGTTTTACCTTGTCCAGAAACTGTGTAATACAAAGTTTTGTCAAAATCGTTTGAGCTGTTTTTTAGATACAGTTAGCTTGATCCTGACCCATTAGGACCCAAAATGACCCATGATTGAATTTTCTTGAACATGCGACCCTGCCCAATGGTCTTATCATTCCCGGAAACGGTATGATACAAAATTTTGTCAAAATGTTTTGTACTGCTTTTTAAATACAATTAGCTTGACCCTGACCCATTGTGACCCACTAATCGAATTTCCTTGAACATGCGACCTAGCCCAATAGTCTTCTCGAGCTCGAAAACGACAGAATATAAAATTTAGTCAAAATCGTCTTAGTCGTTTTTAGATACAATTAGCTTAAACCTGACCCATTGTGACCCAAAATAACCCACTTATCGAATTTTCTCGAACATGTGACTTCGCCCAATTCTCTTCTCATGCCCAGAAACGGTATAATACAAAATTTGGTCAAAATGTTTTGAGCATTTTTTTAGACTCAATCAGCTTGCTCCTGACACATTGTGACCCAAAATGACCCACTAATCGAATTTTCTTGAACACGTGACCTAGCCGAATTCTCTTCTCATGCCCAGAAACGGTATATTATAAAAATTTGTGAAAATTTCTTGAGCCGTTTTTAGATTCAATAAGCGTGACCCTGACCCATTGTGACCCAAAATGACCCACTAATCGGATTTTCTCGACCATGCTACCCTGTCCAATGGTTTTATCATGCCCAGAAACGGTGTTATACAAAATTTGGTCAAAATGTTTTGTACCGCTTTTTAAATAGAATTAGCTTGGCCCTGACCCGTTGTGACCCAAAATGACCCACTATCAAATTTTCTTGAACATACGACCTAGCTCAATGGTCTTCTCGAGTCCGAAAACTATAGAATACAAAATTTAGTCAAAATCGTTTGAGCCGTTTTTTAGATACAATTAGCTTGACCCTGACCAATTGTGACAAAAAATGACCCACTAATCGAATTTTCTCGAACATGTGACTTAGCCCAATGGTCATCTCATGCCCAGAAACGATATATTACAAAATTTTTTGAAAATTTCTTGAGCCGTTATCCAGATAAACTTAGCCTGACTCTGACCTGTAATGACGCATAATGACCCACTAATCGAATGTTCTCGAACACGTGGACCATCCCAATAGTCTTTCCGTGCTCAAAAACGATAGATTACAAATTTTTATCAAAATCGTTAGAGCCGTTATCTAGATAAACTTAGCTTTATCCACGGTGACCCAAAAACGATCCACTAATCGAATTTTCTCGAATATGTGACTTAGCCCAATGATCTTCCCGTAATCCAAAACTGTAGAATATAGAGTTTAGTGAAAATCAATAGAGCCGTTTTTGATATAAAAAAAGCTCGGCCCACAGTGGCCCAAAAATGACCCACAAATCGAAATTTCGCGAACATGTGACCTAGTCCCATAGTCTGCTCGTACCCGAAAATGGTTGGCTACAAAATTTAGTCAAAATCGATTGAGGCCTACTTTAGCAATAATTATCTTGACCCTGACCCATTATGACCCAAAATGACCCACTAATCGAATTTTCTCGAACACGTGACCCATCCCAATGGTCTTTTCGTGCCTGAAGACGGTAGGGTATAAAATTTAATTAAAATCATTAGAGCCGTTTCAAGATAAAATTTACATATACACACACACACAATTTTTGCTCGCATTATAGTATAAGATATATTTTTCCGTTAGTCATTCTGATGTTTACGGAACTACGATACGGCTACTACAATAACTAGGTGATCGTACCCGGGCTTCCCGGTTTAAAAAATATAGGGGAAAGCATTTTTTTTAAATTGAAAACTAATAATTTTTTTTTATATGCAATAAGTTTTTTAGATTGACCACTTACATTAAAAAAGCATTTTTCATATGGAAAATACGAAATATGCAATCAAATAAATTTTTGAAATTTATCAAAAGCGATATTTTCTTATTAGCCGCATGCTAAGAGTTATTTGACCAAGATTTTACTACTTACGGCATCCTTTTATATTCTGATAATTTCAGAGCTTATACATGGCTGTTAAATTTGTGTTTTATTTATATTATTTTATTTATTTATTCATAGGGAAGTTTTTTTAATAGATATTAGCCGTAGGAAAATGATGAACTCTTTATTTTGTTTTAAGGACAAACGGATAAATCTTTCGTAATCGAGCTCCGCGCGATATACATAAATTAAAAAATATTTCACGCTTTAAAATTGTTTTTAAAACCACAGACAATCAGTAAACTGAGATGAACTTTGCAAACAAATTCCATTTGAAAAAAAAAAACATTATTTGGTGATCTAAAAATTTAAATTGTACGATAACAAATATTTTAGATTTGTGTTTTTTCAATATTATTCTTTTATTTGTTTATAAAAGAAGTGTTAATTTCGTTAATTTGTCTTTCACAAATATGTTAGATTGGTGGTTTTTTTACTATTATTCTTTTATTTGTTTATAAAGGAAGTATTAATTTCGTTATGCGAAAATAGTCAAAAACAAATGCTGAAAAATGTTTGTTGCTTTAAGTGCAATATGTTTATTATTATTATGTATTGAAACCGGCACGTGATAAGATAAACTTAAAAAAATAATTCTTAAAAATTATTTTAGAAAATATAATATATCAGTCAATTAAGATACAGTTTTTAAACAAATTGCATTTGAAAGTAATTTTTTTCCTTATGCGACGAAAATTGAACATGCACGATGGTCAGAAGATTAAAAAATTGCAGTAGCGAAAATTTCAAGATTGGAATTTTATCGTGAAGTGTTGCCATTCGCAAAATGACGTCAGCGTTACGCACAGATACGCTTGTTCTTTATAATATAGATACTTAATCAGTAAAACATAACAAAGATCAGTTATTAGGATGTGGTTATCAATTGAGGCTCTTATGCTTGGTATTCCGGAATGAAAAACAACAATTTTCACCTTATCAAAATTTGCATACGCACCTCATATCCATATTCATCATATTTTTTTAATTGTATTTTGTTTCATTATTTAAAAATCATTTTAACTCAAAACTTGAAGTCACGATTGTCAGCAACATCTTTTATGTGAACAGACGCACTCTTTACTTGAGATTCTAATCTCAATTCCAGAGAGTAAAAATTTCCTAATTTATGTTTTTTAAACGCATTTGTGTTAAAATGTTTAGTATTATCTAAGAAAACGATCGTTTTCTTTTAAATATGACTTCATTTTCACTTAAATAAGCATTTCGCTTAGTGTCTGAAATTTAGTATCAGCACACATGCAGAAGGAAAAACAATATCGAAAATTTTTGAGGAAAAATGCGTCTTTTCAAAATCAGTATATCATTTTCCGTTATTATGCCCCTAATATAATGTTCTGCTCCTAATGGTATTTTGCGCCACTAAACCCTATACAACAATTTTTATCAACAAATTTGCATTTTTATCAGAAAATAGCATGAATAAAGATAAAAAATACCTCATTGTTTCTCTCTTGTCTGCAATAATGAAAGCTGTCTAATTTTCACCATTTTGAAGAAATTTCATAAAATGCTTTTAAAATTAAAATATAAAAGTGGGGATATTTAAAAAAAAACAGATAGTGCGATCATATCTACAAATGAAGAGATTTTAGTTTTAAAAAAAATTTTAGTAAAATTGGTTCAGCAGAAAGATCAGGGCAGATGACTAAAAAACGCACTTGTGTTTTAAATATATAGATTATATAAAATTAGGAAAAATTAAATTAAGCAAATTATGTTATTTTGATAAAATTATAGTAGAAAGTCCTAAAGAATAGCATTTTATTATTCGAGAGAATTTTGGACAAAAACTTCAGGAACATGATATTATTTTAAACCAGGAATTATTTGTTTGTTTGTCTAACTCGGCGAAGCAAATCCATCCAGGCGAGAATCATCAATTTCTGTAATATAAATCGCTATTATTTGCATGTCACCTCTTTTATAAAGACACTCTAAATTTTTGTAAAACATTGCGTTTTATCAGTGTGTGATTTCGATTACATTATTCTCAAAAGTGAAGCATTTTCACCTGTGAAGAATTACAATGCAGGTGGGCTGTGAAAATGACGCACTTCTATAAAACATAATTCAGGTGTAAGAATTAAAATACACGCTTTTTTAAAAAATGACGTCATTTGAATCCGCTAAAGCAATCCACTTTTACAATACAGTCTTAAACTTCGTCTATAGAAAAGTATGTATATGACGTCATTATCACGGAATAACAGACAATATTTTTGACATAGCCGATATTTTAATTTCAATTTTTTTCACAGGTTTTATGAGAAAATGGCAACAAATAGATACAGTATCTCCAATTTTCGACTATTTTCAGTTTACTTTCAATAGAAATGGGGTACTTTTGTTGCCATGATAAGAAAAATGGTATTAAAAACTACAAAAAATTTAATATCTCGAAAATAAATTGAGATACAGCTTTCAAACAGATTGCATTTAAAAGTGCATTTTTTCCTTATACAACGGTGTAAAAATTTTAAATGTGCGATGTTTAGAAGTTTAAAAATTTGCGTAGAGAAAATAGCAAAACCAAAATTTTATTTCAAATTTCAAAGTGTTGCCATTCGCAAAATGACGTATGCGTTACGCACAGATATGTTTGTCCTCTATAATGTAGATAATGCCTGAAATATTGGTGTAAGATGAATATAAGTATAATACGGGTATTTAAAAAAAAAAAAAAAAAACTAAAAAAAAAAGTGACTTCTGTCGATAAATTTTAACTAAACATTGGGAACTACATGATTAATAGAAAATTAACTCTTGGGTCATTACATGTCAACTAGCCTAAAGAGCTCTTGCACGACTCTCTTCAATTTCAGTTCAATTGCTACAAGACATTCTGTACACTGCAACCAACCGAAAATTATAAACTATGCCATTACTCCAGTTCTAGAAGTCTCAAAATATTTGTTTTGCCCCAATACTCCTTGTTTATTCTTTTCTACAATCCTGTTTTAGTGAAAATTTCTTCAGGATGCGCCTACTTATTGATATTGTATCAAAAGTTAAAATTTACCAACACCTAATTTTGACATCGTAATTGGATCCACCTGTACTTTTAACTTACTCTACCAAACAGGCAATCATTCGGTGAAGTTGTTTAGGAATTACACAGATTTAAAATTTGGAAATCTTATTCATTTTTAACTGTTGCAAAACCGATTGCAATGGTAGTAGCGTTTTAACCCTTAAATGCGCGATTTTTTATTTTGTTTCATAAAAATTATATATGATTCTCTGAAAGGTTTATTACACAGGAAAAATAATGAAAAAAATCGAGATACATTTCTCATATAATACGTCAATATTTTCTTCTGCTACACATCTGCAATACAAGTAAAAACTACTGTATTTGGGCTGTTTTACTCTAAAACATTGCAAATTAGTAAATATTTTAATAAGTATGTCTCCAAATATCTTACTTTATATAATTATTTATTTTATATAACTTAACGTTTAACCCTTTAATTCCCATGATTGGCTACCTTCTAGAAATTACATAGCTCAGGTAATCTGACTTTACACCAGAAAGTTTTAATGGTTAATTTCGCTTTATTTAAATACGGACTGTCTCTTATTAACTAAAGTAAACATTGCTATTTTAATTTTCTGGTGTGAATTATGTATATTCGAATAAAAAAAAATTCTATTAAATTCAAAACACTGTTGTTTGCATATATGCAAAGCTGCTCACTAAAGGGTTAAGCACATCAGAGAAAATGTTTGCCCGAATTAGCTGTACTTTTCGATGTTCATATCTGAAGATATGAGAAATCGATATTTGTTGAAAATATCATAGGTTACCATTCATAGTTTTCTTAACCATTTTAAAAAGTATATATTTTTTAATATATATTTTTTTTAATTATGAACTTCAACTATGAATTTCTCTTAACAGAAATCGATTTCTAAAAGCTTCAAACATGCGAATCCAAAAATACAGCTTATTCTGCCAAGTTTTAGTTTTTGAGTTATCATTAAAGTCTATCCGAATTGCAATCTATTTTGTAACGATTAAAAATTAGTTTAACATTAGGAGTTCAAAATTTTAAATCTTACTAAACTACTTGACCAAATATCTTACCATTTATTTTCCGACGTTAAAGATTATCGGAAAACCCAAATATGATGTAAAAATTAGGTGTTAGTACTTAACAATTTAAGGGGACAGTTTACCTATTCAACAATTTTTTTTATTTTTTCAAATATGGTTTAAATGGTGAACTCACTGCATTTCAATGTTCAACTAAAAGATAATTTTGAAAAAAAAAATAACTGCATATTTAACTGAAATTTTCAAAAAGTTTTTAAAAAATTGCGTTTTTTAAAATCCCTACTACTTTTTTAAATATTACTATTTTTGACAAATGTATTTTTTTTTAGATTTGAAATGTGTATTACACAAGACAGCGCATGAATTTTTAGATACACTAATATTACATTTAATATATATTTTTTTACTGAAAATATATCGTGAAAAACTATGAAATCTAATCTTCATGTACTTTTATTTAAAAAAAAATATATATCAAAAAACCTGAAGGCTAATTCCATCCGCAGATTTATCACATATATATTAAAGAACAAAACCAAAAAAGATTAAATCTCTATCTCTAGTATAAAAAAAGCTTTTCATTTTTAAAACAGGAAAGTGTCGAAAATATGATCATAGAGAAAAAGCCATTTAAAGTTTTAATTTGTATGGGTAATTGCGCTGGGTGTATTAATAAAATTTACAATGTCTTGCGATATAATTGCCATATGGGTAAAAATGGGGTGTCAAAATATTCACACTTAAACAAGCTTGCATTTAATATTAAAAAAAGAAAATAGACTTTTTGACCAATTTTGAGGTAAACTTTCCCCTTAAAGGTTCATACAATTTCAATTTGTAATCGACCTTTCAAATGATTGTAATAGAGATTGTTAAAAATAATAAACTGTCAACTATGGTGGTAAAATATTTATTCTGCGTCATTTGTACTTGGAGTAATGGTCATAGTTCGTATTTTTCCTGAGAGGGGGAGGGGGAATGGGCGTTATATACATAGGTCTAAGACATTGGAAAACTGGCACAATCGTAAGTAGTTTCGTAAGGTCACCATATGTGCTTCCATGCAGTTCTTTCTTTCAACGCTGACTTAAAAAGTTGAACGTTGTTGTTAATTTAATATTAACTTAACAAGAAACTTTTAACTGTATAACATATTTTTATACCATAAATAAGATTTATGTGTTAAAACACATAAACTTGCTCAATGGCACACATACACAAAAACTTTAACATGAACGTGTACGAATAAAATTAACTATAAAGTATAATATCGTCGTTTGGAACTGCTTCTGCAGTCCTCTTCAGGAAACCAATAATGTTGAAATGCTTAAAAGTCTACAGACGAAAGCTTCCTGTCGAGTCTTGATCAATTATATCGAATGAAAAATTACAGTGAGTACATCAGAAAATTTTAAAATGAAATAAGTTGAGATGAATCGAAAGTTCAATTGAAGACCATGGAATGTCATCAGCTATTATTGAGAACGGATTACATTAAACAAAAGTCATGGTAAAAGAGGCAAAATTGAAATATGGCGAACAGGTAAATAGTTAAGACATTTTTATGATATTAAGCCAGATTTTTGGCATATTATAAGACAATTTATCGTTACAGGTATTATGCTCACGTGCAATGATTTCGACCCATTCTCTGATCATGCTTTCAAATAGGTTATTGCCTGAAACTATGACTTTCGCCTCCTCAAAATGGCGGCCATTTAAAAAAATAATTAATTTTAAATTTAAAAAGCGGTGCGAATAAGTTAAAAACTGCAAAAAAAAAAATATATATATATATATATATCAGTGGCGTGGCGTCCGGTCATCGCTGGATGCGGCGATGACCAAGCAATATTTTAAAACTCTTAATAAGCTTATAAAACTCTACGATCCAGTTTTAGCAGAACATTTGGAGTTCATGTATAAGTGAAGGTAAGATTTAAAGTTTCTTTTTTGAACATTCAACCATTGAATTTTAGAGTTAATAATTTTTCACCACAAACTTAAATAATTGCGATGACCACCGGAAATTTTCACGCCACGCCACTGATATATATATATATATATATATATATATATAATTAAGAGTTTCACCTTAATACAAAGATTCCGAAGCATGTTTTGCTTGTCTTTATCTTAACAATTGCCTGAGATATAGCAGTTTAAATTTCTAGGGTGGTTGACATTTTCAAACATTCTGATTTTTTGCCATGCTGTAACTGTCGTATTTATAAACCTATTTGGATAAGATTAAGTATGTGCATAGTACATATGAATGTCTCGACCGAGTTCGTTGGTTAGCTTCATCCGCCATCTTGTTTCAAAATGGCGGCCATTTAAAAAAAATTCTCGCCAAGCCTGGTGGCAGTTTTCGAAATATCGCCAAATTTGGCGACTAACAATAAGTAGCGATAAATGACGCCAACCTGGCTATAGCTTGCTAATTTGGCGCAATTGTCATTTAAATTCAGTATTGACGAATATTCTCTTATCGGGTTTGTCGAATTTTATCTTCTTAAAATTTGAATAAAATTACCTTCGAATAAAATTTGCAAAATTTTAAAAGCAAGAAATATGAAAGCTACTTTTTCCTCCCGGCACGTGCCGAAAGGACTTTTACAAATGTAATAATTCAATTAATTTACCTAACTATGATTTTTAAAAAAAATTCCGATTCCTATCCACAGGGGTCGTAGTTGTCCTGAAATTTTAAGACCAGGATATTCTTCGATACCAATATTTTATTATAGAAAATCTCTTTTTAAATAAAATGAAATTTCGCGTGTTTAACCTAGATTTATTTTTCTGTAAAAGAATACTGATATTTGTCCAGAAAAATTTCCTGAAGCGTACGACCCCTGTATCGAAAATGAAATAAAAATAAAAAAAATAAAATAAACACGAGTCGAAATAATTTATAATATCTTTATTTTCTTCTTTTTACAATCGTAATTGTACTTGACCTTAAACATACTAATTGGCACTTCTGCAAATGAAAATTTTCAAAACTTCATTTCCTTTCCTTCGCAATTTGTAAAAGGAAGGTTTTAATACTTTCTTTCCCCTCATAAATTGTTACAGTGTCACGCTAACCAAGTAGTTAAAAATATAGTCTAATTCCAAAATCATAGTTTCGTGAAAAAAAGCGATATTTCCTTCCTTTTTTTTTTTTTTTTTTTTTTTTTTTTTTTTTTTTTTTTTTTGTATAGATTTCTATTTATAACCACAAAGTTTCATGTTTCACATTCATTTTGGAAAAGGACGTTTTCATGAAAAACAATTTACAATAATTTACAATTAATTTAAAGTTCACACTCATTTATTGTAATAATTATTTATTTTGAAATTAATTTTTTTTTCATGGCATTAATATTAAATTAATGTTATTAACAGATTATATCCCATTTGCTTATACATAAAAGTTTAGAAACATACAGGATGTACTTAACACTGGAACGCCGAGCAGGTATCAATTCAACATCAACCAATGGACTAATTATAGATTCGAACCAGAGTCTTTTTTATTAAATAAGTTAAATATAAATTGCACTGAAATAAATTAAACTATTAACTTATATAATTTTAAATAAATTTTCTTATTTAAAATATTTTTACAAAACTTACGTAGAATTTCCCGGCGTTCTAGTGTTAAATGAAATGCTCGAAATGTTTGAAAATTCAATAAATAAAAAGCGACATATATTGGAGTTTTTCTTGCATAAGAGTAATATACGAAGCTAAAAATGTCTTTACTAGGCTTCATTGTTTTAGTAAAAAATATCACCAGCAGATGGCACTGCATTATCATAAACTGTTATACTGCTGAAAAGAACCGCGCAGTTTCATAACACAAATCATTATTATGTGCGTTCGTTATTATATAAATACGTAGCACCTATAGTCGTCGTTCGGTCTGTCTGTCAGTCAGTCTGTCCGTTCGTCAGTCCGCATATAACAGAGGAAAAACTACACAACTGAATGGTCTGAAGTTTTAAATATATAATTGTTGCAAAATTTAGTCAAGTTGTTTCAAATTTTGTGAAAATCGGAAGTATAGTTTAATTACAGTGACAGTCAAATGTTTTCCGTTACATTACGCCAATGGGGAAAAATTATTTCAAGTGCATTTTAATGGTGTTACAGCCTTTCAAACGGAATGAAACTGATATGCACTTATGAAGTGCCCTAAAATATACATTCAGTACAGTATGCTGTGCAAAAATATTTTTAAAACTAGTTATAGTACGAACTACCCCAACACCTTCTTTGCCACGTTTGACGTCCAATTTCCAACTTGTTTCTTATTTCAACGGCTAAGCATGATGAATAGTAAAAGCTAAGTGATCTTTCTATGAGTAAAACTCTCATTCATGCAAGTAGAGATTTGTGTTGCAGTAGAATGAGTAATCATGAAAAAAAGTTTTTTGTTGTTGTTGTTGTTGTTCTGTATTCTTAATTTACTGTATCGCAATCGTATAAAAGGTGTTACATCGCTAAATTCAACTGTTTTCATATAAATTCATACAAAGTTAAAGAACGTGAATTAATATATTTTTCGTTAGATAACTGATTTTGAAAAATTTTTAGACAAAAACCATTATAATATTTATATCTGGGAAGAAATCAGTACTCTAAACGAAGATAAGATAAGTCATCGCGGTTTAGCTGAGTGGAAATGAGCTGTGAATACCAGATAGAGACAACCGGATTCCAGACTGTGTAGGCAGTAAGTGATTTTGGGTCAATAATAATTAATGAATTGTTTCATAGATATTAGTTTAATTTCACTTATCTTCGTGTACAAAATTGAGAAATTAAACAAGTCTGAATTTGTACGTCAAATGTGGCAAACGAATTGCTTTCATACTATAAACTAGTATTATAAATATATATAGAAGTAAATTTCAAACTGGGCGAAAAATGTCCGGACCAGGATTCGAACCCGGGACCTCCTGGCTGAAGCCGCCAGTGCTCTGCCATCTGAGCTATCCCGGACGATTCTGGTCTAACTTTTTCACCCAGCTAACCTTGAAGATTACAGCATCTGGTCTGAAACCTGGTTCACCTCAACAGAATAAATCTCAGGTAATGGAACTCCAGAAATCGCTGGATACGAAATTACACTAGATTAATTTTCACACAATTATTTTAATTGGTAAACAAATCATAATGATTTGTTTACCAATTAAAGTAATTGTGTGAAAATTAATCTAGTATTATAAATATCCAGATTATGGCGCAATAGCTATTGCACTCTTATACAAAAATGCATGAATACAAAATTTATTACGATTATATATATTAAATTCAGCAATACGGAAATAATATGACGCCATCTTAAATAGGACGTAATCACCATCTCAACCTATAATCATTACCTCAGATGGGATATCGTTGAATTAATTACGTATGATAGGATTTAATAAATAAAAAAAATCTTCTATTAATATCTTTTTAAGTTTTGATTTGATTTTCATAACACTTGTAAAGACTCAACAAAATTCTTCAATGATTACTGATTACATATATTAAATTTCAAACCATTCGGTTGGGTAGTTTTGCCCTGTTATATGCAAGACAGGAGGGCGGACCAGACGCCTACTATAGGTGCTAAGTATTTATATAATTACCAAGGTACCTGAAAATACTTGTACATGTTATCAACGCATAATTTAAATATCCTTCCTTAGCTAATCACAACGAACTTATTTCCTAATTCATTATATTTAATAATATAATCTTACCGATCTAATGAACTTTAATATAGTCTCATGTAAAAAATATGTCTAGTAGTATTTAATAATGACACACTAGTTTGTTTCTCATTCCTTTTTTACATATGAAGAAAAATTACTGTTTGCATTTTCAAAAAAATATTAAATTCATAAAATACGCTTAATCTCCATTATGAGCGAAATTAACGATACTAAAGTTTAATTTCTATTGTTAAATAAGTTTTCATATTCTGCTATTATCATTGCTAAAATCAAAAAAAGTCCGTTTATCTTATTAACGATTGTAGTTTTTCCCTTATTTCCACTTTGTTCTCGAACTTTTATTTTTTCAAACATGTCCTTTATCTTGATTATTTCAGTTTAGCTATTTCATTAAAAGTACTCTTTACAAAAATTATTTTAACTCATTTCCCATTTACTACTAACTCTTACTTTTTTTTTAATCTTCTACAAATGTTAAAGAAAATTCTTAATAATATGGTAATGATAAAATCAATTTAGATTTTATTTTCTATTTTTTAATTTTTTTTTTAAACAATCTAATTTCAGATGTATAAACATTTGTGCATATTATAATCACATTTAATGTAACATTAAAATCACATTTAATCACAATTAAATAATATTTCTGGCACTGTCGAACAATAAAGCAATGCTCTACAATTTTTTATTTATCTTATCACACGTAATGAAATATTTCCTTTCATATTTTCAAGAATATTAAATTTTTAAATTAATCTTAAGCTCCATTATAAAAGAGACTGAGTTTTAGAAATTTTTATTTTCATATTCAGCTAATAAATATTTTTTTAGTCTACTATTATCATTGTTTAAACATTTTTTTTTTTACCTTATTATCAACTGTGGAATTTAATTTTTCTTTAAACCTTTGTTCTGAAAATTTTTATTTTTTTCACAAAACATACAGTGAAACCTCCCAGTGCGACCACCTCGCTGAAAGACCATTTTTTCATGGAACGAAATTTATTCTCATAGGCTCTATACTAATTTTACCTCTATTCAGAGACCACCACAGTTAAACTACCTCCATGAGCGACCCATTTCTTTGAAGAAAATGAAACAAATTCCGTTTCTTCCTGGGCGCTTGAAGAAGTTTTTATTAGAAAAATAATTCCGCAGAGCGCATTATTCATCAAGCTTCTAAACTAAGTTTAGATTTTTTTATTCCGGTAACTTTTAAGTGCTTAAACCCCTTTGTGCCTTTTTATGCAATGAATTTAACTCTGATGACAAAGTAAGGATGACGGTCAATAAACAACCCTCAAAGAAATAGATAAATTAATGAAATTATCATAATTTGTTCCCGTTCAAAAAAATATTGCATTTAGTTACTGAACTTCGAAAGGACTTGGAAATAAAAGTTATCGAAGATAAAACCGTAAAATCAAAGCAAATGTCAATGTATTCATTTTTTAAACTCTGCAGTAATTAACTTATGTAATTAACTTTTGTTTTGATGCTTAAATTTTCATATTTTTTCCTAATGTGACAAATAAATTTTAATAACATTAATTGTTACCTTTTTTCAACAATTAAAATCTAGATTTAAACATGACCTCCATTAAGAGACCACATCTCGCATCGACCAACTTTTATTGGAACGTAACGTGATCGCTTTACGGAGGTTTTACTGTATTTACCTTGATAACTTCAGCTTAAATATTTCTTTTAAAAATAATTTCGGATTGTTATACTGCTTCAATACAAGACCTGTAATTTTCTTTAAATATCCCATTTGTATAAAAAACTCTTTAAAGTTCTTCATCATCTTCCAAGGTAATTAAATCTCTGATAGATTTATAATAACACGATTATGAAATATTTTATTTTTCAGCAATTACTTTCTAAATTCTCTCATGATTATGTAATTTATATCGATGAGAGAATTTACTATTTTGATTACAGTTAAGTGTCATTAAATGTTATGGAGTTATTTAATATCGAAACAATTCAATTAACCATTTCTTGCCTGGCTTCGTATTATTACATCATGTCTTAACATTCGAAATTATGTTGTATTTACAATCATTGTGTTAATATCTGCATGTAGTATGTGTCTTTAAACAGAATATGTCTTTACACAGTACATGCCTTTGCATAGTACAAATCGTAACATTGTATATTTCTTTACATTTACTGTTATTACTTTATTAAATTTTTTTTCAAGTAAAACAAAATAAAGAGATAGCTTTAAGCTCTGTAAGCTATTGCTGAGAGTTTTATTTGAAGCATGTGTTTTATTTTTCAAATTAAACAAGAAAGAAAAATCATGCGTAAAGCATATATTATGAAACACTTTTCAACACTTCCAGAATACATTAACAAAACTTCGCCGTTTAATAAGGTAAAGAAGGTACCTAAGTAAACACTTTTGAAAACGTATAACACATCTGAAAACCAGATTTCAACATTTACATCCCATAGCCAGAAAGATATTCCAATTATTTTGTGCAGCTCTGTACATGATTTATAGGTTTGTACAGATTTTGCATTGAATACTAAAATTTTGATTAGTAAGAAAACGCATACCACAGTTGAAAATTCACATTCAGAAATTTTTACCAATAGACGGAATAGTGCTTCAATTATTTTGTACAGACTTGTATATTACTCACAGACTTTTATACACGCCACATTTTAAGTTGAGATACAGTTCAGACAAAACCATGCTTAAAAGTACTGAAAACACTATAAAAAGTACTGTAAAAGACGCTCGTCCCGAAGGGGTTAAGAAATGAAAAGATGAATTATGCTCTCTGATGGCGGAAGGCTAGAAACTGAGTGCTTCGATCCTGCTTTGGTGCGGGGAAAAAAAAAAAAAAAATACTTCGAAGCGTCCCCCTCCAAGAAAAATAAAATAGGCTTATTGATGAAATGGAATACAGTAGTTCGCTGGCTAGAAACTGAGTGCTTCGATCCTGCTTTGGTGCGGGGAAAAAAAAACAAAAAAAAAAAACACTTCGAAGCGTCCCCCTCCAAGAAAAATAAAATAGGCTTATTGATGAAATGGAATACAGTAGTTCGCCGACTTACGTCCCTTCGACTTGCGTCACCCCGCATTTACGTCGTTTGGCCTGGAATTTATTATTATTATTATTAAGACGCACTTTGAACTTTTGTAGAAACTTTTGGTTCTATGAAGGGAAATTTTCCCGCGGCAGTCAAAAGATAGTGACAAACAAATAAAAAATTCCCTGGAAAAATAGCTTAGAAAACTCACTCTGCTGTTACAAAGAGCTTTTAAAAGTACAAAAGAAGAAATTGTCTGTTCAAACTTCATTGCAAGATCCTCAAGCATTTGAACAGAACAGCTAGAAGAACAATAAATTGTAAGTAAACATAAATTTTTATTCCAAATTCTTGTATTGCAAACGCAATTTTTGTTAACGTGTTAAATGAATGTAGCATAAACCCTAAATACAACAAAATATGTTCATTAGATTTTGGACAATTTTTATTACTTATCATTTTTTTTTTTTTTTTTTTGCTTACCTAAATGTACCTAGACTTACGTCAATAGTCTTGGAGCGAATTTCTGACGTAAGTCGAGATATTACTGGATAGTCGAGGTATATAATGGATAAATAGTACAGATTGGAGGGGAAAATTATCTTAGTTTCATTGAAATTTATTTGGATGGTTCCTTCTTGATATAATATTGCTATGGCTGTGGTTTTTCTATGTGGTTGAAAATGACTCCGGTCGACCGAACATGTGAACTGTCGAATAATCTTAATAAAATAATCTTAAATTAACTTATTCAATTTTTGAAAACAAATGAAGTTGTGTATTTATATAAAAAATCATTTCATCTTTTTCACACAATGTTTAATATGTATATCATTTTAATACACATTAAGTGTGCTAAAATAATTCCTTTATTTCACAGAATTTCATTTTTTCATTTTTCTACTAAATTAAACTTTCCTCTTCGATTATTTATTTAAATAAATCGATCTGGCTATTTCATAGTACATTATATTTAATTTTCTTCCAGTATAATATAAAACAAAGCTTTTTTTGTCTTTTTATTTCTCAATTTTTTTTTCTTCAAATAGTCTGAAGTGTTTAAATATATTTTCTTAATTTTTAATTTTCTTCTGATGAAAATTAAAGAAATTAAATATGTTTGTAAGTATTATTAACGCATAGTTCAAATATCCTTCATTACCTTATTTAAAAGGAACTTATTTCATTATTCAATATATTTACTAATATCGTAAAGATCTAATCAACTTTTATATAGTCTCATTAAAAAATTTATCTGGCCGTATTTAATAATAAGACACTATTTTGTTTTTCATTTCTCTTTTACATATGAATAAAAATACCCGTTTACGTTTTCCAAGATTATTAAATTCCTAAAATATCCTGAATTTCCATTAAGAACGAAAGTATGTCTACTAATGTTTAATTTCCATTTTTTTTTAATTCCATGTTCTGTTATTATCATTGCTAAAACATTTTTTTTGCCGTTTATCTTACAGGGTGTCCCACAGAGTACGCAGCGTCTGATTTGTACAGATTTGGATAGAGCACGTTAATATGAGTATTTTGAATGTTAACATGTGGGGTCCCCGAATATAGCGAGATTTCTTTGTTTTTTTCTCATTTCTTGTGTTTTTCCTATGACAAGCTTCACACCTTACTTACACAATCACGCTATATTCGGGGACCCCACATGTTACCATTCAAAATACTCATATTAACGTGCTCTATCCGAATCTGTGCATATCAGACGCTGCGTACCTTGTGGGACACCCTGTATTAATGACTGTACTTTGTTTGTTTTAACTTTGTTGTAGAACTTTTATGTTTTTCAAACATGTCCTTTATCTTGATTATTTCAGTTTAGCAATTTCATTCTAAGTAAGTTTAAATTACTGCTAGTGCTCAAAATACTTTTTAGTTTTCTATTATGATATTTCCTATTTACTTCTAAATCTCCTAAATGTTTAAAATATTCTGCCAAATGTTAATTAAATCCATAATATTATTGTAATGATAAAATCCCTTTGAAATATTTTAGTTTTTATATTTATATTCTATTTTGTTGACGACAATCTAATTTCAGATGTAATAAACTATTGTGGACTTTATAATCAAATTTAATGTAGTCTCATTTAAATAATATGCCTAGCACTGTCTAATTGTACTTTAAGGCACTATAATACTTTTCATTTCTCTTTTCACACGTAATGAAATGTTCCCTTCTACCCTGTAAAAAAAAATTATAGACATAAAGTTAGAGAGATCTGCATGCTTACTAAAATTTTATATGTACACTGTACAAAAACAGATGTAAATCTACAAAACTAGTTTTTGTAAAGCTACAAAAATCTGTAGCTTTGCAATGGAATCTACTAAAATTACAGTAATTTTACTAAAATTTTATCTGTAACCCGGGTTGCAGTTACATAAAAAGTTCTAGCATTACAGTTCCCTAAAAAAGTCATAGTAATCTTACAGATTTTTTGATTTACAGTGCAAAAGTGTATCTGTTACATGAATTTTTTTTTTAATTTTGAGTAATTTTACAGATTTTTTTTTTTTTTTTTTTTTTTTTTTTTTTTTTTTTTTTTTTTTTTTTTTTTTTTTACAGTGTACATTTTCAAGAATTTGAAAATCTTAAAAATATCTTAAACTCTATTATAAAAAGAAAAAACAGTTCAATAATCCCTTAATATTCGCGGATTTAGCACGAGTTTTAATTATTTGCAAAATAGAAAATGCAGACTGTTTCAAAATTTGCGAATACTTAACTTGGTTATTCGCGATTTTTTTTTTTTTTAGAATATTTTTTTACAAAGTAAATTCATTTTTTTTACCAATTCTATGAACTATGTGACACTGTACCCCTATCTACTGTAGAACCTCCTGTATTACTGTATGGCCTAAGGTGCGAGAACTCCATCTCTTGTGTCGAGGGAAAATATAGATCAGTAATTTTCCTTACTTTTTATGCAGATTTTTTTTTCTGAATTTTCTAAAATTCCAAATTTTTATTACAGGTGAAATATTTTCTTCAAAAATTGTCGGGGAAATTTTAAAACATCAAATACAACTTGTTGAAAAAGTAATAGAATGTGATTCTTCACTGATGAGGAATCTTAAATTTAAAATAGAAATCCAGGTCACAATTTTTCCTTACATGGAAATTCATAAACAAAAGATCTGTTTTGTCAAATAATTGCACATCACTAATTTTTTTTCGCCATTAACTAACAAACAAATTTTGTACAATACGTTATACTGTTATATATGTTATATTTATACAATATACATAATTATTCCAATTCATTTAACGCATGCATTTTTAATGTATAATGCTTAATAAATATATTTTTTTAATATCGATTGCTCTTTTCCATTAAAAAGAAATATAAAGCATATACCCACTTTTATGCACGAGAAGATGGTCTCAACATTCGCGATTTTGACATTCGCCGAAGTTTCCGCGAACCTAACCCTCGCGAATGTTAAAGGATTACTGTATTCCAAATATTAATTTTCATATTTTACTATTTTCGCTGCTTAAATATTTTTTATCTCTATATATAATAGTATAACTTCAAAAATCCGGCATCATCGGGATTTTTGAATGCCGGATTTTTGAAAATTCCGGATTTTTGAAGGAATGTCAAAAGTAGTAACTAGGACTATTGAAAGTAGTACTATATTCTTAATGTTGCCTTTAGCCATAACTTATTTCATTATTAAGTGATAATTATGCAAGAAAAAGAGAAAATTAAATATAAAATAACTTACATTAATTAATATTTTCTATATTACAGAATAAAAATCTAATAAAGAGTGAAATTATTTCTTCTCGTGTAATTTCGGAAACATCGATGTCAATTTTGTTTGCTTCAAATTTTATGGCCGTTTTTTAACAAGTTTTTCTTGCATTTTATACAAATGAAGAATATCTATTTCGGAAATACAGTCTTGTTCTATAAAGCAGATATTAATTCTCAAGTCATATTTGTGCATTTTTCTAGTGACACTCTTTCTTCCTCCTGTTGTTCATCCTCGTCTTCGGAGATGTTACTTAGCGTTATCAGCAGTTCTATTTAACCCAGCGTCAGATGAGAGACTTCAAAGAAATTGTGTACTAATCTCCACGCCGTTGCTGAGCAACAATGCAGCTCCCCGAAACTTTTTTCAGAAAATAATCCCCTCTAACAAATGAAAAAAATATCAAATATTATTTTATTGCATTTTTACTTTCGATCTTGAAGTTTTTAATTCATAAACAATTGCTATTTTTCTTCTACCATAACTTGAAAGTGTAAAAGAAAAAAGAAGGGAAAAGATGATTTTGATACCGGATTTTTGAAGTTCCCGGATTTCTGAATGCCGGATTTTTGAAGACCCACTGTATTATAATCGATATTCTTTTCGACTTTACGGGTTTACATGTTTTAGGGGTCAGAGATCCCGCAAAACACGTTTTTACAAAATGGCTGCCTGTCTGTGTGTTTGTGTGTCCTCCTTGTATAGTCAAAAGTGATTAAAGTTATGCATAGAAATGTAAATAAGTTTGAGTAGTAAGTCAAAATTACGTCCACTATTAACCATAACACAATATTAAAAATATTTATTTGCTTAAAAGTCGTTATAAAAACATATTAAAAGTAAATTAAAAGTCTATACTTACATGTTTCAACTCTTTTACTGAGTCGTCATCAGAATGCTGCATAACAGAAAATTACAAATGCATATGAAAAATGTAAAAAATCATCGAATATAAGCAAGTAACCATAATAAAGAACACGAGCAATCGCGAAAATCTAGGATGCGTTATATGATGCCTTTTGATGACATTTACGTTATATGACATTTACTTTTATGTCTTTATAAATGTTTCTGCATTTAGAAATTAAAAAGTTAAAGAGAAGCCAAAGAAATTATAAGCTAAAAGCACCGGTGCTGAGATTTTTATTAGAAGCATGTGTTACATTTTTCAAATTAAAAAAAAACTTGTCTACTTATACGAGCAAATAATCTGTTAAAAGAAAAGGCAATAATAGGGGAAGTTGTAAATCTTTTTGGGGGGACTCGGTACGTTTTACATTTCGAAAAATGACGAAAATAGAAGATTTAGACAAGGGGAAATGTACATTTTACCTTGCAAAAGGTCGTGTAGAAGATTTTTTTTTCTCTGATTTGTTTATAATGATGCCAACATGGAAAAACCAAGTTTTCTAGCAAAATTTCTTAAAGCTAAATTTTCCGTGGCCAAGAAACAGCACTGTTTTGGGACCTTTTTTATTTTTTTTTAATATCTCGAGACCTGTTGCCGTAGCATATTATTTGTCAGTTACAAATTGATTAGACTACCTTATTCCTTCTATGCAAAAAAAAGTATTACATTTATATTAAAAAAATATTTCTTCTTTTTACAAATCTCATATTTGTATTGCCTTAATATACTTTAAGACTATCTGAAGAAACCTTTTCCTCAAAGAATTTTATTTTTTATGACTTCTGGTAAATTAAACTTTCCTCTTCAATTATTTACTTAAATCAAAACTGGCTGTTTTGTAATACTTAATGCTAAATTGTTTTCTTTATTATAAAAAATTACTAAGGTTTTCTTGTCTTTTTATTTCTCATATTTTTTTATTCAGATAGTCTGAATTGTTTCAGAAAATTTTGTTTAATTTTATTTTTCTCTGTATGCTAATTTATGAAATTAAAAAATGCTTGTACGTAATACTAACGCGTAATTACACATGCTTCTCGGCTTATTCACAACTTCTTTCCTAATTCATTATATTTAATAATATCTTACGGATCTAATCAACTATAATATAGTCTCATTTAAAAAATATGTCTGACAGTATTTAACAATAAGACACTATTTTGTTTTTCATTTCTCTCTTACATGTAATGAAAAATTCCCATTTGCATATTTCAAGAATATTAAAATCCTAAAATATGTTTAATCTCCATTATAAATGAAATTAAGTCTACTAAAGTTTCATTTCCATTGTTAAATAAGTTTTCATATTCTGTAATTATCATTGGTAAAAGAATTTCTTTTACGTTTATCTTATTAAATCTGCAGGTTTTTTTTTTTTTTTTTTCTTTTTCTTTTTATATATATCTTGTTTAACTTTGTTCTCAAACTTTTATTTTTTTAAACAAGTTCTTTATCGTGATTATTTCAGTTTCGCTTTTTCATTCTAAGTAACTCCTCTGAATTACGGCTGATGTCCAAAATGTACTTTTTTTTTCTATTATCATATTTCGCATTTCCTTCAAAACCTCTTGAAATTTTTTCATCTTCTTCAAAAGTTAATTAAACCCATAATATTATTGTAGTGATAAAATCACTTTGAAAGGCTTCATTTTATTTTAATATTTCCTTTTTCACGGCAATCTAATTTAAGATGCAATAAACTATTGTGCATAATATAATCAAATTTAATGTGGTGTCATTTAAATAATATGTTTGGCAATGTCTAACAATAAGCCATTATTTTATTTTTCATTTCTCTTATCACACGTAATGAAATATTCCCTTTTGCATTTTCAAAAATATTAAAGTCTTTAAGCTTAAGTTCCATTATAAAATAATCTAAGTCTTCTAAATATTAATTTTCATACCTGATAATAAATGTTATCATATTTTGCTATAATCATTTTGTTTAATTTCATTTTTCTCCGTATGATAATTTAAGAAATTAAAAAATGCTTTCACATGTCTTTAACGCATAATTTATGTATCGTTCTTTAGCTTAGTCACAACGAACTTATTTCTTAATTCATTATATTTAATAATATCTTACACATGTAATGAATTTTAATATAGTCTCATTTAAAAAATATGTTTGGAAGTAATTATTAATAACAGACTTTTTTTTTTCTTTTACATATGAAGACAAATTCCCGATTACGTTTTCCAAAAATATTAAATTCCTAAAATACGCTTAATTTCCATTATGAACGAAATTAACTCTACTAAAGTTTAATTTCTATTGTTAAATAAATTTTCATATTCTGCTATAATTGTTGCTATAAAAAAAAATCCGTTTATCTTATTAAAGATTCTAGTTTTTCTCTTTTTTCAACTTTGTTCTCGAAACTATTTTTTCTCCAAATACGTCCTTAATTAGCCCCCGGTATGCTATTTCTTTCTCCCACCTATTAATGTGTCGTCTCCAAAAAATAACGTTACGTTGTATAAGCCAGCTGTAAAACAAAGTACGCAAAGCATCATTGTACGGAATAATCTCTACTGCAATTTTTTTTACTTCTAAGCATCGCACATTTTCAATTTTTGCATCGTCGTATTGAAAAAAAAAAAAAGTACTTTTAATTGCAATTTGTTTGAAATCTTCATCACCATTTATTTTTGAGATATTAATTTTTTTGTAGTTTTTAGCACCATTTGTTTAATTTTGGGAACTCAAGTACTCCATTGCTTTAAGTAAAGGGAAAATAGATGAAAAATAGCAATTATATCTTTTTGTTGTCATTTTCTCATAAAAACTGAAAAAAAAGTAATTAAAATACCTGCTATTTTGAAAAAATATAAATGAATGATTTCTGAAAAAAACACGAGCTATTATAAACTAAATTTAATTTTAAGTATCTATATTAATATTACAAACAAATGAAGGCATATGAATCATTATATAGCGGATTTTTTTTTTTTTTTTTTTTTTTTTTTTTTTGTCGAGTTCCTTGAATGCCAAAATCTCTTTTTTTTTGGATTTGTGTATTATTCAGCGATAGCCACGTCCTATGCATATTTTACTGTAGATGTTGTTTAAGACTGGATTGTAAATGAGGAATTCTTTAGCGGATGCGGATGACGTAATTTTATATAAAATAAAAGTGCGTGTTTGGAGTCTTAAAATTGAACTATCTATACTTATATACATGTTACAATATTAGATCGATCTCCGCGATTTCCCTGTACTATTCTAAATTACTACTGTATATTCACTAAATCCTTATTCTCAAATAATCTTTATCATTAATTATGTTAAATTCCCTTTAATTTAATGTCTCGCTTGTCTAATTCTCTTAATTATTACGCTTTTAGAATTCTTAAATTAAATGTTCCATTTCCGATCTTTCGCGTTTTAGAATGTTCTTTGGTAGCCATTTTTATTTCTTTTTTTCTGCCGAGATTTACCTTCCCGCGCTTAATTCCGGGGGTTCCTTTTTGCTTTATTTTCCCTACACTCGCTCTGTCAGCACTCTTTCCATGGCGTGATATCTTTACATCCTAATTGGTTTAGAATGCGTACTACGTCAAAATTGTGTTCTTACAAAATGACGTTCGTTCTAATGATTTTACCCTTTTATGTAATCAAATGGTTACTATTGATTATAGATGTTTCTACATCGAAGTTATTGATGGCATTTCATCGTGAGTTGTGAGAACTGCTGCCCGGTCTTATTGAATAAAATCCTGTGAACAGAATTGCTTTCGTTACTCGTCTCCTGCAGAAATCTCAATCTTCATCTCCATTATTTTTTGTCATTAGCCACCTGATTGCCAATCATCTTTCATGAGAAATGATGATCGTATACAAAGATTAAGCTGTTCAATTAAATAGGTAAAGCTGGTGATCTAGTTTCACATACTACATGTTCGTACATTTATGTAATCAAATGGTTACTATTGATTATAGATGTTTCTACATCGAAGTTATTGATGGCATTGCATCGTGAGTTGTGAGAACTGCTGCCCGATCTTATTGAATAAAATCCTGTGAACAGAATTGCTTTCATTACTCGTCTCCTGGAAAAATCTCAATCTTCATCTCCATTATTTTTTGTCGTTAGCCACCTGATTGCCAATCATCTTCCATGAGAAATGATGATCGTATAGAAAGATTAAGCTGTTCAATTAAATAGGTGAAGCTGGTGATCTAGTTTCACATACTACATGTTAGTACATTTATGCTCCAACTCCATGCTACATTCATCTTCTTCATCTACATCGCTACTAGATCGACGAATTTGTTTTCCAGTAACCCGATATATCTTTACATACATATATATTTTTTTTTCATCGGGGGCGACACTAAATTCTGAAAAAGCAGAATTCCTGTTTTCTAGTCTTGATTATTTCAGTTTAACTATTTCATTCTAAGTAACTTTAAATTACTGCTAGTGTCTTAAAAGTAATCTTTCAAAAAATTTTATTATTATCTTTCCCATTTACATCTAAATCTCCCTGTTTTTTTTTGTTTGTTTTTTGTTTTTTTGTTTTTTTTTTTTTGTTTTTTTTTTCTTTTATCTTCTGCAAATGTTAAATAAATACATAATATTATTGAAATGATAAAATCACTTTGAAAGATTTTAATTTATTTTAATATTTTATTTTTCACAGCAGTCTAATTTAGGATGTAATAATTGTGCATAATATAATCAAAGTTAATGTTGTTTCATTTAAATAATATGCCTGGCACTGTCTAACAATAAGCTATTATTTTATTTTTCATTTCTCTTTTCAAAACGTAATGAAATATTCGCTTTTACATTTTCAAAAATATTAAAGTATTAAAGTAAGCTTACGTCCTATTATAAATTAAACTAAGTTATCTAAATATTAATTTTCATATTCTGCTAATAAATGTTATAATGTTATGCGCTAATCACTTCTTTAAAAAAAATTACATGCTTATTTTTAACTTACAATTATGTTTGTATGTAGCAGTGAAATCTTGTGACTTATTTTTGATTCCTTTCTGTTGACATAGAGTTTTGAAATTTAGAATATATGTGTATTCTTGAGGGCGATACAGGAATTGGGCATTAATTTTTAAAAAACTTAATCCCTAAAGGGAGCAACGGGATGGGGGTGGCAAATTTATTTCATCGTTACTCAATTATTATTTGATTTCTTATGAATAAATCAGAATCAGCTTCAACAATGAGTATTTGTTAAAAAGTACTAATGACAGATTTATCACAATCGTGCCGCATTTTAGCCAATTAGGCTACGTATCGCCAAATTTGGCGGCAGAATAAGTTGCCCCATATGAAGCCAAATTGGCTAATTTGCTAGCTAATATTTCATAACTGGCTAATTTTGCGAAATTCACATTTAAATCCATTAATCTTCAATTTTCGAGCTCACGGCAATTTAATTTAAACTCCGAGCATTTAACAGGCTTCGTACGCATCTAAGGATTCAGGAGATTTTAAGTGTTTTAGTACCAGAAATTTCTTAAAGTACTGGTCAGTCTGAAGATAGAATTTTTTTTTCATTAAATAAGGCATATATGACTTTACAAAAACTGTGGTAAAAGGTGCTTGAAATTCCTTAAAGCGTACAAACACTGGTTTAGGTTTTTTCCAAGGTTTTTCTACCCATTAGTGCATTTAATATATATATATATATATATATTTCTGCATTTTTGTGAATTTTAATGAAATAATTTTGTTTTAAATTTACATTTATTTCTAATAAAACACACATACACATATAAATAACGCCTGCATTCAACAGTTAAAGGTATATATAAATATTATACAGACATGCATGCAATAAATACAATAAACCCAACTGGAGTTAAAAAATAGCCAGAGCCAGGAATTGAACCCGGGACCACAGTATATAAGACCGCACTCTTGTATACTCAGTCTATGCAGTCTTGTATATTGTGATCCCGGGTTCGATTCCTGGCTCTGGCTAATTTTTAACTCCAGTCGGGTTTATCGTATTTATTGTATGTATGTCTGTATAATACTTATATATACCTTTTACATTTATTTCGTTTATTTTTTAACATTAATAACAATTGTGGATTTTTAATTTTCTCTAAAGTTTTATTCTGAAAGAATTTTTTTCAAAACACTTCTTTATTCCTTTATTACATCAGTTTGGATTTTTTGTTTTCAAAATAATTTAGAATTATCATAATATTACTAAACAAGACTTAAATTATTTTGTAATTTCTCATTTATTTATAAATCTCTTTGAGGTTTTTCATCTTCAACCAATGTAAATTAAATATGTGATAGATATGTAATTATGAGATTATCAAATATTTCATTTTTCAACAATTACTTTCTAAATTATCTCAGGATTATATAATTTATATCCTAAATTCACTATTCACTATTTTCATTAAAATTAATTGTCATTATATAATTACGCAGTTATTTAATACCAAAATAGTGAAAATGAACCATTCCGTATCTGGCTTCCTCATATAAGTATATGTCTTGACATTTAATGTTATGTTATCTTTACAATCATTGTGTTATTATCTGCATTATAAGTGTTATTATCTGCATAATGCTAGTATATATCTTTGCATATACCATTCACACATTATTAATGTTTCAAAGTTTTGAAATAAATAAATAAAAATTCACTTTAAGTTCTATACATTATTGTCCTATACATAAGTTCTATACATACTGTTAATTTTATTTCAAACATGTATTATACTTTTAATTTAATTTTTTAAAGGAGAGTTTACTTGTACGAGCAAGTTATTTATCAAAAGGAAAGACAAAAATTGGGGAAAGCTGTAAGTCTATTTCAAAGAGCTTGGTAATCTTTATTTTTTTAAACAATGATGAAAATATAAGATTCCCGATTCTTTACTAAAAGGGAACTTAGACATGCCAGTTATTTATCAAAAGAAAAGACAAACATTGAGGAAAGATGTAAGTCTATTTAAAAGAACTTGGCAACCTTTATTTTTTCGAAAAATGATGAAAATATAAGACTTCTAATTCTTTACTAAAAGGGAATTTAGATATGCATTGTAAATTTTCGTAACTATCCGTTAATTAAAAATATTTGAAATCTTAAATCATCCATTACCCTTTCAATGATTCAGAGTTTAAGCTGTAAATTCATTTTTCGTCTCTCGAAGCTGGTAGACGGGAGGTGCTGGGTTCGATCCCAATTGCGCCCGTCGGCCTAATCGTTCGGAGTTTTCGTGGTTTTCTTCGAGCCGTGGATCTTCCATGCGTTAATACGGATTAGGTTCCCTTAGAAAGACCCCCACGGAGGGCACTCCCGCCGGGCCTATATCCCTCGTGTAGATAATTGGCCGTCAAAAATCAACCCAACCCAACCCATTTTTCGCAGTTTGTGTTTATGCAATACTAATGAAGCTTTCCTTTTCTTCGTTGGTCCGTATTTCCAAATGAACCTGGGTATCAGGGCCCCACTGACGTCGACAAAGCACATCCTTGCAGGTTAAGCCCTCTCAGGTCTCTATCAAACGAACTTTGAATTATTGTGGGGCTTTTTTAGTCGAAAATCTTTCTAAAAGAACCTAAAGTCGAATTCATAAAGTAATTCATTTTTGATATTTAAACTAGCTTAAATTGTCTCATATATTAATAATGCAGTGAACGATACAGAATAAATTAAAATTTTCAGCATCGTCGTTTACATTGCTCCAGAAATTGATTTAGCATTTCGACATTGGATTTAATCCCTAAAGTACAAAATTTTCAGGAAATTCTCGTTTTTGTTTAGAAAAACAAATTCCATCGCCTTTCTTTCTCTAATGATGAATTTTTTAAACTATGTCATATGTTTTAATTTTTTATGTAATTTCGCCGAAAAAGAAATTAAAAAAAAATTAAATTCAAATATACCTGTGCTGAATACATTTTATTGAAAACAGGACAAAATTTACTATATTTACAAAAGGGAGGAAAACATGAAACATTATTTAAACTATGTTTTTAGGATTTTTAAATTGATTTCTTAACGTATAATCGTAAATTAATTAATATTAAACTATTAATTAATAAAATCTTATATATTTTCAAATATTACACTCTTCCTTTTTTATTTATAATTGACATAAAACTAGTAGGTATGACGTAAAGAAGATTTTTTTGAATCACTAAGATTTTTTCATTTCAGACACTCTTAATTGTTTCATATTTTATTTCCTCAATATGCTAATTTATATAATTAAGTATTCGTTGTACGTAATATTTTCCCATTATTTTAATATCCTTTCATAGTTTATTCAGAGCGAACATGTTTTCTAGTTATTCACATTTAGTAAAATCTTACACACACAATAAAATTTAATACAGTCTCATTTAAATAATATGTCTAGCACGATCTAAGTCTTTATTATGTTTTTTATTTCTCTTATCAGATATAATGAAATATTCCATTTTACAATTTTCAAGAATAATAAATCTAAAATACAGTTAATCTCCTTTATGAACAAAATTTAAGCCTTCTAAATTTTAATTTCCATTGTTAAATAAGTATTCATATTCTGTTATTATAACTGTTTAAAAAAAATTCTTTTTCACTGATCTTATTAAGGGGATTGTGGACGTTAAAAAGAAAAAAATATTTTGATTTTCATAATAGAGATTTGAAATTTTGTGCAAATATACACTTCACCACAAGTATATAGAACACCTTAAAAGAAATTTGGAATCTTATTATAATTTTAACATATAAAAAAAATTAATTTTAAAAAGAAATTTTGAAATGCTCCTTGCATCTTAATTTTTTAGATATTTCCTCAATTTTGGATATTAATCACGTAAAACTCTATTACAAACAAATCTGCGTATTGATTTTTTTATCCCTTAAATAGTTAATTTTTTAGAGATTTTTTCTGAATTCCATATTAGTTTTCATCAAAATTCTGCCTTATAATCAGCTAAAAATCAAATTTAATTGTCTTAATGAAGTCGAATTTTAAAATGCATACACAGTTTCATTTTAAGCAATATCCGGATTCTTCCTTATCAGACTCATGAATTTTGATCAACAATTAAGTAGCAAGAAGCATTTTAAAAATTAAAAAAGCTGAAACATCAGTATTGAGAAAAACAGATTTAAAGTATATTAAAAGACCAAAAACTTTTTTGTAAACGAAATTAAAACACTTGTAACTTTGCGTAAAATAATCGCAATAAATCTGCAGGCGGTTTTCCACGATTGAACAAACTGAGTACAAATTGGAGAATAACAATACACACAATAAAGTAAAAAAACTAAAACCCAACTACGACAAAAAACTACGCTGAAAAAGTATAAAAGTACCCCATGAATACAGGTAAAGTCACAAGCAAATGCTAGTAATATATAGATATATTCAAAATGTACAAGTAAAGCGCTTTTGAATGATACCAAACACGGCATATTTATCTTAACTTTATTTTTTGACGTATGACGCTTCCAGTATTTGGTAGTAGTGACGCACATATCCGTCGATGGCAGCAAATGGGTAATGGACCGATTAGTGGATGAGGTCGTTAGTGTAATGTGTAAATGTGTAATGTAGATTGAAGGTTTCATGTATTAAGATGACCTAGGAAGATTTCTTAATCTATCTAATTCTGCTAACGATTGACTGTCATGTGGATTTTTAAGCAACTTATTATGATCCAAGGCACTTATAAACAAACCCTCTATGGTTTTGACTCTACTGAGAGCGACATAGGCCTGTCCTTTAGCAAACAATGACTTTCCTAGATCGATAACTGCTTTATCCAGAGTACAACCTTGTAATTTATGTACAGTACAACCCCAAGAAAGAATCAGCGGGAGCATTTTACGCTGAATTTTCCCAGACCCCCTCAAGCCGTCAAATTCAGTGAGGCAAGGCTCGATTCTGACAAGTCCGTTAATATCGGCTTTTATGGATGCGTCGTCAAATTGTATGAGAACAGCGCTTTTATAGTTTTTGTCCGCTAGAGGGCATAATAGTAAATTTGGTGACAAACTTTATAGCTCACAACCAACAGAATATCAAGATCAAGACCCTTCTAATGGCACTGCAGTGGTCTTATTCTGATTACTAAGTACCAAAGAAATTAAGAACGAAAAGATGTGAATTATATGCAATTAGCCCATAAATGCAAGTAAAGTCACAAGCAAATGCTAGTAATATATATATATTCGAAATGTACAAGTGAAGCGCTTTAAAATGATACCAAACACGGCATATCTAGCTTAACTTTATTTTTTTACTCTGTATATTTTGTCCGCTAGAAGGCGCCACATTGAATTTGGTGAAAATCTATATAGCCTATAACCAGCGGACAATTAAGACGCTTCTAATGATATGTCATTTGTCGAATTCTGATTAGTGGTTTAGAAGTTACGAGGGAACAGATGAACATACATACATACATACATACATACATACATACATACATACATACATAGCCTGTCAAAATCATAACCCTCCTTTGGCTTTGCCGTAGTCGGGTAAAAAGAAATGTCGATTTTGGGGTCCATTTTTGCTAAAATAAAGGTCCACCGTCCCCCTACCGACTGGATTATTATTTTTTCATACAGGTGTTTTTAGGTAGATTTCGTAAGAAATACTACTTATTGCAGTCGTTACCATGGTGCGACTTTTGAAAAATTCTTTCATAACTTTTCATTATAGGACCCCAGGAACCCAAAACCACCCCCACCTAAAAAGTTTATATATATATATATATATATACATATATATATATATATATATATATATATATATATATATATATATATATGTATGTATGTATGTATGTATGTATGTATGTACTAAATTTTGTCCGCACGATAAAAGTCGCAATTATGCACAAATCATCTTCAAACTCGCCAACAACTTTGAGATGGCTAATATCTCGGCGGGAATTGAAAATGGGCGAAATCGGCCCAAGAGGGTGGAAATGGGGAGGGTTCAAAATTTTGAATACTGTCTTAACATGATTCTGATAAAAACAGCTCTTACACAACAATGGCAGGAAAAAAATAAAAGTTTTTCATTATAGCAGTTGCCAACAATTAAAAAAAAACAAATAATAAAATTCTCACCACAACAATTACTTTTCTTTTGCAAAATTTTCACGTGTAAAATTAAATAGTTTGACAAATTGAAAACAAATTGAATATTACGTCATAAGTTTCCTAGAGCAAGATTTCAGCATGAAAACTCAAAATAAATAGTTTGACGAATTAAAAAAATATGTATATTGCGTCATATTGGAAATATTATGGACCTCAGCAGGTGAATATGTAACGCCATGTAAGTTTGAAGAAACGTATTAAAACATGATAAAAACCCGACTGTGGAAATATTAACATATTTTAACACTTTAAGGTTCTCTGAATTTTTTGTAGCCCTTTTTTAAACCTATTCCATATATGTGTGTGTGTGTATTCGTGTATATTACAATTTTCACAAAAAGTTTAGCTCCCTACAGCTCGCTCTTTGTGAAGAAACTGGGTTTTATCTCTAATCTTGATTTAAGTTTTGTTGGAGAATTTAGTACTTAACATCGAAATCTACCTCCGCCTGTAGGCCCGAGCCGGCAGGGATTTTTTTTATCTTGAATATTTCAACATACCTTTTATAATACGATTATTCTTAATTTATTATTAATTATACTTATAATGTTATCAGTCACCGTAAAGAAATAAATATATTTCTTAATAGTCTATAAAAATACTAATTATAGTATATAATGTACAATTTAAAAGCTTAATTTATATAAATTTAGATAAAACATGTAATTATGCATTTTTCCAGATATGGATATTCCTATATTTAGAACGCTTACATTTTATTAAATAAATACAAATATATTTTATCATAATTTATTTAGTATTTTTACAGTTAATTTTGCAACATTTTAAAGTAATTTTACCAACAAATTTGAGAAAACAAAAATTCAGGCATAAATGAGTTAACAAAAAATAAAAACAAAGGTGGCTTATAAAACTTTTCAAATAATCACGTCAGCAAGTTTCATGTTTTTACTTTTAAAAACGAGTTTGAAAATGTGTAAGAAAATTTCGAGTTGTCGAGCGTGGAAAAATATCTTTTATAATACCGCCTTAACATGATTCTGATAAAACCAGCTCTTACAAAAAAATTAAATTAAAATTTCGCCTAAAGCGGACAGATAAAATTGTTAATCTGGGCTTATCTGTAATCTTCATTTGGTGTTTCTTGATGAAATTAGTACTTAACTTTGAAATCTACCTGCGCCTGTAGGCCGATCCGGCAGGGATTTTTTTTCTACAGACATAAATTTTACTATTACCTGAGAGTGACTCATCTATGCATTTTTTGTTTTTTAGACTTTCAGAAAATGCCAGTAATTCTTTTGTATTAAAACCCAAATTTCACAGGAAATTTCCGGCAAAAAACTAGGCGATCTGAAATCAATCTAGCATTTCTTTTGATTGTTTTGTATAGCAACTAACATTTTACAAAAACTTTTAATCTTCATATATAAAATTGCCTTTTATGTGAAAACATTAATTTTCTAAAAAATAAAATATAATGTTACTTGTTAGTAAAGTTCCTTCATGTTCAAATTATTCTATTCATTTTTTAAAAAAGCACTAAGTATTATATTTCCTTTTAAAATATAGTTTTAGCATATTTTTTATCATTGTTAATATGTTTTATTTTAACATATTTTAATGATAATAATGAAAAACTCTTTTCTTTCAAAGTCTTTCTTCTATATTCTTCTAGTAAATTAAATTTTCCTCTTCAACTATTCTCTTAAATCAAAGCTGGCTAGGGTTTTTTTAACAATATAAAACAGGGTTCTCTTTATATTTTTAGCACTTATATTTTTCTACTCCAGAGATTATTATTTTTTTTCCAAAGAGGAAAGTATTGTAATCGAGATTTTTTTCGACGGATTTACAGGTTTTAGGGGTAAGAAATATCAAAATATATTTTAATACAAAATGTCTATCTGTCCGTACGTCCGTTTTATACCATAGAAAAGTGTATGATGTTATGAATAGAATTGAACCAAATTTCATGTGTATGTTTTTGGCAATGGCAAGCAGAATGTGAATCCTTGAATTTTGAAATATTTCGCCTTAAGACGGCGCGGCAATAGCGATTTTTCTGTCATTATTTTTGTTGTATACCGAAAATTGTATGAAGTTATGCACTGAATTGAACCAAACTTCATGCATATGTTTCTGGCTATGACCATCAGGGACCACCTGAATTTGGGAACAATCTGTGGAAGAAGGGCGTTGTAATAGAACTTTTTCTGGCTTTTCATAGTTTTATTGTACATCGGCTGTTCATGCAGCGGCGAGCAATTCGCATTCAGCTAACTCGACGATTCTCAAACAGCTAATGTACACTATATGGCCATTAATGACCGTCAACTTTCAATTTTAGACATTTTGTCGAATATTTAGAAATATACTTGAAAGATTCTTCTGGAATTTCAGGATTAAAAAGAACAGGTAAGTCCTCACATTTAGCAATGTCCATTTGATAAGGGGGACAATTAGGGGGCCAACAAAAATTCAAAGAAAAAAATAATACTTGGGATCACCTTGTAAAATAAAATGCACGAAATGATCTATCGCTACTGAATATAAATAAACAGACATTGCGCAATATGTGTATTCTTTTGTGTAAGAATAGCACGTATATTAATAGAGATATAGCGATTTATTTAAAAAAATTTTAAAAATTTTGCATATTTTTTGCTTATAACTTGCAGGGTTTTCAACCAAATTTAACGCCAGTTTCAGACAAATTGACAAAATATAGTAGAAACAATATAGTGCAATTGGAATATAAATATATTAATTATGTTGGGAAATATGAGCAGTTGTATAAAATAATTTTTATCTGCGAATGCGCGAACGATAACAAGGATTATTTTACATAATTTAATAGTCAACTCTATGGAGCAACTTATTAAAAAAAATTTAGTCAAATATCGTAAAAATTCAGAAAGATATCGGCGTTAGAGTGAGCAAATTTTTAATTGTTCTCTAAAAGCAGCTGAATGATAAGGGATTTTCCCCTAATTGTCATTTTTAATTTTAATTTTTTTTAAATTTTCATTTTTTATTGATGCTTTAGTTCTTCTTGGATAACCACTAGAACGAGCCTATACCATGATCAAAATAAGTATCAAAATCGAAGCATTTTTTCCAAATCTACTCGTTGATAGTCACTAAATACTAACTTTTTTCTGAAAGTCAGTTAATAAAAAATAACAATTAGTATAAAATCCCTTATCATTCAGCTGCTTTTAGAGAACAACTAAAAATTTGCTCACTCTAACGCCTATATCTTTCTGAGTTTTCACAATATTTGACTAGATTTTTTTTAATAAGTTGCTCCACCGAGTTGACTATTAAATTATGTAAAATAATCCTTGTTATCGTTCGCGCATGCACAGATAAAAATTATTTCATAGAACTGCTCATATTTCCTAAAATAATTAATACATTTATATTCCAATTGCACTATATTGTTTCTACTATATTTTGTCAATTTTTCTGAAACCGGCGTTAAATTTAGGTGAAAACCCTGCATGTTATAAGCAAAAAACATGCAAGATTTTTTTAATTTTTTTAAATAAATCTCTATTAATATCTCTATTAATATAATCTCTATCTATATCTCTATTAATATACGTGCTATTCTTACATAAAAGAATACACATATTGCACAATGTATGTTTATTTATATTCGGTAGCAATAGACCATTTCGTGAATTTTATTTTACAAGGTGATCCCAAGTATAATTTTATTTCTTTGATTTTTTATTGGCCCCCTAAATGCCCCCCTTATCAAATCGACATTGCTAAATATGAGGTCATACCTGTTCTTTTTAATCATGAAATTCCAGAAGAATCTGTCAAGTATATTTCTAAATATTCGACAAAATGACTAAAATTGAAAGTTGGCGGTCATTAATGGCCATATAGTGTACGGTCGTGGGGAAAAAAAGTAAACACCCCTACTAACTCTGCAAAAACTTATCGTAGAAGAAAGTTACTGGTACCACACGATTGGTAATAAAGTCTACTTTTAAATGATGTATATAAAATTTGCTTTGGGGGCCATATACATATTAAAACGAACCATAACTTTGTTTTTTCCAATAGCGGTACACAATTCTGACAGCGTAAATGAATTCTATACCTTTCAATTAGCCTAAAAACAATTTTTTATCCAATTCGTACGATACGTTTCCGAGAAGTTAATTATTTTAGGACGAGCATATTTTAGGGGATGTATCCAAATTGAAATTCAATACAGGATTGTTGACCGAGAGAGACCTCTTCTTGATCACGACATTTGAAGCGCCACTCAAGCAGTCAATCAAGACTGCTAGATTACACAGCATAGCATAAAAAATTTCAAAATATCTAGTCACATCTATCATTAAACAATCATTCTGCCGTTTTTAAGCGTAATTTGAAAACTACTTGGAATAAAAATGTGAAATTTTGGATTTCCATAAAGCAGGACTTAATAAATCTAAATCTATCAAAAAAATTGTAGGTTACAATTCATAATTTTTTCGAATATTAATTTCATAATTCATAATTCATATTATAAGATATAAAAATTGAAAATTCAATGTATTTATTTTTGGGTATTTAAGTATTATTGCTACGCAAAAAATTAGCACATTAGGAGTATAATTTCAGGAGATATTAATAAAAATATGAATACGTAATTTAACATTAGTAGCACTAAATTTTGAATGTTTATAATTCAAAAACTTATCATTCAAATGACTTGAAATTTGGTGTCAAGGCATAGTTTGAACCGAAGATTTGAAATATCTTGTTAAAATTGGGTATTGCCATTGAAAAAAATGATGGTTCGTTTTAATATGTAGTTATATATAATATTATAGTTTGTTTTAATATGTAGATAGCCCCCTAAGCAAATTTTATATACTTCATTTAAAAGTAGATTTTATTTGCAATCGTTCGGTACCAGTAACTTTCTTCTACGATAATTTATTGAGGAGTTAGTAGGGGGTGTTTACTTTTTTTCCACAACTGTACAACAGGATAGCGAAAAACATTGATTTTATTAAACGTTATGATCGAGATTAACATGTTTTTACTCGTACTAGTAAAATGAAGCAGAAGCTTAAGATGAAAATCATATTCGGTGTAGTGTTAAAGTAATAACACTGAAGGATTGATATAAGTGCAATTTTTTTTTAACTATTAGCATGTATGAGAACGAAGAAAGTTTTAGGATTGGCTCATCCTACTAGTTTCATTTTCAATTTAAAAAATACTTGCATGTATTAATCATTCGTTATATTAGTATCCTTTACTAGATAATTCACGCCAAAATATTTTCAGATTCTTTCTAGTATTTAAAAAATCTTATAGATGTAATCAAATTTAATAGAGGTTCTATTAAATAACACCTAAGACATCAGCCTTCAGTACGCAACACAATTTGTTTTTCATTTTTCTTATCACATATGGTGAGATATTAATGTATTACCGTTCCGCACAATTTATATTATATACCACCGTTATATTAAATTCCTAAAATACTCACATCCACTATGTGGAATAATTGACCTCCAAGTCTCGTTAATATAGCTGTTATCATTGCTTAAAAACCTTATTTTCTGGGAATTATACTAACGATTGTGGATTTTATTTTCTTTGAGTGTTTATCCTCAAAATGTTTAGTATCTTTGTGTTTTTCGCGTGCTTTTTTTCAGATTTATAAAAATATTTTATGCTAAATGTAACGGTAAACTGAACTTAAAAATTCTAGATTAAGAACTGGTTTTTATTAAAGTACTAAATCTCACAAAAATAAGCGTTGCTGTTATTTTTTAATTTCTAATTATATATATATATATATATATATTATATATTAATAATGAAAATCCATAAAACCTTTTCGCAGACTTTTGCGCTAAAAACATAAGAAATTATTTTATTTAATGAAAGTTCTAATCAAATCCGTTAACTCTTATAGGTTATTTAAAGGTTATAAAACTCAAATTAATTTAATTAGTCTTCTTTATTTTATCTTTGAATAATAGCTAACATTGAACAAAACCTTTGTTCCATAAATCGCTTTTTAACATTTTTCGTAAAAGTTATTTTTGTATAAGAACAGCAAATGCCTGTAAAGAAAAAATATAGTGTCATGTGTACTAAGTAAAGTCAGTTCAACACGATATTAGGGTAACTCCGGGAGAGTCGCCGCATACGGGATAGATGTCGCACCCCTTGTATTTCTTGTAATTATCCATAGATAGTCGTCAACCGTACAGTATAGGTGCGGAATGAGATTATTTTAACAAGCGTGAATCCCAAGTGTATAGCGTGAATCCCATTTCTATGTTTACTTGTAGAAGTACAATCCTTAATTTGACGTAAGTGCATGATTTCACTGTCCAAACTTTTAAACACGTTATGTTTAAATACTTTTCATACACTAATTACTAAATGCATGCATGATTTCGAAGTCAAAACTAAGTGTGGCGTTTGTATAGAGTACTGTGTGTATGGTTACGCCATTTCCCTTAGCGATGGCAGGTAACTGTGATGACCGACGTCTGCACCATGCAAAATGGGATACATGCTGCACTGTTATTCCGGTATACATGCCGCAGTTTCTTTTGTACGGGATGATTAAGTGTTATTAACTTTTCCTTTCCTTTTTGCACAGACTAACCATGTTAGGTATGTTATCAAGTTTACTAAAACCAAAGGAGAAAAGGGGGAAAATAAAAAAGTAAGAAGGGCAAGAAAGATACAAGTCAAGACGATAATAATGAAAAATTGGATTACGCGTAACGCAGATGATCTTTGCAAACTACTCCAAAAAATAGGAAGTCCAATTGGCTTCTTTGCATCATGTGTTTAAATGTAGTTGCATAAAGACTGTACTCTTTCGACACTTTTTCTGTAGATTGTAGTCGAAATAAACAAGTGTCTCTTAACCCATTCGGGACCGTAGGTGCATATAAGCACCTTCATAAAAAGCTTACAATATTTGTTTCTGCCACCAGTAAAAAAGAAAAGTAATATTTGCTTTGTTTATTTCGAGAATTTTCATGATTATTTAAGTAAAGGTAACTTCTTTTAAAAAAGTGGTACCAACCGATAAAATTTGTGTAAAAGCCACCGGTCCCGACAGGGTTAACAAATAAATTATGTAAACACAATTTTACTTTTTTTTCATTTCCCGTTCCAATACAATGATGTTACGTTGTTGCTGAAATAACAATTAAAATTTAATGTAAATAAAATAAGTCGATAATTTTAATCGTGAAAGTAGGCAACAATTATTAATTTGAATCTACTAATACGTTTCATTGTACTCATTTAGTTTCATTTCGTTATTACATCGTTAATTATAGTCCAGATATAAACATTTTTTTTTAAATATTTTTATTTATAATTTCATTTTGTTCTTATTACAAGCGCGGCATAACTACCGCACAAGTGCGGCGTCTCAGTCTGAAGGTACGGGTGATGCGCCGCAGTGTAATGTTTTAGAAAAAAATGTTTAAAAATATTAATAATTTGTTTTGAATTTTTTTGTCGCAGTACACGTGTTGTGTATTTAACATTAAATAGCGCAGCATCATTTTTTTTTTTTTTTTTTATGTCCACCATGGGACTTTATACACAAATTCAAAAAAATGTGCGGCATAAATCCCGGAATTACCCTATATTATAGTGTATATCGAAATATGTGTTTTCGAAATTTTCAAATGTCTAAGATATTTCATTAATATACTTTAACTGTCATAAAAATGCTTTGTGTTTTATTCTTCTAGAATATTATTCTTTGCTTATGAATTACTTACGCAAGCCATTACCTACTGGTGTTACATAGCGTAAAAGAAAAAAAAGTGGTAGTCGTGATAAAAATAAATAATCCAATTATCACTATTTTGGAATAAATTAATTTGCCTCATTTAATGAGAGAAACTTTGTGATTAAATGAAGCGAAGATTACCTTTAGGAATTTGTGGTGGCAAACGACTTTCAGAAAAATGATGAAGAAGCCTAGTTTTTAGTTTCGTGTGTTAAAAAGTTAAATGGTTAAATGAAATCCGGCTATTTTTCAATATTTTATTTTCCCTTTTTTTCAATATCGTATTACTAAAAATTCCCTGTTTCTCTTTTTACTTCATTTTTTCAAAGCTTTTTGTATTTTTTGTTTTATTTAATTTTTCTTATTGTATTAATAAGAAAATTTTAAAAATGCTTGTTTTTATTACTTCACATATTAGTTAAATATCCTGTGTTAGCTAATTCCCAACAAAATAATTTTCTGTATTAAATAAAATCTCATAGATATAATAAAATTTTATGGGGTATCATTTAAATAATATATATCTCACTATCCAATAAGATAATATTTATTTTTTCTATCTAATAAGCCGCTGCTTTATCTACGTATTTAAATATTCCCTTTTACATCTTTAAGAATATTAAATTCTTAAAAAAGGCTAATCTCCATTGTGAATGAAATAAATCTACTAAATTATAATTTTTTCAATGTTACATTAAGTTTTTATATTCTTCTTATGCCATTACTTAACGTTTTTCATTTCGCTTACCATATAAAGGAGTGTGAACTTTTTGTTTTCCGTTTTAAAGATTTGTTTTCAAAGTTAATAATTTATTAAATACTTGTCATTACTTCAAATATTTTAGCTTAGCTATATCATTATATATAATTATATATAACTTAGGATTATTACAAGCTTGCTTTTCAAAAATTATTGTTTGTATTTTCTTCAGTGATTTTTTTTTTTGTCTGCACACCTTTATTAAAACCATTATATTATCATTGTAATGCAAAAATCATTTTGAAATGTTAAGCGTTTTAACTTACTATTTAAACTACCTTATAAAATCTAGTTTAAGACATAGTAAGTTAATGTCTAATGCCTGCATGAACGTTAATTGTCGTGAAATACTTTGCAATCGTTTCATATGAATAAAGAAAATAGGGTAGGGGAGTACACAATGAGACATGGTACATAGTGAGACAGCAGCCATTTTGACATATAGTTATAACTTTTTCTCCTAGCTGGAACACACACTGAACCACTTCATCTTATGCAACACGTGGATGTAGTTTCAGCACTTCGGTTCCTCGTCCAACAAAATAGTAAGTAATTATTTATTTTACAGGGGTTAAAGTTACATAAACGTCCATTTTAGACTTTATTTACTTCATTATGGCGTATATTTACTTAAACAAACCTAGCTATATCTAATGATAGACTATGTCGATAAAACGACACAAGCATTCAAATCTATGAAACTGATGATGAAACAGATATGGCATCCATTTTGTTACAACGAACGTAACGAAAGTACACAGTGAGACACACAGCTGTGGTACACAGTGAGACGGGCTCATTGTGTATCTACTATGCGGTTTTGACGTAAAAAAAGTTATTTATTAATAAAAGAAGGTTTTTTTTTCTCTCTCTCTCTATCTCTGTGTGTGTGTGCGGGGGTGGGGGGGGTGCGATGGTTAGTGAAATCTACTAAACGTGAGAGGCTAAAAGTTTGGCTAAAAGAAGATAGCCCAATGTCTGCCATTGTCCAATCGAGGCTCATATTTTTAAATTTTTTTAATCTAGAAATATTAATTAGAAGTCATAAGCTGCAGAAAATTATTGATAGAGTATAAAAATGTATGATTTATGAAAATATATACATTGTCTCACTGTGTACCACTTGCGGTACCCAGTGAGAAAATTTTCGATACTCCTTTATACTGTTTCTGTGCTTTTATAAATAACTTTTTTAAAACCATTTATACATTAATGTATAGCGTATTTGTGTAGCTTAAAGGGGTAGCAAAATTTTTTCAAAAGAATAAAAATCGGTGCCATTTGTTAAGTAATAATAATTTTCGTTCCACGGTGTACGACCTTCCCCTACAGAATAAAATAATAAAGAATAAAGAGTTAAAACATTTTCCTTACTATATTATACTTCTCTTGGTATTTTTCTGTATTTAAGGGAAAATTTTTTGCTACTTTCTATTCCGTTTTGAAATTTTTATTAGAGTCTTAAATGTCAATAAATGAGACAGTTAATAGGTTTCTATATATTAATAATTATCATGAAAGAAGCATAAAATATGTGATTTGCAATCCGAAAAAAAGACCTGATAAATAATATTTAATTTTCAACATCAATTTATCTTCTTTTCTTATAAATAAGATTTTAAATAATTTATTTTTTACTAAAATATAGGTATAGCTTAGTTTGTACCACGGATTATCTTTTTTTAATTAGGCTGTATTTTTAGGCTGTTTAAAGTATAATTTAAAAATTCCATTTTCTTTAGAAAAAACTTTTATATACTTGTATAAAATTAAACTTCCATCTTCAGTTATCTATTTAAATCATGGCAAGATATTTTTTTCCAATATGATATACTTTTTCTCTTTTTTGACTGTTCATATTTTTCAACTTTAGATATTTAATATTTTTATACTCATTTTTTTTTCATATTCTAATATAAAAACTTTAAAAAATGATTTTAACTATTATTTACTCTTTTTTTCAAACACCGTCTCTTCTATAATTCCCAGTGGAATAGGTTTTTTAAATTTTTATACTTATTAAAATCTTACAGATGCAATCAAAGAAATGCCGTCTCATTCAAATGATATGCCTCTTATTATCTTATATTATTTACAGTCGAACCCCGTTAAAACGCGCCCTGTTTAATACGCGGACCCGCTTTATACGCGAATTTTCTTCGGTCCCTTGAACAACGCCTATATTTTGCATTAAAAAAAACCCTCTTAATACGCGAACGGTTAATACGCGAACCCGCTTAAGACGCGAAATTTTATCAGTCCCTTGGAAATAAAAACCTACGTTTAATACGCGAATGAGGTTGCTTTGAAACAGAGGAGGTTTTAGAGGGAATAATATCCCAATCATTACATACGATAATTCTTTAAACTAGGAATGCTTTTTTCTGTCCAAATTTATTACTTCCATGAATAGCTTTACTAAAATTATCAGTTTTGAACTTCCCCTTTCTTAAAGGAGAAATCTTTCCCGGCGCTGATTGCTATTTATAGTCAAACAGGCCAGAAAAAGAGAAGAGAAAATTTTACTGCTAACGATATGACCCCCATACTAACTTACAGCAGTGCTGATTCGCTGTTTGGTTAGTGCTATGATTAGGAAGGACGAGGATTGTTTGTCGCTAGCGGTAGAATCTGATCTACGATATCCACGTATACTTTCAAAAGTTTAATCTAGTTTTTAGGATGGCAAAATGAGCAAACAAAAAGGCTCTCTTCGTCACTGAGAAGTTACAAAATATAAATCAGTAGAATGCCCAGGCTGTCCTGAATAAGTCAGCGTTCTCGAAATAAAAAGGCATACGGAATCACCTTTAAGGGCTTTATTGAAGATTAGGGATATCATCGTTAACCAAGCTGTTATTGGGGAAACAGGGAACAAGAAAATAAAAATCACCAAGTTTGAGGACATGGAGAAAGCCCTCCACAAGTCGTTTGTTCACGGCGCGATATCCTAACAAGCGGCATGCTAATCCAAGAAAAAGCTTCTGATGTTGCAGCAAAAATGGGATTTGATTTGATACCCTAAGAGGGACTTTTCAGACGAGGAAACCAAGTCCGTAGAGCAAAAAGGGTATTGTAATATTTCAATGCCTCAAATGAATGGATGCATCGATTTAAAGCTCGCCACGGAATAAAATTCAAGAAAGTGTGTGATGAATCAGCAGTTGTCAACAATGAAGACGTCGATTGTTGGAAAAGATATGTGCTTCCGTTGTTTGTAAAAAAAACTACTTAAGCTGTGAAATTTACAACCTGTATGAATTTCGGAGTTTTTACAAAATGACATCGAACTTTACAACGGCTTTATAAAGAGAAACATGTCCTGGGTGTAAATTATACCAAGAGCGTCTTACCCTTCTTCTCGATGCCAAATCTGATGGATCAGATAAGTTAAAGCTTCTGGCCATAGGGAAATCACGTAACCTGTGATGCTTTAAAAGCGTCAAAAAATTTCCTTCCCCGTACGAAAATCAGCTCAGAGCTTGGACGACGGGCACCCTTTTTTAACACGGGTTCGTAATTTTGGTCGGCGTATTGGAAAAGAATCACGCCATGTGTTATTGCTTGCGGACAACTGTCCTGCGCATCCGGAAAATAACGAAGGCCTGAGGAATGTACAAATTTAATTTTCCCCTCCAAATTCGAACAGTGTCACTCACCCAGTGAACCAAGGAATCATTTACAGCGCCAAGAGAAATTACAAGACTGGCGTAGTACGACGATACCTTCACCAAATGGAACACGGAAGAAACCATTGCTGATAAAAGTGTGGTGCTATTACTATCCTCGACGTTCACATGCTTACTGTGTCACGGGAGAGTGTCACACCAACGACGATTGCAAATTGTTTTAGAAAAGGGGGTTTTGGAAGTAGTGAGGACATCATTTGTGAAGAGCCGACCTCGCACTCTGATGTTGGAAAACATTGGCTTGGTGAACAAGAAACTGTAAGGGAAGATTTTGTTGATTTAGACACGTTCATTAATATAGACAAAGATCTAGTAACCTCCGAGCACAGAAGTCTGGATGACATCAATTGCGACTAGTAAACCGCATGAGGAGAAAGAAGAGAATGATCATGTGCCCCTTCCCGATTTCTATTCTTCACATTTACGGAGGCTTTCAATTTTCTCATACAGTTTGCATCGTCATTGGCAGAAGGGCCCTCGACGAATGGGCTTTACCATCAGCTGAGTAAGGCAAGGGCACCTGACGTCACTGTTGGTCGAACTACTGTGGATCAGCAAGAAAAACCTGCCCTTTCCTTATGACTCCTACTGTACACATGAGCTCTGGAAATTTGATTGGTCTACGTTTATCAGGTCTATGATACGATTGGCCTACGTTGCCAAGACGATTCCTGCAATGATCGCTATGATAAAAAATGTAGTGGTATACTGGTTGACGGAAGTGTTTGCTTTTAAACATGATTTTTCTTAGGCGGAAAACATCATACTGATAGCGCAGCTGCGTGTCACTTAGGCAAAAAGAAATTTTTATGTCATTATTGACTTTATTAACTTTTAACTTTTGGTCTTTTATATCGACATTTTAGTATTATCGACACTGTTCTCTATTTGTTCTGTATATCTAACAATGATTTTAATTTTATTAACAATAGTTTTAATTTACATCATGGTTAGCACAAATTTGTATGTTCGTTTTGTTCAATTTTATGTGGCATACATAATCGTAAAATTTGAAAAGACTTATAGGATTTTTACTTAAGACAATAACTGTTATTTGAATTTCCAAATATCGAACGTTCCTGATTAATAAACGCATAGTGATAAAAAAAAAAAATAAAATGTCATTTTATGCCTTAAAAACGCTAAAAACTGTCATAAAGATGTGCTTTATCCGAGTAGGTTATTATTATATGCACAACTGGTCAAAATTCGCGAACTTCGGTTAATACGCGAACCCGTTTAATACGCGAATTTTGATCGGTCCTTTGATTCGCGTATTAACGGTGTTCGACTGCATTTAATTTTTCATTTGTCTTATAAAACATGCTGAAATATTCGGTTTTATATTTTCGAGAGTATTAAATTATGAAAATACCCTTAATTTCGTTTATAAACAAAATTAAATCTACTAGATTTTAATTTTTCAGTCTTAAATACGTTTTTATATTCTGCTGCTATGATTGCTTTATGTTTCTCTGTACATTTATCTTTCAAAGAATGTGCATTTTTGCATACTTTTAACATTTGCTCTCAAACTTATTAAAGCTATAAAACAAGTTCTATATCTTTATTATTTTAGTTTAGATAATTAATTATAAGCCATTTTGGATTATTGAAAGGCTGTGACCTAGTATTACATTTCGTATTTACTACTATCATCTTCTTTTTTTACTTCTAACCCGCCATTTTTTTACCCTTCATCTGCATGCATTAACTAAAACCATAATATTGCAATGATCTTTTTTTAATTTTCCTGATTTTTAATTTTTTTTAAATAAATTTCATTTTTTTTAATTATTTTTTTATTTAAATAATTTTTAATTGATTTTTTTTTTAATGAATTAATTTACTACCGTTACGACCTAAACTACTTTACAGTTCATAAAGTATGACGTAAGTATCGTTTGTATCATTTTAACGTCTGCACTAAACTTAATTATCATAAAATATTTTTCAATCTATACTTACTTACTTTTCCTATTATAAAGAGGAAAAAATTGTTTATTTGTCGGAGGTAAGCTCTGGAACTAACGAACCGATTCCAAAAGTAATGGTATCAAAATGATGGTGTTAGTCCAACTTAGAACATAGGCTATATCTTATGTCGGTGCCACTACCCCGAAGGGGTGTAGGAAAAAAAAACGTTTTAAAAATGCGATTTTAGCGTTACTGAAGGGCCTAGAAATATGAAATTTTGAATATTAGTTACTTATAAGATATAAATGATGTCTAAGAACAGTTCTTAAACAATTTGAAATTTAAAAGGGGTGAAAATGCACAAAAAGCGTTCTAGAAAACGTTCTAATTGGTAGTTTCTACACAATCTCAGGAATTACCAAACCGATTTAGAAAATATTGGTATCAAAATGATGGTGACAACGCTTGCTCCAACATAGGCTATGTTTTATGTCGGTGTCACTACCCCAAAGGGGGTGCAGGAGCAAAAAACGATCTAAAAATGCGATTTTAACGTTACTGAAGGGCCTAGAAATATGAAATTTTGAATATTAGTTAGTTATAAGATATAAATGATGTCTAAGAACAGTTCTTAAACAATTTGAAATTTAAAAGGTGTGAAAATGCACAAAAAGCGTTCTAAAAAACGTTCTAAATGGTAGTTTCTACACAATCTCAGGAAATACCAAACCGATTTAAAAAATATTGGTGTCAAAATGATGGTGACAACGCTTGCTCCAAGATGGGCTATGTTTTATGTCGGTGTCACTACCCCGAAGGTGGTGCAGGAGCAAAAAACGTTCTAAAAATGCGATTTACGTGTTACTGAAGGGCCTAGAAATATGAAATTTTGAATATTAGTTACTTATAAAATATAAATGATGTCTAAAAACAGTTCTTAAACAATTCGAAATTTAAAAGGGGGGAAAATGCACAAAAAGCGTTCTAAAAACTTTCTAAATGGTAGTTTCTACACAATCTCAGGAAATACCAAACCGATCTAAAAAATATTGGTGTCAAAATGATGGTGACAACGCTTGCTCCAAGATAGGCTATGTTTTATGTCGGTGTCACTACCCCATGGGGGATGCAGGAGAAAAAACATTCTAAAAATGCGATTTACGTGTTACTGAAGGGCCTAGAAATATGAAATTTGAAATATTAGCTACTTACTAGATATAAAGGATTCCTAAGAACAGTTCTTAAACAATTCGAATTTTAAAAGGGGTGAAAATGCGTGAAAAGCGTTCTAAAGAACGTTCTAATGGTGGTTTCTACACAATCTCAGGAAATACCAAACCGATCTAAAAAATAATGACGTCAAAATGATTGTGACAACTCTTGCTCCAACATAGGCGATGTTTTATGTCGGTGCCACTACCCCAAAGGGGGTGCAGGAGAAAAACGTTTAAAATTGCGGCTTTTGCGTTACGGAAGAGCCTAGAATCCTGAAATTTGGAATGGTAGTTAGTTATAAGATATCAATTATCTCCAAGGACTTTTCCTAAAAAAATCGAAATTTAACAGGGGGTCAAAATGCGCAAAAAGCGTTGTAAAAAACTTTCTAAATTGCGATTTCTATGCAATCTCAGGAAGTACTGAACCGATTTCAAATATAAAGGTGTAAAAATGATGGTGGCAGATCTTGCTCCAAGATAGGCTATATTTTATATCTGTTCCCACTACCCCAGAGGAGATGCAGGAGCAAAATGCGCGAAAAGCGTTCTAAAGCGTTCTAAATGCCGATTTGTCGGCAATATCTCAGGAAGAATGAATCTGATTTCAAACGTAATGGTAGGAAATTGATGCTGACAGCCCCTGCTCTAACATAGACGCTATTTTATGTCGGTATCACTATCACCAAGACGTTGCAGGAGCAAAAAAGCGTTTTAAATTTCGATTTTTGTGATCGGTAGGGGCTAGCAACTTAATATTAGGTAAGGTACATATTTATTAGATATAAATGATCTTTAAGAACAGTTTCGAAAAAATTGGAAATTTAAAAAGGGGTGAAAATGGGCGAAAAGCGTCCTAAAAACGTTCTAAATTGCGATTTCTACTCAATCTAAGGAAATACCAAAGCTATTTCAAACGTAATGGTTGCAAATCAATGGTGACAGTTCCTGCTATAACATAGGTTATATTTTATGTTGCTGTCACTACCATCTGAGGGTTGCAAAAGCAAAACATGTTCTAATTTGCGTTTTTGCACAACTGAGGTGTCTAACACTTTGAAGTAAGGCATGGTTTTTACTTACAAGATGCAACTGCTTTCTAAGAGCAGTCGAAAGAAAATTCCAAATTTAAAAAAATGAAGTGAGTGAAAAGCGTTATAAATTACAATTTTTAAGCAAACTTATAAATTACCAAACCGATTAAAAAAATAATGATGACAAATTTTGGTGATAGAACCTGCTCGAACATAAGCTATATTTTATGTCTGTTCCACTACCACCAGAGGGTTGCAGGAGCTAAAAACTTTCTACATTGCGATTTCTGTGATACTGAAAAGACTAGAAACTTTAAATATGGCATGGTAGTTACTTATAAAATATAAATGCCCTCGAAGGAACGTCGAAAATAAATTCTAATTAAAAAGGGGTGAAGCGAAGGGGAGGTGCGAAAAGGATTCTAGAAAAGTTCTAAATTAAGATTCTATGCAATGTCAGGGAATATAAACCGGTTATAAAAGTAATCAATGCGAATCAATGGTAACAGTCTCTGATCCTACACAGACTATATTTTATGCCGGTGATTCTACCTCCTGGGGCTCACAGGAACAACAAACGTTCTAAAAGAGGGCTTTAAAATCTTTTTAAATTACGTTTCTGTGGAATATTAGGAAATAACAAACCGATTTCAAAATTAATGTTGGCAAATTAATGGTGACAGTTCCTGTTTCAACATAGCCCTTTATGTTGAGAGAGGTGGTAGGACTTTGAATTTGACATGATGGTTAATATTAGATGTACATTTCCAACTGGGCGAAAAATGTCCGGACCAGAATTCGAACCCGGGACCTCCTGGCTGAAGCCGCCAGTGCTCTGCCATCTGAGCTATCCCGGACGATTCTGGTCGAACTTTTTCACCCAGCTAACCTTGAAGATTACAGACCAGAATCGTCCAGAATCGTCCGGGATAGCTCAGATGGCAGAGCACTGGCGGCTTCAGCCAGGAGGTCCCGGGTTCGAATCCTGGTCCGGACATTTTTCGCCCAGTTGGAAATTTACATCTAATATTATTTGTTTACCAATTAGAATAATTGTGTGAAAATTAATCTAGTATGATGGTTAATTTTAAGATGTAAGAAGATGGTTTCTAAAAAATTCAAAACTTCAAATGAATACTGAAATGAGCGTATTAATTGAGCATAAAAGTTTCAAAATATTTTCTAAATTATCATTTATTTATTTTTATTTCATTTTATTAATTTAAGCCTCATTTCTGCCTAATGCAGTGTAATAAGGATTTTTAATCAAACTGTGTTTTACAAAGTAATTTTTGAACTATTCCTAAAAGTAATAAGTACCTTTTAATGAAATAAAATATTACCTTTTAATAAAATAAAAATTTAGTTAGTACTTTTTAATAAAAATTAGACATATAAATATCACTTGGCATATTTCGAATATTACGCGAGCAAAGCCGCGGGGTTTGCTAGTTATTTAATAGTTTTGCAGTGAATATTTAAAATATTTTTCGTAATATATTGTACTTGTCTCGGTGTTTCGATCAGATTAACGAAAATATTTTGACCTTACTTTGTATTGTTTTTCGAAATTCTTATTTAAAGGAAGATTTTTTATAAGAGTAATAAAAGTCACAAAACTAAACTCTATTTTTGTGACTATTCACAGAGTATAATATACATATTATATTATTATTATTATGCAGGTTTTCTTATATGCAGGTTCTTTCTGGGTCTATATGACCCAAAATAAAATTTAATGGCTCATGACTTTTTCACTAAAATTTGTTTTTGCTTAAAACTTTATGGCTCAACAAAAAACTCGTCAAATTTGGAGCAAAAACAATTTTTAGTAAAAAAGTTATGAGCAATCAAATTCAGTTTCAGGTCGTATAGATCCAAAGGAGAACAGCAGGGTTAACATGAAAGAAATATACAGCTTTGGTTCACAATCCGGAAAAGGGCATAATTATAGCATTTAATATTCAACACGAAATTTTCTTATTTATTTTATGAAAAATGTTTTAGTTTCTTTCTATTAAAAAAAATAATAATAACTAACCCTGTCTTTACCGCTGTCAATGAATTTTTTGTGACTGGAGGTCTTTTATCGCTAATATTAAGAAAACTACTACATACAAAAATATGAAAATGGGTATCATTATTGAGAAATGTTTGATAAACACGTTGAGTCAAGCAGTTTTTAAATTGAAGAATTATTTTAAGAGATACTTAATGTTAAAGTTGGTCAAAATCGTTCCATTGAAAAAGTTTAGGAGCAAAAACTATACAGAGAAATTTAATCATTTTTTCTAAGGATATTCATTAGAAACTCGCGGTATGCAGACGGCATTATTTTTTTTAATTATTTGACTAATTTTTTGAGAGTTTATTTCAATTTTGAATCAAATTTTCAGCATTTCCAGAGATATTTTTTGCGTATTTTAGAAAAGGTTATTATTTTAAATTGTTGCCAATTGATTAAACAGAGAAAAGAATAATATTTCCTTTGAATTAAAAATTTATTTACAAGTGACTATCATAGACAAAAAAACCTCTTTCAAGTTAGAATTAAATGATTGCAAGTTAAAAGCAGGAAAATATTGAAAATTAAGTCATGAAAATTGTTTTTATACAAGCATATTAAAAAAATGAAAACCATAAAATAATCAATTATTTAATATGTGTTAAAAGCAGCAAATGGAGGAAATGACGTCTTATTTCAAATGTCCAAATAATAAAAATGCCAAACAGTTTAAATTAAGAAATCTTTTTACACGTACATGAGCGATTTATTTCATATTTCAAGATGATATGCCTCTTTTTGCCTATTCCAAGACAGCGCAAATATTAATATTACCTCTCTAGTAATAAAAATATTTTCAGACGAATATTATAAAGAGGAAGAAAAGTTTAGAGAAAATTACGTCAGATTTAAATTGTTACATTTAAGATCTGTTATCTAAAATTATTTTTTTATAGCGTTGTTAAAAAATCCCGGGAAGCAAAGAATCTCTTGGCGTAGTTCATTTTATTTTAGCTGATTTTCAAATGTTTAACTAATTTTACTTAATCAAACCAGAAAGTAGCAATTAACAGCAGCTGATTCGACCTTAAAATCCCTCTGTAAAAGAAAAGTGCATGGAAACCCGTTTACAGGGAGATCGACACCGGTTTTTTAATTACAATTAAATCTTCCGTAATTTTTTTAAGCAGATCAAATTAACAGATTTTTAGAGTCTGGACGGGGTTGACGAGCGTAGCTCCTAGGGGGGAAAGCCTCCTTGTCTATTAAATTATAGCTACTAATTACTGCATACTTTGTACTATGGTATATATTGTATTTAATTGTTGCTACTCGGGATGCATGCAAATCTATCACATCCTTTTAATAGACTTTATCGACTCAAAACTTACAATAAGATCGAGTGATTACAAATTCTGGAATTTAAATGTTAAATAGAAAATTTTTAATGTAAAATAGCTGTGGCATACTCCGTCAAAATTCCAAGGAGTATATGCACCTTGGTGTAACTATAAAATGTCTTAATAATAAAAAAAAAATTCGTTTTAAAAGAAAAATCTTGTTTTTAATACTTATGGAAAATTAAACATTCCTCTTGAATTATTATCTCCATTCAAATGCGGTTGTACTTAATATTTTATTTTCATTTTTTCCAGTATGATATAATACAAGATCTTCCCGGTTACCGTTCAGATTTTTCACCTTTACATATTTATTATATATATATATATATATATATAGGGAAGAGTAGCCATATTTTGGCCGCCGCTTTAAATGGACCTCTGCAATTCTGCCGTTAATCACTGAAAGAGACGCCATCTACCGCTGAAATCCTAGTCATCAGAATTGAGTCATTTATGATTAGAAGAAGCACTTGCCTTCCACGTGCAGTTTTCAGACAATTTTAAAGACCAAAATTTTTATGTTTTGCTGTATTTTTTTCCTACTAAGTGTAAGAGAAATGTTTAAAAGTAAGGTAAGTTGTTGTGTTTTCTTATACATATCTAAATTCATCTGTTTACTGCGCATATTTTTCATGTGGATTTGTTTGCTATAGTTTTTATTCTTAGTCATGAGACTATCTGTTTTAAAAAATTGCTCAGTAACCTTAATTGGGCCAATTTGGGTTGCTTAAATTGGACAAGATATACGATCATAAATTTGAAAAGTAAGTAATGAATTTCGAAGGCTGTACGGTTTGGACACTATGTTTTTTTTTCTTTTTTTTATAATGGATTACTATCTCTATGTAAGTTTTTGAGCATTTTATTTATTTATTTATTTTATTTGGTATACCTGGATCAATTTCTTTAGACAGTTAGGCCTATATAAACATAAAAAATATCTTTTACATGTTTGTTTGCAATTTATTTTATTTTGTATGCATTTGTATTTATTTTTTTAATTCTTTATTCCTATGGAGCATTCCTACGGTTCAGAAAATAGCAGAAATGATTCAGTGTTCACATTGACAAGTATGATTCCATGTTGTGTGTGCTGGGATAAAAAATGAACAAAAGAGATTCATGTGTAAGCATTGCGTCACTTTTTACATGATAGTCAAGTAACTGGCAATTAGTTCCATAATTTCTATTTTGAATTATAACTTTGATCTATATTTTGAATACATTTGATTTAAAACAATTACTCTTACTTTCAGACATTTGTTTTCATTATATACCATTGCTGTCGTTTTGTTTGATAGTTTCATGAATGGCAAACTTTGCTTTTAATAAAAAAAATTATTTTCCCAGCTTATTTAAACATTAAGCTATTTGTCACTTATTAATTTTTTATTAATAATTATTTATTAAAACAGCTTAATATTGTTTGGTTCAATTTAGGAGACTAGGGATCCAAGTTAGGTGACCAGTTGTTGATTTTGTTCACTTTTGACATTTTTTCAAATTAAAATAAAACTGAAGATTTTCAAAAAGAAATTGCACTAAAGATTTACTCAGTAGATAAATAGATTTACCACGTGTTATGATATTTTGCAGATATTCCAAAAATTAAGTGAGTTACACCTGAAGATAAGTGAAAATAAGGTCCAAATTCGGCTACTCTCCCCTATATATATATATATATATATATATATGTAATAATAAAAATTTCGCCCCTTTTTCTTAGTAAACTATTCCAAGTTCTTAATATTTTTCCTTTTTTACCTATCTTTAATAACATCTTAATATCTTTTGTCTTTCATTTGATGCATTTAAAGTTGCGTATTCTTTTATTATTCTAAAAACCTTAATCCATTCGTCTAATCTTATAAAACCCATTAAATTACTTTTTCATTTTCTTCTAAAACTAAATTATTTTTTTTTCAAATGTTTTTTTTTTAATATCATTTGTTCTTTGGTGTTCTATACCCACAATTCCATGCGCCGCCAGCATTAATGGCGCTTTAATTCTGACGCCGTATAAAGAGTTCATTATCGACGTCATTCCCTTCCCATCGAATCGTAGCTTGTTTTTTGTCCCGCCATTCCCCATCTCTCTGCTGGCATTGGTTTTCCATTTTTCTGTATCCGTCCGCGTTCTGTTGCTTATAGTACATATATCGTTACATCGGCGAAGAGCAGAAGAATTTACGTTTTTCCAGTTGTTTAATTAAGCTGCGTCGATTGGAGTGAACGTTCTAATGTGTAGATCCTAATCTTGTAACATCTAAAGTTTTATGAAGTGAATGATCGATTATTGAGAGTTGATGAAACTGCTACTGGAAATGTTTGATATGTTTTTTTGTCAAATAAACCAGTTTAAAGTGACGATGACTCTATTCATTACGTGATGGGAAATGTCTCAATTTTTTCGAAGCTTGCCTTATACTCGCCACCCTGACTGCAATCCGCTATTTTCATGATAACGGATGGTTGGCCTTGATTGCTCTACTACTTTTTATTTTGAGATGTACTACTGTCGCCGAAATGTCTGAAAGTCGATAGCAAAATGCTACAAATTATATATATATACACTGAAGAGCCAAAAAATTATGACCTTCTACAAATTTTGCAATGAGCTCGTCTGGACGACGCGGATGGCACATGATCAGGCGCTTACTTATGCGTCTGATACTAAAGGCTGTTGATTGAAGAGGCTTTATTAGAGGGTAGATTGAAATATCCTGAAGACTCGGAATGAATATCTCTGAAACTGCACTACTCGTGATTTGTTCGTGAACTGCTGTTATTAGTACTTATGCAAAGTGGATAAATGACAGTGAAATCAGCAGTAGGCGCCATGGTGTTGGACGTCGTTATGAAGGAAAAAGGACGTCGGAGACTGTTCCGCTTGGCGAAGCAACATCTACACCACACAGTGGCTCAGCTGACAGCCAAATACAATGCAGGTCCAAGTAGAATTGTTGCGGAGCACACAGTTCAGCGGACACTGCTGGATATGGAACTGCTCAGCAGACGTCCCACTCATGTGCCTCTGTTGACCAAGCGTCACCGCCAAATATACCCACTCTGGTCCCGGAAACATCGTGACCGGACCATGGATCAGTGGGAGAGAGTTTCTTGGTCGGAAGAATCACAAATCGTCTTTCATCACGTCGATGGTCGTGTCAAGTTAAGCTTATTCCAGGTGAATAGTTTCTCCCGCAATGTACAGCAGGTTATACACAAGCCATTAGTTGCGGTTTTCAGCTTTGGGAGTTGTTCTCATGGGCCGCTCTGGAGCCCGTGGTACTGTTTGAATAGACCATAAAAGCAACAGACAATCTAAACATCATTACGGACCAGTTGTGACCTTACGTGAAGTTTGTCTTCCTAACTGGAAATGGAGTCTTCCAGCAGGACAGCGCTCTATGCCACAAGGCTGAAATTATGCTCAAGTGGTACCAGGGACAAAATGCTGCATTCCAGTTAATGTTTGGCCCCCTAATTCACCGATCTTAATCCGATAAACCATATTTGAGGTGTCATAGAACGGCAGCTCACAGCTCAAAAACCACAATGTCGGAATATCCCGGATTGGCATGACCGCTGCTTGAACATCTGGTTCAATCTGTGTCCGGTTATCTATCAAGTTCTAGTGGCATTCATGCAAAATGTTTTGGCTCTTCAGTGTATATATTGTTCTTATTCATTTTCAGTCATTTTCTAAGATATGTGATAAAATTATTTGTACTACTATATTATTTATTGGATAAATATAATGTCTTAGCTTACTGACAACGAATGAATTTACTAACTATTTATATTAAAATCTCACAGATATGATCAAATTTAATGTGCCTCACTTAAATAGTATGTCTTTCGCAGAGTAGTCACAATTCCCCCCTTTTTTAAACCAGTATTTACAAATTCTAATCATCGACATAATTACGGGCCTAAATTTTGAATTCTTATTTTTCATTAATATTTATCTTATTATTTAAAAAAGGTGGTTCACGGTTTTCCACGCATTGTGACTCTCCTTCTTTAACTATCAGAAATTACGTCACTACTTCGTTCTGCATTTCTCTTATCACACATGATAAAATATTTCCTTTTACAATTTCAAGAATATTAAATTCCTAAAATCCACTTAATCTCCATTATGAAAGAAGGTAAATCTGCTAAATATTAATTTTTAGTGCTAAATACGTTTTCCTGCTATTATAATTGATTTTTCTCTCTTATTTTATTAATGAGTTTTTATTTTTATTTTCCTTTCACAGTTTGTTCTCAAAGATTTTTTTCCTCAAATAACTTCTTTATCTTGATTATTTTAGCTTAGATATTTCATTATAAGTAATTTTGGATTATTACAATAAATTCCATAGAATTATTCATTTTTTATTTTATTTTATTTTTTGCATTTTCTATTGTCATATTTCTCAATTACTTTTAAAGCGATTAATTTTTTTTTCTCATAACCTGCGGACGTTAATTAAATCCTTAATGTTACAATAAAAGATAACACTATTTTTAGCATATCCGTTTTTACTTATTGATCATTAAATTATTTATTCGCCAAAATTAAACGAATAAGCTAATGACTACTTTCTGAGACTAAAGGTAATATCCGTAAAATGTTAAGTCATTTAAATTATTAGTATTAAATGTTGACATATAGAAATGAATAAAATATTAAGTAGTACATAGTACTATTACATACCAGATACTTAAAACTAATGTCTCCCTGTTCCCAACGGACAAACATCTTTAGTCTAACCTTAAAACAAAAAATAACAAAATAAACATTCCAATACAGAAACTAAAGAATTGCCAGCATGAAGATACCGTAATGGCTTCTGCTTCTTCTTTTCTAGAGCTAAGTATTTCAACAATTAGCCGTTGGAGGGTTGCTTAAATTACGTCAAATCGGGATATCCTGTTTTCATCAGACTATACGGCTTTATCCAATTTTTCCCAAAACATGCTAAGTTTCCGTTATTTGCTGTATTTATTGACTGTTGACATTTTTGTTTTCGATAGTGTTTATTCAGAGATTAAAATCATGCTCAAATAACATAAAGGGTTTATTACGTGTTATTTTTTTTTTCTGTTTGGATAAATATTGTGATAATATAATTTCCTAAATATTGACTTTCTATTTTGTAAATATATGATTTTATTTTATAATTACCCTTTATTTTCCCAGTGAATGGAATTATTTATTTTCCCAATGGGATTTAGCACAAACTGTATATTTAATTGAAAGGTCAAGACTTTTTGTTATTCATTTACTTCATGCGTATTTAAGCCAATATTTTCCATTTTTTTTCCTGAATAAATGGTAGCTTTTAGCATAAAGTACTACTATATCGCCAGTTAAAAAATGTCTTTTAGAATACTAATATGTAGCACTGCTACAAATTTTGTTTCTCTTACTCATTTGGTGCAAAACATTTTTTTCGTTGTAGGATTCAGTTTAATGTCCAAGTATTGCGAATTTAAAAGTATTATACTCGAATTACGCATTTCTTGTCCATCTGTTTAAAAGTTTACTATATCGTTTTGTTTGAAAACATTTCTTTATATTTAAGAAACTTTCAACGTTTTCACTGTTATGAAACGATTAAAAATTTTATGTGATAAGAAAAATAAACAAAATTTACCTCACAACTTATATAAAAATACACATGAAATTCGGTTTCTGTTCTTTGTTAATTGTCTTAGAAACAATGCAGTTTAACAAATACTTCGATCTGTTCTTAGAGTGAATTTACAACCAAGTTTTATAAGAATTCATTTTACATTATTTAAAAACATTAGATAAAGAATTTCTCGCCATCCTATTTAAAAGTTTACTATAAAGTTTTGTTTGAAAATTTTACTTTCTATTTGAAGTAACTTTCAAATTTTTTATTGTTTGGAAACTACCAATGTCTCGACCGAGTTCGTTGGCCAACTTCATTCGCCATCTTGTTTCAAAAGTTCTGCCATTAAATTTTTTTTAATTTTAAATTTTAAATGAATTATCAAAAATTGAAAAATGAAAAGGACTTTTTCTATGTGTTTGACCTTGATACAAAGATTCTGGAGCAGTTTTTGTTTCGTATATATCTTTAAAAATGGTTGAATTATAGCAGTTTGAATATCTAGCATGGCTGACATTTTCAAACGATCTGATATTTGTCACGTGATAACACGCGTATTTATTAACCTATTTCGATGTAAGAAGGCATGTGGATAGTATATCGTAATGTCTCGACCAAGTTCGCTGACCAGCTTCATCAGCCATCTTGTTTCAAAATGGAGGCCATTAAATTAAATAAAAATTATATTAAAAGTGAGGTGCAAAAAAATTAGAAATTGAAAATGGTTTCTTTCATAAGTATTTGACCATGATATAAGGATTCCGGAGCATTTTTTGTTTTGTCTTTATCTTAAAAAAATGACTCGGATGTAGCAGTTTCAATTTCTAATGTGGGTGACATTTTGAAAAATCTGATTTTTTTCCTGCGACAGCATTTGTATATATCAACCGATTCCGATGTGAGTGAGCATGTGCACAGGAATTACTAAGATCTCGACCAAGTTCACTCGTTAGCCCCATCCACCATGTTGTCTTAAAATGGTAGGAACTTCAAGATATCGCCGAATTTGGCAACCAAATATAAGTTACTTTAACTCTTTAACGCCTACAAAGACGAAAAAATCACTACCTATAAATCCTGACGTATGAAAGGAACATTTTGAGAAAATGGACTCGTCCTTTTACCGCATTTGAGTTTCCCATGGGGGAGGCGTGGTTGAAATGCCATCTTGATGTATGTTTACTCTCCTCCTTCCCCACGTACTTTTGCTTGTTGATCTATTATTTGTTTGGAGTGTTAATTCTAAACAGAATGAGGAAACATTATTTATCCCTTTTCACCTGTAGTAAGAAGTATTTACACTGCATTCTTACTCCATACATTTTATCGGAAATGTGAGTTTATAGATTATAAGACTTGGAAGAAAGGCTACTTATATTGTTCCTTGACAAGCGAATTTGAGCAAAAAGGTTTTTCCACGACTCTCCTCATACGACAAATTATGTATGCATGTAATAAAAATGGTAATAATCACAGAACAACAAACAATTTTAAGAATGCTGCAGAAAACCTCATATAACTATAAAATTACAATTAGAAATTAAGATTCGGCAGATATTCTATATGTGCAAAAAAAAAAAAAAAAAAAAACAGAATACAGTAGAGCGCTGATTATCCGAACAAGTCGGGACAAACCCTAGTTCGGATAAGCAAAAGTACGGATAAATGACAGACAATTTAACGGGTGTTCCTGACTATACTTAAACCATCACACTTTATCCAGGCTTAGGACTGGCAGCACCAGTTAGTGCTAGCGTGTTTAAAAACTTTTTTTTTTTTTTTTACTTTTCTATCATTTAAAATTTTCTTTTTCCCTTTTTATAATTTTCTGAACTCCAAACATTGTAATTTAAGCTAAAAAGCTTTCGATTGTTGCTTGCTTCAAAGAAGACGTTCCTTCCAATACTGCCATATCTCGAATTCTTTTTAAATACGTTAGTTGAATAAAATCAGCATTCTTCTGCCGGCATAGCCATTTCATAACTGTTTCCAAACATTCAAAGACTTCGTTATGTGATGGACCTGGGTCATTTTCAGAGCATTTGTTTTCATTTCTTCAATTTCTTTTTCATCTTAAATCTCATCCATAATATCATCATAATTAGAAAAATTTTTTGAGAGAAATAGACTGTTCTTGGAAGTTCGGTTAATTGGAGTTCCGATAATCGGCGCTCTACTGTAATTCTATTTGGTTGGTTGTGTTTATAACGGCCAATTATCAACACGAGGGATACAGGCCCAAAGGGGGGGAGAGCCCTCCGTGGAGGTCTTTCTAAGTGAACCTAACCCGTATTTACGCATAGAAATCCACGGTTCGAAGAAAACAACGAAAACTTCGAACGATTAGGTCGACGGGCGCGATTCGGTTTGAAACCAGCACCTCCCGTCTACCAGCTTGGAAAGCAGAACCTGTCGGCCACTGGTGGGGCAATCTTATTTGTATTAGACCTCATTATTTTCATTATAATGTAAATATTTCGGTACCATCTATTAGAGTATGAGATTAAAAAATTCTTATTTTAGGCCAAGGCTAATACTTAATTTAAGGATTTAAAATTCAGAATTTTTTTAGAGACCCCCCCCCCCCCCTCTAAAGCTTTTACAGTACAATTTCAGAACAAATGCTTTTAACCCTTTATGTCCTAAATTATGAATTCATGAAAATGTCCTTTTCTAAAGCATTTTTCGTGAATTTTTGAAACTACATCAAAAGATTGACACAATCCTTTAATAACTTTGAGAAAGATTTTGTCAATTACAATTAATTAATTAAATTTAAATTTATAGGGATTTTGTACAATATTTATTACTCCACTCCAATCTTTTATTTACAATACTTTTGTTAGCATTTCGTAGAATTAGGAAATGTACAAATATAATGTCCTTACAATAGAAATATAGAAATATTTCCGAACTGAACACCCCTCCCCCCTACACACACACACAATCTTTCAATGTCAATAAAGCTGAAAAGCTGAAAAGATGCAAACAAGAGCTGATGCAGCCCTCCATTTAGAAAGGTAGTCATGTCTCCTTTTTTTTGGTGGGGGGGGGGGGGGGTCACATCACTTAATAAGCAATTTTTATATTGAAGGTTGTCCCCACATCCAAAATGGCTAAATTTTTGACACGTTTGGGAAGTTATTTTCATTTGTAAATACCAAGAAAATAATATTCGTAATTATATATTCGCATTAATATTCGCAAAAAATATAAAATATACACATTTTATTCAGATACCCAGAAATTGAAGAATTTCCCATTTTCTTATAAATGCGAAGAATTTTTAATAAATTGAGCATTATATACAAATTTTTAGGACTTAACAGTTATTAAAAGGCCGTCAGGAGGGAGCAATTGTTAGTCGCGGCCTGAAATTCAGTTTTAAATCCCACAGTTTAAGGAAATTTCCCGAAAGATGGTTTGCCTTTATCGGAAAATGGAAAACGCTAATAAATCACATTTGTTTTGAGTAAATGCACTTGCAAATATCTTGCATCTGAGATTTAAAATGACAGCATGGATGTGTCAGAAATTACCTACTTTGGATTTAAGTACAGCTTTAAAAGAGACAGAAAGATTCTCATAGTTGAGCAAAGGATGAATCTGAAAGAATTTAATATATGTTTCATGTTTTTAAGTTTCTTTTGGAAATTTTGAACGTTCAGGAAGGGGGGGGGGCACGACCCCCGTGAACTCCCCCACGGATCCACCATTGGATGCAAAGGCAAAAGAAATCATCCTTTTGTGTGTGTGTGTGTGTGTGTGTGCGTAACGAATAATGCTCTTGGAACAAGATAAAGTAAAGTATCTGTAACTCAATCTAAACTGTATTACTAATAATCGATGTGTTAAATGAATTTTATAACAAGTTATTTTAATAGTACTTATAAGTACCGTCGGTGCATAAAGTGTTAAGGAGATTCCCAAAAAATATTCTTCCTTGCTCAAAATTATGAAATTTTCTGTGACATTTATAAATTTATTTTTTCGAGAAAAATCACGAAATTTCAGCCATGGCTCTTGAATGGTTCTGATATTTTCTTCTTCTTTTTTTTTTTTTTTAATAATGCATTATATCTTGAATTATAATCGATTGCTGTCTCATGACGACTTTTTTATGGCTTTCCGTCGAGTTTTTGGTTCAAAACGTCAATTTTGACAGTATTTTCAGAAAGAACGTGTTCTTCTATAGAAAAAGGAAAAAAGCTATTCGCTTGTAGTTTGTAGTTTGTGAATGTGAACATTTCATGTGCCTAGGTTTAAAAATGACTTCATGAGGGAGAATAACAATAACTATTTAGAATTTGAGAACAGCCCTAATAAATATTATTTAATAAGCTATATTAAAACAGTTCTCAAATCTAAACTGCTATTTTTTTTACACGTTCATGGAGTTATTTAGAATATAATGCAGCATTCTCTGTTAAAAAAAAAAGAATTAGTGTTTTCAATTTGCTTGTACAGATAAAAGCTTTTGCTGGAATAGGGTGACAGAAATCGTGTTTTAAGTCGATTTTTGTGACGTTACAGTAAAAAAAAAAAAAAAAAAAAAAAAAAAAAAATTATGAAAGAAATATTAAACGATTATATTCCAATATGTAACCCATTTTCGGCAACATAAAAACCATTACTCGCTTCATAGATATTTGAATAATAATGTTTGCAAATTTCATTATTATTTTTTTAAAATCAAAAATAAGTTATCTTATTGTTAGAATATTTCACACTTTTGAGAAAGGGGGGGGGGGGAAATCTCCAATTAAAAGGCATCTAGCATTCGAATCTAAGTTTTTGATAACCTTTATTTTGTCTGTTATGATTTTTCTTGCAAATATTTTAAAAATAAACAAATGATGTACTAAATATGAAACAAGGTTATTTTTATTTTTATAATTTTATTAATGCATAAGGTCTTGAAACTGTATGATAAAACTTTTTTCAACTGTTTATGCTTTTTATTACATTGGCACAATTTTCTGCACAGCAAGAAAGACAATCAGAGTTTTAACATCTTATATGGTTTTTAATGTCATTGCAACACAGGAGTGTCTGATCTCACTTTATCAGATTTTTCGCACTCTTGAGGAGTTAATCTATCAGCTTATCTTATTATTACTGTATCACTGGGTTATCCAACAAAATATCAGAAGGTTTTATTTAGACGAAAAGTTACATTTTATTTTAGATAAAAAATAATTCATTTTATTTCTCCAAATCATTAAATGTACCTATTTCTTTCATGAATAGCTAATGCAACGATGATGGCGATTTTAGGTGTTAGGAAAATTCTTAGTGCATTGAAATAAACTACGAAAAACACCAAAAGCTGCGATTGGTATGTGTTCATATTTCTTATGAAGAAGGAAGTGGGGGGGGGGGGGAGGCGGTGATTAAGCTAAGCAACTCATTTGTTTAGGAATATTATTCGCCCACAGCCGACATACCAAAAGCATAATTGAAGTGTTTTTCTAATACATTTTACGAAAACAGAGCTATGCAGTGATAGAATGAACTTAAACTAGAAAATTAAAAATAAAATGTCATAGTAAATATATTAGAAAACTAAAAAATCAAATTCAGCCCTTTCTGGCGAATTTATCAACTATTAGATGTACAGATAGGTTTTAAAGATAGCTTTCATAATTTATTCTGACAGGTTTTTTTTTTTCTCTGTGTGCGAGCGTGTATGTGTGTGTATATTTGGTTTAACATGCCAAGTGATCACCAAAATAACTAATTTTAAGCACGTAATATATATATATAACATATAGTCTTTTCTTTTGTACATGTGCCCAGAAGCCTGTTGATCGAGTATAAAAAAGTGTATTATGCCCTATACCATTTTTACAATGCTGTTCGGAGTTCGGACATGACGATTTTTTACAGCTTTAACATATTTCAGATTCTGATTTTGTTTCCTAAAATAATGACAAAGAGTAGGATAATCCATTTGGCCGGGGGGGGGGGGGGGGGTTCAAACTCCTTACAAAGGCTTGAGCTTGATAAAACTGATTCATCATGCCACTCAAACCAGTCTTTCGCTTCACAGTAAAATTAGAGTTGCATTTCATGCTGTCGTCGGAATTATTTCGGTGTTTGTAACTTGAGCTGGCTCTATAATCCTAAACAAACTAGGGTTTTTTTGAAAGACTTAAAATGAAAAAAAAAAATTTCACTATTGAAATGGCGTCCTCTTTGTAACCGGTGATTATTGTACTGTCAGGTGAGTGCCTTTGTGCGACGCTTAAGCTGTACAATCGCATGGCACGACCCTGAAAGCTTTTTAACATATTCCCACTCAGTTTAAAATATAGTCAAAAAGATAATAAAAAAAAATCCTCTCTTACACGTCATGAAGTATTATAATGTACAAGCGTAACTACTGAAGTCATTTGGGAGAGCGTTTTCTAATTTTCGATAAATTTTATGAAAAAAAGTATATAATGTTAGTATGATGTTCATTGAAGTGCGCAATAAAAAGCTCAATGATGAAAAAAAAAAGGGGTAAAAATAATAGTAGTAATTATAAAGAATACACTCGAAATTATTTCGAATATAAATACACAACTTCATAAAGCATAATATGTAGAAACATGTAGAAAGTGATTAGAGTATAATATATATACAAAAAACGCAAAATATTAATTGGCAGCATTTAAACTTCATTTTACTTTTATTTAATTTTTAACTTACTTTATCTTTTATAAACTTGAAATTATAATTTTACGAATAGATGTTACATATTGAAAATGTATTAGGGGTGTGACTGTGGAGGAGGGGGGGGGGGCAGGGCCCCATTAACCTCTGAAGCTATGGGAAGCACAAATGTCATTTCGGGACTCCCTTTCATTTAAGAAGAACCTTTAATTTAAAATCTGAACATTATTTTAAATTCGCCGTACTCGAAAATTCACCAATGCATATTATTCTAAAGAATGGATCAGTTCAGTTCATGTATATTTCATGAAACAACTTTTTTTTATATGTTCCCCTATTTAAATACACAGAAATTGGATACAATCAAGAAAAATATCTAAAAATGATTTTGCAGGTATTAGAATAAATATGTTAGTTGGATAAAAAGGTTGAATTCAGCATGTACGCGCAACATAAAATATCACTGTTTTGAAATATTTCTTTCAATATTGGCAATAGTTTAAATGATTAAAATTTTATGTTGTCTATATAAGCCAAATTCAGTAATATTCAAATTCAATATATAAAATAAATAAACATTTAAAATAATGAACAAACTTAAGGATTGTCATCACGTAGTTGAAACTGTTTTATTACATGAAGATTTAATTTGTTATGAAAGGTATATTTATGGAACACTTTTTGAAAAAAAAAAAATATATTATATATATATACAAAGGAATTAATATAATCTGAAAATAAATTTGATAGAATTTTGGAATAGTATTGATTCAATATGAAATTTGGGTCCCTCAGTTTTCTCAATTTGGGCCCCTTCAAAATTTTCTAAGGGAAGCACGTGCTTCTCGTATCTATTCGGTAATCAGGGCCTTGGGGGGGGGGGGGGGGGGGGCTCGTGGTTTGAAAGAAGTCCATCTGTAGACTCTTTCAACTCGCTACATAAATAGCTTATGTATAAGGGCAGAGGCTTACTACATATTTACCACATTTACGGATATTTTCCCCAAGGGTAGACATTGGAATGTAAAGGGGGGGGGGGGCATAAATTAAATTAATCAAAACTTTACATACAGAGATTTTAAAGGAGTTGAAATAAAGACAAACACGTGAAAATTATTGAAAGGTGAATATTTCTCATTGTCTTTACCTTTACAAGATAAGAGTGATTAAAAAAAGTAACAAAAACTATGAATAAAAATTTTTAGGTAACACTAAGAACCAAGAAAACTCTATTTAAACAACACACAGAAAAAATAAAAAAGTTTTTTAGATTTGTTTTGATAAAATTTAGGATCTAAATTTTTTGGTTATGGTAGTTCACAAGAAAAAATGGAAAAAAAATGTGTATTTAAGAACAGGAAACTTTCTGACACAGTTACTGACTAATTTTTAAACGTCATTAAACACTCCGAAATGACTATTGAAATGATTTCGATTCCAATGGATGTTTTTAAAGTTTTGATACATAAATTAGATCTTGGGTTATAAGCGATCGTTTGCTGAGGATGACGTTTATTGGACTGTCGCGTGGAAAAATTCGATTTAAAACGTGAATTTTGAAAGTATTTTTTAAAAGATCATCTGCCTTTGTGAAAAAATGGAAAAGACTATTCGACTTACATTTTCTCAATAGCAACATCTGCCAATTCCAGGTGTTTACAAGCAAAAATTAATCCAGGAATGTAAAATGCGCACCTTTTCTTTTTGTACCAGTTTCCAACATCGTTGGAAAAAATATTCAATTTCTACATGGACAAGTGGGGCACACATGCACATCGGCTCACAGGCCGCTTAATTTGGATATCCCAAATGGTTTCAGTTTTTATAGTAGTTTTTTTTTTCTTTTCTACTTTGTTCGAAAATAATCTATATTTTTAAAATAATCCATAGCACTGTAGCTAAATTGTAGAAAAAATATATATTTTTAAATAATTTATTTGTTTTGATCCATTTATTGTTACACGTTCTCTGTTGAATGTTGTCTATTTTTTTTTTTTTTTTGAATAGCAAATAACATTTTAAAGAACATATATCTGAAAACCTTGTACAAAGTATCATAATAGCTTTTCTTTCATAGACATCCAGATATTTAACTTTAAATGTGATTAATTAAACAGCAAAAATTTAACAGTCTTAGATCAATGCATTTAAATCTTGTATGAAGGCATAACAACTGCGGATAGTATAGTATAAAAATCATTATATTCTTTGAACTAATTATTTCATATACACATGGTCTGAGTTGTTTTATCCTAAAGAATGTAAAATAATTTTTCTAAAACAGGAAAAATGTCACTTTTTTCTTTTTCGAGCTTTCATGTCCCGGTTCACTTTGTAGACATCCTATGTGATTCCATAAAAGAGGATCTCACTTTTACACTTTTAACTTTTCACTTTTTTTCTTATTTTCCTAAATAACGAAGTTTAGTTAAAGCTTTCAGTGAATGTTGGAAAGTGTTTCATAATCTATGCCGTACGCATGATTTTTCTTTCTTGTTTTAATTGTTTATAAAAAAAAATAATTTGCCTTGTTCTAATTTATTTTTTTAAGCAATCTGTAACATGTAATCAAGGTATACAATCAAGAAGTAATCAATAAAGGCTTCAATTCGAATATTCATAATTAAGAAATGAGAAATCAGTGAACATTACGGTATGCTGACACATTCCTAAGAAATTTTATTTTGTTTTATCAATGGAAAAATACATTACAAGGTAGGTATAACGTCATTTTCAGCGACGCAAACTTTTTACCAGGTGATCTATTTTCGTGTTTTTATGGGTATCCACTATCCACCATGTATTAAAATAAAAATATACTTTATATTTAATTGTAATGACCAAAAGAAAATAGAGCACCAATAAAGTTACAAACAATAAAGATAAATAAACCCGATGGAGAATATTATTGTGCATCAAAATAAATATAAATCGTTATTTGTTTATAAAAATTAAGTATTTTGTATTTTTACCGAAATTTATCTTTAAAAAAAAAAAAAAAAAAAAAAAAAAAAGGTCAAAAATCTGCATAATATGTCTAAATATCAAATATATATTTTTTGTTTTCAACATCCCTCTTATGCAGATACATAATATAAAATAAAATGCATAATAAATGAAATACAGTATAATAAAGTTATAGTAATCTTAAGTTTTATAGAATGTACAAAATTAAAAGTAGATAAATACAAATTCATTTAATGCTAATTATTGCTGATGCCAATATCCTTTTCTCTATATACATATAAAACGGACAAAAATAAATATGGTTCGTGTGAAAGATTTTGAACAATATTTTTACTTAGTATACTTGCATTTTGTTGAAAAACTTTGATTAAAAATTGCAGTTAATAATAATAATAATTATAATAAAAATTATATACGCATCGACAAATAATATTAATGACAGCATTGCAAATCTCCTTGCGCGGTTCTTCTTGCTTTACATTATGTCTCTTATTTCTGCAACAATGGGAGAAATTGTATTGCATGATTTTGAAGAAATTTTATGGAATATAATTAAAATTAAATACAAAATTGAGAATATTAAAAAAAGAGCCATTGTGGGCATATCTACAAATGAAAATCTATGAATTAAAACAATAGTTAACAAAATCGTTTTAGTGGAAAGTTCAGGCCTGATGACTAAAAAGCAGCTTTGTGTTTTGAGGTACTTCTACACTTGCGCGAAAACGCCCGCTCTCTAATGTTAATTCTATGGGAGATTTTTTTTTAAAAATAACTTTTGTATTTCAATATTTTTAATACATATATATATATTTCTTTGCATAGATGTGGTCGATATCTACAATGGCCGTTTTTATTCTTTTCATATTGTTTGAAGTTTTTTGAGGATACTTTCACTTTCGAAACCGGTTCCGAAAGTGAATGTACCCTAATAAAATAAGTCTAAAAGAAAGCAGAAAAAAACGGTCTGTGTAGAGATCAGTCTCAACAATCCAATGAAAAAATATCATTTAAATTTTTTTAAATATAAACGAGATATTTTTTTTAAAAAAATTATCCCATAGGTTTGACATTAGTGAGCGGCCGTTTCCATATTCATAATGTAACCCCATTATATAGATTACTAGATTATATTAAAATATACAAGATTATATAACAAGATATATAATAATAATAAATATTTATAATTTAAAAAAAAATGAAATTCTTTCAGTCTTCAAAAGAATTGGAATAGCTATTTGGCTATGGACGGTAACTGTTAAAATAAATTTTTAAATGTTTACTTTGTTATCTTTTTTACCTTATTTCCCTAAATAATGAAGTTCTGTTAAAGCTTTCAGGGAGAGTTGGAAAGTGTTTAATTATCTATGCCGTACGCATGATTTTTCTTACTTGTTTTAATTGTTTATAAAGAAATTAATTTACCTTGCTACTAATTATTTTTTAAAGCAATCTGAAACATGTAATCAGGGTATACAATCAAGAAGTAATCAATAAAGTCGTCAATTCGAATATTTATAATTAAGAAATGAGAAATCAGTGAATATTACGCTATGTTGACACATTCATAGGATTTTTTTTTCTTTTATCAATGCAAAAATACTTTACAAGCTAGGCATAACGTCATTTTCACAGACGCAAACTTTTTACCAGGTGCTCTATTTACGTGTTTTTATGGGTATCCGCTATCCACCATGTATTCAAATAAAAATATATTTTACATTTAATTATAGTGAAAAAAAAAGAATCAATAAAGTTATAATGAGAAAAGATAAATAAACCCAATAGACAATATTCTCGTGAGTCACAAAAAATATGATTCATTCACTTAAATCTGCATGATGTGTCCAAATATCTAATATACATTTTTTGTTATCAATATTCCTCTTCTATGCACACACATAAAATAAAGTAATAGGTATTATAAAAAGTATAGCATAATGAAGCAATAGTAATCTTAAGCATAATAGATTGTACCAAATTAAAACTATATAAATGCATATTTATTCACTGCTAATTATTTCTGATGCCAAGATTCCTTTTACTACATACATATAAACTGGACAAAAATAAATGCGATCACGTGAAATATTTTGAACAAGATTTTAAATTAATATACACTTGCATTTCGTCAAAATACTTTGATTAAAAATTGCAGTTAATAAAAAAACTCATCCAAGATTTTAACTTAATATACACTTGCATTTCGTTAAAATACTTTGATTAAAAATTGCAGTTAATTAATAAAAAAACTCATCAACAAATAATTTTAATGACTGCAGTGCAAAACTGCTTTGCACGGTTCAGCTGGTTTTTCATTATTTCTCAGTTCTTTGCAACAATAGGAGAAATGGATTTTCAGGGGTTTATTACTATTATTATTATTATTATTATTATTATTAGGAAAGTTTCACTTTCGAAACCGGTTACGAAAGTGAAAGAGTCTAAATAAAAATCACTCAAAACAAATCGAAAGAATAAAAACCGGTATTTGCAGACATCGATCTCAACTATCCAAGGAAAAAAAAAAAAAAAAACCTCATTTAAAAAAAAAAAAATTAAATGCAAACGACATATTTTTAAATACTTCTCCCATAGGTTTAACAAAAGCTAGCCGCTGTTTTCAAATGGGTGAAATAGCCTCATTGTATAGATTACAAGATTATATATAAGACTGAAGATTATATAACAAGATATATAATAATAAAAAATGTTCTTAATGTATACAATCAAGAAGTAATCAATGAAGGTTTCAATTAGAAACTTTATAATTCAGAAATGAAAAATGGGTGAACATAGACTATGTGGATGTAATCATATTAAATTTTTCTTTTGTTTTATCAATGCAAAAATAGATCTCAAGCTAAACATTAAGTCATTTTCACAGACGCAAACTTTTCACCATATATATTTAGGTGTTTTATGAGTATCCACCATGCATTTAAATAAAAATATATTTTATAAGTAATTGTAAAAAACCAACAATTAGAGCATCAATAAAGTTAAAGTTCTAAAAAATAAAGATAAATAAACCCGATGGACAACATTATTGTGCATAACAATAAATATAAATCATTATTTGTTTATAAAAATTAAGTATTTTTACCGAAATTTATCTTTCAAATTTAAAAAAAGTAAAAAATCTGGATAATATGTCTAAATATCAAATATTTTTGTTGTCAACACCCCTCTTATATTCAGATACATAATATAAAATAACAGGTATAATAAATGAAGTACAGTATAATAAATTTGTAGTAATCGTAAGTCTTATAGAATGTACAAAATTAAAAGTAGATAAACACAAATTCATTTAATGCTAATTTTGCTGATGCCAAGTCAATATCCTCTTCTCTATACACATATAAAGCGGACAAAAATAAATGAGGTCGTGTGAAAGATTTTGAACAATATTTTTACTTAGTACACTTGTATTTTGTTAAAAAATATTGATTAAAAATTGCAGTTTATAATAATAATAATAATAATATACGCATCGACAAATAATATTAATGGCAGCCTTGCAAAACTCCTTGCACGGTTCTTTTGATTTTACATTATGTCTCTTATCTCTGCAACAATGGGAGAAATCGAATTGCCACGATTTTGAAGAAATTTCATGGAATATAATTAAAATTAAATACAAAAAGGAGAATATTTTTAAAAAAAAATAGCTATTGTGGGCATATCTACAAATAAACATCTATCAATTAAAACAATAGTTAACAAAATCGATTTAGTGGAAAGTTCAGGCCTGATGACTGAAAAACAGCTTTGTGTTTTGAGGTACGTCTACACTCACGCGAAAACACCCGCTCCCTAATGTTAATCCTATGGGAGATTTTTTTAAAATAACTTTTTGTATTTCAATATTACAATTTTTTTTTTTTTTTTTTTTGCATTGTATGGGTGTGGCCGATATCTACAAAGGCCGTTTTTATTCTTTTAACTTTGTTTTCAGATTTTTGAGGATACTTTCACTTTCGAAACCGGTTCCGAAAGTGAATGTATCCTAATAAAAAAAGTCTAAACGAAATCGAAAAAAAAAAAAAAAAAAACGGTCTTTGTAGAGATCGGTCTCAATTATCCAATGAAAAAAATATCATTTAAAATTATTGAAATATAAACGAGATATTTAAAAAAAAAATTCTCCCATAGTTTTAACATTAGTGAGCGGCTGTTTTCGTATTGATGAAGTAACCCCATTATATAGATTACTAGATTATATTACAAGATATATAATAATAATAAATATTTATAATAAAAAATGAAATTATTTCGGTCTTTTTAGGAACTTAGGCGAAAAATAGTCTCATGGTATGGGCCAAAACATTCTGCGCACAGGCAAATTTGGCAAACTTCGCACATCCATGAACTTTCAATAGGCCTATTAGAAAGGGTTTTCAATTTTAATTTTCTGCACCTTATGCAGGATTTTTTGCGCCCGACAATTTTCACTTTTATGTGTCTGAAATCATTTGAAGAATTTATTTTTTTTGCTATTTTGACAGTTTCAGACATACTTTTGATTAACTCAATTCTAAAATCCAGCAGTGTTTTCGGCTTTTTCTGTAAAGGAAAGTTTGTTGTTGAAAAAATAATAAAAGCATTATTTATTGCACTGTTGACAAAAAACCAGAACAGATATATCCACCATTTTCTAGATTTCCTTGCAATGTCATAATACTTTCTTTTTTGGTCTGCAGAGTCTACTCCACCCATTTTTTTGTTGTATTCCGCAAAAACAACAGGACAAGGGACGGTGTGAATAATTCCTCCTATTCTGCGTTTTACGGTTGTCTCTTTGTGCTCAGTATCATTGGAAAGCATAAGAATTTCCTTTTTGTCTTTCCACACACTACACGTTAGAAACGGAAATTCTGTGCACTGGAATGCTTTGAAATCACCTGTTTCCTTTAGTTTAATTTTGCTAATATTTGCTGGGAGATTTTTTCGATTTGACATGACTGTCCCACTCGCTGATATTCCTTTTTCGGATAAACTTTTCATCAAATAAGTAGAGGTAAAAAACCTATCAAAATATAAATGGTGATCCGTTTTAAGGGGCTTAGATAGATGTGTTACCACATCATATCCAAGACCGTAATTAGATCGTGGCATTTGATCTTTTTTCCCGCAGTAAATTTCAAAGTTATAAATATAACCAAGAAAAGAGGTGCACATCATCCAAACTTTGATGCCTCTCTTGACTGGTGTTTTAGGCATATATTGCACAATGCCTAATCGGCCCTTATATTTGATCATCGCTTCGTCAATCGATAAATCTATATAGGGTATAAAATGTTTTTGACAATTTACTCTAAGATCCTGCATAAATGGATCAATTTTCTGCATCATGTAAAAGTTTTGATGCGTTAGAGGTAGCTCTTTACTCCTGTCAGAAAGATGCAAAAATTTGTATATTTGAAGAAATCTGTCTCTTGACATGATCTGTTTTACCTTTTCGTTCCCTAGCATTGGATCTGAAGACCAGTAGTCTCTCAGCTTTGGTAATTTATTAATTCCCATGATTAAAATTATGGAGAAAAAGTTCCACAATTCTTGAACATGATTTATCGGAGTCCAATTCCATTTCTTTTTCCCTATGGGCTCAAAAGCATCTTTTACGAGTTCTTTAATGTAATCAGCATAAAGATTCGTATTTATTCTAATCGTTTCACACATTTCTTCCGTAAACAATAATTTGAAAAAACTTTCTGCGTTCGATCCTACTGGTAAATCATGCTTTGGTCCTCCCAAAGCTTTATTCGACTTGTCCAGTATTAATTGGTTCTGAATGATTTCCGACCAAGTAAATAAAATATTTTCGTCATTAACTGTATCACAGTTTGTTCCTATATTTATGTCTTCATCAGCTACGGCTTCATTTAACACCGAATTATCACCATCCGCTGTTACAAAATAATCATTGTTTTCTTCCATTATATCACTTATGATTTCTTCATCGGAATCATGATTATTAATAAAAGAACAATTTAAATTTGCATCTATGGGCCATCCATCATCTTCGCTTTCTATGTCACTATCACTATCATCTGATCCAAACAAGATTTCATCAATTTCTAATTGGGTGAGAGGTCTTTTTCTTTTACTCATTTTAAATTAAACTTTAAGTAAATATCTCAATACTAGAGTTAAAAATCTGCACAAACAACGATATCGTTCTCTTGAAATAAGAAACTAAAATAAAAAAAAAAAAAAAAAAAAAACCGGCTCGTCTGAATAGAATCACTTTAGCTTTTAAAAAGGTAATGACAAACCTGCAAGCAATTACAAAGTATTCCATCACTGTCATCGGACAACGTGACCGGCGACAATAAAGACGAACCCCTCAGCACAGGGAGAAACGAATCTCTTTCTATACCTATCACCCCTTATTTTGCTATAGACGGCCGAAACCGGCCGAATTAGGACTTAACTCACAAAGCCGTATAGGGCCGTTTCAGGTGTTAAAAGGTTAAATAAAAGCGGTTTCGATAAAGCTGACTAATTTCACGAAATTCTCATTCATAATGATTTAGTATTGATGAAAATTAGTATTGATTCTCCTATAATCAGTTTCCATTAAATTGAGTGTGTTTGAATAATATAAGCTTGCTTTTTAAAAATAAGGAATATGAAAGCTACCTCTTGCTCCCGGCAATGGCCGGAAGGACTTTTAATCTATATATTGTTTGTGCTCAATTTAAAGCACAAGATGTTCATGTTAAAATATTCACTTTTTCTTTTTTTTTTTTTTTTAATTAAAATAATTAAATCTTATCTTTTCGAGAAAATTTACGCACATTTAACATTTTACTTATTGATGTGTTGTGTGACCATTTTTAGCTCATTTTGTTAATTAATATAAGATTTTTGTCACATATTCAAAGGATGTAGAAAGTAATTTTCTTGTAAAACAGTGAATTTGATCCAAAATACAAATTAAGAGCAATAAGATGTAATTCATTAAATGAAAATTTTCATATATTTTGTTTGTCTTAATTATTTAAAAAAATCTTTTTTTTTTAATTCATACTGCATTTTGTTTTTTTTTAAACTATTTTAATTATTATAACTGAAAAAGAAGAAAAAATAAAATGGAAATTCTAATTTAAAAAGCATTTGACACTGCTTGAAAAACTAATCGGAATCTTTTTTTTTTTTTTTTTTTTTTTTTTTCAGTTTACTATTTAAAAACTAGCTGCTTATTTTTTATTTTTTTATTTTTTTGCTGGGAAGGGTAAAAGGGGATGAATAACGTAGAAATTTTATATTATTTTCTAAATTAATACAAAAGGAATTACTATAAGTAAGTATGAAGGTGTTTTGAAGCTCTACAAATAATGTTATTTTTATTTTATTTCTTAAAGCTCTATATTTTTAAATAGTGCTCTACTATGTATGAATCAATTTTATAATTTTTAAATTTGTTACAAAGGATAATTTAGAAATAAGTCAATTTTGTAATTTCAATTTCTTAAAATGGATATTTTACGCAATTTATTTATGAATAACTGTATTACTTAGAATGTAGATTAGGGTAGAGCGAAAAAACTTTTTCTCGAAATTGATAATGCCTGAGTCATTATATGGTGTCTAACTGGCGGAAACAAATTGTCACCAAATTTCAGCTCAAAATATTGACACCTTCAGGTCCCACACCTCAAGTGAATATTTGTATAGCCTTTTCAAAAATATTTTTAATGCATTTTTAACAAAAAATAATAATTAATTAATTCAATAATTAATTAATTTGTAAATTAATATCAATTACTTACGTTTTCATTAATAAATGGCTTTATTAAAACGTTATTGTCAGATATTAGTGCTAGAAAGGGCATTTCGTACATAAATATCAAATTAAATTTCAAAATCTAATAGATGACAGCACGCATTGTAATCTAAATCTGCGACTGACACGTGACTTTTATTATGTAGAATGTTTCGTTTTTTGCGACTTTTACCTTTGTTTGATGCTTGTCTTTGCTTCAACCGCTAATATGTAGACACTATTTTTTTTTTTTTTTTGGGGGGGGGGGGGAAGACAATTAGGAAATTTAATTTAAACATGACCTCAGCTGAAAATGAAACTTTTTTTTGTGTTTTTGGATCTTCAGTACAATTGAATGAGACAGTGTTACACACGTATGTTGATTTAATGAAATACTTCCTATGGATAAAAAATGAACATGGAACGAATTTTTTTAGCAGACCAATGGTATGAGAGAAAAACAGGATCAATTAACATTTCTGCTCCGAAAAATTAAAGCGTGTTAGAGAAAGGCAATGTAGAAGGGAAAATCAGGAATCTAAAGCAGAGGAATTGCTGTAATGCTTATAATATATAATATATATAATAATGCTTATAAAAATATTACAAATTTAGAAGAAAACGCCGTTTTAGGATCTGATTCAGAATTGGAAAATAACTCTGAAGATGAAGACGATTGCGTTTGTCATGAAGCCAAATGTTAGAAATCTAATATCTTTACTCCCTCAACCTGCAAGACAGGCCAAATGAGAATATCACTGCCAAATCTAGCCGTTTCTTGTGATAGAACGGGAGTATCGGGTAGGTCAGCTGCTATCATTGCATCATGTATGCTTCGCGATATAGGGATTATATCCAAAGATAATCCATCCAAAGTTATTAAATGGATTAAGCTGAATCGAGAACGTCGATTACATTTTCAGAACAGGTTCCGTTGGCTGTGATGGAACGAACGTCATAACTGGGACAAAAAAATGGTGCAGTTAGACAGCTTGAAATCTTTGTTGCCCACAAATTACACTGGTTCGTATGCTTATTGCATACTATTGAACTACCTCTACGCCGCCTTTTCCAGAAGATTGACGGAATTGCATTTGGCCATCCCCAGTTTTCCGGAACAGTAGGAAAATCTCTGGAAACGTGCAAAACCCTTGCTGTGATAAGTTTTTTTTCTATTCCAGTTGCTCTGCGCAAATTTCATAAATAAGATCTCAGTTCAGACAAAAAATATCACTTCGATAATTCTAGGGCAGTATCCTCGGGCAAGCGCCTTCCAGATATAGCAAACAGAAGTCCCGGAACGATGTCTCATTCAAAAGGGCTCAATACTGCCAACAGAAACCGGCGTCTGTATGTGTCGACTGCCAAACCAACAGAAAACTTTAAGCCCCTAGTAGAATATGTCATGAAAGAAAGAAAATCCCAGTTTGAAAGACAGAAAATCCCGGGAGCTACTGGTGGAGCACGTAACCTGCAGAGAATGATACAGAAAAGCTCATTCTGGCCAGAAGGTTTTGAGTCAATCGTTCACGAAATTATTCAAAGGAACTCTTATTTTGCTCACACTAAAAACAGTCTGTTGGCAAAACTGTTAGAAAAACGATCACATATTGGAAAACTGGGCTCCGAAAAATACTGAAAGCAAGAAAAACTGACTGGAAGGGGAAAATCCGCCAATTTCACCTTAAAAATTTAGATTTCGAATCAAAGGACTATTTTGAGATGATTCACGGGGACAATCCTTTGGAACCACCAGCTACCATGAACCTCATTGACGAATGCATAGCAAGTATGATCAGAAAAGGTTTAATTTGAAATAGAGAAGCTCCCTTGTCATTCTCAAGCAGTAGAGAGTCATGTGTGACTAGTAACACAAGCGTCATTGGTAACACGTGGAGCAGAAGGCAGGAGTGGATACATTCAGAGTACAATCAAGTAACGAAAGGAACTTCCAAAATTTGACACCAAAATTAAATTTTTTAGCCCTCATGTGAGATACAAAATTGAAGACTGATTAAAATAAAATGTCTTCCCGTATCTTTTTTTATTTTTAGAACTGTTTTGAAGTTAGAAAATAAAACTATCGTAAACATTAAAATTAAATAAAAGAAATTGTTTTGTTTTGTTTTGTTTTGTTTTTGTTTTTTGAGTTAACATTCCTTTCTTTGGCTCCCGATGTGGAACCTGAAGACGATGAATAATTGAAATTTTTTTCCAGTGACTTTTTAGCCAAACAGCACCATTTTTCGAGTCAGGAAATGTTAAAAAAAAAAAAAACAATTTTGGTCTTTTTTACTCCAGCCTAATGTACAGTCGTGGGAAAAAAAAAGTAAACACCCCCTACTAACTCCGCAACAAATTATCGTAGAAGAAAGTTACTGGTACCGAACGATTGGAAGTAAAGTCTACTTTTAAATGATGTATATAAAATTTGCTTAGTGGGCTATCTACATATTAAAACGAACCATAACTTCATTTTTTTCAATGGCAATACCCAACTCTGACAATATAAATGAACTCTACACCCTTCAAATAGCCTAAAAACAAATTTTTATGCTATTCGTACCATAAGTTTCCGAGAAATTAATTATTTTAAAACGAGCGTATTTTAAGGGCTGTATCCAAATTGAAGTTGAGTTCTCGATTGCTAACCGAGAGAGCCGCCTTCTTGATCAAGGCACCTTAAGCAGCCAATGAAGTATGTTAGATAACAAGGCAGCAGAAGAAATTTCAAAATATCTACTCACTTCAATCATAGACGGCCCCTTAAACCATCATTTTGCCGTTTTTTAAGCATAATTTGAAAACTACTTGGAAGAAAAATGTGAAATTTGGGATTTTCATAAAGCAGGACTTAATAAATCTAAATCCATCAAAAAAATTGTAGGCTGCAATTCATAATTTTTTCGAATATTAATTTCATAATTCATAGTTCATATCATAAAATTATAAAAATTGCAAATTCAGCGTATTTATGTTTGGGCACATTAGTTTTATTTCTAAACAAAAAATTAGCATATTAGAGATTATAATTTCAGAAGATATAAATAACTAGTTGGATGTGCCAATCCCAAAACTTTCTTCTATCTTATACATCTTAATATTTCAAAACCTAGTTACACATGTTAATACATCAATATTATTAGTTCAATACTATACCAACTTTGATTTTCATCTTAAATTTCTGCTCAAGTCAATTAAACGGACTAAAAACGAGTTAATCTATATCATGATATTTTTTAAAATTATTAATTTTTCCTTATTCTGTCGTTATCAGCTGTTTGCGAATAGCCGGCATAGCAGGTAGCGAGTTCCCGCCGCTGCATGAGCCGCCGATGCACAATAGAACTACGAAAAATCAAGAAAAGTATACAAAAATCGCTAGCACGGAGCCCCTTTACCGCGCAATATTTCCAAATTCAAGGAGAACCTGTTGGCCAAAGCCAAAAACAAGCACAAACATTTTGGTTCAATTGTATGCATAATTTTATACGCTGTTCGATGGTACAATAATGAAAATGGCACAGAGATCGGAATTATAGCGCCCCCTTCTTTCGGAATTTTTTCAAGTTCAGGGAGGACTTATTTGCCATAGCCAGAAACATGCACAAAAAATTTGATTCAATTATATGGATAACTTCATACACTTTTCGATGGTACAATAATGAAAATGGTACAGGCATCGCAATTATAGTGCCCCCTTCCGGCAGAATTTTTCCAAATTCAGGGAGGACCTTCGTGACATGACCAAAAATAAACACATAAAATTTGGTTCAATTCTATGCATAACTTCATACACTTTTCGGCGGTACAATATTCGAAATGGCACAAAAATTGTACAAAAATCGCTATTACAGCGCCCTCTACGAGCGATTTTTTTACAAATTAAGGGAGGACCTCCTTGCCATAGCCAGGAACTTAAAATTTTTTTTGGTTCAATTCTATGCATAACTTCATACGCTTTTCGATGGTGCAATATTCAAAATCGCACAAAAATCGCTATTACAGCGCCCCCTAACAGCGAATTTTTTTCCAAATTAGGGAGGACCTGCTTGCCATATCCAAAAACTTAAAATAAAAATTTGGTTCAATTCTATGCATAACTCCATACACTTTTGGATGGTACAGTATTCAAAATCGCACAAAAATCGCTATTACAGCGCCCCCTACCGGCGAATTTTTTCCAAATTCAGGGAGGACCTGCTTGCCATAGCCAAAAACTTAAAATAAAAATTTGGTTCAATTCTATGCATAACTTCATACACTTTTCGATGGTACAATATTCAAAATCGCACAAAAAACGCATTTACAGCGCCCCCTACCGGCGAATTTTTTCCAAATTCAGGGAGGACCTGCTTGTCATAACCAAAAACTTAAACTTAAAATTTGGTTCAATTCTATGCATAACTCCATACACTTTTGGATGGTACAATATTCAAAATCGCACAAAAATTGTTATATCAGCGCCCCCTACCGGCGAATTTTTTCCAAATTCCGCGAGGACCTGCTTGCCATAGCCAAAAACTTATAATAAAATTTTGGTTTAATTCTATACATAACTTCATACACTTTTTGATGGTACAATGGCGACAGACAGACGGACAGACGGACAGACGGACAGACTGACAGACGGACAGACGGACGGACGGACAGACGGACAGACGGACACACAGACAGACAGACATTTTCTATAAACATGTTTTTTGGAATCTCTGACCCCTAAAACATGCAAATCCGTCGAAAACCGGAAGTCGAAAAAAATTTCGATTACAATACTTTCTTCTATTGAAGATAGAAGAAAGTAAAAATATGAAAATGTAATTTAACATTAGAAACACTAAATTTTGAAAGTTTATAATTCAAAAACTTATCATTCAAATGACTTGAAATTTGGTGTCTAGGCATAGTTTTAACCGAAGATTTGAAATATCTCGTTAAAATTGGGTATTGTCATTGAAACAAATGAGGTTTGGGTTCGTTTTAATATGTAGATGACCCCCTAAGCAAATTTTATATACGTCATTTAAAAGTAGAGTTTATTTCAAATCGTTCGGTACCAGTAACTTCCGTCTACGATAATTTGTTGAAGAGTTAGCAGGGGGTGTTTACTTTTTTTTTTCCACGACTGTACATTATCCCAATGCATTGCAAAAAATTTCATTTTCTTGAGTTAAATATCCTTCTATCTATATTATAAAGGACAAACATATCTGTGCGTAACGCATACGTCATTTTGCGAATGGCAACACTTTGAAATTTGAAATAAAATTTTGGTTTTGTAATTTTCTCTACTGCAAATTTTTAAACTTCTAAACATCGCACATTTTAAATTTTTACACCGTCGTATAAAGAAAAAAATGCTCTTTTAAATGCGATTTGTTTCAAAGCTGTATCTCAATTTATTTTTGAGACATTAATTTTTTTGTAGTTTTTAATACCAATTTTCTTATCGTGGCAACAAAAGTACCTCATTTCTATTGAAAGTCATTGAAAGTAAACGGAAAATAGTCGAAAATAGGAGAATATGTATTCTTTGTTGCCATTTTCTCATAAAACCTGAAAAAAAAGTTGAAATTAAAATATGGGCTAGGTCAAGAATATTGTCTGTTATTCCGTGATAATGACGTCATATACACACTTTTCTATAGACGAAGTTTAAGACTGGGTTGTAAAAGTGGATTGCTTTAGCGGATGCAAATGACGTCATTTTATAAAAAAGCGTGTATTTTAATTCTTAAACCTGAATTATGATTTGTAGAAGTGCGCCATTTTCACAGCCCAGCTGCTTTGAAATTCTTCACAGGTGAAAATGCTTTACTTTTGAAAATAATGTAATCGAAATCATACACTGATAAAACTCAATGTTTTACAAAAATTTATAGTGTCTTTATAAAAGAGAGGTGACATGCAAATAATAGCGATTTATATTACAGAAATTGATGTTTCTCGCCTGGACGGATTTGCTTCGCCAAGTTAGACAAACAAGCAAATAATTCGTGGTTTAAAATAATATCGTGTTCCTGAAGTTTTTATCGAAAATTCGCTCGAATAATAAAATTTTAATGCTATTCTTTAGGACATTCTACTACAATTTTATCAAAATAACATAATTTTCTTAATTTAATTTTTCCTAATTTTATATAATCTATATATTTAAAACACAAGTGTGTTTTTTAGTCATCTGCCCTGATCTTTCTACTGAACCAATTTTACTAATATATTTTTTAAACCGAAAGCTCTTCCTTTGTAGATCTGATCGGACTGTTTTTTTTTTAAATATCCCCACTTTTATATTTTAATTTTAAAAGTATTTTATGAAATTTCTTCAAAATTATGAAAATTAGATAGCTTTTATTATTTCAGACAAGAGAGAAATAATGAGGTATTTTTATTCATGCTATTTTCTGATAAAATTCAAAATTGTTGATAAAAATTGTTGTATAGGGTTTAGTGGCGCAAAATCCCATTAGGAGCAGAATATTGTATTAGGGGCATAATAACGGAAAATGACATACTGCTTTTGAAAACACGCATATTTCCTCATAAATTTACTATATTGTTTTTCCTTCTGCATGTGTACTGATACTAAGTTTCAGACACTAGGCGAAATGCTTATTTAAGTGAAAATGATGTCATATTTAAAAGAAAACGATCATTTTCTTAGATAAAACTAAACATTTTAACACAAATGTGTCTAAAAAACATAAATTACGGAAATTTTTACTCTCCGGAATTGAGATTAGAATCACAAGTAAAGAGTGCGGCTGTTGACATAAAAGATGTTGCTGGCAATCGTGACTTCGAGTTTTGAGTTGAAATGATTTTTAAATGATCAAACAAAATACAAATTTTTTAAAAATGATGAATATGGATATGAGAAATGCGTATGAAAATATTGAAAATGTAAAAATTGCTGTTTTCATTCCGGAAATCGAAGCATAAGAGCCTCAGTTGATAACCATATCCTAATAACTGTTCTTTATTATATTTTATTGATTAAGTATCTATTATAAAGAACAAACGTATCTGTGCTTAACGCTGATGTCATTTTACGAATGGCAACACTTCACGATCAAATTTCTGTCGTGAAATTTTCGCTACTGCAATTTTTTAATCTTCTGACCATCGTACATTTTCAATTTTCGTCGCATAGGGAAAAAAATTTACTTTCAAATGCAATCTGTTTAAAAACTGTATTCATTGACTGATGTATTATATTTTCTAAAATAATTTTTAAGCATGATTTTTTTTAAAGTTTATCTTATCACGTGCCGGATTCAATACATAATAATAATAAGCATTTTGCACATAAAGCAACAAACATTTTTCAGCATTTGTTTCTGACTATTTTTGCATAACGAAATTAATGCTTCCTTTATAAACAAATAAAAGAATAATATTAAAAAAAACCCACAAATCTAACATATTTGTGAAAGACGCAAATTAACACTTATTTTATAAACGAATAAAAGAATAATATTGAAAAAACACTAATCTAACATTTTTGTAATCGTACAATTTAAATTTTTAGATCACGAAATAGGATTTTTTTTTTCAAATGGAATTTCTTTACAATGTTCATCTCAGTTTACGGCTCAGTCTATGGTTTTAAAAACAATTTTAAAGCTTGAAATATTTTTTAATTTATCTATATCGCGCGGAGTTCGATTACGAAAGATTAATCCGTTTGCCCTTAAAACAAAATAAAGAGTTCATTCTTTTCTTATGACTAATATCCATTAAAAAAACTTCCCTGTGAATAAATAAATAAAATAATACAAATAAAACACAAATTTACCAGACAATTATAAGCTCTGAAAATATTAGAATATAAAAGGATGTCATAAGTAGCAAAATCTTGCCAAATAACACTTAGCATGCGGCTAATAAGAAAATATCGCTTTTAATAAATTTCAAAAATTTATTTGATTGTATAATTCGTATTTTCCATATGAAAAATGCTTTTTTAATGTAAGTGGTCAATCTAAAAAAATTATTGCATATAAAAAAAAAATATCAGTTTTCAATAAAAAAAAAAAAAAATGTTTTCACTTATATTCTATAACCCGGGAAGCCCGGGTACGATCCCCTAGTATATATAAAAAAGTAAAGCTTTGGAAATGGGCCAATGAAGATCTGCGTAGATACCGCAAAAACATTTCATTGGTCAGAGCTTTCTGGCGCTATAAGGGGGTTATCAAGAGGGAGGAGACGCGGTTCTGTCGCCATACATAGCCAAGTTTGATGCCAACTTGGCGATATATCACCAAATTTGGCTATCAAAACTAGTCGTCAAAAGTGACGCCAACTTGACGCTATTTTCAGTATTTCGCCAAATTTCCATAGACTCCCATTGAAATCCAATACGGTTTACTTGCTTGAAGAAAATCAACAAATTGAGATATTTCAATGCAACAAAAACTAATATTAGCTTATGTATAGAGCTTAATTAAACTATTTACATTATTTTTAAGCACAAACACTAACTATTTACATTATGCGTAACACTATATTATATATATAATTTTTATTTAATTTGTAGTTATTCAAATAAGTTATAAATTTGACCTTTTTTAATGATTTTATATTTAATAATTCTTATAATTATGAAACTCTGTAAGCTCTAATGATTATGTGCTTGGAGGTAAGGAAATAAAATTGTCAGGAGTTGGGGAGGAGCGCGTTTTTACCAAGTGGAATTCAAAAATTGAATGCATAGAAAATGAAGAATCGCGAAGCGATTCAGAATGGAAACGCGAATTACGTCTGGAATTGGCTAGAAAATGGAGATTGCTTCACGATACCGAACGGAATCGCGAAGCTATTACGCGGGGGGTTGGTGAGTGTAGCGAGCAGGGGGGCGGATCCCCCCTAGTAAACGTAAAAGTTTATAAAACAATTTTACTTCTTCAAATAGCATTCATCATTATTATATATAGAATAAAATTGCAAATCCATACTTTCGTAATATTTTGTTATTTGTTTCTGGGTACCACTATTAAAAATTTAATTATAAAAGCAATTATAGAAATACAGTTGCAGCAAAATTATATTAAAATTTATATTATACATTTGCAGTATATTATTATGTTATTAGAATTTTTTAATTCATATCCTATTTAAGGGTCTAAAATTGTTTTCAAATATTGCAAATAATTTATTGAAAAATGTATTAATCCTCTTATAATTAGTAATTCTAATAAAGTATGCAGTCCAAATGTTACAGTATTTCTTATAGAAATTTTATATTTAAAGAAATGAAAAGGGAAACCCGATTAACAGACATTTCCGACCGATCTGTTACGTAAGGTATCCAATGGTACACTGTAAAAAATAGTGGGAACGTTTACTATTCTAACAGGAACATTTCCGACTGTATCGGATATGTGAAAGCTATTTCTATTTTCCGAAACAACCGGGAATGTTCCGGGGTGTTTCAGTTTACTTTCCCTGAAGCAGTGAAAGCGCCTATACGCATGCGCTCCAAGTATTTCACCACTATTTCTCCTTACTCTGAAACCATAAGCAATCGCCTAAAGTGAAAGTAAACTCGTATGTAAGAGATGGCGACGTAGGGAACATTACCCTTTACCACGTGTATTTGAATTCGTTTTCTTTTGAAAAAAAAAACCAATATTATAACATTTTTGTTATATTTTGTGGGTATTTTTTATTGCGTTTTAAAATTATGCGAGAAATGTACCTTGGATATTATCAGTGGACTTTTTCAGAGCTTTGGAAATTTAGTATTATTGAACACGGAACGATCGTAATTCTGGGTAAGTGTTTTTTTTTTTATTTTTTATCATCTACAGTATTACTTTTACTATTTATTATTTATTTTTACTTACTTCTTTATTAGTTTTCTTTGTTGCAATACACGAAAAGAAATTAATAACCTATTTATTTTTTAATATATCAGACTTTGCTTTGTCTGTTTTCTTATTATAATATATATACATGTGTACATGCAAATAAGATAATATAGTTAAACTTGATGTTCATACTGATTGTAGTATCGTATTCTCCTTTTCACAGCGTGTTCTTAACAAATTATTAAATGCTTTATAACTTAAAAGAAAATTTACGTATTATATTTTAATCAAACAAGCTGAAGGTTCATTGTCATTTTACTTCTTTATTATTGATTGCTTTTATGTAAAAAGTACAGTATTGTGAGTAAAAATAAGCAGTAAACTATTCTTACAATTATAGGATTTATTTTTATAAATCATTACAGTAAATAGAATTGATTCATTTGTTTTGCTGTTTCCTAAAAAGCTTTCCAAAATTCATTTTTATATTCACCTTTTTTCTCCTCAAATTTTGATAGAAAAATAAAAAGAATCGTTTTAAGATCACTAACTTGTTTAGTACTCAGGTTCAGATATGTAAATTCCCCCCTCCACCCCCCCCCCCCACACACACACATACTTTTTTTTTTTTTTTTTTTTTTTTTTTAATGCTTAAAATTAACCATTGCATTTTTTGCGATTTGAATTTTACTTTTTCATCTAAATGTTCTTGCTTAAAAAGAAAAATGTTTTCTTCTGATTTTGCAAAACTGAATTGTGAAAAAAAAAAAAAAAAAAAAAAAAAAAAAAAGATACTATTGTTGTTATTTAACTTATGCACTTTACAGTAAACAAAATTGAAAATTTCTAGATTATTAACGATCAGCTTTTTTATGAAAATATAGTACAGAAAATTTCTTGCTTTAAGTTATAAGGCATTTTAATTTATTAATATTATGCTGTGATAAGCATAATACGATATTGAATCAACAATAACATAAATTGCAATCATATCTTATTTACATGCACTAATAATAATATAATGTTATGCATTAAAATGTCTGTGCAACAAAGAAACGCTAATAAAGAACTAAAATAATAAGTAAAAATAATGCTGTAAATGATTAAAAAAATAAATAAAACGCTTTTCGAAAAAATTTATCATTCCATTTTCAATAATAATACAGTTCAGGAACTTTAATGTTACTTGTTAATCCGCATGGTTAAAAAAATATCACTGCAAGATGTTAAAACGCAATAAATTTTATCTAAATTATGAAAAAGGTAATAATAATATTGATTTTTGTTTTCAGAATAAATCCAAGCATATATATATATATATATATATATATATAACCAATAATTAAACATAACCTACCACCATCAAAAACCGTAATATTATGAATTAAAGCTGTAAGTATATATATATAAAAAAAAAAGATTAAATTAATTATAAGAATTATTAGGACAATATCGTATACTAACCACAAGAAAATACAGATAAAATCATAACTAGAAAATTAAATAACATTAAATAAAGCTATGCAATGATAGGAATGAAAAAATTAATGGAATCCTAAAAAAGGTATCAGATAACTACATAGTAGAAATCATATTGATAATACACATAGACAGTGCGCTATTGCAGCAATTATCTAAGCGTATAATATTTAAAAGATTGCTAAATCATTTAGCGACCTGGGAATATATATGAATATATATAAGATACCAAAAGGAAAAAATACTTCAAAATGAATTATTGACATTCAAAATGAAAAGATATTTAAAAACATCGTAAAAAGCTTACATTCATAATTACTTGCGCAAATGCATCATAGTAATTTGAATGCTAATATATAACCAATAATTAAACATAACCTACCACCATCAAAAACCGTTATATATATATATATATATATAAATTCAGAAAAAAGATTATTCAGAAATGAACTTCCATATAAGACTCTTTCATAAAAATTCATTTAATAAAACTGGCTTCTTCACAAAATCCATTTTACTAAACTAAGCCCCTTTCACAAAATAGTCTTCAATAATTGAATGTTTAAATACTAGTGATCAATTCAACTTGAGTAAATAATTAAAATTCATATAAAAAAGCTCAAATAAATGTACTAAAACTACTTGCAGGCGCATTGCACATAATATAAAATTATTTAAAATATATTAGAAATATCTTAAAAATACATTAAAAATTTTAAGGTACTTTTGAGATATCTCTAATGTATTTTAAATGATTTTATATTATATGTATGCACCTGCAAGTAATTTTAGTACAGTTATTTGTGCTTTTTTATGTAAATTTTAAAATAATCCTCGTATTCAGAAATGTTCCATATAGATTCAGAAACCTTTCCGATTCGTAGTAAAAGGTTTCCTATACATTCAGAAACAGTTCTTAGTCTTCAGAAAGATTTTGTGTGTATTCAGAAACCTTTCCGATCAGTAATGAAAGGTTTCCGATATATTCAGAAACCTTTCATTGCGAATCGGATATGTTCCGTATTATAAGCGAAACAGTTTTCTGCTCGAATCTGAAACCTTTCCGTTAATATCGTGCAGCACAGGTGTCCGTTACTTTCGGAAACGTTTCTGAAAATTTTTTACAGTGTACTGAGTTTGTAAAATAAGCTTAGTTTGTTTAATAACCATGAATATTCTACAATTTTCTACGTTGAAACATTAAATTTAAGAAACATAGTGCTTTTTTCTAGAAAACTATTTTATAATGTATCTTAAAAAACATGCCCGCTATAAATAGTTTTCAGTATTGTGACCTTACATTGAACTTAATCGACTGACATAAATTCTTAATAGTCAAATTTACTTATTATGTAATACGCCTTCACATTTTACATTTTTAAATTAGGTTTTCTTAATGGAGTTAATATATATATATATATATATACAGTATGACCTCAAAAATCCGGCATTCAGAAATCCGGCAATTTAAAAAATCCGGCATTAAAGTGATTTTTCTCTCCCTTTTTTATTACACTTCAAAGTTACGGGCGAAAGAAAAATAGCAGTTATTTCTAAGTTAAAAACTTCGAGTTCAAAAGTAAAAGTTCGAAAAATAGATAATTCGTTAAGAAGAATACGTGTTTTCTTCTTGTGTCAGACACGATTTTTTTCTTGAGATACGGTGGAGTACAAAAAACGTGGAGTGTGAATATATGGCCGCAATAGAATCGTGAATAACGCTAGTAGCAACTCGACAGAAGGAAAAGTATTGCAGAAAAAATGCATAAATCTGGCAGGAGAATTACTATCCCCTTTAGAGAAACAAGCCTGTGTTTCCAAAATAGGTAATTTTTACTTGCATAAAAAATACACGAAAAACTTGTTAAAGAACGTCCAAAAAAATTGAAGTAAATAACATTAAATGTTACACGAGAAGGAAATGACTTTACTGTTAATTAGATTTTTTAAAATTGTTATTTGTAACATTAAAAATATCAATTAAAGTAAGACATTTATTTTTGTCTCTCTCTTTTTTTAATCACATAATTATCACTTGGTTATGAATTAAATTACGAATAAAGGAGCCTTTAGAAATATCGAAAATATTTTTGATATTCCTTCAAAAATCCGGAATTTTAAAAAATCCGGCTTAGTCGCGGTTCCTACGATGCCGAATTTTTGAGGTTATACTGCATATATATTCCAACCAACCTTTAAATGCTGATTAGTAAACTTTTTTTTTTCAAATTCGTATGTTGTATCGATTGTTTTCACAAAAAAAAAGGAATAAAAAAACAAATTTTATCAAAAGTAGAGGGTATCAAGTATGTGACAGAAATATTCAAGATCGCATCCCAGAAATAGAACTTCAACATTTAGTTAACTTTAACATGCAGGCAAAAGAAATATGTCTTACAGCTATTTTGATATTTTAATTGCAGAAAAGAAGACCAACTCAAGTCCTTGCTTGTATGAAGGTGGTACAAATCTTTGGAAAGTTATAGCATTATATCATAAAATCCGGGAGTTGTGAGACTTTTCTATGATTAGGTAATTTTTTCGAGATACGGACCTGTTCTAGATACCAGGCTAGACCACGGTACATATTCATTTAAAATTTTATCCTAAAGCTCCTTTCAAAGACATATCACCTGGCGGTTTAACCCCTTGAAGGGAGCCGGTATATTATATATACCACTTAACTTTATTCCCCAAAGGCAGAAATGACACTAGAATTTTAGAATGCAATTTTGATTTTATAAAGTACATGAAGAAAAACTCTTAGCTATTTTCTAATAAAGTTGTTCGTAAATACTGGTGTCATTCAATCATTTCAGTATTTTAGCAACAGAAGTATTTTGACCCTGAAAGGGTTAAAGCATTAAATAAAGCATATTCTTGATTTTGGAAGGAAGTAAATAACAATAAGTTTTAGTAAACTTTATTTTTAAAAGATCCACGGTGATATCATAACTTCCCTTATACGTGCCGTGTACCAGCTAGTTTTTATTCCAATGATCTTTTATTGAATGGAATTGGGAATATAACTTGCTAAACAGGCATTTCTAATAGCTTGTCATTCTTGTTATATCTACATTCAGTAATTTTTCTCCTAATAAATATATTTATCTAGCTTAATGATATAAAAGTATTCTAGGCACAATTATTTCCTTTTTGTTTAAACAAACTAATATCTACAATATGAATATCTCTAATCTTTTCCGAAATTTTTCAATTCCATAAGAAAACAACATTTGAACAAAAACTACAAATCTGGCAAATTTTGATGAGGCATTCAGAAACACGTATTTTGCTATTTCAATTTGAAAACATCATAATATATTCACTGAAAAGTTAAAATTTCAGTGCCGATTCACAATAATTAAAAATTAAAAGTTGTTAATTTGTAACATATATGTGAACTACTAATTCCACTATCTATTGTTTGGTTGCAGTTCACGTATAAGTTACAAATTAGCACCTTTTATTTTTTTTTTATAAAAAGAGGGTTTGAAGTTTGTTCAAGTCACCTCCTAAAATAAGAACTAGATGCAATTAGGGGATAGCAACAGACAATTCAATTCCATCGCGTTTCGTAGAAAAATCATAAACAAGTTTAAACTGAAAGATTACGAAGAAGTAAGTACAGCTCCAGAAAAAAGTTTTAAATTTTATAAAGTTGACTGCTCCACAAGATTTTTGAAAGTGTGAGAAATACCCTCTTTAAATATGATATTAAATTAATCACAGTCTCACCCTCAAAATTAAAAGTTTTGTTATACGAAAATTGATCCAATCCAAGCTGTCAATAGATCAGGGTATACATTATACATTTCAGGAAAGATTATAAAGATTTTCTTCACATAGATATGACAGTAAGAAGATTTCGGGATAGAATAAAAGAACACGAAGAAGATCTCAGGTTAAATAGACCTCGTAGTGCGTTAACAAGATTAGCTCTAACTCAACCTGTAAGAGCAGATTTCAATTTATCCAAAATTATCTTCCGTAGAAATAATTACCAATAACCTATAGTAAGAGAATCTCTTGAAATAATATCTAATAAAGAAATAGTTTGCAATAATATATTATCATATGATATCCACACAGTGTTGCCAGCGGGCTGCTCTTTTAAAATTCAGATTTCTTGATTGACACCTGCTGGGCAGATCTGGGCTCCTAAAACGTACCACCTAGCTACTACCTAGACATATAGATGTGAAATGGAGGGGGGGAACTTCACAAGGGTAAAATGGGGGAAACAAAACGCAAGAGAAAGAGAGACTCAACATCCAATTACCCCAATTACCCCAGAGTGAATTAAGGTCAGCAAGTCTTAATCACTCAGTACCTGAAATATTCATAGTGTTAAAATAAACAAATATAATTTATAAAATAATAAAATGTGATCGTTACAAAGGTCCTGGCTAACTTCTGAGATAACCGACTTCCCAATTATCCCAAATAAGGCGGGAGGCAACAGCCTCAACTCTATCCCAATGCGTTGTGAATAATTTTGACAAAGAAGTTAAATTTTACACCTAGCACAACAGGTGCATTCCCGCTCGAGAATTGACCGACTAACTAAATCAAAAATGTAAAATTTAAGCATTTATAATCCTTATTAAAAATCGAACTTGACCTGAAATATAACTCATTATAATAAAATCATTAAACAAGACTCATGGTTGTAAGGTAAATTCTCAAAATTAGCAACTTACATATTTATTTACAACTAATATTTACAACTTTAAAAGGTGTGTCATCCGACACGCTTACTCTCAGCGAGCAAAACAATTTAGTTATTTTAGTTATGAAAATACTTCTGTGTTTCTTTTTTACATTATTAAATTGACACATGGCTACCATTTGAGCATACAATGCCCTACTTAATAAATACATATACAGGTTCAAAATACTGGGAACAAAATATAAAAATTAAAATACCTTCAACCATCATATTGGCAGTAGTCGTAATATCCATACTAATTCAGGCAAGGGTACATGGACACGAAACCGTTTCTCGATAAATCGATCGCACTACACCAATAATTTTATAATTGATGCTAACTTGATACTAAAGCGCTCAAACGAGTTAAACGACGTGGTCAAGCTAATTCAACTAGCTGACCGGATGATAGCCGTGGATCTACAACGATACAGGTTTACAGAAAACCAACTACTGTGATCCGCACTCGATCCGACTATCTACCATGTTTAAAAGCTGCGGCCATCATACTCTGCGATCCAGAGCATCTGTCTACTCATAAACGAGAGACTTCAACAACTGCGAAAGTATTCTGACTTAGGACATCTGAGAATGTAATGACTACTAATAACTAACTTTTTCTTACATACCCTTTTGTAATACTTTGTTACGTAAAATAGGAGTAGGGGCCTCTGAGCCCCTCCCTGCAATAAAAGTTCAGAACACACAAACCCCTTTAAAGGCATCCCCTCATCATCATTTATTCGCTAAGGCTTTCCTGAGAGGCCGTGCGATTTCACTCAGGGTACCTTAGTGATGGGTGATTCTGGAAAATTTGAGAATCGATTAAAATCGACATCGTATAAAACAGAATCGATCGCATTAAGAATCGATTCCCAAATTCTAGAATCGATACTTGAATCGATATTTTGATGTTCTCAGATTCACACAAATAAGCTGAAAAACAGTAATTCCAAAACGTAGCGAATCAACAGGGCCGTACGTAACAAATCTCTCACCCCTCACCTCCATTTATGGGGCCCCTAGACAATGTTAGCGGCCCAGAAGTAAGCTATTACAGACCTTTGAGTCAAATAATAAGGTTTTTTAACTTTTAAAATTATTATTTTTAAGATGTAATTTTGATAATAATTTATATTATATTTAAATTTATCTTTAAAAAAGATCTCGGTCAAATAAAAAAAAAAGGAAAGAAATGATTTTTTTTCATCCGGAAAAGATGTATTTTCTACTCTAACTCTTATTTTCTTCAACCAAACAGATGGGGACTTACTTCCTATAAACGTCATTCTTCTTAAAAATGCGCAGATGAGCGAAATTTTGAAGGCTCTAAATTTATTTAAAAAGTTAAATGGTTTTTCAGACATCTTAGGATCTCCTATAAGCGTGGGGGAAATGCAAATATTGCAAATCTTCTTTTAAAATAACTGTGATGAATGTAACTAACCAATCATCACATACTAATTATTCCCCAATTAATAATCAAAATTCTGCTTTAAATAATATATTTAAATAAAATTTCTTTCCCTTTTTAAAATACATATCTCCTTATCTCATTTACAGTTTATAAATATGTTTCTTTTTAATGTTTACCAAATTTTCAGCTGTTAAGAAAAAAATAAATAAATAAATGTTCTCATTTTAGAGCCATTAACAATGAAATAACATACCTTTCTCTGGTTAACAAATAAATAAAAGTATATTCCTTGATTATATGTTTTTTTTCTTTCTTTCTTTTTCTTTCCCCAGCAGTAATCTAAAAACTATAAACAGTTATTGACTCATTCGCTGACGTGCAGAGTGCAAGTGCACTCACTGAAACAATAATAAATAAAAAAGAAAAGTATCGAGTTCAACTGATAGCATTGAGCTCACAGTCTATTCATACTAATTGTATTTTATACTCTTATCTTACTTCAAAAAATAATGCCTTTCGAAAAATAAATTAAGGGGGAATCCCCCCCCCCCCGTCACATCTCTATACTTAAACAATAAGCCTCTAAATCTCCTCAGGGAAGCGCTTTATCAGAATAAACTGGTTACCAAATTTGAAGCAGATCAGACAGAAAAACCCATATATCTAAATTAAGGGGAGTTAGGCCCTGTTCCTCTTTTTATACTTAAACAATGAACCTCCAAATTTAATCAGGGAAGCGTCTTATCAGAATTAACAGGTATACCAAAATTGAAGCAAATCTGATAATTCTGCATGAAAAACCCATTTATCTAAGTGGGGGGGGAATAGCCCCGTACCCCCGTCCTTTATGCTTAACCAATGAACCCCCAAAACTAATCAGGGAAGCGCCCTATGAGAATAAACCTAAAAAAATTTTTTGAAGCAAATCGGACATTTCTATCGAGAGTTATCGCGTTACGTATGTACATACATACATACATACATACAGAAACTGCGGGCACATTAGCTTTCAGGCTTTGATAGACTGTGAGCTAAACAGAAAAGTGCCCAGTTAAACTGATGGCATTGAGCTCACAGGCTATTTATACTAACTGTATATTATGCTCTTATTTCAAAGAATAATGCCCCTCGAAAAATAAACTAAGGGGCGGGGGGGGGTTATTGCCCCTCCCCGTTTCCCCTCTTTATACATAACCAATGACCCTCCAAATGTCATCAGGGAAGTACCTTATCGAAATAAATCGGTATACCAAATTTGAAGCAAATCGCATAGAAAAACTCATTTATCTAAATTAAGGGGGTTTTAGCCCCCTGTTTACCTCTTTATATTTAACCAATGAACTTCCAAATCTAATTAGGGAAGCGCCTTATCAGAATAAACTGGTATACCAAATTTGAAGTAAATCGGATAGCAAAACCCATCTATCTAAATTAGGGAGGGTATTATCCCCTCGTCTCCTCCTCCCCACCTTTAGACTATAACAATGAATGGACAAATGTGCATCTCCCTTACGGAACTCTAAAATCTCCCCCCCCCCCCAATCCGGACCGGAGCAGTCAAGAAATTAACCCGCCATTCAACACTGAACCTAGAAAGAAAAAAAAAATAGGCTCTTATAAAAAAATTTACAGCAATTCTGCCACTAAAACAGTCAAATTGGAAGAATCTATTCAACCCGAATCGTGGATCATGCGCGATGCGATTTGAATTGAAGTAAATCAAAAAATAACAATTTCACCCGCATCTAAAAATCGGCATCGAATCTGAACTGAATCGATTCGCCCGAATCTACAGAATTGAAGTGAATCAAAAAATAGCGATTCTGCTCGCATCTAATAGTTCGCGAGCCAGCAACAGATTTTGATGACCGATTTCCTCCCGGCCGATAATTTGTAAAATGCTTCAGAGAGGTGTATCATGAAGCTCCATGAACTTCAGCTGCGGTTCCGTGGGTGGTTTGAGCAGCGGTAGCCTCCCAAACATGTAAAAAAAAAAAAAAAAAAAAAAAAAAAAAAAAAATAGACATTTCCTCCCGGTTGAAAATTTATCAAATTATAGCTAACCCACTATCTTAAAGAAAAAAAAAGTCAGCTGGTTATAAAGTGGTGGTTAATACGTCAGCTGGTCACACGAATATGGAAAAAATATACAGGGTGCAAAGGAAAGTCCTTTTAACCTGAAAATACTTGTGAACGGAGAGAGCTACAGCTATGGAAGTGAGGTAACGGTATAGTAAAGTGACTATGCCCGATTTAATGCAAACGACGGCAGCCCCCCCCCCCCCCCCCCTAGTGGCAAAATTTGGAAGACAGCCATTGCAAATCGAAAACGAAATGAGATAGAGCAAAATTTCCAGTTAGAAAGTTTTAGAGCGTCAACTAATTAATACAAAACGACATTTCGTTTGCATGGATAGGAAAAATCTTCGCCTGTTTACCCAAAAATGTCCAAAATCGATGCACTCTATTTTCTGTAAACGTATGAATGGAATAGCCAGAAGTATGAAGAAATACGCACAATTTATGGTATAAATACTTGCTTATCTCAATACATTTTGATAACATCACACAAAAAACAAAAATGACAAACTGTCTCACAGTGATAAAAAGTTAATATTCAGTATGTTCGAAAAGTTCGCCCTTGCTCACGATACACGTTTGTATTCGGGAGACTAATTCTACATGCCACATTTCTCAGCATGGAATGTCTATTGGTAGCCTCTTCAATACGACGACATAGATTTGACCCTTTCAAGGGCGGTGGCTAGACGGTCTAGCCACCTAATTTTAATTCCAAAACTGACACATGGCAGCAAGAATATTTTAATAAAATTTTGCTTTTGTAATGAAAGTTAAAATTAGCGGGTTTTTATTTTCTAAGAAATTCGTTTGAATATTCTGGTTTCAGTAAATTACTTCATTAGTTTACGAACAGAATTCTTCTGCCCCTGAAAGTTTTAACTATAATTTTTAATGCATTGGAAACTAAATTTTTCCGACATTACAGCACAATACAACGTCACAATCTGAAATTGTGCACTGCTACATTTACGGAATGTGAATATGCAAAGCAGAATCGTCGCTCTTCGATTTCGGACATTTTTAGCTATAGAGGCGACGATTTATCTTATCCGTATGAACCAAATGTCGTTTCGTACTAATTAATTGATGCTGTAAAACTTTCTAATTGGTAATTTTGCTCTTTTTTTTTTTTCGTTTCCGATTTTCAGTAGCTGTCTTCCAAATTTCGCCATTATGGGGGCGCTGAGGTCGTTTGCATTAAATCGGGCGTAGTCACTTTACCTCACTTCCATAGCTGTAGCTCTCTCCATTCTCAAGTATTTTCAGATTAAAAGGACTTTCCTTTTTACCCTGTATATTTTTTTCATGTTCGTGTGACCAGCTGACGTATTAACCCCCACTTTATAATCAGCTGACTTTTTTTTTCTACAAGATATTGGGTTAGCTATAATTTGACAAATTTTCAACCGGGAGGAACTGACTAATTTTTTTTCTTTTTTTTTTTACGTGTTTGAGAGGCTACCGCTGCTCAACCCACCCACGGAACCGCAGCTGAAGTTCACGGGACTTCATGATACACCTCTCTGAAGCATTTTACAAATTATCGGCCGAGAGGAAATAACTGACGAAATTTGCACCTGGCTCGCGGACTATAAAGATCGACATCGGTATCGAATCTAAACTGAATCGATTCGCTGTTTCTGATCTTAATTTACGGGCAGAATCGATGCGTTAATTTTTTTTTTTTTTGCTTTCTTTTGTCTTTAGAAAAAGAAAGCTTTGGATTCATGAAAATTTTCGACTTCCTGTTTTCGAAGGATTTATAGTTTTAGAAGATCTTGTCTGGAATATGATTTGACTATTTTTATACATTGTCTGTCTGTCAGTCTGTCTGTTTGTTTGTCTCTGACAAAAAAATTGTGGGCGGTCTATTTCAAGAAATAACTCATGGAATCTGTTGAAACTTTAGATTCAATTAGATTTTCATATAAATTGGTGCTGATTACTTTTTGATGTAAATCTAACGGCAGGTGGCGCTGCTATGCTGCATTTTTCCCGATTTTTGCAATAGCTCTATCTCAAGAATTAATGCACGGATTTTCATCAAACTTCACATTCAGTTAGACGTTGGCATAAATTGTTGCATATTAGATTTCGGTGTAAATCACCCAACAGGGTGCGTTGTTATGCAGATTTTATGAGCAGTGTTGAATTCAGACAATTTTCTCCGGGAGGGATTTCTGCGGATCGAGAGAGGGACAGTTCAGAGGGAAAGGGAATTGGACTTTTGTACATTAAGCATAAAATCTCAAACCTTCTGCGGGGACATTTGAATGTTGCACGGGGGGGGGGGGCATGTCCTTCCGGGCTACCCCCGGAATTCAACACGTTTTTCTGGATTTAAACGATTTTAGGGATCATATCTCAAGAACTAATGAACGGAATTTCATCAAACTTAATATTCTGTTATAAGTTGTTCATAATTAGGTTTTCGTGTAAATGATATAACAGGTTGTGCTGCCATACTGCTTTTTTTAGCAGTGTTGAATTCAGACATTTTTCTCCGGGAGGGATTTCTATGGTTCTGGAGAGGGACATTCTAGAGTTTCGGGGGGAGGGGGTTGGCTTTTGTCCATTAAGCATAAAATCTCAAATCCTCATGAGGGACATTTCAATGTTCCGGGGGGGGGGTCCACCCGTACCAGCCCCTGAATTTAACACTGTTTTTCAGAATTTACACGATATTAGCGATAATATCTCAAGAAGTAGGGACCGGAATTTCATCAAACTTAATATTATGTGTCATTGACGTAAGTTGTTCCTGAGTTTTTCGTGTTAATCATGTAACAGGCTGCGCTGCTATACTGTTTTTTTGCATGATATTCGTGATAGCCATATCTCAAAACTAATGCACGGAATTTAATCAAACTTCATATTCTGTTACACTTTCAGATAAATAGATCCTTATTAGGCTTGGGTGTATACGGCCCAACAGCTGTCTCTTTTATGCTCTTTGAATTGGGATTTTCCGTTGCGGACATCTAGGCTAATATCAGACGAATGTCTTTTTGCACACTTTTTTTTTCGCTCTTACACCGTCTCTACACATGCTAGCGATGGTGTAGTATGGCGTAAAAGCGTAAAAAGCGTACAAAAAGACCTTCGTCTGACATTAACCTAAGCTAGTGTGGGCCGAAATTCAATGATTTGTTAGGAATATGCAATGCTTATATTTTCTTTTAAAATGCACATACTTCAACGAATCTATCCTTTTTGAATCCTCATGATGCGCATAGGTTATCATTTAAATTTGACACTGTGATAGCGAATTTTGAAGTTTTAGCATTTATGAGGCAGATGAAAGTTTTGGGATTGGCACATCCAACTACTTTATCTTCAATTTTTGAAGGAAAATGAAAATTATATTACCTTATTTTGTCTTAGAGACATAGATTAAAAAATGCATAGTATCGATTAAATCGAGTTGGCCATAGTATCGATTAAATCGATTAAAAAAAACGAAATCGCCCATCACTAGGGTACCTCCCTCCGATGGGGGGGGGGCGTAGAATATGTAACTCACGTGACCGCCAAGAGTGTGGGCTAATTTTATTGCCTGCTATAAATATATTCATAATTTTACTCTTGGCATGAACTGTCCAGCCATTGTTCCTCGCCCAACACATTGGCGACATTAGAGCACATCCCAGAGATGCCTGATATAGATATCAGCCACCTGTTTCTCTTGTAAAATACTTCTATTTGAATTCCGTTATTTACATATATTTCAATACACACACATATATATATATATACATGGTCATAATAAAAATAATAATTATACATTCCCTACACAATTTTAAAACATAAAATAACAATAATAATAACTCCGAACTTCAATATGTAGAATCTCAGGAACATTTTTATGAGAAACACCTTTTAACTGCTGTGCACATTATGTGTCTCTAGCAACACCACTGTTTTGAAATAATACAATTCACCTTATTTAAGAATTTATTAATTAAGGCGAAAACAAAGTGAATTTTACCATTTCAGAAAAGTGGTGCCAATCAAGAAATCTGAATTTTAAAAAAAATGTAGCCCAATGGGAAAATAGCATCCACGCAATCTGAAAGAAATTGTTACATATTACATAAAACTTTTTTTGAGTACCTTTTCCCTGCCACCTTATATTCCGTACCACCCTTTGAGTAGAATGGTCTCTTCCGGGCTAATCTAAAAGGCAAAAAGAGACAAAAAGACTTTTAGTTCTCCACTGATGGTGGAAAACGTTTTGGTTTTAAAGGACTTTTAATGTATTTTAAATGTTTCTATTATGTTGTACACACCTGTAAGCAGTAATGGTACATTTATTTGCACTTTTTTCTATCAATTTTAATCATAATATATTTTTTACCCCCGCACCCTCAAAAACAAAATCCCACATTTTTAAGTATTTTGCATCTGTATTGCTTGACTTTTTCTTCGTGTTATGCTCTCATTCAACTGTTCGTTTTCTGTTTTTATAAACTGAATTATAAAAACCCTAAATAAAATATATCTAAAAATAAACTGATGCATTTCCATTTCTTAAAAAGATCTTATGTAAATTTTATCATTTATTTGCATTTTATTCTTTCACAATAGTTGCATAATAAGCATTAATAATACTTTTCTTTAGCACTTTGCTTAAAACTATTTTTTTTTATTTTTAAGTAATTAATTTTAACGCAATCATAACACGTGTCGTATATGTTTATGCAACATAATGTATAACGGTGTTCGGAAAATTTTAAATTAAAATCTTCTTCGTTAATTGCGGGATCAGCAAGAGTATATGTATCAAATGAATAATTAATGTCAGCATACATCTTTTTAATTAATGTATGTTTTTTTTTTTTTTTTATATATATATATATATATATATATATATATAAAACATATGTACGAGAGGGAATTTTTAAAGATATAATACAAGGCTTCATAAATAAATACTTATTGTAATAAAACTGAAAATGATTTTTAAAAGCTAATATTATGCTGAAATTATTTGTATTTACATAAATGTTAATTAAAATTATTATCTATTCTCAAATATAAGAAATTGGGAGAGTTAAGTCTCTCTTCAAAATTTTAATTGAAAAAATAGCATGCCTAGCTAGTGTAGTCAAAATAATTATTTAATTTAATTTAATTTTTATTTTTTAAGAGGGAATCCAAAGTATATTAAATTTAAAATAAAGATTCACGTTCAGTGCAATAATCCTTTTTTATTTTTTTCAATTGTTTAAAACCCTATAAAGCGAAACTATTTCTCAAAACTTTCAAGTCACTAAGACATAAAATCTGAAAAATTTTGCCTCGGTAGATCTGTATGCGAAAGTAAAGTTTTGAATCTTATTTCTACTTTTCTTCATTTAGATTGCGCTTCTTTTTAATTTCAATTCTAAAACAGAAGAGAAAAGTAGATAGCAGAGACGAAGAAAGCAAACAATGATGTTCCGAGGACATGGAAAGTATATTCTAAGATACAGAAGAAGTTCTTTATAAAGCAATTCTATACAATGCAATTCTCTATGTAACGCACAACTTCTCAGATGTATACAATGAATTTTGCAGTTAACCCTATGTGCCTCAACAACTCCGGTTTAAAAAATATTTACTCAGATATTAGAATACATTATTTTATGCATGTAAAAGAAATAATTAAAAATATAGAACAAAAAAAAGTACTTCTAATCACATTATGATGCTTTTCACATCTGCAAGAAACAGAAAATTACATACCTCCCATAAATATTTGCAATTTTCTAATACAAAATTTCAAAGTATTGGGTATATGCATATGTAAGTTTCGTTTTTCTAATGTATGCGTTAAGTGCTCTTATATGTAAGGGAGGGTAGTACACAGTAGGGTGGGCCGAAAAATACTTTTTTTCGATTTTCGATGATGGGTAGTGCGGAAAAGTTGGCACTGATAGCACTAAGTTCACACAAAAAATTTGAGATTTTTCGGGGAATTCCTTCATTTCACGCAAATGGCTTGAAGTTTTGCTCAGATGCTGATTTTTGAACTTTTTAAACAAAAATTTAAAAAATGTTAAATTTAAGTTTCTTTAGCTGAATTTACTTGAAATGTCATGTTTAGTGTACTAAATATTTAAATAAGCTTTGATTATGTATTATTTAATAGTTATGTGCATTTTGAATTAGGTGACTGTTACAGCTTTTTTGCATATAAGTGAGCAAAAATTGCAGGAATTGTGACAACAGGGACTAAAGATCACGTCATTGATAAAAACATGGTCAGGAGACAGAAAAAGAAACTTGAAAAGAAGATACAGGAGGAGGAAGATCTTTGAGGAAGAAAAATTACAAGCATCTTTTTTGATAGTAGAAAAAAATAAAACGATTTTCATAGAAAAAGGGACTAGCAGCACCGTCTACAGAAAGACGAAACAAATTTCACTAAATTATCTGAACATGGTTCGAAATATTTGGGTCACTCGACACCTCCTTCTGGTCACTGCAGAGAAATAGAAAATCTTTATATAATTTTCTAAGCCAGAATAAAGTCTGCTTTGGAAAAAACCAAGGAGAGAACTGCAAAATTTTATATGTATTCTTTATACGAACGAGCTTCCACTCTGGCAGCGACATCAACTGACTAAACTAGAAGGTAGAATCACTTGACCTAAGACCTTTACCATCTGGAATGGAGCTAGATTAATACAGTACTCAGATCTTCAGCCTTTTGCATATCTGATGTCCATGAAACAGGAATAGGCTCTTAGAAATGGACATGTACATTTTTGCACGCTATTAGTGATATGTGCTTCATATTTCTCTTGACGGTGCCGCTTGTTCCCTTTTTTTCTATGAAGATCGTGTTATTATTTCTAACATAAAAAAATATGGTTGCAATTTTTCATCGTCCAAGATATTCCTCCTCCTGTATCTTCTTTTCAAGTTTCTTTTTCTTTCTCCTCACCAAGACTCTATCGATGACGAGATCCTTATTCCTGGTTGTCACAATTCCTGAATCTTGAAGCACAGATGAATCTCTTAACGCAATTCAGCTATATAATATAACAGTTCTAAATCCGGCAAACGCTGTGTAAGAAAGGGATATGCGTTTGGGAGTGTCTACTTATGAAGGCCCCGGTTCAAACTCTGATTGAGACGAACTGCCTGCTTCAAAGTTCCCACTTTTTGAATCTTTTGGCAATAGCTGTAGTTTAGAGCAGAAAAATAATTAACATCCCATCTCGCAGTTACTTCCATCTCCTATTTACTCCCTCATCCTCATAATGACTGATTGCCTTTTCATTGGTTTGTACTCCACGTTCTCCTCTCCTTCCAAAATTGCTGTCAAGACATGCTGTGGTCCGGCATTCAAATAAGTGACTCTGAACGCATTGAAAAACCGAAGGAAGAGCGAGGAACATAATAAAGACAAAAGAGAGAAACCGACGAACGAACCAAACAATACTTACAATTTTTGCTCAGTTATACGCGAAAAGACTATAAAAATCGCCTAATTCAAAATACACATAACAAATAAATAATATATAATCAGAGCTTATTTAAACATTTCGTACACTAAACATGACATTTCAAGTAAATTCAGCAAAAATAAATTTAATTTAACATTTTTAAAATTTTTGCTAAAAAAGTTCAAAAATCAGCATTTGAGCGAAACTTTAAGCCATTTGCGACAAATGAAGGAATTGTCCGAAAAATCACAAATTTTTTGAGTAAACTTAGTGTCACCAGTGGCAACTTTTCCGCACTACCTATCATCGGAAATTTTTAAAAAAAGTTTTTTTCGGCACATCCTAGTACACAGTGAGACGAAAATTATTATTGTTTAACGAATGTCGACGATTTTTATTCTTTTGGGAAAAAATTGTCTACATCTTTAAGCTACACAAATACGCTACACATTAATGTACAAATGATTTTAAAAAGGTTATTTATAAAAGCACAGAAGCAGCATAACGGATTATCGGAAATTGTCTCACTGTGTACCACTTGTGGTACACTGTGAGACAATGTATATATTTTCATAAATCATACATTTTTACACTCTATCAATAATTTTCTGCAATTTATGATTTCTAATTAATGTTTCTAGATTTTCAAAATATTAAAAATATGAGCCTCAAGTGGACAATGGCAGACCTAGGGCTACCTTCATGCAAATTTTCAGCCTCTTACGCTTAATAGATTGCCCTAGCCATAAACGAAAAAAAAAACAAAAACGGACCTTCCTTTTGCATATACCCAATATATGAACTTGCCTTCGAAAAAATCTGTTTTTAGACGTCTCCAACTTTTTCAATTTTACAAAATTTATGAAGTTCATTTTAACAATAACTACGCTAAATTGCTCAAATGATAAATAAAACTTTGGCATGAAAAATTAACTCAGTATCGCAATTTGTCCAGCATCCTATGAAACTTTTTTAACTGCTGTTTTCAGAAACAGCAGCAATAAATAATATAGTTTTTCCAAGCCCACTCTATATTTAACATTGACTTTTGAGTATCTTGTAGAAATGATACGCGGTTTAACAAAGGGTTAAGAAGAACTTCTACTTAGTTCACATTTAAGGAAAATTACTACTCTCTAGAGGACTACGTTCGACACATTAATTCAACTTTATCTCCTTAACTCAACGCTTTTTTAAAGTAAAACTGTTATTATTACTAGGAAAATTTTCGAAATGAGAAATATGAGGATTTTCCCCTATATTTGAACGATGTTCGCAAAGTAAATTTAAAAATATGTGAAATGATTTATATATTATAAAAGAAATTATAAACTACAAAACTTTTGACTGAAAAACTAAAAAAGAATGACTCTTTTACCCAAACTGGTATATAAATAGTACAATGAAAGCGCCATTCTAGTAAAGCTATCCCTTGAAAATGATCACGTTTCTGATCGAAAGTTCTCGGGGTTAATGTAACATCTTTCTTTTCTTTACGTGTGTTTTTAATATCAACGGTTTTAAATTTTTCAGACCAGTTCATTTGTAATGGAATAGTAAGTAAAGTTTAAGTACTTTTTTTTGTAAATTGATATGTATTTTAGTTAAACACGACTTTTGGTCCCAAGGAATGCCATATAAATATCGTCTACTCTACATAGATGTATTTCAGACATATTTGGCCATGTTTACAACGCAAGTTTAATGATGTGTGAAATGTACAATTCATATAACGCAAAATGGCATAATATGCACTCCTCTAGTCTCAAGGTGAGCGTTTAAAAAGTTTCTATTGTACTAACAATTTTTACCTCTCAACGCATTCATACTTGTCCGGTGAAGCTATTTTTCTTTTATTCCACCCTTCTTCTACAGAAAGTGCTATGGTGCTTTTATTTTGCTCCAAGGCAGCAGAAACAACAAGTACTCCCTGACTATATTTTTTCCTTTTAGAATTTTTTTGTCAAATAATAAAACCTGATTCCGTTTTAATCAAAATATGATATTTTGAAGAAAACAACATTTATTGATTGTATACATTTATTGAAATACATACATTTGTTGATATACATATATTTATTAATATGCATACATTTATTTTTTGATTAAAGTATTTTTTCTTTTGCGGATGATTTGATGCAACGTATTTAAAAGCAATTTTTGTTATGTTGTAAATTATTTCAGTCTAGAAATTTTACTTCAAATTTTGAGAAAAATAATTAACAATTAAGTAAACATTTTACAGCAGTGTAAACTCTTTCAGTTGATTAAAGAATATTTTTATTACAACATTTTATTAATTAGATTAATATTGAAACCTTGGTAAGTTCTAGACATCATGCTCTGACACATCCAAATCGGTTCATAAATACGAGTGCTATAGCAAAAGAAAAATATATCTATATAAATGTCTAACCTAAATCTATATATATGTTGGATGAATACTGTTTATTATGTGAGTAGAATGAGGAAGCAACGGTATCGTAATGGGTGATAGATGTTAGATATTAACGGATTAAAGACTAGAACGCAATCAAGAGATAGAGTGATTTTAAACTAATTGTGACAGGAAGAATAGACTTTATTCTTTTTACCATGGAAGGAGAGAGCATCTTCCCTAGATTTAATCGAAAGTGTGAAAATAAAGTGAATAATGTTCCAAGCGACTGCCTTATGTTAATTCTTCATTTTTCTTTAGTATTTTAAAACCAATCGGCTGCTACCTGTGTTGTGTAGGAATGGAAACCCTCATTTTTTTTTCGGCAATACAAACTACTTGCCGTCAAAACGTCACAGAGAAAAGAAAAGTCCGACAGGATTTAGAAGTGACGGCAATAAAAACGAGTGTGTCTCCAAAATTACAAATGTGTATTGGTACTGGTACACGATAGCTTATGATAGTTACTAAAGATCAGTGCCGGAAAGTTAAAAATTTACATCGCTAATGTGAATAGCAATGTATAGTGCTGGTGATTGTGAGACAAGATGACTGGAGTGAGTTCTTTTCAAAATATTTTTACACCTCTTATATTATTATTTTTGTTATTGTTTGTTATTTATTGAGATTTATTTATTATTAAGTATGAGAATTATTTATTTATGAGATTTATTTATTATTCATTTATGAGGTTTATTTATTATTTCGTGAAGAGTATTTATTTATTTATTTATTTATTTATTGTAAAGTTTATTATGTAGTCATGAGAATTATTTATTTATTTATTATTAAAGTCTGAAAGAGTACTTAATCTATTATGAAAAATAGAACTCTATTGGTTTAAATGTTGTTAAGGTCAGGTTGTATTAAAGAGAATAGAAGTGCTTCTTTTATTTTAATGAATAGTGATATAATGGCTGAACCTAAATTAATTGAGTTTGATCCTAGTACTGGAATGGAAATCCAGGCTTGGTTAAATTATTATGATGATATGAGTACTAGGGAAAATAAAGATTTAGAGTGGAAATTTAAATCTATTCCACAGTATTTAAAGGGTGAAGCACTAAAAGTCTATATCAATGATTGTGTTAATTGTACTAGTTATGAACAGATTTCAAAAATCTTGATAGAAAAATTCATTGAACTAAATGTTCCAAATTTTTCTGATTTCTCAACTCTAAAATTAGATAAATTAGATAATTTAGAAAATTATTTTCACAAAAAGGTAGGAATTGGGAGGAAACTCCATCTTTGTGACACTCTTCTAATACAAGGGTTGACAGATGGATTAAAACCAGAGTATAGAAATAATATTTATGTAAACCCTCCAAATAGTACCACTGAATGGTACCGGCTTGTTAAGCAATTTGTTGAAGTTTCCACTCCTCAAATTTCAAGCCAAACAGTAAATCAACAACCAGTTAGACAAAATTTTCAACAATTTCAACCACCTAGGCCTTGGACTCAAGCAAGTAGACCTAATTTTCAGCCAAATAGGCCCAATAATGCACCTAGGAATTGGATTCCACAAAGACAGTATCAAAATCAGGGGTCTAGAAATTTTCAAAATAATTACTTTCAGAAACCATATCCTTCTAGACCATGTAGAATATGTACAAATAAAGGTGTAAATAATGCATATCATTGGGAACAAGAGTGTTTATTTAGAAATGATGCAACATCCTCTGATACTCTTCCTAGTAATTCACTGCCTACTATTCCTAATATTTGACAACTAATTGTGTATGGATGTACCAATAGTTATAATTTACCATGTATAGTGGACACTGGATCCACTACGGCAATATTACCCCTCAAATTTGTTAAAGAACTAAATGCTAAAATTGAAACTATACCTACAGTTATTATTGGTCAGGCAAAAGGGATGTTAAAATTAAATCAAAAATGTAAAATGTCTCTAAAAGTGGGTAAAATTACCAAATGTGTTAACTTTTTAGTGTGTAATACTAATTTGGAGTATGCTATTTTGGGTTTAAGGGAATGTTCTAAATTTAACTTAACTATAGATTGTAGAAATTGTACTGTAAAACAAGGAAGGAAAATTATAAATAAGAGTATATCCATACATAATGAGAAATCTCTTCATTTTCATACTGTAGATATGGATAAAGTGCAACAAGAGAATGATTTGGTAACAATTGATTGTGATGAGAATTTGAATTTATATAATGATGATAGTGTAATGACAACTAATGATAGTATTGAAACTTTGAATTTATGTAAGAATGATATCAAATTACCATCTAATTGTGAAAGTTATATGACTACTCAGGACTGTTTTGAGAATGATAGAAATGATTATAATGTGCAACCTGATTATGGACAGTTCATAACTTCTCAAAATTTTTGCGATGTTAATAATTCTGATTCAGATTTAATTGGGGATTTAAATTTAATTCAAAATGATGATTTAAGGGAGATAGTTCAAAATTATAGGGATATTTTTGCAAAACATAAATATGATGTGGGTAGGATTAATATTGAGCCACAACGCGTTCTTCTAAAATCTGACCTACCTGTATCTTTGAGGCCCTACAGAACTTCCCCCTTAGAAGAAAAAGAAATAAAAAGTCAAATCCAATCTTTATTAGCGGCTGGACTCATAAAAGAAAGCAATAGCCCATATTCTGCCCCTATCACTTTAGCTATGAAAAAAAAAGAAGGCAAAAAGACCCGATTATGTATAGACTATAGGAAATTAAATTCAATAATTAAAAATGATGCAGAACCCTTGCCCCGTATCGATGAAATTTTAGACAAATTGAGTAGTGCTCAGTACTTTTCAACTTTAGACTTAGCCTCTGGCTACTGGCACATACCAATACATCCAGCTGATACCGAAAAATTAGCTTTTGCTAGCAACTTTGGCCTCTTTGAATGGCTAGTTCTTCCGTTCGGTATAAAAACAGGCCCCCCAATATTCAATAGAACTATTAGAAGGATCCTTAACAAATATAAAATAGATTTCGCGTGTTACTATTTTGATGATATTATAATATTCTCCTCCTCTCTAGAAGAACACTTAAAACACTCAACTCAAATCTTTGAAATCTGTAAATTAGAAAATATTAAACTTAAACTTTCTAAATGTAAATTAAGCCAAAATAAAATGAATTTCTTGGGCTACGAAGTCACCAATGGGACTTTAACTCCAGCTAATGCAAATATTGAGACCATTCAAAAATTAATACCCCCCTCTAATGTTAAAGAATTACAACGATTTTTAGGTTCTATTAATGTATACCATAAATTCATAGACAAATATGCTGAAATTAGATACCCCCTTAATAAATTACTTAGAAAAAACACAATATGGGAATGGAACTCAGAATGTCAGGACTCTTTTGAAAAACTAAAAAATGCCTTAATTGCAAAACCAATCCTCAAAATTTATGACCCAAAATTGCCCCTCCACATGTTTGTAGACGCCTCTCAGGTAGCGGTGGGTGCAGTTCTAAAACAACATGATAAAGATAATTTCTTGCATCCTATTGCTTACCATTCTAGAATTTTGAAGAGTTATGAGCAAAATTATTTTATAACCGAGCTAGAGTGTTTAGCAATTATAGATACTCTTGATAAATTTTATCACTATTTCCATGGAGTCAAATTTACAATCCATACCGATCACGCATCTCTAGTATGGTTGAAGAGCGTTAAGAACTTAAGAGGGAGACTTTTTAGGTGGTCACTTAAACTTAGCATGTTTGATTACGAGATTAAGTATGAGAGGGGTTCAACAAATGTCGAAGCAGACATGTTGTCTCGAAATCCTGTTGCTTACTTCAATCAACATGTAAGTTTATTGTTGGACAGAAAAGAAATCATAGAGATGCAAAACAAGGATAATGTCTGTGATAAGAAATATAAAAAAGAAAATGGGATTATTATAATTCAGAGAAAGGGATTCAAAAAAATAGTAGTACCAATGTCATTGAGGAAAAAATTACTCCATATTGCTCATGATAATTTTGGACATTTAGGAATCCAAAAAATGCTTAACTTAATATCCCCTAACTATTATTGGCCTAATATGACTATAGACATAACACAATTTGTTAAACATTGCGACACCTGTCAAAAAAATAAAAAACAAGAACAAAAAAGATTTGGCTTGTTACAAGCTATGCCAGCCACAGATCAACCTTTTGAATGTCTTTCTATTGATACTGTGGGTGGATTTAACTATTACAACTCAACAAAAAAATTCTTACACATAATAATAGATCACGCAACTAGATTTGTTTGGGCTTTTCCTTCTAAAAATGTTACTACCGAAGCATATACAAACTGTTTAAAGCAAATTTTTAATGTTCAAACACCTCAAAAAATACTGAGTGATAGACAGAAAGCTTTTAGGTCTCCAAGATTCAAAAAATTCCTCAGAAAACATCATATTCAACAGCGTTTTACGTCATCACACCACCCACAAACCAATGGGAAGGTAGAGCGCGTTAATCAGACAATAGTTACCAGGCTTAAATGTAAAATCAATTCCACTTCTTCTAAAATACCTTGGACAAGATTATTAGACCAAGTCATTCAAGAATACAATAATACCCCGCATTCCATAACTAAATTCCCACCTGCCTACTTATTTTATGGTCAATTACCCTATCAATCTCCTTTAAAACAAAACTACTATCCTACTGTCAGTAAAGCACTCAAAATTGCAAAAGCGCGAACTCGTGAATTTCATCTTAAAAGTAAAAGACTATATGATAGAAATTTTGTTGAATCCCCATTAAAAATACAAGATTCTGTAATTTATGAAGAATTTAAGTATCCTAACACTCGAAAATTAGAACCTACTTTCTCAGGACCATATAAAATTATAAATAAACTTTCTGAAGTAACTTATGAAATAGATAAATTTAATTATGAGACAGGACTAAATTCAGTTATTGTACACGTTTCTAAATTAAGACCCTATTTTTCACCAAATGATTTCAGAATGTTTCATGAGCAACCCATAAAACAAACAAAACCACAACCAACATCACCACCACAATTGCCATCACAAACTCAAACTAAAGTAAAAACCATAGATTAAATTCTAATTCTTTAGATTTTTTTTCTTTCATCAGTAGTTTTCAACATTACCAGGTATGACCTTGGGGCGCCACGAGGATATTACTTGTTTTTGGGAGTTTTGGGGATTAAGTAGACAATCTATGCAGGCATAGGATGTGTATCTGATTTTGGGAATTTTCAGATTGATGTAGAAAAATAAAAATAAATATTTTTAATTCTATATCAAGTTTATATCAAAATAAACTATATTTATTTTATTCCATTTTTTACCAATTGTTTACAAAAATAGTAAGAATTGATAATATTATTATAATTATATAAACCTAGAAAATTGATAATTGTGATGAGATTTTGTAGTGATTGTGTAGCAATAGAAAATTAAGTACATAAACAAATTATCTTTTATTCCTATTTATTTTCTTTATTTTACCATTCTAAGTTTATCAAATGCAGGTCTATTCATCAAGAGTATCAGAGAGATAAATTATTGTAAAGAAATACTGGTTGAGAGTCCACTTTCTAAATATTTAGAGTTAAATTTATTTGGACTTTGGAATAATTATTATTTTTTTTTTAATGTTTCGACTGGCAAAAATACTTTCTTATATAAGTAAAAAATAAGAAAATAATTTAATTGCTATGTATTATTTTTATCCTCAACCATTATTTTCCGTGTCAATAAGTAAACAATCTGTGATATTTTCTTAGAATATAATATTGTTATTAAGTATTATTATTGCTATTATTCAAGTATACTGTTGAGAATTTTATTATTATGAATTGAAAGTATTATATTATTTATTGAAAGATTCATTATTTATTAAAGAAAAAGAGAACATAACTTATAAGTGAAAAATTATGGTATTTACTAAATCAAGTGAGAAGTTGTAAAAGATGGTGAGTCCCAATTAGAATGGGAAAAGGAGCTCAAAAAAGTAGTCGATAAACAAACGTTAAAAGGTAGTTGAATAACTACTAGGAATTTGTTTATTAAAATAAAACTACTATTGTGATGACAAATAGTATTTAAACATAATGTAAAGAGTTTAGTAGGTAGAGTATTCTAAACAAATTTAGTAACAAATATTTATTGCAGCTGAACTTTTTACTTAAGGACTGTATCACTATTTTTGCTAAAGGACTTTTATGACCTACGAACTGATTAAGCCAATGGGACTTAAAATTCTACTTGAAGTAAATAAAGTGTTAAACATTACTTGATTGGAAAAATGTTTGTGATAAGAGAAATGGAAATACACTAAATTTCCATAAGATAAAAGAATTTGTTGTTATTTATTACTATAGTTTTATTATTTCTTATTATTTATTTCTTATTGTATTTATACTTATTCTTTATTTATTAGTGTGTTTATATTTTCCTATGCACTTACAAATGGTAAGTGATGTTGTAACCATTATTTGTATTCTTTTACAGGGGAAATGCTCTCAGCTAAATTTAAATGCTCTTAGTATTTTTTTTTTCTCTTGCATTGCTAAATTTTGCTTTTCCATCTCTTCGCTGACGTCTCTAAAATTTTCAATATTCAAAAATCAACTTCCAAATTTATTACAAATCTGTTGTCTGAAATTGTAGTTAATTAACCACAAATTTCATACAAAGTCTTTGGGGAGGGGGGATAATATTACAAAATTTAAATTTTTGTGCCAAATTTAAAGTATTTTATGTAAATTTTCCTTTTTCAGTAATATTCCGTATATTATACCGGCTTATTAAATTAAAACCCAAGTCTATTAATCTCTAAGATCTTAATTCATATTTATTCCAAATTGCGTAAATCTAAAAATGGCTCGATTATTTATATTTCTTTAATAAAACTTTTATTATTTAAATTCCTATTAAATTCCGCTATTAAATCCCGGTATATCATATTCCCCTTAAAACTTTATTTAACTGCTAAAATATTATTCTGTCTTAAAGAAAAAACCTACTTATTTCAATTTATTCTTTTATTTAAAATATCCAGGTGTAATTAAAATATTTCAAAGATTAAAACTTCGCAGACATAAATTCATTTCTTTTATCGTCTGAAGAGGGAAAAAGGGGTTATTTTTGCATAATCTCGACTGCAGATTTTAACATTTGTTTATGCTTTAGATAGCTGGTTCGAGGATATAAGAAGTTTCTAGAACAATCTTGTCAGCAGAGTATAAATACGGATGGCGGGAACCAGAGAGGGCATAAAGGATATAGCATATAGTAGAGGAGCTGTGAGTTTAGAAGCTTTTTAGTTTTTAGCATGTAGAGGTGAACGTGGTGGATTGCAGTCGTAGCAAACTGGATATTCAATGTGATTGCTCGATGGAGGTAGTAAAATGTTGGATGAATACTGTTTATTATGTGAGTAGAATGAGGAAGCAACGGTATCGTAATGGGTGATAGATGTTAGATATTAACGGATTAAAGACTAGAACGCAATCAAGAGATGGAGTGATTTTAAACTAATTGTGACAGGGAGAATAGACTTTATTCTTTTTACCATGGAAGGAGAGAGCATCTTCCCTAGATTTAATCGAGAGTGTGAAAATAAAGTGAATAATGTTCCAAGCGACTGCCTTATGTTAATTCTTCATTTTTCTTTAGTATTTTAAAACCAATCGGCTGCTACCTGTGTTGTGTAGGAATGGAAACCCTCATTTTTTTTTCGACAATACAAACTACTTGCCGTCAAAACGTCACATATATATATATATATATATATATACATATATAAATGTCTAAATGCATAAATATATATATGTAAATGTAAACAACCTAAATCACGTCTAAGATAATTTTACCTATTCCACTTTTAGTTTAAAATTTTTATGTAGTGTTTTTGTTATCATTAATAAAGACTATGAAATTATTCTGAAAACTTTAAATTATCTAAGTGTATTTAATATTCCATAAGTCCTAGACACAGGACTTTAAAAAATTGCATACTCTTTGCTTTAACAAAATTTGTCTTGAAGAAATGTTTCAAAGTTCTGTACTAGCCTAGCATTCAGATACGTATAATATATGACAGTGACATATGAAGTTCCGGCAACTAGTAACTTTCCTCTTATGAATCACAAATGATATATACAAAGTCACTTGATGTTCATTTCGTAAAGCTATTCTCTCTTTATTTATTTTTTATGGACTGTGTTATGTATGCACTGTAATGCAAAGTTAAATTAAAAATTTCTTCGTTTTAGTGTCATTTATGCATGCAAGTTATTTTTTTTAGACGAAACAATAAATTTTACGAACATTTCTTTCTTTAAAATGAAAGTTTTTGAAACAATATAATAGAAAAACTTATACATAAACATATGCATAATATTTGCTGCTAAAGGACAGTCCTATACTTCTGACAATTGTCTTTCCAAAAACTATTATAACAACTTTTTTTTTTTTTTTTCAGAAAAGAAAAATATTTTTAAAAAGTATGATTTTCCGAATAAGCATGATATTATTTATAGTAAACAAATACATTTCAGCTTGTAGATCATAGTGTTGAGATTATAGAAGGGGAAAAACGCACAAGAAACCGTATAAAATTCAAGATGCTTTGTTGAAATTTGCGAATATTGCAGAATAAGTTTATATATAAAATTGTTAACATTTATTGAATTTCACAAATTATTGAACCAATCTCAAAGTTAAATAAAACGCAACAAAAAAATTGAAATGTTGTTCAGATGCAATATTTGTCATAAATTTATCGAAATTTTTAAAAAGGGGGTAGGATTCTGAGTAAGCTTGATATTATTTTTAATGAACAAATACATTTCATTTACGTAAGTACGACAATTGCACCATAAAATAAAAAGAAAAAGAAAAGTGCCGAGTTAAATTGATGGCAATGAGCTCGTAGGCTATTCACACTAATTGTATATTATACTCTTATTTCAAAGAATAATGTCCCTCAAAAAATAAATGAAGGGGGATTAGCACCCGTTTCTCCCCTTTATACTTAACCAATGAACCTCCAAACCTAATCAGCGAAGCTCCTTAACATAATAAACCGATATACCAAATTTGAAGCAAATCAGATAACTCTGCATGAAAAAAGCCTTATCGCTAAATTAAAGGGGGGGGGTCTAACCCCCTTTCCCTCTTTATACTTGATAATGAACCTCCAAATCCAATCAGGAAAGCTCCTTATCAAAATGAATATAGAAAAAAAATTTAAAGGAAATTGGATAATTCTGCATGAAAATCCATTTATCTAGATTAAGGAGAGGGGACTTGCCTCCCTTTCCCCCTTTTATACTTAACCAATGAACCTCCAAATCTAATGAATGAAGCGCCATATCGGAATAAACCGGTATATCAAATTTGAAGCAAATCGAATAATTCTGCATGAAAAACTCCTTTATCTAAATTAAGGGGGTTTAGCCCCCTTCCCCCCTTTTTAATTAACTAATGAACCTCCAAATATAATCGAGGCAGCTTCTTAACATAATAAACCGGTATACCAAATTTGGAGCAAATCGAATAATTCTGCATGAAAAATCTATTTATCTAAATTAAGGGGGGGGTAGCCCCCCTTTCCCCTCTTTATACTGAATTAATGAACCTCCAAATTTAATCAGGGAAGCTCCTTACCGTAATAAACCAGTATACCAAATTCGGAGCAAATCGAATAACTCTGCATGAATAACACCTTTATCTAAATTAATGGGGGGGGGGCTCTCCCCCCCTTTATACTTAAACAATGAACCCCCAAAACAAATCAGGTAAGCGCCTTATCAGAATGAACCTAGAAAAGAAAATCGGATGTTTCTATCAATAGTTATCGCATTACGTGCACACATAAATACGTACGTACATATATACAGAACCGGCGGGCACATTAGCTCTCAGGCTTTGATAATTTGTGAGCTAAAAATTAGATGTAAATGTTAAAAACACATAACCTTCCTCAATGATACACGTAAACAAGAATTTTTATATGAACTTGTACAAATAAAATTAAGGATAACGCATAATATTGACGTTTCGAGCTACTTCTGCAGTCGTCTTCAGGATAAATACGATGTTGAAGTTCTTAAAACTCTACAGACGAAAGCTTCTTACCGAGTATTGATCAATTATATGAATGGAAAACTGCAGTGAGTATATTAGAAAATTTAAAAATAAAATAAGTTGAGATAAATCGAAAATTCGGATGATGACCATGTAGTGTCACCAGCTACGAAGGGGAACGAATTACTTTCAAGCAAGGTCATGGTAGAAGAGGTAAAATGAGATATTGGAAACAGGTAAGCAACTAAGACTTTTTTTATTATATTAAGTCTCATTTTTGGTATATTATAAGATACATTATCGTTACAGACATTATGCCCACTTGCAGTGATTCCGACTGATTCTCTGATCATGCTTTCAAATGAGTATCTGGAACTATGACTTTCGCCACATCAAAATTAATATAGCAGTCTTCATTATCCAAATAAAAATTAGAAAGAGCTGTATTCTGTTTAACCCGTTATCTACTGACGGTACTTATAAGTACCATTAAAATAACTTGTTATAATATTCATTTAATACATCGATTAGTAGTAATAAAGTTTAGAATGACTTGTTCTAAAATCAATATTGGTTACAGAAAATAAAAGTATTTTTAAAAGGATGATTTCTTTTGCCTTTCAATCTTTTCATCTTTCTTTGCGTTGGGGGAAGGGGGAAATTTTTCAATTCGGGAATATTTCTATGTTTCTATTGTAAGAACATTACTCGTATATTTGTAAATTTCCAAATTCTAGAAAATACTAAGAAAAATATTTAAAATAAAATATTTGTGTGGAGATATAAATATTGCACAAAATCTCTATAAATGCAAATTTAATTGATCCTTCTAAATCATTCAATCCTTCTAAAATCATTCTAAAATTTATTAAATGATTATGTAAATCTTCTAACGTAGACTAGATTCATTTTAAAATAATTATTCTAATTGGTAAATAAATCATATCTGATGTAATCGATTTATTTGCCAATTAGAATAATTGTGTTAAAATTAATCTAATGTAATTACCTATCCAACGTTTACTGGAGTTCCATTATCTGCGATTTATTCTGTTGCGCTGATTCGGATATCAGATCAGATGCTATAATCACTAAGGTTAGCTGGGTGAAAAAGTTCCACCAAATTCGTCCGGGATAGCTCAGATGTTAGAGCATTGGCGGCTTCAGCCAAGAGATCCCTGGTTCGAATCCTGGTCCGGACATTTTTCGCCCGTTGGAAGTTTACAGCTGATACTTCAAATGTAGTTTCAAAAATTCGCGAAAAATGCTTTAGAAGGTAGAATTTTTATGAATTCATAATTTAATATGTAAAGGGTTAGATGTTTTAATGCCTCACGGTGCTCCTTAGTTCTTTTAGATAACTTGCTTTTTCTCATATCGATAAAGACTCTTTTACCATTATTTCGTAACTTAATTGGTATTTCATATATTGCAGATTTTTGGTCAAATGGGATTTTGTCAATCTTAACACTAAGGATATCAATAAGGTAAGGGGGTGTAATTGCCACCAACTTTATATGTTTTCAACATATACATCTTACTTATCAAATACATTTCAGTTTGTACACCATAGTGTTGTTGAGATTATAGAAGGGAAAAATGCACAAAAGAAAAATATAAATTTCAAGATGTTTTAGTTAAAATTTGTGAATATTGCAGAATAAGTTTACACGTAAAATTGTTAATATTTATTTAATTGAAAAAAATTATTGAACCAATCTCATAGTTAAATAAAACACATGAAATAAATTGCAATGTTCTCCAGAAGCAGTATTTATAATGAATTTATCGAAATAAAATGTTTCATAAACATACAGAATTCATTATACTGCAAATTTGAATTTTTAAACTGTATGTTGACATTTATAAAGCGTTAATTTATTGTCCTTTTAATGGGATTTTATTCTTTTTCCAGATTCAGAAAATTAGTATCTACCATTCTACTTTAAAGAAATAACTGTAGCTTTATAACTTTAGTAGATTTTAAAAGAATATTGAATAGTTGGAGTCTCCCTGGTCAATATAGATTTCCCAGTTTAATACACGAAGAATGTTAAATTAAATGAACTTTTGAAATTACTAGCAGTTATGAAATTTAAAATCCGTAGAATGTGCTTTGATTGGGATTTTTATAAGAAGTATTATGAAAGAAATTTTAATTTATTAGTATCGTCGGAGTAATTTAGTATTAGTTTTAATTTTGTAGTTTATATACGTCACTTAAATTAAGGATTAATTTTTTAACAAAGTGGGATTTACCCTGTCATTTTCAATTATGATTGCATTAAACATATAATGCAAAATAAGCACTTTTCATAATTTTTGCTTGACTTCTGTTGTGAAATAAAACTACAGTGCAAGAAAGAATAATGTTACCTATTAAGTATGGAAACGTGTTTGCTACGGGTCGGGGAATTTGCATACCGATATTTTCTAATAGATTTATTCTATTAGATTCTAATAGATTTATTCTAATAGATTTATTCTATATTAATTCTTCTGCGATTAAATTCATCTGATTTAATCGCAGAATTTTGCAGTCAACACATTGGAATCGTACTGTACAGAAACACTGGTATTCAAATTCCCTGACCAGTAACACCTTGTGGAAAAGGAAATGTTATATGAATGTCTATAACAGGTGTTCAATATCTTACTCTGAGAATTTTATCTTTGGTGAAATACATTCTGTAAAATCATTGCTTCGCTCATTTTGTACCAGAATTCCGTAGACAAGATTTCATTTTTATGGACCACTAACTGCGATTTGTAATTTTCCCCTAATTTCATCGCAAAAGTTCTGTGAATATATCAGGCAATATTTTCTATTCAGAAGCTGTGGCACTCAAAAGTAAGGGCCAAAGCACCCTGTAAAAACATATGCTTGCGTTTCTGGTTCTGAAGAAGCAAAGAAACAAAATTAAGGTTTTTATAGAAGCATCTCACTGCATAGTGTCGCGGTAAAATATAAAGAAATTGCATTCATAAAATTTAATGGATCGACAAGATACGAAAATATTTTGGATTGAATTAATGTGTAGTGGACTACCAGTTCTCTTATAAAGGTACTTTAGTTTTATTAAAGTGAACGTTCTGTCGACACTAATGTGTGTGCGAAAAAGCGACATATGTACTTCTTTTACTTTAATTTTCCGAAGTGTGTTCGTGGCCCTCGCAATCTGTGGTTAGGGACTTTCGCATGATTCTATGGAAATTTGGTTACATTGATCATTCTGCTACGTATAAAAACAGGATAGAAAGTTCGTATCAGCGAATTTTACGTCCAGTCCTATCTCTTGAAGGACTCTTAGACCAATCGGCTGGAGTTGGAGTTCATTTTCGTCACGTGTCTTGAGAGGCTTTAAAAATGTAGAGTTTAGCAAAGTTCAAATGCCTAGTTTGGTAATAATACAATGGAAGATATTCCATTTACGTTATGATCACGTGGTCAAGGTAAAATCTTCTAGCGTAAAGAAGGGAGGGCTCTGTAGACGTAATGTAAATCCCCGCCAGCCAGTGAAACAGTTCATGAGGAAAGCAGCCCCTTCTTATCAGTTAGAAATTCTTTCATTAAATTACCGGTACCACGTGACTTTTTCAGCCTCGAACTCAGATTTGGAATATAGTCCATTAGTTTATATGTCAATAAATTTAATCAGCGATGACTGGCTGTTATTTTTAGTGACATTTGTATTTAACTCAGATAATATTTATGTTAATCTTGCTGGATTGTTGTTGACTGCCGTTTAAGTAGTCAATCTTTGATACTTAAGTGAGTTTTGAATTTAGTAATCTTGCAATCTTGATCTAAGGAATAAATCACTGCTAAGTGCAGCGTAGAATAGGCCACCCAACAAACACAGAACTTATGGTTCGCTCACGGCTAAGTTAGCCTTGGCCCCAAGTGTTTGATTGCGGCCCGCTATCATATTCCGTTACGGCTCCGTCAAAAAAGTGTCACGGCGGACATAATGTGGCCACGATGTAATTGGCCGTAAATACATGAATATTGCCACAATCATACCACTAACGTTTAGCCGAAACTGCTAAATAGCCTCATACTAGCCACATTTATTCTTTTGATGGTCATTAAAAATAAAAGCTAGCCAGAAGCTAGCCATAGCCTTGCCATTTGTGGTTGTCAATAATTAAATGTAGTCCATAGCTGTCCATAAAAAACCCTTATATGATTTTGTTTCTTTAAAATGTCAAAATTTGTTCTGTAAAACACACTTGTTGGAAGATTAATTAAATGATAAGTGCTTTTGCATGAAAAAAAAATATTAAGGTACACTTTTCAAAAAAATTATAAATTTACTTATCTTGAACTTTTTCAAAAATTTCCAAAACACAATATTTGACAGTGAATCTATTAATTTATTTATTTATTCAATTATACATTTTAAAAATTTATATGTAATGCGATTTTTAAATAGTTGCAATTCATATACATTTTTAAAGTATTAATTGCAAAATTAATTAATTAATTAATTCACTATGCCAAGCACTGTGTTTGGGAAACTTTCGAAATAATTCAAGATAAGAAAATGTATAATATTTTTTTAAAGTGTACCTACATGATTATTACTATATTTTTTAAATGCAAAAACACTTAAGCAATTAAGCAATCTTCCAACAAATATTTTTTACAGAACAAATTATAAGTTATGTATGTTATATTATATAGAACGTGTTTCTGTTTATGATTTTCTTTCACTTTTTTTTCATTGGTTTTTACACATAATGGTAAGTCCGTTACCAATATGTACTCAGAATTTCATTATTAAGAAACATGTTGAATATTTTTTGCATCATTTGAATATATTAAAATTTCACATTTAGATTTTATTCTCATAGTTTAAAAGTTAAATATTACAAAAAAATATTACTTTAATCTTTTCAAAATCCCTGAGAATTATTTGCAGTAACTAAAAATATCATCAAAATTTTGAATGATTTCTCTAAATGTTATTGAATTTTATTCTGATTTTTCAGAATTTCAATTGCTTAATGAATAAATTTTTTTCGACGGTAAACTGTTAAATTTCTTCGCTCAAAATACGAAAAGAAAAATCTTTCCTTCACAGTTACGTTTTTTATTATTACGCTAAAATAAAGTATTTTAAGAATCTAAAATGAAACCAATAATCATAATATCTAAAATAATTCAGCGAACCTCTACAAAAAGATTTTTTTTAAGTTAAACAAGCATCTATTAAATGATATTTTGTACAATTTTACACAAGACGATGATCACACATGAAAACACTCTCACATCCAATATGTGAAAAGAAAAGTACATTTTATCTTTAATATTAAAAATAAACTTTACTTAAATTAAACTATTCAAGTTTTTGCGACATTTTTAATGACATGCACTGTCAAAACAACAATCGTTATTTGAAGAAAAAAAAAATAAATAAACTTTCAAACTTTACAATTTTCAAAAAGCGTTCATTATTTCAAATTAGCTATTTTTCCTAATTTACACAAAATTTTAATATAAGGGATAATCGGTGAATAGCATAGTATAAAGCTGTGATGAGGATATTCCACCTACGTCATGATCACGTGGTCAAGGTAAAAACGTCTAGCTTAAAAAGGAAAGGCTCCGTAGACGTAATGTAAATCCCCGCTAGCCAATGAAATAGTTCATAAGGGAAAGCAATAGTAGTTTCCCGATTCCCTTCTTATCAGTTAGAAGTTCTTTGTGTAAATTACCGGTGCTACGTGACTTTTTTCAGCCTCGAACCCATGTTTGGAATATCCCCCATTGGATTTAAATAACCAGTGTTTTTAAATCTAACCTTGTTTATGCCTACACATTACACATCAATGAGGCGACCTTGCCGGTTACGCCACAAAAGTTTGACTTTTGAATGCAAACTCTATAAAAAACACTATTGTTTTTTTTTTCTTGGTTATTTTAATATAAAAGTACATCGTAAAACTGTATAGCAATAATATCAATCAAAGGTACAGACGTTTTCGACACAAAGCGTAAAGAAAAGTTTTATCTTTTAAATTCCCAAAAGACATTCCTGTAAAAATTTTACCATATTTAATATATTTCATTTAAAAATTTTCAATTAAGAAATTAACTTATATCATGTCCTATTTTAACTTTCTCTTATCTCATTATTTAATTTAATATTTTGTGCAGCATAAATAATTAGCCAATCAGATTCGACCTCAGTAGAAATTCATTCTATCTACACAAGACATTTTCCTCCCTCAGTAAGAAATAGATATGACTCTTTTTCCACAGAACTGATAGATAGCTTTGATATGAAACCTAAATCAATAAATTATGTCATTTTTGGTAACTGACCAAAAATTATCTCTGAAACATATCTCGGGTAAACGTGACAGAAATGCTTTCAAAATTTTGTTGTGTTTCATTAATTTCATCTAACAAATTTCCTTTAAATAGTTTTGTGACATAAATTAGATTAGTATCGTTTTGTAGTGTCAAAATTTCGACATTATGAATGAATTTTTTTCTTCATTCTTCGTAAATATTTTTAAATTAATATTGTTGTATGTATTGCAAGCAAATATATGATACCCTTTTAGTGGCATATGCAAGCATACTTAGTTGCAAAACAAGACTTCTATTGTATAAATATTAACCTAACTATTAATATTAACACTTTTTATTTTTAACACTTAATTTTAACACTTTTGAGTCACATAGGGTTTATATTATTCCTAATAAAAAATTAACCTACATAATGTCTTATTTTAATTTTCCCCTATCTCATCTATTTATATAAAATCCAAAGCTCTGTGTGCCCCTCACAATTCTGGTTGGACCACCTCATTAATTGCGGCCATGTTAGGCTTCCTATGGGGAAAGTGGTATCAGCTTAAACAATACATAATTGTTGAAAAGTACTAATACAGGGTTACTACAGTAGCGCTCAATTTTAAGCAACTTGGTAAAATATCACCAAATTTGGCGGTATTTCGCCAAATTTGGTGACAAAAATAAGTTGCCATATATGAAGTTAACTTGGCAATAGCTGGCTAATTTAGCGAAATTCCCACAGAAACCCATTAATCTTTACAATCGAGTAATTTAAACTCAGCGCATTTAAGGGTTTTTTTTTTTTCAAAATCTATGGGCCAGAATTTAAAGAGTAATATACGAAAATATACGTCTTTACATCTTTATCCTGATAATACTAATAAAATAACCACTACTCGATGGCACTGTACTATCTGAGCTCCTAACTATCCGATTTTATTCTGCTTTACATAGCCAGATGCAGAAATTAAATTCTCAGTACTTTTCCAGCCTTTGCGAAATAGAGAAAACTGCCTTGGCGAAGAAGGAAATTTGGCAACATATATTCTTGTAACCTATTCACCGTTTCATTTCATATACACACACATTTTTTCTTCAATATTTATACAATTTATTTAACATAAAGAAGCCATTTATCTAATTTTATTCAGAAATGGTAAGTTTCAGAAAAGTAATGTGTACATAAAAAAACAATAGCACATATTTTTAAATTAAAATACATGTATAAAGAAACAAAAAAATATCAAGTTTGTATTCGTAGTAATTGTTTATATCAATTGCTAACAAATCTCACTCTGATGCCCAAATTCCGCCAAAAGAAGAACGCCTTAAAAGAAAAACGCCAAGACCCCTATAGTGGAAAAGTTCCAAATTCCCTATTATTTTGCACTATCTGCACCATAATTTGTAATATATGCAGGGGAGAGAGGAGGAGGAAAAGTTTAAATATTAAATTTTAAATTTCTGTAGAGCACTATAAGACTAAAAATTTAAGACTAAAAAAGGGCTGTATGACAAAAAAAAATTAAAATAAGATAAATGTTTTTCTTTTTTAGATACGCTTTCGTTAACATTCACAAAAATGTAGAAAATACATATATATATTTAAATGCACTAAAAAGTAGAAAATAATTTTCAGGCTAGAAAATAAATTGTTTTATTTCCTTATGTACAAGGGGAAAAAAATGAAAGCGTGGGCGCCAACTTTACACACACACATACACGCATATATATATATGTGTGTGTGTATATATGTATATAACCATTATATAATTACAAATCACCATCTATTTCCAATTACTAACATTAAATTAATAAATTTAGCTACAATTCATAACTCTGACATCATACAAAATAAAGATGGAACCTTTAACTAGTAATACAGAATCAAGCACAATACCACTAATTCAATAGCACATTGCGGACGATTAATCCATATAAAACATATGAAAACAACCAAATTTTGATAAAATATCCTATTAAAGACTAAAGATACAAATAACCAGCGAAATAATGTTGAACCATTAAAAGACGTATCGTAAACAAACAGTAGATCAAATGGCTGGATGTAGCCGGAAGCTTATATAGCATTTCACTTTTTCAAGGGTACATAAAATACATATATCCCAACAAAAAGTTTTCGGTAAAAAAAAAAGCGCCAAGTTCTCCTTAAGGTTTCGGCCAGAAAAAGTAGTGATATCTGAAGTTCGCACAAGTTAAAAGCCAAACATCCCAAATCTTTCATTGAAAATGGCTTCCTGCGACTTGACCGTTAATGCCTTCTACAACATTTCTAAATTAATGATTGGAAATTACGCATTTATAAATTATTTAAATATTAAAAGTAATATTAGAATGCAAAGAGGCAAATTCACATAAAGACATAAGTAAAAGATTTCTGATAACTATCATTCAGTTTCAACAAACATTAGTTTTGATTACAGATCATTTAGTCCACTTGTGGTTTAATTACCATTTTGTACGGTCTAAAGCTAAAGTCATTAACGTAAAACCCAAGAAATAAAACAAAATTTACTTACTTGAAATCTCACACTATGTTACATTATATTTTATTGTATAATATTGAAATCTTGTGTATTGACGAAAGAGAATTTTTTCGTTTGAACATTTATTATAGTTTGTTTGCATACATTATGAGGTATTCGATTTATAAACTGTTAAAAGCTGATACTAATTATGTTTTAGCAATTAGGGATATTATCTCTTGAATAGAAGTATTTTGTTATTTTTAACTTCTAAGCATTTAAATAGACTGAAGTTCTTTAAATGCTTTTTTCAAATGTGTATTTTTTTCTGTACTCTGTGCCACAAAATGCCTAAAATAATCAAAAAATGTAGTTGGCATGTAGCTCATTTGTACATATTTTAAAATTTGAAAAACTCTCTCGAAGGCATTAACGGCCAAGTCGCAGGAAGCCATTTTCAATGAAAGATTTGGGATGTTTGGCTTTTAACTTGTGCGAACTTCAGATATCACTACTTTTTCTGGCCGAAACCTTAAGGAGAACTTGGCGCTTTTTTTTTTTTACCGAAAACTTTTTGTTGGGATATCACTACTTTTTGTAAGTTTTTCCAAGTTTGTTATTCTAAACTATATTAATATGAAAAAATCTTAAATTTCGGTACTTTTATGTTACCCGGGAGCAAAGCTCCTCATTAAACTTCTGTTTTTCCGGCAATAACAGTTTTATTTTTTACATGTGTAAATTAGAAACAATGCTTTGATTTTCAAATAAAATATTTTGGTTTATGTTATTATTTCTTATTTATTTATTTATTTATTTCTATGTTAAATATTCTATTAAATAAAATGAGGGAAATGCATCTATTTTAAATGAGATGACTGAAAAGTATATATCTTTAAATGAAATGAATGCAATATGAACAATGGAGTTGGGAACAGTATTTGGCGATTTGCCACTTTCGCCCGGCTAATATAAAAATACCTAAATTTATTTTATTGAGGTTTACAAATTTATACTTTATTTCTTTTTATATTAAAGCACTAGCCGCCTCTAGCAAGCAGTATTTACCGTATTAATTCCATGTTAAACGTTGCATCATGTTACTGTTATTCATAATTTAATTTACTTGCCCATTCTTTCGCCAAGTCGGAAGCTTTTGATAGAGAAATCAAGAACTCTTAACGATCATGGAAGCAAATCATATATTTTGTATTGTTATGTATTCCATCTTTCGTGATAAATATATCTTAACTCACTTATGCATGTTTTCTTAGCAGTTACGATTCGTTCTCTAATGCGGAAATTTTTAATCCTATTAAGTAATCTTTCCTAATTGGGCTCACTGCCAATTGTTGTATTTTAACTGATACGACTGGGTACAAGTGAAATGGTTCTTATGAAATCCTTTGACAATATCTGCATTTGCATTAAACCATATTGATGCTAATATATATTTGTTTCACGTTAACCTTTTCAATAGACTCGATTACGGAAGAATAGAAGGTCTACCGGATCATTGCCATGATCCATTTGAAAATCTATCATTCTTCTCATCTGATCGTGTTGAAGAATTAGTCAATGTGCCATGGTTTTAAGATTTTAGTTAATTTTATTCGAAACCTGAAAACTAAAATGCGAGGAACCGGATTATAGAAGATTCATTCTAACGTACATATCGATTAACAGGTTACATATTATAGAATTATAATAATCATAAGGAGAACTGGCAGTTTCAATGCTTTAATAGTTTCCGTAAATTCTCTTTATATAACACAGAAGTTTTAGCGGTGTAATGATTAACAACATAGTCACAGTAAGTATAATAACAGTACAATATAATAACAATAGCAGAGGTTTTGGGCAGTGACGAAACTATTAGCACTTTGAAAATATTAGTACGTTATATCATTTAACTATTCAGATGATATGCGGAAAAATAAAAATAGATGGCTCGCATTAATAATTAACTCATTGAAAAATAGCCACTAGCGTCAAATATTCGCCATGCTTGGCGACATTTAGCAAAGTTTCGCCGAATTTGGTAATATATCATGTCAATTCTCAAATTTGGCGACAAAATTTTTTTTGTTTATTCTGACGTCATAATGATGCATATGTATTATGTATTATACACATACCTATAATATATATGATGCAAATGTATTACGTATTATATGCATATGTATAATATGTATAATGCATATGCATAAGTTCATTAATATCACTAAAACGCACTTAAAGGAATAGTGTTCCATAAATAGTAGGGATAATTGCCAGATTGACCAGAGATTGCTATTGAGATTAGAATTACGACATTTACAATAGACTGGGAGGCGTCTGTAAACACCATCACCTCATCGAGTTTACAGCTAAAATTTTAGGATTAGTTAAAACTAGATTAGCATATTTAAATGCAACTGGTCTGTTGAGTCATATCTTGGTAGAAACCCTCTGAAGACCTAATTTTAGTGGTTAACTGATAGGTTTTCTATTGTATTTTCCTGCATCCAAAAGTTTGGAAATATGGAGGAATGGGTGCAGGAAAACACAATGGAAAATCCACCAATTAACCCGTAAAATCGGGTCTGTAGGTGGTTTCCATAAAGATATGACTTGGCAGACCAGTTACATTTCAATACGCTAATCGATATTTAATTAATCCTAAAATTTCAGCCGTCAACTCGATGAGGTGAAGATCTGTGCAGACGCCTCCCGGTCTTTAATAAAATTTGTTTTAAGGAAGTAAAAAATAGAAAGATGGACAGATAAACTGAAAGATTTGCCTTATTAAGATTTTTGTAAAAGCATATAAAAATTCATTCAGCTTGAACTCATGTAACACCTTTGTAACTCAGGCTAATTTTCTGTAATCGGGTTTTGGCGACCAACATATCTTATCTATAACTATAATCTTTCTTTTACAGATTTAAAATTAACAATAAATTAACAGTAAGTAGGCTAATAATACAATACAATAACATTAGCAGCGGGCTTCGGACGCCGCTTCTGTCGCATATCGTTAAAGACAGTTTATTAGTTACACATTTCATTTAATTAAAAGGAGATTTTTAAAAACTTTCGTATGGAATTAGGATATTTTTCCACTATAGGGACCTTGGCATTTTTATTAAATCTTGGCGCAATTCGGACTTCAGAAACTGAGGTATGTTGCCAAATGATATAAACAACTATGAAAACAAACCTGATGAAATTTTATGTTATTTATCTTATGTATTTTATTGTTTTAATATCGTAAATATATCATAACCTATACTGATTAAAATTTTTAGGTATATTCATTTTTTTTCTATTTAAGAAACACCTTTGGAAAAACATGTATATAAAGTTTTATTCTGCTTGAAATCACGTGACCCCTTCGAAACTCTGTAATCGAGTATTGGCGACCAACATTGGCGCAATTGAATGTGAAGGAACTGTTTACGGCCAAATGAACACCCCCTGTTTTAAGGGTTTAGAGGCGGAAATTCTGTGTTTTCAGATTTTTCTGGTTAATTGTGCTACAAACCCGACTTACTTGTGAAATTTCATGATTCTACGACTTTTAGAAGTACCTTAGTTATTTGATGATGCGAAGTGAGTCAGTGACAAAAAAGCGCTTTTTCGGAATTTAATATTTCAAAAACTACTAAATATAGAAACATGAAATCGTGGAACCTCAGTTCAGTTTGACCATACGAACATGTGTATAAGAGAAAAATTTTTACATCTCTCCCTAAAACGACGTTATGAGGGGGTGAAAAGTATGCCGAAATTGTTCAGGAAAAGGTAGCTTACGGTTTGTGCGAACTTGGCGGACGCACTGCCGTGCTCCCAGATAAGCAAACACATAGTCGATTTCTGTACTAGAATCCAGCAATAAGTTAAAAATTGAATTCCATTACGTAACCGATCGACTATACGCCAAAAAGTATAAATTTACCATGCCATATAAATTGAATTAAAAAAAATTAATCAATTCAATATCCGTAATATTGAACAATATGAAAAAATTGTAACATTTAAATTTAAAGACATACCTAGCAAGAGAATTGCTATGACCATATTACAACTCAAACATGTCACCAAATTTAGCACAGCAAAAACCCGCCTAATTAATTGGTACAGTTAAAATCGAATCGTTAATGTTGCAAATCATCACAGCTTGTAGAAAATATTAACATTCTTATAAATATAATAATTATAATTAAAATATGGACTATATAATAAAAATTATTATATGCTATTTTAATGATCCTGGAATAAATTATTACAAAAACGTATATAATATAATATAATATTATAAAAAGAAGTTGAATTGCATTGGCGCATTTGAAAGTAATGAGTAAAGAATGAAATGAATTGATGTGAAAGAAATTTCCAGTTATACTGTCATTTGCAATGACGTTGAATAAGTCACAAGGACAAACATTTTCTACAGTTGGACTGTATTTAAAAGAACAGATTTTTCTCATGGACAGTTATAAATAAGTATTTCAAGATGTAAAGAAGTAGGACAGTTAAAAATTTATGTCGAAGATACTGAAGAATTTAAATAATGAAAGAGTTTTACAAAATAAACATCGCATATCCCGAAGTTTTGTGGTGAAATTTTAATTTATCCTTAAATTGCATTTTTAATGTATCATTGCATACATAGTTTTTTATAAATGTGTTTCATTTTTCAAATGTGTTATTTTGATCTATCGCTGTGAAACAAGCGAGAAAAACACGTTATTGCTCATGTGTTGTATATATCTTTATATTTCATTTTCCGTCATTTTTGATGGGCTATCTTTCTAGTTATTTAATATTTTATGTAGTATAAATAATTAGCCAATCAATTACGACCTCAGTAGAAATTCATTCTTCCTGCACATGAAATTTGTGACTCAACAACTTTGAATTGAAGACTGTTTACTCGAATGTTAGAATACAACGTTTTAATCTCTCTATTCTGAAAAAAAGTAACTTACGCTGTCGCCGCCGCCGCCGGTTTTGAATTTTTTGTGACGGGAGGTCTTTCTCCGTTAATATTAAGAAAAATACTGCATACAAAAAAAGGAAAATCGGCGGTGTTATAGAGAAAGGTTTGATAAACACGCTGATACCGACAGTTTTCAAATCGAATAATTATTTTAAGAGATATTTAATGCTAAATTTGGACAGAATCGTTCCATTAAAAAAGTTTTATAGGAGCAAAAACTATACATAGGAATTAATTCATTTTTAAATCATTTTATACGTTAGAATTTCCCGGTGTTCAGACTGCATTCACTTTTTTAATTTGACTCATTTTTTTGGGGTTTTATTTCTATTTTAAATTTAAATTTTCAGCATTTCGAGAGATATTTTTTACTTATTTTAGAAAATGGTATTAATTTAAACTGTTGCCAACTGTATAAACAGCGCAAATAATAATGTTTGCTTCAAATTAAAAATTTATTTACACGTGACTATTATTAACAGAGAAAAAACTTTCAAATTAGAATTAAATAATTACGTATGAAAAGCAGGAACTTATTGAAAATTACTTCATAAAAACTATATTTACATGTGAATTTTAAAAGAGAAAGGATATTGTAAAATAATAAATTTATTAACATGCGTTAGAAGTCTGAAATAGGAGAAATTACGTCACATTACACTTATTACTTAAAATGAACAAAAAGTAATATTACAAAACAGTTTAAATTTAAGAGTTGCGCGAGACATTAATTTGATATTTTAAGATTGTATTAATAAGATTAATTGTAATTTTTTTGAACGCGTTTAGACTGCTTTCGAGCGACTATTTAGTAATTTAATAAAAATGAAAAAGATTACAAGCTGAAAATGAAGTGTCATCAACAAAAAATATGATTTGAAAGAGAAAAATCTGTGAAGCAGAAAATAAAGAAATTGCTTAAATGATTTAGTTAAGATTCATTAACTTTCTGTATCGTTTCCGTCAAAAGAAGGCATTGGTATTTGTAAAATATATTTGCATTTTGATGCAGTTCGCTTATTATATTAGCTTATTTTGAAATGTTTAACTGATTTTATTTAATCAAAGACGAAAACAGCCATTGTATCTTTTAACAGCAGCTGATTTTTCCTTAAAATTCCCAAATCGAAGAGAAGTGAATAGAAACCCGTTTATAAGGAGATTGCCACTGTTTTTTAAATTATAATTCAATATTTCAAAATCTTTTTAAAGCTGATCAAATTAGCGTGCTTTTAGAGACTGCGGTGTCTGAACGGGGGTTGGCGAGCGTAGCTCGTAGGGGGCCGAGCCCCCTAGTTATGTAAAAAGTAATATGTCATATGAGAATAATGATAGATTTATATGAGGCATAATGACAGATTTTCTAATCTTACGCAATCGAGCGTACTTAGAGGTTATCGTGAAACAGAAAACATATGATTTAATGTAAATAAAATAATTTGGTTTAATGAAACAATATGGTTTAGTGTAGATGTAGATATCATCAAAGGCTTTTCGTAAAAACACTTTATTGCAATAATTCGTACCAATTAATTGACAGTGGGCTTAATTAAAGATATTTTAAAATCTCCACATTAGCAAACATACTGAACTGATAAGCAAATGGAGATAAAGCACAAATGACTAAGTGAGTTAAACGACTTTTGTCAAGAAATATTAAATACATAATAAAATAATATAGGAAATGTTGTCACGATTGCAAAGAATTCTTGATTTCTCTATAGGAATCTCGCTATTTGACGAAGAATTAAGCAAGTCAATTAAGTTATGAATAAAAGTAACATGCTGCTGTCCTTAACTCGCATCTAAAGGAGACCAAACTGGTCGACACAGGCGACTATTTGAAGACTATTTACTTAGATGTTAAACTCTGATAAATAAAAGTCTCACTTTTGACTTGAGCTATATTTCGTCCTTTCTGACGATCATTTCTTATCAAACGTTCTTATCACGTGATTTTTAACGAAACGTAAACTCTCAAATACTTGACGAAAGTGTTAACTCACACGCGGACAGACTCGATACCTTTTAAGGAAACAGTTGCGGTAGCTGTTTGCCGAGAGGGGCGCTATTGTACCTCCTCAAATCCTGCGATTTTAGCAAGCAGATATATGCTTGTTTATGTTATTCCTGTCACAATTTATTTAAAAAACAGCACTTTTTAGCGGTTTTCGGGAAATACTGAAATATAGGTAGTTATTGTTTCTGCATTAGTTATTTTTTTAGCTTTTAAAGTTTTTAAGAATTTTATTATTAGTTTTATTTATTTATTTATTTATTTATTTGCTGTTGTTCGTTATGGTTTAATTTGAAAAGGTTAAATTTTCTGTGTTCTACAAAATCGTTCGAAAAGAAAATTTGGTCAATATAATTTCAAAATTCCAGAATCTCTTTTTCATTTAAGAAATATATTCCTATAACAATCAAATTAAAAATATGCATAATTGATCCCTCTCCCCTCTATGAACTGCAAAGTCTTAAAATCTTAACCACCTATTCAAAGTGATAAAATCTTCCCAATATGTACTTCAAAATTTGTTATTTCTGAGCAACAAATTAACCACGCCATATTCTGATCCTTCATTGAGCACAACAAAAAAAATCTGTAATAGATTATATTAATCGAGTCATATTATAATTACTCATTAACAGTAGGAAAGCCATAATAATAAATTAGCCTTATTAATTAAAACTTGCCAGAATTATAACAACATTGATAAAATTACAATCAACTGTATTAAAATATAAACACACAGTAGAATTCACAACATGCATCTAAAATCACATCCATGCGAGAACCCGTTGGCAAGATATTTAAAGCCACAGACTCCCACACCGGAGATCGTGAATTCGAATCACCCCAAAGATACTATTTTTCCCTGTCAATAAATACAGGTGCTTCTAAACTATTCAATAGATGGCACCACCAGCCTTCTTATTGCACTTTTCGAACAAGCAATTTTGACGAAATTTGTATCCTCAAACAAGCAAAGGAAATTATTTCCTCAATTTGATAAAATATTTGCTCGGAGTATTTTCTAGGAAACGGTTTCGCCAAAAAAGAAGAAAATTTCGTGAAATCTGAGTATTCTTTTCTGAGTGTGTAGAATACAAAGTTTTAAGCATGTAAAAAAAATTTAAAAATTTTAGAACATAATTATAAAAACATATTGACTCTGCGGTACTTTTCACATCTGCAATACACAGAAAATTACGTACTTCTCATAAATATTATCAATTTTATAATACAAAACTATAAAGTATATGAACTTACCTTTGTAAAAAATCAATTTTTGGACGCCTCCAGCCTTTTTAATTTGACAAAGTTTGCGAAGTTCATTTTAGCAATAACGATGTGAAACTGCTCTAAAAGTAAATGAAAGTTAGGCATGAAAAAATAATTCCCTATCACCATCTGTAGAGAATTAATTCTATAAACGATTTATATTAATTTCTGTGGCAATTGGCTTTTGGGTATGTTGGGGGTATGCAACGCAGTATTTAAAATGTTTAAACGCGTTAACTGCATAGTAGGCCATACTGGACATATATTGATCAAGACCGACATTGCAAGTGTGAAACATTGCTTCAGATGGAGGGTTGGGGTTTATTTTTTCAATATTACATTTATATTGGGGAGAAATATTAGTTCATTCAATTGCTAATATTAATAATGGAGATCAAATTTTTTCCTTCAATGGCCGTTCCTTTCCAATTATTTCTAATGTATATTCAATATTGTTGTAATAGTTGCATTGCATTGCAAATATGTCACACTTTTCAACAATTTTACAAAATAAATCATTATAATAAATAAAAAAAAAAGGTTAACTAAAAATAAAGGTTAACTAAAAATAAAGGTCAACTAGTTTTTAATATGTATTTAATAATCCCTTAAGGATATACTTCTTTTCATTCCTAAAATATGCAAGATAAAAACATTAAAAGCATTTTTAAAAGTTTGTTAGACTGTTTTGGATTGCCTAAGAGGAACCACTCAGACAAGGAAACCAAGTCTGTAGAGCATAGTGTCTCTTCCGGTCGCCTTTGTTAAGGTCTTAAAAAAAAATACTGTTTTCAGCCAGAGCTGAAGCCGCCAGAATCATGATTGTGGGCGATATATATATATATATAATTTCGTGTCAGGGCCGCAACCGCCAAGTGAAAAAGAACCTAATGCGATAGAGGGCAAGTAAGAGAAGATAGGCGGAGAAAATTAAAAAACAAGATTCATTCCGCCTGGTAACAGATCCCCTACGCGACAAGGGGCGGATGAATGTGAGACCAAAGCTTCCTCGTGACAAGGGGCAGCTGAAACTGTTGCATGCCCAGGCTACGTAGTTAGTATTGAAATTTCAAAAAGGTGTTTATGGATGTGTTTTAGTTTGTTTAGTAAGTATATTATGGAGTAAGTATATTCGGTGTCTTTTATTTGTGTAATTTCTCTTTTAAATTTGTCCGGTTTTAATTTTTGATTTTTTTTTTCAACGTTGCTTTCGCTAGAGAGTCTTTTCACTTGGGACGTGGCTGGGGACCTACGAATCTTGCTTCCGCAAAAGAGTCGGACTAGAGTAGAAGAATAAAGGGCTACGGACGAAGATGGGCTGCTCGCCGCGGCGGTTCTGGTGGAGATGGCGGGAGTTTTAAGTGCCAGCGTCGCGTGAGTTCACAGTGAAAGAAGACATAGCTTACCCTACTCACCTCACCGCACTGACACAGGTTTGTTAGACTAATTACATATTTCGGCTCTATCTGAGCCATTATGAAAACAAATAGGAATCCTGCAAAATTGCACGATCTATGATGTACCGATTTGAAGCGTCCGCCATCAATAAAATTTTCACCTACTCTTTCATATAACGCACTTTATTTTTAATGGATGTTTATTTCAATATTCGTTACCATAGAGTAACGCAATCCACAATTTTGGTAAGTTAAAATATGCTGGATTTTCACCTATTGAATTTATACATTTTACAATAACTATGGTTTCTATTATAATGGATAAATAGTATAGATTAGAGGAGAAAACTATTTTGATTTCATTGAAAGCTATTTAAATGGTTTCTTCTTGATATAACCTTGCAAAGGTTGTGTTTTTTCTTCTGTACTTTCCATCAGCTACATGCTCTTTTTTTCTAAAATTAAATATCCTTCTAGACATGCAAACACAGTTGAAGGCCGATTATCCGAACAAGTCGGGATCGACCTTAGTTCGGATAAGCAAAAATTCGTATAAATAGACAGACAATTTAAGGGACGTTCCTGATTCTACCAAAACCTTCAGATTTTATCCAGGCTCAGGACTGGCAGTACCAGTTAGTGATTGGCGTGTATTATTTATTTATTTTTTTTTTTTTATTTAAAATTTTCTTTTTCTCTTTTTATCATTTTCTGAACTCCAGAGATTATAATTTAAGCAAAAAAAAAAAAATCGATTGTTGCTTGCATCAAAGAAGGCATTCCTTTCAATTTTGCCATATTTGGAATTCTTGTTAAATAGTACATTAGTTGAATAGGACCAGTGTTCTTCTGACGTTCGATCCATTTCATAGCAGTTTCCAAACATTCAAAGGCTTTGTTATGTGATGGACCTGGGTCATTTTCAGAGCATTCGTTTTCTTTTTGTTTCATTTCACCCCCCCCCCTTTCCCAAATCTTTTATTCTCTTGCTACGGCTCCCAACGGTACACTAATCTGGGATTCGATTTCGCATGCTAAATATGAAGGGGGGGGGGGATGAGAGAAATAGGGTGTTTGGATAATTGCAAGTTCGGTTTAAAAAATATTTTTGAGATGAATTGGCTGTTCGGTTAATTGGAGTTTCGATAATCGGCGCTCTACTGTACAGCAATCCTTTGATCCGTCTGCTCTTATATGGTATTTCATATTCTCCTAAATAATTCTCAATATTACTTGGGTCAGTTATAGTGCAAATGATATTCTTTCACTTCGGAGCCGAAACACATAAACAGACTAATAAATGTATTTAATGTTTTTAAACTTTTCATCTTACAACTTCTTGCAATTAAAGTAAGTATGTTATTGAAGGGTGTTATAATTCGTTATATAAAATCTCAAGGTAACATTGCCTACATTAAAAGGACCATTTTGAGGAAATTTTTCTAAAATTATTTTATTCTTTTATTTAAAAGAGCAGCCTTTTATGATTCCAAGTCTGTTTTACTTTTATTCCTACGATTAGAAGAACATGAGTTATGTACAATTTATTTAACGGGAAGTAATGCGTCAACTACCGGAACTGTGCTTAGGAAGGCTAGGAGAAATGTTAAAATGTTTATATGTATGATTTTCTTACATTGTTGACATAAAAACACAAATTAACCTTAACTGACTTCTAGATTAATTTTATAGATATGGAAAAATATAAATATGAAATCTTTAAATGCGATTTCTGGAAAATTAATTTTCCGTTATTTCCATGTTCGATAAAATTTATTAAATAAAATGTTTTAAACCTTTTTCATTGAAATTTTCTCAGAATGCTTTTCATATTACTCTCTATGTTCTGAACTAGAATCTAAGCTCTCCGTGATAATTTAATTATTTTATAGGTGCTAGAGTATAAAAAATGGCAATTTTTTATTTAAAAAAAAGATATATTTTTTTACATTCAGATATTGCAGCTCATTTTGAAGATAATGTAAAACTCATTGTTCAGCGTACAGGTGTAAATGTAATAGTAGTATTTAGTACAAAGGAAACTGAAATATATTAGTTGAATTGATTGTACGCTGTCTGGCGTAAGGATGAATGTTTTCTAAACATATACCAAAAAACAACAACTTTAAAAATGTTATGAAGATATTGCTAGGACTCTATAATTTTTCATCTTTCTGTATTACAACTGAACTAAAAATATCTGTATTTATTCAATTTTGTACATTTAAAAAAAGCACTTTGAAAGTAGGAAGATATACTTTAAAGAAGTTTAAGTAACTAACGAAGTACTATAAGGCTGAAAATAATATTTATTGCTTGTCCACTTTCTGTACCATACATCAAGTCCTGAAAAAATAGTAATAGCTCTTAAAAGCGTATTTTTGTGCCTAATATACAAATAAAAAAATAAAGTGCCCAGTTAAACTGATGGCATTGAGCTCACAGGTTATTCCCACTAATTGTGTATTATATACTATTCTTTCTAAGAATATCATCATAATAAGCACATCGAAAAATAAATTAAGGGTATTAGCCCCACCCTTTCCAGCCCTTTATACTTAACCAATGAACCTCCAAATCTAATCAGGGAAGCGCCTCATCAGAATGAAACGCTATACCAAATTTAAACCAAACCGGATAATTCTAAATGAAAAACTAATTTATCTAAATTAAGGTCGGGTCGTCTAGGGGGTATAGCCCCCGTACCCCATTAATACTTAATCAATGAATCCCCAAAACTGATCAGGGAAGCGTCTTACCAGAATAAACCTAGAAAAAAGTTTTTGAAGCAAATTGGGTATTTCTATCAAGAGTTATCGCGTTACGTACGTAGGGGAGACTGGGGCTAGTAGTGACATTTTCGACATTTTGTATATTAGTCGTAAGATTTGAACTAAAGCGAAACATTTAGTGTGTCATATCATTAGAGTAAATCTTGCGTAACATATTTATAAAACTACTATTAACATTGTCAACGTTTTTAATATGACAAATTGAATTCTGCGTAACCTCGAAATTTGTCACTACTAACCCCCGCTACGGGGCAAATTGTGACATGCTTGGGGTACATTGTGACACATAAATGACACATACAAGTGCATTGTAATGTATACAAATTATGTAAGAAAGGCAATTCATTGGGGTCCTTAATAAAGATACTTTTAGAGACACTTAGCAATAAAAAGAAAAAAAACTGTCTTAATCAGGAAAGAAATAAAAAGTAAGCCAACACTAATATTTGGCCATATTGATCTTTGACTCTGTAGCCTACTACAACGTGTAGTACTATGTCCTATATTTTTAATCACTCATTGTCATCGCTAGTTTCAGCGTCTGATTTGTTGTTGATACAAATATAATAAGGTTCATTTTTGGTACCTTTGACATGCGCCCATTTTTTACATGTCATGCATTGCAATCAGTCTTCTCCGGTTCTAGAAATTTGTATTGCTCCAAACAAACTAGACATAAGCAATTTTCGTCACCTTCAGAGCTATCCAATACTTGCTTCTCCGTTTTTTTTCAATAACATATGTGTAATTTTTTTATGCACTGCTTGGCCTTTCCATACAGTTTCTTTTTCACTTTTTCTTCTTCAATTTGTTTTCTGCGTTCTTTTGCTTTTTATTCTGCTCGAATTGTCTCTTTTACAGGTGTGCTTGTTAGAATGGCAGATTTCAAACATTTACGAATAGATCGCTTGCCTTTTCGAGATCCTGCTTTCTGGAGTGGTCTTATTTCTGTAAGACTTACCACTGACACATTGCTATTATCAATTGTCATAGAATCATCTAATTCAATGAGATGTCTTACTTCTGAAGACGGTCCTGCAACCTCACCATCATTGATTAAAGTTATTACTGAAGTTATTAACAGTTTCATATTTATTATTTTTTTCGTTGTCTTTCTGGTCTTAACGCTCTCATCTCGGATAGATAACGGTCGATCCGTTACTGAAGAATATAGGAAGTTAAAATTATGAGGAAAAACTATGCTGGGGTAAGTAGTGACACTGTCACAACGTGCGTTTTAGACTTCGTCATAACTAGCCCCGCGTTACGCCATTTTGAACTTTATTCATTAGTTTCTGAAATGTTAGTATGATTAACAAATGGAATACATAGAATAACAGCTCAAAGTATAAGCATTTAAATATTGTTAGGGAAGTTTACATACCTCAGTATCGCTTGTGGCAATGACGATTCCTACGTAGGTCGCAAAATTTACTTTTACGATAGAAAACAAGATAAATATTTTTATCTCGAAAACAGCGTAATGCTATACTTCAAAACATACGCAGCACACTGAAACAATCAACCTCTTCACTCACATGACGCAACAGGTGTTGCAACCTATTGGCTCAGTCAGGAATCTCGATGGCACAACTTGCCCCTGGCACAACTAACCCCGGTTTCCCCTACATACAGAAACTGCGGGCACATTAGTTCTCAGGCATTGATAGTCTCTGAGCTAAAAAGTTCAAAACAAAAGTAATAAATTGTACAATTCAGCTTAATCAAACTTCGTCACAGATGTCTCGAATTTAGTTTTTGGAAACTATTGTTTTAACTGTATAAATGACTGTATGCTTTGCTTTTCAGCTAGTATTAAGGACGTAATGTACAGACATTAAAAGAATTACTATCAGAATGTTTTCTTCTCATAACAATACCTCATTTCGGATACGAGCTGTGATATAATGGAAATCATACTGATTTCTCCAAAACAATATAAGTAAAGCTATCATGTTTATTACTGTGGTTCTAAGAAACAACTGAAAGACTACTTAAACGAAATTATATAATTCTGGGTTTTAGTTTTGAAATATGAAATTTTTTCATACAACAAAATTAGCTTAATAATTGCATGATTTTTAAATTATATTTTTCAGAAAATTATATTCTAATTCGTACGAAAGCAATATTATCTACAGTTATGATATTTAAGCTCTGGAGAGAGTTATATTGAATAATACACAAATAACGTATTAATGAACACGTCAAAAATTATATATATATGTGTATGTGTGTGTGTGTGTGTGTGTGTTTAAAATGCCCACTGCTGACGAAGCCACAGTTTTTTGGTTGCTTTTTCTTGTTATTTTATTGTTCAGGTTATATTTGTTAAAATTTCTTAGATGTTATTTAGTTATTCTTAGTTTAATTATGGTGCAAGATTCTAAGTCTACCGAATGTATTTAATACATAATGTGCTATATATAATCTCTGTGGTTATTTGCAGCTGTGGCGCTTATCGCATGAATTTTATTTTTTATTTTTATTTTTAACCTTTTTTAAGCTTATATATATATATATATACATATGTAGGAAGATGATATGTAAAAAGTTAAGTTATTGGATTACTTGAATAACTAGACGTTGAAATAACAACACATGAACTTTAATATAATTCTATAAAGATACTTTAGAACGTTTCATTGGTACCTTCTTCTAATATATTACATTTCTCACTTTAAAAATATAATACACTTTCTTTCGAATAATCAAATTAGGCCTAAAAGTGCTCTTACTTGCATTTAATATGTCGACGCTTCATGAATGATTAAAATGAATAGACTGACTATTTTCCAATTTTGAAATCTTCCAGACCTTGTGCTCGTGAATTTTCATAGCTCATGCTTTCAAATTATGGATAATAAAAAATACCAGTGGGTCAATTATTTTAATGATCACGCATGCCATAAGGAAAATAAATTATGTTTAAATTCAAATCCTACATATATATATATAAGGCTAAGGTACGTAGTAGCGAAAAAGCTGTTATTTCTATTTTACTGGATTGCAACGAGTCGTTTGTGATAGCAAAAATGATGACAATCTTCACCAATTGGTCTTCAAATAAAGAAAAGTAATGAAGGTATAGATTTGAAAATTCCAGAGCAAATGTAGAATTTTTTTTTTACGAATATCCAATTTTTGTTTATAAATACGTCGATAATTATTCTTAATTTTTGGAAAAAACGGAAGCGTTAGTACGAAAATTCAGAAAAAAACCCATACAGAAAAGAACATTTATTTATATAAAATATATTAATTCCTGTTTGATATAAATCAATTTGATGTATACTTTTTCTAATTTCTAATTTCATAATAACTTACTTAAATTTCATAAGCACATTTTTCGCTCTTATTTTTGTTTTAATAGTTTTATATCTTGTAAATTGTTTCCACGGAGTGTGATTTACTCAAAATAGCGTAGCACATTTTTTAGTTAAAAGAAAATTATTACTTTATGTGTTATTCAGAATCTCTTAAACACCATACTTATAGCATAATTAATATTCAAGAAATTTTTGTCTTATCATTAGTTAAGTTGCTTCTCTACTTTAGGACAATCTGTAAAAAAATGTATAATTTTACAGAAAATGTTGAATCATTAGCGTCAAACTTGTTACATCGACTTTTTAACAACTTGTGAATTTTTTGCAACCACATTTGGTGATTAGCATTTATTATAAAAATTCCAAGAATCAAGCTTCTACAACCTTAAGAAACAGAACCGTAAAAGTTCTTTCCGATATTTTTGCAAAACGCCATCAATGTGTCTCGCAAAAACTGCTCTGCAAAATTAAAAAGGATAAACGAAACACTTTTGTTACAAAAATTATTCTAGCATTAATCATACTTTTACTAAGGATTCTTGCATTACAAAAGTATCATATATCTACATTAATATAATTTCCAGTTATTAAATTTCTATTATGCAAAAACAAAAATATAATTTGTACTATGTTGTACTGTTTTGTATTAAGCAAAAATAAAACTAAGCTTTTCTAAGGTATATTAATAATTTCTCATGATTAATGTGCTGAAGTTTCCATTTACACTTTATTTTTCATATTAATATTTTCTTTTATTTTCACATTGAAGAACGAATAATTTCTTAATTTTTCACATTTTGTTTCCATAATAGAGACCAAAAAAAAAAAAAAAAAAACATTTAAAACTTCACTCAGCAGAAGTTAATAATCCAGAGAAAGTTTAATTTAATATTTATTTAATACTTTTGTTCAACATGCTTAAAAAATTCATTCCACTAAATCATCGATTTCCTATTTCCTAAAATAAACAATTGTACGACATTATCTGAAATACAGATCAAATATTATTATTTTGAATTTTTACAAAAGTTGGAAAAAAAATAACAAGAAAGAAAAATCATGAGACAAACTTAAATTATCAAACACTTTCAATAAAAAATTTAGAAAACACATAACACATTTAGAGCCGAATTTTATAAATTTAAATCAATAGTCGGAAGAATACCCGAATTCTTTTTTGCAACTCTGTATATCGTGAATAGATTTGTACATATACTGCATAGTACGCTAAAATTTAGTTAAGTTAAGAAAGGTATAGAACATTTGAAAATTTCCTCTATGCAACTTCCGTTAATAAATTAACATTTATTTGTGCAGCCGTATAAAGAATCGGTAGAATTTATACATTTCAAGTAATATTTAAAAAAAACTCAGTTAAATTTAAAAACGCGTATCAGAACTGAAAACGCACATCTAGCAATTATTGTTCATAGACAGTACTGTAAACGAATTATTTTGTTATTTTGTGTGCCCCAATAAATAAACGATAAATGTTATGTGCCAAAATATTTTATAGTAAGCCTGTTGTACTGCGCTTCAGTAATATATATCAATTTCAATATGTTTGAAATAGTGTAATATCATTAAAATACACCGCAAAACATTTTCTCCATATACCATAATGTAAAGGAACTATTTTTATTGTCGATGGAAACAAACTATGAATGTTACATACAGTGGCGGTCAAAAGTTTCCGGACAACATAAAATTTTTCGTTAATTTGTAAGTATACCCATATGAAGAGGAATCTCAAAGTGATGCTTATACACTTTATTCACATAATAGATAGGAACTTACTTATGGAATAAAAAATAAATATTAATAAATTTAACTGACAAAATGAATTGCAAAAGAAAACGCATGTTCTCAAATGTTTCCGGCTACCCTGGTAAGTTTGGAAAAAATAGTGTTATGACAGAAAATAACAGTGATCGACAACATTTACAATTACTATTTTGTATTCATACATTTAACAATAAGTAGTGCGGCGCAGCAAAGTGGCATCGAGTCAGTGAACAGTTGTAGATCATCAATGTTAAGTTTTTTCCACGGTGCTTGCAATTTTTGTGAAAATGCTCATGAATTAGAATGTTTATAATTCCACACATGTTTGCAAGATAGTTTAAAAGGTTTTCTATAGTATTCAGATCGGGTGATTGGGCTTTCCATATGAAAAGCGGAATTTTTTTGTTCGAAAGCCACTGCTTGACGAACTTGCATGTATGGTTTTGGTCGTTATCAGGATGAAACAAATAGTTGTGACCGCAATTTTTCCTCCAATAAGGCAGAAAAATATCTTTCACGATATCCTTATGCATTGCACTATTCATCTTGCCGCGGATTTCAAATAACGGACAGCCACATTTTCCAGAAAATGCTCTCTACAGCGTAACGTGTCCTCCGCCATGCTTCATTGTAGGAATAGCATATCTTGAATGTTTTTTTTTGTGTGTTTAGGTCATCGGTTGTAGTGTCTGTTATCACTCCCAAAAAGATTGAACGACTATTCATCGGAAAATACTACTTTTTTCCAGTTTTCACTTGACCAGTTTTTGTAATCCTTGGCAAACGCCAGTCGGGGCCTCTGATTTTTTTACTTATAAAAGGTTTTTTTAACACCGATTATTCCATATAGACCTACGTCACGTAAGCGTCTTAACACGGTAGACCGACTTATTTCAGCAATATTTTTACATCGTAAATCGCGAGATTTGCAGCGGCATTTTTATGCGGGTCATCAACTGCTTTTCTCCTGATAATTCTGCCCACACGAATAGTCGTTTTCCGGTGTCCCCCCGGACCGTGGCAAGTTCCAAAGGTCATGACCATCTTTATATATATTTTTTTTAAATATCGTTCACAGCAGATTTTCCGATCGGCAACTTCACCGCAATCTCACGAGAGGATTGTCCCTTTACCAACGAATAAATCACTATTTTAGGAAGAATAAATTGTTCAACTTTTCATTTTTGAATTTCAAATACGTTATTCACGTTGATTAATTAACAAACACGGCCAAGAAAGCACTTTACCGATAGCAAAAACTAACGGAAGACGAATGGTCGGAAACTTTTGCACACGCGAATTTCGAATTCCTCCTCTTTGCATCAAGTATCTTCAGTATCCAATCAAAATGATCACGTGGTCAGGGGTACTTTCCTTATTCCTAACATTTGGAGCAATTGAGCTTCTTCTTCGCTGAAACGTTCTGTCAAACAAATCAAAGAAACTAAGTTGCCGGAAACTTTTGACCGCCACTGTACATTATTTTCAGTAACGAACGTGTTCAATAACATATAAAAATTCATGGCGATTAGAGTACCATATTTGTACGAGTTATCAGAGCCTCGACAGACGACAGACAGACAAACTGAATTCATAAACACCTTTCAACTGTATTGGGAAATGTTAAAAAATGTTAAATTTAAAAAAAAACATTCTTTAAAATATTTATTCTGTTCCAACTTAATATTATTCGTTTTTTTCTGAAAATACTTTTATTTTAATGCTGAAGGTTTTCTTGCAATTTGTAATTGAAAACGTTTAGCAGTTTTTTTTTCTTCATATATTTTTATCTTATCTCGCTAATAAAAAATAGTTAAAATTAAGTAAAACTCAAGCAAAATGGTTTCGTGCGAAAATGTCATATTTCTTTCAAGGTTTTTTATAGTAATAATTATGCACTGAGATTCGTGTTTCACAGTCGTTTTGAAAAAAGAAAATACAATGAAAAAAGTTTAACCGTTAATAAAGGACAACTAGAAGTTTAATATTCAATTATTATCTTAAATATTTATGTCTTAAAGTTTAAATGTTTTTCAGTGTATAATTAATGAAACACACCTATATTATTTTAAGTATAAATAAGTGTGTTTAAGCTTAAAACATTGGCAACAACAGCATAATTAAACATATAAAATATAATGCAGTTGTAGAAAGCAGTTAGGGTTTAATTCTAACAATATGATTTCGTGAGGAAAGGTGATATTTCTTCTAGAGTGTTTTGTGACTTATAACTACAACAGCTCAGTTTCATATTTTAGAGCCATTTTGAAAGACATTGCTAGAATGAAAAATAATCTAACCATTGGCAGTAAATTGTGGGCTCGATTGATCTTTTAAAATCTAATTATTTTATTAATCATTGATTTAAAACATTTCATTCATTGATTAATGAAATTTATACATGTTATATTAAGAATAAATACCTTTACATTTGTTTAGGCTACGTGCGCCAAATACACATATATAAAAACAAATATGTGAGTTAGTGCGGCGTGCATCTACAAAGATGTCTAAAAATTTCAAATACACACATGATAGTACAAATACTGTCAACAGCTATTCGGGAGCATTAACACTTTAGTTCTACAAACCTACTCTTTGTCAAAGAATGTTTATTTTCAGATGTTTTATTAACTGTTAAATTTTGTTCAGCTAATTACAAAATAACTTCTGTGTATATAGCAAATAGTTAAAATTAGAGTACTCTGTTCAGAATATTGTGATAGTTATTTTTAGTTTATTTATTTATTTATTCAACACATACATCTGACTTGTATGCTTGATATCAGGTGCCCATTCTTAACATTCAAACTTAATGTCTGCATGGTACGAATTTCAAAACATAGAGAAATGCCTGCCACAACAAAAAATTTGGTAAAAAATAAAGTAGTTGTGGCACTGCGAACAATCTCTAGTGAAAATCTAATTCAATAAAAAAAAATTTCAGACGAGATAAACATTAATTGCGATTTATAAGTGGTATAAACTTCTAATAGATGCGAACATTAGTCATAAACACACAAATGTCAAACTATTACATCAGGTTTACTCAACAATAGTCGTTGCATACTATTCAGCCACTTAGATTGTCGAAGGTTTCCGTCTCCTTCCAGATGAACTGAATTGCTTCCGCTATCCACAGTTTAATTAAAACAAAGCTCTCTTTAACATATTTATTCTATTCCATCTAAAAAGTATTCGTTTTTCTGAAAATACTTTTTATAAATACTGAAGGTTTTCTTGCAATTTGTAATTAAAAAAGTTTAACAGTTTTTTTTTCTTGATATATTTTTATCTTATCTCGCTAAAAAAAGGTAGTTAAAACTTAAGAGCCATTATTTTGAAAATCAAACAAAGTGCGATAGTTGTATTTTTTGTTTTGCTTGAATTTTTATATTGAAGTAGATCATATTTAATGAATAATGTGCAATTTTGAAGCTCTGAAAAAATTTCCTACATCCTGTAGAAAATGTCAAAGTTCAAGACCATGAATCCCATTTTTCATGAAATTGAAATGCCAGTATGTTTGGATTACTATATCTCTGAACAGCAACAACATCCCAAAATTCTTTTGTCGGAAAATGTTAGTTTAACACTACATTCTTAGTAAAAGTTATTTGGTTCCATGGGGCATTGTTAATTATCATTTTTATGTTGCCACAAAAATGCAATCAAAATGACGTTTTGATCCGTTTTCTGCACTTATTATCTTAGTTAAGCATTCGTACCCCAAAATTTTCTTATAGAATATGTAAGTTTACTATTAGGACAAGGTAAGTAATATAGAACTTTACCGGGATGTCGGTGCTGTTAGCAGATATAATCTGTTAAATATTCAAATGTTTCAAAATCTGCAATTTTCGAATTAGCCTATCTCAAAACAGCATCACAGTTGAATAAAACAGAAGATATCAGGTAGTTGTTGAACATATGTACAAAACCATGGAAACGAAAAATATGTGAGATCTCATGCTATTTTCGGGAGAGAAAAAATTAAAAAAGTTACAAGAAGGCAGTGAAATGGTCGGGCTTTTCCCCTAGAAGTAGTAGGAGAAAAGTGATGTTCCATATCCTCATAGGGGAAAACATAGGAAAGGGAAAGAGAAGCGGGTTAAATCATTTTCTGATAGGGAGAAAGCCTGATATTGACACTGCCTTTTTGTAACGTTTGTTAATTTTTTTCTGAAAATAGCGTAAGACCCCACTTATTTTTCGTTTCCATGTTTTTGTACATATGTTCAACTACTACCTGATATATTTTATTTTATCCAATTGTGATGCTGTTTTGAGATAAAACTAATTCAAAAGTTGCAGATTTTGAAACTTTTGAATATTTAACAGATTATATCTGCAAACAGCATCGATATCCCGGTAAAGTTCTATATTACTTAGCTTGTCCTAATAGTAAACTTTCATATTCTATAAGAAAAATTTTGGGTTACTATTGATTAACTAAGATAATAAGTGCAGAAAACAGACAAAAACGTCATTTTGATTGCATTTTGTGGCAATATAACAATGAAAATTAACAATGCCCCATGAAACCAAGTAAATTTTACTAAGCATGTAGTGTTATACTAACAGTTTATGACAAAAAAATTTTGGGATATTGTTGCTTTCCAGAGATATAGCAATTCAAACATACTGGCATTTCAATTTTCATGAAAAAAGGGATTCATGATCTTGAACTTTGACATTTTCTACAGGATACAGGAAATTTTTTCAGGGCTTCAAAATTGCACAATATCCATTAAATATGATCTACTTCAACATAAAAAAATCAAGCCAATTAAAAAATACAATTATCAAAATGTCACTTTTTTGTCTGAATTTCTAAATAATGGCTCTTAAGTAAAATTCAAGCAATATGGTTTCGTGAGAAAAGGTTATATTTCTTTCATTATTTATTTCTGGTTTTTTATATTAATAATTATAGACTGAGTTTCGTGTTTCACAGTCGTTTAAAAAAAATAGAAGGAAAAAGGTTTAACCGTTAATAAAGAACAACTAGAAGTTTAATATTCAATTATTATCTTAAATATTTATGTCTTACAGTTTAAATGTTTTCACTGTATAATTAATGAAACACGCCTGTATTATTTTAAATAAAAATAACTGCGCTTAAGCTTGAAAAATTGGCAACAGTAGTATAATTAAACATATAAAATGTAATGCAGTTGTAGAAAGCAGTTAGAGTTCAGATCTAACAATATGATTTCGTGAGGAAAGGTGATATTTCTTCTTGAGTTTTTTGTGACTTATAACTGTAACCACTGAGTTTCATGTTTTAGAGCAATTTTGAAAAACACTGCTAGAATGAAAAATAATCTAACCGTTGGTAGTAAATTGCGGGTTCGATTGATCTTTTAAAATCTAATTATTTTATTAATTATTTATAAGTTGTAGTTTAAAACATTTCATTCCTTAATTAATTAAATTAATGTTATGTGATATTAAGGCTAAATACCTTTACATTTGCTTAGGCTATGTGCACCAAATGCACGTGTATAAACTTAAATATGGGATTTTGTGCGGTGTGAATCTACAAAGATTTCAAATGCACACATGACAGTATTTAGTTGCAACCGCTATTTGACTGCATTAACATTTTAGTTCTACGTACCTACTATTTGTCGGAAAATGTTTATTTTTACATGTTTTAGTTACTGTTAAATTTTCTTCAGCTAGTAATAAAATGACTTCTGTGTATATAGCGGATAGTTAAAATTGGAGTACTCTGTTTAGAATACTGTAATAATTAATATCAGCTTGGTAGGAATTTTAAAAAGAAATGGAGAAATGAATGTAACAAAATTAGGCAAAAATAAAGTAGTCGATTCGTGTCGAGAATTCACTGCGACAAATCTCTAGTGAAAATCTATTTAAACTTTTTTCAGGCGTGATAAACATAAATGGTGATTTATAAATAGTATAAAATTGTAATAGATGCGAACATTAGTCATAAACATTCAAATTTCAGTTAAACTAATACATCAGGTTTAGTTAATAATAACTGTTGCAATTTATCCAGCCACTTAGACTGTCGCAGTTTTCTGTCTCAGCCAATTTGGCTTTTAACTTTTAAACACGTTATGTTTAAATACTTTTCATACACTAATTACTAAATGCATGCATGATTTCGAAGTCAAAACTGAGTGTAGCGTTTGTATAGAGTACTGTGTGTATGGTTACGCCATTCCCCTTAGCGATGGCAGGTAACTGTGATGGCTGACGTCTGCACCATGCAAAATGGGATACATGCCGCACTGCTATTCCGGTAATTATGCGCAAATTCTTTTGTACAGGATGATTAAGTGCTATTAACTTTTCCTTTTCTTTTTGCACAAACTAACTCTGTTGGGCATGTTATCAAGTTTACTAAAACCAAAGGAGAAAAAGTGGAAAATAAAAAGTAAGAAGGGCAAGAAAGATGCAAGTCAAGATGATAATAATGAAAAATTGGATTACGAGTAACGCAGATGTTCTTTGCAAGCTACTCCAAAACAGAGAAAGTGTGATTGGCTTCATTGCATCATGTATTTAAATGTAGTTACATAAAGACTGTATTTTTTCGACACTTTTTCTGTAGATTGTAGTAAAAAAAACAGGTCATTAAACCCATTCGGGACCATAGGTGCATATAAGCACATAAAGAGCTTACAAAATTTGTTTCTGGAACCAGTAAAAAAGAAAAGTAATATTTGCTTTGTTTAATTAGAGCATTTTCATGATTATTTAAGTAAATGTAACTTCTTTTAAAACAGTGGTACCAACCGAATAAAATTTGTGTAAAAGCCACCTGTCCCGAAAGGGTTAACAAATAAATTATATAAATGTAATTTTGCTTTTTTTCTTTTCCCTTGCTAATACATTTATGTTACTTTGTTTCTGAAGTAACAATTAAAATTTAATGTAAAAAAAAATAATAATAAGTCGATAATTTTAATAGTGAAAGTAGGCAACAATTATTAATTTGAATCTACTAATACGTTTCATTGTACTCATTTAGTTTCATTTTGTTATTACATCGTTAATTATAGTCCAGATATGAATATTTCTTTTAATATTTTTATTTGTATCTTCATTCTGTTCTTATTACAAGCGCGGCATAACTACCGCACGAGTGCGGCGTCTCAGCCTGAATGTACGGGTGACGCGCCGCAGTGTAATGTTTTAGAAACAAGTGGGTAAGTGTGATCATACATCGCACAAAGGGTTTCGTTTAATATTCCTTTCAAAACACTTTCTTTCAAAACGTCCAGTACATTTATCGCCATGGAATACCTTCTAAATTTTGGCAAACACATCCTAAACTATGTTAAAGTTTCAAACATATTCGCCTTGTTATATTTCCTAATTTTGTTCGCCCCCCCCCCAAAAAAAATGCTACGATATATCAAATGACGGGTATCTGCCAAATTTAGAAAAGTGCCCCCCTTGGGGGGGAGTGGGCAGATGGTCACCATGATTTTTGACGCGGCCTGATTTTAAAAATTTATGTTATGTTTTATAAGCCATATTAAAGTTTCAAACAGATCGTCCAGTTATATTTCCTAATTTTGTTCGCGCACCTCCCTCAACTCCCCCCCCCCTCCTCGAAATGCGACGCGCCCTTCTTCTTTATAATTTATTATCGTGTGTTATAAAGTATCTTAAAGTTTAAAACAGATTGAGTTGTTAGATTTCCTACTTTAAATGAAATCGCGGTCTGTTAATTCCACATTCCACCACCAGGGAGCGCACTGTATTCTTAACAAAAGCGTATCTGAACGAAACTCCTTTACACAACCCATTAGTAGATATGTTATTCGAGGGGGTGGCGGTCTTCAGCAAGAATTTAAGATAATTGTTGAAATTACTATTCGGAAATAGTGGTAATTTAACTTTTGACATATTTATATTTAATAAGTATAAGTAGCATGTATCTGAGGACTCCATCAAAAAACGCACCTGAAACGGTATGAAACAAAAAAGAAATATTTTGCCCCTCCCCCTCTCCCCACCTTCCCGAAATTTCACGCGCCATTTTTTATAAACTTTTTCTAATGTGTTATAAACTATCGTAAAATTTCAAACAGATCGCCTTGTTATATTTCCTAATTTTAACAAAAATGTTAGTTCCACATTCCACCACCAGGGAGCGCACTCTATTCTTAATAAAACTGTATCGGAAGGAAACTCCGTTAAACAACCTACAAGTAGATATGTTACTCGAGGTGGTGGTGTCTTAATAAGAAATTAAGATATTTGCTGAAATTACTATTAGGAAATAGTGGTAACTAAACTTTAGACAATTTTATATTAAATAAGTAGCATATATCTCAGGACTTCCTCAAAAAGTCACCTAAAGCGGTCAGAAACGCTAATTTTTTAAATAGAAATCTAGCGCCCCCCCCCCCCTCCCCGGAATTTCGCGTGTCATTCTTTCTTACACTTTATCTTATGTGTTATAAAATATCTTAAAGTTTCAAACAGATCGACTTGTTAGATTTCCTAATTTTAACAAAATCGCGTTATGTTAGTTCCACATTCCACCACCAGGGAATGCACTCTATTCTTAACAAAAGCATATCTGAACGAAACTCCTTTACGCAATCTTTCCGTAGATAGATGTGTCGGGATGGTGGCGGTCTTAAACAAGAATTTAAAATATTTGCTGCGGTAACAAACGCTAAGATTTTAAAAATAATTCTAGCTCCCCCCCCCCCCCCCCACCTCCTCGAAATATCACACTCCATTCTTTTTTACACTTTTTCTATGTGTTATAAACTATCTTAAAGTTTCAGACTGAGTGGCGGTCTTAACCAATAATTCAAAATATTTCCTGAAATTACTATTAGAAAATAGTGGTATTAAGTAAACTTGCTGATGATGAATGAGTTATACTTATCTCATATCGCTGTTCAAAAAGCCCAGGCAAATTATTAGATTTCCTAATTTAAGTTAATTCGTGGTTAAGTAAGCGTCTCTTCATTTTAATCGATGCATTTGATAGGAATAAACCGATTAATTAAATAATAATTAATATTTCAGCTTGTAATTAAGATAGGACTTTGATATGGGTATCAATGAAATCAGCGAGAAATTTGACATCGGGATGCCAAAAAATTTAATCAAAAAATTTAATATTTAAAAAGTTAAAATTTCGTATTAAAATATGCTATTATGGAAAACCGCAGCGTCGTCATGTCTACCTGCTTTCCCGCCGAATTGAAATCTTTTTATTTCCTTGTCTTTCCAATTAAAGAAATTAAATTTTTATCGATCGATTTTTAGTGGATATTTTAACTTATACAGATCGCAGAAATGTGAACTTTATACCAAATGAAAGTAGATTTTTTTCTGCGTCTGTCTATTCCATTTACAAATTTCTCGCACCAATATTTTCTGATATACGATTTCGCTTTAAAATCTCCACTTCATTTTTCGGCTTAATTTCCTCCGTGGTAACCGTGCATTCGGCTGATTTTACTGGCAACCCTTAGGAGAAACACGGATGATTTCGAGAAAGTCCGTTTGAATTTGCGTTACAAAGGTGGATTGGTTAATTTTAGAAGTTAATTAGCCCGTAATTCGGTTAATTACCAACTTTTTCAAAATTTTATGATTTGTTGTTTGATGTGAGGTGTTCAGCTATAAGTACCCAAAATTTCAAGTCTCTAACATGTATAGTTTCTGAGAACAGGCTCTGTGACGGACAGACAGACAGACAGACAGAGGAGCGAGACGAATAGGGTTTCGTGAGATGAACGAAACCCTAAAAAAATTGTTAATAAATATTAATAATTTATTTTGAATTATTTTGTCGCAGTACACGCGTTGTATACTTAACATTAAATAGCACAGCATGATTTTTTTTTATTTTATATCCACCATGGGACTTTATACACACATTAAATAAAAATGAAAAGTGCCCAGCTAAACTGATGGCATTGAGCTCACAGGCTATTCACACTAATTGTATATTATAATCTTATTTTAAAGAATAATGCCCCTAAAAAAAATAAGTGAAGGGAAATTAACCCCCGTTTACCCCTTTATACTTAACCAGTGAACCTCCAAATCTAATCAGGGAAGGTCCTTATCATAATAAACCGGTATACCAAATTTGGAGCAAATCCAATAATCCTGCAAAAAAAAAAAACATTTATCTAAATTAAGGGGTGGACTAGCCCCCCTTTATCCTTAACCAATGAATCCCCAAAACGAATCAGGGAAGCTCCTTAACATAATAAACCGGTATACTAAATTTGGAGCAAAGCGAATAATTCTGCATGTAAAACCCATTTATATAAATTAAGGGGGATGGATTAGCCCCCCTTCCCCCTTTATCCTTAACCAATGAACCCCCAAAACTAATCAGGGAAGTTCCTTAACATAATAAACCGGTATACCAACTTCGGAGCAAATCGAATCATTCTGCATGAAAAACGCATTTATCTAAATTAAGAGGGGCGGGCTAACTTCCCTTTTCCCCCTTTATCCTTAACCAGTGAACCCCCAAAACTAATCAGGGAAGTTCCTTAACATAATAAACCGGTATACCAAATTCGGAGCAAATCGAATCATTCTGCATGAAAAACCCATTTATCTGAATTAAGGGGGGGGGGGGGGGTGGACTAACCCGTTTTTCCCCCTTTATCCTTAACCAATGAACTCCCAAAACTAATCAGGGAAGTTCCTTAACATAATAAACCGGTATACTAAATTCGGAGCAAATCGAATGATTCTTCATGAAAAACCCATTTATCTGAATTAAGGGTGTGGACTAACCCCCCTTTTCCCCCTTTATCCTTAACCAATGAACCCCCAAAACTAATCAGGGAAGTTCCTTAACATAATAAACCGGTATACCAAATTCGGAGCAAATCGAATGATTCTGCATGAAAAACCCATTTATCTGAATTAAGGAGTTGGACTAAGCCCGTTTTTCTCCCTTTATCCTTAACCAATGAACTCCCAAAACTAATCAGGGAAGCGCCTTATCACAATGAACCTAGAAAACAATTTTGAAGCAAATCGGATGTTTCTATCAAGAGTTATCGCCTTACGTACATACATACGTACACTGTTAAAAATTTGCAGCATTCTGTCCAGTCATTTGACCGTTTTTTATCGAAAACGGTTACACATCCGTAATTTAACACTATTCTGACCATATTATTGGCCATTTTACAATCGGAATATAGTTAAATTATGGTTATGAAACCGTTTTTTCAAAAAACGGTCAAATGACTGGATAGAATGCTGCAAATTTTTAACAGTGTACATACATACAGAACGGGCGGGCACATTAGCTCTCAGGCTTTGATAGCCTGTGAGCTAAAAAAATGTGCGGCATAAATCCCGGAATTACCCTAATATTTAGTTTAATAATTAATAAACGCGTTTATCAATTAAGGATTTAATGTTAATTTATGGTTGTACGTTGAGATATCAGTTTAGAAATCCTAAAAAGGCGAAAATAATGTTTCATTTATTTTTTTCTTTCTTGTTAACCTATCTTTAAAAAATACAGCAAAAATTGTGTATATTTCTAACAGATTCATCTGCTTGCGCTTTCTATCAAGCGAAGAAATAAAACAGTGAATTTTTGATAATAGAGTTCAATGTCCATGCCAAATTAATGTATTGTAATTGCATCTTGAGGGAAAAACATATACTGCAGTCAAAGCATTGGACGTGATTTTACGATGAACGTTGAATGCTTATAAAAGAATCGATTTTATTAGCCCCGGGAATTCTATTTCTTTCTCTCAGCTTATTTTGTCTCAAATAAATAACGTTACCTTGTGTACGCTAGCCGTAAAACAAAATCCGATGTTTCATTGTGCGATTAATTACTCTACAGCATTTTTTAAAACTTCTAAGCATCGGACATTTTCAATGTTTATACAATCGTATTGGGAATAAAAAGTACTTTTTAATGCAATTTGTTTGAAAACTGCATCTTCATTTGTTTTTGAAATATTAATTTTTTGTAGTTTTTAGCGACATTTGTTTCATTTTGGCAAATCAAGCTCTCCATTTCTGTAGAAAGTAAAGAAAAAATTGTTGAAAAATAGGAATTATATGTTTTTGTTGCCATTTTCTCATAAAAATTGAAAAAAAAAAAATTAATTAAAATACGTGCTATTTTGAGAAATTTTAAATGAAGGATTTATGATAAATCATGGAGCTATTAAAAACTATATTTAATTTTAAGTATCTATATTAATGCAAATGACATCATTTTGCATAAAATAAAACCCTGTGCTTTAAGTCATAAAATTGAAATATGTTTTGCAGTAGAGTCCCGATTATCCGAGTCCCGCTTAACCGAGTTATTTTCTTCTGACGGACTGGTGGCTTCTATTATTATGAAACAGCCATTATAAATGAAGCGTTAGGTGAAGATGAAAGAGCAGCCGTAAAAAGTTAGAACTCTGATTTTTTTTTTCCATTCTGACCAGAAAATCAGAGTTCTAACTTTTTACGGCTGCTCTTTCATCTTCACCTAACGCTTCATTTATAATGGCTGTTTCATAATAATAAAAGCCACCAGTCCGCCAGAAGAAAATGAAGTAATGGAAATGCCGGGGACGACACTAAATTCTGAAGAAGCAGAATTCCTGTTCTCTAGTTTGTATTTCTTTTCTTTAGTGATATTGTTCCTTAATTTGAAAAAAACACTGATCCAAATTATACCTTTCAATATTATTTGCTCCAGAAAAAATAATTAAATCGAAGAAACATAATTTAATTTAGTTTTTATTTCCTAATAAATTTTACAGAAAGAATCAGCTTGAAGCAGAAAAAAATCTTTTAAAATACCATTCATATTATCTAATACCTTTACCATAAAAAAATACCCTTTCAGGAAAACGGTGTATTCAGATTTTTTAATGGTTTCGTGTTGTGTCAACATTACATTTAACTGACACAATTGGAAGTTTTCCAACTGTAAAAATTTATCGCCCATATAAAACTAGAAGGAATAGCAAAATTTTTAGTAAAACGCACATTTCTTCATTAAGTACTTTTAGAAATATTTAAAATCAAGTGTTCTAACAAATTTTTCTTATTTTTTTTCTTACAGAGAACTAAAAATGTGTTGTATAGTATTCTCAAGACATTAAATTTGTTTAACTGTTTGAGAATGTCCTATATATTTTAAACAAAATACAGTCGGACCTCTATTTAACGAACCTCTATTTTGCGAATTTCTCTATTTTGGGAACTTTTACTTGGAACCAAGATCATTTTGCATATTTCTTCGTAAAATAACCTCCAAATAGCGAAGTGCATTCTCTATTTAACGAACTTTTCCTTGGGATCCAATTTTTTCTTCTCTCTATTTTAAAAAATAGTATTACTGGATTTTTCAAACTTATTCTTTCTCTGAACACAATTTATGATGATCAATGACCATGAACGGGTCTTACCACGCCCCTAACTCACCAAGAGCAGTAAAACTGCAGTGATTCTTTGCTTTCCATCCAAGAAGTGCAAACCTTGAATATTCCCTTTTAACCCTCAATAGAGCTGCCCCATATCCTTAAACTATAGTTTCCCGTTTTCTAGATTGTTGAGCATGATCAATTGTGTTGATAATTTCGGTTCTTGTAGCTTAAAAATGCGAAAGCGAAAGTGCTTGAGCATCAAAGAAAAGTAATATATATTCTTGATGAGGTGGATAAAGGCATGAAGAAAAAGAATACTGCTTTAAAATTTGGTATTCCTCCAAAACATCTCATTAACCACAATAAAAAATCGTGATTTTAATGTAAAATTATTTTTTAAACTGAAAATACAATGTATTTCCAGACAATGTTTTGTTTCATTCTTATTTCCCTTGCAGTTTTCTTTTTGATGGTAAAATAAATAAAACAAATAGATAGAATTTATAAAAAAAGTGTAAGTAATTACTTTTTTTAATTATATTTAGTGTTTATGGACTTGAATTACGTTTTATGTAGTTTAAAGTATTTTAAAAAGTGACTCTCTATTTAACGAATTTTCCATATAACGAACTTTTTTTCGGGATTTAGCTACTTCGTTAAATAGAGGTCCGACTGTATATTAGTAGTTTTTGTACTAGAAATAAACTTTTATAAGATAAAACGGAGCAAAATGCGTTATTTATCTACAATATTCTACTAGCTACATTTATCAATGTTCACTAAACTATTTACGGGCTATTGGTTAATTAATATTTATAATTATACTTTCTCTTTAAGTTTCTTCAATATTTTCATTATAATACTAGAAATGACAAAGATACATTGTTAAACCTAAAATACGTATATTTTTCTAAAAAATACCTTTTTATTGCCTACTAAAACAGAATGGAATATGATGAAACTGTAAAACTTCCCCTATTGCTTTCATCTTTTTTTTTTTTTTTTTTTTTTTTTTTTTTTTGTCTGGAATGTAGGTTTTTTAGTCTTATACTAGTTGTACCGCCCAGTGTTGCCGGCCCCGAGATAATAACTTTAAATATATTTAAAATCAGTATTGAATGATTTCATATTTGGAAAGAAAACCCATTCCAAATGAACGTGACTGAACTGGTCAACTGACTTCAGCATTGTACACTCTGGATTGTATATGATTTTATATTTCTAAACGAAAATCTGTCCGAATGATCCAAGAGATAGAGGACTCAATGCCTTCGGTAGCGTACACCGGGCGTGCTACATACGCTCCAGTCTGTTTTAATTATATATTTTAACGAAAATCTTTCCAAGTGAACATAAAATTGAGGCCAACAGTGTACACTATTGAAGTTTAGTATACTCCCGCCAGCATTGTCTGTTTTAATCTAGAGGTAGGAGGATGGATTTCAAGGTAAAGTAAACAAAAATGTGATAACCTAAATATTGCGATTGTTGTGCATGGACACCGTGTATTTGGGGGCCAAGGTTCGTTCGTGTGATTCTTACTCCATAAATCATAAAAACGAGAATAACTGTAAAAGGGCCCTGTGAACTTTGTGTACATAAACCGTTAAAATACGATCATTTTAACATAGCCATACGCACTTCAAACTTAAAAACCGGTAATGCGGCTATCACTTTAATGAACCCTGTGATCTTTGAGTACTTAAATCGTTTTCAGCGATCAGTATTTAAATCGTAAATCTGTTTTTCCGTAAAAAGTTTTGAAGAAGAACAAGAAATGTACTATATTTCGTTAAAAGATTGAAATCAGTTCCCTAAACGCGAAAAACATTTTTAAAAAATCGAAACCGAAAAATTAAAAAAAAACGAAACAAACACAAATCTGAGAAAATGTCTTGCACAACATGCTAATCAAAGTCATCAACAGTTATCTTGTTCACCTACTCTTCCATAATCGGGTCCATAGTCAATCATGGCAAACACACATCAGCGATGGTGGCAACAATTTACTTTAAATATTGGGAGAACGAAAACAATGGTTACAACGATAAAATTAGTTTTGCGCCAAAACACGGTCGCTAAAATACACAAAACTCAATTAAGCGAAAATCCTTCGGTTTGAACTTTAACACCCTACTTTCACCCCTTAGGGACAGAATTTAAAAAAACAATTAAATACCTGTTTAACTATTTTTAGCAGATTCCTTATACTGCAAATCAGGCTCCTGTCTGTATAAAACCGCTGCTGATACATGGCGAAATGACCTAAACAATTCGACGCCCTGTTTAATACCTTTAGAAGATGTATTTCAAAATAGCCTTTGTTAATGGATTCTTCTTATGTGTTATGAATAGATATTCTGTTTCCTAGTTCAATAGTTTAGTCTGTACTGTACATTGATGAATCAGTCGCTACAAAGCCACTTTTATGTATAGATATACATTATATTATATTAATTATTCAAAGATAGGTATGTAACTGTTTTGCAGAATGCTTAGCTATTCTTTTATAAGGGTACTCTTGTGGACGAGCGAGTTTTTACAATTTTGCGTTTAGTGGTGTTGACCTGAATCACTAAACATTTATACGTAAATGATAAAGCTATTCTGCATTTCTTTAAAAGTCACAAACTGCATACATGTCACTGTAATCTAATCGGCACGATTATTTTTCAATAATATGTTAAATGGGTAACTATGGTTGTGTAATTTTTATATAAGGTAAAGCTAGAAGAGATGGCGCACAAAGAGAGTCGATGGGAAATAGTAGAGTGCGCGCGCAGCGATTCCATGTAGTTGTACAACAGCATTAATGCAGTGTCTACATGAATGTGCATATTTATTGTTCCAAACTCTTCGATAAAATATTGCTATTTTGTTTTGTTTTTCGAAAATAAGGGCTACAAATTTCAGAACTAACTGTTCGTCAGAATTTTTATAGAATGTTAATAGTGCAAAATATTTTGAACATAAACGATTTCTTATAAGGTACTAACTAGACTAAGCACGCGAACACCGAAAATTCATTTTAGAAGTGGCTATGTTTAAATAAAAGGCCGCGATATTTCTCCTAGCAAATTAGGAGAGTTTGCACACCAACTACTTAGGAGAGAGGGCGCATTTCCCCATAAGTTTCAACGCTAAGAGAGATTACGCAGCTTATTGGTAAATTTGCATGAACTGCAAATTACGTGTAAAACATATGAATGAATCAATTTTGAAATAAGTTTTGGAAAAACACATAATTATTAAAACTAAATTTGGTAACAAATTAATTTGAAAAAAAAAACTTTTACACATAACACTTTTGTTAATAAATTAATAATACAGTTGTTATTAAATTAATTTTATGTAATTATTTTTGTTAATAAATTAATAATATATTTATTAATAAATTAATTCAATATTTATATATATTTTTTTAATTTATGAACAGTTAATTTGGTAATAAATCCATTTTGTTAGCTAAAATAATTTTTTTAATTACACCTACAATGTTTTGGAAAAGCTTTTACTCATTCCAAGAAATTTAAATGCCATCGAGATCAAAAAGGAAACAGAGTGCAACTAATGTTACTGATCCAGAAAATATACATGAAAAAAGACTTAAAAAGGATGCGTTTAAAAGATTGAAAATAAGATGCTTTCAGAAAAAGTGGGATAAAAAAACTGATGAAAACAAAACGAAGGTCCATGAGGATGAGTGCATTGAACATCTGGAACTGTAGCAGGAGACAACTTCGGCCAGTGACCAGGTGTTTTTTAAGTTTTCAATCTATTGCTTGTTGCATGGAATAGCACAAATGTAGCACGATTTACTACAATAAGTGCATCAATTGTGGACGACGAGAACTTCAGTTAGTAATCAAAATACATTAAAACTGTGGAAATGAAAATGAAATAATTTTCCAGTTAAACATGGTATCAAGTAGATTGATGTTATTTTGTAATCATAGTAGGTACACTTTTTCTGATATTTTAATCTTCTTGTTAAATTAAAATACTTAAACTATTGTTAAAATTATTTCTTTTTTAGGGTTCCGTACTTAAAAAGTAAAAACGGAGCCATTATAAGATCACTCCTGTGTCTGTCTGTCACAGCCCTTTTACTCGTAAACTATGCAACGTGGAAAGTTCAAATTGGGGGAAATAATAAAGATTATTGACCAACATATTTACAGATAAATAAATATTTATAAATATATTTAGGAAAAAGGTAGAGGTGCTAATTAAGTCACTTGAAAAAAAAAATCTTTTCTTTGTCTATCATGTGGGGTATCGTGTGAAAGCTTTCGTAATGCTGAAATAAAAAATATATTTCATTTAATTTTAGGTATTATATTTTCTATGTTATGGTGGAAAATTTAGTGCAAAAATATGTTCCCCCCCCCCCATACACACACACATAATTCCGAATCTATTGAAACTAAAATTATGAAAAAATTAGAGGTAGTAGACATTAATTTAAACCTTGCAGAAAAATTATAGCAATTATCCTACGTCACATAGTTTTTGAGAAAATCGCATTTTTCCATTACATTCAAATTGCGATTCACGGGCTTCAGCAAAAATGTTGAGCAGAGCTGGAGGTACCTATCGTAGCAGGAGTATAAAAGCATTGTTGATCATGAATTTCGGGAAAAATCGTCGGTAATTAGCCGAGATATTAACCCTTAAAGACACGGAAGGTTTGGACATACATAATGACAGGGACGGCGTACTCTATGCTCCATCGGCTTTTAAAGCCTAGATAACAAATTTTAAGGATATATTTATGTAATATACAGGCTGTTTCACTACCAGACCGACAAACGTTGAGGGGTGATAATAGACATGAAGACAAACATTATTAAATAGGAAACCATGGGGCGCAAACGTCTTCTGTAGGAGCTAGGGGGCCTTTAAAGTTTAATGTCCAAAACTTCAAACGATGATAAAAAAAAAAAAACGGAAAAGGGGTCGATTCGTTTGCGGTTTTCGCTAAAATCATTTTTATATCACGATTTTCTTAAATTTTTTTAAAGGTTACGTTCAAAAATTGTCGATAGAGGGCGCTGTAGACTTTAGAGTAACGATCAACTACTTTTTACCGTTATTTTTTTTTTGTATGGGGTTAAAATTTTTCTAAAGTTTAGACTTTAACGTAAATCTTAAGCCCAAAATCGAAAACATTGCGATCAGGTAACTAGCAAAAATTGAACTGTGAACAGAGAGGGGGAATTTAAACGCGAATAAACATTGAACAAACTAATCGATTTTGTTGCGGTTCGCGTGTAGGTCATTCCCTTGGTAATTATTTTATTCAAAATGACGTACAGCTTTGGTGTCCTCAATTTTTGATAGAGGGCACTTCAACACATCTCCGACATTTCAATGACATTACTCCTAGATGTTTTACAACCAGACCAACATACTTCAAGGAAGTGTTAGGGATGCAAAGACGACTCGGAATCACATAGGAATATAACGTTGGAAATGCCCTTTTTGCGAGTTATGGTTAAAAGAAGCAGAGAAAAAAGCAACAGAAAGAAACAGAGAAACAGCTACACGTTAATGTGACAAAAAACAGTTTATTTAAAGGTTTTACTACAAAATGTGTTCGAAATTACGACCAGGAGTTGTCCTGAAAGCTTCACAGCAACGGTAGATGACGCTGCGGTTTCCTTGCTGCTCGTATTTCTGTAGCTGCCAGAAAGCTATCAGAGATGCCAGGAATCTTCCAGAGCTTAAGGAATTCCATGCAACGCCGCTGTCAAACTTGTTGGACTAATTCTAGTCGTAATTTCGAACACCTTTTGTAGTAAAACCTTTAAATAAACTATTTTCTGTCACATTAACGTGTTGGTGTTTCTCTGCTTCTTTCTGTTGCTTTTTTCTCTGCTTCTTTTAACCATAACTCGCAAAAAAGGCATTTCCAATGTTACATTCCTATGTGATTCCGAGTCGTCTTTGCATCCCTAACACTTCCTGGAAGTATGTTGGTCCGGTAGTAAAACACACAGGAGTAATGTCATTGAAATGTTGGAGATGTGTCGGAAGCGCCCTCTATCAAAAAATGAGGACACCAAAGCTGTACGTCATTTTGAATAAAATAATTGCCAAGGGCATGCAAATCACCTACATGCAAATCGCAACAAAATCAATTAGTTTGTTCAGTGTTTATGAGCGTTTAAAATACCCCCCCCCCCCTCTCTTCACAGTTCAATTTTCGCTAGTTACCTGATTGCAATGTTTTCGATTTTGGGCTTAAAATTTAAGTTAAAGTCTAAACTTTAGAAAAGTTTTAACCCCATACAAAAAATAACGGTAAAAAGTAGTTGATCGTTACTCTAAAGTCTAAAGCGATCTCTATCGACAATTTTTGAACGTAACCATTAAAAAACAATTTAAGAAAATCGTGATATAAAGAATGATTTTAGCGAAAACCGCAAACGAATCGACCCTTTTTTTCCGCTTTTTATCATCGTTTGAAGTTTTGGACCTTAAACTTTAATGACCACTAGCTCCTACAGAAGACGTTTGCGCCCCATGGTTTCCTATTTAATAATGTTTGTCTTCATGCCTACTATCACACCTCGACCTTTGTCGGTCTGGTAGTGAAACACCCTGTATTTATGTACCCAGTAGCTGTATAAAAGCAATAAACGTCAAATAGTTAAAAAGAGACAAATTTAATGAGAATTAATCACATAAATACTATGGGATTCGCGACTAGTTTCCATTGAGTGGCTCTCTCAATACACCTACTATGTCTTTAAAGGTTAACTAAAAATCTATATGGAATAACAAATATACAGAATAACTATATTTGCTATTATTTAGGTTCCATATATCCTCGAACTTCCAGGTATAACCATTTATACTTTTCTAGTATACAGGGTGCAAAGGAAAGTCCCTTTAACCTGAAAATACTTGTGAACGAAGAGAATTACAGCTATGCAAGTGGGGTAACGGTATAATAAAGCGACTACGCCCGATTTAATGAAAATGACAGCAGCGCCTCCAGTTGCGAAATTTGGAATATAGCCATTGCAAATCGATAACGAAAAGAAATATAGCAAAATTTCCAGTTAGATAGTTTTAGAGCATCAATTAATTAACACAATACGACATTTGGTTTACATGGATAAGATTATCTTCGCCTGTATACCCAAAAATGTCCGAGATCGATGCACTCCATTTTGTGTAAATGTTTGAATGGAACAGTCAGAAGTATGAAATACTATAAGTACGTACTTATCTCAATACATTTTGATAACACACACAAAAAAAGACAATCTGTCTCACAGTGATAAAAAGTTAATATTCAGTATGTTCGAAAAGTTCGCAATTGCTAACGATACACGTTTGTATTCGTGAGAGTAATGCACATTTCTCATCATGGGACGTCTATTGCAAGCCTCTTCAATACGTCAACATAGATTTAACCCTTTCAAGGGCGGTGGCTTGACGGTCTAGCCACCTAATTTTAATTCCAAAACTGACAAATGGCACCAAGAATATTTCAATAAAATTTTGCTTTTGTAATGAAAGGGCAAATCAGCGGGTTTTTGTTTTCTGAGAAATTCGTTTGAATATTCTACTGTCAGGCAATTATTTCATCAGTTTACTTCTGGTCCTGAAAGGGTTATTCTAAAATTTAAAATGCATTGGAAATTAAATCTTTACAGACATTACAGCACAGTACAACATCACAATCTGCAGTTCTGCACTGCTACATTTCCGGAATGTGAATAGGCAAAGTAGAATCCTCGCTCATCGATTTCGGGCATTTTTGGTATGCAGGTAACGATTTATCTTATCCATGTGAACCAAATGTCGTTTCGTACTAATTAATTGATGCTCTAAAACTTACTAATTGGAAATTTGCTCTACATCTTTTTATTTCCGATTTGCAATGGCTATCTTCCAAATTTCGCCACTTGGGGTGCTGCTGTCGTGTGCATTAGATCGGACGTAGTCACTTTACTGTACCATTACCTCACTTGTATAGCTGTAGCTATCTCCGTTCGCAAGTATTTTCGGGTTAAAGGGATTTTCTTTTGCACCCTGTATACTATACAGCTATACCCAACCCTACGTTGTATAGTTTTTACAAAATCTTAGTATTCTTTTAGAAACGGTATTTTTTTAGTAATACACTTACTAATTCATATATTATTGTACGGAACCCTCTGTGCGCGAGTAATACTCGCACTTGACCGTTTATTTTATTATTGAAACATTTGGTTGAAAATTTCACCCCTAATACAATAATATTTACTTACAAAAACCTTACAATAATGTCATTTAAGTGTAATTATTATTGTTAGAAATTTAATTGTAGTTATTGTTAGTAACAATCTCTTCTATTTATGTGCGCAATCTCTCCTACCCATGTGCGTGATCTCTCCTACCCTGTAAGGAGAGATTGTGCAAAATAGTTTTCTTGCTTTTATTACTGCTGTTCTATTAAATTACAGCATAGCAACAAAATAACAATGGAAATGCATAACAAACAAATGAAGTCAAAATTATTCATACATAATTTAGCAAAAAATTGATATTTAGATTTCTTTTATTATTATTCTTTTGAAATGTGTGCAGACTCTCCTAGCTTTACCTTAGTGAAGTGTTAGTTGAAAATAGCTGATATTTAACGGATATCGCCTAACTATAATTAAGTTCCCAAGTGACGATTGATTTGAATTAGAGATTACGACTCGCAGCTCCTCATATAGCCTTGAGACTATATCAGGAGTAGACTATATCAGATAAATAGATTATATCAAGAATTTTTTCGCCTATTTTTAAGTTTCGCCTTTTTGGTAAAGTGAATCTTCTATGATTCGAAAAAAGAAGTAAGGCGGTCCCGGGATTATATTTAGACTTTAAATGATCTTCTCTGTGTATTTTTTGAGTTATAGTAATAGATCGAGAGGCGGCTGCAAAAACTATCATCTAGTCGAGTTGATGGCTGAAGTTCCATCATTAGACAGATTTCGATTAGCATATTAAAAGGCAACTAATCTGTCAAGTCATATTTTGGTGGAAACCACTAGCAGACCCAATTGTAGTGGTTGATCGGTAGGTTTCTCATTGTGTTTTCCTGCAACCAAAAGTATAAAAACATGTTGGACAGAGAGAAGGAAAACACAGTGGTAAACCTACTAGTCAACCACTAAAATCGGGTTTGCAGATGTTTTCAAACAAGATATGGTTTAACAGAACAGTTGCATTTTAATCTAAAAATCGGGTTTTAACTAATTCTGAAACTTCATGAGTCAACTTGATGAGGTTCAGCCGTCTCCTGGTCTATAAGGAAAGGTGTGGACATTGTGAGCTACTGTAAGTGTTTTATAATATAACGAGTTTGGAAACGTTTCTTCTCTTTCTTACTTTATTTATTCAGCTTAGTTTTGAATCAGCTGAATAAAGTCTATCCACCCAACTGCTGATTTCACTGTCTATTGTTGAAAATAATTTTTTTGTGTTTGCTAAAATCTTAATTATTGCCAGATTTTTCTATATTGACAACTTTCAAGTGGTCAAAAATAAGTTAAATGAAAAAGTTATAGTTTTAAATAAAAATTCTGGTGTGAAATATTTTCATAAAACTTGAGAAATGTTCCTGCTATATTTAGTGGTAATTAATAAAGACCACACACGAAAACTGCATTATTTCAATGCCCGAAAAAACACTGATTAACACAAATTAGAAAAATTATCTAATAAATTAAAATTTCTTCGCGTAACATGGAATTTGTTAATATTTCTAAAATAAATATTTTCTCATTACATTATAGAATAAATATATTTTAAATATTCATGAGTTTAATAAATAAATTTCGTTTTATTTATAAAGGAAAATAATTCTACATGAAATCTAATTTTCAAAAATTCGAAAGTAAAAATAACAATTCTATTGGTTTAGATATTTAAAATGGGAAAATAATACAAGCGAAATTGCATATGAAAAATTACAATTTAAAAATCCCCTTTAGCTTGTAATAAGTATACTATTTATCTTCTACCTAATTTTTCTGAAAAATGGAGGTTTTATTTTCTTTTACTATTTCAAAATTTAAATTATATTTAAAAGAAGTAATATTTTAATTTTGTTGTTATGACAGTCTTTAAAATATGACTCTTTTATTTGATACCATAAAAGTTACGAAAAATAATTCCTGTTCATGTTTTAACCGTACCTTTTTATATGTTATTTTTTAAATGACTTTTACGCAAGAAAAAAAAATGCTTACATTTTTAATTCTAATGAAGTAGCTTATGGATTTTTAAAATTAAATTAGAGAATTACTTTTAGAACGTTGTGTTTTAATTAATCTTTTAAAAATGCAATTAAATGATCTAAAGATTTTAGATTACATGAAAAATATTTTTATGGACAAGACTATATAAATTAAATTATGGAAACATGACATTCAAAAGTACATTCCAATTAAGAAAAATAATTTTGCATCTAATATTTTACAAAACAAAACATATAGTTCTATATCTTCTGCATTTATATGAATGAAAACACAAAACTAAAACAAAAATTGAGTTTTTGTCCCTGTATTGTTGATCGCAGTAACTAAATATATTTTTTTAATATGAATATTTTTCGTGTCATAAATATATTTTTTTTTATTTATTGATATTAAAATGGATCATAGAATATAATAATTAGACTAGAAAGAACAATGTCTGAAAATTAGGTTTATGTGAATTAATTTTAAAAGAAATTTTGTTTGAAATGATATTGAAATAAATTTTAAAAGTATTTAAATTATGTGAGTTAAATAATGCAAAAATATATTTAACCCTTTCCGGCGCGGTTTACTTAAAAAAAGGACACCTAATTTTAATTCCAAAATTGAGAAACGGCACCAAGAATATTTAACTAAAATTTTCCTATTGTCATATACATGAAAATAAGCTATTTCGTATTTTCTAATAAATTCGTTTATAAATTGCAGTGTCAGTCCATTATTTCATCAGTTTATAAACAGAATTACTCCGCGATGGTAAGGGTTAATATGTATTTAAAATAAAAAAATTAGATTAAATAATATACTGAAATAATGTAACATACTTTGTGCTAATAATTTTAATTAATGTTAGAAATTTATCTTTCCAAAAGTATTAATTTTATGAAGTCTATAGGCACAACGTTGGGAAGAGGGAGGGAAATTCTCACCCGTCCATAATAAGGGTTTTACATTGGTTATATTAAGCAATGTTAGAGAGTGAAAAGTTGTTTCACGCGAAAACAACACTACGTTTTACACTTTTAATGCAATACTGAGAAACTTTGGAGCATTTTAAAATAAAATTATCATGCAGCGAAATTGCAATTATGCAATATTTAATTCAATCCGCAAACGATCTTTTAACATTTGTATTTTCTTAGTGCTTTAAAAAAAATGCTTACTTTTTTCAAAGGTTTAATGCCGCCCCCCATCCTTCCTGATAATACCCAATCTTCTATTAAAAATGACTCGGTGTTGTCGTAGAAAGATTCATGTTATTGAGAGTTACTTTTTTTTTTCTTTTTTAATTTACAAACTCAGCACTATAAAGAAGGATCATTTTCCACTTATTTCATTTTATACATTTTTTTGTTTGAAATATTTTATTCTGTATATCAGGTAAAATTTCGCGAATCCACGAAGATTGTTTCTCTATTTTAATTACTTAAAAAAAAACACATATTGCAGATTTAAAACCACAATCTTCAAGTAACTCGAACTTAGAGGAAATACACTGGTGCTCAAAATTAAGAACCAGTCACAAAATGGTAATTTTTAAGTAAGCGAATACTCAAAAAGAAATAATATAATTCGAATAATTATTATCCCTACAGCACAGCTAGTCCATATAGCATCTCATTCATGTCACACGTGGTCACAAGTGTCACAGTCACTACGGTGAAACAAAAAATAGGAAATTCCACACGTCCCATTATGAGTCTTAAAGGATCACTATATGGGACTCCAATAAAACGTCAATGTGACTGCTGCTTTGTGACGAGTCACCAGGTGACTTTACAGTGTAGTTACATTGTGATTCTCATGTGACTGTGTTTTTTAGACTCAATTTCAAAGTCATCATGAACGTTAGATTATGATAAGTCACCAAATAATATCACTTTATAGTCACATGGTGACTTTTCAAGAAAGAGCACAATGGTGACTTCACAGTAGTCTCTCTGTCACCTGAAAGTCATCATGTGACTTTAATGTGACATTATCTTGTAACTTATCCTAATACAGCGTTCACGATGACTTTGAAATTGAGTCTACAGATGACAGTCACATGAGAGTTACAATGTAACTACATTGTAAACTCACATGGTGACTCGTCACAAAACAACAGTCACAGTGACGTCTCAGTGGAGTCACATATGTGATCATTTGAGACTCATAATGAGATGCATGGCATATTTTTCTATGTATGAAATATAGATGTATGAAATTTGGAATTTATTATGGCTGGGTGAAAACGTTCCACCAGATTCGTCTGGGATAGCTTAGATGGTAGAGCACTGGCGGCTTCAGCCAGGAGATCCCTGGTTCGAATCCTGGTCCGGACATTTCTCGCCCAGTTCGAAATTTACATCTAATATGATTTATTTACCAATTACAATAATTTTGTTAAAATTAATCAAATGTATGGAATTTCCTTTTTATTTCCTTTTGCTTCACCATAGTGACTGTGACACTAGTGACCATGTGTGACATCAGTGAGTTATTATATGGACTAGCTGTCCTGTAGAGATAGTAATTATTCGAATTATATTGTTTCTTTTTAAGTATTCGCGTACTTGAAAATTAGCATTTTGTGATTGGTCCTTAATTTTGGACACCAGTGGTTTTGGTTTGTGTTTATGATGGCCAATTATCAACACGAGGGATATGAGCCCTAAAGGGGGGGGGGGATTGCCCTTTGTGGGGGTACCTAACCCGTATTAACGCTTGGAAATCCAAGGTTCGAAGAAAACCACGAGAACTCCGAACGATTAGTCCGACGGGCGCTATTGAGGTCGAGCCCACCACCTCCCGTCTGCCAGCTTCGAGAGCAGAACCTCTCGGCCACTGGTGGGGCATTGGACAATGTTAAACTCGAGGTTCTATGTATGGTGGCAAGGTATGCAACAGTTAAAGGTAACTAACTTCGTGTGAATGAGGCTTTTTCTTCTTTCCAATATTTACAAATAGGTTTGATGAAAAAAAAAATTACAGTTAGAAATGGCTCATGATACTCAACAAAATGAACTATTATGGCCTGTGGCAAACCTCGAGGTTGAAAACGTGGGCCATATCTTTTATCGTACTTACGTTTACCAATTCTCACTCCGTTCAGATACTGGTATGCAGCATAATACATAATCCTGCATCCAGCTGCTGAGGAAAGTCTAGACTGAAGTCCAGACGCGTGATCATCTTCACTCTATCTTGCTGTTTAATGATTGTGATCTGCTAAAATTCTTGTTTATTAGTCCCTGCTTTGATTTAAGAAGTACTTCTTGATTATATTCTTTAGCTTGCTTGGTTTTGAGAAAAAGACATATGGCACCTTCAAATCATTCAAGTTAGCCGAAAGCAGTATATCTTTGCGTCGTTGCATAAGGGGTGAGAGGTAGTCAAAAACTTGACTCACGCAAAGTGAGTTCAGAGTCTTTCGGAATTGTGTCTGCTGATCGTCGTTTTGTCTCAATGAGTTTGATAATGTGAAACATTTTTTAAAAGCTCTAAGTAATTTTTTGTCCGCGAAGAATCAAAATGACTTTTAAAGAATGTCTCTTATATAGAGAGATGTCTTTTACGCAATGTAACCACCTAATACGTCCAAGGATTTAAACAAATAAGCCTCTAAATGGCTCAATGCTATCTATTTTACCTTCGCGATATCTTTGTTCAAGGTCAGCCTTAAGACGACATCCTATCATTGAAAATTCGTCAATAATGAAAAATAACACTGTATCCATTCTGAGCTGTAGATGTATTGCTGACTTTTTAAATTAGCGAACTATTTAAAACACGTTGGTTCTTTAAGCACTGAATGAGTTACCTTGTCTTTGACATTAAATGCAGCAGTACCTGTTAGTGCCAAAAGAATGATAGCTTCTGATCCTAACTGCTCTATGATTGTTTTACTAATTTCTTTGATTTTTGTACATTTTACAGCTTTTCCTTTTCCAATAATAAAAGTTGATTTAGGGAAATTCGTAACCTTTGTTTGCAAAGACAAAAGCTGTTCAGCGCATAATTGAAGGCAGCATAATTTGTTGTTCTTTATAATAATTCAGAAATGTTAAAAGTAAAGGGAAACCATTAGATAAGAGAATCTATGGTAAAGATAAAGAATTACCCCCGTATGTATTTCAGAGATTTCGATTTTTTTAATTTAGCTGAGATCTTTGAGAACTTGATCCATCGAGTTAGCGGCAGAAAACTTCAAAGCTCCTTCAAAGACTTGCTCGTCTGGCACAGCCCACACTTATTTAATATGGCAACAGGTAAAGGTTTGTAACACGTATGTAACACACACTCATAGATAGTCTGCTATACTCCTCTATCCAATTTTATACCTTTATTCATCTGAGTTGTTGTTATATCGTTATTATGAAAATATTAGGAAGCATCTGGGTTATTTTTATGCGACTTTTCCACATAGAATTAAGCTGAATAACTCTATACATTTGAATTAATTTCTTTTAACCGTCATTTTCGAAACTTCTGCGTATAACGTTGCACATATAAAATGTGTATATTTCTTAAAATGTACGCTAAATCTAGGCAGCAGATTAAAAAAAATCAGGGATTAATTTATGACTTTTAGTGAACATGATTTCTCACGAATTATCTTTAATTGTTGTATCCATTTCTCCGATCATAAGCATAAGCGATCATAGTCATATACATTAACGTCGCATTTATCGCTAAGCTTCGTGACATTTGGACGAAATATTGCCAATTTTGGCGACCAAAAATATGTCGTCACAAATTAAGCCAATTTGGCTGTATTTGACTAATTTGGAGAAATTTCAATTGAAATTCAGTACTGATGATTCTTCTCTAACCGGGTTCTTCGCATTTTAACTTCGTGTTCTCCAGCAAAATTAGCTAAAATCTTAAAACCAAGAAATAGGGAAGCTACCTTTTCCAACCCGTACGGGTATTTATTATTTTGTAATCTACATATTTCTGTTTTCTAGTGTACATCTTGACAAAAAAATGTTTATCTCATTTACTTCGGAATGTTCACTTGCATTTCAGTTGAAATATATTCAACTACGATGAATTAAAAAAAAATTGAGTAATCGTCAGTAATTGGGACAGCTACCAAATTGTTAAATTTTCGCATCAAACAATGCTCAGTAAATTATGAATTTGTCTACAAACCTGATTACGAAAATTTCCCAATAGAAACATACATTCGTCTGAATACAAACATATATACATAAGAATACATACACATGAGTAATGCATTCATGACATTATATTTTTCTCGATTTCTTTGAGTATCACTCGTAGCCATTCGACTAATGCCCAAAATCGTATTTTCCGTATTCGATTTCCTTTTCGTTTCTCTTAATTTAAAATTCAAAATGAATTGCATCGGTTTAAGCTTACAAAGAATGAAAAGTTCGAAAAAAAAAATAGTGGTTGGTACATACGTAGAACGTAAAACTTCTGAAAGTGGGGGTGGGGGTCAATCCATATCTCAGGTCACCAATGTATGAACATCGACTTCAACTTTCGACTCCATAATAATCCGTATGAGGTTAAAATGCATAATTTACAGAAATGGAGCTAATGTTTTAATTAATAACGGGATGAATATTATTTTTAACTTAAAGTTACCAAAATACTAATTCCATACTCTTCGACTGTTCAAAATATTAAAAAATTAAACTGCATTATTTATTATACCTAATCAAGATATATAATTTTGATGAAATTACCCATTGAGGCTGTTATGTTTAAAAGGCACAGATGTCATATAGCCCCATATTGGCACGATTTTTTTCCCACGCCAATTCGGGTAGAATTTCAACAGCACAAACAATAACATCCGGGTTACCATATCAAGCAAAATAACGACACTTTGGCGCCAGTTAAGTACCCGTTGCGTATATGACATTGGCGTCAGAAAAAAATCGCGCCAATGTGGTGCGTATATGGCATCTGTGCCGTTTAAAATTGCCGATTGAAAATTTAAAAAAAAATGATTTCACCTTAAGTTAATCATGGAATTATTTTTCGCGTAAAATGTAAACTTTATGTTATTTTCACCGTCTCATAATTTGCATACGCATCTCTTATATTTACATTCACCATTCCAAAAATATTACAATGCGCAATATGTGATTAATACATATTTTTCTAAACTTCAAATCAAGTTTGTCAACTATGACTTTGCATGTGAACATTCGCACTCTTGACTTGTGATTCTAATCTCTGTATCGGCGAGTAAAATTCCAGAAATTTATATCTTTTAGAGGCGTTCGTAGTAAAATATTTACTTTTATCGGAGAAAATGATTGTTTTCATTTAAATATGATGTCATTTTGCCTCATTGAAGCATTTCACCAAGCGTCTCAAACTCAATGAATGAAAAAGAATTGAATTGTAACAGCTTTTTGCGGAAAACATGAGTATTTTATTAAAGCATGACGTCATTTTCTGTTCAATTTTTTCAGAAAGTTTATTTTGAATTTTATGAGAAAATGGCATCAATAAAGATAAGCAAACCTTATTATTTTTCCTTTCTTTACAACAATGGAAGTAATCCAATTGCTACCATTTTGAAACAAATTCATAGAAATTTTTTAAATTTTAAATTTAAATATAAAAATGGAAATATTAAAAAAAAAATAGCTACTGCGGGCAAATCTACAAAGAAACAGCTTTCATTAAAAAAAAAAAAGAATTATTAAAATTGGTGCAAAAAAAAAAAAAAAAGCTCACGGTACATGACTAAAGAGAGAAACCCTTATCTTTTAAATATACGAGTTGGAACCCGTCGAAATTCGACGAATTAAAATGTTTAGAATATAACTGTTAGATCGAATTTATAATAAACCTACAAAAATAATTACAATAAAAAAATCATCTTGCATTGGTTATCTAAGTCTTAAAATAATGTTTTTAACCTAAAATTACCAAAATATTATTTCCAAAAATTTCAACTGCTTAAATTATTGGAAAATTAAACTGTCATACGTAATCAAGATGAAGTAATTGTGTTGAAGTTATCAATTGAGGCTCTTACGTTTGTTTTTATGGCATGAAAAATCAGTAAAAAGGATTTCGCTTTGTCACATCATAAAATTTTCCCCCATGAAATCTAAACTGTACGTTATTTTCATATTCTCAAAATTTACATACGCTCTACTGAAAATCACAATTTAAAAGTATTATAGCGCAATACATTATTAAAATAAATGTATTTCCAAACTTAAAGTCACGTTTGTCCGATACAACTTGTCATGTGAACATTCGCATAAAATTTAAGATCTAATCTCAGTACCCGCGAAAATTTAAAATTCAGAAATTTGCCTTTAGTTGCCATAGCATTGGTCAACTATTTAGTTTTATCAAAGAAAATGATCGTTTTGTTTTAAATATGACATCATTTTTACTTACTGAATCATATTGCCTAGCGCCTGTCAATATCAGCGTAATGTAAAAATATTGAAATATCTTCTTCAATCGTTTGATTTATGAAGAAGAATGCTTGTTTTTTAATGGCTGGCGTCATTTTCTGTTCAAAAATTAGAAAAAGTCACTTTTATTTGTAATGTGAAAGTGGCATCAATAAGGATATAATCAATAAAAATAAACCATGACTATTTTCCCTTTACTTTTAATAGAAATGGAGTACTTCAGTTGCCACAATTACAAAATTGATGCTAAAAACTATAAAAAAATTAATATCTCAAAAATAAATTGAGATAGAGCTTTCAAACAAATTGCATTCAAAAGTACATTTTCTTTCCTATACGGCGGTATAAAAATTGAAACTGTGCGATGTTTAGAAGTTTAAAAATTTGCAGAACCGAAAATTGCAAAACCGAAATTTCATTTGAAATTTCAAAGTGTTGCCATTCGCAGAATGACGTATGCGTTACGCACAGATATATTTGTCCTTTATAATATAGATAGAATTAAACTCGCAATGTTATCTCTATGGGAAAAATTTGAGCTGACATTTCAGGCTGTTAGGGTTGACGAATATTTATGATTTTCAGATTTTGGCCCTACCAACGTCCAGCTCATTTTTTGTTTCGATGCGTCAAATATTTTGGACGCTATCGTGTTAACAATAAATGTAATTCTTGAAGGGAAGCCGGAGCTGTGCTCTGACAAATATATCATAACAGTGGCTTATTTTAACTTAAATCAGTTTCATTTATTCAGTCGATTGCTTTTGCATTCAAATATTTGAAAAAAATCAGATACCGAGAGAGATTTTATTAAAATAGGCCCTGCACTTCTTCTTCTCGCAGATGAATAATGTCGATAATATATACTGTACTATGAAGGTGCTACTTCTCCAAGATTAGTAAGAATTTTTTTGAAAAGTAGGTTTAAAACCGATAAATCGGAAGAAAAACTGTGATACAGGAAATAAAGGTAAAAAATCTTGAAATTAAAGAAACTATTTTGTTTATTCATTGATATTAAAATGGATCATAGAGTATAACTAGAAAGAAGAAATTCTGAAAAGCAGGATTAAATCTGATAAATCGAAGAAAGCTGTGATACATGAAATAAAGGTAAAAATTCTTGAAATTAAAGGCACTTTTTTTATTCCTTGATATAAGAATGGTTCAAAGAATATAATAATTAGACCAGAAAGAACATTTTTTTAAAAGCAGGTTTAAATCTGATAAATCGTAAGAAAGATGTGATACATGAAATAAAGGTACAACATCTTGCAATTAAAGGCAATATTTTTTTATTCATTGATATTAAAATGGATCAAAAAATTTAACAATTAGACTAGAAATAACACTTTTTTAAAGTAAGTTTAAATCTGATGAATGGGAAGAAAGCTGTGATACATGAAATAAATGTAAAAAATCTTGCAATTAAAGGCACTATTTTTTTTATTCTTTGATATTAAAATGGATCAAAGAATATAACATTTAGACTAGAAAGAACATTTTTTGAAAAATAGGTTTAAATCTGATAAATCGGAGGAAAACTGTGATACAGGAAATAAAGGTAAAAAATCTTGAAATTAAAGGCTCTATTTTGTTTATTCATTGATATTAAAATGGACCATAGAATATAATAATTATAACTAGAAAGACCATTTTCTGAAAAGTTGGTTTAAATCTGATAAATATAACGAAAACTGTGATACATGAAAAAAAGGTAAAAAATCTTACAATTAAAGGCACTATTATTTTTATTCATTGATATTAAAATGGATCAAAGAATAAAATAATTTTACTAGAAAGAACAATTTCTGAAAAGTAGGTTTAAATCTTATAAATCGGAAGAAAACTGTAATACATGAAGAAGAGGTAAAAAAATCTTGCAATTCATTAAAAATACTATGAAATTGATAAACATCTTTAAGTTTGAGTTTTAAGAGCGTTAATTTAGTAAGCAAAAATATATTTTAAAAAGGACTGGTATCAAAGAAACTTTTAATTTATTCATTTATTTACATATTAAATCATAAACCATTTTGAAATAAATATCTATAAGCAAATTCGATCTGCAAAGTTAAAATTTTACCGTAAGAATAAATAAACAAAAGAATTTTTAACTGCTTTTGGAAAGAGCAGTAACCCCTTACAAGAATCGTTTAGAAAGTTTTTATGACCTTCTTCCCAATCCCCTTCATATATATTTAGAGCATTTTTATCCCTTTCTACCATCTCTTCAAAATGTAAATTTAAATACAATGAAAGTTTTAATACTTGAAAAGGTATGAAGAAGATCTTGAGTATGAAAATTTCAAAGTAAAAAAAAAAAAAAAAAAAGATGATAAAATGCTGTTCAAAAATTGTTGAAGGAATTCTAATAAACTCAATTTTGTTTTATGGCCTCTGTGTTAAAATTCTGAGCTAAAGCGAAAAGGGGGAGTTAAAAGCCCTTGATAAGCGTTTGTCTTTCAAAGGCTCGTTTATTTTTATATTCTTTGTGGGGTGAGTGTGAGGAAAAGATATTGGCTAGTGATGACTCAAAACTATTGAAGGTTATTACCGAATTCTTGAAAAATATTAAGGTTTTTTATTACATTTCAAGGGAAGATATGAAAAGCTAAAACATTTCATGTACCAAAAGAGGGTGAAAATATGGTTTTATGTCTAAGTCATGATATTCAAAGGGGAAAAAAGAAATGTTGCAAAGCTTTGTTGGATAAAAGGCTTACTCATTCCCAAACATTAAGGTGCCTTTCCTATGTATAGCTCATTTTCCAATGCATTTTTCATGAAGAAAGCGACTTTTGTTGTTTATTTTGTTTCACAAATTGAAAACAGTTGCAAAGTGATTACACATTTATGAAATTAAACAGGATTAATCCTCTGAGTGTCTCAGGGTCTATCTGCATTTTCATAAAAATGCTTTTAAAACTTTGTGTTAGTTTCAGTTTTCTTTCCGTGTTTATTTCTAAAATAAAATTCATGTCACTTTATTTGATATACATCTTAAAATATAGTTCTGTTAAAAATACGACCGGGCCAGAAAATTTCTGTCAGTGCAGACGTCTAGGAAGAATAAAGCACAGGCCCAGAAATAAGTCCGGTTCGACCCGACCCGAGTCTCCAGAGAAAGCAATGCCCGGGTACGACCCAAAAAAACTGATGATCAGACTTGACGCGTCCCGAGTCCCTTTAGGCCTCTAAATGGCATTTGAATGAGAAAAATGTGTTCTTAACGACTGGAAAAGTTTAAAAATAAGTTTGAGTTGTAAATTTCGTTCAAACTCACGGATTATTTGAGCTTTCGTTCAGTTCACGTTCGTTTATCGAAAAGGGAGTAAAGTTCAGCTCAACGTTCACAGAAAGTGAACTAATTTCACGCGTTTTCGTTCAATGAACGCGCTCATACCCAACACTTCTTGCGGGTGTCTTGGCGTGACTGAAATAGCCCCTTAAGAGAAAGGGGTGATTTCTATACACTAGTAAACCAACTTACTCAAATAATACTACTTTTAAAATTATTGCAGTTAGATTTATTTATTTTAATACTTTCGAAATCTGGAATGTGGTCGGCATCTATTGCATGATTAACTAACTTCGATTGTAATTTTACAGATTTGAAAGCAGATTTATGTTCTTTAATTTCTGGCTTGACTTTCTTTATACCATTCTGATTTTTAAAGGCTGGATAAATCTTAAATTTTACTTAAGATATTTTAATAGAATTTGAATAGATTAGATTTTTTATGTGTTTTTACAATACAAATATTATGTTTTTCTTACAATTTTCCTGAAAAAATTATTTTTATCAATCGGATAAGATAGCCTTTAATTCTCAAATGTGTAAATATTTTTTATTTTTGAAATTCAAGAATTTTGTCATTGTTACAATTTTTTCTAGCTGTTTTATGTAAGGCTTTAAAAACTGCGATTTTATGATGATTTTCCTAATTAAAATTTAAGTATATACCTGAAAACGTTAGCATATGGAAGGGGGATGCCATGTACCCTCAATCCTATTTTGACATTTTAATTTATAATTTAATTAAAATTCCTACATACTGTATAGAAATCTAATTATTTATCATGTTCTGCTTCCGTCGTAATTTTCTTGAACTCTAATTTTAGGCCCATAATAGTTTTTCTTTAAATTAAAAAAATTGTAATTTTAGAACCAAGGTACAACACCCATGTTGTACCTTGGCCCTAGGCATGTTGTACCATGAACCACACATCTTTTTTCTATGAAAAATAAAAGTAAAATTGATGAATCATTTTTATAATGTATTTAAAATAAATTTTAAAAGTATATTTAATAACAGATTTGTCATAGATACCTATTTAAAGTTTTGAAATTAATATAAAACAATTAAATTAAATTGTGTGTAATTAGAGGGCTGAAGAAGGGATAATTGAAACCACAATAAATAGCAATTGCTTTTTTATATATTTTTTAAACATGTTTGCTTTATCCCGATATAAAATCACCAAAAAACAGCTACGATTATTTTTCAAAATCTGATACTATATCAGGGAATACATAAAGCATTCTTTTGTCGGTTTCAATAAGACTAGGTTCTGGCAAAATGCTAATGATTTGTTCGTAGCTGATCGAAAAACATATTTTCCTCCGCATATTCTAATGCTATTAAAACGCTTCATGGACACAACAATAACCTCCATTCTCATCCACCATTGTCATCATTTATGCATATTTTCTGTACCCAAGTAGTATACGTATAAAGTTGAATTATGAATTCCTTCCATTAATGATACACGGACAAACTTTCCTGAAATAACATATTCATTTGCTGTTTTTTAACAGAATAATGTGTAATTGTGTTGTATTTGGACTGTTCAAGGTACAACACTATTGCTTAGGGTGTTTTATTTTGTAAGGCAAAAAATAAACTGTAATTTTTTTTGCAGACTTTGCTTACGCCCCGAGTCTAAGTTATATAAAAGATACATATGCCAAATTTCATTAAGATTGCATAATATTTAGGGGTTGCACGCTTTGATCAGTTTTGTAAAAGTTAATGTTAATTACTTTTATTCGGAGAACTAGAAATCACAAACTCAAATAATACTAAAACAAGACATTAAGATTAATAGATGGCATAATACACGAAACATGTGCTATATAAATCAACTTTAAACGATTCAATCTGTTCTTTCTTTGCTTGGAGACGAATTTTCTGTAATGCTCGATTACCCTCAACAAGAATTGATATTGTTGTTTGTCCCAGACTAATGCGTTTAATCAGATCAATTCCACTTTCTGCTGTATCATTTACCACAATAAGAATGTTCACATGGCTTCTTAGAGAATCACTGCAGTATTCTGTCACATCAAGAATCCACGAACTGATTCAGGTCTTTTCTTTCAAAAACTAGTTTTTTTATCTCGAATAGTTGCATTTCCTTTTTCTTTACATGTTTGGTTTCTAAATTTAGAGTCATATTTCTCTTATTAACCGGAGTGATACTTACGTCCAAAAAAGCCAATCCTACGTTTGTTTCTAAAATATACCAAAGGTATCTGTCACAACTTAGCAACTGGTGAGAGCACTTTTTTCAATATCTGCATCTGGGTAAGTGTTCAGAAACTGTAGCACATCCAAATAATTCTTTGGATCGCATCGACGTACAATTGCTTCAAGCCAAAAGTGAACATATATGATGCTGACACAATGTGCAACTCTTTTCATTCCTTTCAATTCTCGTTGAGGAATATTCAACTGTTTAGAAAAGAGTACAATTTTAAGTGCATATACTTCCTTTGCCATCCACCTTGCTTGATGCATAGCTTCTGGAATCCAGCAACTGAAGATGTTTTGAGACCAAACTTCTAGGTACAAAATCCCTGCCGGCTCGGGCCTACAGGCGGAGGTAGATTTCGATGTTAAGTACTAAATTCTCCAACAAAACTTAAATCAAGATTAGAGATAAAACCCAGTTTCTTCACAAAGAGCTGTAGGGAGCTAAACTTTTTTGTGAAAATTGTAATATACACGAATACACACACACATATATATGGAATAGGTTTAAAAAATGGCTACAAAAAATTCAGAGAACCTTAAAGAGTTAAAATATGTTAATATTTCCATAGTCGGGTTTTTATCATGTTTTAATACGTTTCTTCAAACTTACATGGCGTTACATATTCACCTGCTAAGGTCCATTATATTTCCAATATGACGCAATATACATATTTTTTTAATTCGTCAAACTATTTATTTTGAGTTTTCATGCTGAAATCTTGCTCTAGGAAACTTATGACGTAATATTCAATTTGTTTTCAATTTGTCAAACTATTTAATTTTACACGTGAAAATTTTGCAAAAGAAAAGTAATTGTTGTGGTGAGAATTTTATTATTATTATTTTTTTTAATTGTTGGCAACTGTTATAACGAAAAACTTTTATTTTTTTCCTGCCATTGTTGTGTAAGAGCTGGTTTTATCAGAATCATGTTAAGACAGTATTCAAAATTGTGAACCCTCCCCATTTCCACCCTCTTGGGCCGATTTCGCCCAGTTTCAATCCCCGCCGAGATATTAGCCATCTCAAAGTTGTTGGCGAGTTTGAAGATGATTCGTGCATAATTGCGACTTTTATCGTGCGGACAAAATTTAGTACATACATACATACACACATATATATATATATATATATATATATATGTATAAACTTTTTAAGTGGGGGTGGTTTTGGGTTCCTGGAGTCCTATAATGAAAAGTTATGAAGGAATTTTTCAAAAGTCGCACCATGGTAACGACTGCAATAGGTAGTATTTCTTACGAAATCTACCTAATATTAAGAATTCTAATAATTCTTTGTAATCTTCTCTTAGATGACTTCTGTCTGTTGGGACATTTTGGAGGTAGTTAAATTGTTTGTACACTTAGTTCTTATTTTTAGGCGAAAATCTTATAAACTCCACTAACTGGCTAACTCATATCATCTTCTCTTTGTAACCTAAGAAATTATTTATCTTCTTGTGATAAGCTAGTCATACCCATCACATTTTGCCAGGAAATGTCAAATAACTTGATCAGATCATCTTTCCAAATATGCTGTTTCACATTTGCATTATCCATGTTTCTCGATTTCTCTATACTCAGGTTTTGTTATTCTTTGTACATCTTCTGTAGACCAGCACCTTTTACATCACTCTGACTCCAGGTGCAAGCAAAAACGTATGAAAACCTCATCTTTGGAAAAAGGAAACACCCTACATTGAAAAATGAAGCACCCCTACTTACTTCAAGTAACAAAACTTGGTGGCTTGAAAAATAATGACTTCTTACCATTTTCTAGTTAGGCTTAACATGATTTGAAACTCATGTTCATAGTGCACTATAAATACTCTTTTATGTGTATATTTGAATTTAAAACAAAAAAAACTGTTAATAATGAGATATAATGAAAAGTTGCAGCTTTAAAAAAATTACTTTTTGATGATCAAATCTTTTTTTAACGATTGTCTTCAACATCTGCTGACTATATTAAAAAGACCAACTGCTAAGTGACATCTAGTAGTATATCTCAAAACTACAGTGATTAATTTAATACAAATTCAATAGGTAGAGCTAAAAACTGTGTAGATCCAAGGTACAGTCGTGGGGAAAAAAGTAAACACCCCCTACTAACTCCTCAACAAATTCTCGCAGAAGAAAGTTGCTGGTAGCGAACGATTGGAAAAAAAAACAACTTCTAATTATGTATATGAAATTTGTTTGGGGGGCCATCTACATATTAAAACGATCCCAAACTTCATTTATTTCAATGGCAATACCCAATTTTAACGCGATATTTCAAATCTTCGGTTCAAACTATGTCTAGACACCAAATTTCAAATAATTTGAATAGTAAGTTTTTGAATTATAAACATTCAAAATTTAGTGCTTCTAATGTTAAATTACATTTTCATTTTTTCTTTAATATCGCCTGAAATTATGCTCCTAATGTGCTAATTTTTTGTGTACCAATAATACTAAAATACCCAAACATATATACGTTGAATTTGCAATTTTCATAAGTTTATGATATGAATTATGAAATTAATATTCGAAAAAATTATGAATTGGAACCCACAATTTTTTTGATGGATTTAGATTTATTAAGTCCAGCTTTATGGAAATCCAAAATTTCGCATTTTTCTTCCACGTAGTTTTCAAATTATGCTTAAAAAACGGCAAAATGATGGTTTATGATAGAAGTGACTAGATATTTTGAAATTTCTCATGCTACCCTGTAATCTAGCAGTCTTTAATGACACCTCGAGTTGCGTTTAAGATGCCTTGATCAAGAAGGGAGCTCTCTCGGTCGAAAATCGAGTACCGAACTTCAATTTGGATACAGCACCTAAAATACGCTCGTTTTAAAACAATTAATTTCTGGAAAACTTATCGTACGAATTGTTTAACAATTTATTTTAGTCTAATTGAAGGGTGTAGAGTTCATTTATCCAGTAAGAATTGTGTATTGCTATTGAAAAAAACAAAGTTATGGTTTGTTTTAATATATAGATGGCCCCCTAAGGAAATTTTATATACATCATTTAAAAGTAGACTTTATTACCAATCGTGTGGTACCAGTAACTTTCTTCTACGATAAATTTTGCAGAGTTAGTAAGGGGTGTTTACTTTTTTTCCACGACTGTACACGGTACAACAGTTTTCCCTATACTGTGATTAAACTTTACTGTCCGGTGAATTATTCTTGTCTTTCAATCAAAGTATCTAGGAAGGATTTTTTACAAGTAACTTCAGTATTGATTGTGAATTATATTGCAGGATGTATAGAATTAGTTATTTCCAAAATTTTAGTTAAATTCGGTAATTTATATGTTTTCTATTACGTTAGAAATTTTCTACCACGACTAAAAACAAAATATCAATGTTTTTGAATATGAAAATGTTTAAGAGATCTTTTATTGAACCTTAAATATGTTTTCTATGAATTAAGTGTTGTTTCTTTGGCAATAATATTTTTGAAAACAGTTTTCAACTGCATACATTTAAAAATATAAGTATAATAATCTATATTAAATTTTTGCATAGATATTAAATTTTTATGCTCTGTTATTTTGAATTTTTTAATGCCCCTTATATAACTAATTTTATTATTTTTTTATTTATAAAACGACAATGGAATTTTTTTTGTAAATAAATTTCTCCATACTATTAATTAGGAAAGTAAACTTAATACATTAGATTAATTTATACAATAGGATTTTTAAAAGTACCTAAAGTAATTTTATTTCCATGTGTAGTTTGAGAGAAAAGGTAAATATGTATATACTGAAGTAAACAAACAAAAACAGAATGCACTTATTTTAATTCAAGTACATTTCACATTATATGGATAACATGAAAAAACATTCAAAGATATTGCTTTAGGGAGAATTTCTAAAATTAAAAATAATACCATTTTAAATATTATCTTTTTACGGGAATGCATAACAGGAAAAATAAAAAAATAATAACAAGAAACATTGATATATAAATGTTAGATATGTTTATTATATTACAATAATAACACAAACCTGAAGAACTAGAAGAAATTTTGCTTAATAAACATTGATATAGTTTGATTGTGTTTATGACGGCCAATTATCAACACGAGTGACATAGGCCCTAAGGTGGAGAGGGCCCTCCGTGGGGTCTTTCTAAGGGTACCTAACCCGTATTTGCGTATGGAAGGTTCGAAGAAAACCGCGAAAACACCGAAAGATTAGGACAACGGGCGCAATTGGGTTCGAACCCAGCACCTCCCGTCTACCAGTTTCGAGAGCAGAACCTCTCGGCCACTGGCGTTGCACATTGATATAGGAATTTCTGAAATTGTTTATTAGTTTTAAAATAATATATTTTCATGCAAATTTGTCCAATTTTAATTATTGTTGATACAACCCTTCCAAGAAATGTCATGAATGATAGAAACAATAATTTTCAAAAACAGTCATAGAAACAATAATTTTCCGCTAGAACTTATTTTGCTTACGTTTTGAAAAAGGTTTCATAAACAGCAGATATTAGGAATAATGCTCTTAAAATATTAATATTTTTCATTAAAGAAGTAAAAGACATTCGTGCGCGTTTTTCTCCTTTTTTGCTTTTTAAAAGAAGGTATGCATAATCCATTTTATAAAATATATTGAAATAATAAAATGAAATAAACTTGTCTCATTTGTTTCAATAAAAACTTTTTCTTCGATTTGATACATTGAAATTTATAATGTTAAATTAAGATAACTGTAGAAATTGTTATTTTTCGTAAAGATCGCAATTGTAGCATCTCTTATAATGTTGCACAACATTGCTGTAAACATCGTTTAGCTATTTTTTTTTTATCTCAGAAAATTGCTAAATTCATTTATGGAAGAAATATTTTATAAGAGTATTAGCTAGACAAATCCATATTTTATGATATCAAAATTTTATAAATGTGTATTTTGCAAATATTTTCTCTTTTGAAAGGATATTTTCCTTAAATTATATCAAATTTCCTTGAATCAATATATGTAAAGTCAGTAAAGTTTTTATAATTATGTCATTCAATATCAGTTGTAAAAATTTTTTTTAAATGCTTGAATAAAGCAAGGCTTCGAAACAAAATATTTTTAACACATTCCAACATAGACGTAAAGTATTAGATGTAAATTTCCAACTGGAAACTTTCTCACCCAGTTAACCTTAATGATTATAGCATCTGGATTATAGCATCAGAGATCTCTGTTTTCATCCAGGAGATTCCTGGTTCGAATCCTGGTCCGGACATTTTTCGCCCAGTTGGAAATTTACATCTAATATGATTTATTTACCAATTAGAATAATTGTGTTAAAATTAATCTAGTATAGATGTAAAGTGTTTAAGAATTCTTTCTGTCTGGCCGTCTGTTTGATCATGCACCAAATTACCTAAATATATTCTGATAACATATTGATATATGTTTTTCATGTTTTCCATGGCATGTTTGATGTTGAAAATGAATTGTGTAGCATTTATAGTTCGTTTACAAGGGCTTTTAAAAGTATTCCGTTAAATTATAGTCTAAAGTGAAAATCGCTTGCAGTGTATTTTAATATTACATTTTTTCCAACAGATTGAAATTGGTATATATCACTGAATTGCACCACAAGATGCTTACTATTTAATATAGTGTGCATAGCATTTATTGTGAATTTACAGGGAAACACAAAAGAATACGATTTCAGTTCATTTAATGCTAAAAGTTCGTTTTCAGTTGTGGTAATTGTTTTAAAAGTAACTACTTTCTGCATATTACATGCTGTGTATAAATTCTATAGGTCATATACAGACTGCACAAAAAAATTTAGAATAAATTTTCACTTATTAATGGAAAATGTTGGAGTGAGCTTTCAACTGTGTTATCCGCTAACTAAATGAACTAAATTTTTTCATACTATCTTTATATATATATATATATATATATATATATACAAAGCTACAGATCATATACGGGGCTACATAAAAGAATTCGGCTATTTTAACTACTATAGGTGGTAATTGCTGAAATTGGGTTTAAAAACTTGTTTTGCTTTTTCGAATTATTTTACTTAGGTATCACGGTATAAAATGGTATTAGGGTGATATTAGGGAAATATAATGTTAACGGTAATATTATGTATTAGGTATTACACGGCGAAGTAATTTTATAGTATTCTCAATGTGTGGAAAATTGTTTAATAATCTATGTTTAACGCAGGATTTATCTTTAATCTCTGTTTCTGTTATCAATGGGATATGGTAAAAATAAAATATTTCTATTCTGTTTCGATTTTTCTTAAATCAAAAATACCTTTTCTTTCCCAGATTTTAATTTTTCGCTTGGTATCTGTTCGAAGACTGATTTCAATGAATAATTAAAAGATCTACGGTTTACAAAACGGTCATACAAAATTATCGGATTGTAATTTTCTTCTCGAACTATAAAGTTTCCGAATTTTACAAAACACATATTTTACTATGAACTTTTTTAATACTTTTAAAAGACTAAAATAATAAATAAAATAAAACAAACTTGAATACAGTTATACTAAAAACATTAAAAATACATTCAGTAAACGTTTCGACAAGCAACCGCAAGTCGTCATCAGTACAATTTAACCATTGTAGAAAAACAAAAAGAACAAATCAAGTACAGTTAAAGTTATTTTTTAAAAACAAACAATATTCACCAGGAAGGTAACAGGCTTCATTCAATGTTGGTGAACGTAATTGAGTAAACCAGCCTTCTAACCTGACATTGACATTGAAGTCCACCGTAGTGCAGATTGCTTTGGGGCCTATAGCAACTATGGCTGTTCGCCACGAGTCGTTAATTCCCAAATTGGCTCAACCGAGCCCAGCAATCTGATTGGTTAAAACTGATATTTATATAGTAGATAAATATCTTATGAAGTAGTGTAATGTAAAATAGAATGCAATTATAATGACTTAAATTGATTTATTTTGTTAAATTTGATCAAAATCACAGTAAAGTAATCCAAAATATTAATATTAACAAAGGATCAGATTGCTGAGGTCGGATGAGCCAATTTGGGAATTAACGGCTCGTCTGTTCGCCTCAAATGATCCTTATTATTATACACAAACACAAACCACAATTTGTATTTATTTTTCTCCATTACGTACAAGGATGAGATAGTCACAAGGAAATTTACAACACCAGAGAAATACTGCCGTTGGCACCACAAAGAGGGTGCAACAGAGCCAGCGGGAATCGAACCCGCAGATCTGCTACGCTCTCAAGCCATTGGCGGAGTGGTGCTTTAGCCACTCGGCCACGGAGGCCCCACCTTCTTGAGTGTTCCATTCCTGGTGAATACTGATTGTTTTTAAAAAATAACTTTAACTTTAACTGTACTTGATTTGTTCTGTTCTTTGTTTTTACAATGGTCAAATTGTACTGATGAGTGGCGTGGTCGGTAGCGACAGTTACTGCCACGGCGTGGGCCCGGGTTCGAATCCTCGGGTAAGACATGGATGTAATTGTGAATGTCCCATTGTTGTAATACATAATATATGTAATGGAAAATAAAATTGTTGTGACTTGTTGTTGTTTCTGTATTATAAGGATCATTCGAGGTGACAGCCATAGTAGATATAGGCCCCAAAGCATCCCACTTCGGTGGACTTCAAATGTCAAAATGTACTGATGAGGCCTTGCGGTTGCTTGGCGAAACGTTTACTGAATGTATTTTTAATGTTTTTTAATAAAACTGTATTCAACGCTGTGTTATTTTATTAATTTATTTAGTATTTTAAAAGTTTCAAATTCAGACGTTAAATGTATGTATATTGCAAATTTTTAACACTTGTTTTAAAAAGGAAGATTCATATTCAGTTAACAGCTGGAGATTTCTTTTTTCAGGTTTACGGTTTTGGTTCTGCTGCGGTTCAAATGCTTTCAATAAAGTAGTAATTTACAAATTTTAGAATGTGATTCCACAGAGGCCAATTGATAAAACTTGAAAGCATTTTACGTATTTTAAAAAATTACACTATGAAAATTTTTATTATTAAATTAAACTTTAAAATATCTACTTTAATATGTTTAAAATTTTTCACATTTTTTTCGGGACGATATTTTGAAATTAATTTTTGTAACAAAATTCAAAAAACTCCATATATATATTTTTTTCAGTTTTAATATGTTATGAATGGCAGTGTACTCAAGAAAATTATCTGATTTAATTGCAATACATTAAACTTAAAATTTCCCTATTGCATTGCATCAAATCTCAACGAAAAGAAATTTTTATCTACAATCCCATGCGAAGAAATAGAAAAAATCATGAATTATCAGACATTTGATTTTTTTTTTTTTTTTTTTTTTTTTTTAATCCAATCGTCAAATCTCTTACATGATTTAATGTTTAACATGCAAAGCTATTGAAAATTTTATGAACATTATAAAAAAAATCTTACTGTGTTGAAAGAGAAAATAAACATGTTTAAAAATTCTATTCCTTAGTACGAACAGATTCCAACCATTTGTAAAGAGAACTGTTTTTTGAACGCATATAAGAGTGAAGTTCTTAAATTTTGCTGATTCTCATTCATTTGTGTCCTCATTAACACTGCAAAATATAATAACGGCAAAGTATTTTTTCCCAATATTCAATATTTTTAAAAGTCAATAAGTTTATTAGTCAGTTTTTTAAGTGTTTAAATCACAAAAATATCCCACGGTTAAAAAAAGGGAGTTGTTTTGGAAAATAGACTTCGTAATAGTTTTAATCATTATAAAATGGCTTAAGCATTATATGCCTTAACATACCAACTTCAACTCTGGCATTTCTTTTTCAACCTTTTTTATAGATAAGAAGAAATTTCCATCCTTTTTTCCAAGTGGCCTTTGCTAAAAGACCGTTGCATTACTGAACTAATCAAATTCAAACATGAAAAAAATATGTGGGTATACTGGTGTATATGTATATTCATTTCCAAATGGTACATTGATTGAAAACCGTTTGAAAAATATTAATAGAAAAGGCACATTAGGATATAAGAAAGAGCCATCACAAACTATGAATACTGTGTCTTAAATTGCAGTAAGCCATTAAACAAATTATAAAATTCTTGCATATATAAACTTCAAGTAATTCATTTATACTCACGAAAAAGAAACAAACATCGAAAATGCTACAACTTACTTCGATAGTCTTAACCAATTTATTACAATAAATAGGCATATTTCTCAGAGTGAAACAGTGGATTAAAAATTTTCATGCGACTATTCACCCCTCTAAGACACAGAAAGCTTTGTATATTCTTTTCTGTTCTCTTTTATGTTTCTGCCTATCTAAGTCATAGCACCTAAACTCTCATTTAAAAACATAGTAATCATAGTATTTTTAGCGTCAAGTGTTTTTCAGGAAAAGGGTTATCTCAAAAATATTTGCAGGTGAAGTAGCTAAAAGTCATAATACTATATGCAATTTAAAAAATAATAACAATAAAACATGCAAATTTAATAATTTTGAAATATACCGTCTTTAAAATTGATTTTTATATATTTATTTAAAAAAAAAATACTAGCAACAAAAACATTCTGAAGTCCGCCAAGAAATCCTTCAAATGTCGCCACACTAGGATTAATTGGACCAGGATTTCCGATTTAATTCTAAAGGATAGAAAATAGAACAATAGAAGCACAGACTGACCTTAATGAAAACGTCTGACTTTCATATAAATCTACTATTTAAATTAATAAAACTTTTGCATAACAGATATCGCTGACTGAAAAAAGCATTTTGCGAGTTCACCAGAAAATGGACCACTGAGCAGCTTTGTAAGCATTTCCAAAGAGAAAAAAACGTAAAATCATACGTTAAGCATAGATTATGAAACTCTTTGCAACACATTCAGAATTCTATAATAAAACTGCACAGTTTAATAAGGGGAAATAAGATGTCTGAATAAACAATTTGTAAAACGCATAGCACATTTGAAAACACAATTTCATCAATTCACATACAGAAAAAAAAATATGAATTTTTTGTGCAGCCCTGTATGTGAACCATATATTTATCATATAATACATAGTATTCTAAAATTTAGTTAAATTAAAAATGCATATTACAGTTGAAAATTCCCTTTCAGCAATTTCCATCAATAAATGGAAATATACTTCATATGTTCTTTGTAGCCCTGCATGTGATGTGTAGAATTCATTCACATTAATAAATATTTTATAAATATATTTTAAAAGTTTAATTTAAAAACGTTTTTAAAAGCGTTTTAATTTAAAAACGCGTACCACAAAAGTAAACACACTTCGAGCAATTATTGTTCATAGAGAGTTCTGTCATCGAATTATTTTGTGTGTCCCTGTATACCAATGATAAATGCATGCACATCATGTTTTATAGTAAATATCTTGCAGTGCACCGCAGAGATATACAGTAAAACCTCCCTGACCACGTTCCGTTCCAATAAAAAATGGTCGCTCCGAGAGATGGTCTCTTACTGGAGGTCATGTTTAAATCTAAATTTTAATTGTTGAAAAAGGGTAACAATTAATGTTCCTAAAGTTTATTTTTCACATTAGAAAAAATATGAAAATTTAAGCATCAAAACAAAAGTTAATTACATAAGTTAATTACTTCAGAGTTTAAAAAATGAATACATTGACGTTTTCTTCTATTTTACGGTTTCATCTTCTATAACTTTTATTCCCAAGTCCTTTCGAAGTTCAGTAAATAAATGCAAGTTTTGTTTTGGACGGGAACAAATTATGGCGATTTCATTAATTTATCTATTTCTTTGAGAGTTTCCTGACAGAATAGGCAGGAGATTTTATCGACCGTCATCCTTAATTTGTCATCAGAGTTAAATTCATTGCCTAAAAAATCACAAAGGGGGTTTAAACACTTGAAAGTTACCGAAATAAATGAAAATTCTAAACTTAGTTTAGAAGTTTGATGAATAACGCGCTCTCCGGAATTATTGTTCTTATAAAACCTTCTTCAAGTGACCAGGAAAAAGCGGAATTTGTTTCATTTTCTTCAAAGAAATGGGTCGCTCAATGAGGGAGTTCAACTGGGGTGGTCTCTGAATAGAGGTAAAATTAGTATTGAGCCTATGGGAATAAATTTCGTTCCATGAAAAAATGGTCGTTCAGGGAGGTGGTCGCTTAATAGAGGTGGTCGCACAGGGAGGTTTCACTGTATATCAATTCGAATATGTTTGAAATAGTGCAACATGAATAAAATACACCGCAAATGATTTTCTCAGTAGATCGTAATGTAATGCAATTATTTTGAGTGTCCCTGTAAATGAATGATGAATTTTAACCATACAATATCGTGTAGTAGGCATGTTGTAGTGTACTTCAGAGATATAAATATAAATTTCGATGAGTTTGAAATTGTGAAACATTAAAAATCACCGTAAACGATTTTTTTTTCATATGCCGTAATGTAACGGAATTCTTTTGAAGAACCCTGTGTGTAAAGGAACTGTAACCGCTACAAGCTTCATATTCAGTACCAAACAGGCCATAGTGAATATCAATAACAATCAATTTAATGGTGATCCGACTATATTTACCCGAGTTAGACCACGGACAGACAGACGGAAGAGAGACAAACCGAAGTCATAAACATTTTTCAACTATGTATGAAAGTGCTAAAAATGTGTATTTGACTAAAGTGGTTACTTTAGGTGCAAAAGCAAACCTTCAAACAGTTGAAATAATACTTTGTTTTGTTTTTTACCTTAAGAACAAAATACTTTTCTAAATACATAACAGCTAAAAATTTTCTATAACAATTTTTCTTTACAATAATTTTAATTTTCCTACTGATATTCTTATTGTTAAATTTCCAATCCAAAAAAAAAATAATTACTATGAAAAGTGAAAAATAATTTTCGTAATTCCATATTAAATCTTCTTGGTTTGAATATTATAATGAATAAAATTTTTAAAAATCATATAATTGTATTGAAAGTGTTCAATATTTTATTCAATTAAAAATATCAGAAACATAATATAATCAAAGATTTCTTTGTGATCATTTATTCTCTTTCTGTCTTTTTAATCTTCTCCTTTCTATTACCAATTTTTAACTAATAATTTCGTGGTTTAGTTTATTTTAGATTACAATCTTAAAGAATATCCATTATAATTTGTTTTTACTAATCCTCCTGAGAAACGTTCAATTTAATTGCTTGGTGTAATGCATGATTTTATTTCCTGCGTAATTCATAAAATTATATTATTTAATATTCCGTTTAATCAATATAATGCCTGATATTTTTTGTTCTTGTTTATTTTGTCATTAACAAAAATAAAATAACAATGTTTATTTCTTAGAAAGCATTATAATGGATAGCATTATAAAATATCTTTGTACATAAAAACAATAAATTATTTACATTAAACAGTCACAATAAGCAATGAAAACTTCTTTTTTATAATTGAAATTACTTGTGGAATATATTTTAGCTACTTTCAAAATATAAAAAAAAATTATTTGATTTATTCTGTTCAAAATATAAATTAATTTATTTGATTTAGTCTGTTCTTTTTACATTGAAATTTCGGTTTTTATAAGAATTCTTTTAAAAACAACCAAGTAATTAATCAATTCATGTTTTTGTGCATTTTCTAAAAATAACAGCTGAAAAAAATGCAAATTTCATTTTATATTTTAGTAAAAATAGAGAGTATTTAATTATAATGTGGTTCATTTATGATTATAGGCACTAAAAATGAAAAAAATGTAAAAAAAAAAAAAAAAAAAAAAAATGCAACAGAATGGAAAAAGAAAATTTTGCTCTAAAAATCCAACTCATTAAAATTGTTTTTTTTTTAAGAGTGCCTAACACCTCACAAATTTCCTCAGTTTTGATATATGTCTTATAAAACTCCCAAGTATTATTAAATAAGAAATTTTTTTAGCAATATTTCCAAGTTATTCACACCTCAAAACTATGTTTATAAATACTATTAACTAAAAACAACAAAATTTTACCTTATTAAATTTTAGGAAAAATTTTCAGTACTTCATTTTTTGCAATAAATGTATCAGTTAAATATTTATTCAATAATAAATATTCAATATATCTAATACTTAAAAACATACGCATGCCAGTAACACTGTCTACTAGAAAAAATTACAAACAGTAAATTGGTTAAATATAAAATTTTATTTATTTTACTTTTAAGTTTTTTTTTAACATATAATATATTCCTTTAATGCGCTAACTTTTAATGCATTGTATTTAATGCTTTGCATTTATTCTTTTAATTTTTATTAAATCTTACGTTAAAGAAGTAATGAGTAAATGTTACTATTTAATACTCCATGGTAAATATATTATCTCCGAATTCACATGCATCCTTATTTAAATAGTTACATACATATGTCTTACATACATACATCTTAGGAACGTACAGTCGTGGGAAAAAAAAGTACCCCCCCCCCCCTACTAACTCCTCAACAAATTATCGTAGACGAAAGTTATTGGTACCGAACGATTGGAAATAAAGTCTACTTTTAAAGGATGTATATAAAGTTTGCTTAGGGGGCCATCTACATATTAAAATGAATCCAAACTTAATTTTTTTTCAATAGCAATACCCATATTTAACAAGATATTTCAAATCTTTGGTTCAAACTATGTCTAGACACCAAATTTCAAGTCATTTGAATGGTAAGTTTTTTAATTATAAACATTCAAATTTTTTTGCTTCTAATATTAAATTACATTTTGATATTTTTATTTATATCTCTGAATTTTAATTAATTTTCCAACTACTTTTCAGCAGTGAAATTACGCTTGAAATTATTGAATTTAAAGACGTGAATTATCACGTTGCTAACAAGGCGTAAACCAATTTAGTGAAAAATCTCCAAGCCGGGAATCGAACCCGGGCCCCTGGAAAATATCTCCTGTGCTCTACTACTAAGCCGCAAGGCTTTGACATTTTTCACTAAGTTAGTTTACGCCTTGTTAGCAACGTGATAATTCACGTCTTTAATATTCAATATATCTCCTGAAATTATGCTCCTAATGTGCCAATTTTTGTATAGCAATAATACTAATATACCCAAACATAAATACGTTGAATTTGCAATTTTTATAATTTTATGATATGAATTATGAATTATGAAATTAATATTCGAAACAATTATGAATAGCAACCTACAATTTTTTTGATGGATTTAGATTTATTAAGTCCTGCTTTATGGAAATCTATAATTTCACATTTTTCTTCCAAGTAGTTTTAAAATTATGCTTAAAAAACAACAACATGATGGCTTAAGATGATTACAATAAATGTATTACAATAAATGTATCAGTTAAATATTTATTCAATAATAAATATTCAATATATCTAATACTTAAAAACATACGCATGCCAGTAACACTGTCTACTAGAAAATATTACAAACAGTAAATTGGTTAAATATAAAATTTTATTTATTTTACTTTTAATCTATGATAGAAGTGACTAGATATTTTGAAATTTCTTATGCTATCCTGTAATCTAGCACGCTTCATTGACTGCGTGAGTGGCGCTGAAAGTGCCTGGATCAAGAAGAGGACTCTCTCAGTTAACAATCGAGTACCGAACTTCAATTTGAATACAGCCCCTAAAATACGCTCGTTTAAAAACAATTAATTTCTCGGAAACTTATCGTACGAATTGCATAAAAATTTGTTTTTAGGCTAATTGAAGGGTGTAGAGTTCATTTATGCTGTCAGAATTGTATATTTCTATTGAAAAAAAGCAAAGTTATGGTTCGTTTTAATACGTAGATAGCACCCTAAGCAAATTTTATATACATCATTTAAAAGTAGACTTTATTCCAATCGTTCGGTACCAGTAACTTTCTTCTGCGATAATTTGTCGAGGAGTTAGTAGTGGGTGTTTCCGTTTTTTTTCCACGACTGTACATGAATCTTACAACATACATTTTGCAAACTTAAATGAACCTTGCAACTTACAATGCATATAATAAACATAGTACATATTTACCTACAACGTCTTATAAAACAACATACACACGACAGGCTTACAATAGATGCAATAAATGCATTACATGCATTTTATGCAACAACGTTATTATCGCTAATAAGAATAATAGTAATCATTCCCTCGCTAACAAACAGTCTATTACTTCAGAGATTTTACTTAAACAAGATTCAACTAAAACAACAAATATACATATATATTGAACTCCATAATCAGAATGCCCGATAACTTTTTATAAAGATGATTTTTAAAGAAACGCAAATAATAGCTACTCCGTCGCGAAAAGCTAATATTTTAATGAAATATTTTCTAATAAATAGATCTCCTATTTTTTCACTGTTTGTGAGTTGTGACATGTGCATTAAATGTACTTCTTTCTAAGAATAATTAAAACTGCAGTGTTTGAAATGTTTTATGATCGAAAATATGCATTTATTTTTTAGTATGTTCGAACTCTTTTAAAAATAACTCGGTGATTGCATATAATGATCATTTCAGCATCCGTACAAGCGTCTTAGCTTGACTTAATATTCAAATCAAAAATATACTGAAGAAAACACGTTTTATATAAATGTTCCATTCTCTCAAAAATTTCTAATATTTCCTGTTTCCAATCTACTGTTTAAATTTACTATATTTTCTAGGAGCAATTAAAAGACTACTGTGTTTTTAATGTTTTATGGCTGAAAATATCCTATCTTTCTAGTCCTTTAAACTCTTTAGAGAATAACTCGATGATTAAATGTAATGATCTTTTCGGCTTCTTTCCAAAAGTCTTAGCTTAAATTTTTTTCAAATCAAAAACTTACATAAAGAAATTTATTTTTATATAAGTATACTCTCACTAAAACTTCTGACATTTGCTTCGTTTCCTGTTATGTGCTATTTAAGTTTACTTCATTTTCTAAGAACAAAAATATCCCCAGCAACCCATTAGACTGTTAGCTTATCGAATGACAGTATTATTATTTCCCTGTCTTACGCTTCATTTTCTGTGATAAAAGTAAATTCTTTATTCAATGGATAGGAGGAAAAAATGGGTTATGTCATGAAACAGACATTAAGGGTAATATCTTGAACTGACTAAAGTGGTTGTCATGGTTTCAATGCTCATTTTTGTATTTCCAAAAACATTTCCGAAATATTTTCATAAATCGAATTTCATCAGTAAAAACAGTATTGTTTCTTCAACGATTGTCTGCACTGTTTATTTCTTGCAGTTATTTCTCAAATTATGACTAAGAAAATTTAAAGAAAATTGATTTGTTTTCTTTTCCAATGTTATGTAATATGTTATGACGCACTATTACATATTTTCATAAATCTTGTTTTGCTTATAATACTATTAGAATGCATTTAAAATAATAACCTTTCAAAGACTGTAATGTATCCGAATTCATTTATTTTACTTTCCATAGAAACTACAAATGCTACCCGCAACATTTTCAAATAAGAGAGAAAAAAAAATCATGCTTCAAGCACAAATTATGGAACATTTTACAACATTTTCGAAATACTTTTAGCAAAATTTCCCTGCTTAAACGGTAAAACATACATTGGAAAACCAGACTTACGCAATTACCGTCTATACCAGGAAAGGTACTCGAATTCTCTCAAGCGGTCCTGTATAATGAAACACACACACACACACACACACACACATATATATATATATATATATATATAAATGTTCTACATAGTATGCTAAAAAGTAGTTTAGAAAGAAATAACATAACACTGTCAAAAGTTATCCTTCAGTAATTTCTGCCAATAGCTACAAATGCACTCGAATACTTTTGTAAAGCCTTGTATGTTATCCACACATTTTTAAACATGCCTCATAATAAACTAAAATTTAATTCATGCAAAAAACGCATAACACTATAAAAACAAGTAGGAAATTGCTCGTCAAACGTGACAAATGAGGTGCGTTCGTACTATAACTAGTTTTATAAATATTTTTTGCACCCCATATTGTACTGAATGTATATTTTTTTGCAATTCATAAGTGCATAGTCTGTAACATCATTAAAATGCACTTGCAGTAATTATTTTCCGATTGCCCGTAATGTAACGGAAAAATTTTGACTGTCCCTGTAATTAAACTATACATCCAATTTTCATAAAAACTGAAATGGCTGGACAGAATTTTGCAGCAATTATATACTTAAAATTTAAGACCATTCGGAATACTGTAACATCATTAAAATGCACTAGCAATAATTTTTTTCCCATTGGCCGTAATGTAAAGAGAAACTTTTGAATGTCCCTGTAATTAAACTATACATCCGATTTTCATAAAATTTGAAATGGCTCGACAAAATTTTGCAATAATCATATATTTAAATTTTCAGGCCATTCAGTTGGGTAGTTTTTGCTCTGTTATATGCGGACAGACGGACGGACTGAACGACGACTATAGGTGCTACGTATTTATATAATTACGAACGCAGCTAAACAACACACTTCCGGAAATTACCATCCGTAGACGGCAATGTATTCAGTTCTTTAAGTAACCCTGTACATGAATTTACTGATATTCTACAAACAATTCTTAGTATACTAAATAGTGCAGCTGGAAAATACCTAGCTCAATTAAAAACCAACATTAAGCAATTCACACTTATTCACAGTAGTGTTTAGCAATTCTTTTGTGCATCTGTGTGTATTATCTATGAAATTTATCACACAACGTGGTATACTAATTTCAAATGCTAAAGGGCATAAATTTAAAATTTAAAACCAGTAAAAATACTTTTATTTCAACTATTTACATGTCTCGACTCACCCCGAGTCATTTTCAAAACAAATAAAATTATTAATCATTTTAATTTACGCCTGTTAGCATTTGAAATTAGTATATTATTACAAGGTGTTAATTTGCTATATATTTACCTAACGTGGTATGTAAAAATTTATTAAAATATAAAAACGCATACCATAACCGAAAACTCACTTCAGCAATGATACCTAATTGGTAGTACTGTAACCGAAATTTTTTTTGTGTTCCTCTAAATTACGATAAATACTATGCTCATCATATTCTACACCAAGCATCTTGTAGTAAACAACAGTAATAAACACTGCAGAGCCAAAACATTATGACCACCTACCTTAATAACGCGTTGGCCCACTTTTGGCCCACTAAATAGCTGTAACCCGTCTTCGTATGGAGGAAACAAGTCTTTTATAGATGGCAGAAGGCAGATTGTACCCAAAACTTCTAGCAGCGGTCACGCAAATCCGGGAAATTCCGACATGGTTGTTTTTTAACTCTGATCTGCTATTTCATGACACCCCAAATGTGCTCTGTCGGATTAATATCCGTTGAGTTAGGTGGCCAGGACCTTAACTGAACTTAGTATTGTGTTCTTTGAACCACTCCAACACAATTCGAGCCCTGTGAGATGGAGCGTTGTCTTCCTCGAAGACTCCATTTACATTTGGGAAGACAGATACTATGTAAGGGTGTGACTTATCCGTAGAGATGTTCAGATAGTCCGCGGCCTTCATGATCTGTTCTACCACTGCCACAACTCCCAGAGACACCCATGAGAATATACTCTCACCGTATAATATTGCCACCCAGGCCTGTGTATGATCTGTTGTATAAGGGGAAACAACATCTCGCCTGGAAGACGGCGTAGTCTGACACGTCCATCAATGCATTGAAGGGAGAATCGCGATTTTTCCGACTAGGCAATTTTTTCCCAACGATCCATGACCCAGTCATGATGTTCCCAGGACTAGTGTAGGAGTAAGCGATGATGCTTGGTCAACAGAGGCACATGAGTGGGACGTTTCCTGCGTAGTCACATATTCAACAATAACATCTGAACTGTGTGCTCCGAAAGATTTCTACTTGAAACTGTACTGTATTGGGATGTCAGTTGAGCCAGTCACTGACGCCGATTTTGCTTTACCAAGCGCCAGAGTTTTCGGCATCCTTTTTCTTTGTAACACGTAGTCGTCCAACGCCATGGCGTCTACTGATGGTTTCACCGTCATTCATACACTTCGCATAAGTACTAACAACGATATGTCATGATCAACCCACAAGTCGAACAATTTCGGAGGTACTCGATCTGAGTCGTCGGGTTATTAAATTTTGCCCTCTATCAAAGTCCCTTAGATAAGCAGCCTTTCCCATCACAGTCATAAGTAACGGCAAAAATATTACTCAGACTCCCTAGCAGCTGTTACATACCATTACAACCTGATTACGTGTCCTCCATTTCATCCAGGCGAATTCATTGCAAAATGTGGAAAAGGTCATAATATTTTGGCTCTTCGGTGTATATCAGTTTCATTTTGTTTGAAGTAGCTTAAATACAGAAATTTAGCTTCAAACAGTTTTTCCCGTAGACCGTTATGTAACTGCATTATGCATTCGTTTGCGTGACTCTGTAAATGAATGATAAGTGCTTTGCATTTCATATTCTACACAAACACAATGTTTTTCAATACCGTGGTTTTGAAGGCTATTCCCAAGCAGACGGAGTTTTTTAAACTCGAACTTAAAGGAAGAATATTGTCTATAGCATCGTTATAAAAGACAGAAAGTTAGCGACATTTTAAACCAACTATTTTATGCAAGCTGATTTTCAAATGGGTAATTGATCTTATCAATCCCAAAAACAGCCGTCAGTTGGTAGACAGTGATAAATGAGGCCATTGTAAGCAAAATCTGCCCCATTCAAGCGGAAATGTATGGCAACGCGATTACAAAAGATAACCGCCGTTATAATGATAATATCAGCCATTCTTCCGCAACCTGGTAATATTTTTTTTAAACAAGGCACATTACTATGTTTTTAGAGGCTGCGAAGCCTGAACCTAGCATTAATATAAAAATTAAAGATATTAATATATAATTTGATATATTAATACTATTAATATATAAAAGTATACAAATATATTAATATAAAAAATAAAGATATTAATATATAATTTAATATATTAATTATATGAATATATTAATTATATTAATTATATGAATATATTAATGTATACTAATGCAACATCTAATACATGAATATATTAATATAATTTAAAATAAAGAGTCTTAAAATTCCATTTCCACCAATAACTGCGCGAGCTAATGTTTGTAAGTGACACATGTAATAAACACTGAAAAAGGTCTTAATTTCACACTAATTACAAAAATATAACATACTCATTATGTATAAGTAATACAAAAATATAACATACTCATTATGTATAAGTAATACAAAATTAAAACACTGATTTAAAAAAAAAAAAAATGCTAAAATCATATCGCGTTCCAAAACTTTTTCTTAACAATTTCAATAAGAATTTATTGAACCAACTCATTTCACTTCAATAAATATGCCATTAATGGAAATGTTCCAGATATTTTCTAGTTAAAATTTTCACAGCCCCAAACTTGTATGCTTTATGTTGTGCTGCTAATTAGAAAGTCCTCCACTGAAAAAAGAAAACATTCACTCTTCACAAGCATTTCATTTCTATTAAATAGGATCAGAGAAATTCTTGAAATATTCTTCTGAAGAAATGCGATTAATTACGTTGGAATGAAATTTTAATCAATAACTGTTATTATGTTCAGAAATTTATCGTACAGTATGTCAATAATTAAGTAAAATGGAATTATTTGTGATATGGTATTTAAAGTCTGAGTTCTGTTTCACGTCATAAGTAGTTCCTGATCTTGCTTTAAAATACTTTTAGGTGCAAAATATAAATTGAGTGATATATTTTATTTTAGAATTCCAAAACTACACATTAGTAACTTTTTGATTTAAAGCTGTCATTAAATTCTTCGAGCAAATCTCTGATTGAAGATATTTTCCTGTAACTTAACCCATTTATGCCTGAATTTTTGTTTTCTCAAATTTCTTGGTAAAATCACTTTAAAATGTTGCAAAATGAACTGAAAAACACTAAAAAAAATACGCTAAAATATTTTTGTATTTATTTGATAAAATGTAAACATATTAAATGTGGGAATATCCATATGTTGAAAAATTCATAATTATATGTTTTTATAAATTTATATAAATTAAGCTTTTCAATTGCATATTATATACTATAATTAGGTTTTTATGAATTATTAAAAAATCTATTTATTTCTTTACAGGGACTAATAACATTGTAAGTATTATTAATAATGAATTAAGAATAATTGTATTTGAGGCTAGAAAACAATTTATTTCAAAATCATCTTGAAAAGGACTTTATATAAATAACTATCCCCTAACTCGCTAACAGAAATATGTAACCATTTAAGGCCTAGTGCCCTATATTTTGTACGCTACATACATCCATAAAAAATACGCTTGAAAATATGATTTCGCAATTTAAAAAAATACGTATTTCAACGAAGTCAACAAGCTAAGATTATGACTCATTTATTTGGATCCTTGATACAAAAAAATACAAATAGACTTACTTTTTACATTTCGCTATCTTGAAAAATGAAAAACCTAAAACACCGAAAAAAGGCCTTCATTTAAGCAAATAAATATCAATCTTATGCTGTCATCTCTCGGTAATAGATAAAGACGTGTGTAGACAATAACTTCATACTATTTTCATATTGTAAAGAAGTAGAAAATTATAAAAATTAATTAAAATTCGAAACGTCTCACAAATGGGACGCGAGGCATAAATGATTAAGAGAAAGGAAAGTTATGACCTTCAGATTCTATATTTAACTTTAAAGAAATAAAATCTGAAATTAATTGAATCTCTTTTAAAACAAGTCCCTTGTTTGATTAACAATGGTTAACAATTCAATGATTGTCTTAAGGGGGTTCGGGACACAAAAATCTTCGAATTTCCTAAAAAAATGTTATTGGATTAAAAATTTATCTGGGTTTTTTTTCTGCTTAAAATTACGTTTAAGTCATGTTTCTATCTTAATAAGAACAGAAAATGTAATATTTTTCGTTTCGGTTTGTTTGCAAGGTCTACCTTTCAGGAAATAGTTGTCGTGGAAACGACTTCCTGTGAAAGTGCGTTTTTCTTCATAATGGGTTTTTTTACCATTTCTCGTATTTAAATTGTTATAACTGAAAAACCGCTAAAGATAAATGGTTCAAACTTGGAGCACGTCTTTTTCAATTATTTTACTTTAATTTTGATTCAGCAAATTTGAAAAAAATATTTACTTTTGAAAAGATGATTTTTTTTAAGTTACATCCTTTTTTAGTACTTTAAATATATATATATTTAAAGTAAATATCTTTAAAGATATTTACTTTAAATATATATATATTTAAAGTAAATATCTTTAAAGATATTTACTTTAAATATATATATATTTTAATTAATATTTTTAAAATTGTTGAATCAAAATTAAGACTAATATATTTCTGTTTATTTAAATAAAAAAAATTAATTCTACAAATAATATTTCGAGTTATAACGAATTTAAATTACCACCTTTTTTAAAATTAAATTTAAATTTTTTTTTTAATTAAGTGACGTTTTATCATGTGATTTTGGTTACAATTGATATGGTTAACTATCACAATAAATTTCAAAATTTTAACTCAATAAATAAAAATTATTTTTAAATGTGTCCCGGACCCCCTTATGTTGTAAAGTAATAAACTACAAATTAAAAATCTATTTTTTAAAATACATTTATGTGAGTACAAATTACCAAATTATCGATCATGCAGTTCTTAATGGGGGATGCTGGTGTAACTCATGTTAAATTAAGATCATTTTTGCAAGATTTTGGGAAACAAAATTGTCAATTTATTTTCAAACGAAATTCCCAATTAAGTTAAACAAACGTTAAACAATAAATTCCACAAAAATATAATTAATTTGATTATCGGGAATCTCATAACAAGAAAATGATTCGCCGCGCCGTCTACACCATCTTCCTTCCAATTGGTGGACACTGCTGCTTATGTAAAGGTGATTTTCAAAATAACAAACAAAAGTATTTAAAAAATTAGAAGCGTGTGTAGAAAATGATGTACAAATCTGGCAAACATTGAGTTTGATAATATATACAGTGGTGGCTAAAATTTAAACACTTTTAGGTCGCTTTCAGTACATAAAAGTGAAAAGCTACCTATTAGTACATAAAAGTATAAAAGCTACCGTCAGATGATAAACATTTCGGGAAATTTTGCTATATTTTCGTCCATCATGACCCCAGATACCAAAACCACCCTCCGTTGAAATGCTGACATATATATATATATTTATTTATATCTGAATTTAGTCATGCTGTAACTCTCGAATTTTTGAACCGATTTGGTTGAAATTTTCCATATGCATAATATATACTAATGTTTCGACCGAGTTCGTTTTCCAGCTTCATACGCCATCTTGTTTCTAAATGGTGGCCATTAGAATTTTGTGGACACGTTTGAAAATTTTTAGGTTTCCTAACTTTCTCTTTAAAATGACCTATGTTGTTAACTTACACTGTGTGACTCTTTAAAATATCTTTTAATGTTTCTAACATTCTGTTTAAAATGACACATAAGAGTTTGTATTTTGCGAAACGTGTCATTTTCTATAAATGTACAATGTTAGAAAACATAAAAAATTTTAAAAATCCAAATGGCCACCATTTTGAAACAAGATTGCGGATGAAGCTGGCCAACGAACTCGGTCGAGCCATTAGTATGTACTATGCATATGAAAAATTTAATCCAAATCGGTTCAAAAATTCTAGAGTTACAGCATGACAAATTTCATATATAAATATATATACTATATGGATATATATATAAATAGTATATATATATATATATATATATAAGTCAACATTTCAATCGAGGGTGGTTTTGGTATCTGGGGGTCATGATCGGCGAAAATATAGCAAAATTTCCCGAAGTGTTTTCCTTCGGACGGCTGCAATAGGTAGCTTTTTATTTTTTGTAATGAAAGCTACCTAAAGGTGTCCACAATTTTATTTTGACCACCACTGTATGTATTATTGTTGTGAAGCTTTGGAGAAAGTTGTAAACAACTTTTTAAGACAGCATATCTGTCGCAAAAAAAAAGGAATTATACAAACAAATTTAGTGTTTCACTAAAGAAGAACATGTGCAATATGGATTCACCCCACATTTGTAATTCAGCTATTAACTTTTTCATAATGCCCAAATTGAAAAAAAAAAAAAAAAAAAAAAAAAAAAGTTTTGAGAATGACTGGGTTGTAACAGTTCATTTGTCCTCCATCTGTTTCAAACATATTAACCCTCTTTGTAGGTTGTGCTAGAAGTAGGTTGTGCTAGTGTGTTGTGCTAGAAGACAAAAATTTCGCTCTTTATCTATATTAATTACTACTTGAATACTAGTGTGTGCTTTTACAGCCTGAGAGGGACTGCTCAGATTAGGAAAACAAGTCTGTAGAGCATAGTTGCGCCTCCTGGTCCCCTTTATTGAGGTACAGTAAACAAAATACAAAATTCAGTCGAAGATGAACCCTCCGCTAAACGCGGCAGAGGGCAGTGAAGGGGGGGGGGGGGTAAATGATAAATAAACAAAGGGAAGAGGATGATAATACCAGTAACGACAACACAACGGCAAATGATGGATGTCCCGACAGTTTCTAGCACTAGATGTGGTTATCTTGTGGGTCTATCTTGTGGGTTATCGTATCACATGTTCAAGATTTTAGTTAGATTTCGTAAGAAATACTACCTATTGCAGTCGTTACCATGGTGCGACTTTTGAAAAATTCCTTCATAACTTTTCATTATAGGACCCCAGGAACCCAAAACCACCCCCACCTAAAAAGTTTATATATATATATATATATATATATATATATGTATGTATGTATGTACTAAATTTTGTCCGCACGATAAAAGTCGCAATTATGCACGAATCATCTTCAAACTCGCCAACAACTTTGAGATGGCTAATATCTCGGCGGGGATTGAAAATGGGCGAAATCGGCCCAAGAGGGTGGAAATGGGGAGGGTTCAAAATTTTGAATACTGTCTTAACATGATTCTGATAAAACCAGCTCTTACACAACAATGGCAGGAAAAAAATAAAAGTTTTTCGTTATAGCAGTTGCCAACAATTAAAAAAAAAAAAAAAAACAAATAATAAAATTCTCACCACAACAATTACTTTTCTTTTGCAAAATTTTCACGTGTAAAATTAAATAGTTTGACAAATTGAAAACAAATTGAATATTACGTCATAAGTTTCCTAGAGCAAGATTTCAGCATGAAAACTCAAAATAAATAGTTTGACGAATTAAAAAAATATGTATATTGCGTCATATTGGAAATATAATGGACCTCAGCAGGTGAATATGTAACGCCATGTAAGTTTGAAGAAACGTATTAAAACATGATAAAAACCCGACGATGGAAATATTAACATATTTTAACACTTTAAGGTTCTCTGAATTTTTTGTAGCCATTTTTTAAACCTATTCCATATATATGTGTGTGTGTATTCGTATATATTACAATTTTCACAAAACGTTTAGCTCCCTACAGCTCGCTCTTTGTGAAGAAACTGGGTTTTATCTCTAATCTTGATTTAAGTTTTGTTGGAGAATTTAGTACTTAACATCGAAATCTACCTCCGCCTGTAGGCCCGAGCCGGCAGGGATTTTTTAGCACTATAAACCAATGTACTATAAACAATAATCAAACGATGTGGACACTGTCTTCAACTGGGGCACATGTAAAATTTAAAATACGGTAGTACATGGTGACACTGTGTTGAATATGAATGAAACTCAGAGGATTAATATAATCAGTATATTGGATATGGACATATACTCTACATATTGGAGACATAAAAACAGTTAATTATAAATTCAATAATTGCTGCCTGAGAACTTTGATGAAAAAGCCACATAGTTTGCTACGTAACATAAACCTAATTGCAAATAAAAAAACAACATAACTGAACTATAAATGTTAAGATACATTCTGTGTAATACTTTAAGCTTCGATAAGCATCAATACTACACAACTATTTTCAGAAAAAAAGGTTACTGGAGAAGATGGTGAGCATATTACAAATCACGCATCAGTTGCAGTTGCAGCGCCTTTGTGAAGAACTATTTATTCTTTCTTCAAAACCATTACAAATAACATAGTAATTTCTATATGCCCTTTGAAACTAGATAACAAAAGCGAAACATTTATTGAAAATGAAACTGATATTGTTGGTTGAAGCTTCAATAATCCATGTCAATGCCTTTTTAGCAGCCGAGATACTTCTTCGAGATATTGCAGAATGTCTTGAACCACTTGCTGAGATAATTGCGTTATTGGATAGGGATTTTCCATAAGCACACATTACATACACATAGATAGATTAATGAATCCTAATCTTGGACATTTCGTAGATGCACAAAGAAATATTGATTTCCGTATGTGTTTTATTTGATGAGACTTACATAGAAAATGCGTGTTCTTCAAAGTGAGAAATGGGTGTTCTTCAGTTTGTTAGTTGACTTATAATTGTCAAAAAAGCAGAGAGTCAAAGTTATATACATTCAAAAAATGTATCCCAACAGTTCAAAATTCATTTACATAATAATACATGCTGCCATATAATAAAAAATTAGGTATATAAGGTCCTATCAACTGTAACGTTCAAAAACTCGGAATGAAATTTGAAAACGTGTGCTTTAAAAAGGTGATTAAAACGAACAATCGAGCTCTAAAGCTTATGAAATACAAACAAAATTTTTAAATTTTCATATGACTATAACTTTTAATAAGCAAAAGCCATTAATGCATTTAACCGGTACGTGTAGCGCAACATTAAAAATGAAGACATACGTAAGAGACAAAGAACATCAGTGAGTGATCTACGTGTGCTTAACAAGTACTTTCGTGTCATTGTTATGTAACTGTCAGTTCAAATTTCCGTGTTCACCTTGTTTCACCCTAACACACTTCAGTATGTTTCTATCTCTCATTTAAAATCTAACATATACACGTTACATCCGCAAAAAATATTGTGGCCTGTAAAACACCATTAAACGCGAGATTCTTCCTATTCTTCATGTCGTTATTTACCGTTGTCGACAATTTTTTATTGTTTTTATTCCCCGATATGCTATTTCTTTTAGAAAACAATAAAAGTTTCGTTACCAAAAAATTACGTTACGATACAAAAGCCAGCAGTTAAACGAAGCAAAAATATCATTGTGCGATTAAATACGGATAATTTCTACTGCATTTTCTAAACTGCTAAGCATCACATATACTCAATTTTTACACCGTCGTGTAGGGAAAACGTATTTTTAACTGCAATTTGTTTGAAAACTGTATCGCAATTTATTTTTCGGGTACCAATTTTTTTGTAGTTTTAATGCTATTCTTGTAATGATGGCAACTGAAGTACTCCATTTCTGCGGAAAGTAAAAGGAAAATAGTTGGAAAATAGTAGATAACTGTATATTTTTGTTGCCATTTTCTTATAATAACTGAAAAAAATTGTAATTAAGGTACGTGCTATTTTGAAAAAATATAAATGAATAATTTCTGATAAAACACGGAACTATTATAAACTATATTTAATTTTAAGCATCCATATTAATTTTACAAACAAATTAAGACATATGAATCATCAGATACACAATTTTTTTGTCGAGTTTCTTGAATTACGACATCGCTTTTTGCTGGTTTTATATATTATTCCGAGATAGTGACGTCATATGTATAATTTTATACCGATGTTGCTTAAGACTGGATCGTAAATATGGAATTCTTCAGCGAATGCAAATGACGTCATTTTACATAAAATAAAAGCGTGTATTTTAAGTCTTAAAACTAAAATATGTTTTGTACAAGTGCATTCCAGCGGAATTTTCATTCCAGCGGATTTGCAATTCTTCACAAGCGGAAATGCTTCTCTTTTGAAAATAACGCAGTTGAAATCACACACTGATAAAAGACAAAGTTTTACCGAAAATTTAGAGTATCTTTATAGAAGATCAGGGACCTTTAAAATTAAAATAATATCTGTTTGAGAGTTAGAATGACCAATATAAGATGCCTTTGTTATTGTAACTAATTTTGTAGGTTTATTATAAATTAATGAAACAGTTCCTAATTAAACATTTCCTTTCATCCAAATTCGACGGGTTCCAAATTGTAATAATAATAATATATATTTTTTTTCTCATCGAGGACGACACTAAATTCTGAAAAAGTAGAATTGATGTTTCCTGCTTGTTGTTTGTTTGGTTGGTTGTTTTTTTTTTTTTTTTTTTTTTTTGGGGGGGGGGGGGGGAGGGTCATCATCTAGGCTCATCGTTTATACTGGCTGCTTTTGTTTTGAATTTGTTTTTAGTCGCCTCATCTTGAGTGCTACACCTTAGCTGTCGTAATCTTAATGTATTCACAAAGGATTTCACTCTCTGCGAATTTACATCTTCACAAAATAAAAACTGAAATGTTAAAACAAATAGCCAATTATAAGACTTAAACATTTTCTAGTAAAGCAAAAATAATTTTTACTTTTAGTTCCATAAACACTTTTTAGTAAACATAATAAATATTTTGGCATAAAATGTCAATTGTTAATCATTATCAAAATAAGAAATTTGCAAAACTGACTGTATATAGGCATTTTACACCATAAATAGCGTATCTTTTTATAGCGATACCCCTATTTTCAGAATTTTTATGGTTCTAAAGAAAAAAATAAAAGGATAAAAGAAATATAGATAAGAAATAAGAGGCAAATAAGAGGTAAAACTTGAATGGAGAGTTAACATTTCCCAGAGGCATACGTCAAACTAAGCATCAGCGAAAAAACTATAAAAATATTATAGCTCGTTCTGTTTAAGTTCTACAGACCTATTCCCATAAAATAAGTTATAGCACATGCTTTATAGAGGTACAGACTTACTGAGTATTACTTTTAGAGAAAACTTTGGACAGTTTTGTAATGAATAGAGAAGTATAAATTTTGCAATTTCAACGATTATTACAGATGTCATTGATTGTAGATATCAAAAACGCTTATTTTATCTACACAAATAAAGATTATCCAAGGTACTTCAGCGTAGTTATAAGGAAGTAATAAAATTAATAAAAGTTATATATTATTCAGAAATGTTTTCTTTAATGAAAGTATCTTACTTCTGCAGTAATCAAGCAGTAGTGGAAATTATCTTTTGTCACATTAATGTAATTAATAATTTCCTTAAGTAAGCTTTTAAGAAATACTAAAGGCATTCTTATCAAAATTTAAGTTATATATCACAGATTATAATGATAGTATAAGACATATTTCATTATAATTATACTTAAATGTTAGGTAACATTAAATTTACCTACAACTTTTTATTGAATAGATGTATTTTGCTAAGAAAATATAAAACAAAAGAAAAAATCCAGTTTAGACATTTTTTTAAATGTCTGTGTTGGAATAATCCATAAGAGCAGTCTATCAATAGTTAAACATAGTTTCATTTTACTGTATTTATTTTACATTCTGTCTGTGTAATCTTAAATATTATACATTGTTTGCAAAAACTGTTGGGGGAAAAGCATAATACTGAGCAGGGATTAATTTTGAAATTTTGGCACTTAAATTCCCAGCAGATATCATAACTGGCGCACGCTACTGTACATTTACCATTCTCGTTCCTCTAGGTTCGAAGTTTGTACTAAAAAAAAAATGTTTTTCAGTATTATAATAAATTCGTTCACCCAGATAAAATAAATGACAAATAATTCTGCAATTTAAACAACTATTACTTTCTTACAGTTTTAAATTTCCAAGTGGGTGAAAAAAGTACTGGCAAGGATTTAAACCAGGTATGTCTTGACTGAACCCGCTAATGCTCTACCAACTAAGCCATCCTGGGCGAATCTGGAAGATTACTTCACCCATCTAACCTTTAAGGAATTGGGTGAATTAGTCCTCCAGATTCGTCGGGGTTGACTCAGTTGGTAGAGAATTGGCGACTTCAGCCAAGACATCCCTGGTTCGAATCTTTCCAGGACTTTTTCGTGTACTTGGAAATTTACAAGCGTTATGATTTATTTTCCAATTGAATAATTGTGTTAAAAATTAATCTAATATTTTAATTCCTTAGTAAAATTATCGAAATCGACAATAATTAGACATTTTAAAATCTGTAGGTAGAAGTATAAATACCAATAGATCGTGTATATTCTCCTCACGAAGGCAATACATTAATTCGGCAACCACTGATTCATTACAGAAATATATGAGTATAAACTATTATTTTAACACAACCAAACTGATTGGTAAAGTTATCATACAAATTGAATATTTCCAAATGAACAAAAAAAATGCACAGGCCGGGAATCGAACCCAGATCCTTGGCTTATAAGGCCAATGCTCTACCGTTTAAGCTAACAGGGCCGACAACTGGTCTGAGCGAAATACGTTCACCAGTTGTTGGCACAGTTAGCTTAAACGGTAGAGCATTGGCCTTGTCAGCCAAGGATCCGAGTTCGATTCCCGGCCTGGGCATTTTTTCTTTCAGTTGGAAATGTTCAATTCGTATATATGAGTATCTGACAAACCGACAATATTTCTTAACTAGTACTCAGAAGATAGGACAGTTGGACCTGGACCCAAAGAAAACATGATTGAGTATACAAGGTTAACCTAAATGATACATCGGGTTTCAAAAAGAAAGTTTATTTCCAAGCATACGACGTACAAAGACGGGTGATACATGAAAAGATACGTACACTCATCAAGTTTCTGGTTAAACATACTACAAATATTTAATGTGTGCGCCCTTAGACACCCGGCACGCATCCCAAAGGCAATCCAGTTCCATCGATACTTCAATATCATAATTCTGTCAATGTCCGTCACACCAGCAGTAATGCGTTCCTGCATGCGATCTACGAGGCGGGCTTTAAACTTGGTGAATGTATCTATCTTGTCATGTATCACCCGTCTTTGTAAGTCGTATACCTCTCAGTGTTTTGATATATGGTGAATCATTTTGGCTAACCCTGTATATCGAGGCCAGCTACTGCATATCAACATGTTCAGCGAGACCCAGCCGCAAAGAAGGACCAAGAAAAACGTTGTGAGGGAAAAAAAATATTTACAGCCAATTATTTTCATCCATTGCTATTGATCATTGTGAGGGCTTTAAAAAAAAAAAAAAAAAAAAAAAAAAAAAAAAAAAAAAAAAGCTTTACAATGTTTTTTAAAGAAATGTGTCTGACTTTGTTGCTATCCCTTTTTACTTTCTTCTAATCTTTACAAGAAGAAAGTATTGGATTCGTGAAAATTTTCGACTTCCGGTTTTCGACGGATTTATACGTTTTAGAATGCCATAGCACGATTTGATGGTTTTTAGAAAATGTCTGTCTGTGAGTCTGTCTGTTACTCTGTCACTCTGTCACTCTGTCTGTGAGTCTGTATGTGACAAAAATTTTGTGGGCGCTCTATCTCAAGAACTAATGCACGGAATTTCACAAAACTTTGAATTTAGTTAGACCTTCACATAAACTGGACCTGATTAGTTTTTGGTGAAAATCGCCCATCAGGTGGCGCTGCTATGCGGAATTTTTCACGATTTCTGCAATAGCTATATCTCAAGAACTACTGCACGGATTTTCATAAAACTTCAGATTTAGTTAGTCCAGGACATAGTTTGGTGCTGATTACTTTTTTGTGAAAATCGCCCAACAGCTGGTGCTGCTATGCTGCATTATTCATGATTATCGCAATAGCTCTAACTCAAGAAAAAGTGCACGAATTTTCATCAAACGTCAGATTCAATTAGTCCCTGATATAAATTAGTGCTGTTTAATTTTTGGTGTAAATCGTCTAACAGGTGGCGCTGCTGTGCTGCATTTTTCACGATTCCCGCAAGAGCTGTATCTCAAGAACTATTGCACGCATTTTCATCAAACTTCAGATTTAGTTAGTCCTTGACATGAATTGACGTATAAATTAGTGCTGTTTAATTTTTTGCGTAAATCGCTCAACAGGTGACGCAGCTATGCTGTATTTTTTGCGATTTCCGCAATAGCTTTATCTTAAGAACTAATGCTTGGAATTTCAAAAAACTTCAGATTCACGTATACCTTGATATCATTTAGTGCTGCTTATTTTTGGTGTAAATCGCTCAAGAGGTGGCGCTGCTATGCTACATTTTTCAGAATTTCCGCTATAGCTCTATCTCAAGAACTAATGCACGAATTTTCGTCGAACTTCAAATTTAGATATACTTTGATATGAATTGGTGCTAAATCGTTGTTATTTCTTGTACTATTTAAATGATTTAATTGACGTGATTTATATAGAAGAATGTTTTGGGATGGCCACAACATACTAGTTTTGATAAGATATTAGGTGCTGCTAAAGACAGTGTACATAAAAGAAGAAAAAAGAGTTTACTACTGGACCCAATTACAAAAGCTAGGAATCTTGAATAAGTAATATTAATAATAAAAAGAAAATTTTGAGTAAATAACGCTAACCAATAAAAAACTAGTATGTTGTAGCCATCACAAAACTTTCTTCTATATAAATCAAGTCAATCAAGTAGAGCTATTGCGATAACCATGAATAATGCAGCATAGCAGCGCCACCTGTTGGGCGATTTTTATAAAAAAGTAATCAGCATCAAACTATATCCTGGACAAACTGAATCTGAACTTTTATGAAAATCCGTGCAGTAGTTCTTGAGATATAGCTATTGCAGCAATCGTGAAAAATGTCGCGTAGCAGCGCCACCTATCGGGCGATTTTCACCAAAAACTAATCAGGTTCAGTTTATATCAAGGTTTAACTAAATATAAAGTTTTTTGAAATTCCATGCATTAGTTCTTGAGATAGAGCGCCCACAAAACTTTTGTCACATACAGACTCACAGAGTTACAGACAGAGTGACAGAGTGACAGGGTGATAGAGTGACAGACAGACTCACAGACAGACATTTTCTAAAAACCATCAAATCGTGTTCTCGGTATTCTAAAACGTATAAATCCGTCGAAAACCGGAAGTCGAAATTTTTCACGAATCCAATACTGTTTTCTTGCAAAGATAGAAGAAAGTAAAAAAAAAATCCCTGCCGGCCCGGCCTACAGGCAGAGGTGGATTTCGAAGTTAAGTATACTAATTTCACCAACAAAAACTAAATCATTATTAGATATAAATCCACTTTAACAGTTTTATCTGTCTGCTTTTGACGAGTTTTTATTTCCTTTTTATAAAATAGCTGGTTTTATCAGAATCATGTTAAAGCGATATTAAAAAAATATTTTCCCATACTCAACAACTCGAAATTTTCTGGCAGATTTTCAGATTAATTTTTAATTTAAAAAAAATATGAAATATGCTGATGGGATTTTTGAAAAGATTTATAAGCGACCTGTGTTTTTATTTTTCTTTCAATTAATTAAAACTTGATTAATAAACAATTATTTTCTCAGTAGGGCAATATTTTTCGTTTCTAACACAATCGCTTCGGGAAATTCTGTTCAAAATGCCCACTTTGACATCCTTTTTTGAAATATATTCTGCCTCTATCAAAAAGTCGATCATTACTGTACATTATATAGTTTCTGAATAAGAGAATCTAGCAATTGGATGCGTTTGAGAGCAAAAATGAATTTAAAAATGAGTAAGAAAATACATAGTTTGGATTTGAATGCACCCTTAATAAGATGATTTTTTTCTTCAACCGCTATGTATTTTTAATTTGTTTTTGCTTTAAGAATTGGCCCTATCAAAAACTTGTCTATATAAATGTTGAAGATGGATATGATGGATATATAAATGATGGATTTTTTACTTCTTCAAACCCCCTTTTTATTTTCGTTTTTAATTTTTTTTTTTTTTTTTTTTTTTTTGCGGTACGAATTGGTCCTATCAAAAACTTGTGAATATAAAAGTTGTAGATAATAGTAAGGAGATGTATAATAAAATTATTGGATTTGATATCTTGAGAAATGACGAAGTAAGGAATTTTTTTCTCCCAAAAACCCTATTTTTGCGCCCCTTGAGCCTATTTTAAATTTTATCAAAAATCTGTGATGCATGAATTTTTGGCACTATTTTTAGAAGTAATAAAAACTTTAAACTGATATAATATGTACAAAAATTAAGAAGTTATATGGTTTTATCGGTTTTCACAAAACCCCTCCCTATTTCCATCCCCTTTGTCCGCTTTTGTCCATTAACGAACTTGACCGAGATTTTATGTCCCTTGATTTTATGTATCAGTTTGGAAGAGATTTGTGCAGAATTGTGGAAGTTATCGTGTCCAGAAGAAAGTGATAACACAATTAATTCGGGAAATTCCGTTCAAAATGCCCACTTTGACATAATTTTTTGAAATACAGTCGAGTCTCTCTATAACGAATTTTTAGTAGGAACGGTCCCATTTTCCCATGATCTCATTAAAAACAGTCTCCATATAGCGAAATATCTATCTCCATATAACGAATTTTTTCATAAAATGTTCTTTATTTATTGTTTTAAAAAAGCTTCCAAATCTCATGGAATCAATTTTCCATCACTGATTTGTGATTTATCGTTCAGTGCTGAGTTTTTTATCTTAATTTTTTACCTTGAATCTCCTTCTTTTTTATGCCCAACGAATTCATCTCCCCTCCTCCCACACAACTTCTAACATACTTCTTAAAAGAGTATCAATTGGATTGTTACACATATGAGAACGGGATCAGAGAGGTAATTGAAGTTTAAGGTGAATGAGAATTCAAATGGAGGAAAATGTTCCCGATACAATTTTTCATTTCTTGCTAAAGTGTGAACATTTTTTCGAGAGTGTAACAATTTTGAAATCAAAACAGAGAAAAATTACAGATTTCTTCGTCTAAAATTAATGTAAGTTTTCCATATGTGATTTTTATTATGCTTTCAAATAAATGTCTGTTCTCTTTTTTGAAACAATTTAAATAATTAAGAAATACAATATTAGGTTAATATTTATAGTTAAACATTTCGAATTCTTAATTAAACATCTTAAAAGCAATTTTTGTTCAAAATTTACACATTAAATAGGAATTTTAACTCATTCTCTATATAACGAATTTCTCTATATAGCGAAATTTTTACTGGAACAATGGATTTCGTTATATAGGGACTCGACTGTATATTCTGCCTCTATCAAAAAATCGATCATTGCGGTACATTATATAGTTTCTGAATAAGCGAATCTATCAATTAAATGCGTTTGAGAGCAAAAATGAATTTAAAAATGAGTCAGAAAATAAGCAGTTTGGATTTGAGTGCATCCTCAATGCAATGATTTTTCCAACACAATCCGCTTCGGGAAATTCGGTTCAAAATGCCCACTTTAACAGCATTTTTAAAAATATATTCTGACTCTATCAAAACATCGACCATTACGGTACATTATATAGTTTCTGAGTAAGAAAACGTACAAACTGGAAGCCTTTGAGAGCAAAAATGAATTGTAAAATGAGTCAGAAAATACGCAGTTTGGATTTGAATACACCCTTACTTAGATTATTTTTTTCTTCAACCGCTATGTATTTTTAATTTGTTTTTGCTGTAAGAATTGGTCCTATACAAAACTTGTCTATATAGATGTTGTAGACAATATTAAGAAGATATATGATAAATTCATGGGGATTTTACTTCTTTTGAATTGACGGAGTTATGGATTTTTTACTTCTTCAAACCCCCTTTTTGTTTTCGTTTTTAATTTTTTTTGCGGTACGAATTGGTCCTATCAAAAACTTGTGAGTATAAAAGTTGTAGATAATATTAAGGAGATTTATAATAAAATTAATTGGAATTGATATCTTGAGAATTGACGAAGTTGTGAATTTTTTTCTCCCAAAAACTCTATTTTTTGCGCCCCTTGAGCCCATTTTTAACTTTATCAAAAATCTGTGTTACATAAAATTTTGGCCCTATTTTTAGTAGTAATAAAAATTTTAAACTGATTTGATATGTACAAAAATTAAGAAGTTATGGGGGGTTTTCGGTTTACATAAAACCCCTGCCTATTTCCATCCCCTTTGTCTGATTTTGCCCATTAACGAACTTGACCGAGATTTTTTGCCCCTTGATTTTATGTATCAGTTTGGAAGAGATTGGTGCAGAATTGTGGAAATTATCGTGTCCAGAAGAAAGTGATATATATAGATAGATACATAGATAAATAGATAGATAGATAGACAGATATATATATATATATATATAAAGTTTTTTACTGAGGATGGTTTTGGGCTCTAGGGGTCATGATCGGTGTAGATCTGCAAAAAGTTTTCAGAAATTCCAATATAGGAACGATCCCAATAGGTAGTATTTCATACGAAATCTACCTAAAAGAAAGCAGAGGTCTCGAGCCGTCCGCCGGTTAAAGTGATCAGGTAGGAGTCATGATTTTAACATAAGTATTTATTCTTTTCTAAGAGGTATATCTATTGTTTGTGTATTGTTGTAATATTGTTTATGAGGACTGTTTTTCCAAAATGCAGTTAATCCAACTTGAGAGTGTCATTTTTGGTTGTTTTTTAGATGACAATTTGAAATGAGACTACAATCTGAGATTTACGGAAAGAATGTAATGATTCTCCTACAAACGTGGAATGGTAAGTTTCTTTTGCCTATTCCAAGCAGTTATCTTTTAAAAGGCCTTAATTTGTTAGAAATGGAAAAAGTGCCTTTTTTTATAAAGAAGGTTTAATTTACTCTCTGAAAAAATGAAGATGTGTATCTTTCCGTTGTGTCTATGTTTCATCTGTCTTGCTACATGTTCATTCTTTTTACTTTTATTTGTCATTTAAGAAAAGAACAAGAGCACGGTAAAAATTATGCAATATGGCCATAGTTATTTGCTGTGTCTCTGACAAAAACATGGAGTATTTTATTTCCTTCCATACCGGAGTGACCCTTGATCAAATTAAAGTAAAAAAAATAATAATAATAGTTTTTAATTTGTTGCAGGGTTTCTCCTACCTGGTAATCTTGTGTGTTTACATTTTGCATTGAGAACAATCCCGAGAGACTATCAGATGTTATTAAAAAAGACGATATGTTTCAATTGGAAGCCCATTGTAATGAGGTTTCAATTGAAAGCAATTCTGCTTCGAAGACAAGGTCCCCTCCAGAGGCTACTCGTAAGTAAAGTCGTGGGGAAAAAGTAAACACCCCATACTAACTCCTCAACAAATTATCGTACAAGAAAGTTACTGGTACTAAATGATTTGAAATAAAGTCTAATTTTAAATGATATAGATAAAATTTGCTTAGGGGGCCATCTACATATTAAAACGAACCATATCTTTGTTTTTTTCAATAGCAGTACACAATTCTGACAGCATAAATGAACTAAATGTGTGCATATGGCACACGTCATAAAATATCAAATTTTAGTCGGCATTTAGAAATTTAAATTTTTTTACTATTTTTCCTATTCTGACAAAAATCATAAGAACAGAAAAATTTGTGCAGTGAAGGGTTAAAGTAATTCTAAAAAAAAAACTTTAATCAGAAAGTGAGCATAGACAAAGAATATCCCACAGCTTCTTTTTGGTACTAATTTTGATCGTACTAAGACTTTAGAATCAGATAGAATATAACTCCTCACATCTTCTCAATTACAATTCAATTCCTTTCCAGACTGATTTTTTAAGGATTGTAAACCACCTTTTAAAAAAACTTAGACACCATTCTTGTTCCTCAATTTTTTTTCTATTTTTCCCTATTTTTTTCAATTTGTGAATAAATGGAATTTTCGCTTTGAAACCGAATTCGAAGGCAGGTATAAATATCTATCACAAGCCCGTGTTAGTTACGGATCCAGCCTAGTCCGTCTCATCTTTAGTGCCCCACCAGTGGCCGAGAGGTTCTGCTCTCGAAGCTGGTAGATGGGAGGTGCTGGGTTCGATCCCAATCGCGCCCGTCGGCCTAATCGTTCGGAGTTTTCGTGGTTTTCTTCGAGCCGTGGATCTTCCATGCGTTAATACGGATTAGGTTCCCTTAGAAAGACCCCCACGGAGGGCACTCCCACCGGGCCTATATCCCTCGTGTAGATAATTGGCCGTCAAAAATCAACCCAACCCAACCCACTCTCATCTTTAGTCTACGAGCTGTTTCAAAATCAAAGTTAAAAAATCCCTGACGGCTCGGCTTACAGGCCCGGGTAGATTTCGAAGATAAATGCTAATTTCAATAACAAAAACTAAATCATGATTAGAGATAAACCTACTTCAACAATTTTATCTGGCCACATTTGAACAGTTTTTAATTTCACTTTTATATAAGAGCTGGTTTTATCAGAATCATGTTAAGGCCGGTATTAAAAAAATATTTTTCCATGCTCAACAACTCAAAATTTTCTGACCCATTTTCGGATTAATTTTTAAAATGAAAAACATGAAACTTGCTGCCGTGATTTTTTAAGACATTTATAAGCGACCTATGTTTTTATTTTATTTTTATTATATATTATTGTTTATATTATTGTTATTAATTAATTAGAACTCAATTTATAAAAATTATTTTTTCAGTCGGACCATATTTTTCGTTTCCAACACAATCACTTCGATAAATTCTGTTCAAAATACCTACTTTGACATCATTTTTAAAAATAAATTCTGCCTCTATCAAAAAATCAATCATTGCGGTACATTATATAGTTTCTGAATAAGAGATTCTACCAATGTGATGTGTTTTAAGGCAAAAGGGAATTTAAAAATGAGTCAGAAAACAAGCAGTTCCGATTTGAGTACATCCTTCATACGATATTTTTTCGCCAACCTCGATGTACTTTTACATTTATTTTTTGCTGTAAGCGTTGGTCCTATCAAAAACTAGTCAATATAAAAGTTGTAGACAATATTAAGAAGATATATAATAAACTCATCCGGATTTGATATCTTGTGAATTGACGAAGTTATGGATTTTTTTCTTCTTCAACCCCCTTTTTGTTTTAGCTTTTAATTTTTTGTTTATTAAGAATTGGTCCTATCAAAAACTTGTCAAGATAAAAGTTGTAGATAGTATTAAGACAAGTTATAAAAAATTTAATTGGATTTGATATCTTGAGAATTGACGAAGTTATGAATTTTTTCTCCACAAAGCCCTATTTTTTGCGCCCCTTGAGCCCATTTTTAGTTTTATCAAAAATCTGTCATACATAAATTTTTGGCCAATTTTTTAGAAGTAATAATAACTTTAAACTGAGTCGATATGTATTATAATTAAGAAGTTATGGCATTTTTTTGTTTTTCACAAAACCTCTCCCTATTTCTGCCCCCTTGGCCCGATTCTGCCCATTAACGAACTTGACCGAGATTTTATGCCCCCTGATTTTATGTATCAGTTTGGAAAAAAATTGTGCAGAATTATGGAAGTTATCGTGTCCATATAAAAGTGATATATATAGATAGAATAGTTTCCTATGTTCATTTCTAAATCATCTTTAGAACTTTACCAATTTCTTCATATATATGTGATTTCAAATTTATTATATATAGAGAGAGATAGGTAGATAGATAAAGTTTTTTACTGGAGGTGGTTTTTGGGTTCTAGGGGTCATGATCGGTGTAGATCTGCAAAACGTTTTCAGAAATTCCAACATAGGGAAGTTCCCAATAGGTAGTATTTCATACGAAATCTACCTAAAAATGTCAAGCACTCTTAGACCGGTAGCCCGCAGCACAGACAATCACCTCATCGAGTTCACGGCTGAAATTCCAGAATTAGTTAAAACTCGATACGCATATTAAAACGCAATCAGTCTGCCAAGTCATATCTTGGTGGAAAATACCTGAAAATCCAATTTTAGCGGTTGACTCGTACGTTTACTATTGCGTTTTCCTGCTCCCAGTCCTCCATGTTTTCATACTTTTGGGTGCAGGAAAACACAATGGTAAACCTACAATTCGACCGCTAAAATCAGGTTTTCAAGTGTTTTCCACCAAGATACGACTTGGCAGACCGATTGCGTTTTAATATGCGTATCGAGTTTTAACTAATACTGGAATTTCAGCCGTAAACTCGATGAGGTGATTGTCTGTGCTGCCGGCTCCCGGTCAATCTAGAACAGTATAGAAAACTATGTCGGATTACAAAATGCAAGATTTCCAATCAATGCTTACTTTTATTTCTAACATCAACCATAAGGAAAACCGTTTGAAGAAATTTTAAATAGATTAACTTTTTTTTTTTAGAAATGTAACGATATTATAAGAAACAGTGGAAACAATCATCATCCTCATCTGCACAAAGTTGAAATAGAGCGCTATATTTTGCAATGTAGTTATTATTAGATTTTACTGTCTAAATCACCGTAACCTTTCGTGGTGCGATCTCAATTTATAAAATATATAATAACTTTTTTTACAATTTTGTAAAAATATTTTCATTATGCTTAGAGCGATAAATGAAAAAGAGTAAGCCAGTATGTTAAACATCTCTGCAGCGTATAACAACGTAGCACATTAACTGAAAAAACATGAGCCTTGATTGAAAACAAGATCAAGAGCTAATTCAGTAGGTATCACATGAACTTATAAAGGGACATATCAACTTTAAATCTATAAAAAAAAACCTTGTTTGCTTTCCTTTTTTTGAAAAGTTTATACAAATTTGAATCAACGAAAACAGATCTCTTGAGAGTGCATAAATTAGAACCGGACTAATTTGAAACTTAAATTAGAACAAACTCAAAATTATTTTGAACTGTCCATGCGCTTTTCTCAAAACTGTATTTTTGCGAGTTTCGCGCACTGTAAAAAACCATTGTGGGCTTGTGGCCATCTTTAAAGACCCATACTTTACTTATGTGCTAGAACATAAAAAAAAAAAAAAACATTTGTAGGCCTCATCACCCTTTATGATTTTATACAAGATGCGGTTCTAGCCACCATTAAGAACTTGGCTGTTTCTAACATGTTTTGCTTTTTGATAGTCTCTTAAATTATGGGGGGCCCATCGATAAACTATTTATTTCATATTCAGTTTTTCATGGATAATTTTATGTATGGCAGAAGTTAGCACTACATAACGATGAAGGTCCCCCTTCGTCAGAGCATTTCAAAAGTTGAATATTTACTTTAAGAAGAAAATAAGGAATGCTATAGGCGGCAAAATGTGCTCCAACAATAAAATATTGCTGGCTTTTCGGGCAATGTTTTCTTAAGCAAAAGGTTAACATTGTGTCGCCCGAAAATATTGGCAGTTAGACTCTTCGTGTAATATCATTTTTACTATAATTGAAATGTGTAATTCTGATTCATAAATGCTCATTCTAGCGACAAGCTTCGGTTTGTTGCCTTCCGATAATTTTAACTTTTTGTGATAAAACAGGGAAAAATCAGAAGAATCAGTCAATCAAAACCAATCTTTCGATGCTCAAAAACTAGAGAACTAAATGGTCAAATCCAATGAATCTTACAGCGATTGAAAGAATTAATTAAGATTTATAAATGATAGTAATTATCTATTATATTAATGGCATGTAAATATAATTTAAAAACTGTATTGGTAAGTCTTTTCTCCAAAAAAAACTCGAAAGATCTTAATACAAATGAAATACAGCGAATTTCTACGGAACTAGGTGCTACGATAAATAAAATGAGTTCAAAATAAATATGTGATTTGCGGGGTTGGCTTTAAGACACCTAATCTTTAGATTTAGAAACCTTAAAAGTATAATTATTGTTTAACGTTCTTCTTTCATAGAAAAGGTTCTTTTATCACAGAGATAAATCTTCGATCATTGAATGTAATATCTTTTAAGACATCTCATGTGGCTTAAAAATAATTTTCATTTGAATAGGTTGGGTTTTCACATTTATATGCAATTTTCTACCATTATTTCCTATTGTTAATTTAATGATAGAATTTCCTGCTATTTAAAAAGGCGAAGATTAACATTCGGAAAAAGTGTCAGCCGAGTGTTTATTAAAGTAAAAGACAGGCGAAACCTTGCATTAATTCCAGTATTTCCTGAATTTTCTTAGGCGATAGCAATTGTCTTTTTAAATAGGTTTATACTTATGAAAAACCATGATTCCCGCTGTCATGACATTTTTCCCTTAGATACAGCTTCTATTTTAAAAGATTTTACTATATATTATATCTGTTTGTATCAAGAAATATAGAACATTCATTAACATTTTTATAGATTTTTTTTTTTTTTTTTTGTAAAAAACGTTTCTTGCATTTTATTTAGGAATGAAAATTAAAATATAGTTTGTCATTGCTTAATTTTTGCTATTTAAACTCTATTCATTCTCATTTACTTTAATATATCCAAAGCTAAAAAATTTTATTAGATAGAAATATCTTTATTAGGACATAGAAAATAATAAAGGTATTATTCTTAAGAAGAAAAGTTCTAACAAAAGTTGTCACTATCTAAACAAAACGTTTTTGATATTTCCTGAATCTCCTGTCGAATCAGATGTTATATCTGGTTTGTTTTGAAAGAAAATAAACACTGATTGAAACTGAACAGATTAATCTAATAAACTCATTGTTTTCTAAATATTAGAAACGCGATAAAAATGTTGAAATTCGTCAGAATATTTTGAGAACACAATAGATTTATGTGAAACGCAGATTAATAATTGAATTCGTTTTGATTACGTTCATAACCAGATTAAAAGAAAAATGCATGTTTAATAAAATTATGATATGAATCTAGTTCAACAGACTATGTTATATCTAGTTAAGATTATTAAAATTTGTGTATTTCATGCATGTTAAATCCAATAAACAGTAAAAATGGCACAGTATAAGGCATTTTAAATAAATTTCTTGTTTTTATTTAAGTTGGATTTAAATAGCTTTATGCTATTTATTTTTTCTTAAATTAAAAAAAATGTATAGATTTGTAAAATTTAGTGTTGCTAGATGTCCCAATTTACGCGGGACATTCCGATTTTTATGAGTAAGAAGAAACGTCCCGCGGAGCTACTGCGAGAAGGTGTGAAATGTCTCAATTCTTTTAGAATACACAACTTCTTTTTAAATTTTCTTACATATCATGAAATTTCTTACTCTCTGTTAATAGTGAAAATTTAAAAGAAAATAAAAAGAGTCTGTAATTTTTAATAATATATCTCCATTCGTTTTAATGTGAATTTTTTAAAACAGATTGTTGAAGAAGACTATGCATTCTAAACGGTGGTACATAAAATTAAGGTGGTGCTCTTATTATGGTCATGTTCCTTTACATTATCACACCCCAAATGTGGGTTAGCTGACCCAAAAATCTGCTAGATGACATCAGCATACAGTGAAAAGGCCTCCTAGTGTGTCATGTGATCATTTTTCATACAGCCATGTTGTGCAATATGATGCCAGTTACCTCTGTGGCGAAGCGAAAAAATTATTTATTATTTGATCGCCTTTAATCGCAGATGATAATTGAGAAGAATTGAAACAACTCTCCTCCGTATTCTTTCGTAGCTGGGGGCGGTGTGTGAATTCGAATTTGATAATGTTGCCGGCCGAATTGCAGAATATTTAATGTTATGTGTTTGCTGTTTTATATTTTGTTTCAAAATTTTTATCAAAATGTTATAGTTTTCTATCAAGTCCCAGTGTCTCCTTCTGCTACGCTTGTTTTGTGTTTTTGTACAACCACTTCTTATTTTTTTTTCTGGTAATTCTTCCTTTTATACACGTTTTAAAAATAACCTTTTCATTAATACCGTCATGCTTTGTACAGTTTTTATTGCTCCTTTGATTGGTGTTGTATTTGATGGCATATATTTTACGAGTTATTAATAATAAAACAATTTTGGCGGAGGTTGATCTGATCCTAAATAGCACCCCAGATGGCCATAACAATTTAACTTCACCTTTATTTTTTTTTCTGACTTCTACTCCTGTCTAGAATAATTTCACCTTTAAAAAAAAATAATAAAAACTTTAAATAACAATATTTAATGCGTGATTTATCACATTGCTAACTAAACTTAGAACCAACAGAGTGAAAAATAGTGTTCTAGCGTTCAAGCTATTAGGACGGAAATAACAATTTCCTTTTTATCGGAAAATCTTCTTTTAAATCCATTTTGAATGGCAAAAAGAATTATTCAATATCACTTTCATTTTATTTACACAAAAATTTTATTTAGCGGAATAGCACTATGAAATTCCAGAAAATCGCAATTTGGGAAACATACAACATTGTGGCCATATCATGTTCATATGTTCCTTATATGGCCACTAAGGCTGGCTACTTTTGGAATGACTTTTTTTTACCAGTAAAACTATTTTCTTGGGGAACAAAATATTTTTCCTGAGAACGTTAAACAAACAAACAAACAAAAAAAAAGTTTTTGATTTTTTTTAAACGGTAGCCAAAAAACTTTTTACACCTTAGCATCACACTAACAGGAACACCCACCTGAAGTAAATTTCCACCATAACCTTTTTTAATATTACCCTTCAAATAAAGTATATAGCTTATTAATGTGTGTTGTCGCTGTGGTTGGCAAAAAAATATTTAAGAAGTGAGAGAAATCGAACCTATATAAGCCGATTTGTATGAAAAAAGACTGTTGAATTCACATTGCTTTTTTTCGTGATTTTGCTTGCATACGGACTAGTTTTTAGTTTGTTGAATAATTTTTGTGAAAATATATTGACACAAAAATATATGTTTATTACTCGACAATAGGCATGATTAACTAATTTCCTTCTGTATCCTTCGGGTATTGTTTAATTCTCATAAATTTAATATGATAGATGAAAACTGAGTTATATTTATCTATGCACAGATTGAAATCCCACTTTTTTCAACGCCATGTGTCGATTTTTGCCATACTCAATCTGGCCAACACTAAAGAAAATGTTGGTCTTTAGAAAGAGCATTATTTCTTGCCCATATCTCATAAGAAAACTAGTCGTAGTTTAAAAATTTAAAACACAGGAGATATGCACAAAAACCTGATTGTTTCAAATGCGTATAAAGCGTGGTAACTGTAGGCTGCATACTTTTTAGGTACGTTCGTAATTATATAAATACGTAGCACCTATAGTCATGGTTCGGACCGTCTGTCTGTCCGAATATAACAGTCCGCATATAACAGAGCAAAAACTATCCAACCGGATGGTCTGAAATTTTAAATATATAATTGTTGCAAAATTTTATCGATTCAAATTTTATGAAAATCGGATGTATATTTTAATTACAGGGACAGTCAAAAGTTCTTACATTACGGTCAATGGAGAAAAATTATCTCAAGTGCATTATAATGATGTTACAGCCTTTCGAACGGAATGAAATTGATATGCACTTATGAAGTGTACTAAAATATACATTTATTACAATATGCGGTGTAAAACAATATTTATAAAACTAGTTATAGTACGAACACACCTCATTTGCTACGTTTCACTTGCAATTTCCAACTTGTTTTATTTTTTTCCATCTATAGTAGTATTGTATAGAATTTTTTTCGACTTTCGATTTTGAACGGATTTACACATTCTAGGTGTCAGAGATACTGAAAAACAGTGTTTTACAAAATGTCTGCTTGCGTACCCGTATCGCCTACCGTGTATCGCCTTTGTACCATCGACAAGTGTATGAACTTATTCATAGAACTGAACCGAAGTTCGTATATATGTTTTTGGTTATGGCCAGCAGGTACCAGATGAAACTGGGGATATTCCACCGGAAGAGGACGCTGTGATAGCGATTTTTGTGTCATTTTGTTTATTGTATGATCGGAAAGTTTACGAAGGTATCCATAGAATTGAACCAAACTTTATGTATAAGTATGCTTTTGGCTATGGACGTCAAGTCCCAACTAAAAATGGAGATATTCCCCCAAGGGGACGGTGTGCTGTGATAACGATTTTTGCGTGATTTTCTTGATTTTTTGCAGTTTAAATGAAGAATTATGAATATTTTTGGACTAACTTTTATATTTAGATATAATTTGATAGGCAGAGGTTTCTATAAAATTTTGGAGAAAAGAGGGCCTGAAGGTGGTGCTGTAATATTTAATTTAGGTGCAATTTTTCTTTTGTATCATCGGAAAGTGCATGAAATGCGGAAAGTGCGTCGGAAAGTGCGTCGGAAAGTGCGTCGGAAAGAGCGTCGGAAAGTGCATGAAATAGGGTTGAACCAAATTTCATATATATGTTTTGACTATGGACAAAGACATCATTTCGAAGTTAAAAATAGTGCTATTTCCTCGGAAGAGGATGCTGTAATAGCGATTTTTGTGCGATTTTCTCGATTTTTTTCTGTTTAAGTGAAGAATATATGAATATTTTTCGGTAAAATTGTATACTTAGATATAATGTAATAAGCCGAAGTTGAACAATATTTTGAAGAAAATTTTAGCCTGAAAGTGGCTCTGTGATAGCAAATTTTATTTGACTTTAGAGACGGGCGTGATGGCTGCTCAAAAAAATCGTATTGTAACCCCCAAATGTCCAATCTACGTTTTATTTGTATATTCGTAATAAGCAAATATTTTTCACTTTTTTTTTGCATATTACTTGTCGATTAAACATTACGAAATTTCTCCCACGGTTTAAAAAAATTATTGACAAAAAACTCGAACTTTAATCAAAAAATAAGTAACAGATATGTTATCTACTCATTTTTTAACACTTTCCAACATAGTTGAAAGTATGATTTCGGTTTAACTATCTGCCGTCTGTCCATACTCTAACTCGTTTAAATATTCTCAGATTCACACGTAACTGATACGGGGCATTCTCACAAGCTTTTGACATCCAGGAATAAAAATCTGGTGAAATTAAACTTGCTAAAATAACATTTTAATCTGATAGACGAATGCCTTAATAATTACAAATAAAGAAAAAATGGTCAGCAGCGGGAATTTTTTTTTTTTTTTTTTTTATTTAACTGAGGTTTAAGTTAAACTTGTGAGTTTATATTTCCTTACCATTTTACCATTATATCTTTTTATTTTCTTCTAAATTTTTACCTATAATGAATTTGCATAGTACCCACGAAAGATTCAAATAAGAAATAATAACAATGTAGTATTTTTAGTACAAAATTTTGGTATAAGATTGTCTTAAAGAGGTGTTAAAGAAGGGGCGGTAAGGGGAAAAAATGAGACGGTATAGGAAAAAAGGGACGGTAAGGGAAATAAAGGGATGGTAAGAATGGGACGGTAAGGAAAATTACCACCTATTTTTAGGAAATCATCGTAAGACTAAGTGATAGCCGCAATGTTCATTGATTTTTAGAAACAGTTATTACTTTCTTCTGTCTTTACAAGAAGAAAGTATTGGATTCATGAAAATTTTCGAATTCCGGTTTTTGACGGATTTACACGTTTTAGGGGTCAGAGATTCCAAAAAACATGTTTTTACAAAATGTCTGTCTGTGACTCTGTGAGTCTGTCTGTCTGTCTGTGTGTATGTGACACAAATTTTGTGGGCGCTCTATCTCAAGAACTAATGCGCGGAATTTAATAAAAGTTTATATTCAGTTATTCCCTAATACAAGTTGATGCTGATTAGTTTTTGGTGTAAATCGCTCAACAGGTGGCGCTGCTATGCTGCATTTTTCACGATTTTCGCAATAGCTCTATCTCAAGAACTAATGCACGGATTTTGATCAAACTTCAGATTTAGTTAGTCCTTGATATGAATTGATGCTGATTACGTTTTGGTGTAAATCGCCCAACAGGTGGCGCTGTTATGATGAATTTTGCAGGATTTACACGATTTCCCCAATAGCTCTATCTTAAAAACTAACGCACGTATTTTCATCAAACTTCAGATTCTGTTAGTCCTTGATATGACTTGCGACTGACTATGTGTTGGTGTAAATCCCCCAACAGGTGGCGCTTCTCTGCTGCCTTTTTTATGATTGCCTCAATAGCTCTATCTATAGAACTAATGGACGAATTTTAATCTAACTTCAGATTTAGTTGTATGTTGACACAAGTTGTTGTTAATTAGGTTTTGGTGTTAATCACCCAATAGGTGGCGCTGCTATGCAGGAATTTTCACGATTTTCGCTGTAGCTCTATCTCAAAAACTAATGCACGGATTTTCTCCAAACTTCAGATTCATTCAGACGTTGACATAAATTGTTGCTGATTATGATTTGGTATAAATCACCCAATAGGTGGCGCTGCTAGGCAGCATTTTGCTGTATTTACACCATTTCAGCGATAGTCATATCTCAAGAACTAATGCACGGAATTTCATATCTTTAGAATCCTTATGAGATGCATAGATTGCCATTTAATTCTGGCAGTGTGATAGCGAATTTTGAAATATTAACATGTATGAGGTAGAAGAAAGTTTTGGGATTGGTACATCCGAGTAGTTTACATTGGATTAAATTTTAAAAAAATAATTCATCTTGAAAAGCGCAGGAATAAACCTTGGGGACGGTAAGACTACCAATAAAAGCACGCTAATTGAAATTGATATTTAAATGCTGATTTAAATTCTATAGTAAATTTCCAGTCAAATAATTTCAGCCATTCTTTCTGTAGCATACTTCTGCATGAGAAAAAAGTTGAAAAAAAAAATCTGTGACTGCACCTGAAGTAACTTTCTGTATAATTTTAGCAAGAGGGATTGTAAGGAATCTAAAACCCAGAGACAGAGTTTAAAAAAATAATAACATCCGTAAAAATGTATGCAGGTTAATATTTACTTTCTTCTATCTTCAATAAAAAAGTATTGTAATCGAAAATTTTTTCGACGGATTTACCCGTTTTAGGGGTCAGAAATCCCAAAAATCATGTGTATACAAAATGTCTGTCTGCCCGTCAACCCAATGTCCGTCTCCCCGTGTGTCCGTCTGTCTGTCGCCATTGTACCATCGAAAAGTGTATGAAGTTATGCATAGAATTGAACAAATTTTTTTTTTAGGTTTTCAGCTATGGCAAGCAGGTCCTTCCTTAATTTTGAAAAAATCCACCGGAAGGGGCGCTGTAATAGCGATTTTTGCGTGATTTTGAATATTGTACCATCGAAAAGTGTATGAAGTTATGCATAGAATTGAACCAAATTTTTTGTGTATGCTTTTGGTTAAGGCAAGAAGGTCCTCTCTGCATTTGGTAAAATTCCGCCGAAAGGGGGCGCTGTAATAGCGATGTCTGTGCCATTTTCATTGTACCACCGAAAAGTGTATGAAATTATGCCTAGAGCTGAACCAAATTTTTTTAGTATGTCTTTGGCCATGGAAAGAAGGTCCTCCTTGAATTCGGAAAAATTCCGCCGGAAGGGGCCGCTGTAATAGCGATTTTGATTATTGTATCATCGAAAAGTGTATGAAGTTATGCATAGAATTGAACCAAATTTCTTGTGTATATTTTTGCCCAAGGCAAGAAGGTCCTTCGTGCATTTAGAAAAATTCCGCTGAAAGTGGGCGCTGTAATAGCTATTTTGGTGCTATTTTCAATATTGTACCATCGGAAAGTGACACCCCATATATGTTATTGGAGTTTGCTATATAGCATGTTCGCTACTGAAAATGAAATGTGTAACATTCATTGTTCATTTACAGGGGCAATCAAAAGTATTCCATTACATTGACGCCTACGGGGAAAAATAGTTTTAATGTATTTTAATAGTGTTACATAATTTTAAGCATAATGAAAGTTATATACTAGAAGATGGTTCCTACAGATTATTTTATTTTGAGCATATACAGTACTCGTACGGTGGAACTCAAAAGTATTCCGTTATATTGCGGTCTATAAAGAAAAATCGCGATGTATTTTGATGATGTTACTTAATTTCAAACATGATGAAATTGATATGAATTTTTGAGGTGCACTAAAACATGCTTTCTGTAGAATATCGGGTGAAAAGCATTTATCATTTATTTACAGAGTTACACAAAATAGCTATATATTATATAACGATCTTCGGAGGAAACTGTTCGCAACGTATTTTAATTATGTTGCCCTATTTCAAACATGATGAAATTGATACATGTTAATGAGTATAACTTCAAGATGTTTGCAGTAGAATATAATATGCATCACATTTATCGTTCATTTACAGGGACATAAAAGATTTCTGATATCTGTATCCGAATTTTACGAATACTGTATCTGAAGTATTGTCTATTAGAGATAATTGCTGAAAGTATGTTTTCTGATACGGTATGCGTTTAAATGTCAACTAACATTTTACACACTACGTGGCGATTTAAATTCTATAGAATATATACAGGACTATATAAAAAATTCGCAAGCATAACTGAGTATGAGTGTGAATTGTTTGAAAGCGTTTTTTTTATTTTTTTATTTGACTTATGCATTTTCAATATCAATTACATTTAGCATATTCATTTTGATGTTTGTAGAATATAAATAAAACCATATACAGAGCTAAGCAAAAAACCGGATAAATGGCAGCCTATCGTTACTAATTCTTAGAAATATGATTTCAGTAGTTTAAACGTGTTTTCGTCTCAGTTAAAATTCAGCTTACTATGTGGTGTGTATAAAAATATTTAGATGATATACATGACTGTACAAAGGTTTTCATGTATATTTTGGTCTATGGGTAGAAATTGATAAAAGTTAATTTGGAATTGTGTTATGCGTTTTCTAACTAAACTAAATTTTATCGTACTGTGTAGAAAATATACAAATCTATAGATCATATACAGAGCTGCACAAAATTCGAATACTTTTCCAACTATGTGCAGTAATTGTTGAAATATGGTGTTCAAATGCGTTATGTGTTTTCTAGAGTGTTTTCTAAGGTATATTTTTTAACTTTTTAAACGAAAAAGTTTTGTTAAAGTATTCTGGAATTGATGGAAAATGCTTTATAATCTATCGCACATGATTTTTTTTTTGTTGTTTCTCAAATGCCTAATAAAAAAAAATTAGGCTTTTTAAACTATTAGCGTGTATGAAACAGAACGATAAGTTTCAGTTATAAAGTTTTAGAACAGAACATCTTATGAATACATCTAAAGTAATTCGAATTTTATTGTAAAACCTTATAAATTGAAACATGTTTAATAAGTTGGTATATTAATTTGAACAGTATGAAAAAAAAATCTCGGAAATTAAAATAAAGTAACTGACCCAGTAACCCCCGACAAAAGATTTCGATGTGTAAAATTTGGATTGGTGTCCTAAAAAACAGTAAAAAATTGTATTGGCATCATTTTTGACATTGAAATACACCAAGAAAATTAAAATTAATCTTTGAGTCTCTTTTACGAAATGTGTACTTAATATTTAACAGGTAAATGTATTTCATAATGTCTATTTACATCTATTAGTACTTTTTAATTGATTACATATAACATAGCGTAGTGCATCATATGTATTACAAACCCTTTTATTTTCATAATGTCCCATCATGCTTTGTAGTTGAATAAAATATCATTAGGTTCAAGAAACACAAAATATTATATTTAAATGTAAAGCAACAAACACGTTCAAGAAAATTCATAATGAATTTCAGTAAATCGAAATTGAATATTCAGCTCTTTCCAATCAAGATTCAATTTAGCAAGAATTTTAATTTTTTGGAGAGGTTATATTCTAATTTTTTGTTTAATACCAGAATCTGCTTTTGAACACATGAATTAATTTATCTTCAGCAGTTTTTATACTAACAGAAGGTAAATTAAAATAAATTGAAAATGTTTTTCTACGCATCAGAAGCTAAGTTAAACAGTTTTAATTTAGAAATATATGAAAAAAAAAGTTTCTTTTTTTAGAATTGATGACTTGCAGTACATTTATGAAAACAATTCATATATGTTAAAAAGACTTACATTTCGTTTTGAAAAAGGAAAGAGAAAAACAGAAGAAAATTAAGTCGTTTTATCTTTTATAAATTATTAAAGATTTTTTTTTCGAAATAATATGATCAACCTAAAAGTGAAAGGTACAGTAAAGGTACAGACAAATGATTTTACTTTATTCTATCTTCAATAGAAGAAAGTATTGTAATCGAAATTTCTTTCGACTTCCGATTTTTGACGGATTTATACGTTTAAGGGGTCAGAGATCCACCAAACCATGTTTATAGAAAATGTCCGTCTGTCCGTGTATCCCCATTGTACCATCAAAAAATGCATGTGATTTATGCATAGAATTGAACTACATTTTTTGTGTATGTTTTTGGCTATGGCAAGCAAGTCTTCTCTGAATTTGAAAAAATTCCGACGGAAAGGGGTGCTGTAATTGCGATGTCTGTGCCATTTTCATTATTGTACCATCGAAAACTGTTTGAAGTCATGCATAGAATGGAACCAAACTCTTTGTGTATGTTTTCGGCTATGACAAGCACATTCTTCTTAAATTTCAAAATATTCCGTCGAAATATGGCGCTCTGTAATAGCGATTTTTGTATAATTTTCTCGATTTTCCGTAGTTATATCGTACATCAGCAGCTCGTTCAGTGACGGACCTTCCCATCATGCTAAGCCGGTTATTCGCAAACAGCTGATAGACAACAGAATAACAAAAAACTATCGATTTTAATAAATGTCATGATCGAGATTAACTTGTTTTTACTCCGATTAATTGACTGAAGCAGGAATATAAGATGAAAATCAAAGTTGGTATGATATTGAACAATTGAACTAATAATATTGAAGTATTTACGTCTGTAACTACGTTTTGAAATATTAAGATGTATGAGATAGAAGAAAGTTTTTGGATTGGCACATCCATTTAGTTACTTACATACATCCATTATTTACATACTCTAAATTTTCAGTCTTTTTTTTTTTTTTTTTTTTTTTCTTTTTTGCAATTTTTTTACCACGGATAAAATGGTGATTCAAAATAAATGCAGCGTGGTAAAGAATCATTTAAAGCCATGCTGTTCTTTGAATTTCCTGACGTAAATTTTCGAGTTAGCAAGTGATCTTTTATTTTGAAACTAAAAAGGGAAATTACTTATTTCAAATCATATATTACCAGGAGGAAAATTAAGTGTACAAAATAGCATAGCAACATGAAAACATTAAGAAAATTAAGTAAACACAAAATTAAAATTTTATTAACTTAGAAAATGTCGTTTTGTTACTAAGCATAGAACTTTTGAGAAAAAAGTATCTCGTCGCATACATAAACAAAGTCATCGTATTATTACCAAAAATTGTTTAGAAAAAAATCCAGATTTCAGCTTTATTCGTTTTTAATTGACAATAAATTTGTGATTTCGTCTTGATTAGTTTCAATTAACGGTATGATTAGATGTCGCAGAGTTCATAAAGTTTTCGGATTCGCTACCAATATTTCAAAACGATATTTCTATTGCTGACTTCTATTTCAGATGTGAAAGGAATCTGCCACAGTATTTTTTTATTTGAAATAGTGGTACAAAAAATGTAAAATTTAGGAACACTGTGAGATCTGTTATGTTTTCATATGCAAGAAAATCTTTTTCTTCTCTTTAATGACTGTAAAGAAAAGATATATTTATTTAAAGGTAAAGAGAAAAACCATTAAATATAATTATTTATCTGAATATATATTTAAATATTAATAACGTACTTCCACCAAATAAAGCCATTATCAATACATTTTGATAACATCACACACAAAAAAAAAAGACAAACTCTCTCACAGTGATAAAAAGTTAATATTCAGTATGTTCGAAAAGTTTGCCATTGCTCACAATATACATTTGTATTCGTGAGAGTATTTCAACATGCACATTTCTCAGCCTGGAATTGCAAGCCTCTTCAATACGATAAGATAGATTTAACACTTTTAAGGACGGTGGCTAGACGGTCTAGCCACCTAATTTTAATTCCAAAACTGACAAATGGCACCAAGAATATTTTAATAAAATTTTGCTATTGTAATGAAAATGCAAATTAGCAGGTTTTTGTTTTCTGAGAAATTCCTTTGAATATACTGGTGTCAGACAATTATTTCATCAGCTTACGAACATAATTCTTCTGCTTCTGAAAGGGTTAATCTAAATTTTTAAATGCATTTGTAAATTAAATTTTTACAGACATTACAGCACAGTACAGCGTCACAATCTGCAATTGTGCACTGGTGCTACATTTCCGGAAGGTGAATAGGCAAAATAAAATCGTCGCTCATCGATTTCGGACATTTTTGGGTATGCAGGTGACGATTTATCTTATCCGTGGGAACCAAATGTCGCTTCGTACTAATTAATGGATGCTCTAAAACTTTCTAAATGGAAAATTTCCTCACCCCTTTTCGTTTTCGATTTGCAGTGACTATCTTCCGAATTTCGCCACTAGGGGTGCTACTATCGTTTGCATTAGGTCGGGCGTAGTCGCTTTACTGTACCGTTACCTCCCCTGTATAGCTGTAGCTATTTCCGTTCGCAAGTATTTTCAGGTTAAAGGGACTTTCCTTTGCCTTCTGTATACTATACAACTATACCCAACCTTAAGTTGTATAGTTTTTACAAAGTCTTAGTATTCTTTTAGCAACGGTATTTTTTAATAATATACTTACTAATTCATATATTATTGTACTGAACCCTCTGTGCGCGAGTAATACTCGCACTTGACCGTTTATTTCCTTCTTTATTTCCCTTCTTCCGAAATAGAAAATGGCCCATGTCTCATGAGCTATTGTATTTGGGACTGTAGTTCACATACATTTCCTGATCCTCGTGCCAACAGCTTTCGAACGATACCATTCTTGTCAAAATACACAACTGGCAGTTGAGGATGTACCCTAGTAAGTGTATGCCCATAAGAAAAGTGTAGGATTGCCTCGAATAGACACAGGTACCTCGTTCTGGCCCAAATGTGAATAACTGCGTTTGAAATTCTTCCTAATATAATAACAACTTTATTAGCCCCCGGTATGCTATTTCTTTCTCCCAGCTTATTTTGTCTCCGATAAATAACGTTACCTTGCATACGCCAGCCGTAAAAGAAAAGCCGATGTTTCATTGTGCGATTAAATATTCTACAGCATTTTTTAAAACTTCTAATCATCGCACATTTTCAATGTTTATACCGTCGTATTGGAAAAAAAATACTTTTTAATGCAATTTGTTTGAAAACTGCATCTCCATTTGTTTTTGAAATATTCATTTTTTTGTAGTTTTTAGCGACATTTGTTTCATTTTGGCAACTCAAGTACTCCATTTCTGTAGAAAGTAAAGAAAAAATTGTTGAAAAATAGCAATTATATCTTTTTGTTGCCATTTTCTCATAAAAATTGAAAAAAAAATTAAAATATAAGCTATTTTGAGAAAAATATAAATGAAGGATTTATGATAAAACATGGAGCTATTATAAACTATATTTAACTTTAAGTATCTATATTAATGCAAATGACGTCATTTCACATAAAATAAAAGCTTGTGCTTTAAGTCTTAAAATTGAAATATGTTTTGCAGTACAGTCCCGATTATCCGAGTCCCGCTTAACCGAGTTATTTTCTTCTGGTGGATTCTATTATTATGAAACAGGCATTATAAATGAATCATGACTGTTTCATAATAATAAAAACCACCAGTCCACCAGAAGAAAATGAAGTAATGGAAATGCCGGGGGCGACACTAAATTCTGAAAAAGCAGAATTCCTGTTCTCTAGTTTTGACTTTTTATATCTATCTATTTTATTTTAGAGTTTAAATGTGCATTTTAAAACCACTTTCTATATTTTGTTCCATTTTGGTGCAATACCTGTAAAATACCTATTAATTAAAGTGAAACCACATGTTTAGCAAATTACGGGCTTCCATTTCCATTTTTTGACAGATTTTTGGTGGGAGGGATGTGTTAGAGAGAATTTTTCATTATGTGACTACATTATGTACTCAAGAATATTTTATAATTATACGTGTTTGAATTATCATCTGCAGCAAATGGGAATAAAAAATTGTTCATTGCACTTCATGAGGGTATGAGTTATTTTTTAGCCCCCGGAATGGTATGCTATTTCTTTCTCCCAGTTATTTTGAGTATTCAAAAAAAAAAAAAAAAAAAAAAAACGTTACCTTACAGAAGCCAGCCATAAAACAAAGCAGTACGATTAAATACTCTATAGCAATTTTTTAAACATCTAAGCATCGCACATTTTCGATTTTTATACCGTCGTATTGGAAAAAAAAAAAAAAAAAAGTTCTTTTAAATGCATTTTGTTTGAAAACTGTATCTCCATTTAATTTTGAAATATTAATTTTCTTTGAAGTTTTTAGAGCCATTTGCTTAATATTGGCAACGAAAGTACTCCATTTCTGTAGAAAGTAAAGGAAAAATAGTTCTAAAATAGTAATTATATATTTTTGTTGCCATTTTCTCATAACAACCGAAAGAAAATGTGATTAAAATACGTGCTATTTTGAAAAAAAATATAAACGAATGATTTCTGTTAAAACAATGGAGCTATTATAAACTATATTTAATTTTAAGCATCTATACATCATTATATAGCCGTTTTTTTTTTGTTTTTTTTTGTCGATTTTCTTCAATGACGGCACCTTTTTGCTGCATTTGTGCATTATTTCGCGATAATGATGTGCTGTGCATGCTTTACTGTAGATGTTTAAGAGTAGATCGTATATGTGGAATTCTTACACTCGAAATTGAAATGTCTGAAATTCAGACACTTAAGTGACTGAAACGGAGTGTTCAATTTTCAGACATTTTAAAATGTCTGAATTTTTTCAGTCACTTCTTGCGTCTGAATTTCAGACACTTCAAACGTCTGAATCGCAGCCGTTTCTTTTTGCAAGCATGATACTCAGCCATGTTTGACCACAATGAATCCTGGAAAAATATTTGACCATGGTCCTGCCCCTCCACCCCCATGCAGCCTCATTTTAGGGGCTCTCAAAATTGGTATGCCATTTTCGTAAAGCTGATAATTTAAATCTTTTATTGACATTGTACTGATTATAATCAATATTTTGAACTTCTGTAGTAGAATAAGATTAAAAACAAAAAAATGTTTATCTAAATACAATAAAACCTCTCAATAGGGGGGGGGGGGGGGCTACTACGGAATTTGTCCGCCATTCGTTGCCGAGGTGACCGTGATTGAGAGGTTTTACTGAATTTAGATTTTTTAAAAATTTATTTAGTTTTTAATCTTATTCTACTTTAAAAGTTCAAAATATTGATTATAATCAATACAATGTCGAAACAAATTTAAAATAAAAGCTTTACAAAAATTGAATGTTTAATTTGGGGCCCCTAAAAGTGTAGTGAGAGGATACTGCCCAGTTTTCCCATGATTTAATCAAGTGCTCCATCTACAAAAAGTCCAAACCTGCATTATAAGTTCGCTAAATAGAGGTGTCCGGTATTCGGAAGTGTCCGTTATGAAGATTAATGGACATTCCCTAATATCGGACACCTTTATTGAGCGACAACCTTTTTTAATCCACAACCCAGACATTTGTTTATTTTTACTTCACAAAAGCAGACACCTTTGATTATCGAACAAATTCCGCAGCCCCCAGGTGTCCGCTGTTGAGAACTTTTACAGTGTTTCGATAAATATATATATTTTTGATTCTAATCATGTCCTACTCTAAAAGTTCAAAATATCATTATAATCAGTGCAATGTCGAAAGATTTTTTTTAAAAAAATTACGAAAATTACATACAATTGCGAAAAATTTGCTTTACGAAAACTGCATGACAAATATTCCCCCCCCCCCCCCAACACACACACACAAAACTTCATATTATAGGATGCGCGATCTTTGAATATCTCGAAACGATCAAAAACAAAGCCTTTTTCAAAGTACCAAAACGCAAATAATATGCAATTATGATTTTTTTTCCCTTTCTGCCTCAAATATATATTCATAACTATAATATTATCCAGAAAAATAAATATTGTATATACAAAATTAATATCTAAATTTTAAATGTAAGCCGTCATATCACTAATGCGTGAATTAAAATCTAAGTGCTGCACGCATGATAAAATTCTAAATTATGCCTATAGAAGACAATTTTTGAACAAAATAGAATCATAACACACCTATTCTACACTAAATAAAAAATATACACAAAAAATTTGGTTTAAAATTCAATTTCAGCACAAAATAAATAAAAAAAAGTAAAATATTTCAAGTTTTTCAAGTTCAAACAAATAAATAAACAAAATATGTTTTTTATTTTTTTTTAGCATGTAGACTATAAAGAAACGCATATTTGTTTATTTTTTAAAAGCTGCGCTTACATAGTTTGAAAGTAACAACAAAAGCATAAACTTCAAACTTGCTAATCTGGTTGGTTGTATTTATGTCGGCCAATTATCTGGACGTGGGATATAGGCCCTAAGGGGGGAAGTGCCTTCCGTGGAGGTCTTTCTAAGGGAACCTAATCCGTATTAATGCTTGGAGAACCAAGGTTCGAAGAAAACCACGAAAACTCCGAACGATTAGGCCGACGGGCGCGATTGGGATCGAACCCAGCACCTCCCGTCTACCAGCTTCGAGAGCAGAACCTCTCGGCCACTGGTGGGGCCTTGCTAATCTGAGAAAACGCTTTTTAAAGTTTCGATATTTACGGATCTTCAACTCTCCTTCTATAAATGATTATAACTCAATTTTGAATGGGGTTTTTTGCATATTGTTGAAAAATTTTAAAACATTCGGAATAAAACAGAAACAGAAAACTGATTTTTTGAAAGGTTAAAAGGTCCTGTGCCCTCTTAAAAATTAAGTTTTCTTTAAAATTTATATTTTCACATGGGCAATTTTTTTAAAATATAGATCAGATGATAATCACAAGAGCTATTTAACTATCAATAAATAAATATTATATTTTAATAAGATAAAGAAAAATGTATTTCCAGTTTCAAAACTTTGTCTTAAATCTACACATAATCAGTAAAGCTTAATAAAATAGCTAAAGAGATCAAGTGTAATCATTCTCTAAATCATTAGAGTGTTATTGACATTATATATATTTTTTTCTCCTTCCAGTGTAGCGATGCCAGATGAATCATCGGCGGTTTTGCTTACCATAGGAAAAATCGAATGGTATGGTTGAATAACGGCGTTGAATGGATGTTCAAACTGTATTCTTTTAAATACTTATAATTAAGCATACATAATATAATAATTAAAAACAGTTATTAAATATGGATGGTTGTTATAAAGACATGGGTATTCCAGTACATATCACATAATAACCTTTGAAAAATATAGAAATCGAATGAAACCAAAGTAAACATTAACAAATGCTGTTCGAGAAGAAGGCTTAGTATTGCGTAAGTCAATAAATTCAATAACTGCAAAAACATCCTGTAGACTCATTAAAACCGATTTTCAGGATAACATTGGTTAGAAAATAATATAGAAACGTGATTGCAGATGTTTTTAAGAACAGAAACTTAATTATTAGCAAGATAAAATTTTAACATGGAAATTCAACAGACAAAATGCTTTAAACAAATTTTGGCATAACTCAGAAACTAATAAAGCTAGAGACTTATGTAAGGGTTCCATTTAAAGAGAAAACATTTACGGAGAGTTTGCAACACATGGTCTAGGTCCCACTTACCTGGAAAAAGGTGTAAGGTATCCAAAATTATACCCGCACAGGGGGCGTCAATTTCAATTGGTGGCTAGGTTAATGATCCGTGAGGGAGAAATACTTTCATCTTTTAAAACGAAAATTCCTTTATACATCCGGCTAACTATATTAAAAGGGTGAAATTTTTTCACACTCAAAATATAATCTGCCAGACAAAAGTTTCTATTTATCAGATGTGACGAACTGAAGACTAATAACACCGTATTACTGATAAAATGATTACGAATAAATACTAAGTCGATACGAATTAATCCACAGAACTTCACAATCCACAAAATATGAATAAAGTCAAAATAAACTTTCAGTTTGAAACTGAATTACAACGTACATTAGAACGAAAGACATCTAAAACGCATGCGCAACTGAGAGTCCCCCTGGCGGTTATAAGGAAGAACTGAAGAAATATTTCCCCTCCCAGTATGATGAAATTGAATCAATTATGTTTCTTTATGTCTGATAATTAAAAATGAATGATATTTCTTTTCTTACAAATGGCTATCGAATAATTTTACGTTAAGGGAAAATGTTACTAAGAATTTTACTTCAGAGAAACCCACCCTCCTTTGAACACTTCGTAGAAGACAATTTTAATTCTTTTCTTCTTTTGATGTTCATATATTTCAAATTTATCTCAAACGGTGTGTGTGGGGGGGAGGGGGAGCTCAGGGGGGGGGGAGGTGAAGTCCATTGAGAAAAAAAAAGTTTTCTATTTTCAAAACTGTTGTTTGAAACTTATTTTTGAACGATTACTATTTCTTAATTGTTAAATTTTTAGATGCGTTCGTAATTATATAAATACGTAGCACCTATAGTCGTCGTTCAGTCCATCTGTCTGTCCGTCTATAACAGCGCAAAAAGTACCCAACCGAATTGTTTGAAATTTAAAATATATAATTATTGCATAATTTTGTCGAGTCATTTCAAATTTTATGAAAATCGGATGTATACTTTAATTAGTACAGTCAAAAGTTTACCGTTACATTACGGCCAATGGGAAAAAATTATTTCAAGTGCATTTTAATGATGTTACAGTTTTTCGAAAAGAATGAAATTGATATGCGCTTATGAAGTGCAGTAAAATATGCATTCAGTACAATATGCTGCGCAAAAAATACTTATAAAACTAGTTATAGTACGAACGCACCACATTTGCCATGTTTGACGTGCAATTTCCAACTTGTTATATTTATTTTTATGTTGATATCTTTAAAAATTTCTTGCACGAAGAGTTCTGACAAAATATTCTTAGTTTGCCTATTTCATGTTTATGTTCTGCATTTTAGAAAAGCAGATTACGCTGTTGGCCCCAGGCACACCTGTTCCAAAATCTTGTCCCTCCCTAAATTTCTTTCTACCGGTACATCTCTTATTATTTAGAGGGAAAGGGGGTTGACCCTTCCTTGAAAATAAATATATTTTGTGAAAAGCAATTACTGATTTATTTATTGCGTCAAAAGTAACTTAGTCCAAAACTTTAGTAAGCGATCTATTTTAATTTTCCGGATGTCCCATGATCTAATCAGATTACTTTTTTTTTAATAAAATAATACCAAATTTAATGGATAAAAATATTTTAAACATCCTTTATCCATTCGAAAACAATTTTCTGGTAGTGCTGGCATACAAATTGCAATACATTTATACATACAGTTATCACACATATGATACAACTGTATCGCATTTAGACACTTAAGTGTCTAAATTTCTAAATGTCATAATTTCAGACATATCACCATTATTCAGACATTTTAATCAGTTCATTTATGCCATGATCATAGTAAGACACTTATGTGTCTTAAATTTAGACATCTGTGATGTCTGAAATTTCAAATTTAGACTCTTAAGTGTCTGAATAACTTTTTCAGTCACATATGTGTCTTAATTTAAGACGCCTCTATTTGCAGTGTAAGCACTTGCGAATGACGTCATTTTGCATAAAATAAAACGTGTGCTTTAAGTCTTAAAATTGAAATAAGTTTTGTACTGCAGTATAGTCCCGATTAACCGAGTTATTTTCTTCTGATGGACTGGTGGCTTCTATTATTATGAAACAGCCATTATAAATGAAGTGTTAGGTAAATATGAAAGAGCAGCCGTAAAAAGTTAGAACTGGTCAGAATGGGAAAAAAAAAATGGCCATAATTTTTTTTTGAGCCACCAGTCCATCAGAAGAAAATGAAGTAATGGAAATGCCGGGGGCGACACTAAATTCTGAAAAAGCAGAATTCCTGTTCTCTAGTATTAATATTATTTTTTCTGCTGAATTTCCTATGATGGGTTGTTAGATCAAAATAAACCTTTTTTCTTTACAGCAGGCTGCTGATTCCCATTATGTAATTTCAACACGGGAAAATAATTTATTTAGCGGTACACATTACTTAATAATTCTTATTATTTTGAAAATATAAGTAGTTTTGATGTTTTTCATATTAGGATTTACTTTATGAGTACGTAAATATTTTATTATTATTATTTGAACAGTCTTATGTATATCAATAAAGTTTTTTTTTCTTTTTTTTCTTTTGTACAATCAATATGTTTACGGCAAGTTCTATCAAGAGCAGTATCTGTTACTCATCTTAGTCACAATGTTAAATTAAAATTCTCGTAAGATGTTGAACAGTTACAAAAATTAAAAAATTAAACAAAAATATAATTTGAAGAACAAATTTAAAAAACAAAATTTATTTCCTACATTGTTTAAGACCGAGAAGGGAAAGACATAGACATAGGTCAACCTAGAATCATTACCTATCATTGAATATTGAATTAATTACGTATGATAGTATTTAATAGAATGAAGAAAACTTTTATTAACATCTTTTTATGTTTTGATTCGAAAATCGATTTCAAAAAAATTGAAATGACTCGACGAAATTCTCCAACGATTATATATATTAAATTTCATGCAATTCGGTTGGGTAGTTTTTGCACTGTTATATGCGAACAGACGGACAGACAAACGGGCGGAAGAACCAGACGACGACTGTAAGTGCTACGTATTTATATAATTATGAAGGCCCCTAATAAAGGGAAACAACACATTTGGAAAAAAAATTGGTTGTCGGGAATATTTTGGCGTTCATTCGTTTAGCGTTAATACAAAGAAAACTCTCCTTCATAGTCCAGAAAAAAAGTGCAATTTGTAATAAGAATATTAAAAACCAGATAAATGTAGGTTAACAAAAATTTATAAAATACATTTAAAACTAATTTTTCTAGACTAAAAAATAAATAAATAAATAAATAAATACTGACAGACAATTATAAATTATAAATTAGTAGCTTAATTATAATAACAATTAATATCTTTAATGCAATGATAACTATAAACGCTTTAAATATTCTGAATCACGGCTTTCAGACACAATTACCGCAAGTCCTAATATGGACTGGCAGATTTTAAAATTCAATAACTTGCAAACTATGACAGCTATTAAAAAAACTCTTTCAGGAGAGTTATGTAATATGCTAGCAGTTTGTTTTACTGCGATCCCCGATTTTAGTTCAAAGTAGCAAGGATAGATGGCGCTGAAAGTAATAGGCACAAAATTGCGGCTCTATTTTTTTTTTTTTTTTTTTTTTTGCCTCTCTCTTCTCCCTCTTCTCCCAATATTGATGCGAAAAAAGGAGGTTAAACATATTGAGTGGTTCTTAATCGCCAATGCAATTTTATTCTTAGACACCCACTCCATATATTTAACCTCCTTCTTTCGCGTCGATACTGAGCGATGAGGGAGGCCTGAAAATCGCAACGCAATTTAGCGCCCATTGCTCTCAGCGCCATCTATCACTGCTACTTTGAATTAAAATCGGGAATCACAGTATAAAAACTCCTGACATCTTACATTACACTTCTGCAAGTATTATTTAAAAAGTTGTCACCATTTGCAAATTATTGAATTTTAAAATCAGTTTCAGTCCATTTTAGAACGCCCGGTATGTTCTTTATTTAACGCAGCTTATAAAATCTTTAATAAAGTAATAGCGAAACAAAAGCACACATTAAACATCGAAATAAAATTCATAAAAAGAGAAAAAGCAACTTTTCTTTAAATTTTGAGAGGTATTATTCGAGAAAACATTATCAGAAATAAACAATGCATTCTGTCGTCAAAGAAACAATTTCTTTCTCACTTATGCATGACGATTTATGAAAATAAGTTGGCTCATGTTTTGGCAGAAAACAAAGATGATCACTGAAACCATGACAACCGCTTTAGTCAGTTCTCCTGGATATTACCCTTAATGTCTGTTTCATGACATAACTCTTTTTTTCCTCCTCTCCATTGAATAAAGCATTTACTTTTATCAAAGAAAATGAAGCGTGAGACAGGGAAATAATAGTACTGTCATTTGGTAAGCGAAAAGTCTTATGAGTAGCTTGAGATCTTTTTGTTTCTCAGAAAATGAAGTAAACTTAAATAGCACATAACAGGAAACGGAGCAAATGTCAGAGATTTTTGTGAGAATGCATTTATATAAAGATGAATTTTACCGTGTAGGTTTTTGATTGGAGGGTAATTTAAGATAAGACGTTTGGAAAGAAACTGAAAGTATCATTAAGTAAAATGATCGAGTTATTCTCAAAAGAACTTTAACAGACAAGAAAATGTAGAACGCTTTTGGTCATAAAATCTAACAAACACAGGTGCCTTAATTAATCGGAGAAAATAAAGAAAACTTCAATAGCACATAACAAAAAATGAGTAAATGTCATGCAATTTTGTGAGAAAGTATTTATATAAAAATGAACTTTTATGTTGGTTTACGACTTTGATGTAATTTAAAATGAAACATTTCGAACGAAGCTGAAAGAATTCTTACGCATAATGATAGAGTTATTCTCAAAAGAATTTAAAGAGACAACAAATCTTAAAATGCTTTTAGTCGTAAAATCTTACAAACACTGGTGTCTTAGTTACTCTGAGGAAAAAAAAATACTTTAACAAAATATAACAAAAACAGAGTACATGTCAGAAAATATTCTGAGAATGTATTTATATAAAAATGATATTTCATATGTGTTTTAGAGTTTAAAGTAATTTAAGATAAGACATCTCGGGAGATACTGAAAGAATCGTTACAATGATTTAGGTAAAAAAAAAAATATTTTATTTTTGTTAATATTTCTATTTTCTAAGCTGGTCGCAGAATATGTACACAAAAGAATTTTTTAGAATGTCGAAAAATGTGTATGTTATGAATTTGCGTAATAAGGGCTTTATATGTTCAAAAAATGACCTCGACATAGTCCCTCTTTCGTGAGCAAATTTTAATGGTGTTATTGTGTTTCTTTTTATAGTTTAGTTTTGTTGTCTTACTGCAAATATAATCAAAATTTTTTTTTACTATATCGCAATCTACTTTTCCGTTAAAGTGAAAGTCAGGTAGTCCATGGATTGCCTATGCGGGGAGTAGTGTTCGCTTTTGCCTCGTATCTAGGCTGATACTAAAATGCAGAAGTCATCAGAGCACAGAGGAGAAAATAAATTGTTCTTTTGACTGTCCTGCAGTGGGCTGGGATGAATACATTAGAAGTCTGCACGGACCCGGACCGGCGGATTAAAGACAAATTTTTTAACGGGTTGGGACGATGAAAAAGCAAACGGGGCGGGCCGAGCGGATAAAAAAATCGACCCGATATAAAAATTAAAAAGTTGGAAATTGCACGTCAAACGTGGCAGACGTAGTATAACTAGTGTTATAAATATTACAAATGAAAATCAAATTTTTTAAAGTAATTGCTTAAAAGGCGCAAAGGCCAACATAGTGAAAAAGATTCCAAGCCGGGACTCGAACCCGGGCCATCAGTATAGCGCACTGACGTTCTACCGACTAAACCACTTGGAACGATACCTAGCTCGGAAAATTTCTCACTATTATATGTTGGCAAGGCTACAAACGCAGCACAAGATGGAAAAATTTCCTCTGGAATAATTTTTCTCTGGAATAATTTCCATGTATTAATATAGTTTTATAAATATTTTTTGCACCACATATTGTACTGAATGTATATTTCAGTGAACTTCATAAGTGCATATCAATTTCATTCTCTTCGAAAGGCTGTAACATCATTAAAACGCACTTGAAATATTTTTATCCCATTGGCTGAAATGTAACGTAAATTTTTGACTGACTCTGTAATTAAACTATACATCCGATTTTCATAAAATTTAAAATGACTCGACAAAATTTTGCAACAATTATATATTTAAAATTTCAGACCATTTGGTTGATAGTTTTCGCTCTGTTATATGCGGACGGACGAACGGACAGACAGACGGACTGAACGACCACTATAAGTGCTACGTATTTATATAATTACGAACGCACCTAAATATGATGAAACTAACCCAACAAAATGTGAACAGTTTTCAATGGACGTGACTGAGGCGAGGATAAGTATAAATAGATTGCACGAGCCGATGGTAGTTTGACAACATCAATACAGAAATATAATATGTCCAGCGTCGAGATCAGCATTGGCAGTTTTATCCATCAGTGTGTCGGAACAGTATGTCTCTGAATAGTATGCATCAGTATATCTGAACCGGGGCATAATTATTTCAGCAGAGTTGGCGCGGGTCAGGATCAGGCCAAAGCGTTATAAGTAAGCGAACAAACTTAATGCTGGAATCAGGCGTAAATTAACATAGTGCGCCACCTTGTGGACGGAGTGATAATTCACATACGCGGGCTTTTAGTGTGGCGCGTATTTTCTAAATCTTTAGTCACTCATGGAAACGAATTTTGTTTGCCCCATTTATTGGAAAATAACGGCGTAGCGAGAGGGGCATCTAGATGCACTTGGCACAACGAAATTTTTTTCGCCTTATCAGAAGCACTTCAGTTATTAATCAAGGTGATAAAAACTGTACAATTTTAGTGGTGTGAGTAAGAAAACAGTTAGGTATCTAGCTATAGTTCATACTCCATCCGCTACGTGGCGCATGACCTTGATTGATGTGACCTCGCTTTTAATCTTACGGTTACTTCTCCCATTTCGGATAGGATGCTTACTTATATCGCTTTGGGATCAGGCTTACATTTTCTTTCTACATAATGGGCTTACATGACGGGCCGGTTCTGATGCTATTCTGCATGCTATGAGTTGCGAACACAAAGTAATCTATTAGGTTGAACAAAAAGTTCTGCGAAATTTTAAATATAATAGTTACCAGAATGTGTATCGTATATCGGAATACTAATGGTACAGTCCAGACTTGGCTCCATCCCATTATAGCCTCTTTCAATCAATGCAACACTTATTCAAGGACCGTCGATTTGAATCCTTTAATGAAGTGGAAAAAGCATGTGAAGAGGTTTTCGATTCCAAGTAGTCGCTATGTACTTCCAGAAAATCCGGAATGCGGCATAACGATGGCAGAAAGTCGTGGACTATGATGGTCTCTACTTTGAAGAATAGTCCTTGTTGCTTTTGTTGTTAATTCGCGCATAACAATGAAACTTTCACAAATTTCCCAGAATATTTTGCTCAACCTAGTAAAACATATAGTTCTATCTGTATTGTTAAATTTCCTCAAAAATATGTATGCAGTATTCTAAAAAAATATCTTAATTGTATGTTAAGAAAAATCAGCATTTTCTGCGGAAATTGAGTCGGGTGTGATTTCATCGATTTTTGCACCAGCCGGGACTGTTTTCACTAATTTCAGCCCGCCCGTGAACCATGAAAATACATACAAATGGGACAAACCGGGTCTAAATATTTAGTTTTTGCTAGGGGTCGAGCAAAAATAGTTTTCGTTCGGGCCTGGCTCTCCCGTGGAGATCTCTAGGTGGAGTGGAGCTGAGGTGTCAATGAGCTAATTATAGTGGAGCGTTGAGCTCTGTGTATGTTGAAGATGAAATGCCAGTGTTGTAAGGTGGGTGGTGGGTGGGTGGGGAGGTGAATTCAGAGCTATACATATTTTATATTTCTATCATAATTTATTAACATATGGTAATAGCATAAAATGTACAATATGTGAAGAAAAACATGCAATTTTGTTTTCTAATTATAACGGGAATTTTTAAAGAAATTAGATAGGAAAGTGAACGGTACCCGGTGCCAAATGTGAGGCAGAAGGTCGTCCTTAATAATAAAGTTATTTGAACTAAAAACAATGCAAATTTAATTTTAAAACACAATGATGCGTTTAAGGTGACTCTCTCCTCCCTCTTTTGGATGGTGGAGCAAAGCCTACTTTTTTCCTATTTGAAAAAAAGGTATGCATTCGGTTTTAATAATCGATTAAAAGGTATGGAAAATACCTTGTTATTTTTCTTTGTAATGAGGGGTCCAGACCTATTTTGGCAAAATGAGTACCCTAGTTTTACTCTTACCTCAGAGATGAAAATTGCATTGGTCGTTCTAATCAGGGTTTAGCAATTTCATAAATTTTGAATTTATAATCTAATTGTTTTGAGACACATGATAGGAAAAATCTCCGTATTTTCGATTTTGGTGTTTTAAATTATCGCTATCAAATATAAAATTGAATTACACTACTTAATTGTATCCAATGCATGCATATTTTGAATGGGGGATCGTCTGCATACTAAAACAAAATGCACCAAATTTTATTTTTCAAGTGGTATCACCTACTTTTGACACTTTATTTGAGTTTTTTGGATAAAAATCTCCTGAAAATTATGCAGTTTATGCACTATATTTAAAAAAATCGTTATATAGTTATGAAATAAAATGTTTTAAGGACTTATCAATAAATTTAGAAAAATAAACTGCATACAATTATAATGATATCTACGAAATCAAATGGCACTTTTCATTTACTTTTGCATTAGTTAGAACTGATAACAAGTACACCACATGCTTTTTGATTTGCAGAAAAGTATTTTCATACTAAATAAATTACCTTACCAACAAAAAGTTTATATATTTGCATATAGTAAATCAAGATATGGATAGGCTATCACTGACACAATCTATTTCGTTCTTACACATTTACTGATTCAGCATCAGTTAAGTGCTATGAAAATGGGTAATGACTTATATTTATAAAACTAAGGATGGTCATCCACATGAAGATAATGGCTTTAGTCCATTTCTCCAATCATCCTCAATATCTGTTATAGGACATTACTCTGTTCTTTCCATCAATTGGAAATATCATTTGCTAGATATGTAGGAATAATATGCAAGGAGAAAAAAATATTTGAATTTTTGTGGATTGAATAATATAAGAAATTAGTTAAATTTTTTTGGATCTTAATAATTTTAAATAGTATTAAAATTAACGGAAAAGTTAAAAATATTTTTAAGGCGTGGAAAGTATAAGGAATTTATTAAATTAAAAATATTCCAAAATTTTATTTTCAACTACATTCCCTTCACACACTGTACCGACGGTGGACACTATCCAATAATAAGTCACTTTTGAATTTGAGCTAAAAAAATAGGTGTTGAAAGTCACGTAGAGGTCCTTGCCCTCATGGGTTTCTCATGTTAATCTTTAGTGTTATTACATCTAAGTACATTTATTTAAATCCATCAGCATCGGAGCAGGGGGACTTTACCTTAAACAATGCAACCGTACAGTCATCTTACCCCGATTTCTTGTAGTTTGGAATATGGTAAACCAGTATTGTTATCTGTTTGTGTCTACATTAAAATAATGTATTTGCACTTGCCGGTCTTGCATTCATTTATTGTGTTTAATTTTTTATTTTTCATTTATTTGGTGTATTTCTAACTGTTTCCATTATTGGTACCAAGATATACCACCATAACAACTAGCGGACAGCTCTTTTAAAATGTAAAATCCCGCTGACAACGGGTGATATTGCGAACAGTATGAAATAACTGAACACGAAATTGATCGGAAGAATCTGTTTTTTGGATAACAGACTAGGGTGCAAATGGTTTGATACAATTTTGTGAACAAATTAGATAATTTCGTTTCGAGTAACAGCAAGGACGGGTGTATGAAAGAAGGAAAGCTGTTCAAATGGCTGGAGTAGTTGTCAGGAAATTAATCTAACCATCAAATTGTCACGAAAGGAGCTTTACTCGATACTTGAATATTCCAGCATAGTGTTTAATGCCGACGATACAGCATGTTTTTAACACTTTCCAACATATTTGAAAAGAGTTTATGAATTGAGTTTATCTATCCGTCAGTGCCCGCCTGTCTGACCGTGCCCTAACTCGTGTAAATATACTCGGATTGCCATGTATATTAAGGTTTACCCTAGCAAGTTCGATATTGAAAATGAAGTGTGTTGCATTTATACTTCATTTACAGGGGCACTCAAAAGTATTCCGTGAAACTATGGTCTATGGGGGGGGGGGGAATCATTTGGTGTATTTTAATGATGTGACATTATTTTAAACTTAATGAAATTTGATGTGTTTTAAACTAGCATTTAAAACATTCGCTTGTTTATTGTCAGTTTGTGAACTTCAAAATGTATTCAAATGTATAACTGATGATTTGGGTTGAAATATTCACGTTTTCTTATTAATAACTAACAATCGGTAAATTAACTTATAAAGATACGTTTTTACAATAAACGAGAAAAATGGTATGGATATATATAACACCGCCCAATAGCATTTCTGTTGCATGAGTTATTTTAATTGATTTTTGAAAGTGTTATTTGCACTGATTTCAAATGTGTAATCTGCATTTCTGCATCAGCTCTAATTATGGTGACATAACAAGGGTTTTTGAAAAAGAAAATACTGTTTTTTGATTAAATTTTATTTAATCACTCTAATTCAACTTCAGAAATTTTTTATAAGATTTTCTAGAGTTAACAAATGTGCAATTACTACTCTGAGTACTCCAGCAGTAGTCCTCCATCATAGGATTATCCGACCGACCCTGGTATGACTTCTCCATAGTGAGGAGATCTTGATGCAACCTCTTACTTTGTTATTCAATCAGATTTCCAAGATTTTCAGGGAAACCCTCTAAGAGATTGTGAAGGAAGAGTACCTTAACGCTCATATTGCGTACAGGCTTCTGAAAATGTAACACCATCTCTTTAACATGCTCAGTTTAATCGTGAGACATTTTATTCCCACAAGAAAATTTCGATAATCCAGTATTCGAAAAGAATGCCTCCCTGGAACTTAGAAAAGATCTAATAGAAGCTCGTAAGTTTGAGTAAGCCCACTAAGAATGGTTATTTTTTGTTTAATTCCTGTTAACGGGTGTCTTAAAAAGGACTGACTGCTTTTAAGATTCAATAACTTGCAAACTGTGGCAGATATTTAAAAAAATCTGGCAAGAGCGTTATGTCTGATGCAAGAAGTTCTTTTACTGTGATTCTCAAATTTAGTTCGTTTTACCAACAATACATGGCGCTGCGAGTAATATGTGCTCTTACGAGGCCCGATTTTTGGCACTTCGGGACCCACTCAATACATTTTAATCTCCTTTTTTGGCATGGGAGAAGAGAAAGGACGAAAAATCCGGCTTGAATTTAGTGCCTATTGCCTGCAGCGCCATCTACTGTTTCTAATTCAAACTAACTTCGAGAATCATGGTAAAAAGACTCCTGACATCATACATAAACCTTCTGCAAGAATTTTTTAAATATCTATCACCGTTTGTGAGTTATTGAAATTTAAAATCAGTCAGTCTTTTTTAGGACACTCGGTATATTTGCAATACAAAAATAATAGTCATCGTGATGATTTAAGGGTTCACGCCAGATCATTGGAGTTTAGTACTTCAGACATGTCCTCTTCTAAGTAGACAATAAATGTAAAGACTGTACACAGTTTTACACACAGCATTAGAAACCCAGTACTTGTTCTGTGTTTCTAATTTAAATCCAAAGTACTCGAAATACATCTGTTTTACAAAGTTGGACTAAATTTTCAAAGCTATATTCGCCACAAATGTAAAAAAAAAAAAAAAAAAAAAAAAAAAAAAAAAAAAAAAATGCAAATCGTTAACACGGGTTCTTCTTGACGACAACATTATAAGAAACCGCTAAATTTTTGTTATATTATAACAATCACAAATGTTCTACATACACAGGATAATCAATACCAAGTAGGCAAAAGTAGGTAACTGTACCTAAAAAACTTCACCTGAAAGAAAAAAAGTAAAATAGATTTAAATTCAGCACCATCGATTTAGTAAACAACAGTAAATAAATATCATGGAACATGAATAAGGGTGGATTTTGTTGGGCTGTGTAATTAAAAAATAATTGCATAAACAGTTTTATATCTATTGTTAAACAAAATGTTTATCGGTTAAAGCAGATATTTGCTATTATTTAAGGTTTGTTTCGTCTAAAATATTTAAATTCGAAATTAAAATTTCCATGTCTTTTCTTTTATGCACATCGAAATTTATAATTCTTCCAGTTAATTCAATTTCAATGAAAATGAAAGTCGAATTTTAATCTAAAATGTAAATTGAAAACGCAAATTAAAAATGATTGAATTAAAACTCTTGTTAAGATTGTTTATTTTATGCATTAATACAGTTCTATCTTTTGTTTTTATCCTTTTATCTGAAACATTTGTATTTTTGATTTATTTATTAGAAAACGTATTATTAATTCAGAAACTGAATGTATTATAATTAGAAGGTAAACTTTTATTTTTATTTTCAGAATGTAGAAAGTAGCTTTACTTGCTTCTACGCAAAGATGAAAATAATTAAAATCCAAAAATTTTTAAAAAAGTTACGTCTTAAAATCTCCAATGTTTTGTTATCTAATGCTCATTTTATATTTAAAAAACAAAAACAAATCTTTAAGATTATACAGTAATATCATAAATTGTAAATAGAAATTTAGGAAATATGGTATTTAATTTATATTAGAGGCATTTTAATCATGTTAAGATAAGTAAATTATTACTTACCATTTTATCAATATCCTTATCTTCAAATGAATCTGTTGATACTTTTGCCTTTGACACTTCAGATTACCTTAAATTGTAAGAAATATTTTTACCAGACCGTTCTATTCTAAATACTTATAAATGTAAAAATATTTTTTTTGAAAAAATAAAACTCTTTTAAAAGACTTCAATGTTCATCTTGAAATCGTGCATAATGTTCATCTTAAAATCGTGCATAATGTTCATCTTGAAATCATGCATAATATTTTGAATGTAATTTATATCTTTTACCCCAATAATAATACACTCATATTTGTAAAAATTACAACACCATGAAAGAATGATACGATTGAGCTGTAAACTTTAGAGAATGCAAAATATAGTGCGTCAGGCAAATGATTCCAATTTCAGAGTCAACACGTATGCGTGGGATGGACAGCGCCATCTGCATTGCTGCTATTACCATATAAATAAAGGGCTTTAACGAGACGTTGAAATTTGTCTATGGTTATCTGCTAATGGTAAACGTTAGGTAAGACGTGACTATGCCTTTTCGACAAAAGAGGACGACATTTCAACAGCTGACAGAGTTTGAACGGTGAAGAATCGTCGGCCTTCGTGAAGTAGGATTTTCCTATCGTGCAATAGCAGCCGGTATGCAGCGTAACAGCAGCAGAGTGATCCGAGTTTGGAAGCAGTGGGCTGGTGAAGATAGGACGACTCGAAAACATGGGATCGTACCCCGAATTATGAAGAAAACGCGCGATGGTAGACACATGGTTCGCATGGCACTGACGGAATATACAGCTTCATCTAGGCCAGTGTTTCTCAACCTTCTTTGGCTGACGGCATACTAAAAATATCAGGAATTATTTGCGCCACACCTGGATATAAAAAAGGTATGATACAGAAAAATTATATATTTATTTACAAAAATTATTTAATGAGAGATTTCAGAGTGTTTTCATGAACAAATCAAATCAATCAAAACGAGGTTCGAAAGTCGCCAGACAAGTTCGCATTTCATCGTCAACTTTTAAAAGACTTACTCGCTTTTTGGACTTGATTTCTGTCAATGCTGAAAATCCAAATTCACAGAACCATAAAGATGCAAAAAAAAAAAAAAAAAAAAAAAAATAAGAATTAGCTTTCAAGCTGATTGCGGTGTACACATTTTCGACAGAAAGCCGAAACTCATCCAAATTTTTTTCGGGGATTGTTGAACTGTCAAACATATCGTTTCTCAAATCAATGAGCTGTTCTTTTTCTGTTGTTGTCAAATTTTGTGTCTTGCAAATTATAAATAGATTCGTTAACTATTCATAGTTGTAAACTGAAAGCGGAGAAAAGTAGTTTTTAAGTGTGAAGCACATGATAAATAGAAAATATCGTATCGTTGTTGCGACACCATATATTTTAATTATTTATCAAAAAACCTCGCGGCACATTTGATAATCTCTCATGGCACACAGGTTGAGAAACACTGGTCTAGGCAATTGGCAGCACATTGATCAACTGCTACAAGTATATCAGTGTTTGCTACGTTAATTCGTCGACATGTGCTGCACCGTGGTCTACGTGCAAGAACTATTTAATACAGGATTTCCTTCTCTCAAAAACAACAACGCCTGCAGCTGCAATGGACACATGAATATATAGACTGGCATGAAGGTTGGCAACAAGTGGTCTTTTCTGACGAATCTCGCTTTAATTTGTGATACCATGAAGGTCGCATTCGTTTTAGATGCTAAGCCGGTGAACGCTGCCTTCCGGAGTGCATTATTAAACCTCATAGAGGACGAACACCCAGAGTTGTGGTCTGGGGTGCAATTGCATATCATGGATAATCCCAGCTGCTACTTATTTTGGATATTGTGAACAGCAACAGATCCATTAGTGAAGTGCTGGAGACCGAAGTCGTTCTTTTGCTTCCAGGTATTCGTGGAGCTATCTTTCAACATAATAATGCACGCCCACTTACAAGGACTTCTTGTCAGCAGCAAACATATAGTTTCTAAATGTGTGAAAAAATGTTTCAAAATGAGTGAGATTTCGTTCATCGTCGTCTCGCTCATGATTCTCGTGCTATAACTTCTACAGATGAATTTTATGTATGCATACAAAAAATAAGGAACGCTCTTCCCCTGGCAGACATTCAAAATGTGTTTGAGTCCATGCCAAGGCGTATAGCAGCACTTATTGCAGCGCGTGGTGGCTACAACAAATACTGATTTCGGATACTTAATATTGTTCTTTTTGCTTTGAAAATGTAATCATTTGTTTGTACGAATACCAGTCGTTTACGTATTAAATTTCATTTAATTCTGATGATTCCTTCATAGTGTTGCAATTTTCACAAACAGGAGTGTAAATTAAATGATAAAAGCGTATAGTATTTTTTAATTACGCTCTTCATTTTTTTTATCAGTAATTTATTTTCTAATTTTTAGTCTTTAAAATGTTTCAGTGTTGTGCTTTCGGAGCCATTTAGCATATTTTGGTGAGCGTATATTGGCGCATAATTAAATACATTGTTGTTTCATTTGTTATACAATTACACGAGTTAGAGTATTTGGAGATTTTTCACCTGCGGCGGAATAACGGAAAACTGCCATAAAATTAGAATTAAATTTAAAATATTAAAATTTTACATGTTAATAGGAAATACACCTTCGAACGCAATTTTAAAAATTTACCTTTGAAAAAAAAAATATGGATAAAAATGTATTTCAAGTAAAAAAAATAATTATAAATAAAGGAAAAGAAATTTTGTGTCCGGAATCTCCTTAAAGAGTGAAATAGTTATAGTAATACTATTGTAGTAAAAAATTCTTCATTTCGAAAATTTGCATGGATTTTACATTATTGCATTATTGCATTAATGCATTTGAAATTTACATTATTGCATTTTATGTAAAGAAATATTAAAATTTTACTTTATATTCTAAAATATTAGCACTTTTATTTTTTAATGTAAATAAACTTACTAAATATTTAATATTTTGTTCTATCAATCTAGCCATGCTAAAATAGCATTTTTAATGATGCATGAAATTGGTGCAAATAAACTACAGAAAATGTGATGAAAATCGTAAATAAATTTGTTTTAATATTTTTTATGTGTAGTTAATTGACATAATTATTTAAAAACAAACCTTTTCACTGGATTAACTTCTTAGTTTATTCTAAGCAAACAAGAAAGAAAAATTCCTGCGTGAAGCATAGATTTTGAAACACTTTCTAGCACATTCAGAATAATGTAATAAAACTGCAACGTTTAATAAGTTAAAATACTATGTCTCATTCAACGATATAGAAACGCATAACACATTTGAAAACCCAATTTCAGATGTTCCCGTCTACAATCAGAAAATTATCCGAATACTTTGAGAAGCCCTGTACATGATATATAGATTTGTATCTATTAACTACATGTATGCCAAAATTTAGTTCAGTTAAGAAATGCATATACCTCAGTTGAAAATTCTCCTTCAGCAATTTCCGCTAATCAAGAGATTGTTAAGTGAATTCTTTTGTGCAGCCCTGTATATGAGGTATAGAATTTATACACAACGAGTAGCATGCAAAATATTATTTGTTTTTTAAATCGCATGCAGAATTTTAAAACGCACTTCCAGCAATTATTGCTCAAAGACAGTACTGCAACCGATTTCTTTTTTATGTCCCTGTAAATGAACGACAAATGCTACGAATGCCCTATTCTATCATAATCATCTTGAAGTGAAATTCAGCGATTTATATCAGTTTTAATACGTTTGAAATAACGCAATCTCAATAAAATACTCTGCAAACGATTTTTCCCCATATACCATAATGTTATGGAATTATTTTGAGTGCCCCTGTAAAAGAACTATTAATCCCGCATATTTCATATACAATACCAAACATGCTTTGGGGACCATAAATAACGTTTATGAATTGCATGAAAATCCGAGTGCATTTACCGGAGTTGGACAGACGGACAGCCAGACAGACAAACCGAATGCATAAACACTTTTCAATTTTGTTTGAAAGTGTTAATAACTTCATATAAAATAATCAATATTAATGAGATACGTATCAATCTGAAAAGTATCTACTCATTAAAATTCTAAGAGATATTTTTTTCTATATGGGATAACTTATGTCTTAAACAAAATGCAAGAAAATTTCGTTCCTCTAAATTTATGCATGAACAGTCGATTTTATATATTGCTATACATAAACATCGTCGAAATGTGATTCTAGCAAAAATTGTAGATATTTCGTCCGCTTTTATATGCTTTACATTCGATAGATTTTTACATTTGGAAGACTTTCAATTGCGTCTTTTAGATATAATGTTGACACAACACGAAAGTATTCGAAATTGAATAAAACGTTTTTCTGAAATGGGTTTCCCTTTGTTTGGGCATTAAATAATCTCAATGGTTTTTTTTAAAAGTTTTTTTTTCGAGTGATGCCAATTCGTTTTGTAAAATTTATGATGTAATAAAAACTTTAAATTGAATTCTTTTCTTTGTATGTTAAGTATTTGTTACGCCGCGAAAGACGTTTAAGGATATAGCTTCGATCAGTGCTTTTCAATTGGAGAACAAATAATGGTGCCAAAAAAACATATAGTTACAGAATCAGCTCTTTTATTTTATTTGTTGTCGCAAACACATTTTGCTTACTTGTTCCAATTTTCATTTTAAGTTAAAGAAATTACAGTATTCACTCTGTTTTCTGTTTTCACATTAAGGGCGCAAGTGACTTCTCGTCGGTTGAATTAATATATTTCACGTAATGTTTATAATCATGCAATTTGATTATAAACAAATATCGGGCTTTACAAATTTGATAAATTCTGGTAGTCAAGGAAAATATCTTGTCTCCAGTAAAAAATGTTTACCTTCCTCCTACCCTGTCTTTGATTTTAAAAAAAGCACAAAAGTTTTTTATGAATTATCTGAGAAAATTTAATAACAATCATAGTTTAGAATTATCATTTACATACGTGAATAATTAAAGTTGTATTTTTTTCCAAACTGGGTGAAAAAGTGTCCAGGTCAGGATTCGAACCAGGGACCTTTGGGCTGAAGCCACCAATGCTCTAGCAACTGAGATATTCCGGACAATTGTGGCAGACACATACTTCACCCAGAACCCTAATGACTATGACATCCGAGTCTGATATGTGAATCAGCTACACAGAATAAATTACAGGTAATGGAAACTCTAAAAAACGTTGGGCACATAATTATATTCATAAATGTTTGTTTTTCATAATTCACCCAGAAACCTAATGACTATAACATCTAGTATGATATGTGAATCAACTACGCAGAATAAATCACAGGTAATGGAAACTCTAAAAAACGTTGGACACGTAAGTAAATTCATAAATGTTTGTTTTTTATAGTTCACCCAGAAACCAAATGACTATGACATCTGGTCTGATATGTGAATCATCAACTCGTAATAAATCACAGGTATGAATATAATTACGCGTCCAACGTTTCTTGGAGTTACCATTACCTTGTGATTTATTCTGCGCAGTTGATTCACATATCACAACAGATGTTTTATGGGTCCCTGGTTCCCAGGGTCGAATCCTGGCCGGGAAGCTTTTTCACGCAGTTTGGAAAAAATTACAACCTTAATTTTTCATGTGTAAATACGTATCTAGCGTTAACTGGAGTTATATTACCTGCGTTTTATGAATATTAGTTACATAGTTTAGAAAGATAATTTTCATGATTTAGAATAGTACATAATTTAGAAAGATAATACAAACTAAGTTTACGGATAAAACTTATCAGAATTATATATCTCTGTAAAAAAAAATAAATAAATAAATAAAAAAAAAATAAAAAAAAAAAAAACCTTTAAAGACTGAAGTAACCAGCAGGTTCGGGAAATGTTAACTGTCAAATGCTTGAAATGTCCGCACAGTTCAGTGCTACGAAATCTTTATCTTATGATGGGGGCATAGATGAAATAGTGAAGCAAGAAACCAGTATTTTGCCTATTTCCCTGTCGAAGTCAGTCAAATAATTCTGATTTTATTAGTTTAAAATTTGCATTTGAGGAACTTATGTTTGTCAAATTAAAAATAAAAGTAGAAATATTTTTTTGTTTGAATATAATTTTTAAGTTTATTTAAGTATTGTGCGGCAGCGCAATACTTAAATAAATTCGAAATAAATCGAAATAAATCTTTGATTTTTTTTTTTTTTTTTTTTTTTTTTTTTTTTTTTTAAGTTTTGTATTTTTCATGCATTTTATCATTTTATACGAAATTGTCATAAACATAATACAAAATCTGCAAAACAAATATTTTCAATTAAAAATGGAAGAAGTCAAAGATTTATTTCGATTTCATTTGAACGGAATCTAATTTTTTAGGGTGTTTTAAGAATCATATTGTATGAATTTTATTTTTATTTTTTAATCTTCAATTGGCTTAACTGATTTGTTACAAAAATTTAACATTAAATGTAGAACTAATTGAATGAAATAACTTAATACCTTTCCCTTCTAGACATAACACATTTTTATATTCATAAACTTTAGTTTGGTTGTACTGTTTGTTATTTTTAATTTTGGTTTTAGAATAAAATTCATGAACTTCCGTGCGTAGAACGGGTTAAGCAGCTAGTGCAGTTTTTAAAAAAATGACGACTCAAAAATATTAAACTTGGACTTATGTGCTTCCAAAACTAGTTTTACAAGATTAGTTTTGTCGTACACGATTAAAACTTTTGCTACTATATATATATATATATATATATATATATATTTTTAATTTAACTAATGTTTTCTTATTTATAAAACATAAACAAATCAAAAAGAAACTTTTAATTAATTACGCATTTTGTAATCCACAATCGAACTCCAGCGAATTTTCGACATTTCAACACTTTCTTGCTTTTTTAAATGTGACAATGGATGTTAAGTTAAATTAAAATTCTTTTGCCAAAAATTTTTTGGGGTTAGTGCACAGAAAATATTTGGATCCTATGACTTCCTATTCATTTGATCATGTCAGATCCTGTCTCTGTCTAAGTATGTGTTTGCGACAAATAGCGATTCGCTCCTCTTGGTCCATTTTCGGAGCCGAAAAATAAAGTAGTTTTTAATTAATTTAAATTTTTAAACAAGAAAGAAAATCATGCGTCAAGCATAGATTATGAAACACTTTTCAGCACATTCAGAATAACGTAACAAAACTTCATAGTTTAAAAAGTTAAAATATTATGTCTAATTCAGCCATATGGAAACGCATAACACATTTGAAAACACAATTTCAGCTGTTCTCATCTACAATCGGAAAATTACCCGAATACTTTGAGCAGCACGATATATGATTAAAACAGTTAAATTTAAAAGCACAGGCCGAAATTGAAAACTCACTTCAGCAATTATTACTCAAAGACAGTATTGTAACGGATTTCTTTTATGTATCCCTGTAAATGAACGACAAATGCTATGAATACCCTATTCTGTCATAATGATCATGTAGCTAAATTCAGTGATTTATATCAGTTTAAATACATTTGAAATAGAGTAATGTCATTAAAATACTCTGCAAACGATTTTTCCTCATATACCATAATGTAATGGAATTATTTTGGGTCGCCCTGTAAATGAAATATTAATCCCACATACTGCATATGCAATACCAAACATGGTTAGGTGACCCTAAATTTGGGTTATTAATTGCATGGAAATCCGAGTAAATTTACGGGAGTTAGAGCGTGGACAGGCGGCCAGACGGCCATACGGACAGACAAACCGAATGCATATACAAAACACTTTTCAACTTTGTTGGAAAGTGTTAAAAACTATAGGGAAAATGCACAATATGAACTTTAAAAAGCTTACAGTTTTACTTAAAAGGCGATAAAAATAATAATAATATAGATTTGACATGTTAAAACTATACATTTTTTTAAAAATTCCCAGTACTTTCGGAATGAAAGAGAAAATTTTTATTAATTGTTGTAATAACGTATTGCATGTTAAATAAAATGTAATAATAAATTTGAAATCACAAATATATGAAGAAATTGATAAAGTTCTAAAAATGATTTGCCGACTTTCAAGAAAAACGGTGAGCTTTTTAAGTTCATATTCTGTATTTAGAGATTGAATGAAGGTGGAATATTGCATTTCGTTTTGTGATTTTAAAAACTTTAGTGTTTCTCAGTGATACTGCAAATGGTTTTATGATTTTTAATTCTATTAAAGAACAAAGCTTCTTTTAATCACAAAAAGAACATTTAAGATATTACATTTATGAATTATAGCAGAGCGTATTCATTTACGTTTTGTATAGAGTGAACTTAGTTATTCCTTAAATAAGCCTCCACAGAAAATGCATACAAGTTAAATTTGTTTTACATTTAGTAAATGGGGGATTTTCACAAGCAAATAATGTAAAAATTGTTTTAGAGTTTAAACTAAATTCAAACTTGTATAAGTACCATAGGTACAAAGTAAAACAATAGAGCAAATAACTTTTAAGAATGAACTCCGAGTCACTCAAGGCATATAACTTGAGATTCTTATGAGAAAAGTTGTTCATAGTTGGAACATCATATCTCACTGCCAAAACATCTATGTATTTGCGTGCCACTTTTTAATTGAAAACTTTCGCAAATGTATTTCACAGAAATATATTTTACGAAAGTAAAACTTGGTTTCGTCATCTGAAAAACATATTTAATTTTTAGAAAATAATAATAATAATAAGATTGCGTCGAATAGGTTTATAATTGCAAATCAGTTTCAAGATTCATACAAATACTATGAAGTAAAATTAAAAGTTAAAAACATGGTACGTCAGATGAAATTTTAATTTGCTCTTTTTTTTTTTTTTTTTTTTTTTTTTTTTTTTTTTTTTTTTTTTGCTGCAGTATTCCGTTACAGCATAGCTACCAATTTCTAAGATTGTTTCCTAATTATATGACAAACATTTTTATTAAATTTTAGAGGTAACAAAATCGTACAAATTGGCAGCTATGTGATTCTATTAATGTCATGAAAATTGCAGGTGTAGCGTCTTCTTTCTGCTCAAAGTATTAAATAATTTTTTACTTTCTTCTATCTTTACAAGAAGAAAGTATTGGATTCGTGAAAAATTTCAACTTCCGGTTTTCGACGGATTTATACGTTTTAGAATAACCAGAACACGATTTGATGGTTTTTAGAAAATGTCTGTCTGTGCGTGTCTGTCACGCTGTCTGTCACTCTGTGAGTCTGTATGTGACAAAAATTTTGTGGGCGCTCTATCTCAAGAACTAATGCACAGAATTTCACAAAATTTCATATTTAGTTAGACCTTGGTATAAACTGGACCTGATTGGTTTTGGGTGAAAATCGCCCAACAGGTGACGCTGCTATACGGCATTTTTCACGATTTCTGCAATAGCTATATCTCAAGAACTACTGCACGGATTTTCATAAAACTTCAGATTCCGTTAGTCCAAGATATAGTTTAGTGCTGATTACTTTTTTGTGAAAATCGCCCAACAGGTGGCGCTGGTATGCTGCATTGTTCATGATTATCGCAATAGCTCTAACTCAAGAAAAAATGCACGACTTTTCATCAAACTTCAGATTCAGTTAGTCCCTAATATAAATCAGTGCTGTTTAATGTTTGGTGTAAATCGCCCAACAGATGGCGCTGCTGCGCTGCATTTTTCACGATTTCCACAAGAGCTATATCTCAAGAACGGATTTTCATCAAACTTCAGATTTAGTTAGTCCTTGAAATGAATTGAGGTATAAATTAGTGCTGTTTAATTTTTGGTGTAAATCGCTCAACAGGTGGCGCTGCTATGCTGTATTTTTTGCGATTTCCGCAATAGCTTTATCTCAAGAACTAATGCTTGGATTTTCAACAAACTTCAGATTCAGGTATACCTTGATATCGTTTAGTGCTGTTTACTTTTCGTGTAAAACGCTCAACAGGTAGCGCTGCTATGCTACATTTTTTCAGAATTTCCGCTATAGCTCTATCTAAAGAACTAATGCACAGATTTTCATCCAACTTCAAATTCAGATATACTTTGATATGAATTGGTGGTAAATCGTTGTTATTTCTTGTACTATTTAAATGAATTAATTGATGTGATTTGTATAGAAGAAAGTTTTGTGATGGCTACAACATACTAGTTTCAATCGCATTTATACCTTTGGAATAAATCATTTTCTTCTGATGGACTGATTGCTTCCATTATTATGAAACATTCATTATAAATGAAGTGTTAGGTGAAGATGGAAGAGCAGTCGTAAAAAGTTAGATCTCTGATTTTCTGGTCAGAATGAGAAAAAAAGGGGGGAAATAAGGCCATTTTTCCGCATTCTCAACAGAAAATCAGTGTTCTAACTTTTTACAACTGCTCTTTCATCTTCGCCTAACATTTCATTTATAATGACTGTTTCATAGTAATGGAAGCCATCAGTCCATCAGAAGAAAATAACTCGTTTAAAACGGAAAATCGGTTAAGTGGAACTCGGATAATTGGGACTATACTGTATTTATAATTCTATGAAATAACAAAGCGGCTTTCAATCTCAAAAAGAACATTAAAGACATTGCGTTTATGCATTAAAGCAGAGCGTATTCGTTTACGTTGTGTATTTAGTTACTCCAAAAATGAGCCTCCACAGAAAAAGTACACCAGTTTTACCTTTTGTAAATATAGGATTTTCATAAGCACGTAATGTAAAAAGAAAATTTTTCACAATTTAAACTGAATTCAAGCTTGTGTAAGTACCATAGGTACAAAGAAAAACAATAGAGAAAATAACTTTTAAGATTAAACTCACTATCACTCAGGACATACGACTTGAGATTCGTATGAGAAAAGTTGTTCATAGTTGGAACATCATATCTCACTGCCAAAACATTTATGTATTTCCGTGCCTCTTTTAAATTGAAACCTTGCACAAATGTGTTTCAGAGAAATATATTTTATGAAAGTAAAACTTGGTTTCGTCATCTGAAAGAATTGTTTACTTTGTAAAAAATAATAATAATAATAATATACATTGTACAGAACAGATTTATAATTATAAAAAAATTTCAATATTCATACGAATACTATGAAGTAAAATTAAAAATTAAAAACATTGTTCATCAGATTTAAATTTTAATTTGCTTGCATTTTCCTACATTGCATTATCTTGTTTTTAATTTAGTGAAGTTCTCTTACGAAGATGTCCGAATCGTTACCTTTTTTACATACGGAACTATGAAAATGGCTACCCACCATGCCATGCTTCTTTTGCCGCGAATGCATGAAGAGCAATTCGACCTCACTGCTTGCTGCCGCTACTGAAAGTGAATGAAAAATACGAAGGGAAAAAAATAAGCCAATAAAGGGTTACTTTAAAATATCCACTTCGTCAAGTGCGTGATGAAATCAGCCAAATAGAAAATGTTAGACTTTACTCATTAAACACAACCATTTGTTGGACTGTATCTCTATTTATTAAAATCACACTACGATGAGCGAACACTCTGGTCGCCATCTTACTTCAAAACAACATTATTCTCTATTCCGTTCACTTCACATTTTCAATCCAGAGGAACTCGCGACGCCCTCTGGTGACTTATAAATTCTCAGTTTTCAACAATAAACATTCTCCCCCGGATTGAAATATACAAATTTCAATATCTTAGAATTTTACAATAAAATAAATCTACATTGAAATTTACATAAAATTTTCTACAGCAAACAGGTATACAGAACATAGCAATAAAAAATTCAAAATATACAATAATTTAATAACTATAGTTTCAAACTCTTCATAATTAAATAATTTTCTAAAATTTCATCTGGAAAATTTATCATTTTGTAAAACTTTTTCAGTTTGTAATTTGACCCCAGGAAATTCCTAGCATTATCAGTAAAAATCTTAGAACATTTCCCACGTCTAGCCATAAAACGCTTAAGAGTGGCAATCAGAGCATCTGAGGTTAAATCCGAGAGAAGCTCAAGATGAATGGCTCGAGTTACAAAACATATGCAAACACAAATAAATATTTTGTTCAATGAACCCTTGCGCTGATTTTTATAGGTTACATAAAATGGACCACATAGATCTAAACAGGTACAATTAAATGCTGGTGCCTCATTAATTCTTTCATAAGGTAATTCACCCATTAGCTGAGAGCAGGGAGTTGGGTTTACCTTAAAACAAATAACACAAGAATGCACCGTTTTTCTTACCAAATTTCTACCCCCTAGAGGCCAAAATTTTAATCTAACAGAATTCAAGAGTCCTTGGGGACCAACATGAAAAAGACGCTTATGCATAGTAATAAAATAAATCTTACTTAATTTAGACTTTTTCGGCAAAATAGCTGCATGTTTCTGCTCATAAGATACAGAAGCTTTGTTGAGCCTTCCGCCAACACGTAAGATTCCCTTATCATCTATAAAGGGATTTAAAATATTAAGATTACCTGTCACAGCCTTTTTACTACATAAACATTTTTGTGATACTCTAGTCAAAATGGTTTAAGCTTCCTTGACTTCTTCAAAAATCAAGTTACCCTTTCTTTTATCAGCATTTCTACAATTGTATATAAATCTGCGAACAAAGGAAAAAATATGTAAAAGTTTATAATAGTCATTACTAAGATCAAAAAAGTTATCAAAAAAGGATACATTCTCGGTGGCTAGAAGTAAAGGCGTTTCATAGTTATTTTTCCTTTCGGAACATTTCATTTCATTTAAATAGTTCTGACTTTCACTTTCAGTTAATAAGTCACTTTCAGAAAAAGATTATTGCAAATAACTCGAGGAAAATTCAGGATCCATCAAAAATTCGGGGCCTGCAAACCACTTGGAATTGTTCACAAGGGACTCCGCACTTATTCCTCGTGAAAGAAGATCTGCTGGGTTGTCTTTACCTGCACAATGAAACCATGTTTCTGGTTGAGTTAATCTTTGGATTTCATCCACACGATTGGCAACGAAGGACTTCCATTTTCTGCTAAATCCTTTAATCCAGAATAAAGCTATTTTTGAATCTACCCAATGATAGATTTTAGAAGCATTTTTACGATCAATTACCTTTTTAATTTCTGATCCTAAGCGAGCTGAGCGTAAAGCACCAATCAACTCTAAGCGTGGCAAAGTTATTCTCTTTACTGGGGAAACTCTGGTTTTAGATGCTATGAAACTAACAGAAATTTGATCGTAATCTTACACTCTCAGATAAACAACAGCACCATAAGCCTTTTGACTTGCATCAGAAAAGCAGTGAATTTCAACATTGTTTGTATCAGATGACAGGAAAACAAATCTATGGATTTTAATTTGATTTAATTTAGAGAGTTCTGAACACCATTGTGTCCATTTTTCGCAGATGTCAGTGGGAAGCTCAGTATCCCAAGACAGCTTCTGGATCCATAAATCTTGGAAAAGACATTTACGTCTTATAGTAAATGGAGATAGAATACCAGTAGGGTCATAAATTCTTCCAGAAGTCTGTAAAACAAACCGCTTAGTATTTTTCTTATTCTTCAAAAATTCTATTAAACTCGAAATGTCTATGCTAATAAAATTTTGTTCAACATCCCATGATATTCCTAATACTTTCAATGAATTTAAAATTCTATGATTTTGATCAAATGGATAAATCTCGAACCCTTCTTTCTTCCACCTTTCTAGTAACGATTTGTCATTTGTTAACCATTTCCTCAAATTAAAACTAGCTTGATTCATGATTATCTCATACCTCATATGAAATCTTCAAAGCTTCTTCAATATTATCGGCACCACTCACCAGATCATCGGCATAAAGACAAGTATCGACGACTTCAAAAGTTTCTGGATATTGATCCTTAAATTTTCGTATATGCTCTTTTATTGTGGCAGCTAGGAGAAATGGGCTAGCATTTAATCCAAAAAGTAAACGTTTAAAACGATACATTTGAATTTTCAAATTATCAGACACTTTATTTAACAGATCTTCGGTAACTTCCACAAAGAGAAATCTGACAGCATCGCTGTCCTTTTCTGATAATGAAATTTGGGGAAATGCTTTCTCCACATCCGCTAAAATTCCTATCTTATTCAATCTAAAATTAACGAGCAACTGAAAAATACTAGGATTTAAATTGATACCAGGCCACAAACAGTCGTTTAAAGAAAGTTGACCAACATCGTGAGAACTAGCATCAAATACAATGCGTGTTTTCGTGGTGACACTGTCTTTTCTAAAAACTGCTCGATGTGGCAAATAGAACATGGGTCTGTCTGGGCTAGTTAAATCTAACACCTTTTCAATAATATCACAATCCAGATATTCTTTCAAAATCTCTTTATACTGAGAAAACAAATTATCATCGTTTCGCATTTTATTAATTAAATATTTAAATCGTTTCTCAGAAACTTCATAATTGTCGTTCAAATTTATCCAATCCTTTTTCCACGGAAGGACTACTTCGTAACGATTATCTTTACAGGAAACTGTTTCTGTAAAAATTTCCAATGCCTTATCTTCATCATTTCAGTAAGGATCATCCCTAATTCCAATCGATTCTAAATCGAAAAATTTGCTTAATTCTTCTTCTACATTGCAAATTAATCCACAATAATTATCATTATTATCAGTATTTGAATCAGAGATGCAACCTCCCACCACGTACCCAAATACGGTATTCTGCAAAATGACGTTAGAACTTCTTAAGCGAATTTGACCAGTTCGCAATAATTCATAGAAACATTCAGTCCCTAACAAAACATCTATTTTATTAGGTTCATTTAATTTTGGATCTGCCAATCTCACATCTTTAGGTAGCTCGGAAAATGGAAATCTAAAATAATGCCCTGGTATAAAGTTGGTTATTTTTGGAACAATCAAAAAATGTATTGTTCTCTTATAATCAGCCTTATTAGAAACAGTGGCCCTAATTTTCCATTTGACACTTATTTGAGAATCATTCAAACATGAAATAGAAACATTAAATTTCTCCCTTCTAATTCCTAATAATTTTGCAAAGTTATCAGAAATATATGAGTAATTTGAGCCGACATCTATTAATGCACGCGCAAGTATGAATTCACCATACACATTCTTAATATTAATTAAAGCAGTAGATAAAATAGTGGTTCTTCTCCTTTGACACGAATTATTTACAGAAGTATCTACGAAATCACTGTTCCTATTTTCAAAACACTTAGCTTCGGGATTTAAGCTGTATTTTTCATCCTGCGAGGGAGCAGATGAATTCGGAATCATATCTGACCCCCCTGATGACTGCTGACTGAACTCCATGTCCATTGGTGGAGAATTATTTATTTTTTCACCTTGTATGTGAAGGAGAGATGAATGACGCTTAAAACAATACCTACACGAATAATTGGATGTACAGTTTCTCGCAGAATGGTTTGAGTTTGATAAACAGTTGAAACATATTTTGTTTCTTTTTACGAATTCAATGCGGTCATTGACAGGCATTTTGTGAAATGCATTGCATTTAAACAGTGAATGTGAATCATTTTTGCAACAAATGCACTTAGAATTCTTCGCACTAGTGTAAAACGATGCCGCCTTTTCTTTTGGTTGCTTTTTTTGACTGACTGTGTTAACGTTTGTTTTAGAAGCTTCCAAAGTTCTAGCATGATTTTTTAGAAAGGAAATCAACTCTGTGATTTTCGGCAATTCATCCTTTTTGGATTCTTGTTCCCACCAAAGCTTAGAAGAAGAATCTAATTTTTGAATTAACACGTATGCAAATATGGTGTCTGAAAATCCCTCTATTTTTTGCTCAAGAACTTCTAATGACCTTATGCATTCAGTTACCTTGTCTACTAATTTTAAAATAGAAGACGGACTCCTTAACATAATAAACCGGTATACCAAATTCGGAGCAAATCGAATAATTCTGCATGAAAAACCCATTTATCTGAATTAAGAGGGATGGACTAACGCCTCTTTTCCCCCTTTATCCTTAACCAATTAATCTCCAAAACTAATCAGCGAAGCAGCATATCAGATTGAAACTAGAAAAAAAAATGTGAAGCAAATGAGATGTTTTTATCAAGAGTTATCGCGTTACGTACATACAGAACCAGCGAGCACATAAGCTCTCAGGCTTTGATAGCCTGTGAGCTAAAAATAAAATATTTTCGATTATTTGGCGCTAAAAGACGAATGTGCACGTGATTTGGCGGTTAAAACTTTTCCTCATCAAACGCGAATATTTTAATGCATCTAAAAATTGCTTATTAAATGATTATTCGAATGAGCGGTACTTAAGGAATTTAAACTTAAACAATGAAACGTTTTGTTATTTTTTCTATAAGTTTATGTAATATATACAAGTTGCGCGTTGCTGAAGTTATTTAATTTTCGGACGGTTTCACCGGCTGGATAAATTTAAGTGCACTTTAAATGTAACTGTCCGATTAAGAACTATTCCATTATATATTGCGAAATTAAATAAGTCGTTGTTTCTATGGCAACAATACTTTTCTCATGTTGTCTCCGACACTAACACTATCGAAGGCAAATCGACAGTGCTCAGAATCGGACCTTAACTTTGAGTTTAAAGCAATTTTAATCAGTTTAAATTTTGTACTAACCGTCATTAAACGATCGTTAAATTTCATTACATATAAATGTATATGACAAAATCATAGTTATAAAAGTATATTTATTTATGTTAAACTTTCTTAAACTAGTTCCGTATAAAGAGTAGACAAAGTTTTTTATAAAAGCGCATTTTTCATAAAAGTTTCCGAAGTTTTCTGGGTACGCACTTATGCAAACCTTCCTAGTTAAAAGTTTCAAAATTATATGATGTTAAAAAAATATTTGGTGTAAAATGTTTCTTTACATTCATTGAGGCAACTATTGAAATTCATGCAGGTAATAAATTTGTAGACGAGCTGATGCTACAGCTATTGTCTTGAGCTATACAGGTAAAAGATATAAATAGTACACATAAATATATTCTACAGTTCGTAAAAAGAGTGTTTTCATCTATCCTGTAGACAAGATTTATTTTAGTCAAGGACTATGAATGTCTTACGCTATTTGTGAATACATTATTATGAGGAATAAAAATAAAATTATACTATACCTAATGCAGAAGAAGGCACATTGGATATTCCTTAAGCGTTGTCGACCCCGTATTTCTTCATTAAAGCGATGAAACTTTTGTAGCAATGTCTATGATAAACCTCTTTCAGATTAGCATTGGATGGTAAAATAATATATTTATATTTTAACATATGCTTTTGCCGAATTTTCAATACTTCACAACATTTTTGTAGTGTTTTTTCAGTAAAAACAGTGATTTTTTTGTCGCTTTTTGCGCAAATAACACATTTTTTTTTATTACTTTCCATGATTACTACTCCAAAATTTTCACAACTGCATGCTTGCTATGAGTCACGTGGTCTTGAGAGAGCCTGTCACAGTTAGATTTGTTGTGATTGCGCATGCATCCAGTTGAAATTCATCTTAAGATGCAACGCAGTTTACGCTGTTTTTGTATCGTAAGTCAGTAAATGAATCTTCAGCGAGGCACCGCAAGTCTAGCTTTATTGGCACTCGCGTTTAACATTCTATGTTGTCTGGCAAGTAGAAAGTGCCAACAAAAGTGTCTGTCATTTTCAAAATATTTTTTTCTAAGCATAAATATTATTCTGTCTCAATCTCAGCATGCCTCAAATACCTTTTTTGGGTAGTCAAAAAATGGCACTTGACACGTGTCTGGCACAATTTTTGGGCCGACTAAAGTGTCTGTCATTTTAAAAATATTCTTTTCTAAGCATAAATATTACTCTGTCTCAATCTCAGTGTGGCTCAAATACCTTTTTGGGGTAGTCAAAAAATGGCACTTGACACGTGTCTGGCACAGTTTTTGGGCCGACTAAAGTGTCTGTCATTTTCAAAATACTTTTTTCTAAGCATAAATATTATTCTGTCTCAATCTCAGCGTGCCTCAAATACCTTTTTTGGGTAGTGAAAAAATGGCACTTGACACGTGTCTGGCACAGTTTATGGGCCGCCTAAAGTGTCTGTCATTTTCCAAATATTTTTTTCTAAGCATAAATACTATTTTGTCTCAATCTCAGAGTGCCTCAAATACCTTTTTTGGGTAGTCAAAAAATGGCATTTGACACGTGTCTGGCACAGTTTTTGGGCCGACTAAAGTGTCTGTCACTTTCAAAATATTTTTTTCTAAGCATAAATATTATTCTGTCTCAATCTCAGCGTGCCTCAAATACCTTTTTTGGGTAGTCAAAAAATGACACTTGACACGTGTCTGGCACAGTTTTTGGGCCAACCAAAGTGTCTGGCTTTTATATTTTTTATTTCATTAAATCTTAAAATTGAAGGCATTAAAATTTCAAAATGCCTCAAGGATATTTTTTTGCAACGAAAATTTTGGAAATTTAAAAATTCACGCGTGGGCTAAGTGCCACGGTCCTTCAGCCAGACATTCGATTTTGTATTCAGGCATTACAAAAGAAGTGTTGCACAAGTTTTCAGGGTGCCTCAAATACCTACCCTAAAATGTTCAACAGCTCTTGGACTATTATGCAGTATTGATGGTGTTGCAGAGATGCGGCTATGCATCACATGCGGCAGATATGTCCATGAGGACTGTGTGGGACTTACCGCCCATAATGGAGAAGTTTTCATTTGTCCATACTATGAGGGCTGAGTAATAACAGATGTAAATTCTGCAGACAAATGCAAAAAAGCTAAGCAAAACCAACTATATTTCATAATATTTTGTAGTAACTGAGTTCATTTGCATGGGTCTTCCAAGAGCCACAACCGAAAATGACCCCCCCCCCCCCATTCGATGAAGCAAAGAATGGACGATAAAAACTATCAGAGGAAAACGTCAACGATCTTCAGCATTGAGGTGCTTTGTGCAATCAAATATATAGATGTTTATTAACCCGTCAGTAGTCGCGTGTCGGTCTTTTTACCGCCCATATCATGTATACACTGCAAAACAAAGTTTTGATTTTAAGGTATAATACTGGCAGCTGGTGTGTTAGTTCATAACTGTAAAATAAGCAGTAATATACCGTCCTATAAATGAATTAAACCGTATATTCCTGCTTAATGGAACATTAATTGCTTATTTTAGGATTTATTATTCTTAAGTTTGTGGTTTTAAATTGGCACCCCAGCTACCAATACTATACCGTAAAAATTAACGTTTTTCATTTTACATTTTTCACAGTGTAGTCCTCTAATCCAGGGGTTCCCAAACTTTCAGACCGAAGTACCACTAAATAGAAGTTCATACTTCCGCGTACCACCAGGTGACAAACTCAAAGCTAATACAGAAAAACATTTGTAAACGGAATATGTCTGAAACGATTTTATATACCGCTTTACGTTAAAACGTTTATGATAACGGTAATTTGTTCTGAAGATATTTACTGTGCCCCCCCTCACTTGCAATACTTAAAGACATATTTCTTTTATCCCTTCTCCTCTAAAATCCCTTGGAAGAGTGGCTCTTCCATACACCCTGTGTAGTAGGTCAATAAGGAGCCACCTGTCTCTAATATGGACATTCATGTCCATAATAGGGGCAGGTGGTTCCTTATTTGAACACTTGTAAACATTTTTGTTTTTATCATTAAAATTAAACCAGAATAATTACAAGGTCGCTAATTTTAATAATGATAGTCAACAGACAAGGGATAGTGTTCATATATTTTTGGAGTCCTCTGATGTGTACACGGAGGTGAAAAAAATCAATTTTCCTTAGGGTGTCCATATTGGGTACAGGTACCTTATAGAGAGAGTGTGAGCTAACAGTAGGAATTAAAAAAAAAATAGTTTCACATTGGTGAGAAATAATTAATTAGTTCGCTTTTTACGCAGTCGGGTTTTTTGACTTTTTAAATTTAATTGTTTATTGAACAATTGAGTTAATATTTGTAATTGGGATGGCAGCATATTTAAAAAATATTCATGCTTGAAAATTACTTTAAGATCCATAAAAAATCTGTAAATTGAGATAAACATTACAAACAAATATTACTGAAAGTACTTTTGTTTGCCATAAGACGTTGAACAATCGAATGTGCGATGTTTAGAGGTTAAATTGCAGTAAAAGGGAAATTCCCTGTTGGGTCAGGTTGTTGTCACTGAAAATGTGATGCCAGCGTTACTCATAGACATGTCTTTTCTTTATACTATTGCATTAAGGATAAACGTGTTCATCTTTCGTAATCGGGTTGCACGCCTCTTTAAAAATACCCATGTTTGAAAATTAGTTTAAAATCCATTAAAATCAGAAAATTGGGATGTAATTTAAAAAAATTAATTTAATTGAAAGAACTTTTTTCTATTCGATATTGTAAAAAATGAAATTGTGTAATGTTTAGAGGTTAGAAAAATTGCAGTAAAAGCACAATTAATGGGTTAAGTCGTTGCCATCACAAGTATGATGTCAGGGTTACTCACTAACAGGTTTTAACTTTATAATGTAGATGTATGCCATACAAACGAGAATTTCACTAATTGCTGTGCGATTCGGTGGATTTTTTTTTTCGCATTGTCAGGAAGATCATATATTATTCTGTTACGCCCGCCAAAGAAAACGCGCATTCTGTTATTAAAGCCCAGGGATTTTACTGTGGTTGCGAGACAATAGTGTCATGTTTTCTGATTGTCTTTTTAACGATTTATGGATGGGAATGCACAAATTTCAGTTATTATGATAGCGGTATTATTCCATTTTAATTTATTTTACCTGGAAGGCTCCTTATGACTGACACGGCCGAAGCCGGGTACTTCTGCTAGTTTTTTTACATATATCTAGTGAAGCTGAATAATCATCTAAATGAATTCTACCTATGTGAGAACCGTTTTAGTGATAAAGGTAAATGTTAATTATCTTTTCTTTCTTTTCTTTTGGAGGAAAATTACAATGGGAACTGAAATAAAACTTAGGATAAAATAAATAAGGAATTAAAAGTTAGTTTTAACTGAAATTTAGAGAAAAGGAATAATTTAAGAAAAATATATGCGATTCCATGTCACAAGTACAATATTAGTTATACATACTGGAAGTTTCTTTTTGTTTTCTTTCTTCTGGTTGTAAACCTCTATATGTGCACCACTGGTTGCAAGGAGCACATCAAGACGGGAATCGTTGGCGTTTTTCTCTCATACACTTTTTCGTCCACTCTTTGCTTTATCCAATACTGAGCCGGTCTCCATCTCCTACTGTCTTTCACTAATTTATGGACGCAGGTACATCAAATTTATGAAGGCCGGCTCAGTATTCGATGAAGCAAAGAATGGACGATAAAAACTATCAGAGGAAAACGTCAACGATCTTCAGCATTGACGTGCTTTGTGCAATCAAATATATAGATGTTTATTAACCCGTCAGTAGTCGCGTGTCGGTCTTTTTACCGCCCATATCATGTATACACTGCAAAACAAAGTTTTGATTTTAAGGTATAATACTGGCAGCTGGTGTGTTAGTTCATAACTGTAAAATAAGCAGTAATATACCGTCCTATAAATGAATTAAACCGTATATTCCTGCTTAATGGTACATTAATTGCTTATTTTAGGATTTATTATTCTTAAGTTTGTGGTTTTAAATTGGCACCCCAGCTGCCAATACTATACCGTAAAAATTAACGTTTTTCATTTTACATTTTTCACAGTGTAGTCCTCTAATCCAGGGGTTCCCAAACTTTCAGACCGAAGTACCACTAAATAGAAGTTCATACTTCCGCGTACCACCAGGTGACAAACTCAAAGCTAATACAGAAAAACATTTGTAAACGGAATATGTCTGAAACGAAATATTTTTCCAGTCTTTTGTGCATCCGTCTGAGGAGAATTTACTGATTTATATTATTACATTATTAAATTGGTGCTTATATTGACTTTAATATTTTTTAGTTCATATAAATTGTATCATTTTTGGATGACGAATAAAAATGTATTTAAATATAAAACTACTGCATAACTTTGTTAAACATGGAAGAAAATACACATATGAAGCCGCCTTGATCGCCAATTTTTGTTATATGAATATTCTATGTTTATATCAGTAGTAAAATACACATAAGAAAATTTAATACGTGAATAATTTACATAAGAAATTTACATACCTTCTGAAAGTAAACTACTTACTAATGTCAGATCGAAGTTCGTTGAAATAAGTAATATTACACACATACAATATAGTAATAGAAGGAAACTTTATTTTTAGGGATGTATGAAAGGTCAACTAAACATCTACCGAATATTAGTTCCATTTATCTAAAAATTCTAATCGAAATTACATGCAGAACGTTGTCAAAGCAGCGACAGAGAGTCACATCACTACGGAGCCGGTGAACTGACACATCAAGAAGGAGGAGGTAAGGAGGTGGGATTGAGCAGCTTTTTGATTTCAGATGGTGTAATTTTTATTTCATTTCGCGCACCAGTATCAGACTTTCGCGTACCAGTAAACAGAGCTTCACCTACCAGTAATGGTACGCGTACCATAGTTTGAGAACTCCTGCTGTAAGTCATTTTATCCTCTAAATTCAGTAAAATCTTGTTACAACGAATCTCTAGGGAACACTGATTAAATTCGCTGTACTGAAAAACTCGTTAAAGTGAATATTTTTTATACTGAAATAGGATAATAGGATTTTTTTACTATCCAAATTATATTCGTTAAATTGAAAAATTCATTAAACTGACATTCATTGTAACGAGATTCTACTGTACATTTAAGATTTCATTTAGCTAACCTTAAATGTTTCTCCTCTACCATAGTAAAGTTACATGACATTCTAGCTTTTTCGCAAGTACAGTGGCGGTCAAAAGTTCCCAGCCAGCATAAAATTTTTCGATAATTTGTAAGTATACCCATACGAAGAGGGATCTCAAAGTGATACTTATACATTTCATCGACATAATAGTTAGGAACTTATTTACGGAATAACAAATAAATATCAATAAATTTAATTGACAAAATTAATTGCAAACGAAAACGCATGTTCTCAAAAGATTCCGGCCATCTTGGCAAGTTTGGAAAAAATGGTGTTATAATAGAAAATAACTGTGATTAACAACATTTACAATTAGTATTTTGTCATTATGTCTTTAGCAATAAGTACTGCGACGTAGCGACGTGGCATCGATTCAATGAACGGTTGACGATCGTGTATGGTAAGTTTTTTCCACTCTTCTTGCAATTTTTGGGGAAATTCTGCTGAATTGGTATATCTATAATTCCGAACACTTTTGACAAGTTCATTCCAAAGATTTTCTATTGTATTAAAATCGGGTGATTCTCAAAGGCGGAATTTTTTTGTGCTAAAGCCACTGCTTGACGAGCTTGCATATATGCTTTGGGTCGTTATCAGGCTGAAACAAATGGTTGCGACCAACATTTTCCCCCCAATAAGGCAGCAAATGATCTTGCAAGATATTCTTATACATTGCACCATTCAGCTTACCGCGGACAGACAGCTCAACTAACGGACAGACACCTTTTCTAGAAAATACTCTCCACAGCATAACGTGCCCTCCGCCATTCTTTATTGTAGGAATAACATACCTCGAATCATATCTTTAGGTTTTAGGTCATCAAACGTAGTGTCTGATACCATTACCAAAAAGACTGAACTTCGATTCATTTGAAAATAGAACTTTTTTCCTATTTTCACTTGACCAGTCTTTGTGTTCCTTGGCAAACGCCAGTCCTGCCCGCTGATATTCTTTTACTTATGAAAGGTTTTTTAACACTGATTCGCCCATAAGGTCCTATGTCACGTAGGCATCTTGACACGACAGACCGACTTATTTCAGCAATATTTTAACTCCGTAAATCGCGGGATATTGCAACAGCATTTTTATGCGGATCATCAACTGCTTAACTCCTGTTAATTCTGACTGCAGGAATAGTCATTTTCCGTGATCTCCCGGACTGTGGCAAGTAGTAGTCATGGCCATGTTTATATTTTTTAATAAACAATTAAATTTAAAAAATCAAAAAACCCAACAGCGTAAAAAGCGAACTAATTAATTATTTATCATCAATGTGAAACAATTTTTTTTCAATTCCTACTATTAGCTCACACTCTCGCTATATATATCTTGTTCAAATTTTCAATCGTTAAAAAAATACTTATTATTCATCCAATCAAGCTCAAATAATTTTTTTAACTTGTAGTGGATGACACTTGATGTTAATCCAGCTTTTTTCAAATATTAGTTCATTAATTAAATTAAATTAATTAATTTTCAATAATCGAGAGAGCCCCCTTCTTGATAAGGTATTTTAAGACCGAGAGAGCCCTCTTCTTGATCAAGGCATTTCAAGCGCCACTCAAAAGGAAAGAAGAATGGGAGAAAAAAAATTATTGACCTAAGTAGGAATTGACTTAAAATATTTTTTTATATTACTTGTTTATATTACTTACCTATTTTTTTATTTACTTGTATTGATGACTTTTAAGTTGTGTTTAACTGTTAGTTCTTATCTATAAACACTGTTTTGATAAGATCTATAGATGTCTATGATGGTTATAGTTGCAGTAAAGCTAGAGATCCACAATACATACACAGCTTCCACGTTGTATAATATTTTAACGGAGCTGTTGACGGTAAAATAGTCAATGAAACATCGTCTTCATTTTGAAAGACCTATCCAATGACATGTCACTCAATAGGGTGCGTAATTATTTTTCGTCTGTACCGCCATTTTGTATTTTACGGCCGCCATTTTGAATTTATAAAAATAAAACCTAGCCTATAACCATCGGGCTGTTATGACGAATCGATAGAGACCTCATTCATTAAAATGCATCCAGCCATTGGGATGTTTCGAGGGTACAAAGAAATCCACATACACAGATACGCTTGAAACACATAACCCTTCTTTTAAGTCGGGTAAAAATATCATTCATAGTAGATTTTCCGATCGATAACTCTTCCGCAATCTTACGAGAGGAGTGGCCCTTTAGCCACAAACAAATCACTCGATTACGATCAATAATTGTTGGACTTTTCTTTTTTGAATTTCTATTACGTTATTTACGTTGATTAATTAACAAACACGGTCAAAAAAACACTTTACCGATAGCAGAAATAAACGAATGACGAATGGCCGAAAACTTTTGCACACGCGAATTCCTCTCCTTTGCATCTAGTGTCTTCAGTATCCAAGCAAAATGATCACGTGGTCAGATGTCATTTGCATATTACTAACTTTTGGGGCAATTGAGCTTCTTCTTCGCTGAAACGTTCTGGCAAACAAATCAAAGAAACTAATTGGCCGGAAACTTTTGATCGCCACTGTATATATTGACAAGAGAGGAAGAAATTCGTGAAAACAACCATGATATAATCACTCATGGGAGTTCATTTTTACGCTTACCGAATATTTCACAGTTCGAGAAAAAACTGGCTAATTTCAATAAAATACAAATGTATAACTTCATTGAAAAGTGTAAGTTCAATAAATAATGTAAACTTTTTTGTTATTTCACTTTGTCTGGTAGCATGACCCGGCGACAAAGAGACCGGACGCGACCAATTACGTTCTAAAACAAACACACGACTACTCTCGGGTTAACTGATGCAAAACAAAATTGTAAATAGGATTGGCCTTGTAAATAGACTTTGTGGACCTCCTGTATCTAATATTATTTTTTATCTGTTATTCCATGATGAAACATAAAAAGACAACTGGATTACTTTAATTCTTTATTTACTTTTTGGCGTTGTAGAATAAAGAACACACTATTCTTAACATTCAAAATTATGGTAAGTTTATACGTCGAAGAATATCATGTGAAGTTATTATGTTAATGAATATTATGGAGTAAGTTAAATTGATCACTTCTGACATGTCATTAAAAATTTGTCCTTGCAAAAAAAAATAATAATAATAATAATAATATATGAGATGTGCGTAACATATTTTTTTACGTGATATATTTATTTATGATATATTAAACAGAACATATATCGATTGTTCATGAAATTCTTAGACAGAATTGTTGCTTGACAGCACTACAGTATATGTTTTAAATAAAATGGTAGAAAAAGAATTTCTTTGAATTTATGCATAGGCAGTGGATTTAAATTAATGCTACACATAAATATGGAAGAAATGTGATTCTGGCGAAAACTGTATGTTTTTCGTTCTCTTTAAGTACTTTATATTCGACAGAATTTTACATTTGGAAGGCTTTCAATTGCGTCGTTTAGATATAATGTTGACACAACACGGAGGCAATGGAATTTGAATAAAATGTTTTTCCAAAATAGGTTTTCTTTTGTTTGGACCTTAAATAATCCGATTTTTTTTCTTTTTTTTCATCGTAATGACAATTCGTTTTTAAAATATATGATGTAATAAAACCTTTAAGTTCAGTCGTGTTCTCTGGATGATATGTATTTGTTACGCTACAAAGGACGTTTAAAGGAATAATTTGTAAAGACTTTTTTACCATTTTAAAACAATGCCGGTATCAAAAGAAACATAGAATTACAGGATTATATATTTTTCCCACTTGCCATATGCATGTCTTATTTATTTGTCCTGATTCGGATTTTTAAAGAAGAAAAATTATAGTATCATTTTAATTTGCTATTTTGGATTTTGCAACATGTACAAATGAAAACAAAAACAATGAATATTGGACATATTAAATTGTTAAATAAAGTGCATGTTAAATTATTTTCCAAATCCTTCCATGCGGGTATGGAAATTAAACTCATTTTACACTCAAGAAATAACAACAAAAAGTTTCGCATCGAATATAATGAACAACGTTCTAAAACTTTACCAATGTGTGACCACAGGAAATCTTAAATTTTCACGATGGCATCCAAAATGTCCGTCAAATATCCAATCCCTACATATTTCATCCTACAAAAGCAATAATGTTGTCTTCATGTATGTTTTGAAGACTTGGAATACATACAGACGTTATAAATTAACTTTGTAGCAACCTAATTGATCCCATAGCACTTCGGCAATTGGTGAAATCCAGTAGTCTATCTTGATCCGAGTGAAGAGGCTTAGAAATATTGCGGCATGTATCATTCTTTGGCGGCACTACCCATCTGTGAGCCATTACTCTATATAACCTTCATGGTCGCCCATTTAGGTTTTGCTCCATCCATTACTGAGTCATTTTTGTGTAAAAAAACATAGATTTCGTTCGTGATTCACTTTGCCTACCAGTCAGAATGTTATCTTTCACATCTTTAATATTATTTATTTGCTTTATCTACCTTTCCCTTTTTTTTATTATCAACTGCGCTCTTCTTTTTACAGTTCTGTTGTCTCCGACTTTTCCCAATTTTACTTCGATTTTTTTATGGTGGCATTGTTCATACTTTATCCCAGACTTGCTTATCATAAAAATAAAAAATCAACCACCGGTAATATTTTTTTTCTGGGTGATAATCCCATTCAACCACCTACAAAATTACAGTCAAGTATTGCATATTCTTCCGCTGAAGCCGAATGTGTATCAGCAGCAAGCGCAGGGCAAGAAATATTGTGGTTATTAAAACTACTAGAAGATCTCAACTTGCATCAAGTAAAACCTATTTTACTTTACCATGACAACCAAAGCAGCATAAAGATGATAGAAAATGAAAAATTTTCGAAGCGGACAAAACATATCGATATCCGCTTTCACTCCATAAGGCAATTAAAGGAAGATAAAATTATCGAATTAAAATATTGTTCCACGCAATACATAATTGCTGACTGCTTGACGAAGCCCACACCCAAACTCAACTTCTATGTGACATCAAGATTATGAACTTGTTACCTTATCCATCTGAGGAGATTAAGGAGGGGTGTTAAATTTAATTCTCCAGATGTTTTCGGCAACTACTTAAAGCAGTTAAATAAGAAAAGAAAACTTAGTTACTGAACGCAGAACACTTTAATAAGGCAATTTATGAACTGTTTTTCTTCCTTGTTCTAATGACTGAGATTGTACCACTAATATGTAACTCACAGAAACATATGAACACTTTGACTTTTGCCAGACTTCTTTAATTGATTATATATTTTCCACGCTGCGTGCGTGTTTCTAGCAGCATATGTATTCCTTACTTTAAATCATGCAGGCTCTCTTCTTAACACGGAGTTTCTTATGCTCCAATAATATGTTTAATTATAAGTATTTAAACTTACATTTGGATCTTTCTTTATTGTCAAAACACAACACTAATCCAAGTTATATTACAGCTCCCCATGGATATATTTAAGCTCCCAAAGGTTTCTTAACAGATAAATAATGCTTCACAAAAAATAAAATAGTTTCTTCAAGAAGCACTTGGATAATCCCTCGCCTCGCCACACCGGTGATGTTATACGAGTCATCGTGATATTGATGAATTCAAGGTAAGCGACTTTTCTTATTTCCATTATAAAAAGCAGCATAGCCACAAGGAGATTTATTTTTCTATTAGTTTAAATATGAGAAAGCGAACTCCCGCTACCGAGAATGGAGTGTTTTTTGTTTTTGTTTTTTTGGTTTAACACGCCACTTAAAACTCCAACACTTATAATCACGAGAAGATATTTTTTCAACTAGATAAATCATCTTCAAGGTTGGAGTACCATATAATCCGTCTCAAAAGGTTAAGTACAAGCATAAAATGTCAATTTCTAAAGAATTGCAGAAATTAGCAAAACAGAGATTCTGTTAAATAACAGAGAAGTTATTCGGTAAATTTACAGAAGACTCTGTAAATTAACATCGTTAAAAATACACAAGACTATGTAAATCAATTTATTTTTAATGAAAAAATTTAACTTAGTTTTTGAAATTAGTGAATTTTAGAGCTTCGGAGTATCAGAATTTTTCGAGTAAATTGGAACTGCTGTACCATTTACTTTTTACACAATTTTTTCTAGCCTGCCTGGGGTTTGAATCCTAGACCTCTGGACAGGAGAAAATCACCTTAATGGATGCGCCATAGCAGTTGCTGTTGTGTACAAAGGATGCCTTTTATAATGAAGCGAGGGAAAATCTATCACACTTGCGCTTTTCAAAGATTTCGCTACAAATATATTCGATAGAAATTTTCTTAAACGGGTTACTTTTATTCAGTTCGAACCGATGCATAATACCTATTATTTTTTTCATCAAATTTAATTTTTTAATCCTTTCTTTACGGAATTATTTATCATGAAATTGCTTCTTCTCAATAATTATCTTCTTTAATATCGGAAGATATACTGGGATTTTTAAATAATAATAATGTGAAATTTAGGTATATTTTTTCATTAAAACTGGCTAAATATATCGGTAGTTATAACTTTTTTTGTAAATTATTTACAAAAATAATCAGATTAATTAACCAAAAATACTTTTATGGTTATATTATAATTCTTATAAAAGCAATATATTTTAAAATATAATGATCCTCTCTGAAAATAGAAAGGCTTTTGCAGTTGAAAATGTTTAATGTAACTCCTTTTTTAAGAAAAATTATAACCATGAAAATGATCAAGAAAATTACCACTTTTTGAAAATATTTAGCTTCGACTATTTCTCTACTCTATCTAAATTTGATTGAGCAGAGTATATTGTGTGGAAAGAAGAAAAACTTTTATTAATAGACAGAGTAAATAAATTTTGTATTAATTTTTATTAAACTACTATTCTTTACATAAAAAGGTTAAGTAGTTTAAGTAATAAATAAAAAAATAATGGATTTTTTTTTATAAAAAAATTCAAATCTAATTCGTTTTTACAACAATAATGTTTTAGAGAATTTTTCGAAATCGCTAAATACTATTTATTTTTTAATGCGCTAATATTTTGTAAAAGAATTTTTTAGTAGGAAATAAGAAAAAATAAACAAAAAACATAATTTATTGTTTAAAAGTGCCTTTTTAGGTTTATATTATTTTATTTATTTTGTGTTATATGTTATAACGCATTTACCAATGAAACAATAATAATAATAATAATAATAATAATAATAATAATAATAATAGCATAATAATAATAATAATAATAATAATAATAATAGCATTATAATAATAATAAAAAAATTTAAATAATTCTAGACAATTTACATTTAATATTACCATATTACCAACCTTCTGGCATATGGTGAAGGAAAAAACTACAAAGTGATTGCAAATAAGAATCCCCACTAAATCCGAGTAGACGAATTTTCCATTTCTAAAATATTCTAACTTTAAAAAAAAAAATTAAACTAAATTTTCTTCTTTAATATTTCTAATAAAATTTCAAAAGAATTTTAAAAGTGTGTATTTGAATCATAAGTTTTAACAAAACTAAAAATATCTTTAAATAAAGACATGGAAATCCCTACAGGGAATTAGATACAAGATAAGGGAAATGTCTGTAAAACGATGACCGAGAAACTCAGTGGAATGCATTTAACCGAGAACTATTGTAAATTTACAGAGAGTCTTGACCAAGAAACTCAATTGAATGCATTTAACCAAGAACTGGTGTAAATTTACAGAGAGGCTTGACCGAGAAACTCAATCGAATGCATTTAACGAGAACTAGTGTAAATTTACAGAGAGACTCGGTTTTCATAGAAATTTTTAACAGTGTATCTTTTGGAGACCAGTGTATATTCAGAATGCGGTGCTTGTTTACCACGTTTATACCTAGTAGTATTTTTGTTAAGTAAAGTTTTAATTCAATGGTAAACGAAATGATTTAACTCAATATGTGAATGATTAACTATTAAATATTTCTATTGATCAAATGCTGTAGTATTAGTATAAACGTTATGTATATTATAATATTCAGTATTTTTGTTAACTAAATGACTTAACTCTATGCTAAACGGAATGGTTTATTTCAATAACTATATGGTTAACTGATAAATATTTCTATATTGATCAAATTTAGTAGTATTGGAATATAAATTATGTAGTCTTTTAAAAAGAACAATCAGTATTTTTTATTATTACTTGTTATACTAATGCGAATACTTATCTATACTAATATTATAAAGAAGTAAAGTTTGTTTGTAGGAGATAATCTCTGGAACTACCGAACTGATTTCAAACGTAATGGTATCAAAATGATTGTGTTAGTTCACAATCGAACATAGGCTATATCTTAAGTCGGTGCCACTGCCCCAAATGGGGTGTAGGGGAAAATAAAATTCTAAAAATGTGATTTTTGTGTTACTGAAGGGCCTAGAAATATTAAATTTGGAATATTAGTTACTTATAAGATATAAATAATCTCTTAGAACATTTCCTACACAATAAAATATAAATGCCCTTGAAGGACTGTCGAAAATAAATTCGAATAAAAAATAAATTCGAATTTACCCCGTCGAATAGAGGGGAAAATGTACTTTCAAATGCAATTTGTTGGAAAACTATATTCCAATTTGTTTGAAAACTGTACCGTAGTTTACTCACTTTTTATTGTTTTTAAAGTAATTTTTCCATTGAATTTTACATTGAATTTACATTTTGAAAAATACAGTACTTGCGTAAAATTAGCAGCACAATGTGCTGGCAATTTTACGCAACTACTGTATTTTTCATGTTTGTATAGTCAAGAAACCAAAGAAAGATACAGCACATTCGACTGTGATCGAGTTTATGCACGAGATGAATAGTACTTTGTACTGTAAAAATGACGTTTTTTTTTCAATGCAGGTTTATCCCCTTGTTACTTTAATAGCAATATTATTAAAATCATGAACCTGAAAGTGTAAATATTCAACTATGCTAGAAATATTATTACAGTCGAACCTCTATTTAACGAAGTCGCTAAATCCCGAAAAAACGTTCGTTATATGGAAAGTTCGTTAAATAGAGAGTCACCCTTTAAAATACTTTAAATTACACATTTTAAGTCCATAAACACTAAATATAATTAAAAAAAGTAATTAGTCACACTTTTTTTTAATTATATCTATTTGTTTTATTTATTTCACCCATCAAAAAGAAATCTGCAAGGGAAATAATAATGAAACAAAACATTGTCTGGAAATACATTGTATTTTCAGTTTAAAAAAATGATCTTACATTAAAATCACGATTTTTTATTATGGTTGATAAGCTGTTTGTAGGAATACCAAATTTTAAAGCAGTATTCTTTTTCTTCACGGCTTTATCCACCTCATCAAGAGTATTTTTTTAATGCTCAAGCACTTTTGCTTTGACATTTTCGAGCTACAAGAACCGAAATTACCCACACGACTGATCATGATCATTAATCTAGAAAACGGGAGACTCTAGGGGCAGCTCCATTGAGGGTTAAAAGGGGATATTGAAAGTTTACACTTGTTGGATGAAAAGCAAAGAATCACAGCGATTTTACTGTTCTCGGTGAGTTAGGTGCCTGGTAAGACATGGTCTTGGTCATTGATCATCATAAAATGTGTTAAAAGAAAGAATAAGATTGAAATGTCTACTAATATTTTGCTAAATAGGGAGAAAAAAAATTAGATCCCAAGAAAAAGTTCGTTAAATAGAGAATGCACTTCGCTATTTGGAGGTTATTTTACGAAGAAATTTGCAAAATGTTCTTCGTTCCAAGTAAAAGTTCGCAAAATAGAGAAATTTGCAAAATAGAGGTTCGTTAAATAGAGGTCCGACTGTATAAATATCCAATTATGTGTTGTGCTATATATATATGTAGGATTTAAATTGCATCGTTTATTTTCTTTATGACGTGCATTATCAGTAAATTAACTGACGCTCTGATATTTTTATTATCCATGGTTTCAAAGCACGAGTTATGAAAATTCACGATCACGAGATCAATGTTTGGATATATTCAAAGATTGGAAAAGAGTCAGTCTATAGAATTATATTGTTCATCAAGCATCGACTTTTGCAGTGCCAAGGGAGGCATTATTAGGCCTAAGTGGCTTATTCGAAGGAAAATAATTCATAGGTTTTGTGTCAGAAATGTAATGTATTTAAATAAGCTATCGACTAAGTGAAGTAAATTTATCTGTATAGAATTGTATTAAAGTTTATGTCTTATTATTCCAACATCTAGTTAGTCAAGTCGTTAATAAATTAGCATTTTACAAACAAAAACTTCTACAAATTTGGGGGCTCGGTGCCGGAATCTTAAGCAACTACTAGTGAAATAAATAATCGAGATTTTATGCAAAGCAACAAAATAAGTAGTCAAATATGAATCGGAACGAAATTGATGTAAATTACTAATGCCAAAGGTTGGACTGTGAATTAGCAATACAAGCGTAAAAACTGTGTTCGTACTTCTCAAGTACAATATTGAAAAACAGATATGGGAACCCTAAACAAGGCTAAAAGAATTGATATAATAAATCTTTGCGAGGAATGTGGAATCGAAATACCAGAAAAACCGACGATCCCTATACTAATAAAACTAATTAAAAGCTGGGAGGATTTCGACGAAGATTTTATAAAGAACCGCTTAGAAGTAATTATGACAGCTAGAAAAGAAAAGGCTGAGCTTGAAGAGAAGGCTAAAAAAGAAAAAGCTGAGATTGAAGAGAAAGTTAGAAAAGAAAAAGCTGAGATTGAAGAGAAGGTTAGAAAAGAAAAAGCTGAGCTTGAAGAAAAGAAACTACAGGCACAAGCAGAGATTGAAGAAAAGAAATTGAAGATGGAAATGGAGGAGAGAAGATGGAGAATAGAATTGAAAGAAAAAGATCGCGAAAGACAGTTTCAAATTAAGAAAATTCAACTACGGGAAAATTCAAGACAACACTTCGATATGAGCCCAAGAACAAATACAGGTAAGCAATATGAATTGCTCAGATTATTAACAAAATATGATAGTACGAATGATATTAGTTTATATTTGGCTATGTACGAAAGACAAATGTCGCAGACGGTCATTGATAAAAAAGAGTGGGTCAACTATTTAATTAACCTAATGCCATTAGATGTGATTAACATAATAACCAGGGAGAGTGTAACAGAAATGCATGATTATGATTACATAAAAAGTATTCTTTTAAAACGATACAAACTATCCCCAGAAGAGTTTAGGCTAAAATTTTTCTCACTTAAAAAGGAGCAATCGGGAAATTGGCACGATTTCGCTTATGAGTTTAAAGTGTATTTCAAACAGTGGATTGACGGTCTTGAAATAGATAACTTCGAGGAATTATCGGAATTAATTATTGTTAATCAAATTAGGCATAATTTACCTGCAGAAACAAAGACACATTTTGGAGAGGAATTGTTAGTAATAAAAAAGATTGACGAATTAGTAAACAAATTAGATATTTACGAAACGGCACGAAGGGTTTGCAATAAACAATCTATAAGGAATACAAGTGGGAGTTTTGAGAATAAACGATCGAGAGTGGCTGACTACGCCAAATCGAAAAGGCGCCAAGTTGATAATAAGCACAATGTGAACCATGGAAGAAACAAATCGCATATAATATGTTATAGTTGCGGCAGATCTGGTCACGTGAGTGAGAAATGTACCATGAGGAGTAAAATACAACAATAATATTCAAATCATAACCCGCAACGTACTCAAAATTGGCGAGAAACGAAATACCAAGATTGGAACCAAAACACGCAAAGAAAAGTAGTTAACATGGGCACGTAAAATGGTAAGAAAGGAAGAATCCTGGATATTCAAGGAATAAAAACAAACATAATAATTGATACAGGGAGTGATATTTCAATCGCCAATTCAAGATATCATACTGCAATAAACGCGCCAAAATTAACCAGCGTCAACATATCTATATCGGGCATAGGCGGAAAATAAATTAAACCAACGGGTTTTTTCTTGCATAAAGTTTATGTAGATGGCATAGAAATACAGGATAAATTTTACGTGGTGCAAGAAACCGACAATGATCTAATAACAGGTAGAAAAGTAATCGAAGGCTTGACATTAAAAGTAGTGGAAGATGTTGTTAGAATAATAGACGACACTACAGTGCAAGTAGGATACATCAAAATTAATGAAATCCCTTCCAAAACAGATGAAATAGCCACATCAAATATAGACAACGATAATCGAGGTTGGGAAGATATGGTTAACATCAACTGCATAAATGCCGAGGTGGATTTGAATCATATTACAAATTTAACTAACAGAGGAAAAATACAAGAATTAATAGAATCATACAAACCGAATAAAACAAAAGATACTGGGTTAAAGATGAAAATACTATTGGCAGATGAAAAACCTATCTGTGAACGGCCAAGGAGGTTACCTCTAATTGAGCAGGAAATTATCAGTAAGCAAATACAGCAGTGGTTGGAAGATGGGATCATTAGACGAAGTTACTCAGATTTTGCGGCCCCAGTAGTCCTGAGTAAGAAAAAAGATGGGTCATATCGGTTATGTATAGATTATCGGAAATTAAATCGGAAAATATTAAAAGATGGCTATCCACTACCATTAATTGAAGATGTGATTGATAAATTACAGAAGACAAAAATACTTACGACATTAGATCTCAAAAACGGCTTTTTCCACGTCGAAATAGAAGAAAGCAGTCGTAAATATACAGCTTTTGTAACGCATGAAGGGGAATACGAATTTTTACGTTGTCAGTTCGGACTGTGCATATCAGGTAATCAATTTCAAAGATATTTAAACACTGTATTCCAAGATTTACTGCGAGAAGGAACTATTATTGTATATATGCATGATTTTGTGATTCCCTCAAATGATGAAGAAGACGGAATAAAGAAGCTGAAACGAGTATTAAAAGTAGCATCAACGTATGGTTTAGAAATTAACTTCAAAAAATGCCAATTCCTTAAAAAGAAAATAGAATTTTTAGGATATATAATTGAAAATGGGACAATAAAACCGTCCGAAGCGAAAACAAAGTCTGTGCAAAATTTCCCTAAACCAACTACAACAAAACAACTACAATCATTTTTAGGTTTAACAGGATACTTCAGAAAGTTTATCCCGAATTACGCCAAAATCGCCAAGCCTCTAAGTGATTTATTAAGGAAAATAAATTGTTTCAAATTTGAAAGAGAGCAGCTCGAAGCTTTCAATGAATTAAAGTGAATATTATCAACAAAACCAGTTCTTCAATTATATAAACAAGGATCCACACTAGAACTCCATACTGACGCAAGAAGCCAAGGATTTGGCGCAGTTTTATTACAGAAAGGAGATGATGGAAAATTTCATCCATTACAATACATGAGCAAGAAAACTTCACAAATTTCATCCATTACAATACATGAGCAAGAAAACTTCACCACAACAGGAGAAATATTCAAGTTATGAACTTGAAGTATTAGCCATTATACAAGCTCTAAAGAAATTCAGAAATTACCTAATGGGAAATAAATTCAAGATAGTAACGGACTGCGCTGCCTTCCAGAAAACATTAAACAAAAGAGATTTAGCACCTAAAGTAGCAAGATGGGCATTACTCATCGAGGAATACGACTACGAGATAGAACATAGAGCAGCAACAAGAATGAAACATGTAGATGCATTAAGTCGAAACGTTCCGACAACACAATCAGTATTAGTGATAACTAGATCGCAATGAGAAACAACTAAAAGAATCGCAATAGCGCAAAGGCTAGATGAATCTATACAATGCATCATGTCGCTTATTAAAAATGGACCGTCCGATAATTACTTAGTAAAAGATGATGTAATATACAGATTCGAGAATGGAAAAGAAATATTGGTGGTGCCGGAAGAGATGCAACGAGAAATTATACGAAAAATTCATGAAAGAGGATACTTTGCTATATCAAAGACGGAAGATCTGGTGAAGCAAGAATTTTACATAGCTGGATTAAGGAAAAAGGTAGAAACAATAATCGCGCACTCTGTTGATTGTATCTTATATAATAGAAAGCAGGGAAAAGCTGAAGGTTTTCTAAACCCTATACCAAAAGGAGACAAACCATTGGAAACATATTACATCGATCACATAGGCCCATTATCTCTCGCAAATAAAAAATATCAACATATTTTCACCGTTGTAGATGCATTTACAAAGTTCGTATGGTTTTATCCAGTGAAATCAAAGTCGGCCAAGGAAGAAATAGACAAATTGGAACTACAAAAAACAACTTTCGGTAACCCAACTAGAATTGTAACCGATAAAGGAAAAGCTTTTACTGAAAGCGAATTCAAGGAATATTGCGCTAAAGAAGGAATTGAGCCTCTATCGATAACAACTGGGATGCCAAGAGGAAATGGACAGGTGGAAAAAATACACAGAGTTATAATATCCGTTTTGTCAAAATTATCCAGTGATGATGAATCCAAGTGGTATAAGTATGTACCAAAATTACAAAGAATTATCAATAGCACAGTAACACGAAGCATCAAATATAGTCCATTCGAATTAATGGCAGGAGTTAAGATGAAAGATAGTGACATGCAAAACACTAAGAAGATTTTGGAAGAATAATTTACCGAATGTATTACGGAAGAACGCGAAGCCATGAGAGAAGAAGCAAAGACAAATATACTCAAAATACAAGAAGAAAACAGGGTACAGTTTGATAAGAAAAGGAAACAGCCACGAAAATATAAAATAGGAGATATCGTCGCCTTAAAGAGAACGCAGTTTGGCAATGCTATCAAACTTAAAGAAAAATACTTAGGGCCATATGAAATAACGGCAGCCAAGAATCATGATCGGTATGAAGTAGAGAAAGTAGGCGATCATGAAGGTCCAGGAAAGACGTTAGCCGGAGCCGAATACATGAAACCAGGGTCTATGGGTGAAACTCATGGATACGTCAAATATATTAAGTATATGTATGCGTATTGAACAAGTAATCAAAATTTTATGTGACAGAAAAATACATAAAAATTTCCAAAGTTTAGCTGTTTAAGCATAAACAAATAATAAGCCGAGATGCTGATGTCGAGGCGCCATCATGTAAGGATGACCGATTTGTAGGATTTAAATTTAAGCATCGTTTATTTTCTTTATGACGTGCATTATCAGTAAATTAACTAACGCTCTGATGTTTTTATTATCCATGGTTTCAAAGCACGAATTATGAAAATTCACAATCACGAGATCAATGTTTGGATATATTCAAAGATTGGAAAAGAGTCAGTCTATAGAATTATATTGTTCATCAAGCATCGACTTTTGCAGTGCCAAGGGAGGCATTATTAGGCCTAAGTGGCTTATTCGAAGGAAAATAATTCATAGGTTTTGTGTCAGAAATGTAATGTATTTAAATAAGCTATCGACTAAGTGAAGTAAATTTATCTGTATAGAATTGTATTAAAGTTTATGTGTTATTATTCCAACATCTAGTTAGTCAAGTCGTTAATAAATTAGCATTTTACAAACAAAAACTTCTACAAATTTATATACTAGGGGGCTCTGCTCCCTGCAAGCTACGCTCGCCAACCCCCGTTCAGACACCGCAGAATCTAAAAACACGCTAATTTGATTGGCATTAAAAAGATAACAGAAGATTGAATTATAATGAAAAAACCTGTGTCGATCTCCATGTAAACTGGTTTCCATTCAATTCCCATTGATTGCGAAAATTTAAGGCTGTATCAGTTGCTATTAAGACATCCAATGGTTGTTTTCGGATTTGATTAAGAAGATCAGGTAAAATTTTGAAAATCAGCTAAAATAAAATGAATTAAGTAAACAGAGTCTTTGCCTCCCAGTATATTTTAACAGCGTTATAAAACGATTAACATAATAGAATACAGACATTTTAAAAGTATCGTTTTAAATCTGACCTAAGTTTCACTTAAGTTTTCTTTCTCTTTTTAGCATAATTTCCTCTCCATAATTTCATCTATATTATCCAATCCCTATCATCTATATCATCATTATATATCTATATTAGTCCAAGTCATGTAACTGCCATAAACAATTACGAGCTGATCCTTTCGCTTTTCTTATGAAAAGTTTCCATTTTGATTAAAGATCAAAAATTTGTTCTTGGTACTTTTATGTTAGCGGGGTTCAAATCTCGCCAATAGCTTTTTTTACTCCCCAGTTAGCATTTTTTTTTTCGAGTGGTAAATTAAAACATTGCTTTGAAGTTGAAATTAAATGTCATGGTTGTTGCATTATTTAATATTTGGCACAGATGTCATATACGCAAAGGGTTTGGTGTGAAATTTTTTATGACAATTTGACGAAAACCTCGTTTTTGAATGCATTTTTAAATTACTTTCTATTATTTTTAAAGGGAAATAACAATAAATAAAAATAATTAATTAATTACTATAGAACAGAACAATTAATATAATTTTAAAAAAGAAAATAAAAGTAAATAAACGTTTATTAATAAATAAACAGCAATAGCCGCGTTACCGTATCCAGCAATAAACGCCATTTTGGCGCCCATTAGGTACCCCGGTGCATATATGACTTATGTGCCTAATATTTTTCTATTCGTTTCATTTAAAAATAAAAAGAAAGAAGTAAAAGCCATTAATTTTAAAATTTTCAGTTTTAAATTAAAGTTTTGTATTTAAAATAAAATAAATGAAAGGATTATATTTTAAATAAAATTAATGAAATACCAAAAAAAAAAAAAAATGCGACTGGAAAAATGTTTGGCGATATGTCACCTGCGTCCCGCTAACATAAAAATACCTAGTTCTTGATTTCTCTATCAGAATATTATGATTTGGCGAAATATTCCTCAAGTAAATTGAGTTATGAATGAAAGTAACATGATACATTTCTTAGAACACATTTAAGGAAAACTAACCTGGTCGCCAAATTAATTTAAAAATGAAAATAAAATATATGTTATGATTAAAATTCGAGTTGCCATCATTAGAGAAAAGAGTTTAAGATTAGAAAAAAAATCAATAGCTCGAAAACTAATTCAAATTTTGAAATTCTAATATCAGTTTAGAAATCTGCAGATCAATGCGGATTTTTGTTGTTAATTTCACCGCATAATATTCCATATTTTAGGAGAAATCGCCATGAAACATAATCAGTCGTTTAATCAGTCGTTTCATAAAATCGTTTAATAAAGTCGTTTCATAAATTCGTTTCATTAGGATTTTATATATATAGGGTAGATATATTTTCCATTTTGATGCATTTCTGTGATTCATTGTATGAAACAAACGTCTTTTGTGAACTTTTACAATGTTTTATTACACTCAATCTGTTTTTTGTATGTAAGGATGGAATTTTAAAATCGATTTTTAACTCCCTTCCAGATGTGCCAAAATTATAAAAATGAGCTTTACAGGCGCGTTTCCGATGACAATACGACATTTTTATATTTTTAGAACTTATGTTTAAATTAATACATAAATTTTATGGCATTTTTCGTTAGCAGGTGGCTATCTGAAAAGCACCATAAAATTAATGTCAGTCGATAGATAACCAAATACTCTTTTAAACTCGTACAAGTGTATACGAGTTGAAACAACAATGGATTTAATGATGCGTCAATATATGTTCACCAAAATATGCCAAATGGCTGTGAAACTGCAGCAAGGATTTAACAGGTTAAAAAGTAGAATATAAATTATAAATAAAAAATAAAGGGTGTAATATTTTTTAAAATGCGCTTTTATCAATTACAGTAAACTCCCGACTATCCGGCCTAATGTGGCGGAAGGGTAGGCCGGATAACAGAAAAGCCGGATAAAACGGAGTTCTATAAATATTTACTCACTTTTCGCCCTCCCCACGTCATGATATTAAAAGCACATGTTACACATTTCAAGATAAAATTTTTATATACAATACATACAGTTTCAAAATAAGCGAAACATTCACATAAAACGGAAGCCTACTTCGTAAAAAAAGGAGTGAATCTTGTTTTACTGTTTATTAATAAATAATTGCACAAATATGAAAAGTTTCGCATAAGATAAAAGAGTCAAAACTTACAGTTTTTAATTTTTGAAAAAGTCCTTGATAAATGCCTGCTTCTCCCTGCTAGCCCTCTTCCGTGACGCAATAACCCTCCATTTACGCAAGCAGATGATATCAGCCGGCGTCGCTTCTTCCTGCTAACTAATGTACTGCAGTGCTGCCTCAATCATCTTGAATCCTTCCGAAAGTGGGATCAGATTTTTCCTGTCATCCTCCTCCTCTTTTTCTTCTGTTACTTCTCCATGTGTCACCATTTCTACAATACCTTTATCAGTTAATTCATTAACTTCGTCGTTTACCATTCATTCAGGAATGTTCTCTGCATTGACATCGTCAGAAGCCGGTATATTTTTCAGCAACGAAAGAAGTTTATCGTTCTCATCGTCCATTTCCGTTTCTCACACGGGTTTATGTCCACCATTATGGTCCAAAAAACTGTTTCAAGACCTTTCAATCACCATGTTCGGAATTTAATCTGCCACCCAACTTATGACATCCATCTAGCATCTATCATGTCAATCTGCTTATGTTGTCTTCATTAGTATCAACGCTGTTATCAACGAACGGTGAAGGCGCCGGCGATACTTTTTTATATCATTTCAAGAGTGACATTGGGAGGTAGAAATTTAGCTTTGAAGTCTCCATCTCCGAGTTCATTAATGGATGGATGCGAAGGTGCTTTGTCAAGAATTAGCAGAGCTTTTCTCGACAAATTATTGTCTTTCAAATATTTTTCTACAGTCGGTACTTTCTCGGCCGCTTGCAACATTCCATATTTTTTTCACTAAGCCGGATAGTACGGAGGGTCGGATAGTCGCGAGCCGGATAGTCGGGAGTTTACTGTAATAGTTTAATATTAATGCATTTACGAATGTACCGTGCGAAATCAATTTACAAATCCTAAAAAAATAGGTAAAATAATGTTTCTTTTTTTCTTTCCTATTCTACTATCTTAAAAAAGAAACGGAGCAAAAATTATATGTTTTTTAATAAACTTGCTTGCTCTTTCTACCAAACACAAAAAAAAGCAATGAATTTTTCATTATCGAGTTCGCTGCCATGACAAATTAATGCATTATAAAAAAAAATTTTGTGAGAAAATCATGAATTTCAGTCAAAAAATTAGGCGTAATTTTCAAGATGCTTATTGAGTGCTGATAAAAGAGTGTTTTTTTTTTTTTTTTTTTTTTTTTGCACTTTTTTTACTGTTATTTTTTTTTTTCTTAACTATGCAATTTAAATATGATCAAACGTATTCAAACTAATTTAAGTGTAGCAAACAATATTTGATCATTTTGGGATTAAAATCTGTTTCGTAATCACTTTCCTAATTACAATCATTGAATAATCACTTTGAAAATTCAAATGAAATCAAGGGATTAATTTACAATTAAACAATTACGAGATTCGATATAAATATTCCACTGTTTAATTTTATTGCTATTTTTTCTTCTTTGAGGCGTTAGTTTAAATTTCATAAATCTCTCTGGAGTTTGTTCATTAAACGCATTAACAGTCATTAATTCTAAAATAGAAACAACTCATTTTGCATATATTTCTAAATTAAAACTACTTAAATTAGCATCAGATGCATCAAGAACTATTTCAGATTTATTTTAATTTTCCCTTATCTTATCTTAAAAGTGATGGGGATAAGATAATACATTCTTTCAATAAATGATGGCATGAGTTAAAAGAAAACCATAATATCGTCTCCTGAAATAATTTAAACTTATTCTTAAATTAGAGCTTAATTAAAAAAGGGCTGGGTTTAGAATTTTGCTTTGTGAACAATAATTATGTATTTTCTTGGACATTACTTTATATTTTATATTTAAATCTAATCATTTTCCTTTTAAATTGATTTCACTTTGTTTAGCTATTAAATATGTAGATGATTTTCGAAACAGTTAGGTTTTTGCAATGTATTTACTACATTAAAATAAATTATAAATCAGCGTATAGGAGCTTTAAAAAATCAAAAATAATCTTTGGGGAATATTTTAATTGAGAAACGTTAGTTTTATTATTTTTTATCTCTAAATAGAAAAATGTTTATCATAAAAAATTCTTACTTCCTTAATGATAAGTATTGGTTGATTATTAAAATTACTCAGTATTAATTAGGTGAAGTAAAGTTTGTTAGAGACATTTTTTTTCATAAATGAAATTCGATTAAATATTTAAAGTTTTTTTTTACTTTATTTGCATTTTTTATTTCTATATGAATGTTATAAAGAAGAAACGTTTGTGTGTTTGTTTGTAAGGGTAATCTCTGGCATTACTGAACCTATTTAAAAAATAATGGCAACGAAATGCTGGTAACCATCTCCGCTGTAACTTAGGCTGTATTTTATGTCATTTCAACAACCCCCCCCCCCCCCCAAGGCTTTGCAGGACACAAAAGTTTTAAAATTACGATTTCGATAATATTGCTGCACTGTAAAAAAAAAATATCTTTTTTGCTCATTATGTTATAATTTTTGAATCACCAATGCTGTGAAATCGAGTTGAAGCAACAAGTAAAGTAAAAATGTAATTCTGTCTGTCACCTGCACCCCAAAAGCAGTAGGAACGCGAATTTCCCCTGACTTGAGAAATTTTAAAGCTCTCTTGAAGACAGCAGCTTGTAAATTTTACAGCAACTGTGTTGGTATCCAGGGTGCCAGCAACTTTTGTGTTAAAATACAGCTATTTTTCTTGCATTTTATGCTGTAATGTTTCAAGAGCAACTGCGTTGGCTGACACGGTGTTGTAAAATACAGTTGTTTGTTGTAAAATACAGAATTTATTTTTACAGTGTGGATCTAGAAATTTGAAGTTTGATGTGTAATTAACCTATTAAAGACGAGTCTCTTTTACACTTCTTTTCATTCTTCTTTTTCCACGTTGTAATTATGAATTATTTAATCGCTAGAAATTTGAGATTAGATAATGTGAAAATTTCCAAACTAAAATACAGGTATTCAAATTAAAAAGTTGTGTTCGCCTTATATGGAAAATTTTCTTGCAAACCAGCTTTAATGAGTTAAGTGCTATGAACGGGTTTTAAAAAATTCGAAATTTAAAAACGTGAAATGAGCGAAAAACGTTCTAACCAGGAAGCTAAATTACGATTTATTTGGAACTATTAAGGGTGGAAACTTGGAACGTCACATGGCTGTTGCTTTAGAGACATAAATGCTCGCCCGGAATAGTTTTCTAAAAATTCCATATTTAAAATGGTACAGTAGCCAAAAAGTTGTAGAAATGTGAGTTATGTGATACAGTTGCTAACGAAGCTTGGAATTTAGCATGGTAGTGACTTTTAAAATCAAAAGGCTCGCTAAGAGTGGCTTTTAAAAAATTAGATGTTTAAGAAGGCGAAATAAGTGGTAAGCGTTCTAACCACGTTCTAAATTACGATTTAGTCGGATTTCTTTACATTAGAAACTTAAAATTTATTGCAGTGGTTACTTGTAAGACGCGATATAAACAGTGATTAAAAATTCCAAATTTAAATGTGTGAAATGAGTGCAAAACATTTTAACTTGTGGCTTATTTAGAATTATTAGGGATAGAAAGTAAAAACTTCACATATCTGTTATTTTTTAAGACGAAAAGGCTCGCACAGAACAGTTCTTATGAAATTCGAAATTTAAAAGGGAGAAGCAAAAAACATTCAACAATTGCTATTTTTGTTATGCTGCTGGGATAGGAATTTAAAATTTGACATGGTGGTTATTTTTAAGATTTAAATCTCGCTATGAACCGTTTCTAAAAATAATCGAAATAAAAATTATATAAATTATATGAATTATATGAATTTAAATTATATGAATTTAAATTATATGAATTAAAATAGTGAAATGAGAAGGAAACGCTCTAAAAATCTTCTAAAGTATAATTTATCTGAAATTGTTAGGGCCAGAAATTTGAAGTAGCTGTTACTTTCGAGACGTTAGTTCACCCACAGAATAGTTTTTTTAAATTTAGAAATTCTAAAGTGTGCGCAAAAGACGTTTTAAAATATTGATTTCAACGATATAATTGTTATATAAGCTTGGAATGTGGCATGTTGAAATTACGATTTATTTCTAATTAATTTTAGTTCTTCTCATTACTTTAAGTCTCATCTTCGCCTAATGCAGTATAAGAATGAAGTTTACTCAAAATTAGGATTAATTAGTAATTTTTAAACTATCCGTCGCCGTATAATTTTATCTAACAAAAACAGACACACAAATAGGGCTTGCTATATTTCAACATTTACGTGAGCAAAGCCATGGGATTTAACAGTATCCTTTAATCTAAAAGTACAAAAATGTACATTTTTTAAATTTTTCATATCATTCCTTTTTAGGGGCGTTCGTAATTATACAAATACGTAGCATCTACAGTCGTCGCCTTGTCCGTCCGTCTGTCTGTCTGTCCGTCTGTCCGCATATAACAGCGCAAAAACTACCCAACTGAATGGTTTGAAATTTAATCCTAATTAAAAGCTGCGCGTTGCTGACGAAGGGCCTTTTTCGCTAATCGTTGCGCTAAATCGCTAAAAGTTACTAAAAAAATTAATAGCTCGAAAAGTATTTGTCAGAAAATCGTTAGCCAAACTGCGTTTGAAAGGTAAAAAATTGTATTTTTCTTTATATAAATTACAAATCTAATGATTATGCCGTTTTTCAAATATTGAATTTCAAAAATTACCAAATTTCGCAATGGAGTACCATAGCGAAACCTTTAAAAGATAATAATAACGGCAATGTGTCCGGACGTGTATACTGGCTATAGTACGAGTCACAAACTATAGTAGCCTTATTATTCTGTTAAAATGTAAACGTTAATTATAGTGTCACGAGTGCATGATTTTTATTTAATTCTCGACAAATACTAGATGCACAATTTCTTTTTAGTTGTGAATAATATAGGTTAATTCACGTATGACCTTATATTTAAAAGGAATATAGGGTTAATGCATGCTTTTTACAAGAGTAAGTGATATCATGAAGGGCTTTTCATGAATTTACATTTCTTTTTCAATTCTTTTCTCAAGAATCAAGACTATATTTATTTAGGCTTGGGAAACAGTTTTTTTTAAATACTGGTATAAAAGCAAAATTTCTCAAGACTTTCAATACATTAAAAAAGAGAGCATATTTGCGCGAGATTCATAGTCCGTATGGTGTTTAATTTTAAAATTGATTTTTCTAGTAAACATTTTTAAAATCCCGGTCACCGCCAAGTATTTCAGCTAGTATACATGTAATCATCGCAGAATTTTGTCTAGTCGTTTCCAGTTTTATGAAAATTGAATCAAAACTTAAAAAGATATTAATAACAGTTTTCTCCATTCTATTAAATCCTATCATATGTAATAAATTCAATGATATCCCATGATAGGTAATGATTCTAGGTTGCCATTGTGATTACATCCTATTTAAGATCGAGTCATATTATTTCCGTATTACTGAATTTAATATAAATAATCTAAATATACTTTGTGTTCATTCATTTTTGCATAAGAGTACAACAGTTATTGCACCAAGATCTAAACTAGCTGTAGTACGAATGCACATCATTTGCCACCTTTGACATACAATTTCGGACTTGTTAGTTATTTACGGGATTTGTTAAATAAAAAGAATTTTTCTTATAGATTTTGGTGTGAGGTTAAATATTTTAATTGTTGCTTTTATTAGAATCAAAAAGTGAATTCAACGCGTTAAAATGAACTAAAGTGTAATGCAATATTTCAGTTGTTTTGGGCTTTTATGCTCATTTCATACGCTCATTTCAGTATTCACTTGAAGTTTTGAATTTTTTAGAAACCATATTAACACATTTACATCTTAAAATTAACCATCATGTCATATTCCAAGCTTCTTGTCTAACAGTCTACCACCTCTCTGGTGTTAGTGGCACCAACAAAAAATGCCGAAACAGAGTTGAAATAGAATGTCTCGAAAATTGTTGAAACAGAGACAGTCGCCGTTAATTTGCATACATTAACCTTGAAATCGGTTGCTATTTCCTGATATTCTATAGAAAACGGAATTTAGATGTTTTTAAAGGCTTTCTTGTTGTTCCAGCCAAAAAGGTGGTAGTGACACCGACATAGAATATAGCCCGTATAGGATCAGGGACTATCATCTTTGATTCGCAAACAATAACTTCTGTAATCGTTTTATTATTTCCTGAGATTCCATAGAAATCTTAATTTAGGACTCTTTTAGAATGCTTTTACCTTCGCTTTAAACTTTTTTATTTTAGAATTTATTTTTGACTGTTCTTAGAGGACATTTATATTTTATAAGTAACTTCCGTGCTATATTTAAAATTTCTAGCTTCTTCGGTACCGCAGAAATCGCAATTTAGAAAGTTTTTTGCCCTGCATAACCCTCTAGCGATTACCTTCTAGGGGTTGTGGACTCTACATAAAATATATCTTATATTTGAGCAGGTTCTATCACCATCAATTTGGAACCATTATGTTTGAAATCGGCTTCGTATTTCATACGATTGCATAAAAATCGTAGTTTTGAACGCTTATAGAAAGCTTTTCGCTCACTTCATCCTTTTAAATTTTGAATTTTCTTTCGACAATTCTTGGGAAGCATTTGCATATTTGACGTAACTACCATTCCAAATTTAAAATATTAGACCCACTCAATAACACAAAAAACGCAATTTAGAATATTCTTTGCTCCTATAATCCCCATGTGGTAGGGACAACAACGTAAAATATAGGCTATGTTGGAGGGGACTGTCACCATCAATCTGAAACCATTACTTTTGAAATCGGTTTATATTTCCTGAGATTGCGTAGAAATCGCTATTTAGAACATTATTATAGCGCTTTTCGTTCATTTTCACCTCTTATTAACTTCAAATTTTTAAGGTAATCTTCCCAGAGAACATTTACATCTCATAAGTAATTACCATGCCAAATTTCAAGTTGCTAGCCCCTTCAGTATCACAAAAATCACAATTTAGAACGTTTTTAGGTAGATTTTGTATGAAATACTACCTATTACATTCTCCCCTATGTTGGAATTTCTGAAACTTTTTTGCTGAACTACACCGATCATGATCCCTAGAACCCAAAACCACCCTCAGTAAAAAACTTTATATATATATACAGATATATATCACTTTATTCTGGACACGATAGCTTCCACAATTCTGCACAAATCTCTTCCAAACAGATACATAAAATCAAGGGGCATAAAATATCGGTCAAGTTCGTTAATGGGCAAAATCGGACAAAGGGTATGAAAATAGGGAGGGGTTTTGTAAAAACAGAAAAAAACCCATAATTTTTTACTTTTTGTACACATCAAATCAGTTTAAATTTTTATTACTTCTAAAAATAGGGCCAAAATTTTATGTATCACAAATTTTTGATCAAATTAAAAATGGGCTGAGTTTTTTGAGCATGGAAAAGTATGTTTTTGAATACCGCCTTAACATGATTCTGATAAAACCATCTATTATATAAAAGTGAAATAAAAATTCGTCAAAAGCGGCCAGATAAAATTGCTAAAGTGGGTTTATCTCTAATCATGATTACGTTTTTGTTGGTGAGATTAGTATACTTAACTTCGAAATCTACCTCCACCTGAAGGCCAGGCCGGCAGGGATTTTTCTTTTAAATGCAACCGCAAGGTGGTAGTGACGCCGAAATGAAATAGAGCCTATGTTGGAGCAATGACTGCCATCATCAATTTCCAACCATTACTTTTGAAATCGGTTGGGTACTTTCTGAGATTGCGTAGAAATATGCAATTTAAACGTTTTTTAGAACGTTTTTCGCGCATTTTCACCCCTTTTAAATTTCGAATTTTTAAAGGAATGTTCTTAGAGATCATTTATATCATATAAGTAACTACCACGCCTAATTATTTCAAGTTGCTAGCCCCTGCAGCATCACAAAAAACGCAATTTAGAATGTTTTTTGCTCCTGCACTCCCTTTGGAGTAGTGGCACTGACATAAAATATTGCCTATGTTGGAGTGAGGACTGTCGCAATCATTTTCACACCATTTTTATAAAAATCGAATCGGTACTTCCTGAGATTGCGTAGAAATCGCAATTTAGAATGTTTTTTCGAACGCTTTTCGCGCATTTTCACCTCTTTTAAATTTCGAATTTTTTAAGAAATGTTCTTAGAGATAATTTGTATCTTATAAATAACTGTCCTGCCTAATTTCAGGATTCTAGGCCCTTCAGTAACAAAAAAAAATACAATTTAGAACGTTTTTTTGCTTCTGTAACTCCTTGGTGGTAGTAACACCGACATGAAATAGAGCCTATGTTGGAGCAAGGGCCTCTCATCATCAATTTCCAACCATTACTTTTCAAATCGGTTGGGTACTTTCTGAGATTGCGTAGAAATCGCAATTTATAACGTTTTTTAGACATAAGATAAAGCTTATCTTGGAGCAAGTGCTGTCACCCTCATTTTCACACCTTTATTTTTTAAATCGGTTCGGTACTTCCTGAGATTGTATAAAAATTGCAATTTAGAACGGTTTTTTGAACGGTTTTCGCGCATTTTCACCCCTTTTAAATTTCGATTTTTTTAAGAAATGTTCTTGAAGATCATTTATATGTTATAAGTAACTACCATTCCAAATTTCATGTTTCTAGGCCCTTCAGTAACACAAAAATCGCATTTTTAGAACATTTTTTGCTCCTGCACCGCCTTTTGGCCAGTGGCACGGACATAACATATAGCCTATATTCTAAGTTAGACTTACACCATCATTTTGATACCGTTACTTTTGGAATCGGTTCGGTAGTTCCAGAGCTTAAATCCTACAAATAAACAAACTTTACTACTTTATAATATTAGTATAGATATACAGGGTGATTCATAAATATCGAAACAATAGGCTATCTCCTTAAATATTGACCCTAAGCACATACTTTCAATTGCAAAGTTTCATAAAAAAAAGGCGCAAAATTTGAAGAGATAAGTTTCAAATCCATGGGGGGGGGGGGGGGTGGCGTCTATATGAGAAAATACAAAAATTAAATTTTTATACAGCCCCCGTAGAGTAAAATTCCCAATTAGGAAAATTTTCCTTATCCATTCCTGAATTAAACACAAGAAAATTCATTTCGATGTCTTCAAAATTCGCAAAGATATCAAAATCCAAAATTCGTGACTTACACCATTTATCCATGCCTTTGAGAGACGAGTTTTTGACTAATTTTGAATGCAATATAGGGATCATCCACAAATTGTACATTGTTAAAAGTCGATATAAAACAGTGCCTCTCCTTTTGACATAAAATAGGCAGCGTATAGATTTTACGTTAAACCTGTTTTCAAAGTATGCTGGTGGTCTGCACTAGAGGTCTGCACGGGTCAAAATATCTAGGTCCGTTCCCGAACCGACTCATAGGAAAAAGTTCGGCTCTGCCTGGAAAAAAGTTCAAATCGTGGCCTGGCCCGGCCTGACTGAATATCTACATAGTTTTTTACATCGATATGGTTGTACGAAAGTTGTTTCGTATGGAGGAGTTCTGATCAAAAATACTTATTATATCATTTCTTTTTTCATGTTTATAATTAGTATTATTTTTAAAGAAGCGCCAAAAGCTGTGATTATTTATTTTATTAATGAATCTCTATTTATATGTAAATGATTCACTTCTCTTTTAATATCGTTATTCCATATTCCATGTGTTGGAGACAATGAAAAATGCTATAAAGTAAAATCTTTTAAGATGGAATCACATAGGAAAGAAAAAAAAGCGCTATAGACAAGTTCCCTTCTTAGGAACTCTAAATGTAGTCTATTTTATCTCAGGTATTTTATTAATTTTCCATGGATCAACAGATTTTTCCGTTTAAGAAAGGATTTCGTCATAAGCAGATTTTTTTCACTAGTTTTACTGTATTTTATTTTTTTTTTTTTTTTTGCCTTAAAATCTACTATCCTTTAAAAATATGAATTTTAAAGTTTTATTGTAAAATAATGGCCATTTTAAAATATATACATTTGCTGTAAAATTGTTTGGGCTGAGCTAAATTTTAGTTATTTTTGCACGGATTAGGTCAGTCAGAGATAATGATTTTAATACGGGTTGCCTCGAGAACGGGACTGAAAATTTCGCCCAGGGGAGACGTAGGAATAAGAAAGACAGTTCCGGTTCGGTATAACCCATGGCTGAGAGGTTCTGCTCTCATGCTGGATTCGAACCCAATCGCGCCCTTCGTTCCAATCGTTCGGAGTTTTGAGTGGTTTTCTTCGAACCCTGGATATCCTTGCGTAAATACGGGTTAGGTTTCCTTAGAAAGACCTCCAGGGACTTTCGGGCCCACATCCATCGTGTAGATAATTGGCCGTCATAAATCACACCAACACGTGGTTTGGGAGGAAAAAATACGTTAGGCCCGGCCTGGCCGAGTCTTCAGAATAAAGTCGCCAATCCCGGGCCTGGCCCGGCCCCAGAATATAGACTTTTTTATCGACGTCGCCGGGCGATGAAAAGCCTGAATTTGTGAGGGCTAAAATTGTGAAAACTCTTAATCGGCATGTTAGAAAAAGCATTGTTTCAAATTACACATTTAACATTTATTTGTGGACATTTAAATAGTACAAAAAGATGGTGGAAATAGCAAAAGTTAAACTGAATCGGAAGTTTAAGCTACAGACAGAAGTTACTTTTTCACGTGCAATTTTTAAAACGCATTTAAACATTTTATTAGGAGCCAATAAATGTTTAAAACTTTAAATGCGTTTTTCTGCATGATGTTTTTTTAATCATAAATTAAATAGGTGCAAACTTGGAACATGTCTTTTTTGATTATTTTACATTAATTTTGTTCCGGGAAATTTGAAAAAAAATTTACTTTTGAAAATATGATTTTTTTTTAAATAAGTTACATAATTTTTTTAATTAATATTTTTAATATTTTTAAAATTAAAATTAAAACAATTCCTGAAACAAAACTAAAATTTTACTTTCCTCTTTAATTAAATGATAAAAATTTGAAATCCGTTGAATAATGTTTCGAGTTATAACGATTTTAAATTAAATCCGCTTAAAAAAATACTAATCATTTAAATTTTTTAAAAATTTTATGAGAAATATTAGAATGTGATTTTGTTTGCAAATTATGTGGTTAACCATCGCAAAAAAAGAAAAAAAACTCAAAATTCTAGCTCAACAAATATATTTTTTACACGTTTCCTAGAACTCTTAAAGTAACATTGTTTCTTCGATTGCACGCATTTCAATTTGTGTCTAATCCCTTAAAACCTGATGGATTATTTAAACGGCCATAACTCTGCGAGTTTTTCAGATATGAAGATTCAATTTTTTGTGTTTAATTCAGGAATGGATAAGGAACGTTTTCCTGATTAGAATTTTTATAAAAATTTAATTTTCGAATTTTTTCAAATAGACCCCCCATGGAGTTGCAACTTATGTCATTAAATTTTGCACCTTTTTTATGAAACTTTACAATTGGAAATATGGGTCTAGGGGCAATATTTAAGGAAATAGCCTATTGTTTCGATATTTATGAATCACCCTGTATATACTGTATAGCACCTATACACAACCCTACGTTGTATAGTTTTTTGCAAAGTTTTATTATTCTTTTAAAACAATTTTTTTAAATAATACAGTTTATAATTCATATATTTATTGTACGGAACCCTCTGAGTGCAATAAACGCACTTGACCGTTTATTAGACAAAAATATGCTGTTTTATAAAATACAATAGCTTTATTAAAAATACTTTTAAAAGAATTTGCGAAGTAATAAAAATATGTTTTTTCACATACTGTTGTTCTACATTTAAGTTATCGCCCTTTCTTTCGTACGCATACTAATATTTTAGTGTCACTAATTATTATTATTTTTTTTAATATCCCATTGTTTAACTTTATAAACCCCCGATATGCTATTTCTTTCAAACAACAATTAAAGTGCCGTCACTAAAAAATAACGTTACACCTATCCATAAGACAAACGTAAAAGGAAGCAGGTGTGTATCATTGTAAGGTTAAATACTGATAATCTACTGCAATTTTTAAACTTCTAAACATCGTGCCTTTTCAATTTATACGCAATCGTATAGGGGAAAAAAGTATATTTAAATGCAATTGGACTGAAAACTACATCTCAATTTCTTTTTGAGATATTAATTTTTTTGTAGTTTTTAATTCCGTTTCTGTAATGGTGGGAACTGAAGTACTCTATTTCTGTAGGAAGTAAAGAGAAAATAGTCACAGAGTTCTAAGTAATAATACAGATGCAGTATGCCGTAAAAACGGTTTGCAATATGAAGGCGGTTATCACTCAAATTTAAATGTCCTCATTAGGCACAAACAATACAAGTACGTAGAACAACGGCTGAAATACATTGAACGGCGAGAGATTTTCAAAGAGAGACGCACAGAAACTCTGTTGGAGCCGCGTGTATTTCTACTGAATGTTGGCCGGGTTCAGGGTTGCATTTTTAACATCCCGTCAAATCAAAACATTTCATTTCCATCTATCTCTTACCTCCGTATAAAATAGATTCATAGAGTAATGAGAAAGAATAGAGATGAAGTAAGGCGCCTGGGGGTGACGTCGAAAAATAACCCAAAAATCCGCTACAGTAACCTCCAAACACAAGAACGTGCTTTCACGAAAAGAAGAAGAAAACTTTTAGTAATACAGTTTTTAATTTATAATACAATGGAATGCTGCTTTAGAATGGATGATATTCTATCTACGTTTTCATCACGTGGTCAAGGTAAAAACTTCTAGCGGGAAGTCTCCGTAGACGTAATGAAAAACCCTCGCCAGCCAGTGAAACAGTTCATGCGGAAAGCAGTAGTAGCCTCCCTTCTTATCAGTGTAGAAGTTCTTTGGGTAAATTACCGGTATCACGTGACTTTATCAGCCTCGAACCCAGATTTGGAATAAAGTCCATTCTTAAAAATAAGCAGATCACTTTCATTTAGAGAAAAAATACACGAGTGATGTCAAGAGAATTCGGTCCCTGTTCCAGGTGCTTGTTTTGTTTGGGCTACAGCGTCTAGAATATTTAGTGTGGAAATGGGCTATACCAGTAATACTTAAAAAAGTGCTGAAATATTGGATCGCTTAAATGACAAATGCTGAAATCCAGTGAGTCGATCGCAGTGACATCTGCAGGATATTTTCTAAAACTCAGAGGCGATTTGGTCTAGACGCCGTAATAATACCATGTTCACTTTGAGATTTGAAAATATATCGCAGATTACACTAGATTAATTTTAACACAATAATTCCAATTGGTAAATAAATCATATCAGATGTATTTACATATGATATATCGCAGTTGTCGCTGCGATTGGCTCCCTGGATTTCAGTATCATTGCACATTTAAGGGATATAACTTTTTAGCGCTGTTTGGATAGCAGATTTCCACACTATATATTCTAGGCGCTCTAGTTTGGGCTGAATGAGGGCATTTAAATTTGAGTGATAACGCACATCATATTGCAAACCGTTTTTACTACAGCGCCTAGAAGATACAATGTGGAAAACGGCTACAAAATAGCGCTAAAAAATTGAATCTCATAAATGTACAACGATGCTGAATAACAAGATGTCGATCGTAGCGCCATAGTGATCGTAGTGATTTACAAACGATAGTCATTCTAAAAGAGACTCTTTAACCTATTTCACGTCATTTCTTAACTAAATTAGCTTATAACAGACTAAAATATCTTATATTTATAGTTTCCGATATTGAACATTCTATAATTTTTGAAAACACAGGGTTTATATTGAAAAGAGTTACGAGATGGCGCTCGTAACAGCATATTGCCGCTGAGCATTGTTGGAGGTTTATGGGATACAAGTTTTTAGCACTTTTTAAAGCATTATAGGAATAGCCGTTTTCCACACTGTATCTTCCAGGCGCTGTAGTTTTTACGGCATACTGCATCTCCATCTATCTCTTTCGTCCAAGTAGTAGATTACTATATATTTTGTTACCATTTTTTCATAACAACTGCAAAATATTGTAATTAAAATGCGTGCTATGACGAGACTATCGTCTGCTATAAAAATACATTTTAAAGAATATTTGTTTGACTTACAATATTTTCTCCGCAATTACTCAACTGCTATCAAAAAGCTGAAAGAATAAATTTTATTAAATCCGTGTGTAATAAAATTTTCCGAATTTTGAAAAAATATAAATGAATGATCTCTGATAAAACATGGAGCTATAAAAAACTATATTTAATTTTCTAAATCCATATTAATGTTACAAACAAATGAAGGCATATGAATCATTAGATTCCAGATTTTTTTGTCGAGTTTATTGAATGACGCCATCACTTTTTGCTGGTTTTGTGTATTATTCCGCGATAGTGACTTCTTATGAATATTCTTCTATAGATATTGTTTAAGACTGGATCGTAAATGTGGAATTCTTCAGCGGATGCAAATGACGACTTTTTATATAAATAAAAGCGTGTATTTTAAATTTTTTAACTGAAACATGTTTTGTACTATATATATTTATATATTTTTTTCATCGGGGCCGACACTAAATTATGAAAAAGCAGAATTTCTGTTTTCTACTCTTTTGTTTTTTCTCACAAGTTCATTTTAAATTTTCTGAATTTCTTTAGAATTTATTCATTAAACACATTACCATACTTTTATTTTAAAGTATAAACAACACATTTTCATATATTTTTTAATTAAAACTTCTTAAACTAGCATCAGATGCACTTAGAAGTATTTCCAAATTATTTTAATTTTCACCTATCTTGTAATATAAATAAATTAATCTACGCTTTTAATAAGTGGAGGTGGAAGATAAACTAAAATCTCTTGAAATAACTTCAATTTTTGTTAAATTATTTCTTAATTAAAAAGGAATAAATAACTAAATTTAAAATTTTGCTTCATGAATAAACATTCTGAGTTATCTTGCACATTACATTATAATTTGTGTTTGAAGCTAACCATTTTCATTCTTCAAAATAAATTTAACTTTAAAATATTCTAAAAAATATTCTATAAATAGATTATTTTAAATATTTTTAAAATAATCTATTACTAATGTATTTTAAACATGTAAATAAGTTCTAATTCAGGAAATAAAATTTTCAAATGGACAAAAATGACTATTGTGGAATATATTTTATCGTGAAATGTGAGCTATAGTTAAATATATAGAGAGGATGAATACTGACACTCATTAAAACTAACACTTAGAACCCAACTGAATATTATATGTATTGCAGATTTTTGGTACACTATTTACATATTATTATATTTACAAAAAAATAAAGTAACAGCTTCAACTGAACATAGCTATTTCGCCATTTTAAAGCAGATATTCTGAACCATGTCTCAAAGTGTTGTTCTACCAACATCATTCCATCATTTTTCTCACTCGCGGAAAGACACCATCTACCGTCGTTTCTTACTTCATTTCTGTTCGCACTTCCACTCTCAAAAGGACTAAAATATTGTATCCCTTAAATGTGCAACGATTCTGCTGAAATATACAGATCGCAGTGACATCTGCAGGATATTTTCTACAACTGCAAGATATTGCTAGTCTATACAATGCAATACGAAAATCCGGTAGATGTCGCTGCGTTCGACATTTGGGATTTTAGCAGTATCGTCGCACATTTAAGGGATACAAATTTTTAGCCTTGTTTGGATAGCACATTTCCATACTAGGTATTCTAGACGCTGTACTTTGAATATCAGGGTATACTTGTCGAGCTAAATGCAACCCCATATATGTACATATATATATATATATATATATACCATTAATTAAACATTACTGACCACCATCAATAATTGTGATAGTATGAATGATATTACAACAAGACAGTGTCCCCAAACACGCTGAATGGATACCAAAAACATAATAAACAAGCTGCTATGTATAAAATAAAGTCCCTTGTACTATATAACAAGAATTAATAATGAAAAAAAAGAAAAATATGGATTTGGATAAAAATAATTCAAAAGATCATATATTGAATTACGTTATCAAGAGTACAGAATTCAATTATATAAGCAAAATTAGTCGTTTTCTGTGAGAAAAAAAGCTAAAAGCTGAATATATATATCTATATATATGTTGCATTCTAGCAACATTGGATTGGCTTTATCGTATGTCTCACTAGTCTTAATCGTTTAAATATTACGCTTTTAGTATTCTTAAATTAAATGTTCCATTCCCGCGCCTTTTTCTTTCGAGAATATTCTTTTAGCTTCCATTTTTACTTTCCCACGCATTTCTGAGATTATCCTTTTTCCTTATAATGGCGTATAAAGATAATGGCGTAAAAGAAGTGGTCAGAACAGATAATTCGAATCTGTTATATTAGTAGAACAAATTGTTGAAATGCAGTTGTCGAGTGAAAGCAATGGAATACAACGTTAGGTGAAGTTTCCCCAGAACAAATTGAAACAACTCATAATATCAGCTAAGCACTTTATTAGAACATCTTGCAAAAGGTGCAGTTTCCACCAAGATAATTAGCCATCTCTCAGTAGTAGTAATCAGGCACTTATCAAATAGTAAATAAAATAAATCCCTAGCCTAAAAAAATGAGTGAACTAGCAGGTCCAGATGACCTGCGAGTTCATTGAGAGAAAGCAGATACTCGTTTTACAATTTTTGTTTCTTTGATTTACAATCATCTTTAAACTAATACCATCGCTTGGTCACCACATCGCGTTGCTCAAAGCTTTAATTTCATTTTGAAAGGAAGAAAAAAAATTATAATTAAAAAAAAATTCGCGTCTTAGTGGAAACTGCTGTAATAAATACATATCCAACAATAAAAACAATTATAATAAGATTTGGTTAATATTCAAAATTAGCAACAGTTTTGCTTTCTGTGAATTAATACAACAATATTAATAACAGTTCATTCGTTAGCAATAGTGAAGCAGTTTTCAAAACCATACCATATTTATTCAGTATATTCACTAAATGATATGTCCTCTAGTGATTTTTAGTCCGTACTGAAATATGGATTTGTAGAGTTCATAAGAGTTTTATGGTTGTTTAAATCTTATATCACAGACTATGTTGCACTAATAATATTAATAATATTAAACACTAATAACAATAATAAATAAATAATCTTAGAATAACCTTGTATAATAATAATGTATAAAATAAGTTAATAAACAATAGTAAATAAAATTTTTGTCAACTATAATGTAAATATACAACTGTATAATCTTTGATAGTTTTTGTCATGGTCTTTTCATTATTACAGATCTGTATTCTCTCAGTATAATAACAGTATCATTCATTCGTATGTGAATCGTAAAATTTAATTCTTTTTTATTTGTCTCATAGGTACACTCCTCAAATAATGAAATAAAAAAAATCATAAATTTTAAAAAATAGGGAAAGGAAAGTTATAATATGTCGAAGGGAGAAAAAGAATCCTAAATAGTTTCCCAATTCCCATCTGCAATTACATTTACGTTAAATAAAAAGAATAAAAATAAAATAAAATCGTTAACAACAACAAAAATGTAAAAAATGACTTTTGACTTTCGTGGTAAGAAAGAAAAAAAAATATCGCAGACGAAAATTATCATTAAGTCTAGCAATTCGAATAAGCAAGCGGTTTCGCAATAACCTTCACACCTGTGGACACGGAATTAAAATATGATACCTTTTGTTTTCTCTCTTTTTTTTTGTAAAAGCTGATAAAATGCAATTGTTAAAATAATCTTTTTATTTTAAGAGTAATATTTAAATCATTTCAAAGAATATCAATTAGGTTTTTATTACATTTTTATAGCAAATAAGATTAAGTTTATAATTACAAATAATAAATTAAGTAAAGTTAAGTTTTTTGGTTTAAGTTTATAATCCAACATTAATTAGAACTCTGGATAAATCAACCAATTTATGCCCGCAGAACCAGGATAATCCAAATAAATTTCCAAACAGATAAACTCTTGGGACGTCTCCAAAAACTCATCCGTAATGTTGAAATAATAAATTTACTTAAGCTTTAAATTTTAATATTAATTTACAAACTCATCATTGTTAGAAAATTAAGTTTAAGTTAGTGATTTAACCTGCGTCTGCTGCTGTTGTTGTGGTAATTGCTCATGAGACAATTTTAAGTTATTAGGATGATGATACAAACGCAATTTCGAAACATGAATGATTTCGGTATCTTTAAATGGAGTTTTTCTATCGATCTCAAAATTTACATCGGATACTTTTCGAAGAATTTGGTATGGTCCAGAAAATAACTGAGAAAGCTTTCTAGGATTTGGATAATGAAATTCTTCATAAATAACGAGATTACCTACTTCAAATGTTGGCTCAACACAATTTTGATCATAATATCTGTTACTTTGTAAATGGAATTCATCAGTTCGCGCTTTTGCGATTTTAAGTGCTTCATTAACAGGAGGGTAATAATCTTGTTGAAGGGGGGAATTATAGGGTAATTGGCCAAAGAGTAAATAAGCAGGAGGAAATTTAGTTATTGAATGGGGGTATTATTGTATTCATTTACAACTTCAGCAAGGAGTTTAGTCCAAGGAACTTTAGAGGTAGTAGAGTTAACTTTACCTTTTAGCCTAGTTACTATCGTTTGATTGGCTCTTTCGCTTTTACCGTTCGTTTGAGGATGGTGAGATGAGGTTAAACGCTGCTTAATATTATGGTTCCGCAAAAATTTTTTGAATCTGGAAGAAGTAAAGGCGGCGTTCCTATCGCTTAAGATTTTTTGAGGTGTCCTAACGTTAGAAATTTGATTAAAACAGAATAATTGTTGTGGTGTTTGAATATTAAAAATTTGTTTTAAACAATTCGTATAGGTTTCAGTGGTTTTACTCTTCGAGTGAAATGCCCACACATAACGAGTTGCATGATCGATGACAATATGAAGATATTTTTTAGTGGAATTATAATAGTTGAATCCTCCCACAGTATCAACAGAAAGACATTCAAAAGGTTGATCTGTGGTAGGCATAGCTTGTAATAAGCCAAATTTTTTCTGTCTAGGCTTTTTATTTTTTTTTTTTGACAAATATAGCAATGCTTTACAAAGTTAGTTATATCTTGAGTCATATCAGGCCAATAATAATTGGGAGAAATTGGATTTTGCATTTTTTGAATTCCAAGGTGACCAAAATTTTCATGAGCAATTCCAAGTAATTTTCTTCTCAAGGACATGGGGACTACTATTTTCCTAAAGCCCTTTCTTTTAATTATCATTAATCCATTGTCATTTAAGTAATTTTTTTCCGCTCACATTACCCCTTTCCTGCATTTCTAGTACCTCTTTAACATCTAACAAAAACGTGACTGGTCGACTAAAATGAGAAATAGGGTCTCTGGACAACATGTCGGCTTCGACATTTGTAGATCCCTTTAAATACTCTATCTTATATTCGAACATACTCAGTTTTAAAGACCATCTAAAGAGTCTAAATCTTAGGTGTTTTACATTCTTAAGCCACACAAGAGATGCATGGTCTGTATGAATAGTAAACTTTACACCATCAAAATAATGGTAAAATTTGTCTAAGGTGTCAATGATGGCAAGACACTCTAATTCCGTAATAAAGTAGTTTCGTTCATAGCTTCTCAATCCTCTGGAGTAATAAGCATTTGGATGTAATAACCCATTATCATCCGGTTGTTTAAGTACGGCACCTACCTCTACCTGTGAGGCATCAATAAACATATGGAGGGGTAATTTAAGGTCATAAATTTTTAAGATGGGTTTTGCTATTAGTGCATCTTTCAACTTTTGGAAAGAATTTTGACATTCAGTACTCCATTCCCACAAAGCATTTTTCTTAAGTAGTTTATTGAGTGGGTTCCTAATTTCGACATTTTTGTTTATAAACTTATGTTACACATTAACTGATCCCAAAAATCTTTGGAGTTCTTTAACATTCGTAAGGGGTTTTAATTTTTTAATTACATCAATATTGGCATTTGAGGGGTTAGGGTTCCTTTTTTAATTTCATATCCTAAAAAGTTAATTTTATTTTGAGCAAATTTGCATTTAGAATGTTTACGTTTTATATTCTCAAGCCTACACAAATCAAAAATTTTGTTTAGATGTTGGATATGTTCAGTTAGGGTGGAAGAAAAAATAATTATATCGTCATAATAATAGCATGCGAAATCAATTTTATATTTTGTAAGGGTTCTTCTAAGAGTTCTATTGAATATGGAGGGCCCAACTTTTACACCAAAGGGGAGAACATTCCACTCAAATAAACCAGAATTGGTAGTAAAAGCGAGTTTTTCTGTATCTGAAGGGTGAATGGGAATATGCCAGTAGCCAGAGGCTAAATTCAATGTGGGAAAATACTGGGCATTACACAATTTATCTAAAATATCATCAATACGGGGAAGGGGTTCTGTATTGTTTTTCATTATGGAGTTCAATTTTCGGTAATCTACACATAATCTTGTCTTTTTTGCCTTCATCGCGCTTCGTTACTAAGGTGACGGGGGACGAATAAGGACTAGTACTTTGTTTTATTAGTCCAGCATTTAACAAAGATTGAATTTGGGTTGAAATCTCCTTTCCATCAACTATCGATGTCCGATAAGGTCTCATAGATACTGGTATTGTCAGAGATTAAAAAAATTCGCTGTGGCTCAATATTTATCTTCCCTACATCATACTTGTTTCTAGAAAAAATATCTAAGTAATCCCTTAACATTTCCCTTAAGTTATCATTATCTATAGCATTTATTTCCCCAATTAAATTAGAGTTATCATTAGATCGCGCGAAGGATTGAGAAGCCATGGTATTTCCATAATCGGGTTGTCTATGTTGATATTCATTCCTAACATTAAAATGAAGTGATCTTATTTTGTTTCTCGTTATACATGAATTTAAAACAGTATCTCCCTGAGTGATACTACAACTAGTACAATTAATTTTCAAATCAAATTTTGCACAGTCTGGTAATCCTAAAATTACATACTCTAAATCGGTATCACACACAAGAAAATTAACATATTGTTCAATATTACCAATTCTAATAAATAAATCACAAGCCTTTTTAATTTGGACAAAGCCTTTGGCTTGACCAACATTAATAGGAAAAATATTCTTAAGTTTAGCATTCAATAAATGTACAAAATGAAGTGGCAAAATTGAAATCGTAGAACCTGTATCCACAACACAAGGTAATTGATGTTTTCTCTTATAACCAGACACAATTACTTGTCCAACATTATCAGTATTTTGTTGTGGGGGAGTGGAAGTAGTTTCAGATTGTAAAGGGTTAACATTAAAAACACAACTATTCTCCCAGTGAAATGCATTAAGTATTCCTTGATTCAAACAAATTCTACAAGGTCTAGATGGATAATTTCTTTGGAAATGATTGCTCTGCATTCTATGATTCGAAAATCCAGAACCATGTGCATTGGAATTAAAGTTAGTACACTGCTCAAAACAATTAAAGGATATTGCAGTTTTAGGTGGATTTTGTATCTGGTAAACTGTTTAGCTGATTGATACGTGGTCGACAGACATAGTAGGTTATATGAGAATAAATTACACATGTTTGGCAGAAAAAAATGCATTTTATTGCGCATTTATGTACTAAAGGAAAAAACACAATTTGTGCATATGAGAAAAAAAGAATAAGAAAATGTGTTTTCCTCAAAGAAAATCATTTTCAGTAGGGGGTATGATTTCCACGGGCGGCCAGCAACGTTGAACACCTTTGAGGCATGGACTCAATGAGGCTATTAATGACGAGTTGGGGTATCCTGCCCCACTCTTCCAGAAGAGCTCTTTCCAATTCTTGGAGAGTTTGTGGGGGTTGTTGGCGGCCAGAAACTCGTCTTCCTAGAGCGTCCCAAACGTGCTCGATTGGATTCATGTCTGGAGAACACGCTGGCCATTCCATTCGAACGATTCCTTCCTCGAAAAGGAAATCCTCCACCAGGTTTGCACGATGTGGCCTGCAGTTATCGTCCATTAAAATGAAGTTATCTCCGATTGCTGCAGCGTAAGGGACTACAATAGGTCTGAGGATCTCATCCCTATATCGACGACCAGTCAGAGCTCCATCTCGAATGATGTAGAGGTCAGTGCGCCCGCCAATGGAGATGCCACCATACACCAACACTCCTCCACCGCCAAATCTGACACTTTCGTGCACGAACGCAGGATTATTCCTACTGCCACGGTCCCTCCAGATGAAAATACGCCTATTATCCGGATGCACAGAAAAACGGGACTCGTCAGAAAACAGAATATTGCTCCATTCATTTCTCCTCCAGTTGACATGCTCGGTTGCCCACTCCCTGCGGTCGCGACGATGCCTTGATGTTAATCTAACGCATACCATCGGTCGGCGAGTATACAGACCTACAGCATGGAGCCGGTTTCGGACAGTCTGAGTTGAAATCGTGGTGCCTGTAGCCGAGCGAAGGTGTTGTTGGAGAAGAGTAGCGTTCATGGTTCGGTGTCTCCGAGCTGTTAACGCTAAATACCGATCTTCATTGGGCGTTGTTGCCCGTCTACGACCTTGCCCTGGTCTTCAGCCTGCACATCCACTCTCCAAAAAACGGTTCCAGATCCTGGAAATGACACTTTGTGACACTCCAATGGCTTGCGCTACTTCGGCTTGAGTTTGGCCCCCTTCTAACCTACCAACAATTCTCAAAGCTTCAGAATCTGTCAAATGACTTCGCTGAGACATCGTACTCATCGAAACAAAGCAATCACTGAATGCCGATCATCCTTGTCTTCATTCTCTTTTATCCAGTTGAAAGTCAAATTTCATTCGCTGCCGCTGAAGCGACGTTTTTGACGTCGAACTCAAAATTTGCATACTCCACAGTTTGAAAACCAGAAAAATTTGCATTTGTGATTCTCTTCTTCTACTTTCGGCAAAAAAAAATTCCGTTTATATCTTTATTTTATATAAAACTTCAAATATCCTTTAATTGTTTTGAGCAGTGTATTAGGGGGGTTGAAATTTGGTGTACGAACCCAATTTCTGGGAGCATCATATCGTGGTTGACTAGATCGAGTATGTTGCTGAAAAGTTCTGCCATTGGGTTGAAAAGATCTAGCATTCTGCTGAAAAGATCTATCATTTGAAAAGTTATTTCTTGTAGTATTTGGATTAGAGGTAGGAGTGACTACAAGTTGTCTGACTAATTTATACCAATCTGTGGCATTATTTGGGAAACTTACAATCAAAACATTCTGATACTGTGGTGCTAAGCCATCAGTAAGATCCTGAAAAATAATTGTCTCACATAATAGTAGTTTCCTACCAATCTCTACTTTTTAATGGAAGTAATCTTCCAAATCTTTTAGATCGTTTAATTTAAGTGAAGAAAAATCAGAAAATCTAGGTACTTCAATTTTGATAAATTTTTCTACTAAAATCTCTGAAATTTGAGAATAACTATCACAATTTTGGCAATCATTGATACAAATTTTCAAGGCCTCTCCTTTAAATATTTTGAAATATTTTCAAATTTCCACGTATCATTTTGTTCAATGCAAGAATTATCAAAATATGTTAACCATTGTTGAATATTCATTCCCAAATCTGGGTCAAAAGATACAATACTAATTTCAGTCATTTTAAATACTCAAGTTTAATCCTACACAATTGTAATTTAAAGAATAAACCAGTAATTCTTATCTCCCTAACACATTTACTTTAACAGAATATAAGCAGTAAATAAAATCTAATAATATAATTCTAGTATACCTTTTCATAATAATAATAATAATATAAGAACTTAAATAAATAAAATCTTTAGAATTCAAAACATTCTGTCACTTAATAGACAATAAATAAACTCAGATAGTTCCGATTACGTAAGTTAAATAAAACATATGTCACTTTAATGCTCATATACTTTGTCAGAAAAAATAAACTCGTCTCATTTCGAATAAATAACCAAATAAAATAAAATAAAATAAGTTATACAATAACAAAGAATAAACATAAATTTTTTTCATCTCAAAAAAGAGATCATTTTTTAAAATGACTTACGTAATGGTGTCTTTATTTGGGTAGAAACAACTTTTTGTTGTTCTTTTTTTTATTTAAATGATGTTAAAGGATTTCTAAACTTTGTTTCTTCCTGGAGACCGTCCTCGAGTGAAGTGAGGCTTTTTTGGACATTTTAGTTGACATTCGATGATTCGAATTTGCGCTGGCTAGATGTTTAATATGGCGTTCATGCTGCATAAATTCTTGAGTGGCGTTGAAGTCTCAAATCCTTGCCGGCTAAATTTTGCATTCTAGCAACATTGGATTGGCTTTATCGTTGAAAATGCCGTACTGGTGTCACGATAGTAGTTGTGGATCACATCCAGCGATAACGGCGTAAAAGAAGTGGTCAGAACAGATAATTCGAATCTGTTATATTAGTAGAACAAATTGTTGAAATGCAGTTGTCGAGTGAAAACAATGGAATACAACGTTCCGTGAAGTTTCCCCAGAAGAAATTGAAACAACTCATAATATCAGCTAAGCAATTTATTAGAACATCTTGCAAAAGGTGCAGTTTCCACCAAGATAATTAGGCATCTCTCCGTAATAGTAATTAGGTTTAAACAAAGTTCCAGATAATCGAATAAAAGGACGGTGACCAAGGGATGGACGTAAACTAGAAAATCGACTCAAATCTTTCAAAATCTGCTGAAACACAGCGAGTATCAACTTTTTGTTCCTCACGTGTAAGAATACAAATATGACGTAGATCGCGCTCTCAACCAATGAATATTTAAGAATGTCACGTCATATAAAGAGTACGAACAGAGCTACCGGATGAATTTGGAGGGGGAAAGGATAATCTCAGAAATGCGCGAAAAAGTAAAAATGGAAGCTAAAAGAATATTCTCGAAAGAAAACAGCGCGGGAATGGAACATTTAATTTAAGAATACTAAAAGCGTAATATTTAAACGATTAAGACAAGTGAGACATTAAATTAAAGGGAATTTAACAGAGTTAACGATAGAGATTACTTAAGGATAAGGATTTAGGGAATATAAAGTAGTAATTTAGAATAAGATAGGGAAATCGCGGAATTGGATCTAATAATGTAACATGTATATCTACTAGCAAACCCCGCGGCTTTGCTCGCGTAATAGTTGAAATATTCCAAGTGCTATTTGTATGTCTAATTTTTATTAGAAGAAATTATAATTTTAGGAATAATTCCAAAATTACTAATTAAACCACAGTTTGACTAAACTTCTTCATTATTACATTGCATTAGGCAGAAACGAGACTTAAATTGATAAGGAGAACTAAAATTATTTCTATATAGATGATAATTTAGAACGTATTTTGAAGCTTTTATGCATTTATTTTATGTATTCTCAGTATTCATTTGAAGTTTTGAAATTTTTAGAAACCATGTTCTTAGAATGCATTACATCTTAAAATTAACCATCATGTCAAATTCCAAGCTTCTTGTCAAACGGTCTACCACCTGCCTGGTGGTAGTGGCACTAACATAAAATGTCTATGTTCAAACAGGGACTGTCACCCTTAATTTGCCAACATTAAATTTGAAATCGGTTTGGTATTTCTAAATATTCCATATAAAACGTTATTTGGAAAGTTTTCAAGGCTTTTTTTAGAACGTTTGTTGTTCCTGCCAGCCCGAGGTGGCAGTGGCTGTAATAACAAGCGTTCATATAAACAAAAGAATGTCAGAAATCTTTAACTTACCCCTTCCTTCAGGTAAGCTCTCAACACTTGCTTCTGGTTCGTACTGCCGCATTTGATTTAACCTAATTCTACTAACAACTGACTCAACTAAAATAAGACATAACTCGGTTAATCTACAATACTTATTTACAATATATTACAAACTATATACAAGATTATAGGACTTGAACATTTAAAATGCTTTAACTTCAATCGAAACATCACGGAGGCGCAACTCCGTTCACAAACACAAGAATTATTCTAAAAAAAAGTTTCAGTTTTTTTTAACTTCAGTTCGGTACGTAAAAGTTTTTAAATTCAGGTGTCACTGTTACTGCAAAGGGATACAGAGGGAGCTGTCCGCGACATACTCCCCCCGTTGAGTTTTGCCAGGTCAAACTCAACCACAGTCGTGGACAAGTTTAGGAGGTCCAACCGTTCTGGTGTTCGTATCACTCGTCCAAATTTAGACATTCTAGGAGAATCCTTTTCACCAGAACCAGGAGAATCTTTAAGGTGAGCAGACTCGATGGTTTTCGGAGAAAAGTCATTTGCCTGGAAATTCGCTTCCATCGGATACAACCTTTGTACTGGTCGAAGCAACTCACCAAACTTAGTTCGTAACTTTGCCAATCGTACTATGCCGTCTTTACCTGGAAACAACTGGATGACTTTTCCTAGAAGCCAATTCATTCTCTTTTCTTTTGTATTAATTATAACAATATCTCCAACTGAGAGTTCAGGATACCTGTTTGACTTTTTACGATAATTTTTCAGCTGTCCCAAATATTCTAGTCGGAAACGTTTTCTCAAATCTTCACGAATTTTCATCCGATATTCATATCTTCTTTGAAGATAACTTGCATCTATATTGTCCAGATCAAGAGCACCACCTTCTTTAATTTCACGAAGAAACATGGCAGGGGTTAAGAGTTCTAATTCAAGATCTTCAGATATGTATGTTAAAGGTCTGGAGTTTACAACATTTTCACAATCGCAAAGAATAGTATTAATTTCTGCATATTTCAATGATGCAGACATTGGAGTCTCTGACAACTTGCTTTCGAATAATTTATTACCAACTTTAGAATCAGCATTCAAACGAGTTGGTGTATTGGCTTGACTACTACTGGCACTGTTATCTGAACTATTTTTCTTAGCTTGTTTCTGCATGAAAACAGCATGAATTTTTGTATTATCGAAGTCAGAATCAGATGTGTCTGATGAAGATTCACCAAATGAATCTTTGCCTTCTTTTTTCTTGCTCTTGGTTTTTTGCTGTTCTTCTTTTTTCTCTTGTTCTTTATCCTTTTCATTCTCTTGATTTTCCTCTTCTTCTTCTTCCTCATCTGAATTGAATAACTTCCTCAAAGCTTCTTCATCTTCTACTCCTTTCAATTCTCTGTTAGTCTTCTCTTCAGCTAGTTCTGGTTCAGACTCAGAAGAATCTGTCATGTAATCCACTTTTCTATCATCAAAGTCACCTTCGTCATCTGGTGTTTTCTTTTTCTTCTTCTTTTCTTTGCCTTTTTTAGCTGACTTAGGAGAAGAATCTTCTTCATCATGCTCTTCATCTTCTGATATACCAGAATCTTTAGCCCAATCATCCATATCAGAAATTTTAAAATCCTTAGACTGCTTCTTTTTCCTCTTTTTGCTGCTTTGTTTTTCACCATCTTCTTCTTCTTCAATAGTTTCTTTCTGGAGGCGCTTTCGAACCATAATGGAAAAGTAGTTCAAAACTTTATCTCTTCTGCCAAATTCCTCTTCCACTTTATTTTTACATCTTAAATAAATGCATGTGGCATATGCCTTTTGGGAATCATCACAGAATACATGATAAGACAAATCTGTATTTGAATTAGGATTAAGCATCATATACCGGGGAATTTTCAACTCTGTCAACTGACACAAATCATTTTTCCATTTAAGAAATTTTTTACGCACATCTTCGGGGAGAGCTTCATCCCATGTAACCTTTAGCTCCCAACACTTTTGTAGTAAGAGTTTCGGAGTCAGTGTCACACCACATGTAAAACCTATTGGATCTTAAATTTTGTGTGCTTCGGATAAGATCACTTTTTTTTAAATGCATTGGTTATCGGATTCATTTATTCCTTTAATGTCGCAACTTAATGTATCTTCTTCTAAATCCCAAATGAGGCCAAGAATAGAAACCGTTTTCCTTTTATTTGAATTTTCGGACACTGAAATTTCCGAAAAAGTGTCATTACCTGTAATTTCGTTCTTCGTTGGCAAATTATAAGCCCAATCTTGCAACTCAAATTTAGCATTCGCTAAAATTTCAACAGAATCACTTTTAAGTTTTCGCAGTTCTTTTTCATTATTTACACTTGTAATTAAATTGTCAACATACCAAGCTTCAGAAATTTTTTCTGCCGTTGATCTAAGATGCTCAGGTACGTCATTTAGTAACTTAGTTAAACTAGCACTCAATAAGAAGGGACTACTGGAAATTCCAAAAACAACTCTCCTATGTCTATACATCTTAAAATGTTCCGGATTACCTTGTTCCCACCATAAGAATCTCAAAAAATCTCTATCATTCGGATTAAGTCCTATTTGAAGAAAAGCTTTTTTGATATCAGAACTTACACCGATGCATTTTTCTCGAAATCTGTTGATAATTGCAGGAATAGTTTCTAGCAAATTAGGCCCCTTTTCTACACAATCATTTATTGACGGAAACCCCTTAATTTTCGCTGACCCATCAAATACTGGTCTTATTTTTGTTGTTGTGGAATTCATTCTAATAACGGCACGATGGGGTAAATAATGGCAGGAATTATTATATTCATTTTCAGGTACAATTTCTATAATTTTTTCTTCCTCCCAAGATTTGAAAACCGCTTCATAATCTTCTAAGAAACCCTTGTCTTTCAAATTTTTTACTGTATTTTTTAATCTTCTCTCAGCGATCTCTAGATTATTAGGGAGTGGAGGATGGCCCTCTATCCAAGGTAAACAGACTTCAAATCTGCCTTCGTTATCCCTTTTAACCGTTGAAAGAAAATGTTGCAGTGTTTGTTCTTGCAACTCTTTTTTAGTTTCCTTTTCGGATGGATCTAAAATTCCTAGAGTATCAAGATTCCACAATTCAGAAATTTTATAATCTGATACGTGCATCGAAAATGTAAATGAGTTGTCAGTTTTATTTTCTATTTCCAAAGGAACTTTCCCCATAACTGTCCAACCTAAGTAAGTTTCGACACATACTAAACCACATTTTAATTTTCTTATCTTACCGGTGAGTAATTTTCCTGCAATATCCGCTCCAATAAGAATATGAATTTCAGTTGGGGATGATTCAAACAACAATTTTTCCTTCATACGGCTAGTGTCATTCAAATATATTCTATGTTCTTTAAGCTCATGTAATATGGGTTTTATTTCTATTTGTGGTACATCGTAACAAATTTTAGTTTGATCAAAGGCCTTAAAATTACATTTATAATCACCCTTTACATTACTAAGATTCACAATAAATTGTTTATGGATTTCAGAAACCTCCGTTCCACCAAATAGACTATGAATAATGTTGCTCTCACTTATAATTTTGTATTGCATCATTTCAGCAACAAACTTCGAAATATACGACTTTTGCGATCCAGTATCGATTAAGCACCTAACAAACTTATCTTCACTATTTCCGCAGCTTTTTTACAATTAAAGTTTGTAACAAAACTTTCTGTGTGAATGTTTTATTTGTTAAAGTGACATTTCTATCGTCAATTTGTTTTTTCTCATCTACTTTATTACTCTTGTCACAAATTAAAGAATTATGTTTTCCACTGCAAAACTGACATCTTATTTTTGAAAAGCAGTCTTTTGCTAAATGATTTCCCTTTTTCATACAGAGATAACACATTCCGTTTTTTCTCAAACGTGCTCGTTTTTCTGCTACAGGCTTAGAACAAGCTGCAGAATTGTGATTAACTGATTCAGCGGAATCTCCGCAAAAAATACAATGATTTATCGAAACCTTCAATGAAGCAGCAGTAGGAACTGTAAACTTATTTATTTTTCTCTCCCTCTGCACTTGCGGTGGATTTTGAACGATAACCCTATCTTGTATTTGAATCGCAGTTTCTCTGCATTCTATTTCTGCCCGTAGAAATTCAAGCAGTTCGTTGACTTCAAAAAGATTATCCTGAGTTTTCCGTTTACGTTGAAATTCCAAATTTAACTCATTGAGAATTAATTTAAGCAAAATTGGCGTTAGTAACGTACCATATGTTCCGGAAGTTACTTCAAGTGAATTTAAACTTCTTATTTGAGTCTCAATGTTATCATACAGCTTTCGCAATGCAAAAGTATTATTTACATTTTTAACTATTTCTAAATTCAATAATTTTCCCATATGAGCATTTATAATCAGGTCTTTACGACCAAAACGCTTTTTGAGTAGTTTAATTGCTGCTATATAATTTTCACTCGATAGCGAAAACCCACTAATTGCACTAGAAGCAGCTCCAGTAAGGAAGGAATGCAAATAATTAAATTTATCAATGTCAGTTAAGCTATCATTTTGATGTATCGCATTGTCGTATTGGTTCCAAAAAGATAACCAATAAGCAGGATCTCCATTAAACTTATTAATACTCAATTTCGGTAATTTAATTTTAGAATGAGAGCAAGAAGTCAAATTCTCTGTTGAAATACTTTCATTAACCGAATTTGTTTTCTTAATAGAACGTTCAGGTTCAACTTTTATTTTTAAAGCACACGTTAGTTTCGATTTCATAGAAATTATTTTTTCAGAATAACCTTCGGCAGTTTCAAATTCAGTTTCTAATTCGCCGTCATCATCCATTAAGTTTTGGATCTGCTCATCTAAATTTATTAAATTGTTATACTTTGAGTTTAACTGATCAATATGTTCCGTAAGAACAGGAACTTCCTGTACTGATTCTGCAAGATACAGCTCACAAGTATTAATTAATTTCGTAGTCGCCGTTCTAGAAACAGCACGTTTCTTCTTTAGTTTTTCAATATCAGACATGTTTAATCCGTAATTTTAAATATAATTAATTTTATAACAACTTAATATAAGAACAATAACTTTCAAAATATATTCAATAACTTTCAAAATATATACAATAACTTTCAAAATAATCCTGTTTTCAAAATACGCTATCAATCAATATTATTAATAATATTATCTTCAACAGAATTAAGCATTCAAGACTTTTATTTATTTTTATACTCAATCCTTCATTATATTCAAGGTCAAACAAATCATCAACAACATTCTTTTCAATAGAACTAAATATTCAAAACTTTCGTTTATAAATAATTTTTCATTCAATTAAGATCAAATCAACACGGCGTCGCTGTTCTCGGGCGCCATAAAAATGTAATAACAAGCGTTCATATAAACAAAAGAATGTCAGAAATCTTTAACTTACCCCTTCCTTCAGGTAAGCTCTCAACACTTGCTTCTGGTTCGTACTGCCGCATTTGATTTAACCTAATTCTACTAACAACTGACTCAACTAAAATAAGACATAACTCGGTTAATCTACAATACTTATTTACAATATATTACAAACTATATACAAGATTATAGGACTTGAACATTTAAAATGCTTTAACTTCAATCGAAACATCACGGAGGCGCAACTCCGTTCACAAACACAAGAATTATTCTAAAAAAAAGTTTCAGTTTTTTTTCACTTCAGTTCGGTACGTAAAAGTTTTTAAATTCAGGTGTCACTGTTACTGCAAAGGGATACAGAGGGAGCTGTCCGCGACAGTGGCATCGGCATAAAATATAGCCTGTGTAGAATCAGAAGCTGTCACCATTGATTCGCAACCATTACTTTTGTAATCGGTTCATTATTTTTTGAGATTGCATAGAAATCGTAATTTAGGAATTTTTAGAACGCTTTTAACTCTCCCCATTCGCTTCACTACCTTTAAATTTCGAATTTGTTTTCGATTGAATTTAGAAGGCATTTATATTTTATAAGTAACTATCATGCCCTATTTCAAGTTTCCAGCATCTTTATTATCACAGAAATCACAATTTAGAACATTTTTTGCTACACTCTTACAGAAACTGACGTAAAATATAGCTTATGTTTGAGCAGGCTCTATCACCACCAATTCACAAACATTTTTTTTTTTTTTTATCAATTTTGTTTTTTTTAGAACGCTTTTCGCTCATTTCATCCTTTTTAATTTTGGAATTTTCTTTGGACGGTTCTTAGAAAGCATTTGCATCTTTTAAGTAATTACCAAGCCAAATTCCAAAATGTTATACTCCTCAGTATCACAAAAACATTTTTTGCTCCTCCAACCACTAGGAAGTAGTAACAACAATATAAAATGTTGCCTATGTTGGAGCAGGATCTGTCACCATCAATTTGCAACCATTACTTTCGAAATCAGTTTGATATTTCATGTGATTACGTAGAAATCAAATTTTATAACGTTTTTAAAACGCTTTTCGCTCATTTTTACCCCTTTTAAATTTCGAATTTTTTTAGCGACTGTTCATAGAGAGCATTTATATCTATACATAAACTACCATTCCAAATTTCATGTTGCTAGCCCCTACAGTATCACAAAAAACGCACCTTAGAACGTTTTTAGCTCCTACAACACCCAGGTGGTAAGTGACATCGACATAAAATAGAGCGTATGTTAGAGCAAGAGCTATCAGCATCAATTTACAACCATTACTTTTGAAATCGGACCGATGCTTCCCGATTGCTTAAAAATCGGTATTTACATAGAACGCTTTTAGAAAGCTTTTCGCGCATTTTCACCCCTTTAAAATTTCGAATTTTTTAAGATATGTTCTTGGAGATCGTTTATATTTTATAAATAACTACCATGCGAGATTTAATGTTTCTAGGCAGTTCAGTAACACAAAATCGCATTTTTAGAACATTTTTTGCTCCTGCATCCCTTTTGGGGTAGTGGCAGCGACATAAAATATAGCCCATGTTGGAACGAGAGCTGTCACTATCCTTTTGACACCATTATTTTTTAATAAGAAAACTAAAATCTTTAACAACGATTTTTACGCACAAATAATGTACAGAACGACAAAAAATCCCATACGATCATTTCGAGGATTCCTGGATCCTCTTCCTCAGCGAAGAAAAAAAAGAATTGAAATGGGTTCGAAGAACCCCTTGGTTATATCCCCGAGTATTGGCTTATGACTGATTGAAACGGTGGAAAAATGGTCGTCAAAAACTCTGACGACAGTACCGTAAGGCTTTTGCTGTAAGTTTACCCCGTCATTCTATGTTCAGTCATCCCCCACATCAAAAAGTTGCAGCTTTCAATACTCTTATTTTCTGAGCACGTAAAATTTGTTCAAATTCTGATTTATTTAATAGTGAAATTAACTATATAAAAGGAGTTGCCATTGATCGTGAATTTAGTTTAATGTTATTAACCGTATTTTATCTAAACCTCAGATAATCACCGATCCTGTTCCAGCAAATAAAGAATTTAAAAATGTTATTGTCACCTTATTTTCCTAAAATCAGTACACAAATTTCTCGTATTCTCAATAGATTTAGTTTTAAAGTTTTTTTTCTCTCCAACCAATAAAATTTCTTTCTCCAATCTTAAAGATCCTATTGACGGCCATAATACCTGGGGCATTTACAGAATTTTTTGTGAATGTGGCCTCTCTTACATTGGGCAGACGAAGCATCCACTTAGAATTAGGCTGAAAGAACACCAGCATTACGTTAGAAAGCAGGAATTTGAGAAGTCTACAATAGCGAAACATTCTTGGAATTCTAACCACCAGTTTAATTATCCAGAAGCCAAAATTATTCAAAAATGTAACTCAGTTTTTAATCTAGACTTTTATGAAGCTCACTATATTCATAAACATACTTCCTGCTTGGTAAATGATGTGACCAGCACCCCTTTTCTTTCACCAGTGTGGACAGATCCTGCGCAGTCACTCTTTTTCAGTTAGTTCTGGTCAATTACGTCATTTCTTTAGGATATATAAACACTTGTTTCCGTCATTTGAATCAGTCCATAAGCCAGTACTCGGGGCTATAACCGAGGGGTTCTTCGAACCCATTTTAATTCTTTTTTTCACTGAGGAAGAGGATCCAGGAATCCTCGAAACGATCGTATGGGATTTTTTTGTCTTTCTGTAAGTTATTTGTGCGTAAAAATAGTTGTTAAAGATTTTAGATTTTTTATTACAATTCGCACAAAGTTTTATTTATGCTTATTATTTTTTAAATCGGTTCAGAATTTCCTGAGATTGCTTAGAAATCGCAATTTAGAACGCTTTTAGCGCATTTTCACACCTTTTAAGTTTCGAATTTTTTAGAGACTGTTTGTTCATAGAGAGCATTTATATCTATACGTACCTACCATTCATAATTTCATGTTGCTAGCCCCTACAGTTCCACAAAAACGCAACTTAGGACGTTTTTTGCTCTTGCAACACACAGATGGTAAGTGACACCTACATAAAATAGAGCCTATGTTAGAACAAGGGTTGTCAGCATCAATTTACAACCATTACTTTTGAAATCGATCTGATACTTCCTGATTGCTTACAAATTGGTATTTACATAGAACGTTTTTAGAGAGCTTTTCGCGCATTTTCACCCCTTTAAAATTTCGAATTTTTTAAGATATGTTCTTAGAGATCATTTATATCTTATAAGTAACTACCATGCGAAATTTAATGTTCCTAGGCAGTTCAGCAACACAAAATCGCATTTTTAGAACATTTTTGCTCCTGCACCCCCTTTGGGGTAGTGACAGCGACATAAAATATAGCGTATGTTGGATCAAGGGCTTCATCCAAGGGGATCACCATCATTTTGACACCATTATTTTTTAAATCGGCTCAGTACTTTCTGAGATTGCTTAGAAATCGCAATTTAGAACACTTTTCGCGCATTTTCATCACTTTTAAATTTCGAATTTTTTAGGAAAGGCTCTTAGAGATCATTTATACCGTATAGGTAACTCCCATGACACATTTTATGTTTCTAGGCCCTTCAGAGTAACCCAAAAATCGCATTTTTAGAAAGTTTTTGCCCTTAGCACACCGTTTGGGTTAGTGGTATCGACGTAAGATATAGCCTATGTTGGAACAGGGACTAACAACATCATTTTGATACAATTACTTTTGAAATCGGTTCGTGATTTACACCCGACAAATAAACAAACTTTACTTCTTTATAACATTAAAGTATAGATACATTTATTTTATTAAGACAAAATTACTCCCTAAGAATTGAAGAAAGTAAATTTTATCTGAGACATTCGATTATTAAATGAAACCTATGCATTTTTAAAAAAGATTTTTACGTTATTTTTATTTTATTTTATTTTATTTTATTAGTTTTAATTTAAAAGTTCCAAAATTATATAGATTTTTTACTTTTGAGACCCTTCGTTTTTAGTTTATACGAATTATTACATGAAAAGAACTAGTTTTGTCCATTTTGTTTTTTGGTTAATTATTTTAACCATAATTTATGTTGTGAGAATGATATAATATGGGTTTGAGATCGCATTCAACACTTCATTCGCTAAAGGTATCGATTAATAACTTGAAAATTGTGTCATTAGATAAATTCAAAAAAAGTAATTTCCAGAGATTATTTTATTCAGAATGCCCAGTTATGAAAAAAATTATTCTCTTCCTCTTCTGCTAACTCTGAGAAACATTATCGTACAAAAATGTGTCTGGTACCAATTGATGAGTAATAACGTCTGCAAATTAATGCTGTATTTAAATTTTGCTTAGTATGTCGTCTACATATAGAAATTGTCACAAACTTAAACATTTTCAGTACTAACAACTAATTTTAACATCGTACTTGAATTCCTAGCTAGATTTTATCTTCGGATATCAAACGAAAAAGTCATTCCGTCAAGCTACTGAATGATAAAGATTTTCCATAAAATTGCATTTTTTATTAACTGGCTTTCAGCATAATAGACAAGCAGATTTAGAAGAAATTCTTAGATTTTGATAAGTCTTTTTTTCTTGGAATTGGCTTGATCTGGTGGTTTTCCAAGAAGAACTAAAGCATCAATAAAAAATTTAAATTAAAAAAAATAAAATTAAAAAACGACAGTTAAAAAAAGAAACCTTATGATTTAGCTGTGTTTAGAGAATAACTAAAATCAGCTGACTCTATCGCCGATATCTTTCTGGATTTTCACGATATTTGAGTTGCTTTTTTATATGAGTTGCTCCATCGAGTTGACTATTAAATCATGAAATAAAATATTTGTTATCGTTCGCGCATGCGCAGATAAAAAATATTTCATACAACTGCTCATACATCACCATATATTTAATGTATTTACAATTAAATTGCACTATATTATTTTTACTACATTATGCCAAATTTTCTGAAATTGGGGTTAAATCCGGTAGAAAACCCTGCATGATATAAATAAAGACATGCAAGAATATTTTGAACTTTAAAAAAAATCGATATATCTCCGTGAATATACCTGCTATTCTTACACAAATGAATACACACATTGTACAATATCCACATACTCATGATCTATAACTATAGTTCATTTCCTACATTTTATTTTACAGGGTGATCACAAATATTATTATTCTTCTTTGATTTTTTGTTGGCCCCCTAATTGAAATTCTGATCGAATCGTCTTTGATAAATATAAAGTCAAACATATTCTTCCTAATCCTGATGTTCCACAAAAAATCCGACAAGTATATCTTAATATTCGACAAACTGTATAAAATTAAAAGTGTCCGACGATTAATGGCTATATAGTGTATAGTATGTAGAACTTAACAATTTCGAGATATTTTTATGGATTTATTTGTATGATTTCCAGAATAAAAGGTTTATAGTTTTTTCCTTGATTGTTTTTAAAACTTTGGAAGTCAGCGTCCTATTATGTTCTTTTATTCACTCATGTGACGAATAGAGTAGCCTGGGGAGTATTTTCAGATAGAAGAAGCTGGGGTAATTACTGTGCGAGCCGAAATACTCGCACAGTAATTAATGACTGGCCAAAATATTTTATTTTTAGTTAAATCGATTATTTTGCTATTTCAATTAATATTTTTTTAGTAACAAATAGCTTTTTCTGTCTTGTACAAAATTAATTTCCTAAATGCGTAGAAAAATTACTGTTTAACTTTTGGCTTCACTGATTTCAAATTTCAATTTCTCGGGTATGGCAACACTAACACAAATGATATTTTATCTTAGGATACTAGGATATGTTAACTTTCTAAAAACAAAGAAGTAATATTATTTGGATGTACAACTGGCAGAAAATTGAATTTTTTTTTTTTTTTAAAGCAACTTTTCAGAAACACCGGGGCAATTATCAGACAACCTTTCGGGGTAATATGCAGACGCTAGTATATGTTACAAAATGTCTCTTGAGTGGTCCTAGAGGGTAAATTAATTGTTTGTCAGTGACTTATGGAAGATTCCAAATTAAAATGTAACTTCCAAACGTCATCTGTAAGTTATAATGAAAATACTGGGTGGAGTTTAGGCTAAAATGTTATTAATATCGGTTTTCAAATCTTATTTTTGAAATTAGGTATAAATAACGTTTTACTATCTGAAATCTATTTCATAATCAAATATATATGCCGTATATTATGGCCAAATATTCTATCTGGGGCAAGTCATAAAGTTATTTCACAAATATAATGATGAGAAAAATCTGTTGAAAGTTAAAGTGGAAATTTGAAACTGACTTGGAAATGACTGATATTTGTGGCAAAACAAAGATCAAATTCAACTTGTTGGCAAGTACTTTTAGATTTTGGACGATCTGAGACTCCATCTCTTTACTTTTTCCACGTTAAATCTATTGAAGATGTGGAAGGATTGTACATAAATATGAAAGATTTTTTAAAAGATAGCTTTACTATCAAAGGAAACTAAAATGGTTATGCTTTTAGAAATTAGGGCTGTGTAGGGCTGTGCATTGAGAAAACTCAGGTTAGGCCAGTTTTCTTTTTTAACCCCCGTATGCTATTTCTTTCTTCCAGCAATTAAATTGTCGTCTCTAAAAATTAACGTTCCGTTGTACAAGCCAGCCATAAAACAAAGCAGATATATCATTGTACGGTTAAATACTGTACGGCAATTTTTTTTAACTTCTAAGCATCGCACATTTTCAATTTTTATACCGTCGTATTGGCAAAAAAAGTACTTTTAACTGCAATTTGTTTGAAAACTGTATCTCAGTTACTTTTGAGATATTAATTTTTGTAGTTTTTAGCGCCATTTGTTTAATTTTGGCAACTGAAATACTCCATTTCTGTTGGAAGTAAATGAAAAATAGTTGGAAAATACTAATTATATCTTTTTGTTGCAATTTTCCCATAAAAACTGAAAAAAAATGTAATTAAAATATGTGCTATTTTGAAAAAATATAAATGAATGATTTCTGATAAAACATGGAGCTATTATAAACTAAATTTAATTTTAAGTATCAATATTAATATTACAAACAAATAAAGGCATATGAATCATTCGATAGCCGATTTTTTCGTCGAGTTTCTTGAATGAAGACATTTCTTTTTTTGGATTGTGTATTATTCAGCGATAGTGACGTCGTACGCGTACTTTACTGTAGATATTGTTTAAGAATAGATCGTAAATGAGGAATTCTTTAGCGGATGTGGATGACGTCATTTTATATAAATTAAAAGCTTGTGTTTTAAGTCTAAAAACTGAAATATGTTTTGTACTGTCTATTTTTATATAATTTTTTTTCATCGGGAACGACACTTAATTGTGAAAAAGTAGAATTCCTGTTTTCTCGTTCCTTTTTTTTATTTTTTTTATTTTTATGAAATTGGTGTCGGGTTTACGTTCTTATTTAATATTGTTTTTTTTTCAGCCTTTACAAGTGTTTAAAAAGCCTAAAATTCTATATTGGTTTACATAAATTTATGTTTTGTGCGTCCGATTTACATAAATGTATGTAAAACGGACGTAGCAGCTTTAACTAAACTATTTGTGTGAAAACACCATAAAACATACTTTTATTTACTAAAATATAAATGGATTTCGGATGTACCGTTACAATTGTGTTTTCATGTCTTTTTTCTGTATTCAAGATAGTCTAATAAATAACCCGTTGTTTGTAATAATATTTTACAATAGTGTCTTTTAAATATCGTAGTTGATATTCAGATCAACCTCTTAAATACCTTCCCCCCCAAATAGCTGTCTGGAAATTACCCCTTGAGTGTCTAAATATTACCCCAAAGAACGAGGTAATTTTCAGACAGGATTTTATTAATTTTTTTGTTGTTGTTATTAATGATATTTATTTTTAAATTCTGAAGAAGAATCACCTGGCATTTGATGATTTTACCAAGAAAAAGTTAAAAAATATAGCCATCTATTCCTGAGTAATTGTAAAAGTTTTTTTTTTTGGTCTGAAAATTACCCCCAGTCTACCCTATGTAATTGGCTATGTCTAGCAACTCATATAACTACAAAACACTCTATTCCTATGCACCGTAAAAGAAATCGTGAACGAACACTTTAGTAAATAGTAAAATGATCTTCAATAGGATACTGGATTTGTATTTTCCTTTATTTAATTCAGAAAATTACGTATAACTTTTTGCATACCGTCTCAATTTAGAAAAATATTAATATATATTTTATATTTTTTTTCTCTGTGACATGAAACCTGCTTGAAATAGGTAGTTATAAGTGCCCTTATCTGTTACCGAAACATGAAAGCACAATATTGATATTTATTTCCTTAAATGAGAGCATTTTTCGATTTTCATAGCTTTTTAATTGTTGAAGATGGCGAAATATAAAAAATAAGTTTTTTTGTATTTTTTCTATTAAAGATCCAAATAACTAATAGTCTAAGCTTGCATCCTTCTTTGAATTATGTATTTTTCAAAATTGTCAAATTATATATTCTATCCTATTTTTTATGCATGTTTGTAACGTCACAAATATAGGGCGCTAGGCAACAACGGATACATTTTTAGGTAGCTTTCATTACAAAAAGCTACCTATTGCAGCCGTTCGGAGGAAAGCGATTTCAAAAAATTTTGGTATATTTTCATCGATAATGACCCCCAGACCCCGAAACCACCCTCCGTTCAAAATTGATATATATATATATATATATATATCCATATATATATATATATATATATATCTGACCTATGTCACACTGTAACTCTCGTATTTATGAACCGATTTGGATGTAATTCGGTGTGTACACAGTACACACCAATGTCTCGACCGAGTTCGTTGGCCAGCTTCATCCGCCATTTTGTTTCAAAATGGCGGCCATTTAAAATTTTTTTTTTTAATTTAAAATTTGAAATGTGGTACCAAAAAATTGAAAATGGAAAAATATTTTTTTCTTATGTATTTGACCTTTATACAAAGACTGCGGAGCAATTTTTGTTTCGCCTATATCTTAAAAAATGGCTGAGTTATAGCATTTTGAATTTCTAGCGTGGCTGACATTTTGAAACCTCCTGAATTTTGTCACGCGATAAAAGGCGTATTTATGAACCGATTTGGATGTAACTTCGTTTATACATAGTACATACCAATGTCTCGACCGAGTTCGTTGGCCAGCATCATCCGCCATCTTGTTTAAAAATGGCGGCCATTTAAATTTTTAAGAAAAATTTAAATTTGAAATGTGGTGCCAAAAAATTGAAAATTGAAAAAATATTTTTTTCTTATGTGTTTGACCTTGATAAAAAGATTCGGGAGCAGTTTTTGTTTCGTCTATATCTTAAAAAATGGCTGAGTTATAGCATTTTGAATTTCTAGCATGGCTGACATTTTGAAGTGTCCTGATTTTTGTCACGTGATAACAGATGTATTTATGAACCGATTTGGATGTAATTCGGTGTGTACATAGTACACACCAATGTCTCGACCGAGTTCGTTGGCCAGCTTCATCCGCCATCTTGTTTCAATATGGCGGCCATTTAAAAAAATTTAAAAAATTTAAAATTTAAAATGAGATACCAAAAAATTAAAAATGAAAAAGATTTTCTTCGTATGTGTTTGACCTTAATACAGAGATTCCGGAAGAGGTTTTGTTTCGTCTATATCTAAAAAAATGGCTGAGTTATAGCATTTTGAATTTCTATTGTGGCTGACATTTTAAAACGACCTGATTTTTGTCACGCGATAACAGGCGTATTTATGAACCGATTTGGATGTAACTTGATCTGTACATAGTACATACCAATTTCTCGACCGAGTTCGTTGGCCAGCTTCATTCGCCATCTTGTTTCAAAAGGGTTGCCATTTAAAAAAAAAGTAATTTAAAATTTAAAAAAGTCCTTCCGGCCAGTGCCGGGAGGAAGAGGTAGCTTTCATAATCCTTATTTTAAAAAAGCCAACTTATATCATGCAAACACACGAAGCTCAATTTAGTGGAAAGCGAATATAGGAGATTCAATACTAATTTTTATCAATATAATGAATGAGAATTTCGCGAAATTAGTCAGCTTTATCCAAGCTGCTTTTCTTTAAAGTAACTTGTATTTGGCTGCCAAATTCGGCAATTTCTTAAAGTGCCTGTCATTTTAAGACAACATGGTGGATGAGGCTAAGCAGTGAACTTGGTCGAGACCTTAGTAATTGCTGTGCACATGCTCACTCACATCGGAATCGTTTAATATATAGGAGTGCTGTCGCATGCAAAAATACAGATTTTTCAAAATGTCACCCACAATAGAAATTCAAACTGCTATATCTGAGCCATTTTTTAAGGTAAAGACAAACAAAAAATGCTCCTGAATCCTTATATCAAAATCAAATACTTAAGAAAGAAACCTTTTTCAATTTCTAATTTTTTTGCACCTCACTTTAAATATATATATTTTTTTTAATTTAATGGCCGCCATTTTGAAACAAGATGGCTGATGAATCTGGCCAGCGAACTTGGTCGAGGTGTTGATGTATACTATCCACATGCCTTCTTACATCGAAATAGGCGAATACGTGTGTTAATGGGTGACAAATACAAGATCGTTTCAAAATGTTAGCCATGCTAGAAATTCAAAGTGCTATAAATCAACCTTTTTTTAAGATATCAACAAAAGAACAAATTTTCAGAAACAAAAACTGCTCCGGAATCTTTGTATCAAGGCCAAACACATAAAAAAAAATCTTTTTCATTTTCCAATTTTTTAATACCTCATTTTGAATTTTAAATTTAATTTTTTTTAAATGGCAACCCTTTTGAAACAAGATGGCGAATGAAGTTGGCCAACGAATTCGGTCGAGACATTGGTATGTACTATGTACAGACCAAGTTACATCCAAATAGGTTCATAAATACGCCTGTTATCGCGTGACAAAAATCAGGTCGTTTTAAAATGTCAGCCACAAGAGAAATTCAAAATGCTATTACTCAGCCATTTTTTTTTTTAGATATAGACGAAAGAAAAACTGTTCCGGAATCTTTGTATTAAGGTCAAACACATACAAAAAAAATCTTTTTCATTTTCCAATTTTTTGGTATCTCATTTAAATTTTTTTAAATGGCCGCCATTTTGAAACAAGATGGCGGATGAAGCTGGTCAACGAATTCGGTCGAGATATTTGTAGGTACTATGTACACACTAATGTACATCCAAGTCGGTTCATAAATACGCCTGTTATTACGTGAGAAAAATCAGGACGTTTCAAAATGTCAGCCACGCTAGAAATTCAAAATGCTATAACTCAGCCATTTCTTAAGATATAGACGAAACAAAAACTGCTCCCGACTCTTTTTATCAAGGTCAAACACATAAGAAGAAAATATTTTTTCAATTTTCAATTTTTGGTACCACATTTCAAATTAAAATTTTTCTTAAAAATTTAAATGGCCGCCATTTTTAAACAAGATGGCGGGTGAAGCTGGCCAACGAACCCGGTCGAGACATTGGTATGTACTATGTATAAATGAAGTTGCATCCAAATCGGTTCATAAATACGCCTTTTATCGCGTGACAAAATTCAGGACGTTTCAAAATGTCAGCCACGCTAGAAATTCAAAATGCTATAACTCAGCCATTTTTTAAGATATAGACGAAACAAAAACTGCTCCGAAATCTTTGTATAAAGGTCAAATACATAAGAAAAAAATATTTTTCCATTTTAAATTTTTTGGTACCACATTTCAAATTTTAAATTAAAAAAAAAAATTAAATGGCCGCCATTTTGAAACAAAATGGCGGATGAAGCTGGCCAACGAACTCGGTCGAGAGATTGGTATGTACTATGTACAACCGAATTACATCCAAATCAGTTCATAAATACGCCTTTTATCGCGTGACAAAATTCAGGACGTTTCAAAATGTCAGCCACGCTAGAAATTCAAAATGCTATAACTCAGCCATTTTTTAAGATAAAGACGAAACAAAAACTGCTCCGAAATCTTTGTATAAAGGTCAAATACATAAGAAAAAAATATTTTTCCATTTTTAATTTTTTGGTACCACATTTCAAGTTTTAAATTTTTTTAAAAATTTTAAATGGCCGCCATTTTGAAACAAAACGGCGGATGAAGCGGGCCAACGAACTCGGTCGAGACATTGGTATGTACTATGTACACACCGAATTACATCGAAATCGGTTCATAATTACGGGAGTTACAGTGTGACATAGGTCAGATATATATATATATATATATATATATATATATATATATATATATATATATATAGGTAGCTTTTAGCTACAATAGCTGAAACAGCTATAGCTACAGCTGTAGCTACAATAGCTACAACAGCTGCAATAGGTAGCTTTTTTGTAAAGAAAGCTACCTAATAAAGTATTAAAAAATTGGAAAATGAAAAAAAAAAAAATTTTGTGTGTTTGGCCTTGATACAAAGATTCTGGAGCAGTTTTTGTTTCTGAAAATTTGTTCATTTGTTTATATCTTAAAAAATATTGAATTATAGCACTTTAAATTTCTAGCATGGCTAACACTTTGAAACGATCTTGTATTTGTCACGCGATAACACACGTATTCGCCTATTTCGATGGAAGAAGGCATGTGGATAGTATACATCAATATCTCAACCAAGTTCGCTGGCCAGCTTCATCAGCCATCTTGTTTCAAAATGGCGGCCATTAAATTTTAAAAAAATTATATTTAAAGTGAGGTGCAAAAAAAAAAAAAAAAAAAAAAAAAAAAATAGAAATTGAAAAGGTTTCTTTCATAAGTATTTGACCTTGATATAAGCATTCACGAGCATTTTTTGTTTGTCTTTATCTTAAAAAATGGCTCAGATATAGCAGTTTCAATTTCTAATGTGGGTGACATTTTGAAAAACTTATTTTTTGCCTGCGACAGCACTCGTATATAAATTTTCAACCGATATAAATATCAACCGATTCCGATGTGAGTGAGCATGTGCACAGCCATTACTAAGGTCTCGACCAAGTTCACTGATTAGCCTCATCCACCATGTTGTCTTAAAATGGCAGGAACTTTAAGAAATCGCCGAATTTGGCAGCCAAATATAAGTTAGTTTAAATAAAAGCAGCTTGGATAAAGCTGACTAATTTCGCGAAATTCTCATTCATAATGATTTAGTATTGATAAAAATTAATATTGAATCTCCTATATTCGGTTTCCACTAAATTGAGCTTCGTGTGTTTGAATAATATAAGTTGGCTTTTAGGTAGCTTTCTTTACAAAAAAGCTACCTATTGCAGCCGTTCGGAGGAAAGCGATTTCAAAAAATTTTGGTATATTTTCATCGATCATGACCCCCAGACCCCGAAACCACCCTCCGTTCAAAATTGATATATATATATATATATATATATATATATATATATATATATATATATATATATATATATATATATATATATATATATATATCTGACCTATGTCACACTGTAACTCCCGTAATTATGAACCGATTTCGATGAAATTCGGTGTGTACATAGTACATACCAATGTCTCGACCGAGTTCGTTGGCCAGCTTCATCCGTCGTTTTGTTTCAAAATGGCGGCCATTTAAAATTTTTAAAAAATTTTAAAACTTGAAATTTGGTACCAAAAAATTAAAAATGGAAAAATATTTTTTTCTTATGTATTTTACCTTTATACAAAGATTCCGGAGCAGTTTTTGTTTCGTCTATATCTTAAAAAATGGCTGAGTTATAGCATTTTGAATTTCTAGCGTGGCTGACATTTTGAAACGTCCTGAATTTTGTCACGCGATAAAAGGCGTATTTATGAACCGATTTGGATGTAATTCAGTGTGTATATAGTACATACCAATCTCTCGACCGAGTTCGTTGGCCAGCTTCATCCGCCATTTTGTTTCAAAATGGCGGCCATTTAAAATTTTTTTAAAAATTTAAAATTTGAAATGTGGTACCAAAAAATTGAAAATGGAAAAATATTTTTTCTTATGTATTTAACCTTTATACAAAGATTTCGGAGAAGTTTTTGTTTCGTCTATATCTTAAAAAATGGCTGAGTTATAGCATTTTGAATTTCTAGCGTGGCTGACATTTTGAAACGTCCTTAATTTTGTCACGCGATAAAAGGCGTATTTATGAACCGATTTGGATGTAATTCAGTGTGTGCATAGTACATACCAATCTCTCGACCGAGTTCGTTGGCCAGCTTCATCCGCCATTTTGTTTCAAAATGGCGGCCATTTAAAATTTTTTTAAAAATTTAAAATTTGAAGTGTGGTACCAAAAAATTGAAAATATAAAAATATTTTTTCTTATGTATTTGACCTTTATACAAAGATTTCGGAGCAGTTTTTGTTTCGTCTATATCTTAAAAAATGGCTGAGTTATAGCATTTTGAATTTCTAGAGTGGCTGACATTTTGAAAAGTCCTGATGTTTCTAACGTAATAACAGGCGTATTTATGAACCGACTTCGATGTACCTTGGTGTACATAGTACATACAAATATCTCGACCGAGTTCGTTGGCCGGCTTCATCCGCCATCGTGTTTCAAAATGGCGGCCATTTAAAAAAAATTAAAAAATAAAAAAATTTAAATGAGATACCAAAAAATTGGAAAGTGAAAAAGATTTTTTTGTATGTGTTTGACCTTAATACAAAGATTCCGGAACAGTTTTTCTTTCGTCTATATCTAAAAAAAATGGCTGAGTAATAGCATTTTGAATTTCTCTTGTGGCTGACATTTTAAAACGACCTGATTTTTGTCACGCGATAACAGGCGTAATTATGAACCTATTTGGATGTAACTTGGTCTGTACATAGTACATACCAATGTCTCGACCGAGTTCGATGGCCAGCTTCATTCGCCATCTTGTTTCAAAAGGGTTGCCATTAAAAAAAAATTAAATTTAAAATTCAAAATGAGGTATTAAACAATTCGAAAATGAAAAAGATTTTTTTATGTATTTGGCCTTAATACAAAGATTCCGGAGCAGTTTTTGTTTCTGAAAATTTGTTCTTTTGTTTATATCTTAAAAAATGGTTGATTTATAGCACTTTGAATGTCTAGCATGGCTAACATTTTGAAACGATCTTGTATTTGTCACGCGATAACACACGTATTCGCCTATTTCGATGTAAGAAGGCATGTGGATAGTATATATCAACACCTCGACCAAGTTCGCTGGCCAGATTCATCAGCCATCTTGTTTCAAAATGGTGACCATTAAATTAAAATATATATATATATTTAAAGTGAGGTGCAAAAAAATTAGAATTTGAAAAAGGTTTCTTTCTTAAGTATTTGACCTTGATATAAGGATTCAGGAGCATTTTTTGTTTGTCTTTACCTTAAAAAATGGCTCAAATATAGCAGTTTCAATTTCTATTGTGGGTGACATTTTGAAAAATCTGATTTTTTGCATGCGACAGCACTCCTATATATTAACCGATTCCGATGTGAGTGAGCATGTGCACAGCAATTACTAAGGTCTCGACCAAGTTCACTGCTTAGCCTCATCCACCATGTTGTCTTAAAATGACAGGCACTTTAATAAATTGCCGAATTTGGCAGCCAAATATATGTTACTTTAAAGAAAAGCAGCTTGGATAAAGCTGACTAATTTCGCGAAATTCTCATTCATTATATTGATAAAAATTAGTATTGAATCTCCTATATTCGGTTTCCATTAAATTGAGCTTCGTGTGTTTGAATGATATAATTTGGCTTTTTTTAAATAAAGATTATGAAAGCTACCTCTTCCTCCCGGCACTGGCCGGAAGGACTTTTTTAAAATAAAGAAAATGAAAGCTACCTCTTCCTCCCGGCACTGGCCGGAAGGACTTTTTTTTATTATTATCGGTTTAGGGGAGAGTTTTTATTTAAAATCCTTTTGAAGTTTATTATGAAATAAATTGTTTTTAAGCCTCAAATACGATTATTCCTAGTTTATTAATAATAATAATTACAATCTTATTAGTCTCTATAAATAAATAAATATAATTTTTAGTAGTACCCCAATATACTAATAATAGTGTTAAATACATAATTTTAAACCTGTTTTATATGCTTTTAGACAAAATATATAATTATGCGTATGACTATCGTTTATAAATACTATACATATTTAGGACGTTTACAGTTTATCAAATAAATACGAAAATGTTTTAACTTAATTTTATTTAAGATTTTTATAGTTCGTTTTGTAATATTTTAAACTGGTTGTACCAGCAACTTTGAGAAAACAAAAAGGTAGTCATAATTGGTTTCAATACATTTATGTTATTAGAACTTTTCTAAAGAAAAACTTTGAATAATTAGTATATGGATCTTTATACAAAAATCGGCACTTTTATTACATGTAAATAGCATTTTTTAAAATACATTATGTAGTATTTCCAAAACGATGTATATAAAAATATTCTCTACATTTAATCCGCCACATTTTCTTGCGTACACATGCTATAATTTTAAAGTCACTAACTAATTTTTTAACTATTCGTCTGCTTAATATAACTTGTAGATTTTTATTCCTTTATATACGTTACTTTAATTTTCCTGAATCTCTTTGGAGTTTATTCATTAAACGTATTACCAGTCATTAATTCTGAAACAGAAGTAAATCATTTTGCATATATTTCTAAATTAAAACTACTGAAATTAGCATCAGCCGCATTAAGAAACATTTCCAACTTATTTTAATTTTCCTTTATTTTACCTTAAAATTTGATGGAGAAAATTAATCCATTCTTTCAAAAATTGGAGGTGGGAGTTAAATGAAAATTCAAACATTGTATCTAGAAATAACTTAAAATTGTTTAAATTGTTTCTTAATTAAAAATGCCTGAGTTTAAAACATTGCTTTACGAATAATAATTATGAATTTTCTTCGACACTACTTTTCAGATCTATCTTTTTCATTCTTCAAAATTGATTGCATATATATCCTTATCCTTATAATATTATAAATGTCAATGTGTGTCCGAATGTTTGAATGAAGTCAGCATTTAAACGAATGAGTTAATGCTTTTGTATTTTTGGATATAGATGGATTACAACCCGGAAATGAACATAGGGTATGTTTAATTTGTTTTATTCAAATATTTTGCTTAATAATCCAAAATTTCATTATTTTTCATACACAATGAATTGACATTTTTCCGATAAAATTTAACCATCTTCCTTTTTTCGTTGCCAAAAAATAAAAACTTAGAATAATAATTTACTTTCTAATTGAAAGATTAAAACGTAAATTTTCAAGTATTTTTATTTATACAAGGTGCATGAATTTTCAGTAAGTGCGGAAAGAAGGCAAATGTGACATCATATATGGAAAATATAAAACGGATACGCTTTGATGTTGAAATAAAATGAGATTGTGTTCTGGTATTAATTCTTATTATTTAAAGAAAATTGTTATCAAGGATTACGGTTTATCGTCTGCGCACGGTTAACACAAAGATTTAAATTTCAATTTAAAATTTAAAAAAATACTTTTGAAGAGCAAATGGATAGCAAATGTCAATAATATGCACAGTAAAATTAGAAAATTCGAAAATGACGTAATGATTAGCATGAAATATGTATTTTCATTCTTAAAAAGTAAAAAAATTAACTAGATAGAAAGGTTATGTTCTGTAATCGGGTTCGCAATCAATTTGCTTTTTTTAGAGAAAGAAATTAGGTGCAAAAGTAAATACATTGTTGTAAACAGGTTTGTTTTTTGTCTGGTAAAGACTTAATAATATTCCGGATGAGCAATTATTCACCCACCTTTGATGAGAAGTATGATTGTAAAATATATAAAACAGTATCATCCGATAATTTTCTTGGCACAGATGCCATATACGCACTTGGTTTGGCACGATCTCTTTTTGATACCAATTTGGAGAAAACATCGTTTTTAAATACCAGTTGCATGTATATTTTTAAATTATGTTCTATTACTTAAAAAAGGAAATAACAGTAAATAAAAAAAAGGTTCATTAAGAACTATAGAACAAAGCAATTTATATAATTTTAAAAGAAAATTAAAGTAAGTAAACTATTTATTAATAAATAAAGAACAATAGCTGGGTTACCATGTCAAGCAAAATAATCTATGTTGGCGACAATTAGGTTCCCGGTGCATATATGACATCTTTGCCATTTTCTTATTACTTCATGATATAAACAGACATCCTGGTTCAGCGTATAAACCTAAGTTATGTCAATGACCTTATAATAAAGAAATAACTTAATTTACTTATACTAGTTGACCTTGGCGACCAGTTTGGTCTCCCTTAAAATTTATGTTTGGGAAAGCATACTAAGCGTTGTATCCTGTTACTTTTATTCATAATTTAATTTACTTGGACTCCCTTAACCCTCTCGCTGCGCAATCCGAGATTTCCTCGGGGATTCATTTTTTCCTCTGGCGACTATTTTTTATTTCAACTCGGACCACTTTTTAAATACAAAAAAATTCATATAGATTTTAACAACATCGGTGCGAGACTATAAAAATAGTCTCCTTGACAGTCCTGATTTCGCCTAATTTCTAATATCATATCCCATTTAAGATCTTGAACTCTTTTACAAAAAATGTTTACATATTTAAACTCTAAGCTATATATAGATTTGAAATATGTAATAAAAAAATGCGTGATTTTTAAACCTATTTTGATAAAAAAAAAAAAAAAAAAAAAAAAAAAAAAATACGCAGCGAGAGTATTAAATATAATTAATATAATCCCTTAAGCTAATATTAGTTTTTGTTGCATTAAAATATCTCAATTTGTTGATTTTCTGTAAACAAGTAAACCTATTTGTTTACAAGCCCCACCAGTGGCTGAGAGGTTCTGCTCTCGAAACTGGTAGACGGGAGGTGCTGGGTTCGAACCCAATCGCGCCCGTCGGCCTAATCGTTCGGAGTTTTCGTGGTTTTCTTCGAACCGTGGATTTCCATGCGTTAATACGGATTAGGTTCCCTTAGAAAGAACTCCACGGAAGGCACTCCCCCCAGGGCCCATATCCCTCGTGTAGATAATTAGCCGTCAACAATCAACCCAACCCTATTGGTTTACAATGGAAGTCTATGGGAATTTGGCGAATTATTAGGGATATCGCCAAGTTCGCGTCACTTTTGGTGGCAGAATACGGTCCCCTAAGGATACCCCCTTATAGGTATAGCGATGCATTAAATGCTGTTCAATAACCAATGAGATGCGTTTCATTTGGGTGTTGCCATTAAACAATTAACGAATAATTGCGATTTATGTGCCACGTACGATAGCGTAATATGTATTTATATATATAGATTGTCTCTTATAAAACGTGATAAACAATTGGTTTATTATATATTTTTTTAATTATCGGAAGGGAAATGCTTTGCTTAATTAATTCATTTCTTCTTTTTATGTTACGTGAATGACGTCACGGGTAACAGCTAGTATATATATATATATGTTTTTCCATTTCATATTATTTGTTTTTATTCTGTTTACATTTTTAATCTATTCACTTGATTATAATGGTTGTTTGGGCACAGGGAAAAATAATTTTAGCTTTAGCTTATTTTTCTCACAGAAAACAACCATTTTGCTTATATCATTGAATTCTGTGCCCTTGATAACGTAATTCAATATATAAGCTTTTCCATTATTTGTCGGTGTCCACTTTCTTCTTTTTTCTTCCATAATAATTCTTATAATAAATTATTTGGCACTTTTTTTATACTTACAGCTTTAATTCATAATATTACGGTTTTTGATGGTGGTAGGTTATGTTTAATTAATGGTTATATATATATATATATATATATATATATATATATATATATATGGCTAAAAATTATGCAGAAAATTTTGAAGGAGCATAATTGCTTTTAATATATTTTATATGTTAAAATAAATTCTAAATGAGAGCATAAAAAACTATTAAAGGGAAAAATAACTAATGTGGAATATAATTAAATGTGAGGTATTAATTATAGTTTAAAAAATATTTTTTTTTTCTTTCAGACAAAAAAGTTTAGCATAAGAAAAGAAAGATAGCATAAGAATTTCACGATTTTTAATTGACAAATATTGATGATGATTAAAATTACCCATTATCAATTAGTTAAAGTAAATTTGACAAAGATGTTTTGTTCAGAAATAAACTCCATTTGTTATTTTAATTTGTACATTATTTACAAACATTTTCGTAGATTTATCATAAAGATTAACCATATAAAAGTTTGGTTTTTAGGGGGGGGGGGGCGTAGGGTACATTATTTTGTAATATTTGTGTGATTAATCATGTGAAAAACTCTTCTTTTGTAGGGGGGTTTATTCCCTTAATTAACTTAACGATAATCTTTATTATAAGAATATATTACATCACCTTCGAAATAATGATCATTTTTCCCGACTCACTCTGATTTAAAATAATTATTAATACATAAAATATTCAATAAAGAAATAAAGAATTAATTAAGAGTAAATCAAATATAAGAAATGATTCCATTCATAGATAAAATTTTACTTCGTTTTCAGTTGTATTTTTATTAACAAATAAAATTTAAACGTCACTTAATATGCCTGATAATGATTTATTTACATGATTTTTTTTTTAAGTCTCATTTAATTTTTTAATGTTTTTTTGTTTGTTTGTTTCTTTTTATTTGAGTCTCAGTAGTCAGTTTTATATACTCATATACTGCGACTTACCTCTCACCTTTCCTCTTGAATATTTTGATGAAATGAATTATTTATTTAAAAAAAAGTCTTCGAGTAATTAACTTCTGTATGTTTATGCATATACTTTGCACTTTATTCACTATTAATTACTTTACTGAAAAAAATACATTTGCACATATTTCCAAAAGAAATAAAAATAAAAATATATAAAAGCATAAGACGTGAACTGTACATTTAAATTACCTAATGTTTTATTTCAAGCAAAATAAAATTCTAAACTACTTAATTATTTTTAATATATTCCGCCATTTAATTTAAAATATTTTTTTTTTCTGTATCATTTCGGTACTGTGCTTTAAATTTCCAGAAACTGTTTGGAGTTTGTTCATTAAAGTATTTTCAATCATTAATTCTAAAATAGAAACAACTCATTTTGCATATATATCCAAATTAAAACTACTTAAATTAGCATCAGATCCATTAAGAACTACTTCTAAATTATTTTAATTTCCCCTTACCTTATTTTAAAAAGGGATGGAGCTAAATTAATCCATTATGGAGGCGGAGGTTTCAACAAAATTCATAAAATCGTCTCCTGAAATAACTTAATATTTTTGTTAAATTATATCTTAATTAAAAAGGGCTATGTTTAATTTTTGTTTTACGAATAATAATTATGAAAATTTCTGGAACATTACTTTATAATTTGTAATTAAATCTAATCTTTTTCATTCTTCTTGCTCTGTTTAACTAAAAAATCTTCAGAAGTTTTTTAAAACAATCAAATTTTTTTAAGCTATTTTATACATTGAAATAAATTATAATTCATCATATAAAAGCTCTGAAAAAAGACAAAAATAATCATTACAGAGCTTATTTAATTGTGAAATATTAGTTATAAGTTAAAAATATACTTAAAAAAATTAGCATAAAAGTTCTAGCTTTCTTAATGACAAATATTGGCTGATGATTAAAATCACTTGTTATTAATTACGTAAAGTAACATCTGACAAAAATGTTTTATTCATAAAGGAAACTTCATATGCCATTTAAATATTTGTATATATATATATATTTTTTTTTTTTTTTAATTTATCTTAAGCCTCAAACATATGAAATAGATTCTATATATACGAAAAACCATATAGAGATTATATTTTCTTTATTCTGAAATTCTTAATTTTGATTTATTTACATGATTTGTTAAAAACCTATTAAAAGGGGGACTATTCATCGAGGTTAACTAAATTTTAGAGTATTTAATCCCCCCCCCCTCCACCCCGAAATGTTCCTCTATACGCAGGGGTGAGAGAATTCAAGCTTTCGTGCGGAGAAGCCCTCAACGCGACAAAGTGCAGGGACAAGGTAGATACTAGTAGGGAGGCTAGTAACAAGCTTCAGACCCTAGAAACAAATTTGCAAAAAAAAAAAAAATTCCACGCGACACGGAGCAATGAGGTGATTATCATTGAAAAAGTTCGTATGCAGTTAAACTTGGATAATTCGAAGTTGAAGGGACCACAGAAAAGATCGAAATATCAAAAAATTTGAATTACATATATTCTGAAAATATTATTAAGACCACGATGAAAGATTTAACACATAAAATTTATCTAAGAATACCGATACTTTTTTCATTAAATCAAACATTATTTACTAGCTTAATTATTCATCACTTTTAAGAAAAAAGTCAGATATTTTTTATTGCTTCTTTGGATGCAATCTTTGCCTCATAGCAAATTATTCCAACCTATCAATTAATACAAAAGTCCTTCCGGCCAGTGCCGGGAGGAAGAGGTAGCTTTCATATTCCTTATTTTAAAAAAGCCAACTTATATTATTCAAACATACGAAGCTCAATTAAGTGGAAACCGAATGTAGGAGATTCAGTACTAATTTTTATCAATACTAAATCATTATGAATGAGAATTTCGCGAAATTAGTCAGCTTTATCCAAACTGCTTTTAATTAAAGTAACTTATATTTGGCTGCCAAATTCGGCGATTTCTTAAAGTGCCTGCCATTTTAAGACAACTTGGTGGAGGAGGCTAACCAGTGAACTTGGTCGAGGCCTTAGTAATTGCTGAGCACATGCTCACTCACATCGGAATCGGTTGATATATACGAGTGCTGTCGCAGGCAAAAAATCAGATTTTTCAAAATGTCACCCACGTTAGAAATTGAAACTGCTATATCTGAAGCCCTTTTTTAAGATAAAGACAAACAAAAAATGCTCCTGAATCCTTATATAAAGGTCAAATACTTAAGAAAGAAATCTTTTTCAATTTCTAATTTTTTTGCACCTCACTTTAAATATATATATATTTTAATTTAATGGCCGCCATTTTGAAACAAGACGGCTGATGAAGCTGGCCAGCGAACTTGGTCAAGATATTGATGTATACAATCCACATGCCTTCTTCCATCGAAATAGGCGAATACGTGTGGTATCGCGAGACAAATACAAGATCGTTTCAAAGTGTTAGCCATGATAGAAATTCAAAGTGCTATAATTCAACCACATTTTAAGATGTAAACAAAAGAACAAATTTTCAGAAACAAAAACTGCTCCAGAATCTTTGTATCAAGGCCAAATACATAAAAAAAAAATCTTTTTCATTTTCCAATTGTTTAATACCTCATTTTAAATTTTAAATTACATTTTTTTTATAATGGCAACCCTTTTGAAACAAGATGGCGAATGAAGCTGGCCAACGAACTCGGTCGAGACATTGGTATGTACTATGTACAGACCAAGTTACATTCAAATCGGTTCATAAATACGCCTGTTATCGCGTGACAAAAATCAGGTCGTTTTAAAATGTCAGCCACAATAGAAATTCAAAATGCTATTACTCAGCCATTTTTTTAGATATAGACGAAACAAAGCCTGTTCCGGAATCTTTGTATTAAGGTCAAACACATACGAAAAAACTCTTTTTCATTTTCCAATTTTTTGGTATCTCATTTTAAATTTAATTTTTTTAAATTTTTTAAATGGCCGCCATTTTGAAACAAGATGGCGGATGAAGCTGGCCAACGAACTCGATTGAGTTATTTGTATGTACTATGTACACACCAAGGTACATCCAAATCGGTTCATAAATACGTCTGTTATCACGTGGCAAAAATCAGGGCGTTTCAAAATGTCAGCCACACTAGAAATTCAAAATGCTATAACTCAGCCATTTTTTAAGATATAGACGAAACAAAAACTGCTCCCGAATCTTTTTATCGAGGTCAAACACATAAGAAAAAAATATTTTTTCAATTTTCAATTTTTTGGTACCACATTTCAAATTTAAATTTTTCTTAAAATTTTAAATGGCCGCCATTTTTAAACAAAATGGCGGATGAAGCTGTCCAACGAACTCGGTCGAGACATTGGTCTGTACTATGTATAAACGAAGTTACATCCAAATCGGTTCATAAATACGCCTTTTATCGCGTGACAAAATTCAGGACGTTTCAAAATATCAGCTTCGCTAGAAATTCAAAATGCTATAACTCAGCCATTTTTTAAGATATCTCTCTATTCTAAAAAAAAGTAACTACCGCTGTCACCGCCGCCGCCGCCGCCGGTTTTGCTTTTTTTGTGACCGGAGGAATTTCTTCGTTAATATTAACAAAAATAATGCATACAAAAATATGAAAATCGGTGGTTTTATACAGAAATGTTTGATAAACACGCTGATGCAGACAGTTTTCAAATCGAAGAATTATTTTAAGAGTTATTTAATGCTAAATTTGGACAAAATCGTTCCACTAAAAAAGTTTTATAGCAGAAAAAACTATACATGGCAGTGTAATCATTTTTAGATCATTTTATGCGTTAGAATTTGCCGGAGTGCAGATTGCATTAATTTTTTTATTTTGACTCATTTTTTCAGGTTTTATTTCTATTTTAAATTCAAATTTTCAGCATTTCTAGAGATATTTTTTACAGATTTCAGAAAATTGTACTAATTTAAACTGTTGCCAACTGTATAAAAAGCGCAAGCAATAATGTTTGCTTCAAATTAAAAATTTATTTACACGTGACTATTATAAACAGGAAAAAAACTTTCAAATTAGAATTAAATAATTACGTATAAAAAGCAGGAACTTATTAAAAATTACGTCATAAAAAGTATACACGTGAATTTTAAAAGAGAAAGGATATTGTAAAATAATAAATTCATTAACATGCGTCAGAAGTCTTAGGAGAAATTACGTCATATTTACGTCACATTATAGTTATTACATAAAATGAACACTAAATAATATTGCAAAAAAGTTTAAATTTAGAAATTGCGCTAGACATTTATTTGATATTTTGAGAATTAATTTAAAATGTCTCATTTAAAAGAACTTTCTTTTCGCTTTGTTAAAAAATACCAGGAGACAAAGACTCTCTTTACTTAATTCTTTTTATATTAGCTTATTTTGAAATGTTGTTACACGTATATACGTCATCAAGTTATTTTTATTTCGACGTTTTATTTGTGTTTTTATTAATGTTGTACGAATTTATTTGTTCTTTCGTTATTTAAAATAAAATTTATATCAATTTGTATAATTTGGCGAGTGGTTTGGCGATTTATATAATTTGGCGAAATTGGTCGACAGGATAATCAAGTAGTACCGCAGCGGATTTGGCGTTAAAATTCCCCAATCAAAGAGAAATGAATAGAAATTCGTTTATAAGGAGATCGCCACTGTTTTTTAAATTATAATTCAATCTTTCAAAATCTTTTTAAAGCCGATCAAATTAGCGTGCATTTAGAGTCTGCGGTGTCTGGACGGGGGTTGGCGAGCGTAGCTCGTAGGGGGCCGAGCCCCCTAGTAGACAAAACAAAAACTTCTACGGAGTTTTTGTATAAAGGTCAAATACATAAGAAAAAATATTTTTCCATTTTCAATTTTTTGGTACCACATTTCATATTTTAATTTTTTTTAAAATTTTTAAATGGCCGCCATTTTGAAACAAAATGGCGGATGAAGCTGGCCAACGAACTCGGTCGAGACATTGGTATGTACTATGTACACACCGAATTACATCCAAATCGGTTCATAAATACGAGAGTTACAGTGTGACATAGGTCAGATATATATATATTGATATATATATATATATATATATATATATATATCAATTTTGAACGGAGGGTGGTTTCGGGGTCTGGGGGTCATGATCGATGAAAATATACCAAAATTTTTTGAAATCGCTTTCCTCCGAACGGCTGCAATAGGTAGCTTTTTGTAAAGAAAGCTACCTAAAAATAGAATATTCTACATTGGACTGGCCTTCAAAAAAGCATAGAAGTTCAAGTATATGCACCGTAGATTCTGACGAACTAGATAGGGCTTTTGTTGTATTGCTTTGTTCTCTTCATCCCTAGATTGTTCGTCCTCAGCTTGGTTGTTCTCCGCTATCTGAGCAATAATGTTCGTCCACACCAGTTGCCTGGCCACAAACAGCCACATTTTGATCCGCGCTGACATAGTTCTCGTACAAGATTGGTGGATCAGATTTTACTAGTAGATTTTACGTCTAGGGAGTAGGGGTTAGTCTTAAGAATTTGCCAAGCACGGTCTTTCTTAGGTCAGAAAATTCCTTGGAAATCCCCACATAGTGACATTCCAAACCATCGCCTTTCTTTTACTTAGAAAGAACGTTAAAGTAAACTGTTAAAATATTTTGCAGCTTAGCTGAAAAATGTTTCAGGAAATATTTTTACTGCAAAATTTTAAGGGCAATGGTACAAAAGATTCGAATTATCCAAAATAAAATTCGAAATATCCACGATTTTTTTTATATTATTTTAATACAAAATTCTAGGGACTGAGCAAAAAAATAATCGAATCATCCAGAATTTCGAATTAAACAAGTTCGAATTATCCAAGTTTCACTGTATACAGTTCATATTTGAGAGACCGTGTGAACACAAATGAAGTTAGAGGCAACTGCTTGGAGATGAGGCTGTGGTGTATATAAAACATCTGCTTTTCACAAGTAAAAATTAAATTTAAAAAAATCAAAAAACCTGACTGCTTAAAAACCGAACTAATTAATTATTTCTCATGAATGTGAAACTATTTTTTTTATATTACTTACCTGAGTTTTTTTTATTTACTTGTATTGATGACTTTTAAATTGTGTTTAATTGTTTGTTCCTACCTATAAACACTGTTTTGATGAGAGCTATAGATGTCTATGATGGTTAGAGTTGCAGTAAAGCTAGAGATCCTACCTACACAACTTTCAGGTTGTGTAATATTTAAACGGAGCTTCTGACTATAAAATAGTCAATGAAACATCGTTTTCATTTTGTAAGACCTATCCAATGATATGCCACTCAATATAGTCCGTAAAAAAATTTTCGTCTCTATCACCATTTTGTATTTTACGGCCGTCGTTTTGAATTTATAAAAATAAAACCTAGCCTATAACCATCGGGCGGATAAGACAAATCGATAGAAACCTCATTCATTAAAATCCATCCAGCCTTTGGGATGTTTCGAGGGTATAAAGAAATCCTCATACCCAGATACGTGTGAAACACATAACCCTTCTTGGCAGTCGGGTAAAAAAGGAGGAATACTGTTGTAACGCCGTTAAATTAACATAATTTTTGTAAATGACAAAACGACAAATTCTTTTCAGTGGAAAATCAGAATTAGATTAGACAAAAGGGCGGCTCTGAAACAAACAAAGATGATTTGTAAAAAAAAATAATTGAAAGTAGAAATCTTTAAAAAAAATTCATTTTAAAGGTTGGGTTGGGTTGATTTTTGACGGCCAATTATCTACACGAGGGATATAGGCCCGGGGGGAGTGCCCTCCGTGGGGGGTCTTTCTAAGGGAACCTAATCCGTATTAACGCATGGAAGATCCACGGCTCGAAGAAAACCACGAAAACTCCGAACGATTAGGCCGACGGGCGCGATTGGGATCGAACCCAGCACCTCCCGTCTACCAGCTTCGAGAGCAAAACCTCTCGGCCACTGGTGGGGCGATTTTAAAGAGAAAAGAAGAAGCAAATTTTTTCTTGGAAGCCACGTTTGTCAAAAAAAAATAAATAAATAGATTAAATACAAATAAAACTAAAAGTAGGAATTATAAGGCCAAATTTAATAGTTCACCAGTTAAGTATATATCTAATGTGTCTCCACTCCCCGTTTGAAGTCCACAGCTTAATATGTTTTCCACAGTGCCCCCAGTTCAAAAAGCAGCATTTTGGGAAAAACACATTTAAAAGTTTTGGAAGTGGAGTGGGCATTTTGGGAGACTATGCAAATAAAAATGTGTATAAACCCTGTCTTTAGTTGTTTAATTATTTTTCTTTATTTAACAAAATAGTGTATATTTTAGTCTAAAAAAAGACTCTTTGAAGATTTTACGCCAGCAAATCTCTTTTAATAATTTTCACAGCTAAATCTAATATATAAAAATGAAAATTTGTATGGCTGACTGACTATAATTCTATACAAATTCATAGTTTGGAAGCCAGAATTGTGAAATGTGACGTACATGTGTATTAAAACATGGCCGAGGCGACTAAAGTAATCCGGAATCGAAATAATTTAAAATTAATTTTTAATTAATAAAAAACCACCAATTTAACAGCAATTTCCTATCAAATTGAAACATTTTTCGTTATAGCAGTTGCCAAGAATTAAAAATTCACAATAAAATTCTTACCACAACAAATACTTTTCTATTGCAAGATTTCCATTTGGAAAAAGAAAATGAAATAAATAGTATTAGCCCAGTGGTTAGGGAGTTGAATTCGGAATTAGGGGAAAGCTGGAAATTGTTTTAATCCCTTCTGTTTAGGTCTAGAATGAATATGCTATGTTTTCCCCCTCGTACTAGGTGAGCGTTAGGAAATATGTATAGAATTATAGTAAAAAAACACTTTTTTTGCATACCATAACAATATCTCAAAACAGCTAACTCTGTCAAAAACAATGTCAATACAAATGTTGTAGAACTAAAAAATTCTGAGTAAAATGAGTACCTACACTCAAGACTTATGTTGAATATTAAGGTCACAATTCTGCTTCGAAGTTTTAGACCCACCATCAGGGGGATGACCTCAGAATTAATTAGGAGAAAACCGGAAATTGTTTTAATCCCTTCAGTTTAGGTCTAAAATGAACGTACTATGTTTTCTTCTTCGTACTTGGGTGAATGTTAGAAAATATATACATATTTATTTTCGAAAAACACGTTTTTATTAGTTTCATTAACAATATCTCAAAACAGCTAACTCTACAAAAAACATTGTCAATACAAATGTTGTAGAGCTTAAAATTCTGAATAAAATGAGTAACATCATTAATATTTTTGTTCAACATTAAGATCGCAATTCTAATTCAAAATTTTTCAAATCAAGTGCTTGAAGCCAGTAGAGACCAAGTTAGCTTAACAATATCTCAGAATTGCGGTCTTAATATTGAACAAAAATATTAAGTGTAGGTACTCATTTTACTCAGAATTTTAGGCTCTATAACTTTGGTACTAACAATGTTTTTGACAGAGTTAGCTATTTTGACATATTGTTAAGTTAACTTGGTCTCTCCTGGCTTCAAGCTATTGATTAGCGATTAAGGCAAAATTTTGAAATAGAATTGCGACCTTAATGTTGAACAAAAATATTCATGATGGTACTCATTTTATTCAGAATTTTAAGCTCTACAGCATTTGTATTGACAATGTTTTTTATAGAGTTAGCTGTTTTGAGATATTGTTAAGAAAACTAAAAAAAAAAAAAAAAAAAAAAAAAAAAAAAAAAAAAAAAAAAAAAAAAAAACGTGTTTTTCGAAAATAAATATGTACATACTTTCTAACATTCACCCAAGTACGAGGAAGAAAACGTAGTAAGTTCATTTTAGACCTAAACTGAAGGGATTAAAACAATTTCCAGTTTTCTCCTAATTAATTCTGCGGTCATCCCCCTGATGATGGGTCTGAAACTTTGAAGTAGAATTGTGACCTTAATATTCAACATAAGTATTGAGTGTAGGTACACATTTTACTCAGAATTTTAAGCTCTACAACATTTGTATTGACAATGTTTTTGGCAGACTTAGCTGTTTTGAGATATTGTTATGGTATGCAAAAAAACGTGTTTTTTTACTATAATTCTATACATATTTCCTAACGCTCACCTAGTACGAGGGGGAAAACATAGCATATTCATTCTAGACCTAAACAGAAGGTATTAAAACAATTTCCAGCTTTCCCCTAATTAATTCCGAATTCGGCCTTTTTTTGCTGCCCTACCACTGGTCCATATGACGAATTAAAAAAAAAAAAAAAAGTTAATATACGTCATGACATTTTTATTGCAAGATTTCCACGTAAAAAATGTAAATGAAATAAATAGTTTAAAGAATTTAAATAAAAAGTGAATAATACGTCATAACTTTTTTATTGCACGATTTCCACGTGAAAAATGAAAATGACATAAATGGTTTGACGAATTTAAAAAAAAGTTAATATTGTGTCATATTGGAAATATAATGGACTTCAGCAGGTAAATATACCGTCATATGAGTTTGAAAAAAGTATTGAAACATGATAAAATCCCTATTATGGAAATAGTGGCATATTTTAACATTTTGAGGTTCTCTGAATTTCTTTTCGCCATTTTAAAATCTATTCCATATATATACGTGTGTGTATGCATGTATATTAAAATTTCCACAAAGTTTTAGGTCTCTAGAGCTCATTCTTTGTGAAGAACTGTAATAAGGATGGCTTTATTGCTTTATTTTATTGTTTATTTTAAACCGTATGTTTAATTTTGAAATTAAGTTTTCAAAACAAACATTCTTAAAATTCCGGGATACGCCGGGTGCTTTAGCTAGTTTATTATAAGAATTCGATAAGTTAAGTCGAAATGTTCGTTCAAATGAACTTAAATCTAATTTCCAAAATTTGAAGGCCCCCACCAGTGGCCGAGAAGCTCTGCTGTCGAAGCTGGTAGACGGGAGGTGCTGAGTTCGAATCCAATCGCGACCGTCGGCCTAATCGTTCGGAATTTTCCATGGTTTTCTTCGAACCTGGAATCTCCTTGCGTAAATACGGATTAGGATCCCTTAGAAAGACCCCACCCAATGGACGGCACTTCCCCCCTTAGGGCCTATATCGCTCGTGTTGATAATTAGCCATCATAAACACAACCAACCAACCAATATTTTGAAGATGATTGAGATTAAAATCACTTTCTGATTTACAAATATCTAGTAAAGCTTAACATATTCACTTTTTATTAAATACAAATATTAGTGATAATTTTATTCCTAAGAGAAAACTCATTTGACATTTTTTTCTAATTGCATTATTTCCAGATGTATTTTTAAACTAGTCTAAATATTTAAAAGTAGAAAGTGCATATAAGTTTAAAGTTTCGAGTTTTTCTAGAATTTATTTATTCTATAGTTTATAACATAAAAAGTCTATGACTTTTTTTGTATTTGTGGTTAAAGCTTGGAGAATTTTTCTTACCCGGCAGATTGAATAGATGACAACTTGTAGAACTGAACCCGAGATCCTAAGACTAATGTCAGACGGGCGTCTTTTTTGCTGCTTTTTTGCTTAAGTATTATCCATTCACCGCCCGTCTGACATTGGCCTTAGCTTAACGATCCAAAAGTGGACAACTGAGTACCTAAGCGACTTTGACCAACACACTGTACTGTGTCGTTGGCGTTAACATCTGTTCTGCGATCAGCAGTCGTCAGAGCGGTGGCACATTCAGCCATAGGACCTTGGTTCGATTCCTGTCTGTAAGAATTTAGTTTACTTTTTTAATGAAATATATAAGATCTGTTTCTGCTGGATATGATAACTTCCTCAGCGTTTAACCTCCAAGGCAAAATAAATTACAATATGATTAATATATATGTACATATGTGTATTGTACATGCGTATTCCATGGGTATTGGCGTTCAATAGCATAAAAATGTTTCATTATACAAATGCAGGTCTAAAAATAAATAATAGCAGCAACGAGAGGGAATCATTCTGTTCAGACTCTGTTCATAGAGCGTTGGCTGGGTAATTCAGTTGACAGATAAGACAAAGAACCCGGGTTTCTTTTCGGGCTGTGATACTTTTCGATATGAAGCTTCGTTTAACCTTCAACATAAAAAACAAATGGTATTTGGCTACTTTCTCGTAGACCACTTTCTATTAAAAAAATTTATTAAACACAATTTGCATAACTACAGACATACACACATTAAAATTTTTATTAAAAACAATTAAAATATAGTTAAAAATATATATAAACGTTTCGGCTATTTTCATAGTCCTCATCAGTAAACGAACAGAGTCACAAAACAGCAAGAGCCACAGTAAACGAAAAAACAGTTAAAATCACGGTCTAAGTAGGATAAAATAATCAGCAGGAACTTGGGTTGCTTCTTTGATTGGTGATTCAGCTAAAACGGTTCTCCAACCCTCAAGGAAGACACAGCTAAAATAGACGGGGCAATTGGATTCCACAATTCGTGCGCTTTAAAATAATATGTTCCTGAAGTTTTTGTCCAAAATTCTCTCGAATAATAAAATTTTAATGCTATTCTTTAGGACATTCTACTATCATTTTATCAAAATAACATAATTTGCTTAATTTAATTTTTCATAATTTTATATAATCTATATATTTAAAACACAAGTGTATTTTTCAGTCATCAGCCCTGATCTTTCTGCTGAACCAATTTTACTAATATATATATATATATATATATATATATATATATATATATATATATATATATATATATATTTTAACTAAAAGCTCTTCCTTTGTAGATGTGATCGCACTATCTGTTTTTTTTTTTTTAAATATCCCCACTTTTATATTTTAATTTAAAAAGCATTTTATGAAATTTCTTCAAAATGATGAAAATTAGAAAGCTTTCATTGTTGCAGACAAGAGAGAAATAATGAGGTATTTTAAACTTTAATCATGCTATTTTCTGTTAAAAACTCAAAATTGTTGATAAAAATTGTTGTATAGGGTTTAGTGCCGCAAAATTCCATTAGGGGCATAATAACGGAAAATGACATACTGCTTTTGAAAACACGCATTTTTTCTCTTACATTTTCTATATTGCTTTACCTTCTGCATGTGTACTGATACTAAGTTTCAGACACTAGGCGAAATACTTATTTAAGGGAAAAATAAGTCTTATTTAAAAAAAGACGATCATTTTTTAGATAAAACTAAACATTTTAACACAAATGCGTCTAAACAACATAAATTACGGAAATTTTTTACTCTCCGGAATTGAGATTAGAATCTCAAGTATGGAGTGCGTCTGTTCACATAAAAGATGTTGCTGACAATCGTGACTTGAAGTTTTGAGTTAAAATGATTTCTAAATGATCAAACAAAATACAATTTTTTTTAAATGATGAGAAGTGCGTATGCAAATTTTGAGAAGGTGAAAATTGCTGTTTTTCATTCCGGAATACCAAGCATAAGAGCCTCAATTGATAACCACATCTTAATAACTGATCTTTATTATGTTTCACTGATTAAGTATCTATATTATAAAGAACAAACGTATATGTGCGTAACGCTGATGTTATTTTGCGAATGGAAACACTTCACGATCAAATTACGGGCTTGAAATTTTCGCTACTGCAATTTTTTAATCTTCAGACCATCGTACATTTTCAATTTTCGTCGCATAGGGAAAAAAATTTACTTTCAAATGCAACTTGTTTAAAAACTGTATCTTAATTGATTGTTGTATTATATTTTCTAAAATAATTTTTAAGCATGATTTTTTTTAAAGTTTATCTTATCACATGCCGGTTTCAATACAAAATAATAATAATCATTTTGCACATAAAGCAACAAATATTTTTCAGCATTTGTTTCTGACTATTTTTGCATAACGAAATTAATACTTCCTTTATAAACAAATAAAAGAATAATATTAAAGGAATCACCAATCTAACATATTTGTGAAAGACAAATTAACGAAATTAATACTTTTTTTTATAAACAAATAAAAGAATAATATTGTAAAAACACAAAACTAACATATTTGTGATCACACAATTTAAATTTTTAGATCACCCAATAGGATTGTTTTTTCAAATGGAATTTGTTTGCAAAGTTCATCTCAGTTTACTGATTGTCTATGGCTTTAAAAACAATTATAAAGCATGAAATATTTTTTAATTGATCTATATCGCGCGAACCTCGATTACGAAAGATTAATCCGTTTGCCCTTAAAACAAAATAAAGAGTTCATCATTTTCTTACGGCTAATATCAATTAAAAAACCATCCCTATGAATAAAAAAATAATATAATATAAATAAAACACATATTTAACAGACATGTATAAGCTCTCAAATTATCAGAACATAAAAGAATGCCATAAGTAGCAAAATCTTGGTCAAATAACTCTTAGCATGTGGCTAATAAGAAAATATCCTTTTGATAAATTTCAAAAAACTATTTGATTGTATAATTCGTATTTTCCATATGAAAAATGCTTTTTTAATGTAAGTGAGCAATCAAAAAAATTTATTGCATATAAAAAAATTATTAGTTTTCAATTACAAAAAAAAAATGTTTTCACCTATATTCTTCCGATCCCCTAGTTAATATAATGAATAAAATTATTACCCTATATATATAAATTCCTAATGAAACGAATTTATGTAACGATTCTATGAAACGACTGATTAAACAACTGATTACGTTTCACGGCGATTTCTCCTAAAATATGGAATACTTTGCGATGAAATTAACACCAAAAATCCATATTGATCCACAGATTTCAAAACTGGTATTAGAATTTTAAAATTCGAATTAGTTTTCGATATATTAATTTTTTTCTAATTTTAAATACTTTTTTCTAATGATGGCAACTCAAATTTTAATCATAACAGATTTTTTTATTTCTTTTATTTTAGAAAAGGTTATTTTAAATTAATTTAGCGACGAGTTTGGCCGCCCTTAAATGTATGCTAAGAAATGCATCATGTTACTTTTATTCATAATTAAATTTGTATTTCATTATCATTTTATTTAATACAAAACTTTCATTTAAAATTGAAACGTTTAAAATAAATGGCTTTTACTTCATTCTTTTTTTTAAACGAAACGAAAAGAAAAATATTAAGCACAGATGTCATATACGCAACGGGGTACCTAATTGGCACCAAAATGGCGTTATTTTGCCTGACATGGTAACCCGGCTATTGTTGCTTATTTATTAATAAATGTTTATTTGAATTTGTTTCCTTTTTATTTACAAAAAATGTTATAAATTGTTTTGCTCTATAGTTATTAATTATTTTTTTATATTATTTATTGTTATTTCATTTTAAAAATAACAGAAAATAATTTAAAAATGCATATGTAACAGGTATTTGAAAACGAGGTTTTCCCCAAATTGTCGTAAAAAAATCACTCCAAACCCGGTGCGTATGTGGCAATGCAACAAATCATGAGATTTAATTTCCATTTCAAAGCAACGTTTTAATGTTATTACTTCTCCCGTTGACCAATTTCGCCAGATTATATAAATAGCCAAATTATACAAATTGACATATTTCTTTATTTTAAATAACAAAAGAACAAATAAATTAGTGTAACATTAATAAAAATACAAATAAAACGTCGAAATAAAAATCACTGGATGGCGTGAACGTGTGTAACTTCCTTAAAGTCAAGTGAATGTGACATTTACGATGAACCATTATTGGCATTTAATCTTATAGTTTGGCGACAGATTTTTGGTCGATGGGATAACCAAGTAGCACCGTTTTAATTTACCACTCGAAAAAAAAAATGCCTACTGGCGAGTTAAAAAAAAACGCTATTGGCGAGATTTTCACCCGGCTAACATAAAAGTACCGGAATTCTTTGCGATCATGACAACTTTTATGTAGTTTTATTCGAAAAAATTATTTTGATTCTTTAATCAAAATGGAAACATTTCTTTTGAAAAGCGAATGAATCAGCCCGTTGTTTATGGCAGTTACATGACTTGGACTATTATAATATAAACGAAATAATGGAGATAGATTAATATTCGGCGACTTATCACACCTGTGGCTGGCTAACATTAAAGTACCAAAATGGCCGCCTGGAACATAAAAAGCGAAGGGATCCGTCTGGAGCTGTTGATGATAGTCACGTGACTTAGGCTATTATTATAGAGATTGTTTTCAATTCTTAAAATAGCGCAAAGAATAATATTTCCTAACGATTAAAAATTTATTTTCACGTGACTATTAAAAACAGAAAAAAACCACTTTAAAATTACTACTAAATGAGTACGTGTTAAAAGCAGGGAAATATTGAAAATTATGTTTTGAAAATTGTATTTACACGTGAATATTAAAAGGGAAAGGAAACTTTAAAATAATAAATACATTAATATGCGTTTAACCCTTTCACGGACAAGGCACTTCCATTCGTAAAATATTGAAATCAGTGAATGGCACCAGAATTTACAAACAAATTTCGATATACAAAAATGCTTTTGTTCACTTACTTAATAAAAGGGAAATTTTCATCCCAATATTCTGGTGCTAATGTGGCATTTAAGAATTAAAATTAAGTGGTCCAAAAAGGAACCAACGCCCTTGAAGGGGTTAAAGCAGCATATTTTAGTAATTGTAGTAAATTGTATTATGTCAATCGTTTTATAACGCTATTAAAAAATACCGAGAGACAAAGACTTTGTCTACTTAATTCATTTTATTTTAGCTTCTTTTCAAATGTTTAACTGATCTTCTTTAACCAAACACGAAAACAACCATTGGATGTCTTAACAGCAACTGATTCTACCTTAATTTTTTGCAATCAAAGGGAATTGAATGGAAACCCGTTTACAGGGAGAACGCTACAGGTTTTTTCAGTATAATTCGATCTTCTCTAATCTTTTTAAAACCTATCAGATTAGAGTGCTTTTAGATTCTGTAGTGTCTGAACGGGGGTTGGCGAGCGTAGCTTGCAGGGGGCAGAGCCCCCTAGTTACTTATAAAGATAAGAAAATGTAATTCTATCGGTTCAATGATAGAGAATTATTTTCCTTTTTTGTTGTTAAACTTACATACCAAATTCCTTTATACTTATGATACTTATTTGTAAGATAATGAATTATAATCTATTACAAAACAGAATAATGTAAAATTTCAAAAATATTTGCTAGCTAAATTAATGTGAAAAGTAACTATTTTCAAAGTTTTTTAAGCGACTATAAAAAGGATATTACTAATTGTTGTTGCAAAGACCTTCACGAAATATTTAATAGCAGTTTATAGCAGCAGGTTTTTTGATTATTCATAAAATAAATATCCAGGCTATTATCGTCTTAAATTTCGTTGTAGAACTCTGAAGAATTTATAAGGTTTAAGATTTCCTAAGGGAAAAAAATAACATTTTAAATATATATATCAAAACTACTAATGAAATTACTAATTTATATGTTGTTAATATAATTTTTGTAAGACATGTAAATATTCTACTTACCATCATCGTGGGAGATCATTTTAAAGCATTAAAATCGAATAATTCGGGAAAATGTAGGGCATGTTTAGAGAAACCGTTTTCTTTTTCTCTTTTTGTAGGACTCAGATTCTCCTCGCCTCAGGGTGGGAGATTTACCGATTCTAGCTAGCCAAAAGTCAATTTTTAAAAGTTTAACTTAGCTAATTTATTTTCTGCCTGTAACATCTTAATAGTTAGGGTGTTGTATCCTGCTATTGGTTTCAATAAAAATATACATGTATGATACATAGACTAGTGCAAAGTTGGCGCTTCTTAGTTGGCTATGAATCAATCAATGTGAATATAGTTGTTTAATCTGTTACTTGAAACGGAATAAAATATACTACTCGATTATGGACGCTTCCGAATAAACAATGAACTTCATTTTATCGTATTTATGGGCATAAATTTTGCACATATCAGCTGTTATTTCTTATTTAATGTCGCAAAAAATTCTGTATTTTTTTTTTTAATGTTTTCATTTTTAATATGGAAAAAGCAACATAATGGAGCAACATTAATCTCAATATTTGATATGATGATTAAATATTTTAGATTATTACCTTTTCGTTTCAATTTAATTTGTCTGCCCCTATCTTCCTCCCCAGTTTTTAGAATTGTTTTTAGCTTATTAAGTCTAAATGAAATTTTATTAAATTTTAGTTCAAGTACCATTTTTCTTTTATCAAAGTCACCAGAATTTAAGTTAGTCATGTAAATAAACTTTTGTACCATTATGCAACAGCAACAAGATTTAAAATTTAAGGAAAAAGTGAATTTTGTTGAAAATGTTTTGTTTAGAGAGGGAAATTTCAATAAACCGCACATGAGGTTTTGCAAGCGCGAAATATTTAAATGTATGACCAATTTTGGACAAAAGTTGACGTTTGCAATTGCAAATATCTCAGGACAAATTGATGTAAAATATATTACTTGGCTGCAAATTTTGAGTAGTTACAATATTGATCCAGACAAATTCTCCAAATTCAGATTGAATACAATGCAAAACATAATGTAGACCTTTTCTCAGGGTGTCTTATAATTCTCATTCTTTACTTAAGGTTCCGCTGTGCAGAGATAAATATAAATATGCAATAGAATATATGTAATTGTCATTAAAGCGGTCGAATGTTTGTCTTTTATTTTTCGAATATTTTTTACGATTTACTATTATAATAATACAAAAATAGTTTTACCACTTTACAGTAGTGGAAAATTGGCGAAGAGGCGGAGCCTATCGACACCACTAAATTTTAGTAGTATTTTGCGGCTTATTTAATGACATAATTTCCGAGTTTTTATTAAGGTGAATAATACAATAAACCATTAGCGGTGTCAATAGGCTCCTCCTCTGCGCCAATTTTCTACCACTGACTTTAGCTTCCATACCGTTAAGAAAGTATCATTAAAATTATCAACAAGAACGTAAAATCATGCGTCAAGCAGATTATGAAACATTGTTCAACGTATTCAGATTACTATAATAAATCTTCATAGTTTAATAACGTGAAAAACGATGTGTAAGTAATATTTTGTAAAACGCATAACACCTTTGAAAACACGATTTCAATCAAATTCGAAAAAATAACTGAAAACTTTGTACATCCCTGTATATGAACTATATATTTATCATATAATGCATAATATGCTAAAATTTAGAACAGTTAGGGAACGCATAGCACAGTTGAAAATTTCACTTCAGTAATTTCCGTCAATGAACGGATATGTACTTCAGATGTTTGTATGATTTATACACAATAAATAGTATGCATTTAAAAAATAAATAAATAAAAAACGTTCCACAACTGAAAGCGGACTTCAAGCAATTATTGTTCATAGAGAGAAATATAACTGATTTATTTTATGTGCCCCTGTATATGAAAGATTAAGGCTATGCACATCATGTTCAATAGTAAGCATCTTATAGAGCATCTCAATATATATATATATATATATATATATATATCAACTTAAATATGTTTGAAATAGTGTAACATGAACAAAATACACCACAAACGATTTTTCTCCATCCGTAGTGTAACGTCATTCTTTTTAGTGCTCCTTTAAATGATCCATAAATGTTATACATACCATTTTCTCTAGAGCAAGCATCTTATAGTGCACGTCATAGATATGTATATACACTTCAATGTGTTTGAAATCATAAAACATTATTAAAAAACTCCGCAAATGATTTTTCTCCTTAGGCCGTAATGTAATGGAATTCTTTTGATTGTCCCTGTAACGGACCTGTATGACTGTTACATGCTTCATTTTCAATACCATTGATGCCATAATGAATATCAATAAAATTTTTCAAATTCATGGCGATGCAACTATATTGACGCCGAAAATAATTTTGGCCAGCTGAAATCTGTAAATCTCCTACCGTGCGCCCGATTGTCACATTTGAAATGATGCAAATAGTCAGGGTAAAGCGAAAAACCTTTTTCTAAACATAGAATCTAGCCTCCAAACATTATTATAGCCAATAATATAATCAAAATTATCTAATTAGTAATTTTTTTTTTAACTTTTGGTCAGCTTTTCGGGATTTTGTCCTACTTAACAATGGTTGTTTGGTGGATATTGGTACAGAAACTGGTGAGTTTTTTATTGTAACAGTCCTAAAACCTTTAAATTTCCGTTGGCATCCTTCACGGCAATCGGACGTGATATACGGATCAGGCATTCCCACACTGTTATGAGCCAATAATCGTGAACATGTGATGATTTTGATGTTATGTTTATGAATTTTTGCTGTTAAACCCTATTGTTTGGCGACAGCTATTTTTCATAAAAAGTGGTCGACGAGAAAAATGACAAGTACCAAAGAATTTCATAATTAATATGGTTGATAAATAACGTAGTTACATAAAAGGTCTACTTTCATTTTTTGTTTTACCTAAGTAGACAGCCTTTTGTTAGGCTCTTTCCTTTAATTTTGTGGGATTATACATTAGTTCTTACTCTTTCCTCACGAGTACGAAACATAATGTAAGATTGTTCACAATCAAACAATGACTTTTTACAGTGTGATGCAATTTACATACACATTTTAATGTCTAACTGAATAAAATATCATCCATTTACATTAGTTTCATCATACCGTGGTGTAATATTCTTATTTTTACATACAAATTAAACAATCCAAAGAAATGCAATTATTTATCTACATGTTTCTCATAAATCTGTTTTCTCAAAGCATTTCAATGAATGTTTAATTTTTCTATCGTATTTCTAATACTTATAAAACAATGAGCTTATTAGATTAATCTGTATAGTTCCAATCGATGTATTTTCTGTTTATTTTCTTTCCAAACAATCGTCAATGTAATGTCTGACATTTTATCCGATTGCAGATTAAGGAAACACTAAAACTGTTTTCTTTAGATAGGGACGACTTTTGTTACTACTTTTCTTCTTAGAACACATAATATTTTCGATATTTTCCATATTGTCACTAAAGTTAGGACAATATAATAAAGTTAATTGAATTTCCATGTATTAGAATAGTTAGGGTAAATAAGAAATGAGTGAGAATAAAAATGTTAAATATTCAGTGAGGTGAACGAAACGAATCCAGTGGTTTCGTATTGACTCTATTCCTAAATTACGACCAATTACCATTTAATTTAGCGGATTAATAGACGCCATAGCCGTCATGGTTTTCGTACAAAAAATAAAATAAAATAAAATAAAAATACTCGGATGTGCCAACCGCAAAACATTCTTCTATCTCAAACATGCTAATATTCCAAAAGATTGTTATACGGTTTTAAGGCGTATTTCAATGTTACTACTGCAACACGGCCCCTTCTGGGGGAATATCCTCATTTTCAACTGGGACCTGACGTCCATAGTCAAAAACATATATATGAAGTTTCGTTCAAATCAATGCATAACTTTGTACACGTCCAGGTGATAAAATAATGAAAATGGCACAGAAATCACTATCAGAGCGCCACTTCTGGCGGAATATCTTCAAATTCAATTGGGGCCTGCTGGAAATAGGCACATATATATATATATAATTTCGGTCAATTTTATACCTAACTTCATACAGTTTTCGGTAATACAAAGCGGGCACACGGACGGACAGACATTTTGTAAAAACATGTTTTTCGGGACCTGTGACCCCTAAAACGTGTAAATCCGTCGAAAACCAGAAGTCGTAAAGAATTTCGATCACGATACTTTCTTATAGATAAAGGAAAGTAAATATCTTACAAAAATCACGTCCTTGAAAAGTACTTATAGATTATAAGTGCAGTAGACCTAACGTTCAAAATCCCTTTTTAAAGTACCAAATCCATTTTTTTTCCTATAGCCATAACATAAATTGCGTATAAACAACAGCTATATTACAAAACAAAAACATCCCCAGGAATAACGTTAACGTCTTAGTCGATACAAAAAAAAATGAATAATAAATTTGGCTTTTTGAAAGTTTATTGACTTCTAAACATCGCACAATTTCAGCCTTTGCACCGTTGAATAAAAAAACAAAAAAGAAAAATCATGCGTTAAGCATAGATTATGAAACACTTTCCAACACTTCCAAAATGCTTTAACAAAACTTCGTTATTGATCGAATTAAGATACATAAAATAACTAAGTAAACATTTTAGAAAACGCATAAAACATTTGAAAAACTGATTTCAGCAGTTACCCTCCACAGCAAATATGTATTCCAATTTTTTAAACAGCCCTGTATTTGATCTGTAAGTTGATATATATATATATACTATATAATGGGAAATTTTAGTTTAGCAAGAAAGCGCTTAACAGGTTGAAATTTCTCTTTCAGAAATTTACGCTTATAGATGGAAACATACTTGTATACTTTTGTGCAACCCTGTAGTTATCCTAGTATCTTTATTACACGTCACTGTTTAGCTAAAGTTTAATTCAAACTAAAACTCTCTTAAAACTACTGCAATCACATTTCCAGAAATTATCATTTAGAGACGGCCATGTATCCAATTCTTTGCGTGGGCTGTATATCATTTTATCTATGTTCTACAAATATTTCTTACTAAACTAAATGCAGTTGAGCGTAAAAATGCATAACTCATTTAAAAACCACCTGTAAGCAATTTGCACTCATACACAGTAACCATTATCAATTCTTTTGTGTAGCCCTGTATATGAATTATTGAATTTATACACACCATGTAGTATGTATAAGTATAGTAAAACATAAAAGCACATATAATTAAAAATACATTTTCAGCATTCATCGCTACTGTACAGTACTTAGGATAAAATATAATAGGGTAACTTCGGGAGAGTCGCCGCATACGGGATAGATGTCGCACCCCTTGTAGGAAAACTTGTAGGACCCCTTGTTACAAAAACATAAATTATGAAAAAAAAAATGTTTAACGTACAATGTCCTCTTAATCTAATTCTAACTATAAATACGGATAAATGAATTATCTCTTTTTTACTTCATGCTAGAGATTTCTCTATAGAGTAACTCCGGGAGAGTCGCAGCATCCGGGATAAATGCTGCACTCTCTGTATTTCTTGTAATTAACGATAAATGGTCGTCAAACGCACAGTATGGGTGCACAATGAGATTATTTTAACCAGTGTATAGAGTGAATCCCATTTCGATGTTTACTTGTAGAAGTACAATCCTTAATTTGACGTAAGTGAAGGATTTCACTGTCCAAATTTTTAAACATGTTATGTTTAAATACTTTTCATACACTAATTACTAATTGCATGCATGATTTCGAAGTCAAAACTAAGTGCAGCGTTTCTATAGAGTACTGTGCGTATGGTTAGGCCATTCCCCTTAGCGATTCAACTTTGTTGGAAAGTATTAAAAACGCACTTTTAAATGCAATTTGTCCGAAAACAGTACCTCAATTTACTAATATTTTACTGGTTTTAAAATTATTTTCAAGCTTAATTTTTTTTCATCTATCTCTATCACGTGCTTATGGCTCTATCACAGTCCGCTTATGGGAGATTGATATGTTTGCACTAAAAACAGTAAAAATTGTTCGGTATTTGTTTCTGCGTAATAATCGATAGAGAAATGAAAACTTCAGCAATAAATAAGGAATAATATAAATAATACACACATTTAACATAATATGTAATCGAAGTATTCTCTTAAACAGTGAAATAATCAGAATCAAGAAGGTTTATTAAAATATTGAAATATTTGGTGATGTTTTCCTTTACAAACGAAAATTTCATGACCGACGCTGCGACTGTAGGCGCCTAGAAAATGACGCCATTTTCATGTAATCATTGTAGATTGAGTTTTTATTTGTGAAAAAGTAAGTTTCCTTTAAATAATGCCATATGAAATAAAATTTCATTAAATGCTGTGATATTTGGTTACAGTTTTTGCAGTTATTTTTCGGTATTGTCAAAGAAATCGTATATTTTTCTGTTAACGTACCAAAGAAAACGTGCATTCTCTTTTACAAACCTGAGAGATTTTATTACGATTACATATAAGTAATTTCATTATTTTCTATTGTCGTTTTCAAGCTACGCCGAAGAGCCAAAACATTATGACCATTCCCACATGCTGTAATGAACTCGCCTGGATGACGTGGAGGGACACAATAAGGTCGAATAGGTATCTAACTGCTGCTAAGGTGCCTGAGGAATTAATTTTGCGTTTACTTCTGCCTGTGATGGGAAAGGCTGTTGATCTAAGGGACTTTTATAGACGGCTGCATTTAACAGCCCGATGGCTCAGAACGAGTATCACCGAAACTGCACACCTCGTGCGTTATTCCTGATATTTCGTTGTTAGTACTTATGCAAAGTGGATGAATGATGATGAAACCATCCGTAGATGGCATGGTGTTGGACGTCCGTGCGTTATCAAAGGAAAAGGACGTCGAAAACTCTCCCGCTTTGTAAAGCAAAATCTGTGCAAGTGAACAGCTCATCTGACAGCCCAATACAATACCGGTTCAAATAGAATTGTTTCGGAGCACACAGTTCAGCTGACACTATGGGGTATGAGACTACGCGGCAAACGCCCCATTCACGTGCCTCTGTTGACCAAGCATCATCGCCAACTACTCCTACACTAGGGCCGGGAACATCATTACTAAACCATGGATCATTGGGAGGGAGTTGCCCGGCCGGATGAATCGCGATTCATTCTTAAACACGTCGATGGCCGTGTCAGGGTACGCCGCCTTCCAGGAGCACTGTTGCTCCTCTTTATACAGCAGGTTATACACAGGCCGGTGGTGGCGATATTATGCTTTGGAAAATGTTCTAATGGGCGTCTCTGGGATCTATGGTTGTGGTAGAACTGACCATGAAAGCCACGGACTATCTGAACATCTCTCTCTTCCCAACTGGAAATGGAGTCTTCGTGCAAGACAATGCTCCATGTCATAGTGCTCGAATTGTGCTGGGGTTGTTCCAGGAACATAATACTGAATTCCAGTTAAGGTCCTAAGCCACCTAACTCAACGGATCTTAATCCGACAAAGCACATTTGGGTTGTTATGGAACGGCAGCTGAGAGCGCAAAAACAGCCATGCTGGAATATCCCGGATTTGCGTGACTGCTGAATGAAATTCTGGTACAATCTGCATCGGGCCATCTACCAAGGTTTTGTGTCATCCATGCCAAGGCGGGTTGTAGCTGTTTTGCTGATCAAAAGTGCGTTATCGCATTATTCGATAGGTGGTCGTAATATTTTTGCTCTTCAATGTATATCGACGCGAATGCAAAGTTCACCGTTATTGTGATCGCCGTATTTTTAGGATAGTGCATTTTCATTTATTTTATCCGGAATTTCTCTCCACCCTTGGTCAGAACGTTTTTTTATAGAAAATCACTCGTTATTAAACAAAATACACTATCTAACAAATTAACACCTTGTAATATTGTACTAATTTTAATTGCTAAAAAGTGTAAATTAAAACTTTAAAAACAGTAAAAATAGATTCATTCAAATGTTTACATGTTTCGACTCTAACAGAGTCATTTTCAAAAAAAAAAAATAATAATAATAATAATATTCTAAAATTGCGCGGTCTATGAAACGCCATCTGTGGAATTTTAGAATATTTTCATTTGTTTTGAAAATGACTCTAAAATCGAAACATGTAAACAGTTGAATAAACCTATTCTTACTGCTTGTAAAGTTTTAATTTATACCTTTTAGCAATTAAAATTAGTATTAGCAATTAAAATTAGTATACATTATGTTTAAAAAGTAATTATAAAACAGATTACAGCAATATATTTAAACAAAGAACAAAATTTTTTATAATGAAAGATTCCAGTTTTCCTCCTGTTGGTCGTGATTTTTTGACAGCAAAAAGCTTTACCAGAGCTACTGCAGGTTTATTGTTGCTGTCAATATGTTAATATTTATTACAAAATTAGAAATTGTCAATGTCTGCTTTTCAACATCAAATGAATGTTTTCTCGCTCAGCTCAATATTGGGCACGTCACGCATGCACTTCCTGGGGGATTTTTTTCATAATGTGAAAAGAAAATACATTTTACATACATAAAACACATATGTTTTGATAAGTTTATCTAGAAAATACGTCATTTATGTAGCTTAAATTTATCATAGAAACATAACATATGAAGAGTCAGAGAGTAAGGGAGTGGGGTGGGCGATGTTAGTCTTATTTTGTGAAATTTGATATGATAATGTCCTTCATCAGGCAGAGATGCATATTATCATTTACCCAACTTTTATCGTGTCAAAAATGAAAGTAATCATTTGAAAAACACAGTTAATGGTGCGAATAAATGGGTAAGAATATTGAAAGTCGGCACTCATAAAAAAAGAACAATAAATAACTGTTAATATCATTCATATCCTGATCTCATGTGAATATTTTTAAGCTGTTGATTGAAAACAGTCAAATTAAATTCAGTCATTTATGTGCATAATTCACAAAACCCTATTGTTTTCTCATAGCATTTCCACGAATTCTTATACTTTTTATCGTATTTCAAATACTTGGAAAACAGTGAATTTGTTAGAATAATCAGTATTTTTCCAATCAATATATATCCGTGTTTATTTTCTTTCAAAACAAACACTTAAGTATAATGTCTAACAATTTATCCGATTAGAGATTAAGTAAACATCGAAGAATGTTTTGTTTACACAGTGACGACTTTTGTTAGTATTTTTCTTCTGTAGTATAGTATTTTCATTATTTTCTCCATTATTGGTAAATTTATCCCTTTATAATAAAAATGTTAATTAAAGTTCAATGTGTTAAGTAAAAAGCTAGATTAATGAGAAATGATTTCGAATTAAAATTTCAAATATTTAGTTTGTTTTCATTCAATAAATATGAAAAGAAATAAATTTTACATACATAAAACACACACGCTTTAATCTAAAGGAATAATGCACCCTGCGTTTAGCTTAGTTTTATCATAAATACTTGAAATATACACATTTTTAAGCAGGTGATTAAATAAAATAAACAGATGTATAATTCTTTATCTCCACATACCACTGCATAAATAAATTTCTTTTTTCAAAATATTTTAGTAAATTCTTACATTTTTTTCTTGAGTTTCTAATACTAAAAAAAATGAAGCTATTAGATTAATCTGTACAGTTTCAATCCTTGTACATTCGTGTTTTCTTTCAAAACTAACTTGAGTATAACGTTTGACACTTATCCGATTGGAGATTAAAAAACATTAAAATATTTAGTTTAGATAGTGACGACTTTTATAAATATTTTTTTTCCTATAGAACATAATATTTTATTATTTTCTTCAATATCAGTAATGTTATCAGTGTATAATTAAATTAATTGAATTTCAATATGTTAAGAAAATAATGGGATAAAACAGAAATAATCGTAAATAAAAATGAAAAATATTTTATTTTCATTCAATAAATATGAAGAGGAAATGCAATTTACATAATATATAAAACATAAGCGTTTTAATATGAATAACAAGATAATACATTATTCATCTCGCTTAGTTTTATCATAACTGAAAAACATATGCACATTTATAAACAGTTGATTAAAAACAATAAAAATAAATTTAATTATTTAGCAGCACATGTCACATAAACCAATTGTTTTCTTAAAGTATTTCAACAAATTTTATTTTTGTTTTGTTATATTCCTAATACTTAAGAAAACAGAACGAGTGCGAGTAGGAGTCACACTCTGAGGATTCTGTGCAGTTATGTCACGAAACTTGTGATAGAAGGCCCACCTAGTTTCTTTACAAATATACAAGAAGAGCGAAAAGTCATGCGTCAAGCATAGATTATGAAAAGTTTTGCAGCACATTCAAATTAATGTAACGAAACTTCTCAGTTAATATGGTAAAAGATGATGTCTAAGTAACCAATTTGGAAAGCGTATAATACATTTGGTAACCTATTATCAGCAATTACCGTCAATGGTATCCGAATACTTTTGTGCTGTCCTGTATCGCATCTTTAGATTTGTGTGCACATAGTACTACACAGTATGCTATAGTATTACATAGTACTATACTCATAGTACTACATAGTATTCTAAAATTTACTTCAGTTAGAAAACGCATTGCATAGTTGAAAATTCACCTACAGCAAATTCCGCCAATAAACGGAAATGTACTCAACATATTTTGTGCTTCCCTATATAGTATCTATAGAACTTATATATACCAAAGAATATACAAAAAATAAGTATTATAAAAAAAAAAGAAATTTAAGTCAATTCCTACTTAGGTCATCAAAGAAAAATTTAATATAATCCCTTAAGCTAATATTAGTTTTTGTTGCATTAAAATATCTCAATTTGTTGATTTTCTATAAGCAAGTAAGTTTACAATGGAAGTCTATGGTAATTTTGCGAAATATTAGAGATATCGCCAAGTTAGCGTCACTTTTGGCGACTCATTTTGGTCGCCAAATTTGGCGATATATCTCCAAGTTGGCGACAAACTTGGCGGTATTTGGCGACAGAACAGGGTCCCCCTATGGTAACCCCCCTTATAGATATGAAGATGCATTAAATGCTTCAATAACCAATGGCCGCCATTTTGTCTCCCATGTAAAACTAAAATTAATTAATTAAAATTTAATTAATGAATTAATATTTGAAAAAACTGTATTAACATCAATTGCCATCCAGTACAAGTTTAAAAAAATTTATTTAAACTTGATAGGATGAATAATAAGTATTTTATTAACGATTGAAAATTTGAACAAGATATATAAATAAATAAATAAATTAAACAAAAACATAATTTGAAGAACAAATTAAAAAAACAAAATTTATTTCCTACATTGTTTAAGCCCGAGAAGGGACAGATATTAAGTTATTTCATTCAATTAGTTCTACATTTAATGTTAACTTTTTGTAACAAATTAGTTAAGCCAATTGAAGATTAAAAAATAAAAATAAAATTCATACAATAGGATACTTAAAACACCCTAAAAACTTAGATTCCGTTCAAACGAAATCGAAATAAATCTTAGACTTCTTCCATTTTTAATTGAAAATATTTGTATTGCAGATTTAGTGTTATGTTTATGAAAATTGTGCATAAAATGATAAGAGGCATGCAAAATACAAAACTTTAAAAAAAGTCTAAGATTTATTTCGATTTCATTTGAACGGAATCTAAGTTTTTAGGATGTTTTAAGTATCCTATTGTATGAATTTTATTTTTATTTTTTAATCTTCAATTGGCTTAACTAATTTGTTACAAAAATTTAACATTAAATGTAGAACTAATTGAATGAAATAACTTAATATCTGTCCCTTCTCGGGCTTAAACAATGGAGGAAATAAATTTTGTTTTTTTAATTTGTTCTTCAAATTATGTTTTTGTTTAATATGTCAAGTTTTTTAATGACTACAGCGCTCAGACGAACGCATTTCAAAATTAATACAGAGTATCATCATCAGGCTTTGATGTATGCGGTATTGCATCACAATGTGGGATGCAGTTTACCAATGTGTAATTCAAAATGTTTCACCACTGTAGTAATGCAGGTTGCGGTAGTTTGGACAAAAACTTCCAATCTGAACATAAAAAATTAACTTCACTTAAATTTAGATACCCTATTTCCATCTCAGAAAAGCTATGAATGTAAATGTAAATTCTGTTGAATCCTTACTGCTAATATTTAACCATATTATAGCTGTGATACAGTAAAAAATAAAAAAATAAAAGTTTTACTTGAATTTTTAAACCTTTTTATTTATTGAATAACAAACATACGACTTGTGTGCTTGACATGAGAGCCCGCTTATAAGTCGGAGACAAGATAGCACAAGGAAATATTACAACACAAGAGAAATACACCCAGGGAGTTCCACACAAAGTGGGTGTGCAATGGAACCAGCGGGAATCCAACCCACAAACTCTTATGCACAAGCGATTAGCTGACTGGTGCTTTGACCACTCAGCCGCAGAGCCCCACATTTTTTAAACCTTATTCTCTCCCAAAGGGTGATGTAAACACATCAGAAAATTCGGTACTTGTTAGTTATCCCGTCGACCAAATTACTGTCGCCAAATTGTAAGATTAAATGCCAATAATGGTTTGTCATTAATTAATTAATTATAAGATTAAATGTCAATAATGGCCAATAAAACCGTTAACTGGACGTTTTAAATGTATTTTTATTAATGTTTTACTAATTTATTTGTTCTTTCGTTATTTAAAATAAAAATTGTATCAATTTGTAGAACTTGGCGAGGTGTTTGGCGATTTATATAATTTGGCGAAATTGGTCGACGGGATAACTAACAAGTACCGAAAATTATTACCTAAGTTTAACTTGGGGTATAAATAGTTCTCATCTCGAAAAAAAAAAATCATTTTAAAATTTAAGTTTTGTGATTCCCCACTACGTTCGCTACATGCATAAAAATAGCTATCCATTAGAAACTTTTTACTAAAATATAAACTTGACCAAAGCAAAAACGTATTCTGAAAATATCCTTTTTATTTCCACTATGACGCCATATTCACCTTTTTAATTTTTGAAAAAAAAAAAAAAAAAACTATTTCAATTAAAATTTTTCACGTGGGAATCTTTCTACTAAAACCAAATAAATTATTATTACGGCTTTTGAAATTTTTGCAACAATGAAGAAAAAATGTTACATTTTCTATTAAAAATGTCCGTTGATTCTCAATGAAAAAAGTGAAATTTGGAATTATTAAGAAAAATATTTGAATATTATACAAAAAAATTGGCCCTTGTTTCTCTCTGGGTTATAATTCACCCATACGCAAACGTATTTTGCCATTCGTTTTGACCCTGACGTTAGGCAAACGTTTTTAAACTTTAAATTTATAATATTATTAGAATTAGTAAAGAATAAAAAATGAGTGGCATCAGGGATAAAAAGGTGGGAAGAAAAAATGAAAAAGTTACCATCTCCATAGGCTTTTCTATGTTAAATTAACATTGAGAAGTGACACCGGAAATAAATAAGTATTGCGCTGCCGCGCAATACTTAAATAAATATAGGGAGAGTGTGAACTAATAGTAGGAATTGAATGAGTTACAATAAAAGCGAAGTTAGAATAAATTAATTACTATTGATAGACTAGACAGAACTGCAACAGATTTCTTTTGTGTGTCCCTGTAAATGAAGGGCACGCGCATTATTCGGTAGTAAGCATCTTGTAGTGCACCTCAATGATATATATCAATTTCAATACGTTTGGAGTAGTGTAACTTTATCCCCATGGACCGTAATGTCACAGAATACTTTTGAGTGTTCCTGTAAATAAATTACAGAAAGTGCACACTTAATTTTCAATACCGAACAAGCCAAGTAAGACCTAATAATATATATCATTTTCATGGCAATCCGTGTATATTTACGCGAGTAAGCGCACGGACAGACGCAAACACACAAACCAAATTCTTAAAAACTTTTCAACAATGCTTCGTGATAACAACAATGCTTCGCGACCTAGATGCTTCGTGTAATTCTTGTATTGTAAAGCTGTAATTTATTTAATTATTTATTAAAACTTAACCAGACTTATTTGTAATGGATTGAGAAAGAATGAATTACACCACATTGTATGTCAAATTTTAAAAAAAACACTGTCTTTAACTGTATTGCTCCTAGTGGTGCTTTCGCGTATTAATGGCTGCATGCCTTGGATATAAACAAATTTCGCCTACAGTACGTTTGGAGATGGTCGCGATTATGGAGAATTCGACTATTGAAAAGCATTGTTTTAAGGTCCTGAATTAACAGCTCGAAATTTTAACAAGGAATGGAGTTCTGGACCTCATTCTTCTATTACTTTCTTCTATCTTTACAAGAAGAAAGTACTGGATTCGTGAAAATTTTCCACTTTCGGTTTTCAACGGATTTACACTTTTAGGGGTCAGAGATTCCGAAAAACACGTTTTTACAAAATGTCTGTCTGTGAGTCTGTCTGTATGTGACACAAACTTTGTGGGCGTTCTATCTCAAGAGCTAATGCACAGAATTTAATAAAAATTTATATTCAGTTACTATATCCTGATATAAATTGGTGTTGATTAGTTTTTGGTGTAAATCGCTCTACAGGTGGCGCTGCTATTCAACATTTTTCACGATTTCCACACTAGCTCAATCTCCAGAACTAATGCAGGGATTTTCATCAAACGTCAGACTCGGTTAGTCCTTGACATGAAGTGACGTTTTATAGATTGTGGTTTAAACTGCTCAACAGGTGGCGCTGCTATGCTGCATTTTTTGCAATTTCCGCAACAGCTCTATCTCAAGTACTAATAATTTGATTTTCAACAAACTTCAGGTTCAGGTATACGGTAAAATGTGTTAGTGCTGTTTATGTTTTGGTGCAAATCGTTCAACTGGTGGCGCTGCTATGTTGCATTTTTCAGAATTTCCACCATAGCTCTATCTCAATAACTAATGCACGAATTTTCATCAAACTTCAGATTCGGGTGTGCCTTGATATCAATTAGTGCTGCATATGTTTTGGTTTAAATCGCTCAACAGGTGGCGCTGCTACGTTACACTTTTCATTATTTCCGCTATAACTCTATCTCAAGAACTAATGCATGAATTTTGATCAAACTTCAAATTCAGATATACTTTGATATGAATTGGTACTAAATTGATGTAATTTCTTGAACTATTTAAATGTTTTAATTGGCGGAATTTATGTAGAAGAAAGTTTTGTAATGGCCACAACATACCCTTTTTAGGTGCGTTCGTAATTATATAAATACGTAGCACCTATAGTCGTCGTTCAGTCCGTCCGTCTGTCCGTCCGTCTGTCCGTCCGTCTGTCTGTCCGCATATAACAGAGCAAAAACTACCCAACCGAATGGTCTGAAATTTGAAATATAAGATTGTTGCAAAATTTTGTCAAGCCATTTCAAATTTTATGAAAATCGGATGTATAGTTTAATTACAGGGACAGTCAAAAGTTTTTCTTTACATTACGGCCAATGGGAAAAATTATTGCAAGTGCATTTTAATGATGTTACCGCCTTCCGAATGGTCTGAAATTTTAAAGATATAATTGTTGCAAAATTTTGTCGAGCCATTTCTGATTTTAGGAAAATCAGATGTATAGTTTAATTACAGGGACAGTCAAAAGTTTTTCTTTACATTACGGCCAATGGGAAATATTATTGCAAGTGCATTTTAATGATGTTACAGCCTTCCAAATGGTCTGAAATTTTAAATATATAATTGTTACAAAATTTTGTCGAGCCATTTCAAATTTTAGGAAAATCGGATGTATAGTTTAATTACAGGGACAGTCAAAAGTGTTCGGGGAATGGGAAAAAAATTATTGGGAGTGCATTTTAATGATGTTAAAGACTATGCACTTTATGAAGTGCAAAAAATTATACATTCAGTACAATATGGGGTGCAAAAAATAATTATAAAACTTGTTATAGTAAGCAAAATTTCGTCGAAATTATTAGAGGCGTTTTCTAGATAAACTTAGCTTGACCTGCAGTGACCCAAAAATGACCTACTAATCAAATATGTGATTTTCTCTAATATGTGACTTAGCCCATTGGTCTTCTCGTTATCCAAAACAGTAGATTACAAAATTTAGTTGAAATCGTTAGAGCTATTTTTTAGATAAAATTAGCTTGACCCGAAGTGATCCAAAAATGACCCAATAATCGAAATTTCTCGAACATGTGACCTAGCCCAATTGATTTCTCGTGGCCAAAAACGGTTGGATATAAAAAATTGTCAAAATCGATTGAGCCGTTTTTAGGTGCGTTCGTAATTATATAAATACGTAGCACCTATAGTCGTCGTTCAGTCCGTCCGTCTGTCATTCCGTCTGTCCGTCCGTCTGTCTGTCCGCATATAACAGAGCAAAAACTACCCAACCGAATGGTCTGAAATTTGAAATATAAGATTGTTGCAAAATTTTGTCGAGCCATTTCAAATTTTATGAAAATCGGATGTATAGTTTAATTACAGGGACAGTCAAAAGTTTTTCTTTACATTACGGCCAATGGGAAAAATTATTGCAAGTGCATTTTAATGATGTTACCGCCTTCCGAATGGTCTGAAATTTTAAAGATATAATTGTTGCAAAATTTTGTCGAGCCATTTCAAATTTTAGGAAAATCAGATGTATAGTTTAATTACAGGGACAGTCAAAAGTTTTTCTTTACATTACGGCCAATGGGAAAAATTATTGCAAGTGCATTTTAATGATGTTACAGCCTTCCAAATGGTCTGAAATTTTAAATATATAATTGTTACAAAATTTTGTCGAGCCATTTCAAATTTTAGGAAAATCGGATGTATAGTTTAATTACAGGGACAGTCAAAAGTGTTCGGGGAATGGGAAAAAAATTATTGGGAGTGCATTTTAATGATGTTAAAGGCTATGCACTTTATGAAGTGCAAAAAATTATACATTCAGTACAATATGGGGTGCAAAAAATAATTATAAAACTTGTTATAGTACGAACGCACCTCATTTGCCACGTTTGACGAGCAATTTCCAACTTGTTTATTTCAGCATCATACCTTCAGCCATTCCTCAAAGAAAGCTGTCTTTGCAGACAGATGGACAATAAAATGATCCTATAATTTTTCCTTTTGTGGTACGGAACCCTGAATTCAATGATCTCGTTAGATTAATTTGTATAGTTTAACTAAATATACATAACGTGCTTATTTTCTTTCAAAACAAACTTGGGTATAATGCTTGACATTTTATCCGATAAAACAATCAAAAATGTTTTACTTAGACAGCGATGTATGTCGTTTCTATTTTCTTCTTAGTATAATATTTTCATTACTTTCTCTATTGTCGGTAAAGTTACGCTGTATAATAAAATTGACTGAATTTCAATCTATTACAGAAAAAAATAAGATAAATGAGAAATAAGAAGGATTAAAATTGTAAAATGTTAATTTATTTTCATTGAGTAAACAAAAAATTAATGTTTCTTTTATACAGAAGGAAGTAATATTATAAAAAAAGATTGAATAGATTATGATTGTATACCATATGGTAGACATATATAGTATGGGGGAAAACGAGGGATCTATAACTCCTATTTTAAACATCACAGGATAAAGTTGTTTGCACCAAAAATCTTGATTTTTTCTATACTGCTGTTTTTGTTAACTGTATTTTGTAGTGTATAAATATTTTCTTTTAAATTATCTCTAACAATCTGAATACGATCCACTAAATTTTCTTTTTTCGATTTTTCGTGCTGCGGTTTTTGAAAATAAAAATTTTCATTGCTCTGTCTTCAATAACACTTTAAAATGTGTTCGGAGACGACTTAATCGACTTAAGCTCATGATATAATAATTACCTGTCTGCGAATAACGATGCTCATCAGAAAATCCTTAAATATGCCGTTATCTTCCTATTACTTAGCATACATGAAGTAGTAAGAAAGCTATTTTCAAATCTAATCTAAATTGCAATCCCTTAAATTTGCCAATTTGATGCATTTGCTTATAATTGCACAACTAATGGCCAGAAAGGTGTGGCGAGATAAAGCGTGTAGGCTTGTAAAGTCAGAGCACTCGGTTCTGCAATAATCACGCGCTCTCTCATGTCTAAGCGAAGAAATATACGTAAACTGATTTAAGTGGCCTTCTTTGGATTCTCCGTAAGAAATTCATGCCATGCATCAAATATAGGTAAGTAAAAAATCCTTACCTGTTTATTTCGTCTCATCGGTTGTCGCTGTGCAGGGAACGTTGCGAGTTGGTCCTTCGGCATCTGCAGAGGAACAGTAGTGTATCCAATAGGTTTTATTTAGTAGTACTCTGCAAAAGATTGTGAATTATTCCTGATCTTTCTAGAAAGGAATAGGCTATTAGATTGGTGTTTGTTGTGGATTAATAAAGATTCCATTTCGGTTACAATTATATGTATTAACAGAAATTACTTTCGGAGCACTTAACTCTCCGTCTAACTTAAACAACTACATTTTAAAGTGTGTGAGAGAGAAGCAAGTGAAGTGCAGAACATCTTCCGGAAAAACACATACATAAGCAAAATGTCTGTTCACTATCAAAAGTCACATGTTTCGGAGGTTGCATTAGTCAGGTGAAATCGTTCATCTTTTAAGCGAAGAAGATATATAGCATAATAAAACACTCATACTACAACAGTGTTTTATTATAATTATCGTAGATCGATGTAATAGTAAAATCTATTCATCGTTGTCCGGTCATCCAAGGCTGTCGTATAGATGGCTGGTGACTTCCCCAACATGGTTTATTAGTGAGAAATTGCAGATACAGGCATCGGCCGGAGTAGCTCAGTGGTTAGAGCAGCAGTCTTGTATACTGTGATCCCGGGTTCGATTCCTGGCTCTGGCTAATTTTTCACTCCAGTTAGGTTTATTGTATTTATTGTTTGTATGTCCGTATAATATTTATATATACCTTTAAGATAAATAGCACTTCATTAAAATGTTTTTCTGTTCCATAATTGGAATCTATTCCTTTAATTGTATGCTGAGGTTACGTTTTATCTGAGGAGGTTAGATTTCAACAAAGCGGAAAATAAAAAGGTTTTGTTAGTAGCTATTAGCCAGAACACGGTATTTTTAAAGTAGCCAGTTCTGGCTGTTAGTCACTTTTTACTTAGTAGCCATCTACAGGTCATTGTGAATATTACTTGGCAAAACGTACACAAGTAGCATTTGAAAGCTGAAAAAGCGGTGTATAGAAGTTTGCTAAAAAATTTTATTTAAGTCTAATAGCGAAATAAAATTATAAATAAATTTTCAAAATAACCATTGAAGCAATTTCTATGAATAAACTTTGACTTTAAAGAAGTATTATGACAATAAATAATTTAACTGTATATAAACTTTTGCGTTTTATTTTGACGGATTCGGTTTCTTTCTTTCTTAAGCTAAAACCTTTACGTAAATAAGCAAACATTGAAGAGGTAGATAATAATTTGAATATTACTTGAAAGTGTGAAAATTCTTTCCTTTCAAAAAGTTAGTTTTCCTTTGACAAGTTTTGTCGATGGAACTTGAGAAATTATTTGATTGGTTAGGTAATTTTTGTTTAGTAGCCATATTTCAAAGATTAATCACCTAACTGATGGCTAGCAAGTAAGACCATGCTATAAGAAATACGTAAAATATGCACATTTTTAAGTCATTGGTTAAAAGTAAATTCAATCAAAGTAAATTTAATTATTTGGCATAAATGTCACATAAATGTTGATGATTGACCATGTTAATCTTTCAGTTATTAATTAATATTTACAAAACAGTTAAATACAAACTATGCATGCTATTTTGTCAGGACTTTTAAAAAGTATCATATTTTCTTTTAATGTAATGAAATGTATGAATTATTCATTCAGTTTTTTTTTTTTTTTTTTTTTTTTTGATTAACCGAAATTTGCCTTTAAAGTTTATTGATTTATTTCTTACTGAAAACGCCTTAAAAATCCATGAAATTAATTTGAGCACGAACCCTTATGATAAAAAAGAAACATACAATTTATTTTGAAAACAATTATGGGAAGAAAAACAATTATGGGAAGAGAAACAATTTTTCTCCCTTGCAGCAAATACAATTTAAGTTAAACAGACTTTTCGACTTTTTTTGTCACTAGGGAGTCTCTGCCCCCCTGCTCGCTACTCTCAACCCCCCCCCCCCCCCCCCACGTAATCGCGAAGCAATCCTCATTTTCTAGCCAACCGCAGACGTGATTGTTTTGCGTTTCCATTCTGGATCGCTTTGCGATCCCTTATTTTCTACACTGTTAAAACACTATTCTCAAAAATAAGTAAATTGTACTAGTTATTGAGCCCTTCCCGATCTTAAAATAGCTCCGAATACTTAACTCTTAAATTTGAAAAACGCATGTACTCATTTTTTTTTGAGTACATACAGGGACTCGAAAATAAGTATGTATAGAAACACATATACACTGTAAGGGGGGAAAAGCGAAATCGCAGAGCCCCGACAAATCACCATTTTTAATTGCGAAGAACTACAACTTTTGGAGTAAAGAACAACGAATTTACCATTTCAATTCTTGAAATTTTGTGTATGAGCGGCCCCGTGATTTGAACCCGAGTCCTCCTAGGTGGGAGATCAGTATTGTACTGACTGTGCTATAAGAGCTGTTACCAGCTGCTTGCAAATGACACCTTTTATGAATCAGCGACAGGAGCTACCTAACAGCAGAGATGAATTTTCCCTTTCTTAAATATTCCAATTTCTAATAAAACAATTTTTAAACTCAATTTTCTTCTTTAACATTTCTAATGAAATTGTAAATAAATTTGAAAAGTGTGTATTATAAATTAAAAAATTATAACAAAGATAGACATATCTTTAAATAAAAGCTTGGAAATCCCTACTGTCAATTCGGTATAAGAAAGGGGTTTATCAGAAAACTCATATTTTTGAGCACATAGGATTCAAACATGAATATTAGGAGACTTTAAAATACAAAATATATGTATTCATTTCTGCATACATTTATAAATCAAGTATAAGTATACACAACTTCAAAATATCATGTACTCGTTTCTGAATTAATTGTATTTAAAAAAAATCGAGTGCAAAGAAATTTTCTTTTTTTAAGTAGATTAATGCTCCTTTTTGAAGCAATTGTACTTAAAAAATATGAGTACATAGAAATGCTCATTTTTAAGTAGATTATTTTTAACAATGTACTTCTTTTTGAAACAATTGTACTTAAAAAAATACGAGTACATGGAAGTTCTCATTTTTAAATAGATTATTTTTGAGATTGTATACATTCAATTTTTAGATTCCAAACGCAGATGACCTCCTTTTTTCTCATTAGTTAATGGGAATTATCTTCTTTCTGTAAAAATCACTTTTGCCATCGACCCCTAAGAAAAAAAAACAGAAGTCTATGGAAACGCAGAAGATTCTTCCCTTCCCCGCCAATCCTATCTAAATGCTCTACATTAATGTTATCCTTTAATGTTATTTTTTCTCATGTTAATAAAATCTCTTTTTCAAATCTCAAACACCCCATTGATCGCCTAGATAACTGGGGTATTTACTAAATCTCTTGCCGGTGTGGTCTATCTTATATTGGCCAGATTAAATGTGCTCTTAGATTTCGTTTAAAAGAGATGAAGGTTATGTTAAAAATCAGGAGCTTAAACGTTCTTCTATTGCTCAGCATTGTTGATCTTTTCAACATAGGTTCAATTTTTCCTCAGCCATCATTATCCAGAAATGTTCTTCTAATCTTGATCTTGATTTTTGGGAAGCTTACTACATCATTAAAAATTCTCTCTCTTTATTCAATGACTTATCTAGTACTCCTGATTTTCCAAGTATTTGGAAAGCATTAATTTAATTTCGCCTTTTTAGGTTTCTTTCTCTCTCGTTCTCCGGTAGATGTCGCTACTTGTCCACTCACTCGCATAGATTAAGGACCAAGATGAGACATTTACCGCAAAATCTGTAATGGCAACAGTACTAGCGTCACTACCGACAAGGGGGAAGAATTAACAAGCCTCCCAAATTTACCTATGTTGATGAAATATGTTTATGCTCTATGTTTTGAATATCTATTCTTTCCTAAACGAGGCAGACGATATTGTATTTATGTTTGATTTATTTAGCTGTTTCTTTTTATCGTACTTGTTTGTTCACCTTTAACTTACAAAATGATAATTATAATAATAATATTAAAGAAAAACCCTAGAAAATTCTGTTAATAACGTAAATATGTAAGTTTATGAGATTAAATTGTAAAAAATCAAATTCAGGTATTGTGTTAATTTATTCATATCGAATATAACTTTATTGAGTGTAATGTCAGTACCTCTATTTATTTTTAACTGTTAGATTTATATAATTCTAAAAATTTGTCGAAATGAATATTTCCCCATCTGTAATTTTATTATTATTTCTTATATGTTAATATTATAAATATTATTGAATTGATAGTACGTTATTTACATTAAAAACAATATTTTTATTTTATTTGTAAGAAAGTGAAAATGCGTAAATTTCAAAAGATTATTGTAACGATTGTTTAACACGTTAAACTTCATAAATTAATAAACATTGGCTATAAAAATGTTCCTACCGAATGGGAATATTTATGAAATTTTCTGGGATTTGTAGAGTGCAATACTTCGTACATTTTTTATATTACACCATTATTTTATGTAGCTTTAAATCCAATTGTATCACATTTACTTCATATATAGCATTCAAGACGAAATTTTTACCCTGTTTTTCGTTGCACTTTTTCCGTTCACTCATCATGAAAAAAAAAAAAGCATATATCCGTGCAAGAACATAGAATAGATATCATATATATAAAATAGAATATCTATTCTGTGTTCATGTATCGCTGTAAGTTTCTTTGAAAACGTAAACATGAAACATTAAAAAAATGAAAATCTCAATAAGGTAGATGCCCAATGATAAACATTTTACAAGAATGGGGAGTTTCTTCCCCATTGTCACTAAATGCACTACCATCGCAATCGCATTACCATTACGCTCTATGGAAATGTCCCATCTTGAATGTTAATCTATGCTCAATCGTTTCATCTGCTTCTGTCTCATTGGTTGTTTTTGTCTCATTCGCTACCCGTATCGGGTATATAAGCTGGCGCGTCTCTGCCATTTTGCTCAGCCTTATTTTTTCTAGCACGCTGTGTCTTGCTCTATCTTGCTCTGAAGAAGAATCTCGCTAGGAGATTCGAAACAGCTGTTTGCTACTTTTCACGTATTATTTGTGCATTTTTAAACGTTGTTTTTCTGCTTTATAACAGCTATTAATTTCAGAGAGAAAAATAAGCATGGTATAGCGAATAAAGTTTCATAGCTATCACACTTTTTCAACAAAAAAATGTATTTTCGATTATTTTCCATCCCAATACAATGGCTCAGTTTGATAAAAAAAAAAAAAAAAGACGTGTTTAAATCTAGGCAGTGACAAATCCTCTGTGAAATGCACAAGGCATGCAATTTTAGAATATGTCATATAATCATATACTAGAAATATAATCATATACTAATTTTGTAAGTAAATGAGACTGTTCCCTTTTTTGTACGTCAATCACTTTCCTTCTTTTTTTTTTCTTTTTTTTTTTTTGTTCAAAATATTTTCTTATTCTTACATAATGTTGTTATGTGTTAGATCAAAGAATAATAATTTTAAATTCTTAACATCATCAGCATCGTCTTTCTCCGGGTTTTTGAATCCAATATTTTCGTAAAGAAAATTTTGCTTTAATTAACCCCTTCGGGATGAGATGATGAGAATCCTGAATCCAATTTCTATTATTTCATCACAAGTAATTTCAAGAACAAACCTTTGGCTATTAAATCTTAAAAGTTCGGATGATTAAGCAAAAATAAATTTTCTGTTGAAAAATATTCGTATGATAAATTGAGGATTTTACGAACTTTATACGTCACGTACACGTGACCTGTGTCGGTAAAGGTTTAATCGGAGAATTCTGAGATTAAATAAAGATACATTTTCAGTACAAAGATACAGGTATTCAAAACTCCGGAGACTTGTCAGCACTGCATCATAATGCAAATTTTACTTCTAGCAATTGATGGATGATTGTATTTTTTACATAAATATATTTTTGTGTAACACCGTTTTATTCTAAAAAATTATGTTACGATTTTATTTTGGGGGAAAGAGTGAGCGGGGAGTCTGCTTTAGTCGTAAAATAATGGACCTTTATTTTGTTGCACATTTTACTGTGAAAATGCCCAACATATAACAATATATCAATGTGTCTAGCAAACTTTTAAATGTAAATCGCGCAGCCTTTTAATGGCCAATCGATCTATCTACGACAGCGGAGTTACTTTTAAAATACAAATGTCATACTCTCTGCAAGTCTCCAATTGCACTGATAGAATTGCTATTTTCGTACATAAAAGTGATTTTTTCATAATAATTTATTTCACAGGACGTATTAATACAGAGGCAATTTCTAACGCTGTAAGGACTAGCATGTGGTTTTATTCAAAGTGCTAAAACTCTTTGTTTATTTTATACATAGGATGTCCCAAACATACATCCGAACTTTAACATTGAATATCACATAAACTATAATATGGCGGATGATTTAAAATAGAGGTTATGGCGATTATCTCTTAAACCGCGGATGGTAGAAATATACTTCCAGTTACAAAAAGTACGCAAAGCAAGTATAGCTTTTAGATAAAAATTTGATTTGCAAGGGCTGTATATATATATATACAGTGTGTCACGTATAACCTGACCGACCTTTATTTTCGCAACCGTTGGTCCTAGATGCATATTTCCAATTACAAAAATGGTCAAAATTAGGTGCAGGGTTAAGATAAAAAAAAGTTTGAAGCGAAAAAAAATTTAGTGAAGAATTACAGAATCTAAATTTTTATACGGTCCCCCGGTCCTATAAGTTATATTTAGTAAAACTTCCCTGTTACACTGGCAAGTAAGGCAAAAAAGTCCCGTTATTCTACGATTAAAATTGACCGAGTAATAGCTGCTTAAAATTGGAGTATACTTTTTGTTGCATATTAGGGGTCATTCACAAATTTAGTAGAAATATAATTTCGTCAGATATATTAAAGAAATGGTTGAGAGTAAAATTAGCATTGCAATATAAATTTGAAATCTTTAATCATTCTGGCATATTACTGCAAAATACACAATTTGTGCTGAATATATAAGATGATAAGAATAACAGAATTTTTGTTAAATAAAAGGATGAAAAACAACAGCCTCAATTCTTTACAAAATTATACATATTTTTAAATGCTGTTAGATTACACTGTCTTTCAAATTTTGGGTTGTGGCATGTTTTTTAACTTTTGAAAATTGATTCTTATGTAATTTTAGCACTGAATCCGAAAATGGCCTTCATTTTAAACCATCACGTCAGGAATTTGCTCAAATCGCAAATTTCAAAGTTAAAAAGCTAAAAGTTAAAATTGATCCCCCCTCCCCTCCCAACCTCATCGGACCCCCGAGTTCTTTATCTGTAAGAAACCCAGTAAAAGCCAAAAAATCTAATAAATTATTGAATTAATTAAATTAAACCGAATAAAAATGTCTTACATATATTTTATAGTATCAGATTTTTCGCTATTTTTTAACCGTGAAATTTACGATTTGCGAACGATCCTGACATGATGGTTAAAAGTGAAGGTAATTTTTTTATTCAGCGTTAAAAAATACATAAAATGTAATTATAAAATTTAAAAAACACAACAATCGCAGGTTTATGTTATCTAATCTAAAACTCTTTCTTAAACTTCTTGACTGTAATCTATCCGAATTTTTTTGTGTTATCCTCTAATATAAGTATGTATAAGATGGTAAGAGTCGAAAATCATAATAATATTGCATTGTCATCGGATTTAAGTCAGTATGTAAAATTTAACTTCGATCGAACATTTGAAAGTAAGTTAAAGTTCTAGTACAAATTTTAAACTGGAAAGACGATCATTGAAAGTTAAATAAAACCATATGAAAATAACACAATTTTAGTTAAATGAAATCATAACCTCAAATCCTTACAAAATAAAACATATTTTAAAATACAACTATTTTAACTAATCTGAAACTTAACTAATAAAACTTAATCGTAATATTTGTACGATTTCTTTCAAAGCGCAGATACCTTTAAATAAGTTTAAGTACTTTAAATACGATCCCTGAAAGAATGGCAGAAATCATCTGTTTTGAGACGCATAAAAGTGGTTTAAGTCGTGCATTTCAAAGTTTCATAACTCGGTCAATTTTAATGTTAGATGGATGGTGTCGCATATTTTTATGGACTTAAATATCATTGCGTGGAGAGATATATCTACAAGAATAATATATACATCTTTCTTTAACAAGTATTTAATAACGAACACATTTTACAGCAGACGATCACAGGAAACACAGATTCGGCATAGCATACAATTGCCGCTTAAGCACAAAAACATTCTATTTTTCTTTCGCGCTAGTCGCGGTTACAGTCAAATACACCACATCTCCTCCCTTCCAAAACTTCTTCTATAGATCTAATCGCTTTGGAGGTTTCCGGACTCTAGTGGATCGGCGAACTGGTTGTGGTGTCGGAGTTGAACCCTGGGCTATGAGTGGAGCATGCTCTGGTGTAGGAATTGAGACTGGCGTTGCATCAGTCGTCTCCGTCTCCCTACAGGTCGGTGATGGTGTTGACTCAACACTGGACGTCGGAGCCTCAGCATCTTGCACAGGAATGGCAGGTTTTGCAGACTGTCGTCGGAGCTCGCATTCTTTTTCCTCTATGTCTCCTCCATCCCGTATTTGATCCACATGCCTACGCCACAATTGGCCATTTACATCCACAGTGTAATGTAGTTGCCCATCTTTTCTAATGACTCTTCCAAACCTCCATCTTTTGACTCCTTGCCGGTAATTTCGTACAGCGACATTGTCGCCAATTTGGAACCCTCTATCTGAGAATTCATAAGTTCCTTTACGAACTTTTTCTTCCACTCTGCTCTTAAGATCAGGACGCAGCAGGTCGATTCTCGTCCGAATCTCTCTCTTCAACATGAGCATGGCTGGACTATGGAGTGTAGTGAGGTTCGGAGCTTTTCTGTATTGCATAAGGAACGTACTTAATTTTTGTTGTATCGTTCCGCCATAATTTTGCATAGCTCTTAAAGATTGCTTCACTGTAAATACGTATCTTTCGGCCTGCCCATTGCTAGATGGCCTAAAGGGCGCAGTGGTTCTGTGTTTAATGCCGTTATTACGCATAAACATGTCAAATTCGAACGATGTGAACTGTGGACCGTTGTCACTTACAAGCATAAGTGGCAATCCAAATCGTGCGAAACAGTCTCTTAAGTATTCAATCGTTTTGGTTGTTGTGGTGGATCTCATTGGATAAGCTTCCAACCACTTTGAATGAGCATCTACTATAATCAGGAACATATGTTCAAAGATAGGTCCAGCGAAATCTATGTGGATACGTTGCCAAGGTGTACTAGGATACTCCCAGTAATGCACCTTCACTTTTTGTGGGTCGGTTTTATATCGAGCACAGTCTACACAGTTCTTGGCCGTGTTTTCTATGTCCTTATCGATGTTTTTCCAGTAAACGTGCGATCTCGCGATACATTTCATTTTTACAGCACCTAGATGGCCATGATGTAACTCTTCAAGCACCTGAGCCTGATACCGTTTAGGGACGCACACCCGCTGACCTAACAGTATGCAACCATCTTGTAAACTATATTCTGCTTCTCTTCCCCTTAAAACTCCTCCACTCAGTAACACATGAAGTATTGGAGCGAGGTCTGCATCCAAAAGAGTTTCTTTGGCTAAGTCACTAGCTGTGACAGGAAGAGTTTCTATTTGTGCTAACTGAAATAGAGAAATTTCATCTTTAACGTCTAGCTGTTCGAAATTGGACGGCAGCCTAGACAAACAGTCAGCATTACCATGGTCTTTTGTATGACGATACTTTATGTCAAACTGGAAAGATTGTAAAACTAAAGAATAATGTAACAATCTTGTCGCTGCCAGAATTGGGAGACCTTTCTTCGATCCGAAGATGGCCACTAAAGGTTGGTGGTCAGTTAATAATGTGAATCGTCTCCCTTTTAGGTAAAGATAAAATTTCTTGACACCCCATACAATTGCGAGTGCTTCTTTATCAATCTGAGCGTATCTTTGTTCAGTTTTCGTGAGAGTTCTGGAGGCAAAAGCTATTGGTCTTTCCGTTCCGTCAGGTAAAGAGTGGGAAAGTACCGCCCCTACCCCAACAGGAGATGCGTCAGTTGCCAATACCAATGGCAGTGATGGATCATAATGCATTAGGACACGCGGAGAACAAATTTCATTTTTAATTTTTTCAAAAGCTTCCTGACAATCCTTTGACCAAACCCATTTAACATCTTTCTGTGTTAATTTATACAAAGGATTCGCTATTGTAGCCAAATTAGGGCAAAATTTTCCATAAAAGTTAACAAGCCCTAAAAAACTCTGTACTTCTTGTACGTTTGTAGGTCTAGGAGCTTTCGAAATCGCAGAAATCTTCTCATCAGTTTTATGTAAACCGTTTTCATCAATTTTGTGCCCTAAAAATTTTATTTCTTTTTGAAAAAATTTACTCTTACCCAAATTTAATTTCAGCCCATGATCTTTACATTTCTGAAAAAATTTTCTTAAGGCCTCTAAATGTAAATTATCATCTGATCCAGTCACTCTAACATCATCCATAAAAACTTTAATACCTTCCATCCCCTGGAAAAGACCATCAATATATCTTTGCCAAATAGCTGGGGCAGAATTTAAACCATACATAAGTCTTTTACATACATATAACCCTTTATGAGTATTTATAGTTAAGAGTTTTTGACTATCGGGATGCACTTTCATTCGCAAATATGCATGCTTAAAATCAATTTTTGAAAAATGTTTACCCCCATTTAAGCTTGAAAATATTTCCTCTAATTTTGGTAAAGGATGTTGTTGTATCATTATATTTTGGTTTACGGTAACAGAGTAATCTGCACATAGGCGTATTGACCCATCAGTTTTTTCAACCGGGACAACTGGTGTTGCCCAATCCGAGGATTCTACCCTCTCTATGATGCCTTCCTTTTCAAGCCTATCAATTTCTTGTTCAACCCTATCTTTTAAATAAAAAGGTACGGGTCTGGCTCTACAAAATTTTGGTATTACATCGGATTTAAGTTCCAACTTTACTTCATAATTATTAATTTCACCTAACTGATCGTCGAAAAGTTCTTTATACTCTTCTAACAATTTATTCAAATCATATTCACAAGATGTTCTCACTGCTTTGATAGAATTCCAATCCAAATTGATACTATATAGCCATTCACGGCCAAAAATTGTATCCAAATTTTCCTTAACAATGTACAAATTTAATTTGAATTTTTGATTTTTGTATTCGACATCAACAGTAACAAATCCCAAAGGTACAATTATTTCACCTTTATATGTTTTAAAAACTACTTTTGAGGGCTTAATTTTTTTCTTCGAAATCTCACGAAATTTTTTAACGCTCATTACCGAGACGGCCCATCCAGTATCCAGTTCCATACTTACAGGTTTATTTTCAACAATTAGTGTTAACATAATAGGAGGTTTTCTTTGCTCCTCCTCTTTTAGCGAGTTCAAATCAAAAGAATACATTGGGATAACATTTTCACTAGAATACAGAGTATCTACCTGCTTTTGTTTTACCGTGTTTGCTTTTAACCCTTTGTTTGCGGCAAAACAGGCTTTTTGAATGTGCCCAATTTTTTGACAAAAATGACACTTAGCTAATTTAAATCTGCAGGAATACTTATCGTAATTAGTTGCCGTACACCGTGTGCAATTTGTTTTTTCCTTCTTTCCCGAATGATTTTGTTTTCCAGGGTTTTTCCTTTGCGAAACACATTTTGACTGCTCTTTATTTCTTCCCGCGCTAAATTCCTTAATTTCTAAAGATTTCCCATTATCTCATTTGCCCCTTTCATAGCTTTCTCCATAGCTAAAGCAATTTTTAAGGTATTCTCGATATCTATATCATCTTCCTCGAAAAGTCTATCTAATATTGCTCTATCCCTTAACCCGCTTACAAAAACATCCCTTAACATCGTATTTAACATTTCTTGTTTATACTGACAAGGAATTGCTAAGGAGCGAAGTTCAGCCATAAAAGCACTGACACTTTCCCCCTCTCGTTGCTTACGATTTAGAAATACATGCCTACTAGGAATTATAAGCGGCGTCGGAGTGAGGTGAGCTTTTAACGTATTTTTTAGGGTAAGGAAATCTTTATCGGAAGGACTGTCAGGAGCTAGCAGGTTTTTCAACAAATTGTATAATTTTGCTGACAAACTAGAAATAAAAACTTTCCCACGTTTGCCATCCGGAACATCTTGAATGTCCATGAATGCTTCGAAGCGTTCTATAAAAGCATCAAAAGCTTCATTTGTATCATCGAACTTTCCAAATTGAACCGAAACTTTAGGTTCGTGGGTTTTCGGACCGGCAAAAGTGGCTAAAGTTTCCATTAAGGCTTTATTCTGTTCGATTAAACTTTGAACGAGCTGCTCCCTTTTTATCCTTCTTTAAAAGATAAATACAAAAGAATTTTTTTTTACCTTGGGCAGTCTTCAGCAGCTAATTATCCATTGGCGTTGTCCGTGGTCGTAATGACTTTGAAACTTTTAGTTACAAACACCTCGTCGCCAGCTGTCGCATATTTTTATGGACTTAAATATCATTGGGTGGAGAGAGATATCTACAAGAATAATATATACATCTTGCTTAAACAAGTATTTAATGACGAACACATTTTACAGTAGACGATCACAGGAAACACAGATTCGGCATAGCATACAATTGCCGCTTAAGCACAAAAACATTCTATTTTTCTTTCGCGCTAGTCGCGGTTACAGTCAAATACTCCACAGATGGGACTTTTTTTTGTCTTACTTGTTAGTGTCACAGTAAAGTTTTACTAAATATCACTTATAGGACCGGGGGACCGTATAGAAATTTAAATTTCGTCATTTTTTAATAAATTTTTTCTTGACCCAAATCGCTTTAAAAATAATTCTTTACCTTATTTAAACCATTTTTAGGTGCGTTCGTAATTATATAAATACGTAGCACCTATAGTCGTCGTTCAGTCCGTCCGTCTGTCGGTCTGTCTGTCTGTCTGTCTGTCTGTCCGCATATAACAGAGCAAAAACTACCCAACCGAATGGTCTAAAATTTTTAATGTACGATTGTTGCAAAATTTTGTTGAGCCATTTCAAATTTTATGAAAATCGGATGCATAGTTTAATTACAGGAACAGTCAAAAGTTTTTCTTTACATTACGGCCAATGGGAAAAATTATTGCAAATGCATTTTAATGATGTTACAGCCTTCCAAATGGTCTGAAATTTTAAATATATAATTGTTTCAAAATTTTGTCGAGCCATTTGAAATTTTAGGAAAATCGGATGTATAGTTTAATTACAGGGGCAGTCAAAAGTTTTCCATTACATTACGGCCAATGGGAAAAAATTATTGCAAGTACGTTTTAATGATGTTACAGCCTTCCGAATGGTCTGAAATTTTAAATATATAATTGTTTCAAAATTTTGTCGAGCCATTTCAAATTTTATGAAAATCGGATGCATAGTTTAATTACAGGGACAGTCAAAAGTTTTCCGTTACATTACGGGGAATGGGAAAAAAAAATATTGCAAGTGCATTTTAATGATGTTATAGACTATGCACTTATGAAGTTAAAAAATATATACATTCAGTACAATATGGGGGAAAAATAATTATAAAACTAGTTATAGTACGAACGCACCTCATTTGCCAGGTTTGACGAGCAATTTCCGACTTGTTGTAATTGGAAATATGCATCTAGGACCAATGGTTGCGAAAATAAAGGTCGGTCAGGTTATACGTGGACACACTGTATATATATCTATATTATAAAGGACAAACATATATGTGCGTAACGCATACGTCATTTTGCGAATGGCAACACTTTGAAATTTGAAATAAAATTTTGGTTTTGCAATTTTCTCTACTGCAAATTTTTGAACTTCAAAACATCGCACATTTTTAATTTTTACACCGTCGTATAAGGAAAAAAATGTTCTTTTAAATGCGATTTGTTTGAAAGCTGTATCTTGATTTATTTTTGAGAACTTAATTTTTTTGTAGTTTTTAATACCATTTTTCTTATAGTGGCAACAAAAGTACCTCATTTCTACTGAAAGTCATTGGAAGTAAACGAAAATAGCCGAAAATAGGAGTTACTGTATCTTTTTGTTGTCATTTTCTCATAAAACCTGAAACAATAGTTGCAATTAAAATATGGGCTATGTCAAGAATATTGTTTGTTGTTCCGTGATAATGACGTCATATGCACACTTTTCTATAGACGAAGCTTAAGACTGGGTTGTAAAAGTAGATTGCTTTAGCGGATGCAAATGACGTCATTTTATAAAAAAGCGCGTATTTTAATTCCTAAACCTGAATTATGTTTTGTAGAAGTGCGTCATTTTCACAGCCCAGCTGCTTTGAAATTCTTCACAGGTGAAAATGCTTCACTTTTGAAATAATGTAATCGAAATCACACACTAATAAAACGCAAATGTTTTACAAAAATTTAGAGTGTCTTTATAAAAGAGAGGTGACGTGCAAATAATAGCGATTTATATTACAGAAATTGATGATTCTCGCCAGGATGGATTTGCTTCGCCGAGTTAGACAAGCAAAGAAATAATTCGTGTTTTAAAATAATATCGTGTTCCTGAAGTTTTTGTCGAAAATTCTCTCGAATAATAAAATTTTAATGCTATTTTTTAGGACATTCTACTCTCATTTTATCAAAATAACATAATTTCCTTAATTTAATTTTTCATAATTTTATATAATCTATATATTTAAAACACGTGTGTTTTTTAGTCATTTGACCTGATCTTTCTGCTGAACTAATATATACTAATAACTACTAATTAATACTACTATACTTAAAAATACTTACTAATATATATTTTTTTTTAACTAAAAGCTCTTCCTTTGTAGATGTGATCGCACTATCTGTTTTTTTTTTTTTTTTTTTTTTTTTTTTTTTATCCCCACTTTTATATTTTTATTTAAAAAGCATTTTATGAAATTTCTTCAAAATGATGAAAATTAGATAGCTTTCATTATTGCAGACAAGAGAGAAATAATGAGGTAAATATTCTTTATTCATGCTATTTTCTGATAAAAATTCAAAATTGTTGTTAAAAATTGCTGTATAGGGTTTAGTGTCGCAAAATCCCATTAGGAGCAGGATATTATATGAGGGGCATAATAACGGAGAATGACATACTGCTTTTGAAAACATGCATTTTTCCTCATAAATTTTCTATATTGTTTTTTCCTTCTGCATGTGTACTGATACTAAGTTTCAGACAGTAGGCGAAATGCTTATTTAAGAGAAAATGAAGTCATATTTAAAAGAAAGCGATCATTTTCTTAGATAAAACTAAACATTTTAACACAAATACGTCTAAAAAACATAAATTACGGAAATTTTTACTCTCCGGAATTGAGATTAGAATCCCAAGTAAAGAGTGCGCCTGTTCACATAAAAGATGTTGCTAATAATCGTGACTTCAAGTTTTGAGTTAAAATGATTTTTAAAGGATCAAACAAAATACATTTTTTTTTATGATGAATATGGATCTGAGAAGTGCGTAGGCAAATTTTGAGAAGGTGAAAATTGCTGTTTTTTATTCCGGAATACCAAGCATAAGAGCCTCAATTGATAACCACATCCTAATAAGTGATCTTTATTATATTTTACTGATTGAGTATCTATATTATAAAGAACAAATGTATCTGTGCGTAACGCTGATGTAATTTTGCGAATGGCAACTCTTCACGATCAAATTTCGGTCTTGACATTTTCGCTACTGCAATTTTTTAATCTTCTGACCATCGTACATTTTCAATTTTCGTCGCATAGGGAAAAAAAATTACTTTCAAATGCAATTTGCTTAAAAACTGTATCTTAATTGAGTGGTGTATTATATTTTCTAAAATAATTTTTAATCATGATTTTTTCAAAGTTTATCTTATCACGTGCCGGTTCCAATACATAATAATAATAAACATTTTGCACATAATGCAACAAACATTTTTCAGCATTCGTTTCTGACTACTTTTGCATAATGAAATTAATACTTTATAAACAAATAAAAGAATAATATTAAAAAAGTCACTAATCTAACATATTTGTGAAACACAAATTAACGAAATTAACACTTCTTTTATAAGCAAATAAAAGAATAATATTGAAAACACACAAATCGAACATATTTGTAATCTTACTATTTAAATCTTTAGATCACCAAATGCGATTTTTTTTTCAAATGGAACTTGTTTTCAAAGTTTATTTCAGTTTACTGATTGTATACGGTTTTAAAAACAATTTTAAAGCATGAAATATTTTTTTTATTTATTTATATCGCGCGGAGCTCGATTACGAAAGATTAATCCGTTTGCCCTTAAAACAAAACAAAGAGTTCATAATTTTCTTACGGCTAATTTCCCTTAAAAAGAACTCCCCTATGAATAAATTAAAATAATATAAATAAAACACAAATTTAGCAGACATGTATAAGCTCTAAAATTATCAGAATGTAAAAGGATGCCATAAGTAGCAAGATCTTGGTCAAATAACTCTTAGCATGCGGCTAATAAGATAATATCGCTTTTGATAAATTTCAAAAATTTATTTGATTGTATAATTCGTATTTTCCATATGATAAATGCTTTTTGAATGTAAGTGGGCAATCTAAAAAAGTTATTGCATATAAAAAAAATTATTAGTTTTCAATTAAAAAAAATGTTTTCACTTATATTCTTTAACCCGGGAAGCCCGTGTACGATCTTCTTGTATATATAAAATACAAAATTTATTTTTTTTAGCCTTTCTGCGAGTCCTTTAAGTTATATTTAGAAACATTTAAGAATTAAAATAGAAACACTTTCATCTCTTCACGGGAAATGCTATATCGAACATTGAAAATTTCAGCATTTGCCGCCAACACAGAACATTTATAAATTTAAAGAAGAAAAAAACATATACGTCAAACATAGAGTATGAAACACTTTCCAAAACTTCCAAAATAATTTAAAGGAACATCACAGTTAAAAAGATGCAAGAAGATATCTAAGTAAACCACTAAGGTACTCCAATTCTTGAATTCTTTTGTGCACCCCAATACATGATCTATATGTGAGTGTATACACTAAATAATGTGCTAAAATTTAACTCAGATGGAAAGATCTTAGCACAGTCGAAAATACCCTCTCACCAATTTTCGCTAACAGATGGAAATACGCTAAGATTCTTTTTCACAACCCTGCATATTATCTAAAAACTTTTGAACATACCACATATTAAGTTAAACTTTAATTCAAGTAAAAAAACGCATAACACAACTTGGAACGCACTTCCAACAATCACTAACCATAAACGCCAATGTATCTAGTTCTTTGTGTAGCCGTATATATGTATTTATTTATATTCTACAATTATCTCTTTGGATACTAAATATAGTTGGCTGTAAAAGTATAACTCATTTAAAACACATGTTTAAGCAATTAACTTTCATGCACAGTAATACTTACGAATTACTTTATCAAACCTTGTAAAATGTGTATCACTGCAGAAAATGCACTTCCAGCATTTATCTATCATAGATAGCTATGTAATCTATATCTATATATTTTGTGTGTACTTGTAAATGAACGATAACTGTTATGCCCGTCCAGTCATATACTACAGTAAGCACCTTGTAATGCACTTTAACAATGTATATAAATTTCATAATTTTTGAAATAGTTCAGCATTCAAATACGCTGCAAGCAATATTTTCCGAAGGCCGTTGTACAACCGAATTCTTTTGTGTTTTCCTATAAATGACTGATAACTGTTATGTACGTCCAGTCATATACTACATTAAGCATCTTATAATGCACTTCAACAATGTACATAAATTTCATTGTTTCAAATAGTTCATCATTAAAATAGGCTGCAAGCATTTTTTCCCGGATGCCATTATGTTAACGAATTCTTTTGTGTGACCCTGTAAATGAATGATAAATGCTTTGCAGTTAATATTCCACAGAAAGCCTATTTTAGTGCACCTCAGAAATGTACATCAATTCCATTAAGTATTAAATTATGAATCATCATTTAAATACACTACAAACTATTTTCCTCATATACAATAATATAAAGGGATTCATTTGCGTATCACTGTAAATGAATTATAAATTATACACGTCTCACTTACAGTGGAAACGAAACATTTTTATAATAACAAAATATTACCAAAATATTACCGTCTTCAGAATTTACTACTTTCTCATTAATTCTCAAAAACATATCAAAATTATTTTTTGCATTATTGATGAATGGTCTTTGCAACTAACGATCATTGACTTCTAAAATGACGTCAATTCTCTGAAGGAGTTTCCAAATTTATTCTTTCCCATTCATTACAAAAGTATCTAAAGTTTGTAAATAATCCCAAGTAAAATTTTACCGCTATAAAATATAAGCTATAACTGATTTTATGAGAATATGGTGGTCTGAAACAGAACGAGTAATAACATCAATTTTAACAACAGTTTTTTAGTTGATCCGCTGTTTGACATATGCCTTTAGGGGTACATTAAGTGTCCATTGAAGTGTTACCTCATTTCTTTTTTATTGAATCGTAAAAAAGCTCTTAAAAATAAGGATATCTATAAAATTAAGATATGCCATACGTGGTCTGAAATGTCATTATATGGCCAATTTCCTAGAACAGTTATTTCGATAATATTTAACAGCTAATATTTCACTTCTAAATTTTTACTGTGCCTAGAAAGGTTACTTATGAAGACAGGGGCAGAAAACTTTTATGATTTTATGGTAAAATAATAGCTTATTCTTACAATAGCTTGGGTTTTTTTTTACATTTATTAAAATGAATTACGCATGTTTTCCTTGTCTTTATTTTTCATATTTTAACTAATAACTTAACCTCTTTATACGATTTTTTATGGTGAGAAAAAAATGATTTTTTTTTCTTTTTTTTTACGATTTATTCATTTTCTTTTAACATGAATTCAAAAAAAGGGAAATACAATAAAAATTCACAAAAAAATTAACGTCCACATCTCTGGCCGCTCAGCGTTAATGTTAATTTATGAGTGAAATGATTTCTTATAAAATAAAAAACTAACAGTAAGTTATCAAAATTTAATATATTTAATATATCTGATATTATTTTTATCAAATATTAACGATTTGTTCAAATAATCCAAAAACAATGACTGCCGAAAAAATATTTCATGCTTTATCTCTAACTGTACATCGGAAATAACATTATCAGAGTAGTCAAACCATAAAATTTTTATTTCTCTTATTGACGGATTCTGTAGTGAATAACTTATTATCAAATTTTTGTTATTTTTATTATTGACAGTAATAATTATTTTTAAAAAAACTAAACGTCCACATATGTGGCCAGAGCGTGAAGGGGTTAATAAAAAGATTATAAAAATTTACTTCTTGTACGTATGTTATCAATTACTTCGCGCGTGTGATTATTATGTTTGAATATGAGCTTGATAAAAGAAACCATGCATATTTGTCAAAAAATATTGTAAAACTTTTTTATAATCTATACTAATATTAAAAAATGTTTCTTTAAAATTCGAAATGCAGACGTATGAAATGAGCGAAAAATGTTCTAAAAATGTTCTAAATTACGATTTATTAGGAGTAGTTGGGGCTAGAATCCTGAAATTTTACATGGCTGCTACTTTAGCAGAAACAGCGCAGAACAGTTTCTAAAAAATTCGAAATTTAAAAGGGTGCAGGAGCTAAATATATTTTAAAATTGCGATTTATGTGATACTGAATAAGCTGGAAAGTTGATATTTAGTATCTTCTTTTAAGATGCAAATGTTCGCTAGGAACGATTTCGAAAAAAAGTCTAAATTTAAAACGTTAAAATAAGAGGAACATATTCTAAAAATGTTCTACACTGTAAAAAAAAAAAATCTGTAAAGTTACTAAAGTTTTTCTAGGAAACTGGGATTCCTAGAACTTTTTATGTAACGGCAAAAACAAAAATTCCTGTAACAGCGTCTGTTACAGGAATTTTTGCTGTTGCCGTTACATAAAAAGTTCTAGGAATCCCAGTTTCCTAGAAAAACTTTAGTAACTTTACAGATTTTTTTTTACAGTGTAAATTGCGTTTTGTTTGAAATTGTTGCGGCTAAGCTCAAAATGCCCCATTGCTGTTACTATTAAGACGTAAATGCTTGTACACAACAGCTTCAAAAGACTTCAAAATTTAATCAGATGAACGATCAAAATATGGTCTAAAATTACGATTTTAGTGATACAATTGGAGTTACAACATTTGATATTTGACATCGTGGTTATTTTTCAGATGTAACTGCTCGGCTAAGGACGATTTCTGAAAAGTGTGAAATAAGCGTAAAATGCCCTAAATTACAATTTATTTGAATTTATTAGGGATAGAAACTTGAAATTTGACATGGGTTTTACTTTTAAGACCTAAATGCCCAGAAGAGTTTTAAAAATATTCTAAATATAAAATTATGCAGGAGCAAAAAACTTTATAAAGTACGATTTCGGTGATACTGTTGGAACTAGAAACTGTAGATTTGGCATGGCGGGTTCTATTAAGATGTAAATGCTCGCAAAGAATGGTTTCTAAAAAATTAAAATTTAAAAAGATGAAGTGGGAAAACAAATTCTAAATTAGAATTTAATCGGATTTGTTTAGGCTAGAATATTGAAATTTGTCATGACTGTTACTTTTAAGACAAAAATTCTTGCACAGAACAGTTTTTAGAATTTTAACATCTAAAAGCGTGAAATGGGCGTAAAACATTTTAAAATTGCGGTTACTTTGGATTTACTGTGCCGATTTTTCAAAATTCTGTCAGGATAATTTTGGTGACAGTGTCAAATTGGCTACAAATTGGGTACTCTTGTCGAATTGGGTACAAATTGGGTACTCTTGTCGAATTGGTGACAAATTGGGTATAGTTGTACTGTTCAGAGCGTAGAGGAAATGTTTTTAAATATAACTTATATGATCTAGGGACCGGATAAAAATCTAGACAGTTTAACTTTTTGAAAATTAAGGGTAGGACAATTTGTTCAACATAATCTCAATTCCAACATTATTTTGAACACTTTTGAAATTTACATTGTCTACATGTCTTCAACAGGTAAAAAATGAAAGTGAGTATCAATGTTTTTTTTTAAATCCAATATCTATGGTGGAATATCTCAATTTTTTCAATGCACATACATAAGACTAAACTCATAACCATTCATTTTACCTTCATAGCTGTTTGGATGTGATTAGCTCCTCAATAATGATAGTGTTGAATAGAATATTAAGCAATCATATTCTATATATGAAATCGACCGTTTCTAGCTGAAATTCCACAGTCATTGTTATTGTATATGTCGGCACTTTAAATTATTTGTAGATCTATATTCATGACCAGGTTCTTTTTAATGCATTCGCTGGAGCTTATAAATTGCTACAGGCTGTGATCATTATGGAAATAAATGCTTTTAAATTTTTTTTTTACGAAATCTGTTTATTTGAAGTAGTAATATATATATGAAGCATTTCATACAGAAATGGATAGTGATGGTGCCTGATAGCATTTCTTAAAGACGTTTTTCACATGACTGAGTTCATGAAGCGAGATTGAATTAATCATTCTGTAATACACACATTGGCATCACACAACTGGCGAAAAGAAAGCGTACATGAAAATCAATAAAATCATATGAGAAAAAAAATTTCTGTTATGCTTTGGACAATTAGGAGAATTTTGAATTTTGTGGCAGGGTAGCCAGAAAAGCAGTCCTAAAAAATAAGCCAAAAAGAATTCGAAAGCCAATTCGTACGTTAGGAACAAAATTTTGGGAACCTAGTGTGAAAGACAAAACAGACCGCATGTACTGAAAATGTTTATGATTTAACGAGGAAGTTAATCTCAAAAATTAAGCAGAGCAAAGAGTTATTTCCACTGACCGAAAGCAAAGTTGATCTTTATTCTTTTTTTTTTTATATCTAGTTAGGGTAAATAATCATCCAAATGAATTCTATTTATGTGAGAGCCGTTTTAGGGATAAAGGTATATGTTAAATATCTTTTCTTTCATTTCTTTTGGAGGAAAAATATAATGGGAACTGAAATAAAGATTAGGATAAAATGAATAAGTAGTTAAAGATTAGTTCTAACTGAAAATTGAAGAAAAAGAATAATTTAAGAAAATATATGTGATTCCATATCACAATTATTATTGTTTTATTTTAATATTTTGTAAACACAGCACAATTTAAATGTTAGTTTCCTTCACGTTTGAAATAAATTGTTTAACAAAAAATATCGTTGCATATTCTATATTCGACCATCATTATATGGAATACTTTATTCTCCTGTCATGAATGATATTCCAAAATATTTGGGATTAGTCAAATTTTTATTATTATTACGAGTTGGAACCCGTTGAAATTCGACGAATTAAAATGTTTAGAATTGAACTGTTAGATCGAATTTATAATAAACCTACAAAAATAATTACAATAAAAAATTCATTTTGCATTGGTTATGCCCGGTATGGTTGCCCGATATGCTATTTCTTTCTTGAAACAAATAATGTTTTTAACCTAAAATTACAAAAATATTATTTGCAAAAACTTCAACTATATTAATATTTGGAAATTTTTCCAGAGATAAACATTCGCCTTGAATACAATATTTCAAATGAAAATCAAATTTCAATTTTTTTTTTTTTTTTTTTTTTTTTTTTTGCTTAAATGACGCAAAGACCAACTTAGTGAAAAAGGTTCCATGCCGGGAATCGAACCCGGGTCATCAGTATAGCGCACTGACGTTCTACCGCTAAACCACATGGAACGATACCCAGCCTGGAACTTCTCACTGTTACAAGTTGGCAGGCTACAAACGCAGCACAAGATGGAATATTTTCCGTGAGCCACCAACATGGGGCAAACACAGACACTTAATTAAATCCAGCATCGAATGAATCTATATTAATATTTGGAAATTTTTCCAGAGATAAACATTCGCCTTGAATACAATATTTCAAATAAAAATCAGATTTCAATTTTTTTTTTTTTTTTTTTTTTTTTTTTTTTTTTTTTTTTTTTTGCTTAAAAGACGCAAAGACCAACTTAGTGAAAAAGGTTCCATGCCGGGAATCGAACCCGGGTCATCAGTATAGCGCACTGACGTTCTACCGCTAAACCACATGGAACGATACCCAGCCTGGAACTTCTCACTATTACAAGTTGGCAGGCTACAAACGCAGCACAAGATGGAATATTTTCCGTGAGCCACCAACATGGGGCAAACACAGACACTTAATTAAATCCAGCATCGAATGAATCTATATTAATATTTGGAAATTTTTCCAGAGATAAACATTCGCCTTGAATACAATATTTCAAATGAAAATCAAATTTCAATTTTTTTTTTTTTTTTTTTTTTTTTTTTTTTTTTAAACACTCAGCACTTAAATTCACAATTTAAAAGTACTTTAACGTGCAATACTTTATTAATGAATGTATTTCCAAACTTAAAGTCACGTTTGTCCGATACAACTTTTCATGTCGCATAATATTTAATTTCATGTCGATTAGAACTTAAATATTCGCATAATATTTAAGTTCTAATCTCAGTAACCGCGAAAATTTACCATTCAGAAATTTGCCTTTAGTTGCCATAGTATTGGTCAAATATTTAGTTTTTTCAAAGAAAATAATCGTTTTATTTTAAATATGACATCATTTTTACTCACTGAATCATTCTGCCTAGCGTCTCAAATTCCGTATCAGCGTAATGTAAAAATATTGAAATATCTTCTTCAATCTTTTGATTTATGAAGAAGAATGCGTGTTTTTTTATATGACAAATGTCATTTTCTATTCAAAAATTAGAAAAAGTTACTTTTATTTCTAATGTGAAAATGGCATCAATAAGGATATAATCGATAAAAATTCATGGCTAATTTCCCTTTACTTTTAATAGAAATGGAGTGCTTCAGTTGCCACAATTATAAAATTGGTACTAAAAACTATAAAAAAATTAATATCTCAAAAATAAATTGAGATAGCGCTTTCAAACAGATTGCATTTAAAAGTACATTTTTTTTCCCTATACGACGGTGTAAAAATTGAAACTGTGCGATTTTTAGAAGTTTAAAAATTTGCAGTAGCGAAAATTGCAAAACCGAAATTTCATTTCAAATTTCAAAGTGTTGTCATTCGCAGAATGACGTATGCGTTACGCACAGATATGTTTGTCCTTTATAATATAGATAGATATATTTTTACTTTCTTCTATCTTTACAAGAAGAAAGTATTGGATTCATGAAAATTTTCGAATTCCGGTTTTCGACGGATTTACACGTTTTAGAGGTCAGAGAACCCGAAAAACATGTTTTTACAAAATGCCTGTCTGTGAGTCTGTCTGTCTGTCTGTCTGTCCGTCTGTCTGTGTGTCTGTGTGTGACATAAATTTTGTGGGCGCTCTATCTCAAGAACTAATGCACGGAATTTAATAAAAAAATTCATATTCAGTTAGTCCCTGATACAAATTGATGCTGATTAGTTTTTGGTACAAATCGCTCAACAGGTGGCGCTGCTATGCTGCATTTTTTATGATTTCCGAAATGGCTCTATCTCAAGAACTAATGCACGGATTTTCATGAAACTTCAGATTCGGTTAGTCCTTAATATGACTTGATGCTGATTACGTGTTGGTGTAAATCGCTCAACAGGTGACGCTGCAATGCTGCATTTTTTACAATTTCCGCAGTGGCTCTATCTCAAGAACTAATGCACGGAGTTTCATCAAACTTCAGATTCAGTTAATCCTTGACATGAATTGATGTTTTGTACAGTTTGGTGTAAATCGCTCAACAGGTGGCGCTGCTATACTGCATTTTTTACAATTTCCGCAAAAGCTCTATCTCAACAACTAATGCTTGGATTTTCAACAAACTTCAGATTCATGTATACTTTGACATGAATTAGTGCTGTTTGTCTTTTGGTGCAAATCGCTCAACAGGTGGCGCTGCTATGCTGCACTTTTCAGAATTTCCATTATAGCGGTATCTGAAGAACTAATGCAACAATTTTCACTAAACTTCAGAATCAGTTAATCCTTGATATGAATTGACATTTTGTACATTTTGGTGTGAATTGCTTAACAGGTGGCGCTGCTATACAGCATTTTTCACGATTTCTGTATCTCAAGAACTAATGGACATATTTTCATCAAACTTCAGATTCAGTTACTCTTTGATATGAAATGATGCTGACTACGTGTTGGTGAATATCGCCCAATAGGTGGCGCTGCTATGCTGCATTTTGCACTATTTCCTCAATAGCTCTATCTCAAGAACTAATGCACAAATTTTCATCAAACTTCAGATTCAAGTACACCTTGATAAATGTTGATACTGATTATGTGGTTGTGTAAATCGCTCAACAGGTGATGCTGTTATGCTGCATTTGTCATGATTTGCGCAATAGCTCTATCTTAGGAACTAATGCACGGATTTTCCACAAACTTCATATTCAGTTAGACATTGACATATGTTGATGATAATTAGGTTCTGGTGTAAATCACCCAATAGGTGGCGCTGCTATGCTGCATTTTTTATGATTTCCGAAATGGCTCTATCTTAAGAACTAATGCACGGATTTTCATGAAACTTCAGATTCAGTTAGTCCTTGATATGACTTGATGCTGATTACGTGTTGGTGTAAATCGCTCAACAGGTGGCGCTGCTATGCTGCATTTTTTATGATTTCCGCAATGGCTCTATCTCAAGAACTAAAGCACGGATTTTCATGAAACTTCAGATTCAGTTAGTCCTTGATAAGACTTGATGCTGATTACGTGTTGGTGCAAATCGCTCAACAGGTGGCGCTGCTATGCTGCATTTTTTACAATTTCCGCAGTGGCTCTATCTCAAGAACTAATGCACGGATTTTCATCAAACTTCAGATTCAGTTAATCCTTGACATGAATTGATGTTTTGTACAGTTTGGTGTAAATCGCTCAACAGGTGGCGCTGCTATACTGCATTTTTTACAATTTCCGCAAAAGCTCTATCTCAACAACTAATGCTTGGATTTTCAACAAACTTCAGATTCATGTATACTTTGACATGAATTAGTGCTGTTTGTCTTTTGGTGCAAATCGCTCAACAGGTGGCGCTGCTATGCTGCACTTTTCAGAATTTCCATTATAGCGGTATCTGAAGAACTAATGCAACAATTTTCACTAAACTTCAGAATCAGTTAATCCTTGATATGAATTAACATTTTGTACATTTTGGTGTGAATTGCTCAACAGGGGGCGCTGCTATACAGCATTTTTCACGATTTCTGTATCTCAAGAACTAATGGACATATTTTCATCAAACTTCAGATTCAGTTACTCTTTGATATGAAATGATGCTGACTACGTGTTGGTGAATAACGCCCAATAGGTGGCGCTGCTATGCTGCATTTTGCACTATTTCCTCAATAGCTCTATCTCAAGAACTAATGCACGAATTTTCATCAAACTTCAAATTCAAGTACACCTTGATAAATGTTGATACTGATTATGTGGTTGTGTAAATCGCTCAACAGGTGATGCTGTTATGCTGCATTTGTCATGATTTGCGCAATAGCTCTATCTTAGGAACTAATGCACGGATTTTCCACAAACTTCATATTCAGTTAGACATTGACATATGTTGATGATAATTAGGTTCTGTTGTAAATCACCCAATAGGTGGCGCTGCTATGCTGCATTTTGATGGATTTACACGATTTCATAGACAGTAATATCTCAAGAACTAATGCACTAAATTTCATCTTTTTAGAATCCTCATGATGAGCATAGATGCACTGTGATAATGAATTTTGAAGTATTGACAAGTATGAGATAGAAGAAAGTTTTGTGATGGCCACAACATACTAGTTTAATATAGCAATGAAAAATGCATACTTCATCTTAAAATTTATTAAATCAGATTTCTTAATCTATATTTATAAACATAGGAATATCCTTTTCATGCAATCTGAAAAGACAAACTACTGTATATCTATAATCCTGTCTGATAAGAGATTTTACGTACGAAGTTTCAAGAGAATCTATATATAACTATTGAAAATATTCGATATAAACAACCTTCACTGATGCAGGTATTTGCAACTAAGTACATACCTTACAAATGTATGGCTGAATATAATACTCATGTAAGTGAGCAAACGTATTTAATTTACAAATATTTTTCTTCATGGGTTATTTTCAGTTAAATTGATTTTACAAATAAAATATTTTAATGATCTTCAATTATTGAAATACTTTAATTTCCGTATAAAAAAGGTAAATAGTTTTCTTAAATTTCTTTAACAGTTAAAGTTCTTGTTTTTAAATATCTTTGTTTTGAAATGGAAAGTATTCCTGTGACGTCATAGGTAAAATAGTGGCGTGATCGTTTGTTTTCGCTTTGCATTCACTAAGGTCTTTTTCGCTATTTCTCTTTACAGCGTTATTTTATTATCACACTTATGAGCTTATAAACCTAATTAATGATAATATAAGCATATTCTTTCATTAATTATTAAATAACAAAAAAAAATTATAAAAGCATAATTTGAAGAATTAAAAAAAATAAACACTGAAATCATTAAGTGAAAACATATTTAAGTGAAATAAATTTACGAAGGAAAGTCAGTAAGTAGGTCAAAAACCGATGTGACAGGTAGGATATTAGTAGTAAATTATTTCCAAATATGCCAATAGGTGGCAGCACTGTCCAACTGTAAGATGGCAATTTCGAAGTTATGAGACAAGAGTTGTACAAGATGAGCAGGGGCGTTCAAAAGTTGTTGACGAAGAACGAAGTGGTCGTCCTGATGAAATTGCGACAGAAGAAACAGAGCGGAAGGTTGAGGAAATGGTTAGAACTGACAGGCGAACAACAATAGACAGCATTAGCAACTGCAACAGGGTGTTCACATGGTTTAGCCTACAGCCGACTGATGCAAACGTTGAATGTGAGGTATACAGATGGCTGTGCGTGAGATCCAAAGACTTTTATGCAGCAGGTATTAGAAAACTCATAAAGAGATGGGACAAATGTATCAATCTAAATGACGACTATATAGAGAAATAAACACGCCTTTTAAGTATGTATCTTGGTTTCCTATTTTTTATTGGCTTTTGTGATCTATTTACTGACATGCCCTCGTAATTTACATAATTTATAAACAAACCACATTTTAAGCGCCCATTTATACAGACATTGGCTATAATTTAATTTATTTTAATGTTATATTTCTAATAATTATGATAATCTACACAAAATTAATCTCAAATTAAATTAATATTTCTTATATTATTCAGATCTATTACATACATTTCAATCCTTTCAATAGCAGAATAAAAAAATAAGTTACCTTGAAGACCGTAATGCTTTCCAATGTTTTTCCAAACGTTTTTTATAGCCTCGAACCGAAAGGAAGAATAGGGTCCCTTACTACAATATATTCTTTTGTTTACAACTGTGTTAATTTAAATCTTTCGCTTGGATTTCATTAAAGTTGCTTAAAGTTATAACTTTTAAATTGCAAATTGTTACAATATATGCTGATTCGTAATTAGTGAAATTCTGTAGTTTGAATAGCTGAAAAAATTTAATAAAACACACATACTACAATATACATTAAAACACACATACACACATAAATAACGCCTGCATTCAACAGTTAAAGGTATATATAAATATTATACAGACATACATACAATAAATACAATAAACCCAACTGGAGTGAAAAATTAGATAGAGCCAGGAATCGAACCCGGGACCACAGTATACAAGACTGCTGCTCTAACCACTGAGCTACTCCGGATACCTGGGTCTGCAATTTCTCACTAATAAAACTTCTACTTCCCCACTAAAATCTACTTCACTAAAACTCACTTCCCCAACATGGTTTATTAGTGAGAAATTGCAGACCCAGGTATCATTCGGATGTTTTAACAATGAAGCTTTATAGCTAGACCACTGAGCTCAACAATAGTACGAAGGGCTAACTCCCTATTCTGATACATTGAATCCAGCGGTCCACCCATGAATGCAATGACAAAGATTTTCGGAGGAAAATTTTTGCCAAAACATAGATTTCCTCCCATAGAGTATAGTATGGGGTAGATATTTTCAAATTGGATTTTCTTTTAAAAATTTGACGAAGTTGCAACAATTTTCGCTGATATATATTTTTTAATGAAACCGCTATAGAATTTATTAAAATTGATCGCAATTTTTTAGTTTGATATTAGGTAAAGAGGAAATTTTAGGTAAGCTCAACGAAAAAAAAATGAAACATTTGTTAAATACTGTTCATAAAAATCTCAAAAAGATGTAGAAAACACCAAAATTTATAAAAAGTGGAAAAGTTTGAAAAAATGCTTCTAATATTAAGAAAAGTGCAAGATTCATTATTTGCGCGCATTGAAAATGTGATGTGGCCAGACCGAGGCTGAAGTGGTTAAGGAAAAATGGAGATCACCACAATATTGAAAACTATCAGAAAATTGAGTACCTTCTCACCTAGCAACCATCAAGCAAAAGGACATTCCTTACCACAGTTTTAGCATTCAAGCATATGAATGCAACAGTATATCAATAGTTAGAGTATCGAAATGAAGGCGTCTGGTTGTGAATTCGATACTCAAGAGAGAATTGTTAGCTTAAAGTTGTCCCAGTAATTGCATAACCTACAGAAAATTTTTGGGAAGAGAACAAAAAATTTTATTAAATACGAATAGAACTCGTATCGATATTAAAATACAGTTTTCTTTCAGTCGGTTCCAACATGATTAATATAATACTATATACCAAAGTCAATTTTTTTTGTCAGTCTATGCTTGTCTGCAAATATATTGAAAACTAAGAAGCTGATTTTTAAGAAATTTGATAAAATCATAGTTGCCACTTAAAATAAAATGCTTTTACATTTAAACGAGAACTAAATTTCATATTTTATTTTGGTGATAAGTTCAGTGTAAACTTTAATGCAACAGTATTTTATTTGTTGCGATAATTCAGCAACATATTTTGCCATACCGATATCAAATATAAAAGCTAATAAAAATAAAATAAAATATCTTCTTACCGATGTCGTTAAAATAAAAAATCTTGATCTAGCAAGCAAGTTTACAAAAATATAATGTAACAACTTCCGAATTACATACGATTCCGAAAAGTATTTCTTTATATTCAGAAAACTTAATATAGAAATCAATAGGTCCCCTATATTTAAAGAGGCATTTCTGAAACAAGTTTTTTTTTTGTATATTAATCAGTTTTCGCAACATGCTATAAGCGAGAAATAACGGTTTTTAGAACGCTTATCACTTCTCAAGAAAACATTTTCGTGCTCAGCAAACAAACATACTGAATTAACAGCGTAACATAAATAGTTTTCTGGTTCTCTTGCATAGATAAATTATATTACGTAGCTGAAAATGTTTTATTGAAAATTTATAGTATCTGAAAAACAGATATTTTGTGTTGATACCAGGTTGAAAAAACTAATTTATACACTGAAAAAACTATTCGGAAATGTTACTGAAGATTACGGACAACGAAAGAAACTTTTATCTCAGAAATGCTGCTTTAAAGCTCGGAAAACTATTGGTTTTTGAGATTCCTGGGGAAAATGAAACGCTTGGTAATATACCGGGATGCGGCAGCAAAGTTAATCACCTCATCGAGTTCATAGCTGAAATTCCAGAAATGGTTAAAACTGGATTCGCATATTAAAACGCAATCGGTCTGCCACGTTATATCTTGCTGGTAAATACCTGAAAACCCGATTTTAGCGGTTGACTCGTAGGCTTACCATTGTGTTTTCCTGCACCCAAAGGTATGAAAACATGGAGGACTGGGAGTAGATAAACATAATGATAAATCTACGAGTAAACCGCTAAATTCGGGTTTTCAGGTGTTTTCCACCAAGATATGACTGGGCAGACCGGTTGTGTTTTAATATGCGAATCGAGTTTTAACTAATCCCGGAATTTCAGCCGTTAACTCGATGAGGTGATTGTCTGTGCTGTCGCCTCCCGATCTATAACTCAGAAGCGGTCGTATTATATGTTCGTAAACTTTCTTTCTAGATTAAGAAACATTTCTCTTTTTCTACAGTGATTTTCTTTTGCTAGGCATTTTTCATTATATTTTATTGGTGATCCATAAATTCGAGGAATCTCTTTCTAGGAAATATCCCCGACTCTCAGTTCTGACAAGAGTGACATCATCCGAAAGCTCTTGTCACGAGGACGAAGAAATGCATATGGGATATACTCCCAAATCCAATAGTTCACTAAATATCCACACGGGAGAATGATAAAAAGTGCTGACGATCAAATAATTTTGCCCTTCATTGTTTATGCCTGGTGTTGGAAACATTTGTGTTTTCAACACTTTTGCGTAGAAAAACACTATCATGATTGCTTATAAGATAAAATTCCTACCTCCGATAGATTTTGAAGTAACCTCATGCTGTTTTTCCTTTTTTTTATCTTCTTCATAAAGAGGAAAGTTGTCCCATCTCGTAAATTATTGGATTCGGGAGTATAGTTCCTGTATATTTCTTGATTCTGGTGAAAAGTGCTTTTAAATGATACCACTCTCTTCGAAATCCAGAACTGAAAGTTGAGGGTGTTCCCTAGTTAACCCTTTCAGGGGCAAGGTACTTGCATTCGTAAAATGTTGAAATAATTGAATGACATCAGTATTTACAAGAAAATGTATTTGTAAAGAAGTAAAAGTATATTTTCCAGTACTTAATAAACGTGAAATTTTCATAAAAAAAAATTCGCGTGCTAATGCGTCAAATAGGGATTAAATTTGTGTGATGTCATAGCGGCATAACCGCTCTTTAAGGGGCTACACGCAGAAACGTGTATATTTCAGACGAATCCAATCCTAGTTCAAGTAATTTATTAAAAACCTTGTACTAAGAGAGAAATTTTATAAGTTTATGAAATACCTTCTATCGGAAACCGATTACATACATACTTTTACGAATTTCAGTTTAAGAACCAATCAGCTTATTACCAATTATCCATACAGAATTTTTCGAGCTATATTAAACACCATTTATGGATTTTGATTAAGTATTACTGCATTTTTAGCTAATGTTTATACTGCAATATTTTATAAACTGCGAAAATAAAATAAAACCACGTACGAAAATAAACAATAACCTTTTATCAGTTACCCACGATTCCAAAATGAGTGTTTTATCTTTAAAAACCTCATAAACTAATATATTTTCTAGATTTAAAGAAGAATTTTTAAAAAAAAATTTCCTTTTTCTGCCACAGATTGTTAGAAACGTTTCCTAGTAATTTTGATTTTCTATTAATCAGGTTTCTCAAACCAGCATATTATTTTTTTAAGTTACTATCAATTATCAATTAAAATTTTTGAACTGCTGACCTTAATTTATACATGCAAGAGTTACAAAATAATGTTAGTTTGGATGTTAATGTTAAGTTGCTAATTAATATGTTTGTCTGTAAAAAATGTTTGTGGATCATGAAAATATTTACTTGCTAATTGCTAGCATCCGAAAAAAAACATTCCGGTTTGCAAATACGGATTAATGCACTATAAAAAATTACTCGCGAACGTTTCCGAAAATCATTCGCAGCAAAAGAAAACTTTGTTTTTGTCAACGCTTGTTTAAATCTAAAAAATATATTGGTTTCTGGGGTTTCTAAAGACAAAGAACGCTTTTCGCAATGGTTTATGACACTTTCGTAGATTATGTATCAATGCCTTTTTTTTTTTTTTTTTTTTTTTTTTTTTTTACAATGTAAATTGCCTTAAATGAATATGTAAGGTTTACTAGGTCTCCAAAATAAAGTAAACAAACACATGTTAAAGTTTCAGATTTTCCTTTATGTATCATTTTGTATTCAAAGGTGTATTTTTTAACCAGGATCTTTATATACGTATAAAGAACCTCTTACATGAAGTACTGTATATTTCAAACGAATTCATTTAATTTCATTAGTCTTCTTATATTCAGGTGATTATTATGATTTTATGAAATTCGCTTTGTCAAAACCGATTACATGCTTTTATAGTTTTCAGTTTTAGTATTATCCATTATCCATGTTAAATTTTCTAGGTTTGTCAAACACATTTTGTGGCTCTTGATAATAAAAAAAAATTACAGCTAACACAAAGCCTTAAATGGATGTGTACTATTAAATACATGAAATATCACATTGCTAACTAAGCGTAAAACCAACCGAGTGAAAAATGTCCAAGCTGAGAATGGAACCCGGTTCCTTGGAATAACACTCCAATGCTCCTCCATTTGAGCTACTCACTCACATATGTCGGTAAAACTACTGATACGTGTTCACAGCCAATACTGGCTACCACACGGTGTACCCGGAGGGGACCACCACGGCGTCCCAGCTACCATGAGAGCCGTAATTCATATCCAAGCGGATCCCAGCACAAAGGGTCGCCAATTCCCTTAGAACTGACGACTGAAATCGTGGCCCACCCAGTGGAGATGAATCAACCTCTGGTTATGAGACCCCCAAGGCAGGAACCCCCCCCCCCTCCCCTAGACCATCTTACAAGCTTACACAGGCGCTTGGAGGACTGCGGACCCACATCTCTACATGAGTCAATGTGATAGCTCTGCAAACGTTACAAACCGACATCAGACCATCACAACAGTGCTTGAACACTTGGGCCACACACATCTAACCGTGCAACGGTGGGCTCCTCCTATGTATTCAACCAATTGTACGCTGCAACAGTAGCAGAAGATGGCTTATGTTACTGCTGAAAATTAATTAAAAATTTATACATATAAGTACGTATAATGTTTATTAGATTTCAAAAGTAAAGCAAACAAAGGCCCGTTAGCCCATTTCCGGCCGCAATAATGTTTTATTAAATGCTTCATATTAATATTTTATGATAATTAGTCACCTTTTGACAAGACAGCAAATGAAGAAATGGCTTTATTACTTTATGAATTATAATGTGGCGCAAAAACAGACCATACACAGGAATTATCAAAAAATTAGATATAATCGGATATTCATAAAATAGAAAAACCAAAAGAGTCTCACGTGAATTCTTTCTAAAATAATAAAAAATATCATGCTAATTGAAATTTTAATTATTTATGATTATTTCAAAGCACTTGCCACAAGCAATTTTTTTAAAAGTGTCAAAAACAATAGTTTATTTTTCTTAATACAAAAAAAGTCGTAAAGTGTACGTCAAACGTGGCAAATGAGGTGCGTTTGTAACTAGGTTTATAAATATTCAGATCTTGGTGCAATAGCTGTTGCACTCTTTAGTTAAATGCATGAGTACAAAACTTATTACGATTCCATATATTAAATTCAGTAATACGGAAATGATATGACTCCATATTAAATAGGACGCAATCACCATGGCAACCTAGAATCTGTATCTATCATGGGATATCATTCAGTTAATTACGTATTATAGGATTCAATACAATGAAGAAAACTTTCGTTAATACCTTTTTAAGTTTTGATTCGATTTTCATAAAATTCGAAATGACTCAACAAAATTCTACAACTATTGTATACATTAAATTTCAAACCATTCGGTTGGGTAGTTTTTGCGCTGTTACATGCGGACAGATAGACGGACGGACCAGACGACGAATATATATGCTACGTATTTATATAATTACGAACGCTCTTTAAAATGTGACAAGCAATCCAAAACAATTAATTGGTGAAAATAAAGATTCTATTTTTCAAGGAAAATATTTTTAATTATCCAAACATTTATTTTCATTAAAAAAAAAAAAAATAGCAATTTAACAAATTACAACGACCATTTGGAAAATGATTTTTTCAAAGACTAAATTTTAAGACATAAAAAATCGCACGGAGTTGATCCTACATTACGTACGCCATGGATTAAACGATAACATTCCTGGAACCATCGTGAACAAATTTTAAAAGAAATTTCAGTTTTACAATTTTCGGTACTGTAAATATTTAAACTTCTACGTAGCTGGTCATACATTACGTACGCCATGAATTAAACATTAATAGTGTTATTACACGTATAAATTGCAAGATTTCCTGAAACTTGCGTATTATCCAAGCATTTCATTGGCTGTTCGGGAAAAGGCTTTTCTATCATCAGATTTCCAAAAAATCTCACGACCAATTTTAAATAAAATTTCATTCTTAAACTTCTAAACATCCGACAATATTAGTTTTTATACCGTCGGATAGAGAAAAAAATGTACTTTTAAATACAATTTGTTTGAAAGCTGTATCTCAATTTGTTTCTGATTTATTAATTTTTTTTTTGTAGTTTTTATTACTTTTTTGTCATAATGGCAACACTCTGTTGTCCATCGTTGTTGGAACCAATGGGAAATACAAATTACTGTATAGACCAATCAGATAACGAATAAATTGCGGATTAAACCAATGAAAACCTTCAGATATGCTTTTAATTTCCTACCCTGACGAGAACAATAACCATTTTTCCAAATGGTTAAAAAAAATCTTATTACATAAGAAAATTATGCGTTTTCGTACCATCAGCAGGAAATAGGTTAACGTTTCAGATTTCGAATTATGAATCATTCTATATACAAAGTTGTAAATTTTAAAGGTGTATGAAAAATTCTCGTTGATAGTGACAAAATATCTTTGGGTTCTTGCGCTCTATGAATTTATAAATCTATGATCATATTGCACATACTACGATTCAATGTAGTTTTTGTTTTCAACTGTGCTCAACCGGTGTGCATAAAAAATAAATTAGAGAGTTTTATGTCTAATAACATTATTTATTAATCAGTAACTTGCCTAATAAATAATTTCTTTGCGTAATTATGAATATTAATCTGTTGGGGGAACATTTAAGGTTTCCTATTAAATATTTAAATAGATATATATGTATCAGATGATTGAAAGTAGCAAACTATATAAAATTAATATGTTTTAAGAACAAACAAAAAAAGAAATATTGTGCGTCAAGTATTGGTCATGAAACACTTACCAACATATTCAAAATACTGTAACAAGATTTCACAGTTTATTATATGAAATATGACATGCAAGTAAACAATTTGGGAAGCGCATAATACATGTGAAAATAAAATTTCAGCAATTGCCATCTACAATCGGAAAAAGCATAAAAATTATTCTGTACAGCTTTGTAGCATACCTACAGATTTGTATATATAATACATAGTGTGCTATAATGTACTTCAGTTAGAAGCGCATAACACAGTTAAAAATTTCCCTTCAGTGAGCGCAAATCTACTCGAATTCTTTTGTGAAGTATGTATATCATCTTTTATTTATACACTGTTAAAAATTTCTGTAAAATCACAGAAAAAAAAATCGAGATTTGTAAAATTCTGTAAATTTACACCAGTTCTTGGTTAAATGCATTCGATCGAGTTTCTCGGTCAAGACTCCCTGTAAATTTACACCAGTTCTCGGTTAAATGCATTCGATTGAGTTTCTCGGTCAAGACTCTCTGTAAATTTACACTAGTTCTCGGTTAAATTCGTTCGATTGAGTTTCTCGATCATCGATTTACAGACATTTCCCTTATCTTGTATCTAATTCCCTGTAGGGATTTCCATGTTTTTATTTAAAAATATTTTCAGCTTTGTTAAAACTTGTAATTCAAATACACACGTTTAAAATTCTTTTGCAATTTTATTAGAATTATTAAAGAAAAAAATTTAGTTTCAATTATTTATTTATTTTTTCATTTATTTAGTTAGTTAGAATCATAATACATTTAATTACATCACTTTTATAAGAATTGTGATATAACCTTAAAAGTAATTTTGGTTAATTAATCTGATTATTTTTGTAAATATTTTACAAAAAATGTTATAATAACCAATATATTTAACCAGTTTTAATGAAAAAATACACCTAAATTTCACATTATTATTTAAAAATTCCAGTATATCTTCAGATATTAAAGAAGATAATTGTTGAGAAAAAGCAATTTCTTGATAAATAATTCCGTAAATAAAGGATTAAAAAATTAAATTTGATTTAAAAAATAATAGGTATTATGTTTCGGTCCAAACTAAATTAAAATAAACCGTTTAAGAAATTTTCTAACGGATATATTTGAAGCGAAATCTTTGAAAAGCACAAGTACAATAGATTTTTCCCCGCTTTATTATAAAGGACATCCTTTATACACCGCAGTAACAGCTCCTATGTCAGTAAAGCTCCTATGTCAGTATCCCCAGTCAGTAAGATGTTTTTCTCCTGCCCAGAGGTCTCGGGTTCAAACCCCAGGCCGGCCAGAAGCAAGTTGTGTAAAAAAATTAAATGGCACAGCAGTTCAAACTTGCTTGAATAACTCTGATACTTCGAAGTTCTAAAATTCGCTGATTTCAAAAAATAACTTAAATTATTTTAATTAAAAAAACAGAGTCTTGTGTATTTTTAACGATGTTAATTTACAGAGTATTGTGTAAATTTACCAAATAACTTCTCTGTTATTTAACAGAATCTCTGTTTTTCTAATCTCTGTAACTTTACATAAGACTTAAGATAATGGATTACCCGCAGATTCTCTGTAATTTCACCGGAAAATTTTTAACAGTGTACGCATTAAGTAACAGGCAAAAAATTAGCTAAATTTAACCCCTTGGAGACGAGCGTCTTTTACAGATTTTTTAATCTTTAATCACCGGTTTTTTAAAACAGAAATTATTGCCTAATTGAATTGGGAAAATGCTCGGATAAATTAAGGCAAAATTTACAGTAAAACTTTACTGGTGAGAATAATCCCCGATTCTGAGCAACGTACGTGGCACGAATACCGGTCGCTTGTCCCCAAGGGGTTAAAAGCGCACACCACACCTGAAAACACACTTCCAGCAATTATCGCTGGTACACATTACTGTATTGCAATTTTTTGTTTGTCCCTGTAAATAATAGTTAATGCTATGCCCAAGGTATTCTACAGTAAATATAGTTTAGTGCACCTCAGTGATGCATATCAGTTTCAATACGCTTGAAACAGTGTAACGTCATTAAAATGCATTGCAAGCAATTTTTTCCAATGGACGATAATGTAAAGTTATTCTTTTGAGAGTCACTGTAAACGAACCATAAATGCTAGTTAACGAACTATAATGTTAAACGAACGAACTATAATGTTAATCTAACGAACTGATACTTCAATACCGAACATACCGTAATAAACCCCGAAAACATATATTAATCAGATGGCAATCCGAGTAATTTTACACCTGTTTGAGAACGGACAGACGATCAGGCAAACGGAATCCATAAACACTTTTCAACTATGTTGAAATTTGTTAAAACAAGATTAAATTTATTTTGAATTTAATTTTATCAAAGTCTTAAATGTAGCTGCTAAAAATTCACAATCATTTTAATATTATAGCATGAAAATTTATGTACTACACAACTCAAACAAAATAATAACCAGTTTTATGTCTGAAAATTAAATTTGCCAGAAAAATATTAAATTCTTGTCACAACAAAAGATATATTTTTAATTAAAGTTATATTTCACAGCACCAAATTAAAACTTATTTTATGCTTTGAATTTCATTTAGTCAAGATATCTTGTGTCCTCTTATTTTAATCTTTTCCATAAACTTCAGCGTCATTATCTCTAAATTTAAATAGCAATCTAAGTTTAACTTGTTAAATTTAAAAATGTTAAAATGGTATTAAAAAAAAGATAGAGATGTTTATGAATTATTCTGAAGTTGTAATTTTGGTACCTTTTTTTATGTGTGTGATATTTTGTGACCTGCAATTTTAATATTTCTTATCCACTTCAGCTCAGTAATCTAAATTTATAATTGTTAAGCTTAAACATGTTACAAGAGTGGATTTTTAACACTTTCCAACATAGTTGAAAAGTGTTTATGAATTCGGTTTGGGGCGTCTATCTGTCCCTTCTCTAATTCGCGTAAATATAATGGAATTTTCATACAATTGTTATATTTTATTGATATTTACTATGGTATGTTCGGTATTGAATATGAAGTGTGTAGCATTAATAGTTCATTTACAGGAGAGCTCAAAAGAATTCCGTTACATTATGGCCAATGGGGAAAATCGCTTGCAGTGTTTTTAATGATATTACGTTATTTAAAATGTATTGAAATTGATATAAATCACTTAATTTTACTACAAGATGATTATTACAGAATAGGTCGTTCACAGCATTTGCCGTTCATTTACAGGGAGACACAAAAGAAGTCGGTTACCATACTGTCTTTGAGCAATGATTGCTGAAAGTGCGTTCTCGATTTCGGCATATACTTCTAAATTTAACTAATACATTGCAAGTTACTCGTTGTGTGTAAATTCTATACCCCGTATACAGAGTTGCTCAAAAGAGTGGTTTTAATTAATAAATAGATACCTTTCAGTTTGATACGTATCTCATTAATAGATAAGTTTCAACTGACGTCACATCCTATCAAACACCTTAAAAACCAGACATGTTTTTTGTTTGCCCCCCAAATTTGGCCGATTGTGATTGGTTGGCTCATAATACAGGCTACAAATAGTTGATTATGATTGGTTCGATGAAACTTGGTGGGCTGGTGATCACGTGGTTGAAACTGATCTATAGTGTTTAGTTTATATAAATTTATAAAAAATTTATCTAAATTATGTTATAGGAAGTTTTTATTAACACTCTCCAACAAAGTTGAAAAGTGTTTATGCATTCGGTTTGTCTGACCGTCTGGCCTCCTGTCAGTCTGACCACGCTCTAATTCCGGTAAATATACTCGGATTCTCATGCAATTGATAAACGGTATATAGGGTCACCAAAGCATGTTTGGCATTGTATATGAAGTATGTGGTATTAATAGTTCATTTACAAAGGCACACACAATCTCTTTCATTCCGAAAGTACCGAAAATTTTAAAAAAAATGTATAGTTTTAACATGTCAAATCTATATTATTATTATCTTTATCGCCTTTTAAGTAAAACGGTAAGCTTTTTAAAGTTCATATTGTGTATTATCCCTATAGTTTTTAACACTTTCCAACAAAGTTGGAAAGTGTTTTTGTTTATGCATTCGGTTTGTCTGTCCGTATGGCCGTCTGGCCGTTTGGCCGCCTGTCCACGCTCTAACTCCCGTAAATTTACTCGGATTTCCATGCAATTAATAACCCACATTTAGGGTCACCTAACCATGTTTGGTATTGCATATGCAGTATGTGGGATTAATATTTCATTTACAGGGCGACCCAAAATAATTCCATTACATTATGGTATATGGGGAAGAATCGTTTGCAGAGTATTTTAACGAGATTATGCTATTTCAAATGTATTGAAACTGATATAAATCACTGGATTTCACTTCAAGATGATTACGATAAAATAGGGCATTCATAGCATTTGTCGTTCATTTACAAAGGATCGGTTGCAAAATCGGTTGAAGAAATCGGTTGCAGTACTCTCTTTGAGTAATAATTGCTGAAAGTGCGCTTTAAAATTCTGTATGTGCTTTAAAATTCAAATAACTTTTTGCACGTTACTCGTTGTGCATAAATTCTATACCTCATATACAGGGCTGCACTAAAGAATTCACGCAACAATCTCATTATTAGCGGGAATTGATGAAGTGGAATTTTCAACTGTGCTATGTATTTTCTAAATGAACTAAATTGTTGCATACATGTAGTTCATAGATACAAATCTATGTATCAGATATAGGGCAAGTCAAAGAATTCGGATAATTTTCCGACTGTTGATGCAAATTTCTGAAATTGGATTTTCAAATGTGTTATGCGTTCAAAAATAGTTCAATTAGACATCCTATTTCAACTTATTATACAGTGACGTAATGTTACATTAGTCTGAAGGTGTTGGAAAGTGTTTCACAATCAATGCTTGACGCATGATTTTTTTCTTTCTTGTTTTAACAACATGAAAGGTTTATAAATTTTTCAAGAAGTACCCAGTGTTGAAATTAATTGCATACCCAGTGGCAGAATGTTTTGTAGCTGTCTGCGACAAGCTTTTAAAATTTCATAATCTGTCTGCAAATTTTGTATATCATTTTAATGAATAAATAATAAATTAAACTAGGAATTTTTTATCATTTTATTTAAAACATGGTAAGCATGATGCATTCTCATTAATTTTGCTTATAATATTTCATCATCTAACTTAATATAGAATTTCAAAAGTGTGAAGGATAAGCAGAACCACACATAGGCAATAACGATGCTTTTAAAAGCCTTTGGAAGCTTCAGAGGACTCAAGCACGAAAAGCACTGAGTTTTTTCTAAAACCCTTGAATGAAATCTGCGGCCTTTTGAGGAAATTAATTTTTTGGTAAAATTCACGTTTTTTCCATGGCTTTTTGACGAATTTATCGTTTTTTTCGCAATTTTTGGACGAAATATGCGTTTTTTTCGTGATCCCTTGACAAAATTCGATTTTTTCTTTTCTGCAGCCTTTTGAGGAAATTATTTTTTTTTTGTAATTCTTCGGTGAAATTCACGTTTTCTCCATTGCTTTTTGACAAATTTCGTGTTTTTCCCGCAATTTTTGGACGAAATTTGCCGTTTTTTGCGATTTTTTTTATAATATCCGCGTTTTTTCCACAATCCTATGACGAAAGTCGCGTTGTTCGGCGATCCTTTCACGAAATTCGTACTTTTCCGCGATCCTTTTCCGAAATTTGCGCTTTTTACGGGATCTTTTGCCAAAATTCGCGCTTGTTACACAATCTTTTGCCGAAATTCGCGCTTTTTAAGTGATTTTTTGCCAAAATTCGCGTTTTTTACGCGATGTTTTGCCGAAATTCGCGATTTTTTGCCACATTTCACGTTTTTTACTCGATCTTTTGCCAAAATTCACGCCCTTTACCCGACCTTTTGCCGAAATTAAAGCTTTTAACGCAATCTTTTGCTGAAACTTGCGCTTTTTACGCGATATGTTGCCAAAATTCGAGATTTTTATGCGATCTTTTGCCAAAATTCGCACTTTTTACGCGATCTTTTGCCAAAATTCACGTTTTTTACCCGATCTTTTGACAAAATTCACGCCTTTTACCCTATCTTTTGCCGAAATTAATGCTTTTAATGCGATCTTTTGCTGAAATTCACACTTTTTACGCGATCTTTTGCCGAAATTCACGTCATTAACACGATCTTTTGCCGAAATTCACGCTTTTTTATGTGATCTTTTGATGAAATTCACGCTTTTTACGCGATCTTTTACCAAAATTCACGCTTTTACCCTAATATTTACCGAAATTAACTCTTTTAACGCGATCTTTTGCTGAAATTCACACTTTTTACGCGATTTTTGACGAAATTCACGCTTTTTACGCGATTTTTTACCAAAATTCACGCTTTTACCCGATCTTTTACCGAAATTAACGCTTTTAATGCGATCTTTTGCCGAAATTCACACTTTTTACGCGATTTTTTGACGAAATTTGCGCTTTTTATGCGACCTTTTGCCAAAATTCGCGCTTTTTACCCGATCTTTTGCCAAAATTCGCGCTTTTACGCGATCTTTTGCCGAAATTAATGCTTTTAACGCGAGATTTTGCCAAAATTAAAACTTTTTACGCGCTTTTTTGCGAAATTCGCGCTTTTTACGCGGGAAAAATTGTCTGAAAGTTGCGGACAATTTTTTAAATTAACTTCATTAGTGCAGACAATAATTGTCCGCAAAAGATTTTTTGTGTCCGCGCCTATGTCGCCGTGTCGCGGTGTTTCTGTCACTGGGATAGCATACTTTTAATTTTTTGAGCTAAGGAACCAGTCAATGATAATATTTTATGCGTATATTCTTTCATTTAAACCTTTCGTGTCCAATTTTGTTTTTCAAGGTTGGAAAAAAAGTATCTTTACGTTAATAATATTAAAAGTAATTATCCCAATCACATAGGTTAACGTTTACTGAAATTTAACGGATATGTCATTTATTGAAATCCAACCAATATTCTTACAAAATACACACTATAAACATTAAAAAGTTATCTGCTTACTTAAAAAGAGACAGATAACAATAATGCAGATGTTGCAAGTTTAAAATATGCATTTTATTTAAATTTCCTAGAACTTTCGGGATGCAATACTGCAGCCATCGTCAAGGAATATTTTCATTAATTGCCGCTGTATTCATTTCAAATGCGTTACTTCATTTGAAATGGGAGATTCTATAATTCTTAGGGTAGCTTGAAGTAGAAATAATAGTGAACTGGATTAAACTTCTGTAGAGAAAAATATATTTATCTGTCTATCCATTTATTTTAATACGTCACTTTCGTTTTTAAATGCATAGCCGGACTGTAGTAGAAGTAGCAGCGCTTCGGATTAAAATGTTGAAAATATTCTTTGTTATATTTTATCACAAATTATTCGTTCGGGATAAAAGCTCCTATTTTAAATGTAAAGAGTGAAACTATCTTTTAAATGAAAAAAAAAACCCAGCGGTGTAAAGAGAATTATGCAACCAATTCTTATTATTATTATTATTATTACTAAATAGTGAAACATAAATGAAGTCACAATAATAAATATATTTACAAATACTATCATTTTTAAATACAGATTACAAAAATATAGTAGCGGACACCGCTATTTATTGAACTCTTTTTTAATGCTAACACATATATTATTTGTGAGTTTTTACAACAGTGTTTTTAGAAAATCGGACACCTCCGAAAAGCGTAGAAATTCCTCGTTCCTGAGCTGCCCGCTAATAAAAAGTTTTAGTGTATTTCTACATTTGTACCTCAAAATGCGCACAATCCCGAATAGTGGAGAAATTCTGCTCTCCAGGCGTCCGTTATTCGGAGATTTTACTATAATTGTTAAGACAAAATAATGTTCAATGAAAATGCATGCCTGTTAATTAGGGCATCAGACCCTAACGGGTTAAACTTTATTCAAACTTATTTCATGGATTCTTATTAAATATTTCAAAAATTTTAACTTACGTAAATTACAGTTCATGTATCTCTAATGTTTGTTGATTTCCAAAACAAAGTTATAGTATTTTTTTTTTTTTTTAGTATTTTATAGCAAATTGAGAAAACGCAATGAAGTTCTGCCTTTTTTGCTTTTTAATACATATCCATTTTAGTATTTTTATTGGTGTATGAAATATCCTATTTTGATATTGATCAAATACTTTTATATAATTTTGCTTCATGAATCACTCTGGATTCATGACAAAAGTAAAGGTTTATAAATCATTTCATACTAACATAATTAATATATATATATTTAACATTGAGTCGCACTGTATTCGTACAATTCTGTCAATTTTGTAAATATGTAATAACTTCCTTTACCATTAATAAGCATCTTATCTAATAAATAACATGTGTTTAATAAAAATGTATTTCGATTTGAATAATGAAACATTATCAAATGTTTGATATCAAATATTGTAACATGATATCAAATGATATAGAATAAATTTACCACATGCATTAAATCATTGAAGGTTCTGAATTAGTAATGCACTACATTGATAGTATTAATTTCATAAACCCTAAAAATATGAATTAAATAAAACATTTTATTGTTTTTTATTGAATATTGAAGCTCAAAAGTTATCATAATTCTGTTAATAAATACTTAAAATTTATGTATCACACAGCTCAAACAGAAGAAAATACCCTTTTATGTCTGTAAATTGCACTCCAAAGTCACTACAAAGTTAAACATTAAATTCTTGTTACAATAAAAAAGACATTTTTAACTAAAGTATTACTTTACAGCGAAATTTGAAATTTATTTCGTACTTTGAATTTTATATTTGGAAGAATATCTTATGTCATATAATTTTAATGTTTCCAAATCACCTCAGCGTCGTTATTTAAAACTAATTTAAATTTATATTTTTTTAATTTAAAAGTTTTAAAAGAATTTTTTTGTTAAAGAAATACAATAAAGATGTTTGAGAATTCTTTTAGTATTTGCGATTTTACTAAGATGGAAATGGATTCTGATATAAAATTACGTTGATACAAATGTATAAGCTGCTAATAAATTTCATACAAATTTGATGCACATAAAAAAGTTTTACCTAAATTCCTTAAATAACCATATTGTAAAGTATAAGTCAGATCTACTAATTATTCCTTAATGGGTCATCCCTCGCTCTCTGTACTCAGACTCCGCTAGCAAATAATCACAAGTTTGTAGGGTAAGCATTTTAATCGCCCAAATATTAAAACACCATGCAGTGCCAAGCTGTCATTCATATGGAGGCTGTGTACGAAACAGTGTGTGCATTAGCACTCTCACTGTACACAAGAGGAGCACTCATTTGTGAAGGCGGAGTCTTCGTTGGAGGTACCGGCAAGGATTTCGGACCCTGCGAACAAAAGTGGTATGTTTTTTTTTTGTTGTTGTTGTTGTTGTTGCTCAGGCGATCTTGGTCCGCTTAGATTTAGAGTTTATGATGAGCTTATCCCACAGCATTCAACATTAGCTGATTATATTACTAGTCAGAAACATTCAGTCGTACAAGATCTCACAAGGAAAGCTGTGCAATGCTTTAAGGAGGGGAAGTCCCTTTAGCCGCCTCAAAATCAATCATTTTTCCTTTTTTGTAAAGGTGATAAAATAATCGGATCATTTTGAAATTGTAACATAAATTTATTACATTTTTGTAGAGTACAAAAAAAAATTATTTTTTTTTTTTTTACAAGATGGCGGCTCAGCAAATTTTTTCTTCGGGCGTCTCAAGCGCGAGGCTCAGAAGTGCTGCACTCGTCACTCTTTTTCTATTGATCTGAAAAGAATTTTTTTTTCTTTTCCTAACATATGAACGGGAAGGATAAACCTATAAAATGATAAAAAAGTATAAAGTAAAAAATTAAGCACGGTTTTTAATAAAATATTCGGATTTTGTACTATTTTTTCGACATTTTTCATCCCTAAAAAATTGTTTATTTACGCGAAATTTTTTAAACTTTAGGTACATTCTTCCGGTAATGGTATAAAGAAAAGCCTCACCAAAAGTCAGCCAAATCGACCTGTAACTTTTTGAGTTACAGCACGAGCAGTTTTTGAAAACATAGTCTCAAGATAATCGCATTTCAAGTTTCAGTACAATAAAGTTATTGGTTTTAGTGACTTAGCGATTAATCAGCGATCCCAAGTGCATACAACAGACCTTCGGATTCCTCAAAAAGCTTGTTTTCTTCGAGTTTCTGCTGTTTTTGGGCTGTACGAATTTCTTTTATCTGAAAACGACACTTCCGGTTCTATCTCGTTACTCGCGCCTCATCGGCGTTTTCGGCAAAAAGTTTGGCATAGGTGCCAACAACAATGTTTAAATAATCCATAACTCTAAGAACGGAACTCTAAGGCCTTCATTAAATATCCCATCAGCGATGTATTCTGAAATTTCAACAATTTGTAGTCCAGAATGCAGGTGTTTTGGAGATAACCGCCAAACTGTTGCATTAAAACTTTCGTTAGCGTTCTGGGTATGTCCACCCAAGCATCTTTGGAGTAATAGTAGGAGAGCTGTTGAACATTTTTGAGTAGGTATTTGAGGCACCCTGAAAATTTGTGCAACACTTCTTTTGTAATGCCTGAATACAAAGTCTGAATACTGAAATAAAAGCCGAAATACTGTCAAGTGCCATTTGGCACTTGACACGTGTCTGGCACAGTTTTTGTGCCGACTAAAGTGTCTGTCATTTTCAAAATATTTTTTTCTAAGCATAAATATTATTCTGCCTCAATCTCAGCGTACCTCAAATACCTTTTTTGGGTAGTCAAAAAATGGCATTTGACACGTATCTGGCACAGTTTTTGGGCCGACTAAAGTGTCTGTCGTTTTCAAAATATTTTTTTCTAAGTATAAATATTATTCTGTCTCAATCTCAGCGTGCCTCAAATACCTTTTTTTTGGGTATTCAAAAAATGCCACTTGACACGTGTCTGGCACAGTTTTTGGGCCACGATCCTTCAGGCAGACATTCGATTTTGTATTCAGCCATTACAAAAGAAGTGTTGCACAAATTTTCAGGGTGCCTCAAATAACTTCCCTAAAATGTTTAACAGCTCTTGGACTATAAGTTATCTCTAGATAAATGTTGGTAGATTGGTATGAGATGCTATTGAAGTTCTCAAGGAAGTAAAGGAGGAAGATCTTCATTTAATCTTCGCTAACACAATATGCGGGCTCTGGCGCGCTCGACGAAAAGTGGGATTACTCTGTTAATATTGAATATTTTGATTTTTCCTCTTGCGAATATATTCTCGAGATATTATATTTTCGAAATATGAAAAAAAATCGATTTTTTGGAAATTCTAAAGGGACTTTTCTCCTTAATTGCCAGCAGTTTTTGCAAAGTAAAAAAGCGGTAAAGTTAATACACCTGTTTTTACTTTGCAAAAACTGCTACATCAATCCGAGATGTGTTGGTTGCGAGGTTTGTCACCAATTGAAAGAATGCCCCAGGAAAAATACCGAAATTGTAGAGAAAACCCCTCTCCTGGTGTTCTGTAACTGCGTGGAAAGCCATCTGACTATTTATAAGGATTGTAAACAGCACCCCGTTAAGGGGGCTGGTCACTCAGCTTCCGATTTCCCCTCGCTAATGTAAAGTCTATGGGCATTTGATGCATTGGCATATTTAAAATATCTCCCCGGGACACTAAAATTTTTAACTTCTATTTTTTGTGTACTCTTCCTAAAAGATGTCTCTTTTTTTCTTAGTTCTCAAAATATTTCTAAAGTAGTATAGATTTAATTTTATATGAAGTGTTAAAATCTTACTCACAGTTCGCCCGCTTTTAACACATAAAATATTAAATTCAGCATAGATTTTAGAAATATTTTGAAAACTAAGAAAAAAAGAGACATGCTTTAAGAAGAGTACACAGAAAAAATATGTTAAAAATATGAATTTCCTGAGAAGATATTTTAAATATATGAATGCATCAAAAGCCCATAGACTTAACATTACGGAGGAGAATTCCGAAGCTGTGTGACCAGCCCCTTTAAGACGCAATTTCGCAAAAGTTACGCAGATATTGCTAAAAGGAAAGCGAATGCTAACAACGAGGAAGTTAAGATCTTATTAAAAAAGTGTAACGTATTTCTTAAGTGAAACTCAATAAGTCACAAAAACCAACTCGACACAAACTGGAGTCAGTAAAATTGTTTTACTCGTGGATAATATGAGGCTTTCTCTTAAGCTAGTAAGTATATGAATGTTGGTATTTTGGGTGAAGAAATAACAGCATCCGATATCGTTTATAAGAAACACAAATGTTGAAATGTTTTGACGTAAAAAAATATTAAAAGAATAAAAATTAATATGTACAAGTATTAAATTCATTTTAATACATGTATTATTATTATTATTATTATTTGTAGAAATAATTGAGCATTTAGGAATAGTTTAATTCAAATAATAGTACTTTTGTTGGATATTGAATATATTTTTATATTAAAAATTTAATGGAAAGTTTGAAATTATAATAATAATTTGTCATTTAATGAAAATGTTTATATTACTTTTTAATGAAAATAATAAAAAAATATCAGTTTAACTAAAAAAAGAGTAAAGAGACTTTAAGTAGAAGTTTTAAATATGCCCAGAATAGCGGACCAGGTTCGTTAGTGATAAGTAAAACTTTCATTGTCCCATTTCCTATTCGTTGTATTGTAAAGGAAATGTGTAGATAACAAACAATAACTTCTTTTATCCTCTTCATTTTTGAAAATAGAAAAATACTACAAATACTCATTCATTGTTCTTATACGCAAAATTTGCTAAAACCGCAGCTTAGCACATACAGTTGTTGTCTGAGCGAAGCGAAGGCTAATACTCAGCGAAATATTACTGTCCGGACACTTTACTACTACGATGGATATTAACGCCATGTCCTACTAAAAAAAAAAGCCTAATAAAAACCTTTCGTCAAGCATAACTCAAAAAATATTTGTCGGATTTCGTTTCTGATTGCACCAGAAGGTACCTATGAGGGTCGCCTACTGAATGCACCTACTATGAAAAATAAGTTCCAAACCGTTTAAAAATTATATAGAAAAAACTCTTAAAAAAACACAGTTTATCTGCATACGTCACAGAAATTTGGTGTGCGTCATTTTCACCGGTTGATGTTTTCGTAGACAACTGGTTCGAACACATGGAGCAAATAAGAAAAAATACGCACGCAGTAATATTGAATAGATCAGTTTCAACCACGTGATCACAAACCTTGCAACAACCCGTGGCAACCAGTTTTGGTGGGCAAACAAATAATAATACAGTACTCCGTACCACGGTGACCGTTTTTAGCCTGTTGTATAAAATCTGGCATGTTGTATGACATACAATTGTGGATGATTAAAACAAAAGACATGAGTGTTTATTGATCCGGGAGGTTATCTTTCTCTGGATGTCTGTCTGTCTATCATACAGCATGCAATTTTCTTGTAAAGGATGATATTATTATGCAGTAAAACCTCCATAACGGACACACCCGATTAGTGGACACCTCTATTTAGCGGGCATTTTTTCGATTACCAACCCTTAAATAACTGTACATTTTTTCTCTCAGTAGCGGACACCGACAAATTCTGCCCTCCCGAGGTGTTCGCTATTCAGAAGTTTTACTGGTAAAACCTCCATAGCGGACACACCCGATTAGCGAATACCTCTATTTAGCGGACATTTTTTCGATTACCAACTCTTAAATAACTGTACATGTTTTACTCTCAGTAGCGGTCACCTCTAAATAGAGGACAAATTCTGAATTCTCGGGGTGTCCGCTATTCAGAGGTTTTACTGTATATAATATTGATAATTATTTTACAGGGCCGCACAAAAGAATAAGAATATATGAAACGAATATAAACTAAATTCGGGATTGGTAGATCGCTGATGGTAATGTAATTTTAGGATGTTGTTACAGTCATCCGCAGCATGTTTTTAGAGTTTCGTTCATCTAACGAAACAATACCTGTCTCACTCCTTTGTCTGTCTGTTTGTCCGTCTGTCACAGAGCCCGTTCTCAGAAACTATATATGTCGGAGACTTGAAAATTTGCATACTTATAGCTGAACACCACATATCAAACGGCAAATAATAAAATTTTGAAAAAGTCTAATATTTAACCCTCTGGGCTCTAACTTGTGTATTTTAAGAAATTTTTCTAAATCAGCCCCTAATTTAAATAAGTTGCAGACATGAAATTTAGCATACTTATAGCTGAACATCTCACATCAAACGACAAATAATAAAATTTTGAAAAAGGCTTAATATTTAACCCTTTGGGCTCTAACTTGTGTATTTAAAGCAATTTTTCTAACTCAGCCCCTAACTAAGTTGGAGACTTGAAAGTTTGCATACTTATAGCTGAACACTTGCGATAACACGATAAATCATAAAATTTTGAAAAAGTCATATTTAACCCTCCAGTCTCTAACTTCTGTATTTTAAACAATTTTTCTAACTCAGACCCTAATTAAGTTGGAGACATGACATTTTGCCATTTTGCATACTTATAGCTGAACACTTCACATCAAACGACAAATAATAAAATTTTGAAAAAGGTCTAATATTTGACCCTCTAGGCTCTAACTTGTGTATTTTAAGCAATTTTTCTAATTCAGCCCCTAATTAAGTTGGAGACATGACATTTTGCCATTTTGCATACTTATAGCTGAACACCTCACATCAAACGACAAATAATAAAATTTTGAAAAAGTCTATTATTTAATCCTCTGGGCTCTAACTTGTGTATTTTAAGCAATTTTTCTAACTCAGCCCCTAATTAAGTTGGAGACATGAAATTTTGCATACTTATAGCTGAACACCTCACATCAAACAGCAAATAATAAAATTTTGAAAAAGTCTAATATTTAACCCTCTGAGCTCTAACTTGTGTATTTAAAGCAATTTTTCTAACTCAGCCCCTAATTATGTTGGAAACAAAAATTTGCATACTTATAGCTGAACACCTCACATCAAACGACAAATAATAAAATTTTGAAAAATGTCTGATATTTAACCCTCTGGGCTCTAACTTATGTATTTTAAGCAATTTTTCTAACTCATCCCCTAACTAAGTTGGAGACTTGAAAGTTTGCATACTTATAGCTGAACACTTGCGATAACACGATAAATCATAAATTTTTGAAAAAGTCATATTTAACCCTCTGGGCTCTAACTTGTGTATTTTAAGCAATTTTTCTAACTCAGCCCCTGATTAAGTTGGAGACATGAAATTTTGCATACTTATAGCTGAACACCTCACATCAAACAGCAAATAATAAAATTTTGAAAAAGTCTAATATTTAACCCTCTGAGCTCTAACTTGTGTATTTAAAGCAATTTTTCTAACTCAGCCCCTAATTATGTTGGAAACAAAAATTTGCATATTTATAGCTGAACACCTCACATCAAACGACAAATAATAAAATTTTGAAAAATGTCTGATATTTAACCCTCTGGGCCCTAACTTATGTATTTTAAGCAATTTTTCTAACTCATCCCCTAACTAAGTTGGAGACTTGAAAGTTTGCATACTTATAGCTGAACACTTGCGATAACACGATAAATCATAAATTTTTGAAAAAGTCATATTTAACCCTCCATTCTCTAACTTCTGTATTTTAAACAATTTTTCTAACTCAGCCCCTAATTAAGTTGGAGACATGAAATTTTGCATACTTATAGCTGAACACCTCACATCAAACGACAAATAAAATAATTTTGAAAAAGGTCTAATATTTAACCCTCTAGGCTCTAACTTGTGTATTTTAAGCAATTTTTTAACTCAGCCCCTAATTAAGTTGGAGACATAACATTTTGCCATTTTGCATACTTATAGCTGAACACCTCACATCAAACAGCAAATAATAAAATTTTGAAAAAGTCTAATATTTAACCCTCTGAGCTCTATCTTGTGCATTTAATGCAATTTTTCTAATCAGCCCCTAATTATGTTGGAAAGAAAAATTTGAATACTTATAGCTGAACACCTCACATCAAACGACAAATAATAAAATTTTGAAAAAATCTAATATTTAACCTCTAATATTTTGTCTCGCGCAATTTTTAAATTTAAACTATTTTGCAATACTATTTTTTGTTCATTTTGCATAATAAGTGTAATGTGACGTAATTTATTCTATTTCAGATTTCTAACGCATGTTAATGAATTTATTTTACAATATCCTTTCTCTTTCAAAATTCACATGTAAATATAGTTTTTATGGCGTAATTTCCAATAAGTGCCTGCTTTTTATACCTAATTATTTAATTCCAATTTGAAGGTATTTTTCTGTTTATAATAGTAACGTGTAAATATTTTTTTTATTTGAAGCAAACATTATTGTTTGCACTGTTTATACAGTTGGCAACAGTTTAAATTAATACCATTTTCTAAAATATGTAAAAAATATCTATCAAAATGCTGAATATTTGAATTTAAAATAGAAATAAAACCTCAAAAAATGAGTCAAATTAAAAAAAAAAATTAATGAAATCTGTAGACCGGGATCTTCTATTGAATAAAATGATCTAAAAATGATCAAATTCCCATGTATAGCTTTTGCTCTTATAAATTTTTTTTAATGGAACGATTTTGTCCAACTTTAGCATTAAATATCTCTTAAAATAATTCTTCGATTTGAAAATTGTATGCATTAGTGTGTTGATCAAACATTTCGCTATAATACCACAGATTTTCATATATTTGTATGCAATAGTTTTCTTAATATTAACGAAGAAAGATCTCCGGTCACAAAAAATTCAAAACCGGCGGCGGCGGCGGTGACAGCGTTAGTTATTATTTATAGAATAGAGAGATATATAAAAATGAAAACTTGTCTATCTGTCTGTTTGTAATTCTATAAAAAAATCCACAATTTGGAAGCCAAAATTGTGAAGAGATTCGTACGTGTGTATTAAAACATGGCCGAGATAACTAAAGTAATCCGGAATCAAAATAACTTATAGTTAATTTTTAATTAATAAAAAACCATCAATTTAACAGCAATTTCTTATCAAATTTAAACATTTTTCATTATAGCAGTTGCTAACAATTAAAAAAAAACAATAAAATTATTACTACAACAATTAATTTTCTACTGCAAGATTTCCACGTGAAAAATGAAAATGAAATAAATAGTTTGCCGAGTTTAAAAAAAAGGTGAATATTACGTCATAACTTTTCTATTGCAAGATATTCACGTGAAATATGAAAATGAAATAAATGGTTTGACGAATTTAAATGAAAGTGAATATAACTTCATAACTTTTCTATTTCAAGGTTACCACGTGAAAGAGGAAAATATTATGTCATATTGGAAATATAAAGGGCATGGTGGATATAGTATAGCGTCATATGAGTGTGAAAAATGTATTGAAGCATGATAAAAACCCGATTAGGGAAATATTGGCGTATTTTAACATTATTGCTCCAATTATAAATTGAAATAAGTTCATTTATAGCTGTATTCTATTGCGTCTTTTATATACATTTATACATTTTTATATAGCGTTTTCATATGATTCCTTCAACAACATTTCGACTGCTTTTTTTAATGTTTGTTTTGTGTTGTATGTTAAATTTTGAAATAGATTTTTCAGAACTAACATCCTCCAAATTCTGGGCAACGCCGGCACTTTAGTTTTTAACAGATAAATGGCTTTTGTATCTGTACATCTAATGCTAATATTATAAAGCGTTATAATATTATAAAGTATATAATATTATTAATGCTTGTACGTTTGTGAGGTGTTATCTCTGAAATTACATAGACAACTTAAAAAAATGTTGGTGGCCATCTCTGCTCCGAAAAAAAGACTATTTTATGTCAGTGCAAGAAACTACATCGTTGCAGGAGCAAAAAAGTTCTAAAATTGCGATTTCTGCGATATTGATTGGGTTCGAAATTTCAAATTTGGTACGGTAATTATTTTTAAGATGTAAATTCTCATAATGAACGATCTCTAAAAGGTTCAATTTGACGGATAAAGGTAAAAATTTCTAGAAAGGTTCTAAAGTATGATTTATTTGGAATACCGAAATTTTTGGGATACTGTTGGGGTTAGAAACTAGAACTTTGGCATGGTAGTAATTAATAAGATGTAAATGCTCGTTGTAGAACGAATTCTAAAAAATAGAAAGACTAAACAAAGCGGAAAAAGATCTAAAGATGATCTAAGTAACTAAGAACATGGAACTGTTAGGAATATAAACATGAAAATTGACATGGCTGTATTTATCATGACGTAAATTCTCGCAATAGAACAATTTCTAAAAATGTCGCTATATAAAACAGTGCAGAAACAAAAAACTTTCAAAATTTTTTTATTTCTCTGTTACTGCTGAGCCCAAAATCTTGAAATTTTGCTTCGGGTTAGTTTTAAAATATACAATTGTCTCTATGAATGGTTTCTAAAAAATTTAAAATTTAAAAAGAGGAAGTTAACGGAAAGCTATCTCAATTACCATTAATTTGGAATTATTAGGTACAGCAACTTTAAATATTTCATAATGCTCCATTTCCTCCGGAAAACATGCTATTTAAATGCAACAAAACTAATAGATACCCACCTAGCAAATAAATTGTGTAAATATTGAATAAAGAGCTGTATGAAACAGTGAGTAGGTTGCCCGAATGTACTTGTTAAAGTGTTCCTTCTCTAGGCTTTTCTCTCTCTCGCCAAGGGCACTAACAGAGGGAAGTGCCGTTTTAAATGTGATATGAATTTTTTATCCAATTCATTTTTCTAGACATTTTATCATAAGGTCATATTCTCAATTATCATTAGTAGATTTTTTATATATTAACTTATTCTATTGAAATTTTGTAATCGGGTTCATATTGGCGTATGTTAGCTTGCATGATTTGCTGAATAAATATGTATGGATTTGTAAATTACTTCAAATGACACTTTGACAGCTCAAAAGTTATGCAGACGATATATTCAGATCTTGTGTCATACTTTATGTTGGAATCATTGCCGATTTCTTTTATTTAATACATGCTAAATACAGCTCAACTTGTGCAGAATATGTTTAAAAACAAAACAATACAGCGTATGTAGTGGCCAGCATACACTCATCATTTAAATCCGATCGAGCATATCTGTAACACACTCTAACGAAGCATTGCATGCCACTTTTGATGTATTCGGTACTTTGATACTATATTAGATTTTGAGAAGAGAATTCCTTAAATGTTATCGACAACCTCATTGCATCCGTGGAAAACAGATATTGTACAATATTAACTATTTCGGGGGAGCACACACCATATAAAGTATAGTCCATTCTTTTTAATCATCATATATTTGTCATTTAAAGTTACTCAAATTGGTGCAGAGCGTCTGATTATGCTCTTGACATCATTTTAGACAGTTAAAATTCCGATTTAAGTAAATTAGTGTTTCATTTTCTATTTTACTTTTAATATATTGCGTACTTTCAATTTTATATCCATGCATGGCTGTCTTGAATGGTTTGATTTCCCATTTTTTTTAAACAGTGTATACGAATTTATATATAAGATTTTGTAATTCTACAATTCGTTTATTTTCATCATTTCAATTTTTCGCAGTATATGGACAATTAAAGATAACATCTCATTTTCTTTGCTTCCACATGTTATTATTAAATCTATGTTCTCAGTAATATCGCTCAGACTAATCCCTCTGAGGGAAGTCCTAGTTTAAACATGCCAAGTGGTATTTTTGGCCTATTCGCATTACATGAAATTTTACTGCTACGGATAATTCAAAAATAACTAATTATGCCACATTTTGAGTAACTTCTTTCTTATGCTGCATTACGCGAACACGAGACTTAAATTAATCCAAAAGTCTAAGAATTAATTCCAAATAAATCGTAATTTAAATTTTTTTTTAATGTTTTCCGCTCACTTGAAATTTCGAATTTTTTTAGATACCGTACTTAGCGAGCAAATTACATCTTAAAAGTAACCACCACGCCATAATTCCAACCTTCTAGTTATCCAGGCTTCCACATCAACTGTATTACAGAAATCGCAATTTTAGAAAATTTTTCCTCCTGCACACTTTTAAATTTTGATTTTTTTAACTGTCCTGTGCATACATTTACGTCTCTAAAGTAATAGTCAAATTCTTTTCGAATTTCAAGTTTCTTTTCCTACCACTTTCAGATAAATCATACTTTAGAATGTTTTTAAAACGTTTTTCGGTCATTTCACTCTTTTAAATTTTGAATGCTTTAGAAGCCGTTCTTATCAAGCATTTGCATCTTAAACGTAACCACCATGCCAAATTACAAGCAAATATTCACAGAAATCACAATTTCGGAACTTTTTTGTTCCTATATCCTTTTAAATTTCAAAACTTTAAAAAATTGTTCTGCGCGAGAATTTACGTCTCTAAAGTAACAGCCGTGCCAAATTTCAAGTTTCTAGCCCTAACATTTAAAAATAGCTCATTATTTAAAAAGTATTTAGAACATTTACCACTCATTTGAACCTTTTAAATTTCGATCTTTTGAGTTACCTTTCGTAGAAAGCATCAATTTCTTAAAAGCATCCTCCGTACTAAATTCAAAGTTTATAGATTTTTGCGCCTGCACCCCTATGGCTGATAGAGGTAAAGACTTAAAATGTACCCTGCGTTGGAGCAGAGATAGTCATTTTGCTACCTTTTTAAAAAAAATCGTTTTCGTGGATTACCCCCTACATACAAAAACACAATCGTTTATAATTACTAGTTAATTCATTTCATAACAATGCAAATTCATTAATAAAAACATGATCAAAGTCTTAAATTTATGTGCCGAAACCCTACAGTAATTCTCTTAATAAATCTTTAAAATTTATGTATCACATAGTTAAAATAGAAGAACATCTTGTTTTATTTCTGAAGATTACATTCATTACAAAGTTAAACATTAAATTCTTGTTACACAAAAGAGACATTTTTAATTAAAGTTTTACTTCACAGCACAAATTAAAATTTATTTCGCGCTTTGAATTTCATTTTAGTAAAGATATCTTGTGTCCAGTAATTTTAATCTCTCCTGATGAACTCTGGAAGGATTATTTCCAACTAATCTAAATTTATAATTGTTAAATTTAACAGTGTTAAAAAGAGTGGACATTTTTAAAGAAATATGATATGATATTAATTTTTTAAAAGTTAGCATATTCATTTCACAAAAATTTATTATTTTATGATACAACAATAATTTCTTTACATATTAAAAATTCATACGTTTATAAATACTTTTTATAGTTAAAATTAAAATTTAACTAAATTTAAAATTATTTTTTCAAATTACGTTCGATGAGTACACAGCTACTAATATGGATTTTTGCTACCACGGTATTTCAATAGTAAAATTGGCCTTATTTATTCTTAGATTCTCTGCGATTAAATAAAACAAATTTCATTTTTTTTTTAATAGTGGTAGAAAAATGCACACTAGTTAGCATTTAAGTGTGCATTTATAAACTACTAGCAAACCCCACGGTTTTTCACGTGTAGTTGTTGAAATATACCAAGTGGTATTTGTGTTTGAATGCCTATTTTTATTAGAGGACATTAAGCTGCTACGGATAATTTAAAAATTACAAGTTAAGCCACATTTTTAGTAAACTTCATTCTTTTACTGCATTAGGTGAACGTGAGACTTAAATTAATAAGAAATCTAAAATTAATTCCAAATAAATAGTAATTTAGAATACATTTTGAGGGTTTTCCATCCGTTTCTTTTTTAATTTGAAATTTCGAAATGCTTAGAAACCGTTTTTAGCGAGCATTTACATCTGAAAAGTAACCACCATGCCAAATTTCAAGCTTCGAGTTAACCAAGCTTCCACATCACCTATATCACAGAAATCGCAATTTTAGAAATTTTTTGATATTGCACTGTTTGAAATTTCGAAATTCTTTAAAACGATTGTGTGGGGCATTTACGTCTCTAAAATAACATTCATGGGGCATTCCACGTCAAATCAGGCAGTAAAATATCAATATGTAACCCACCATCACAGATTTTAATGAAACTGTGTGTGTTTGTTCTTACTATTAAGATATGATCACCAGTAATTTTTTTTGCTCCTTGGTGAAATAGTTTCTGAGAAAAAAATTGTCAAAATTTTGAAAAACTGCCGTCAGTTGGCATTCTTGATAGCTCGGTTTTCAAATGTAGCATGTCATATATATAATCATATTTCAATATCTACTCTACAAATCATCTTCAAATAATTTATGCACAATATTTAAGGTACGCAGCTTATGAAAAAATATATTGTTACGCTTATAACATTTTAAGTGTGTCTAAAAAAATATTTAAACTTTGAAGTCGTGAATTTTTTATGAAAAATAATGCATTAACAAAAAAAAGCATTATCAACAAAAGGCGGTATTTTTATTACATTTATTTTTTATGGGAGATATACTTAAAGGTGTCCTTTACCTGATTCTGAAATAAAAATAGTGGGATTTTGGGTGTTTTTGGTAGTATTTCCTATTTAAAAATATTTTGAGGTGCATTTCATATCAAATCAAGCAGAGTCATTCCATGTCAGTTCCCCTAAGCCATTTAATCACTGTCACAAATTTCAATGAAATTGGGTTTGTTTATAGCTTATTTTAAGACGTAATCACCTTTAATTTTCTTGATCCTGAGTAAAATATTTTTTAAGATGAAAAATATCAAAATTTTGAAAAATTGTTTTAAATTTTTTTAATGACAGTTCGATATTCAAAGACTGCATTAAAAAAAAAAAGTCATTTCAATATAAAATCACTAAATAGGTTTCAAATAATGTATATGTGACAAATAATGTAATTATTATTTCTTGTTTTTTATCATGTTTAAACACTAAGAGTGTCTTTTATCTTATGAATTTTTAAAATCAAGAATTTTGTCAAAAATAATGTATTAATCAAAAATTTATTATTAACCGAAGGCAGGGTGTTATTGCTTTTTTTTAATTGTACGTAAAAATATCTTTTAAATGGTTATAAAATAAAAATAGTGAACATATGAGAAAAAATTATCAAAATTTTAGAAAAATGCCACGAGTCGCCATTAATGATTGTTCAATTTTCAAAAGCCTCATTTTATATATAAAATCACATTTCAATAACTAATAGAGAAATCTTCTTCAAATAATTTAAGCAAGGTAAATAAAGTATGTAGATTATGAAAAAAATATTGCTGGAATGTTAAAAAATATTTAAATGTGTCTAAAAAATTGTATAATCTTTGAAATCAAAAATATTTTACAAAAAATAATGAAATTATTAAAAAATCTTTATCAATCAGAGGCGGAGTTTCTATGACTATTTTTTTTTATTTTAAATTGTACATAATACTACATTATAACTGGATCTGAAATAAAAATAGTGGGATTTTGGTTGGTTTTAGTAGTATTTAAATCATATTTAAAATTATCAATATTTTCAAATGTAAAACCTATCCAATGTATCATCCCTGGAAATATTTTTATTTATACATTTATTTTATTTTTCAAATTATCTTTTATGTTCGTTTCTTAAGGAAAAAAAAATAAACAATATTGTTTTTTAGTAAAACTTCTAGGGCGAAGAGCAATTATCCCTTTCCAAAAAAGAGAAAAATCACTAGCTCCTCACCGCCCAATAGAAATTTTCAAAATGACAGTCCTAATCTTTAAACTCACATTTGGCTGTTAATATTGAAAATTTAGCATTGAGCTGCTAATATTGAAAAAAAAATACCAAATTTCACTCTTTAGAAGAAAATTTTGACGTATTGTGCTTTAAATATATGCAAAAAATGCACAATCCATTATATTTATATCTTTCAAATAACTATATCTAAAAAAATATTTAAAACTTAATGAGTTGCACTTTTGTAACTTTATTCAGTTTCTAATGATATGTACCGTAATTTCGGATGTATAGCCCGCAGATCAAACAATTCAGTTTGGACCCAGAAACTTTATTCAGTATTTGAAGACCAATATTTACTGTGATCTAAAAAGTTACATTTTATTTTTAAAAATTTCTGGGTCGAAACACGATTGTTTGATCCGCGGGCTATACACCGGAAATTACGGTAATTTGATTTATTTCATCACAATATTGCTGAAATATGGATTTTCAACATATATATGTGTGTATATATATCCCTGTTCTCAAACAAATTATTTAAAAATTATTCATTTATGTTTAATAAAGCCTATATATATTGTTTATACACTTATAGAAAATACATATAGTAAATTTTATGATATTATGTCAATAATGTCTAAAAGTAAAGAACTTATCTAATAGTATGTAACGAAAAATTTAACATCTGGTGTAATGACAACAAAATTTTATAATTGTTTTACTTAATTTGGATGAATGAAAAAAGCTTACATGTTTATATTTTATTGAAGTACAGGTGAAAATGTCACAAAGACATTCCTACCTCAACAACCAATGAGTATGTCACATTCACATTACAGATGATTTTTTTTTTCTTTTTGATCTTTCGGGTTTGATTTCAGATGGTAATGAATTAATTAGTTTTGTTAGAAGTGTAACTCCAGTCAGCATATTAGGCCCACTATTTTTTTTTTATATAATTTGTTTTGATTGACCCGATGAACAACAATATTTAAAGGGACCATTTCATGACTTTTCAATTAAAAGCTGATTTATAAATTCATCATGTTGTTTAGTTATTATTATATACTGCATTTTTAAATGCAGTTTATTTATTATTTGAACAGTTGAAAGTATTTTTCAATAAGAGTGGGCTGTTGATTTTAAGTCGGCTGTTGAGCAATGTAGTGTTGGTAAAGGAACTGGTACTATTTAATTTAATTTTTATTGCTATAAATAATATTTGTTATTTTATTATTGTATGTATTATATTTAAGCAACAGTAGAAATACACGATATCGTAGTCATTTTAGTACATCTTAGCATGAAAAGCTTTAATATTTATCATTAAACATTCACATTTTATGAAAATTTTGTTAAAATTGCTCATATTTTCACTATTTTTATTTTATAACTATTGAAAAGATATTTTTACGTACAATTAAAAAAAGTAATAACAGCCTGCCTTTGGTTAATAATAAATTTTTGATTAACACATTATTTTTCACAAAATTCTTGATTTTAAGAATTCACAAGATTAAACACACTCTTAGCATTTAAACATGACAAACAACAATAAATAATAATCTGCCCACATTATTTGTCACATATACATTATTTGAAACTTATTTAGTGATTTTATATTGAAATGACTTTTTTTTTTATGCAGTCTTTGAATATAGATCTGTCATTAAAAACATTTTTAAAAAAATTTCAAAATTTAGATATTTTTTTTTTATCTTAAAAAACATTTTACTTGTAATCACCTTTAATTTCCTTGATCCTGTCTTGAAATGAGCTATAAACATACCCAGTTTCATTGAAATTTGTGACAGTGAATTAAATGCCTTAGGCGAACTGACATGGAATGACTCTGCTTGATTTGATTTGAAATACGCCTCAAAATATTTTTAAATATGAAATACTACTAAAAACATCCAAAATCCCACTACTTTTATTTCAGAATCAGGTAAAGGACACCTTTAAGTATATCCCCCACAAAAAATAAATTTAATAAAAATACCGCCTTTTGTTAATAATGCTATTTCAATTAATGCATTATTTTTCATAAAAAAATCACGACTTCAAAGATTAAACATTTTTTTAGACACACTTAAAATGTTATATAAGCGTAACAGTATTTTTTTTCATAAAATACGTACCCTATATATTATGCATAAATTATTTGAAGATGATTTGTGGAATAGATATTGAAATATGATCATATTTATATCATGCTACATTTGAAAATCGAGCAGTCAAGAATGCCAACTGATGGCAGTTTTTCAAAATTTTGACAATTTTTTTCTCAGAAACTATTTGACCAAGGAGTAAAAAAAAATACTGGGAATCATATCTTAATAAAAGGAACAAACACACGCAGTTTCATCAAAATCTGGGATGGTGGGTTACATGCCTGCCTGAACTGACATGGAATGACATAATGACATGGAATGAATTAAATTTCAAGTTTCTATTCCTAACAATTTAAGATAAATCACAGTTTAGAATGTTTTTACAACGTTTACGCTCATTTCATCCGTTTATTTTTTTCCTATAGAAACCGCTCTTAGCACTTACACCTTCAATGTAACCACCTTGCCAAATTTCAAGTTTCTAGCCCTAGAAGCATTAGAAAAATACCAATTTTAGAACGGTTTTAGAATCCACACCGTTTCAAATTTCAAAATTTATACAAACTGTTCTGAACGAGCATTTACGTGCATTAAGAGACATGACAAATTTCTATCTCTAAAATTTCTAGAATCATCGTAATTTAGAAAACTTCCGCTCATTTGACACTCCTAAATTCCGAATTTTTAATAAACTGTTTATACGGAGTATCTGCCATCTTAAAAGTAATCAGTATACTAAATTTCAAGTTTAACAATTCCATTTAAATCTTTAAGTTTCAATTTTCTTTAGAAACACTTCTTAGCAAGCATTTACACTGCAAATAGAAGCGTCTTAAATTTAGACACATATGTGACTGAAAAAGAATTTTAGACACTTAAGTGTCTTAATCTGAAAATTCAGACATTATAGATGTCTTAATTTAAGATACATAAGTGTCTTACTATGACCATGGTGTAAACGAACTGAGAATAATGTCTAAAATATCCGCAAACGTCTTATTTTAAGACACTTCATTGCTTTAAACGTGTCTTAATTTAAGACGTTTTGATTCTTCCGACGCAATAACCACCAGGGGGCACTAGCACTCCCAGTTGCGCATGCGTTTTAGATGTCTTCTTTCGAAGTGGTATACGTTGTAATTCAAACAAAGTTTGTTTTTATGTACGCGTGTATTTTAATTCGTTTTTTTCGAAATGTGAAGTACTGTGATTTTAATTCGTATTAACTTGGATTATTTATTTATTGAATACATACATCTGACGTGTGTGCTCGACATCAAATATCTCTTAGAAGCTGTCGTCGATACAAGGGCGGGATAGACACAGAACAGAAGTAGACGACGGTTGAAGATTACACCCGGAAATTCTACAAAGCGTGTGCAATGGGCTTAGTGTTAACTCGTATCAATTTATATCAATAATATTGTGTTATTCATCTTCGTCCTGTCGAAGCTGGCAAAAATAAAAGAAACTTTTGTCTGGCGGGTCCTGTTTTTAGGATGAAACATCTCATTCTTTAAATATGGCTAGTCGGATGTATTATGGGATTACCTTTTAAACTGATGAAAGTCTTTCTCCCTCACTGTGGTTGTGGTAGTTTTTAAAATTTCAAATCGAGGAATATTTCTTACCTCTTGCAAACAGCGATTGAAGTAAGTGTTATAATCTCTTTATAGTACTAAAATTATTGTCTTTTATGATTTTATTTATTGTACTAAACAAAATCTTACATGAAATTTAATTAGTTTTGAATCTTTTTGCAAAAAAAAAAAAAAAAAAAAAAAAAAAAAAAAAAAAAAAAAAACACTAATTTTAGAAGTATATATTTTTAAATTTATGACGTTGTCTTTTATTACAAATTAAGGATTATTTATTCTCATCTTTTTTCTCAAACTTAAAGTAATAACATCACTAAAAAACAGACATATTTAAAAGTTAAGTTCATTCTCTTGTTTTGTTTTGTTTTCAATATGGCAGTTCTTAGTTTAAATTTCAATGGCTAATGCTTATCTCATACTCGACCACAAGGAAATAGAAAAAAAAAAAACTTTGAAAGATCTCCTAAAGTTTTCTTACTTCCTAGCTAGGGATTAAAATCCCGGATTGAGATCCCGGGATCCCGCTTTAATTTTAACCCCGAAAATCCCGGAATTTTTACTGGAAAATTGCGGGATTTTCGGGATTGCCTTTTTTTTTCCATTGAACAATATTCAGCTGAAATTAAAAAATATATTTATAAACTTTCGCTTTTGGAAAAAAAAATCAATTGATTTTCATGAAATTTATATATAATTGAAAATGAATGTTTATCTCAAGTATTTCTTAGATATATTTCTAAAGCTATTAAATCTTTTAATGTGTGAAAACTTTTGATTTGGAAACATAGAAGTAAGCCAGTCAGGAAATCATTTGTTTATTTAGATTTCGCTGCATGCGTGGATTCGAAGGTCATTTTCCAGTTAGACTTTACTGATAAGCATCGCAAGTTTGTATCATAGTGATATCATGTGCTAACTTTTTTTTTTTTTTTTGGCTTTATTTTGCTTTAAAGATGTCTTGTTTAGTACCTCATAAGAATGATAACAATAAGCCCATGTGGCAATATAAATTTTTAAAAAATCTAATATTTAAATGATAAGGATTTTTATTTTTTTTCGGGGAGGGGGGGGGGGGGGATTTTGTATGAAATTTTCGTAAAGTTGATACCTTAAATCTTGCACTGATTATAATGAAAGTTTTGAACTTTTAGAGTAGGACAAGATTAAAAAACACAAAATATAAATAAACAAAATACCGAAGTAATTTTTTTCTCAATATTAACCCTTTGCACTCGAGGACTCCGGAGCGGAGCCATTTAAAATTTGTCTTCAAACTCCAGGTCTCCGCTACGGAGACAATGCAAATAATTTTGTGATACTGTGTAATCTTGGCTTTTCTAGACAGGTATCACAAAATTATTTGCATTGTCTCCGTAGCGGAGCCCTCGAGTTTGAAGACAAATTTTAAATGGCTCCGCTCCGGAGCCCTCGAGTGCAAAGGGTAAAGTAGAATATTTATTTATTTATTCATAGTTAAATAGCTGTTGTGATTATCATCTGATATATATGTAAAATTGCCTATGTGGCAATATAAATTTTTAAAAAATCTATTTTTAAATTATATGAAGTAGAGTAGGACAAGATTTTAAGAAATATATATATTTATCCATGTACTTTAAAAGCCCTCAATAGCCCTTGCCGCTGAATTTGTCCGATAATCGGAGATGTCTGCTTTTGTGAGGTAAAAATATACAAATATGTATGCCATGCGGATTAAAAAAGTATTCGCTAAATAGATGTTTCAGAATAGCTATTCGGGAATGTCCATTAACCTCCACAACGGATACTCCCGAATACCGGACATCTCAATTAAGATAACAATAATGCAGGGTTGCATTTTTTGCAAAAGAACTTCTTGATTAAAGAATGGGCATACTGGGCCGTGCCCCGCCCCCCTACGATTTTAGTGCCCACAAATTTGATATGCAATATTTGTAAAGTTTATATTTTAAATCTGTTTCGAAATTCCACTGATTATAATCAATATTTTGAACTTTTAAAGTAAAATAAGATTAAAAATAAAACAAATTAAAAAAATCTAATATTTAGATAAATATTTTTTGTTTTAATCTTGTTCTACTCCTGAAGTTCAAAATATTGATTATAATCAGTAAAATGTCGTAAAAGATTTAAATTATCAGCTTAACAAAAATTGCGTACCAAAATTGGGAGCACCAGAAAAATCAGGTTGTAGGGGGGGGGGGGGGGAAGGAGCAGGACCCCCAGCCAAATATTTTTCCAGGATTCAACGTAATCAAACATGGCTACGTATGATGCTTACAAAAAAAAAATGGATGCTATTAAGGCGTTTGAAGTGTCTGAAATTCAGACACGAAAAGTGTCTGAAAAAATTCAGACATTTTAAAATGTCTGAAAACTGAACACTCCGTTTCAGACACTTAAGTGTTTGAATTTCAGACATTTTAATTTACAGTGTATACATGTTAAAAGAAATCACCTTGCGTAATTCAAAGCTCTAATACAAATTATATCTTATAAATCGCAAATTTAGATATTTTTTTGCTCATGCATGCTTTTAAGTTTTGAATTTTTTAAATAACTTTTCTATACAAGCATTTACCTCTCAAAAGTAACAGCTATGCAAAGTTTCAAGTTTCTATCTCTAACGGTTCTAAACAAATCGTAATTTAGAACATTTTTAGAAAGGTTTCCGCTCTTTTCAACCTTTTAAAATTCGAATGTTTTAGAAAATGTTCATAGCAAGTATTTATATCTTAAAAGTTAACACCGCACCAAATTTCTATTTCTAGCCCTAATAATATCACAGAAATCGCAATTTTAGAAAGGTTTTTGTTCCTGCACCCCCTTCTGGGTTGTTGTGCCGACATACAATATAGCTTATGTTAGAGCAGAAATCGTCACCAGCATTTTACTATCATTATTTTTGTAATCGATTCGATAGTTCTAGAGATTACCCAACAAACAAACAAACGCACCAAACATTTAGTCTTTATAATTTTAGTGCGGACTTACAAAACCCGCGGTTTTGCACGGGTAGTAATTGAAATAAGCCAAGTGGAATATCTATGCTTACTAACATTAGGAGGAAATTATATTGCTGCAGATAATTTAAATATCGCTAATTAAATCACATATTGAGGAAACGTCATTCTTGTACCGCATTAGGTGAACGTGATACTTGAATTAATGCGAAAACTTTCATTCTAATCATTTGCAGCCACCCTCTTCCAAAAAAAAAAAATATATATATATATAGATACATTGCAGCCTATTTAGAAACTCTATTTATGAATCATCGTAAGGTAAAAGAATTTTTTTAATCGGTTCAGTAGTTTCAGAGTATATTTCCTACAAACAAACAAATGTTTTACTTTTACGGTATTAATATACCATCATTCGCCGTAAAAATCAAAACAGCGTAAAGTAATTGGAAAACACTGGTTATTTAATCGTCATTTTTGTGCGGCGAAAGGCTCAATATAAAGTACATTCTTGCGTAGTTGTCAAACTTGTTTCTTTATTACTATAACTTTAATTATTACAATTGCTGATACTTGCGTTTTATCCCATTACTAAGAAAAGTTATATCTAACACTGGCATGAAAATGATTTTGATTTTGAACTTTTAAAATTTTAAATTAAAACAAAAACATTGTTCGTACGCATCGTAGTTTTAGTTATATATATGTCGAAATTAAAAGTTCTAGACTAGAGTTTCAGAGAAATCATAGTAAAAATATAAATGGTAAATATAAATAGTAAAAATAAAAATATAATATACATTCCTCGCATTTCATCCATTTGAAACTCGATATATATATTTTTTTTTTTTACTTTTCTTTAGGAGCAACACATCTTAATAGACACATCCGTGTAAAATTTTAACAATAGTTTCAAGATTATAAGGTTTTTTCCAATCATTTCATCTTTTAAAATCTATAGGATATATTAGGATTGATCATTCAAATTCGGTGGAGAGGTAGAAAAAACTGAAAATGAATTTGAACTGTCCGTGTCTATCGGTTACCTCCTCTATCATGACAGATACTAAAACCGATCCTGTTTTGCACCTGCAAACATTGGAAGCTAAGGTTTGCGCCGGTTGGGGTAGCGTTCTGCATAAATCTCCGCAGTTCTTCGACCGCTTTACTGTAAGTTAGAATTTATATCGGCATATTCATGTAACGTATAATGATTCATGTTACTTCTGTAAAGTCACAGTGACGAATGACGACAGGCTAGACTTGTGGATACACAGCGCCCCCTACAACTTCATACGTTCGTTTGTGTCCATACTTTCCTATGTGAGATTGTCTTCTTTTGCTATTTTTTACTTCCCCGAGAAATTTGAACGATTTATCCTGTTACACCCTGTAGAATAATTTAACATACGTACTTAGAGAGCATTTAATTCTTAAAAGTAACCAAAATATTAAATTTTATTTTTTAGCTTCAACTGATTTTTAAAAAATTGGAATTTTAGATTATTTTCCGCTTTATGAAGCCAGCCTGCACATATGTAAAATATGAGTATTTTTAAGCAGAGATTGTCATCATTATTACTCTTAGAGAAAATTTCAAATCAGTACAGGATTTCCAAAGTAAGGTCGTGATTTTGGAGAAAAAAATTCTCTTATTTCACCCTTTTAAATTTCGAAATTATAGAAATTGTTATGAACGTGTATGTGCGACTTAAAAGTTATTACCATGTCTAATTTCAAGTTTCAACCCTAACAATTATAAAGAAATCGTAACTTACAAGGGAACCACTTTTGGTACTGCTCGCACATAGCATCGAAACCTGGTACATTTTGTAGCCCTATGCATAAAACTTAGAGATCCGATAAAATTTCTCTGTTAAAATCACATTTTATATACTTTTTTATGCTTTTAATTTTTTATTATTACATTTTTATTTGTTTGTTTCACTTGTTGTCAAAAGTGAGTTAAGTCGCCAAATACGGCGCAACACTTTTTCCGCCCGCTTTATCCGGGGAGTAAATGTACAGTACAAATTAGAATCAGATTGCGATTTATTTGATAATTGATAGCATAAGAAACAAGAATTATGTTTTTTTTTCTTTTTAAATATATAAACAGTAAATATATTTCTATAAAAGCTTTTAAGATCATTGAAAACTATATTTTAGTGAAATACAAAATAAACAAACTATTTTCTTTTAAAATCGAAGTTTCGAATGTTTAAAATGAAATATTGCTGTATTAAATGGTCCTTTGGTAAAAATAATCGTACAGTAAATTAATATTCTTACACAATTTAGAAAAATTTCTGTTGCTAATTAGTTCGGACATTACAATATCTACTAGAATCCAAACCACTCCTCTAACAGGACAAACAGCTATGACATTTGGCTAGGGTTGCCGGGAAGCTCTACTTTCGAAAAAAAAAACGCCAACTTTTTCCCTGTTAAAAATGTGAATAAATGTTGCAATTTTTCAAAATCAAATTCGTGGGTTTCTAAAGAAATTTTTAAACTTTTTTCAATATTTTATACTTATTACCCGACTGAAAAGAAGGGTTATGTGTTTCACGCATCTCTGTGTATGTGGATTTCTTTAAACCCTCGAAACATCCCAAAGGCTGGATGGATTTTAATGAATGAAGTCTCTATCAATTCGTCTTAACGGCCCGATGGTTATAGGCTAGGTTTTGTTTTCACAAATTCAAAATGGCCGTCGTAAAATAGAAAATGGCGGTAGAGACGAAAAAAAATTTACGCACTGTATTGGGTGGCATATTATTGGATAGGTATTTCAAAATGAAGACGATGTTTCATTGATTATTTTACAGTCAGAAGCTCCGTTAAAATATTGTACAACCTGGAATTTGTGTATGTATTGTGGATCTCTATCTTTACTGCAACTCGAACCATCATAGATATCTATAGACCTCGTCAAAATAGTGTTTATAGATAGAAACTAACAGTTAAACACAACTTAAAAGTCATCAGTACAAGTAAATAAAAAAAAAAATAGGTAAGTAATATAAACAAGTAATATAGAAAAAAAAATATTTTAAGTCAATTCCTACTTAGGTCAATAAGAGAATTTTTTTTCTCCCATTCTTCTTTCTTTTTCAGTGGCGCTTAAAATGCCTTGATCATGAAGAGGGCTCTCTCGGTCTTAAAATACCTTGATCAAAAAGGGGGCTCTCTCGATTATTGAAAATTAATTAATTTAATTTAATTAATGAATTAATATTGGAAAAAAACTGGATTAACATCAAGTGTCATCCACTACAAGTTTAAAAAAATTTATTTGAGCTTGATTGGATGAATAATAAGTATTTTATTAACGATTGAAAATTTGAACAAGATTTATATAGCGGGAGTCTGAGCTAATACACTGGTTTCCAAAAATTAAGGAAAAATCACAAAAAGAGCGATAACTCGTTCAAAAACTAACCTATCCATATGAAATTTGCATACGTTGTTAACTAAAAGATGCTGTACAAAATTACAAAATTAAATTTAGTGGCGCTGCAATCGGATAACGTCATCTGTGAGGAGCATAAAAATGCATGCTAGCGAGTACGGCTGCTGCTGTCGCTGTGATTATGAGATAAGAAAACTGAGATAGCCAATTAATTATTATGACCTCGAATTATCATTTGTCCTCTTAACTGTGATATAGAGCTATTAGAAGACTGGAGGTAGGCCAAAGTCAGACAGAGGTGGCCAGATGGCTAAATCTGAGTCCTTCTGTTGCTCACAGGCTTTGGAAACAATTTCAAACGACCGGTCGTCCTCCAGAAGTTTTAGCCAAGGACGGGGAAGAGCTACGAGAAGTACCGATAACCGATATTTGCGGTTATGTGTACCATTAAATAGTACAACAACCCCCCCCCCCCTTCTCTCATCTTAGAGTCTCCCTTGTTGCAGCCTCTGGAAGGTTGGTATCAACGACTACTGTGCGTCCTTTATAAAGGTGGTCTTTACGTGATGCGACCAGACATTTGTCTGCCGCACACCTCATGTCACCGAAGTGAACGTTTAAGGTGGATACCTCCACGGATACCTCCATAAGGTGGATACCTCCACGGTGGATCCACTGGACGGATGATCAATGGAGGCGTGTTCTCTTCACGGATGAGTTCCAGTTTAGCCTCCAAAGTGATAGTAGGCATTGTTTTATTTGGAGAGAACAGGGAACATGCTATCATCCATCAAACATTCGTAAAAGAGATTCGTGTGGAGGAGGCAGTGTCTGTATTTAGGATGGTATCTCTTTGGGCGGACGTACAGACCTCCACGTCTTTCCACATGGAACTGTGAATGCTCGCGTCTATAGAGATGACATTCTTGATGCTTATGTTCGCCCTTATGGAGGTGCAATAGTTAATGATTTCCTGTTACAGGACGATAACGCTAGACCGCACAGGGCTCACATCGTAGAAGAATATCTTCAGCACCAAACAATTCAGCACATGAAATGTCCAGCTTGATCACTGAACTTGAATCCCATCGAGCATGTTTGGGATGCTTTAGGTCGCTTGGGATGTTATGTCGCTGCTCTCAATCCCCCTCCTCAGGCCCTTGCCACGCTTACAACTTCTTTACAAGAGCAATGGCTCGCACTTCCCAGCGAACTTATTGATCGCATAATTGACAGTATCACACATCGCTGTAGGTGCTGTATTGCTTCTAGAGGTGATCATACTCCATATTAAAAGTGCTTTTTCTATGCCAAACTAACACATTTATTTTATAATTGTGTTAATTTCTGAAACACCACAATCGTCTGGTAATTTCTTTTAATGTTATTAATATACCTTAGTGTGTGTTGTACGTTGTGGCTCAGTTATATTAAAATATACTTGTAACATTTTGAGTAATCTCTGCTTTTGTTGTTTTTCCTTAATTTTAGAAACCTGTGTAGTAGGAATTGAAAAAAAAATTGTTTCACATTGATGAGAAATAATTAATTAGTTCGCTTTTTACGCAGTCAGGTTTTTTGATTTTTTAAATTTAATTACATTATTTATTAACTAATTTTTATTTTAAAATGCTTTTCTTTAAAAAACTTCTATGTTAATAGTACGATAAGTGGTCTCGAAAATTGCATTTTCAGAAAGTTATGCTGCTGTAAAATCAAGAAATATTATTTTAACAGAAAAATTTTATCGATTCTCAAACTTCATAATATAGGACTTTAAAATGCCCCATGTCTCGATGCTAGGGGTGCGAGCAGCACCATAAATGATTCCCTTGTTAACATGTTTTTTGAACAGTTTTGATTCATTTCATGTACTGAAATTTCAAATTTTTAGAGCCCCTCTTAGGGAACATTTACATCTTAGAAATAAACACTCTGTGGAATTTCATGCTTATAGACTCAACTTATTCACATTAAATCATTTAAATAGTACTAGAAATTACATCAATTTAGCACCAATTCATACCAAAGTATATCTGAATTCGAAGTCTGATGAAAACTCGTGCGATAGTTCTTGAGATAGCGGAATTCTGACGCTATTATGAGCTATAGCAGAAAATCTGAAAAATGTAGCATAGCAGCGCCATCTGTTGAGTGATTTACAACAAAACATAAACAGCACTAATTCCTATCAAGGTATACCTGAATCTGAAGTTTGATGAAAATTCGTGCATTACTTATTGAGATATAGTGGAAATTCTGAAAAATGCAGCATAGCAACGCCACCTGTTGATCGATTTGCACCAAAACATAAAAAGCACTAATTCATATCAAGGTATATCTGAATCTGAAGTTTGTTGAAAATCTAAGCATTAGTTCTTGAGATAGAGCTGTTGCGGAAATCTAAAAAAATGCAGCATAGCAACGACACCTGTTGAGCGATTTGCACCAAAACATAAAAAGCACTAATTCACATCAAGGTATATCTGAATCTGAAGTTTGTTGAAAATCTAAGCATTAGTTCTTGAGATAGAGCTGTTGCGGAAATCTAAAAAAATGCAGCATAGCAGCGCCACCTGTTGAGTAATTTACACCAAAATGCATAAAACGTCAAATCATGTCAAGGAATCTGAATCTGAAGTTTGATGAAAATCCGTGTTTTAGTTCAGGAGATTCGGCTATTGTGAAAATCGTGAAAAAATATAGCACAGCAACGCCACTTCTACAGCGATTTACAACAAATACTAAACAGCACTAATTCATATCCAGGTATACCTGAATCTGAAGTTTATTGAAAATCCAAGCATTATTTCATGAGATAGAGCTATTGCGGAAATCGTAAAAAATGCAACATAGCAGCGCCACCTGTTGAGCGATTTACACCAAAAACTAATCAGCGGCAACTTATATTAGGGACTAACTGAATATAAATTTTTATTAAATTCCGTGCATCAGTTCTTGAGATAAAGCGCCCACAAAATCTGTGTCACATCCATGCAGACAGACAGACAGAGTCACAGACTCACAGACATTTTGTAAAAACATGTTTTTCGGGTTCGCTGACCCCTAAAACGTGTAAATCCGTCGAAAACCGGAATTCTAAATTTCTTCTTGTAAAGATAGAAGAAAGTAAAGAAGGGAAATTCATTTAGTAGTTCCAAACTTATCTTCATTTTGGAAAAATTTCCACTCATTTCACTCTTTTATTTTTACCTTTATTAATTGCTCTGTCAGAGACTTTACGTCTTAAAGGTAACGGTGATATGACATTTCAGGTTTCTAGTTTTAAAAATTACAAATAAATATTTTGATTTTTTCTGAACCGCGCTTAGTGAGAATTTACAACTTAAAAGTAACCGCAGAGTCGAATTTCAGGTATCAGTCCCCAACAACAGTATCACACAGTAATAACAATTTTTAAACGGTATTTGCTCCTGTGCTTTTTTATATTTCGATTTTTTCAGAAACGGTTCTCTGCGAGCAATTACGTCTTAAAGGTATCAAGTTTTAGCACTAACAATTCCAAATAAATTGAAATTTAGAATGTTTATTGAACGTTTTTATTTCGTTTCATCCTTTTAAATTTCTATTTCTTTAAACAGTTTTTGGCGAGCATTTACATCTCAAATGTAACCACCATGAATTTCAGGTTTCTATCACCACAGGTATCACAGTAATCGCAATTTTAGAAGTTTTTTTGCTCTTGCACCACGTCGATGGTAATGGTACCCACATGAAATGGCTATGTTGGAGCAGAATCGGTCGCAATTATTTTGCTACCCTTTCTTTTTAAATTTTTCTGTAATTCTGTAGTTTACACTCAAAAAAGCAAACAGGCGTTTTCTCTTTATAATACTAGGGGGCTGGGTCCCCTACGAGCTACGCTCCCCAACCCCCGTTCAGACACCGCAGTCTCTAAAAGCACGCTAATTTGATCGGCTTTAAAAAGATTTTGAAAGATTGAATTATAATTTAAAAAACAGTGGCGAACTCCCTATAAACGGGTTTGTATTCATTTCTCTTCGATTGGGGAATTTTAAGGAAAAATCAGCTGCTGTTAAAAGATACAATGTATGTTTTTGTCTTTGATTTAAATAAAATCAGTTAAACATTTCAAAATAAGCTAATATAATAAGCTAATCTGCATCAAAATGCAAATATATTTTACAAATACCAGTGCCCTCTTTTGACGGAAACGACACAGAAGGTTAACGAATCTTAACTAAACCATTTAAGCAATTTCTTTATTTTCTGCTTCACAGGTTTTTCTCTTTCAAATCATATTTTTTGTTGATGACACTTCATTTTCAGCTTGTAATCTTTTTTATTTTTATTAAATTACTAAATAGTCGCTCGAAAGCAGTCTAAACGTGTTCAATAAAATTAATATTAATCTTATTAATATAATCTCAAAATATCAAATTAATATCTCGCGCATTTTTTAAATTTAAACTGTTTTGTAATATTACTTTTTGTTTATTTTACTTAATAAGTGTAATGTGACGTAAATGTGACGTAATTTCTCCTATTTAAGACTTCTAACGCATGTTAATGAATTTATTACTTTACAATATCCTTTCTCTTTTAAAATTCACGTGTAAATATAGTTTTTATGAAGTAATTTTCAGTAAGTTCCTGCTTTTCATACGTAATTATTTAATTCTAATTTGAAAGGGGTTTTTTCTGTTAATAATAGACACGTGTAAATAATTTTTTAATTTGAAGCAAACATTATTATTTGCGCTGTTTATACAGTTAGCAACAGTTTAAATTAATATCATTTCCTAAAATAAGTAAAAAATATACCTCGAAATGCTGAAAATTTGAATTTAAAATAGAAATAAAAACCTCAAAAAATGAGTCAAATTAAAAAAGTGAATGCAGTCCTGCACACCGGGAAATTCTAACGTATAAAATAGTCTAAAAATGAATTAATTTCCATGTATAGTTTTTGCTACTATAAAACTTTTTTAATGGAACGATTTTGTCCAACTTTAGCATTAAATATCTCTTTAAATAATTATTCGATTTGAAAACTGTCTGCATCAGCGTGTTTATCAAACATTTCTCGATAATACCGCCAATTTTCATATTTTTGTACGCAGTATTTTTCTTAATATTAACGGAGAAAGACCTCTGGTCACAAAAAATTCAAAACTGGCGGCGGCGGTGACAGCGTAAGTTACTTTTTTTTAGAATAGAGAGATACGACGGTATAAACATTAAAAATGTGCGATGCTTAGATGTTTTAATAAATGTTGTAGAGTATTTAATCGCACAGTGAAACATCGGCTTTTGTTTTACGGCTGGCTTGTACAAGGTAATGTTATTTATTGTAGACAAAATAAGCTGGGAGAAAGAAGTAGCATACCGGGGGCTAAAAATGTTTTAACAAAAATATTATCCAAACCTTAAATTTATATGCCGAAACTCTGTAATAATTCAATTAATACATCCTTAAAACCTAGTACGTATCACAGAGTTCAAATAATACAACATTCCATTTTATGCCTGGAGATTAAATTCAGTAGAAAATTAAACATCAAATTATTGTTACAATAAAAAAGACATCTATAATTAAATTTTAATTCGCGACACGAATTAAAATTTATTCCGCTCTTTGAATTTCATTTTAGTAAACATATTTTGTGTCGTGTAATTTTAATCTTTCCTATTCACTCGAACTAATGAGAAATTATAATTATTAAATGCAACGGTGTTAAAAGATTTTTTAGAAACATGATGAAGATTTAATAAAATTCTTTATGATGTTGCCGTTTTACTAAAATTCAAATTTATTCAATATTTCTCTTATTTTCAATATTTATTCAATATTTCTCTTTTTTATTCTATTTTTTCTGTTCTGCCTTTATTTTATTCTCGATTTATTTTATTTCTCTGCTTTTATACTCGATATTGCCACTGCATACTGTATTGTTTATACGAATTTTCTTTTAATTCTGAGTCAGTCGATGGAGGTCCCTTTCACCCTCTACGTGGACTTCGAGAATTTGACTCGGAAGATGCATACCTGCCACCCCGACCACTCCGAGTCTAACAAAACCACTATGTTCTTGCCATCACTAAATTTTATTTTATATAAATCTCGTCAATTAAATCCTTTAAATAGTAAAAGATATTACATCAATTTAGCACCAATTCACATCAAAGTATATCTGAATCTGAAGTTTGATGGAAATTCGTGCATTAGTTATTGAGATAGAGCTATGGTGGAAATTCTGAAAAATTCAGCATAGCAGCACCACCTGTTGAGCATTTTGCACTAAAAACTAATCAGCGCCAATTTATATCAGGAACTAACTGAATATAATTTTCTATTAAATTCCGTTTATTAGGTCTTGAGATAGAGCGTCCACAAAATTTGTGTCACATACAGACAGACTCACAGACAGACATTTTGTAAAAACATATTTTCGGAATCTGTGATCCCTAAAACGTGTAAATCCGTCAAAAACCGAAAGTCGTACATTTTCACGAATCCAATACTTTCTTCTTGTAAAGATAGAAGAAAGTAAAAGGGTAACAGGAGCACGTGCCCAAGAGCTTCTGCCACTACCTCTACCAGGATAAGGATACGGGAGGGCGAACACTCTCGAAAAGATTGTGGAGATGCTGATAATGGGGGTAGAGAAAATACGCTGGCTGTAGAAGAACAGCAAGCATGTGGAGCTGACACAGGAGGGAAAGGAGCCTCATGAGGCTACGTCACATGGGGCTACGAGGCTACGTCAATACGAGGGGTGTGTGCCACATCCCCAACAAACACAGAACTTCTGGACCGCTCACGGCTACGTTAGCCTTGTCCCCAAGTGTTTGATTGAGGCCCGCTATCATCGGCCGTTACGGCTCCGTCAAAAAAGTGTCACGCCGGACATAATATGGCCACAAGATAATTGGCCGTAAATACAAGAAGTTGCCCACAATCATGCCGCTAACTTTTCACCAGTAATTCTTGATAGCCTCAAACTGGCCTTTTTTATTCTTTTAATGGCCACTTAAAATAATGGATAGCCAGAAGCTCGCCCTAGTCCAGCCATTTGTGTTTGCAAGAATTAAATCTAGCCCAAAGCTGCCCACAAAAAAGCCTTTTGTGATTTTTTTTAAACGTAAACTACCCAAAAGCCTGCCACTGGTCTGCCATAAAGATTATTTAAGCATAAATTCAAAATTTATTGTATAAAAAGTACTTGTTGAAAAAATGTTTAAACGATAAAGCATTTTTACACGAAAAACTAATATATTAATAATCATTTAGTACACTTTGAAAAAAAGTATAAATTTACTTATCTTATTTTTTTTTAAATTCCAAAACACAATACTTGACATAGTGAAATTATTAATTTCTTTATTTATTCAATTTCATATGTAATATGATTTTCAAATAGTTTCATTTCCTATATATTTAAAATTATTAATTGAAAATATAAACTAATTAATTAATTCGCTATGCCATGCATTGCCTGTGAAAAATTCTCGAAAAAGCTCAAGATAAGGAAATTATCCTTTTTTTTAAGTTAACCTAAATGATTATCAATATATTATTTTTCATGCAAAAACACTTTATCACTTAAACAATCTTCCAACAAGTATTCTTTATAGAACAACTTTTGAATTTGTGTCTAAATAATGTATATAATATTAACGTATGTTATGTATGTTCTATTAAAATTAAATGTATTTGTGATTTTTTTTTTTTTTTTTTTTTTTTTTTTTTTTTACACTTATTGGTAAGTTTGTTGCCAAAATTTGATGCTCATTCATTAAAACCTTATTCAATCAGAACAGAGGAACAAGTGAAATATTTCTGAACCATTTTCATTTAACAAACACAAATTTTCACATAGGTATTATTAAAAAATAAAGAAATAAAAAATGACGTTTTATGTTTATATTTGTCCCGAATGACGTTTTTTTTTAAATAGTAATTTATCGTTTTCATAATTTTTTAATATTGTTTAATATTAGATAACATTAGATTTTCCTATTAAAGTTGAATAATCAAATTTTAAAATTGTAATAATTGTAATTTTAAAAAAAAGTTAAAATATGTATTCCAACCATTTTTTTCTGAAAATTATTTTCAGATATTTCAAAATATCCAAATTATATATTCAATATATAATTTGAAAATATCCACATATATTTTTCGCAACTTAAGGACCAAATTCCTCCTCATAATTATTGGGGAGTTTACAACATTCAGTGCCAATGTGGTTTGTCCTACATTGGACAAACTAAACGAAAACTCCGTTACAGAGTCAATGAACACAAAAACTATGTAAAGAAAAAATAATTACAGAAATCCTCTATCGCCTCTCATTGCTGGGGGGAGGAACATAATTTTAATTTTGACTCAGCTACCATTATCAAGAAATGCATTACTCCTCTGGATTTAGACTTTTTTGAGGCTCTTCATATCCATAAATTTAAAGACTCCTTGGTTAATGATTTATCTATTACACCATACATCTCAACTTTCTGGATGGATTTGTTGTGTCACGACACTTCACTTCCGCATTAATTTCATTGGCTGTTAGAACTTGATAGTCTTTTGGTATTTTGTTTTGACATTTGGGTTTTCACCGTTCATGTAGTTGGGGGGATATTGTTTTTAAAGTTTTTTACACTGAGGATGTGAGTCCTAGTACTCACGAAACGTATACGTATGATCAAATCAACTTATTTTATTGTGTGTTTAAACGTTGTTTTTATATAATTTATATTTCCACACAAGTTCTGTATTTACTATAAACTAAAATATTTCATTTCAACATCAAAGTACTGTTTCTAATTTACATTCAAATAAATATATATTCCAAGATAATTTCAATTGAAATTAAGTTGACAGCTTTCTATTTCACTTCATAAACTAAACAAACACACGAGATTCATTCATTATAAACAATAGAAAATATTAGGCCATGGAGGTAATCATTCGCAAAGCAGGTTCTCCAACAATGAATGGTCAATATTTTTATGACGTCATAGTACGTAAATTGGCGGCGCTAACGTTTGTTAACGGCTTGCATTCACGAGGGTTTTATTTTGCTATTTCGCTTAGTTATGTTACTTTAATGTCATATTTATGAACTCAGATATCAAATCTATAAAAACAAAAGTATATATATTCCTTATTTAGTTATTAAGTAGTGAAAAAAATTATAAATGCACGATTTTCAAAATTTAAATAAATTTATTAATACTAAAAAATAACATTGAAGTAACGGCATATTTAAGTAAAATAAGTTTAATTTAGATAATTTATGAACAAATCTCAGTTCAAACACGTGAAATTTCACTCATTTTTTCAGCTACGGAAATTACGAGGTATTCGTCAAAAAAGACGAAATAAGCATAATAACAAAAAATGTATGAAATGTTATCAAGTGCGCAAAGAATTCTTGATTTCTCTTTGGACTCGCGGAGAAGGATTGAGCCAGTGAATTAGTTTAAGAATGAAAGTAACATGATGCAATGCTTAGCATACATTTAAGGGAGACCAAACTGGTCGCCAGAGGCGGCTAGTTAATAAGAATAATAGAAGTCAGACATGACAGCAAAAGTCAATGTATGTAGCAAATAATATAGCAAAAGTCAAGCAGATCATTTTGTGATAACACTTAAGTTGAAACTAAAAGTAGTTTTTTAATATTTTTTCTGAAATCTGCCAAATAAATAATTATTATAAAATATCCTTATATACTATGTTTCTTGACTTTGCATTTTCAGCAAACACGTGTAGGTTGTATGCTGATGGAACGCGGGAGCAGGCAACGTAGATTTGGCCATGAGAAAAGCAAGGTGATCCTAAATGCAAACCAGCTACTTTCAACGACTGTCCCTGCGATTTGTTTATAGTCATCGCATATGCTAATTTCAAAGGGAACTGTATGCGTCTAAATTGGAATGGTAAATCATTGGGTATAATTGGCATACGGGGTATAATAACACTATCTCCTTTTGGCGACCCAGTCATAATAGTAGCTTTTACAATATTATTTACAAGTTCATTGATAAGCAATCTTGTATCATTACACAACCTCGGAGCATATATATTACGCATCAGTAAAACTGGAACACCCTTTTTCAAGTGTATGTTATGTGCAGGTACCCTAGACATTTCCAGCGAGTTGAGAAATTCGACTGGATATGAGGTGCTATCCTCAGCATTCAACACCATGTCCACGGATGTGTAAATTTTGCCCTCGTTTGGTATTAGTTTCAAAATTTTATCATTTATCGCATCCACAATATTATTTTGGTGGGCCAGAATTGCTCTTTCACATAACCATTTCTCATTTTTCATGTTTTCTTCGAAATTGTGAAAAACTTCTGCAATGAGTTCTTCTTCTGAATTAATTATATTGCAAAAGTCTTTTGTAAAATGTATTTTACCATCAACGTCTGTTTCGAGTTCTCCTTGACCAAGTTTTAATAATTTTGATGCTAATTGTCCTGATTCTGTGTCATTATATAATTGTACTCGCATGTTGGTGCTTAAATGCAATTTATGCATACTATGCCAAAGTGGAGATGCTTTAAAACAGGCGTTCTTTTCATCGGCGGGTGTTCCTCTGGGAACAACTGGCAATGTTTGCCGGATGTCACCTGCAAGCAGTACCACCGTACCACCCATAAGTTTTGAATTACTTCTTATGTCCTGCACACTTCTATCGAGAGCTTCGATTACATGTTTGAGCAGCATTGTGCACTCGTCCCACACTAACAGTTTACAACGTCGAAACATTTTACCTCGGCTGTTGCTTTTAGTAATGTTGCACATTGGGGTTTCTTCATTTGCCAAATTCAATGGTAATTTTAAGACTGAGTGTGCAGTTCGTCCACCGTTTAGTAGAGTTGCAGCAATGCCGGATGACGCGACGGCGATTGCTATGTTTTTATCCTTGCGAATTTCAGCGAGCAATAAATTCAGCAAAAAGGTTTTACCAGTACCACCTGGTGCGTCTAAGAAAAATAATGCACCTTCTTCTCTTTTCAAGTGCTCTAAAACTTTTTCAAGTACTTGCTTTTGCTCTGGAAGAAGTTTCGGTTTTACTGCAGTCACAAAGTTCTGAAGTGCTGTTGTATCATAATCGAGCTCTCTGCTAATATCATCACATATTTCATTCGTTCTTAATGGTGCGGCCATTCCATATTCACTCAAGGTCTTGCCGGTGATAGAAATCCCTTTATCTTCAATTAGAGTTAAAGCTTCATTGTAAATTTTGTCGTTAAATGTCACACTTGAATATGAATGTTGAAATCTTTTCAGTATGTCTTCAGATAGAAAATCTCTGTATTTTTCCCACATTTCTGTTGGATTTGACAATCCACATGTGCTTATTAAAGTGGCAAACAATTCCCGTATACTTGCTGGTGAGCTAAACTGAGCAGCTTCTTCCAATGTAGATTCCCAATGGTTGTCCTTTTCTAGTACACCCAACGCTTCACATGCCTCTCTGTAGATTGCTCGTTCCTGTCCGTTTAAAATTCTGAGATCTGAAAATTTTGTAGGCCCACGCACTTTGCTAAGCAATAACCGTAAGCAAAAACATTCGAAATTGCTTACATGTATAGTGTAAACAAGCCCAAGTGCATCACCTGCTTTTAAGTTTGGCCAATTTTCGACAGGTGTGCCCTGTTTACGTCGTTTCCATTCCCTTCCTTTTGAATCCCATGTGTAATAGCGTGGAATTTCAGAATATAAAAGCATCCTGGCGAATTCATCAGTTTGACAAAGATTGAAAAAAGCTGTTAATGTTGTTTTTGGTGGCATAGCAATTTTTTGATGAAAATTCTGCCCGTTCAAGTAGACACGCTCACCATTTTCTAAGTGGACGGCAAGATGCATTACTGTCGAGAATCTCTCGTGTAAGGGAAATTGGAAAATTCTCGAGACAGCTTCATTGCTACTGACGTAACGTTCCGCTTGAAATGATTGAACTTCATCTTGTGAATTAATGGTTGCATCGTTCTGTCGTACATCCAATATTGCTTGGTCATTGCCATTATTTATGTACTTGCATATATATTTTATTGCTTTTACAGAACTACACGTTTCTACGTTGATGTGGGAATCGAATATTTTAACCAATATTGGTGAATACGGAACTATCCAACTGTTATCTATGGTCACTTTCACTAATTGACACCTCACTTTTATTTTAGCTGTTCGTCCTCCGTTCTCGGGTGCTCTACGTCGGTACAGAGGGTAGCCCTTGTCATTGTGATGGGTTTCTTTAATTAATGCTCGAGGATACTTTATTGTACAATGACCGTCTTTCATGCATGGTGATAAGAGATTGTATGGACCACAAGGTCCGTGCACCATGTTTCGAATGATAGTATCGAATAGCTGCTTATCATTATCGGCGTCTGGTATCTCAGCACTTATAATGTCATCGATCTGATTTGTGCGCAGCTTTTCCCTGAGCCATAGCAAAAAGTGAACATGAGGCAGTCCGCGCTTTTGCCATTCAATCGAATACATAAAACATCTGATTTCACCAAACACTTTCCCTTTCTTAATTACAGCCAATAACTTTAATTCTGAAAACACGAGCAATAAGGTCATGTCTATCCGTCGCTTTTTATCCAGGCAACAATTCAGCAGTAATCTCTTTCCAACGGGGATTACAAGTAAACGTAATAAATATATCAGGACGCCCATAATGCGTCCTGCGTATATTCGTGGAGATATCTTGGGCTATTTACGAATGAAGATGGAAGAATAACAATTTGACCCAATGCATTGGGATTTACGTTCGCATCATTCCTAACTGCATCTTGTAAGTGTATATACTTTTCTGCTCGCAGTTTCTTTTGATTTAAAGAAATGAAACGTAGACGTTCGCTTTCAGCCTTTATATATACATCAACCATAAATTGATGAAGTAGCTTTTTGCAACGCAAAAATAAGTTAAAATTATTGCGTCGCATCATTAGATGATAAGAATAAAAGTTGATGCATGACACTTTTTTATTTAAAATCGACATTCCGGTATGCCGATTAATTTGTGAAATATCAAAATGATAGCCCTCTTGTCCTTTCCAGAATATTAATGGATATTCGAGAGCGTCATAAAACCAGTGTGTGTCAGAAATACGAGTGAGCATATCATTACGTAAATGAAGCACTATATCTCGCGGTGAACTTAGACTACCAGAAATAATAGCTGTCATTTCTTTTGTAGTTGGAGTATTATATATCCGCTTATGTTCTCCCGGTGGCGTACGGTTAGCATGAATGACCAGTTTACAACTTTTTGCGGGATTGCGCTCCAAAGCAGTTTTAAATGAAAGTACAAGTTGATTGTTATCATTTAGAACTTTCTGAATTTTTTTAACTATTTCCCTTTCGATATTTTGAACAACCTGACAATGTTTATTTGTTTGTTCATCCTCGTCCCCAATAAAGTAAATCTGTAGTAATTTTGGTTCTTGATTGGGTGCAGGAAGAAGAGAACCAATCCTATGATATACATTCCCTTGTACAGTAAATGTTGGTGAAAAACCAGACATTGTAATGATTTTGTCAGCTCCAAAAGAGGTCATGTGGAAGCATGCGTTATATTTTTTAATATTGTCCAGGAATCGTCGTGATTTATCTGTTTCGCTCATAAAGAGACTTCTTAATGACTCGATCGGTTCTTCTATCGTAGGAACAGAAACTTTGCCTCCAGAACAACACATTCCTGGCGTCTCTTCTTTCCATTTTAAAGCTGTGCAGAATCGACATTCATTATTCATTCTTCCCACAGAAATTAGTAAATGACTTCCATAATCTACAGCAGCATCATACTCAAAAGCTGTATAAGTAAAAGCGTCCCGGATTTTTCTAGTAAATGACTGTCTTCGGTGTGCCATTCTCTGTGCATTTTCTACTCTGTGGGCATATTTTGTTTCAATAGATTCAGCTGCTCTTGAGATTGCCTTGCGGTCAGCATCTTCTTTTAATCTATGTTGCTACAGTTCAGGTGATCTACATTCTCTCTTTGAAGCCAAATAAGCAACGTTATAATGGTGACGCAGTTGGGACTTTTCAACTGTATCAGCATCTCTAAGATTAGCCTGACGATCGGCTTGTTCAAGTCTACGCAATTCTGCTTGAGGAAAAGTTTCATTAATTTTTTATATCTTCAATGCTCTTGCATTACGCGAATTTCTCGATAAATTTGATTTTCGCTTTGATGACATTCCTATCTTTAAATTTTTATAAACATTTTAAATTCAGTTAGACATTGTATTAATAGCTAAGGCATATTTATCAATCTATCATACTTCACAAAAAACTATTATAAAAAAGAGCATTAAAAAGAGCTACTTTTTAAAATGTCAACAAATAATTTACCTTTTTAAAGCTAAAAGAAATGTAGAATTAAAATTCTGCTGCCGCACTACGATTTACAAACGTTTCTCCAATAAAAATATTTAGAATGAATGTTACCTTGACGGCGCAGTCATATTAAACATTTATGTTCTTTGAACGAAAATAAAAATTTCTTTTAAAAATAAAGTAATTTTTATTTAAATTTCCTGAAATGGACGGCTTTAAGAATTAACACACGTAAAAGATTGTTTTATTCAGGTAACCCAGTTAATTTTTTACTTTTTAAGAATGAAAATACATATTTCCTGCTAATCATTGCGTCATTTTCGACATTGATAATTTTACTATCCATTTGCTCTTCAAAAGTTTTTTTTTTTTTTTAATTAAAATTTAAATCTTTATGTTAACCGTGCGCAGACGATAAACCGTAAGCATTGACAACAATTTTCTTTAAATAACAAGAATTAGTACCATAACACAATCTCATTTTATTTCAACATCAAAGCATATCCGTTTTATTTTCCATATATGACGTCACATTTGCATTCATTCCGCACTTACTCAAAATTCATGCACCTTGTATTATTAAAAATACTTGAAACTTTCCGTTTTAATCTTTCAATTGGAAATTAAATTATTATTCTGGGATTTCTTTTTGGCAACGATAAAAGGAAAATGGTTAAATTTTATCGAAAAAATGTCAATTCATTGTGTATGAAAAATGATGAAATTTCGGATTACTAAGCAAAATATTTGAATAAAATAAATTTAACGTAGCCTATGTTCATTTCCGGGTTGTAATCCATCTATATCCAAAAATACAAAAGCATTAATTCATCCGTCTAGACGTTGAATTCATTCAAACATTCGGACACACATTGACATTTATAATATTATATGGATATGGATAAACTAGAGGAATTATGAAAGTGATATAAATAATTCACAATTTTTTAAATTACCTTATACAGCCTCAATAAGAGGGAAAAAATTCTTAAAATAGAATACATTCAATGAAACTACCGAATGAAAATTTTCAAAGAATAATAAATAAAAAACAGATATTATCCTGCATTTGCTTAAACAAAAATACCTTTAAAAATCAGAGTTAAATCGCAAATTCTAACATTTTACGTCGTATTCATTTATAAAATAACAACTAATAATGTTAACGTTTAACTTTACATATTTATATAATTCTTTTATAAAAATGAGTATAATATAGTGGTACAGAAACATTTCGAATTAAACTGATTTAATGAATAGGCAAACATAATATTCAGACTTACAATATTTTAAATTATATTCCCACCACAGACATCCACTAAATAGATCTTGTACAAACAGTGCCAGAAGTCGAAATAAACAGAAACAGTCGCCCTCTCCTCGTCAAACAACAGTGACAAGTGATTTCAAATCATGTCACAGCGAAATCTTGACCCTTATATGTTATTGGTTGTGTCCTTGAGCAACCGAAACAGATCATTCCCTCCCTCCGTCCCTTAAAAAAGCGGGAGAGAGACTTGAAAAGCATCTTTTGTAGTCGGATTCATCTTCTTAATTTCTGTGTGTAATGATTCCTATTTTAAAACGACTTTTCCGAATTTAACAATAACACTTTCGAATTTCAAATAATTTAAACTCTTTCTCAGTTATTTTCCCCCTTTATCCTTTACCTACTGATCGTTTAGAAAAAAAGGGATATGATTTTTTATAGAATTATATTTAGTGGATATCTGAAATTGTAAAATGTATATAATCATTATATGTAATCCTTTTGAAAGAAATAAGAGCCATGTCACTCTGATTTAAGTAAAATATACACATATATGTAACGATAAAATACTTTTATGAAAGTTATATATTTAATCCACTGGAGGGAAAAAAACATTTAAATACTACTGATAATTTCATTTTCAAAGTTTAATAACCCACTTTTATGTAGTTTTGATTTATTTAATGTATATGTGTATATGATATATATCTACCCTATATATATAAAATCCTAATGAAACGAATATATGAAACGCCTGAAATGTATCGATTCTTTGAATCCACTGATTAAACAACTGATTTTGTTTCACGGCGATTTCTCCTAAAATATGGAATACTTTGCGATAAAATTAACACTAAAAATCCGTGTTGATCCACAGATCTCAAAACTGGTATTAGAATTTTTAAATTAGTTTTCGAAATATAAATTTTTTTCTAATTTTAAATACATTTTTTCTAATGATGGCAACTCAAATTTTAATCATAACAGAATTTTTTTTTCATAATTCAGAAAAGGTTACTATTTTAAATTAATTTGGCGACAGTTGGGCCTCCTTTAAATCTACACTAAGAAAAATGCTTTTTTGTATTTCGTTATCATTTTATTAAATACAAAACTTTCATTTAAAAATGAAACATTTAAATTGATGGCTTTCCTTAAAAAAAAAAAAAAAAAAAAAAAAAAAAAAAAAAAAAAAAAAACGAAAAGAAAAAATATTAGACACAGATGTCATATACGCACCGGGGTACCTAATTGGCGCACAAATGGCATTATTTTGATAGACATGGTAACCCGACTATTGTTGTTTATTTAATAATAAATGTATATTTACTTTTATTTCTTTTTTAAATTTATATAAATTATTTTGTTCTATAGTAATTAATTATTTTTTTTCTATTTCCTTTAGAAAATAATAGAAAATAATTAAAAAATACGGTACAATGTAGTAGTTATTCCGTCACCCAATTTCGCAAATTATATAAATCGCCAAATTGTACAGATTGACAAAATTTTTATTTTAAATAACGAAAGAACAAATAAATTAGTATAACATTAATAAATATAAAAATAAAACGTCGAAATAAAAATCGCTTGATGACGTAAACACGTGTAACTTGCTAAAAGTCAAGTGAATGTGACATTTACGATCAAGCGTTACTGACATTTAATCTTATAGTTCGCGATAGATTTTTTGTCGACGGGATAACTAAGTAGTACCAAAAATACATATGTAACTGGTATTCGAAAACGAGGCTTTCGCCAAATTTTCGTAAAAAAAAAAAATCATGCCAAACATGCATGACGTATATGACATCTGGCGAAATATTAAATTATGTAACAAACTACGGGTACTTAACTGGCACCAAAGTATCGTTATTTTGCTTTATATGGTAAGCCGGATGTTGTTGTTTATGCTGTTGATGCGTTCCCCAAATTGGCGTTGGAAAAAAATCGCGCCAATATGGGGCCGTATATGACATTTGTTCCAGACTTTCATATGAAAGGCGAAGGGATCAGATCGTATTTGTTTATGGCATTTGATGACTTGAACTATTATAATATAGATGAAATGATGGGGATAGAATAATATTTGGCGACTTATCACCTGTGCCTGGGTAACATTAAAGTATCAAATTGGCACCTAGAGTATAAAAAGCAAACTGTTCCGCCCGGAACTGTTGATGATAGTCACATGATTTAAACTATTGTTGTAGAGATTGTTTTAAAATATCGGTTGACAAAGACTTTGGAGCTTAATTCATTTTATTTTAGCTTCTTTTCAAATGTTTAACTGATCCTCTTTAATCAAAAACGAAAACAACCATTGGCTGTCATAACAGCAACTGATTCTCCGTTAAATTTTTGCAATCAAAGGGAATTGAATGGAAACCCGCTTACGGGGAGATCTGCACAGCTTTTTCAGTATAATTCAATCTTCTCTAATATTTTTAGAACCCATTAGATTTTTAGATTTTCAGATTCTGCGGTGTCTGAACAGGGGTTGGCGAGAGTAAATTGCAGGGGGCAGAGCCCCCTAGTATGTATATATATATATATTTCGCTAAATAAACGTGAAACTTTCTGCCATATTTTGTAAGTCATTTTTAAACGTAAAATATGATACATGAAAGAATAATTATAGAAACAATTTGTCATCGAAAAGTTTTATATATATATATATTTATTATTATTATTATTGTTATTATTTCACTTTGTCACTATACATGAATTACATCTTGTAAATGACTGTTATTTTAGGATTTTATTTTTTCCACTTTTACGTCCTGTCACAACCGGATATTTCGCTTAAACGCTAACTTCGAAGGCATTTTCTGACAGAACTTTTGTCTTTACCAACGAGAAAATAATTCAATATGGGGAAATAATTCCATTACACAGTGTTTTATTAAGAGGTCTTGCTAATTTTATGCGTTTGGTGAAAAAAGTTAATTTTAAAAATATGTCAAAAAGTAGCCAATACGGATTTGAGAAAAACCTTAAACACTTTCATATGTGTTTCGTTCTCGCAAAAATATACAGTCAAACTTATTTATTTATTTATTATTATTATTATTAAACAAATAGCACTTGTAACTGATATTTTATTTATTTATTGTTATTGTATCTAAATTTATTGTATATTGTTATTGTATCTAAATTTATTGTATATTGTTATTGTATCTAAATTTCTTCTGTAATTCTTCCGTTTTACTTAACATTAGTTTTCATGCAACTGGCATTGAATTAACTATTTTTATGCATATGAAAAAATATATATGGCTTTAACTATAACTTTTATTAGTGAAATAATGATAATAAAGCAAATAAATATGCATAAATCATTGGGAATTTAATACAGGCAAGGAATTTTATCTTTTTTTACCTTTATACTGAATTCAGAACTTTAAATCTTATAGTATTTTGTTTTACACTAGGGGGCTCGGCCCCCTACGAGCTACGCTCGCCAACCCCCGTCGAGACACCGCAGACTCTAAATGCACCTAATCTGATCGGCTTTAAAAAGATTTCGAAAGATTGAATTATAATTTAAAAAACAGTGGCGATCTCCCTATAAACGGATTTCTATTCATTTCTCTTTGATTGGGGAAATTTTAACGCCAAATCCGCTGCGGTACTACTTGATTATCCCGTCGACTAATTTCGCCAAATTATATAAATCGCCAAACCACTCGCCAAATTACACAAATTGATATAATTTTTATTTTAAATAACGAAAGAGTAAATAAATTAGTACAACATTAATAAAAATACAAATAAAACGTCGAAATAAAAATAACTTGATGACGTAGACACGTGTAACAACATTTCAAAATAAGCTAATATAAAAGGAATTAAGTAAACAGAATCTTTGTCTCCCGGTATTTTTTAACAAAGCGAAAAGAAAGTTCTTTTAAATGAGACATTTTAAATTAATCGTTTTTAATCTGACGTAATTTTGACTAAATTATTCTTTCTCTTTTTAATATTCACGTGAAAATACTTGTGTTAGAAATGAAATATTATTTGCGCTTTCCTAAGAAAAATAGTTGAAAAGTATCCGCTCAAAATATCAAATAAATGTCTAGCGCAATTTCTAAATTTAAACCGTTTTGCAATATTATTTTGTGTTCGTTTTATGTAATAACTGTAATGTGACATAAATATGACGTAATTTCTCCCATTTAAGACTTCTAGCGCATGTTAATAAATTTATTATTTTACAAATTCCTTTCTCTCTTAAAATTAACGTGTAATTACAGTTTTATGACGTAATTTTTAATAAGTTCCAGCTTTTTGTACATAAGTATTTAATTCTAGAAATACTACCTATTGCAGTCGTTACCATGGTGCGACTTTTGAAAAAATCCTTCATAACTTTTCATTATAGGACCCCAGGAACCCAAAACCACCCCACCTAAAAAGTTTATATATATATGTATATGTATGTATGTATGTACTAAATTTTGTCCGCAGGATAAAAGTCGCAATTATGCACGAATCATCTTCAAACTCGCCAACAATTTTGAGATGGCTAATATCTCGGCGGGGATTGAAAATGGGCGAAATCGGCCCAAGAGGGTGGAAATGGGGAGGGTTCAAAATTTTGAATACTGTCTTAACATGATTCTGATAAAACCAGCTCTTACACAACAATGGCAGGAAAAAAATAAAAGTTTTTCGTTATAGCAGTTGCCAACAATTAAAAAAAAAAACAAATAATAAAATTCTCACCGCAACAATTACTTTTCTTTTGCAAAATTTTCACGTGTAAAATTAAATAGTTTGACAAATTGAAAACAAATTGAATATTACGTCATAAGTTTCCTAGAGCAAGATTTCAGCATGAAAACTCAAAATAAATAGTTTGACGAATTAAAAAAATATGTATATCGCGTCATATTGGAAATATAATGGACCTCAGAAGGTGAATATGTAACGCCATGTAGGTTTGAAGAAACGTATTAAAACATGATAAAAACCCGACTATGGAAATATTAACATATTTTAACAGTTTAAGTTTCGCTGAATTTTTTGTAGCCATTTTTTAAACCTATTCCATATATATGTGTGTGTGTATTCGTGTATATTACAATTTTCACAAAAAGTTTAGCTCCCTACAGCTCGCTCTTTGTGAAGAAACTGGGTTTTATCTCTAATCTTGATTTAAGTTTTGTTGGAGAATTTAGTACTTAACATCGAAATCTACCTCCGCCTGTAGGCCCGAGCCGACAGGGATTTTTTTCTGTTTATAATAGTCACGGGTAAATAAATTTTTAATTTATTACACGTATAAATATATTTTTTTTGAAGCAAACATTATTGTTTCCGCTGTTTATACTGTTGGCAACAGTTTAAATTAATATCACTTTCTAAAATCTGTAAAAAATATCTCTAGAAATGCTGAAAATTTGAATTTAAAATAGAAATAAAACCTCAAAAAATTAGCCAAATTAAAAAAAGAAATACAATCTGCACACCGGCAAATTCTAACGCATAAAAAGATCTAAAAATGATTACATTCTCATGTATAGTTTTTGCTGCTATAAAACTTTTTTAATGGAACGATTTTGTCCAATTTTAGCATTAAATATCTCTTAAAATAATTCTTCGATTTGAAAACTGTCTGCATCAGCGTGTTTATCAAACATTTCTCTATAATACCACCGATTTTTATATTTTTGTACGCAATATTTTTCTTAATATTAACGAAGAAAGACCTCCTGTCACAAAATATTCAAAACCGGCGGCGGCGGCGGCGGCGGTGACAGCGGTAGTTACTTTTTTTTAGAATAGAGAGATTCATTGTTTTCAGTATGACGATAAAAAATATATCCATGCAAAGATATCGAAGATTAGTTTGGAGATATTATTTTACATTTTGTAAAAATATGTTAAAACTAAATAAAAATATCTAATCTATTTTACTGTTTTAAGTATAAATCTCATAACGTATTTATATTTTTACTAAAACCCACATTTAAAGTAATTAAGATTAATTTAAAAGAAATGAAGAAAAAATACATTTCCTCTCTTTAAATAAATATGCCGGTTAGGTAATATTAGCCCTCTACTGTCTAAACGATGAGGGTACATTAAATGCTTGCCGGAAATTGGCCTCAACGATTGACCGGTAAAATAAACGCAACTGTTTTCTCGCTTCCGATCCGTAATCTGTTTGGTGGTAGCTCCCGTAATTAGCGGCGCGTCACTTACGGCACAGTATTGTTTGGCTACAAATGGCCTTAACTCACCCTGGCCGCAACGAACACGTCTTGCGTTCCGAAGTCATGTGTTTGTTGGGTCTGCTACTGTGCTATAAGAGAACACTTAGGCAAGATTAAAGTCAAAGACAACGGCCATCTGACCGGAACGTACAGAGGCCCCGTTAATCAGAGCCGGAACCTAAACTAACAGCTGCCCGACTTCGTTCCGATCTTCCTCCATAATTTGTCGATATACGATGGCAACCTCTTCATGCGATATTTTGGGAAGCACGAAGATGATTATAGACGTTATTACCAAAACGGGCCGCCAGTGGTCCGGAGCTCCATATTTATTAAGAATGAACCGATCCTTATAATTTTTTGCCCGGAATGCTCAAGCTCCCGGATATACGGAAGCCAGCGAAGGATCCGACCCTGAGCATTCCGGACTGCTGAGAAATTTTTCAGCACTCCGGACTGAAGATTTCTCTTCTCACATGCTGTTCCCGGAGTTTGGGCGCACGCGGTGGATACTGGCTGCAGAAACCACTGAGCCGGAATCCCCCAGATCCGAAATTTTAAAACAATGGCCGCTTCCCTCACCCCTGGAGTCGGTATAAACACACCTCTCTCCTCAGTTAATGACTTTACAAAATAATAGCACTTGCATCATATGATAGTTATGCAGTGACAGGCAATATGCACATTTTCTCTGGTGGCCTTACACTTCCTTAACAGATTTCCTTTTGGTTTGATAGAAAAACGTATAATTTTTAATATTGTTTTTTTTAATGTGTGATTACTACAGAAAGTGTTTTGCTGTCTATCTATATTATAAAGGACAAACATATCTGTGCGTAACGCATACGTCATTTTGCGAATGGCAACACTTTGAAATTTGAAATAAATTTCGGTTTTGCAATTTTCTCTACTAAAAATTTTTAATCTTCTAAACATCGCACAGTTTCAATTTTTACACCGTCGTATGAGGGAAAAAATGCTCTTTTAGATGCAATTTATTTGAAAGCTGTATCTCAATTTATTTTTGAGATATTAATTTTTTGTAGTTTTTAATACCATTTTTCTAATCGTGGCAACAAAGGTACCCATTTCTATTGAAAGTAAAGGGAAAATAGTCAAAAATAGGAGATTACTATATCTTTTTTGCCCATTTTCTCATAAAGCCTGAAAAAAAGTTAAAATTAAAATACGGGCTATGTCAAAAATATTGCATGTTATTCCGCGATAATGACGTCATATGCATACTTTTCTATAGACGAAGTTTAAGGCTGGATTGTAAAAGTGGATTGCTTTAGCGGATGCAAATGACGTCATTTTATAAAAAAAGCGTGTATTTTAATTTTTAAAACTGAATTATGGTTTGTAGGAGTGCGTTATTTTCACTGCCAAGCTGCTTTGAAATTCTTCACAGGTGAAAATGCTTCACTTTTGAAAATAATGTAATCGAAATCACACACTGATAAAATGCAATGTTTTACAAAAATGTAGAGTGTCTTTATAAAAGAGAGGTGACATGCAAATAATAGCGATTTATATTACAGAAATTGATGATTCTCGCCTGGACGGATTTGCTTCGCCGAGTTAGACAAGCAAACAAATAATTCGAGGTTTAAAATAATATCACGTTCCCCAAGTTTTTGTCCAAAATTCTCTCTACTAATAAAATTTTATTGCTATCCTTTAAATATGTTACTGTAATTTTATCAAAATAACATAATTTGCTTAATTTAATTTTTCATAATTTTATGTAATCTATATATTTAAAACATAAGTGTGCTTTTTAGTCATCTGCCCTGATCTTTCTGCTGAACCAATTTTACTAATATATATATATATATGTATATTAACTGAAAGCTGTTCATTTGTAGATGTGATCGCACTATCTATTTTTTTTTTTTATATTTCCTGTTTTCTATATTAATTTTAAAAGCATTTTATGAAATTTCTTCAAAATCGTGCAAATTACATAGCTTTCATTATTGCAGACAAGAGAGAAATAATGAGGTATTTTTATCTTTATTCATGCTATTTTCTAATAAAAATTCAAAATTGTTGATAAAAATTGTTGTATAGAGTTTCGTTTATAGGGCCATTTTTCCTCATAAATTTTCTATATTGTTTTTCCTTCTGCATGTGTATTGATACTAAGTTTCAGACACTAGGCGAAATGGTTATTTAAGTGAAAATGAAGTCATATTTAAAAGAAAATGATCATTTTCTTAGATAAAACTAAGCATTTTAACACAAATGCGTCTAAAAAACATAAATTACGGAAATTTTTACCCTCTGGAATTGAGATTAGAATATTAAGTAAAGAGTGCGTCTGTTCACATAAAAGATGTTGCTGATAATCGTGACTTCAAGTTTTGAGTTAAAATGATTAAACAAAATACAAATTTTTTGAAAAATGATGAATATGGATATGAGAAGTGTGTATGCAAATTTTGAAAAGGTGAAAATTGCTGCTTTTCATTCCGGAATACCAGGCATAAGAACCTCAATTGATAACCACATCCTAATAACTGATCTTTATTATATTTTACTGATTACGTATATATATATTATAAAGAACAAACTTATCTGTGCGTAATGCTGATGTCATTTTGCGAATGGCAACACTTCACGATCAAATTTCGGTCTTGAAATTTTCGCTACTGCAATTTTTTAATCTTTTCACCATCGTACATTTTCAATTTTCGTCGCATAGGGAAAAAGTATACTTTCAAATGCAATTTGTTTAAAAACTGTATCTTAATTGACTGATGTATTATGTTTTTTAAAATAATTTTTAAGTATGATTTTTTTTAAGCTTATCTTATCACGTGCCGGTTTTAATACATAATAATAATAAACATTTTGCGCATAAAGCAACAAACATTGTTCAGTATTTGTTTCTGACTGTGTTTGCATAACAAAATTAATACTTCCGTTATAAGCTAATAAAAGAATAATATTAAAACAAAGACCTATCTAACATATTTGTGAAAGTAAAATTAACGAAATTAACACTTCTTTCATAAACAAATAAAAGAATAATATTAAAAAAATACAAATCTAACATATTTGTAATCGTACAATTTAAATTTTTAGATCACCAAATAGGAATTTTTTTTTTCTTTAAAATGAAATTTGTTTGCAAAGTACATCTTAGTTTACTGATTGTCTATTGTTTTAAAAACAATTTTAAAGCATGAAATATTTTTTAATTTATCTATATCGCGCGGAGCTCGATTACGGAAGATTAATCCTTAAAGCAAAATAAAGAGTTCATTATTTTCTTACGGTTAATATCCATTAAAAAAAACTTCCCTATGAATAAATAAATAAAATAATATAAATAAAATACAAATTTAACAGACATGTATAAGCTCTGAAATTATCAGAATATAAAAGGTTGCCGTAAGTAGCAAAATCTTGGTCAAATAACTCTTAGCATGCGGCTAATAAGAAAATATCGCTTTTGATAAATTTCAAAAATTTATTTGATTGTATAATACCTATTTTTCATATGAAAAATGCTTTTTTGCTGTAAGTGGACAATCTAAAAATTTTATTGCATATAAAAAATTATTAGTTTTCAATTTTAAAAAATGTTCTCGCCTATATTCTGTAACCCGGGATGCCCGGGTACGATCCACTCGTTTAAATAAACGAATCAAAATTTGCATATTGTGTATTCTTCAACAATTCCAAACACTATTTTTTCATTGGTCTTATAATTTCTTATAACAGATCCCTTATTCGCTTTATAGAATAAAGTGTAAATTGTAATTAAAAAAATTCTAAAGTTATGATTAGTACAGAAAGTGTTTTAATATAAATTTTAAATAAACAAAGCAAAATTTGCATATTATTTTATTTTTCAAAGATTCAGTATTTTTTCACAAGTTTTATAATTTCTTAACGCCCTGTACATTCATTGTTTTTACAAACATATAATGACATCATGGATTACTGAAAAAAATCATTTCACTGAAATTGGTATTTTGGATGATTAGTAATATTAGTAACACATATATGGATTTAAAATTACTAGTTAGTTAATTTCATAAAGACAAAACAAAAATAAATTAAATGCAAACGTATAATTACATCATGGATTACTGAAAAAAATCCTTTCCCTGGAATTGGTATTTTGGAGTAAGACTAGTACCACATATATGGAACTAAAATTACTAGTTAGTTAATTTTATAAAGACAAAACAAAAATAAATTAAGAAACTTTTTATCGAAAGTTTTATCACAGCCTTTAAATTTGACGAAACTCTGGTGTAATTCTATTAATAAACACTTAAAGTTTATGTACCACACCGTTCAAATAGAAGAACATATTCCATTTTATGACTGGAGATTAAATCCACTCTAAAGTTAAACATTAAATTCTTATTACAACTAAAAAAAGAAAACATTTTTAATTAAAGTTTTACTTCACAGCACAAATTAAAATTTATTTCGCTCGTTGAATTTTATTTCAGTAAAGATATATTCTATCCTATAATCTTTCCTATTCACTACGGCGTCATTATTTCCAAGTAATCTAAATTTATATTTGTTTAGTTTTTAAATGTTAAAAGAATAGATTTTTTCTTTAGGCAGCATAATAAAGATATCCATGAATTCTTTTTTAAAGCTATGATTATGCGAAAAATTTAATTTTTTCTCTTATTTTAAATTGCAAATAGACAACGTGGGAAAAGCACAAATAAATTTTTAACCCTAGAGTAGCAGCGTCTTTTTTCAGAACGTTATTAGTCGCGCTCGGTCTTTTTGCCGCCGGCCTACCGCATACAAAAAATGTAAAATAAGAAACATTTTTCACTTAAGATTCGAATATTACATTTCAATAAAGCTATAAATTTGCAGTTTACTTAAATTCTACATTTTATTCGTGATATTTGGAATAATGGTATAAAGGAAAAGTGAACTGACATTAGTGATCGTTGCGCAGACTTTTCCACCAATTTTAACTTGGCTTCTAAAAATGTACCTGAAGGAAAACCAGACATGACTTGTTACATCACTATGGTGGTAGAGAAACATTTAAACTCGGCCACATGGCAGTTCTACATCATATTTGTAAGGGAATATAAGTTAGAAGAAGATTATTTATATGAGCGGCGAAAAGACCGACATGCGACTGCTGACGTGTTAATGTAAACAGCAGACAGCTGTTTCAGATTCGTAAAACTCCGTCGTCAGGTAAAGGTAAAAAATATTAAAAGCAAGTGCATGAGGATATGAATGAGGAAACAAGCAATATAGCTTACGACCAAAGGCAACAAACGAGAAAACAGGGAAGCTAATTAACCCCTGCATGTATGACTTAGCCGTAAGAGACCAATGAGAAGGCAGGAAATAGATTATTTAGAACCTAGTTCATTCAGATGGGGAGGTGAGTTAAAGAAACGACAATCAAACTGTTTAGAATCTAGGAGTACTTGATAAGTCATTTACTAAACTATTTAAATTTTTATAGATGTGAAAATTTCCAATAATCAAGATTGTATATAGGAGAAATCGCGATCTTGACTTCTAAGAAGATTTTCACATTTGGAAAAATTCAAACATTTTTATCAAGAAACCTCAGATTCTAAAAATATTGTTTGCCATTTCTTTAACTCGGCAGTGTCAATAACTTTATTTTAGAACAGAGAGATAATTAAAAGAAGTTTAACTAAACATAAATTTATTTTGCATTTAATTACTTTAACTATATGATAATTATTAAAAATCATCTTTGCTACAATCGGTTTTGTGCACGAATCTATAATACATATTTCATTTACTCGAGAAACAATGTTTGTGAATTACATTACGGCGTACAACACTTTGTTAAATATGCTACAATGTGTGTTTGTGAATGTATGCGACAATAATAATTTTTTCCCAGTGTATCATAAAAGTTCTTCGCTGCGGTAGATGGCAGCATCAAAAACTGTTCCATTCTCCAATCCTTCAAGATTAGATTTCTTCACTGACCATACATAGGTGTCAGCACCCGACGGCTCCAGTTGCATATCCCCAAACTTAAACCTAGCGACTACTAACCTATAAGCATCATCGCAGTATGAGCCCCGCATACAATTCTACAGTCATGACGTCATCTCTTTATGGTAGATTTAAAAGAAGCTACTGGTCCTAAACTCATTTCCATTTGTTATTATTACAAGAATTTAACAGTAGTAAATATTTTTTTTTCATTAAACATTGCAACTTAACATATTATATCAGATACTAGGGGGCTCTGCCTCTTGGAAGCTACGCTCGCCAACCCCCGTTCAGACATTGCAGAATCCAAAAGCACGCTAATCTGATCGGTTTTAAAAAGATTAGAGAATATTGAATTATACTGAAAAAAAGCTGTAGCGATTTCCATTCATTTCCCTTTGATTGCGCCCCACCAGTGGCTGAGAGGTTCTGCTCTCGAAGCTGGTAGACGGGAGGTGCTGGGTTCGATCCCAATCGCGCCCGTCGGCCTAATCGTTCGGAGTTTTCGTGGTTTTCTTCGAACCTTGGATTTCCAAACGTTAATACGGGTTAGGTTGCCTTAGAAAGACCCCCACGAAGGGCACTCCCCCGCTGGGCCTATATCCCTCGTGCAGATAATTGGCCGTCATAAATACAACCAACCAATCCCTTTGATTGCAAAAATTTAGGCAGAATCAGTTACTGTTAAGACATCCAATGGTTGTTTTCGTGTTTGGTTAAAGAAGATCAGTTAAACATCTGAAAAGAACCTGCAAAAAATGAATTAAGTGAACAGAGTCTTTGCCTACCGGTATTTTTTAACAGCGTTATAACGCTGTAAACTGTATTATGTCAATCGTTTTATAAAACGATTGACATAATACAGTTTGCTAAAATTACTAAAAGTTACTGCTTTAACCTCTTCAAGGGCGGTGGTTCATTTTTGGACCACTTAATTTTAATTCTTAAATGCCACATTGGCACCAGAATGTTGGGATGAACATTTTCCTTTTGTTAAGTAAGTGAACAATTGAAATTGTCAACAATCGGAATTGAAATTGTCAAGAAAATACAGACTCGTTCGGGGAAGGTTAATTGGTTAGTTGGCGTCAAAAGGGGTGACTCCGAAATTTTGGTTAAGAAGCGTCGTATCTGTATAGATATGGAGAGATACAGGGTCGTAAGTTTTATTCCTATAGTCCGTTGCTTCAACTGCCAATCTTTCGGAAACACCGCAGACAAATGTGAGAATGATATGAAACGTGTTAAGTGTGTCATCATTAAGGACATCATTCTATTAAGGACTGTACGGTTTCGGAGATAGCTTGTGCTGTCTTTTTGCGGAGGATACTGACACTGATACTGGTCATAGAGCCGATAGCACGGATTGTCCCACTTTTAAATCTTATCGAGCGGAGACTCTTAGCAAACAGTTATGATAGTTGTTACTGATTCTTTTGTCAATAGCTCTGGTTTACGTTTTGTTCAAATTAACTTACACCATTGTTCTGATGTCTCTAATGCTCTTTTCCATTATATGGACTATTTCAATATAACCTTTGCTCTTTGCCAAGATCTTTACATCTATGACGGTTCACTGGTTGCTCTCCCCACAGGCTGGATCTGCTTCCTCTCTTTAACTGGTTCTGCTGCTATTATCTGTACATAGGACGACTATGCATGTGTAACCACTCTGAGTTTAAACAATAGTGTCTTTATTAATATAACTATAGATCAAAGTTCTTTAATCATCGGATCAGTGTATTCTGCACCTTCTAAACCAATCGAGAATGACCTGAGAGACTGGTGTTACTACTTCCCAGACTTTTCTAAAATCATCGTTGGAGGAGACTTCAATGTACCTATTATTTCTCTCGGGTATACCAGAGAAATCGAAATGACAGAAATTTTCCAAGACTATTTGATGATCACTAACCTATCCATAGTTTCATCCACCGGACTCGCATCACACCTTTGTTCAAGACGGGAGACGTGGTCGTCCTGACCTCACTTTGATCGGACAAGATCTTTTACCTTTTTTACAAGATTGGAAAGTTGTTATAGATCATTATTCGCATAGTAATCATCGATATATTTGTTTTACCCTGAGTCTGTCTCCAGTCCAACATTTCTATACAAGATTTAAAACTAAGAATAAAAAGATGTGTAAATTCAATGCTTTGTTCTCACAACACTTGTCTCGTCTAAACGCTACTCTGGATGGAATTCCTGATAAAAGTGCATTAGATACTTGGACTGAGGAGTTTTCCGCTTTACTACAGGATATCATGAATCAGTGTTCTCGTAGAGGTCGCCTACGTCATTGTCCATGTCCAACTATTACTTGGTACGATGAAGATCTTCGAAGAGAACGAAACAGAGTCAGTGCCTTGCATAAGAGATATTTAAAAAACTTAGATGTTATTACGTATAAAGAAAGCTATAACATAGCTCGACATGAGTATAAGAAGAATCTTCGCAAGGCGAAGCGAAATGCTTGGCTTAAGTTCTGCTATTCAACTAATAATGCATACGGATCCTTATATAAATTTATTTCTAAGAAGAAATTGTCACATGAAGATTTAATATTTACTACTTTAGAAAATTCTCAGAAGATCTAATGAATCATCACCTTGATGCTAATGCTGATTTTACAGATCCGCATGAATTTAACAGTACAAATTATTATACTAATCAGGAGGATTTCCATCCCATTACAAAAAGAACAAAAAGGGAATTGTTTTATGTTATGCGCCAACAGGGTAACAATAAGGTTCCAGGATTTGATGAGATAGATGCCTTGGTAGTAAAAAATCTTTGTAAAAGTTTTACGACTTTTGTTCTTAAGCTTTTTAATACTTATCTTCGTTTTGCTCATTTCCCTATGTGTTGGAAAAATGGTCTTGTTTTGTTTTTCCGTAAGCGTAACCGACCACCTAAGTTGCCTAAGTCTTACCGACCAATTACATTGCTGCCGATTATTGCCAAGATTTTGGAGAGAATAGTGAAAATGCGAATAATTACAATTCTGGAATTTTCTGCATATCTGGACGAAGATCAACATGGATTTAGATAGTCTAAGAGCACTATAACGGCAATGGCTGCGGTAAAGAATTTTGTTAGGGAGACTTTGAATGATTTTAAATATTGTGCATTAATTAGTTTCGATATCGTTAGTGCTTTCGACGTAATCAATTGGCGAATACTTGCTAGTATTATAGATGACCTTCCTATACAGGATTATTTAAAAGAGATCTTGAAGAACTACATAAGTCATAGATTGATAGAATTCAAGTTTATGAGAGGGATTCGCTGGTTTCATGCTTTTCGAGATTGTCCACAGGTGTCCTGTTTGGGTCCCTCGTTGTGGACTCTGGTTGCTGATAAAATATTAAAATATTTTAAGCGTCGTTTTAGAAAAATCATTTCATACGCTGATGATTCAGCTGTTGTGGAAGGGGCCGATACTCGTGCAGCGCTGGAAGACAGAGTTAACGGTTGTATTGAATATTTTATGAACGCATGTGAAGAGTTTGGCTTGACAATCAGCGCTCAGAAATCATCAGCAATGCTTATCGGTAAATATACTTTGAACAAACGCCGTCCGATTTTTAAGCTTAGGAATACTAGCATTTCGGTCAAGGACAATGTACTATACTTGGAATTTTTTCTGGATAGCCGTTTCCGTTGGCTTGATCATTTGGATCTTGTTCGTGACAAAGTTATAGACTTTTCGTGCTCCATGCGCAAAACCCGCATTAGAGATAAGGGTCTTCCCTTGGACTACATGAAAACTTGGTATCATTCGGTAATTAAGAAGCAGATATCTTATGGATATGAAATTTGGTTCCGGGACTTGAGATACCATGGAATTAGACGCTAGTTTTCATGCCAGCGTCTTTGTTTATTATCAGTAACCAGAGATTACAGATCTGTATCTACGGAAGCTCTTTGCGTGATTTCAAGTATACCTCCCCTGGAGCTGGAGTTGGAACAGATGTCTGGTCACTATAACACGGTGCGTCATGAAGCCCTAGTACGGATAAATGATATTTGTATAACTAAGGAAAATATTATGCCACATTTACATACATTTGATTATCCTTATTTTGTGTCAACTCATCATATACAGTTTGTAAAGTCAGTCACTTCTGTAGTACCTATTTTTAACCACCCTGTAATTAACACAGACGGTTCCAAGATGAACAACAAAGTTAGTTCCGCTTTTGTTATTTATAATGATGAAGAGATCCTTTTAGAAAAACGTTTTAAACTTTACGCTTATATTACTGTTTATCAGGCTGAATTATCAGCCATTGATAAGGCAATCGACTGGTGTTGCAGGGCTGATTTCAGAGAATTTCACATCTACACTGATAGTTTTTCTTCAATACAAGCCTTGCAGAACTTATTTCCAACTGATAAGATTTTGTATAACATACTAGCAAACCTCGCGGCTTTGCTCGCTTAATATTTGAAATATGCCAAGTGATATTTATATGTATAATTTTTATTAAAAGGTACTAACTAAATTTTTATTTCATTAAAAGGTAATATTTTATTTCATTAAAAGGGTTTTTTTATTAAAAGGTACTTATTACTTTTAGGAATAATTCAAAAATTACTATTTATAACACAGTTTGACTAAACATCATTATTACTCTGCATTAGACAGAAATGAGACTTAAATTAATGAAACGAAATAAAACTAAAAAAGTGATAATTTAGAAAATATTTTGAAACTTTTATGCTCAATTAATACGGTCATTTCAGTATTCATTTGAAGTTTTGAATTTTTTAGAAACCATCTTCTTACATCTTAAAATTAACTATCATGTCAAATTCCAAGTCCTACCACCTCTCTCAATATAAAGGGCTATGTTGAAATAGGAACTGTCACCATTAATTTGCCAACATTAATTTTGAAATTGGTTTGTTCTTTCCTAATATTCCACAGAAACGTAATTTAGAAAGCTTTTAAAGGTCTTTTTTAGAACGTTTGTTGTTCCTGTGAACCCCAGGTGGTAGAATCAGCGGCATAAAATATAGCCTATGTAGGATCAGAGACTGTTACCATTGATTCGCAACTATTATTTTTATAATCTTGTTATATTCACTGAAATTGCATAGAAATCGTAATTTAGGACTTTTTTAGAATGCTTTTCGCACCTCCCCTTCGCTTTACCCCTTTTTTATTCGAATTTATTTTCGACAGTCCTTCGAGGGCATTTATATTTTATAAGTAACTACTATGCCATATTTAAAGTTTCTAGCCTTTTCGGTATCACAGAAATCGCAATTTAGAAAGTTTTTTGCTCCTACAACCCTCACTTATTCTTTTTAGATTATGAATTTTCTTTCGACTGTTCTTAGAAAGCAGTTGCATCTTATAAGTAAATACCATGCAATATTTCAAAGTGTTAGACCCCTCAGTTGTGCAAAAAACGCAAATTAGAACGTGTTTTGCTCTTACAACCCCCAGAAGGTAGTGACAGCAACATAAAATATAGCTTATGTAGGAGCAGGGACTGTCACAATTGATTTGCAACCATTACTTTTGAAATAGCTTTGGTATTTCCTGGGATTGAGTAGAATCGCAATTTAGAACGTTTTTAGAACGCTTTTCGCGCATTTTTAAATTTCCAATTTTATCGAAACTATTCTTAAAGATCATTTATATCTAATAAAAATGTACTACCCTACCGATCATAAAAAATCGAAATTTAGAACTTTTTTTTGCTCCTGCAACCTCAAGGTTATAGTGAGAACCGACATGAAATAGCGTCATTGTTAGAGCAGAGGCTGTCAGCATCAACTACCTACCATTACTTTTGAAATCAGTTTGATTCTTCCTGAGATATTGCTAAAACATCGGCATTTAAAATGTTTTTAGAACTCTTTTCGCGCATTTTCAAACCTTTTAAATTTCTAATTTTTCAAGAAATGTTCTTAGAGATCATTTATATCTAATAAATATATACCATGTAAAATTTCATGAGTCTAGGTTCTTCCATATTTCAAAAATCTCATTTTTAGAACGTTTTTTTGCTCCTGCATCGCCTCTGGGGTAGTGGAAACAGATATAAAACATAGCCTATCTTGGAGCAAGAGCTGTCACCATCATTTTTACACCCTTATATTTGAAATCGATTCAGTACGTGCTGAGATTGCATAGAAATTGCAATTTAGAGCGTTTTTTACAACGATTTTTGCGCATTTTGAACCCCTTTTAAATTTCGATTTTTTTAGGAAATTTCCTTAGAGATAACTGATATCTTATAACTAACTATCAATCCAAATTTCATGATTCTAGGCCCTTACGTAACGCCAAAAACCGCAATTTAGAACGTTTTTTTCTCCTGCATCCCCTTTGGGTTAGTGGTACCGACATAAAACATAGCCGATGTTGGAGCAAGGCTTGTCACCATCATTTTGACGCCATTATTTTTTAAATCGGTTTGGTATTTCCTGAGATTGTGTAGAAACCACCATTTAGAACGTTTTTTAGAACGCTTTTCACGCATTTTCACCCCTTTTACATTTCGAATTGCTTAAGAACTGTTCTTAGGCATCATTTACATTTTATATGTAGCTAATATTCCAAATTTCATATTTCTAGTCCCTTCAGTAACGCAAAAATTGCATTTTTAGAACGTTTTTGGCTGCTGCACCCCCTTTGGGGTAGTGGCACTGACATAAAATATAGTCTATCTTGGAGCAAGGGTTGTCACCATCATTTTGACACTATTATTTTTTAAATCGGTTTGGTATTTCCTGATATTGTGTAGAAACCACCATTTAGAACATTTTTTAGAACGCTTTTTGTGCATTGTCACCCCTTTTAAATTTCGAATTGCTTAAGAACTTTTCTTAGAAATCCTTTATATCTAATAAGTAGCTAATGTTTCAAATTTCATATTTCTAGGCCCTTCAGTAACGCAAAAATTGCATTTTTAGAATGTTTTTTGCTCCTGCACCCCCTTTGGGGTAGTGGCACTGACGTAAAATATAGTCTATCTTGGAGCAAGGGTTGTCACCATCATTTTGACAACAATTTTGTTTAATCGGTTTAGTATTTCCTGAGATTGTGCAGAGACCACCATTTAGAACGTTTTTTAGAACGCTTTTTGTGCATTTTCACCCCTTTTAAATTTCGAATTGCTTAAGAACTGTTCTTAGACATCATTTATATCTAATAAGTAGCTAATATTTAAAATTTCACATAAAATTTTAGTAACGCAAAAATCGCATTTTTAGAACGTTTTTTGCTCCTGCACCCCCTTTGGGGTAGTGGCACCGACATAAAATATAGCCTATGTTCTAAGTTGAACTAACACCATCATTTTGATACAATTACTTTTGAAATCGGTTCGATAGCTCCAGAGATTACCTCTAACATACAAACAACTTTTACTTCTTTATAATATTAGTATAGAAGATATTCTAACTTGAGGCTGTTGAGTGGTAAAGTTATTTGTATTGGTTGGATTGAATCTCATATTGGCCTTGCTGGTAACGAAAGGGCTGACTATCAGGCAAAGTCTGTTATTCTGGATGATGAGTTTGATGAGAGGTTGGATATTCCAATCCCTGTTTCCTTCGTCAAGCGTTTTTATAAGAGTAACATTATCACGAGATGGACTAATAATTGGAAAATTAGTGAAAAGGGTAGGGATATCTTCCTCATCTTGCGTTCACCGGACGTTTTTCATATTTGTGTTATTCAAGGGTATTAGCCTATTTCATTTCCTCGCACGGTGCTTTTCCAGTGTATTTAAGATTGGAAAGCGGCCAACAGATAAGTGTAATTGCGGTAACGTCGGGACGTTATGCATCTGGGAGCACGGCAGTGCGTCCGCCAAGTTCGCACAAGCCGTAAGCTACCTTTTCCTGAACCATTTCGGCATACTTTTCACCCCCTCATAACGTCGTTTTAGGGAGAGATATAGAAATTTTTCTTTTATACACATGTTTGTATGGTCAAACTGAACTAAGGTTCCACGATTTCATGTTTCTATATTTAATAGTTTTCGAAATATTAAATTCCGAAAAAGTGCTTTTTTGTCACTGACTCACTTCGCATCATCAAATAACTAAGGTACTTCTGAAAGTCGTAGAACCATGAAATTTCACAAGTAAGTCGGGTTTGTAGCACAATTAACCAGAAAAATCTGAAAACACAGAATTTCCGCCTCTAAACCCTTCAAACAGGGGGTGTTCATTTGGCCGTAAACAGTTCCTACACATTCAATTGTGCCAATGTTGGTCGCCAAAACTCGATTACAGAGCTTTGAAGGCGGTCACGTGATTTCAAGAAGAACAACATTTTAGATATATGCTTTTCCAAAGATGTTTGTTAAATAGAAAAAATGAATATACCTAAAAATTTTAATCGGTATAGGTTATGATATATTTACGATATTAAAACAATAAAACATTTAACAAAATATAACGGCAATTCGGTAGTTTCCGATATAGTAGCATTGGCGAAATACAGAAAATAGCCTTGACGAGAAAAAAAAATTTGATAATAACGTATTTTCTGGAAACCTATTTACTGAGTCATATACACAAGCAATTTTTTCCATATGTATACACTATACAATTTATTTAATGTAAGAAACCCGTATATTTATTTTTATATACCAACATAAATAATCTGTATATAAAAAATAATATTTTATACTATAAATAAAATGTTTATATGTATATACATACGTATAAATAACATAAAAGTCCATCAGGTTTGTTTTCGTAGTTGTTTATATCATTTGGCAACATATCTCAGTTTCTGAAGTCCGAATTGGGCCAAGATTTTTAAAAAATGCCAAGGTCCCTATAGTGGAAAAATATCCTTATTCCATATGAAAGTTTAAAAATCTCCTTTTAATTAAATGAAATGTGTAACTAATAAACTGTCTTTAACGATGTGCGACAGATGCGACGTCCGAAGTCCGCTGCTAATGTTATTATATTGTATTATTAGCCTACATACTGTTAATTTATCGTTAATTTTAAATCTGTAAAAGAAAGATTATAGTTATAGATAAGATATGTTGATCGCCAAAACCTGATTACAGAGAATTAGCCTGAGTTATAAAGGTGTTACATGATTTCAAGCTGAATGAGTTTTTATATGCTTTTAAGGCAAATCTTTCAGTTTACCTGTCCATCTTTCTATCTTTTACTTCCTTAAAACAAATTTTATTAAAGACCGGGAGGCGTCTGCACAGATCATCACCTCATCGAGTTGACAGCTGAAATTTTAGGATTATTTAAATATCGATTAGCGTACTGAAATGTAACTGGTCGGCCAAGTCATATCTTTCTGGAAACCACCTATAGACCCGATTTTAGGGGTTAATTGGTGGATTTTCCATCGTGTTTTCCTGCACCCATTCCTCCATGTTTCCAAACTTTTGGATGCAGGAAAATACAATAGTAAACCTATCAGTTAACCAATAAATTAGGTCTTCAGGTGGTTTCTACCAAGATATGACTTAACAGACCAGTTGAATTTAAATATGCTAATCTAGTTTTAAGTAATCCTAAAATTTCAGCTGTAAACTCAATGAGATGATGGTGTGTACAGACGCCTCCCGGTCTATTATAAATGTCGGTTTTCTAATCTCAATAGCACTCTGGTCAATCTGGCAATTATCTCTACTATTTATGAAACCCTATTCCTTTAAGTGCGTTTTAGTGATGTTAATGAACTTATGCATATGCATCATACATATTATACATATGCATATAATACGTAATACATTTGCATCATACATATCATAGGTATGTGTATAATACATAATACATATGCATCATTATGACGTCAGAATAAACAAAACATTTTTTGTCTCCAGATTTGAGAATTGACATGATATATTACCAAATTTGGCGAAACTTTACTAAATGTCGCCAAGCTTGGCGAATATTTGAAGCTAGTGGATATTTTTCAATGAGTTAATTATTAATGCGAGCGATCTATTTTAATTTTTCCGCATATCATCTGAATAGTTAAATGATATAACGTACTGTTATTTCCAAAGTGCTAATAGTTTCGTCACTGCCCAAAAACCTCTGCTATTGTTATTATATTGTACTGTTATTATACTTACTGTGATTATGTTGTTAACCTTTACACCGGTAAAACTTCTGTATTATATAAAGAAAATTTACGGAAACTATTAAAGCATTGAAACTGCCAGTTCTCCTTATAATTATTATAATTCTATAATATGTAACCTGTTAATCGATATGTACGTTAGAATGAATCTTCTATAATCCGGTTCCTCGCATTTTAGTTTTCAGGTTTCGAGTAAAATTAGCTAAAATCTTAAAACCATGGCACATTGACTAATTCTTTAACACGATCAGATGAGAAGAATGCTAGATTTTCAAATGGATCATGGTAGTGAGCCGGTAGACCTTCTATTCTTCCGTTATCGAGTCTATTGAAAAGGTTAACGTGAAACAAAAAGATATTAGCATCAGTATGGTTTAATGCAAATGCAGATATTGTCAAAGGATTTCATAAGAACCATTTCACTTGTACCCAGTCGTATCGGTTAAAATACAACAATTGACATTGAGCCCAATTAGAAAAGATTACTTAATAGGATTAAAAATTTCCGCATTAGAGAACGAATCGTAACTGCTAAGGAAACATGCATAAGTGAGTTAACAGATATTTGTCACGAAAGATCAAATACATAACAACACAAAACATATGATGTGCTTCCATGATCGTAAAGAGTTCTTGATTTCTCTATCAAAAGCTTCCGAATTGGCGAAAGAATGCTATGAATAACAGTAACATGATGCAACGTTTAACATGGAAGTAATACGGTAAATACGGCTTGCTAGAGGCGCCTAGTACTTTAATATAAAAAGAAATAAAGTATAAATTTGTTAAGCTCAATAAAATAAATTTAGCTATTTTTATGTTAGCCGGGCGCAAGTGGCAAATCGCCAAATACTGTTCCCAACTCCATTGTTCATATTGCATTAATTTCATTTAAAGATATATACTTTTCAGTCATCTCATTTGAAATAGATGCATTTCCCTCATTTTATTTAATAGAATATTTAACATAGAAGTAAATAAATAAATAAATAAGTAATAATAACATAAACCAAAATATTTTATTTAAAAATCAAAGCATTGCTTCTAATTTACACATGTGAAAAATAAAAACTGCTATTGGCGAAAAAACAAAAAGCTAATGAGGAGATTTGCTCCCGGCTAACATAAAAGTACCAAAATTTAAGCTTTTTCATATTAATATAGTTTAGAATAACAAACTTGAAAAAACATACAAAAAGTAGTGATATCCCAACAAAAAGTTTTCGGTAAAAAAAAAAGCGCCAAGTTCTCCTTAATGTTTAGGCCAGAAAAAGTAGTGATATCTGAAGTTCGCACAAGTTAAAAGCCAAACATCCCAAATCTTTCATTGAAAATGGCTTCCTGCGACTTGGCCGTTAATGCCTTCGTGAGAGATTTTCAAATTTTAAAATATGTACAAATGAGCTACATGCCAACTACATTTTTTGATTGTTTTAGGCATTTTGTGACACAAATTACAGAAATAAAATACACATTTGAAAAAAGCATTTAAACAACTTCAGTCTATTTAAATGCTTAGAAGTTAAAAATAACAAAATAGTTGTATTCAGGAGATAATATCCCTAATTGCTAAAACATAATTAGCATCAGCTTTTAACAGTTTATAAATCGAATACCTCTTAATGTTTGCAAACAAACTATAATAAATGTTCAAACGAAAAAAATCTATTTCGCCAATACACAAGATTTCATTTATAATGTAACATATTGTGAGATTTGAAGTAAGTAAATTTTGTTTTATTTCTTGGGTTTTACGTTAATGTCTTTAGCTTTAGACCGTACAAAATGGCAATTAAACCGCAAGTGGACTAAATGATCTGAAATCAAAACTAATGTTTGTTGAAACTGAATGGTAGTTATAAGAAATCTTTTACTTATAATGTCTTTATGTGAATTTGCCTCTTTGCATTCTAATATTACTTTTAATATTTAAATAATTCATAAATGTGTAATTTCCAATCATTAATTTTGAAATGCTGTAGAAGGCATTAACGGCCAAGTCGCAGGAAGCCATTTTCAATGAAAGATTTGGGATGTTTGGCTTTTAACTTGTGCGAACTTCAGATATCACTACTTTTTCTGGCCTAAACATTAAGGAGAACTTGGCGCTTTTTTTTTACCGAAAACTTTTTGTTGGGATTTTATTTTCGGCAAGTGTCCTCTGATGCCTCTGTTCTTTAACTTTGTGCGAAATAGAACTCTGTCTTGGAATATGCAAAATGTTCTCTTGCTGAAATCGAATTATTATAAAGTGACAGTTATTTATAATGAACTGAATAAATTGTATTTATTCATAAAGTACAGATTTTGAATATTTTGGTGTAATTAAAGAATTTTTGGTGGACTTTTGCCGGACTGTTATCCCCATAGTGCTTTGCTAATCTTTCTGCCTTCACGCATTTTTGAGTTGTTTCTGGACTTTCAGAATCTAAAGGTCTTTTGTAACTTGAATTGACCTAAAAGGTCTGTTTTATTGGCATAATATTTTATCTTGTCTTGATTATTAGTGTAAATCGTACTTAGTTTTAAGATATATTTATACAGTCATTTGTAACTGAAAATAACTTAAAATTTTGTTTATCAGTTTCATTCAGTCTTAGTTTTAGTTTTAGCTTTATTTTTATTTTATAGTAACTAAGGTAACAGTCATATGTTAAAACTTGTACATGACTTTAATTTTTGTATTTTATTTGCTAGGCAGAGTGTGCCATATTTTTGTGACTTTTTTGTTTTATTATTTGTCGCTGTTTCCGGGTCTGTTTCAGCGGCTGGAGTTGAGTTAAATGGTGGAGGACGTTTTTCTGCCAGGGATTCAGGGCCTTTGCCATTATTTGGTTGGCTCCCTGGTAGCGTGATCAAGTAAGTGAACAAAAGCATTTTTGTATTTCGAAATTTCTTTATAAATTCTGCTGCCATTCACTGATTTCAAGATTTTACGAATAGTAGTACCTTGGCCCTGAAAGGGTTAAACGCATGTTAATGTATTTATTATTTTAAAGTTTTCTTGCTCTTTTAATATTCACGTGTAGATACAATTTTCAAGACATAATTTTCAATATTTTCCTGCTTTTAACACGCACTCATTTAAGTAATTTTAAAGGGGGGGGGGGGGGTCTGTTTTTAATAGTCACGTGTAAATAAATTTTTAATCTTTAGGAAATATTATTCTTTGCGCTGTTTTTAGAATTGAAAACAATCTCTATAATAATAGACTAAGTCATGTGACTATCATCAACAGTTCCAAGCGGATCCCTTCGCTTTTTATATTCCAGGCGGCCATTTTGGTACTTTAATGGTCATCCAGCCACAGGTGTGATGAGTCGCCAAATATTATTCTATCGCCATTATTTCATTTATATTATAATATCCCAAGTCATGTAACTTCCATAAATAATTATGGGCTGATCACTTCGCTTTTCATAAGAAAGGTTTCCATTTTGATTAAAGAATCAAAATTATTTTTTCGATTACTAGGGGGGCTCCGCCCAACTGCTCGCTATGCTCACCAACCCCCCGCGTAATCGCTTCGCGATTCCATTCGGTATCGCGAAGCAATCCCTATTTTCTAGTAAACCCCAAAAATAACTGTTTCGCATTTGCGATTCCTTATTTTCTATGCATTCAATTTTTAGATGCCACTTGGTAAAAACGCGCTCCTCCCGAATTCCTGAAAATTTTCTCCAAGCACATAATCATTAGAGCTTACAGAGTTTCATAATTATAAGAATTATTATATATAATATTATATATATCATGTTACGAATATTGTAAATAGTAAGTGTTTGTGCTTAAAAATAATGTAAGTAGTCAAATTAAGCTCTATTCATAAGCTAATATTAGTTTTTGTTGTATTGAAATATCTCAATTTGTTGATTTTCTGCAAGCAAGTAAACCCTATTAGATATCAATAGGAGTCTATGGAAATTTGGCGAAAGGCGTAACTTTTGGCGACTAATTTTTGCCGCCAATTTTGGTGATATATCGCCAAGTTGGCGATAAACTTGGCGACGTTGGGCGACCGAGCAGCCCCCCCCCCCCCCATTGGTAACCCTCTTATACGTCAGAAAGCTCTGACCAGTCAGATGCGTTTCGCGGTATCTACGCAGATTTTCTTTGGTCCATTTCCAAGTCGTTACTTTTTTTACATATAGTAGGAAAACTACATAAAAGTTGCCATGATCGCAAAGAATTCCTGATACTTTTATATTAGTCGGGTGCAAATCTCGCCAAAAGCTTTTTTTTAATTCGCAGTTAACAATTTTTTATTTTTCGAGTGGTAAAATAAAACGGTGATACTTGGTTATCCCATCGACCAAAAATCTGTCGCCAAACTATAAGATTAAATGCCAATAATGGTTGATCGTAAATGTCACATTCACTTGACTTTAAGGAAGTTACACGTGTTTACGCCATCAAGTGATTTTTATTTCGACGTTTTATTTGTATTTTTATTAATATTATACTAATTTATTTGTTCTTTCGTTATTTAAAATAAAAAATTATGTCAATTTGTATAATTTGGCGATTTATATAATTTAAAGAATTTTTTTCGACGGGAGAAGTAGTACCATTAAAACATTGCTTTGAAGTTGAAATTAAATGTCATGATTTGTTGGATTGTCATAATCGTACTAAGTTTGGCGTAATTTTTTTTTTTTACGACACTTTGGCGAAAACCTCGTTTTCAAATACCAGTTACATATGTATTTTTAAATTATTTTCTATTATTTTTAAAATGAAATAACAATGAATAAAAAAAGTTTAATTAATAACTATAGAGCAAAACAATTTAGAACATTTTTGTAAATAAAAAGAAAATAAATTCAAATAAACATTTATTAATAAATATAAGCAACAATAGCCGGGTTACCATGTCAGGCAAAATAACGCCATTTTGGCGCCAAATAGGTGCCCCGTTCCGTATATGACATCTGTGCCTAATATTTTTCTTTTCGTTTCTCTCTATTCTAAAAAAAAGTAACTACCGCTGTCACCGCCGCCGGTTTTGAATTTTTTGTGACAGAAGGTCTTTCTTCGTTAATATTAAGAAAAATATAACATACAAAAATATGAAAATCGGTAGTATGATACAGAAATGTTTGATAAATACGCTGAGGCACACAGTTTTCAAATCGAAGAATTATTTTAAGAGATATTTAATGCTAAAGTTGGACAAAATCGTTCTACTAAAAAAGTTTTATAGGAGCAAAAACTATTCATAGGAATTTAATCATTTTTAGATCATTTTATACGTTTGAAGTTCCCGGTGTGCAGACTGTTTTTCTTTTTTTAATTTGGCTAATTTTTTGAGGTTTTATTTCTATTTTAAATTCAAATTTTCAGCATTTCTAGAGATATTTTTTACAGATTTTAGAAAGTGATATTAATTTAAACTGTTGCCATCTGTATAAACAGTGGAAACAATAATGTTTGCTTCAAAAAAAATATTTATACTTGTAAATAAATTAAAAATTTATTTACACGTGACTATCATAAACAGAAAAAAACATTTGGATTTAGATGTAAATAATTATGTACAAAAAGCAGGAACTTATTAAAAATTACGTCATAAAAACTATAATTACACGTGAATTTTAAGAGAGAAAGGAATTTGTAAAATAATAAATTTATTAACATGCGTTAGAAGTCTTAAATAGGAGAAATTACGTCATATTTACGTCACATTACAGTTATTACATAAAATGAATACAAAATAATATTGCAAAAAAGTTTAAATTCAGAAATTGCGCTAGACATTTTTTTGATATTTTGAGCGGATACTTTTCAACTATTTTTGTTAGGAAAGCGCAAATAATATTTCATTTCTAACACAAGCATTTTCACGTGAATATTAAAAAGAGAAAGAGTAGTTTGGTCAAAATTACGTCAGATTAAAAACGATTAATTTAAAAAGTCTTATTTAAAAGAACTTTCTTTTCGCTTTGTTAAAAAATACCGGGAGACAAAGACTGTTTACTTAATTCCTTTTATATAAGCTTATTTTGAAATGTTGTTACACGTGTCTACGTCAAAGACGAAAACAGCGATTGACATATGTATTTTTGGTACTACTTAGTTATCCCGTCGACCAAAAATCTATCATTCGCCAAACTATAAGATTAAATGCCAATAATGGTTGATCGTAAATGTCACATTAACTTCACTTTAAGCAAGTTACACGTGTCTACGTCATCAAGTTATTTTTATTTCGACGTTTTATTTGTATTTTTATTAATGTTGCACTAATTTATTTGTTCTTTCGTTATTTAAAATAAAAATTATGTGAATTTATATAATTGGCGAGTGCTTTGGCGATTTATATAATTTGGCGAAATTGGTCGACGGGTTCATCAAGTAGTACCGCAGCGGATTTGACCTTAAAATTCCACATTCAAAGAGAAATGAATAGAAATCCGTTTATAGGGAGATCGCCACTGTTTTTTAAATTATAATTCAATCTTCCGAAATCTTTTTAAAGCCGATCAAATTAGCGTACTTTTAGAGTCTGCGGTGTCTGAACGGGGGTTGACGAGCTTAGCTCGTAGGGGGCAGAGCTCCCTAGTCGTTAAAAAAAAAAGATAGAAGTGAAAGCCATTTATTTTAAATGTTTCAGTTTTAAATGAAAGTTTTGTATTAAATAAAATGATAATAAAATACAAATTAAATTATGAATAAAAGTAATATGATACATTTCTTAGTATACATTTAAAGGAGGCGAAACTGGTCGCCAAATTAGTTTAAAATAATAACCTTTTCTAAAATATGAAGAAAAAAATATGTGTTACGATTAAAATTTGAGTTGCCATCATTAGAGAAAATTATTTAAAATTAGAAAAAAAATAATATTTCGAAAACTAATTGGAATTTGAAAATTCTAATACCAGTTTTGAGATCTGCGGATCAATACGGATTTTTTGTGTTAATTTCATCGCAAAGTATTCCATATTTTAGGATAATTCGTAGTGAAACATAACCAGTTGTTTAATCAGTCGTTTCATAGAATCGTTTCATAAATTCGTTTCATTTCAGCCGTTTCATAAATTTGTTTCGTTAGGATTTTATATATATAGGGTACATATGTTTCAAAATTCAAGATATATAACTATTTTCAGAATTTTATTCTGAAAAACAAAGTTAGCATGTAATCGTAAACTTTATTCAAGCTCTGTATTTAAAACGTCATAATTTAAACCATTTTCTTCTAGCGTTTCCCAACAATGTATTTTTAATTGAAATGTATATTTAAACGTGAATACTGAAAAAAAAATGCTGTTTAAAATAATTAAATTAAGTGTGAAAATCATTTAACTCTGGAAATTACGTCATAGTGAAAAGGATATATTTAAAATATCTCATTTATTATTCCAATCGTAATAAAAGTCCCATAGGCAGAACCTTTTTTTACGTAACCATTTTACACAAGTTGATTTTAATATATATTAATTGATTTTTCTTGATCAATCACGAAAACAGCCGTCAGCTGTCACGACAATGGTGCAGGCGGCCTTGGGAAGCGAAAAATCTCCCAGACAAAGGGAAATGAATGGCAACCGGATTGCCGAAGCTAGACACTGGTCGTGATAATATCACTTAATCTTCTATAATCGGTTTATAGTTTTAAAGCAGGACTATTTAACATGCTTATAGATCATACGTTATCTGGACTGAGGTTGACGAGCGTAGCTCGTAGGGGAAGAACACACTAGTATTTCAAAAGGCAATGATAATCAAATAACAAAATTCTTACAACAATCCTTATAACAAAATCTTTAAAATAAACTTGCTATAGAAATATTAGGCAATATCCTCAATAGATGAAGTTAGTGTATGATAATGGATTATTTTATAGTTAATAGACTTCGCAAAATTTAAAAATTAAATATTTCAAATAACATGTGGACTACTTTTCTTATTTTATAACTACCGCAGGATAATTTTCGGTCTGAAATATATTGACATTAATTTTAAATGGGGAGAAAAAATCCTCATAAAATATATTTATCCGATTATAGATTTGACATAATTGAATTCTCTATTAATTCTCTTTTTAGGATTTCGTTCATCTGACGAAACCCTATTCGTCTCGCTCCTCTGTCTGTCTGTCTGTCTGCCCGTCTGTCTGTCCGTCTGTCTGTCCGTCACAGAGCCCGTTCTCAGAAACTATACATGTTGGAGACATGAAATTTTGGTACTTATAGCTGAGCACCTCACATCATACGACAAATCATAAAATTTTGAAAAAGTCGTACATTTAACCCTTTGGTCTCCCGCATGTGTATTTTAAACAATTCTTTCTAAGTGAGCTCCTAATTATGTTGGAGACATGAAATTTTGGGTACTTATAGCTGAACACCTCATATCATACGACGAATGATAAAATTTTGAAAAAGTCGTACATTTAACCCTTTGGGCTCCCGCATGTGTATTTTAAACAATTATTTCTAAGTGAGCTCCTAATTATGTTGGAGACGTGAAAATTTGCAAACTTATAGCTGAACACCTCACATCAAACGACAAATCATAAAATTTTGAAAAAGTCGTACATTTAACCCTTTGGGCTTTCGCATGTGTATTTTAAACAATTCTTTCTAAGTGAGCTCCTAATTAGTTTGGAGGCGTGAAATTTTGCATACTTATAGCTGAACACCTCACATCATACGACAAATGATAAAATTTTGGAAAAGTCGTACATTAAACCCTTTGGAGTCGCGCATGTGTATTTTAAACAATTCTTTCTAAGTGAGCTGCCTAATTAGTTTGGAGACGTGAAATTTTGCATACTTATAGCTGAACACCTCACATCAAACGAGAAATCATAAAATTTTTGAAAAAGTCGTACATTTAACCCTTTGTGCTCCCACATGTGCATTTTAAACAATTCTTTCTAAGTGAGCCCCTATTTAGGTTGAAATTTTGCATACTTATAGATCAACACCTCAGATCTCACGTCAAATAATAAATTTTGAAAAAGTTTTATGTTTAACCCTTTCAACTCCAGCTTGTGTATTTTAAGCCATTCTTTCTAACTCAGCCCCTAATTAAATTGGAGATTTGAAATTTTGCATACTTATTGCAGAACACCTTAGGCCAGGCGATAAATCATAAAATCTTGAAAAAGTCTTACGTTTAACCCTTTGAGCTACCACATATGTATTTGAAGCAATTCTTTTTAAGAGAGCCCCTAATTAAGTTGGTGACATGAAATTTTGCATACGTATAGCTGAATGCCTCAGACCACGCGACAAATCATAAAATTTTCAAAAAGTCTTTTATTATTTACCCCTCTGGGCTCTAACTTGTGTATTTTAAGCAATTTTTCTAACCTGCGCCCTTTTAACCCAGGGAGAAATTTTCCAACTTTTGCCGACACCCCTTTGACCATTCTTTCATATTATGCACCATAGCCTTACATATTTTAGTTCCATTTTTTCCCGCCAGGTGCGCCTACTTATCTCGGGTACTATGGGCCCAATCTCCTCGACTAATATATCTACGGATAGTATGTAAAACAGATTTTCGTTCGGATACAGGTTTGTTTAGAATCAAGTGCGCCCCCTGGTTTTGAAATATGGAACTAACAGATTTTTCAAAAGGATAAAGTGTTTTGAAAGGAATATTAAACGAAACCCTCTGTGCGATCTGTGATCACTTACGCACTTGTTTTTTTTTCGTGATTCTAATTTGAACTATAATTAAAAGTAACACTAATAAAAAATATGTGCGAGTATGAAACGTTAATATGAAATATACAGGAGTATTTTCATATAAGTACAAACTTTTTAAAATAAAAAAAATACTTTGTTATGTTTTAAAAAATACAAATTTACCCAGAAAATTACCTATTTATTATACACAAGGCTAATAAAATACTTTAAACTATTACATTTTCCAAACTATCGTGCCAACGGCGTTATGAAATTCCAAAAATTAATATAAAATGCATATTTTGCAATAATTTCTTGGTAAAATAACAGAAACATTTCTTAGAAGCTCCCACGTACTCTAAACACTTATTATTTAATATCAAGCCTCCAATACATTCTAAAAATCAACAAAAATTTTTTTTTCTAAATGAGGAAGTACTGTAAAATATTAGACTGCAGTGAAAAATAACGAATTTATTATATCCAAGACTAATGAAATACTTAAAATTATTACACTTTCCAAACTATCATGCCAACGGTATTATGAAATTTGTAGCATTAATATGAAACGCATACTTTGAAATAATGGCATGCCACAGTTACATAAAAATTCATTAATTTTCTTCTAGCCTCCTTAGGGGCATAATAAGCTTTTCTCTTTCAACGATGCGAGGAATTTTTCTCTTACCAAATAAAAAAAGCAAAAAGTAGTAAAAATAAAAATAGAGAAATTCTTTCAAAGGCATTTCTCTTTAATATAGGTAATAAAAAGATTTTAATATATGAAGGCAGCTTAAACAAAACTAATTTGAAACATATTTCGCTCAAAGCATTTTCGTTACTTTAATGAGTTACTGATATTAAATCAAGATTTTTACTGCATAAGATACAAAATCATGTTACATTAAATGCATTAAGAAATGATAAAGAAAAATCACACGTTTTCCTTGAATTTGATGCATTTTCTTCTGTTCCTTTTAACGGAAGGTTCTACTGCTTTGGCCCGAAATTCACGTAATTTTTACGATATTTTTCTCGGTTACAAAGAAAGAAAGTTTCACCTTCAGATCTTTTGGATTATATTTAGTGACATTTCACTTATATAGAGGGTGAATCAAATATAAACCGATATTTTTGTTTTTTAATTTATTGGTACAAGACACGAAACAAAAGTTACACATTATTTTTCTGTATAATCTCCTAATTTCAAAACACGTTTTTCTCAACGGATTGGAAGTTTTTCTTCAGCCAATTGCACACGAAGGCTTCAACAGCAATGTCATCGCCAAAATCGTTCACCTCCTAATGCTTCTTTCAACGGCCCAAACATGTGATAATCACGGGGGGATAAGCCATGACTATAGGAAGAGTGTTCCAGTGTTGTCCAATGCATTTCCTCCAACTTTTCGCGAGTCAGGCTGGCTGTATGGGGATGGGCATTGTCATGAAGCAAAACCACTTCTTTGATCGGATATTTACGTCCTTGCCGTCGATATGCACGTTTTCTTTCGTCCAACAGCTCGCAGTAGTACGCAGCACCCTCGAGAATGTCCCGAACGGCGCCAATGTTTTCCTCAGTGAAACTTGTTGGAGGAACTAGAAGGGGGGGGGGGGGGGGGGTCAACTTCGTCTCGTCCTCCGACAAACTTTATATGCCAGTCATACTCTTGGGTTTTCTTCACGTGTTTTTCCCCAAACTGTGCTTGAAGTCTTCGTAAGATTTCAGCCGGTCATGCGCCTTCATTTGTGAGAAATTTAACGGTAACGCGTTGCACAACGTTAGTGTAAACCTCTCGCTCGCTCATCGTTATGCCAACTGAGGAACGGAGAGAGTAGCACATATCGGCGCATAGATAGTCATGTGACATCCCCACCTCCCATGCGTTGAGGTTTGAGCGCCCTCGCGATGACCTTTTAGCCTCCCAGCAGAAATTCCTGTTCGTATTTGATTCACCCTCGTATTTAAATTTTTGATTGTTTAAAAAAAGTATAATATACCTTGTGCAATGGGAATTACACTGTAAAAAAATCTTTTACGTTACTAAGAATTTACTAGAAAACTGAGATGCCTAGAACTTTTTATGTAACTGCAAGAAAAAAATCATGCAATTATCCCCGGTTACCGATAAAATTTTAATAAGCATATAGATTTCTGTAGCCTTACAAAAATTACTTTTGTAGATTTACATACTTGTTCTTTACAGTGTACAGATAAAACTTTAGTAAGCTTACAGTTTAGTAACAGATTTCTGTAGCTTTTACAGAAACTAGTTTTGTAAATTTACATCTTTTATTTTTTAAGTGTACCTACAGGTGCGCGCCATGAACTTCCAATCAGGTGACCGTTTTCTTCCTGTCACAAGCATCTAAAAACAATTTGGTCACTGAATTAGAAAAGAGCATTAAATTATCTGAAGCTGATACCAACATTTATCTTAAAAACTTTATTTTTTACAAAATGGCGATCCTTGAGCAAAAAATAGTTATTTTTTCGACTATTTTTTCACCTTTTACGAGTTTGAAAATAAAAGTAACCAATGAAAATTATATTATACTTTTCAGTGGTATAATCTCCTGCAAAAACCATTATCATTCTTTTTAAAAAAGGAAATCGGCCAATTAGTTCTCTAGCAAAATGGTCATCCAGTTTGAAAAACAAGGTTTCGGGAAAAACGTTTAAAAATTTACCATAATCTTACATTCAGCGATCAAAAAAGATTCTAAGCAATAAAATTTCGATAAATTACATAAATATTAACTAGCGCAAAATTAATTTAACGAGCCTTATTATTGTGTTTCAGTTATGTAATATAAATATTTGTTTTACCTATTCGACAATCATTTTGAAAACTATATGACGTAGAATTCCTTCTTGCATTTGTACAAGATTGAAGCAAATCTAAATTACTAATTAAAGTCTCACGCTATCAGAATATTTATCTTTATTTTTTTCTACGCAGTATATCATACACTTTTAACACCTTTCTCAACATTTTATCAAAACGTGTTGAAAACCTCTTTCCAGTATTTAGTGCTTGGATTAAACAACAAACTTCAATAAGTTGGCCATAAAATGCTAACACGTATACTTTGCAAATAAGGGGAAATCAGACGAATAACTCTCCTTAATGTGGTACCTAAACAGGGAGAATATCCAGTTTGAGATGGCATTCGAAATTAAAACCTCTTTATTGTAGCAAGTTGTATAACAACGAAACAGTCAGGCATACTGTTATCTCTATTCACTTTAAATCCGTTTGCTGACGCAATTTGATGCACTTCTATATTAAACTTTTTGATGTTTTCTTAAAAAAAAAAAAAAAAAAAAACTATACACTATGTGACACACTATTTTCAAAACATAAAGTATTTCTGACGCATGCATACGCATACTGATACAAACATAAGGTTACTGATTGGCTGTTACTCATTGCCATAGGAAGGTGAAAAGTATAAGAATAGTTGATGTATCATCAAATCCAGAAGTTTTGAAATATCTAGTGGAACATGTTTTGGTGTTTCTGACATTTTCTTTTTACATCCTCAAATGGTTCAAAGCTGAACAGAAATATCTTACAAAGTTCATGTTCTTCAGTATCTGAACATGATAATAGCTGGATCATAGTTTTTTTGTATTCAGGGGGAAATACAAAAGTTGGTGGCATTCTGAAATAGTTATGTTATAAATCTAAATACACTCATTTACAGAATATCTCACAATTATTTATGTAAAAGTTTAGGAAACGAAAAGAAAAACAAATTTTGTATAGGATATAATCAGTCAAAATTCATTTATTTAATCATAAATGCAGTCTTTCAAAGTTCAGTCCGAAATGCGATTTTAAGATAAGTGTTGGAAAAGTCTTCATTTGCTAGGTCACCAATTAACGTAGAGTACGCTTTCACTGGCCGGATTGCAATTCATCTCCATCGCATCCCATGATGTCATCACAGTTTAAACATATCAAAATTAATCTTTTGAATTTGTGCTATGCTAGCCAATCCCTTTCCAGCCTATCAGCTCTAAAAGCAAGCTCATTTGTTCTGTTTTTAAAATATTACCCAATTACGGAAGATTGGCTGTTATTATCTTCCGTAATCGGATTGCTATTCATTGAGAATGAAGACCCCTGACTATACTCCTACCTTCCGGACTGTGTCTGGCTAAACGGATTTCGGAGCCTGCAGAGGTCGAAGTTCGCCTGATCGCCGCATGGCGGTGATCTATGTGACAAGCAACATTGTCGTCATGACTCTAGCGGATGACTTTGTTTATTTTTCTTTGGAATCCATTTTCTAATTGCTCTTTAACTTTATTGATTTGGCTCTGCACAGCACAGAAATTACATCGTCGTGCATGTGAACTTAGAATATTTTCAGGTCTAATGGGCGGTAATTACATTTCTTGAAATGCAATTTTTAAAAGGGGAGGAAATGGAGAAATAGATTGCAGCAGTATGTAAATTGCAACTAGTGAAAAGTAACATTTTGGGCGGAAATGAAAGGCGAGACCGTCTTTCTCCCGTACCCCACAGGATAAAAACTGTCTCCCTAAGCGTCCAATTGGAACGGGTTCGGCAGCTCGTGCAAATTTAGCCTTAATGCATCTAAAAAAAGGCGTACTAAAAAAAGGGAGGGGCCTCACACTTGCACAACACTCGCATTAACCGATTGACCAGCTGACCCATACTCATATTGAAAGGCGTGGGGAAATCTGTAAAAGGACTGAATTAATATATGTGGTTAGTACATGGGTAGTACACTTTGCTAATTAATAACATAAAAATTAAGATTAATTGGCCTACATTAATAATAAAATTCTAAGCCATAAAAAATAAATCGATCCATTAAAAAGGAAAGGTTAATTTGTTAGCCGCATACAACACATAAAAAATTAAACATTACATACTAACAAACTTGCACACATACATACATGTGTACTGTCTTACTGTCCTACTTGCATCCGTTCAAACTTGCAAACATACATACTGACATGCATACTGTAATGCATGCAGATAGAAAAATGAACTAAAAATAATTATTATTACATTATATTAACAAAAGTAGGAGAACCTAATTAACAGGGAATACAGACAAAATCGAGAGGATAATTGACAAATTGGCATAAAAGTTAGTATGCCAATTATGATGGTTAGATTAGGGAAAATAAACTGCTAATAAAAGAAGTATTAAAAATGCGAGAATAGGAATCTTTTACGGTGGGATTTAAGAACAAAGATAATTGGACAAAATGGGGGCTTAATTCCATTTTTAATTCTAGCACTTGCACAATATCAGAATCGATGAAGGTAACAGATGAAATAAAACCTACTCAATGAAATGGATGGGAATGCAATTAGAGCTATTAAAAAATGGTTAATATCCTAGGTTAATGTCTTACGGTTAATGTCCTAAGTACTGAAGACACCAGCTCAAGATAGAGACGATGTTTGTCAGAGTGGATGTATATGGTCCTGCCTCTATGGATAACAGGCTGGAATTCCATTCATTCCTCGGGCCTTTGCTTCACGTTGTTCGCCTTTGAACAAGTAGTAAGATAGTTAATGGTACGCGTTGTGTAACCCGCGCACAGGGGTCCGTGACTCCACACATATCAGATCATGGAGACCCTTCTCGGCTCCAGTTCCTAGTTTAGTGCGTTGCTTTCTGTCCTAAAAGAAATGAAGCGATGTACAAGTTGCGTGCGGAAGGGAAATTAGGGGAAATTCAGCGATCAATGCCCGCCTTATTTTCACCATGACCGATTCAATCCTACCTAGCACGTGAACTTGGTGGGTTCAGGACGGAAATCCCGCAGCCCCCATGCGTGGCTTAATGCTGTCAGAGCCTAATGGTAGCCTCTTGAAACTCATCCACGCATATAACAAATAAAACGTGGTAGCTCTAATGACAATCTTTTTCTGTAGCCTCAGAACAAGGAGGAATTTATGATTGTACTTTTGACTTTGTTTTAGAAGAGATAATCCGATTACGGAAGATTAAAAGATATTATCACAACCAGTCGTGATATTCCGTAATCGGAATGCTATTCATTTTCCTTTGACTAGGGGGATTGTTCGTATTCCAAAGCCACATCCACCGCTACCGAGACAACTAATGGCTGTTTTCTTGATTTATTAAATAAGATCAGTTACACATTTGAAAATTCGACATTAAATAGCGCTTAAAATAAATCTTCGATTTAAAAATTGTCTGCTTCAGTGTGTTTATCATACATTTATTTACAAAAATGCCACTTTTCATGTTTTTATACGCAATAGTTTTTTTATTGTGACCCGAGAAACTGAAAACGAAACAATAAATTCAATTACGGCAGAAGCATTAGTTACATTTTTAATACTTTCCAACAAAGTTGAAAAGTGTTTATGACTTCGGTTTGCCTGGCCGTTTGTCCGCGCTCTAACTCTCGTAAATATACTTGGATCGTTCTAAAATTCTTGGATGTTAGTGACCTTTACCATAGCACGATCCCTATTTCAAATGAAGTTTGTAGCATGTTTAGTTCATTTACAGAGACAGTCAAGAGTATTCCGTTACATTACGGTCAATGGGAAAAAATATTTTCAAATAATTTTTAATGGTGTTACACTCTTTCAAACATAGTAAAATCGATATTCATTTATGAAGTCTACTAAAATATGTATTCTGTAGAATATGCGGTGCAAAGAATAGATATTATTCATTTACAGGGCCACTAAAAACAATTCGGTTAAATAATGGTATACGGGGGAGGTATTGTTTGCGACGTATTTGAATTATGTTAAACTATTTCATATATAATGAAATTGATATACGTCGCTGAGCTTTAGTATAAGTTATTTTGTGTATAATACGAAGTGCATAGCATTTACAGGGACACACAAAAGATTTCAGATACTATATTGTATCCGAATTACTGTATAATTAGCATTGATTGCTCGAAATGCATTTTTAATTATGATATGCGCTTTTAAGTTTCACTATATTTATGCATAGTATATAGTGTGCATAAATGCTATAGTTCATATGCAGGGCTACACAAAAGAATTCGTAAGGATTACTGGATATGAGCGCAAATTGCTTAAAGGTGGTTTTTAAATGTGTTATAAATGTTTACGCTGAACTGCATTTAGTTTACTAAGAAATGTTTGTAAAATATAGATTTAATGATATACAGGGCCACGCAAAGAATTGGATACATGGCCGTCTATAAATGATAATTTCTTGAAATGTGATTTCAGTAGTTTTAAATGTTTTAGTTTGGATTAAATTTTAGCTAAATAGTGGCGTGTAATGAGGGTTGTACTAAAGTATTCAAGTATGTTCCATCTATTAGTATAAATTTCTGAAAGAGAAATTTCAACCTGTTATGCGTTTTCTTGCTAAACTAAATTTTCCCATTATATAGTATTCATATAATTCACATATTCATATCATTCACGGTTGATATATTATCAACCTACAGATCAAATACAGGGCTGTTTAAAAGAATTGGAATACACATATTTGGCTATGGACGGTAACTGCTGAAATCAGTTTTTCAAATGTTTTATGCGTTTTATAAAATGTGTACTTTGTTATCTTACATACCTTATTTCCTTAATAACAAAGTTTTGTTAAAGCCGAAGTGTTGGAAAGTGTTTCATAATCTATGCTTAACGCATGATATTCTTTCTTGTTTAAATAAGTAAACAATTTTTATTTTTCTTTCTTTCGTAAGTTGAAAATTCAAAAAAAGAAGGAGGGAGAGATGACTTTGATGCTATAGAAAATTAATATGAAAAGAATGACAGATTGACAAAGAAAATATTTTTTCTCCTCGAGAACCCTTTTTAACACTTTCCAACAAAGTTGAAAAGTGTGATCGGCTATGAGCGGTAACTACTGAAATCAGTTTTTCAAATGTTTTATGCGTGTTATAAAATGTTTACTTAGTTATCTTATTTACCCTATTTACCTAAATAACGAAGTTTTGTTAAAGCATTCAGGAAGTGTTGGAAAGTGTTTCATAATCTATGCTTAACGCATGATTTTTCTTTCATGTTTTTTTTTTCTTTTTTAGAACAATGATATATATAATGATTGTATTTCATATTTTTACACTGTTTTCATGCTAATATTATCTTTGAATGATGAATGATATGAATCCTTATTGGAAGAAAGAAAACGAATAAAAGTTTAAAAGGGATAATTTTACAGATTTTATTTATTGTCATATTATTCTTATTTTTATTGTTACAGATTGAATTTTTCTAATATGATAAGCAACTTCTACTTAATGACATTTTTTAAGAGCTGGATTTTTGAGGCAGATAGATCTAAAACAAGGTAAAGATTATTTTTGACTTCAAAAGTTCTTTATCAATTATATATTTAAATATCTATTCATTTTTATTCCTTATTGAATCTTACTATATTCTATTTATATCACGGACCTCGTGATAGGCATTACTTCGTACGCATCAAAGGATTCAGTGGATTTTAGGTGTTTTAGTACCAGAAATGATAGAATTTATCTAATTATAGGCTTTACTTTCATTAAATAAGGCAAACATTACGTTACAAAAATTCTGGTAAAGAGTGCTAGAAAGTCCTTGAAGCGTACGAACCCTGTACTAAATCGAGGACAAACTACATCTTTAAAGCTTGCTGTAAGATCGTATCTTGTGGCGTTTTTGAGATAGGAACGCTAAGCCCTGGGTTTACCACTAGAGGCCCTGTAAGTGGTTTCATCGCGCAGCGAATAGCCACTTTACTATACCTAGTAACCACGTTTACGACTATAGCTGCCGGCGTTAGTGTGGTTGGATAGGACTTAAGTGGGCATTCTGTATACCAGGAGTTTGCAACCTTTCTTGGCTGCGGGTGGAAAATAATTACAATACGCTTTTTGAACTGTAAACATAAACTTAAAAATTATATTTATAATCTCTCTATTCTAAAAAAAAGTAACTTACGCTGTCACCGCCGCCACCGGTTTTGAATTTTTTGTGGCCGGAGGTCTTTCTCCGTTAATGTTAAGAAAAATATTGCATAAAAAATATGAAAATCGGTGGTATTATAGAGAAATGTTGGATAAACACGCTGATGCAGACAGTTTTCAAATAGGAGAATTATTTTAAGAATTTTCAATGCTAAAGTTGGACAAAATCGTTCCATTTAAAAAGTTTTACAGGAGCAAAAACTATATATGAGAATTAATTCATTTTTAGATCATTTTATAAGTTAGAATTTCCCGGTGTGCAGACTGCATTTGTTTTTTTTAATTTGACTCATTTTTTGAGGTTTTATTTCCATTTTAAATTCAAATTTTCAGCATTTCGAGAGATATTTTTTTATTTATTTTAGAAAATGGTATTAATTTAAACTGTTGCCAAATGTATAAACAGCGCAAACAATAATGTTTACTTCAAATTAAAAATTTATTTACACGTGACTATTATAAACAGAAAAAAAACTTTCAAATTAGAATTAAATAATTACGTATAAAAAACAGGAACTTATTGAAAATTACTTCATAAAAACTATATTTACACGTGAATATTATAAGGATATTGTAAAATAATAAATTCATTAACATGCATTAGAAGTCTTATATACGAGAAACTACGTCACATTTACGTCACATTACACTTATCTCTCTATTCTAAAAAAAAAGTAACTACCGCTGTCACCGCCGCCGCCGGTTTTGAATTTTTTGTGACCGGAGGTCTTTCTTCGTTAATATTAAGAAAATAATGCACACAAAAATATGAAAATCGGTAGTATTATACAGAAATGTTTGATAAACATGCTGATGCAGACAGTTTTCAAATCGAAGAATTATTTTAAGAGATATTTAATGCTAAAGTTGGACAAAATCGTTCAACTAAAAAAGTTTTATAGGAGAAAAAACTATACATCGGAATTTAATAATTTTTAGATCATTTTATACATTATAATTTCCCGGTGTGCAGAATTCATTTATTTTTTTAATTTGGCTGATTTTTCGAGGTTTTATTTCTATTTTAAATTCAAATTTTCAGCATTTCGAGAGATATTTTTTACTTACTTTAGAAAATTGTACTAATTTAACCTGTTGCCAATTGTATAAACAACGGAAACAATAATGTTTGCTTCAAATTAAAAATTTATTTACACGTGACTATTATAAACAGAAAAGATACTTTCAAATTAAAATTAAATAATTGCGTATAAAAAGCAGGAACTTATTGAAAATTACTTCATAAGAACTATATTTACACGTGAAGTTTAACAGAGAAAGGATATTGTAAAATAATAAATTCATTAACATGCGTTAGAAGTCTTAAATAGGAGAAATTACGTCACATTTACGTCACACTACACTTATTATGTAAAATGAACAAAAAATAATATTGCAAAACAGTTTAAATTTAAAAATTGCGCGAGAGATTTATTTCATATTTCGAGATGATCTTTTTCACTATTTTTGCTGGGACAGCGCAAATAATATTTCGTTTCTAACAAAAGTATTTTCACGTGAATATTAAAAAGAGAAAGAGAAGTTTGGTGAAAATTACGTCAGAAAGAACTTTCTTTTCGCTTTGTTAAAAAATACCGGGACACAGAGACTCTGTTTACTTAATTCATTTTATATTAGCTTATTTTAAAATGTTTAATGATTTTATTTAATCAAAGACGAAAACAGCCATTGTATCTTTTAACAGCACCTGATTTTACCTTAAAATTCCCCAATCAAAGAGAAATGAATAGAAACCCGTTTATAGGGAGATCTCCACTGTTTTTTAAATTACACTGTAAAAAAAAATCCGCAACGTTCCTGGGAAAAAATGGGCAGCTGAGTTGCCCATTATTTCCAAGAAACATTTCTTGAAAATGACTAGAACTTTACTGTATATGTTTAAAACTTTCTACAGAAATGCCAGTAAGTTTTCTGCGAAATACCAGGAATATTTCTGTTGACAGCAAAACATTACTGACATTTCACAGCATGCGGGATACGCAGACGATTTTTACATTTCCAGTTGACAATTTTCGCTTTATTATCATTATTTGTTAGAATGAAAAAATATTTTGAAATTGACATCAAAATCATTATTTATAATTTACACGAAACAATAAATTTTCAGTTAAAATTCAATAAAGTAAATATATATATGATATATTGTTTCTGAACTTTGCTTAAAATATAAAAATATATAAATGTAAATAATAATTAGAAAAAAAAAATCTAGACATAAAATATTTTATTTTCGTCAGTAATTATGTTAGTTTACAAGTTAGATAAAATACATATAAATTTTCATGAAAAAAAAAACCTAAACGTAATTGTATATTTTTTCCGAAAAAAAAAATCAAATTTGCAGCAATTCAAAGTGTCAAATATATATCATATTCAAATCAAATTGTAATAAAGTGTTAAAATATAAAATTAATTAAAAAGAAAAAAAAAGTCAAGAGGTAGCATCGAACTCGGGCCGTACGGGTGGCGTGCGAGCCTTCTCCGTCCACACCACGAAAGACACGTTGAGAGCTGGAAACTAATGGGTATTTGAAACGTATGCTAAACCTCGGCATCTAATTTCTGAAAATCTAAGGCCCATTTGAAGAAATCTTTTCACAAGAATAATTAGAGATAAGAACTCTAAAACATACTTTAAATTAATCAAAATCGGTGAGAATCATGTTTGATGGTCCCCTGGTTAATGGAGATCCGAATAATAGGTGTATTTTTTTTACACGGTCTGCTCGTTAAACATTCCACAGACAAGTACGAGAGATAATCTCTTAGCGATGTCACAGATGTATTGTATTTTCATCTGAATTGTCTTGACAATAGAGACGTAAAGGATTATGTCGTCTATTGATTTATTTGCATTCCATATTTATTTTTTTACATTCATTTAAGGAATTCGTTTTCGACACTCGCGCGCGAGCAACGCAAAAAATAATAAATGGCGGCCGCAGCATTTTGCTGTTTTCAACTTTTGTTCAGGAACGTTTCAGATGAGAAAACCAGAATTTCACAGGAAAGAGCTAAATTATTCTGAAAACCTGAGAAAAGGCGAAACGTTCCTGGATTTTACATGGAGCGTTACTATTTTTTTTTCTGTTTACAGTGTATAATTCAATCTTTTAAAATCTTTTTAAAGCCAATCAAATTAGCGTGCTTTTAGAAAATGCGGTGCCTGAACGGGGGTTGGCGAACGTAGCTCGTAGGGGGCCGATCCTCCTAGTTACGTAAAATGAACAAAAAATAATATTGCAAAACAGTTTAAATTTAAAAATTGCGGGAGACATTTACTTGATATCTTGAGATGATTTTTTCAACTATGTTTGTTAGGACAGCACAAATAATATTTCATTTCTAACAAAAGTATTTTCACCTGAATATTAAAAAGAGAAAGAAAAGTTTGGTGAAAATTACGTCAGATTAAAAACGAGGCATTTAAAAATGTCTTATTTAAAAGAACTTTCTTTTTGCTTTGTTAAAAAATACATGATAATAATATGATAAAAATAAATGATAATTTCTGGAAATGTGATTTCAGTAGTTTTAAATGTGTTTTAGTTTGAATTAAATTTTAGCTAAATAGTGGCCTGTAATAAGGGTTGTACTAAAGTATCCAAGTATGTTTCCATCTATTAGTATAAATTGCTGAAAAAGAATTTCAACCTGTAATGCGTTTTCTTGCTAAACTAAATTTTCCCATTATATGGTATACATATCAACTTACAGATCAAATACAGGGCAGTTCAAAACAACTGGAATACATATTTGGCTATGGACGGTAACTACTGAAATCAGTTTTTCAAATGTTTTGTGCGTTTTTTATAATTTTTACTTAGTTATCTTACTTACCTTATATCCCTAAATAACGAGGTTCTTTAAAAGTATTTAGGAAGTGTTGGAAAGTGTTTCATAATGTATGCTTAACGCATGATTTTTCTTTCTTGTTATTTTTGTAAATACTTTGGAATTGTCATTTGCCAATAATTAGTCTTTAGCCCAGTTTAATAAATAAATATTTATTAAGAATATCGATCTTGGTAAAGTAATTGTTTTCATATACCCTTGCTGAGCAATGCATAGCTAAAAAAACAATAAGCAAAATTTGATACATACTTGCATATTTAAAAACATGTAAAAAAAATAATAACAAATGTCTAATTTTAAGCAAAGTTTTTAAAGTTAAATGAATAAAATTATGTTCTTTTTAAAATTATTAAAGCAGTTAAAATGGAATTTATTGCATTATTTCCACGTGTCTTCATTTATTTGTTGCACGGGGGAGGGGGGGGGCGGATAATTAATACCAATGATTCGAAATAACAAATAGAGTATAATATAAAAATTTTGGAACTTCTAAAGTTTTAAACTCTTTTTTGGGGGAGGGGGGTGGGTGGGGGGGTAGGTAAGTTATATATTTACTTTTGCTACAACTTAACAAACAGGGCTAAAAAAATCATTTAAATGTTTTATGTTTTGTGGATAAAGGAAATTTTATATGACTAGGGGGTTCGGCCCTCTACGAGCTACGCTCGCCAACCCCCGTTCAGACATCGCAGTCTCTAAAAGCACGCTAATTTGATCGGCTTTAAAAAGATTTTGAAAAATTGAATTATAAGTTAAAAAACAGTGGCGATTTCCCTATAAACGGGTTTGTATTCATTTATCTTCGATTGGGGAATTTTAAGGAAAAATCAGCTGCTGTTAAAAGATACAATGGCTGTTTTCGTCTTTGGTTTAAATAAAATCAGTTAAACATTTCAAAATAAGCTAATATAATAAGCTAATCTGCATCAAAATGCAAATATATTTTACAAATACCAGTGCCCTCTTTTGACGGAAACGATACAGAAGGTTAACGAATCTTAACTAAACCAGTTAGGCAATTTCTTTATTTTCTGCTTCACAGATTTTTCTCTTTCAAATCATATTTTTTGTTGATGACACTTCATTTTCAGCTTGTAATCTTTTTTTATTTTTATTAAATTACTAAATAGTCGCTCGAAAGCAGTCTAAACGTCTCATTAAAACAGTCTAATTAATATTAATCTTATTAATATAATCTCAAAATATCAAATTAATGTCTCGCGCATTTTTTTAATTTAAACTGTTTTGTAATATTACTTTTTGTTTATTTTACGTAATAAGTGTAATGAGACGTAATTTCTCTTATTTAAGACTTCTAACGCATGTTAATGAATTTATTATTTTACAATATCCTTTCCCTTTTAAAATTCACGTGTAAATATAATTTTTATGAAGTAATGTTCAATGAGTTCCAGCTTTTCATACGTAATTATTTAATTCTAATTTGAAAGTTTTTTATCTTTTAATAATAGTGACGTGTAAATAAATTTTTAATTCGGAGCAAACATTATTATTTGCGCTGTTTATACAGTTGGCAACAGTTTAAATTAATATACCACTTTCTAAAATCTCTCTATTTAAAAAAAAAAAAGTAACTTACGCTGTCACCGCCGCCGCCGCCGGTTTTGAATTTTTTGTGACCGGAGGTCTTTCTCCGTTAATATTAAGAAAAATACTGCATACAAAAATATGAAAATCGACGGTATTATAGAGAAATGTTTGATAAACACGCTGGTGCAGACAGTTTTTAAATCGAATAATTATTTTAAGAGATATTTAATGCTAAAGTTGGACAAAATCGTTCCATTAAAAAATTTTTATAGTAGCAAAAACTATACATGGGAATTAATTCATTTTTAGATCATTTTATACGTTAGAATTTCCCGGTGAGCAGACTGCATTCACTTTTTTAATTTGACTCATTTTTAGGGTTCCGTACTTAAAAAGTAAAAACGGAACCATTATAAGATCACTCCTGTGTCTGTCCGTCTGTCTGTCTGTCTGTCACAGCCATTTTACTCGTAAATTATGGAACGCGGAAAGTTCAAATTCGGGGAAGTAATAAAGACCATTGACCCACATATTTTCAGATTAATAAACATTCATAAATATATTTAGTAAAAAAGTAGAGGGGCTAATTATGCTACTTGAAAAAAAAGATCTTTTCTTTGTGTATCATGTGGGGTATCCTGTGAAAGCTTTTGTAACTCTGAACTCAAAAATACATTTCTTTTAATTTTAGGTATTATATTTTCAAAGATATTGTTGAAAATGTAGCGCAAAAATATGTTCCCCCCCATCTAATTCCAAATCTACTGAAACTAAAATTATGAAAAAAATTAGAGGTAGTAGACGTTAATATAAACCTTGCCGGAAAATTATAGCGATTACCCTAGGTCACATAGTTTTTGAGTAATTAGCATTTTTCTGTTATACACAAATTTCGATTTACGGGCATTCAGAAAAATTGTTGAGCATCGCTGAATATACCTATCGTTTCAGAAGAATAAAAGCATTGTTGATAATGATTTTCGAAAAAGTCATTGGTAATTAGCCGAGATATTAACACTTAAAGGTACGGTCCGTTTGGACATACACAAGGACAGGGGCGGCGTACTCTACGCCTAGTTAACAACTTTTAATGATATATATGTGTAATGTAATGTCCAGTAACAGTATAAAAGGAATAAGAGTCAAATTGTTAAAAACATACTAATTTAAGGGGTCTCGGGACTCTTAAAAAATGGAAAAAATGAAAAAAAGACCATTTTCAACATTTAATGTCTTAAAATGTATATGATTTTAAAACACAATTTTAATTGGGATGAAAGATATAAGTATGTTCTTTCGTTTCATGTATTTAAAAAATTGCAAGATACAGAATTAGTATTTATAGGGGGCTCGAAACTGTTAGACATTTGTCGAACAAAAAATTGGCATAACAGTTTACGCGCAGGATTACAAAATAAATATTGCAACTAGAATGAAAATTTTGGTGCTTACTTATACTTCAGATTGTAATAATTTCCCTGAACTTAAATAAATTTGTATTTAAAGCATTTTTATATTTTTAATGCAATGTTGCATTTAGCTAATACAAAATCTTGAAAATTTCAACAGTAAAATCACCTTAAAAAATATTTTTTTGAACAATAAAAAGGAAATTTTAGGTTCAGTTTATACAGACTAACATGAAATATATGTTTTGAAATTTTCATGAAAAAATATTCAGAAGTTTTTGAGGTATCCTGCGCGTTATGCCCAAAAAACGCCATTTGGAAAATAATGACTTTAAAGTTTCGGAAACGCCCCTTCAGCTATTGAGCGGGTATAATTCTAAAAGCCAAAACTTCTGTTCTAATGGGAATTTCAAGGAAACAATTATATCAAAATATTCAGAAAAGATAGGAGTTTAACATCTAAAAAAAAATAAAATTTCTTAAATTTTGAAGCTTTAAGAGTCCTGCGACCACTTAATCCTTTCCGGCACGGAGTAATTCTATTTATAAATTTATGAAATAATGAACTCTCACCAGAATTTATAAACGAATTTATTAGAAAATGCGAACTTGCTTATCTTCACGTACATGATAAAAGGAAAACTTTAATTAAATATTCTTGGTGCCGTTTGTCTGTTTTGGAATTTAAATTAGGTGTCTGTTTTTTAAGGGCATCGCCCTCGAAAGATTTAATTAGAATGAATCGCATAAATACTGTGGGATTCGCGATACTTTGCATTGATTGTATCTCTCAATTCGCCTCGAGTGACTTTAAAAGTTAACTAAACACCTATCTGGAAAAACGAGGCACTGACCAAGACGGCGTTGCAACTTTGAGACCTCAATTCGAAGCGTGCTTAACACAATGCCAAATTTAGACTTTGAATAAAGGTTTTATTTTAGCTACACTGCAGAAATAAAGGTTATTACTACGCTGAATTTAGTTCCATGAAATGCCAAATGAAGTTTAACTATGCACTGCTATTGTCAGTACCGAATTAAGTTCATCATAAACAGATTAGGATAATATTAAAAAAAGCTGGAAATTGCTCCTCAAACGTGGCAAATGAGGTGCGTTCGTACTATAACTATTTTTATAAATATTTTTGATCGCATATTGTACTGAATGTATATTTTAGTGTACTTCAATAAGTGCCTATCCATATCCATTTCATTCTGTTCGAAAGACTGTAATATCCTTAAAATGCACATGAAATACTTTTTCCCCATTGGCCGTCATGTAAACGGAAAACTTTTGACTGTCCCTGTCATTAAACTATACATCCAATTTTCATAAAATTTAAAATGACTCTACAAAATTTTGAAACAATTATATATTTAAAATTCCAGACCATTCGAAAAGCTGTAACATCATTAAAACGCACTTGCAATAATTTATTCCCATAGGCCGTAATGTAACGGAAACCTTTTGACTGTCCCTGTATTTAAACTATACATCCGATTTTCATAAAATTTGAAATGACTCGACAAAATTATACAACAATTATATATTTAAAATTTCAGACCATTCGGAAGGCTGTAACATTATTAAAATGCACTGGCAATAATTTTTTCCCATTGGACGTATGTAACGGAAAACTTTTGACTGTCCCTGTCATTAAACTATACATCCGATTTTCATAAAATTTGAAATGACTCGACAAAATTATACAACAATTATATATTTAAAATTTCAGACCATTCGGAAGGCTGTAACGTTATTAAAATGCACTGGCAATAATTTTTTTCCCATTGGACGTAATGTAACGGAAAATTTTTGACTGTCCCTGTCATTAAACTATGCATCCGATTTTCATAAAATTTGAAAGACTCGACAAAATTATACAACAATTATATATTTAAAATTTCAGACCATTCGGAAGGCTGTAACATTATTAAAATGCACCGGCAATAATTTTTTCCCATTGGCCGTAATGTAACGGAAAACTTTTGACTGTCCCTGTAATTAAACTATACATCCGATTTTCATAAAATTTGAAATGACTCGACAAAATTGTTATATTATATATAACATATTGTATTTGTAAACATATATTTGTATTGTCTAACATATTATAATTGTTATATAATATATTTAAAATTTCAGACCATTCGGTCGGGTAGTTTTTGCTCTCTTATATGCGGACAGACGGACAGACGGACGGACTGAACGACGACTATAGGTGATACGTATTTATTACGAACGCACCTAAAAAGAGTTATAAGAATAGCTATCATAGCAAACGCGGTAGCGTTAAGCTATAATATGATTAAGAAATAGAAAATACAAACGATTTTCTTAAATTTCTGGCGAACCAGTTGACATACGACAATGTTTTTTCTTTTGAAAGATAGAACTCGACGAGACGAATAAACTGATAGCATTAAAAAAATTACTGTATCTATCAGTAGTTTTTTATTTAACCTTAAACGAAAAAATAAAGACACAAAATTCAACAAAGTGTAGCTAACGTTCCAGTGGGTGGATTAACTTCGTTTTTGTTTTATTTTGATCCTCTTGTTCAAATTTAAAATAGATTTTTTTTTTCATCTTTGTATATTTGATGGTCGCTGAGAAAATCGAATTTGTCATTTATAATGTCTCCATAAAATTATAGAAATCTCTCCTTTTCATTTTCTAATTCAATAATTTCTTTCGTGTTGCCACTCCCTAAAAAGCAGTACAATAATTTTAAAGAAAGGATAACACGTGTGATTTTGTTTTTATAAGTCAATAAAAATTGAAATTCAACTGATAGATTTTTGTATTTTTGAAACCGACGTCAACCTAAGCAGATAATGCATAATTTTCATAAATATATGTACATAAACTTTCTAAATTAATATTTTGAGCTGGAGTAATAGACACAATGGAGCACAAACGAGTTCATAGGAAAAAAAAAAACAGGGTAAATCCCAAGCTTCTGTTCAGGAGCTAAATATAAGTTGTTTTTTTTTTTAATTATCATCATAACATCCTGACTTACACAAGCGATAGGTATGCAGTAATTGTCGGAGCACAGCTCCGGCTTCCCTGCAAAAATTACACTTATTGTTAACACGATAGCGTCCAAAATATTTGACGCATCGATACAAAAAATGAGCTGGACGTTGGTAGGGCCAAAATCTCGGCGCGTATTGAAAATCATAAATATTCGTCAGCCCTAACAGCCTGAAATGTCGGCTCAACATTTTTTCATAGAGATAACATTGCGAGTTTAATTCTATATATTTGAAAGATGATCTTGAGGATGAAGCTTTCTTTTTTTAGTCATGTACCTTGAGCTTTTTTTTTTTGCACCAATTTTAGTAATTCTTTTTTTTTTTTTTTTAATGAAAGCTGTTTCTTTGTAGATTTGCCCGCAATAGCTATTTTTTTTTAAATATTCCCATTTTTATATTTAAATTTAAAAATTAAAAAATTTCTATGAATTTGTTTCAAAATGGTAGCAATAGGATTACTTCCATTGTTGTAAAGAATGGAAAAATAATAAGGTTTGCTTATCTTTATTGATGCCATTTTCTCATAAAATTCAAAATAAACTGTCTGAAAAAATTGAACAGAAAATGACGCCATGCTTTAATAAAATACTCATATTTTCCGCAAAAAGCTGTTATAATTCAATTCTTTTTCATTCATTGAGTTTGAGATGCTTGGTGAAATGCTTCAATGAGGCAAAATGACATCATATTTAAATGAAAACTATCATTTTTCTATGATAAAAGTAAATATTTTTCTACGAACGCCTCTAAAAGATATAAATTTCTGGAATTTTACTCGCCGATACAGAGATTAGAATCACAAGTCAAGAGTGCGAATGTTCACATGCAAAATCGTAGTTGACAAACTTGATTTCAAGTTTAGAAATATATGTATTTATCGCATATTGCGCATTGTAATATTTTTGAAATGGTGAATGTAAATATAAGAGATGCGTATGCAAATTATGAGACTGTGAAAATAACATAAAGTTTAGATTTTACGCAAAAAATAATTCCATGATTAACTTAAGGTGAAATCATTTTTTTATATTTTCAATCTGCAATTTTAAACGGCACAGATGTCATATACGGCCCCATATTGGCGCTATTTTTTTCTGACGCCAATGTCATATACCCAACGGGTACTTAGCTGGCGCCAAAGTGTCGTTATTTTTCTTGATATGGTAACCCGGATGTTGTTGTTTGTGCTGTTGAAGTTTTCTCCGAATTCGCGTGGGAAAAAATCGCGCCAATATTATATGACATCTGTGCCTTTTAAACATAACAGTTTCAATGGGTAATTTCACCAAAATTACATATCTTGATTAAGTATAATAAATAAATAATGCAGTTTAATTTTTTAATATTTTGAATAGTCGAAGTGTATGGAATTAGTATTTTGGTAACTTTAAGTTGAAAATAATATTTGTTTTAAGAAACTAAGTAGTAACCTATGTATGAGTTCGTTTTTAAACAATTTCTTTCGTCGAAATTCAACGAGATTCATCCCGTTATTAATTAAAACATTAGCTCCATTGCTGTGTAAACTATGCATTTTAACCTCATACGGGTCATCATGGAGTCGAAAGTTGAAGTCGATGTTCATACATTGGTGACCTGAGATATAGATTGACCCCCCCCCCCTTTCAGAAATTTTACGTTCTACGTATGTAACAACCACTATTTTTTTTTTTTAACTTTTTATTCTTTGTAAGCTTCCAAATCGATGCAATTCATTTTGAATTTTAAATTAAGAGAAACGAAAAGAAAATCAAATACGGAAAATACGATTTTGAGCATTAGTCGAATGGCTACGAGTGATACTCAAAGAAATCGAGAAAAATATAATGTCATGTATGCATTACTTATATGTATGTATTCTTATGTATGTATGTTTGTATTCAGACGAATGTATGTTTCTATTGGGAAATTTTCGTAATCGGGTTTGTAGACAAATTCATAATTTACTGAGCATTGTTTGATGCGCAAATTTAACAATTTGGTAGCTGTCCCAATTACTGACGATTATTCATTTTTTTTTTAATTCATCGTAAGTGAATATATTTCAACTGAAATGCAAGTGGACATTCTGAAGTAAATGAAATAAGCACTTTTTTTTTTTTTTTTTTTTTGTCAAGATGTACACTAGAAAACAGAAATGTGTAGATTACAAAATAAAAAAATCCTGTACGGGATGGAAAAGGTAGCTTCCCTATTTCTTGGTTTTAAGATTTTAGCTAATTTTACTGGAGAACACGAAGTTAAAATGCGAAGAACCCGGTTAGAGAAGAATCATCAGTACCAAATTTCAATGGAAATTTCGCCAAATTAGTCGGATACAGCCAAATTGGCTTAATTTGTGACGACATATTTTTGGTCGCCAAATCTGGTTATATTTCGTCCAAATGTCGCGAAGCTTAGAGATAAATGCGACGTTAATGTATATGACTATGATCGCTTATGCTTATAATCGGAGAAATGGATACAACAATGAAAGATAATTCGTGAGAAATCATGTTCACTAAAAGTCATAAATTAATCCCTGATTTTTTTTAATCTGCTGCCTAGATTTAGTGTACATTTTAAGAAATATACATATTTTATATGTGCAACGTTATACACAGAAGTTTCGAAAATGACGGTTAAAAGAAAGTAATTCAAATGTATAGAGTTATTCAGCTTAATTCTATGTGAAAAAGTCGCATAAAAATAACCCAGATGCTTCCTAATATTTTCATAATAACGATATAACAACTCAAATGAATAAAGGTATCAAGTTTGATAGAGGAGTATAGCAGACTATCTATGAGTGTGTGTTACATACGTGTTACAAACCTTTACCTGTTTCCATATTAAATAAGTGTGGGCTCTGCCAGACGAGCAAGTCTTTGAAGAAGCTTTGAAGTTTTCTGCCACTAACTCGATGGATCAAGTTCTCAAAGATCGGAGCTATATTAAAAAAAAATAGAAATCTCTCAAATACATCCGGGGGTAATTCTTTATCTTTACCGTAGATTCTCTTATCCAATGGTTTCTCTTTACTTTTAACATTTCTGAATTATTATAAAGAACAACAAATTATGCTGCCTTCAGTTATGCACTGAGCAGCTTTTGTCTTTGCAAACAAAGGTTACAAATTTCCCTAAATCAACTTTTATTATTGGAAAAGAAAGAGCTGTAAAATGTACAAAAATCAAAGAAATTAGTAAAACAATCGTGGAGAAGTTAGGATCAGAAGCTATCATTCTTTTGGCACTAACAGGTACTGCTGCATTTAATGTCAAAGACAAGGTAACTCACTCAGTGCTTAAAGAACCAACGTGTTTTAAATAGTTCGCTAATTTAAAAAGTCAGCAATACATCTACAGCTCAGAATGGATCAGTGTTATTTCTCATTATTGACAAATTTTCAATGATAGGATGTCGTCTTATGGCTGACCTTGAACAAAAATATCGCGAAGGTAAAATAGCATTTAGCCTTTTAGAGGCTTATTTGTTTAAATCCTTGGACGTATTAGATAGTTACATCGCGTAAAAGACATCCCTTTATATAAGAGACATTCTTTAAAAGTCATTTTGATTCTTCGCGGACAAAAAATGCTTAGAGCTTTCAAAAAAGGTTTCACAATAACAAACTCATTGAGACAAAACGACGATCAGCAGACAGTTCCAAAAGACTCCGAACTCACTTTGCGTGAGTCAAGTTTTTGACTACCTCTCAACCCCTTATGCAACGACGCAAAGATATACTGCCTTCGACTAACTTGAATGATTTGAAGGTGCCATATGTCTTTTTCTCAAAACCAAACAAGCTAAAGAATATAATCAAGAAGTACTTCTTAAATCAAAGCGGGAACCAATAAACAAGAATTTTAGCAGATCACAATGATTAAATAGCAAGATGGAGTGAAGATGATCACGCGTCTGGACTTCAGTCTTGACTTTCCTCAGCAGCTGGATGCAGGGTTATGCATTATGCTACATACCAATATCTGAACGGAGTGAGAATTGGTAAACGTAAGTACGATAAAAGATATTGCCTATGGCTCACGTTTTCAACCTCGAGGTTTGCCACAGGCCATAATAGTTCATTTTGTTGAGTATCATGAGCCATTTCTAACTGTATTTTTTTTTATTATTATTAAACCTATTTTTAAATATTGGAAAGAGGAAAAAGCCTCATCCACACGAAGTTATCTACCTTTAAAGGTTGCATACCTTGCCACCATACATAGATCCTCGAGTTTAACATTGTCAAAAACTGCTGTGGATATACATCTAAAGGTGTTGTCACATAAAACAACTTATGTCATTTTTACTGTAGTTTGTCATTTAGAGAAAGTTCTAATGGAAGCAATTTTCGCTAAGGACAGGCTTGACCCAAATTAGAAGTATGGGAGCACTTGCTGACAGATTAGAATTTGTGCATTACCCGAGGCAACTGACGACTGAGTTAAACACTTTAAAATGAGATATCGACGATTGTTATTTCAAACTTACTTTTATACTATTAAACAGCAATCTAGAAAATAAAACATTTTTTTAAATAATATCTTTTAAGTTTACGCGCCTCCATGCTCCGACATTTCGGCCTGACGGATATTAGTATGGAAACCCGGATGTTGTTGTTTATGCTGTTGATGTTTTCGCCAAATTGGCGTCGGAAAAAATCACGCCAATATAAAATATGACATCTCTGCCTTATTTTTTTTTATTTACTTTTATTTTATTTTTTTTTAATTATATAAATTGTTTTGTTCTATAGTTATTAATCAAACTTTTCATTATTTATTGTTATTTCCTTTTTAAAATAATAGAAAGTAATTTAAAAATATGGAACAGATGTCATATTCGCCCCATATTGGCGCGATTTTTTTCTGACGCCAAGTCATATAGGCAAAGGGTACTTAACTTGCCCCAAAGTGTCGTTATTTTGCTTGATGTGGTAACCCGGATTATGTTGTTTATGCTGTTGATGTTTTCGCCAAATTGGCAACCGAAAAACATCGCGCCAATATGGGGCGAATATGACATCTGTACCAAAAATATATATGTAACTGCTATTCGAAAACGAGGTTTTCGTCAAATTGGAGTCAGAAAAAAACGCGCCAAACCCGTTGTGTATATGACATCTGTGCCTTAAATAATTAGGGTTTCGTTTAACTTTAGGTACTTTTGCTTGAGATATTGTCGAAAATGTACAGCAAAAATATACGGTACTACTTGATTATCCCGTCGACCAATTTCGCCAAACTAATCGCCAGATGATACAAACTGTCATAATTTTTATTTTAAATAACGGAAGGATAAATAAATTAGTAAAACATTAATAAAAATACTAATAAAACCTTGGGAACAGATGTCATATACGCTCCATATTGGCGCGATTTTTTCCGACGCCAATTTGGCGAAAACCTCGTTAATGTATCATCTATATCCGGGTTACCCTATCAAGCAAAATAACGACACTTTGGCGCAGTTAAGTACCCGGTGCGTATATGACATTGGCGTCAAAAAAATCGCTGTGTCAATATCTGTGCCAAAACTTGAATTAAAAATCACTTGATGACGTAACAAACACGTGTATCATGTTTAATGTCAAGTGAATGTAATATTTACTATTATCCATTATGTCATTTAATCTTATAGTTTGGCGATAATTTTTTGGTCGACAGGATAATCAAGTTGTACCAAGTATGGTACAGATGTCATATACGTACGACGTTGGCTCGATATTTTTCTGACGCCAATTTGGCGAAAACCTCGTTTTTGAATACCAGTTACATATATATTTTTAAAAAGGGATTAACAATAAATTTAAAAAAGTTTAATTAATAACAATAGAACAAAACAATTTATATAATTTTTAAAAAGAAAATAAAAGTAAATAAACAATTTAATTATAAATCAACAACAACATCCGGGTTACCATATCAAGCAAAATAACAAAACTTTGTCGCCAGTTAAGTACCCCGCTGCGTATATGACATTGGCGTTAGAAAAAAATCGCGTCAACGTGATGCGTATATGACATCTGTGGCGGTTAGAGTACACTTCGGAACGTTACTTTGAAATCGGTGAGTTTCATCACCAAAATCACCAAGATTCTTAATGATCATCGCCATTGAATATATAAATAATGCCATATTTGCAAACTTATAGGTCAAAATATAAGTGGAACTTCGGTTCACGACCGCCTCTGTTTATCACCAGTTCGGTTTATGTCCACCTTCGGTGATCAAAATTTGACTCGGTTGGAGTGCAATATTTCGGTTCACGACCAAGGCTGCCGAATAGTTCAGTTGGCAACCCTCACATAACTCTTGTTATTAGTCAAGTTTGGAGTAAGTTGTGCATATCAGGGTGCTTTGTGTATCTTTGTTACTGTAAAAAAGTACCTTTTTGTTTTACTTTTACTCAGGTTTGCGCAAATTTTAGCTCTCATTATGGCTTCTAAGAATGAAAAAGTGCTTAGTGATAGCAGTAGTAAGAAGCTTAAGTGAATAAAAGAGATATATAATAATAGTTCAATAAAAGAGATTGTAGCAAAACATGAGAACGATGTTAGTATAACTGGTCTAGCTAAACAATACGATGTGGCCTAAACCTTCGATTTTCACGATAATCTACATATATATATATTACGCTATCGTATGTGTCACAGAAATCCGGATTGTTTATTAAATGTTTAATGGCAACGCTCGAATGAAACGCATCTCATTGGTTATAGAACAGCATTTAATGCATCTCCATACCTATAAGGGGGTTACCATAGGCGGGACCCTGTTCTGTCTCCAAATACCGCCAAATTTGTCACCAATTGGCGATATATCGCCAAATTCCCATAGACTTCCATTGTAAACCAATAGGGTTTATTTGTTTAGAGAGAATCAACAAACTGAGATATTTTAATGCAACAAAAACTAATATCAGTTTAAGGAATTATACTAATTATATTTAAGGGAGCCCAAGTAAATTAAATTATGAATAAAAATAACGTGAATTTGATTAAAAAACCTTGAACCACTTAAAACAGTGTGCATTATTTTGTTAAATAGTGTATTATTGTGCGAAATAAGAAAAAAGTATTGGGAATATTTAAAAGCAACTCAGTTTATTTATATTCAATATATAATTATCAAAAAATTTAAACGACTAGTATTAAAAATGCTCTGACGAGCACTAAAAAAGGCTAATATGTTTTTAAGTATGAAAAAGGGTTTGACAAGTGCTTCTAATTGAGCACGAAAAAGGACAAGGGGTCCCTTCTTGGATGCAGCTCACTGTCAATGCCAACTTTGAAAAAATCATATTTGCGCTTTTTCATATAAAAAAAATCAGCCACAGGTACGATAAAAATGTGTAGTGTAAAGACACAGCCAGTAAAGACGCAGCCTGATTAAACATGAATGTAAGGCGACATAGTACCAAAAACCTTAGTTCCTACAGCGTATGACATTCATGCAGGGCCACCAAGCACGCCCGCTGTGTAGAACTGTACAGAAAACTGATTTGTAGTGCAGTGCAGACTGTTGCAGCACTCTGTACAGGAGCAATTCCACATGTGCACGCATAACAGTGTAATGCAATTATTGATTGTTGAAATTACATGCAAGTGGCTGTGGCTGTACAATGTACTATGCAGTACAGCAATGCATGTAAATTATAAACGAACATTAGACGCATACACCTTTAATACAGAGGTACAAAGGCACAGTGTGAGTGTACGCTGAGGTTAAAAAAAATTGGAATGTACAGTGTAGTATAATTTATAGAGAAATAATGGTACACAGTGCACTGTACAAAGTTGCATTGCAAACTCATGCGCAGTACAACAGTGGAGTTAACATGTAACGCACGACGGGAAGTTTTACTAAAGTACCGCGAATTTAATTTATATGGAAAAAGCGCAAATATGATTTTTTCAAAGTTGGCATTGACAGTGAGCTGCAGCCAAGAAGAGACCTCTTGTCCTTCTTCGTGCTCAATTAGAAGCACTTGTCAAACCCTTTTTCATACTTAAAAACATATTAGCCTTTTTAGTGCTCGTCAGAGCATTTTTAATACTAGTATTTGATAATATTTTGGTTCCATATCTCTTTGAACTATCATTGTATACCCGATTACACTTTACTAATATATACAGTTCTACCCAACCCTACGTTATATAGTTTTTAGGTGCGTTCGTAATTATATAAATACGTAGCACCTATAGTCGTCGTTCAGTCCGTCCGTCTGTCCGTCCGTCTGTCCGTCCGTCTGTCCGTCCGTCTGTCCGTCTGTCCGTCTGTCTGTCCGTCTGTCCGCATGTAACAGAGCAAAAACTACCCAACCGAATAGTCTGAAATTTCAAATATGTGATTGTTGCAAAATTTTGTCGAGCCATTTCAAATTTTATGAAAATCGGATGTATAGTTTAATTACAGGGACAGTCAAAAGTTTTTCTTTACATTACGGCCAATGGGAAAAATTATTGCAAGTGGATTTTAATGGTATTAGAGCCTTCCGAATGATATGAAATTTTAAAGATATAATTGTTGCAAAATTTTGTCGAGCCATTTCAAATTTTAAGAAAATCGGATGTATAGTTTAATTACAGGGACAGCCAAAAGTTTTTCTTTACATTACGGCCAATGGGGAAAATTATTGCAAGTGCATTTTAATGATATTACAGCCTTCCGAATGGTCTGAAATTTTAAAGATATAATTGTTGCAAAATTTTGTTGAGCTATTTCAAATTTTAGGAAAATCGGATGTATAGTTTAATTACAGGGACAGTCAAAAGTGTTCCGAAAAAATTATTGGAAGTGCATTTTAATGATGTATCAGACTATGCACGTTATGAAGTGCAAAAAATTATACATTCAGTACAATATGGGGTACAAAAAATAATTTTAAAACTACTTATAGTACGAACGCACCTCATTTGCCACGTTTGACGAGCAATTTCCAACTTGTTTACAAAGTCTTAGTATTCTTTTAGCAACTTTTTTTTTTTTTTATAATACAATTACAAATTCATATATTTATTCTACGGAACCCTCTGTACACGATTAATGCTCGCACTTGACAGTTTATTTGAGGTTTTATTTCTATTTTAAATTCAAATTTTCATCATTTCGAGAGATATTTTTTACTTATTTTAGGAAATGGTATTAATTTAAACTGTTGCCAACTGTAGAAAACAGCGCAAATAATAATGTTTGCTTCAAATTAAAAATTTATTTACACGTTACTATTATAACAGAAAAAAAAACTTTCAAATTAGAATTAAATAATTACGTATGAAAAGCAAGAACTTACTGAAAATTACTTCATAAAAACGATATTTAGACGTGAATTTTATAAGGATACTAGCAGGCTATGCCCGCTGCGCTGGTCAATATTTCCAAATGAACCTTGGATTAAACTAAATGGTGAATTTGAACTTGTATTTTAAACAATATGGATCTTCAGCTTGACCTTGCACATTACTGAAAACGATGCGAACGCCATTGCGATATAATGTTATCTTAAGCGTCGGACAAAATTTAGCAATTAAGAAGTAATTGTTTTAGTTGATTATAAACAGCGCACTTATGGTCGGGTAATGAGATCGTTATGACAACAGGAATTAATACCTCTGTAACTAATCAACATATAATGAAATCGTATATACTAACACCATTCCTAAAAGTCATGCAACAGGGCCACTTGTAACAAAATATGTTCTGTAGATTTTTTTAAAAAGGCTAAACTTTCATAATCAGGTTCACTTAATTTTTGAACTTTTACTGTTGCTCTATAACTAAGTACCCTTGAACAATATGTATACACTAAAACCTTTCCAAAATTATTACCTAACTAATTGCGGTATATCCTACGAAAGTATTATAAACAATCGGAATGAAATACAAATTTCCGTTGTAAATATATAGTAGATGATGATGATGCGATTTTGTGTAATAGAATTCATAGTAATGTTTTCGCTTCAAACAAAAACGATGCTTTCAACATTAAAGCTAATACACCAATATGTGAAGTATCCGATTACGGAAGGTTAACTTGAATTCTCATGAGCAACTACTCAAAGAAAAGTGAATATGTGGCTTTTGTGATACTTTTATGTCAGCCGGGCGCAGGTAATAAATCAATAAAGATTGTTTTTATAGCGTATTCTTATTTTATTATTTTCATTTAAAACACAAACCTTTCACTCATTTCATTTAAAATGCATGCCTTATACTAATTTCATTTAAAAAACTGAAAAGATAAACAATAACAGGAAATAATGCCATAATTAAAAGCAAAAAAATATTTTTAATTTACATACGCAAAATGTAACTACTGCTACTGGGAATTTTAAAAATGCTATCAGCGAGATGTGCGCACGGTTGTTATAAATGTACCCATTTTTTCTTCTTATCGAGGAGCAATTTATAAATCGCACAATATTATTCCAATTCCAATTTCTTTCATTGAGGAACCTATGACCGGAAAAAATGGAAAAAGACTCTTGTAGATTCTTCGGATGACGGCATCTGACGCCATAAACCGAGTTTATATATATGAAAATAATTTTTAAGTCGTTACAAACATTGCTTTCATACTTAAATATTTTCATTGGTACTACTTGTTATACCGTCGACCAATTTCGCCAAATTATATAAATCGCCAAACCATTCGCCAAATTATATAAATTGACATAATCTTTATTTTAAATAACGAAATAACAAATAAATTAGTATAACATTAATAAAAATACAAATAAAACGTCGAAATTAAAATCACTTGATGACGCAAACACGTGTAGTTTGTTTAAATTCAAGTGAATTTGATATTTACGATCAACCATTATTGGCATTTAATCTTATAGTTTGACGATAGATTTTTGGTCGACGGAATATCTAAGTAGTACCTTTTCCATTTTTGTTTTATAACGCTAAATTCTCAGTAATTTTTTCCCTTTTATTTTACATAAAATCACTATTTAAAAAAAAATTAAGATGCTTGCATTTTTATTTCAAACTCATAGAGCCGTTTTTATTTTTTAGCCAAAAGGGTTGATTTGAATTTTTTCCGTTGCTAGAGTAACGGATGTAATGATCGATATTTTGAGGTTTAGATGCCAAAGACACCGCCAAATTAGAAAAATATGAAATGTGTCATGAACTGTTGGACTTATAAAAATTTATTTGGTAGCATTCGATTCAGCATACAAAACTACATTAAAATATGCTATCATTTGACGCATAATTTTGATATTCGATTTTTTCCCCTCCCCGTGCAAAAACCATTAGGGGTGACACTTTAGAAAATCTTTTCTTAGCAGAAGTTTATGTCATAAGAAGTATTTTTACCACGATTTTCAAGATTTTAGGTTCAGTAGTTTGCGCTGTGCGTTAATTAGTCCCCTAATCCTGACTTTATTTTATATACTATATTAGATATGCGATTTTGCGGTGAATCGATGATCGAAAATTAGTCCAATGTCATTTGAAATATTACATAACAGAGGAGAAAGTACGAAGAAAGACGAAGAAGAAAGGACGAATTACAAAAGACTTGTAATTTTTTTTTTTCAAAATATTGAATTTTTCCATAGTAATAACGTATTAAAACATAAATTTCCTTAAAAATGATCTTTATTTCCTAGATTTCGAATCTGTGAATTTTCCTATAAATGAAATTGGCGAAATGACTTGAGAAAATAGATAATATTTGCTTAAATAAAATGGGTAATATTCGTTGATCTGAGTTCGAGTTTATAAATATCACATGCTTTCGGAATTACGGCGAAAAACATTTTAAAAAGTATGAAATTATTTTACAATATGTATGTGTGACAGAAATTCACACTGAAATTTAAGTAATCGATTTCATTTTTAAAATATTAACTGATATCTATATAAGTTACAATTGAATATGAAAATGTACTCAAAAAATAATCTCTTTCACCTAAAAAAACACTATTTGTGAGAACATCCTCAAGCTAATGTCACGCTTATGCATTTTTGGCTTAAAATCACATTGTTTGGCGACAAAAGAAAAATAAAAAATTGTAAAGAAACAAATAGTAATTACACATGTGACTCACAATTACATCTGCTTGTTTCTTCTATAAGTCACGTGATGGGACAATTAGATATAAAAAAAAAAGAAAAGAACAGAACAGAAAGAAAATGTCGTTAAAATTTCATCTAATCAAATTTTCAGATTCGTTTCCATGTCTAACGCAAGCGATAAACAGCCAAATATTGCGTATCAAGTGTAATATTTCTTATTAAATTAATTTTTAAGCATTGCGAATATTTCTTTCAGGTTTTGATTAAATGTTTCCGTTTTTTAATATTATCACTCATTAAAACGGATTTTCTTCTTCTTTTTTTTCTTTTTTTTTCATTTAAATAAAATTAGTAACAGTTTTTCTTTTATTTTTCGAGGTTTAATAGCCGTTTCAATTTTTTTTTTATAAACGATGAATTTCGCCAAGAAATAAAATGGTAACCTTATCGCCCAAAATAACAGAATTTTCCGTCATAATTCTAAAACTAATATAGGTAGAATAATGTGTTATAGCTTAAAACCTTCCCTGAAACAATACCTATCTAACGGCATAAGTTCCGTAAAAATCCATGCAGTAGAACTCGAAATCTAGGCGTTCGGAACGAAATTTCCGTTTGGATTTTATATAGATAATAGATAATAGAATAGATAATAGATTTTATATATATATATAATAGAATAGATAATAGATTTTATATATATATATAATAGAATAGATAATAGATTATGTGTTATGAACTATCTCAAAGTTTAAAACAGATCGCATTGTTAGATTTCCTAATTTTAACAATATCGCGTTATGTTAGTTCCACATTCCACCACCAGGGAGCGCACTCTATTCTTAACGAAAGCGTATCTGAACGAAACTCCTTCATCCAACCTTTCCGTAGATACATGAATCGGGAGGGTGGCGGTCTTAACTAAGAATTTAAGATAATTGCTGAAATTACTACGAAGAATATTTTAAAGGGGCCCTACGCGGGCCTCTAATAGAGTTAGAGGAAATCGGAAGACGGCAAAATAATCGCGGGGAAAAGTTTGCTTGGGTACGTCGGAGCTACTTTTGGCGCGAGATCTAAGCTCTACGACCAATAGGAGACCAGATATTTAAGGAAATATGAAGTAACAAAGTCCAAAATAACAGAATTTTCCGTACTAATTCTATAACTAATCTAGGTAGAATGATGTGTTATAGCTTAAAACCTTCCCTGAAACGATACCTATCTAACGGTATAAGTTCCGTCAAAATCCATGCGGTAGAACTCGAAATCTCGGCGTTCGGAACGAAATTTCCGTTTGGATTTTATATATATAACTAGCAGTCTACACCCGCTTCGCTGGTACATTCTCCAAATGATCCTTGATCAAACAAAATTATGAATTCGATCTTGTATTTTAAATTAATACGGACCTTCACCGGGAAAATCTTTCCGCATTGCTGAATACTATGCGAATGCTATTTAGCTATTATATTATCTTATGGGTTAGGCAAAATTCGGGCTATTGAGAAGTAACTCTATTTTTACAGTATATATTTAAAGCAGAGGTTGGGAAGAAAATACGGCCGTTATGATAATCAGAAATGTTAAAATGTTCTCTAGTTACCACACTACTAAAATGAGAGATAATTACAATGATTGCAGAGAGTGACCATTGAACATTAATTATGTTCGGATTATTCACTTTCGTTTGATAGTTCTTGAACTCCGGGCTTCTCAGCTTGGTGCTATGTGTGGTTCTGGTAGCTTAAATACAATTTCTCTCTATGTTGCATTATATTTTGTAATATACGTCTTCTAGCAGGTCTACTGCAGTTTTCTATCTTCGGATTACAACAGAGTAAATAAGGTAAAAAAATGTAATAAATTGTTTGCACACAAAAAGTCTTTAACTTTCATTAAAAGAAATGTGAATCACATAAAAGTGGATTTTTAAAAATGAAGTGTTTGAATAAAATTAAAATAATGTCATTTTCATTTTGATTACCATTTCCTTTTTTTATATATACCACTTGCAATTATGTAGCTGTTAACCTGAAAAAAAAAAAAACCTCGATAACTGATTATGATTGAAAAATAAATCTCTTGTTTTCATCCAATAAAAATCTTCCCAATCTTCCATAATCGAGTGCACAGCTAAGTTTTACGGCAAATATTAGAAGTGTTTGCAAACTATACGGTTACAAATTTACCAGAGTTAACACACGTAAAACATTCGTAATTATGCGCCAAACTACATTCCATTAAATAAAGTCAAATTGCTGTTGGCTGAAATATAGATCTTTCGCCAAAAATAGTCTTTGTAAATGACAAATAAAGTCAGTTATACAAAACATAATAACCTAACACGTTATAATATAGCGAAATAATGTTTTTGATGTACCGAAGACCTTTTTTCATTTCTCTAAAGAGTACAATAACACGGAGAATTAAATACACTTTTTATTTTCAAAATTACATTATTCTTCAGTCTGCTGCCTAAATAAACCTAAAATCGTTATTTTTTTCCTCAGTTTAGCGAATAGGATTGTGCGTCAGAAGAACTTGCTTTATAATGATTTCTATTTTCAATTTTATCTGCATTTCAGGTACCTTTTTTCTTATCTAGGCTAAAACGATAAATCAACAAATATTGTTCCACCAGTCACCATTGGAATTTCAATTTTTTTTTCCAAGTATTTATTTTTTAGTGACAGTAAAATAACTGCAAATAAAAAATATATAATACTAAATCTTCTGTTCTCCGTTTGCTTCATAATGAAAAAACATAAATTTACTAATCGCTAAGTACAAATTTCATGTAATCTTCTGCAATCGCGATCACTGTCCAGAGACTCTTTCAAATATAAAAGGAACATCCAAATAGTTCAGTAAATACACTAATTAGCGGTAACCTGATTACGGAAGATTAATCCAATATCAAAAAAAAAAAAAAAAAAAAAAAAAAAAAAAAAAAAAAAAAACTGAAAAAGCGATGACGAATCAAAAAGATAATCGAAAATTTATTTCAGTAAGCAATTTTTATTGTAAAATATTTTCTTTTGTGGTATTAATAACGCAAAATTGCATAAATTTTCTTAAGAATAATCTTTAGCACTTAACATTTGAAACATTAGACTTTTCTAAAAGGGAAATTGGCGATATATGTTAAAAAAAAAAAAAAAAAAAAAAAGTGGACAACATTCGTTGATCTGAGTTCGAGGTTATAAAAGTCATAAGTTTGGGAAAAAACAAAATAGTATGTTTCCGTAGTAAAGTACGCGAAAAATATCTTAAATATCTGAAATTAAATTATTTATAATATGTGGGGGGAGGGGGGGGGGAAACGTTTGCATTAAAATTTAAATATTTGACCCCACTTTTATAATATTAACTGCTATTTATATAATATCGTCATTTTTATAATTACATCTGCTAGTTTTTTCTGTAAGAGATACATAATAATAATAATAATAATAATAATAATTGTTACTCACAAGGAAGGTCTCCTTAAAACGCATACTCAAAATATTTTGAAAAAGAAATGCTAATAAAATTACTCATGTATTTAAAAAAGATCGATAAAAATATTGCGGTAGAATCCCAGTAGAAAATATGTAAAAAAAAAAAAAAAAAAAAAAAAAAAAAAAAAAAATTGCGAGTATTTGGCGCGAAAAGGCGAACGCTCCATGCTCTTTGGCGAACCAATACGTTTCCTCGCCAAATGCAAGAGACTGAAATGCATTTATAAATTCCTTGTTAAATAAGTAATTAAATGCCTAATGCTCAATGAATTTAAATTTAAACTGTGGATTAGTTTACTATTTTTGCTGTAAGCTTATATAATATAAGTAAATTGCGTGTTATTTGTATTAAACTATTTAATTTTATACGGTGTCACCGGCTGGATAAGTTTTAAGGGTATTTTAATTAAGAATGCTATCATTAACCATTTCGATATTAAATTGTTGTTTCCATGGCAATAAAACTCTCTTGTTGTCTCTGACACTAACAATATCGAAGTCAAATTGCCAATGCTCAGAATCGGACCTTAATTTGAGTTTGAAACACTTTTAATCCATTTAAATTTCGTTGTAAACGGCATAAATACGATCATTAAATTTCATTATTACATATATAAATGCATATGACAAAACTGCAGTTATAAATAAGTATTTATTTAAGTTAAACTTACTTAAGCTAACTTCGCATCGAGAGTTGAAAAAGTTTTTCTTAAAAAATATTTATCATAGTATTATTCAAAATTTTATCGTGTCGCCATCCGGCGCTAAATCGCAAAAAATGAAATTTTCATTATTTTTTTAGGAATACTAAATAGAGGTTTTGCCAATTTTTTTATGGATATATATATACTTATGAGAAGAATATTCTATAATTTTTTTCAAATAATTCTGAGCATGCGCTTATGGGGAACTTCCTTGATATCATTTTATCACTTTTTTAGATGCATTTTTCTTAACCTGATGCAAAAGATAAATCGCCAAATATTATTTCAATTGCAATATTTCAACTGAGTAATTTTTTAAGTATTACGAACATTCTCTTTCATGTATAAATTAAATATTTTCGTTTTTTAATATTATCACTCATTAAAATGGATTGGTTTTTTTTTTTAAGATTTTAAATAAAATTAGTAACAGTTTTTTGTCATTTATTTTTCTAGGTGTAATAGACGTTTCAATTTTTTCAACAACAAAAAACATCGCCAAGAAATAAAATAGTAACCTTATCGTCCAAAATAACAGAACTTTTCGTCATAATTATATAACTAATCTACGTAAAACGATGTGTTATAGCTTAAAACCTCCCCTGAAACAATACCTATCTAAGAGTATAAGTTCCGTCAAAATCCATGAAGTAGAACTCGAAATCTAGGCGTTCGGAACGAAATTTCCGTTTGAATTTTATATATATAATAGATAATAGATAGAATAGATAATAGATTATGTGTTATGAACTATCTCAAAGTTTAAAACAGATCGCATTGTTAGATTTCCTAATTTTAACAATATCGCGTTATGTTAGTTCCACATTCCACCACCAGGGAGCGCACTCTATTCTTAAAGAAAGCGTATCTGAACGAAACTCCTTCATGCAACCTTTCCGTAGATGCATGAATCGGGAGGGTGGCGGTCTTAACCAATAATTTAAGATAATTGCTGAAATTACTACGAAAAATATTTTAAAGGGGCCCTACGTGGGCCCCTAATAGAGTTAGAGGAAATCGGAAGACGGCAAAATAATCGCGGGGAAACGTTTGCTTGGGTGCTTCGTAGCTACTTTTGGCGCGAGATCTAAGCTCTACAACCAATAGGAGTCCAGATATTTAAGGAAATATGAAGTAACAAAGTCCAAAATAACAGAATTTTCCGTAATAATTCTATAACTAATCCAGGTGGAATGACGTGTTATAGCTTAAAACCTTCCCTGGAACGATACCTATCTAACGGTATAAGTTCCGTAAAAATCCATGCGGTAGAACTTGAAATCTCGGCGTTCGGAACGAAATTTCCGTTTGGATTTTATATATATAATAGAATAGATATATAATAGATTGTAAAATAATAAATTCATTAACATGCGTTAGAAGTCTAAAATAGGAAAAATTACGTCACATTTACGTCACATTACACTTATTACGTAAAATGAACAAGAAGTAATATTGCAAAACAGTTTAAATTTAAAAATTGAGCGCGACGTTAATTTGATATTTTGAGATTATATTAATAAGATTAATATTAATTTTATTGGACGTGTTTAGACTGCTTTCGAGCGATTATTTAGTAATGTAATAAAAAAAATTACAAGCTGAAAATGAAGTGTCATCAACAAAATATATGATTTGAAAGAGAAAAATCTGTGAAGCAGAAAATAAAGAAATTGCTTAAATGGTTTAGTTAAGATTCGTTAACCTTCTGTGTCGTTTCCGTCAAAAGAAGGCATGGGTATTTGTAAAATATATTTGCATTTTGATGCAGATTTGCTTATTATATTAGCTTATTTTGAAATGTTTAACTGATTTTATTTAATCAAAGACGAAAACAGCCATTGTACCTTTTAACAGCAGTTGATTTTTCCTTAAAATTCTCTAATCGAAGAAACATGAATACAAACCCATTTATAGGGAGATCGCCACTGTTTTTCAAATTATAATTCAATCTTTCAAAATCTTTTTAAAGCCAATCAGATTAGCGTGCTTTTAGAGACTGAGGTGTCTGAACGGGATTTGGTGAGCGTAGCTCGTAGGGGGCCGAGCCCTCAAGTAAGTAAAAAATATCTCTCGAAATGCTGAAAATTTGAATTTAAAATAGAAATAAAACCTCAAAAAATGAGTCAAATTTAAAAAGTGAATGCAGTCTGCACACCGAGAAATTCTAACGCATAAAATGATCTAAAAATGAATTAATTCCCATATATAGTTTTTGCTCCTATAAAACTTTTTTAATGGAACGATTTTGTCCAACTTTAGCATTAAATCTCTTAAAATAATTATTCGATTTGAAAACTGTTTGCATCAGCGTGTTTATCAAACATCTCTCTATAATACCGCCGATTTTCATATTTTTGTATGCAGTATTTTTCTTAATATTAACGGAGAAAGACCTCCGGTCACAGAAAATTCAAAACCGGCGGCGGCGGCGGATTCAGCGTAAGTACTTTTATTAGAATAGAGAGATTATTCATTGCTATTGCAAAGAAAGGAATGGACAGAAAAGAAAAAAAAATCTAAGATGGTACACTGTGTTCCTTTTTTTTTTTTTTTTTTTAGCTCCCGGTACGATATGCTATTTCTTTCTCCCAGCTTATTTTGTGTGGTCTTCAAAAAATAACGTTACCTTACAGAGGCCAGCCATAAAACAAAGCAGTACGATTAAATACTCTATAGCAATTTTTTTAACTTCTAAGCATCGCACATTTTCGATTTTTATACCGTCGTATTGGGAAAAAAAGTGCTTTTAAATGCAATTTGTTTGGAAACTGCATCTCCATTTACTTTTGAAATATTAATTTTTTTTTTGTAGTTTTTGGAGCCATTTGCTTAATATTGGCAACGGAAGTACTTCATTTCTGTAGAAAGTAAAGGAAAAATAGTTGTAAAATGTTAGTTATATATTTCTGTTGCCATTTTTTCATAACAACAGAAGGAAAGTGTAGTTAAAATATGTGCTATTTTGAAAAAATATAAACAAATGATTTCTGGTGAAACATGGACCTATTATAAACTACACTGCTCAAAACAATTAGGGGAGCAAGCACAAAAGTGAAGAGAACAGTGCAAGACAGCCATGTATGGGCAAAAATGGATAGTACAAATGTATCAATGCGCAATACAGAAAAAAAGACGCAAAAAAATTGTAAGGGAGCTTTTATTCTTTGAAAAGATGAAAAGAACATGAAAAGATGGTTTAGGGCAACAATTTGGTTTCATGTAAATGATTAAAAAAAATGTGTTGTTTAGAAATGATGCAAGATTTTTAATATGGCGTGTGGTCTCCTCGAACAGCTAAGACTGCTGCACACCTGTTTTCCATGGATGCGATGAGGTTATCGATAAGACTTTGGGGAATACTGGTCCACTGCTCAAGAATTGCAATCTTCATGTCCCGGACAGTAAAAGGAGGCCTTGGTCTCGCAGCAATGTGTCGTCTGAGTATCTCCCAAACATGCTCGATCGGATTTAGGTCAGGAGAGCATGCTGGTCATTCCATACGCTTTATTGTTTTAGCTTCAAGCATGTTTTCCACAAGACGAACTGTATGAAGTCTGGCATTATCATGCATGGAAAAGAAATCACTAATTGCTGCAACATAAAATACGACATGAGGGCTCAGTATCTCGTCTGTATAACTTCGGACCGTCAAAGTGCCATTCCGAATGATATGCAGGCACGTACGTCCACCTATGCTGATTCCAGCCAATAGCATCAACCCACCTCGTCTGTAATGTGAACTTTCACGAACGAATGTGGGATTATTTTGAGTGCCTCTTCCTCTCCATGCCAAAACACATCAGATGTCACATCCAGACTGAATCGGGACTCGTCTGTAAACAGAATTTGACTACAACAACGTTGCCTCCAAACTCGATATTCAGTTCCCCAACTTCTTTGGGCCGCAAAACGGCTTGAAGTCAACGGAATACAGACCATTGGCTTACGTGCATAGAGACCACCCTGATGAAGCCTATTTCGGACTGTTTGGTTGGACACCCTTCGTCCTGTGACCAAGAACAACTGTGTTTGCAGCTGAGTAGCATTGCCCGTTCCGTCTCGACAAGCTGTTAACAGGATATATCGGTCATCAGTTTTTGTGTTAGCACATTTTCGACCTTGCACGTGTCGATGACTACCATTCCAAGTGTCCTGGAATCGATTCCACAGCCTTTCATGGACACTTCTTGCGACTTCAACAGCGTCCACTACACTTCGTTGTGTTTCCCCAAATTCAACTGTCCCGATAACACGCCAAGCCACGGATTGCTGTAAATCATGTTGTTGTGACATTTTCAAGCCACCTTTTCTCAAAACACAAGCTGAGCAATTGAATTTTAAAACTGAGGCAGTGAAACAGACGTTTCTCCAAAATCCCGATTTCTGCACTTATCTCCTTTTTCTAGTTTTTGACGTCATAAACTTTAATTTACCTGTAAAGTTTTCTTTATCTGCTTTCTACAACACTTTAAATTATGTTTTATTTTACGTTACTTATCGGTGTAAGTATTTGCATAATTTCGTTAAAACCATGTGCTCCCTAATTGTTTTGAGCAGTGTATATTAAATTTTAAGTACCTATAGTTACAAACAAATGAAGGCCTATGAATCATTAAACAGCCGTTTTTTTTTTTGTTTTTTTTTTTTTTTTTGGTCGAGTTTCTTTAATGACTGCATCTTTTTGCTGCATTTGTGTATTATTTTGCGATAGTGACGTCGTATGCCTACTTTACTGTAGATGTTTAAGAGTGAATCGCAAATGTGGAATTCTTAAGTGGATGCGAATGACGTCATTTTACATAAAATAAAACCGTGTGCTGTAAGTCTTAAAATTGAAATATGTTTTGTACTATTTATATATACATATATATTTTTTTTTTTCATCGGGGGCGACACTAAATTCTAAAATAGCAAAATTCATGTTTTCTAGTATTTAGTTTTTATTTACTTTTGTTACAACTTAACAATTAGGGCTGAAAAGATAAATGTTTTAAGTTTTGTGGGTCGGAAAATTTTGATTATTTATTACCATGGCAAGGAAATGAATGAGCAGAAAATAAAAAAAATACATTGAAGATTTTAAACTATGCTATTTTTCTTTTCTTTTCTTTTAATGGGATGGGTGTTGGGGGTGAGGTAAGTTATATATTTACTTTTGCTACAGCATAAGAATTGGATCAGGAAAAAAAAAAGAAAAAACATTTTGTGGGTTTTAAGTTTTGTGGGTAAGAAACCTTTTATTATAATTATTTACTTTCATTGCAAAGAAATTGATGTGAAGAAAAAAAATCGAAAATTTTAAAATGTGTGTGGGAAGGGAAAGGAGGATAGATGAAAGGTGAAAATCCGCGGAAGAATCTTACTTTTTACATTAATATAAACTCTACCCCCCCCCCCACCTTGTAAAAAAATTCATTTAAAAATGTACATAACTTTTATTTTGGATAGAAAACAAATACTACTGATGGAAGTTGAAATCTCAGTCAAATACTGTTTTGATTCATTTCCCCCTTGAAAAATATTTAAGTATAATTGAAAAAAAAAAATGATAGTTTTTAAAAGTAAATAATCTATTTTATTCATTTTTATCATAAAAATTACTTAACGATAAAAATTGCTAATTGGTGGTTAAAATCATTGATATTATATATTTTGAAACATTCATCAAGGCTTAAACTTATATAAATGCAATTTAAGAACGTACAAGCTACTTCATTTTCTCCTTAGATCGATGGATCACCGTCCATTTGCCACCATAGTGGAGTAGTTTTGTTCGCCAGCGCAGAATCAACTTTTCTCAACGTGAGCGTAATCTGGTATTTTGCTAGATCTATGCTGCAGCTTTGTAATCAAACAAAAATGTTATTTTTATTATTTATTAGCCCCCGGTACGGTATGCTATTTCTTTCTCCCACCTTATTTTGTGTCGACTCCAAAAAATAACGTTACTTTACAGAAGCCAGCCGTACAAAAAAGCAGTACGATTAAATACTCTATAGCAATTTTTAACTTCTAAGCATCGCACATTTTCAATTTTTATACCGTCGTATTGGGGGGGAAAAAGTGCTTTTAAATTTAATTTGTTTGAAATCTGTATCTCCATTTATTTTTTAATTTTTTTTTTTTTTTTTTTTTTTTTTGTAGTTTTTAGCACCATTTGTTTAATTTTGACAACTCAAGTACTCCATTTATGTAGAACGTAAAGGGAAAATAGTTGAAAAATAACAATTATATCTTTTTGTTGCCATTTTCTCATAACAACCGAAAGAAAATGTAATTAAAATACGTGCTATTTTGAAAAAATATAAACGAATAATTTCTGTTAAAAAATGGAGCTATAATAAACTATATTTAATTTTAAGTATCTATAGACGCTTTCAGTGTGACGTCAGTCATGACATTTTGGTTGGAAACTAACTCCAAACAAACGGTTGCTATGCGTCATTTCTTTTTAAATATAAATCGTGGAAAATGTTACCAGCACATATCAAGTATTAAAACACTTAGGTGTGACATATATATACCGGGTGTCCCAAAAAGGACTGACTGATTTTAAAATTCAATAACTTGCAAACGGTGACAGATATTTAAAAAATTCTTGCAGGAGGGTTATGCATAAGGTCAAAAGTTTTTTTACAGTGATTTTCAATTTTAGTTCGAATTACAAACAATAGATGGCGCTGCGATCAATAGACGCTGAATTCAGGCTCGATTTTTGGTACTTCGTGGCCCGGATAATACATTTCCATCTCCTTTTTCAGCATGGAACAAGAGAAAGGACTAGAAATCGAGCCTGTATTTAGCGACTATTGCTGACAGCGCCATCTATTGTTTGTAATTTGAACTAAAATCGAAAATCACTGTAATAAAACTTTTGACCTTATGCAGAAACCTCCTGCAAGAATTTTTTAAATATCTGTCACCGTTTGCAAGTTATTGAATTTTAAAATCAGTCAGTCCTTTTTGGGACACCCGGTAGATATAAGATATAGCTGCAACACACAAACAAAATAGAAAATACAACATAGCAACCGTTTGTTTGGAGTCAGTTTCCAACCAAAACGTCATGACTGACGTCACGACTGAAATCGCCTATATTAATGTTACAAACGAATGAAGGCCTATGAATCATTAGATAACCGTTTTTTTTTAGTCGAGTTTCTTTAATGATGGTATCTTTTTGCTGCATTTGTGTATTATTTTGCGATAATGACATCCTATGCATGCTTTACTTCAGAAGTTTAAGAGTGGATCGTAAATGTGGAATTCTTAAGCGGATGCGAATGATGTCATCTATATATATAAAAGAAAGTCTGGATTTTGTATTAATCAACGCGCAGCCCAAACTACTGGACATAAAATCTTGAAAATTGGGGTAAAAATACTTCTTATGACATAGAGTGCCGCTAAGAAAGGGTTTTCTAAAATTCCACCCCTAAGGGGGGTAAAAAATAGAACGAACTTTTAAAAAATTCCTTAAAAATCTGATTTTATAGTTATTTTTCAATTGATAACATATTTTAGTGTATTTTTGTATGCTGAATCGAATGGTACTAACCAAATTCTTTTAAGTCTAATAGTTCATGAGATATTTCATATTTTTCTAATTTGGCGCTATCTTTGGCGCCAAAACCTCAAATTTTCAAGTTATAATTTCTAAAAACTAATTCTTTATTCTGTTACTATAGCAAGGGAATAAATTCAAATTGAATATTTTTTAATCAATTCTTTTGGTTTAATAATTAAAATAACTATGTCAGTTAGGGAAAAAAATACAAACGCCTCAAAAACTAAAACTAAAAAAGAAAAAAAAACTGTTGTACTTTTTCGTTCTACCAACATGCCAAGATGTATGATATCACGCCATTTATTTCAACCCTAATTGTGCAAACGATTTTTACTGCAAACTGTGTCAATTATTAACACTTGCTATTTATTGAACGTGAATATTTTTTATGAGTATTATTCCATCGTAATCCCGTAAAACTTTTTAATTTGTTATTTTTTGAATAGAAAACATTTATTATTAATTATAACTTACTGATACTGACATAGATTTTACTATTTGGCAGTTATCTGATGAGGAGGGAGCTACAATAAAATTATTTTAGAAGTTAGGAATTATACATATAAAAATGTTTGTTCAAAAATCCATGAATGGCTTCTTTCAACGAATGAAATGTTTACTGTAGTGTGCGAAATACGTATTACGTACGCCATGCTGCAGTAGTAAAAGAAATTTACAATTTGAAGACTGCAGTTTAAATTGACTATATTCTATTACTTGCAAAATACTTATTTGTGCTTTTATTTTAAATACTTATTTTCATTGATTTAAAAAACTGGTGTGTTAAAGCATGTAATTTTCAAAAATTATATTTTTTAAATGCTCATTTTTTTATAGACAAAATTATTTTTTTTTTCAAATGTTTCATTTTATTTTATAGACAGTGACATGATTTATATTTCGCCTGCGTAAATGACAAAATACTCTTTGATGTTGAAATAATTTTTTTTGGTTTAAGGTATTTTTTCTTTTCATCATTTTAAATGAAATTAGTTAGACATATATTTTAAATGTGTGTATTTTAAATGAAATGAGCAAAAGGCATACATGAATTAATGATGTCAATAAAACGAGTTTTTTTTTTTTTTTTTTTTTTTTTTTTTTTTTTTTTTTTTTTCATGGTTATAATACAGTGTGACGAAATGTACACCCGCAAGCAGTTTTTTCCGCACGGACTGTTCAATGCTATAGTAACGTATATATTTTAAGAAATTAACAATTCTAATCTTAGAAACTAGCTGCCCTTGGTGACCAGTTTGGTCTCCCTTAAAATTTATGTTTGGCAAAGCATTCTAAGCATTGTATCGTGTTACTTTAATTCATAATTTAATTTACTTGAACGTTGAACTCCCTTAAATATAATTAATATAATCCCTTAAGCTAATATTAGTTTTTGTTACATTAAAATATCTCAATTTGTTGATTTTCTGTAATCAAGTAAACCCTATTGTTTTACAATGGAAGTCTATGGGAATTTGACAAAATATTAGAGATATCGATAAATTGGCGTCACTTTTGACGATATATCTCCAATGTAGCGACAAACTTGGCGGCATTTGGCGACAGAACAGGGCCCCCCTATGGTAACCCCCTTTATAGGTATGGGGATGCATTAAATGCTGTTCAATGACTAGAAAATTAAGATACAAAAAGAGATAAACATAGAAGTCAAAATAATAAGAAAACAATGGTTGTTTTAAAACTGTTTTATAACTATTCAATGTTTATATTAAAAATCACTCCCAATTTTTTGACCGAAATTCATGTTTTTATTTATTTATTTATTTATTTCCGCTACGGTACATTAATCTAACGTGGGCTTAGAATCCGATTATGACTAATTCACTGCTTTTTCTGATGCTTGGTAAAAAACGGAAGCAAATGAATTTATTAAATGATATATAATTTTTACTCTGTTTCTTTTTAAATTTAGGACAGCTGGAAAGAAAAAAAAATGAAACATTATGTTATCTTTTTTTAGGATTTCTAAATGTATTACTTAGCATATAATGCTAAATTAATTAATTAATAATTGATAAAAATATATTTTTTAAAAAATATTACATTCTTCATTTTTATTTTATTGTCAGTATTTTTTATTAGGGTTTCGTTCATCTGACGAAACCCCATTCGTCTCGCTCCTCTGTCTGTCTGTCCGTCCGTCTGCCTGTCCGTCACAGAGCCCGTTCTCAGAAACTATACATGTTGGAGACTTGAAATTTTGCATACTTATAGATGAACACCACACATCAAACAACAAATCATAAAATTTTGAAAAAGTTGGTAATTAACCTAATTACGGGCTAATTAAATTCTAAAATTAACCAATCAACATTTTGAGTGTAGGTGCGAACACACGTTATCGAAATCCTCCTCAGTTTCTCCTAAGGGTTGCCAGTAAATTCGGCGGATTCTCCGTCAAATCAGCCGGTGCAGGGTTACCACGGAGTAATTTAAGCAATAACTAATGTGGACCTTTAAAAAGCAAAATCGGATCTGTCGAAGTATCGGTCGTAAAAAATTCGTAACAGGTGTAGAAATACGCGGAAAAAATTCTACTTTATTTTGGTATAAATTTCAAATTTCTGCGTAGGATAGAACGCAAAAAATCCATTAAAAATCGATCGATAAAAATTTAATTTCTGTGTTTGGAAAGACAATGAAAACAGATTTCCATTCACCGGAAGGCAGTTGTCGTCGTCTCTCAGACATATCGGCGCGGGAGAAATTTAAGGGGAGGAAAGTCTAATACGAAATTTAAACTTTTTAAATATTAAATTTTTCGATTAAATTTTTTGACTTCCGGGCTGGAAATTTTTCGCAGATTTCATACATACCCGGTTCGAAGAGACAGCTTCATTACGAGCTGAGATATTAATTATTATTTTATTAATTCCTTTTATTTCCATCAAATGCCAGATTAAGATGGAGGCACGTGCTTTAACGGAGATTTCATTTAAATTAGGAAATCTAACAATTTGCGTGGGGTGTTTCGACGGCGCTCTATGAGATAAGTATTAATAATTCAATATGAAAAAGTTTATAGGTTTATAAGTGTTCATCCCACTATTTCCGAATAGCAATTTCAGGAAATATCTTAAATTATTGGTTAAGACCGCCACTCGATGTGTTCGAAACTTTAAGATACTTTATAATACATAAGAAAAAGTGTAAAAAAGAATGGAGTGTGATATTTCGAGGAGTGGAGGGGGGGGGGGCTAGATTTATTTATTAAATCTTAGCGTTTGTTATCGCAGAAAATGTTTTAAATTCTTGGTTAAGACCGCACCGCCACCCTCCCGACCATGTATCTACGGAGAGATTGCGCAAAGGAGTTTCGTTCAGATATGCTTTTGTTAAGACTAGAGTGCGCTCCCTGGTGGTGGAATGCGGAACTAACGTAACGCGATTTAGTTAGAATTAGGAAAAATAACAAGGCGATCCGTTTGCAACTTTAAGATTCTTCATGACACATAATAAAAAGCTTATAAAATAATGGTGCATGCAATTTCCTGTTAAGGGAGGGCGGGGGAGGGGCGCTGGATTTCTTTTTTAAAAATTAGCGTTTACGACCTTTTTAGATGTCGTTTTTTGAGGACTATGATATATTCAGACACGTGCTGCTTATGAAATTTAAAAATGTCAAAATTTTAGTTACCACTATTTCCGAATAGTACTTTCAGCAAATTTCTTAATTTCTCGCTTAAGGCCGCCACCAACTCGAGTAACACATCCACTGATGGGTTGTTTAACAGAGTTTTGATCTGATACACTTTTGTTATGAATAGTGTGCGCTCCCTGGTGGTGGAATTTGCAACTAACATAACGCAATTTTGTTAAAATTATGAAATCTAACAAGTCGATCTGCTGGAAACTTTGACAAAGTTCATAACACATAATAAAAGGCTTATAAAAGAATGTTCCGTGCAATTTCCTGGGGCGCCTACCTATCTCGGGTGCTATAGACTCGATCCCCTCGACTAATATACCTACGGATAGGTTGTAAAACGGAGTTTCCTTTGGTTAGAGGTTTGTGTAGAATAGAATGCGCCCCCTGGTTGCGAAATGTGGAACTAACAGATTTCGCAAAAGGATAAAGTGTTTTAAAGGAATATTAAATGAAACCCTCTGTGCGATCTGTGATCACACTTACCCACTTGTTTTAAAATGTTTCATTGTTGCAGTTTTAATCATTTGGCATATTTTGGCGAGTGTTCATTGGCGCATAATTCAATCTATTGTTGTTCCAACTAGCATAAAATTGTACGAGGTACAGAAAATATTTGGTGAGTTATCACCTGAGATAGGCTAACAGTAAAATGCCTTAAAATTAATGCATTAATTTATAATTATTTTTTTTTCTAATAATAAACAGTTGCATTGTCATTATTGACCTATAAACACACCTGTAAATATAATGTTTAAAATTCTAACATACCAAGAAGTGAGTTAAAAATCAATTAGTGATTGCAAAAATCCATCTTTACATATAAAAACTAGGTAGACTTAAATAAAAAAAAAAGGTGCAAAATTAGAATTACTGATTGAGAAATCGTAAAAAAGACAGGCAATCAAACAAAACAGGAAGTTATGAAAGAGGGAGAATTTACCGTAGCGAAGCGCGGGTACTCAGCTAGTCTATATATATAAAAGAAAGTCTGGATTGTGTATTAATCAACGCGCCACCCAAACTACTGAACCTAAAATCTTGAAATTTGGGTTAAAAATACTTCTTATGACATAGATTGCCGCTAAGAAAGGATTTTCTAAAATTCCACCCCTAAGGGGGGTACAAAATAGAACAAAAATTAAAAAAATTCCTTAAAAATCTGATTTTATAGTTATTTTTCAACTGATAACATATTTTAGTGTATTTTGGTATGCTGAATCGAATGGTACTAACTAAATTCTTTTAAGCCTAATAGTTCGTGAGATATTTCCTATTTTTCTAATTTGGAGATGTCTTTGGCGTCAAAACCTCGAAATATCTAATATTACAAGTGATAATTCATCCATATTCATTCATATTGTACATCCGTTACTGTAGCAAAGGAAGAAATTCAAATTAAATCTTTTTGTTAATTCTTTTGGTTAAATAATTAAAACGGCTATATGAGTTTGAAAAAAAAAATAAATAAATACAAACTCCTTGAAAAAAAGAAAAATATACATTGATTTTATTTAAAATACAAAGAAGCGATCCACTGAGAAATTAACATTATAAAACGAAAATATTAAAAAAATGAAAGCACTGTTTGTACGACTTAAAAATTTTTTTGGTACTTACATCGGATCTTGTCAGATACAAGACAATTACACTAATTACAGCAACCCTTATTTTTTGCCCATTTGATAGTTTATTTATTACAGTTTTAAATTTATTTTATTATTATAGTTTTTTTTATATTATAGTTTATAGTTTTATGCTATATATTTTATTTATTTATTTACTTTAAACAATTTGCCATTTTTAAGAAGGTTATGTATTTAAAAATGTTAAATTACTGTTTTGAACGTAATTGGCAAACGATAAACAAGATTGGAATTGTCAACCATTTTTGGCCATCTGTCTCATGGTCCAGATAATACGTAAGTACCACTTTTTTCAATGGAAGAAATTGGAATTGCAATAATGCATTGCGATTTATCGTCTGCTCCTGTATAAGAAGAAAAAAAAGGGTACTTTTATGTCAGCCATGTCAATCAGCCGCCGTGTTAATCTCGCCATTAGCCTTTTAAAAATTGCCAATAGCAGTTGTTACATTTCGCGTATATAAATTAAAAACAGTTCTTTGTTTTAAATTATGGCATTTTTTCATATTATTGTTTTACTTTTCAGTTTTTCAATGAAATTAGCGTAAGGCACGTTTTTTAAATGTATGTATTTTAAATGAAATGAGTGAAACGTTTATATTTTGAATGAAAATTATAAGAATAAGGTATGGAAACAATCTTTGTTGACTTATGACTTGCTTCCGGTTAACATAAGAGTATCACAAAAGCCATATATTCACCTTTCTTTGGGTAGTTGTTCAAGGGATTCCTTGGTTAATCGGCCGTTATCGGAGACCTCGCCAATCGGTGTATTAGCTACAATGTTGAAAGCATCGTTTACGTACGAAGCGAAAACTTCACGATAAATTCTATAACAGAAAATTGTATCATCATCATCTACTACATATTTAAAACGGAAATTTGCATTTCATTCCGATTGTTTATAATATTTTGATAGGATGTGCCACTATTTGTTAGGTAATATTTGTGAAACGGGTTTTGTGTATACACAGTGTTCTACGTTGCTTAGTTATAGAGATAAAGATAAAAGTTAAAAAATTAAGTGAACCTGATTATTAAAGGTTAACCTTTCAGCATATAATGAAATTTATATACTAAAACTATTCCTGAAAAGTTTTGTAACAGTACCACTTGGATCAAAATCTGTACAATAGAATTTTTTTTCTTAGTTGTAGAGCTATTGGAAAAGTTATAGAGTAAGGTGAACGTAATTATTAAAAATACATCTACTGTAATTATATGAAATGGAAATTTGTCTTTCCTTCTACCCGTTTATAATTTGAGCTTTGCTGGATGTATTTTGGTGGGACTTAACACTGTTAGTTAGATAATCTTTTGTGGATGGTTGCTACTCCTTGCATGGATGATACTTCTCTGTACCGAAGTATTCTTCTGGGTTATTGTTTTTTTCTGAAGCACAAACTTGACAACAAATCAGATTGCAGAAAATCACATTATAAAAGAAAGTTCCAAAACTAGGTGAACCCGATGGCGAAAGATTACCTTTATTTAAATTTATACTGAAAGTATTTTAATTGGAGTTACACAATTAGGTAATATTTCAGGGATTGTTTCAATATTTAACATATCATTCTACATTTTTAGTTATGGAGCTCTGGGGAAAGTTCTCGGTGATATAGTTGTAAAAATGTAGGATAATATCCACAGGCAGAGGCTATATACTAGAGAGTACATATGTTATAGCTATGGAGGGTGTGTAGAGTTTCTAAAAAATTCAGAAGGTCTACGGCGTATAGCCATCGCTACATTCCTGAAAGTGCTACAATCATGTTAACGAGGTTATGAAAAATATATTTAATTATCTACTCCACATATAAAATACAAAGAGTCTGACCACTTATAACTTGAGTCCTTTTGAATGAATTTTGAGAAGACTTGCATAGTTAATTAAGTTTTCAAGAAAGGGTTTCGGATATAACACATATCATTCTGCTTTGCTTAGTTATAGAATTATGTGCGAAAGTTCTTTAATCAGTGCAGGACCTGATTAACCTCTGAAGCTATGGGAAACACAGTGTCATATCGGGGCCCCTTTTCATTCGAGATGAGTTTCCTAAAGTCGATTTACACGCGGAAACTCACAGATGCATTATTCATATTACTACAAATATTGTATTATTGGATTTTCTCGATTTTGATTAAATGCACGATAATACTGCCGGATAAATTTATAATTTTGGTTGGTTGGACAAACTGAGGAATTATGATCATGCGATTAAAACTGACCTAATGTATGAAAAGTTAATTTGTTATGAAAGGTATTTTTACAAAACACTTCTTAATATGGATATGTGTATATAAATAGGTTAATAATTTGAAAAGAAAATAGACTTTTGGAATAGGATTAATTCAATATAAAATTTGAGGAGCTCTGTTTTCTCAATTTTGGGCCCTTCAATATTTTCTAAAGGAAGCACATGCTTCTTGATCCTATTCGGTAATCAGGGCCGGAATCAGCGAACCCTATTTGGAAAGATTAGCCTTTTTAAAAGGTTTTACTGAGTTAAGTTCGATGGAATTAGCACTGGTTGTTATATAATTTTTCAGGAAAGGTTTTAGAATATAACACATATTCTATATTGCTTTGCTATAGAATTATAGGTGAATGCTCTATAATCTGGTGAACACGATTATGAAAAATTAGTTTTAATAGAACGTTCTACTGAACGGATTTTGATGAGATTTGCATTTTTAAATTTTCAAGGATGATTTTAATGTGCTACATATTGTTCTTCCGTTCTTTTCCATATTCAATTGTAAATAATCAACTAAAAGATTTGCTTCCTAACAGTTTTGTCTTCTTATCAAATTTTGTCTGAGCCGTTAGAAGATACAAAACCGTAATGGTGCTCATATTGTTTTCAGCAATGCGGAAGATTATTGGAGATTAATGTATATATTGCTAAAAAAAAAAAAAAAAAAAAGATCAAATACACTGATATATTTCGTTCGATTAAAGTTTCGTTTGAAGAAACCGACCGGCGTAGCGGGCGAAGGCTGCTAGTTTTACATAAAATAAAAGTGTGTGCTTTAAGTGTTAAAATTGAAATATGTTTTGTACTATTTATATATACATATATATATATATATATATATATATATATATATATATTTTTTTTTTTTTTTTTTTTTTTTATCGGGGCAAGACTAAATCCTAAAAAAGCAGAATTCCTGTTTTCTAGTTTTTAGATTACATTTTTATGCATTCTTCAAGTGTTCGTTTCATATGTATGTTTTATAATCTCTTTTCTTATATTATACTTTTTTCCTGGCACTTGAGTGGGTCATTTGAAATTATGAATTGGCCACCCGCGGGTCATAGTTTACCAACCCATGCTGTATACTAAAATATTTTTCGTGCCTGGAAATTTTTAATTCTGAAAAATATCTTTATTATTTTCTTAAATTTAAAAAAACTTTTTTTCGACAAATAAAATAATAGTAACGAATAATAAAGAATCTTCCAGAATCCTAATCAGCAATGCACAATCGACAGAAAAATTAAATGTTTCGTTTCATATCCAGGGCTCTTCTCTTATCAATGGCATGATTTTTTTTTTTTTTTCTGTCACTTGAAAGAAAACTAGTTGGATGTGCCAATCCCAAAACTTTCTTCTATCTTATACATCTTAATATTTCAAAACCCAGTTACACATGTTAATACTTCAATATTATTAGTTCAATACTATACCAACTTTGATTTTCATCTTAAATTTCTGCTCAAGTCAATTAAACGGACTAAAAACGAGTTAATCTATATCATGATATTTGTTAAAATTATTAATTTTTCCTTATTTTGTTATTATCAGCTGTTTGCGAATAACCGGCTTAGCAGGTAGCGAGTTCCCGCCGCTGCATGAGCCGCCGATGCACAATAGAACTACGAAAAATCAAGAAAAGTATACAAAAATCGCTAGCACAGAGACTTTTTACCGCGCAAGATTTCCAAATTCAAGGAGGACCTGTTGGCCAAAACCAAAAACAAGCACAAAAATTTTGGTTCAATTGTATGCATAATTTTATACGTTGTTCGATGGTACAATAATGAAAATGGCACAGAGTCGGAATTATAGCGCCCCCTTCTGGCGGAATTTTTTCAAGTTCAGGGAGGACTTGTTTGCTATAGCCAGAAACATGCACAAAAAATTTGGTTCAATTATATGGATAACTTCATACACTTTTAGATGGTACAATAATGAAAATGGTACAGACATCGCAATTATAGTGCCCCTACCGGCAGAATTTTTTCAAATTCAGGGAGGACCTTCGTGACATAACCAAAAACAAACACATAAAATTTGGTTCAATTCTATGCATAACTTCATACACTTTTCGACGGTACAATATACAAAATGGCGCAAAAATGGCACAAAAATTGCTATTACAGCGCCCTCTACGGGCGATTTTTTTACAAATTAAGGGAGGACCTCCTTTCCATAGCCAATAACTTAAAAAAAATTTTTGGTTCAATTCCATGCATAACTTCATACACTTTTCGACGGTATAATATTCAAAATCGCACAAAAATCGCTATTACAGCGCCCCCTAATGGCGATTTTTTTACAAATTCAGGGAGGACCTGCTTGCCATATCCAAAAACTTAAAATAAAAATTTGGTTCAATTCTATGCATAACTTCATAGACTTTTGGATGGTACAATATTCAAAATCGCACAAAAATCGCATTTACAGCGTCCCCTACCGGCGAATTTTTTCCAAATTCAGGGAGGACCTGCTTGCCATATCCAAAAACTTAAAATAAAAATTTGGTTCAATTCCATGCATAACTCCATACACTTTTGGATGGTACAATATTCAAAATCGCACAAAACTTGCTATATCAGCGCCCCCTACCGGCGAATTTTTTCCAAATTCCAGGAGGACCTGCTTGCCATAGCCAAAAACTTAAAATAAAATTTTGGTTTAATTCTATGCATAACTTCATACACTTTTTGATGGTACAATGGCGACAGACAGACGGACAGACGGACAGACGGACAGACGGACGGACGGACAGACGGACAGACGGACGGACGGACAGACGGACACACAGACAGACAGACATTTTCTATAAACATGTTTTTTGGAATCTCTGACCCCTAAAACATGTAAATCCGTCGAAAACCGGAAGTCGAAAAAAATTTCGATTACAATACTTTCTTCTATTGAAGATAGAAGAAAGTAAAAAAGGGAGTGGGTGTGGAAGGACTACTAGTCTAAGACTTTGTAACTCTTTTTTGAAAAGATTTATAACACAAAGCCAGTAATGGACTAGTTTACAATTTTTAGAAACAGTACTTTTGAAAATATTCTAATATTTTAAATTGTAAGAAATAGCTAATACTTTAAAATGCTTTTAAAGTTTTTTTAATAGCTTTATTGTCGGAAAACCTTGTTAATATTTAAGAAAATTAATTATGAATACAAAAGGCTCTTAGAAAGTACAAGAAAAAATTCCCTTTATCAAATTTTCCATTCTGAAAAGAAAATTTAATTTAGACCATTGACCTTTGCTTTTAATTTTCCCATAAATCTCAGAAATGCATTTAATATTTTATTGCATTTAGCTATAAATATAAATGCCGTGAAAGATAATTGTTCAAAGTTCATAAATTATGCTGCTTTACATTATTAGTTAGTTTTTTCGTGTCTTTCTTGTTTAAAAAAAGATTCTTCAAGATTAATTGATCAAACGGCCACATTAACAACCAATTAAGTTTACAAATGTTTATAGTCATAGTGCTGCCATCTGTTGGATTTCCTCGAACTTTATTAAAAATGAATGATTGTGAGATATGAAGATTTTTCATCCGTCATAATTCAGGAAATAAAATTTTATGCTTTTAGTTTAATTTAAAAAAATAAATTTTTGTTAGAAATAAAAAAAAAACTAATTTCACAAAAGATGTTTTAAGGATTTTTTAAATTTACACTAAAAGGAATATTTTTTTAATTCACATACTAATGCTGATCATAACATTTTAATGATTGTAAAACAGATTTATTAGAATAGCACAATTTTAAATATTTATTAGATTTTACAATACTTTCTAATCTTTTAAATACTTTAATCGAAAGTATTTTTTTTTTTTAAGATAAATTAAATAAGTGAAATAACAATATATAGTAACATGTAATAATATAAAAATCTTCATTCAACTTTTCAACTGTTCTGTACTTCTTTCTGAAAATTTATTTACATACGACATTTATTATCTTCTTTTTACAAAATATTTTTTAAATTTGTATAATTTTGGTTCGTCTGTCTACCTTGTTGATTATTTATTCGCTGTCTAACTTTTGTAAGTATGTTATAGATCGAGAATTTGTATATGCTACTGAGGTTTATTATACCATATATTCCACTAAAACTTTTGTGTGTAGTATTTACCGTAGGTTTACAGGGACATACAAAAGAGTTCAGAGGCATTGTGGATCAGGCTGCTATGTGTTACACGTGTCTCTTCTTTTCAGACCGCTTGAGTCACTTGATGCTAGAATGCACGAGTGCAGTTGTACGAAAAGAGCATTGTGTGACTCTAGCGGTCTAACACGAAAGGCAGTGCGGTGTACTGTCTTTTTTCTTAGCCTTAATAATGTTCATATGGCATCACGAATCAGTAGCACCCAAATACAGAAATACTTCGCAACTCCATCAAGGCAGAAAATAATAATTCTCGCAGAGTTATTAATTCATAAATTATTATTTCCACAGGTAATGTGATGCATTATAACTGCAGGAAAATTACAAGCAATTTAGCTGAAAATTTTGCCTAAATGAAATTCAGTAGACAAGCCAGTTTGTTGATAAACATGCACATTATCTATTATGGATGTGGATCTTTTGAAGAACATTTCTACCATTCAGAGGGCGCGCCATAATTTTTCCCACCCCTGGCCACTGGTCGTGCTTTTTACGACATAAGTGTTATGTTTCATTACGCTGTCAAAAATTCAAGATATTTCATAATAGCAATAAGCGAGGTAATTCAGTAAAGCAATCATAAATATCAATAGAGAAAATTAAATTTTAATAATATTTGCAAACAGAAGAAAAAGATATGTAAAAGCATACGTTTAAAGGTTTTAAATATTATTTATTAATGATGAAGACATTGTACCCGTTCTTTGCACGGAGGAAATGCAAGTTTGCAAATGCTTGAAATAGTTAAAGTGTTCAGAAATAAGTAAAAAAAAAGTAAGTAATATATATACATGATATCAGATTACAAATTTATATTAACGTAAGATATGTTCCTCATTAAATGTGTCTATATGGATGCCTATATACACAGCTTTATAGAAGTACACAGACAGATCATTATCATTTTTTCTTGAAATACATTTTCAATTATATTATATGTTTACCAATCGTACACTTTTTTCTTTTTTTCTTTTTCTGCAATATGGTACATGTATCCTATACTGTTCTTACAGAAAGCCGCCTAAAATGATTCGAATCCATTTTCATTATTGACTGAGATTCTTTTCGATGACGTTAGACGTTTTTATCTTGTATTAATTTTTTTTTTATTATTGTGTGAAGAATTGTATAGTATTTTTTTATTAAGATTGCAAAACAGAACAATATAAATAGTAACGAGGTTGAAGCCGTCGAATTTCGACGAAAAAAAAAATGCTTAAAAGGATTCCTGTTACATTGATTTATAATAAATGTACAAAATTAATTACAATAAAAGATCAATCTTACATTGGTTAGTCTAACTCTTAAAACAAATACTACTTTAACCAAAGTTACCAAAATGCTATTTCTATAAACTTAAACTGTTCAAATTATTGAAAAACTAAACCTTATTCATAAACGTTACCTATAACATATAATCAAGATCAGTAATTATGTTGAAGTTATCAATTGAGGCTCTTATGCTTGGTGTTAACGATAAAAAATCAGCAAGTATTATTTGACTTTGGCACAATCATAGAATTTTTTCCCCGTGAAATCTAAAACTAACGTCGTATTCACCGTCTCGAAATTTACATACCTCTCATATCCGTATTCAGCATTTAAAAAATATTTTAACGCGTAATAGCTTATTAATGAATATATTACAGTCAATTTGATTAATCGGTTATTATTAATAATAATTACCAAATGATATCCAAAACATCGGTTAATATGATTAATTTATGAGAATTTATCAAAATAACCGGTCATTATTAATAATAACCAATCAAGTTCGGTCAATGTAATAACTTTCCCGATATTTTTCAGCGACATATTAGCAAAATTTGTAATGTGCACTCTTTAGACAAGCTTTGCTATGCGTTTCTGCGATCTTTTGATGAAATTTGCAACATTTTCCTTTGTTTACTGAAATTCACGTTTTTTTTTTTCAGCGATCATTTCACAAAAGGCACGATCCCCCCCTTCCCCCCAAATCGTTTCACGAAATTTGCATATTTTTTTTCGCGATTTTTTTTTTCAACGATCAGTGACAAAATTTGTTTTTCTTTTCCGCGTCCATTTTTTTTTTCAACGATCTATGACGAAATTTGTGATTTTATTTTTATTTTTTTTTTTTTTATTATTTTTTTTTTTTTTTTTTTGCGACCATTTGCCAAAGTTCCTGATATTTTTCAGCGACAGATTGGCAAATTTGGCATATGCTTCTGCATTTTTTTGACAAAATTTGCTATGCATTTCCGCGATCTTTTGCTGAAATTTGCAATATTTTTCTTCGAGTGTTTACTGAAATTCGAGGGCTGTTTTCAACGATCGTTTCACGAAATGCACGATTTTTTCCCACGATTGGCGAAATTTGCATTTTTTTTTCAATTTGTGACGAATTTGATTTTTTTTTCTGCAACTATTTGTCGAAGTTCCTGATATTCCTGAGTGACAGATTGGCCAAATTCAACATGTGCTTCTGCGATCTTTTGAAGAAATTTGCAATTTTTTTCTTCGATTGTTTCACAAAATTCATGATTATTTTTCCACGATCGTTGGATGAAATTCGTTTTTTTTTTTTAATGATCATTTCACAATTTTTTTCAACGATCTATGACAAAATTTGTGATTTTTTAATAATTTGTGACAATTTATCACATGTTATGTGTTCACCGTTCATGGGTGTCTAAAAATGTATTCAACAACATTAACAGGAAGATAGATTATAAATAACAAACACTCAAAATTTTTGCTTTATTGAATTATGCCTAAGCTTTACACTGCCCTTTCAATGTGAAAACATTCAATAAAGTATAACATATGTTTTCATTAGGATGAGAGAATATTAACAAAAGAATAAGAACTGAGTGAAAAATCCTTGAGTTCATGAAATACTTAATATGGTGTGTATTTTGTGATATATTATGAGTTTTATAAGAATCGCACGTGAATGGACTCTTATCGCTCAAGAACGGAAATTATTTCATAGAAAGTTCAAGAAACACGTTCCATGCTTGGGCGACTATGCATATGTAAATTGCCATTAACACGAAGAACGAATACAATTGAAATTAACTTACGTGAATGATAACACTTTAAAATTTTAAAGAAGGTGGGAGAGTTGAATTTCGAGTTTGGAAGGCAGGTGACGATAATTGTCCTTTCAACTGTAGCGTTTTCTACGATGAGTATCCTTTATATGTTGTTTTCTGACAGAGGTCGTTTTAAAGCTTTTGGCCTGTACATTACTAAGCACTCACTCCTCTCAACTAATTTTTTCATCAGTAGAGGGTGTTTTAAAATTTTAATTTGTTCATGACTATGGCATACAATTTTACAAAAATTTATGAATAAAATTTGCACAACATCTCAACAATTTGCAACTGCTTCTCCCCCATTTTCACACTGTGAGTGGGTACGTATTTCAGACAAAATCGAGTTACATATAAAATCATATAAATTAAAGGTTTCTTTATAAATATTACTACGGACCCGGTCAACGCCGGGCGGGTCAGCTAGTAATTAATAAATAAGCAAAAAATCTTATCAGGTTTGTTTTCATGGTTGTTTACATCAGTTGGCAGAAAATCTCTCTTTCTGAAGCCTAAAAAAAGTGACAAGCCTCATATTCTCGAAAAATACCGAATTTTGCTTCGTGTTTTCACTTAATTCTTATGTAAAATAATCATATATCTTTTTGCTGTTGTTTTTAAGAAAAAATAACGGCACAGATGTCATATACGCACCTCGTTGGCGAGATTTTTTTCTGACGCCAATGTCATATACGCACCGGGGTACTTAACTAGCGCCAACGTGCCGTTATTTTGCTTGATATGGTAACCGGTTGTTGTTTATTTATTGATAAATTGTTTATTTTATTTTATTTTATTTTTAAAATTACATAAAGTGTTTTGTTCTATAGTTATTAATTAAACATTTTTTTATTTATTGTTATTCCCTTTTTAAAAATATATATGTAACTGGTATTCGAAAACGAGGTTTTCGCCAAATTGGATTTAGAAAAAAATCGCGCCATCGTAGTGCGTATATGGCACAATAATATCTACAAATGAGTCTTACTTTTTATTGTTTTTATTTAACAAAAATATAAAATTACATAAGTTATCAGAACTTTAACATAATGGTAAAATAAGTTATTTTAAGCACTTCATTTTTGTAGTTTATATTTTTGTAATTTTTAATATTTCTTGAATTTTCTTTTTTAAAACGCTGATAAAATCACTTTAGTTTTGAAAGTAACCGCCACACTGGTTTGTTTATCTCGTAGTTTCAGATTGGCAATCATTTACAAAAATGGCATTTTGGCGCGTTTTGAAAAAAATTGCCAATTCAATCTGCAGACATATAACGATTTGGCGAGACGATAAACAGATTTTTGTTATTACCAGTTTGTTGTTACCAGATCGTGGCTTTGACGAAGTTTGTCCATTTTAGAGATTGCTTCATAGCGAGTTTCGTGTGTCCACTGATGTTTTTTTCGGTTTCATGGGCGCGGAGCGCTCATACACGCGTTACTGACCGCGGCATTGACAAGTTTCGAGCATTTTAGAGATTGCTGTACAGCGAGTTCTGTGTGTCCAGTGATGTTTTTTTTTTTTTTTTTTTCGATTTCATGGGCGCGGAGCGCTCATACGCGCGTTACGGACCGCGGAATTGACGACTTTCACGCATTTTAGAGATTGCTGCACAGTGAGTTCCGTGTGTCCAATGATGTTTTTTTCGGTTTCATCGGCACGGAGCGCTCATACGCGCGTTACTGACCGCGGCATTGACGAGTTTCGTGCATTTTAGAGATTGCTGTACAGCGAGATTCGTGCATTTTAGAGATTGCTGTACAGCGAGTTTCGTGTGTCCAATGATTTTTTTTCGGTTTATGGGCGCGGAGCGCTCATCCGCGTTACTGACCGCAGCATTGACAAGTTTCGTGCATTTTAGAGATTGATGTACATCGAGTTTCGTGTGTCCAATGATGTTTTTTCGGTTTATGGGCGCGGAGCGCTCATACGCTCTTTACTGACCGTGGCATTGACAAGTTTCGTGCATTTTAGTAATTGCTGCACAGCGAGTTTCGAGTGTCCAGTAATATTTTTTTCGGTTTCATACGCGCGTTACTGACCGTGGCATTGACAAGTTTCGAGCATTTTAGAGATTGCTGTACAGCGAGTTCTGTGTGTCCAGTGATGTTTTTTTTTTTTTTTTTCGATTTCATGGGCACGGAGCGCTCATACGCGCGTTACGGACCGCGGAATTGACGACTTTCGCGCATTTTAGAGATTGCTGCACAGTGAGTTCCGTGTGTCCAATGATGTTTTTTTCGGTTTCATCGGCACGGAGCGCTCATACGCGCGTTACTGACCGCGGCATTGACGAGTTTCGTGCATTTTAGAGATTGCTGTACAGCGAGATTCGTGCATTTTAGAGATTGCTGTACAGCGAGTTTCGTGTGTCCAATGATTTTTTTTCGGTTTATGGGCGCGGAGCGCTCATACGCGCGTTACTGACCGCAGCATTGACAAGTTTCGTGCATTTTAGAGATTGATGTACATCGAGTTTCGTGTGTCCAATGATGTTTTTTCGGTTTATGGGCGCGGAGCGCTCATACGCGCTTTACTGACCGTGGCATTGACAAGTTTCGTGCATTTTAGTAATTGCTGCACAGCGAGTTTCGAGTGTCCAGTAATATTTTTTTCGGTTTCATACGCGCGTTACTGACCGTGGCATTGACGATTTTTGGGATTGCTGCACAGCGAGTTTTGTGTATCCAGTAATGTTTTTTTGTAAAATAATCATATCTCTTTCTGTTGTTCTTTTTATCAAGAAAAAAAAATCTATGAATCAGTCTAATTTCTTATTGTTTTTATTTAATATAAAAATAAAACTGCATAAGTTGTCACAACTTTAGAATTTAGAAAATGTTTCATTTTCATAGTCTTTAATCTGTTATTATCCTTCTTCAATGGAGTCAACTACTAAAACATTCATTATTGTATAGCTAGATTTCCTTTTTTTTTTAAACGGTGTTTATTTTCGATCTGGTTCTTCACTCAGGCAAAAATCAAAAGCTGATGCGCATGCTCAAATTTTCAGGTTCCCAGTTGCTGCAACGACCGCTACCGAGGGAAAATAGTTGAAAAATAGCAATTATATCTTTTTGTTGCAATTTTCTCATAACAACCGAAAGAAAATGTACTTAAAATACGTGCTATTTTGAAAAAAAAATATAAACGAATAATTTCTACGAATAATAAAACATGGAACTATTATAAACTATATTGAATTTTAAGCATCTATAGACCCTTTCAGTGTGACGTCAGTGATGGCGTTTTGGTTGGAAACTGACTCCAAACAAACGGTTGCTATGCGTCATTTCTTTTTAAATATAAATCGTGGAAAATGTTACCAGTACTTATCAAGTATTAAAACACTTAGATGTGAGATATAGATATAAGATATAGCTGCAACACACAAACAAAATAGAAAAAACAACATAGCAACCGTTTGTTTGGAGTCAGTTTCCAACGAAAACGTCATGACTGACGTCACGACTGAAATCGTCTATATTAATGTTACAAACAAATGAATGCCTATGAATCATTAGATAGCCTTTTTTTGTCCAGTTTCTTTAATGACGGTATCTTTTTGCTGCATTTGTGTATTATTTTGAGATAGTAACATCCTATGCATGCTTTACTGTATATGTTTAAGAGTGGGTCGTAAATGTGGAATTATAAGCGGATGCGAATGACGTCATTTTACATAAAATAAAAGTTTGTGCTTTAAGTCTTAAAATTGAAATATGCTTTGTACTATTTATCTATACATATATTTTTTTTCATCGTGGGCGACACTAAATTCTGAAAAAGCAGAATTCCTGTTTTCTAGTAATTTATTTTTCACCGCAGTTTCATATTTTTTACTTTCTTCTATCTTGACAAGAAGAAAGTATTGGTTTCATGAAAATTTTCGAATTCCAGTTTTCGACGGATTTACACGTTTTATGGGTCGGAGATTCCAAAAAACATGTTTTTACAAAATGTCTGTCTGTGAGTCTGTCTGTCTGTCTGTCTGTCTGTCTGTCCGTCTGTCTGTCCGTCTGTCCGTCCGTCTGTCTGTCCGTCTGTCTGTCTGTATGTGACACAAATTTTGTGGGCGCTCTATCTCAAGAACTAATGCACGGAATTTAATAAAAAGTTATATTCAGGTAGTCCCTGATATAGATTGGTGCTGATTAGTTTTTGGTGTAAATCGCCCAGCAGGTGGCGCTGCTATGTAGCATTTTGCAGGATTTCCGCAAAAGCTCTATCTCAAGAACTAATGCACAGATTTTTATAAAACTTCAGATTCCGTTAATCCTTGATATGATTTGGTGCTGGTAAAGTTTTGGTGCAAATCGCCCAACAGATGGCGCTGCTATGCTGCATTTTGCAGCATTTACACGATTTTCGTAATAGCTCAATCTCAAGAAATAATGCACGGATTTTCATCAAACTTCAGATTCAGTTAGTACATGACATGAATTGACGTTTTGCCCCTTGTGGTGTAAATCGCTCAACAGGTGGCGCTGCTATGCTGCATTTTTTGAGATTTCTGCAATAGCTCTATCTCAAGAACTAAGGCTTGGGTTTTCAACAAACTTCAGATTTAGGTATACCTGGATATCAATTAGTGCTGTTTATGTTTTGGTGTAAATCGCTCGACAGGTGGCGCTGCTGTGCAGCATTTTTCACGATTTCCACAATAGCTGAATGTCCAGAACTAATGCACGGATTTTCACCAAACTTCAGATTAAGTTAGTCCTTGACATGAATTGATGTTTTGTACCTTTTCGTGTAAATCGCTCAACAGGTGGCGCTGCTGTGCTGCATTTTTGTGATTTCCACAATAGCTCTAGCTCCAGAACCAATGCACCGATTTCCATCAAACTTCAGATTCCGGTATACCTTAATATGAATTAGTGCTGTTTGTGTTTTGGTGCAAATCGCGCAACAGGTGGCGCTGCTATGCTGCATTTTTCAGAATTTCCCCTACAGCTCTATCTCAATAAGTAATGCACGAATTTTCATCAAACTTCAAATTCAGGTATACTTTGATACGAATTGGTTCTAAATTGATGTAATTTCTTTTACTATTTAAATGATTTAATTGACGTGATTTATATAGAAGAAAGTTTTGTGATGGCCACAACATACTAGTTTTTTTGTTTTTTTTTTCGATTCATTGCATGTCAAGTAGTATCAATCTGATGTAATTTTTGTTGTGAGTTTGAAATTTATTCAATTAAGAGCATTAAAAACAAAACGAGCCAAGGATGTTTCTTATCACCCAATGGATGTGTTTACAATATTTGTAGCATCGTGTGTCTTGCAAAGTGATAATAGTCGAGAATTTGCTAATAAAAATATTAAAGTAGTTTGTGGAATGTGGAATATATTCTAAATATATACTCAAAATTTTTCAAGGAAATTTTTCATACACAGTCAATCGCAAGGTTCAGTTGAAAGAGTAAACCAAGACATTGAAAAGATATTATCTCCTAGGCTTGAAGCTAACAGTACAAAAAATGTGGTCAGAAGGTATAAAATTTATTCAATTAATGAAAATGGAATAGATCGCAGTCTATGTGAAGCTTTATTTGGCTATAAAGCGAATGTAAGTTTAATAATCTATTTGCCAGTCAATACTTTGTCAGGAATTATAAAGTGAAGAAGGTCTTCTTGTACAAGAAATCAGTCTAGAAATGACATTTAACTTCAGACTGAAATCTCAACCAAGGATGAGGATATAGTCACAATAACTGATGATAATATGTACTTGAAACTGGAGAACAGAGGAAACTGTTCCAGGTCCAGTAAAAGAACGGTAATAAGAGTTAAAAGGTAATTGAAGGGGAACAACATAATTCTGAAGTAGAAAAGAGAAAAAAATGTTTCCGTGATTCTGGAATGAAATATTTTGAAGGAAACAAAGAAGACTCTTCTTTTTCACCAAATGAAGTCTCGAAAAATAGTCAAGAAGCTAGACGCTCAGAACAACTCAGCTAATTAAAAAAAATTACGGCGGAAAAAAAATATTACGACTTTCGAAATTTAAATTTCCAAGCGCAAATGTAGGACAAACCGTTCGAATAAGAATACCCGGGGTAAATATGAGTGAGTCTGATAGCTGAAACATTATGGCTGTTATAATTCCTAAGGAAAATGAAAACTTATACTAGAAAACAGGAATTCTGCGTTATCAGAATTTAGTGTCGCCCCCGGTGACGAAAAAATATATGTATATAAATATAAATACAGTAAAGTCCCGATTATCCGAGTTAATCGAACTTATACCTTTGGAATGGATCATTTTCTTCTGGTGGACTGATGGCTTCCATTATTATGAAACAGCCATTATAAATGAAGTGTTAGGTGAAGATGAAAGAGCAGTCGTAAAAAGTTAGAACTCTGATTTTCTGGTCAGAATGGGAAAAAAATGGCCATAATTTTTGTTTTACAAAAAAAGTATGGCCATTTTTTCCCATTTGTTCTGAAAATTATGTTTTTGTTTAATATATCAAGTGTTTTAAATAACTACTGCATTCAGACGAACCCATTTCAAAAGTAACAGAATGTACCATTATTCAGGGTTTCATTTCCAAGGTATCGCATCACAAGTTGTGGTGCAAACCAATATTGATTGATTTCCAAGGTATCACATCACAAGCTGTGATGCAAACCAATATTGAACCCTAAATGTTTTATCAGTTCGGTAATGCATGTTGTCGTAGTTTGGACAAAAACTTCCAGTATGAGCATAAAAGGTTTATCACTAAAAAATTAAAAAATCAGTTTTACTGAAATTTAGTTATCCCATTTTCCACTTGGGAAAGCTATGAATGCAAAAATAGTGTTAAATCTTGACTGCTAATATTTTACAACAGTATAGATGTAATACAATGAAACGTAAAAAAAAAAAAAAAAAAAAAAAAAAAAAAAAAAAAAAAAAAAACCAGTTTTACTTAAATTTTTGGCACTACTTGGTTATACAGGTGACCAAAAATCTATCGCCAAACTATAATATTAAATGCCAATAATGGTTGATCGTAAATGTCACATTCGCTTGACTTTAAACAAGTTACACGTGTTTACGTCATCAAGTTATTTTTATTTCGACGTTTTATTTGTGTTTTTATTGATGTTATACTAAGTTATTTGTTCTTTCGTTATTTAAAATAAAAATTATGTCAATTTATATAATTTGACGTGTGGTTAGGCGATTTATATAATTTGGTTGACGGGATAACTAAATAGTACCAAGATTTTTTACCCTGTTTCCTGCAAGAGGAAATAAGTTTTACTTCGGATATTTATTTAGTGGCAACACCAGTCGCTTGGGTGCCACACAAAAAATGTCAAAAGACCTTGAGAAATAATTTTAGGTAAAAAAAAACGGTCCTAGACGTAACTTTAAAAGTCCCTATCTTTTTAAAATTTATAAATAAAAAAAATTCTTGATGCCACTAAAAGTAATTGCCTATGAACAATATGTATATTATTATTATGAAAAAACATGTTCGTGTGTAATGCTGACGTCCTATTAACGATGCAACCTGTAAAATAAATTTCGGTTAATTGCAAAATTTTAAGCATCGAAATATTTAAATTTTTATGCAGTCTTAAAACAAATAAGTAGTTCAGTATTCGTTTCGGGAAAAACATCACAAAGTTAACACCTTTTTAATCGAACTGCGGGTTCATCTGTAATTGCTGTTCATGCTTAAAAATCAGTATTGGTGAAATATATTTCAATTGTCGTCAATTGACGTCATTTTATTGACGTCATATTCACCTGTTTTCTGTATTTACTCATATTAATGTTTCTTTTATTAATAACAAATGTTTGAAAATGTGCTTTTTATTTCTATTATGACGCCATATTCATCTCCTTTTTAATTCTTAAAAAAAAAAAAAAAAAAAAAAAAATATTTCAATTTCATTTTACCACGTGAAAATATTTTAACTGAAAATTAATTGCTGTAGACAAATTTTTATTACGAATTTTGAATTTTTTTGCAACAATAAAGAAAAAAATGTTCATTGATTCTCAGTGAAAATAGCTAAATTTGGAATGATTAAGAAATGTATTGAATAAAGTAAATACAATATAGCCTATGTTACCCTCAGTGTTATAATCCACCTATATGCAAAGGCATTTTATTATCCATTTTGACCCTGACGTCAGGCAAATGTTTTTACACTTTAAACTTATAACATTATTAGAATTGGGAAAGAATTTAAAATTTGTGGCATCAGGACCAGAAATGTGGGAAGAAAAATCAAAAAAGTTATGAGCTCCATAGGCTTTTCTATGTTAATTTAACATTGAGAAGTGACACTGGAAATAAATAAGTATTGCGCTGCCGCGCAATACTTAAATATATAAAATTATTTGAAAAAAAAATAATTGTAAAAAGTAAAATGCGTTAAAATATACTTTTTTTATAAGAAATACTACTTTATTAAAGAAGTCAAACAAACCCATTCCATTTTTTTAACTTTTATTCTTTTCCTTTTATTTCACCCAGTAAATAAAGTTTCGAAATATACATCAAAAACAACAATAATGATAATTGCAAATTAAAAAACAGACAGTTAAATAGCAGAAATTTAAGAAATTTGGAGGCATATCTTTCTTAATTATTAACCTTCTTTCATTTGAAAAAAAAGAATTTCTTATTTAACATATAATTAAATATTAGACTGCAAGCGATATTTTAAGCATAGCTTTCAAACAATTTTAATGTTGTCTAGTTGTTATGTGTAATTTTTTCAAACTGTAATAAGGTTTTACACAAGTTATTATAATGGCTTAAACAAAAGAAAAAACTTTGCATAGCTGCAAAATATTTTCTTCGAAAAGTTGAATAAAAAAATATTTGCTTTCATTAAAAAAATCAATCCACTTAAGGGAATTTTTTTATGTTCCAAAAAAAAAATGAAATTGCGAAGGTGTTATTTATTAAATCGAAAAAAAAGGATTACATTTGAAAGTGAGTTTTAACTGTTTTTATTCATTTATCCATTTTCGCAGGGTAAAAAAAGAAATCATTTTAATATGCAGCTGAATTTTATTTGGAGATATTTTAATTCATTCTGGAATATAAAAAAAATAGAATTTATTTGTCGAAAATATTTTTTTAATCCACAAATATAGTTTTAAAATTTTTCCAATTAATTTTTGGGAACATTAAAATTGAATGGCATTTATGGACGGTGTTATATAGGTCAGAAGATATGCATATACGACATAAATTCCACAAAGGTTAAAATTCACTTTAAGTTCTAATTACTTTTAAAAGGAATAAAATCCGTGTAACAATTAATCTGCATATATCGATAGCAACTTTTTATGTACATTTTTAGCTTAAGGGGGCTGGTCACTCAGCTTCCGATTTCCCCTCACTAATATAAAGTCTATGGGCATTGGATGCATTCGTATATTTAAAATATCTCCTCAGGAAATTAATATTTCTAACTTCTATTTTTTGTATTCACTTCCTAAAAGATATCTCTTTTTTTCTTAGTTCTCAAAATATCTCTAAAGTATAGACTTAATTTTATAGGAAGTGTTAAAATCTTACTCACAGTTCGCCTGCTTTCAACATATAAAATATTAAAAATTCAGCATAGATTTTAGAAATATTTTGAAAAAAAAAAAAAAAGAGCCATCTCACTGTAAAAAAAATCCGCAACGTTCCTGGGAAAAAATGGGCAGCTGAGTTGCCCCTTATTTCCAAGAAACATTTCTTGAAAATGACTGGAACTTTACTGTATATGTTAAAAACTTTCTACAGAAATGCCAGTAAGTTTCCTGCGAAATACCAGGAATATTTCTGTTGACAGCAAATCATTACTGACATTTCACAGCATGCGGGATCCGCAGACGATTTTTACATTTCCAGTTGACAATTTTCGCTTTATTATCATTATTTGTTAGAATGAAAAAAATATTTTGAAATTGACATCAAAATTATTATTTGTAATTTACACGAAAAAATAAATTTTCAGTTAAAATTCAATAAAGTAAATATATATGTGATATATTGTTTCTGAATTTTGCTTAAAATATAAAAATATATAAATGTAAATAATAATTAGAAAAAAAATCTAGACATAAAATATTTTGGATTTTCGTCAGTAATTATGTTAGTTTACAAGTTAGATAAAATACATATAAATTTTCATGAAAAAAAAAAAAAAAAAACCTAAACGTAATTGTATATTTTTTCCGAAAATAAAAAAAAATTCAAATTTGCAGCAATTCAAAGTGTCAAATATATGTCAAATTTAAATCAAATTGTAATAAAGTGTTAAAATATAAGATTAATTAAAAAAGAAAAAAAAGTCGAGGTAGCATCGAACTCGGACCGTACGGGTGGCGTGCGAGCTTTCTGCGTCCACACCACGAAAGACGAGTTGAGAGCTGCAAACTAATGGGTATTTGAAACGTATGCTAAAACTCGGCATCTAATTTCTGAAAATCTAAGGCCCATTTGAAGAAATCCTTTTACAAGAATAATTAGAGATAAGAACTCTAAAACATACTTTAAATTAATCAAAATCGGTCAGAATCATATTTGATGGTCCCCTGGTTAATGGAGATCCAAATAATAGGTGTATTTTTTTTACACAGTCTACTCGTTAAAGATTCCACAGACAAGTACGAGAGATAATCTCTTAGCGATGTCACGGAGGTATTGTATTTTCATCTGAATTGTCTTGACAATAGAGACGTAAAGGATTATGTCGTCTATTGATTTATTTGCATTCCATATTGATTTTTTTACATTCATTTAAGGAATTCGTTTTCGACACTCGCGCGCGAGCAACGGATTATAGCAAAAAAATAATAAATGGCGGCCGCAGCGTTTTGCTGTTTCCAACTTTTGTTCAGGAACGTTTCAGATAAGAAAACCAGAATTTCACAGGAAAGAGCTAAATTATTCTGAAAACCTGAGAAAAGGCGAAACGTTCCTGGATTTTACATGGAACGTTACCATTTTTTTTTACAGTGCTTTTAAGAAGAGTACACAGAAAAAAGATGTTAAAAATATGAATTTCCCGAGAAGATATTTTAAATATACGAATGCATTGAAAGTCCATAGACTTAACATTACGGAGGAGAATACCGAAGCTGAGTGACCAGCCCCCTTAATATTCAGCTAATATAGGTTTTGCATTGTCGAACTATAAGCTGAAATATCACCTCTACATCGGGGTATTTATATTTTGACACTTGGCCAGAAATACTTTACCAACGTAAAGCTAATAAAAACAATATTTCTTCAATATTGGTGTTAACTGGTAAATATTTCATATACAGGGTGTCCGGACTCAACGGTGTCCAATGGCTAATTCCTAAACCGTTAGTCATAGACATATAGTTCCAATTACAAAAATGTTTTAAATCAAGTAAAGAAATATCTTAAAAGCGATTTGGGTCAATAAAAACAATTATTTAAAAAATTACGAAATTTAAATTTTTATACGGTCCACCGGTGCTATAAGTTATATTTAGTAAAATTTTCCTATTACACTGACAAGTCAGACAAAAAAAGTCCCATTCATAAAACACTAAAATTGAGCGAGTTATGAAACTTTAAAAATGCATGACTTATACCCCTTTTCTGCTCTGAAAACAAATGAGTTCGGCTTGGCTATGAAGGGTCACATACCAAGTGCTTAAAGTATTCGAAGATCTTATTTCATGTGTATCTGTGCTTTGAAAAAAATCGTACAAGTAGTACGATTAAGTTAACATTTATTAAGTTTCAGATTGGCTAAAATAACATATGTTTTATTTTGTCAAGATTTGAGACTGTTTCTTTCATGATTTCTTTTGACAAAAATTATGTTATTTTTATAAGTTTTTATGTTACTTCAACGATCGTATATATGTTTTTCCAGTTCAAAATTTGTACTCGAACTTTAACTCATTTTTAAATATCCGATCGAGATTGCATTTTACATACTGGCGCAAATCCAATAACAATCTAATATTATTATGATTTTCGGTGGATACCATTTATACTTATTTTAAAGAATAACACAAAAGATTTCGGATAGATAACCGCCAAGAAGTTTAAGAAAAAGTTTTAGATTAGATAATACAAGATGACTGAGATTGTTGGGTTTTTTTAACTTTTATGTATATTTTAGCACTGAATCCGTAAATTACATTAATTTTTAACCACCATGTCAGGATATTTCGCAAATCATAAATTGTCAAATTTAAAAAATAACAAAAATAGGATACTATAAAGTAGAGAAGATGGTTGTGTTTCTAACTTTTGATAATTGATTTTTACGTACTTTTTAGCACTGAATCTGAAAATGACCTTCATTTTTAACCATCACGTTAGAATTTTTTTTTTTTCAAATTGTAAATGTGTAAGTTAAAATATAGCGAAAATCTCATACTATAAAACATATGTAAAACTTTTTTTGTTTTGTTTTATTTTATTTTATTTTATTTTATTTTATTTTATTCAATAATTTATTCGATATTTTTGCTTATCCTGGGATGCTTACAGCTAAATAGCTGAGTGGTCCGATGAGATGAGGGAGGAGATTCAATTTTAACTTTTAATTTTTTAACTTTGAAATTTGCGAAAAATCCTGATGTGATGGTTAAAAATGAAGGTCAATTTCAGATTCAGAGGTACAGAATAAATAAGAATTAATTATCAAAAGCTAAAAAACATGACATAACCCAACTTTTACAAGCTAGTGTAATCTAATAATATTTTAAAATACGTAACATTTTGTAAAGAATTGAGGCTGTTAATTTAGCATCATTTTATTTAACAAAAATTCTGTTTTTTCTTTCTTCTTAAATGTTTATTACAAATTGCATATTTACCATTAATATGTCAGAATGATTAAAGATTTCAAGTTTATATTGCAATGTTAATTTAACTCTCAACCCATTTTTAATATATCTAACGAAATTATATTTCTACTAAATTTGTGAATGACCCCCAATTTGCAGCAAAAAATATGCTCCAACTTAAAACAGCTATTACTCGCTCTATTTTAATCGTAGAATAACGGGGCTTTTTGTGTATTACTTGTCAGTGTAAAAGGAAAATTTTACTAAATATAACTTATAGGACCGGGGGACCGTATAAACATTTAAATTTCATAATTTTTTAAGAAGTGTTTTTATTCACCCAAATCGCTTTTAAAATATTTCTTTACCTGATTTTAAACATTTTTGTAATTGGAACTATATGTCTATGAATAACGGTTTAGGAATTAGCCATTGGACACCGTTGAGACCGACACCCTGTATAAAGCAAATATTTCTGCATTATTGGTAATTTTAAATATTTCTAACATAAAACGAATATTTATCTAATACTGACATTAGAGTAGCAATATTTAAAATGACTGCATTATTGGAAGATTATTGGCCAAATAATACACTGCTCAAAACAATTAGAGAGCACATGGTTATAACTAAATTACGCAAATATTTTCACCGATAAGTAACATAAAATAAAACATCCATAATTTAAAGTGCTGTAGAAAACAGATAAAGAAAACTTCACAGGTAAATTAAAGTTTATGACGTCAAAAATTGGAAAAATGTGATAAGTGCAGAAATTGGGATTTTGCAGAAACGTCTGTTTTACTGCCTCAGTTGTAAAATTCAATTGCTCAGCTTGTGTTTTGAGAAAAGGTGGCTTGGAAATGTCACAACAACATGATTTACCGCAATCCATGGCTTGGCGTGTTATCGGGACAGTTGAATTTCGGGAAACACGTCGAAGTGTAGGGGACAAGCCACTGTGCGGCCCAAAGAAGGTGGGGAACTGAACATCGAGTTAGGAGGCAACGTTGTTGGAGAGAAATTCTGTTTACAGACGAGTTCCGATTCAGTCTGGATGTGACATCTGATGTGTTTTGGCATGAAGAGAAATAGGCACTCAAAATAATCCCACGTTCGTCCGTGAAAGATCACATTACAGACGAGGTGGGTTGATGCTCTTGGCTGGAATCAGCACAGGTGGACGTACGTGCCTGCATATCATTCGGAATGGCATTTTGACGGTCCGGAGTAATACAGACGAGATACCGAGACCTCATGTCGTATTTTATGTTGCAGTAATTAGTGATTCCTTTTTTTCCATGCATGATAATGCCAGACTTTATACAGTTCGTCTTGTGGAAAACATGCTTGAAGCTAAAACAATACAGTCTATGGAATGACCAGCATGCTCTCCTAACCTAAATCCGATCGAGCATGTTTGGGAATACTCAGACGACGCATTGCTGCAAGACCGAGGCCTCCTTTTACTATCAGGGACTTGGAGATTGCAATTCTCGAGCAGTGGAACAATATTCCCCAAAGTCTTATCGATAACCTCATCGCATCCATTGAAAACAGATGTGCAGCAGTCTTAGCTGTTCGAGGAGACCACTTGCCATATTAAAAATCTTGCGTCATTTCTAAACAATACTTTTTTATGATTTACATGAAACCAAATTGTTGCCCTAAACCATCTAACCTTAAACCTGTTCTTTTCATCTTTTCAAAAAATAAAAGCTCCCTTATCATTTTTTTTCGTCTTTTTTTATGTGTTGCGCATTGCTACACGTGTACTATCCATTTTATGCCCATACATTGCTGTTTTGCACTGTTCTTTTCTCTTTTTTACTTGCTTCCCTAATTTTTTTGAGCAGTGTATTTTATTGTATACAAAAGAATCCCGATGCTTTTCAACAATGTCTGATCATTTCTCAAATTGGGTTTTCAAATGTGGTTTGCGTTTTCCAAATTGTTTACTTAGATAATATAATATTTCTCCTTATTAAGTGGCGAAGTTTTGGCGATATTATATGTATATGCATGTAATAATAAAAATTTCTTCCCTTTTACAATAGTTAATTTATTCCAAATTCGTATAATACCTACCTTTTTTACCTGTCTTTTAATAATGTCTTAAATATCTTTATATTTTAATCCCATACATTTAATTCAGCGCATTCTTTTATTTCTTATTCTAAAAACCTTAATCTGTTAACAGCTTCACTTCTTTGCAAAAAACCCACTAATTTATTTTATTCTTTCATATTTTGAGACATTAAATTCTTATTTCTTTCTAATGTTTATTAATACCATTTTATTATTTATTAAAATAATATTCGATATTACATGGTGCCTTGCGAGAGTTTTGGCGCTTCTAGTTTGTCCCCCATTTAAAGTTTCCTTTTTCAATAAAGAGTCCTGTCTCTACGTCAGCGCTTCCCCGCCTCTTTCCTGGGTTTCGTCCTATCGCTTATCGGGAACTCTCCTCCCGTCCCCACCCTAGCGTGGTTTCATTGGCCCTGCGTAAAACGCGTCAATGTAACTTCGCGCTTGTTTTGTCTAGTAGTATTTAGTAGCGTAGACTGACCTGGAAAGAAGATTTTGTACGTTTTTCGTTTGTTAATGAAAGCCTGTCATTTGGTGGAATGGATTTTAAAATGTGAGTTCTAATGCCTTTTAACATCACATAGCTTTAATATGAAGTGGTACAGCTACATACGAGAGCCAATTGAATTACTAATAGAACTGTGATGAGATAATTTTACAATAAACTCTTTAAAGATCATGCTGCCTCTATTATTTAATCGAAAGGGAAATTCTTCCTAATGTTTATTAAGTCCTGTCTTCCATTTCGCCACCTACGACTACAGTATGGTTATTCTCAGGAATAACATATGGTTGGTAAAGATAAGGCGTACGTTCGTTATCATCATATACGTTGATATACAGGAGCATCATATATATATATATACAGGGCGTCCCGTAAATAGCGCCCAAACTCTGCACAGCCAGATTCCGTGTTGAGAGTACATTAAAATACCCAAAGAACTGTACCATTACGATCCACAGTTTATAAGAAAAATATGAACAACAAAGTATGAGGTCACAATCGGTGCAAGGAAAAAACACCGTATTGGATACATCAACAGCAATATTTGCATATCTTTCCAGACGATAACTTTCAAAACGTTCGCTGTGCATAACGCGTGATGCATGCGTGCGCCGTGGAATGACGTTAAGCAGCCGTTGAACTCATATTTAAAAAATTGCATCTTGCAGTTACCGGTATTCTTCGCATGATTATCACGTATTCCGCGCTGCTGCGACGTGTGCACTCATCCATTCAAAGGCACGCTCAAGCCTGCCTCCTTATAGTCTAAGAGCTAGCAACGTTTTCGTCACCTGATTTTATCATGGCTCATTTTTTTATATGTTCTTTCCTTTTATGGTGTAGTACGTTTGCAACCGGTCTGGCAGTACGCAGACGTTGCGTTTACCTGTGGCAAGAAGGGTTATGCAGGTCAAAAAACTTCAAAATTACGTCATTTTATCAAGGCTCATTTTTACTTTCTTCTATCTTTACAAGAAGAAAGTATTGGATTCATGAAAATTTTCGAATTCCGGTTTTTGACGGATTTACACGTTTTAGGGGTCAGAGATTCCAAAAAACGTGTTTTTACAAAATGTCTGTCTGTGACTCTGTGAGTCTGTCTGTCTGTCTGTCTGTGTGTATGTGACACAAATTTTGTGGGCGCTCTATCTCAAGAACTAATGCACGGAATTTAATAAAAATTTATATTCTGTTAGTCCCTAATACAAATTGATGCTGATTAGTTTTTGGTGCAAATCGCTCAACAGGTGGCGCTGCTATGCTGCATTTTTCACGATTTTCGCAATAGCTATATCTCAAGAACTAATGCACGGATTTTGATCAAATTTCAGATTTGGTTAGTCCTTGATATGAATTGATGCTGATAACGTTTTGGTGTAAATCGCCCAACAGGTGGCGCTGTTATGATGAATTTTGCAGAAGTTACACGATTTCCGCAATAGCTCTATCTCAAGAACTAACGCACGGATTTTCATCAAACTTCAGATTCAGTTCTTCCTTGATATGACTTGCTACTGATTATGTGTTGGTGTAAATCGCCCAACAGGTGGCGCTTCTGTGCTGTCTTTTTCATGATTGCCTCAATAGCTCTATCTATAGAACTAATGGACGAATTTTCATCTAACTTCAGATTTAGTTGTATGTTGACACAAGTTGTTGTTAATTAGGTTTTGGTGTTAATCACCCAATAGGTGGCGCTGCTATGCAGGAATTTTCACGATTTTCGCTTTAGACGCTGTTGGTCTATCTCAAAAACTAATGCACGGATTTTCTCCAAACTTCAGATTCAGTTAGTCCTTGATATGACTTGCTACTGATTATGTGTTGGTGTAAATCGCCCAACAGGTGGCGCTTCTGTGCTGCCTTTTTAACGATTGCCTCAATAGCTCTATCTATAGAACAAAAGGACGAATTTTCATCTAACTTCAGATTTAGTTGTATGTTGACATAAGTTGTTGTTAATTAGGTTTTGGTGTTAATCACCCAATAGGTGGCGCTGCTATTCAGGAATTTTCACGATTTTCGCTGTAGCTCTATCTGAAAAACTAATGCACGGATTTTCTCCAAACTTCAGATTCAGTCAGACGTTGACATAAATTGTTGCTGATTAGGATTTGGTATAAATCACCCAATAGGTAGCGCTGCTAGGCAGCATTTTGCTGGATTTATACGATTTCAGCGATAGTCATATCTCAAGAACTAATGCACGGAATTTCATATCTTTAGAATCCTCATGAGATGTATAGATTGCCATTTAATTCTGGCAGTGTGATAGCGAATTTTGATATATTAACATGTATGAGATAGAAGAAAGTTTTGGGATTGGTACATCCGACTAGTTTTATATGTTCTTCCCTTTTATGGTGTAGTACGCTTGCAATCGGTCTGGCAGTCCGGAGACGTTGCATTTACCAGTGGCAGAAGGGGTTATGCAGGTCAAAAAACTTCAAAATTACGTTATTTTATCAAGGCTCATTTTTTAATATGTTCTTCCCTTTTATGGTGTAGTACGTTTGCAACCGGTCTGGCAGTCACACAGGCGTTGCGTTTACCTGTGGCAAAAGGGGTTATGAAGGTCAAAAAACTTCAAAATTACGTCATTTTATCAAGGCTCATTTTTTTATATGTTCTTCCCTTTTATGGTGTAGTACGTTTGCAACCGGTCTGGCAGTCCGGAGACGCTGCGTTTACCTGTGGCAAGAGGGTATTATGCAGGTCAAAAAACTTCAAAATTACGTCATTTTATCATGGCTCATTTTTACTTTCTTCTATCTTTACAAGAAGAAAGTATTGGATTCATGAAAATTTTCGAATTCCGGTTTTCGACGGATTTACACGTTTTAGGGGTCAGAGATTCCAAAAAACATGTTTTTACAAAATGTCTGCCTGTGACTCTGTGAGTCTGTCTGTCTGTCTGTGGGTATGTGACACAAATTTTGTTGGCGCTCTATCTCAAGAACTAATGCACGGAATTTAACAAAAATTCATATTCAGTTAGTCCCTGATACAAATTGATGCTGATTAGTTTTTGGTGCAAATCGCTCAACAGGTGGCGCTGCTATGCTGCCTTTTTTACGATTTCCTCAATGGCTCTATCTCAAGAACTAATGCACGGATTTTCATGAAACTTCAGATTCAGTTAGTCCTTGACATGAGTAGACAATTTAGAGATTTTGGTGCAAATCGCTCAACAGGTGGCGGTGCTATGCTGCCTTATTTACGATTTCCGAAATGGCTCTATATCAAGAACTAATGCACGGATTTTCATGAAACTTCAGAGTCAGTTAGTCCTTGATATGACTTGATGCTGATTACGTGTTGGTGTAAATCGCTCAACAGGTGGCGCTGCTATGCTGGATTTTTTACGATTTCCGCAATGGCTCTATCTCAAGAACTAATGCACGGATTTTCATGAAACTTCAGATTCAGTTAGTCCTTGACATGAATAGACATTTTATATATTTTGGTGTAAATCGCTCAACAGGTGGCGCTGCTATTGGGCATTTTTTTGCAATTTCCGCAATAGCTCTATCTCAAGAACTAATGCTTGGATTTTCAACAAACTTCAGATTCAGGTATACCATGATATGAATTAGAGCTGTTTATGTTTTGGTGCAAATCGCTCAACAGGTGGCGCTGATATGCTGCATTTTTCAGGATTTCCGCTATCGCTCTATACAAGAACTAATGCACGAATTTTCACCAAACTTCAAATTCAGATATATTCTGATATGAATTGGTACTATTTAAACGATTTAATTGACGTGATTTATATAGAAGAAAGTTTTGTGATGGCCACAACATACTAGTTTTTATATGTTCTTCCATTTTATGGTGTAGTACGTTTGCGACCGGTCTGGCAGTCCGGAGACGTTGCGTTTACCTGTGGTAGAAGGGGTTATGCAGGTCAAAAAAATTCAAAATTACGTCATTTTATCAAGGCTCATTTTTTTATATGTTCTTCCCTTTTATGGTGTAGTACGTTTGCAACCGGTCTGGCATTCCGGAGACGATGCATTTACCTGTGGCAGAAGGGGTTATGTAGGTCAAAAAAATTCAAAATTACGTCATTTTATCAAGGCTCATTTTTTATATGTTCTTCCCTTTTATGGTGTAGTACGTTTGCAACCGGTCTGGCAGTCCGGAGACGTTGCATTTACCTGTGGTAGAAGGGGTTATGCAGGTCAAAAAACTTCAAAATTACGTCATTTTATCAAGGCTCATTTTTTTATATGTTCTTCCCTTTTATGGTGTAGTACGTTTGCAACCAGTCTGGCATTCCGGAGACGTTGCATTTACCTGTGGCAGAAGGGGTTATGTAGGTCAAAAAAATTCAAAATTACGTCATTTTATCAAGGCTCATTTTTTATATGTTCTTCCCTTTTATGGTGTAGTACGTTTGCAACCAGTCTGGCATTCCGGAGACGTTGCATTTACCTGTGGCAGAAGGGGTTATGTAGGTCAAAAAAATTCAAAATTACGTCATTTTATCAAGGCTCATTTTTTATATGTTCTTCCCTTTTATGGTGTAGTACGCTTGCAACCGCTCTGGCAGTCCACAGACGTTGCGTTTACCTGTGGCAAGAGGGGTTATGCAGGTCAAAAGACTTCAAAATTACGTCATTTTATCAAGGCTCATTTTTTTATATGTTCTTCCCTTTTATGGTGTAGTACGTTTGCAACCGGTCTGGCAGTCCACAGACGTTGCGTTTACCTGTGGCAAAAGGGGTTATGAAGATCAAAAAACTTCAAAATTACGTCATTTTATCAAGGCTCATTTTTTTATATGTTCTTCCCTTTTATGGTGTAGTACGTTTGCAACCGGTCTGGCAGTCCAGAGACGCTGCGTTTACCTGTGGCAAGAGGGTATTATGCAGGTCAAAAAACTTCAAAATTACGTCATTTTATCAAGGCTCATTTTTTTATATGTTCCTCCATTTTATGGTGTAGTACGTTTGAGACCGGTCTGGCAGTCCGGAGACGTTGCGTTTACCTGTGGTAGAAGGGGTTATGCAGGTCAAAAAACTTCAAAATTACGTCATTTTATCAAGGTTCATTTTTTTATATGTTCTTCCCTTTTATGGTGTAGTACGTTTGCAACCGGTCTGGCAGTCCGGAGACGTTGCATTTACCTGTGGTAGAAGGGGTTATGCAGGTCAAAAAACTTCAAAATTTCGTCATTTTATCAAGGCTCATTATTTATGTGTTCTTCCCTTTTATGGTGTAGTACGTTTGCAACCGGTCTGGCAGTCCGGAGACGTTGCATTTACCTGTGGTAGAAGGGGTTATGCAGGTCAAAAAACTTCAAAATTACGTCATTTTATCAAGGCTCATTTTTTATATGTTCTTCCCTTTTATGGTGTAGTACGTTTGCAACCGGTCTGGCAGTCCGGAGACGTTGCATTTACCTGTGGTAGAAGGGGTTATGCAGGTCGAAAAACTTCAAAATTACTTCATTTTATCAAAGCTCATTTTTTATATGTTCTTCCCTTTTATGGTGTAGTACGTTTGCAACCGGTCTGGCAGTCCGGAGACGATGCATTTACCTGTGGCAGAAGGGGTTATGTAGGTCAAAAAAATTCAAAATTACGTCATTTTATCAAGGCTCATTTTTTTATATGTTCTTCCATTTTATGGTGTAGTACGTTTGAGACCGGTCTGGCAGTCCGGAGACGTTGCGTTTACCTGTGGTAGAAGGGGTTATGCAGGTCAAAAAACTTCAAAATTACGTCATTTTATCAAGGTTCATTTTTTTATATGTTCTTCCCTTTTATGGTGTAGTACGTTTGCAACCGGTCTGGCAGTCCGGAGACGTTGCATTTACCTGTGGTAGAAGGGGTTATGCAGGTCAAAAAACTTCAAAATTTCGTCATTTTATCAAGGCTCATTATTTATGTGTTCTTCCCTTTTATGGTGTAGTACGTTTGCAACCGGTCTGGCAGTCCGGAGACGTTGCATTTACCTGTGGTAGAAGGGGTTATGCAGGTCAAAAAACTTCAAAATTACGTCATTTTATCAAGGCTCATTTTTTATATGTTCTTCCCTTTTATGGTGTAGTACGTTTGCAACCGGTCTGGCAGTCCGGAGACGTTGCATTTACCTGTGGTAGAAGGGGTTATGCAGGTCAAAAAACTTCAAAATTACTTCATTTTATCAAAGCTCATTTTTTATATGTTCTTCCCTTTTATGGTGTAGTACGTTTGCAACCGGTCTGGCAGTCCGGAGACGTTGCGTTTACCTGTGGTAGAAGGGGTTATGCAGGTCAAAAAACTTCAAAATTACGTCATTTTATCAAGGCTCATTTTTTATATGTTCTTCCCTTTTATGGTGTAGTACGTTTGCAACCGGTCTGGCAGTCCGGAGACGTTGCATTTACCTGTGGTAGAATGGGTTATGCAGGTCAAAAAACTTCAAAATTACGTCATTTTATCAAGGCTCATTTTTTATATGTTCTTCCCTTTTATGGTGTAGTACATTTGCAACCGGTCTGGCAGTCCGGAGACGTTGCGTTTACCTGTGGTAGAAGGGGTTATGCAGGTCAAAAAACTTCAAAATTACGTCATTTTATCAAGGCTCATTTTTTATATGTTCTTCCCTTTTATGGTGTAGTACGTTTGCAACCGGTCTGGCAGTCCGGAGACGTTGCGTTTACCTGTGGTAGAAGGGGTTATGCAGGTCAAAAAACTTCAAAATTACGTCATTTTATCAAGGCTCATTTTTTATATGTTCTTCCCTTTTATGGTGTAGTACGTTTGCAACCGGTCTGGCAGTCCGGAGACGTTGCATTTACCTGTGGTAGAAGGGGTTATGCAGGTCAAAAAACTTCAAAATTACGTCATTTTATCAAAGCTCATTTTTTATATGTTCTTCCCTTTTATGGTGTAGTACGTTTGCAACCGGTCTGGCAGTCCGGAGACGTTGCATTTACCTGTGGTAGAAGGGGTTATGCAGGTCAAAAAACTTCAAAATTACGTCATTTTATCAAGGCTCATTTTTTTATATGTTCTTCCCTTTTATGGTGTAGTACGTTTGCAACCGGTCTGGCAGTCCGGAGACGTTGCATTTACCTGTGGTAGAAGGGGTTATGTAGGTCAAAAAAATTCAAAATTACGTCATTTTATCAAGGTTCATTTTTTTATATGTTCTTCCCTTTTATGGTGTAGTACGTTTGCAACCGGTCTGGCAGTCCGGAGACGTTGCGTTTACCTGTGGTAGAAGGGGTTATGCAGGTCAAAAACTTCAAAATTACGTCATTTTATCAAGGCTCATTTTTTATATGTTCTTCCCTTTTATGGTGTAGTACGTTTGCAACCGGTCTGGCAGTCCGGAGACGTTGCATTTACCTGTGGTAGAAGGGGTTATGTAGGTCAAAAAAATTCAAAATTACGTCATTTTATCAAGGTTCATTTTTTTATATGTTCTTCCCTTTTATGGTGTAGTACGTTTGCAACCGGTCTGGCAGTCCGGAGACGTTGCGTTTACCTGTGTAGAAGGGGTTATGCAGGTCAAAAAACTTCAAAATTACGTCATTTTATCAAGGCTCATTTTTTATATGTTCTTCCCTTTCATGGTGTAGTGCGTTTGCAACCGGTCTGGCATTCCGGAGACGTTGCATTTACCTGTGGCAAAAGGGGTTATGTAGGTCAAAAAAATTCAAAATTTCGTCATTTTATCAAGGCTCATTATTTATGTGTTCTTCCCTTTTATGGTGTAGTACGTTTGCAACCGGTCTGGCAGTCCGGAGACGTTGCATTTACCTGTGGTAGAAGGGGTTATACAGGTCAAAAAACTTCAAAATTACGTCATTTTATCAAAGCTCATTTTTTTATATGTTCTTCCCTTTCATGGTGTAGTACGTTTGCAACCGGTCTGGCATTCCGGAGACGTTGCATTTACCTGTGGCAAAAGGGGTTATGTAGGTCAAAAAAATTCAAAATTTCGTCATTTTATCAAGGCTCATTATTTATGTGTTCTTCCCTTTTATGGTGTAGTACGTTTGCAACCGGTCTGGCAGTCCACAGACGTTGCGTTTACCTGTGGCAAGAGGGATTATACTGGTCAAAAAACTTCAAAATTACGTCATTTTATCAAGGGTCTTTTTTTTATATGTTCTTCCCTTTTATGGTGTAGTACGTTTGCAACCGGTCTTGCAGTACGGAGACGTTGCGTTTACCTGTGGCAGAAGGAGTTATGCAGGTCAAAAAACTTCAAAATCACGTCATTTTATCAAGGCTCATTTTTAGGGTTTCGTTCATCTCACGAAACCCTATTCGTCTCGCTCCTCTGTCTGTCTGTCTGTCTGTCTGTCCGTCTGTCCGTCACAGAGCCCGTTCTCAGAAACTATACATGTTAGAGACTTGAAATTTTGGGTACTTATAGCTGAACACCTCACATCAAACAACAAATCATAAAATTTTGGAAAAGTTGGTAATTAACCGAATTACGGGCTAATTAACTTCTAAAATTAACCAATCCACCTTTTTAACGCAAGTTTAAATGGACTTTCTCGAAATCATCCGTGTTTCTCCTAAGGGTTGCCAGTAAAATCAGCCGAATGCACGGTTACCACGGAGGAAATTAAGCCAAAAAATGAAGTGGAGATTTTAAAAGCGAAATCGTATATCAGAAAATATTGGTCCGAGAAATTTGTAAATGAAATAGACAGACGCAGTAAAAAATCTACTTTCATTTGGTATAAAGTTCACATTTCTGCGATGTGTATAAGTTAAAATATCCACTAAAAATCGATCGATAAAAATTTAATTTCTTTAATTGGAAAGACAAGGAAATAAAAAGATTTCAATTCGGCGGGAATGCAGGTAGACATGACGACGCTGCGGTTTTCCATAATAGCATATTTTAATACGAAATTTTAACTTTTTAAATATTAAATTTTTTGATTAAATTTTTTGGCATCCCGATGTCAAATTTCTCGCTGATTTCATTGATACCCATATCTAAGTCCTATCTTAATTACAAGCTGAAAATATTAATTATTATTTAATTAATCGGTTTATTCCTATCAAATGCGTCGATTAAAATGAAGAGACGCGCTTATTTAACCACGAATTAACTTAAATTAGGAAATCTAATAATTTGCCTGGGCTTTTTGAACAGCGATATGAGATAAGTATAACTCATTCATCATCAGAAAGTTTACTTCATACCACGATTTTCTAATAGTAATTTCAGGAAATATTTTGAATTATTGGTTAAGACCGCCACTCAGTCTGTTTGAAACGTTAAGATAGTTTATAACACATAGAAAAAAGTGTAAAAAAGAATGGAGTGTGATATTTCGAGGAGCGAGGGGGGGGGGGGGGGGGCTAGAATTATTTTTAAAATCTTAGTTTTTGTTACCGCAGCAAATATTTTAAATTCTTGTTAAGACCGCCACCATCCCGACCCATCTATCTACGAAAGATTGCGTAAAGGAGTTTCGTTCAGATATGCTTTTGTTAAGAATAGAGTGCATTATCTGGTGGTGGAATGTGGAACTAACATAACGCGACTTTGTTAAAATTAGGAAGTCTAACAAGTCGATCTGTTTGAAACTTTAAGATATTTTATAACACATAAGATAAAGTGTAAGAAAGAATGACACGCGAAATTCCGGGGAGGGGGTGCGCGAACAAAATTAGGAAATATAACTGGACGATCTGTTTGAAACTTTAATATGGCTTATAAAACATAACATAAATTTTTAAAATCAGGCCGCGTCAAAATTGATGGTGACCACCTGCCCACTCCCCCCCAAGGGGGCACTTTTCTAAATTTGGCAGATACCGTCATGTGATATATCGTAGCATTTTTTTTTTTTGGGGGGGGGGGGGCGAACAAAAATTAGGAAATATAACAAGGCGAATATGTTTGAAACTTTAACATAGTTTAGGATGTGTTTGCCAAAATTTAGAAGATATTCCATGGCGATAAATGTACTGGACGTTTTGAAAGAAAGTGTTTTGAATGGAATATTAAACGAAACCCTTTGTGCGATGTATGATATCACACTTACCCACTTGTTTTATATGTTCTTCCCTTTTACGGTGTAGTACGTTTGCAACCGATCTGACAGTCCCGAGTTGTTGCGTTTACCTGTGGGAGAAGGGGTTACGCAGGTCAAATAAATTCAAAATTACGTCATTTTACCAGGATTTTTGTTTGTAACATTTGTTTATACTAATTATTTGTGATATTAATCCATTATTGCCAAACGTTACCAATGTCGCTAAGACCTTGCCAGATCCACATTTATAGATAAGATATTACTCTTTGGCTATCAGACGATCTATAAGTAATTTGCAAGACATAATTTCGGTTGCAAAGTCAATGCCAGACGGCATTAAATATGGCAACCGAAGTTCCTGTTTCAAGAGTGGTTTATAGTTTAAAAATTATAAGTCATCTTTACGTCATTTTATCAAGCTTAAAAATTACTAGATATTACTCTTTGACTAGCAGACAACCTATAATTAATTTGCCAGACAGAAATTCGGTTGCAAAGTTAATGCCAGACGGATTTAAATATGGCAATGAAAGTGCCTGCTTCAAGAGTGGTTTATAATTTAAAAATTATGTAATATCTTGTAATTTTTAAGCTTGATAAAATGACGTAAAGGTGACTTATAATTTTTAAACAATAAACCGCTGTTTAAACAGGGACTTCGATTGTCATATTTAAAGCCATCTGGCATTAACTTTGCAACCGAATTTGTGTCTGGCAAATTAATTATTGGTCGTCTGATAGCCAAAGAGTAATATCTTGTAATTTTTATGCTTGATAAAATGACGTAAAAATGACTTATAATTTTTAAACAATAAACCGCTCTTGAAACAGGCACTTCGGTTGAGACATTTAAAGCCGTCTGGCATTAACTTTGCAACCGAATTTCTCGCTGGCAAATTAATTATATGCTGTGCCTGCCAAAGAGTAATATCTTGTAATTTTTATGCTTGATAAAATGGCGTAAAGATAACTTATAGTTTTTAAACTATAAACCACTCTTGAAACAGGCACTTTCGTTGCGATATTTAAGGCCGTCTAGCATTAACTTTGCAACCGAATTTGTGTCTGGCTAATTAATTATAGGTTGTCTGCTAGCCAAAGAGTAATATCGTGTAAGTTTTATGCTTGCTAAAATGACGTAAATATGACTTATAATTTTTAAACTATAAACCACTCTTGAAACAGGCACTTCGGTTGCCATATTTAAATCCATCTGGCATTAACTTTGCAACCGAAATTATGTCTTGAAAATTAATTATAAATCGTCTGATAGCCAAAGAGTAATATGTTATATATAGATGTGGATCGGCAGGGTCTTAGAGACATTGGTAACGTCTGGGCAATAATGGATTAATATCACAAATAGTTAGTATAAACAAATATTACAAACAAAAATCCTGCTTAAATGACGTAATTCTGGAGTTTTTTAACCTGCATAACCCCTTCTGCAACAGATATAAGCAATGTCTCCCGACTGCCAGACCGGTTGCAAAAGTACAACACCATAAAAGTGAAGAACATATAAACAAGTGGATAAGTGTGATCATACATCGCACAAAGGGTTTCGTTTAATATTCCTTTCAAAACACTTTCTTTCAAAACGTCCAGTACATTTATCGCCATGGAATACCTTCTAAATTTTGGCAAACACATCCTAAACTATGTTAAAGTTTCAAACATATTCGCCTTGTTATATTTCCTAATTTTGTCCCCCCCCCCCCCAAATGCTACGATATATCACATGACGGTATCTGCCAAATTTAGAAAAGTGACCCCCTTGGGAGGGAGTGGGCAGGTGGTCACCATGATTTTTGACGCGGCCTGATTTTAAAAATTTATGTTATGTTTTATAAGCCATATTAAAGTTTCAAACAGATCGTCCAGTTATATTTTCTAATTTTGTTCGCGCACCCCCTCCCCGGAATTTCGCGTGTCATTCTTTCTTACACTTTATCTTATGTGTTATAAAATATCTTAAAGTTTCAAACAGATCGACTTGTTAGACTTCCTAATTTTAACAAAATCGCGTTATGTTAGTTCCACATTCCACCACCAGGGAATGCACTCTATTCTTAACAAAAGCATATCTGAACGAAACTCCTTTACGCAATCTTTCCGTAGATAGATGGGTCGGGATGGTGGCGGTCTTAAACAAGAATTTAAAATATTTGCTGCGGTAACAAACGATAAGATTTTAAAAATAATTCTAGCTCCCCCCCCCCCCCCTCGCTCCTCGAAATATCACACTCCATTCTTTTTTACACTTTTTTCTATGTGTTATAAACTATCTTAACGTTTCAAACAGACTGAGTGGCGGTCTTAACCAATAATTCAAAATATTTCCTGAAATTACTATTAGAAAATCGTGGTATGAAGTAAACTTTCTGATGATGAATGAGTTATACTTATCTCATATCGCTGTTCAAAAAGCCCAGGCAAATTATTAGATTTCCTAATTTAAGTTAATTCGTGGTTAAATAAGCGCGTCTCTTCATTTTAATCGACGCATTTGATAGGAATAAACCGATTAATTAAATAATAATTAATATTTCAGCTTGTAATTAAGATAGGACTTAGATATGGGTATCAATGAAATCAGCGAGAAATTTGACATCGGGATGCCAAAAAATTTAATCAAAAAATTTAATATTTAAAAAGTTAAAATTTCGTATTAAAATATGCTATTATGGAAAACCGCAGCGTCGTCATGTCTACCTGCATTCCCGCCGAATTGAAATCTTTTTATTTCTTTGTCTTTCCAATTAAAGAAATTAAATTTTTATCAATCGATTTTTAGTGGATATTTTAACTTATACACATCGCAGAAATGTGAACATTATACCAAATGAAAGTAGATTTTTTACTGCGTCTGTCTATTCCATTTACAAATTTCTCGGACCAATATTTTCTGATATACGATTTCGCTTTAAAATCTCCACTTCATTTTTCGGCTTAATTTCCTCCGTGGTAACCGTGCATTCGGCGGATTTTACTGGCAACCCTTAGGAAAAACACGGATGATTTCGAGAAAGTCCATTTAAACTTGCGTTAAAAAGGTGGATTGGTTAATTTTAGAAGTTAATTAGCCCGTAATTCGGTTAATTACCAACTTTTCCAAAATTTTATGATTTGTTGTTTGATGTGAGGTGTTCAGCTATAAGTACCCAAAATTTCAAGTCTCTAGCATGTATAGTTTCTGAGAACGGGCTCTGTCACGGACAGACGGACAGACAGACAGACAGAGGAGCGAGACGAATAGGGTTTCGTGAGATGAACGAAACCCTAAAAAATGAGCCTTGAGTAAATGACGTAATTTTGAAGTTTTTTGACCTGCATAACCCCTTCTGCCACTGATAAATGCGACGTCTCCGGACAGAAAGACTGGCAGCAAACGTACTACACCCTAAAAGGGAAGAACATATTAAAGAATGAGCCTTGATAAAATGACGTAATTTTGAAGTTTTTTGACCTGCATAACCCCTTCTGCCACTGGTAAACGCAACGTCTCCGGGCTGCCAGACCGGTTGCAAACATACTACACCATAAAAGGGAAGAGCATATAAAAAAATGAGCCTTGATGAAATGACGTAATTTTGAAGTTTTTTGACCTGCATAACCCCTTCTGCCACTGGTAAACGCAACGTCTCCGGACTGCCAGACCGGTGCAAACGTACTACACCATAAAAGGGAAGAACATATAAAAAAATGAGCCTTGATAAAATAACGTAATTTTGAAGTTTTTTGACCTGCATAACCCCTTCTGCCACAGGTAAACGCAACGTCTCCGGACTGCCAGACCGGTAGCAAACGTACTACACCATAAAAGGGAAGAGGATATAAAAAAATGAGCCTTGATAAAATGACGTAATTTTGAAGTTTTTTGACCGGCATAACCCCTTCTGCCACAGGTAAACGCAACGTCTCCGTACTGCCAGACCGGTTGCAAACGTACTACACCATAAAAGGGAAGAACATATAAAAAAATGAGCCTTGATGAAATGACGTAATTTTGAAGTTTTTTGACCTGCATAACGCCTTCTGCCACAGGTAAACGCAACGTCTCCGTACTGCCAGACCGGTTGCAAACGTACTACACCATAAAAGGGAAGAACATATAAAAAAATGAGCCTTGATGAAATGACGTAATTTTGAAGTTTTTTGACCTGCATAACCCCTTCTGTCACAGGTAAACGCAACGTCTCCGGACTGCCAGACCGGTAGGAAACGTACTACACCATAAAAGGGAAGAACATATAAAAAAATGAGCCTTGATAAAATGACGTAATTTTGAAGTTTTTTGACCTGCATAACCCCTTCTGCCACTGGTCAATGCAACGTCTCCGGACTGCCAGGCCGGACCGATTGCAAACGTACTACACCATAAAAGGGAAGAACATATAAAAAAATGAGCCTTGATAAAATGACGTAATTTTGAAGTTTTTTGACCTGCATAACCCCTTCTGCCACAGGTAAACGCAACGTCTCCGGACTGCCAGACCGGTTGCAAACGTACTACACCATAAAAGGGAAGAACATATAAAAAAATGAGCCTTGATAAAATGACGTGTTTTTTGACGTTGCTAGCTCTTAGACTATTATGCACGGCGGACACTTTGAACATCTGCCTTTATAATTTGCAAATACTGCTGTTGATATGTCAAATAAAGTGTTTTTTCTTGCACCGGCTGTGACGTCATACCTTGTTTTTCGTATTTTTCTCGCAAACTATTAATCGTACAGGTACAGTTCTTTGGGCATTTTTTATGTACTCCCAACAAGGAATCTGGGTGTGCAGAATTTGGGTGCTATTTATGGGACACCCTGTATATATATATACCCATTATAAAATATTACAAATTATTATTTATTTTAAATATATAAATTATAAATTAAGTTTTAAGACCTGATTCAAACTATATATATAAGCGCATTTAACTTAATCATGAAATCTATTACACAAACTTCTAAAACTTAGATTTATTTTCAGAATAAAAATACGCACAAGTGTGAAATTTTATTATGCAAAAGTTCATATATGCTTGCACCAAAAAGCTCAAAAATTAATTAAATATTTTAAGAAATAAATTTTAATAACAAAGGGGATCATATATGATTTCTTGTTGATTAAACTCGTGAATTAAATGAAAATAACTTTAATGTCTCCTTATTTACTTAATTTAAAAGTTTTAGTTGACCTATAAAAATATTAAAATTTGCTGCCAATTATATGTGAACATCAAATTCAGTGTAAAAATACATTCCAACTATAGTATGGAAAATTATTTAAATTAGTAATATGTTAAATATTCCAGTTCTTATATGATGCATGCTAGCAGACAATTTTTAATATATATGGTAAAAAACATAAAAGTTATTTCTTTAATATGACATGTAATTATGTTCCCAGGTGAATAGAATTTTTCAAAAACTATTGAAAAATAAATTACAATCATATTTATGATTTTAATCACAAAAAGAAAAATAATAATTTCGCATGTAAACAGAATGAAGTCGTTATTACAATAAAGATTGGATGACTAGTTCAGTGTTAAAGTAGTTTTTATTCTCCTTTTTCATTTGATATGAAAATGATATATATATATGCGTGTGTGTGTGTGTATCTATATGTATAGCGTTATGAAAATTAAAATCTTTTGAAATTAAAATCAATGAAGTGCTTTGAATTAGTCCTCTAGTTTTATAGATTTATTGAGTTTAAATTAAACTGTTAATATCAGTATCATATTTTTAAGTTACTTGAACAAACAAACATATTTCTTTCATTTCAAATTTATTTTCCACAAATTCGTGCTGCTGTTAAATTAAATGTCAATTATTTATCTTTTAATTCGAAACCAATAATAGTAATGGTAGTTCTTATTCAAGGCTACTTTTAGAGAAATTTAATGCAGATAGTATAAAAAGCAGAGTCATTACGATTTTCATTATGTTTGAGACGTGATTCTGTGTTTTTAACATAATAAGAATTCTGATGTACGAGGGTGGTTCAATAATTATTGTCCCTAGAGTATATAAAATATTTATACTGCGATGGTTGTTGTGGAATATCGAAGCCTAATGTCTTAGATGCCTATATGCTCAATTTCAGAACCGTAGCTGCTATACTCACATAGTTTTGTAGGGAGAAGTGAAAGAGGGGGAGTGGGAGTGAAAGGCTGATTTTTAGCTTATGGGGCTAGATTTGTGACAGTGGATGAGACGTAACTACTGACGTTTGGACTCGGGATCATAGTGATGTAGCCACATCTCAACCACTGTGATAAATGTAGCCTCATAAGCTCCAAACCAGCATTTCACCCTCACACCCCTCCTTACAAACTCCCCCAAAAATAGGTCTTTAAAACTTCACCCCTCCCTAAAAAACTATGTAATATAGCAGCTACGGCTCTGAAATTGAGCCTATAGGCATTTAAGAGTTTGGACTAACCGCAAGTAGCACCCCTTCTCACCGCGACCTGAACTGTCTGAAAACAAGAAAGAAAAATCATGCTTTAAGCATAAATATGAAACACTTTCTAACACTTGCAGAATACTTTAACAAAATTTCATTATTTAGTGAAATAAGGTAAATAAGATTCTCATGTAAACATTTTAGAAAACGCATAAAACATTTAAAATTGACATCAGTAATTACCGTCCGTAGCCAAATATGTATTCGAATTTTTTTGTACAGCCCTGTATTTTATCTATAAGTTGGTATAAATAATAAAATATGCAAGAATTTAGTTTAGCAAACAAAAGGTTGAAATTTCACTTTCAACAATTTATACCAATAGACGGAAACATACTTGAATACTTTTATACATCCCTGTATATTACCTACTACCTTTATCTACTTATACAAGCCACTCTTTATATAAAATTTTATTCAGACTGAAACACTCTTCAAAACTACTGAAATGCCACTTCCAGAAATTTTCATCCGTACACGGCCATGTATCTATCCAATTCTTTGCATGACCCTGTATATCATTTTATCTATATTCTACAAACATCTTTTCATATGCTAAATGCAGTTCAGCGAAAAAAATGCATAACTCCTTTAGAAACCACCCTTAAGCAATCTACGCTCATACTCTGTAACACTTACGAATTCTTTTGTGTAGCCCTGACGATCTACAGCATTTATACACAACACATAATATTCAAAAATTTAGTTAAACTTAAAAATGCATATCATAACTAACTAAAAATTCGCTTCCAGTAATCATCGCTACTGTACAGTACTTCGGATACAGTATAGTATTCGAAATCTTTCGTGTGTCCCTGTAAATGTTATGCACTTCATATTGTACAGGAAGTAATTTGTAGTAAACCTCAACAATGTATCTTAATTACTTTATATATAAAATAGTTAAACACAATTAAAATATGCCACAAACAATTTCCCTCGCTGTACCATTATGTTACGGAATTCTTTTGTGTGGCCCTGTAAATTAATAATAAATATTATTTGCACCACATATTCTATAAAATGCATATTTTAGTGCACTTCATAAATGCATATCAATTTCATTATGTTTGAAAGGGTGTAACATCATTAAAATGCACTTGAAACTTTTTTTTTCATTGCCCGTAATGTAACAGAATACTTTTGACAGTCCCTGTAAATGAACTATACCTGCTACAAACTTCATTTACAATATTTACCATGCTATAGTAAACGATAATAACGTAAAAAAATTTCAGGACAATCCGACTATACTTACGAGAGTTACAGCGCGGAGAGATGGCCAGACGAACAGACAAGCCGAAGTCATAAACACTTTTCAACTATATTGGAAAGTAGTCCAGTGGTAGGGGAGGAAAAAACGCCGAATTCGGAATTAATTAGGGGAAAACTGGAAATTGTTTTAATCCATTTAGTTTAGGTCTAGAATGAATATTCTATGTTTTCCCCCTCTTACTAGGTGAGCGTTAGGAAATATGTACCGATTTATAGTAAAAAAAACACGTTTTTTTACATACCGTAACAGTATCTCAAAACAGCTAACTCTGTCAAAAACATTGTCAGTACAAATGTTGTAGAGCTTAAAATTCTGAGTAAAATGAGTACCTGCACTTAATATTTTTGTTGAACATTAAGGTCACAATTCTACTTTAAAGTTTTAGACCCGTGGTCAGGGCGTTGAACTCAAAATTAATTAGGAGGAAACTGGAAATTGTTTTAATCCCTTCAGTTTAGGTCTAAAATGAACGTACTATGTTTTCTTCCTCGTACTGGAGTGAATGTTAAAAAATATGTACATATTTATTTTCGAAATACACGTTTTTTTTAAATACCTTAACACTATCTCAAAAAAGCTAACTCTATAAAAAACATTGTCAATACAAATATTGTAGAGCTTAAAATTCTGAATAAAATGAGTATCATCATTAATATTTTTGTTCAACGTTAAGGTCGCAATTATATTTCAAAATTTTCAAATCAAGAGCTTGAAGCCAGGAGAGACCAAGTTAACTTAACAATATCTCAAAATTGAAGCCTTAATATTGAACAAAAATATTAAGTGTAGGTACTCATTTTACTCAGAATTTTAGGCTCTACAACATTTGTACTGACAGTGTTTTTGATAGAGTTAGCTCTTTTGAGATATTTTTAAGTTAACTTGGTATCGCCTGGCTTCAAGCTCTTGATTGGCGATTAAGGCAAAATTTTGAAACAGAATTGAAACCTTAACGATGAAAAAAAATATTAATGAAGGAAATATTAAATATGTACATATTTATTTTCGAAAAACACTTTTTTTTAATTACCTTAACAATATCTCAAAACAGCTAACTCTATCAAAAACATTGTCAATACAAATGTTGTAGAGCTTCAAATTCTGAATAAAATGAGTACCATCATTAATATTTTTGTTCAACGTTGAGGTCTCAATTCTGTTTCAAAATTTTGCCTTAATCGCCAATCAAGAGCTTGAAGACAGGCGAGACCAAGTTAACTTAAAAATATCTCAAAACAGCTAACTCTATCAAAAACACTGTCAATGCAAAAGTTGTAGAACCTAAAATTCTGAGTAAAATGAATACCTACACTTAATATTTTTGTTCAATATTAAAGCCTCAATTTTGAGATATTGTTAAGTTAACTTGGTCTCTCCTGGCTTCAAGCTCTTGATTTGAAAATTTTGAAATAGAATTGGGACCTTAACGTTGAACAAAAATATTAATGATGGTACTCATTTTATTCAGAATTTTAAGCTCTACAACATTTGTATTGACAATGTTTTTTATAGAGTTAGCTTTTTGAGATAGTGTTAAGGTATTTAAAAAAAAACGTGTTTTTCGAAAATAAATTTGTACATATTTTCTAACATTCACTCGAGTACGAGGAAGAAAACATAGTACGTTCATTTTAGACCTAAACTGAAGGGATTAAAACAATTTCCAGTTTCCTCCTAATTAATTCTGAGTTCAATTCCCTGACCACGGGTCTAAAACTTTAAAGTAGAATTGTGACCTTAATGTTCAACAAAAATATTAAGTGTAGGTACGCATTTTACTCAGAAGTTTAAGCTCTACAACATTTGTATTGGCAATGTTTTTGACAGAGTTAGCTTTTTGGAGATACTGTTGTGGTATGTAAAAAAACGTGTTTTTTTACTATAAATCTGTACATATTTCCTAACGCTCACCTAGTACGAGGGGGAAAACATAGCATATTCATTCTAGAACTAAACTAAAGGGATTAAAACAATTTCCAGCTTTCCCCTAATTAATTCCTAATTCAACCCCCTAACCACTAGGCTAAATTGTTATAAACAGATTCAGATCAAAATAGAACGAGTTTAGACGATGTCTGGTAACGTCCAGGCAAACAAGAACTATAGAATGAACGCTTGGGACCTTAATGAAACTTTCTAAGAATAAAATTTAAACTAGAACTTTAAAGTAAACATTGAGAAATAACCGTAATCTAAATTTTTAAATATCATCGTGTCAAGTTCGGGTAATTTTTGAATACCAAGTCATCATATATATGTGCTGTAATACAAGATATTGTTCGTTATATCACTGATTATTCTTTCAAGATCTTTCTTAGTCAGTAAGATTAATTTAAAAGAAATTTTCTAACCGACAAGAAGTCGTCCGCCACCGGGACCTATGTGAAGCTACAGGTAGGAATATCATCAATTTTTTAATAAATCGATCATATGGCATCCCCCAAAAAACATTAACCCTTTATCTACTGACGGTACTTATAAGTACCATTAAAATAATTTGTTATAAAATTCATTTAATGCGTCCATAAATTGTAACACAAATTAGAATGAGCTATAGTTACTTTATCTTGTTTCAAAAGCATTATGGGTCACACAAAACAAAAATATTTTTAAAAGGATGATTTCTTTCGCCTTTGCATCTTTTCAGCTTTCTTGGCGTTGGGAGAAGGGGGGGGGGGATTTTTCAATTCGGAAATATTTCTATATTTCTATTGTAATGACATGACATTATATTTATACGTTTCCAAATTCTACAAAATACTGAGAAAAATATTTAAAATAAAAGATTTGAGCGGAGATATAAATATAGCATAAAATCCCTATAAATTCAAATTTAATGAATCCTTCTAAATCCTTCAATCCTTCTAAAATCCTTTTAAAACTTATTAAATTATTGCGTAAATCTTATGATGTAGTTTAAATAATTCACGAAAAATGCTTTAGAAGATAAAATTTTCATGAATTCATAATTCAGTACATAAAGAGCTAAAAATTAAGGTCACTGTACGGAGTTTGAAATGAAAATTTCTTAAACTAATTTGCTCCCCTTATATTTGTAATACGATTCACCTATTAATAATTCCTTCTTTTACAACTCAGCTTTCCAGCTTAACTGGCACAAAAAGTGGATATTTGGCCAGCAGGAATTTTGACTAAAAACACACATGCTCCAGTATCTATATATATATTACGCTATCGTACGCGACACAGAAATCGCGATTATTTCTTAATTGTTTAATGGCAACACTCGAATGAAACGCATCTCATTGGTTATTAAACAGCATTTAATGCGTCTCCATACCTATAAGGGGGTTACCATACGGGGGACCCTGTTTTGTCGCCATATGTCGCCAACTTAGCCATATCTCTAATATTTCGCAAAATTCCCATAGACTTCCATTGTAAACCAATAGGGTTTACTTGCTTACAGAAAATCAACAAATTGAGATATTTTAATGCAATAAAAACTAACATTAGCTTAAGGGATTGTATTAATTATATTTAAGGGAGTGCAAGTAAACTAAATTATGAATAAAAGTAACATGATACAATGCTTAGCATGCTTTCCCAAACATAAATTTTAAGGGAGACCAAACTGGTCGCCAAGGGCTGCTAGTACTTTTAAATATGCTTCAGTCAGTCACAACCATAGATTGAAATCCGTATCAGGATCTTCGTTTCAAGAAGCTTCTTCTTATTTTTTTTAAGGATTTTTAAGCGTTTATGGGAAGAGTCCCATATCCTGTGCCGGAAGATTTGGCGAATTTTTTGGCGCGCTTTGTTTGGCGATAAATGTTTCGACCTGGTTTATGTTTTTTCGTCGGATTTCGGATCGTTCGAACGGCTTTAGGGTTGCTTTTTTTCGGAAATGCCTTTTCAAAACCGACCAACTGGATGACGTGCGATCTTGAAGCTTATTGGTTTACTAGTATCACGTGAACTGTTAGTCAGCAAATTTTGAATTCGGTTAGATAAGAATTTGCTCCCGCGATCACGCCGACGCCACACTTGGATTACTCTCTGTGCCGGTCGATGTAAGTAAAATATCGTTAATTTTTCCAAGATTGCGGAAAAACATCATTTTTAAATCTTTATATTATTTATAAATCAATGATTTTACACCATTTTTAAAAATAGAAAATGATGTAAAAACATGGATTTATAAATTACATAAAGATTTAAAAACGAAGTTTTTGCGCCACTTTGAAAATTTCTTCCGATGCAAGTGCACAAATTTTAGCAGTATTTTAAATAAATCTAAACATGTGCTTTTTCAGATGAATAGTTGGTATCCTGTTTCAGACCTTAACTGGGATCATTTTATAAACATTACATACATGCTGATTGTTTTTTTTGTTGTTGTTGTTGTTGTTGTTAGGTGTAAACATTTTTTAATTATTTTTATACATTTTTTCTATGATTTAATACTTTTTTTTTTCTTTTTGGCAGTTGTGAGCGGGATTTTACCTGCATTAAAAATAATACTTTTTGAAATATTATTGAAATTTATAAAAAGTTCCTGGCCAGTTTTTTTCTCTTTTTTATTGTCGAAAATGTTTTAAGAACGGGGGGTTCAGGGGGGCAGAGCCCCCCTGACAATAACAAGTATTCATCTCAAAAAGGACATTTATTAAGAATGTTGCTAAAATTTGTGTAATTGTATCGGAAGAAAATTTCCAAGATGGCGCAAAAACTTCGTTTTTAAATCTTTGTGTAATTTATAAATCAATGTTTTTATATCATTTTCTATCTTTAAAAATGGTGCAAAATCATTGATTTATAAATAATATAAAGATTTTAAAATGATGTTTTTCTGCAGTGGCGTAGCTACATATTCAACGCCCTGGAGCAAGCAAAGTTTGTGCGCCCTCTTGTCTCTCAAAAAAGTTCTGAGTAACTTTGTTGGAAGTTACACACACACACACACACACACATATATATATATATATGTGTGTGTGTGTGTGTGTATGTGTAACTAGCTGACCCGCCCGGCGTTGCCCGGGCCCGTTATAATAACGTAAACAAAAATGAAGTTTGTATGATTTTATATATTCATAAGTAATTCATATGAACATGGTTTTAGGGGTGGCCACTGCCTTCGGTAGCGTCTAGTGTGTTCCCAACAAACCTCTTTCAGAACGAAACTGTGGCCTGGGTCCCCGCTACCAGAGACAGTGTATGCCAGGAGTATTCCGTACGCGACGGAGACAATCGAAAATTGAATGAGTAAACCCTGTAGTAATCGAGCCTATAGAACCCGAGATAAGAATGCGAATCCTGGCGGTGGAACTATAATCTTTAAAACAATCGTAAGCAAAGTTGAATGGACCAATTTCTGTTGAATTAGAGCCTATAACAGCCGAGAAAAGAATGCGCCGTTAATGCTCGAAAATGGTGGTAACAGAAGTCTAAGATAAACTTTCACAATGCAGAAAGTAGCTGAAAAGTAAGCTAAGCTTAATTATCCATTTACCGTTGAAATCGGACATACTGAACTCGAGTAAAGAATGCACCATTAATGTTCGAAAATGTTAGTAAATGAAGTCTAAGACAAATTTTCATAATACGGAGCTGAATCGTAATCTAGGTTGAATTAACCAATTCCCGTTGAAATCGGCTCCTAGAATTCGAGGAAAGAATGCACCCCGAAGCAGTGGAAGGTGCTTGTTGCCCCCACCCCCTGTAAATTTAACGAATTACCTTTAACATTAACGTGATATTTAATTTACGCAGGAAATCCCATCCCTCTAAAGTGAACAACTTACCTTTAACAGTAGCGCGAATTTTAATTCACGGCTGTAGTGAGTAAACGTAAGTTGACGCCGTAAAAGAAGATTAATATTCGAAAAAAGTGGTAGCTGGAGTAAAAGAAATTTTTAGTGGTTTCCAAAGTAGCCAGAGGACCCTAGAACTATGCTAAAGAAAATTGCAATAATATCAGATAATTTTTAATGAAACTGCACCAAGGACCCTAAGAAGGCGATTAATATTCAAAATTGGTGGTAGCTGAAGTGTGAGTAATTTTTTTGTTATTCATGTAGTAGCTGGGGCACCTAAGAAATAGTTAGGGAAAAAATCCTAGTGAATCGGACCATTTTTATAGTGGACCAAAAGGAGCTTATTGATAATTGAGAGCAAGGCCTAAGATGAAAACACGATAAAAGGTCCTAGTACTTAGCGCTTTAGATTTTCAATTAGTCGAAATTAAGTATAGGGTATAAGTATTAATCATTAGAAAAAAATTTCAAAGAAATGCTTTGAAAAAGAGCTCTAGAATCCCAATAAAAATATGAAGGTGTTGGCTCGGGGAGAGAAGGCTAAGACTCAATTTTGAAGTTATGCAATGAGAATGTAACAGAATTAGTGGGTGAAAAATGCATGGCGCACAAAAAGTTACCCTAGGGGGCTAGTGTCTGAACTGAAATGTAGAAACGAAAAAAAAAAGCCAAATGGAAAAAGAGCCCCCAAAACGAAGGACGGATTAAAAGGGGCGATTTATTAACAATTTAGGGCACAAAAACTTAAAGTGGCCTTGTACCAAGCCCCTGGGGTCCAGGGTTTCAACTGGAATGTAGCTGGACAAGGGCCCCCAAGAAGGCGATTAATTTTAAAATTTGGTGGTAGCTGAAGTCTGAAAAATTTTTATGTTGTTCGCGTAGTAGCTGGATTTCCTATCATGTTGTTACAAAAAAAAGTTAGTGAATCAGACCATTTTTAAGGGAGATATAATAGGAGGTCCAAAAGGGGCCAACTGTTAGTTGAGAGCAGGGAACTAAGATGGAAACATGTTAAAAGGTTCTAGTACTTAGCGCTTTAGATATCAATAAGTCGAAATTAAGCATAGGGTATTTATTATTCATTCGAATAAAATCTTAAACAACCGCGAAAAAAAATGGGGGAAATTCTTAAAAAAGGGCACTAAGTGCCCAATAAAAATATGAGGGTGCTGGCCCAGAGAGAGGAGTCCAAGTCCCAATTTTAAAGTTATGCATTGATTGGTTGACAATATTAGGGTGTGGAAAATGCATGGCGCAGAAAATTTTAAAGGGCTCCAGTGTCTTAACTGGAATGTAGAAACGGAGAATAATTAAATGGGAAAGAGGCCCCCAAAACGAAGAAGATCGGATAAAAAAGGGCAAGTTCTGAGCAATTTAGGGCATACAAACTGAAGGGTGCTAAGGGGGCGCCGGTCATAAAAAATTAAAAATCTGAGCTCCAGGTGTAAGGACCTGTCTTTGGACTACCCTCATCAAAATTTTCAGACTTCTACGTGTAATATATTTCACTAGCCACAACACACAGAGCGAACCTTCCTTGTATTAGTATAGACTAGCTGACCTACCCGGTGTTGCCCGGGCCCGTGATATTATTCTTAAATGAACCTGAAATTTTTATGATTTTATTTCTTAAGGCTGTTCTTAAATCCAAAGAGGCAATTTTATGACATGCATTTTAATTAATTTTTGCTCGAGAACTGGCATGTCTTGTTATTCAGAAACTTTGTAATCGAAAGACGTTTTCCGGATTTTTTGTAAACACAGTAGATCTTGCTGAAAACATTGTCAAAGATGGCATTTTCAACGGAATTTCCCGACGAAAGTAGAAAAAACAGTCAACGAAAGGGAAAAAAAAGTCCTGTCATATATCTTTAACACGATTTTGTCTGAAATACGAGCTCGATGACTGCCTGAAAAATCGATTTAAAAAAAAAAAAAAAAAAAAAAAAACAGTCCTGTTGTAACGTATATACAAAATAGCTGACCGCCGTTCTGATTATCACTTCTATAGACAATATTGAAACAGTCCCGTTTTCATATTAAAATGTAATTTTTAATAAAAAAGAATGTTTGAATTACATTTTCTTCGCCGAAAATATTCTTGATAAATACTTTTGCACATCAAGCGCAAAAATCAATATAATACATATATATATATATAGGGGAAATTACAATCACAGCAGTGTACGAATACTCGAAGCCTACACATTTCAAACAAATACTTGATAAATGATTTTACAAAAATTAAATAAAATAAAATACGTATATATATATTTAGAGAGGCCGCGCTGTTTGGTACCAGACAGGCTGAGAATTCTTGGGGCAGACCATGTCGCTATTGGTCACAAAGAAAATTACAGAACATATACATTAGGTTTTAAAAGATTTAAATGGTCTCTGAAGCAAAGAAACTTTCAAGAAAAAAAATAAATTCTTCTGCCTTGCAAAGAGAAATAAAAATCATTAATAAAAAATGATTCAAAAAAGTGATTAAAAAAAATTATTAAATGATTTAAGACTTTTCATATGTAATGCGTATAGCAAATTTTAAAACTATTAGCTTCACCTAAGGAAGGGAGCAGCTTTACCTTGTTTAGGGCGCACAGACCTGCAGGTTGGTTGCCCGGCGGGAAAGTCAGCCTTATTTAATCCTAAAATTATGCAAATAAATAAGGTTTAATGCGGAAAAATACTGTTACCAGAAAGTGGTGTAATTTTGCATAGGCTATAATCAGGCCCTAAGGAACGCTGAATTGGGTACTTAACGTTTTCTATATTTTTGAAGCTTATCGATTCTGCAATATTTGCAATATTTTCAAAATCTCAAAAACAATACTCACAAAATTTAAGTTGCTGCTTCCCCTTACCCGCATCCCCCCCCTTCCCGTCTAAATTTTGTCGCCGTGAGCTGATGTGGAATATGTTTAAATCCATCTCTTATTATTGTTTTGTAATCTGTATTAATGCATGTTTAGTTTCCACAAAACAAACAAACAAAAAAAAAAACCTTCAAAATTTTCGTTTTCTTGGATTTCGTCTGTAAAATGGTCAATAATTTTCTTCAAATTGTCAGTCTATTTTTTTCCAAATCGTAAAATAATTATCGTAAATTACTACTGTTACATAGTACATATAGGTTTCTCAGCGGTGAGTTCTTTGGCACCATTATTTCCGCAAAGTAATTATCATGATAAATTTCTAAAACATTTTTAATAGAAATGTACCAGAAAGATTATTTTTTGGAAATAGTAGTAGCCAGTAAAGTGACCGATGGGAGCCCTGTTAAATAAGTTTTGATTACTTTAAGATCCGAAAATTTTCAATGCAATATGGTGGTATGAATTAAAATTAAAACTTCCTGAATAGAAGTCATTTCTTTCAACTGTGTATGAAAACATATTTTAAATCGAAATAGTTGAGATTAAACACAAGGTAAAATAATATGGGAATACGATGATTGTAACAAGATTCATCTATAATGTCTGATTAATAATAATAATAATAATAAATACAAATATTTTAAGACATCTTTATTTCGCTTTTTCTAATTTTGCGCCCTTAGGATTCGTGCGCCTGGAGCAGTCTGCTCCAACTGCTCCACGGTAGCTACGCCCCTGTTTTTCTGCAATATTGGAAAAATTTTCATGTCGCCAAAACGGCATTTTGGCGAGATTTTTTTTCGCCAAAAATCTTCCGGCACAGGATATGGAACTCATCCCGCGTTTATTTTTAGCACTTTCCAACTAGTTTCCTATAGTTGAAAACTGTTATGAATTCGCTTTGCCTTGCCGTCTACCATTCATAGTTCATTTACAGGGCACTCAAAAGAATTCCGTTACATAAGGGTCAGCGGAGAAAAATCGTTTGCAGTGTATTTAATGACATAAAGCTATTCTAAATGCATTGAAATTTATATAAATCACTGAGTTTCACTACAAGATTATTCTATATAATAAAAGCCGAAGTCATGTGACTGTCATCAATAGTTCCGGGCTGACCGCTTCACTTTTTATATGCCAAGCGACCATTTTGCTACTTTTAATTGAGCTGGACGTAGATGATTAAATCGCTAAATAGGGTTCCTTCGCCATCATTTCATTTAAAATACATAACTTTCATTTCAAATACACATCTTTTCTTTACCTCATTTAAAATACAATAAATAAATAAATAGATATATTTCCAGTATAGGTTCTTGGCGAGAAAAAAAAATGGCATTGAATTTTCCGGCAATCAATATCCTATTTCATATATACATAAGCAATTTTTTCCATATGTATACAATTGACTTAATCTATTTTTATATAGAAACAGAAGTAATTTATATGTAAACAAATAGTGTATATATATGTGTAAATAAAATGTTTATATGCAAATAAATTCATATAAGTAAAAATAGAAGTTCACCAGGTTTGTTTTCATAGCTATTTATATATTTTATCAACGTATTTCACGTTCTGAAGCCCGAATTGCACCAAGCTTAAAGAAAAATGTCAAGGCCCCTGTAATGGAAAAGTACCTAAATAAACAATTAATCGTAATAATAATAACATAAACTAAAATATTTGATTTCAACATCAAAGTATTGCTTCTAATTTGCATTCAAATAAATATATATTCCATGATTTGATTTCAATTGAAATTAAGTTATCAGCTTTCTATTTCACTTCATAGAGTAAACAAACACAAGAGATTCATTCATCATATAAACAGTAAAAAATATTAGACCATGGAGGTAATCATTCGCAAAGCAGGTTCTTCAACAATGAATGGACAATATTCTTATGACGTCATAGTAAGTAAATTGGCGACGCTAACGTTTGTTAACGGCTTGCATTCACGAGAAATTTATTTTGCTATTTCTCTTAGTTACGTTAGTATATTGTCATATTTATGAACTCAGAAATCAAATCTATAAAAACAAAAGTATATATATTCATTATTTAGTTATTAAGTAATGAAAAAAAAAATTATAAATGCACGATTTGCAAAATATAAATAAATCTACCCTATATATATAAAATCCTAATGAAACGAATTTATGAAACGAATATATGAAACGCCTGAAATGTAACGATTCTTTGAATCGACTAATTAAACAACTGATTACGTTTCACGGTGATTTCTCCTAAAAAAGGGAATACTTTGCGATGAAATTAACACCAAAAATCAATATTGATCCGCAGATTTCAAAACTGGTCTTAGAATTTTTAAATTCGAATTAGTTTTCGAAATATTAATTTTTTTCTAATTTTATATACATTTTTCTAATGATGGCAACTCAAATTTTAATCAAACAGATATATTTTTTTTTTTCAGATTTTAGAAAGGTTACTATTTTAAACTAATTTGGCGAGAAGTCTGGCCTCCCTTAAATGGATGCTAAGAAATGTATCATGTTACTTTTATTCATAATTCAATTTGTATTTCATTATCATTTTATTTAATACAAGCAGAAACATTTAAAATAAATGGCTTTCACTTCTTTATTTTTTTTAAAACGAAAAGAAAAGAAAAATATTAGGCACAGATGTCATATACGCACCGGGGTACCTAATTGGCACCAAAATGGCATTATTTTGGTTGACATGGTAACCCGACTATTGTTGTTTATTTAATAATAAGAGTTTATTTACTTTATTTACTTTTTTTAAATTACATAAATTGTTTTGTGTTATAGTTTATTATTTTTTTGTTATTTTCCTTTAAAAATAAAAAATAATAGAAAATAATTAAAAAATTCGGTACTACTTAGTTATTCCATCGACCCATTTCGCCAAATTATACAAATTGACGTAATTTTTATTTTAAATAACGAAAGAACAAAGAAAATAGTATAACATTAATATATATACAAATAAAACGTCGAAATAAAAATCACTTGATGACGTAAAGACGTGTAACTTGCTTAAAGTCAAGTGAATGTGACATTTATCAACTATTATTGGCATTTAATCTTATAGTTTGGTGATAGATTTTTGTTCGACGGGATAACTAAGTAGTACCAAAAATACATATGTAACTGGTATTCGAAAACGAGGATTTCGCCAAATTTTCGTAAAAAAAATCACGCCAAACCGGGTGCGTATATGGCATCTGGCCAAATATTAAATTATGTAACAAACGATGACATTTAATTCCAACTTTAAAGCAATGTTATAATTTACCACTCGAAAAAAAAAATGCTAACTGGCGAGTTGAAAAATAGTTATTGGCGAGATTTGCACCCGGCTAGCGTAACAGTAACAAGAATTGTTTGCGACAATGCTTTTATGTAGTATTATTCGAAAAAAAAGGTGATTTTTTTTAATCGAAATGGAAAACTTTCGGCACAGATGCCACATACGGTCCCATATTGGTGCTATTTTTTTCTGACGCCAATGTCATATACGCAACGGGTACTTAACTGGCGCCATAGTATCGTTATTTTACTTGATTTGATAAGCCGGATGTTGTTGTGTATGCTGTTGATCTTTTTTCCAAATTAGCGCCGGAAAAAAATCGCGCCAATATGGGGCCGTATATGATATCTGGGCCAAACTTTCATATGAAAAGCGAAGAGATCAGAGCGTATTTATTTATGGCAGTTACATGACTTGGACTATTATAGATGAAATGATGGTGATAGAATAATATTTGGCGACTTATCACCTGTACCTGACTAATATTAAAGTACCAAAATGGCACCAGGAATATAAAAAGCGAAGTGGTTCGCCCGGAACTCTTGATGATAGTCACATGACTTGGGCTATTGTTATAGAAATTGTTTTAAAGTACCGGGAGACAAAGACTCTGTACACTTAATTCCTTTTATTTTTAGCTTCTTTTCAAAAGTTTAACTGATCCTCTTTAATCAAACACGAAAACAACATTGGATGTCTTAACAGCAACTGATTCGGCCTTAAATTTTTGAAATCAAAGGAAATTGAATGGAAACCCGTTTACAGGGAGATCTGCACAGTTTTTTTTCCGTATAATTCAATCTTCTATAATATTTTTTAAACCGATCAGATTAGCGTGTTTTTAGATTCTGCGGTGTCTGAACGGGGGTTGGCGAGCGTAGCTTGCAGGGGGCAGAGACCCCTAGTTTATTAATATTAAAAAATAACATTGAAGTGAACAGCATGTTTAAGTGGAATAAATTTAATTTAGATAATTTATGAACAAATCTCAGATTAAACACTTGAAGTTTCACTCATTTTTACAGCTACGGAAATTATGAGGTATTTGTCAAAAAAGACGAAATACGCATGACAACAAAAATGTATGAAATGTTATCAAGTTCGCAAAGAAATCTTGATTTCTCTATCAGAATCTTTGGACTCGGGGAAGGATTGAGCAAGTCAATTAATTTCAGAATGAAAGTAACATGATGCAATGCTTAGCATACATTTAAGGGAGACCAAACTGGTCGCCAGAGGCGGCTAGTTACTATATAATAGGGCGTTCATAACATTTGTCGTTCATGTAGAGCGACACACAAAAGAAATTGGGTACAGTATTGTCTTTGAGCTATAATTGTTGGAAGTACGTTTTCAATTTCTGTATGAGCTTTGAAATGTAACTAATTTTTTGCATGTTACTCGTTGTTATAAATTCTATACATCGTATACAGGACTGAACAAAAGAATTCACGTACCACTCTCTTTTTTAGCGGAAATTGCTGAAAGGGAATTTTCGACTATGGCATGTATTTTCTAACTGGACTAAATCTTTGAATGGATGTAGTTTATAAATCTATATGGTTTATAAATCGTAGTTTATAAATCTATAGGGAAGATTGAGGAGAATTGACACATTTTTTACAAAATGATTTTTACTTTCTTCTATGATATGAAAGTATTCATGAAAATTTTCGACTTTTGGTTTTCGACGGATTTACACGTTTTAGGGGTCAGAGAACCCGAAAAACATGTTTTTACAAAATGTCTGTCTGTGAGTCTGTGAATCTGTTAGTCTGAGAGTCTGTCTGCCTGTCTGTATGCGACACAAATTTTGTGGGCGCTCTATCTCAAGAACTAATGCACGGAATTTAATAAAAATTTATATTCAGTTAGTCCCTGATATAAATTGGTGCTGATTAGTTTTTGGTGTAAATCGCTCAACAGGTGGCGCTGCTATGCTGCACTTTCCAGAATTTCCATTATAACTGTATCTCGGAGACTACTGACCAGGCCCCTACCTACCGGGGTTAACCCAGCTGAACGGGTTTGTAATTGCCTGGAAAGCAGGGCGATGCATTTTGAGTACATACGCCAGATCGCCGCAGGCGGCGGACCACACCGCGGTGACCACATCAGCAAGCACCCGGGCCGACTATACTAAGCCAAGTTGATGAGTATAGGTTGTTTATTGCACTTTGCAAAACTATGATTGTTGCCGCACACCACGTACTTGCCATGCCAATTGGAAAAGGGTTGGATTATTTTTTATGCCTAAAAGGTGGTAAACTTCTTAGCTGTAGAAGAGGGCAATTTTGAGGGAAAATTAAAATTAAAATGGCCGAAAAGCTAAGATTTACCGCTGTAGGGATAATTTATAACTGTATCTCAAGAACTAATGCAACAATTTTCAGCAAACTTCAGAATCAGTTATTCCTTGATATGAATTGACATTTTGTACATTTTGGTGTAAATAGCTCAACAGGTGGCGCTGCTATACAGCATTTTTCATGATTTCTGCAATAGCTCTCTCTCAAGAACTAATGGACACATTTTCATCAAACTTCAGATTCAGTTACTTTTTGATATGAAATGATGCTGACTACGTGTTGGTGAATATCGCCCAATAGGTGGCGCTGCTGTGCTGCATTTTGCACTATTTCCTCAATAGCTCTATCTCAAGAACTAATGCACGGATTTTCCCCAAACTTCATATTCAGTTAGACATTGACATAAGTTGATGATAATTAGGTTCTGGTGTAAATCACCCAATAGGTAGTGCTGCTATACTGCATTTTTATGGATTTACACGATTTCAGGAACAGTAATATGTCAAGAACTAATTCATGGAATTTCATCTTTTTAGAATCCTCATGATGAGCATAGATGCACTGTGATAATGAATTTTGAAGTATTGACAAGTATGAGATAGAAGAAAGTTTTGTGATGGCCACAACATACTATACGAGTTGAATATTTCCAACCGAGCGAAAAAATGCCCAGGCTGGGAATCGAACCCAGATCCTTGGCTTACAAGGCCAATGCTTTTCCGTTTAAGCTAACTGGGCCGACAACCAGCCAGCATATTTCGCTCAGATAACCTTATTGGTAGTAACATCTGGCCTGTCATGTAGACAGCTCAACAGAATAAACCGCAGGTAAAGGAACTCCATATAAACGATGGATACGTAGATCAACTATTATTTAAACACAATCAAACTGATTGGTAAAGTTTTACCAATCAGTTTGAACTTTACCAATCAGTTTGATTGTGTTTAAATAATAGTTGATCTACGTATCCATCGTTTATATGGAGTTCCTTTACCTGCGACGAGCCGTTAATTCCCAAATTGGCTCAACCGAGCCCAGCAATCTGATTGGCTAAAACTGATATTTATATAATAGATAATTATATTTATTTTCTTATGAAGTAGTGTAATGTAAAATAGAATGCAATTATAATGACTTAAATTGATTTATTTTGTTAAATTTGATCAAAATCACAGTAAAGTAATCCAAAATATTAATATTAACAAAGGATCAGATTGTTGAGATAGGATGAGCCAATTTGGGAATTAACGGCTCGTTTACCTGCGGTTTATTCTGTTGAGCTGTCTACATGACAGACCAGATGTTACTACCAATAAGGTTATCTGAGCGAAATATGCTGGCTGGTTGTCGGCCCAGTTAGCTTAAACGGAAAAGCATTGGCCTTGTAAGCCAAGGATCTGGGTTCGATTCCCAGCCTGGGCATTTTTTCGCTCGGTTGGAAATATTCAATTCGTATGATAACTTTACCAATCAGTTTGATTGTGTTTAAATAATAGTTCACAACATACTAGTTTAAATATTGGACCTAGAATAAAGTTTTATATATCATTTTATTCGTTATACAATCAGTTCTCAAAATAAAATTGCGTCATACGTTTAATATATAAGAAACTTTAAAAATGTCCAGCCCTTAATCATGAGAAAATATTGGGTCAAGGCTCCCCACATATGGGAGGCTTGTCCCGCTTTATTTTAAGAAGATTATTAAAATAGCACATTTTTATGCTAAGCCTAATTCATTATATAATCTTTATGCCTGCAATGGAACCTCAATATTTCTGCATTATTCAAAACCTACGTACTTAAATTTGTATGATATATTTTGTCTAGAAAAATCTTACAAAATCTTTCTAAAATATACACCTTTTAATTTGAAAACACTTCAAAATTGATTTTTCCACACCTGCTTCAATTATCTGTGTTATAATGTATTCGAAGAGGTGTGGGAATATTAGAAAACTTACACCAGCTGCAATATCCTGTTATTTTCTCTTTTTGTGGGTCCATGTTTAGGCAAATAGGGGGGGTAGAAGGATCTGAGTTTTCTGTTTTACTCATTGCAGAGAAAGAGCGGTGGTTAGATATGTGTTTACAATTGGGTATAGGACGGATGATAATATTGAATTTCAACAGGTGAAGAGATATTTCCGCATGGCTTTTGGCCCGAGCAGCAATAAACTCAAGAAAGGAGATCTAGGTTTGACGCTCGTTAATCCTTCAAAAGCTATAAATTTGGTGGCGAATGTCAGGAATATTTGAGCAGCTTAGTGGGGTTAAAAGAGGTTATAGTTGTTTAAAGATTCAAGCGTTCTCATTGCGTCAGAGGAGGCGTAGAGAAGTTTAGCCAATTAAAGCTGGGTTGTGTCTGGGTACCTCCCGTCTTTAATAATAAAAATATACTAAAAACAAAATAGAAAAAGAGGACTGTTGGGGGATTTTCATCGAAGAGAGGCATCCGGTGGTTGGAAGAAAGCGGTCTTGTACGACTTAAAAATGGGGATCGTTCACGAAGTCCGAAGAATGAGGAATTATCGCCTGACTCCCGTAGTTGATGCTCAAAGCTGAAAGGTACGCTTGAAAATAGGAGAGGGCCTTTCTAGCGAAATGTCGAGAACATTTTATTTAATTTCTGAGGGTCCTTAGTTCGCATTTTTGTCTATTCTGGTTGTTGCGGAAGTTTCTGATGACGGATTTAATCTAATTAGCGGGAATCCGGTACAGGCGGTTTTCTCCGCGGCGTCCGAGAGGTTCGACAGTGCATTTATAGTAATGATTGAAGATGGCCCTATGCCGATCAAAAGATAGTTTACCTGCAATTGCTGGCGAGTTGTGTAAATCTGGTACAGACTGCTTCTCCGCGGCGGCCGAGAGGTTCGACAATGATCTTATGGTATTGATTGAAGAAGGACCTATGCCGGTAGTTTACTAGAAGTTACTGGCGAGTTGTGGGTATCTGTTACAGACTGTTTCTCCGCGGCGGCGGAGTGGTACGACCATGGTCTTTGGGTAACCAGTCTAAATAAGGAACACTAACAGTTTTTGTGATATGAGGAAAGTGTTTTAAAAGGACCTATGTTGTGACTTTATATTTACATTAATTTGGATAGCAGTCAGTTGCTCAACTTTGGGTAAATGTTTCATTTTACGTTTGAACATTGAGTTTTAATAATTTGGTAAAGTTTGTGTAAGCCTTTGAGTTAAACTTATCGCACGAGTTGAATCATTGTTAATATGGTCATTCTGAATTACATGAACATGTTGCAATCATATTATGTTCAGGGATTTCAAAACTTTATAAGATACTAAGTTACAATCTATAATTTTTAAATGTACACTATAATTTTTAAATGTACATTTTGCAAAATAAAATGTTAAGTATAGGAAGAATATAAAGAAGTGTATTGGAATTTTTAATAATTGTTTCTTATTCTTAAAAGATTAGTACCAAGATTAACTTAACGTAAGTATGTATCTTCCATTGCTAAAATGTAAAATCTATAATTGCCGAAACGTCAGTGAAGGCTTACTGTGGAGACCCGAAAAGTTTTAGTTTCCGTCTATCTGTTTGTTAGTCTGTCTGTCCCGCGATAACTGCCGTAAAAAGCATCCGATTAGCTTGAAATTAAGGATGTATGTTGGTGAGGTCCCCGGATTTAGCTGTATAGTTTTTGGTTAAATTTGGTTCATTCGTTCGGAATATATAGAACATTTTATTTTGCTCTATAATGCTTTTCTATGGCAAGTCAGACGATTTTCAGATTTTCATTTGTTGAAAGAAATGGCTCATATGAAAAATGGATTTAAATGGTAAATTTTGGATGCTGAAATTTTTAAATAAAATTATATTATTGCAATTAGTTTGAAATTTTATCAATATATTTGCGAGATTTTTTAAATTAGGTTTATAATTTTTGGGGGAATTTTATGCATGTTTTCCAATAATATAAAGCATTTTGTTTTATCAATTTGACATAATACATATTTCATTTTTTTCTTATCTTTCATCTGTTGCCTAGCAACGTATTTGGTCCTAATATTAGTATAATTGCGTGTATAATGTTTGAGAAAAGCCAACGTTAAAACGGAGGAATTAATGCATTTGTATCTTTGCATATAGATGGATTTTAGCCCAGAAATAAAAATAGGCAATATTTTATTTTATTCAAATATTTTGCTTAAAAATAGAAAAGTTCATTATTTTCATAGAGAATAGTGTGACATTTTTCCATAACATTTACCAATATTTCTTTAATTGTTGCCAAGAGAAAATCAAAACCCGGAATAATATTTTCTCTTAAACAATTTTCAATTGAAATATTTTGACGTGAAACAGGAAAAAAAAATTAAGAATAGAAAAATTAATATGGCGGCATATTAGAAATAAAAAGAAAACTCTCGAGTGTTTCTTAATCCACTAAAAAACAACTTTTCAAAAGTAAAAAAAAAAAAGATGAAACTTGTGGCTAAAAATGGTGTGATATCATATTTCCAAGCTTATATTATGGTACTTTTTTAACATTTTACACTAAAACATTTACCATTTGTAAGTCGAGTGACTTCATATATGTTGATAGAAATCCTATTCTCCTGTACTAAATACATCATAACGTGTTTCTGAAAATTCAAATGTTTTAAAATTATGCATCATGGGCTTGGCGGCCATCTTTCCATATTTTACACAAATTTCTATGTACCCTAATCCATAGTTAAAATCCGAAATTCAAAATTGTTACTTAAGCAGACATTTTAAGCTTTTCCCTTACGGACTTGTATTCGGAGAACTTTGTGTCTTAAAATAATAGTGACTTATCTAAAGGATTCATCTAGTGATTTATTTCATAAAGTAATTAATCATTTAAAGGCAATAAAAATCTATTTCTTTTCTCAAAATATTAAGTCTTTTTCAATTTATCGGATGTTTGCAGTTGAAAACCAAAGTTCGACATTGTTACCACAGCACACATTTTATGCCTTTCCTTCACGGAATTGTGTGCTTAGAAATTTGTGTGTTAAGGTAATGGTGGCATATCTTCGCTATTCCTTTTATGATTACTTTTTTAGAGTAATTAATCATTTAACAGCAGTAACAATGAACTTTTTTTCTCAAAATAAAAGTCTTTTTAAATTTATTTGTCCGTAGTTAAAATCAGAAGTTCTAAATTGTTATTAATGCAAACTTATTACCCTTTACAAACTTGGGTGCTTAGAAATTTGTGTAAAATATGGAAAGATGGCCGCCAAGCCATGCATAATTTTAAAACATTTGAATTTTCAGAAACACGTTATGATGTATTTAGTACAGGAGAAGAGGATTTCTATCAACATATACGAAGTCACTCTACTTACAAATGGTAAATGTTTTAGTGGAAAATGTTAAAAAAGTACCATAATATAAGCTTGGGAATATGATATCACACCATTTTTAGCCACAAGTTTCATCTTTTTTCTCTTTTTTTTAGCTTGGCTTTTTTTTTTTTTTTTTTTACTTTTGAATAGTTTAATTAGTGGATATCATTTCTTTTTTTAAAAAAAATATTATGTATAATTTAAATAATCTACTCACTTAAATTAAAATGAGTTCTATTAGAACCGTTGTAAGTAGAAAGGAAACCCAATATGTGCACATATTGTTTACATATCATTTATTTCTTAGAGTAATTAAGGATTTAAAAGCAATGAAAACCAACTTCTTTTCTCAAAGTATCAGACTTCTTCAATTTATATGGTATTTTAATTTTTATGAAGAATCCAAATTTTGTAAAAAAAAATAATAGAGTCGAAATAACATATGGACCTATAGTTGGTCTTTTAGTTAGATATTTGTTAATTGTTTGATATTTAGTCAAATATTTGTTTAAAGATAACTTTTTATTTTATTTTTTGCAAAATTGTAGATCAAATATCTACGGCTAATGCGAGAATGAAGCACGACATACAAAACAGAGCAGATATTTTTAGAAACGGTTCTTAATGAACCTTTAGATATTTTAAATAATTAGTATGCCAAATCCAGGCTTCTACCCCGAACGGTATCAAAAAATCGGAATTTTAGAGCGGTTTTTTTTTTTTTTTTTTTTTTTTTTGAACCCTTTTAAACTTCGAACTTATTAGGAAATGATTTCGGAGAGCATTACTGTTTCAAAAGTTACAACCATGTTAAATTTCAAGGTCATGCTTTGACAATTCTTTTTAAATCGTAATTTAGAACGTATTTAGAACTTTTTCTGCTCGTTTAATCTCTTTAAAGAGAGACTTCTTTTGTCGAAACAGTTCTGAACGAGCGCTTAGATCTTAAAATTAACAGATTGCCAAAATTCAGGTTTCAGTCTTTAACGATATCACGATAAACCCAATTTTAGAACTTTTTTGCCTCTTCGCCGTTAAAAATTTCGATATTTTTAGGAACTGTTCATAGTGAATATTTACGTCTTAAATGTTACAACTATGTCAAATTTCTATTTCCTTAGGGCTAAGAATTCCAAATAAATCATAATTTAGAGCCTTTTTGGAAAGCTTTTTTACTCGTTTCACAATTTTAAATTTCGATTTTTTTTTTTCAGAAATAGGTTTTAGCGAGCACTGACATCTTAAAATTAACCACCATATCAAATTTTAAGTTTCTCCCCTCAACAGTTTCACAGAAATCTTAATTTATGAATGACGTTCGCTCTTGCAACCTGTTAAATTTCGAATTTTTTAGAAATTGCTCAAGACGAGCATTTTCGTTTTAGTATCAATAATCATGTTAAATTTCAAGTTCACGCTCTAGCAATTCCATTCAAACTGGAATTTAGAACGTTTTTAAAAAGCTTTCCACTCATTTCACCCTTTTAAAATTCGATTTACTATTTAGAAACAGATTTTAAAGAGCATTTAGATCTTATAAGTGACCACCATGCCAGATTTAAGGATTCTTTCCCTAACAGTATCACAGATTCAAAAATACAAGATTTTTTTTGCTCTTGTGTACTTATAAAGTTCTAATTTATCAGAAAACGCAAAGCATTTACGCCTTAGAAAATAACATCCGTGTCAAATTTCATGTTCCTAGCCTAAACAATCTCATTAAAATCATAATGCAAACCGTTCTTAAAACGTTTTCCGCTCGGTTCACCTCTTAACATTTCGATTTTTTACTAACAGTTCTTAGCGTGCATTTACATCTTTAAATAAATCGGCATGCCGAAATTCAAACCTCCATCCCGAACGGTATGGTATTACAGAAATCGCAATTTTAGAACTTTTTTTAGGCCTGCATCCATTCAAATTTCGAATTTTTTAGGAATTTTTCTGTGCTACCATTTAGGTCCTATAAGTAAAAAGCACATCAAATTTCATGTTTCGAACAATTTGCAGATTCAGCAATTGTTCCAGATTAACAATTGCAAATAAGTCATAATTTAGAACGTTCATAGGACGCTTTTCTGTCGTTTCGAACTTTTAATTTCTACCTTTTTTAGAAATCACCCTTATCGAGTATTTAAAATAACCACCATGTGCCAAATCGTCGATTTCTATTCCAAATGGTATCACAGAAATTTGAATTTTAGGAAATTATTTTCTTTTGTACTCTTTTCAATTTCGAATTTATTAGATTATTTTCGGCTCTGGCTAGCAGTTTGATCCCCGTTAAATGTATGCTAAGCATTGCATCATGTTACTTTTATTCATAATTTTAATTAACTATCTCAATCCTTCGCCAATTAGGAAGATTCTGATAGAGAAATCATGAACTCGTGACTTTTATGTTAGCGGGCGCAGGTGATAAATTGCCAATTATTGTTCCCTTCCCATTCATTCGTATTGCCTTAATTTTACTTAAACTATAATCCTTTCACTTCTTTTACATAAAATCATAACTTTAATTTAAAATACAAACGTTTAAGATACATGCCTTTCACTTATTCAATTTTTTTTTAAAGAAAAGAAAAAAATAATAAAAAAACGCCAATTTCATTATCAAAGCATTGTTTTTAATTTACCACGCAAATAATAAAAACTGCTACTGGCGAGGTAAAAAATACCATTGGCGAGTTTTGAGCCTGGCTAACATAAAATACCAAGAACTTCTTCCGATCATGTCAGCATTGTGCAGCTTTTTCGTTGTTATGTATTTCATCTTTCTTGAGAAAACCGCTTAACTCACGTTGGCATTTATGCTTCATGTTCGTTTGAGCACAGCGCTGTCTCAAACGCATCGCGGTTGGCGCAATATTTTTTTTTGTTTGTTTATTTTTGAGCCAGTTTGGGGAGAAAACCAAGTTTCCGGGTACCTGTTTGACCTAGCTGGCGAAAATAGCATGTTGGTTTTATTTATTATGAAACTGTTTATTTGGTATAAAAACACAATTTTATTATAAAATACACAAAACTTTAGCACAGATGTCATATTGGCGTGATTTTTTCGTAACTTCTTAGTTATCCCGTCGACCAAATTACTGTCACCAAATTGTAAGATTAAATGCCAATAATGGTTGATCGTAAATGTCACATTCACTTGACTTACGCGTGTTTACGTCTGTGGCGACCGGTTCTGATTCAATGGATTTCTTAAATTAACTAACACTATCTTAAAAGTAACTCAATCGCCACTTATTCAATTATTCGACGGGATATCAATTTTTCTCTTATCTATTTAATTGGAAAACACATAATTACAGCTATACTACACTATAATACCTATTATTTACAGTAAAAACGAAACAGGTGTTCTTAAAAACATTCTTTCAACACTCACCACCCTTGAACAGAGCGACCGACAGAGATGAGCCCAGGAGGAGTAACCCTACGTAAACAAAAGAACCATTGCCATCCCTTTATCGCCCATTTGGCGTCAAAACATAAAATCCTCCACAACGTCATAAAGTGATTTTTATTTCGACGTTTTATTTGTATTTTTATTAACGTTATACTAATTTACTTATTCTTTTGTTATTTAAAATAGAAATTATGTCAATTTGTATAATTTGGCGTGTGGTTTGGCGATATATATAATTTGGCGAAATTGGTCGGCGGGATAACTAAGAAGTACTGTGGCAGCCGCAGAAAGGCAAGGGAGAAAATTCTTCGTTCGGAATGGCAGCTGGCCAGAGCCGTTGTCATAGCAGCGCAGACGAAAATGTTTACATTGCGTTTTTGTGTGTTCGAATACGATGAGTGTCAGAATCGACGTTTATCAATGTTCTACGAATAAAGGTAGTAAAGTGTTTTTAAGTGAGTGATTATATTATACGAGCGACTCACCACAATGGTGACCATGGACTGTTCTTATATAGAGCATCAGCCTTCCTAGATGAGTTGGAATGTTATCCGATCATCTTCATCTTTCAAAGAATACATCGTTCTACAGCGGCTCGATGGAAAGCAGATAAGTTCTTCTGAGTCATTTTCCTGATATTTTTTCTGTTATTTTATTAGAAAAATTTAACTCGCGAATTTATTTTGGTTTGATTGTACTATTTTATATATTTATTACCATAAATCATGTCTAGTGTCGATGCTGTTCAAATTCCATTATATAACAGATCAGATCCTGCGCTATGGTTTGTGATGTGCGAAAGCACATTTGCTTTAGCTACCCCCAAAGCAATATCAGAATCTGTTACAAAATATAATTATATAGTTTCGCATCTTCCACCCGATGTTGCATCAATCATTCGTGATATTTTAATGCAACCAGATGCTACTGACCCTTATGGTGTCTTAAAAAAGGAATTAATTGCGCGCTCAGGTGAATCATCCCAGCAAGAGATACGACAGCTCTTGTCTGGAGAAGAACTAGGAAATCGGAAACCTTCAGATTTATTACGTAGTATGAAACGTCGCGCGGAATCCCTAAATGTTCCAGACAATTTAATGTTAGAATTGTTTTTGCAACGATTACCAAATTCTGTTCAGACAATTTTAGCGGCTGTTTCTGAATTAACCCTTGATAAAGCAGCGGAAATTTCAGATCGTATTTCAGAAGTTACCCCTTCCCCAGCTTCTGCAATTGCCGTGTCCTGCTCGAATGAACAGGCGATAGAGGGTAAATTATTGAAAGAAATCGAAAAATTAAATAAGCGCATCAATCAGCTTGCTGTTTCAAGTGGTCGGTCCCCATACCGCAGAAACTGGAGTAAACCTCGAGGGCGAAGTAATAGTGATAATCGGGATTCAAGTATCTGTTGGTATCATAGACGATTTGGAAAAAAATGTTGGGAAGAAAAATGCATAAAGCCGTGTTCTTGGGCGGGAAACGAAACCAGCAAAGAGTAGAGGCGACTTATTCTTTGCCTCAACAGTCACGTCGCCTGTTCATTAGAGACCGGACTACAAATGTTTCTTTTCTGGTCGACACCGGTTCGGACGTGTCAATCCTTCCTGCCAACAATGTACAAAAACGGAATCCACCCGTACAAACGCTTTTGGCTGCTAATTCTTCCCCTATAAATGTTTATGGTCAACAAACCCCTTCTCTAGATTTTAAGTTAAGACGAAAATTTAATTGGACTTTTCTATTTGCAAATGTTAGTACACCAATTTTGGGAGCAGATTTTCTCCATAATTTCGAATTGGTTCCAGATCTCCGCCACAAATGTCTAAGAGATTTAAAAACAAAATTTGAAACAACAGGTCACATGAAATGTGCATTAATTCATTCAGTAAAAACAATCAATATTGATAATATATATAATGAACTTCTTAAACAATTCCCATCTATTACAAAATTACCAGATCCCAATCAGCCTGTCAAACACAACACAATGCATTTTATTTCAACAAAAGGACCTCCAGTTGTGGCAAAACCCCGCAGGTTGGCTCCGGATCGCCTGAAAATTGCTAAAACAGAATTTCAAAATATGATACAACTCGGACATTTAAGACCTTCACGTAGCAACTATGCATCACCTTTGCACATGGTTCCAAAAAAGGGAACTTTGGAATGGAGACCTGTAGGTGATTATCGTGCCTTGAATGCGCAAACCAAAAAAGACAGATACCCGATACCATGTATAGCTGATTTTACTGCTAATTTACGTGACACTAAAATTTTTAGTCGACTTGACCTCATCAAAGCATATCATCAAATACCAATCAATCCTGATTATATTCCCAAAACAGCGATATGCACACCTTTTGGATTGTTCGAAAGCACACGCATGCAATTTGGCTTATGCAATGCGTCTGCAACATTTCAGAGATTCATAGATGAGGTAATACGTGATTTACCAGGCGTCTATGCTTTCGTCGATGATATACTCATAGCCTCTAAAAATGCCGAGGAGCATTATCATCATTTAAAAGCACTATTTTCCAAATTAGCAGAATATGGTTTGTGCATAAATGTATCCAAGTGCACATTTGGTAAACCTACCATTGATTTCTTAGGATTTCGAATATCTGAACATGGTATTCAACCACTTCCAGATAAAGTTAAATGCATAATCGATTTTCCGCAGCCCACAACCTTATCTCAACTTCGAAGATTTTTGGGTATGTTTAATTTTTATAGGTCTTTCATATATCAAGCTGCACACATACTTGCGCCTTTAGTGAAATTGTTAGAAGGCCATACAAACAAAAAGAAATCTCGTTCCCGTGTTCCTAAAACAGAACCCCTTAATTGGAACGAAGATGCTGAAAAAGCTTTCGTAGCTGCCAAAAATGCAATATCTCAGGCTGCTCTTTTACGGCACCCTATTCCAGGCGCTCAGTTGAGTATATGGGTTGACGCCTCAGATGTCGCGATCGGCGGCACCCTTATGCAGTTTTATCAGGAACGTTATGAACCTTTAGCATTTTTTTCCATGAAATTAAACAACAGTCAGCGGAATTGGTCAACATATGACCGGGAATTATTTTCTATTTATTCGGCAATAAAAAAATTTCGGCACATGCTAGAGGGGAGAATTTTTCAAATTTATACTGATCAAAAACCGCTAATTTATGCATTTAAGCAAAATCCCCATAAATGTTCGCCGCGGCAATCACGCCATTTAGATTACATTTCCCAATATTCCACTGACATTAGACATGTACCAGGTTCCGAAAACATTGTTGCAGATTGCCTCTCAAGAATTGAAATTGATTCTATTTCAAAATCTCCAATCTTAAATTTTGAGGAATTCGCAAAAGCTCAGGAAAATGATTCAGAGCTACAGAACCTGCATAATAGTACATTGCTCAAATTGGAATTGAAACCTTGCCTCATTTCTGATTGTAGCCTACTATGTGATACTTCAACAGGTACGCCTCGACCCTTAGTTCCTAGTTTCTTTCGTCGGCTGATATATGAACATTTGCACAACCTAGCCCATCCAGGCATAGCAGCTACCACAAAACTAATTTGTTCCAGATACGTATGGCCAAATATGAAACGAGACATCAAAAACTGGGTTCGTGGCTGTGAGAAGTGTCAAAGATCAAAAATACAGAGGCACACCAAAGCATCTCTTGGCACGTTCTCTCTTCCTGATGCACGTTTTTCCCAAATACATATAGATATCGTAGGTCCCTTGCCTCCATCTGACGGTTTCAGCTATCTTTTAACGATGATTGACCGATTTAGCATATGGCCAGAAGCCGTACCTATATCTGATACACAAGCTAAAACAATTTGTAGTGCCATATTAAAGCATTGGATATCAAGATTTGGTTGCCCTTCGCTCATAACCACGGATCAAGGCCCACAAATGCGATCAGCAATATTTGATGAATTTACGAAAATGATGGGAACACAGAAGATCCGCACAACGGCATATCATCCGATATCGAATGGCATTATCGAAAGATTTCATCGACATTTAAAGTCATCCATCAAAGCTCACGAAACCAGTAGGTGGACTGAAATATTACCGATAGTTTTACTAGGCATTCGCACAGCAGTGAAGGAAGATATACAAGCTTCTTGCGCTGAGCTTGTCTACGGCACTACGTTGAGATTGCCCTGTGATATGCTGGATGAATACAAGATCCGACCTTTCAACGATAACTTCGTCACGCAACTACGAAACACCATGCGGCAGTTAAGTCCAGTTGCTACATCATCTCACTGCCAAGAGAAGTTCTATATACACCCTTCCTTGACATCTTGTTCACACATCTTTCTAAGAGTGGATCATGTACAACCTCCATTGTGTCAACCATATACTGGTCCTCACAAAGTCCTAAGTAGAACTGGGAAAACTATAACAATCGAGCTTAATGGTCGTAAGTCTACGGTATCAATAGATCGAGTGAAGCCAGCTCATTTGATTTCTACTTCAGACTTGTCCACGAAAACTGTTCCAGAGAACTCTAAATTAAAACTCTCTCTTAAAGCGGACAGTAACCCTGACCAAACAAAAACTGTCACACGTTCGGGCAGACATGTCCATTTTCCTAAAAAACTGGCATCTTATATTACTTACTGAAATTGTTGATAAATTGTTCATTTTGCATACTACACATTATGCCTATATTTTGTTATATATTGCAATTTTATTTCATGTAAATATCCTTGTAATTTTTCTCCACAAGCGTGGATTCTGACACAGATAGTCCAAAAAAAAAAAAAAAAAAATAGTATACACTTGTATATCGTTTCTTCGGTACCCTACGTCACTGGGGGGATACTCTGTGGCAGCCGCAGAAAGGCAAGGGAGAAAATTCTTCGTTCGGAATGGCAGCTGGCCAGAGCCGTTGTCATAGCAGCGCAGACGAAAATGTTTACATTGCGTTTTTGTGTGTTCGAATACGATGAGTGTCAGAATCGACGTTTATCAATGTTCTACGAATAAAGGTAGTAAAGTGTTTTTAAGTGAGTGATTATATTATACGAGCGACTCACCACAGTACCATTTTTTCTAACGTCAATTTGGCGAAAACATCAACAGCATAAACAACAACATCCGGGTTACCATATCAAGAAAAATAACGACACTTTGGCGCCAATTGAAATCCCGTTGCGTACATGACATTGGCGTCAGAATAATATCGCGCCATTATGGGGCGTATATGACATCTGTGCTAAAACTTTTATTAAAAACACACACTAGTTATTTTATTATAAAATGCACAAAGTTTAATTTAATTTAAAACACACGCAATCTCTTCTATTGGATTGTCATAAGGAGGATAATATCGTCAAAATTTCTGGGTTGCTAGGGAATAAAATTGCCATTTTGGTACTAAAAGGATACCCCGGTGCGTCTGAGACATATTTGCCTCCGTTCGCTTATATGTGGAAATACGTTCGATTATACGGAGATTTGGCACAGATGTCATATATTGGCGCGATTTTTTTCCGACACCCACCAATTTGGCAAAAAAATCAACAGCATAAACAACAACATCCGGGTTACCATATCAAGCAAAATAACGACACTTTGGCGCCAGTTAAATACCCATTGCGTATATGAAATTGGCGTCAGAAACAAATCGCGACAATATGCGTACATAACATCTGTGCCGAAGATTTTTAAACCTAATCAATAATCTTCCGTATTTGGTTCCATAGCCAATAGACCTATTTAGCTAATACAATTTGGTACAATGGAGTGTTTCTATGAAAGCCTTTAATGATATCACAGGGTACAGATGTCATATTCGCCCCATATTGGCGCGATTTTTTTCGGCTGCCAATTTGGCGAAAACGTCAACAGCATAAACAACATAATCCGGGTTACCACATCAAGCAAAATAACGACACTTTGGCGCAAGTTAAGTACCTGTTGCCTATATGATATTGGCGACAGAAAAAAATCGCGCCAATATGGGGCGAATATGACATCTGTACCTATCACAGTTATATTCATTTATATAGTTGAAATATTTTTTTTTTCACCCGAACCTTGGCAATAGACTCGACTAAGAAAGATTAGAGAATCTAATATCTTAGCTAAAGTTCGTCTATCTGATGTTATGCACCTAATAAAAGCATATCAAAATATTGTTTTGAACGCCACTGGCCATCGAGAATGGAAGGTATGATTACGATCAACAATAGTTTTCGGTGATCAATCTTCCCGGCACAACCAAACTAACTGATGATTCGTTTTAAAATTTGATTAATTAAATATTTTTACATGGGTAAGATTTATTTACTTTTAAACGTAAAGAAAAGATCGTGTAATTTTATGTTAGCCGAGAGAAGTGATATGTCGCTTAATATTGTTCCCATTGACATCATTTGTATTGCATTCGTTTCATTTACAATACACAACTTTCATTTCAAATACTACATTCAGTTTAAAAACATGTATTATAGGCATTTAAAATACACCCATTTCACTTACTTCATTTAAAACACAAAATAAATAAATAAATAATATTATCTTAAACAAAAACATTTATTTCAGTATCCAAGGATTGTTTATAACTTACACACGCAAAAAATAACAATTTCTGTTTGCAAGTAAAAAAAAATGCTATTGTCGAGATTTGCGACCTCAATTCATTTTCAAAAGTTTTGTTTACATTAGGAATGAAACCTTAAATGCCGATAACATTCAATGCATACTTCTTAAAAGGTACCATTTCTCTAAAATATTATTTTTATTTTAAAAATATTTCTAAAAATGTAACTTTTATGCAGTTTTTATCGAAAAAATAATCTTGATGGAAAATACTCGTCTACCAGATTGAAGTTGAAGTGGATTTGTGCTATTATAATGTGGATAGTACGCGCTCGTTGGCGGGTTTATCACTGTTTGGCATAGTTTGATAATTTTAGAATGAATTAACAGTTTTTTGCTTATTAAGAATAGAATTTTCAATTTTTTTGAACTAAATTTTATAAAAGCACGTAGATTGGGTAATCACCAGTCCGAAAATGCATTCCATACTTTTTTCTGTCCATTATTTAAGTCTCTAGCTTAATTGAATTAATATATGTTTGACGAAGATTTTTTTGATCATTTTCAGTATCTCGACGTTTTTTTTTAAAAATCCTGTATCTCTGTTTACAATTATTTTATAGAGATGAGTTTGGTCTCAATTTGAAGCTTTTTTTCAGTAGATTCTTCTAGTCTTAATTTTATTTCTCTGCGATGCTTGTTTTCTTAAATATCTGAACTTTTAAAATGCCCCGTTTATCCGATTTAACATGGAGAAGTTTTCCTCAGTATAATAAGCAGTTACGCGGTTCTGGCTTTTGGTTCTTGGCGTTTGTTTGTTTGGTGGGGTTAGCATTTTTTTTTATAGCTTGGCTTGGCAGAACAACCGTCCTGCTTGATATAACAAGATGAAATTTTTGAGTAAGTACGCATAGCAGGTGAATTAGACGTCATTTTCGATAACAAAATGCTGGAATAAAAAGTTCTTGGGTAAAATAAAATTTACTATTCACGGAGGAAAGACATAGATGGAGATGCAGTATGCCGTAAAAACAGTTTGCAATATAATGTGAGTTATCGCTCAGATTTAAATGCCCTCATTCGGCCCAAACAAAACAAGCACGTGGAACAGGGACTGAATTCTTTGACTTCATCCGTGCCTTTTTTCTGTAAAATGAAAATGATCTGCTTATATTTAAGCATTCTAAGGCAGCATTTGATTGTATTATGAATTAAAAATTATATTACTAAATATATATATATATATATATATATATATATTTTAAGCACGTTGTTGTGTTTGTGCCGAATGTAGCGGATTTTAGGATTACATTTTTGGCGTCACTTCAAGATTTGTCTGCGTACGGTTAACATGATTTTATTTTAAATTTAAATTTTATTAATTTATATAAAAAAAAACTTATGCTTATCCTTATAAATCACAGCGTAAAAAAAATCTAATATATACTATAACCATCCGCTCAATCAAAAAATTACGAAGGTAAATTTAAATAGACTACGGGGGTTCAGGGGGCTCTGCCCCGCTGAAGAAATGCAATTTTTGATTTAAAAAGTTACCAGAATAAGTAGCTCATCAGAATTTCAGAACATCAATGTATAACCACTTGTTTAACACTTTTAATTTCTGAAACTTTACGTTCAATTACGTTACTGAAACTACGTTCAATTGCGTTAGTAAAACCTACGTTAAATTTTGTTTTCTTATAAATATTTATCTAATTTGAAAACTTTAAAAAGCGATTTGTAGGAAGTTGAATATTACGCAATGAGGGTTAAAAAAACAATGACTTGCAAAGATGACGTTGAGGCTCCTGATCTGCAGATTTACTAGTTATTATTGGATTGGAGGGCCTTTAGAGCACCGTCTGGAACACAACGCGATGGACACATTTAGTTTATAATTTAAATAAAAGGTTGAATTGATATTAGAATTTAATAATAGTGGTAGATAATTCGAGAGTTTCATAAAATTTAAAATGACTCGACAAAATTATACAACAATTATATATTTAAAATTTCAGGCCATTCGGAAGGCTGTAACATTATTAAAATGCACTGGCAATAATTTTTTCCCATTGGACGTAATGTAACGGAAAACTTTTGACTGTCCCTGTCATTAAACTATACATCCGATTTTCATAAAATTTGAAATGACTCGACAAAATTATACAACAATTGTTAATTTAAAATTTCAGACCATTCGGAAGGCTGTAACATTATTAAAATGCACTGGCAATAATTTTTTCCCATTGGACGTAATGTAACGGAAAACTTTTGACTGTCCCTGTCATTAAACTATACATCCGATTTTCATAAAATTTTAAATGACTCGACAAAATTATACAACAATTATATATTTTAAATTTCAAATGATTCGATTGGGTAGTTTTTGCACTGTTATATGCGAACGGAGAGACAGACGGACTGAACGACGACTATAGGTACTACGTATTTATATAATTACGAACGCACCTAAAAAGAGTGGTAGAGGTTTCCATTATACGTACGAGCCATCAGTATGGACTCGACGCTCCAAATTTTGCACTTCGCTTATCAGTTTATACGGTATCGTCGATTGCATGACCACCCTGCTTTTCCAGAACTTTTCGTGATGTTGTCACATTTCACACGAAACAAGGAACATATCGTTGCATTTTCATTGAAATGTTTTTAGACTATTCACACTTATTTTTAGACTTCTTCACTTGAGGTTGTAATCAATGTAATATGAGAGTAAAACTCCAGAAATTTATATCTTTTAGAGGTATTCGTAGTAAAATATTTAGTTTTATCATATAAAATTATTTTAATTTAAATACAATGTTAGTTTGTATTTCATCTTTTTTACTTACCCATCATACGTAGTATAGCGTAAGTCTTGTAATCGTTTTAAAAATCGAAAAAAAAAAAATTTGACGAATTTACACGTTTCAGACACTGGAGATTCCGAAAAACATATTTTTAGAAAAAAAAAATTGCCTGTCCGTCTGTATGTGTGTCTGTAACCGCTCTATCTCCCGAACAAATTGAGATAGAGACTTGAAATTCGGTGTGTACTTAGGCAGTAATAATGGGAAGAAGCCTATTGAATATCAGTAACCTCGATTAACCCGAACTATTTTTTCGAACTCTTGAAATATTCGTTCTGATAAAAGGTATACAAAAGTTTTCGAAATTGTTTATTTGAAGGAGTGAATATAAAAGACAATAAAAAAACATAAATTTTGCATCATGCATGAACTTGATCAGATAATTAGTTGCCGAGATATTTGTAATTCTATTTTTCACACTCTTCGATTTTTCATGATCCTGTATTTCATTCAAATTTCAATTAAAAGATATATTTTTATTGGAAATGAGACGCTTAATCCGACGTAGTAAACTGTTAGTTAATAGGATTATAATTTTTCGAGTTATAAGGATGTTTCTTTTACGCAATGCGGTACTACTCGATTATCCCGCCGACCAAAAAACTATCGCCAAACTGTAAGATTAAATGCCAATAATGGCTTATCGTAAATGCCAAGTATTTAATGCCTCTCCATACCTATAAGGGGGTTTACCATAGGGGAGACCCTGTTCTATCGTCAAATACCGCCAAGTTTGTCAACAACTTGGCGGTATATCGCCAAATTTGGCGGTCAAAATGAGTCGCCAAAAGTGACGCAAATTTTCGGTATCTCTAATATTTCGCCAAATTCCCATAGACTTCCATTGTAAACCAACAGCGTTTACTTGCTTACAAAAAATCAACAAATTGAGATATTTTAATGCAACAAAAAGTAATATTAGCTTAAGGGGTTATATTAATTATATTTAAGGAAGTCCAAATAAATTAAATTATGAATAAAAGTAACATGGTACAATGCTTAACAAATATCACATGTTTTATTTTCATATTTTATATTATCTATATCCTTGATGGGTAAGTATTACGGTGACCCCCTACGACTAGGACGACGGATTTACACGTTTCAGATACTGGAGATACGAAAAACATATTTTTAGAAGAAAAAAAAATTTGCCGTCCGTCTGTATGTGTGTGTCTGTAAACACTCTATCTCCCGAACAAATTGAGATAGAGACTTGAAATTCGGTGTGTACTTAGGAAGTAAAAATGGAAAGAAGCCTATTGAATATCAGTAACCTCGATTATCCGGAACTATTTTTTTCGAACTCTCGAAATATTCGTTCTGATAAAAGTTATACAAAAATTTTCGAAATTGTTTATTTGAAGGAGTAAATATAAAAGAGAATAAAAAACATAAATTTTGCATCATGAATGAGCTCTATCGGATAATTAGTTGTCGAGATATTTATAATTCTAGTTTTCACACTCTTCGATTTTCCATGACCCTGTATTTCATTCAAATTTCAATTCAAAGATGTATTTTAATTGGAAATGAGACGCTTAATCTGACGCAGTAAACTGTTAGTCAATATTATTATAATTTTTCGAGTTATAAGGATGTTTCTTTTACGCAATTCGGTTCTACACGATTATCCCGCCAACCAAAAAACTATCGCCAAATTCTAAGATTATATGCCAATAATGGCTTATCGTAAATGTCAAGCATTTAATGCATCTCCATACCTAGTAGGGGGGGGGGGTTACCATAGTCGGGAATCTGTGCTGTCGCCAAATGCCGCCAAATTTGGCGGCCAAAATTAGTCGCCAAAAGTGAAGCCAAATTGGCGGTATCTCTAATATTTCGCCAAATTCCCACAGACTTCCATTGTAAACCTATAGTGTTTACTTGCTTACAGAAAATCAACAAATTGAGATATTTTAATGCAACAAAAAGTAATATTAGCTTAAAGGATTACATTAATTATATTTAAGGGAGTCTAAGTAAATTAAATTATGAATAAAGTAACATGATACAATGCTTAGCATGTATCACATGTTTTATTTTCATATTTTATTTAAGTATTGCGCGGCAGCGCAATACTTATTTATTTCCAGTGTCACTTCTCAATGTTAATTTAACATAGAAAAGCCTATGGAGATCATAATTTTTTCATTTTTTCTTCATACCTTTTTGTCCCTGATGCCACTCATTTTTTATTCTTTACTAATTCTAATGATACTATAAATTTAAAGTGTAAAAACTTTTGCCTGACGTCAGGGTCAAAACGAATGATAAAATGCCTTTGTATATGGGTGAATTATAACCCAGAGAGAAACATGGGCCAATTTTTGTTTACATTATTCAATTACTTTTCTTAATAATTCCAATTTTCGCTTTTTTCATTGAAAATCAACGGACATTTTTTCATAGAAAATACAACATTTTTACTTCATTGTTGCAAAAATTTCAAAAGCCGTAATAATAATTTATTTCTTTTTAGTTGAAAGATTTTCACGTGAAATATTAAATTGAGCTAGGGTTTTTTTTTTTTTTTAATTAAAAAGGTGAATATGGCGTCATAGTGGAAATAAAAAGGATATTTTCAGAATAAGTTTTTGCTTTGGTCAAGTTTATATTTTAGTAAAAAGTTTCTAATGGATAGCTATTTTTACGTAGGTAACGAACTTAGTGGGGAATTACATAACTTAAATTTTAAAATGTATTTTTTTTCCGAGATGAGAACTATTTATTCCCCCAAGTTAAACTTAGGTAATCATTTTCTGATGCGTTTACATCACCCCTTGGGAGAGATTAAGGTTTAAAAATTTAAGTAAAACTTTTATTTTATATTTTTTACTGTATCACAGCTATAATATTGTTAAATATTTGTAGTAAGGATTCAACACAATTTACATTTACATTCATAGCGTTCCTGAGTGGGAAATAGGGTATCTAAATTTAAGTGAAGTTAATTTTTTATGATTTGATTATAGATTTTTTTATGTTCAGATTGGAAGTTTTTGTCCAAACTACCGCAACCTGCATTACTGCAGTGGTGAAACATTTTGAATTACACATTCGTAAACTGCATCCCACATTGTGATGCAATACCGCATACATCAGAGCCTGATTATGATACTCTCTATTAATTTTAGAAATGCGTTCGCCTGAGTGCAGTAGTTATTGAAAAACTTGACATATTAAACAAAAACATAATTTGAAGAACAAATTAAAAAAACGAAATTTATTTCCTACATTGTTTAAGCCCGAGAAGGGACATATATTAAGTTATTTCATTCAATTAGTTCTATATTTAATGTTAAATTTTTGTAACAAATTAGTTAAGCCAATTGAAGATTAAAAAATAAAAATAAAATTCATACAATATGATACTTAAACCACCCTAAACTAGTCGGATGTACCAATCCCAAAACTTTCTTCTATCCCATGAATGTTAATACTTCAAAATTCGCTATCACACTGCCAAAATTAAATGGCAATCTATGCATCTCATGAGGATTCTAAAGATATGAAATTCCGTGCATTAGTTCTTGAGATATGACTATCGCTGAAATCGTCTAAATCCAGCAAAATTCTGCCTAGCAGCGCCACCTATTGGGGGATTTATACCAAATCCTAATCAGCAACAATTTATGTCAACGTCTGACTGAATCTGAAGTTTGGAGAAAATCCGTGCATTAGTTTTTGAGATAGAGCTATAGCGAAAATCGTGAAAATTCCTGCATAGCAGCGCCACCTATTGGGTGATTAACACCAAAACCTAATTCACAACAACTTGTGTCAACATACAACTAAATCTGAAGTTAGATAAAAATTCGTCCATTAGTTCTATAGATAGAGCTATTGAGGCAATCGTGAAAAAGGCAGCACAGAAGCGCCACTTGTTGGGCGATTTACACCAACGCATAATCAGTAGCAAGTCATATCAAGGACTAACTGAATCAGAAGTTTGATGAAAATCCGTGCGTTAGTTCTTAAGATAGAGCTATTGGGGAAATCGTGTAATTCCTGCAAAATTCATCATAACAGCGCCACCTGTTGGGCGATTTACACCAAAACGTAACCAGCATCAATTCATATCAAGGACTAACTAAATCTGAAATTTGATCAAAATACGTGCATTAGTTCGTGAGATAGAGCTATTGCGAAAATCGTGAAAAATGCAGCATAGCAGCGCCACCTGTTGAGCGATTTACACCAAAAACTAATCAGCATCAATTTGTATTAGGGACTCACTGAATATAAATTTTTATTAAATTCCGTGCATTAGTTCTTGAGATAGAGCGCCCACAAAATTTGTGTCACATACACACAGACAGACAGACAGACAGACAGACTCACAGAGTCACAGACAGACATTTTGTAAAAACATGTTTTTTGGAATCTCTGACCCCTAAAACGTGTAAATCCGTCGAAAACCGGAATTCGAAAATTTTCATGAATCCAATACTTTCTTCTTGTAAAGATAGAAGAAAGTAAAAATTAGATTCCGTTCAAATGAAATCGAAATAAATCTTAGACTTCTTCCATTTTGAATTGAAAATATTTGTATTGCAGATTTTGTATTAAGTTTACGACAATTGTGTATTCAAAATGATAAGATTCATGCAAAATACAAAACTTAAAAAAATGTCTAAGATTTATTTTGATTTCATTTGAACGGAATCTATTTTTTTACGGTGTTTTAAGTATCATATTGTATGAATTTTATTTTTATTTTTTAATCTTCAATTGGCTTAACTAATTTGTTACAAAAATTTAACATTAAATGTAGAACTAATTGAATGAAATAACTTAATATCTGTCCCTTCTCGGGCTTAAACAATGTAGGAAATAAATTACGTTTTTTTAATTTGTTCTTCAAATTATGTTTTTGTTTAATATTATGTATATCCATGATGGGTAAGTATTACGGTGGCTCCCAACGCCTAGTTTAATTATGTCTCAAACTCAGCATCAGCGCAATGAAAAGGTATTGATTTGTATGAGCCTTTGAGGAAAAAATGCATTTTTTTTTTTAAGAGTGACGTCACTTTCTGTTCAGATTTTTTAGAAAGTTTATTTTGAATTTTTATGAGAAAATGGCATCAATACAGATAAACAAACCTTATTGTTTTTCCTTTCTTTACAACAATGGAAGTAATCCAATGACTACCTTGAAAAAAAATTCATAGAAAATTTTTAAATTTTAAATTTAAGTATAAAAATTGGAATATTTAAAAAAATAGCTAGTGCGGGTAAATCTACGAAGAAACAGCTTTCATTTAAAAAAAATAACTATTAAAATTGGTTCAGAAAAAAGCTCAAGATAGATGACTAAAATAAACAACCTTGTCTTTCAAATGTATATATTTAAACTCACAATGTTATCTCTATGGGAAAATTTTGAGCCAACATTTCAGGCTGTTAGGGTTGACGAATATTTTTGATTTTCAATACGCGCCGAGTTTTTGGCACTACTGACGTCCAGCTCATTTTTTGTGTCGATGCGACAAATATTTTGGACGCTATCGTGTTAACAAAAGTGTCATTTTTGCAGGTAAGCCGGAGCTGTGCTCCGACAATTATTATAGATAATAAGTTATTTTATCTATAGTTAGTTAAGTTAATTTAATGTTAAAAGTTTATTTCCAAAGCGCAATTTCCAAATCAATTTTTAGCTCACAGGCTATCAAAGCCTGAGAGCTAATGTGACCGCAGGTTCTGTATGTATGTATGTATGTACGTAACGAGATAACTCTTGATAGAAATATCCGATTTGCTTCAAATATTTTTTCTACCTTCATTCTGATAAGGCACTTCCCTGATTAGTTTTGGGAGTTCATTGGTTAAATATAAAAGGGGGGGGGGGGATGGAGGGGCAACCCCCCTTAACTTAGATAAATGAGTTTTTCATGCAGAATTATCAGATTTGCTTCAGATTTGGTATATCGGTTAATTCTGATAAGGCGCTTCACTGATTAGATTTGGCGGCTCATTGTTTAAGCATAAAGGGGGTCACGGGGGATAATACCCCAATAATTTAGATAAATGTGTTTTTCTATCCGATTTGCTTCACATTTAGTATACCGGTTTATTCTGACAAGGCGCTTCCTTTATTAGATTTGGAAGTTTATTGGTTAAGTATAAAGGGGTAACGCAGGGCTAATACCACCCTTAATTTAGATAAATGGGTTTTTCTATCCGATTTGCTTCAAATTTGGTATACCGGTTTATTCTGATAAGGCACTTCCCTGATGAGATTTCGAGGATCATCGTTGAAGTATACAGAACGGAAACAGAGGGGTGGTGGCTAATCCCCCTTTAATTTATTTTTCGAGGGGCATTGTTCTTTGAAAAAGAGTGTAATATACAATCAGTGTGAATAGCCTGTGAGCTCAATGCCATCAGTTTAACTGGGCACTTTTCGTTTTATTTTATTTTCTGTTCCCCCAAATAAAAGAAACTTTGTTGGGTAATATATATATTATAAAACAAAAACATGCACGTGAGTAACTCTGACGTTATATTTACGACGGTAACAACCTGAATAAAAATTTTTGCTTTTTTGAAAAGTTATTAACTTCTAACTACCGCACAATTTCAATTTTTACATCGTCGAATGGAGGAAAATGTATACTTTCCAATACAATTTGTTTGAAAACTTTATTTCCATTTACTGATATTTTATTGGTTATAAAATAACTTTCAAGCATGATTTTGTAATATCTATCTCTATCTCAACTGATATTCACGTGCACCCCGCTTACGAAGAACTGACACGTTTGCACTTAAAACCTAAAACAATATAAATGATACAATATTTGTTTCCGGCTAAAATAACATAACGAATTTAAAACTTCATCAATAAATAAATAAAAGATTAATAATAAAATTTAAGTATTTTCCATTTTGAATGACCAGTATGATCTCGTTGTCAGTCTGTTTAATTTTTTGTCACTCAGCAGCTCAGATTTGAAAATTATTTACCCTGATGTTACAGTACATCATTTGAAGAATATAAAAATGCAATTTAACAAATTACAACGACCATTTGGAAAATGATTTTTTCAAAGACTAAAATTTAAGACATAAAAAATCGCACGGAGTTGATCATACATTACGTACGCCATGGATTACATTTTTCGGTACTGTACATTTTAAAACTTCTACGGAGCTGGTCATACATTACGTACGCCATGGATTAAACATTAATATTCCTGGACCAATTTTAAATGAAATTTCATTCTGAAACTTCTAAACATCCCATAATATTACTTTTTACACCATCGTATAGAGAAAAAAAATGTACTTTTAAATGCAATTTGTTTGAAAGCTGTATCTCAATTTGTTTCTGAGTTATTATTTTTTTTCTTTTTTTGCAGTTTTTATTATTTTTTTGTCATAGTGACAACAGAAGTATCCATCTCTGTTGAAAGTAAAGGGAAAATACATTATCAGATTACTGTATAGACCAATCAGAAAACGAATAAAATGCGGATTCAACCAATAAAACGCTTCAGATATGTTTTTGATTTCCTACCCTGACAGAGGACAATAACCATTTTTCCAAATGGTTATAAATAAAATGAAAATTTATCATTTATGTAGTCGAACTATTCATTTAAAAACTGAAATAATCAGAATCAAGAAGGTTTCTTTAAACAGTGAAATCTTAGGCTACTAACCGCTGGCATGCGTCCAATGCGAACGTACACATGCACAAGTTAGTATTCATTTCTAAATTAAAAAATCTCAATGTCTCCTTGAAGGGATCAAATGAATGTTTTTTCGCCCAGCTCAATTTTGTGCGGGTACGGCATACTCTTCTCTATCATCCCACTGTTTATTTTAAAATAATAGTGACGAATCTTACTTATGTTTTTACTTTTCATAAAATTCATTGAAATATATTTTTACTTTCTTCTATCTTTACAAGAAGAAAGTATTGAATCCGTGAAAAATTTCGACTTCCGGTTTTCGACGGATCTATACGTTTTAGAATGCCCAGAACACGATTTGATGGTTTTTAGAAAATGTCTGTCTGTGAGTCTGTCTGTCACTCTGTAGCTCTGTCACAAAAATTTTGTGGGCGCTCTATCTCAAGAACTAATGCACGGAATTTCACAAAACTTTATATTTAGTTAGACCTTGATATAAACTAGACCTGATTAGTTTTTGGTGAAAATCGCCCAACAGGTGGCGCTGCTATGCGGCATTTTTCACGATTTCTACAATAGCTATATCTCAAGAACTACTGCACGGATTTTCATAAAATTTCAGATTCAGTTAGTCCAGGATATAGTTTGGTGCTGATTACTTTTTTGTGAAAATCGCCCAACAGGTGGCGCTGCAATGCTGCATTATTCATGATTATCGCAATAGCTCTAACTCAAGAAAAAATGCACGAATTTTCATCAAACTTCAGATTTAGTTAATCCCTGATATAAATTAGTGCTGTTTAATTTTTGGTGTATATCGCCCAGCAGGTGGCACTGCTGTGCTGCATTTTCACGATTTTCGCAAGAGCTGTATCTCAAGAACTATTGCACGGATTTTCATTAAACTTCAGATTTAGTTAGTCCTTGACATGAATTGACGTATGAATTAGTGCTGTTTAATTTTTGATGTAAATCGCTCAACAGGTGGCGCTGCTATGCTGTATTTTTTGCGATTTCCGCAATAGCTTTATCTCAAGAACTAACGCTTAGATTTTCAACAAACTTCAGATTCAGGTATACCTTGATATCATTTAGTGCTGTTTATTTTTGGTGTAAATCGCTCAACAGGTGGCGCTGCTATGCTACATTTTTCAGAATTTCCGCTATAGCTCTATCTCAAGAACTAATGCACGAATTTTCATCAAACTTTAGATATACTTTGATATGAATTGGTGCTAAATTCATGTAATTTCTTGTACTATTTAAATGATTTAATTGACGTGATTTATGTAGAAGAAAGTTTTGTGATGGCCACAACATACTAGTTTAGTTTTAGTATATGAATATGAAAAATGACTAAGGAGTATAGCAATAGAAAATTTATTAGTATGCTTCTGCATGAGTAAATTCCTTCAAAAAGCACAATTATTTTAATCAAAAATACCTTTATTATTTTTTAAATGCTTAAGGAGTCTCAGGACTGTTAAAGCTTAAAAAGTTTCGAAATTTTAATTTTTTTAGATGTAAACTACTATCTTTTCTGAAAATTTTGATGTAATTGTTACCTTGAAATTCCCATTAAGACATATGTTATGGCTTTTAGAATTATACCAGCTCAATAGCTGAAGCGGCGTTTCCGAAACTTTGAAGTCATTTTTCTCCAAATGACGTTTTTGAGCACAACGCGCAGGATATCTCAAAAACTTCAGAATATTTTTTCATGAAATTTTTAAAACATATATTTCATGTTAAACTGTATAAACTGAGCCTAAAATTTAATTTTTATTGTTCAAAAAAATATTTTTTTAGGTGATTATACTGTTGAAATTTTCAGAAATCTGTATTAGCTAAATACAATTTTGTATTAAAAATTTAAAAACGCTAAATACAAATTTATTCAGGTTCACGTAAAACATTAAAATCTCAAACATAAGTGGGCGTCAAAATTTTCATTCTAGTTGTAATATTTAATTTATGATCCTGCGCGTAAGCTGTTATACCAATTTTCTGCTCGTCCAATGTCTTTCAGTTTGGAACTCGGTATAAATGCTAATTCTGCACGCAATTTTTTAAATACATGAAATGAAAGAACATATTTATATAGTTCACCCCAACAAAAATTGTATTTTAAAATCATATACATTTTAAGACATTAAATGTTGTAAACGGTCTCTTTTTTATTTTTTTTTTTTTTTCAATTTTAAGAGTCCTGAGACCCCTTAATGATTATAAATTTGAAAACCAGATTTCTTTTTCGATAAAAATGCATACAGACGCGAAATTTTATTATGTTAAAAAATTTTTACATTTTTCAAAAAGTTCAAGTTAATTAAACATTTTGAGAAATAAATTTTATTAAAAGAGATAAAATTATTCTTCGTTGATTAAACTCGCAGAATAACGTTATTAAGAAATAAATAAATATAAATTTGACGTCTCTCTATTTATTTAATTTTATAAAAAACATTTTAGTTGACCTTTAAGAGGATTAAACTTTGCTGCCAATTAATTATGAACATCAAATTCAGCGTAAAAATACGTTCCAATCATTCTTTGAAAAATCATTTAAATTACTAATATGTATAATATCCGCCTTCTCATTTAATGCATGCTAGAAGACGATTTACAAAAAATATGGTTAAAAAAACATGAAAGATATTCCTTTAATCTGACATGTAATTATATTCTGAGACGAACTGAAATTTCACTTACTATTTAAAAACAAATTCCAAACTTAGTCATGATTTTAATCACGAGAAAAAAATGTTGCGTGTAAACAGAATATGGTATTTATTGGAATAAATTTTTAGATGACTGGTTCGGCTTTTAAAGTAGTTTTATTTTTCCTTTTTCTTTTTCCTCTGATATGCAAGCGATGCAAATTTTTGTTGTGGTTGTTATGGAAATTAAAATGTTTTGGAATTAAAATCGATGAAATGTTCTGAAATAGTTTAGCAGCTTCATAGTTTTATTATGTTTAAATTAGGCTGTCAATATTGGAAGTTTTTTTATTATCTTTACAAGAAAGTATTGGATTCATGAAAATTTTCGACTCCGGTTTTCGACTGATTTACACGTTTTAGGGATCAGAGATTCTGTAAAACATGTTTTTACAAAATGTCTGTCTGTGAGTCTGTCTGTATTTGACACAAATTTTCTGGGCGTTCTATCTCAAGAACTAATGCACGGAATTTAATAAAAATTTTTATTATAGTAATCCCTAATATAAATTGGTGCTGATTCCTTTTTGGTGTAAATCGCCACACAGATGGCACTGCTACGCTGCATTTTTCGCGATTTCTGTAATAGCTCTATCTCAAGAACTAATGCACGGATTTTCATCAAACTTTAGATTTAGTTGTTCCTTGATATGAATTGGTGCTGGTAACGTTTTGGTGTGAATCGCCAAACAGATGGCGCTACTATGTTGCATTTTGCAGGATTTACACGATTTTTGCAATAGCTCTATCTCAAGAAATAATGCACGGATTTTCATCAAATTTCAGATTCAGTTAGTCCTTGACATGAATTGACGTTTTGTACATTTTGGTGTAAATCGCTCAACAGGTTTTGCGATTTCCGCAATTTATCTCAAGATCTATTTCAAGAACTAATGCTTTGGTTTTCAACAAACTTCAGATTCAGATATACCTGGATATGAATTAGTGCTGTTTATGTTTCGGTGCAAATCATTCAACAAGTGGCGCTGCTATGTTGCATTTTTGCGATTTCCGCAATAGCTCTATCTCAAGAACTAATGCTTGGATTTTCAACAACTTAAGATTCAGGTATACTTCGATATGAATTAGTGCTCTTTATATTTTGGTGCAAATCGCTCAACAGGTAGCGCTGCTATGCTACTTCTTTCAAAATTTCCTCTGTAGCTCTATCTCAATAACTAATGCACGAATTTTCATCAAACTTCAAATTCAGATATACTTTGATATGAATTGATGCTAAATTGATGTAATTTCTTGTACTATTTAAATGATTTAATTGATGTGATTTATTTTGAAGAAAGTTTTGTGATGGCCACAACATACTAGTTTATGTTGCTTTAAAAAAACTTGTATTCAATTCTACCTTTTCACTTATGATTTTATTATGTGTTATTAACCCCAGGTATGCTATTTCTTTCTCCCAGCTTATTTTGTGTCGTCTCCAAAAAATGTTACGTTGTATAAGCCAGCCGTTAAACAAAACAGATATATCATTGTACGATTAAATACTCTACAGCAATTTTTTTAATTTCTAAACATCGCACATTTTCAATTTTTATACCGTCGTATTGGGGTAAAAAAGTACTTTTAAATGCAATTTGTATGAAAACTGTATCTCCATTTATTTTTGAAATATTAATTTTTTTGTAGTTTTTAGAGTCATTTGCTTAATATTGGCAACCGAAGTACTCCATTTATGTAGAAAGTAAAGGAAAAGTAGTTCTAAAATAGTAATTATATATTTTTGTTGCCATTTTCTCATAACAACTTTAAAAAAATGTAATTAAAATACGTGCTATTTTGAAAAAATATAAACGAATGATTTCTGTTAAAACATGAAGCTATTATAAACTATATTTAATTTTAAGTATCTATATTAATGTTACAAACAAATGAAGGCCTATGAATCATTAGATAGCCATTTTTTGTAGAGTTTCTTTAACCCTAGATCTACCGGGAATTTTATTCAAGTTTTAATAAAACGTTCTACACCAGAATTTTTATTTAAAACTATTTAACTTATTTATTTACCTTATTTTTGTCTGGTTTATATACTTAGTTTATTTTAAAGAAATTTCTGGTTTGAATGAATATTTTGTATGTACCTGTCGGGTCCAATGGACCCGTCTGGTAGACGGAGGGTTAATGACGGCATCTTTTTTCTGCATTTGTGTATTTTTTGCGATAGTGACGTCCTATGCATGCTTATGCAATGCATCTGGAATCCTTAACCAGTTCACTCCCAGGCTTAATTTCACTGGTGAAGGACTATATACCAGGGTGTGTGGTGTAAAATGCTTGCGTCATAAATCATTTCATAACTTCCGTGATATAATAGTAATGAATTTAAGGTCGTTAAAAAATTTACAATGTTATCATAATACGTATAAATAATATATAAAACTTACCCATTATGTACATACAGTGATATACATACAAACAGTATATACCTAAAACTGAGGAATTTATTTTTAAGATTTATGATTTAGATCAAAATGAATTCTATTGGAAAATCTTTACAACCAGAACACATTAGTTGAGCATCTTTTCGAACATGTTTAGTTGTACAAATACGGCATCGCTTTTGGGGACGTTACTTTCAATTTGACTATATACCAGGGTGTGTGGTGTAAAATGCTTGCGTCATAAATCATTTCATAACTTCCGTGATATAATAGTAATGAATTTAAGGTCGTTAAAAAATTTACAATGTTATCATAATACGTATAAATAATATATAAAACTTACCCATTATGTACATACAGTGATATACATACAAACAGTATATACCTAAAACTGAGGAATTTATTTTTAAGATTTATGATATAGATCAAAATGAATTCTATTGAAAATCTTCACAACCAGAACACATTAGTTGAGCATCTTTTCGAACATGTTTAGTTGTACAAATACGGCATCGCTTTTGGGGACGTTACTTTCAATTTGTGTTTGGAATCTGAACAAGTTTATGGAGAGTTTTTGTTTCGTCTCCTTTACTACTACGAGCTGAAAACATTTCTTTATTGTTGTCACTATACTCTATATGTATTTCTTCGGAACATTTTATAATAAACTCTTGGAACCTATCCACCACCAGCATTTCTATGAATGACAAGATCATTCAAAAGCATTCTAGAAGCCTGAAATGAGAGTACGTACGGCAATAAGTCCTGGTCGTTGATTACTGCAATGAGAGGACGGAACAGTAGACGTGGCAGCGTACGTCCTGGGAGTGAAGAGGTTAAGCGGATGCGAATGACGTCATTTTACATAAAATAAAAGCGTGTGCTTTAAGTCCTAAAATTGAAATATGTTTTGTACTATTCATATATATATATATATATATATATATATACATATACATACATATATATATATATACATATACATACATATATATATATATATATACATATACATACATATATATATATATATACAATACTTATTTATTTCCAGTGTCACTTCTCAATGTTAATTTAACATAGAAAAGCCTATGGAGATCATAACTTTTTCATTTTTTCTTTTCACCTTTTTGTCCCTGATGCCACTCATTTTTAGGTGCGTTCGTAATTATATAAATACGTAGCACCTATAGTCGTCGTTCAGTCCGTCTGTCTGTCCGTCCGTCTGTCCGTCCGTCTGTCCGTCCGTCTGTCTGTCCGTCCGCATATAACAGAGCAAAAACTACCTGACCGAATGATCTGAAATTTTTAATATATAATTGCTGCAAAATTTTGTCGAGCCATTTTCAATTTTATGAAAATCGGATGTATAGTTTAATTACAGGGACAGTCAAAAGTTTTTCTTTACATTATGGCCAATGGGAAAAATTATTGCAAGTGAATTTTAATGATGTTACAGACTTCCGAATGGTCTGAAATTTTTAATATATAATTGCTGCAAAATTTTGTCGAGCCATTTCCAATTTTATGAAAATCGGATGTATAGTTTAATTACAGGGACACCCAAAAGTTTTCCGTTACATTACGGCCAATGGGAAAAAATTATAGCAAATGCATTTTAATGATTTTACAGCCTTCCGAATGGTCTGAAATTTTAAATATATAATTGCTGCAAAATTTTGTCGAGCCATTTCAAATTTTATGAAAATCGAATGTATAGTTTAATTACAGGGACAGTCAAAAGTTTTCCGTTACATTACGGGGAATGGGGAAAAAATTATTGTAAGTGCATTTTAATGATGTTACAGACTATGCACTTATGAAGCGCAAAAAAAATATACATTCAGTACAATATGGGGTGCAAAAAATAATTATAAAACTAGTTATAGTACGAACGCACCTCATTTGCCACGTTTGACGAGCAATTTCCAACTTGTTAATTCTTTGCTAATTCTAATAATATTATAAATTCAAAGTGTAAAAACATTTGCCTTTCGTCAGGGTCAAAACGGATCATAAAATGCCTTTGCATATAGGTGGATTATAATCTAGAGAGTAACATGGGCTAATTTTTATTTACATTACTAGGGGGCTCTGGCCCCTACGAGCTACGCTCGCCAACAGCCTTAAAAAGATTGAATTATAATTTAAAAAGACAGTGACGGTCTCCCTGTAAACGAGTTTTCATTCATTTTCCTTTGATTGGAGATTTTTAAGACGAAATCAGCCGCTGCTAAGAGATACAATGGCTAAAAAACAAGAAAGAAAAATCATGCGTACGGCATAGATTATGAAACACTTTCCAACACTCTCTGAAAGCTTTAACAAAACTTCGTTATTTAGGGAAATAAGGTAAATAAGATAACTAACTAAACATTTAAAAAACTGATTTCAGCAGTTACCATCCATAGCCAAATATTTATTCCAATTCTTCCGAAGAGCCCTGCATTTGATCTGTAGCCTGATATGTATACTATATAATAGAAAATTTAGTTTAGCAAGAAAACGCATAACAGGTTGAAATTTCTCTCTCAGCAATTTATACTAATAGATGGAAACATACTTGAATACTTTTGTTCAGCCCTGTTGTTTACCTAGTACCTTTATTACACACCACTATTTAGCTAAACTTTAATTCAAACTAAATCACTCTTAAAACTACTGAAATCGCATTTCTAGAATTTATCGTCTGTAGGCAGCCATGTATCCAATTCTTTGCGTGCTCCTGTATATCATTTTATCTATATTCTACAAACATTTCATAGAAAACTACATGCAGTTCAGCATAACACATTTTAAACCCCTCTTTCAGCAATTTACGGTCATACCCAGTAACCTTTACGAATTCTTTTGCGTATCCCTGTATATCAACTATAACATTTACACACACCATATAGTATGCATAAATATAGTGAAACTTAAAAGCGCATATCGTAATTAAAAATGCATCCACTAAAAAAAATCTGCAGAAAATCTGTAGGTAATTGGCCCAACAATCTGTAGGTAATTGGCCCATTTCTCCAGATATTTCTAGGAATATCTGCAGATATTCTGCAGATATTTTGAAGGTAGAGCTAAACCTGCAAAATTTCTTCAGATTTCTGTAGAATTTCTGGAGAAACTAGAGATTTCTTCAGATAATCTTAAGATTATTTTTAGTGGGGGGGCAGGGAATATTCCCTGCCATCGCCGCAAATATACAGTACTTCGGATAGAAAATACTTGTCTGAAATGTTTTGTATGTTCCTGTAAATGCTATGCACTTCGTATTATGCATAAAATAACTTAAGTAAGCCTCACCGACGTATATCAATTTTATTATATATGAATTTGTATAATTAAAATATGCCGCAAACAATTTCCCCTAATACCATTTGTAATGGAATTTTTTGTGTAGCCCTGTAAATGAATAGTAACTATTCGTTGCACGGCATATGCTATAAGATTCTGCATATTTTAGTGCACTTCGTAAATGCGTATATTTTTTATTATGTTTGAAAGGGTGTAACATCTTTAAAATTCATTTGAAATGATTTTTTTCCCATTTGCCGTAATGTAACGGAATACTTTTGACTGTCCCTGTAAATGAACTAAACATGCTACAAACTGTAATGTATTTTATAGGTTTGCACCTGATGGCAGTACATACTATGTAATAGTACTACTACTTTAACTTGGTGGTCTCGCGGTGTTCTAATAAAATTGCTAACTAAGATATATCATGGTGTCAGAAGTATAGTGACCCATGTATTTTTGTTAAATATTACAAAAGAAATTGAAGCAATATGGCAAGAAGTTTACCTAATATTGCTGCATTTGAACCGGGATCAAATCCATCCGAGTCATGGCGGTATTGGAGGCAAGATTTTGAAGATTACATAGAAGCTTTGAAATATGCAGGTGAATCCGAAGAAACAAAAACAGCGCTCTTCCGGCATGTTGGCGGTGATGAGTTAAAAAAGCAATTTCGTGCATTTGATCTGAAGCCAGAAGGAGGAGCCAGTGAAATAACATTGAAGCAAATTTTGAACGAATTTGATAAATATTTTCAGGACTATGTGAATGAGATATATGCTTCATTTAAATTTTTAGAAATAAAGCAAGAAAGTGGAGAAAATTTTGCGGACTATTATTCACGTTTACGTAGAGCCGTTATTGAATGCAATTACGGCAACCTTGCGGATCGGATGCTTCGTGATAAAATCATTCAAGGGTTGACTGATAAATCGCTACAAGAGCGATTAATTCGCGAAACTAGTAGAAAGAAGAAGACGTTGCAAGAAATTGTTGCTGAATGTAAAACGGCCGAGCATAGTAAAGTGCAGGCCGCGGAAATGTGCGATAAAATCAGCAGATTGAATGTCGATGCAGTGAAGTGGAAGGATGGCCGTGCACGATATCATAAAAGAGAAATATTTTGTAAATACTGTGGCAGATCTCACGAACCAAAGAAATGTCCAGCCTTCGGTACAAATTGCAGAAACTGTGAAGGAAAAAACCATTGGTCGAAAGTATGTCGGAATAAAGTAAACAACAGTCAACAGGTGCGTCGACTAAATGCAGTGGAACGGAATAATGACAGTGATACAGAGTTTGTTCATTTGGGTGAACTGAAATATATAAATCAACTTGAGAGTAAAAAATCAAATTCTGTATGGCTACAAAAATTAAAAGTAAATGGAAATGATGTTATATTTAAGCTAGATACAGGTTCTCAAGTCAATGTTATTCCAAAGAGTCAAATATTAAAATGGAGTGAAAAGCCAATGGTAAGAAAATGCAAACAACCTATACTGGATTACTGTGACAACGTTGTACCAATTCTAGGTGAGTGTTTTCTTAATTGCAAAACCTTAAAGGAAGATATGAAATGTAAATTTTTAGTAACCTCTTTAAATGCTAGTCCAATATTAGGGCTCGAAGCCTGTGAGAAATTAGAACTTTTCCAAAGACTTAATAATGTTATAAAGCCCATGTATAATTTTTTCCATCAAACACCAGAAGATATTGTCCAGCAGTTTTCTGATGTATTTACAGGAATTGGTCGCTTGAACCGTGTTGTAAAAATAAAATTAAAAGACCACTATATTCCTCACATAGCGGCCCCACGTAAGATACCACTAGCTCTACATGACAAAGTAAAGAATGAGTTGCAGAATATGGTAGAATCTGGAATAATTGCAAAAGTGGATGAACCAACAGAATGGGTAAATAATATGGTTGTCATTAACTCGCCTAAAAAATTGCGCATCTGTTTAGATCCAAGGCCTCTAAATGAAGTAATTCGTCGACCTCACTACCCTATACTAACAGCTGATAGTCTTATTGTACGACTTCAAGGATGTAAAATATTTACTATCCTATGGCAATTGCCATTAGATAGAGAATCTTCATATTTAACTACATTTACAACACCTTGGAGACGGTTCAGATATTTAGTTCTGCCTTTTGGTCTTAATAATGCTGCAGAAGAGTTTCAGATGGCTATGGAGAACACGTTTGAAGATATGCCTGAAGTAAACCCTTACTTTGATGATCTAGCCCTTGGAACATCCTCTATTGAAAATCACTGCCAGTTACTACATAAAGTTTTAACACGTGCTAGAGAAGCAAATCTTAAATTTAACCTTGCCAAGACCCAGTTGTCAAAATCTTCTGTGAATTACTTAGGCCACATATTATCTGACAAAGGAATAGAACCAGATCCTAAAAAGATAATGGCTATAACTGAATTTCTTGCGACAAAGAATCAAGAGGACTTGCAAAAGTTTCTTGGCATGATAACATACTTAGCTAAGTTTACGCCTCATCTCTCAAATCTAACACATTCATTGAGACAGCTTTTGAAACAGGATACACAGTGGTTGTTGGATGAAAATGTTCAACGGGACTTTGAACTAATAAAAGGTACTTTAGTACAAGCTCCATGTTTGCAGTATTTTGATAAAGACAAAGCTGTAACCGTTTCAGTGGATGCCAGCCGTTATGGCTTGGGAGCTGTTTTACTGCAAGATAATAAACCAGTTGCATATGGTTCTGCATCATTAACTGAAACACAGCAACGGTATGCTCAAATCGAAAAAGAGTTACTCGCTGTAGTTTTTGGCCTTGAACATTTCAATTATTATACATATGGAAGACCAGTTGCAGTGCAGACAGACCACAAGCCATTGTTGGGATTAAGCAAAAAGCAGTATGATGCCATATCACCGAGACTTCAACGTATGCTTCTCAGGCTTAATAGGTATGATTACAAACTTGAATATGTCCCCGGAAAACTTCTTCTGATAGCCGATACACTTTCTCGTGCTCAGTTAGTCAAAGAATATTTTGCCGATGAGGAAGAATCAGACACAAGTGTTAAGATAAATCTGCTATCTCATGCATCAGCTAACAAGTGGAAAGAATATGCAACATTTACGACCAATGACAATGAATTGCAAGATGTTTTATACCACGTGCAAAATGGTTGGCCTGAAAGAAAAAATACACGAAATTTCGCTAAGCCCTATTGGCATTCAAAGAAGAATTGTACTGTACAGATGAAGGTATAATTTGTCGCGGTAAAAGACTTGTTGTGCCAAAGGTCGCAAGAGCAGAAATATCACAAAAGTTGCATTTAACACATAGTGGTATAATGTCTTGTAAAACGAAAGCAAGAGAATATTTTTATTGGCCATCAATGAACTGTGATATTGAAACTTTTATTGAGAAATGTAAAACTTGCCAGCAACATCAGCGTAACAATCAAAAGGAAGTTTTGCTTGATCAAGATGTTCCAGAGAAGCCCTGGCAAAAGGTTGGTTGTGATTTTTTTTATCTAAAAGGCCAGCAATATCTGTTATTAATTGATTATTTCTCAAAATATGCTGAAGTCCAAATAGTTAAGAATAATACTGCACCAAATGTCATAATTGCCTTCAAATCTATTTTTGCAAGACATGGAATTCCAGAGGAGTTGGTCAGCGATGGGGGACCACCATTCAATTCAGAGGAAGTGAAAAATTTTTTTAAATAATGGAATGTGGAACATAATCTCACATCACCATACTTTCCTAGAGCTAACGGTCAAGCTGAAAGAGCCGTGCAAACAATAAAAAAATCCCTAATTAAGGCATTACAGGATGGAAAAGATCTATATATGGTCTTATTAGACTATCGTATTCAACCATCTCAAGATCTCCCCTCTCCAGCTGAACTATTAATGGGCAGACGACTGAGGTCTCTTTTGCCATGTCATCCAGAAAAACTTAGGCCAAATTTTCCGTTAGCTGAAGCAAAGGAGTCTTTAGAGAAGCGACAGATGATTCAAAATAAATATGCTAACAAGAATAGTGCACAACTCTCAAATTTAAAAGATAAGGCAAGAGTTTGGTTTCGCCAAAAGATGAACGAACCATGGAAGCAAGGAACTGTCATCCAGGTTGGTCCTCAACCTCGATCCTACATTATTAAAGGGATAGATGGTAATATTTACAGAAGAAACATATTTTACATCCGCCCTGATAAATCCGAATTAAGTCAATCTGTGAGATCAGTAGAAGATTTTTATCCAGCAGCTACAGATTCAGATACAATAGATGCAATAGATAATAAAACAGCTAAGTTACAAACGGTGTTGCCTCAAGTGCCTCTACGGAAATCTTCAAGAACAATTGTAAAACCTCAACGCTATAGAGACAACTAAACTAAACTATGTTAAATTTAGAACTTTAAATGATTTATAATTTTTAATACTTTTTAAATATCCATTGCCTTCATAACTCTTTTGTTTATTTAAAAAAAGGGCATGTAATGTATTTTATAGGTTTGCACCTGATGGCAGTACATACTATGTAATAGTACTACTACTTTAACTTGGTGGTCTCGCGGTGTTCTAATAAAATTGCTAACTAAGATATATCACAAACTTCATTTGAAATAGGGTTCGTGCTAGGCTAAACGTCAATAACCAAAAATTTCAGTGCCATCCGAGTATATTTACGAGAGTTAGAGAACGAACAGACAAACCGAAATCAATAACACTTTTCAACTTTGTTGGAAAGTGTTAAAAATTTGAAAGTAAGCTAATGTAAAATGAATTAAGTACACAGAGTCTTTGTCTCTCGGTACTTTTTAACAACGCTATGAGAAAGTTCTCTTAAATGTATCGTTTTAAATCTGACGTAATTTTCACCAAAGTTTCCTTTCTCTTTTTAATATTCCCATGAAAATACTTTTGTTGTTAGAAAGGAAATATTATTTGCGCTGTATTAGAATTCACGATAATAGTTAAGATTATCTCAAAATATGAAATAAATGTCTCGTGCAAATATATTTTTTAATTTAAAGTGTTTTGCCAACTTTTATTTATTTGGCCTTTTTAAATATGACGTAAATTCCTTCATTTGTGACTTTTAACGCATAATAATGAATTAAGTATTTAAAAATTTTCTTTCCCTTTTAAAATTCACGTGTAAGTGTAGTTTTTATGATGTATTTTTTAATATTTTCCTGATTTTTAACACGTAATCATTTATTTCTAATTCGAAAGGTTTTTTCTGTTTATAATAGCCACGTGTAAATGAATTTTTTATTTGAATTAAATATTATTCTTTGCACTGTTTTTAAAATTGGCAACAGTTTAAAATAATTGCACTTTTCTAAAATGTGTAAAAAATATCTCTCGAAATGCTGAAAATTTGAATTTAAAATGGAAATAAATCCTCAAAAAATGAGTCAAATTAAAAAGATAATTGCAGTCTGCACATCAGGAACTTCCAATGTATAAAATGATCTAAAAATGTTTAAATTCCTATGTATAGTTTTTCTCCTATAAAACTTTTTTAATGGAACGATTTTGACCATCTTTAACATTAAATATCTCTTGAAATAATTATTCGATTTAGAAACTGTCTGCATCAGCGTGTTTATCAAACAGGTCTCTGTAATACCACCCATTTTCATATTTTTGTATGAAACAGTTTTCTTAATGTTAACGAAAAAAGACCCCCGGTCATAAAAAATATGGATGCCGATCTAGTAGGAGTATACCCGGATGATCTACGCAGATTTTCATTGGTCCATTTCCAAATCAAAACTTTTTTTATATATATAGAAGGATATTATTTTATCTCACTAGGGGGCTCTGCCCCCTACGAGCTACGCTCGTCAACCCCCGTTCAGACACCGCAGACTCTAACAGCACGATAATTTGATCGGCTTTAAAAAGATTTTGGAAGATTGAATTATAATTTGAATCTGAGAATTATAATCTGACATAATTTTCACCAAACTTTTCTTTTTCTTTTTAATATTCACGTAAAAATACTTTTGTTAGAAATGAAATATTATGATCATCTTAAAATATCAAATAAATGTCTCGAGCAATTTTTAAATTTAAACAGTTTTGCAATATTATTTTTTGTTCATTTTATATAATAAGTGTAATGTGACGTAAATGTGACGTAAATTCTCCTATTTCAGACTTCTAACGCATGTTCATGAATTTATTATTTTACAATATTCTTTCTCTTTTAAAATTCACGTGTAATTATAATTTTTATGACGTAACTTTCAATGAGTTCCTGCTTTTTATATTTTCTGTTTATAATAGTCACGTGTAAAATAAATTTTTAATTTGAAGTAAACATTATTGTTTGCGCTGTTTATACAACTGGCAACAGTTTAAATTAATAACATTTTTTAAAATTTGTAAAAAATATCTCTCGAAATGCTGAAAATTTGAATTTAAAATTGAAATAAAACCTCAAAAAATGAGTCAAATAAGAAAAATAAATACAATCTGCACACCGGAAACTTATGACGTATAAAATGATCTAAAAATGATTAAATTCTCATGTATAGTTTTTGCTCCAATAAAACTTTTTTAATGGAACGATTTTGTCTAACTTTAGCATTAAATATCTCTTAAAATAATTCTTCGATTTGAAAACTGTCTGCATCAGCGTGTTTATCAAACATTTCTCTATAATACCACGGATTTTCATATTTTTGTATGCAACAGTTTTTTTAATATTAACGATGAAAGGCCATGCTTAAGCATTCAAATTGGATGTGGATCTACCCGGAATATCTACGCACATTTTCATTGGTCCATTTCCAAATCAAAACTTTTTTTTATATATTGAAGGATTGGAATATTTTTCTTAATAATTCCAAATTTCGCTTTTTTCATAGAGAAACAACGGACATTTTCTAATAAAATTTAACATTTTTCCTTCATTGTTGTAAATAATTCAAAAGCCGTAATAATAATTTGCCTATTTTTAGTTGAATGATTTTCACGTGAAACATGAAACTGAAGGAACTGAAATAGTTTTTTTTTCTTTTTTTTTAAGAATTACAAATAAGATTAATATGGCGTCATAGTGGAAATAAAAATCTCATTTTCAAGCAGACTTTTTAAGTTCAGATTGCAATTTTTTGACCAAACTACAACAACCTGCATTACTGCACTGGTGAAACATTTTGAATTATACATAGGTAAATTGCATCACAAATTGTGATGCGACATCGCACAAGTCAAAGCCTGATGATGATACCCTCCATTAATTTTGAAATGTGTTCGTCTGAATGCAATAGTTATTAAAAAACTTGATATATTAAAAAAAAACCTAATTTGCAGAATAAATTAAAAAAACAAAATTTATTTCCTAAATTGTTTAAGCCCGAGAAGCGGCAGATATTGAGATATTTCATTCAATTCGTTCTACATTTAATGTTAAATTTTTGTAACAAATAAGTTAAACCAATTGAACATTAAAAAATAAAAATGAAATTCATACAATATAATACTTTAAACACCTATATACTTAGATTCCGTTCAAATGAAATCGAAATAAATCTTAGACTTTTTCCATTTTTAAGTTGTAAATATTTGTACTGCAGATTTTGCATTATGCTTATGACGATTGTACATAATATGATAAGATACATGCAAAATACAAAACTTTAAAAAAAAAGTCTAAGATTTATTTCGATTTCATTTGATCGGAATCTAAGTATATAGGTGTTTAAAGTATTTTGTTGTATGAATTTCATTTTTATTTTTTAATGTTCAATTGGTTTAACTTATTTGTTACAAAAATTTAACATTAAATGCAGAACGAATTAAATGAAATATCTATTGAATTGAATATATAATTCACTAGGGGGCTCGGCACCCTACGAGCTACGCTCGCCAACCCCCGTCCAGACACCGCAGACTCTAAATGCACGCTAATGTGATCGGCTTTAAAAAGATTTCGAAAGATTGAATTATAATTCAAAAAACAGTGGCGATCTCCCTATAAACGGATTTCTATTCATTTCTCTTTGATTGGGGAAATTTTAACGCCTAATCCGCTGCGGTACTACTTGATTATCCCGTCGACTAATCAGGGGCGCCATTTGAGGGGGGCTGGGGGGGGCAATAGCCCCCCCCCACAAGAAATTTGATATTTCAGAAAATTCATCAACCATCAAATGTAGGGATGCACCGAATAATGATTTTGTCTGAATACCGGATGCGAATATTTGGCCTGCAGGTAAACCGAATACCGAATATTCGGCCAGTCGAATAGTAGCTGTTAGGCTGAATACCGAATATCAGGCCAGCTGAATAGTATCTATTCGGCCGAATACCGAATATTCGACTGGCCAAATACTTTTATATCTCAGTGTTTAACATTAAAAAGTTAAATTTTAAACAATTTTTTGCAATATTTAGCTACTTCCACTTTAACAAACAACACAATTTTTATAAGTAAATTTTGTGCTAAAAAAGTATGTTTTGAGTTATTATTTGAGAAGAGGATGGTTTAAAATTTTTTTAAATAATAAAATTTAAATTCCATGACTTCAATTAATTCAAACAAATGAAAAGTATTCTCTCATATTGAACAAGAAGCAACATATCATTCCACTTCTTTCATCAAAAATGAAAGGTGTACAAGCCGTAGCAGAATTTTCGTTTATAACTGTATAAAAATGAAGACATTTCAGCGAAATTTACATCATATTAATTTGCTTGTATAGAATGTGATGATATTCTTGGAAGAGACTGAATTTTGGCCAGTGGTACAGTATAAGTATTGTTAGCAGCATTCTTAATAAAATAATGTCTAGCGCAGCGCTGTTTAGATATGAATGGTTGCTATTTCCAGCACTTCTCGTCATGTTATCCTAATTAAAGTAACTGTGTTGACAATATAGTTACAATACCTTCATTATTGTTAAAGTAACAAAAGAAAATTAAAGTTTAACTTGGGGATGCACTGTATATCTGACTGAATAAGTTAATTGATATCCTGATTTACTGGACAAAAAATTCTCTGTTTTGATGCTTATTATTACCCCTGAAATTTTCTTACATTTTGTTTAGAAACCCCCTGTTTGCGAAAAAGCAAGAAACGGATTATTTACCAGAAAATGCTTAGTAACTTGCATTTCCACATTTATTAATTCCCATGAACAAATGACATGTCATTAATGGTTATTTTTTTTTTTTTTAGTGACATTTTTAAAACAACAAATAAATAATATACAATCATTCTCTTTTATTTAAAGATTCTAAGTATTCTGAACATCTTTATTAATTGACAGTTAAAAGTAGAAGTTGTGTAACGTTTAAAAAAATATTTTTAAGAGGTTTAAGTATTCGGCAAGCCAAATAGTTTGATATTCGGCCTAACCGAATATTCGGTAATATGACCGAATATCGAATAGATACCGAATATTCGGTGCATCCCTAATCATATGTCAGACTCAAGCAAATATCAGAAAATTGCTCAAACTTTAAAATAACTTATCAGATTTTATTGCAATAAAAACATATGCATTAAATAAATGCTTATGCATAGAAATTAATAATTATCAAAAAAATTTCCTAAAGCCTTACTATTCAAACTCCCTCAAAGTGAGACATATATCTTTAATGAGTACTGTGGTTAATTTTAAAAATACATGTGAGAATTTTTTTTATCAGTTGCTTCTCATCTGTGTGCAAATTGATCATGGGAAAACTCGTCAAAATCATTGACACAACAATCACAATGATTTTCTTCTAGCCAATTCTCGAATAAGCCCGAAGAAAATAACATTTAAATCCCACTGATGACGGTCTTGTGATGACTGAAAACGTTCTGGGTTTTTCTAATGTATTTTAAATAGTTTTAAATTATATGAATGCACATGAAAGTAATTCTTGTGCATTTATTTGTGCTTTTTATATGAATATTAATTATAAATTTTACCTTTTCTGTAGAAAAAGAAAGATATATACATAGTATTCATTAATGTTCAAATATGTAGTTTTTTTTATCTGAAAAATATTCAGAATTTCTTTGAAAAATCGAATTAACATGAAACCATCTCATAATAGGGAAAACTCAATCCGAAAAAATTAACGCTTTACCTTCACTTGCAGAAAATCATTAACGAAAATTTTCTTATGCTTACAGATCACAAAATTTGTAAATTTCGTGACTTATTCATGACGTTCTTTGGCTGATTATCTCATGAATGATCGAATTTCGTGATTTTTTTCTGATCATCTGACGAAATGTACGATTTTTTCCGCGATCGATTCACGGAATTCACAATTTTTTTTCTGAAAGCGTTATACGAAATGGAATTTTTTCGCGCGAGCACTTGTCAAAATTCACAATATTTCTTCGCGACCAACTGACGAAATTCGATATTGTTTTCGTGATTTTTTTTTGACAAATTTCACGATTCCTTATCACTATCATTTATTGAAATCCGTGATTTTGCTTCTGCCACCGACTAATAATATTTGTGATTTTATTGCGCGAGAGTTAGACAAAATTTTGGACCTTATTACGCGACCATTTGACGAATTTCTCCTCGATTTTATTGTGCGATTTTTCGACTAAATTTTCGTGACTTTTTGCGCAATCTTTTGACGAAATCTGTATTTCTTTTCGCGATCTCTGATGAAATTAGCGATATTTTCCACGCTTGTTTCAAGAAATTAGCGATTTTTTAAGCGACCATTTTGAGACTTTTTTTTTCAAAACTTCCAAAATTCGCGATTTTTTTCTGCGACCCATTGACGAATTGATTTTGCGGATTTTGAAAGAAAGAAAAATCGCCGACTCTCACGAAAATAAAAAATATTGTGGAATAATCACATGCTTGTGAAAGAGGTTATGGAGACAAAACCACGTAGAGCATGTTTTATTGTGCGGGATTTTTTTCTGTGTGATTTGTGCAGTTCTGCAAGTTGTGCAATTTTCCACGTTCCCTGTTCCTCAAAGAAAAATTTTCCTTGTCCTTCATCAGGAAACTCATGAAATGGCTCCCCTGTAAATAAAACTTTGAAAGGGACTAGAAAAAAGCTCCATTTAAACAGGTTTTTGTCTTAGCAAGTATAATTTTACGATTTTTTTCAACGAAATTTGATTTTTCCCCTTCTAGAAAGAAATCTGTTATAGACAGGTTTCGTTTTCACAAGTTTTACTATAATGCATCTCTTTTCAGAGCTATACTATAGAGCGGATGGTTTAACAGTCAGTGAGGATACCTGTAAAAATGAAACCTGTCTATAATAGAATCCTGTCTAAAACGAAAAAAAATCATGTCCAATATATTAAAATTTTACCTTCTAAGACGAAACCTGTCTAAAACGAAATATTTCACTGGTTCTGAGTTTCCGTATTCGCAGTTTTTACTGTTATTGTAAGCACAAGTCAGTAAACGTATCTCATACGGGAGGGGTTAGACCCCTGTATCCTACCCTTAGCTATATAGCATCCCTCAAAAAATGTTTGCCCCCCCCCCCCAAGAAAATTCTGAAATGGCGCCCCTGCGACTAATTTCGCCAAATTATATAAATCGCCAAACCACTCGCCAAATTATACAAATTGATATAATTTTTATTTTAAATAACGAAAGAACAAATAAATTAATACAACATTAATAAAAATACAAATAAAACGTCAAAATAAAAATAACTTGATGACGTAGACACGTGTAACAACATTTCAAGATAAGCTAATATAAAAGGAATTAAGTAAACAGAATCTTTGTCTCCCGGTATTTTTTAACAAAGCGAAAAGAAAGTTCTTTTAAATGAGACATTTTAAATTAATCATTATTAATCTGACGTAATTTTGACCAAACTATTCTTTCTCTTTTTAATATTCACGTGAAAATACTTGTGTTAGAAATGAAATATTATTTGCGCTTTCCTAAGAAAAATAGTTGAAAAGTATCCGCTCAAAATATCAAATAAATGTCTAGCGCAATTTCTAATTTTAAACCGTTTTGCAATATTATTTTGTGTTCATTTTATGTAATAACTGTAATGTGACGTAAATATGACGTAATTTCTCCTATTTAAGACTTCTAACGCATGTTAATAAATTTATTATTTTACAAATTCCTTTCTCTCTTAAAATTCACGTGTAATTATAGTTTTATGACGTAATTTTTAATAAGTTCCTGCTTTTTGTACATAATTATTTAATTCTAATTCCAATGTTTTTTTCTGTTTATAATAGTCACGTGTAAATAAATTTTTAATTTATTACACGTATGAATATTTTTTTTTTAAGCAAACATTATTGTTTCCGCTGTTTATACAGTTGGCAACAGTTTAAATTAATATCACTTTCTAAAATCTGTAAAAAATATCTCTAGAAATGCTGAAAATTTGAATTTAAAATAGAAATAAAACCTCAAAAAATTAGCCAAATTAAAAAAAGAAATACAATCTGCACACCGGCAAATTCTAACGTATAAAAAGATCTAAAAATAATTACATTCCCATGTATAGTTTTTGCTGCTATAAAACTTTTTTAATGGAACGATTTTGTCCAACTTTAGCATTAAATATCTCTTAAAATAATTCTTCTATTTGAAAACTGTCTGCGTCAGCGTGTTTATCAAACATTTCTCTATAATACCACCAATTTTCATATTTTTGTACGTAATATTTTTCTTAATATTAACGAAGAAAGACCTCCTGTCACAAAATATTCAAAACCGGCGGCGGCGGCGGTGGCGGCGGTGACAGCGGTAGTTACTTTTTTTTAGAATAGAGAGATTTCTATTACTTTCATTTCAGGGTTCTATGATGTCCGTGTTTGTGCCCAACCCAGAATTTCTGCGGTTGATGTTCCTGCATTGAGCATGTATGTGGACTTTGCCCAATGTATATGTATCGGCTTTTCGCGCGTTCTTCTATAATGTTTCTTTCGGAAGGGAAGAGGTGGTTTTTTTCCTCTCCCTCCATTTTCTGTTTTTAATTACATTTAACCTAGAAAATTTATTAAATCATTTAAAGGAAAGGAAATCTGCTTTTGTGGCTCAAGCGTGCACACTATCTATTCGAAAAAAAAAATATTAAGCAACACATAGTCAACTTTCTATTTATAACACTTTAGGTATTTTTCTTGTGAAATATGCAGATGAAGAAGTTCAACCAAGGATCGGGGCGGACCCTGCGACATTCTGAGGTAAGCGAAATTCAATATCTCTTTTTTCTAATTTTGAGAAAATGATGTATTAGAACATTTAATATTCAAAGAGGTCTCTCCTTAATAACAGATTATGTGACGTGATTTGTCGCATTGCTACAGAGTAAAATGGGAAAATTATTACTATTTTATTCTTTGAATAGTATCTGAAAATGTTTGAAATATAGAATTTGATATCATATGAAACTTTAGAAAAATGTTTTATAATAAGTATTTTTGTTATGCTTAAAAAAGCATAAGCAACTCAACGATACTATTGAAACATTATTTTTTAAAACCTTTTTACTCATATAATTTGAATATTGACATAATATTTATATATATATAAGATCGTAGTCTATATATGAAAAATGAGTATCTTAAAGGATGCTGTGATAGAAAAACTAAACGCAAGCAATTATAATGTTTGGAAGTTCAGATTAGAAATGTATTTACAGAAGGAAAACTTCTATAGTGCTATCAGTCAGGACCCGCCCGATCCAATGACAGATGATTTTAGAATCAAAAATAGGAAAGCGCGTGCCATTATAAATTTGTTGATCGATGATGATCAGAATATTAATGTGAAGAATTTAGAAAGCGCGCGAGAGTGTTGGCTTGTTTTAAAGGAAGTTCATGAACGTTCTAATCTAAGTAGTAAACTATTCCTTCTAAGAAAGCTTTATTCCACAAAATTAAACGAAGATGGTAATATGGTTGATCACCTTACCAAAATTTATGAAACGCGCGATAAGCTAGCCGCTATCGCCGAAAAAGTAAGTGATCAACACCTTGCTGCTTTAATGCGCTGCTCTCTCCCAGTTATGGCGGTCTCATTACCACTTTGGAAGCGAGGGATGAGCGTGACCTTAGTGCTAGTTTTATTCGCACTAAATTAATAGACGAACATTCGAAAAGAGTTGAAAATAACCGCGAAAGTGAGAACGGTTACTCCGCATTAAAGGTGGTGAAATTCCATAAAAACAAACAAAATAAATGCTGCCGGTACTGCAAAAAGAACTTTCACAACATTGATGATTGCTGGACCTTGAAAAATAAAAATAAAAATAATCCTAAGCAGTATCAATACCCTAATCGTTTTCCCAACCAGTCACAAAAATAGGCAGCGCATATGCGAATACTAACAAAAACAGGAATTTTGAAAAAGAAACACCTAATGATAGAAATGTTACATTTATGGCGCTAATTTTAGCTCTCATTATGGCTTCTAAGAATGAAAAAGTGCTTAGTGATAGCAGTAGTAAGAAGCTTAAGCGAATTACTATTCAATAAAAGAAATTGTAACAAAACATGAGAACGATGTTACATGTTAGTATAACCGGTCATTACGATGTGGCCTAAACCTTCGATTTCCACGATAATCTATATATATATATATTACGCTATCGTATGTGTCACAGAAATCGCGATTATTTGTTAATTGTTTAATGGCAACGCTCCAAAGAAACACATCTTATTGGTTATAGAACATCATTTAACGCATCTCCATGCCTATAAGGGCGGTTACCATAGGCGGGACGCTGTTCTGTCGCCAAATACCGCCAAGTTTGTCGCCAACTTGGCGATATATAGCTAAATTTGGTGGCCAAAATTAGTCGCCAAAAGTGACGCCAGCTTAGGCGATATCTCTAATATTTCGCCAAATTCCTATAGACTTCCATTGTAAACCAATAGGGTTTACTTGTTTACAGAGAATCAGCAAATTGAGACATTTTAATGCAACAAAAACTAATATCAGTTTAAGTAATTATATTAATTTTATTTAAGGAAGACCAAGTAAATTAAATTATGAATAAAAATAACGTGAATTTGATTAAAAAGCCTTGAACCTCTTAAAACAGTGTGCGCTACTTTGTTAAATAGTGCATTATTGTGCGAAATAAGAAAAAAGTATTGGTGGTAAAGTAAAAATATTTAAAAATAAAAATATTTAAAAGCAGCCCAGGTTTGCATATTCAATGGTTCCAGGTTGTCATATTCAATGCATAATTATCAAAAAATGTAAATGACTAGTATTAAAAAATGCTCTGCCGAGCACCAAAAAAGGCTAATATGTTTTTAAGTAGGAAAAAGGTTTTGACAAGTGCTTCTAATTGAGCATGAAAAAGGATAAGGGGTCCCTTCTTGGCTGCAGCTCATTGTCAATGCCAACTTTGAAAAAATCATATTTGCGCTTTTTCCATCTAAAAAAAATTCGCGGTACTTTAGTAAAACTTTCAGTTATGCTTTACAGGTTAACTGCACTGTTCCACTGTTGTACCGCGCATGCGTCTGCAATGCAACTTTGTACAGCGCACTGTGTACCATTATTTCTCTACAAATTATACTACACTGTACATTCCTATTATGCTTTTGAACCTCAGCGCACACTCACACTGTGCTTTTGTACTTCCGTATTAAAGGTGTATGCGTCTAATGTTCGTTTATAATTTACATATGCATTGCTGTACTGTATAGTACACTGTACAGCCACAGCCACTTGCATATAATTTCAACAATCAATAAATGCATTATGCTGTTATGCGTGCACATGTGGAATTTTTCCTGTGCGGAGTTCTGCAACTGTCTGTACTGCACTACAAATCAGTTTATTGTACAGTTCTACACTGCGGGCGTTCTTGGTGGCACTGCATGAGTGTGATACGCTGCAGGAACTAAGGTTTTTGGTACTATGTCGCCTTACATACATGTTTAATCAGGCTGCGTTTTTTCTGGCTGCGTCTTTACACTACACATTTTTTTATCGTAACTGTGGCTGATTTTTTTATATGGAAAAAGCGCAAATATGATTTTTTCAAAGTTGGCATTGACAGTGAGCTGCAGCCAAGAAGGGACCCCTTGTCTTTTTTCATGCTCAATTAGAAGCACTTGTCAAAACCTTTTTCCTACTTAAAAACATATTAGCCTTTTTTGGTGCTCGGCAGAGCATTTTTTAATACTAGTATAACTTATGATGGAATTTTATACATGTGTTCGAATAACATAAAACATTTTATTTTGACATTGAATTTACTTATATTTCATTATTTTTCTTTTAACCGTTGCGTAGCAACTATATCTCATCTAAAAATATCATAAATGTGAAAGTATGTATGGTTTTTTAAGTCAAATCAAAGTTAAAAGGAATGAATTAATGAATGCCTTTGTATAGATATTTGCGTATAGATTGTTTTAAACGCAGAAATGAAAATAGTATTTATGTACTATATAGAATAATGTTTTTATTTATGTATTCAACTATTTTGATTATAAATGAAAAAGTTCGTTATTTTCATACAGAATAAACTGACATTATTCTATTAAACTTTATAAACTTTATTGTTGCCAAAAAAAAAAAAAAAAAAAAAAAAAAAGAGAATAACAATTTTTTCCAAAGAGTTATTTTTAATTTGTAAGATTTTCACGTGCAAAAGGAAAATGGAATAAGCAAACTACAAATAATAAAAAAAGATAAATAGGACAGGAATGAATACATATAAACATTTCACACCAAATACCACCTAAAATAATTTTTGTAGTGGTATTTTCCCAACACTACGAAGAAAGATTCTTCGATTTACACGATTTTACTTGGCCTTCCTTTTCTCATTGGTTGCGATTTCATTTTCGCAATTGTGTATATTAATTGGCACAAAATTTTACATTGTTATGACTGAGGTATATGTAAGGCCATACAAATAAGAAATTCCGTATTGTATCCTATAAAATGTTATAAAGTGTTGGCTAAATATATATGTTTCTATTAAGAGGAGCAGAGCTACCAAGCCTCCGGCGTTCTGGATACCAGTATTTTAATACGAAAAATGTTACTTTATTTAATTGAAACATTTGCGCGATTTAAAAGAACAACATTTTCTCTAAGATAATAGTGTTGTGCAAAAAGCCTGAGACTTGCCATGTCTGCTGGGGAGTGAAATGTTTTATTTAATGCATTTATCTCTATTTTAATGCTACGTGAACAACGTCCCGTGCAACAGCTTGTAGAGTGTAAAATAAATTAAATTATTAAAATAATCCCTATTACGAAAAATGAAACAAAATGCCTGGCTAAGGAAAATAAAAGGTTAGTTAACCTTTCGTAATTTGACCTGAACACAGGTGTGCGTCAAATTTCAACGGTGTTTGTAACATCACGATTTTAAATTAAATGTGGATACTATTATAAGGCTATCACAAAAAATACTTAACGGCGCCAAATCCCGTTTATCTATTTAGTCAATTGGAAGTGGACACGATGATGAATTATTAACTGTTAGGTTTAGAAGTCCCCCTACTTTAGGGTGATGTTTGTAAGTTAATGCTATCGAGTACATTTTTAGATATTTAGATTAGATTTTAGATATAAATATTGGAGAATGGTAATCAAAATTATTTTTTGGCAACAAAAATTATAAAGGTATTAGATTTCGAAATTAGATGTCTCAGTTTGCATTTCCAAAAGTTCTTTATCCATTAGATACAGGTGTTTGTGGTTAGCAGGCAAGTAAATACTATTGTATGGATATTAGGATAACGTAAAATGCTTGATCAAATTGTTGCTTATCCTTATAAATCGCAGTGTAAAAAGGAATCTAAGATATAGGATAATCATTAACTCAATCAATAGAAAATTACAAATGCAAAATAAATTACACAACGGGGGGTTCAGGGGGGCGCCCCCCTGAAGAAATTTGCTTTATTATATAAAAATTACTAGAATAAGTAGCTCGTGAGAATTTCAGCATATCATTACATAACAACGTGTTTAATTTAACACTTCTAACGTCTGAAACCATCGAAATATTTTTTTTCCTTTTATAAATGTTTGTGTAATTTAAAAAGTTTAAATTTTGTTTTTGTAGAAAGATTAGTATTACGCAAAGTTTGCTAAAAACAATAAGTTGCAGAGATGACGTTGAGGCTCTTGATCTGCAGATTTACTAGTTTAAATAAAATATATCCTACATGTTTTATAGTAAAAATAAACCCAGTAATCTAACCCCCTCCCCCTCCCCCTCCCCCTCGCAAACAAAAGTAAGAAAATCTGTTCCTCTCCAACACATGAAGTTGAGAAATTTTTTTTAAATTTTTTGCTCTATTTGTGACATTGTAGAGACAAAAAATATATAATTAATGGGATTAATAAGAAAATAAATAATTCAAAATCTTGTAAATATTGATTAATAACTCTCAAAAGTTTGAAAAAATTAAGAGTATAAATAATCATTGTCTCTTATGTATATTTATACACTTGTGTAAATATTATAAACATAAATAAAGAATTAAATTTAAAAAGAATCGCATTCGTCAGTCATTTTTACGCGTTTTAACAGAATTTTAAATTTGGCGCTTTCATAAACCCCGCCATTTATCTCAACGACAGTTGATTATCCACTTTCTTCTTTTTGTATTTTCTTCGGGAAATTTGAACATCCGGTGTCCTTTTCTAGAATGGTTTGAACAATTCATCACAAAGCAACCCCCCATCATAAATTTCGTAACTAATTATAACGTGTAATTACTAAAAATTGCTGTCTAAATGTAGCACCGTTGTTCTGAGTTTACATAGAAGTGAATGGGCTCTGGGTACATATGGCAAACCCAAAGGCACATCAATGGCGGATGCTTCAGCTCGTATCTCTAGTAGCCCTAGCTGAGAGAAACCATCAGATAGAAATGGGATTTAAACGTATTGAGTTTATTTTGCATAAAAATATTAAAATGATATATTCGGAATGTTTATGTTTTTCGCTATATCGGGCCTTGGGTTTATTATGATGACTATTAACTTTCATGATCAATATTATTGTTGAATTGATTTAAGGGGACAGTACACCTTTAACAGTCATAAAACATGCGAAATTTGACATGAGTTTAGCAATTTTTTATAAAAAATATAACAATTCTAGAAGCACAAAAATTTTAGAGTATATTTAGGTGTTATTGCACTATGTTTAAAAAAAATTTTTTTTGGATATATTATAATTTTTAAAAATTCAAGGGGTCAATTTCAAAGTGCTATTTAAATTTTTTACAGTGGATAACTTTTCACTGCGCGCACGATACCTCATGCTAATTTCATGATATTTGCATATATTTTATCTTAAATTAAAGATAACACTATGGTCTATAATTTGAACTAGGATATTTGTAATCGGTTATAAGATAAGGAGTAATTAACTTTTAATTAGAAAAATTAGAAAACTACGAATTTTTACATGCATTCAATCGGATAATTTTTCTCATACTGAACACAGCTTTGTAATTCTATAGTTCATTTTCATGATAACATAAATGTTTATGTAGGGTAAAAATTTTAAAGCTATACTTCAAATAGTTTTGGAGATAACATGCGCGCAAGAGTAAATAATGCCATTTTGAGAAAAAGCTGTTTAAAGATTAAATTGTATTTTTTAAATATAAAATATATAATAAAAGAAACAAAACTGCTAATTATATGACGTATTCTGTATTAAAAATAAAATTAGATGCTAGTTTAAAATGATAAATATAAAATTGTTTGCAAAATGCTGCAGAATATAGGAACATACGTAAAAAATAAATATATGTGTTTTGCAAAAATGTAGCATTTACTATTGAAAAAATTCATTTTAAACATATAGTTTAAAATTTTTTTTCGAATTGACTGCAAAGGGAATTAAATGTGCGCTTTTTATAAAACTAAATTACTTAATGTGAAATATAGGCCATTTTTTAGGGATTTTCTTATTCCGATATTTGATTCACATACTTTGCGGCATAAAAATCTTGATAGTTTACTAAAAATTACATTAATATCAATAAATATGTGTCCTAAACTGTCATTTAAAATTAAACCACTATCAAATTCACTACTTTTTAGTTTTCTATAAGTTAGCACCTTAGGATATATTTATATCGTCGCATTTTGTATAGAGATTGTCTTCTTCGGTGCATTTCTGAAGCACATTTCGCATTATCATTCATTATAAATGCTAATAAATGCTAAGAAGAAGAATACTATTATAAAATCAGGAAACTATTGCTCTAGGGGAAAAAACAGTTTTGTTTCAAATTAAGCACTTAATAGCTAAACAGCTAAGCAAATTTGCGATCACGTTTCCTAGCAAATCCAACCCAGCAAAGAAAGAAACAGTGGGCCATCAGCTGGAAAAAAGATGGCAGCCAGCAGTGCCATCAGCGGTAAAGTGCAAGGGGCCATTACTTAAACCTGTCGAAAAGTGTCCGAGCCGAATGCAGCTGGCTCATCAGTGATGGCCAACAGCAGGCCATCATTGATATGTCATCACATTACTTCAATCCGGCACTTTACCTGCAGTGCTAGCACCTATCCCACTGTTATTCCTTGCTGGCCCAGAACTTTCCCTTACAAAAATTTCTTATAGAATTCTATAAAAAAAAACAAAGCATTATATAATTATGGCTCTTTTTTCTATAAGCTAGTTTCACCAAGAGCTATAGAAATATCTGTAGAAGTATCTATAATAGAAAAGTCTATAGAAATATTTGAACTTTCAGCGATTTCCATGTGGTCACCCTCCCAAGTACTAACCGTGCTCGATGCTGTTTGGTTTTCGTGATCGGACATGAACAAGTGCTTTCAGCGTACGCTACGACTGCTCGTAGTTTTCAAGATCTCATTACACTATTTCAAGTTTGTTTCTTTTGTGATTTACGTTCCCAATCATTAAACTGGTATAGAAATTATTCTATTGTATAGAAATCCTATGTATTTTATACGCTTTTTTTTTATTATTGATTCTGAACTGCGTAAATTATGAAAACCGAAATCCTTTGTAACCTAGTAAAACCAGATTTAAGGAGAAAAAAAAGTTCGTTGAAATAAAGAATTTATTTATTTATTCATTTACTTATTTATTTTGTTGGTGGCAGTGGTGCTATATTTTTTACAGTTTAAGGTGTCTCAGGACTCTTAAAGCTTTAAAATATTCGAAATTTTAATTTTTTTTTTTAGATATTAAACTACTATCTTTTCTGAACATTTTGGTATAAATGTTTCCTTGAAATTCCTATTAGAACAGAAGTTATGGCTTTTAGATTTATACACGCTCAATAGCTGAAGTGGCGTTTCAGAAACTTTGAAGTCAATTTTCTCCAAATGACGTTTTTGGGCATAACGCGCACGATATCTCAAAAACTTCTGATTTTTTTTCATGAAATTTTCAAAACATATGTTTCATGTTAGTCTGTATAAACTGAACCTAAAATTTCCTTCTTATTGTTTAGAAATATATTCTTTATAGGTGATTATACTGTTGAAAATTTCTAAATTTTGCATTAACTAAATACAACTTTGTATTAAAAATAGAAAAATGCTTTAAATACAAATTTATTTAGGTTCAGAGTTATTATTACAATGTGAAGCACAAGTAGGACCCAAAATTTTTCTTCTACTTGCAAAATTTATTTTGTAATCGTGCGCATAATCTGTTATGCCGATTTTCCGCTCGTCAAATGTCTGACATTTTGGAGCCCACTGTAAATTCTAATTCTGCATCTTGTAATTTTTCAAATACATGAAATGAAAGAACATACTTATCTTTCATCCCAATATAAAATTTTGTCTTAAAATCAATTACATTTTAAGATATTATATGTTGAAAATGGTCTTTTTTTTTTCGATTTTTCCAATTTTAAAAGTCCTGAGACCCCTTAAAAAATTAGCTTCACAGCATTGTGTTAAGATATTCATTTCAGATTTGTGTTCAAATACTCAATGTCTTCTATATTCGCAGCGCCACCTAGCGTAAGGGTTCCCAGCAATAATACTGCAAAAGTTCGTGCACTTCCATGTAGTGGTGGGCCAGCGCATGAGATAAAATGGATGCCCACCAGAATTTTATCTGGTGATTTCCAACAGCAAAGTTGACTGAAGCTGTCCAGCAGTGGTCATGCAGTGGTAGACCATCAGCCAGCACTTCTCTTTCATTGCCAGCACCTATCTTGCTGCTGGCCAGCAATTTCCTCTTTGCCGGGAAGAAAGTAAACAAATTTCGTGAAAGTGGAAATTGAAGTTAATATTTTAAAGCTTTTTTTATTATTATTTAAGGTATTTAACTAAAAACAATTGACTCATTTTAGCATATTTTCAATGTTGCGATAGTGAGAAAGCGCGAAAACAAAATGTAAACAAGCCGCCATGACAGTTGTCGCAGAGCATTTAAATGGGAAATGAAGGAGTGATGTCTACATTTTCCCTTATATCTCAGTAGATAATTATCACACAGTTAAGAGATTGGTATCAATTTATTCAGAATACAACAACCTTTCTAAAGATGTAAAAATAAAAAAATCGATTTTTGAAAATTTTAAAGGTGTACTTCCCCTTAAAGGAAAAATTTATTTAAATAAGGAGAAATATTGTTCATAAATACTCAGTGACACTTTTGGTATTTCATACTTTTGAAAATTAGAGAAATATTTAAATGCTTGCATTTCAGAATTTTTTCCTTTCTGTTAAACTATTGATTCGTTGAATAAAAAGGGGCATTTTTAAATTTATATAATTAAGTTATTAAGATACTATTAACTTTCTTCGTCAATATTACTGTTGAATGATTTAAAATGAAGCTTATTTAAATAAGGACAAATATTGTTCTTAAATGCGTAATAACGCTTTTTGTATTTCATACTTCTCAAAATCAGAGAAATATTTAAATGCTTGCATTTCACACATTTGTCCTCTCTATTAAACTCTTGCTTAGTTAAATAAAAAAAAATATTTTTAAATTTATATAACAATAGCATGAGATTTCAGATAAAGAAGAAAATTATTGTCCAAATTAGGTTTAAATTGGTTCAGTTTTCCAGATGTTATTATGATGATAAGATTTGAATTATTTATATCTATAGATAAAATCATTGCAATAAGACGATTTTTTTAAAATCAACTTAAAAATATTAAGATTAATATACTTTCTAGCAACTATTTCTTATTTAAATAAGTGTAAAAGTTAAATTTGTTAAAAAAAACCACTCTTTTACAAACATTCCATGTTCATCTTCAAAAGCCCGTCTAATTTTTCTACTACAATTCATGTTTTTTTTTTTTTTTTTTTTTTCAGAAATTTCCGTTACAATACGTTCATTTGCCGTGGACACGGAACTCGATTATGAAAAATTCGTGATTTGTTTCATCTTGTTGAAAATGTAAGCAAGCGAATTTACTAAAAAAAATCCCTGCCGGCTCGGCCTACAGGCGGAGGTAGATTTTGAATTTAAGTACTAAATTTACCAACAAAAGTTAAATCAAGATTAGAGATAAACCCAGTTTCTTTACTAAGAATGAGCTCTAGGGAGCTAAACTTTTTGTGAAAATTCTAATATACACGAATACACACACGCGTGTATATGGAATAGGTTTAAAAATGGATACAGCAAATTCAGAGAACCTTAAAGTGTTAAAATATGTTAATATTTCCATAGTCGGGTTTTTATCATGTTTTAATACTTTTCTTCAAACTCACATGACGTCACATATTCACTTGCTGAGATCCATTATATTTCCAATATGACGCAATATACATATTTTTTTAATTCGTCAAACTATTTATTTCATTTTAAGTTTTCTGCGGAAATCTTGCTCTAGAAAATTTATGACGTAATATTCAATTTGTTTTGAATTTGTCAAACTATTTATTTAATTTTCACGGGAAAATCTTGCAATTAAAAAGTAATTGTTGTGGTGAGAATTTTATTGTTTTTTTTAATTGTTGGCAACTGTTATAACGAAAAATGTTTATTTTTTCCTGTCATTGTTGTGAAAGAGCTGGTTTTATCAGAATCGTGTTAAGACGGCATTCAAAATTTTTAACCCTCCCGATTTCCAACCCCTTGAGCCGATTTCGCTCATTTTCAATCCCCGCCGAGATATTAGCCATATCAAAGTTGTTCGCGAGTTTGAAGACGATCTGTGCATAATTGCGACTTTTATCGTGCGGACAAAATTCAGTACATACATACATATATATATGTATACTTTTTAGGTGGGGGTGGTTTTGGGTTCCTGGTGTCATATAATGAAAAGTTATGAAGGAATTTTTCAAAAGTCGCACCATGGTAACGACGCAATAGGTAGTATTTCTTACGAAATCTACCTAAAATATCTAATGTTTGTTCTTTTTGTTTTTTAAGATAGGGCAGCGTGAAAGAAAAAAAAAGAAACTTTATTTAAGCTATATTTTTAGGATTTATTTCTCAGCGTATAATCGTAAATTATTAAAATATTAGTTGATAAAAGAGTATATATTTTTAAATATTACACTCTACATTTTTTATTTATAATTTATTTTCTACTCTTTAGCCATTAAAATATTTCATTATTGCAGTTTCACAACCATTTGGCCTATTTTAGTGAGCGTTTATTGGCGTACTAATAAATCCATTATAATTATTGTTAACTCTCATAAAATTGTACGCATTACAGAGAATATTGGGCGAATGATGACCTGTGGCAGGCTAACGGGAAAATGCCTTAAGATTAATGTATTAATTTATAAGGAATTTCTGAAAATTTTAAAATGTTTCACTGTCATCGGAAACAAAGCTGTGAGCTTAATTTTTATCATTCTAGCTTATCTAGTAAATTAAAAATCAATTACAAAATTCCATCTTTACGGACGAAAACTAAGTCGAATTAAATAAAAGAGTGTAAAAAAAGCCAATGGGCTGAAAACTTCTGTTTATAAATTTATCTTGGAAAGAAGCAAGAAAGGGGTCAAAATGCATGCTCCCCCCTGCCGAAAAAAACTGTAGTTTGTTCTTGCGCACATTCATCCTTGGAACAGAAGAAAAGTTTAATTTTTTCTTTTCAGGTAATCCCCAATCATTTAATAAACAAGTAAGAAAAATTATGCGTTAAGCATAGATTATGAAACACTTTCCAACACTTGCTGAATGCTTTAACAAAACTTCGTTATTTAGGGAAATAGGGTATATAAGTGAACTAAGTAAACATTTTAGGAAACACATAAAACATTTGAAAAACAGATTTTAGCAGTTACCGTCCATAGCAAATATGTATTCCAAATCTTTTGAACAGCCCTGCATTTGATCTGAAGGTTGATATATATACTATATAATGGAGAAATTTACTTTAGCAAGAAAACACATAACAGGTTGAAATTTCTCTTTCAGCAATTTATAATAATAGATTTAAACATACTTGTATACTTTTAGGTAGCTTTCTTTACAAAAAGCTACCTATTGCAGCCGTTCGGAGGAAAGCGATTTCAAAAAATTTTGGTATATTTTCATCGATCATGACCCCCAGACCCCGAAACCACCCTCCGTTCAAAATTGATATATATATATATATATATATATCAATATATATATATATATATATATCAATATATTGATATATATATATATATATATATATCAGATACCTTGCAGATACCTTGCAGATGATACCTTGCAGATATTTATTTATTTTTATACGAGGTTAAAGAGACAACAGATAAGGATTTTTTAAGTTTCAGATATATTGATGATGTATTGTTAGTAAGGATTAACGATTCCAATAGCGATTTAAATTTAGACTACTATCCCCAAGGTTTGATATTAAAAAAAACTTCATATGACGAAAAGCATGTAAATTATTTGGATCTCACTATCGACATTGAGAGGGGTGGATTACGGACTAGCATTTATGATAAGAGAAAGGATTACAACTTTGAAACTATTAAGATATTAAATTTTAATTCCAATGTACATATTTCCATTTTCAGAAATATCATTATCAATAGTTTAATAAGGATAGTAAAGTTAAATTCTAATCATAATAGTATAATAAATGACATTATAAATCTCTATCAAGATGCAATGGATCAGAATTTTCCTATTGGTTTGTTAAATAGTTTGGTAAACAATTTCGTCAAGGATAAAGATTACTGCGACGCTTTACTTTTGGCGATTAAAAACATCGCCAAATAATCGTAGGCTTTATAAGGAGCTCTGTCTGGTTGCGTCGTTCTTTTTGAATTGGGTTGCTGCTTTGGATGGACAGTTTTTAAGTGTACTTTTCGAATTCGGTTACTGCTTTGGATGGCCAGTTTTAAAGTTTTCTTTGGCCAGTATGGTCTTGACAGATATGGGGGAAGTTTCATGAGTAATTGCCGGTAAAACCCAGCATGCAAGTCTTTAGCCTTGCGGTCTGTCTCCATTGGTTGTTTTCTTTTCGTTCATGATTTAGTTAGTAAGTTTTTTCCATGGTTATTTTGTTAATTTTCTCTGTAGTTCAGTAGTTTTGGGATTGGATGTGTAGTGTGTGGTTTTTGGTATATATCAATATATATATATATATTACCATTAATTAAACATAACCTACCACCGTCAATTATTATGAATTAAAGCTGTAAGTATTAAAAAAAATAATAATAAAATAAAATAAAAAAATATAAGAATTATTATGGAAGAAAAAAGAAAAAAGTGGACACCGACAAAAATTGAAAAGCTTATACATTGAATTACGTTATCAAGGGCACAGAATTCAATGATATAAGCAAAATGGTTGTTTTCTGTGGGAAAAATAAGCTAAAGCTAAAATTAATTTTCCCCTGTGCCCGAACAACCACTAAAATCAAGTGAATTGATTAAAAATGAAAGCAGAATAGAAACAAATAATATGAAATGGAAGAATCAATAAAACGTATTTAAATATTTATAGGATATAAAATATAAATAATAATCACCATACCGATTAATATTTCAGTATTTTACAAAAATCCATGTGCACATGTCTACCAGTATATCAAAAAGATTAAGGTGAATAAAACAGTTAATAAATCACAGTAAATGATACCAAAGGATGCAGTTAATACATTTTGAAATAAAATTTGAAATACCTTGTAAAACAAATTAAATCTAATATAAAATAAATAGATATTAATTACATTATTTAAAATGCACTATTAAATTAATAGATAACAGTTTAACAATATCGTCAAAATTTAGCTAAAAATACACCCTGGTGTATAAATTATAACTGCAATGGAGCTAGAAAAATTAAAATTAGAGCAAACTGAAAGAGAATATTTTGGTGCTGCCATCTATTATTAATTATATTAAACATCTATCGAAAGATAAAAATTTGCAAGCTTTTGAATGTAAATAACTGTTTAAACAGCAAAACCAAACAAATCCTTATATATAGAGAATTATAAACCTTATACAAATCACACAATGTATTTAAAACTATTGTTAATAAAATTTAAAAGCATACAATATATTCTATTAGCTAACTTTTTTAAACTAAAGTTTAAATAATGCTAGAACATTGATAATATATAGCATATAGCTATATGCTATAAAACAAAATAAATTCAGTAATAATTAATATAAATAATTATTAAAAATTATTTAAAAATTATTTTTTAATGAATTATATATAAGATATTTATAAAATGAACAGGAAATAAAAAACATGTGGAAGTATATAGAAGGTTAAATAATACTTAAAATCCCATTACTTAAAAAGCACAAATATAGAATGTGGATTATTTTCAGACATCCATAAAAATCCATAAAGTATGAATGTGGGACATTCAAAAACATTAAGCTAAGAGTGGCATACTATTAGTAATTAATATGATATTGTCATTAGTAAATTAAAATTTAATGACAAATAATTGTAAATTAGATTAATGAATAATTAAGCTAATTATAATATTAATGAAAATCTCCAATTTACATATAAAATATCAAATCAACATCCACATAAAATACATAACAAAAAAAAAATAGTAATAATACAAGAGCCCCGCTTTTTTTTTTTTTTTTATAAATAATTAACCATTGCGTATTATCCAGACAACACCACCCTCCTCCGTACTCTAACATCTTTCCACCCAACCAACCTATAATATTTTTTTATATTATTTTACAATTTTTAATTTTTTATAGATATATATTTTTTTTTTTTAATTTTTTTGTAATTTTGTTTACGCATGTGTTAATTTGTGTTTATAGATCATGTAAGAAAAGTACTAATTGTATATTAATGAATATATGAATTTTTTTGGAAAACCATGATTTAATGCATCATAAATTAGTTTTTTAATATTATTGTTAATTAGAGGAGAAGAACATAAACATTTTATTCTATATAAATGATTAAGTATTATATTACGAAATACAGAATGATGTAGACAAGATTTAAAATTTGTAAATGTATTAACTGTGAATTTAAATTCTTTACGTTTGTCATATAAATCTGTGATTGTTTTATTGTCTTTTATTGTAATTTTAAGATCTAAGAAGTTAATTGTATTGTTAGATAAAAGGTTTTCCGTTAATTCCAAATTAGTGGGATAATCAACTGGAAATCGAGTAATTGCAGATTGATCAGTTTCAATTAAAATGATGTCATCAATATAACGATATAAATGTAGATTATTATTAGTAAAATTACGTTCATAATGAGATAAGTATAAGTCTGAGAGTAAACTGGAAGTACAACCGCCTTGTGGTATACCGACATGCTGTAAATATAAAGTATTATCTTGCAATATATAATTATTATAGATAATGAAGTTAGTTAAAGATTTAAAATATGCTGTATCTATATTAGATGGTAATAACAGTTTTTTATAATACTTTTTAAATAATGCATTAATAATTTTATGTAAATCTAATAGGTCTATATTATTAAAAAGATCTTTGAAGTCATATGTCGTTATATTACAAACAGAATGAAGATTTTTTAAAATATTAACAAGTTGATAGCTATTTTTTATACAATGTGTATTATCATTTTTTGTAGTAAGTTCATATATTTGATTAAGAATTTTTAAGAGAAGTGTATTGGCTTTATTATTATATGTATTACAACCAATAGTAACAGTCCTAAATTTAATAGGAGTTTTATGAAATTTGGGAATAAGAACTAAATATGGATAATTAAAATTAGTAGATAAAATATTTAAAAGTTTATAATAACTTCGAATTTTACGATTATTTACAATAACATTTTCATTAGTTTTTTGAAAAGACTTATTAGAAGAAATAGAATTTGTAAGAAGTTGGTGATAATATGATTTACATATAATAGCATAATTGTTAGGAGATTTGTCAACATATGTAATAACGAAGTTTTTTTGTAATGTAGTAATTTGTTGGAAATAATGCTGTGTATTAATAGAAACCAAATCAGCAATATTATTTTTTAAAGCCATAGTTAATTTTTCAATTACTAATATCTTCCATTGATTAAAATATTCAATAGGCCCATTATAAGAGACAGAAATTTTATAAATAAAAATATCAATATCAAATGTAAACTGTTTGATAATAGATTTAACATTAAATTTAGATGGAAGTCTATATTTAGTACCATAACCCATTAGTTGTTTCAATATAAAATCATGAACAATATCAAGATTTCCAGTGATTATATGTCCATGATCATTGTTTATGTATTTTTTTAGAGTGGGGTCTTTGCAGTTACACGGAAAAGTACTTGCAGCAGATGTATTTTTTGAAAATGTATTGTAGTTAAAAAATTTTCTCCCAATTGTATTCGGATATTTAAAGGTTTTTGATATATGAAGATTATTGATAGGAAAAAAACAATTTTTATCATTAATTATAGAATTGATATTAATTTTATTAAAAATGTGATTTGAAAAAGTAATTATCATTTGAGTATTCATGTTCTGAATTTTGTGTTTTTTTTGTATATTAATATTTAAAAGATTAACCCTACTCATAATAAGGTCAAAGTAAATATCAGAGAAATGTTTAGAGTAAGATTTACTTAGAAAGACATTTAAATGTTGTACCAGCTGTTTCTTTTTAATAGCAAAGATGTTTTTACGAATTAACAACCAGTTATAATTCTCTAAGTAATTTCGTTGAAGATCATTAATTTGTTTTGTGATAGATTTTTTGGAAACTACAACTGATGATGAACCCTTTCCGCGTTTATTACGTGTTGTTTTAGCAATTAAATTATGATTAAGAGTAGGATAAATTGGAGAATAATCAATATTGTTATTTATAGATGTGAAGACTTTGACAGGTCTGTTAAATACTTCACTGTTAAGTCCATAAGGATAAATTGTGTTATAATATTTCATATATGATGATTCCATATAAAGACGTTCTGATTTATTTTTTAGAATTTGAAGGATTTCAATTGTCGTATTTTTAAATAGATGTTTATGAAAATGTTGAATTTCAGCTGTAGATTGTATATTTTTTGCATTGTTATTATTAGAGTCTGATCGATGATGATTGATTCGTTTATGAATTGGACCTGATGTTTCACCAATATATTTCATATTACATAAGTTGCACTTTATACTATAAATAACATTAAATGCTTTACAAAAACTTGAATAATTAGGATCTGAGACAATTTGTTTCTGAGCAGCGTATGGACATGTCTTGCACCGAGAATCATAGCACTTACGAAAAAATAAAGGACGAGGGGGAGAGTATAAATGGTCGCTGGATGACGATCCAGGAACAACCCAATTATTATTCCTGTACCGGGCACTACACTGCATAGATGCTAAGTGTATCTTGCCAGTATCGAGATGTTTACTAAGAACTGCCATATAAAAATTATGTATGGAAAATGCAATAATTGCCATAAAAAAAATATATATATATATATATATATATATCTGACCTATGTCACACTGTAACTCTCGTATTTATGAACCGATTTGGATGTAATTCGGTGTGTACATAGTACATACCAATGTCTCGACCGAGTTCGTTGGCCAGCTTCATCCGCCATTTTGTTTCAAAATGGCGGGCATTTAAATATTTTAAAAAAATTTAAAATTTGAAATGTGGTATCAAAAAAATGAAAATGGAAAAATATTTTTTTCTTATGTATTTGACCTTTATACAAAGACTCCGTAGCAGTTTTTGTTTCATCTATATCTTAAAAAATGGCTGAGTTATAGCATTTTGAATTTCTAGCGAAGCTGACATTTTGAAACGTCCTGAATTTTGTCACGCGATAAAAGGCGTATTTATGAACCGATTTAGATGTAACTTCGTTTATACATAGTACAGACCAATGTCTCGACCGAGTTTGTTGGCCAACTTCATCCGCCATTTTGTTTAAAAATGGCGGCCATTTAAAATTTTAAGAAAAATTTAAATTTGAAATGTGGTACCAAAAAATTTAAAATTGAAAAAATATTATTTTCTTATGTGTTTGACCTCGATAAAAAGATTCGGGAGCAGATTTTGTTTCGTCTATACCTTAAAAAATGGCTGAGTTATAGCATTTTGAATTTCTAGTGTGACTGACATTTTGAAACGCCCTGATTTTTGCCACGTGATAACAGACGTATTTATGAACCGATTTGGATGTACCTTGGTGTGTACATAGTACAAACAAATAACTCAACTGAGTTCGTTGGCCAGCTTCATCCGCCATCTTGTTTCAAAATGGCGGCCATTTAAAAAAATTAAAAAAAATTAAATTTAAAATGAGATACCAAAAAATTGGAAAATGAAAAAGAGTTTTTTCGTATGTGTTTGACCTTAATACAAAGATTCCGGAACAGGTTTTGTTTCGTCTATATCTAAAAAAATGGCTGAGTTATAACGTTTTGAATTTCTATTGTGGCTGACATTTTAAAACGACCTGATTTTTGTCACGCGATAACAGGCGTATTTATGAACCGATTTGAATGTAACTTGGTCTGTACATAGTACATACCAATGTCTCGACCGAGTTCGTTGGCCAGCTTCATTCGCCATCTTGTTTCAAAAGGGTTGCCATTTTTAAAAAAAATGTAATTTAAAATTTAAAATGAGGTATTAAAAAATTGGAAAATTAAAAAGATTTTTTTAGGTGTTTGGCCTTGATACAGATTCTGGAGCAGTTTTTGTTTCTGAAAATTTGTTTCTTTTGTTTATATCTTAAAAAAGTGGTTGAATTATAGCACTTTGAATTTCTATCATGGCTAATACTTTGAAACGATCTTGTATTTGTCTCGCGATACCACACGTATTCGCCTATTTCGATGGAAGAAGGCATGTGGATAGTATACATCAATATCTCGACCAAGTTCGCTGGCCAGCTTCATCAGCCATCTTGTTTCAAAATGGCGGACAATAAATTAAAAATATATATATATATATATTTAAAGTGAGGTGCAAAAAAATTAGAAATTGAAAAAGGTTTCTTTCTTAAGTATTTGACCTTGATATAAGGATTCAGGAGCATTTTTTGTTTGTCTTTATCTTAAAAAATGGCTCAGATATAGCAGTATCAATTTCTAACGTGGGTAACATTTTGAAAAATCTGATTTTTTGCCTGCGACAGCACTCGTATATATCAACCGATTCCGATGTGAGTGTGCATAGCAATTACTAAGGTCTCGACCAAGTTCACTGGTTAGCCTCATCCACCATGTTGTCTTAAAATGGCAGGCACTTTAAGAAATCGCCGAATTTGGCAGCCAAATATAAGTTACTTTAAATAAAAGCAGCTTGGATAAAGCTGACTAATTTCGCAAAATTCTCATTCATAATGATTTAGTATTGATAAAAATTAGTATTGAATCTCTTACATTCGGTTTCCACTTAATTGAGCTTCGTGTGTTTGAATAATATTATCTTTTTTAAAATAAGGAATATGAAAGCTACCTCTTCCTCCCGGCACTGGCCGGAAGGACTTTTTTAAAACTCTGCAGTTAACCTAATACCTTTATTACACGCCACTATTTAGCTAAAGTTTAATTCAAAGTAAAACACTCTTAAAACTACCGGAATCACATTTCCAGAAATTATCATTTATAGACGGCCATGTATTCAATTCTTTGCGTGACCCTGTATGTCATTTTATATATGTTTTACAAACATTTCTTAGTAAACCAAATGCGGTTCAGCGTAAAAATGCCTAACTCATTTAAAAATCACCTTTAAGCAATTTGCAATCATACCCAGTAACCATTACGAATTCTTTTGAGTAGCCCTGTATATCAATTATACAGCATTTATACACACCCTATACAATGCATAAATATAGTGAAACATAAAAGCACATAACATAATTAAAAATGCATTTCCAGCAATCATCGCTACTTTACAGTACTTCGGGTACAATATAGTATCTGAAATCATTTGTGTGTCCCTGTAAATGCTCTGCATTTCGTATTATCCATGAAATAAGTTATAGTAAACCTTAGCAACGTATATCTATTTCATTATACATGTAATAGTTTAACATAAATAAAATACGCCGGAAAAAATTCCCTCCACTTCTATATCATTATGTAAAGGAATTCTTTTGTGCGGCCCTGTAAATGAATAATAACTATCTTTTGGGCCTCATATTGTACAGAAAATGCATACTTTAGTCAATTTGATAAATGCATATCAATTTATTATGTTTGAAAGCATGTAACATCATTAAAAACCATTTTAAACGATTTTTTCCCATAGGCCGTAATGTAAAGGAAAACTTTTCACTGTCCCTGTAAATGAACTAAACATGCTACAAACTTCATTTGCAATAGGGTTCGTGCTATGGTAGAGGTCACTAACATCCAAAAATTTCAGAACGATCCGAGTATATTTACGGGAGTTAGAGCCAGGGCCCGACTTATTCAGGGGCTTGCGGGGCAGCTGCCCCGGGCCCCCCTTTTTAGGGGCCCCCCATGAGAGTAATCATGATTTTCATTAAAAGGTGCCAAATAATTAAAATTAGCCAAAAGTGACCAAAATTAATATATTTTCAAACATTTGGGAAAGGAGAGCGTCCCTTTCCCGTTTCTGCTTCCAGTACCCTTTCCACCTATGCAAAAATCAAACTATCTATATTATAAAGGACAAACATATCTGTGCGTAACGCATACGTCATTTTGCGAATGGCAATACTTTGAAATTTAAAATAAAATTTTGGTTTTGCAATTTTCTTTACTGCTGAAGAATAATCTTCATATGTTGCACGAAATTTCACGTTATCACAATTTAAATCCAAGGTTGGGAGAGCTTAATTATAGACTTCACGATTCATGTAAAATCACATTAAAATAATAAAAGATATTTCACAACCTAAAATGGCGCTAGTGTTGTTTAGTATAAAATAGCACAAGATGATTAAAAAACTTGAAAATTCTGTATTTACACTTTTAAATATATACAGTATATACAACGAAAACATATGAATAATATTTGTTATTCCTCACTAGGAATTCCAGATAATTTCTTTTATATGTTCAAGAATATTTATTTCTCCCTTTTCGGAAGAACAAGAAATACACAGCCAGCATGCTACTTCCGAGATTCACATTTAAACTGAACTATAAACAAGAGAAATGCTTTTAAAACAATTAATACTTCAGAAACTATTTCTTCTAATAGAAGACCACGATAAAAAACCTATACGCAGCTTATTTTATCTGCTGCGTTCAAGATTCACATTCACAAAACCAACTAAAAAAGGAACAAGAAAAGAAAAAATGTTTTTAATATCAATTCTCTAGTCAGACCACGTGACCTGGAATGGCTGGCGCCTAATCAGTCTGGCTGAGAAAAGAAGAGGTTTGCAAAATTTCACAAACTCCCCCCCCCGATGAACAAGGGTTCATCAAAATGGGGATTCAAAATAATTAAAGTAGAAATAAAATTATTCTAAAAAATTATCAGTTACACTATACGTAAATACAATACAAAATCAAAATATATACTTACATACTGGACTTCAAATAAAATAATAAACAATTTAAAAATTTGCCAACAGGTTTCTGCTACTAAAAATAGAAAGAACAATTTAAATCTATACAACCCTTTCTGGAATATTCAATACAAAAAATAAATAAATAAATAAACTAAAAATTAGAAATATTATCAAACAAGAAACATTTTTTTTTTTTAAGTCAATAAACAAAAGAGTTCTTGAGTCTCTAATAATATCAGAGTTTTTTTTTCAGTTCTATTAATAAAAAAGTTCAGAGTTTTTTCACTTCTAAATTATACACAAGAATCAATAGGTCTTTTAATGATGGAATTATTTGCCTTCAGTTCATAAGACCTCATTTTTTTTTTAAATCTCTGTCCACAAATACTCAACTTCTAGAAAGTTCTTGATACATGTTCATATGCATAAGAATCACATCATATATTTCAAAGTCAGAAGTATTATTCTGGTCCGTGTAGTGAGCAGATTGTAAGTTGAGAGGTACTCATTTTCAAGCGCTTCCAAAAATGATTCAGAAGAGTCTCGCGCAAACGGAAGCGTTTCACTAAGGATTCCTTGGTTGCAGGTAAACACAAGATATGCTTTAGAGTTGCTATAACTAGTTGACCAGGGCGAACACTAAAGTTCTTGGAGATTGCACATTTGTTTAGGACTGATTTTATGCATTGTCTGGATCTTAAAATCCAAATTTTTCCACGAGTTGATACTAATGTACTGGGCACTTTTGAATGAAAAACTTTTTCATGTGCATCTTTCACGATTAATTCAGTCAAATTATGTTTTGCAGGAATCACAAAGGGATGTTTTTCATAAAATGAGGAATCAGACTTTTGTAACAGTCCTCGTACGAATAGCAAACCTTCATCTGACAACATAGGAATTAACTGTATAAGATTCAATTCTTTAGGGATACTCTTGCTACATTTCATGGATTTTACAACTTCAGGGAAACTTTCTTCCTGCATTAGCTTAAACCAAAAATTTTCAACATGTAAAATTTTCTCAGCTGATAATTCTGAAAAATCTCTTTTCTCTATCTTTAATTTTATATTAGAAATAAATCTAAATACCCATCCAGTTACTCGATACAATTTCTTTAGGGAGCTATGCTTTTCAAGAATAAAAATGGGAATTTCATCAGCTTTATTTGTTTGAACAACACAAGAGATGGTGGCTGCTTTTTTATACTTCTCTTCAGAAACATCAGGTAATCGAGATGCAGCAATTTTAACACTTGGCCACTGATTTTCAGGCAAGGAAAGAAATTCAGGAACATACACATTAGGGTTAGCATCAGGAAAAACATGCAATTGGAGATGCTCCTTTTCCATGATCAGGTTGCTAAAATACTGCCAGGGAATTTTCAAGTGAGCGAGATCAGGGATTTCTGTAAGCCAATTTTGCCAATCATTTTCTAGTTCACCAGAAACAAAAGGGGCAATAAATCCGGCTGAATCAAGGAACATAGTTGCAATTTTCAAAACATTATGTTTAGTAGAAGAATCATTATTTAATTTTTCTAACAAGGGTCGTAATTCTAGTCCTAATTTATCTTCTGTATTGTTCCAGATCAATCCCAAAATTTTCAAGGAAGTATTTGGGGGTTCGAAACTCGAAACAGGAATGTTTTCATCATCTAAAACATTAGAATTGAAGTTAGGGACATGATACAAACATTCGTTTAATGATAGAGAATCACCATATTTCGAAGAAGCATCATAGACTATGCGCATTTTTGTTGTAGTTTTGTCGTCACGGATAACAGGTCTGTGGGGCATGTAACAGGAATTATTAAAATATTTCTCGATGCACAATTCTTTTACACCCTCATTAAACTGCTCTAGCAAAATGGAGTTATATTCTTTAAATAAAGAATCGTTTTTCAAGAATTTATTTTCTAAACTAGAAAACCGCTTTTTTGCTACTTCAAGATTATTTCTAAGCAATTCACGAGAATTTTTGCACAATAATTTTGCTTTATAACGCCCATTTACGAATTTTAAATTTTCTTTAAATTCTTTTATTACCTCATGATCGGTAATGTTCTTTTCATTGCTTTCAGCAATGCCAATTGATTCAAGATGCCAAAATGCTTTCAGTTGGGTATTTATATTTTCAACTGAAACACGCAAACAAGCTACTTCTTTTTTATTAGACTCTATTTGCCCTTGCACCGTATGACCGAAAATAGTTTCTGCAACGTATAATTCTTTTGTCAATTTTCCCTCGATTCCCTTTAATATTTTCCACAAAAAGTCAGACCCTAGCAAAATATTTATTTCCTGTTCAAGACCTGTATCAGCAGGCTTAAAGCCTCTTGTTCTCATTATGTCTAGAAGTTCTGGTTCTAGTGTTTTCACAGAAGCTCCAGTTATATTATCAACCACAAGTGCTTCGATATTTATCGAGTTAATAGGTTGCACAACACTGGATAATTCTAGATCAACAACTTCATAACAAGATTGATAAGGGCGTCTCCGCCCAAAAGGATAAACTAATAAATTTTCTCTTCGCAATGGCTTCAATTTTAATTTTTGTACTAGAGATCTCTTCACAAAACATTTTTCTGAACCACTATCACATAAAACGCGAGCCAACAAGCATTCCTTACCAGCAGACACAGAAACTGTACAAGTCTGCAATAATGTAGATTTATTTTGTTTATATTTTTGTTCCGACATCATAGATACAATTGCACCTTTCATTTCTTTTTCAGGATTTTCTTTTGCTGTTTCTTTAAAACAAAACAAAGGACCATGGGTAGTGTTACCACATTTGGAACAAGGGTTAATTTTTGTTCTACAGTTAATTGATAAATGCGACTTAAAAAAGCATTTATAACAGCGACCTTCTTTCTTTAATTTATATCGTTTCTGTTCATCAGTGAATTTCGAACAATTTAGTCCTACATGATCAGAAGACTTACAAAATATGCAAAACTGTTTTGTAGATGTATTTAAAGCAGCAGCTGAAGTATATTTTTCTTTTGCGGAAAATTTTGATATTTACTTGAAGAATTTTCATATTTGGTTTTAGGATTTTCATAAGCCTTGGTTTGGGAATTATTTACTAAATTAGTAGCTTCACGACATCTTAATTCCGTTTTAATAAAATTTATTAAATCGGTAACTTCACAGTCCTTATCAGGATCACGTTTTCGATGAAAATCTAGTATCAAATTTTCGGGTAATAATCTTATTAATATTGGTAGTAATAAATGGCCGTAGGAGCCTGATGTCACTCCTAACGTATCAAGATTTCTCATACAAGTTTCGATATTATCATACAACTTTCTTAAAGAAATAACATTGTTAGAGGATTTTACTGGCTCAAGATTCAGGATTTTATTCATGTAACAGTTTATGATATTTTCCCGCTTCCCATACCTCTCTTCTAACAACTTCAAACACGTTGAATAATTTTGATCTGTCAGTTCAAAACCAGCTACAATATTATATGCAGGTCCAGACAACAAGGATTTAAGATATTGGAATTTTTCAATTTTTGATAACGATTCGTTTGAATCTATCGCACTAGTAAATAAATTAAAAAATTCTAAGAACTGGCTTGCATCACCAGAAAATTTTTCTATGTTAAGTTTAGGAAGCTTCACTGCCGAAACTGGTTTACTACCGATTTTTGAGCCGTTACTTGACTCTAGTAAAACTTTTGGTTCAGTTTCGATTTTACATTTTTTAAGCCTCATCTTAATTTAAAATTTCAAACTGGATATTTTTTCAGAATATTCTTCTACCGATTTTAGTTCTTTTTCATATTCAGTTTTTTCCTGAATTAGCTCATCTATTTCGGAATCTAATTCCTTTAGTTGAGCTTCCTTTTCATTTACGAGCTCTAATGATTCCATTTATGAGTCGCAATCAGTTTTATCAATATCAACAGATAATAATGTATCACATTTTGTGATTAATTTCGTAATGGCTGCACGAACAGTAGCTCTTTTACTTTTAAGCTTATCAGGCTTATCCATGTTTAAATTTAAATTCAATGTTCAAAATAAATGATCATGAAAAATGTATATTTTCAAGAAATCAACAGTCATGCAGAATAATAAAGGTATTTCTTACCTTTTTCCCGGGTTTCAGCACCAAAACATGAAGAATAATCTTCATATGTTGCACGAAATTTCACGTTATCACAATTTAAATCCAAGGTTGGGAGAGCTTAATTATAGACTTCACGATTCATGTAAAATCACATTAAAATAATAAAAGATATTTCACAACCTAAAATGGCGCTGGTGTTGTTTAGTATAAAATAGCACAAGATGATTAAAAAACTTGAAAATTCTGTATTTACACTTTTAAATATATACAGTATATACAACGAAAACATATGAATAATATTTGTTATTCCTCACTAGGAATTCCAGATAATTTCTTTTATATGTTCAAGAATATTTATTTCTCCCTTTTCGGAAGAACAAGAAATACACAGCCAGCATGTACTTTCGAGATTCACATTTAAACTGAACTATAAACAAGAGAAATGCTTTTAAAACAATTAATACTTCAGAAACTATTTCTTCTAATAGAAGACCACGATAAAAAACCTATATGCAGCTTATTTTATCTGCTGCGTTCAAGATTCACATTCACAAAACCAACTAAAAAAGGAACAAGAAAAGAAAAAATGTTTTTAATATCAATTCTCTAGTCAGACCACGTGACCTGGAATGGCTGGCGCCTAATCAGTCTGGCTGAGAAAAGAAGAGGTTTGCAAAATTTCACAACTGCAAATTTTTAAACTTCTAACCGTTGCACATTTTAAATTTTTACACCGTTGTATGAGGAAAAAAATGCTCTTTTAAATGCAATTTGTTTGAAAGCTGTATCTCAATTTATTTTTGAGATATTAATTTTTTTGTAGTTTTTAATATCATTTTTCTAATCGTGGCAACAAAAGAACCACATTTCTATTGAAAGTCATTGAAAGTAAACGGAAAATAGTCGAAAATAGGAGATACTGTATATTTTGTTGTCATTTTCCCATAAAACCTGAAAAAAAAAATTAAATTAAAATGCTTGCTATGTCAGCGATTTCTTAAATTTCTAAATATCGCGCATTTTCAATTTTTACACCGTCAAATAGAGAAAAAAACCTACTTTCAAATGCAATTTGTTTGAAAATTGTATCTTAATTGACTGAGTTATTATGGTTTTTAAAATAACTGTTCGTCCGTGGCGACCAGTTTGGTCTTCCTTAAATGTATCCTAGGCATTGTATCATGTTACTTTTATTCATAATTTAATTTACTTGCTCGATCCTTCGCCAAAGAGAAAGATTCTGATAGAGAAATCAAGAACTCGGTATTTTTATGTTAATCGGGCACAGGTGATAAATCGCCAAACATTGTACCCGTTTTTCATATTTCATGATTAAAAAATAATGCTTTCACTCATTTTATTTAAAATGGATAGCTTTAATTTAAAACTGAAACGTTTAAAATTCATGACTTTCACTTAAAAAGAAAATCTTTAAAAAAGAAAAAGAATAAATAATACCATAAACTATTTAATTTCAACATCAAAGTATTGTTTTAATTTACCCCTCGAAAAATAAAAAAATGTGCTGGCGAGTTAAAAAATGCCATTGGCGAGAATTGCGCCCAGCTAACATTAAAGTACAAACTCTTTCTGATCATGGACTTTTATGTAGTTTTATTCGAAAAAAATATTTTCATTAAATAGGTTGCCAGAAAGTACGTTGCCAAATTTCTTTCCTCGCCATGGACCTTTTCTCTATTTCGCCAAGTACCTATACTGGAAAAGTACCTTTATTTATTTATTTATTTATTTATTGTATTTTAAATGAGATGAAGTCGTATGTTTGTTGTTCGATAAATAAATAAATAAATAAGTAAAAGACGGCACAGATGTCATATACGCACCACGTTGGCGCAATTTTTTTCTGACGTCAGTGTCATATACGCACCGGGGTACTTAACTGGCGCCAAAGTGTCGTTATTTTGCTTGATATGGTAACCCGGATGTTGTTGTTTATTTGTTAATAAATTGTTTATTTACTTTTATTTTTTCTTATTATATAAATTGTTTTTTCTATAGTTATTAATTAAACTTTTTTTTATTTATTGTTATTCCCTTTTAAAAACTATTACACAATAACCAATGAGATACGCTTCATTCGGGGGTTGCCATTAAACAATTAACAAATAATTGAGATTTCTGTGCCACGTGCGATAGCGTAATGTATATATATATAGAGAGATTTTCAAGCATGAATTATTTTTAAATGTATCTCTATCACGTGTAGCTCGATTATGAAATATTAATCCGCTTGCCTTTAAAACAATGTAAAAATGTCAGCATTTGTTTCCGTCTGATGTCCCATAACAAAATTAAAACTTCCTCTATAGAAAAATAAATAAAATAATGTAAATAAGAAACAAATTTAACAAACATGGGATTGAACCACGCGCTTAAAGCACTGAAATGATCGGAAAGACTGCCTTAAGTCGCAAAATCTTGGGCTAAGAACTCCTGGCATGTGAAAGTAACGCTTTTAATAAATTTTAAAACTTTATTTGATTGCATAATTGATATTTTTCATATAAAAATTCTTTATTATGTTAGTGGACAATCTAAAATATATATTACATGTAAAAAAATAATAATTAGAGTTAAAAAAAAAAAGAATTGTTTTTACCTATACTCTGTAACCCGAGGAGCTCGGGTTTGATCTCCTAGTGTCATTAGAAAACTAGTTATTAATATTTTATTATAACAACTTAGTGTATTCTACTGTTTTCAAAAGAATTTTTTATTAACGTTTTCCTCATAACGTGGCAAGTTAAAGCCATTAATTATGACCAATTTGGGGCATTATCTTTTAGACATCTTATAACGTATGTAGATAAGGAAAGTAAAAGCTTGCAAAGAAATACTCCTATCAACCAATCTGTCATTTTTTCTACTATTATACTACTAGTATTTTTCCTTAAAGTTATGACCATCTTCTTGCTATACCCTGTATACATATGGAAGCAACACTGGGTACAAAATTTATACATACAATATGTATGAAGTTTAGTACTAGCCATTTCTACATTATTCGCAAAAAAATTTTATAGATAGATAGAAGGGGGCCCCCCATAGTCTAAGTCGGGCCCTGGTTAGAGCGCGTACAGACGGCCAGACGGCCAGACGGCCAGGCAAACCGAAGTCATAAACACTTTTCAACTTTGTTGGAAAGTGTTAAAAATAATCACTGCAGATGCTTGCGGGGTTTTTTTTGGTGGGGGGGGGGGGGGGAATTATGTCTTTCCTCTTGCATCTTTGTATAAATTATTTATATAACTCCACATTCTTCTGTGGAAACTAGTGAAAAATTGCATCTTTTCCTTTTGTATTACAATGCATATTTCGGCATGTAGCAACTGTACAAGATGCATATTTGAATAATGATAAATTTTGGCCAGTATAGCAAATTAAAATACAAAAATTGCAAACATAACAAAATGAATATCCTATGTGCTTTCTTCAGAGCAGCACATAAGAACCAATCTTCTCTTTAAGGCAGCGTGAACGCAATGACGTCACAGAGTTTCCGGTAGGGAGGAAAGCTAGTCTCAACGGCGGCATAGGTCACTTCAAAGGGATGACCTAGCCCTTATATTCTCTAGCCCTGAGGTTATACAGAAAAAATGCTTTATTATAACAAAAAATATCTAATTATGATATAAGCAGTAAAATATATTTAAATTTTTTATGCCAGTACTAGCTGCAATACCCGGCGTTACCCGGGTCAAAATATATCGCACACTTAATGGCATGAGGACCAGTCTCACTATGCGATGTGTTTCAGCAATTCGTTGCAGTTTATTGCTTCAGCGTTGGATAATGATATCACGATAGCTATATTCATTATCGACAATTACTTTTGCAACTTCATTGACTTGAGGTGCATTAAAGCTTTCTTCATGCTCACCGGGTGGTCTTTTGTTGGCCCGAATAACGATCTTATAGTTGTCTGCAACCATTCGTTATAGAGAAGTCTAGAACACATTGATAGTTGATTCTGGTTATGGAGTAGACATTGTAACTCTTGGAGAATTTCTCGTTGCAGCCCTGAATATGAGTGCAACGCTGACCTATTTCGAGTTTTTCATTATCAACAAAGTATGAATTTCGGTTTTGCATTTGATATGGGCATTAGCGAACCTACTCGATGAGAAATTTGCCCTTGGACTTTAAAAACTGGGCTGAAATTTTCTGCGTTACATATTGATGTAGTCTCGAACGAAATCATTTGAAAGCAAGAATTGTATCGACGTAAATTTTGTAAAAAAATGTTTTGATTCCAGTGCCGTTCCGATCATATAATCGAATAGTTCTGGTGGTAGTACTTGTGCTACTGGTAATCTGATTTTACCTCTCATACAGCATATACCTACAATTTCACCCTTAAATTTTTTTGCGCTGCAGTACTTGCATGTCTTGTCCGATATTTGGATGTTCATTGTACTTTTTCATGGAATCGTAATGGAACGCCTCAAGTTCTAAATTGTAGTTTCTACGTACTACTCGTTGATGATGTTCACGTAGAGTGGCCATTCTTTCTCTATTTTGTTTATTTTGCATTTCACGTTCACGATTTCTAATTGAATTTACTCTAATTCGCGTCTCTTCATTAATGTTTGCTGTTTGTTCGTCAGTTTGACTTTCTCTTATTTAGCACTAGATTAATTTTAACACAATTATTCTAATTGGTAAACAAATCATATTAGATGTAAATTTCCAACTGGGCGAAAAATGTCCGGACCAGGATTCGAATCCGGGACCTCCTGGCTGAAGCCGCCAGTGCTCTGCCATCTGAGCTATCCCGGACGATTCTGGTCGAACTTTTTCACCCAGCTAACCTTGAAGATTACAGCATCTGGTCTGAAACCTGGTTCCGCTCAACAGAATAAATCTCAGGTAATGGAACTCCAGAAATCGCTGGATACGAAATTACACTAGATTACTTTTAACACAATTATTCTAATTGGTAAACAAATCATATTAGATGTAAATTTCCAACTGGGTGAAAAAGTTCGACCAGAATCGTCCGGGATAGCTCAGATGGCAGAGCACTGGCGGCTTCAGCCAGGAGGTCCCAGGTTCGAATCCTGGTCCGGACATTTTTCGCCCAGTTAGAAATTTACATCTAATATTTCTCTTATTTGTTACACTCTTTCTCGAATTTTCGTAGTCGTCTTTCTCCTTCTATTTCGTTTCTATGTGATGCTTTTCTTCTTTGCGAATTCACATAAGATTGTGTAAGCACCCTCTTACGCTTTGTCATTTTATCTGTAACAAAAACTTTTAAAAATAAATAAATAAATAAAAGTAAATCATTAGCAGTATATAATAAAAGTAAAAATAGTTTCATACTTCCTTGCATAATTAAAAAAATAATTAAAAAAAACAAAAAAACAATTGAATACAGAGAAAATAAGAAAAATATTTTTTCGAAATCGCTTGAATTTATCATTTGAATATTCACTTTTGACTTTTGGATATTTTTCTCTTTGATCCTCTCTTGATCGTTGGTATAATGTGACTGACGAAAACGCGTTGAGCTTCTATTTAGTATATATCATTGACGATCGAAATTTCGCACATTCTCAAACATTCTATATTATTCTAGGTCATTTTCGAACATTTCAGATTATTTTCGAACATTCTAGATTACTCTTGTTTATTGCAAAACGTTTCAGATTATTCTGGATCATTACAGATCATTCTAAATCGTTTTAGAACATTTTAGATTATTATCGAACATCCTAGAACATTCTAGATTATTTTGGATCAATTTAGATTATTCTGGAACGTTTTAGTTTAAAACATTTTTGATTATTCTTGAACTTTCTAGAACATTTTGAAACTTTCCGGAAAAATTTGGATCATTCTAGAAAATTTTGAAACTTTCTAGAAAATGCCGAATACATCTTTGTCCGCCACTGATACATAAAACGACACTCAAAACATTTTAGATTCTATTTATAAGCATAATGTCTGAAAAAAAAGAGAGATATATCTCATTTCACATTTTTGGCACCCACAACCACCCACTTCCATACCCACCACGGCCAAATACCCTTACTAACAGGAAGAGACCAAGTGCTACCTACCACTACAATCGCAAGTAGGTGGCAATGGATGGTCATGGAGAAAAATGTGTCTTTACGTACAAACACTTGCCTTTTATATATATGAGTATATATTGATTAAAGAAAGTGCCGAAAAAAGCTATCAATTACAATTTTTAACTACAGAAACGAATTCGTAATTCATTTGTGTACATTTAAATATCTTTTTTAAAGTATACAAGAGAATTAATTGCATGCGTCAAAAAAACTTTTCTTATATCACGAAAGAAAATATAAAGGAAAATTATAGCAATTCTTTTCTCAATGAAAATTCATATTGAAACTTGAGTTACACTTATGTTCATACAAACTAAAGTATTTATTGTAAAACAGCTGTACTTCAGTAGTTAAAAGAGAACCCCTGATACACAAAGAATGATTGTAAGAAGTATTTTTAATTAAAATTCTCTAGCGAAAGGGAATTTGTTTTATTATCCCTTACATTCATACATTGGAGCAATCGAAAAGCAGGAAACTTTTCCAATAATTCTGGACTTTTCACCAAGCAATATCTTCTCCCTGGTATAATAAAAAATAAATATGCTTTCATTAGGCAAACGATTCCGTGGCACTTAGCTCAACTCTTTTGCTCCCACACTCTGAATTTTCACATAAAAATATAAAATTAATTTAAACTTAATGGAATTCTTTGAAATTTGTGGGGAATATTTCACCTTTTCAAAACTTTTCTACCATATATTATTTCAGATACGACATTACTCACATGGATTTTGAGAGTTAGCATCCTCATTGGTTTTGGTTTAATTTTTCTTTTCGATAAGCAATTGTACAAGACTACGGATAATATTTGTAGTATACGAAAGAATGAACTCATTTTCTTTTCTTTTTTATAAAATACATTTTAATGTCACACATAAATTCTTAAATACATTTTCATATGTATAAATAATGACATTAGTATATTACAATTTCATAAAAAGTATTAAATATATTTTATACATTTATTTTACAGTATCGTTCGAAATTAAAAGTGAAATAAATCTGGAATATCCTACTATTAAAAAACTATTGTAGTTGATTAAAAGAAATAGTGTCTCTTTGAAATAGTAAGATTAATCTTGCTTTATAAGCATATTTCGTTAATGCTATTCGATATTTCAAAGAACTGTTTAAATGAGAAAATTATGCAGATGATTATAAAGCACTGATATACATATAATTTCCATAAGAATTGGAAAGTTCCAAAGTATGTAAAAGATATATTTTATTATGTTTCAATATTAAGATCCTATAATTTAAATATATATAATCTAATTTTGAGCTTATGTGTGGTTTATGTAATTAACTTCTTTTCCCATGGCTACAGATACTTTGCTATTACATAACTTTACACAGCTATTACGTTACTTTAATACTAAACTAGTCGGATGTGCCAACCCCAAAACTTTCTTCTATCTCATACATGTTAATAATTCAAAATGCGCTATCACAGTGCCAAAAATAAATGGCAATCTATACTTATCATGAGGATTATAAAGGTGCATAGATTCGTTGAATTGGATGCATTTAACAAGGAGATAAGTATTCGGTTTCAAACAAATCATTGAAATTCGGACCCACCCTCTTAAATGTTCGCAACCAAAATTTCCACCCCAGAGTGTAAAATCAACACCAGTTGTTCAATATACACCCAAGTCTAAAAGATCTATATTTGCGTAAAAATTTAACAGAATATAAAGTTTGATTAAATTGCGTGCCTTAGTTTTTGAGATATAGCTTTTCCGAAAACCCTGAAAAATTCAGCCTAGCAGTGCTATCTGTTGCGCGATTTACACTAAAACGAATCAGTAACAGCTTACGTCAACGTCTAACCGAATCTGAAGTTCGACGAAAATCCGTGCATTAGTTCTTGAGCTATTGCGGAAATCGTACAAAATACAGCAGAGGAGTGCCACCTGTTGGGCGATATACACCAAAAACTATTATATCAAGGTCTAACTAAATCTAAAGTTTTATTAAATCCTGTCATTAGTTCTTGAAAAAGAGTTACTGCTGAAATCGTTAAAAATGCAGCATAGTAGCGCCCCCTACTGAGCGAAATACGCCAAATCTGATAATCAACAACTTAAGTCAACTTGTAACTGAATTTGGAGTTTGATGAAAATCAGTGCGCTGGTTCTTGAGATAGACCTATTGCGAAAATCGGGAAGAATGCAGAATAGCAGCGCCACCTCTTGGGTGATATACACCAAAAACTACTCAACAACAGTTTATATCAAGGTCAAACTGAATCTCAAGTTTTGTGAAATTCCGTGCATTATTTCTTGAGACACGGGGCCCACAAAATTTTTGTTGCATACAGACAGGCTACACCAAACACCTGTTGGGCGATATACACCAAAAACTATTATATCAAGGTCTAACTAAATCTAAAGTTTTATTAAATCCTGTCATTAGTTCTTGAAAAAGAGTTACTGCTGAAATCGTTAAAAATGCAGCATAGTAGCGCCCCCTACTGAGCGAAATACGCCAAATCTGATAATCAACAACTTAAGTCAACTTGTAACTGAATTTAAAGTTTGATGAAAATCAGTGCGCTGGTTCTTGAGATAGACCTATTGCGAAAATCGAGAAGAATGATCGAGAGGACAGATACTTTCTAAAAATCATCAAATCGTGTTCAGGATCTTCTAAAACGTATAAATCAATCGAAAACCGGAAGTCGAAATTTTTCACGAATCCAATACTTTCTTCTTCTACAGATAGAAGAAAGTAAAAAAAAAAAAAAAAAAAAAAAAAAAAAAAAAAAAAAAAAACAGTGGCACTCCGGGAGTGCCAATAGAAGTGAAAACTTCAACAATTACGTGTGTGTGTTTTTAATCGTCAGGAAATGTTTTATTGTGCAGGAAATACTTTTAAATGTAGTGTTTTTTTATTCATTGTTATAAACTATTGCTACCAAAATTATATTACAATTTTCATTTAATGCGCCATTGTACATGAAAAATAATGCATATAATTTTACATACAAAAACTGCAATCTATTGCTAAAAACGTAAATTTACAAAAACATGAAATATGAAAGTTAATTAATTCCGATCATCAAAACTCGGAGGTACATCCTGTATCCCTAGAATCTTGAAATTTGGTATGAAGGTAGTGTTTGGGATACAATGAAATGGAAAATTTAAAAAATCCGGAAAATTTGGATAAAAAGTCGAAAAATCAAAAAACCGAGAATTTGGCACAGATGTGATATACGAACCAGGTTTGGCGCGATTTTTTAACGTCAATTTGGCGAAAGCCCGTTTTCCAAGACCAGTTACAATATATATTTTTAAATTATTTTCTATTGTTTTAAAAAGTAAACAACAATAAATAAACGATAATTTCATTAATAACTTTAGAACAAAACAATTGTACAATTTAAAAAAATAAAATAAAAGTAAATGAACAATTTATTAATAAATAAGCAACAGTAGCCGGGTTACCTTGTAAAATAAAGTAACGCCATTTTGGTGTCAATTAGGTACCCAAGTGCGTATCTGACATCTGTGCCCCGTATTTTATCTTCCGTAATCAAAATTCCCGCCAATACTGTTGGTCATTGACCAGATCATCAACACGATAAAATACAGCATTATCGGTTTTTAGTTACACGAAATAGGTAGGTCACGAATACGGTATAATTCATTTTAACTGACGAAAAACAAAATAATAATTTGTTTTACCAAATGTTGTTTTGGTGAATTTAAATATTTCTGCAAGTCAAATAATTCTGCAAGTATGTTAACATTTCTTGATAAATAATTGCGCTTATGCTTATGCTATATTTAAAACCACTACCATATTATTAGGAATATCGCTATAGTTTGATGCTATGACATACACCATAACGCAAAAATAACACGAATTTTAAAAACAAGAGAGTTTTTCTGCTAAACTTACCCGATATTTGATCGAATAGTTCACTTTTGCCGCCAACTACTGACATAAATAACAACTGTTGAATAAAGATAATTTTATTTTGCTAGAGCAAGGTAGTTTTATTTTAGCAAGAGTCACGAGACTTGGCTAATTTTTACATGAGATATTTTTGATGAGATTTCCTTTTTCAAACTCTTGTACGTGTATTTCGGGAACCAATAGCGCACAGGCAAGCATGCGGCGCGCTTGCCTGTAAATTGTTGTTATTGATTAAGCAATCAATAGCAATTAATTGCCCGCCCTCCTCATACCGAACTATGCACAATACATGTACATACTTATATACAGAGGTGTCGGTTACAATAACAGTATCACGAGTTCAATGGTTTTTCCCATCTCAAAAAATGCCAAACGCGCCCAAAGAAGCTTTCACTTCAATAATGAAAGTATCAAGTATTTGTCTTTAACAATAAACACAACAGCGTACTGCAACAAAAATATAAATTTTTTGTGTGTTCCTGTGTGAACGCCGGGAGAAAAAGTGAGTTTTAGCTTCGTTCTTCTTTTGCAGATTGAGCTGAAGAGGGAAAAGTTCCTGACATTCACCGCTTGGCGCGCTAGTGTCTATGTGCCAAAATGCTAGCATGTCGGTTATGTAACAGTGTCTCCAAATCAATGGTTTTTCTCCATCTCAAAAAAAGCTCAACGCTCCTAAAGAAGTTTTCATTTCAAAAATCCAGAGTTTAGGTTTAAGTTACAGGTACTGAATTCCAAAGTCGGTACATAAGTATACAGGATGCCCACTAAAATCCTGTCCACCCCCATTAACTACAGAGTGGCGAGGGCGACAGCTGTTCATAATCGTGATACCTAGGTATAGTATAAAATGACTGTACGCTGCTCGATGAGACCACTTACATCACCACCTGGCTGTAAACAGCTGAATTAGCGTTCCTATCTCAAAAAAATCCTTCCGGCCAGTGCCGGGAGGACTTTTTTGATATTTTCATATTCCTTTTTTTTCATATTCCTTATTTTAAAAAAGCCAACTTATATTATTCAAACACACGAAGCTCAATTTAGTGAAAATCGAATATAGGAGATTCAATACTAATTTTTATCAATATAATGAATGAGAATTTCGCGAAATTAGTCAGCTTTATCCAAGCTGCTTTTCTTTAAAGTAACTTATATTTGGCTGCCAAATTCGGCGATTTCTTAAAGTGCCTGCCATTTTAATACAACATGGTGGATGAGGTTATCCCGTGAACTTGGTCTAGACCTTAGTAATTGCTGTGCATATGCTCACTCACATCGGAATCGGTTGATATATACGAGTGCTGTCGCAGGCAAAAAATCAGATTTTTCAAAATGTCACACACATTAGAAATTGAAACTGCTATATCTGAGCCATTTTTTAAGATAAAGACAAACAAAAAATGCTCCTGAATCCTTATATCAAGGTCAAATACTTAAGAAAGAAACCTTTTTCAATTTCTAATTTTTTTGCACCTCACTTTAAATATATATATTTTTTTTTTTAATTTAATGGCAGCCATTTTGAAACAAGATGGCTGATGAATCTGGCCAGCAAACTTGGTCTAGATATTGATGTATCCACATGCCTTCTTACATCGAAATAGGCGAATACGTGTGTTATCGCGTGACAAATACAAGATCGTTTCAAAATGTTAGCCATGCTAGAAATTCAAAGTGCTATAATTCAACCATTTTTTAAGATGTAAACAAAAGAACAAATTTTCAGAAACAAAAACTGCTCCGGAATCTTTGTATCAAGGCCAAACACAATTTTTTTTTTTTTCATTTTCCAATTTTTTAATACCTCATTTTAAATTTTAAATTTAATTTTTTTTTAAATGGCAACCCTTTTGAAACAAGATGAAGAATGAAGCTGGCCAACGAACTCGGTCGAGACATTGGTATGTACTATGTACAGACCAAGTTACATCCAAATCGGTTCATAAATACGCCTGTTATCACGTGACAAAAATCAGGTCGTTTTAAAATGTCAGCCACAATAGAAATTCAAAATGCTATAACTCAGCCATTTTTTAAGATATAGACGAAAGAAAACTGCTCCGGAATCTTTGAATAAAGGTCAAATACATAAGAAAGAAATATTTTTCCATTTTCAATTTTGTGGTACCACATTTCAAATTTTAATTTTTTTAAAAATTTTAAATGGCCGCCATTTAGAAACAAAACTGCGGATGAAGCTGGCCAACGAACTCGGTCGAGACATTGGTATGTACTATGTACACACGAATTACATCCAAATCGGTTCATAAATACGCCTTTTATCGCGTGACAAAATTCAGGACGTTTCAAAATGTCAGCCACGCTAGAAATTCAAAATGCTATAACTCAGCCATTTTTTAAGATATAGACGAAAAAAAAATTGCTCCAGAATCATTGTATAAAGGTCAAATACATAAGAAAAAAATATTTTTCCATTTTCAATTTTTTGGTACCACATTTCAAATTTTAATTTTTTTTTAAATTTTAAATGGCCGCCATTTTGAAACAAAACTGCGGATGAAGCTGGCCAACGAACTCGGTCGAGACATTGGTATGTACTATGTACACACGAATTACATCCAAATCGGTTCATAAATACGAGAGTTACAGTGTGACAAAGGTCAGATATATATATATATATATATCAATTTTGAACGGAGGGTGGTTTCTGAGTCTGGGGGTCATGATCGATGAAAATATACCAAAATTTTTTGAAATCGATTTCCTCCGAACGGTCGCAATAGGTAGCTTTTTGTAATGAAAGCTACCTAAAACGATACGAGATGCGAGAAAAAAATCAATTACGAAGTTGTGTACCCTCGATTTAACATGAAATTCTGTCTTACACGCAAAAATAAATCTATTGCTTATTAGAAGCTCTGTAATGTAAATTTTCTTATATCTAATTATTAGCTTAAATACGCCAGTAATTGCATGGATAAATGTCTCATTATAAAGCAGATGCGCATCTCTGTAATAATAGCCTAAGTCATGTGACTGTCATCAATAGTTCCGGGCTGACCGCTTCGCTTTTTGTATGACAGGTGACCATTTATTACATTTTTTATTTTTCGCGTGATAAATTAAAACAATGCTTTGATATTGAAATTAAAAGTCGTGGTTTATGGTATTATTTCTTAAACTAGGGGGCTCGGCCCCCTACGAGCTACGCCGGGGCCGTCGCGAAACAACTTTCTTCTCTTACGGGCCTGATTTAAGATTGCAAATAGGAGAAGTGAGTCATACACGAGATCTGACTTTCCTTTCACCCCTGGCCTACCTGACCACTTCACCCTCTATGAACTTTTGGCTCGTGCTCGTGGTGAACAATCGCCATTAGTATTGAGTGTAAATTTTAGATAATTTTAAGCTATGTTGTAATACAAGTTCTGTTATAAGGATGTTTTTAAAAATGTGCATTTTCTGTGGATAAAGGATTACTATATATCAGTAAGTACTTTTTTTTTAATCTCATTATTTAAAATGCATTATAAATATCTATACCGTTCCCACGTGGGATTACATGTGATGGAAATTATGAGCTTTTATTTTGAAGTAGGGTAGTAAACATAATTTAGAATCATCTAAAAGATAAAAGAGTAATAAGAAAGCCCTTTTTTGTTTTATTTTGTGTCTAGAATTTCTGTTTTCAATTCAGTTTACATAAATCGAAAAGAATTAAAACATTAATAGTACCGAGTTCTTATGCATATGGATAGATGAAAAAAAATTGTTTAATGAATATCGTTTGAAAAAATAAATATCAAACTTTTTTGTAAAGGGTTTTTTGTTTTTGTAATTTCGTTATTAAAATATAATTCTACTTTAAATAAAAAAAAATATCTATCTGTAACATTAATCTTAATTTTTTATTTAAATATTCTTAATTACTAATAAATATTAATTTTTTATTTAAATATTCTTAATTACTAATAAATATTAATTTTTTATTTAAATATTCTTAATTACTAATAAATATTAATTTTTTATTTAAATATTCTTAATTACTAATAAATATTAATTTTTTTATTTAAATATTCTTAATTACTAATAAATATTATCTAATTTGTAGACTATGGGCCGGAAATGCTGTTCACCGAATTGCCGTTCAAATTATGACAATGTAAAGGAATACACAACTGTTTTTAAATTTCCATCAGATCCTGAAAAAAAGAAAATATGGATTAATAAGATACCTAGGGAAAATTTTATCCCCAGTTCAACTGCTGTTGTATGTATTAAGCACTTTGAAGAGCGTTTCATAATTAGAGAAGATAGAATTAAACTCTCAGATGGAACTGAATTAGTTGTCCCAAGGAAAAAAGTTACTCTTTTACCGGAAGCATTTCCTACTATATTTCCTAATGCGCCAAAATATCTTACTGAAAAATTGCCTCCGAAAAGAAAAGATCCTGCTGAACGTATGTTAAAAATTGAAAAAAGAGATTTAGAGCAATTCAATGAATGGTGCCAAAAGGATATCATATTATCCTTCGAAGATTTCACTCAAAAATTTGAGAACAAAATTGAAAATAAGTGGTTACATTTACTTAGGGATGATCATATATTGTTTTACAAATTGAAAGAAACAGATATTCCAGAAATTAATGTTTGCTTTAAAGTCTTCAGGAATTTGACAGTAAAAATATATTATGAAAATAATTTAATTGATTTAAATTCTTTTAAATGGTTACTAGGCAATGACCTTAAATGCGATAAATGGAGCAAGTTTGAGAACATTTTAAATAAATTGAATTGCTATAATGAATATTCAATGACATTAAGTGAAAATTTAACTTTTGCTATGAAATATCTGGAAAAATGCATAAACGATGATCAATGCAGTGAGGAAAATAATCTTGTGTTAAAATTTGTAAATCAACAATTGTCACTTGTGCTAATGAAAAAACTGAAATATACGATTGACCTTATGCTTTAAAATGCTTTTTTTACTAAAAGTTAATCATTCATTATGAAATTTAAAATTCTAATTGGATAAGTAGAATTTTTGTTTTAAATGTTTGTGAAAAGTAATATTTTTACTTATGAGTTTATGTAATAGCAATTCTGATATTTACAATTTTAAATTAAGGCATATTTATTTTTAAACGGAATTTTAATTATTTTCTGCTATGCAATTTTAATATATGATTTCTCCTGCCATAAATTTATATTTCAAGATAGTCTCTGAAAAAAATAATATTCTTATTTATGAGTTTATGTAATAACAATTCTGATATTTACAATTTTAAATTAAGGCATATTTATTTTTAAACGGAATTTTAATTATTTTTTGCTATGCAATTTTAATATATGATTTCTCCTGCCATAAATTTATATTTCAAGATAAAGTCTCTGAAAAAAGTAATATTCTTATTTATGAGTTTATGTAATAACTATTCTGATATTTACAATTTTAAATTAAGGCATATTTATTTTTAAACGGAATTTTAATTATTTTCTGCTATGCAATTTTAATATATGATTTCTCCTGCCATAAATTTATATTTCAAGATAAAGTCTCTGAAAAAAATAATATTCTTATTTATGAGTTTATGTAATAACAATTCTGATATTTACAATTTTAAATAATTATTTGCGGCTAAAATTATGCAATTTTAATGTATGATTTCTCCTGCCATAAATTTATATTTCAAATTAAAATCTTTGGCAAAAACTATGAATCAAATGTATTTGAAATGAAAGAGCAAGTATAGATTTGAAATAAAGTAAAAAAAAAAAAAAAACTTGTTTACTGAATCTTGGGTGTTTAATTATTGATGTATAATTCAAACAGATCTTTAATAAACCACAAATTTCTCAAAAAAATATGATAATATGGAAATTTATAACCCTGTTTTTAATGCACACATACAATTATTCTATAAGTTTAGTTTGCTACTAAGATCTCTTGCGTGACGTCATCCTTACTCCGAATCAGGCCCGTAAGAGAAGAAAGTTGTTTCGCGACGGCCCCGGCTACGCTCGCCAACCCCCGTCCAGACACCGCAGACTCTAAATGCACGCTAATGTGATCGGCTTTAAAAAGATTTCGAAAGATTGAATTATAATTTAAAAAACAGTGGCGATCTCCCTATAAACGGATTTCTATTCATTTCTCTTTTATTGGGGAAATTTTAACGCCAAATCCACTGCGGTACTACTTGATTATCCCGTCGACTAATTTCGCCAAATTATATAAATCGCCAAACCACTCGCCAAATTATACAAATTGACAAAATTTTTATTTTAAATAACGAAATAATATATAAATTAGTACAACATTAATAAAAATACAAATAAAACGTCGAAATAAAAATAACTTGATGACGTAGACACGTGTAACAACATTTCAAAATAAGCTAATATAAAAGGAATTAAGTAAACAGAATCTTTGTCTCCCGGTATTTTTTAACAAAGCGAAAAGAAAGTTCTTTTAAATGAGACATTTTAAATTAATAGTTTTTAATCTGACGTAATTTTGACCAAACTATTCTTTCTCTTTTTAATATTCACGTGAAAGTACTTGCGTTAGAAACGAAATATTATTTGCGCTTTCCTAAGAAAAATAGTTGAAAAGTATCCTCTCAAAATATCAAATAAATGTCTAGTGCAATTTCTGAATTTAAACCGTTTTGCAATATTATTTTGTGTTCATTTTATGTAATAACTGTAATGTGACGTAAATATGACGTAATTTCTCCTATTTAAGACTTCTAACGCATGTTAATAAATTTATTATTTTACAAATTACTTTCTCTCTTAAAATTCACGTGTAATTATAGATTTTATGACGTAATTTTTAATAAGTTCCTGCTTTTTGTACATAATTATTTAATTCTAATTCCAAATTTTCTTTTCTGTTTATAATATTCAAGTGTAAATAAATTTTTAATTTATTACACGTATAAATATATATATTTTTTTTTTTTGAAGCAAACATTATTGTTTCCGCTATTTATACAGTTGGCAACAGTTTAAATTAATATCACTTTCTAAAATCTGTAAAAAATATCTCTAGAAATGCTGAAAATTTGAATTTAAAATAGAAATAAAACCTCAAAAAATTAGCCAAATTAAAAAAAGAAATACCATCTGCACACCAAGAACTTCAAACGTATAAAATGATCTAAAAATGATTAAATTCCCATTAATAGTTTTTGCTCCTATAAAACTTTTTTAGTGGAACGATTTTGTCCAACTTTAGCATTAAATATTTCTTAAAATAATTCTTCGATTTGAAAACTGTCGGCATCAGCGTGTTTATCAGACATTTCTGTATAATACTACCAATTTTCATATTTTTGTATGCATTATTTTTCTTAATATTAACGAAGAAAGACCTCCGGTCGCAAAAAATTCAAAACCGGCGGCGGCGGTGACAGCGGTAGTTACTTTTTTTTAGAATAGAGAGAAAAGGGAAAGAAAAAGTGAAAGTCATGAATTTCAAATTAAAATTATGTATTTTAAATAAAATGAGAGAAATTATTATATTTTAGATGAATTTAATGAAATATGAAATAATGCGATTGGAAAGACAATGATTGATGATTTATCACTTGCGCCTGGCTAGCATAAAAAGGTACTACTTAGTTATACCGTCGACCCATTTCGCCTAATTATATAAATCGCCAAACCACTCGCCAAATTATACAAATTGACATAACTTTTATTTTAAATAGCGAAAGAACAAATAAATTAGTATAAAATTAATAAAAATACAAATAAAACGTCGAAATAAAAATAACTTGATGACGTAAACACGTGCAACTTGCTTCAAAACAAGCGAATATGACATTTACGATCAACCATTATTGATATTTAATCTTATAGTTTGGCGATATATTTTTGGTCGACCGGATAACCAAGTATAGTACCCATTAAAATACGGAGTTCTTGATTTCTCTACTAGAAACTCCTGATTTGACGAAGTATTGAGAAAGTAAATTAAATTTTGGATAAAAGTAACATGGTGCAATGCTTAGCACACATCTAACGGAGACCAAACTGGTCGCCAAGGGCGGCTAGTTTCTAATAAACTTTTAATAAATGTAAGTAAAATAGTCTATAAAAAGAAAATCAAATTTTAAGTATGCACTGCCTCCCAACGGCAGCAATGCATTACGCATTCTGCATGTGTTCCGATGTTGGACACATTTAGCATACTTACTAGTACTTAGTACTTGAATTTGTTATTAAAATAAACTGTAGTTGACTTACATTTGTTAATTTGTTTAGTAAATGTGCATTTGCTTTATAATGCCACACTCCGGTAGGCTATTTGTATTGCTTATTGAAGCTGGAGATTAGATATAAAAAAGTTACATTTCAGGACTTCTAATAAAGTTATTTTTACATGTAAGACATCATTTCATTCTAAATCGAGGACGCTCTTTAGCTTTGTAATTGACTTTTTCCGTGTCCTGTGCCCATTTCGGGTTAGGAACGTTAACTCTTCTACTTGTCACTAGGAGGCGCTATAAGCGTCATCACTGCATATCTTTACTTTACTATACCTAAGCAGGACATCAGGTATGACTATAGATTTTGTCGTACTAACGTTAATGGGGTGGGAATGACTTTAATGATCACACTTGTAAATCTTTATTCTAATGCTAGGAGCGAAATTTAAAGGCAGTCGTAATATAAAAATAGTGGTTGAAGCAATTTTTTAACAGTTAAAAATCCTTTGTTTATCGTCTGAAATTGCAGACCTTTATTTTTCGTTTGTTATTTATTTATTGCAGTATCTCTCTATCCTAAAAAAAAGTAACTTACGCTGTCACCGCCGCCGCCGGTTTTGAATTTTTTGTGACCGGAGGTTTTCCGTTAATATTAAGAAAAATATTGCATAAAAATATGAAAATTGGCGGTATTATAGAGAAATGTTTGATAAACACGCTGATGCAGACAGTTTTCAAATCAAAGAATTATTTTAAGAGATATTTAATGCTAAAGTTGGACAAAATCGTTCCGTTACAAAAGTTTTATAGGAGCAAAAACTATCCATGGGATTTAATTCATTTTTAGATCATTTTATACGTTAAAATTTCCCGGTGTGCATACTGCTTTTATTTTTTTAATTTGATTCATTTTTTGAGGGTTTTTTTCTATTTTAAATTCAAATTTTCAGCATTTCGAGAGATATTTTTTACTTATTTTAGAAAATGTTATTAATTTAAACTGTTGCCAACTGCATAAACAGCACAAACAATAATGTTTGCTTCAAATTAAAAATTCAATTACACGTAACTATTATAAACAGAAGAAAAAAAACCTTTCAAATTAGAATTAAATAATTACGTATAGGAAGCAGGAACTTATTGAAAATTACTTCATAAAAACTATATTTACACGTGAATTTTAAAAGAGAAAGGATATTGTAAAATAATAAATTCATTAACATGCGTTAGAAGTCTTAAATATGAGAAATTACATCACATTTACGTCATATTACACTTATTACGTAAAATGATCAAAAAATAATATTGCAAAACACTTTAAATTAAAAAATTGCGCGAGACATTTATTTGATATTTTGAGATTATCTTACCAACTTTTTTGTTAGGACAGCGCAAATAATATTTCATTTCTAACAAAAGTATTTTCACGCGAATATTAAAAAGAGAAAGAAAAATTTAGTGAAAATTACGTCAGATTAAAAACGATACATTTAAAATAACTTTCTTTTCACTTTGTTAAAAAATACCGGGAGACAAAGACTCTGTTTATTTAATTCCTTTTATATTAGCTTATTTGGAATGTTTAACTGATTTTATTTAATCAAAGACGAAAACAGCCATTGTATCTTTTAACAACAGCTGAATTTTTCTTAAAATTCCCCGATCAAAGAGGAATGAATGGAAACCCGTTTATAGGGAGGTCGCCACAGTTTTTTAAATTATAATTCCATTTTCCAAAATCTTTTTAAAGCCGATCAAATTAGCGTGCTTTTAGAGACTGCGGTGTGTGAAAGGGGGTTGGCGAGCGTAGCTCGTTAGGGGCCGAGCCTCCTAGTACTTAAAAGTAAAATGTATTATATATAAAATATAGAACGATTATATATTAATAAAAATTATTAAAGCGGTATAGAAAAAAAGCTTTAAAACTTTTATTCTAAATTTGACCACCCTGCTGACCCATGGCATCATGACATTGAAGGAAAAATCGTCCTTTCACCCCTATTAACTTCAGAAAGGAGTGGGTGACAGTTATATTTATAAACATAGTGTCTAGATAGATACAGTGAAGTAACTATGCGCTTTGCGATGAGTTCTCTTACAGTGCCACCTAGTGGTAAACTGCTGCATTAGAATTACCATCTCGAAAACCATATAAGATACGAAAAAAAGTCAATTATAAATTTATAAAACGTACTCGATTTAATATGAAATAAATAATTAATATTTAATATATAAAGTTCTTACACGTAAAAAGAACTTTATTAGAAGCTCTGTAATGTAAATGCTTTTAATCTAATTACCAGATTAAATAATAGAAAAACAATGGAGCACAGCTTTGAATTTCAAATGGTATTTCATTCTATGTTAACTAAACTTTTTAACACTTTCCAACAAAGTTGAAAAGTGTTTATGACTTCGGTTTGTCTGGCCGTCTGTCCGTATGGCCGTCTGGCCGTCTGTCCACGCTCTAACTCTCGTAAATATGCTCCGATCGTTTTGAAATTTTTGGATGTTAGTGACCTCTACCATAGCATGTTCCTTATTACAAATGAAGTTTGTAGCCTGTTTAGTTCATTTACAGGGACAGTCAAAATTTTTCCGTTACATTACGGCCAATGGGAAAAAATCGTTTCAAATGATTTTTAATGGTGTTACATTCTTTCAAACATAGTAAAATTGATATTCATTTATGAAGTCCACTAAAATATGCATTCTGTTGAATATGTGGTGCAAAGAATAGTTATTGTTCATTTACAGGGCCACACAAAAGAATTCCGTTCATAATCGTATAGGGAAAATTGTTTGCGGTGTATTTGAAAAGATTTCAGGTACTATATTGTATCCGAATTACTGTATATTAGTAATGATTGCTCGAAATGCATTTCTAATTATGATATGCGCTTTTTTAGGGTTTCGTTCATCTGACGAAACCCTATTCGTCTCGCTCCTCTGTCTGTCTGTCCGTCTGTCACAGAGCCTGTTCTCAGAAACTATACATATTGGAGACTTGAAATGTTGCATACTTATAGCTGGACACCTCGCATCAAACGACAAATCATAAAATTTTGAAAAAGTCGTACATTTAACCCTTTAAGCTTTCACATGCGTATTTTAAGCAATTCTTTCTAACTGAGCCCCTTATTAAATTGGAGACTTGAAATTTTGCATACTTATAGCAGAACACCTGAGGCCAAGCGACATATCATAAAATCTTGAAAAGTCTTACGTTTAACCCTTTGAGCTACCACATATGTATTTTAAGCAATTCTTTCTAAGAGAGGCCTTAATTAAATTGGAGACATGAATTTTTGCATACGTATAACTGAATACCTCAGACCACACGGCAAATCATAAAATTTTCAAAAAGTCTTATATTGTTTACTCCTCCGGGCTCTAACTTGTGTATTTTAAGATATTTTTCTAACCTCCGCCCTTTTCACCCTGCGAGTACTTTTCCAACTTTTGCCGACACCCCTTTGACCATTCTTTCAAATTATGCATCATACACTCTAAACAAAAATGTCTGAAATTCAGACACTTAAGTGTCTGAAACGCATTGTTCAATTTTCAGACGTTTTAAAATGTCTGAAAAATTTCAGACACTTCTTGCGTCTGAATTTCAGACACTTAAGTGTCTGAAACATGAGTGTTTGATTTTCAGACATTTTAAAATGTCTTAAAATTTTTAGACACTTCTTGCTTCTGAATTTCAGACATTTCAAATGTCTTAATTGCGGCCATCTTTGAACCCTTTTTTTTTCACCAACATGAAGCCATCTTTGACCACTTTTCTTTCTAAGCCATATGCGCAGCCATATTTGACCACATTGAATAATTTTTATAAATGGGAATAATTTGTTACTATAAAGCACAGCTGATTGCAGCGTGGAAAACTGGGATGTTTCTCTGCCCCCTGATTCTAAGGTCCCCCAAATTGGGTATGAAATTTTCATAAAGCTGATATTTTAAATTTGTTTTAACCTTGTGATGATTATAATTAGTATTTTCTAGTTTTAGAATAGGATAATATATATACACACACACATATATATATAGATATATTCACCTAAATATGTTTTTATATGATATCATATTTTGTCCTACGGCATCAAAAATGTTATTACTTTTAATGACAACTTCAAATTAATTCTAGGTCAGAGACCTGGTATTCATCCCCCCCCCCCCCACCTGCCCGCCTTCATACACTGTTACAAATGAAAAATAAATAAATAAATAAAATGAAAAAAATTAAGCCTATTCGGTGTTGTCAAATACATATTTGGATAAATATATCCTTTTCTTTAACCATATCATGTTCTAAAAGCACAAAATATTTATTAAAATAAATATAAGATCAAAACGAATTCAACATTTGCTTTTTTTTCAATGTCAACACCCAATTTTGACACCATATTTTAAATCTTCGATTCAAACTATGCCTAGAAACGAAATTTCTAGTCATTTGAATGATAAGTTTTTGAATCCTAAGCATTCAAAATTTAGAGCTTCTAATGTTAAATTACACTTTCATATTTTTATTAATATCTCCTGAAACTATAATCCTAATGTGATAATTTTGTATGTGGATACAACACTGAAAATCCGAAACATAAAGACATTGAATTTGTAAAAGTGCATACCAAATTTGAGGGGGGAGGGGAGGGGCGGGACTGCGGATCAGTTTCCATGCTCTAATCAGGTCTTGCTTCGAGAAGAAACACTACTCCTCTTTTTATTTTTCTAAATAGAGATGTCCGCTATGCGGGAGTGGCCGGTTATGGAAGTTTACTGTAATAACGGACATTCTCGAATAGCAGACACCTATTTAGCGATCACTTTTTTCAATCCACATTTGTAGATTGAAGCAGACTTTGTGTACTTTGTACTCTGTATACTGTGTATTTGTATACTCTGGTCTGTTTATTTTTACATATGAAAATAAAACCTCTAAATAGCGGGAAAATTCTGCGGTCCTAGGGTGTCTTCTATTGAGAGGTTTTATTAAATATACCTAGTTATAAATATATTTTTTTAAAAGTCAGAAAATGTTTCTTTTCTTTCTTTCTTTTCTTTTTTTTTTTTTTTTTTTTTTTTGACAGTATAGGAAATGTGGTTCTAATAAGTTCCAGTACCAGCGGCTTACATTCATTAGCCCCCCTTCACCCTACTACATATACAGTCGCAAAAAATTAAACACATTGACGAGTTAATATATATATATATATATATATATATATATATATGTGTGTGTGAACATGTAAATATATGTTTGGATAAATATATCCTTTTCCTTTTACTCCATTCTGCTATACAAGTATGCAATATGATATATAATCAGTACAATAAATTGTTTTGCGAAAATGGATGCATTCTCCGATGATAATAAAAAATAATCCTGTAAAAAATCAGAAAAATTTTGGCAATAAAAGTTGTCAGAAATTTTCTGTGTCTTAAAATTTAAATATGTAATACAGATGAAACACAGGAAATACATATAAATGTAGTTTTTTATATTTTGAAAAAGTTTTCATAGTCTAAAAAATTCTTTCATCGTGCAATTAAATACTGTAGAAATTTCGAACTTTTTAATAAAGCGTTACTTCACATAGGAACAATTTAAAATGTATTTGTAAACAGGGATGTAGTGGAGGGTATGCGGCGGCATAAGCCGTATACCTTCTGGATTTTTTAAAGGAACACCGTATACCCTCTGTTTCTCAAAAAAAAAGCTATAGTATATACACTGCTATAGTATATACCCTCTGCTTAGAGCGTAGGCCTTCTGCTTTTTTTACGACTACACCACTGTTTATAAAACATTAAAAATTTCACGATAACTTCAATTCTGATGCTCTTATAATTATTTTTCAAGTTTTAAGCCCACCATCTGAAGCAAAAATGTCCCTAGCATTTCCTTCGAAATTGTAATGTGTAAAAGAATTAAGTGATCTGTCATTAAAAATAAAAATTCCTATGCGAAACCATGCCAATAATATCTGTAATACAATGGAAGGATTTATTAATAACAATATCATTTAATAACTTGATCTTTTTAATTACATTTTGCCATGTGGGCAGTTCCTTTTACATACAGCATATGGTAATCACCAGAGCTACTAAGCTATCTTTAAAAGGTTAAACATATATATATGTTATATAAAAAATTTTACCTTTTACTATTCATTTAAATTATTCTAAATTGCCGACCTATTCATTATTTCCTTTTTTTTAATGCGCTCTATTATTTATTTCTAGCTAAATTCCTTTATTTTTAAAACGCGTATCTTAATAATAGATTTATTCCAAAACATAATCTAAACTTTTAATTACTTCATTAATTTTTATCGTCTACCAAACTGTAAAGTTCTGAACGCAGTTACTTATTTTTCGAATATTTATCAAAGCCATTTTTACTTTTTTATTCTATTTCATCTCATTTTCCCGCCTGCGAAGCACCAGCCTTTTCACATCGAAATCATTTCATTAGCGGCGCTGGGATTCTTTCCTGTGACGTTTCTTGATCGCTCTCCATTGGCTGAGTGTCGAATCCCAGTTTCACTTCGAGGCTCGTTCGTGATTTTCGTTGGTTTAGCTTGAAGTTTTCATTTCAATCGGAATTCCTCCGCGCATTCTCATAAATAGCGAGAGCATGAGCTCAGAGAAAAGAGATTTTTTTGTGCTGTGATTGTTTACAAAACCTGTTACCCGGTGTCCTTATCCATGTGGAATATTCATTTCGTAAATTAACATCTATTTAGCATAATTAGTTTATGCTCGAGTGAAATGCTCTGATTTCTCATCTGCGGGAATTGTTCAGTGTTGGTATGTTCTGATGGAATAAACAGTTGTTCTATGACTACGTTTCCATGTGTTTAATTGGGAAAACCCCATATTTCTTCATACGCCTTTTTTCGCCACTCAAGCTGCCTTGTTTTCATAATGAAATAATAAGTGTTTGATTGGACTATACCAATATTATCATCGCTCTACAGCTGCTATATTTTCAGAGTTGATACCTCCGCTAGCAATGCTTGTGCTAAGTGGTAGGATTGCTTAGAACATCACCAACGGCTGATTAAAATGTGATATGACTCCAGTAATACGTAATAAGCACGATTTCAACTACACCCATTAAATTGTTTCGTAACATATATATATTTTAGATAACATGCAAGAGAAATAACTTCTAATTTCAAAACTTATTTTGCCTTAAAAATACATATCTAATTCTTATTTTTGTATCTTTTATAAAAATGCACAAACGTTGAAAAATAATCCCCAGCAATTTTATGTGAAAAATGCAATTTTAAAAGCAAATATGAAAAGAAAGTTTTTTTCCCGTCCTAAATCTGTAATTTCTTTTCTACAATCAATAAATCAATATTAATAAATTTTTCAATATCTGAAGTCGTACAAAACTTAAATATAATTTTAAGCAATTAAACAAAGTAAATAATGATTTATTTCCTTACTTATTTTATTTTAAATCATTATATAGCTATTATAGAAAAATATTTTTAATAAAATTAACTATTAAAAAATGGCATTGTATTAAATGGCTAATATTTAATGACATTTTTACAGTCAGATTAATAATTGTATTCACAAGAAAAATATATAGTGCTGCAACTGTTTGTTTTTTTTTTTTTGGGGGGGGGGGGAGACAAAAATACAATACTAAAAATGTTGACAAATTTGGGTATTTTTAACTTATATACTTCCTTACTTATTTTACTGTAAATCATTATATAGCTGTTATAGAAAAATATTTTTAATAAAATTAACTATTAAAAAATGGCATTGTATAAAATGGGTGATATTTAATGACATTTTTACAGTCAGATTAATAATTGTATTCACAAGAAAAATATATAGTGCTGCAACTGCTTTTTTTTTTTTTTTTTTTTTTTTGGACAATTCTAAAAATGTTGACAAATTTGGGTGTCAATGTACACAAGCAATAACTTTTAATGCTTATATATTTAAGCAATGATGAGATTATTTTATATGAAAAACATTTATTTTTAAATCGGAAACTTTAAGAAGTATCAAGCAAGTTAGTATAATTAATCCTAAAAATGAAATAAATTGAGTCGAAAATCATAAAAAACACTGTAATACTGAAAAATATTTATTCTACACAGAAAGGTACAAATATGATAAACACATGTATTCTTTAAAAAGTTATTTAAATAATTAATATTACATAATTAATATTATTCAAGGACAATTTCTATTTCCAAATAAAAATTATATTTTAATAAATAATCGCATTCTTACCTTTTTAGTGTTTCTTTAGATGAAATAAAGTAAATCCATTAAATATAAACGGTAATACGAAAATAAAGGCACTTTCTTCTTATATATTTCACTAAATGTTCAGATGAATGCTGATTTGAAAAACATATATCGAAGAAATTTTTTTTTCATTATTCAACATATTACTTTCATAATAATATAATTTAAATGTAGTGCACAGTTTAATTCAATTAACTTTTCCGAATCACATTTCACACGTACTTTCTTAATATTCTCCAATCTCTGAAGAACAATTATTGAAAATCACAATATGCACTTTATAAGCTGTGTAGCTGCATATACATCTATGTAGATGCACAATCACAATACTCAACATATTATTTTTATAATAATCGCATATATTATTCCATAAATGAATTATTCCAAAAAACTGTTCCAGCTATGTAGATGACACAGCCACAATACATAAATACGGAATGTTACACATAAAAAAATTGCGGGCAACTTTGTTAAACAGGGAACTCACTAAAAGAATCGTTTTAACGCGCCAATTGCCAACGGATATCTTCTAACAAAGAGAAATAGGCGAAGTCAGCATTTTAATTACCGCTGCAGTCGCTGACCTCAGCCTACTGTTTACAAACCGTTATAAAGGGCTTGATGAGCTCATTTAAAATTTTTATCAGCGAGAAATAAATTATTGAGTAAGAAGAAATAAGAAAAGTTTTATTTTCTTTATTAAGTATTTTTCATAATCTGTTGCATTTATTTGAGTATAGTTTTTGCAGTTTTTTTTTTTATTTTTAGACATATAGACAACATACTTTAAATAAAAATTTTGTTGTAAAACAAGCAAATAACATATCGAATTTTCATGAAGAGGGCGGTGATCATGAAGAGAAGGATTGTCCATCCCTGAAATTTAATTAATTATATTTTCTTTACGCTTAATTATTTAAAAAATACTTTTTTTCTGATCCAAATAGCAATATATTAATTAAACACTAAGAGAAAATGTTGCTAAGAATTTTTCTTCAGAGGAGCCCCCCCCCCCCCCTTAACTTCTCGTAGAAGACAATTGTAATTCTGTTCTTCTGTTAGTGTTCATATATATCAAATTTATCTTAAATGAGGCGGGGGGGAGCAGTTCAGAGCGGAAAAGTCCCATCGACAAAAGAAAAAAAAAAAAAGACAGACAGAGAGAGGAGAGAGAAAGAGAAATCAGTTCTCCATTGTGAAAAATGTCGTTAGAAACTTATTTTTAAACGATTAGTGTTTCTTAATTTTTAAATTTCTTAAAAATTGTCACACACAAGGAGTTCTGGCATAAAATTCTTAGTTTAGCCTACTTCATGTTTATATTCTGCATTTTACAAAGGCGGACTGGGCTGTGGAACCCAGGCATACACAGTGAAATCTCTCTGTGCGACCACCTCTCTGAACGACCATTTTTTCATGGAACGAAATTTATTCCCATGGGCTAAATTCTAATTTTCCTCCATTCAGAGACCATCCCAGTTGAACTCCCTCCATGAGCAACCCGTTTCTTTGAAGAAAATGAAACAAATCCCGTTTTTTCCTGGTCGCTTGAAGAAGATTTTATTAGAAAAATAATTCCGGAGTGCGCATTATTCATCAAACTTCTAAACTAAGTTTAGATTTTTTTTTTTTTTTATTCCGGCAACTTTTAAATATTTAAACCCCTTTGTGCCTTTTTAGGCAATGAATTGAATTCTGATGACAAATTAAGAATGCCGGTCGATAAACTCCCCTACCCTATTTTGTCGGAAAACTCTCAAATGAATGCAATCGTCATTATTTAATCCTGTCCAAAAAAAAAAAAAAATTGCATTTATTGACTGAATTTTGAAAAGACTTGGAAATAAAAGTTATAAAATATAAAACAAGAATAAAGTATAAAATATAAAACAAGATATTTAATGCTAAAGTTGGACAAAGTCGTTCCATTAAAAAAGTTTTACAGGAGCAAAAACTATACATCGGAATTTAATCATTTTAGATCATTTTATACGTTATAATTTCCCGGTATGCAGAATGCATTTATTTTTTTAATTTGACTCATTTTTTGAGCTTTTATTTCTATTTTAAATTCAAATTTTCAGCATTTCGAGAGATATTTTTTATTTACTAAAGGATTCGGCCCCTACGAGCTACGCTCGCCAACCCCCGTCCAGACACCGCAGACTCTAAATGCACGCTAATTTGATCGGCTTTAAAAAGATTTCGAAAGATTGAATCATAATTTAAAAAACAGTGGCAATCTCCCTATGAACGAATTTCTATTCATTTCTCTTTGATTGGAAAATTTTAACGCCAAATCCGCTGCGGTACAACTTGATTATCCAGTCGACCAATTTCGCCAAATTATATAAATCGCCAAACCACTCGCCAAATTATACAAATTGACATAATTTTTTATTTTAAATAGCAATAGAACAAATAAATTCGTACAACATTAATAAAAATACAAACAAAACGTAGAATAAAAATAACTTGATGACGTAGACACGTGTAACAACATTTCAAAATAAGTAAATATAAAAGGAATTAAGTAAACAGAGTCTTTGTCTCCTGGTATTTTTTAACAAAGCGAAAAGAAAGTTCATTTAAATGAGACATTTTAAATTAATCGTTTTTAATCTGACGTAATTTTGACCAAGCTATTCTTTCTCTTTTAAACATTCACGTGAAAATACTTTTGTTAGAAATGAAATATTATTTGTGCTTTACTAAGAAAAATAGTTGAAAAGATCCTCTCAAAATATCAAATAAATGTCTAGCAAATTTCTAAATTTAAACTGTTTTGCAATATTATTTTGTGCTCATTTTATATAATAACTGTAATGCGACGTAAATATGAGGTAATTTCTCCTATTTAAGACTTCTAACGCATGTTAATGAATTCATTATTTTACAATATCCTTTCTCTTTTAAAATTCACGTGTATACTTTTTATGACGTAATTTTTAATAAGTTCCTGCTTTTTGCACATAATTATTTAATTCTAATTCAAATGATTTTTTCTGTTCATAATAGTCACGTGTAAATAAATTTTTAATTTGATTGGTTGGTTGTGTTTATGACGGCCAATTATCAACACGAGGGATATAGGCCCTATGGGGAGGGAGTGCCCTTCGTGGGTGTCTTTCTAAGGGAACCTAACCCGTATTTACGCTCGGAAATCCAAGGTTTCGAAGAAAACCACGAAAACTCCGAAACAGTTAGGCCGACGGGCGCGATTGGGTTCTAACCCAGCACCTCCCGTCTACCAGCTTTGAGAGCAGAACCTCTCGGCGACTGGTGAGGGATTTTTAATTTGAAGCAAACATTATTGTTAGCGCTGTTTATACATTTGGCAACAGTATAAATTAATACCATTTTCTAAAATCTCTCTATTCTAAAAAAAAAATAACTACCGCTGTCACCGCCGCCGCCGGTTTTGAATATTTTGTGACAGGAGGTCTTTCTTCGTTAATATTAAGAAAAACATTGCGTACAAAAATATGTAAATCGGTGCTATCATAGAGAAATATTTAATAAACACGCTGATGCAGACAGTTTTCAAATCGAAGAATTATTTTAAGAGATATTTAATGCTAAAGTTGGACAAAATCGTTCCATTAAAAAAGTTTTATAGCAGCAAAAACTATACATGGGAATCAGTGGCGTGGCGTCCGGTCATCGCTGGATGCGGCGATGACCAAGCAATATTTTAAAACTCTTAATAAGCTTTTAAAACTCTACGATTCAGTTTTGGCAGAACATTTGGAGTTCATGTATAAGTGAAGATAAGATTTAAAGTTTCTTTTTGAACATTCAACCATTGAATTTTAGAGTTAATAATTTTTCACCACAAACTTAAATAATTGCGATGACCACCGAAAATTTTCACGCCACGCCACTGATGGGAATATAATCATTTTTAGATCATTTTATGCGTTAGAATTTGCCGGTGCGCAGATTGCATTAATTTTTTTTAATTTGACTCATTTTTGGAGGTTTTATTTCTATTTTAAATTCAAATTTTCAGCATTTTGAGAGATATTTTTTACATTATTTTAGAAAACTAGGGGGCTCTGCCCCCTACGAGCTACGCTCGTCAACCCCCGTTCAGACACCGCAGACTCTAAAAGTACGCTAATTTGATCGGCTTTAAAAAGATTTCGGAAGATTGAATTATAATTTAAAAAACAGCGGCGATCTCCCTATAAACGGATTTCTATTCATTTCTCTTTGAATGTGGAATTTTAAGGCCAAATCCGCTACGGTATTACTTGATGAACCCGTCGACCAATTTCGCCAAATTATATAAATCGCCAAAGCACTCGCCAATTATATAAATTCACATAATTTTTATTTTAAATAACGAAAGAACAAATAAATTAGTGCAACATTAATAAAAATACAAATAAAACGTCGAAATAAAAATAACTTGATGACGTAGACACGTATAACTTGCTTAAAGTCAAGTTAATGTGACATTTACGATCAACCATTATTGGCATTTAATCTTATAGTTTGGCGAATGATAGATTTTTGGTCGACGGGATAACTAAGTAGCACCAAAAATACATATGTCAATCGCTGTTTTCGTCTTTTACGTAGACACGTGTAACAACATTTCAAAATAAGCTAATATAAAAGGAATTAAGTAAACAGTCTTTGTCTGCCGGTATTTTTTAACAAAGTGAAATGAAAGTTCTTTTAAATAAGACTTTTTAAATTAATCGTTTTTAATCTGACGTAATTTTGCCAAACTATTCTTTCTCTTTTTAATATTCACGTGAAAATGCTTGTGTTAGAAATGAAATATTATTTGCGCTTTCCTAACAAAAATAGTTGAAAAATATCCGTTCAAAATATCAAATAAATGTCTAGCGCAATTTCTGAATTTAAACCTTTTTGCAATATTATTTTGTAATTATTTTATGTAATAACTGTAATGTGACGTAAATATGACGTAATTTCTCCTATTTAAGACTTCTAACGCATGTTAATAAATTTATTATTTTACAAATTCCTTTTTCTCTTAAAATTCACGTGTAATTATAGTTTTTATGACGTAATTTTTAATAAGTTCCTGCTTTTTGTGCATAATTATTTACTTCTAATTCCAAATGTTTTTTTCTGTTTATAATTAAGTCAAGTGTAAAAAAATTTTTAATTTATTTACAAGTATAAATATTTTTTTTTTTTTTGAAGCAAACATTATTGTTTCCACTGTTTATACAGTAGGCAACAGTTTAAATTAATATCACTTTCTAAAATCTGTAAAAAATATCTCTAGAAATGCTGAAAATTTGAATTTAAAATAGAAATAAAACCTCAAAAAATTAGTCAAATTAAAAAAAGGAAAACAGTCTGCACACCGGGAACTTCAAACGTATAAAATGATCTAAAAATGATTAAATTCCTATGAATAGTTTTTGCTCCTATAAAACTTTTTTAGTGGAACGATTTTGTCCAACTTTAGCATTAAATATCTCTTAAAATAATTCTTCGATTTGAAAACTGTCTGCCTCAGAGTGTTTATCAAACATTTCTGTATCATACTACCGATTTTCATATTTTTGTATGCATTATTTTTCTTAATATTAACGAAAAAAGAACTCCTGTCACAAAAAATTCAAAACCGGCGGCGGCGGCGGTGACAGCGGTAGTTACTTTTTTTTAGAATAGAGAGATGGTATTAATTTATACTGTTGCCAGATGTATAAACAGCGCAAACAATAATGTTTGATTTAAATTAAAAATTTATTTACACGTGACTATTATAAACAGAAAAAATCATTTGTACATAATTATGTACATCATTTGTAAATAATTATGTACAAAAAGCAGGAACTTATTAAAAATTACGTCATAAAAAGTATACACGTGAATTTTAAAAGGGAAAGGATATTGTAAAATAATAAATTCATTAACATACGTTAGAAGTCTTAAATAGGAGAAATTATGTCATATTTATGTCACATTAAGTTATTACATAAAATGAACTCAAAATATTGCAAAACGGTTTAAATTTAGAAATTGCGCTAGACATTTATTAGATATTTTAGAGGATCTTTTCAACTACTTTTGTTAGGAAAGCACAAATAATATTTCATTTCTAACAAAAGTATTTTTACGTGAATATTTAAAAGAGAAAGAATAGCTTGATCAAAATTACGTCAGATTAAAAACGATTAATTTAAAATGTCTCATTTAAAAGAACTTTCTTTTCGCTTTGTTAAAAAATACCAGGAGACAAAGACTGTTTACTTAATTCCTTTTAATTTAGCTTATTTTGAAGTGTTGTTACACGTGTCTACGTCATCAAGTTATTTTTATTTCGACGTTTTATTTGTATTTTTATTAATGTTGTACTAATTTATTTGTTCTTTTGTTATTTAAAATAAAAATTATGTCAATTTGTATAATTTGGCGAGTGGTTTGGCTATTTATATAATTTGGCGAAATGGGTCGACGGGGTAATCAAGTAGTACCGCAGCGGATTTGGCGTTAAAATTCCCCAATCAAAGAGAATTGAATAGAAATCCGTTTATAGGGAGATCGCCACTGTTTTTTAAATTAAAATTCAATCTTTCGAAATCTTTTTAAAGCCGATCAAATTAGCGTGCATTTAGAGTCTGCGGAATCTGCACGGAGGGTTGGCGAGCATAGCTCGTAGGGGGCCGAGCCCCCTAGTAATGTAAACAATATCTCTAGAAATGCTGAAAATTTGAATTTAAAATAGAAACAAATCCTCAAAAAATGAGTCAAATTAAAAAAAAAAATACAGTCTGCACCCCGGGAACTTCAAGCGTATAAAATGATCTAAAAATGATTAAATTCCCATGGATAGTTTTTTCTCCTATAAAACTTTTTTAGTAGAACGATTTTGTCCAACTTTAGCATTAAATATCTCTTACAGTAATTCTTCAATTTGAAAACTGTCTGCATCAGCGTGTTTATCAAACATTTCTGTATAAAACTACCGATTTTTATATATTTGTATGCATTATTTTTCTTAATATTAACGAAGAAAGACCTCCGGTCACAAAAAACTCAAAACCGGCGGCGGCGGTGACAGCGGTAGTTACTTTTTTTTTAGAATAGAAAGATTTTAGAAAATTGCACTAATTTAACCTGTTGCCAGTTGTATAAACAGCGCAAACAATAATGTTTGCTTCAAATTAAAAATTTATTTACACGTGACTATTAAAAACAAAAAAAAAACTTTCAAATTAGAATTAAATAATTACGTATAAAAAGCAGGAACTTATTGAAAATTACTTCATAAAAACTATATTTAGACGTGAATTTTAACAGAGAAAGGATACTGTAAAATAATAAATTCATTAACATGCGTTAGAAGTCTTAAATAGGAGAAATTACGTCACATTACACTTATTACGTGAAATGAACAAAAAATAATATTGCTAAACAGTTTAAATTTAAAAACTGCGCGAGACATTTATTTGATATTTCGAGATGAACTTTTCAACTATTTTTGTTGGGACTGCGCAAATAATATTTCATTTCTAACAAAAGTATTTTCACGTGAATATTAAAAAGAGAAATAAAAGTTTGGTGAAAATTGCGTGAGATTAAAAACGATACATTTAAAATGTCTTTAATTTATTTATTTATTTATTGAACAACAAACATACGACTTGTGTGCTTGACATGAGAGCCCGCTTAAAATGTCTTATTTAAAAGAACTTTCTTTCGCTTTGTTAAAAAATACCGGGAGACAAAGACTCTGTTTACTTAATTCATTTTATATTAGCTTATTTTGAAATGTTTAACTGGTTTTATTTAATCAAAGAGGAAAACAGCCATTGTATCTTTTAACAGCAGCTGCTTTTTCTTTAAAATTCCCGAATCAAAGAGAAATGAATACAAACCAGTTTATAGGGAGATCGCCACTGTTTATTAAATTATGATGCAATCTTTCAAAATCTTTTTAAAGCTAATCAAATTAGTGTGTTTTTAGAAACTGTGGTGTCTGAACGGGGATTGGCGAGCGTAGCTCGTAGGGGGCCGAGCCCCCTAGAGTACTTTAAATCGGTAATGCTGTCTTTCAGCGCTAAAATACCACGTGTAAGTTGTAGCGTGGATCAGTTTTCAGATGCTTATCCTTCTATATATAAAAAAAAGTTTTGATTTGGAAATGGACCAATGAAAATCTGCGTAGATATTCCCGGCAGATCGGCATCAAATTTGAATGCTTAAGCATGGCCTTTCTTCGTTAATATTAAAAACGCTGTTGCATACGAAAATATGAAAATCGGTAGTATTGTTGAGAAAAGTTTGATAAACACGTTGATGCAGACAGTTTTCAAATCGAAGAATTATTTTAAGAGATATTTAATGCCAAAGTTGGACAAAATCGTTCCATTAAAAAAGTTTTATAGGAGTAAAAACTGTGCATAGGAATTTAATCATTTTTAGATCATTTTATGCGTCATAATTTCCCGGTGTGCAGACTGCATTTAGTTTTTTAATTTGACTCATTTTTTGAAGTTTTATTGCTATTTTAAATTCAAATTTTCAGCATTTCGAGAGATATTTTTTACATATTTTAGAAAATTGTATTAATTTAAACTATTGCCAACTGTGTAAACAACGCAAAGAATAGTGTTTGCTTCAAATTAAAAATTTATCTTACAGGCGACTATTATAAACAGAAAATATAAAAAGCAGGAACTCATTGCAAATTACGTCATAAAAACTATATTTACACGTGAATTTTAAAAGAGAAAGAATGTTGTAAAATAATAAATTCATTAACATGCTTTAGAAGTCTTAAATAGGAGTATTTACGTCACATTACACTTATTACGTAAAATGAACAAAAAATAATATTGCAAAACAGTTTAAATTTAAAAATTGCGCGATACATTTATTTTATATTTTAAGATAATCATAATATTTCATTTCTTACAAACGTATTTTTACGTGAATATTAAAAAGAGAAAGAAAAGTTTGGTGAAAATTACGTCAGATTATAATTGTTAGATTCAAATTGCAATTCAATCTTCCGAAATCTTTTTAAAACCGATCAAATTAGCGTGCTGTTAGAGTCTGCGGTGTCTGAACGGGGGTTGATGAGCGTAGCTCGTAGGGGGCTGAGTCCCCTAGTTTCTAAAAATAAAGTGTCCATTTATTGAAGGATGATATTGATAAGTATTTTCGAGAATTTCGCCTCAGTTACATTTATGGTGCTGCCATCTAGAGATTAATTACTGGAGTATAAATTATTTCACAAGAGATTAATGAGATATATATTTCATTTACTATGTTGCAAAATAATTAAATAAATAAAGTAGTTTAAAAACTAAAGATTAACAGTAATAAATAAACAGTTTTAATAAAACTTCTTTAGAGCAAGGATATGTTGGCCGAGAAGTCTTCATATTTAAGAATTGTTTATTATTCGGAATTATACGTTGTGTACTTCTTTGCTTTTTTAAACATTTTGTAAATACCAAAATGCATTGAAAATGTACTCTTAATTTGGAAAAATTCGACATTTTAAGAAGCTAAGAGAATTGAAGGGATAATTTTAAGGAATGAAATTTGAGAAAACATATTTACAGAAAAAAAAATTGCATATCGTTTGCATATGAAGAATTTTAAAGAAATAATTTTCGGGATTGAAATGTAGGATGAACACATTTACAGAAGGAAAACAGACATAAATTTCCACACTTTTTAACAAAGAATATTCAATAAATTAAATAGCAAATGTAAAGTAGTAAACTGTTCATAATTTTTAGACAAACTAGGGGGCTCGGCCCGATACGAGCTACGCTCGCCAACCCCCGTCCAGACACCGCAGACTCTAAATGCACGCTAATGTGATCGGCTTTAAAAAGATTTCGAAAGATTGAATTATAATTTAAAAAACAGTGACGATCTCCCTATAAACGGATTTCTATTCATTTCTCTTTGATTGGGGAAATTTTAACGCCAAATCCGCTGCGGTACTACTTGATTATCCCGTCGACTAATTTCGCCAAATTATATAAATCGCCAAATTATACCAAATTGACATAATTTTTATTTTAAATAACGAAAGAACAAATAAATTAGTTACAACATTAATAAAAATACAAATAAAACGTCGAAATAAAAATAACTTGATAACGTAGACACGTGTAACAACATTTCAAAATAAGCTAATATAAAAGGAATTAAGTAAACAGAATCTTTATCTCCCGGTATTTTTTAACAAAGCGAAAAGAAAGTTCTTTTAAATGAGACATTTTAAATTATTCGTTTTTAATCTGACGTAATTTTGACCAAACTATTCTTTCTCTTTTTAATATTCACGTGAAAATACTTGTGTTATAAATTAAATATTATTTGCGCTTTCCTAACAAAAATAGTTGAAAAGTACCCTCTCAAAATATCAAATAAATGTCTAGCGCAATTTCTAAACTTAAACCGTTTTGCAATATTATTTTGTGTTCATTTTATGTAATAACTGAAATGTGACGTAAATTTGACGTAATTTCTCCTATTTAAGGCTTCTAACGCATGTTAATAAATTTATTATTTTACAAATTCCTTTCTCTCTTAAAATTCACGTGTAATTATAGTTTTTATGATGTAATTTTTAATAAGTTCCTGCTTTTTGTACATAATTATTTAATTCTAATTCAAAATGTTTTTTTCTGTTTATAATAGTCACGTGTAAATAAATTTTTAATTTATTTACACGTATAAATATTTTTTTTAAGCAAACATTATTGTTTCCGCTGTTTATACAGTTGGCAACAGTTTAAATTAATATCACTTTCTAAAATCTGTTAAAAATATCTCTAGAAATGCTGAAAATTTGAATTTAAAATAGAAATAAAACCTCAAAAAATTAGTCAAAATAAAAAAATTAATGCAATCTGCACTCCGACAAATTCTAACGCATTAAATGATCTAAAAATGATTAAATTCCTATGAATAGTTTTTGCTCCTATAAAACTTTTTTAGTGGAACGATTTTGTCCAACTTTAGCATTAAATATCTCTTATAATAATTCTTCGATCGGAAAACTGTCTGCATCAGCGTGTTTATCAAACATTTCTGTATAATACTACCCATTTTCATATTTTTGCATGCATTATTTTTCTTAATATTAACGAAGAAAGACCTCCGGTCACAAAAAATTCAAAACCGGCGGCGGCGGCGGCGGCGGTGACAGCGGTAGTTACTTTTTTTTAGAAAACTAGGGGGCTCAGCCCCCTACGAGCTACGCTCGCCAACCCCCCGTTCAGACACTGCAGTCTCTAAAAGCACGCTAATTTGATCGGCTTTAATTGAATTTTTTTGGAAGATTGAATTATAATTAAAAAAACAAAGGCGATCGCCCTATAAACGGGTTTCTATTCATTTCTCTTTGATTGGGGAATTTTACGGAAAAATCAGCTGCTGTTAAAAGATACAATGGCATTTCAAAATCATCTAATATAAAATGAATTAAGTAAACAGAGTCTTTGTCTCCCGGTATTTTTTAACAAAGCGAAAAGAAAGTCCTTTTAAATAAAACATTTTAAATATATCGTTTTTAATCTGACGTAATTTTCACCAAACTTTTCTTTCCCTTTTTAATATTCACGTGAAAATGCTTTTGTTAGAAATGAAATATTATTTGCGCTGTCAAAAAAAAAAAAAAAAAAAAAAAAAAAAAAATAGTTGAAAAGTTCATCTCAAAATATCAAGTAAATGTCTCGCGCTATTTTTAAATTTATACTACTATTTTGCAATATTATTTTTTGTTCATTTTACGTAATAAGTGTAATGTGACGTAAATGTGATGTAATTTCTCCTATTTAAGACTTCTAACGCATGTTAATGAATTTATTACTTTACAATATCCTTTCTCTGTTAAAATTCACGTGTAATTATAGATGAAGTAATTTTCAATAAGTTCCTGCTTTTTATACGTAATTATTTAATTCTAATTTGAAAGTTTTTCTTTTCTGTTTATAATAGTCACGCGTAAATAAATTTTTAATTTGAAACAAACATTATTGTTTCCGTTGTTTATACAGTTTGGCAACAGGTTAAATTAGTACAATTTTCTGAAATAAGTAAAAAAATATCTCTCGAAATGCTGAAAATTTGAATTTAAATTGAAATAAAACCTCGAAAAATGAGTCAAATTAAAAAAATAAATTAATTCTGCACACCGGGAAATTATAACGTATAAAATGATCTAAAAATTATTAAATTCCGATGTGTAGTTTTTGCTCCTATAAAACTTTTTTAGTGGGACGATTTTGTCCAACTTTAGCATTAAATATCTCTTAAAATAATTCTTCGATTTGAAAACTGTCTACATCAGCGTGTTTATCAAACATTTCTGTATAATACTACCAATTTTCTTATTTTTGTATGCATTATTTTTCTTAATATTAACGAAGAAAGACCTCCGGTCACAAAAAATTCAAAACCGGCGGCGGCGGTGACAGCGGGAGTTACTTTTTTTTAGAATAGAGAGACTAGGGGGCTCGGCCCCCTACGAGCTACGCTCGCCAACCCCCGTCCAGACACCGCAGACTCTAAATGCACGCTAATTTGATCGGCTTTAAAAAGATTTCGAAAGATTGAATTATAATTTAAAAAACAGTGGCGATCTCCCTATAAACGAATTTCTATTCATTTCTCTTTGATTGGGGAATTTTAACGCCAAATCCGCTGCGGTGCTACTTGATTATCCTGTCGACTCATTTCGCCAAATTATATAAATCGCCAAACCACTCGCCAAATTATACAAATTGATATAATTTTTATTTTAAATAACGAAAGAACAAATAAATTCGTACAACATTAATAAAAACACAAATAAAACGTCGAAATAAAATTAACTTGATGACGTATACACGTGTAACAATATTTCAAAATAAGCTAATATAAAAGGATTTAAGTAAAGAGAGTCTTTGTCTCGTGGTATTTTTTAACAAAGCGAAAAGAAAGTTCTTTTAAATGAGACATTTTAAATTAATTCTCAAAATAGCAAATAAATGTCTAGCGCAATTTCTAAATTTAAACTTTTTTGCAGTATTATTTTGTGTTCATTTTATGTAATAACTATAATGTGACGTAAATATGACGTAATTTCTCCCAAGACTTCTAAGGCATGTGCTGGGCAACATATAACTATGATATGTTCCCGCACCATGTTGGTGAAATCAAAGTAAAATTGCGTAATTTGTTATTCCTGTTTGTATAAATATTTTTTTATAAAATATAATTATGAGTGTAAAATTATAATGTTTATATATTTAAGTAAAATAAGAGTGTAAGTTCATACAAAAATTATTAAGTTGATTTTAAAGATTAAATATATATTTTTAAAAAAATTGTTGTATTGTAAAATGAATGTATAATATTGAATGGAGTTCGGATCTCAGACAACAACAATACGCAGACGCCATGGTGTCGTTTTATGACAAGCCAATGGAAAGTAGTGTATAATTAGAAGTCGTAAAATCATAAAAACGTTGGAATCAATTTATGGCCTCAATAAAAGTGTTGGGATAAATTTATGACTTTTCAGACCACCCAAACTTTAAGGCAGATAATAATATTAAAGTATATGTTAGGGGCCATTTGCAGACTGCTAGCTAATAGGCCTATCGAAGTATAATAAAAAATCTTCTCACATCCAATAACAGTGGACTAGACAAAAATAGCTCCACCCACTGCAGGAACTGGTGTGCAAGAAGAATAAGTTTTAAAAAAAGATAGTCTAAAAAAAGATGTAGAGGATGCAAGAGCTCTCCTGAAAGCCCGTGCAATGAGTCCCGCAAGCCCTAGTAAAGCCCAGGCGAGATGGACCTAGCGAAGCGAGCCTAATCCAGCCTAATCAAGCCTAATTGAGGCTGTCTTCCTGAGGTACCTATCGGAGTGAGCCTACACAAGCCAAATTGAGGATGTCTTCCTGAGGTACCTATCGGAGTGAGCCTAAACAAGCCAAATTGAGGATGTCTTCCTGATCTACATATCGGAGTGATCCTAATCAAGTCAAATTGAGGATGCGTTCCTGATGACACATTGCCATGATCCTAAGCAACGCAACAACTCGGAATTTGACAAATCAAGGCCACCATCCCGTATATTAAAAGAAGGTACTATTTTACACATTTTCTTTTACCACATAAGTTCATATGAATAATCTTAAAAAATACTTTTCTGATATTTTATGGTAGAGAGTTATCTGAGATCCGACCAAACCAATAATTAAATAAGATTAAGGTAATTTTAAAAATGAAAGAGAGTATTTCTTTTAGCAAAAAGCAACAATTATAATAATTAGAGTACGTGAAAATATTGTCTTTTTTTTAAAAAAAAAGATTAAACATACTTAAAATAATGAGAAGCAAACAAAAGTGTTGCTTTCTATTTTTTGAATTAATATTATGTTTTTTTTCTGTAAATAGATTTGTTCTATGTAAATAAATTATTTAATCAAGTTTTAAAAAGTTTCTGTAATTATTTAATTAATAATATTTAAAGTGTGTCAATTCATTTTTTTACAGCTTAAACTTTAGTTTAATTCATAAGTGGAAGAGTTCGTCTAAATAAATCACAACGCAAACTCTTAATTCTATTCGTAATTATTCAAATTTAATAATTACTTTTTGACGCGAATTATAATTTAATCTTATTAATGCTTCGCGTTGCTCTTCTACTAGAATTTAGGTAAGTACGATCACTTATAAAAAAAAAAAAAAAAAAAAAAAAAAAAAAAAAAAAAAAAAAGGAGAATTTTTTCTGTCTTCTATAAGGGTAGCCTTTGCTAATAGCCTTACAATTTAGATGACAAAATTTCAGAATTACTCTTTAAAATGAGTAGGTGTAAGCTATAGGTTCAGGGTAGTTAGAACAGCTTTATAGCATACTCATATATATATTTTTTTATATAAATATATGGTTGACAAGGAATAAATTATTAGTGCACTCTATATTAGGATAGCGGTCAGCTATAAGCCTAAATATAATAAAATATACAAAAAGTGCTAAGATTTATTCCGGTAGTTCAAGTACAACTTATATGCTAAAGTCTAGAATTTAGACAGCAGGGATAAGTTTTATAAACAAAAGTGTTATAAAAAAATTTAAAAAAAAGGATTTTGGTGTAGCACATTGGTTTTTAAAAAAAAAACACATATATGTATAACAATGGACAAGGCAAGTTATTTCAACATGATTGCACACAAAAATAATAGTAAAAATACACAAATGAATAATTGAAGTAAAATTAAAATTTTCTCACCAAAGGCTTTCTGTATAGGGTACAATTTTGGCCTACGGCTGGGTATGCACCAACACCAACAAAATTTTTGTAGAAAATTTATCAATTCACAGATACATCAATATATGGTCCACCTAGGCATAAATTTCAGGATTCTTGGCTGAAAAAGGAATCGAAGAAAAAATTAAGTATGGTATAATTACTAGATGTTATGCTCAGAAACAATAAAATTAGTGATATTATATTGTAAAAAAGCAGCATTTTGAGTTTTCTTTAGGAAAATTTTTGATTTTTAGGTTTTACACATTTATGGAGTGTCTAGCTCAGTGTTTAGTTCCTAGATTTAATAAAAAAATAATAAATAAAAATATAAGTTCGTGTTGTTTTCAAAAGAAATAACAAAAGGTATAGCAATTAGCATTTACAGTTAAAATTTATGGAATTTTCATCAAAATTAACATTAGACAAACATAGTTTATATTATATTTAACTTGATAAGCTAATTTACTTTTATTAACGATATTCAATTAGAATTAAAGTAGGCTTAAATTCAAGTTAAATTAATTAATAACATTGTTGTAGTGTAAAATTTTATGTAAGACTATTATATTTTTATTGTATATATAAAAATATGCGAATTTAACAATTAATAAAATGTATTCGCAAAATTATTTAATATAAATATTAAATGACATCTTGCTAAATTCAGCTAGAAATTAGATTTTTTTTAAAATAAAATATTTTATAAATTTATGTTAGTTTAGAATTTAAGCATTTTTTTTTTCTTTTCTTTCCCTTAGAATTAAATGCAATTCTAAATTTAACACATATAAATATACATAGTACTGATAAATTTGAGTATGTGAGTTCATAAATTTTTTTTTATATAATTTGGCCAATTTAACATAAGAAAACAAAATAGATAAATAAATATATTTATATATATTGGCCTTATTTTTATTAAAATATGTAGTATGGCTTAATAAATTTATTTACTTAATTTTTTTTTATAGTACGTACATAAATTTATCATTTTAAAAACTTGATCTGTAGCAATTTGATGTGGATATGTATGAGTATACAAAGATGCTTTTCTGCTGGCAGAAATTCTTTGGTTCGGGCCCGAGTACTCATGGATTACTGCATACGATTTTACAGAATATTTATCATTTGCTTTTAGTACTTTTAAAAATTTTACAAGTGTATTAATAACAATTTTTTTTTTTTAAATAATAATTATTAATGTTGGATTAATAATAATAATCTAGTATCTTTTTATTTTTAAACATATCATTAAATTTTAGACAGTAGAATTCACATACGGAATGTTAATGATAAATAAAATTTTGAATAAATAAATTTTTATTTCATTCAGTAAAAAAAAAAATAAATAAATATGAAAATTTAACAATCTTTTAAGATAGAATTGTTGGCTAAATAAATAATAATTTAAGACACAAAAATTGTTCTCTTCTTCGTCAATGGCATTTTCTGACAACACTATTTAATAGTATTAAATGAAGGTGAATTTTTAAGGTCAGCGTAATGCATATTTGGCATTTTGGAGAGGCCGTAGAAGTCATTTTTCCGTGTTGTTTACATTTTAATAGTAAACAGTATCATGAATCAAAATTTGTGTTTGTTAAAAAGGTCTAAAAATATACAATGTAATCAGTTAAAGAAAATTATATGCATTTTTTTTTTTTTAATCCTGAAAGGCAATTTGGGTTAGATTTAAACCTGGATGCATAAAAAGGCCACCCTCGCTTCAGTTCCAGTATGAGGCAGGAGAATGCACAGGCTAGAATCGCCATTTTTCCCCTGCAAAATAAGAAAAAAAAGGCAGAAGGTTTACATTAAATACGATACAAATACATACACTGTTTATGCATAGATTATGTTTAAAATTACATACAGGCATGCACAGTGAGTTAAGAAGAAAGTATATCAAGAAATTATACTAATTAATACGGTAATTACAAGCATGAAATGGTTTTAAATACTTACTTTTTGAAGTCGTAAAATTTTGTCACAGCACAAATCACCTCACAGAAAGCGATTAGTAGCTTGACCACCCCCCACTTTTCGGGAGGATCGGCGACGGTAAAAAAAACTGGTTTTATTCTCTCCTGCTTCTTCTTTTTTTTTTCTCTCGTATCGGGTAAAGTTGGAAAGCATTGCGTAATGATATATTAAAGGAGATGAATTAGCTTGTACATTTTGACAGATCATACATGTTTGAAGTAACAAATAAATAAAATAATGTAACAAGTTCGTATACAATATTTTTTCTGATTATAATTTGAATACATCAGATTAATTATGTGAAAATATAACATGTCATATTACAAGCATTGTATTTACTTTTATTCAGTATAAAATGTGTTTTAGATAAAACACTGTGTCATAAGGTTGTATGTGATGAAATAATATGTCAAATGCGTATGCCATTATTTTTCTTATAATGAGGTTTATTTCGGCATATTAATTTCAGACAAAATTATAGCTTTGAATGTATTTTGGGCACTTAAACTGTAAAGTTACAAAATTAGTAAACATGTGAGTGGTAAAGAAAAAAGGCTTCGAGAAAGACGTCTGATTGTCAGTACAGAGGTCTTCTATAAAGGTGAATGTCAACAGACAACTATGCTATCATGTGTTGAACTTTCTGTTATGAAACAATAGAAGAACTTCTTATAAAATATACCAGAACCATTCATAATTGAACTTTACAGTCTTCGATCAAAAACTGTGTAGATACACAGTCATATGGACACGTACATTCCTTCAAGCTTTAAAAAAAAAAAAATAAATAAAACCAGCAATCAGTTTTTTTTTTTTTTTCTTCCGATACTGGGAGAGATGCTGGGCAACATATAACTATGATATGTTCCCGCACCATGTTGGTGAAATCAAAGTAAAATTGCGTAATTTGTTATTCCTGTTTGTATAAATATTTTTTTATAAAATATAATTATGAGTGTAAAATTATAATGTTTATATATTTAAGTAAAATAAGAGTGTAAGTTCATACAAAAATTATTAAGTTGATTTTAAAGATTAAATATATATTTTTAAAAAAATTGTTGTATTGTAAAATGAATGTATAATATTGAATGGAGTTCGGATCTCAGACAACAACAATACGCAGACGCCATGGTGTCGTTTTATGACAAGCCAATGGAAAGTAGTGTATAATTAGAAGTCGTAAAATCATAAAAACGTTGGAATCAATTTATGGCCTCAATAAAAGTGTTGGGATAAATTTATGACTTTTCAGACCACCCAAACTTTAAGGCAGATAATAATATTAAAGTATATGTTAGGGGCCATTTGCAGACTGCTAGCTAATAGGCCTATCGAAGTATAATAAAAAATCTTCTCACATCCAATAACAGTGGACTAGACAAAAATAGCTCCACCCACTGCAGGAACTGGTGTGCAAGAAGAATAAGTTTTAAAAAAAGATAGTCTAAAAAAAGATGTAGAGGATGCAAGAGCTCTCCTGAAAGCCCGTGCAATGAGTCCCGCAAGCCCTAGTAAAGCCCAGGCGAGATGGACCTAGCGGAGCGAGCCTAATCCAGCCTAATCAAGCCTAATTGAGGCTGTCTTCCTGAGGTACCTATCGGAGTGAGCCTACACAAGCCAAATTGAGGATGTCTTCCTGAGGTACCTATCGGAGTGAGCCTAAACAAGCCAAATTGAGGATGTCTTCCTGATCTACATATCGGAGTGATCCTAATCAAGTCAAATTGAGGATGCGTTCCTGATGACACATTGCCATGATCCTAAGCAACGCAACAACTCGGAATTTGACAAATCAAGGCCACCATCCCGTATATTAAAAGAAGGTACTATTTTACACATTTTCTTTTACCACATAAGTTCATATGAATAATCTTAAAAAATACTTTTCTGATATTTTATGGTAGAGAGTTATCTGAGATCCGACCAAACCAATAATTAAATAAGATTAAGGTAATTTTAAAAATGAAAGAGAGTATTTCTTTTAGCAAAAAGCAACAATTATAATAATTAGAGTACGTGAAAATATTGTCTTTTTTTTTAAAAAAAAAGATTAAACATACTTAAAATAATGAGAAGCAAACAAAAGTGTTGCTTTCTATTTTTTGAATTAATATTATGTTTTTTTTCTGTAAATAGATTTGTTCTATGTAAATAAATTATTTAATCAAGTTTTAAAAAGTTTCTGTAATTATTTAATTAATAATATTTAAAGTGTGTCAATTCATTTTTTTACAGCTTAAACTTTAGTTTAATTCATAAGTGGAAGAGTTCGTCTAAATAAATCACAACGCAAACTCTTAATTCTATTCGTAATTATTCAAATTTAATAATTACTTTTTGACGCGAATTATAATTTAATCTTATTAATGCTTCGCGTTGCTCTTCTACTAGAATTTAGGTAAGTACGATCACTTATATTATTTAAATTTATCTACGGTATATAAAACTATATACCAATTTGCTATGAGGTTGCTTGGATGATTTGGACCAATTAACAATTTTGAATATATTTAATAAAAAAATAAAAAGGTGTAATTATCTGTCCAGCAGCATGTTAATGAATTTATTATTTTACAATATCCTTTCTCTTTTAAAATTCACGTGTATGCTTTTTATGACGTAATTTTTAATAAGTTCCTGCTTTTTATACGTAATTATTTAATTCTAATTTGAAAGTTTTTTTCCTGTTTATAATAGTCACGTGTAAATAAATTTTTAATTTGAAGCAAACATTATTGCTTGCGCTTTTTATACAGTTGGCAACAGTTTAAATTAGTACAATTTTCTGAAATCTGTAAAAAATATCTCTAGAAATGCTGAAAATTTGAATTTAAAATAGAAATAAAACCTGAAAAAATAAGTCAAAATAAAAAAAATTAATGCAATCTGCACTCCGGCAAATTCTAACGCATAAAATGATCTAAAAATGATTACACTGCAATGTATAGTTTTTGCTGCTATAAAACTTTTTTAGTGGAACGATTTTGTCCAACTTTAGTATTAAATAACTCTTAAAATAATTCTTCGATTTGAAAACTGTCTGCATCAGCGTGTTTATCAAACATTTCTGTATAATACTACCCATTTTCATATTTTTGCATGCATTATTTTTCTTAATATTAACGAAGAAAGACCTCCGGTCACAAAAAATTCAAAACCGGCGGCGGCGGCGGCGGCGGCGGCGGCGGTGACAGCGGTAGTTACTTTTTTTTAGAAAACTAGGGGGCTCGGCCCCCTACGAGCTACGCTCGCCAACCCCCGTCCAGACACCGCAGACTCTAAATGCACGCTAATTTGATCGGCTTTAAAAAGATTTCGAAAGATTGAATTATAATTTAAAAAACAGTGGCGATCTCCCTATAAACGAATTTCTATTCATTTCTCTTTGATTGGGGAATTTTAACGCCAAATCCGCTGCGGTACTACTTGATTATCCTGTCGACTCATTTCGCCAAATTATATAAATCGCCAAACCACTCGCCAAATTATACAAATTGATATAATTTTTATTTTAAATAACGAAAGAACAAATAAATTCGTACAACATTAATAAAAACACAAATAAAACGTCGAAATAAAATTAACTTGATGACGTATACACGTGTAACAATATTTCAAAATAAGCTAATATAAAAGGATTTAAGTAAAGAGAGTCTTTGTCTCGTGGTATTTTTTAACAAAGCGAAAAGAAAGTTCTTTTAAATGAGACATTTTAAATTAATTCTCAAAATAGCAAATAAATGTCTAGCGCAATTTCTAAATTTAAACTTTTTTGCAATATTATTTTGTGTTCATTTTATGTAATAACTATAATGTGACGTAAATATGACGTAATTTCTCCCAAGACTTCTAAGGCATGTTAATGAATTTATTATTTTACAATATCCTTTCTCTTTTAAAATTCACGTGTATGCTTTTTATGACGTAATTTTTAATAAGTTCCTGCTTTTTATACGTAATTATTTAATTCTAATTTGAAAGTTTTTTTCCTGTTTATAATAGTCACGTGTAAATAAATTTTTAATTTGAAGCAAACATTATTGCTTGCGCTTTTTATACAGTTGGCAACAGTTTAAATTAGTACAATTTTCTGAAATCTGTAAAAAATATCTCTAGAAATGCTGAAAATTTGAATTTAAAATAGAAATAAAACCTGAAAAAATAAGTCAAAATAAAAAAAATTAATGCAATCTGCACTCCGGCAAATTCTAACGCATAAAATGATCTAAAAATGATTACACTGCAATGTATAGTTTTTGCTGCTATAAAACTTTTTTAGTGGAACGATTTTGTCCAACTTTAGTATTAAATAACTCTTAAAATAATTCTTCGATTTGAAAACTGTCTGCATCAGCGTGTTTATCAAACATTTCTGTATAAAACCACCGATTTTCATATTTTTGTATGCATTATTTTTGTTAATATTAACGAAGAAAGGCCTCCGGTCACAAAAAAATCAAAACCGGCGGCGGCGGCGGCGGTGACAGCGGTAGTTACTTTTTTTTAGAATAGAGAGATATTAACGAAGAAAGACCTCCGGTCACAAAGAATTCAAAACCGGCGGCGGCGGCGGTGACAGCGGTAGTTACTTTTTTTTAGAATAGAGAGATTAAAGCATCTTATATGACAATGGCAAATCATAAAATATTCCTCATAAAAAAAGAAACAGAATGAATAATAAAACATTCGAAGCAAAAATAAAGTGAAAAGTGATTAAGAAATAACAATTGTATGATTTCGTGGGCCGAACTCAAGGTTACAACTTTCCAAAATATTGATCTTGAAATAGAAATTACGCTCATATTAAGGTTACAGTAAAATCTGAAAGGCATTAAAAGTTACTTTTATCAAGTAATTTATACAGATCCTTACTTCTTACTGAAAATGCGGCGGCATTTCACTGCTGCAAGGCAACTATAGCTCAAGAAGAGGGCGAAATGGTGCTTGTATACAATTTTAATATAGTGCTAGTGTTAGTTGTTTCAACGAGAAGTATTCTGTCATAGAATTTTCACTTCATACTTTCATTTATGTGAGTTGAACATTCTTCTATTTTAACACATTCGAAATTAGTTTTAAAGTGAATGACTTCGCTTCTTTTGTCCCGCCATCTTACCACACTCTGAATTTCGTACATATAGTTGGATTACCACAAAATTGCTATATGTTATTCAGATGTGCTACACTGTGTCCTCTATTGAAGATGAAGTGTTTATCATTCATAGTTCATTTACATAGACACTTAAAATAATTCGGATATATTATAGTGTATGGCCAATAATTGTTAGAAGTACATTTTAACGGTGTTGTTCTACTTTAAACATAACATTATTTATATGTATGTACTACATACAACATGTTTCCCAGAAAATAGTGTGCCTAGCATTTACTGTTTATTTAGAGATATACGCAAGAATACTCCACTATATTAGTGTCCGTAGTACAAGTTTGCACACACGAAATTTCCTCGCCCTGCCCGAACAAAAGGGCTTGCTGGTTGTTCAATTGTTTTACCGACCCGGGCCGTTTATTATTTTTTTTAATCGCACGGACCGGAGCGTTAAAAAATTGTCTTTATTGTGCCGACGCGGCCCGTTTGAAAGTTTTCCTGTATTTCGCCTGTTCGTTCCGGCACGCGGGTCGGGCAGGATAGGAAGTACGGGCCCATACAGATCTCCATCCTGTAGGCAGTCGCTGTTTGAAGTATGGTTTAGAAAACTGAGGTGCGCGATATCATCTTCAGTACAGAAAATAGGGCATGTAACATTAACGTTCTTTTACAAAGAGCACAAAAGAATTTAGATATACTATCGTCTACAATTAATAATTGCAGGAAACATCTCAGCATTGTTACATGTTTTAAAGCTTAAACAAATTTTCATTTATTGTGTGGCGTGTATAAATTCTATTGATTATATACGAAGCTACTCAAAATATTTTGAAATAATTAACTTATATCGACGAGAATTACAAGTTAGAGATAAGCAAAACAGTTACTTTTCGTTTATTTAGGTTACATTTTCCACCAAGAGCTAGGCACTTAGGTTACAATAAGATATTAATTTTGTAACTCATTTGCAAGACTTTAAAGATCGTTAATATTTGCATTTTTTGTTGCTGTTTTTTTTTTTTTTTTTTTTTTTTTTTTTTCAGCTTTAGTACTTTTTGCTCATTTAAAAGATTTTATAAGGGGTTTTTGTTGAGAGAGATTTTTTTTTTAAATAGTTAATTTTTGGTTCGTTTAAAATATTTTTAATCAGCAGTAGAAATAAGGCAACACTAAACAGCAACATATCTTTATTAAAAGAGATCAATATTCAAGAGCTGACATCCAATATAGCCCTATTTTTGTATTCCCAAACTCCGTCTCATTGCACGTTTCCAGCAGAAATGAAGAACATATCCACAACTTATTTCTGAAAACATCTGTATAGTCATCCAGTCAGTTGCCGCACTAGTAGGGAATGTTACCATAGCAACATCGCACAACCCGTTGCAGTGTTAACTGAATAGTAATCCGATTATTGATGCTGCCCCCGAGTCGCGGTAACATCAGTAATAAGATTGTTGTCATTCGAACCGGGACCTTGACTAATCAATCTCACATTTCACAATGCCACGGGTAGGCAAATTTCAGATCCTCTTTCTACTACCACTGCATTAACTACTGAGCAACAGTGTTTAAGAGAAGAAATCATTACAACAATGCTTTCGTCTCTGCCTTTACTACAAGATTTGCTAAACTTTCCAAAAATAATATGAACTTCACCAGTTTGAGAAATTACAACTACATAAGATGCTACCATACTTTCGTGAACTATTTCTGAACAATAAAATGTACTTTTCTGGACTTCACTAAAAGTTCATTATACTTCCTTCTAAAAATCATTAGGTTTATTCTCGCTGTGACGGAGGCCAACGTTGTATCTGAAGTGGTAGAGTAAAACTTCAACGTTTAGGCTCTCATTAAATGAAAGAAATATTTATTATGAACAAAAAGATATTGAAATAACAAGGGTTCTGGATTAAATAAGGTTCACAACAATTTGAGTTCAAAATAGCTTGTAAACACCAGTAATTTAATAATGAGTCCAGCTGTTACGCCGCTCAGTCAATGTCACATCAGAGTCAATAACGTTTTCTCAACCAAAATTTTTATCCTAAGAAAAGAATAAATTTCTCTTCTATTCAAATTCGCAGTAGATTCTTTTTCTTCGCTCGGGGTGAAATCACTATTCTATTCGCCGGGAAGTCACTTTTCTTTACTCGCTGCTAATCTGGAACTAGACAGCGCTCGTTCTGCCTCCCTTGACTGGAAGTGTGCGGCCTTGCCGGCTCAATGAACTAAACATTCGGTGATCCTATGTGATCGCCTGAATAAAAATATACCTCAGAGTTATGACTCTGAGCCTCAAAACAAATTGGAATCACAATTCCAAATCAAAAGCTGCTTTGAATGCTCTTGCATCCCTTTATATAATCTCGGTATTTTTGCAGAGACAAATGGTTATTTTTCCTAGCCACTTAGATCACTAGTACATGATGTCACCGACAAAGTTCACTCTCATAGCATGAAGGAGCATATTGTAACCTCATGAATTAAAAGTTTCGGTTTAAAGTCGTGGGAATCTCCGGGTGGTCTTTGGCAAATTGAAAGATGGTTTTCTCCGCCCTACACACTGAGGTAGCTTTCACCATAGTATCTATTGAGATGATTGATGATGACCGAGTGAATCTTTTAACTTTTGCGCCATATTTCTGGACTTGGCCAAAATTTGGAGCATAGTTGCTTTTACATCAGTTTTCCTATGCTGGTTTCTGAGCTGGTTCTGATGCAAGGGTTTTGTGACATAAGTTGATGCTGATTAAGTTTTATTGTAAATCGAAATGTTTATCAGATCTGTAAAATTGCATAGGAGCTTATCAGGAAAGCTTGATAAAGTTTTTTGTTTGAGTTTTATAAATAAACTTATTGGGTATATTTTCTTCATTTGTTTTTAATCGCCGTAATTTAAATGTGCCACCAAAGCTTAATTATGGGGTCAAATGTGTAAACTATGTTTTCAACTGTGCAATGTGACAAAAATGTTGAGAAACACTACTGTGGAAATGTTACCCTTGCCCTCTACCGAAGTTTAACCATAGCTGTTTCTTAAAGAAACAGGAGATTGAGCTTAAGAATAAAATAAAATATTGCCACTAGTAATATTTTCTAATAAAGTAAGTAAAAAAGGGTTCATTTTTGAATAGTAAAATAAAATAATTATCTAGGAATTAATCTAGGTTTGTAGAAGACGTTCATTCTTCTACTTAAATGAAACCTATAATAGTTCCGAGGTTATGTAATTCATAACTCTGCCTATTTGATAAACTGCCACTGTTTATGACCCTTATTCAAATGCTCTATTTTTTCTGCATTACAACTTATATAGTCAGAGCAACTGACCAGAATAGAGCCATCGCAGATTGAAAGGCATCCAACATGCGCAAAGCGCAAATCAAGCACTCTCACGTCCCTCGATTTTGTGGATCGTTGAAATGAACAAAAGTGTGCGTATTGACCCAGGCACAGATTTTCTGATGCATGTCCTGCTCGACACTTGTTCACGAGATAGCTATATTTCAAAAATTAATGCACAGAATTTAATCAAACATCACATTCTGTTACACTTTCACAGAAATAGATCCTTATTAGGCTTGGGTGTAAACTTTTCAACAGGTGTCGTTTTTATGCTCTTTATGTTGGGGATTTTAGTTGCAGACATCTAATAGGTTGGATTTCAATGATTTTTTTTTATTCGATGCTTATATCTCTATACCTTTAGAATCATTATGATGGGCATAAATAGTCATTTAGTTTTGGCACTGTTTCTTGAAATTTGAAGAATTCACATGTATGAGATAGAATAAAGTTTTGGGATTAGCACATCCGACTAGTTACATTTTTGTTTCAAAACCACTATCTCCAAAGTTTACGCATATTATGCAAACTTTAGCAAAGGTTTCAACCAACGAACCGATTTTGTTGAACAGTATAACAGTATTTAATTTCCGTTGATTATTTATTCAGCCCAAAGCTACGGAATTCATAAAAGAGAAAAAAAATTAAGATTTTTAAGTTGAAATTAAAAAAATAAGCCCATTGTTGAATTTTCTAAAATATTAAATCGTTCAAAGCTCGGGATATACATAATACTTGCTAGAAATAGCAATTTCGACTGGAAACAAAGATGCGGTAAGCCAAGTGTAACAAAGGTTCAGATTGATCTAAAAAATGGAAGAATTTTTGTCAAAGCAAAATATGTCCATGAGATGAATTAAAAATAATCTCGGTATCAAAGACTGAAAGGACACAATACATAAACGCATAAGAGACTGCAAGAACATTGTTTTAAAAAAATGTATTGGAAACTATTGGCATTTTCAATAAAACTAGTTTTAAGTTTAATTAAATCCCAATAAGTTTTCCCACTCTCTTTCACTCATCCCCAAAATGCTTAATGATTTAGTAAAAGTTCATTTGCTGTTTTTAAAATTTAAAGTTTATTCATGTTTGAGAAAAGGGTTTAAAAGTTAAACATTGCCAGTTAGTACAAAATGTAAATAAACCATTACTCGTAAATTATGTTACGTTTAAATGTTTAATTATTCATATGTATTACCTTATCATTCCTGAAGGACTATTTTTAATTAATGCAAGATATCTAAAAGATGGTTTATTTGTGAAGGTAGTAACTTCACACTCATAGCTTGCAAACTTAATGCCATGTCAACAGTTTTCAGTAATGGTAGGTTGGTTGGTAACTAAATGCTAGAGTTGATGTTTGCTTGTTAAACTTGTTTATTAAGCTGTGGTTTTATTTAATTGTGACCATAACTTTTCTCACACTATTCTAACGTTATTGAATTAACTGTAACTGTAATGTGTTTGCCAGTATAAATACAGATTCAGTAGATGTGTTTGGTGTGTACTTGCCTGGCCAGCAGTAACTCCAGTTGTGCGTTTTATGGAGTAGTAATTTAAGTTTACAGCGCCATGTTTAGGCTGAGGAGTTTCTTGCAATCATGTTTCTCTTAATGTTTATGTGTCCATTTAACTTATCATTTTTTGCCTGCAATGAACAAGGATGTTCATTATATATGACTCAACTTTTTAAATAAAAGAACTTTGTTTTTTTTTCAACTTAGCTTCTCTTCATCTTCACACCGTACTTACATTCTTCAAATGAACTCAGTGATTCTGAATTGATCATATATACAGAGTTATGGAATAACAGTTGGTCAGAGATGTGGTGTTAGTATTTTTCCTCCCCCAACAGTGGTAGCAGAGTGTGGTTGTTACTATGTCTGTTTGCCAGCTCTTTGAATAATTTCAAGAATCTTTCATTGTTTTGAAGGTGTACGACGTTAAAGATGTCTGCTTATTCTGAACATACATTTTCTTTTCCAAAATTGAACAATGAAAATTATGAAGAGTGGAAATATAGTATAGACCTCTATCTAATAAGTCAAGATTTACAGAATTACACGTCTGACAAGATTATTGAGGAAGAAAAACTACCCAATGCAACACCTGATGCTGAAAAGAAACAACTGAAAGAGGGGAAGGCACTTGCTATTATATGTTTGGGCATTCGAGAAGATTTGAAAAGTATAGTTTATGAAGCTCATACACCTTCAGAAGCTTGGAAATTATTGAAGACTGTGTTTTAAGAGCAAGAGTAGCCAGATTAAGAAGAAATTTTATGAATACAAGTTATAACCCAGCTGAATGTATGAGTAATTATTTGAACAGAATAACCCTAGCTTCTAAAGAACTTGATCAGGCGGGAAAAAAAGTTGATGATGAACTGGCTTTCCAGATATTAGAAAACTTACCTGATAGTTATGAAAGTTTAGTTGCCCAGTTATATAGATTAGCTGATGCTGAATTTACTGTGAAAGGAATTAAAAGCCATTTGTTAGCGGAATGTGATAGACAGAAAAACAGAAGTTTGCAGATTAGTGATGACAGTTCCTGCAAACCAAGCTGTAGTCTCAACTGAAGACTCCAGACATAAGGAATACTTTAACAAAAATGAAGGAAGACGGTGTTACCGATGTGGTTTGAAAGTCTACCTAATTAAGAACTGTCGTGTCAAGCCAAAAAGTAAAAAACGATATCAGTCATCTAAAGGGAGACAATCCCATTTCGCCGCAGCCATGATGAGCGAACATATATGTTTTGAGTTTGTTCTGGACTCTGCTGCTGGTCAATATGGTGGGCTGTAGACGTTTAATTTTCTTTTTACTTGATTTTATTCACACTTAAAACTGCACAAGACACTTACACAAACATGAATTTCACAAATTTGAATAAATTGCAAATCATAATTAATATCCATCGCGTAGTTTCGATGGAGTATTTTTACAGACGTGTTGATGCTTTGACGATCAACAGCTTAACTAACTTTTTTACAGACTGCTCGCTAGGGGGAGCTCGTTAAACTTCCGGAACGGAACATGCCGCCCGGAGATGAAATATGAAATATTTCAGCATTTAATAAACATAATACAATAGATAACTAATTAGCACTACAAATGATACTAAAATACAAATATACAAAGCAATCAGGATAATTACTTAAAAATAATATATATAAGAAATACAATGATGCATAAACATTATTTAAGAGTCCTGTATGGGCAACAGGCACACTTTTGAAATGCCTCTTAAAAATATATCACATGCAGACTTTGACTGCACGAACCCTATTGTCCCTGTCTGGAATTATTTCCATAATCCGGGCAAGAGCCCACTTACTTGGTGGGAGATTTTCTTCTTTTAATAACACTAGAGATCCTAACTTTATGTTTTCTTTTGTAAATTGCCATTTAGCGCGCTGCTGCAAGTGATTTAGGTAGTCAATAGACCAACGTTTCCAAATGCATTGAACATATTTGGTAATTAATTGCCAATGGGTTAATCTATTTTCAGAAATATTTATAACATTAGGCTCTGGAATACTATTAATGGGTCTGCCAATTAAAAAATGCCCTGGCGTAAGCATTTCAAACTCATTTATGTCATCAGAAAGCGGAAATAAAGGTCGGGAATTTAGGATCCCCTCAATTTGGACTACTAGAGTTTCAAAGTCCTCTGGAGTAATTTTATTATTACCTACGGCCCTAAGCAAATGATGTTTGAAGGACTTAACGCCAGCTTCCCATAGACCGCCAAAATTAGGAGATCGTGGTGGGATAAATTTCCAAGTTATGAATTCTTCGGCAAAGAAATTTGATAATTCCTCGTTGGGAGTGACCAATAATTTCTTAAAGTTATTTAATTCTGTTGACGCACCTTTAAAATTAGTGGCATTATCAGAAGTTGGCGTATTTACATTGCCTCTCCTGGCACAAACTCTTTTAAGCGCAGCGATGAATGCAGCAGGGGATAACTCGCTTACTATCTCTAGATGAATAGCCTTGGTAGCCATGCATATAAATATGGCCACATAACTTTTGGAATAAGTGCCCTTTCTCTGATTTTTGTGCTTAATGTGGAAGGGGCCACAAAAATCGACACCTGAATTGAGAAACGTGTGATTAGGTGTTACGCGTTTCGATGGGAGGTCTCCCTTTAACTGATCTAGTGTTTTAGGGTTATGCCTGAAACATGTGACACAAGCGTGCACTGTTTTTCGGGCAATGCTTTTAGCCTTTATAGGCCATTATTTCATCCGTAATTGATGAACTAATCCCTGATCCCCTATGTAAAAGTACTTTTTATGAAAGTACTCAAAAATTAATTTAGTGAGCTTATGATCACTGGGCAGAATTAATGGGTGCTTAGCATCAAAAGGTAAGTCAGAATTTATTAATCTGCCCCCTACACGAAGTAATCCACAGTTGTCAATGAAGGGATCTAATCCCTTTAACTTACTAGAACAAGGAACAGTTTGTCCCTTTCTGAGTGCTGCTAATTCAGGAGCGAACTTGCATTCCTGGGCCTTTTTTACTAAAAATTGTAAACTATTTTGTAACTCAGTTCCTGTAAGATGCTTCCGTTTTATATCTCTATGGCGGCTGTTATTGATGAACCTAAAAATAAAACTACATATTCTAATTAATTTGAGAAAATCATTAGGCGAATTATATAATACATTAAACAAATCGTTAGAGTTATTGTTCATAGTCAGTAAAGTATAATCAAATTTCAGTTCTTGTTCGCACTCAATATCTGTGAAAGTAGGAAATTGGTTGGGAACTATAATTTCCCTTTGAAGAAATTCTGGTCTAAACCACCACAAATCATTATTTATCAGATCCTTGGCTGTTGCACCTCTGGAGATGATATCTGCTGGATTGGATTTTGAGGATACATGGTTCCAGTGATAATTCTCAGAAATAGACTGGATCGTGGTGACTCTATTGGCAACGAAAGTTTTAAGTTTGTGGGGAGGTGTGTTAAGCCAAAATAGAACAATCGATGAATCTGTTCATAGCCACACCTTTTCAAAGCATAGCTGTAGAATGGGAATTATTTTTTGAACCAGTTTTGCCAAAAGTAGAGCTGCACACAACTGTAGTCGCGGGATGGTCATTGGCTTTAGGGGGGCCACACAGGACTTGCTGCACAGAAGATTAGACTTGAACTCTCCAGTTGTGGAGAGAGATCTTATGTAGTTGGCTGCTCCACAGGCCTTTCCAGAAGCGTCTGAAAATCCGTGTAAATCTAGACCTGCAATGTTGTCAGACAAAACATATCGCGGAATTGTAAGATGATTCATTTCTGTCAATTTAATCAGAAAATTTTGCCATTCCCGAAGAGAACTGGCAGGCAGATGTTGATTCCAATTTATCTTTAATTCCCATAAATGTTGCAGGAAAATTTTTGATTTGGTTAGAATAGGGACAATTAGGCCTAAGGGATCGTAAATTTTAGCAATTTGTGCCAAAACTTCTCTCTTAGTATAAACATCTTTGGGTTCGATACTAATTTTAAAAGTAAAATTATCTGATTCAGGTTTCCAAAGCATCCCTAAAGTTTTTTACAGAAATTTGCTGCGAGTGTTCGTCAAATGCATATTCTGATATGGCTGCGTCTTGTAATAATTCAGGATGATTAGAGACCCACTTGTGTAGCTCCATCCCTCCCCTTTTTAAGATCAGAATTAGTTGAGATTGCAAGTCCTGTGCGTCTTGTAAGGAACCTGCACCAGATAAACAATCATCAACATACATGTCGTTATGAATTACTTCTGCAGCTTTTGGAAAATCGTTTCTTTCTTCATCAACAAGAGCTTTCAACGTTCGCGTGGCAAGAAAGGGAACACTAACAGTGCCATATGTAACCGTGTTGAGTTCATATATTTTTATCGGGGCGTACTTACTGGACTTCCAAAGAATTTTTTGCAAATTTCTCTGTTGTGGGTCAATCAGTATCTGCCTGTACATTTTCTTAATGTCTGCACAGAATGCATATTTGTGGGTACGGAATCTAGTTATAATCGAAAATAAATCTTGCTGAACCGTTCCCCCATTTAATAAAATAGAAATTAAGTGAATAACCACTAGATGTATTTGAACTTGGATTGAAGACAACTCTCAGGGGAGTGGATATTTTTTCCGGTTTATACACAGCATGATGTGGAATGTAATAAGACAGCTTATTTTCGTTTTCACTTTTAATTTGTGTCATATGCCCCAAAGCTTCGTATTCTTCCATAAAAGCTGCATATAAGTTAGCCATTGTTTTATTTTTATCTAATTTAGCCAATAAACTATTTAATCGCCTAGCTGCAATTTCTCTAGAACTTCCTAAGACTGATTCTGCATTTTCTTTCAATGGTAGCTGTACTGTAAATCTACCGGTGTGATCGCGTTTATAGGTGCTTCTAAAATGTTCCTCACAAAATATTTCTTCATCCCCCCTTGACAGTTTCTTTATTATCCCTAGGTAAAGATTCTATTTAAAAAAATTTCTGTAAAGTATTGTCTAAGCTATTTTCAGTTAAGAGGCAACAATATGACTTATTTTCAACTTGTGGAAGTGAACCTGCTATTATATACCCAAATACTGTATTCTGTAACATACAATTAGCATTTGCTAAACGAATTTGCTCACTCTTTAAAATGTCAAAAAATACCTCGCTACTAATCAATGCATCAATCTGACCAGGTATATGAAAATTATTGTCCGCTAATTCTATGTAGTTAGGAATGCATAAATTTGAAATGTCTAATCTTTTAACCGGGATGTTGTTTGTTATTTTTGGTAGAACTGCAAATTCTAATTTTTCAGAAAATGTTCCTTTTTCATTTGATATTTTTGCATTGATAATTTGCTTTATTTCCTGTTATGACTCGTTTATACCGGAAATAACACCCTTGAATGGTTTTGGTTTTAGATTTAATTTCTTGCTTGCGCTCTTACTTAAAACGTTGATCGAAGACCCATTATCTAGGATTATTCTTAATATAATTTTATTTCCATACACATCTGTTACTAAAATTATAGCTGTGTTTAATATTGCGCAATTTCTTTTATCTTCTAGTAACAAATTGGAACCAATTAATGGCGTCTCTTTATTCTCAGGTTCAGAATTGCTTATTTGTTTATTTTTAACAAACTCGTTATTTTTATTTATTATTGCCGTTTCTGACATATCATTTACTTCATGTAGTAAACTATTATGTGACAATTTGCATGTTCTGCAAGTAAATTTAGAATTGCATTGACCTTGATGTAATCGTAAACAATTTGAACATAATTTATTTTTATTTACAATCATTTTCCTTTCTCGAATATTCATGTTTAAAAAAGCAGAACATTTGAAAAGGGGGTGAGGCGAATTGCATAACACACATGGCTTTACATTATTTTTATTTTTATTATCGTTGATAAAAAATGATCTGGATTTATTTACTGCGTAATTGTTCTTAGATTTCGAGGGCTTTTTTGAGACATGTTGGCGTCATTCGAAAGTTTTATCGCTTCTAAAACTAGGCATATCTTTTCCAAAAAAGAAATTAAATAATCAAACGTTGGAACATTTGAGTTTTCAAGAGATAATTCAAACTGCCTTTGAGTTTCGATATGCAATTTTTTCAGAATTATATTTATGAACACACTTTCTGATAAATTATTTTGTGTATATTCCATAATTTTGAGTGCGCGAATGTTTTTGTTAATACAATCAATAAAATTACGCAATTCTTTAGGGGATTCATATTGCATTTTTTCATAATTTAAAATTACAGAAATATGTGAATCGATTAACAATCTTTTATTTTCGTATCTGTGTATCAGAGCTTGAAACAATTAATTGAAATCATCATCAGGTAATTCTAAATGTTTAGCTTCGTTTTTTAAAGAAGCTTTTAAATAAAATAGCTTCTGATTATTATCTAATTGAGGATTGTTAACAATCAAGTTAGTAAACTGCGTTTTAAAATTAGCAAAATCACAGTAATCACCTCCGAATGAAGGCAATAGAATTTCAGGGAGGCGCACCTTTGTTTTGTTTTCATTTGAATGATTATCAATACTTACAATATTACATTTATTTTCTAAAGATGATAATAAAACTTTTAATCTTACCTCTACTTGTTCGAGCCTTTCATTAGCAGTGTCGATATCCTCCTCTATATCTTGCACTTGTTGCGCAGATAATTCTTGGATGTCAAAATATTGTTCTCTTATTTCCTCTAATTTATTTTGAAGAGCTTCTGTCTTTTTTAATTTTATTTCTAATGTACTCACATTCGTTGTTTTTACATCAGTAGTATCAGTTAAAAACTGCTCTAATCTTGTGATAGCAGCCTTTACGGTGCCTTTTAATCTGTTAAGCTTATCCATAGTAGCTCTCAGGCTCTCTCGGACCACAATGGTCGATGTGGTGGACTGTAGACGTTTAATTTTCTTTTTACTTGATTTTATTCACACTTAAAACTGCACAAGACACTTACACAAACATGAATTTCACAAATTTGAATAAATTGCAAATCATAATTAATATCCATCGCGTAGTTTGGATGGAGTGTTTTTACAGACGTGTTGATGCTTTGACGATCAACAGCTTAACTAACTTTTTTACAGACTGCTCGCTAGGGGGAGCTCGTTAAACTTCCGGAACGGAACAGCTGCAACTGACCATTTTTCCAATAACAGAAATGTATTTCTGATCTTTAGGAACTTTAAAGCGAAAGCTTCAATTGCTTGTGGTAGCACAGATATCCTTGGAATCGGCGATATATAATTAGTGTTCAATTCAGATACTGTAACTAAAGCTTTGTTTCTCAAGGACGTTTTTCATGCACCAGAGATGATCCGAAACTTAATCTCTGTGAGGTGTTTAACTAGTAAAGACTTTAAAGTAACTTTTGATTGTCATAATGCTTATATTAGTAAAAATAGAAATGATATATTTTTATATGCTCCATTATGTAACAAATTTTATACTCTTTCAGTTAACTGTAAAAGAATTGGGGTTCCCGAAGCTCAAAATGCAAAATCATCTAATATGATGATGTGGCATGCACGCTGTGCTCATTTAAATTGTAAAAATTTAGTACGCTTTGCAAAGTCTAATAATGGTTATGGTATAGAAAAACTAGAAGGTGTAATTGAATCTTGTGAGGCCTGCCATTTTCCTAAAAGTAAGAGGGAAAGTTTTAGTGAATTAGAAAATGTTCAAAGATCTAGTATATTGGAACTATTGCGTATAGATATCTGGGGACTGTCACCTGAATCTAATATGGGGGTTGCAAAATTTTTACTTAGAATAATTGACGATTTTTAGAGTTCCGTACTTAAAAAATAAAAACGGAACCATTATAAGATCACTCCTGTGTCTGTCTGTCTGTCACTGCCCTTTTACTCGTAAACTATGCAAGGTGGAAAGTTCAAATTGGGGGAAGTAATAAAGATTATTGACCCACATATTTACAGATTAATAAATATTTATAAATATATTTAAGAAAAATGTACAGGGGCTAATTATATTACTTGAAAAAAATCTTTTCTTTGTATATCATGTGGGGTATCCTGTGAAAGCTTTCGTAACGTTCATTTATTAGCTAAGCTGTAAAAATGTTATAAAGAAGTTTCAAAATTTAGTTGCAAAAACCATTAACAGATGGCGCTATAATCGCATGCCTATAAATTGTGCTTCGAAGTCCAGAGCACTAGCGTCTCATTCATAGATCCATCCTTATGGAAGAACGAAAATTGGGAAAGCCCACTTTTTCGTTGGGGTGATGTGCAGAAGTGTAGACATCTGGTCACAGAATTGTTGCATCATCTTTAATTTTAGAGAATTTAATTAATAGAATTTTCAATAAAAAGTTTAGAAATCGTTATATAAGAATTTATTAAAATATTTTATTAAATTCAATTTTTAATGCCATATAAGTATTTAAATCAAAATGCATATATTTAGAAAAATAATTTTGTACTTTTTATTTAATTTTATATTTTTAAATCACGGCATAATAATTTGTAATTATTGTTTATACCTGAATTATTATAAATAAAAAAGTAATTTTGCACTTTTCATTTATTTTTAAATTACGGCATAATATTTGGGTTTTACCACAGCACATATATTTCTTTTCTTTGTAAACAAGGTGTTCGGGACAGAAATTATGCATCAAATTATTTCATTTTTAAAAGGAATTGATGATAAGTCATATCATCAACGTCGAAGCAAAAGTATTTTGGAGGCTGCATTCCTTTCCAACACTTCGGATCATATCGCTAGAAGCTGCACTATACTTCTGTGCTCAGTGATAAAAAAAATGAAAATGAGTTTTTTAAATTAAAATGACTTTTTTAACTTAAGTTTTTAAAAATAGAAACTTTGTATTTTTTCATTGAAACTATTTTCTACAATTTAAAAAAATGATTTATGAATCATTATTATAAATGCTCAATGATTTTTAAAAGGGGGGGGGGGGGGTTCTTTTAGCTTAATTAAATTTTAAAACTAGAAACTTTGGGCTTTTTTATTCAAACTCTTTTTCACAATTTAAATAAATATTAAAAAGTAAAGATTTCCAATTTTTTTAAATCCCTCTCTGCTTGGATTCGATTCCACGATCTACCAAATAGGAGAGAAAAGACATACTACAGAGATATTGGTATCCAGACCGAAATAGCTTATAACAAAATTTGAAACAAATCTCAATTCTGTCAACACATGGCTCCACTCCTGCACATCACTCAAATAAAATATTTCAATAAGTTCTCATATAATGATCTCTAAACTTTTTATGGAAATTCTCCAAAATTAAAGATGATGCAATAATTCTGTGACTAGATGTCTCTTTTTCTGCTCATCACCCCAACGAAAATGTGGACTTTCCCAATTTTCGTTCTTCCATAGCGAGCCATCTATGAATGAGACGCTAGTGCTCTGGTCTTCGAAACACAATTTATAGGCATTGCGATTACAGCGCCATCTGTTAACGGTTTTTGCAACTAAATTTTGAAACTTCTGTATAACATTTTTACAGCTTAGCTAATAAACAAACCGTTTACCCCAAAATTCTATTGATCTTTGTTTTTGAGCTATTTAATTTTGAAATCAGGGTCTTATTCCCTGGACACCCTCTATATAGACACTAGAATATATTTTGTTAAAGATAATTTGAATAAATTTAACTTAAAGTTTGTATCAGGTTCAGCTAATGTTCCTGATTTATTTACTAAGGTTTTGCTTAGTCAAAAATTTTTGTATTATTGTAAGTGGATATTTGGTTGAGAGAAAGAACTGGGGAAAAGGGGAGCATTATGTTGGCATTTTCAATCAAACTAGCTTTAAGTTTAATTAAATCCCAATAAGTTTTCCCACTCTCTTTCACTCATCCCCACAATGCTTAATGAATTAGTAAAAGTTCATTTGCTGTTTTTAAAGTTTAAAGTTTATTCATGTTTGAGAAAAGGGTTTAAAAGTTAAACATTGATGGCTAGCACAAAATGTAAATAAACCATAACTCACATATTATGTTAAGTCTAAATGTTTAATTATTCATATGTATACCTTATCATTCCTGAAGGACTATTTTTAATTAATGCAAGATACCGGTTGTCCTAAAAAGGACTGACTGATTTTAAAATTCAATAACTTGCAAACGGTGACAGATATTTAAAAAATTCTCGCAGGAGGTTTATGCATAAGGTCAAAAGTTTTATTAGAGTGATTTTTGATTTTATTTCGAATTACAAACAATAGATGGCGCTGTAAGCAATAGTCGCTAAATACAGGCTCGATTTTTGGTCCTTTCTCTTGTTCCATGCGGAAAAAAGAGATGGAAATGTATTATCCGTGTCACGAATTACCAAAAATCGAGCCTGAATTTAGCGTCTATTGATCGCAGCGCCATCTATTGTTTGTAATTCGAACTAAAATTGAAAATCACTGTAAAAAAACTTTTGACCTTATGCATAACCCTCCTGCAAAAATTTTTTAAATATCTGTCACCGTTTACAAGTTATTGAATTTTAAAATCAGTCAGTCCTTTTTAGGACACCCGGTATCTAAAAGATGGTTTATTTGTGGAGGTAGTAACTTCACATTCATAGCTTGAAAACTTAATGCCATGTCAACAGTTTTCAGTAATGGTAGGTTGGTTGGTAACTAAATGCTAGAGTTGATGTTTGCTTGTTAAACTTGTTTATTAAGCTAGGTTTTTTTTATTTAATTGTGACCATAACCTTTTCTCAAATTATTCTAATGTTTGTGTATCCATTTAACTTATCATTTTTTGCCTGCATTGAACAAAGATGTTCATTATATATGACTCAGCTTTTTAAATAAAAGAACTTTGTTTTTTTTTTTTCAACTTAGCTTTTCTTCATATTCACACCGTACTTACATTCTTCAAATGAACTCAATGATTCTTGAATTGATCATACATATAGAGTTATGGAGTAACAGTTGGTCAGAGATGAGGTGTTTGTATTTTTTCTCCCCCAACAGAAACCGCGCCTAAAACCGCACCATGAACAAGTGGCTTACTATTATTATACAGCGAAGAAAACAAATGGAAGCTGGATGGTCCTGATGGCTGGAATTGTTACTTGCATGATGTCAGGAAACAGCGACTTACTGTCTTTAGTAGGCGACAAGAGGTTAATCTCTCATGGTTTGCGCGACGATTGGTTTTAATGACCAAACCCGCTTGGCATATTTCCATGGGAAATAAAATTCAACAAATTATCAAGAGACACTAGATACCAATAAGACACTAGACCTATAGACCAGGTGTGGCCAACTTTTTTGGAAAGAGTGCCACTATCTGAAGAAAAAAAAATTATGCGTGCTACTTCTAATTTTTCGAACATACTAAAAATTATAGAAAGGTGAAAACATGTTATTTATAGGCTGATTATGTGACTTTTACACAAATTGCCCATTTTTTTCCCTGTAAGTCTGAGTAGTGGAGATAAAATAATATAATAAATAAAACAAAAGTATAAACTTAGGTTTTATTGTTAATAAACGTTTTTAAAGGTTCTGCCAGATTATGTGTAAAATGAAAATGGATAACTTGAAACATTTAATTATAAATAATTATCAAACAAACAGTCAGTATACTTACTTATTAATGTGGCTTTCGAATTTTTAACTTTTTTACTAAGTCATCTATATTATAATTAGTTTTTGAAGATGCTAACAAAGTTAGGTGTTTTAGATGCATATCAGTTAATCTTGAATGATATTTTGATTTTACATATTATGTTCATAATAGAAAACATTTGTTCACAAATATACGTTGATCCAAACCTACAACAATATCTGACAGCCAAATCATGTAAATTTGGAAAATTGCTTGCTGGTACAAATTTCCAATATTCAATATAATTTGGATCACTTGCAGTTGGAATAAGTTCCTTAGATTTGCTTTTCAGTATAGTATGGTACTGTTGGTCAATAATTTCGGTTTGGAATTCAGGTAGAAAAACTGATTCTTCCGTTTGGTTTGCCGTTTCGTTGACTCAAGAGTGCGGAGGAAGAAATGCATTGAATTCAGACGAAACGGATGATTTGTGGAATAGAGTGCTTGTATATTTTTAGATTGAATTTACTGCAGCGCTGTTAATGTTTTTTGATTAATGATTTCATGTGCTTATTAGATTAATGTAGAGATTTCTTTTAAATTTATTGCAAAAATTAACTTTGGACAGTTAACAAGGAGCATTTACTTCTGATTTCTGCCTATCATTTTTTCATTTTTTTAAATTTTTCAATAAGTCTTCGCGTGCCACCGTTAAAACTCCGCCGTGCCACACTGTGGCACACGTGCCGCGGGTTGGCCATCCCTGCTATAGACCAATACATACTTCCATTTGGTGACGATTTTTAAGTTGTAATTAAAAAATAAGCCCATTAGCGAATTTTCTAAAATATTAAATAGTTTAAAACCAGGGATATATATTAATACTTTCTAGATATAGCAGTTTCGATTGAAAACCAAGATGCGGTCACGTGTAACAAGTATTCAGATTGATCTAAAAATTGAAAGAATTTTTGTCAAAGCAAAATATGTCCATGAGACAAATTAAAAATAATCTGGGTGTCAATGACTCAAAGGAGACAATAAAGAGGACACATAAGAGACTGCAAGAACATTGTTTTAAAGAAAGCGTCTTGGAAACCGCGCCTAAAATCGCACCAGAAACAGGCCGGAATGAGTTGGACTCAAAAGTACATGTTGTACGGAGACAAGTGGCTTACTTTATTATTCAGCGCTGAAAACAGTGGAATTTGAATGGCCTTGATGGCTTGAATTGTTACTTGCATGATGTCAGGAAAGAGCGACGTACTTTCTTCATATACGACAAGGGGTAAATCTCTTATGGTTTGGGTGGGGACGATTGGTTTTAATGACCAAACCTACCTGGCATATTTTCATGGGAAACAAAATTCAACAAAATACACAGAGACACTAGACAAATATCTACTTCCATTTGGTGACATCTTTGGGGGTCCTGAACGGAAATTTCGACACGAAAATGCTTCAATCCACAGCAGTTCGAAACTTTCCGCCGTAATGTTAACGTTTTAAATTCACGTGCTTATTGCCCAGTCTTAAACCCAATTGAGAATATTTGAGGTATCTTATCTGGTCAAGTATACAAGAATGTAAAGCAATATGACGCTACTAAAGAACTAAAAGTGGCCATTGAAAAATCACTGTGTTCTCTGACGCCACAATATTCCAAAAACTAAATTTAATTCTCTGGAAACACAATAGTTGAATTTATCCGAATCCAGGGAAACACTGTTAATAAATAGCATGATGTAAAAGAGTTAAATCATGTATTTTTCCATCTTGCCTATACTTTTGAAACAGTACTCAAACTGTATACCCAGGTCGAAATTCATGCTGGTATTTGTTTGCTAGACAAGCATTAAATGCTGTATCCCAGCAAGTAAAATAGCATAAACTACCATAACACATTTGCTGGTTTCACCAGAATTACCAGCAAGTCATGGTGTGTATTGGCTCACATGCTTAAGCATTCAAATTGGATGCCGATCTACCCGAAATATCTACGCAGATTTTCATTGGTCCATTTCCAAATCAAAACTTTTTTTTTATATATAGAAAGATGTGTTAAAATTTTGTCTGAAATGGGTGGACGAAGGCAGTGTTGAATTTTCGTTGTAGTAGCCCGAAAAAGAAATCTACCGCCCCTTGATTTTGAAATTTAACCTTTAACTGATGTTACCGGTCTTTCAGACCGCGGCTTTTTTCAATTTTTATAGTTTAACTTGCAATTTTCAGTTTAACTACAAACACTAACGAAATTTTGTTCCGTTTGGAACTTTAGTACTATCACCAGATACTTTTGAATAGGTAAATTTTAATTATAACAGTCATGTACAAAAAGTTTAGTACAAAAACACCATCCTGTGAGTTAATCGTGCCTTTTATTCATCTTACGATGGAGCGGTCTCACAGACCGCTTCACACTAGTTATGTGACAATTTCTGTGACATCAGTTAAAGGTTAATAAACTAATATTTTTTCTCTGATTTGAATAAACACAGTAAATTTAATCTTTTCGAGAAACTTAAAAGAAAGAAATACTAAGAGAAAGTGAAGCTATGAATTTTTTTCCAATTCGGGGAGTGGTGGTGGGGGCTTTTGCCCTTTAACCCTTTGAGCTCTGATGGTTGAATTTTCTACCTCTTAATTTTAATTCCGAAATGTCACAATGGCACCGGAACATTTGACGAAATTTATTTGAAAAAGGTTTAATGCATTTTTACATGTATATCGCAAACCGATTTTTTTCTTTGAAAGATACTGGTGCCAATGTGACATTTAGAATTTTGAGGAAATTTTCCCTCAGAGCTCAAAGGGTTAAATCTACCATGGAAATTAATTGTTAATTATTTTAAGTTTATGTGTTAAACAATTATCTCAAACAGGATCAGGTGGCGGTGACACAGCTCTCCCCCCCCCCCCCCAAGCTTTTGAAATCTAATAAACAAAAATTTATATTTCTCCCATTTTTAACGAGATAGAAAATTTATAATTTTCAAGTAAGTTAAAATAATTTAAGAGGAAGAGGAAGATCAGTTTAAAATTTTCCGTTTGGGGGGGGGAGGAGAGTTACTCTTCTATATCCGCTATGGAAAGTAATTTTTAGTTCTGTTTCTTTTGATCTTTAGGTGTTAAAAATTAATCTCAAATGGGTGGTCTAAGATAGTCTTGAATTCAGGTGGTGGCCAGCCCTTCCCTGCGGACTTTAAATTTTAATGAACAAATTTTCTTTTTCTCCGTTTTTTAAAGACACTAGGGGATCGAACGCGAGCTCCTCGGGTTACAGAATATAGGTGAAAACCAATTTTTTTTTTTTAATCTAATTATTTTTTTACATGTAATATATATTTTAGATTGCCCACTAACATCAAAAAGAATTTTTATATGAAAAATATCAATTATGCAATCAAGTAAAGTTTTGAAATTTACTAAAAGCGATACTTTCACATGTCACCACATGCCAGGAGTTATTAACCCAAGATTTTGCCACTTACGTCAGTCTTTCCGATAATTTCGGTGAATAATCGCGTGGTTCAATCACATGGCTGTTAAATTTGTTTCTTATTTACATTAATTTATTTATTTTTCTATAGAGGAAGTTTTAACTTTGTTATGGAACATCAGACGGAAACATATGCTGAACTTTTTACATTGTTTTAAGGGCAAGCGGATTAACCTTCCGTAATCGAGCTACACGTGATAGAGATAAATTAAAAAGTAATTTATGCTTGAAAATCTATATATATATTACGCTATCGTACGTGACACAGAAATCGCGATTAATTGTTGGTTAATTGTTCAATTGGTTAATTGTAAACAATTGGTGGTTAATTGTTTAATGGCAACGCCCGAATGAAACGCATCTCATTGGTTATTGTGTAATATTTTAAAAAAGTGAATAAAAATAAATAAATAAAAAGTTTAATTAATACCTATAGAACAAAACAATTTATATAATTTTAAGAAATAAAATAAAAGTAAATAAACAATTTATTAATAAATAAACAACAGCATCCCTGTTACCATATCAAGCAAAATAACGACACTTTGGCGCCAGTTAAATACCCCGGTGCGTATATGACACTGTCGTCAGAAAAAAGTTGTGCCAACGTAGTGCGTATATGACACCTGTGCCGTCTTTTATTCATCTAATTTAAAATACAATAAATAAAAAAATAAATGAAGGTGCTTTTCCAGTATAGGTACTTGGCGAAATAGAGAAAAGGTCCATGGCGAGAAAAGAAATTTTTTTCTGGCAACCGATTTAATCAATATTTTTTTTTTCAAATAAAACTACATAAAAATGTCCATAATCGCAAAGAATTCGTACTTTTATGTTAGCTGGATGCAATTCTCGCCAATAGCATTTTTTAACTCGCCAGCAGCATTTTTTATTTTTCGAGGGGTAAATTAAAACAATGCTTTGATGTTGAAATTAAATGGTTTATGGTATTATTTATTCTTTTCTTTTTCTTTTTTTAAAGATTTTTTTTTAAATGAAAGTCATGAATTTTAAAGGTTTTATTTTTAAATTAAAGTCATTCTAAATAAAATGAGTGAAAGGATTATATTTTAATCTGAATTAACGAAATATATATATAAAAAAAAATGCGACGGGTACAATGTTTGGCGATTTATCACATCTGCCCGACTAACATAACTGTAGGGAGTTCTCGATTTCTCTCAGAATCTTCAAATTTGGCGAAGAATTGAGCAAGTAAATTAAATTATGAATAAAAGTAACATGATACAATGCCTAGCATACATTTAAGGTAGGCCAAATTGGTCGCCACGGGTGACTAGTTATTTTAAAAACCATAATAACTCAGTCAATTAAGATACAATTTTCAAACAAATTGTATTTGAAAGTAGATTTTTTTCTCTATTTGACGGTTTAAAAATTGAAAATGTGCGATATTTAGAAATTTAAAAAATCGCTGACATAGCACGTATTTTAATTTCAATTTATTTTTTTCAGTTTTTTATGAGAAAATGGCAACAAAAAGGTACAGTAATGTATTATTTTCTTTCTTCCATGATTAGTTTCCCTTTACTTTAAACCATGGAGGAAAGAGATAGATGGAGTTGCAGTATGCCGTAAAAAAGGTTTGCAATATGAAACCATTTATCGCTCAAATTTAAACGTCTACAGAAAGCCCAAACAAAACAAGCACATGGAAGCGTGGAAAGGATTTTGTATTAATAAGACGAATTCAAAGAGATGAATTACAGCTGAAGTATATTTTAAGAAAAAATGGTACATTTTTTAAACGGTCTTTGTTGTGTTGTTATTTATTAAAATAAATGTTTGCTTTTAAAATAACTAGGGGATCGTACCCGGGCTTCCCGGGTTAAAGAATATAGGTGAAAACATTTTTTTTAATTGAAAAGTAATAATTTTTTATATGCAATAATTTTTTTACATTTCCCACTTTCATTAAAAAAACATTTTTCATATGGAAAATACGAATTATACAATCAAATAAATTTTTGAAATTTATCAAATGCGATATTTTCTTATTAGCCGCATGCTAAGAGTTATTTGACCACGATTTTGCTCCTTAGGGCGTCCTTTTATATTCTGATAATTTCAGAGCTCATACATGTCTGTTAAATTTGTGTTTTATTTATATTTTATTTATTTATTCATAGGGAAGTTTTTTTTTTTTTTTTGAAGAAATTGATGAACTCTTTATTTTGTTTTAAGGGCAAACGGATTAATCTTTCGTAATCGAGCTCCGCGCGATATAGATAAATTAAAAAATATTTCATGCTTTAAAATTGTTTTTAAAACCATAGACAATCAGTAAACTGAAATGAACTTTGCAAACAAAAAAAATCCCATTTGGAAAAAAAAATCCTATTTGGTGATCTAAAAATTTAAATTGTACGATTACAAATGTGTTAGATTTGTGTTTTTGTATTATTCTTTTATCTGTTTATAAAAGAAGTATTAATTTCGTTAATTTGTCTTTCACAAATATGTTAGATTGGTGGTTCTTTAATATTATTCTTTTATTTGTTTATAAAGGAAGTATTAATTTCGTTATGCAAAAATAGTCAGAAACAAATGCTGAAAACTGTTTGTTGCTTTATGTGCAAAATTTTTATTATTATTATTATGTATTGAAACCGGTACGTGATAAGATAAACTTTTTAAAAAATCATGCTTAAAAATTATTTTAGAAAATATAATACATCAGTCAATTAAGACACTGTTTTTAAACAAATTGCATTTGAAAGTAAATTTTTTCCCTATGCGACGAAAATTGAAAATTTACGATGGTCAGAAGATTAAAAAATTGCAGTAGCGAAAATTTCAAGATCGAAATTTGATTGTGAAGTGTTGCCATTCGCAAAATGACGTCAGCTGTTACGCACAGATACGTTTGTTTGTTATAATATAGATACTTAATCAGTAAAATATAATAAAGATCAGTTATTAGAAGTGGTTATCAATTGAGGATCTTATGCTTGGTATTCTAGAATGAAAAACAGCAATTTTCACCTGTTAAAATGTTTACTTTTATCTAAGAAAATGATCGTTTTCTTTTAAATATGACTTCATTTTCACTTAAATAAGCATTTCGCCTATTATCTGAAACTTAGTATCAGTACACATGCAGAAGGAAAAACAATATAGAAAATGTATGAGGAAAAATGCGTGTTTTCAAAAGCAGTATGTCGTTTTCCATTATTATGCCCCTAATATAATGTTCTGTTCCTAATGGGATTTTGCGACACTAAACCCTATACAACAATTTTTATCAATAATTTTGATTTTTTATCAGTAAATAGCATGAATAAAGATAAAAATACCTCATTATTTCTCTCTTGTCTGCAATAATGAAAGCTATCTAATTTTCACCATTTTGAAGAAATTTTATAAATGCTTTTAAAATTAAAATATAAAAGTTGGAATATTAAAAAAAAACAGATAGTGCTATCACATATACAAATGAAGAGTTTAAAAAAAATATTAGTAAAATTGGTTCAGCAGAAAGATCAGGGCAGATGACTAAAAAACACACTCGTGTTTTAAATATATAGATTATATAAAATTAGGAAAAATTAAATTAAGCAAATTATGTTATTTTGATAAATTTTTAGTACAGTGTCCTAAAGAATAGCATTAAAATTTTATTCTTTGAGAGAATTTTGAGCAAAAACTTCAGGAACATGATATTATTTAAAATTTTTGTAAACCATTGCGTCTTATTAGTGTGTGATTTCGATTACATTATTTTCAAAAGTGAACGATTTTCACCTGTGAGGAATTTTAAAGCAGCTGGGCTGTGAAAATGACGCACTTCTACAAAACATAATTCAGGTTTTAGAATTAAAATACACGCTTTTTTTATAAAATGACGTCATTTGCATCCGCTAAAGCAATCCACTTTTACAATCGAATCCTAAACTTCGACTATAGAAAACTATGCATAAGACGTCATTATCACGGAATAACAGACAATATTCTTGACATAACCCATATTTTAATTTCAACTTTTTTTTCATGAGAAAATGGCAACACTAAGATACAGTATCTCCTATTTTCCGTTTACTTTCAATGACTTTCAATAGAAATGGGGTACTTTTGTTGCCACGATTAGAAAAATGGTATTAAAAAGTACAAAAATATTAATATCTCAAAAATAAATTGAGATACAGCATTCAAACAAATTGCATTTAAAAGAGCATTTTTTTCCTCATACGACGGTGTAAAAATTTAAAATGTGCAATATTTAGAAGTTTAAAAATTTGCCGTCGAGAAAATTGCAAAACCGAAATTTTATTTCAAATTTCAAAGTGTTGCCATTCGCAAAATGACGTATGCATTACGCACAGATATGTTTGTCCTTTATAATATAGATTTTCGACTATTTTCCGTTTACTTTCAATGACTTTCAATAGAAATGGGGTACTTTTGTTGCCACGATTAGAAAAATGGTATTAAAAAGTACAAAAAAATTAATATCTCAAAAATAAATTGAGATACAGCATTCAAACAAATTGCATTTAAAAGAGCATTTTTTTCCTCATACGACGGTGTAAAAATTTAAAATGTGCAATATTTAGAAGTTTAAAAATTTGTCGTCGAGAAAATTGCAAAACCGAAATTTTATTTCAAATTTCAAAGTGTTGCCATTCGCAAAATGACGTATGCGTTACGCACATATATGTTTGTCCTTTATAATATAGATTGGAATTGGAAAATTTGCAATAAATATATGTCAAAATAAGATTAAATAAAATATTGAAAACATTTGATATGAACTAAAAATTGTATTATTAAAAGTTTTCTTTCTTTAACACTTTCCAACATAAATGAAAATTTTTTGTCTCCGGTTTGTCTGGCCTTCTGGCTGAGCTCTAACTCTTGTAAATATACTGGGATCACCCTGCAGTTTTTATATGTTATTGACGTTTACTATAGCGTGATCGCTATTGAAAAAAAAATGTGTGGCACTTATAGTTCATTTGCATGGACAGTAAAAAGTATTCTGTTACATTACGGTCAATTGGAAAAATCGTTTAAAGTGAATTTTAATGATGCTAGACAATTTAAAATACAAATAAATTGATATGCGTTTATAAAGTGCAGTAAAACATGCATTCTGTAGAATATGGGGATTGCAAAGCATTCATTATTCATTTACACGGTCAGACAAAAGAATTCCGTTATATAATGATATATGGGGGGGGGGGGGGGTGAGGGTACTGTTTACAGCGAAATTATGTTACTGAAATATAATGAAATAGACATAAATTACTCTGATTTACTACAATGTACTTGCTTTGGAATGTTGTATGCATAACATTTATCGTTCATTTACAAGGACACACAAAAGATTCGGATACAGTACTGTATCAAAGTACTTGTCATTATGTGACACAAATTTTGTGGGCGCTCTATCACAAGAACTAATGCACGGAATTGAATGAAAATTTATATTCATGTAGTCCCTAATATAAATTGGTGCTGATTAGTTTTTGGTCTAACTCGCCCAACAGGTGGCGCGGCTATGCTGCATTTTGTAGGATTTACACGATTTCCGCAATAGTTCTATTTCAAGAACTCATGCACGGATTTTCATCAAACTTCAGATTCAGTTAGTCCTTAATATGACTTGGTGCTGATTGTGTGTTGGTGTAAATTGCCCATCAGGTGGCGCTGCTGTGTTACATTTTTCACGATTCCTGCAATAGCTTTACTTCAAGACCTAATGCACGAATTTTCATCTAACTTCAGAGTTAGTTAGATGTTAACACAAGTTGTTGCCGATTAGGTTTTGGTGTTAATCGCCCAATAGGTGGCGCTGCTACGCTAGAATTTTTATGATTTTCGCAATAGCTCTATCTCAAAAATTAATGCACGGATTCTCCCCAAACTTCAGATTCTGTTAGACATTGACATAAGTTGTTGTTTGGTGGTTTTGGGTGTATCATATTTTGTAAAGCACCAAATAGGTGGTGCTGCTAGGCTGCAGTTTGCTGGATTTACACGATTTCAGCGATAGTCATATCTCAGGCACTAATGCACGGAATTTCATATCTTTAGAATCCTCATGATGGGTATAGATTGCCATTTAATTTTGGTTGTGGGATAGCGAATTTTGAAGTATTAACATGTATGAGATAGAAGAAAGTTTTGGGATTGGTACACCCGACTAGTTTATTATTATTATTACTGTAAGGGATAGATGGACATTTTGTTTTTGTTTTGGTGTCAATTTTCTGAAAAGAAAAAGTTATTCTTGTGAAATGCATAACAATTTTGTGAAAAATAAAACTTTGTGTCAAAAGATCAAGTCCAATTACTCAAATGCGAACCAATCATTTATTGATAATAATTTTATTCTTACAGCTAAAGTTTTCCAATCAGGTTAACTTATTTTTTTGCAAATAATAATATGTTTCAAACTCAAGTAATTCAAACTAATTAATGGAGTTTCTTTGATGGAATGAAATTTTGTGATTGCGCTTCAAATGAGCTCCCATTTTAGACTGAATCAATCGCTGCTAATTTAGTTACACATCTTTATTTGTTTTTAACAACATATTGATAATTGCATGTAAATAGATAAAATATATTGATGAAAGCATTCTTTTAAAATTATGTATGAAAACTTAAATTGCAAACATTAATTGTGTGCAAACGATTTTGGGACAATAACGAAAGAATGTTACCCTTTCAAGTAAAATTTTAAAAGACGCTTCTGATATTTATACTTAAAATACATATCATAAAATAATCAAATAATTCTCTAAAGTGCTATATTAGTGTATTTGATACATTCTGATCTAGTACTACATCCTATAAACATCCTATAAAAGCACATAAGTCATTTTTTATCGAAATTTTAATCATATCTTGAATAATAATTTCCGACGGTAAAAAATGAAAGCAAAGAAATACAGGTTTAAACCGGTTTGAACTGATAGGCGTGTCAAAGCACGTGGTTTTGTTTGGGTTTTCTGTAGCGAATTTTAGGGTTACTTTTTTGGCGTCACCCCCCAGCCCAGCCACCTTACTGCACCTCCATCTATCTCATTCCTCCATGACTTTAAACCCTCCACGACTTTCAACAGAAATGGAGTTCCTCAGTTGCCACAATTACAAAAAATGTATTAAAAACTACAAAAAAATTAATATCTCAAAATTAAATTGAGATACAGCTTTCAAACAAATTGCATTTAAAAGAGCATTTTTTTTTTCGTTACACGACGGTGTAAAAATTTAAAATGTGCGATGTTTAGAAGTTTAAAAATTTGCAGTAGAGAAAATTGCAAAACCAAAATTTTATTTCAAATTTCAAAGTGTTGCCATTCGCAGAATGACGTATGCGTTACGCACAGATATGTTTGTCCTTTTTTATTTCAAATTTCAAAGTGTTGCCATTCGCAGAATGACGTATGCGTTACGCACAGATATGTTTGTCCTTTATAATATAGATACTGCATTTTTTTCGAGTAAGTTATAATATTTAAATTCTGAAAAAAAAGAAAAAAAAATCCTTTGTCGGTGGGGTGGAGAGGTCTCCCCTAAAAGACTCTCATAGAAGTTGAATCCCTCATAGAATTTAACCTCACCCCCATAGAAGTTAATTAAAAAATAAAAGCTATATTTTACATCTTTCAAAATTGCAATATACAGTAAAAACTCCATAACGTAAACTCCTGAATATTCCGTTAAGGGAAGAGGGTTTCGGTAATCCATTAATCCTCCCTTGATTCTGAAATTTAACTAATTTTTAGGTAGATTTCGTAAGGAATACTACCTATTGCAGTCGTTACCATGGTGCGACTTTTGAAAAATTCCTTCATAACTTTTTATTATATGACCCCAGGCACCCAAAACCACCCCCGCCTAAAAAGTTTATATTCCACATAATCCATACACTTTTCAAATGCCAAATGAAACTGTAGCCACGCCAACATATCTCCCTGGATACACATAATTAAAAAATTCCAATAGTAATTTCAAACATTACCACATACTGTAAACTTTAATTGAAGTACAAAATTAACTGAACCATACCAAATAAGAAGTATATTTTAACTTATGAACAATCTCAAAGAAACACCACATAACCAACTTTAACTTAAACAAAATCAACCATAAGAAACAAGACAAATAACTAACTAAACCTGTCTCCGTGTTTAGCTAGTTATTTGTCTTGTTTCTTATGGTTGATTTTAAGTTAAAGTTGGTTATGTGGTGTTTCTTTGAGATTGTTTATTAAGTTAAAATATAGTTCTTATTTGGTATGGTTCAGTTAATTTTGTACTTCAATTAAAGTTTACAGTATGTGGTAATGTTTGAAATTACTATTGGAATTTTTTAATTATATATATATAACCATTAATTAAACATTACTGACCACCATCAATAATTGTGATAGTATGAATGAATTTACAACAATACAGTGTCCCCAGACACACTGAATGGATACCAAAAACATAATAAACAAGCTGCTATGTATAAAATAAAGTCCCTTGTACTATATAACAAGAATTAATAATGAAGAAAAAAAAGAAGAATATGATTTCGATAAAAATAATTGAAAAGCTTATATATTGAATTACGTAATCAAGAGTACAGAATTCAATTATATAAGCAAAATCAGTCGTTTTCTGTGAGAAAAAAAGGCAAAAGCTGAAAAAAAAATTTTCCTGTACTCTAACGACTAGTATAACCAAGAAAATAGTTTCAAGATGAAAACAGAATAAAATTAAATGCTATGAAATGGAAAAAGCAATACAACCTTTTAAATAATTAATTTATAGCAAGGAAAAAGTAGTAATATTACACAAAATACCTAATAAAATTCCAGTTATTTTATCCAAATACACATCAGCACATGGTATTCAAAAGATAGATAAGTTTAAGGTTATTTTTACAGTTAAGTTAACACAGATTTTAAAACGTAATGTGTACAGTTAATCTAATTTGAAATACCGTGATAAATGCAATTAAAATAATATAAATAGAAAATAATTACATAATAATTAAACTTTTACACTTTTTTAAACTTTTAAACTTTTAAACTCTTAACACTTTTAATTTTTTTTCTGAATTTCTTAACTAAAGTAAAAAATTCTAAAACTATAAGTTTACAAAATCGCAAATAGCCAACATTAAGCTCCACCATGTGTTAAAAATTGATATTATTACTCTATTCGAAGCATCAGGCAGAATCCAATTTAAATTTTAGTGCTGCCATCTATGATATTAACTTGAAACTAATATGAACAAATTGTCATAAGATTATGCTATTATAAGTTAATTCATTCATAATATACCAACTGCTATATCCCAACAAATCCTAATATAAAAATACCATATTATATTTCATTATTCATATAAATATTAAATAAATGTTAATAGAATGATTACAATATATTCTACTACCATACCCAACTAATCTATACGGAAAATTTAAATAATTTCAAAACAATAATAATATAATATAGCAATATGCTATAAAAATAAATAATTTATATATAAAAAATTATATATAATAAAAAAATATATAAACTATAAGAAATACTTTTAAATATAAAAAAAAATTAATTAATAAAATGAACAGGAAGAAAAAAAAAGGATGTTGATATAATTATGTCAGAATCTTCATTTCCCAATTGCCTAATGATAACAAATAAATTGTGTGGTTTATTTTCATATTAACCATAAAAAACTAAAGAACATGAATATGGGATTAACATTCACATAAAACCGTTAATTAATCATTTAATACTAAGTTCAAAATTAAACATTATTAAAAGTATAGAGGAATAATAAAAAACTAATAACCCAATTTTAATACAAACTGTAATATCATTAGTTATATCAAATAAACTTATTATGCATATTATTCACCATAAAAATGGTATACTATAAGAAATTAATATGATATTGTCCCGAGAAGACTAAAAATTAAAAACAAGTTAATTGTTAACTTGATTAAATATTAATTAAGCTAAATAAATTCAATATGAATTGAAATAATAATTTAACGTCACCATATATATACAAAAAATATATATATACGAGGGGGCTCTGCCCCCTGCAATCTACGCTCGCCAACCCCCGTTCAGACACCGCAAAATCTGAAAACACGCTAATCTGATCGGTTTTAAAAATATTATAGAAGATTGAATTATACTGAAAAAAGCTGTGCAGATCTCCCTGTAAACGGGTTTCCATTCAATTTCCTTTGATTTCAAAAATTTAAGGCCGAATCAGTTGCTGTTAAGACATCCAATGGTTGTTTTCGTGTTTGATTAAAGAGGATCAGTTAAACGTTTGAAAAGAAGCTAAAATAAAATGAATTAAGTGTACAGAGTCTTTGTCTCCCGGTATTTTAAAACAATTTCTATAACAATAGCCTAAGTCATGTGACTATCATCAACAGTTCCGGGCGAACCACTTCGCTTTTTATATTCCTGGAAGAGAGCTATTGTCTCTCCCGGATTTGAAAATTTAATTTATAATTAAAATTTTCTTTTCTTCTATTTTGAAGAACATAATCAAATTTATACTTTTCAAGTAACTTAAAAATAATAATAAACATTTGATTCTGGCAAGCATTAACAAGCAGAGAATTGTTCATTGAGGTACCTACCTAACTGATACTGGAAGAGACTTGTGTAGCAAATTAGCATATCTTACAGGCACATAGTACGTCGTGCTGTTTTCTACCTAAGCTGGTTGCATATCATATTATGCTGGCAAGCATAAAAAAAATATATAATAGGATGTTAAGGTACCTACCTCTCCATGCTTTGGCAGAAGCTTAAACAGCAAATAAGCATAAAATGCTTGTACATAGCTTGTCATGCTATTTCTCCCTAAGCTGGCTGCATAGCATATTATGCGAGCAAGAATAAAAAAGCATATAATAGCGCGTTAAGGTACCTACCTCTCCATGCTTTGTAAGAAGCTTAAACAGCAAATAAGCATAAAATGCTTGTACATAGTTTGCCATGCTATTTCTCCCTAAGCAGGCTACAAAGCATATTATGCTTCCAAGCATGAAAAAAACTTATAATAATAGCACGTTAAGGTAACCTCTCCATGCTTTGGAAGAAGCTTAAACAGCAAATAAGCATAAAATGCTTGTATATAGCTTGTCAGGCTATTGCTGTGTAAGCTAACTATATAGCATTTGATGCTGTATTTGCGTGCTATTATAAAGCATATAATAGCACGAAAATCTAGCAGACAAAGCAATATAGCAATAACTAGCCTATTTTTGTTGCTGGTACTAGCATGAATTTGGATCTGGGTAGTTAGACTTTTGTGATTTTTTCATCAAAGTTGTGATAATGCTGCGATAATACTATAACATTTATTTTTATTTTTGCGAGCTGTATTTCCGGTTTGCCATGTAGTTAAACCTACTCCGTTCACTTTCCCTCACAGATAGCGGCCTTCTTTCATTTTTACCTGCTACAGCACATTAGAGGAGCGCTTTGTCCATAATGTTTCTTTTTTGAGAGCGTGCTGCTCATTGTGCGCAATGCGCATGCGCCGATGGTGTGATTTTCTATTTATTTTTTAGCTCGCTTTTATGCTGATGCACGTGTGTGTGATTAGCTTGCGCAAGTTGGGGGTTTGTTTTGGTTTCGTACGCTATTATTCGCTCTTCAATTTTCCTAATCATCTTAATTTAATTAATAGGCTCAAAATTAATTTGGAATCACTTTTGTGCACCCCTTTTATTTAGTATTTATACGAATGCAATTAATTTTCTGGTAGAATTTATCAAAATTACAGAATTTATAATATCTTTGACGATGTGATTGTTGCTTAGTAATCCAGACCTTGCACCTGCTTCCAAGTGCCTGTAACGACGTTTTCAAAAATCCAATTCTCTAAAAGTGATGTCATTGCTCTTAGTAAATTTAAATTGTCTGGATTTCTAATTTTAATCTCAGAATGCTCTTTTATAATTAGATATTTACTGTCAAGATTTTTCTCAATGAATATTGCCAACCATTAATTTAATGAATATGGAGTTTTAAAACGGATTCTCTCCGTAGAATTTTAGGATTATGTACAGTGATTACATATCTTAAAAAACTTTCCTTTTTTCCTGATTGGATTTAATAAAACATGATTTCTACAAATAAGTTATCATCATTTATCTTCAAGCTTCTGTATCTCCATTTTAGATCTCCATTAAATCAATTTTAAGATCTATTTTAATTTTATTAAATTTTTATTGTCTAAAACAATGACCCAAAAGAACAATAAGTTTTGGGAACAATGGTTTTTTTTTCTATACACAATGCAATTTCTCAAGCATTTTTAATTTATAAGAGAACCAATTTATTTTATTCACGTTACAAAATGTACCCATTTATTGATTTTGACATGATTTATTTGAATAATTTTAGAGAATGTAATGAGTACATATGTATTTTTGTTTAATTTTCTATTGTCTTGTTGTGCCTAAACTTTTGAGACAGACTGTACACGTACAGTGCACATCTCTTTTGTCTTTATATTTGTTCATACAATACTATGTTATCAACAATACAAAAGACAACTGATAAAACGATTAATTCTTCATTACTCGTAATATAAATTTCATATGTGAGTCTTTGGAAACGATTATTCAAAACAATTATTTCAACCTTCTACAAAACAACCTTTGCTTTGAAAACATCTATTTGCTTAATTTTCTATTGTTATTTAATAAACGACATTTTCTTGTTGTGCCTAAACTTTTAAGAGAGTGCACACACCTTTTATCTTTATTCTTTTCATACAATACCACGTTATCAATAATACAGAAGACAAATGATAAAATGATTACGTCCTTATTACTCTTAAATATAAATTTCATATGCGAGTCTTTGAAAACGATTATTCAAAACAATTATTTCAACCTTCTAAAAACCAACCTTTGCTTTGAAAACATCTAATAATTATAAAAAATTTGTTCTTCTAATTAAATACAAGTAAACACAAAATTTTCGCTATAAATTTATATTTTACATCAAAAACTTCAAACATTAATTAAAGCTCTTGTTTAACATTTTTTTTTTTTAATGAAGAGATAAAACTATTTTCCATTGTGTCTAAACGCACTAAACAACTTTATTAGCAAATAAATGAAAATAATTCTGATATCCCTTCTTTCAATTAATTTTCTAAAAAATATTTTAGTTAACCTCTAAGAGGATTAAAGTTTGTTGCCAATTAATTACGATCATAAAATTCAGAACAAAAATAAACAAAACCGAAGTTTCAAATATATTTTAAAAAAATAAAAAAAAAATAAAAAAAAGACTAATATGAAAATATCAATCTTCTCATTTTAAAATCACGATATCAGAAGTTTTGAAAACATGAAAAAAAAAAAAAAAGATTGAAAGCTATAACATTTATTTGACATGTAATTAGATTCTTAGATGAATAGCAAATTTCGTAAAATATCTAAAAATAAAATTCAATCATACTTATAACTTTATTCATAAAAAAAAATGCATGTACACAGAATTTAATCTTTATTAGACAAGAGTTTTTGATAAGTAGTTCAGCATTATTAAAGATTTTTCTTTCATCTGCAAGTTAATTTTTCCTTGACTTTGACATTAAAATCAATTTATTGATATGAAATTGTATTTTAGCTATGTACTATTTTATTTATTGGAGCTGCTAATGTTAGCTGCATTTTTTGGAAGAATTATTCAGGCAAATAAATCACATTAATTATTTGTTTTCAAATTATCGATTATAGTTTTGAATTTTAATATCCCTGTATTATTAAGCTATTTCAAAAAGAAAAAGAAGCTTCTGATTTTGGTCGTTGTGAGTATGTAATGTAGTATGTGCATGTATATATGTCCTTAATTTTCTCAACAACCACTGAACGAATTTGAATGTAACTTTTACACTGCTGTTCTAGTACACCAGAATGCTTAACCTGAGAAAATTCATTGTAATTTTATTTTTATTTTATTTTTATTTATTTATTTATTTTTTTTTTTTGTAACACGTCAAATATGTAATATATCAAATATTTTACGCATCAAATATTTCACTAAATGGTAGAAAATACTGCTATAGGATTAACTCTAACTTTTTTGGATTTTCTTTATATTTTAAAAGCTTTGGACCAGGCCCGTAACAAGCCAGCTAACTCAGAGAAGGGGGGAGGTGAAATTTTTTGGTGCGTCTAATTTACAACTTGTCTTTTCCGCTCTACTTTAATCATATATGAATGTAAGAAGAGGAAAAGTAGCCCTGTCATAAAACGTTTGATTACAAATTTTTGACAAATTTTAAATGTAATATAGACGATATTAGTATTGAAATATTATGATAGCTAGGGGTGGGATGGGGGAGCTCGCACACCCTGACCCTGTCTCAATCTTGTTACTCTTAACCCTTAACCGGAAACATTAAAATCCCGTACTCAAAAGGGAAACGTGCCGTCTGAGAGACTGCTAAATTAAAAAAATTGCTATAAAAATTTAAAAGGAAAATAACTCTTAATAATTTACCAAATAGTGAACTTAAACACTTAATATTTAATAGTAATGCATAAACAGGACCAATTTTTTAATATGACAGCATAAGAATAAGTTTTGAATGTCGGAGACAGAAAATATTTTGAAATTACACATTATTGTTCAAAATATAAAATTTTCGTCAGAATAATTAAATAAATGCTAATATTTTTATATATTTCGGTACGATATGAATTAGAAAAAAATATTACACAGTAAAATTAACAAAACATTTAATAGTAAATATTGCAGCATGTTCTAAATATCTGCATTTTTATGAATTTTTGACCATGTTGAGTCACTTTCGTGTTCAGAATTTATGTATTCATCATCTGAAATACTTTCAATATCGCTTATGTCACTTACTACTTCATCAAACAATCTCAAAGCAGTTTCTTCAGTCTTTTTTATCACTGTAGCCATAGGCGTAACCAGCCTTTTGAACGGGCGGGGTGCCCAGACTTTTTAACCTGAACATGTTAGATACAAGCAATATCTTATATTGTAAAACCTGCTAAAACGAATCCCATAACACCGATCGAATTTCCGTTTTAGACAATTTTCCATCTTAGAAGGTGTACTTGTGTGGTATTTCTTTTAAAAAGGGCTCAAACGCGATTTTTGTTTGCGTGAAGGGTGTTGAGAAGGGGTTCAAAACATTAAAACTAAATCTAATGGTAAAAAAAAAAGATATGTAAATGTCCTTGCAGCAGTGATATGAGACAGTGACTAAGTGTGGTCACAACTGTAAAACCTTTTGGCACCCTAACTTCTTATAAAGATTAAAAAAGGCCTTTAATCATGCTGGAAACTTCTATAGGCACAGGAAAAAAACACTACATGAGATCTAAAATTATCTCAGTCAAAGTCTTGTAGATGAAATTTTGCCGGATGATTAATCTCAGATAAGACATGCGGTACATTTGTACATGCGCACGAAATTTTTTCAGAATGTGACTCCATGACTTCTTAGGGATCACCGGAGGGGCCCAAGAAATTTTGTAGGAAAGTCTATCTATATTATAAAGGACAAACATATCTGTGCGTAACGCATACGTCATTTTGCGAATGGCAACACTTTAAAATTTGAAATAAAATTTTGGTTTTACAATTTTCTCTACTGCAATTTTTTAAACTTCTAAACATCGCACATTTTAAATTTTTACGCCGTTGTACGAGGAAAAAGATGCTCTTTTAAATGCAGTTTGTTTGAAAGCTGTATCTCAATTTATTTTTGAGATATTAATTTTTTTGTAGTTTTTAATACCATTTTTCCAATCGTGGCAACAAAAGTAACCCATTTCTATTGAAAGTCATTGAAAGTAAACGGAAAATAGGAGATTACTGTATATTTTTGTTGCCATTTTCTCATAAAACCTGAAAAAAAAAGTTGAAATTAAAATACGAGCTATGTCAAGAATATTGTCAGTTATTCCGCTATAATGATGTCATAAGCATACTTTTCTATAGACGGAGTTTAAGATTGGATTGCAAAAGTGGATTGCTTTAGCGGATGCAAATGACGTCAATTTATAAAACAGCGTGTATTTTAATTCTTAAAACTGAATTATGTTTTGTAGAAGTGCGTCATTTTCACAGCCCAGCTGCTTTCAAATTTTTCACAGGGGAAAATGTTTCACTTTTGAAGATAATGTAATCGAAATCACACACTGATAAAACGCAATGTTTTACAAAAAATCTTTATAAAAGAGAGGTGACATGCAAAAAATAGCGATTTATATTACAGAAATTGATGATTCTCGCCTGGATGGATTTGCTTCGCCGAGTTAGACAAGCAAACAAATAACTCGAGGTTTAAAATAATATCATGTTCCTGAAGTTATTGTCCAAAATTCTCTCGAATAATAACACTTTAATGCTATTCTTTTGGACATTCTACTATAATTTTATCAAAGTAACATGATTTGCTTAATTTAATTTTTCACAATTTTATATAATCTATATATTTAAAACACAGGTGCGTTTTTTAGTCATTTGCCCTGATCTTTCTGCTGAACCAATTTTACTAATATTTTTTTCAACTGAAAGCTGTTCATTTGTAGATGTGATCGCACTATCTTCTTTTTTTTTTTAATATCCCCACTTTTATATTTTATTTTTAAAAGCATTTTATGAAATTTCTCCAAAATGATGAAAATTAGATAGCTTTCATACTTGCAGATAAGAGAGAAAAAAAAATGAGGCATTTTTTATCTTTATTAACGCCCTTTTCTGATAAAAATTCAAAATTGTTTATAAAAATTGTTGTATAGGGTTTAGTGGCGCAAAATCTTACTAGGAGCATAATATTATATTAGGGGGAAAATAACGGAAAATGACATACTGCTTTTGAAAACACGCATTTTTCCTTATAAATTTTCTATATTGTTTTTCCTTCAGCATGTGTACTGATACTAAGTTTCAGACACTACGCGAAATGCTTATTTAAGTGAAAATGAAATCATATTTAAAAGAAAACGATCATTTTCTTAGATATAACTAAACATTTTCACACAAACACATTTTAACTAAAAACATAAATTACGGAAATTTTTACTCTCCGGAATTGAGATTAGAATCTCAAGTAAAGAGTGCGTCTATTCACATAAAAGATGTTGCTGAAAATCGTGACTTCAAATTTTGAGTTAAAATGATTTTAAATTGATCAAACAAAATACAATTTTTAAAAAAAATGATGAATATGGATATGAGAAGTGCGTATGCAAATTTTGAGAAGGTGAAAATTGCTGTTTTTCATTCCGGAATACCAAGCATAAGAGCTTCAATTGATAACCATACCGTGATAATTGATGTTTATTATATTTTACTGATTACGTATCTTTTATATTATAAAGAACAAACATATCTGTGCGTAATGCTGACGTCATTTTGCGAATGGCAACACTTCACGATCGAATTTCGGTCTTGAAATTTTCGCTACTGCATTTTTTAATCTTCTGACCATCGTACATTTTCAATTTTCGTCGCATAGGAAAAAAAATTACTTTCAAATGCAATTTGTTTAAAAACTGTATTTTAATTGAATGATGTAGTATGTTTTTTAAAATAATTATTAAGCATGATTTTTTTAAATATCTTATCACGTGCAGGTTTCAATACATAATAATAATAAACATTTTGCACATACAGCAACAAACATTGTTCAGCATTTGTTTCTGACTATTTTTGCATAACGAAATTAATACTATCGTTATAAACAAATAAAAGAATAATATTACAAAAACCCAATCTAACATATTTGTGAAAGACAAATTAACGAAATTAATACTTCTTTTATAAACAAATAAAAGAATAACATAAAAACCACACAAATCTAACATATTTGTAATCATACAATTTAAATTTTTAGATCATCAAGTAGGATTTTTTTTTAATGGAATTTATTTGCAAAGTTCATCTCAGTATTCTCATTGTCTATGGTTTTAAAAATAAATTTAATGCATGAAATATTTTTTAATTTATCTATATCGCGCGGAGCTCGATTACGAAAGATTAATCCGTTTGCCCTTAAAACAAAATAAAGAATTCATAATTTTCTTACGGCTAATATCCACTTTAAAAAAAAACTTCCTAATAATAAATAAATAAAATAATATAAATAAAACACAAATTTAACGGACATATATAAGCTCTGAAATTATCAGAATATAAAAGGATGCTGTAAGTAGAAAAATCTTGGTCAAATAACTCTTAGCATGCGGCTAATAAGAAAATATCGCATTTGATAAATTTCAAAGATTTATTTGATTGTATAATTCGTATTTTTCATATGAAAAATGCTTTTTTAATAAGAGGGCAATCGAAAAAAACTTATTGCATATAAAAAAATTATTAGCTTTCAATTAAAAAAAAAAAATGTTTTTACCTATATTCTGTAACTCGGGAAGCCCGGGTACGATCCCCTAGTATAAATAATTATTATAATATTATAAATAATTATACATGGGCGTAGCCACTGATATTTTTTCAGGGGGGGGGGGGGAATTCTAAAATTTCCCAACTTGAAACAAATTGCTCCAATTTTCGACTAAAATGATATGCACAAAGTGTGTAATAATTATAATGATACTTTTGCATAAAAAATTCCTTTCCAAAGAAAAAATTCCTTTCCAAAGAAAAAATTCCTTTCCAAAGAAAAAATTCTGAAACTGAAAACATAAAAATTCTAATTATGGGTTTGTTTGCTAAAAAAATAAATACGCTTTTTACTTTCTTCTATCTTTACAAGAAGAAAGTATTAGATTCGTGAAAAAATTCGACTTCCGGTTTTAGATTGATTTATACGTTTTAGTAAATCCTGAACACGATTCGACTGTTTTTAGAAAATATCTGTCTGTCTATATGCGATACAAATTTTGTGGGCCCTGTAACACAAGAACTAAAATGCACGAAATTTAATAAAACTTTAGAGATTCACTTATACAGTCGAACCTCGTTAACGCGAACACTCAAGGGGAAACTTTTTTGTTCGTATTAAAAGTAGTTCGTGTTATCGGAACTTAACTACGTTATATACAACTGAAGGAGGCAATCAGAAACAGTTCGTGTTAACGAGGTTTGACTGTACCTTGATAAAAATTGGTGCTGACTTGTTTTTGGTGTAAATCGTCCAACAGGTGACACTGCTATGCGGCATTTTTCACGATTTACATGATTTTAGCGATAATTATATCTCAAAAACTATTGCACGGAATTTGATCAAACGTCATATTCTGTTAAACCTTGACATAATTTGATGCAGATTAGCTTTTTATGTATATCATATAGCAGGTGGCACTGCTATGCAGCATTTTTCACAAATTTGCTATAGCTGTATCTCAAAAACTAATGCACGGAATTTAGTCAAAATTCATATTCCACATCAGTAGCATTTCCACATAAAATAGATCCTTATTAGGATTGGGCCTATACTGTCCAAAGCTATCGCTTTTGTGCACTTTGAGTAAGGAATTTTGGTTGCAGACATCTAAGAGGCTGGGTGCCAAAATTCAATGATTTGTTTGAAAAATACTGTCCTTATATCTCCTTTTTAAATGCACACAATTCAACAAATCAATATCTTTAGAGTTTGTTATTATAGGCAAAGAATTGTCATTTAAATTTGGCACTGTGATTGCAAATTTTAAGGCATTAACATGTATGGAGTAGAACAAAATTTTGCGATTGGCACATCCGACCAGTTTTCACTTAATATTAATTCTTGTGGTCTTCAAAGAAGCCCACCTGTTAATAACATCGCTTAGTTTAATAAAATTCCCTATTTCACTTTCATATTTTAAAAGCATTAGGCTGTCAAGTCTGTCATCCCTAATTATAGCTTGCAATATATATCCTTCTATATATAAAAAAAAATTTTGATTTGGAAATGGACCAATTAAAATCTGCGTAGATATTCCCGGCAGATCGGCATCCAATTTGAATGCTTAAGCATAGCCTTTCTTCGTTAATATTAAAAAAACTGTTGCATACAAAAATGTGAAAATCAGTAGTATTATAGAGAAATGTTTGATAAACACGCTGATGCAGACAGTTTTCAAATCGAAGAATTGTTTTAAGAGATATTTAATGCCAAGTTGGACAAAATCGTTCCATTAAAAAATTTTTATAGGAGCAAAAACTGTACATAGGAATTTAATTACTTTTAGATCATTTTATGCGTTAGAATTCTATACCTTTAGTCAAAATTCATATTTCACATCAGTAGCATTTCCACATAAAATAGATCCTTATTAAGCTTGAGCCTATACTGTCCAAAGCTATCGCTTTTGTGCACTTTGAGTAAGGAATTTTGGTTGCAGACATCTAAGAGGCTGGGTGCCAAAATTCAATGATTTGTTTGAAAAATACTGTGCTTATATCTCCTTTTTAAATGCACACAATTCAACAAATCTATACCTTTAGAGTTTGTTATTATAGGCAAAGAATTGTCATAATTTTGGCACTGTGATTGCAAATTTTGAGGCATTAACATGTATGGAGTAGAAGAAAATTTGGGGATTGGCACATCCGACTAGTTTTCACTTAATATTAATTCTTGTGGTCTTCAAAGAAGCCCACCACCATCGCTTAGTTTAATAAAATTCCCTATTTCACTTTCATATTTTAAAAGCATTAGGCTGTCAAGTCTGTCATCCCTCATTATAGCTTGCAATATATATCCTTCTATATATAAAAAAAAGTTTTGATTTGGAAATGGACCAATTAAAATCTGCGTAGATATTCCCGGCAGATCGGCATCCAATTTGAATGCTTAAGCATGGCCTTTCTTCGTTAATATTAAAAAAACTGTTGCATACAAAAATATGAAAATCAGTAGTATTATAGAGAAATGTTTGATAAACACGCTGATGCAGACAGTTTTCAAATCGAAGAATTGTTTTAAGAGATATTTAATGCCAAGTTGGACAAAATCGTTCCATTAAAAAAATTTTATAGGAGTAAAAACTGTACATAGGAATTTAATTACTTTTAGATCATTTTATGCGTTAGAATTTCCCGGTGTGCAGACTGCATTTAGTTTTTTGACTCATTTTTGAGGTTTTATTTTTATTTTAAATTCAAATTTTTAGCATTTGGAGAGATATTTTTTACACATTTTAGAAAATTGTATTAATTTAAACTGTTACCAACTGTATAAACAGCGCAAACAATAATGTTTGCTTCAAATTAAAAATTTATTTTACACGTGACTATTATAAACAGAAAATACAAAAAGCAGGAGCTCATTGAAAATTACGTCATAAAAACTATATTTACACATGAATTTTAAAAGAGAAAGAATATTGTAAAATAATAAATTCATTAACATGCGTTAGAAGTCTTAAATAGGAGAATTTACGTCACATTACACTTATTACGTAAAATGAACAAAAAATAATATTGCAAAACAGTTTAAATTTAAAAATTGCACGAGATATTTATTTGATATTTTAAGATGATCATAATACTTCATTTCTAACAAAAGTATTTTTACGTGAATATTAAAAAGAGAAAGAAAAGTTTGGTGAAAATTAATCAGATTATAATGGTCAGATTCAAATTATAATTCACTCTTCCGAAATCTTTTTAAAGCCGATCAAATTAGCGTGCTGTTAAAGTCTGCGGTGTCTGAACGGGGGTTGACGAGCGTAGCTCGTAGGGGGCAGAGCCCCCTAGGTTTTTAAATTTTTATTTGACTAAAGATTCTTTCATTAGATGCAACGCCATAAAGATAAGCTGCTTTGAATGTTAAGGTACGAGTATATAGTTTGACGGCGTGACCCAAATAGTCTTTGAATTTCATGGCATGAGTAAAAGGTTTGTTAAGTGAGTTGGGATTTGGTTTATTTCTATTTGACTCTGCAAGTCATGTACATCTGGTTTCTCATATCCAGGTGGGAACGTTATTAACTTTTTCCTTGCAGAATTGTAATTTAAATATGGAATGCATTGCTGCAATATTCTCTTGATATGGGGAACATTGTCATTTAAGCCCATTACTAAATTCCTGAAATTTTCTTGTATTTCTTATAATTCTTTACTGTAAAATTTATGTGTATCAATGTCCATTGCTGTGCTATTATTTTTATCTATTGCCTTAGGCGAAACCGTTTTCCTACGGTGTTTTCGGAACTCAGCTTCTCCAGTCACATCCTAATATTCATAAATGTTTGTGAGCTTGTCTGTAAGGAAATCTTTATTTCTTCAAAATTTTATTCAAGGGCAACGTGTCAGTGTTACTTCAGTGTCTTCAGTTGATGGACTGCTTTCATGGTCATATTTCTGTTCCAAATTAAAATCGTCCATTTTTTATCTTTTTCATCCTCAAATGGCTTTATAGATGCTCCAAAATCTTGCACGAAAACTCTTTTCCTATTATGAAGGGTTTCTTCGTGCTGAGATTTATAGTAACTTTTTAGAACAGCTTTAAACACGGAACACTGGACTTTTGGTTTAAAATATTTATAAACACATATGAATATAAACGAACAGGACTGATATATATTTCCGTGCACAAATAAAAGTAATGTGGCAAATTTATCTAAACTAACGACTTCTTATATCTGCATTTGCTCATATAACGCTTTTTACTTGAGAGCAAAGGGTTAACTAATTTTTGCGGCAAAAAAAATCACGAGAATGAGTAAAATATTGTCCAAAAATCGGAAAATTAGTCAAAAAAGTTGTGAAAACTCATCAAATCTTCTTGCCCATAGCTGTGTTTCAAGTAGGTTACTACATTCCTTTCTGTTATGCTACAAGTGATCTCCAATTTTCAAAAGAAGCTGCAATCCCTTTGGATTAAAATAGCTGGATTCTCTTTTGGGAGGAGAAGGGGAGGTAGGGTGAAATTTTTGAGAAAGGAACAAAGTTTCGGAGGAAATAAAGGAACTGGTTAGTCAGTTATTGATGGACAGGAGTAGAGAAATTTAGGTCTGGTAGATGTACAATATTTTTGTAGAACTGAAAAATACAATGATAGATTGAGTGTGGCTGATTTCTTTTTGTATTTCTTTCGTTGACTTAACTTGTTTACTGTCGCAGTACTCAAAATAATAAAAAAAAGCAATAAAAATTTCGTAATTTTTTTACTATTACTTTTAAAAAAGAAAATGTCTCAAAAATCTAGAATTTCCCAACTCTAAGCTCAAATTTCCCAACTTCACATATGTTGGGGGGGGAGGCTCCCCCCATACCCCCATGGCGACGCCCCTGTAATTATAATATTCATTAATAGCCTAATTTCCTGCCTATAGTCCTCGGCTCAAACAATCATGTTTCGACCCAGAAATTTTATTTCATTATTTAAGTTAAATATTTATCGCGATTTAATAAGTTACATTTTATGAAACAAGATTTCTGGGTATGAACCTAATTATTTGATCCGCAGATTATAGGCGGAATTTACGGTAATTCAGTTTTTTTACCCCAGAGTGTGTCGAATATATTAGGTAAAGCAGGTCATGATATTATACACTAAATTTTATCACGATGATAAAAATTATACTATCATGATGCGACTGTAATAATAAAGATAGGTGCTTATATGTCTCTCTGTGTGTGTACGCGCGCGCGCGTGCTGAGTTCTGAAAAAACAATGCAGCCTTCACCCGTAAGATTTGACAGGACCTGTATGCCTGAACTCATGCATATGGAAGACAATTTCTGGAATTTTTCAATTAATTTTTATACGAATTTTTTCGCATTTTGCGGCAATTTTTGCAAATAAGTAAAAAAGAATCCGATTTCAATATTTTACCCTGTAAACTTTGTCTTCTTTTCAATAATGTGTTTTCGAGATTCTTACAGCGATTTTTCAACTTTTAACAATTTTTTAATGTTATCTTTAGAGGGTTTTTTTTTTTCGCATTTCACGGTGATTTTTTTTTTTTTTTTTTTACATTCCTAAAACGAATCCGGTTTAAATCTTTTACCCAATTAGTTAATTTTGTTCCCTGTGGTTTTATAATCTTTTCCGAATTTTTAATGCACTTTCTAGCGGGGGTTTTCGTGCTTTGAGGCGATTTTTTTGACATTTTTTGAAACAGAAAAAACTCTCTGGTAATTTTTGCAATTGCCATGATTAAATTCGAATTGGAATAATGTCAAATCAGCTCTTATAAGAAAGCTGAAAATTTAATTTTGCTCGAAATAAAAAACGCAATAATTCAAGATTCGCTTGTTTCGAGACAGAAGAGGTCGTAGCTTGCTCGGGAGTACGTTGCCGAAGGCAGCCCCCCTCCAATCCTAGATTTGTTTAATTCTACGTTCGTTTAAAAAAAAACCAACCACTTCTCTAGTAATGAAGTTTTCTTTCAGGGACAGGGTTTGAAATAACGCGCGGGATCGTGCGATTTGTGCACAGAAAAGGAAAGTCTCTCATAATAAAAAATGCTGTGCAGTATTTCCCCCTTCAAATTCTTTCACAGACCTGTGATTCTTCATTAAGTATTTAAAAAAAATTTGGGTCCGCGATTTTTATTTCTTTTATGGAATTTCTGAAAATCAATTCGTGAATCAGGCCCGGAAAAAATTGAGAATTTTTTTCAAACGATCGTGGAAAAATATCGGGAATTTCAATAAAAGAGTGCCGAAAGTAATCGCCAATTTCGTTTAAAGATTGCGCAAAAAAATTACGAATTTCGATAAAGGATTGACGAAAATTTTTTTCACATTTCGTCAAGATGTTGAGGAAAAGAGTAGAGAATTTTGTTAATTGGTGCGGAAAGATATCGAGAACTTTTCCAAACTGTCGCGCAATACTATCCCGAATTTCGACAAATGATCTCCCTGTAAAAATATCAGTTTCGTCAATTGGTCGCAACAGAAAATAAATTTCGTCAAAGAATCGCGGTAAAAAAGAGAATTTCGTCAACGGATCGCAGAAAGAATGCGCGAATTTCGTCAAAAGATTACGGAAAGGAAAAGCGAATTTCATCAAAAGATCGCGGAAAGAAAACGCGAATTTCATCGAAGGATCGCGTGCTAAAGAAATGCCAATTCCGTCAAAATACTGCGGTAAAAAATGCGAATTTCGTCAAAGGATAGCGGTAAAAAACACAAATTTTGTCAAAGGTAAGTGGCGAAAAGTGCGGATTTCGACAAAAAATCGCGTAGAAAGACGTGAATTTCGTCACACGATTTTGGGGGGAAATTTTAAATATCATGAAATGATCACAGAATAAAATCGCGAATTTGTCAAAATTTACTGCACTGGGCTAAAAGGTTGAAACGGGGTTCCTCTTCCTACTTTCAAAAGAACGTCGCGAAACGAGAAAAAATTCTAAAAATCGTATACAAATTTTCAGAGGAAAAAATTACTATATTGACTTGAAAGACTGCAACCATATTCCGTTCAAGAATGTCAAAAAAATGGCCACGAAACACTAAATTCAACCAATCAACCAACCTGCAGATTAATTTGAATTTTCTGTGCTATTATTTTTCATTTACAAAGGAAGCAGGGTATGTGCCCCCCCCCCCCCCCTTTACCTCGGCTAATCGAAATTTGGAATTATCGTTTCACATTTGCATCCCCTTTCAAATTTTTGAAGTGAAAACTTTTTTAGGCGCGTTGAGCTTTTTTTGAGATGGAGAAAAATCACTGATTTGGAGACACTGTTACGTAACCGACATGCTAGCATTTTGGCACATAGACACTAGCGCGCCAAGCGTGAATGACAGGAACTTTTCCCTCTTCAGCTCAATCCGCAAAAGAAGAACGAAGCTAAAACTCACTTTTTCTACCGGCGTTCACACAGGAACACACACACACACATTATCAGTTTTCGAAAACTTCTTTATAGTCCAGGCAATAGGGAATTTTACCTAGCAAAATTAATGGTAGTACTGGAAATCGGCTTTCTAGATGTTTTTTGGGTCGTTGAATCCGAATTTGTAACTTCCCACTAAAATTTCCCCCGGCAACCTCCCCAAAGTTTGGTAAAAAGCCCCCCAAAAAAGGTTTTTGTTAAAAAAATCAATTTTTTTTTATTGTTTTAGAGAAAAAGTATCTAGAAATTCAGAAAGCAGACAAAATTTCCAACAAATTAGATATATGACATTATGACTTAGGATGAAGGGGAAGGGGGTATCTGCCTCGGAACATGCGCGCGGTGCTGCGTAAACTAAGTTGCGCAATTCCACTTAACCACTCACACGTTTACATTCGCCCTCCCATCTCCCCTCCGAACTTTCTCGATAAGGTTTACTTTAAGATTTTTGGGTCGCTGAATCCGAATTTTTAACTTTCCCCCCAAAAATTTCCCCCCGAAACCCCCCCAAATAGTTGTTTTTAACTTAAATTTCTTATTGTTTTAGGGGAAAAGCATTACGAAATTCAGAAACTAGACAAAATTTGCAACAAATAGGATAATGACATTATGAATTAGGATGAGCGGGGAGGGTGAGGGCTGCTTCGGAACATGCACTGCGGCGCTACGTGCACTAAATGATGAAGTCCAGGCAATAGGGGATTTTATCTGGCAAAATTAATGGCAGTACTGAAAATCGGCTTTTTAGATGTTTTTTGGGTCGCTGAATCCGAATTTGTAACTTCCTACAAAAATTTCACCCGGCAACCCCCCAAAAAATTGATTTTTTTGAAAAAATTTGGTTTTTGAGAAAAGCGCGCGGCGAATGTTCCGAGGCAGCCCCCTCTCTCCCCGTTTATCCTACGTCATAATGTCATATATCCTATTTGTTGCAAATTTTGTCTAGTTTCTGAATTTCGTAATGCTTTTCCCCTAAAACAATAAAAAATTTAAGTTAAAAACAACTATTTGGGGGGGGGGGGAATTTTGGGGGTAAGTAAAAAATTCGGATTCAGCGACCCAAAAAACTTAAAGTAAACCTTATAGAGAAAGTTCGGAGGGAAGATGGGAGGGCTAATGTAAACGTGTGAGTGGTTAAGCGGAATTGCGCAACTTAGTCCACGCAGTACTGCGGCGCTTGTTCCGAGGCAGATCCCCCCTTTCCCTTCATCCTAAGTCATTATGTCATATATCTAATTTGTTGCAAATTTTGTCTACTTTCTGAATTTCTAGCTACTTTTCCCCTAAAACAATAAAAAATTGTTTTTTTTTTAATAAAAATCTTTTTAGGGGGTTTTCTACCAAAATTTGGGGGGGGGGTGTTGCCGGGGGAAATTTTGGTGGGAAGTTACAAATTCGGATTCAGCGACCCAAAAAACATCTAGAAAGCCGATTTCCAGTACTACCATTAATTTTGCTAGGTAGAGTCCCTATACGGTCTCTATTGCCTGGACTATTAGGCGCGTTGAGCTTTTTTTGAGATGGAGAAAAACCACTGATTTGGAGACACTGTTACGTAACCGAAATGCTAGCATTTTGGCACATAGACACTGGCGCGCCAAGCGTAATATAATTGTGGTATTGTATTCGTTAATAAAAATACTTTTGGATAGTATTGAATTGGAGTATGGATTTCAATATTTGGATAGTATTGAATTGCAATGGTTGCCGTTTATATTTTACCGGATAAATCTTTAAATGCAATGCGAGAATTTTTGTACGAAAATTTGTTTATTTATATGTACATGTATAATTTAATAATATAATTTAATATAATAATATATATTACAAATTATTAATGCTTATTTATATGTAATTTATAGTTAAATTATATTACTATGAAAATTGTAATATAATTTTGGTAGTAATAGTTTATAATAATGAATAAAAAAACACTACATTTAAAAGTATTTCCTGCACAATAAAGCATTTCCTGACGATTAAAAAAACACACACGTAATTGTTGACGTTTTCACTTCTATTGGCACTCCCGGAGTGCCACTGTTTTTTTTTTTTTTTTTTTTTTTTTTTTTTTGCTTCTTTCTTGACTTTAAACTACCAAAGCAAAGAGACAATAGTTTCTATCCTCAACAAGAACTTGCGTTAATTTCTCATGAAATTGCAGAAACATGCAATAGAAAGAACGGCGTTAAAAACATCTCCCACTGACAAAGGACGTCAAAGTGGGATTATAAAGCCACCTTTTTGAATTACTATGACTAATACAGATTCTTGCAAATATTCTAGTATTAAAAAAGATAAATGACATAATTTTCTTTAAAAAAAAAGGAATAAAAAAGAATGTGGGTTTCTCTTTTTTATCACATTTCAAACCGTTTCGTTTTCTGAACTAAACTAATTGAACTCTGCTTTCACTTTTTCTTTTTTCTTTTGTAGATTTCGATTTTTTAAAATAATTGTGCTCGAGTCTGCGGAAACGGGGAGGTGCCCGGGCACCCCCCATGGTTACGCCTATGATAGCGTACCCGCTTTGACGGCTCCTCCATATCAATACCCCAAAGCAAAAAATTACATAAACGGAAACATACCGTCCCACAGACTGCGTTGAAAATAAAATACTTTTTCTTTCAATAACTAAAAATGCGCATGTGTTGCAAATGGGTGGGGGAGGCAGACGACCAGCAGCGTAAGGATTAGATTGTGTGATAAGATTGGGGACGCGTTCATTTTTGTGTAAAGGGCAGATATGTAGACGCAACCGTCTCACAGACGGCACGTTTCCGGTTAAGGGTTAAGACCAGTTTGCTCATTAAAATCGAAAACTTGGCGCTTATTCTATATGCATACCGTAAAATTCCGCAAATAAGCCTCACCCCTGTTTGACAACAGGAAATATGGGTAAAAGTCAGTAGGGGTCTTATAAACGGAGTTTTCTTGAAAATTTCCTCAATACTAACTCTTAACATTAACGTCTATTAGCAAAAATTAATTAGCACAACACCCCGTCGCAGAAACGCTGCGACACGGCGACATTGTTGCAGAAAGGGAACGGTCCTTTGCAGAAAACATTTGTCCTCGATCCGCTGAACGTAGCTGGTAGAAAAATTATATTATGGAATTGTTATTTCCATGTGAAGCAAAAAATATTAAAGTTAGTAAAGTTCCGTTAGAAGATTCTAGAAGACTAAATTTTATGCAACATAAGTAACTAATCCTTAACATCTAGCAAGAAGTAAAATTAGATATGTATGTATACACATTAATTTATATTTTAATTATTTGAAATAAGTATATGTGTACAATGCATCTCTCTCAATCTCTCCCCCAACCTCCCCCCCTTTCCCCCCCCCGAGAAATTGGTCTAATTACAATTTTCAAATCTGCGGTACGTTGCGACAAATGGCAGCAATTTAACTTTGTACTCAATTAACGAATCTTAAGAACAGTAACGGAGAAATTTATTTATTATAAATTACAGTAAATATACTAAACAATTCTTTTATTGCTGATTCATTAAAGTTAAGTTTTTGGTTTTGTTTTTACATACACTTTAAAAGCAGATGAGACCATTACATACAAAAAGTATATAATACCTGGTTTACGATACACTTTAAAAGCAGATGAGACCATTACATACAAAAAGTATATAATACCCAGTTTACGATACCCTACCAGATCCGCCAGGCGTTCCCTGGTCCCGTCAAAAAATGGCACAAAACGCGAAAAAACTTTAAAATACCGAAAATCGCAAAGAAAAAAATTTACTATATTAGGCTAACAGATTAAAACAGAATAAACTTTATTGAAAAGAGAACAATGCGTACTATATTGGGTTAGAAGGTCGAAACCGGATTCATTTTAATGATGTGGGAAAATCTCCGTGAATCGCGAAAAAATACGAAAAATTATTTCAAAAGTCGCGGGGGACAAAATTTACTATATTGGGCTAAAAGATTGAAACTGGATTCCGTTTATTAATATGAGAAAATAGCAGCAAATCGCGAAAAAACACTAAAATATCGGAAAGTACCAGAGGACAAAATTTTCTATATTAGGCTAAAAGATTAAAACAGGATTTCTTTTACAAATGTCAAAAAATGATGCGGGACACGAAAAAACCGAAAAAATCAAAACTCGCTGTATGAATTTCGAATAAACTTTTTTGAAAAGAGGACAAAATCAACAATCTATCTATATTATAAAGGAGAAACATATCTGTGCGTAACGCATACGTCATTCTGCGAATCGCAACACTTTGAAATCTGAAATGAAATTTCGGTTTTGAAATTTTCGCTACTGCAAATTTGTAAACTTCTAAACATGACGCAGTTTCAATTTTTACACCGTCGTATAGGGGAAAAAATGTACTTTTAAATGCAATTTGTTTGAAAGCTCTATCTCAATTTATTATTGAGATATTAATTTTTTTTATAATTTTTAGTACTTATTTTGTAATTGTGGCAACTGAAATACTCCATTTCTAATAAAAGTAAAGGGAAAATAGTCATGGTTTATTTATTTTTATTGATTATATCCTTATTGATGCCATTTTCACATAACAAATAAAAGTAACTTTTTTCTAATTTTTGAACAGCAAATGATGTCAGCCGTTAAAAAACACGCATTCTTCTTCATAAATCAAAAGATTGAAGAAGATATTTCAATTTTTTTACATCACTCTGATACTGAGTTTGAGACGCTAAGACAAAATGTTTCAGTGAGTAAAAATGATGCCATATTTAAAACAAAACGATCGTTTTCTGTGATAAAACTAAATATTTGACCAATACTATGGCAACTAAAGGTAAATTTCTGAAGGGTAAATTTTCGCGGGTAGTGAGATAAAGTCTCTGCAAATGTTCACATGAAAAGTTGTATCAGACAAACGTGACTAAGTTTGGAAATACGTTCATTAATAATGTATTGCGCGTTAAAATACTTTTAAACTGTGAATTTGAGTGGTGCGTATGTAAATTTTGAGAATGTTAAAATAACGTACAGTTTAGATTTTAAGGGGGAAATTTTTATCATGTGACAAAGCGAAATCCTTTTTACTGATTTTTCATCCCGTAAAAACAAACATAAGAACCTCAATCGATAACTTCAAACATAATTACTCATCTTGATTACGTATTCTAATACAGTTTATTTTTCAATAATTTCAGCAGTTGAAGTTTGTGGAAATAATATTTTAGTAATTTTAGGTTAAAAACATTTGTTTTAAGAGTTAGACAACCAATGCAAGATGAATTTTTTAGCCCCCGATATGCTATTTCTTTCTCCCAGTTTATTTTGTGCCGTCTCCAATAAATAACGTTACCTTATATAAGCCAGCCGTAAAACAAAAGCCGATGTTTCATTGTGCGATTAAATACTCTACAGTATTTTTTAAAACTTATAAGCATCGCGCATTTTCGATGTTTATACCGTCGTATTGTTAAAAAAAAAAAGTACTTTTTAATGCAATTTGTTTGAAAACTGCATCTCAGTTTATTTTTGAAATATTAATTTTTTTGTAGCTTTTAGCGACATTTGTTTTGACATTTGTTTCATTTTGGCAACTCAAGTACTCCATTTCTGTAGAAAGTGAAGAAAAAATAGTCGAAAAATAGCAATTATATCTTCTTGTTGCCATTTTCCCATAAAAACTGAAAACATGTAATTAAAATACGTGCTATGAGAAAAATATAAATGAAAGATTTATGATAAAACATGGAGCTATGATAAACTATATTTAATTTTAGGTATCTATATTAATGCAAATGACGTCATTTTAAATAAAATAAAAGCATGTGCTTTAAGTCTTAAAATTGAAATATGTTTTGCACTACAGTAAAGTCCCGCCTATTCCGCCTATCCGAGTCCCGCCTATTTATATTTTATCCTTATCGCTATATTTTGTCCTATGGAAAAAAAAATAGCCATAATTTTTTTTTTTTTTTTTTTTGCCCTTTTTTTCCCCATTCTGACCAGAAAATCAGAGTTCTAACTTTTTACAACTGCTCTTTCACCTTCACCTAAACGCTTCATTTATAATGGCTGTTTCATAATAATAGAAGCCGCCAGTCCATCAGAAGAAAATGAAGTAATGGAAATGTCGGGGGCGACACTAAATTCTGAAAAAGCAGAATTCCTGTTCTCTAGTTATTGTAATTATTTTTGTAGGTTTATTATAAATTCGATCTAACAGTTCCATTCTAAACATTTTATTTCGTCGAATTTCGACGGGTTACAACTCGTATTGTGCTAAAAGATTAAAACTGGATTATTTTTACAAATGTGAAAAATTTTTGCGAAACTACAAAAAATAAAAGCTGTAAAATGAAAGCTGTTTTAAGTGCCTATTGTAAAAGAATTATTATAAATGATATACACTTCATTTTCAGTAGCAAACATGCCATGATAAACCTCAATAACTTATCAATTACATGGCAACCAGAGTATATTTATGTGAGATAAAGCAGGGACAGACAGACAAATCAAATTCATAAACACTTTTTAACTATTTTGGAACCTGCTAATGGAGTCGAGTGTTTAATTTTCAGTGTAAATATTTGCTATACATACGTGAACAAAAGAAGCCCAGGTTACAACAATAAAAGTAAATTTACGCCAACTGATGCTTAAAACTAGAGAACAGGAATTCTACTTTTTCAGAATTTAGTGTCGCCCCCCACATTTCCATTGCTTCATTTTCTTCTGATGGACTGGTGGTTTTTATTATTATGAAACAGTCATTATAAATTAAACATTTAGAACGCTTCATTTATAATGGCTGTTTCATAATAATAGAAGCCACCAGTCCATCAGAAGAAAATAACTCGGTTAAGCGGGACTCGGATAATCGGGACTCTACTGTAGTGCAAAACATACTTCATTTTTAAGACTTAAAGCACACGCTTTTATTTTACATAAAATGACGTCATTTGCATTAATATAGATACTTAAAATTAAATATAGATTATAATAGCTCTATGTTTTATCATAAATCATTCATTTATATTTTTCTCAAAATAGCACGTATTTTCATTACATTTTTTTTTCAGTTTTTATGGAGAAATGGCAACAAGAAGATATAATTGCTATTTTTCAACTATTTTTTTCTTTACTTTCTACAGAAATGGAGTACTTGAGTTGCCAAAATGAAACAAATGTTGCTAATTACAAAAAAAAAATGAATATTTCAAAAATAAATTGAGATGCGGTTTTCAAACAAATTGCATTAAAAAGTACTTTTTTTCCCCGATACGACGGTATAAACGTTGAAAATGTGCGATGCTTAGAAGTTTTAAAAAATGCTGTAGAGTATTTAATCGCACAATGAAACATCGGCTTTTGTTTTACGGCTGGCAAGGTAACGTTATTTATTGGAGACGACACAAAATAAGCTGGGAAAAACAAATAGCATACCGGGGTCTAAAAAAACTCCATTTGGCTGCAAACCTCATTATATTAATTCCTCTTTAATGTCTGTACTTTTGTCTGAAACCTTTAAAAATTGGCTTGAAAAGTAAACTGCGTTACATTGAATCAAAGAAACATTTTAAAGAGTAAGTTTTCAAGACAAGATTATTGCCGATTGTCACAGCGTTTCACAACAGATTATTTTTATAGAGTCTAGTTTTCATGATCGAGAGGAAAGTAAAGAAGTGTACCAATATTTTCATGGTTTCAGATAATGAGTTGAACCTAGTTGTTACACCTTCTTTTCATTGTTTTCATCCAATGAAAAAGACTTCAAAAAGACGAGATGTATTGTCGTATAAATCTACAATGAGTTTTCATTGTTTTGGATAGTAATTCTGGTTAAATCCTGCTTACAGTTTTTATTTTACTGACAACAGTGGCGGCGCTAGTTGTCGGCGATGTCGGCGACGCCGACGGCCTCGCGCCTGTGGGGGCCTCGCAAAAAAGTTTTTCAAGTTGTTAAAAATTTAGTTCTTTAGTTTTCCGTAAGGGTGTACTACTATTTATCTAGCTTTTTTATATTTTTATACATTTATCATTGTGTTGTGATTTATTTCATATTTGTAAGGTAAGTCAGTATCCAAATACATTTCTTAGCATATTTATTTGTCTATAAAACGTTATTATTTTGATTGTGGTAATTTAAGGATAGTAATTTGTAATTTATATTTTCATACTTATGAATCGCCATTTCATTTGCGATAAATATAATCAATCGATTTTGATCGAATCTGTTGCCCTTTCTAATACAGCATCAGAGTTGGATGAAACTGCTGTGATCCAAGATTCTGAGCCGAATAAAGAGTTAACAAGTTGGAAATTGCTCGTCAAACGTGGCAAATGAGGTGCGTTCGTACTATAGCTAGTTTTATAATTATTTTTTGCAACCCATATTGTACTGAATGTATATTTTTTTTCACTTCATAAGTGCATAGTCTGTAACATCATTAAAATGCACTGCAATAATTTTTTTCCCATTCCCCGTAATGAAACGGAAAAATTTTGACTGTCCCTGTAATTAAACTATACATCCGATTTTCATAAAATTTGAAATGGCTGGACAAAATTTTTGCAACAATGATATATTTAAAATTTTAGACCATTCGGAAGGCTGTAACATCATTAAAATGTACTTGCAATAATTTTCCCCATTGGCCGTAATGTAAAGAAAAACTTTTGACTGTCCCTGTAATTAAACTATACATCCGATTTTCATAAAATTTGAAATGGCTCGACAAAACTTTGCAACAATCATATATTTAAAATTTCAGACCATTCGGTTGGGTAGTTTTTGCTCTGCTATATGCGGACGGACAGACGGACTGAACGACGACTATAGGTGCTACGTATTTATATAATTACGAACGCACCTAAAAAGTGAAAAGATTTCCGACTCAGAAAATCAAGAGCAAAGTATTCCTATAAGAGAATCATTCATAGAATTAGATCCGGGGAAGTTGGTATTTTCAGTAACAGATTCGCAACTTCAGGACTTAATTCAAAACGGATCGCCACAAGACTTAGAGAAATCTGATGAAAGTAAAGATGGAAGACGCAAATAAAAGACATTTTACTAAATTTTACTTTACTAGAAAATTAGTAAAGGCGAAAATCAACATCGCAGATGGTTAGCTTACTCCATATCTCAAGGTAAAGTTTATTGCTTTCCATGTAGACTTTTTTCACATTTGCAGGCACTGATGGTTAAGAGAAGGATGTTGTGACTGAAAAGATCTGAGTAGGACATGGACATAATCAAGGACCCATGGAGTCAGTGGCGCACCCAGGATCAAGCTTTGGAGGTCTACATTTGTAGACCTCCAAGGATCAAGCTTTAGAGGTCTACATTTGTAGACCTGGGCACGTATGTGCCCAGATCTGGCCCGGCCTGCGCCAAGTTCAGTCCAATTTTCTTTCATTTGACTCGGTGGGACAGGCGCGGGTCGGGTCCTGGCTTACTTTTTTACTGCTGACTTGAGCAGAGCCGTAAACAGCCAGAGAAGTCATAGGAAGCTCCGCAAATTTTTTGTGGTGCTAATTCTGAATGATTTTGACATGTTCGATAATGAAACACTGACCTAAAATAAATCTTAATTGTTGCGATTTTTGATGTGTTTCTGCCTTTGGATAATTTTAAAGTGTATTTGTAATCAAACAATTTAAAGTTTTATTTTATATATATAAACTCGGTTTATGGCGTCAGATGCCGCCATCCGAAGAATCCCCAAGAGTCTTTTTCCATTTCTTCCGGTCAAGGGTCCATTCCTCTTCCAGACCTCTATCCCTCATTGCCTTTGAGATATCATTCATCCAGGTCTTTCGTGGTCTTCCCCGTTTCCTTTTTTTTGTTTGTTTCATAGTTGAATGTTATTTTGGGTAGTCTTTCATCATCCATTCTTTTGACATGACCATACCAGATTAATTGCTTTTTTTTAATATAATCTAGTATGGTTCCCTTTATTTTCATTATTTCCTTGATTCTGTCATTTCTTACTCTTTCTATTCTTGATATCCTGCATGATCTTCTTAGGGCGTCCATTTCTACTGCCGCTAATTTCTTTCTTTCTGTCTCCATAATTCTCCATCCTTCTGCTCCATATAACAATATGCTCTTTACAATAGAGTTGTATATATTATACTTTCTTTTCCTAGAGATCTCCTTACTCCACCAAATAGAATTTAATATTTTTACAGCCTTTTTCCCCTGACAAATTCTGTATTTAATTTCCTGTGAGTCTCTTCCTTCTCTATTAATGTCTACACCTAAATATCTATAATGCTTACAGCTTTCTATTTTTATGTTATTAGTTAGATTTAGGTCTGTCTCATTTCCTCCTATACATAGGTATTTGGTCTTGCTGACGTTCATGTTAAGTCCCCATTTCTCATATTCTTCCTTAATTTTCACCGTCATTTCCTCTAAATCCTTTTTACTTTTTGCAATTATAACTTGGTCATCTGCGAATTGTAGAGTAAAAATTGACGTTCCATTCATATTAAGTCCCATTCCTCTGCATTTCTTTTTCCACATTTTCAATGCTTCTTCAACATAAATTTTAAAAAGTGTTGGGGAGATACAACATCCCTGTCTGAGTCCTTTATCTGTTATAAAACCTTTTGAAAATCTTCGGCCTATTTTGAGCTTTGTTTTTGATTGTCTGTAAAGTTCTTGAATTGCTCTAATAATACTTGGATTTATAGCCATTTCATTTAATACCTTCCATAATTTTGCGATTGGAACATTATCATATGCTTTCGTAAGATCTATAAATAGAAGATGAATTTGATTTCCTATTGCCATTTCCTTTTCAACAATTTGTTTAAGACAAAATATGTTATCCATACATGATCTTCCTGCTCTAAATCCACTTTGCTCTTCACTTTCCTTCATTCTGATTTCTTCTTCAATGAAATCTTTTGAAATTCGCCCATATAATCTACTAAATGTTGCTGTTACAGTAATGCCTCGGTAATTCTCACATTTTTGTCGGTCTCCTTTCTTATATATTGATGTTAAATATCCAATCCTCCATTCTTCTGGTATTACCTCTCCGTTTAGGCATTTTTCGAATAATTGTGTAATTAATCTGAACAATTTATCAGTTCCATTTTTGATCAGCTCTGCTGATATTCCTCCGGGGCCACTTGCTCTTTGATTTTTTAAATGTTTAATTGCTTTTTTAACACTCTCAAGCTCCAACATCATAGATTGTCCCACAAAGTCAATACCAGAATTATTTACTTGAAATTCATCTCTAGTTTCCGTAAGCAAAGTCTTATAATATTCTTCCCATTCCTTCACAGATATGCCTTGCCATGAATTATTATTTGCTTTTCTAGTATTCTTTAAAAACTTCCATGCCTCTGTGCATCGTCTTCCTCCTATATATGTCTCAATTTCTTTGCATTTTTTTCCCATGATGCTCTTTTTTTCTCTAGTACTAATTTCTTAGTGTCTTCTCTAATAGTTCTATAAAGCTGTCTATCCTCTTCCTTTTTAGAACTCATCCACCTAATATAGGCTTCTTTTTTCTGTTTTATAGTCTTTTCAATGTCTTCGTCCCACCAAAAATTTTTTGGGGAAGTTCTTCCCTTTCTTTTTTGTCCCAATGTTTCATTTGCAGCCTGGTGTAAAGCTAATTTAATATGTTGATATAGTTCAGCTGTATTAGTAAAATTTCTTTCCTCTAATTTTTCATCTAATCTTACTTGAAAGAGTCTTTTTGTACTTTCTTCCGTCAATCCTTCCAACATATATTCTGGGACATCAATATCTTCCATCTCTGTATAATTCCTTTCCTCACTAATTAGCTTAGTCGAGTAAGGAAATGCAAGATTTGCTCTCACCATAAAATGATCTGAGCCACATTCCGCTCCTCTTTGGACTCTAACATCTAAGAGTTTTAAGTGGGTCCTTTGCTTAATAATTATATAGTCAATAATCGTTTTTAGTTGTCTAGTATGCTGATACCACGTATATTTATGAATATCTTTGTGTTTATAAAAGCCATTTGTAATCCTTAGGTCGTTAGTGTTGCAAAATTCTATAAGTCTTTCTCCATTATCATTGACTACATCCTCTCCGAACTCACCAACAATATCATCTCTCTTCCTGCATCCAGTTCTTCCATTGAAATCACCCATCATTATAATTTCTCTTGTTCCTCCAATTTCATCAGTGATTTTTTGCAGTTTTTGATAAAACATATCTTTAACTTCATTAATTTCATCATTATTCGGAGCGTAAATTCCTAAAATAGTAATTCTTCTCCCAAAAATATCCATATTAATCTTTAGAATTCTTTCATCCACAGCATCAAAATTCTTGAGATGTCCCTTAAATTTGCTTTTCATTAAAACTGATACTCCTCGTTTTGCTCTTTCTTCCTTTGGAACTCCTGAGTATATATGAATAAATTCTCCATTTTTTTCAATTCCTGATCCCTTTTTCTTAGTCTCTGTTAAAACAATCAAATCAATTTTCATCGCATTAATCTCTCTCATTACATCAATCCATTTTGATCTAATACCCTGTATATTCCATGTAGGCATAATCATAGTCCTTTTCCGCAGCCTTAGTCGTTGATTTTTAGAAGCATCCGGTTTATTATTCTTGTAGATTCTTTTTGCAGGGAGAGGTTTTTTACATGAAATAGGGAGCAGGCCTATTGTCATAACCCCTAACCTGGAGGACCAGGGTGTCAAATTTCGTCTGGCATCTACCCTTCGACCAATCCGGCTTGGGAGGCCCTACCAGTAGCTACGCTACCGCCGGCATAGCTCTCCGGGTCACTGGTGCACACAAGCCCCTCCACCACAGCAAGGTAGAGACACCACGGAGGAGAAGTTTTATTTTTAAATTATTAAAATATTACGAAGGTTAGAGGGGATGCAACAGGTTGCACGGTGGCTTAGCCCACACTGCGTCTATCTGGTTATGGCTGTGGTCTTGAGAAATACTACGGCATATAAAATTCTGTGTGTAAAAAGTTCAGTTCATATTAAAGGTACGTTCTAAAAAAAGAAAAAAGAAAAGCATTCAACATTTCGTCAAACATTTTCGTCAAAAAACGAAAAAAGCACAGGCAGTAAGTTTGCGAAACACCCCTGTGATTTGAAGAGACTTTTCTGTTGAAGAATTTTGACTAGAGAATTTGCAAAAATTTCAGGTTTCCTAATATTTTGTGTTTTCAGAAGGGGAAGAACATACGCAAAATTTTCGTTTCTTATAAAAAAAAAAAAAAAAAAAAAAAGTACTACACTGTAAAAAAAGACAAATGTTTCTTAGTCTAGGAAAATATAATATAACCACGAGTGAAAATATACAATAAATTCTTCCATGTTACCCACGATTCCAAAAATCATTCTTTATCTTTGGAAATCTCAGAAACCAACATATTTTCGAAATTTAAAAATGCATTTATAAAAACAAAGTTTCTTTTGCTGCCACTGACGTTCGGAAGCGTTAACAAGTAATTTGTCTAGTGTATTACTCAGTTTTTCAACCGGGATTTTCCATTTTCAATATGCTATCAATTTTCAAGTAAACTTTTTCCTGTTGAACAAACATGATTTACAGACAAACATGATGCACTAACAGCATGAATATTAACACTAAAATTAATATTATTTTGTTACTCTTCATGGATAAATTCAATCATGCATGAAAATGTTTAATTGAGAGCCGATTACATCATAAAATACCGATATTCCGGTTTGAGAGAACTTATTCAGACGCTATAAATCTAGTCGGAAACGTTTCCGAAAACCAGTGGCAGCTGAAGAAACTTTTATATATGCTTCTTTTAATATCGAAAATATATTTGTTTCTGAGGTTTCTACAGATGGAGAAATCATCTTCTACAATGATTTCACAAAAGGCGATTTCAATTGGAAGAAATATAGTCTGTTTTTCCTCTAGCCTATTTATAATGTCCATTCTTTTGTCATACTGCAACATGTTTAAAAAACTCAAAATTTTTAATTAGTAAATACTAAGCATGCTTATATTTCGAATTTTATAAGAAAATTTATAGAAAAGAAAAAAATTGTGGTACAAGATCAATACGTTTTAAAAATTCCAATATTTTAAGGACCTAATTAAAAAAATTAATATTATTTCATAATTGCCGAAACGTCAGTGAAGGCTTACTGTGGAGACACGAAAAGTTTTGGTTTCTGTTAGTCTGTCTGTCTGTTCCGCGATAACTGCCGCAAAAAGCATCCGATCGGCTTGAAATTCACTGGGCATGTTGATGAGGTACCCGGACTTAGCTGTATAGTTTTTGGTTAAATTTGGTTCATTCGTTCGGGAAATATGGAACATTTTATTTTGCTCTATAATGCTTTTCAATGGCAAGTCAGACGATTTTCAGATTTTCATTTGTTGAAAGAAATGGCTCATATGAAAAATGGATTTAAATGGTAAATTTTTGATGCTGAAATTTTTAAATATCATTATTAAATTATTCCAATAAATTATGTCAATATATTTGCGAGATTTTTTTAATTAGGTTTATAATATTGGGGAGAATTTTATGCATGTTTTCCAATAATATAAAGGATTTTGTTTTATCAAATTAACATAATGCATATTTCATTTTTTTTCCTTTTCTTTCTTTGTTGCCTAGCAACGCATTTGGTCGTAATAATATTAGTATAATTGCGTGTATAATGCTTGAGTAAAGCCAACGTCAAAACAGATGAATTAATGCATTTGTATCTTTGCATATAGAAGGATTTTAGCCCAAAAATAAAAATAGGCAATATTTCATTTATTTTATTTATTTTATTTTGCTTAAAAATACAAAAGTTCATTATTTTCATAGAGAATAACGTAACATTTACCCGTAACATTTACCAATATTTCTTTAATTGTTGCCAAGAAAATCAAAACCCGGAATAATATTTTCTTTTAAACAATTTTCAATTGAAATGTTTTGTCGTGAAACAGGAAAATGAAAAATAAAATTAAGAATAGAAAAATTAATATGGCGGCATATTAAAAATAAAACCCTCGAGTATTTCTTAATATAACAAGATGAAAAGTTTTGGGTAAGTACGCATAGCAGGTGAATTAGACGTCATTTATCGAAAACAAAGATGCTGGAATAAAAAGATCTTGGGTAAAATAAAATTAACTATTATTCACGGAGGAAAGAGATAGATGGAGATGCAGTATGACGTAAAAACAGTTTGCAATACGATGTGCGTTACCGCTTAGATTTAAATGCCCTCATTCGGCCCAAACAAAACAAGCACGTGGAACAGGGACCAAATTCTTTGACTTCATCCTTTTTTTTTTTTTTTTTTTTTTTTTTTTTTAAGCACGTCGTTGTGTTGTGCCGAATGTAGCGGATTTTAGGGTTACATTTTTGGCGTCACTTCAAGATTTATTGCTGTGTACGGTTAACATGAATATTTTATTTTAAATTTAAATTTTATTAATTTATAAAAAAACTTATGCTTATCCTTATAAATCACAGCGTAAAAAAAACTAAGATATACTATAATCATCCGCACAATCAATAAAAAATTACTAATGTAAATTTAAATAAACTGCGGGGGGTTCAGGGGGGCAGAGCCCCCCTGAAGAAATGCAATTTTTGATTTAAAAAGTTACCAGAATAAGTAGTTCATCAGAATTTCAGAACATCAATCTACAACCACTTGTTTAACACTTTTAATTTCTGAAACTTTACGAAGTATCTTGTATGCTCATAAATATTTATGTAATTTGAAAACTTTAAAAAGCGATTTGTAGGAAGTTGAATATTATGCAATGAGTGTTAAAAAACAATGACTTGCAAAGATGATGTTGAGGCTCCTGATCTGCAGATTTACTAGTTTTAGAAAACTTTAAATAACTAGTCTAGGAGTGGCTTTAGCCCCCTTAGCTCCCCCCTTGGGTGTGCCAATGCATGGAGTGCATGATTAGATGGATGAAATTCTATAAAGGAATCAAATACGAAAAACAATAAATAAGTAAAACGAGAGACAAGGAATCACAAAAGTATTGGTTAACTTATTTTAAAGATGATCGATATAATAAACTACTTAGCTTCACATAGTCTGACATTTAGAGTTTGTCGAGAATCCCTTAACCTGAGTGATACCGGAAACAGTGTAAATTTTATAGACCTGTTGAAACTGTTATCCAAATATGATCTAACACTAAAAGAGCTCTTGCAAAGTATTAATAAAAAGCAAATTTCTCAACATTACCTGAGGCAAGACATCCAAAATGAATTAATTACATTTATATTCAAATAAGTGATTGGAGAAATTCTAAACAGAGAAACAAAATATTACGCTTTCATGCTCGATTGTACCACGGATGTGAGCCGTGTGGAACAAATGTCATAGTAACAAGAAGATTTTGGAATTCCTCAACTGGAGCGATAAAGGAACATTTTGTTGGGTTTACTGCCGTCGAGAGAAACAGCGGTTTAACAAATGCAATTTTAAATGAACTAGAAAAAAATGGTTTAGATATCCAAAACTGTCACGGGCAAGGATATGATAACGGCGCCAATATGGTCGGCACTAATAAAGGTGTCAGAACAAGAATCTATATATATATAAAAGCCGTTCTCTGTATGTATGTCTTTTATACAAATCTTCAATTTTAGACAGAATTACACGAAACTTGCTGTATATACGTTTTAGAACGTGGAAAAGATCACTGTCTACTTTAAAAAATCATCAGACAAACATTTATCCCTTTTTTCTACGACCTTTCATAATTTAACATTATAGAAATATCTCTTTTTAAATATTCAAATTCAAGTTTCTTTCCTGTTGCCACACATCTAAAAAAAAACTCAATAATTTAAAAAAAAAAAAAAATTGATAACTCGAGTACTTTGTTTTATAAGGCAATAAAAATTCGGATTGTCTCACTATATTTTTGCTGTTTTTAAAATTGACGTCATTCAAATAAGAAAATGCACATTTTTCATATATTTATGTAAAAACTTTAACTAAGCATGTTTTAAAATGACCTTAGTAGTACTTTAGTTGAATGTTAAAAAATATATTTTAATGAAGTCGTTTCAATATCAAGAAATCAATTAAGGAAAAAGATAATAGTAAAAAAAAAAAATCCCTGCCGGCTCGGGCCTACAGGCGGAGGTAGATTTCGATGTTAAGTACTAAATTCTCCAACAAAACTTAAATCAAGATTAGAGATAAAACCCAGTTTCTTCACAAAGAGTGGGCTGTAGGGAGCTAAACTTTTTGTGAAAATTATAATATACACGAATACACACACACATATATATGGAATAGTTTTAAAAAATGGCTACAAAAAATTCAGAGAACCTTAAAGTGTTAAAATATGTTAATATTTCCATAGTCGGGTTTTTATCATGTTTTAATACGTTTCTTCAAACTTACATGGCGTTGCATATTCACCTGCTGAGGTCCATTATATTTCCAATATGACGCAATATACATATTTTTTTAATTCGTCAAACTATTTATTTTATTTTGAGTTTTCATGCTGAAATCTTGCTCTAGAAAACTTATGACGTAATATTCAATTTGTTTTCAATTTGTCAAACTATTTAATTTTACACGTGAAAATTTTGCAAAAGAAAAGTAATTGTTGTGATGAGAATTTTATTTATTTATTTATTTTAATTGTTGGCAACTGCTATAACGAAAAACTTTAAGGTAGATTTCGTAAGAAATACTACCTATTGCAGTCGTTACCATGGTGCGACTTTTGAAAAATTCCTTCATAACTTTTCATTATATGACCCCAGGAACTCAAAACCACCCTCACCTAAAAAGTTTATATGTATGTATGTATGTATGTATGTACTAAATTTTGTCCGCACGATAAAAGTCGCAATTATGCACGGATCGTCTTCAAACTCGCCAACAACTTTGAGATGGCTAATATCTCGGCGGGGATTGAAAATGGGCAAAATCGGCCCAAGGGAATGGAAATGAGGAGCGTTCAAAATTTTGAATACCGTCTTAACAAGATTCTGATAAAACCAGCTCTTACACAACAATGACAGGAAAAAATAAATATTTTTCGTTATAGCAGTTGCCAACAATTTAAAAAAAACAATACAATTCTCACCACAACAATTGCTTTTCTTTTGCAAGATTTTTCACGTGAAAAAATAAATTAAATAAATAGTTTGACGAATTGAAAACAAATCGGATATTACGTCATAAGTTTCCTAGAGCAAGATTTCAGAATGAAAACTCAAAGTGAAATAAATAGTTTGACGAATTAAAAAATATATATATTACGTCACATTGGAAATATAATGTACCTCAGCAGGTGAATATGTAACGTCATGTGAGTTTGAAGAAACGTATTAAAACATTATAAAAACCCGACTATGGAAATATTAACATATTTTAATACTTTGAGGTTCTCTGAATTTGTTTTAGCCATTTTTAAACCTATTCCATATACATGCGTGTGTGTATTCGTGTATATTAGAACTAGTATTAAAAAATGCTCTGACGAGCACCAAAAAAGGCTAATATGTTTTTAAGTATGAAAAAGGGTTTGACAAGTGCTTCTAATAGAGCATGAAAAAGGACAAGGGGTCCCTTCTTGGCTGCAGCTCACTGTCAATGCCAACTTTGAAAAAATCATATTTGCGCTTTTTTCATATAAAAAAAAATCAGCCACAGTTACGATAAAAATGTGTAGTGTAAAGACAGAACCAGTAAAGACGCAGCCTGATTAAACATGCATGTAAGGCGACATACTACCAAAAACCTTAGTTCCTACAGCGTATCACACTCATGTAGGGCCACCAAGCACGCCCGCAATGTAGAACTGTACAGAAAACTGATTTGTAGTGCAGTGCAGACTGTTGCAGCACTCTGCACAGGAACAATTCCACGTGTACACGCATAACATTGCACTTATTAATTCATTGATTGTTGAAATTAAAAGCAAGTGGCTGTGGCTGTACAATGTACTATGCAGTACAGCAATGCATGTAAATTATAAACGAACATTAGACGCATACACCTTTAATACGGAAGTACAAAAGCACAGTGTGAATGTGCGCTGAGGTTCAAAAATCAAAAGCATAATAGGAATGTACAGTGTAGTACAATTTATAGAGAAATAATGGTACACAGTGCACTGTACAAAGTTGCATTGCAGACGCATGCGCAGTACAACAGAGCAGTTAACATGTAAAGCGCGACGGAAAGTTTTACTAAAGTACCGCGAATTTATTTCTATATAAAATTTTTTTCTATATAAAATAAATTCACGGTACTTTAGTAAAACTTTCCGTCACGCTTCACACGTTAACTGCACTGTTGCACTGCGCATGCGTCTGCAATGCAACTTTGTACAGTGCACTGTGTACCATTATTTCTCTATAAATTATACTACACTGTACATTCCTATTATGCTTTTAATTTTTGAACCTCAGCGCACACTCACACTGGGCTTTTGTACTTCCGTATTAAAGGTGTATGCGTCTAATGTTCGTTTATAATTTACATATGCACTGTTGTACTGCATAGTACATTGTACAGCCACAGCCACTTGCATATAATTTCAACAATCAATGAATCCATTATACTGTCATGCGTGCACATGTAGAATTGTTCCTGTGCAGAGTGCTGCAACAGTCTGCACTGCACTACAAATCAGTTTTCTGTACAGTTCTACACTGCGGGCGTGCTTGGTGGCACTGCATGAGTGTGATATGCTGCAGGAACTGAGATTTTTGGTACTAAGTCACCTTACGTTCATATTTAATCAGGCTGCGTCTTTACTGGCTGTGTCTTTACACTACACATTTTTATCGTAACTGTGGCTGATTTTTTTTATATGGAAAAAGCGCAAATATGATTTTTTCAAAGTTGACATTGACAGTGAGCTGCAGCCAAGAAGGGACCCCTTGTCCTTTTTCATGCTCAATTAGAAGCACTTGTCAAACCCTTTTTCATACTTAAAAACATATTAGCCTTTTTTGGTGCTCGTCAGAGCATTTTTTAATACTAGTCATTTAAATTTTTTGATAATTATATATTGAATATAAACTAGTAAATCTGCAGATCAGGAGCCTCAACGTCAGCTCTACAATTCATTGTGTTTAGCACCCTTTGAGTAATATTAATCTTTCTACAAAAAACGAAATTTAAAGTTTTGAAATTACATAAACATTTATAAAACGAAAAAATATTTCGAAGGTTTCTGACATTAGAAGCATTAAATTAAACCCCTTGTTATGTAATGGCATTCTGAAAATCTCATGAGCTACTTATTCTGGTAATTTTTAGATAATAAAGTAGATTTCTTCAGGGGGGCTCTGCCCCCATGAACCCCTTCGTAGTGTAATTTAATTTACATTTGTAATTATCAATTAATTGTGTTAATGTCCTTTAGTAAATTCTACTAATAGACGGAAACGTACATGAATTCTTGTCTACAGCCCTGTATATTACGTGAAGATTTTTACGCGTCGTCTATAACATTTAAATTTAATGCAGACAAAAAACCCTCTTAAAACTGCTCATATCACATTTCCGGGGATCAGTATGCATAGTGTGCACCATATATCCAGTTTCTGCGGAGTCCTGTATATGGTTCTATTTAAATTCTGCAAACATTTGTTAGTATACTAAATGTAATTGGGCTGGGAAATACATAACTCAAAAAAAAAAAAAAAAAAAAAAAAAAACACTGAAGCAATTTGCGCTCATTTTCATTTATACTTACGAATTCATTTGTGTATCCCTGTACATGGTCTATACAATATTTAAGCACTACTTATTAAGCACAAATTTACTTAACGTTAAAACGCACACCATAATCGAAAATGCTCTTCAGCAATCATCCCTAATAGACCAGAACTGTACCCGAAATTTTTTATGTGACCCTATAAATGAACGATAAATACGATACAAATCATATTCAAGCTTCTTGTAGCCAACCACAGTAATGTAATTTAATTTCATAATGTTTGAATTAGTGCAACACAATTAACACACTGACGACAGGCAATTTAATTAAATCTGGGTTTAAAAACAGTAGAAGCTCCTCCCTCTTCTGAAAGTGTCTCGGAAATTGGTTTCTGAGATATGTTTTTCATGTTTATGCAGCAGTAAATATCTTTCAATGTACGGATGTAATATATAATGTCTTACAATCTATAAAAAATATGGACAACACAATATAAATGTCTATTCTGTAAGGTAGAAGTCACTCCCTTAGCCAATGATGTATTCTGAATAAAAACGAGAATTCTCGTTTCCCGTCGCTAATGTGTTAAAATAAGCTGTGAAGAGTTTTTTTTTCCCCCGTAGACCACATTTTAATCGACCACTTTTGTGTGACCCTGAAAAAAAAACATATGCTTTGCACCCCATATACTACAAAAATGTTTCAAAAATACATATCAATTTTATTATTTTGTAACAGAGTAACATCATTAAAAAACGCCACAAAAGGATTTTCTTCAAAGATTGTAATATTATGAATACTTTTGAGTTCCCTGTACGCATGCTGTAAGTGCTACACATAACATATTTTATAGTAACCAGGTTCTAGCGCACCTTAATAAAGTATATAAATTTCATTTTGTTTAAAATTGTGTAAAATTATTAAAATACACCGCAGACGATTTTTCCCAAAGACTATAGTGTAACGGAATAGTTTTGAGTGCCCCTGTAATTAAGCTATGAATGCTACACTCTTCATTTTTAATACCAAACATACCGGGTGTCCCAAAAAGGACTGATTGATTTTAAAATTCAATAACTTGCAAACGGTGACAGATATTTAAAAAATTTTTGCAGGAGGGTTACGCATAAGGTCAAAAGTTTTATTACAGTGATTTTCGATTTTAGTTCGAATTACAAACAATAGATGGCGCTGTAAGCAATAGTCGCTAAATACAGGCTCGATTTCTGGTCTTTTCTCTTGTTCCATGTTGAAAAAGGAGATGGAAATGTATTATCCGGGCCACGAAGTACCAAAAATCGAGCCTGAATTGAGCGTCTGTTGATCGCAGCGCCATCTATTGATTGTAATTCGAACTAAAATTGAAAATCACTGTAATAAAACTTTTGACCTTATGCATAACCCTCCTGCAAGAATTTTTTAAATATCTGTCACCGTTTGCAAGTTATTGAATTTTAAAATCAGTCAGTCCTTTTTGGGACACCCGGTACTTTGGCAAACCTCAATAACGTATATCAATTACATGTAATCCCGACTATAATTACGCCAGTTAGAGCACGTAGAGAAACACGGCAGGCGACAGATAGAAAAACTGAAGTCATAAATACTTTTCATCCACGTTGGAAAGTGTTAAAAAGGATTTACATGCCTTTAACTGTACTTTTTTTTCACTTATAGCATGCTTAAACATTAGTTTAAACATCCTAATCCATGCGATAGCAATAACATATTAAAAGCCCCCCAAAATATGCATATCTGAAGATCTATAAATCTACTGGAAAATAATTCATTATCGTGCCCACTGTTAATTGCATAAATTGCATCGATTTGGCGCGATAAAATATTTTTTGAGATAGCCTTTTAATAGTACCTGCAACAAAATTAACGTAATTTACTAACTTCATTCATATTTGACGCAATGATAGGCTACGAATAACAGTCGCTAGGCAACGAAGAAAAGGAAAAAAAAAAGAAATATGTATCATGTAAAACAAGAAAATTAATTTAAAAATTCTTTATATTATTGGAATACATGTATAAATGTCCTCAAAACATTATACACGTAAATAAAAAAATCTGATAGATATATTGATAAAACTTCAATATAATAGGAATAATTTAAAACCCTTATTTGGAATTTTAGTATCCATAATTTGACATTTAAATCCATTAATCAAACGTGCCATTTTCTTTCAACAAATCGAAATTTGAAAATCGTCTGACTTGCCGTAGAAAAGCATTATAAAGAAAAATAAAATCTTCCATATTTTCCGAACGAATGAATCAAATTTAACCAAAAACTATACAGCTACGTCCGGGTATCTCACGAATATGCCCAATTAATTTCAAGCTGATCGGATGCTTTTTGCGGCAGTTATCGCGGAACAGACAGACAGACAGACAAACGGAAATCAAAACTTTTCGTGTCTCCACAGTAAGCCTTCACTGACGTTTCGGCAATAAACCTGAGTTTCTTTTAAATATTCCCAATACTTTTTTCTTATTTCGCGCAATAATGCACTATTTAACCAAGTAATGCACACTGTTTTAAGAGGTTCAAGGTTTTTAAATCAAATTCACGTTATTTTTATTCATAATTTAATTTACTTGGGCTCCCTTAAATATAATTAATTTAATTCCTTAAACTGAAATTAGTTTTTGTTGCATCAAAATATCTCAATTTGTTGATTCTCTCTAAACAAGTAAACCCTATTGGTTTACAATGGAAGTCTATAGGAATTTGGCGATATATTTACAAGTTGATGACAAACTTGGCGGTATTTGGCGACAGAACAGGGTCCTGCCTATGGTAACCCCCCTTATAGGTATGGAGATGCATTAAATGCTGTTCTATAACCAATGAGATGCGTTTCATTCGAGCGATTATTAACAACTAATCGTAATTTCTGTGACACAGACGATAGCGTAATATATATATAGATTATCGAGGAAATCGAAGGTTTAGGCCACATCGTATTGTTTAGCTAGACCGGTTATACTAATATCGTTCTCATGTTTTGCTACAATTCCTTTTATCGAACAGTAATTCGCTTAAGCTTCTTACTACTGCTATCACTAAGCACTTTTTCATTCTTAGAAGCTATAATGAGAGCTAAAATTAGCGCAAACCTGACTAAAAGTAAAACAAAAAGTTAATTTTTTACAGTAATAAAGGTACACAAAGCTCTCTGATATGCACACCTTACTCCAAACTTGACTAATAACAACAGTTATGTGAGGGTTGCCAACTGAACTATTCGGCAGCCTTGGTCGCGAACCGAGATATTGCACGCCCACCGAGTCAATTTTAATCATCGAAGTTGGACATAAACCGAACTGGTCATAAACAGAGGTGGTTGTGAACCGAGGTTCCCCTTATATTTTGACCTATAAGTTTGCAAATATGGCATTATTTATATATTCGACGGCGATGATCATTAAGCATCTTGGCGATTTTGGCGATGAAACTCACCGATTTCAAAGTAACGTTCCGAAGTGTACTTGAATCGCCACAGACGTCATATGAACATCACCTTGATGCGGTTTTTTTCTGACGCCAATGTCATATACGCACAGTGGTACTTACTATCGCCAAAGTTTTATTATTTTGCTTGATATGGTAACCCGAATGTTGTTGTTTATTTATTAATAAATTGTTTATTTACTTTTATTTTCTTTTTTAAATTTATATAAATTGTTTTGTTCTATTGTTATTAATTAAACTTTTTTAAATTAATTGTTAATTCCTTTTTAAAAAAAAATATATGTAACTGGTATTCGAAAACGAGGTTTTCGCCGAATTGGCGTCAGAAAAAATATCGCGCGAACGTGGTGCGTATATGACATCTGTACCATACTTGTTACAACTTGATTATCCTGTCGACAAAAAAATTATCCCAAACTATAAGATTAAATGACAATAATGGATGGTAGTAAATGTTACATTCATTTGACATTTAACACGATACACATGTTTGTTACGTCATCAAGTGATTTTTAATTCAAGTTTTGGCAAAGGTGTCATATACGCCGCATATTGGCGCGATTTTTTTTGACGCCAATGTCATATACGCACCGGGTACTTAACTGGCGTCAGAGTGTCGTTATTTTGCTTGATATGGTAACCCGAATACAGATGATATATTAAGGAGGTTGGCACAGATGTCATATACGCCCCATATTGGCGCAATATGTTTCTGACACCAATGTCATATACGCAACAGGTACTTAACTGACGCCAAAGTATCGTTATTTTGCTTGATATGGTAACCCGGATATTGTTGTTTATGCTGCTGATGTTTTCGAAAATTGGCGTCAGAAAAAAATCGCGCCAATATTGAGCGTATATGACATCTGTGCCACGAGGTTTTCGCCAAATTGGCGTCGGAAAAAATCGCGCCAATATTGAGCGTATATGACATCTGTGCCCAAGTTTTTATTAGTATTTTTATTAATGTTTTGGCACAGATGTCATATTCGCCCCATATTGGCGAGATTTTTTCGGTTGCCAATTTGGCGAAAACATCAACAGCATAAACAACATAATCCGGGTTACCACATCAAGCAAAATAACGACACTTTGGCGCCAGTTAAGTACCCGTTGCGTATATGGCGTCAGAAAAAAATCGCGCCAATATGAGGCGAATATGACATCTGTGCCAATGTTTTACTAATTTATTTATTCTTCCGTTACTTAAAATAAAAATTATGTCAGTTTGTATCATTTGGCGAATAGTTTGGCGAACTTGGTCGACGGGATAATCAAGTAGTACCATATATTTTTGCTGTACTTTTTCGACAGTATCTCAAGCAAAAGTACCTAAAGTTAAACGAAACCCTAATTATTTAAGGCACAGATGTCATATAAAACAACGGGTTTGGTACGTTTTTTTTTTCTGACGCAAATTTGACGAAAACCTCGTTTTCGAATAGCAGTTACATATCTATTTTTAAATTACTTTCTATTATTTTAAAAGGGAAATAACAATAAATAATGAAAAGTTTAATTATTAATAACTATAGAACAAAATAATTTATATAATTTTAAAAAATAAAATAAAAGTAAATAAAAAAAATAATTGATAAATAAACAAAAATAGCTCAGTTACCATATCAGGCAAAATAACGCCATTATCGCGCCAGTTATGTACTCTGGTGCGTATATGACATCTCTTCCTTATTAAAAATAGATGGAATGGTATTTTTACCGACTTCAAAAAGGAGGAGGTTATCAATTCGACGCGTATGTATGGGTTTTTTTTTTTTATGTATGTTCACCGATTGTTCCGGAACTTTTTGTCCGATTTATGTGATTTTTATTTTAATTGAAAGAGGATACCTCGAATTGGTACCACTTCCGTTTCATCGAAATTGGTTGAGTAGTTTTTTTGTAATTCAACAAAAACCAATAAAATGAAGGATTTCACCCAAATTATCTTTCATTGTTGTAATCGGTTTCTCAGTCATAAGCATAAAACTATGTATTCATATACGTTAGCGCCAAGTTGTCGCAAAACTTGGCGCAGTTACGTGAATTATCGCCAAACTTGGCGACCAAAATAAGTCACCATGAATGAAGCCAACTTGGCATTAACTGACTAATTTGGCGATATCCCCATTCAAATTCAGTAATGGATATTCCCCAATCTCTTTCTTCGCATTTTCTAATCGACAGTCATATTTAAAATTCTCAATTGGCAATCGCATACAATAGTTTAGTTTAATTAAACACATAACATAAGACTGGCGGCACATAATATATATATATATATATATATAATATTGGTAATTCTTAGTTATCCCGTCGACCAAATTACTGTCGCCATATTGTAAGATTAAATGCCAATAATGGCCAATAAAACCATTAATTCGACGTTTTATTTGTATTTTTATTAATGTTTTACTAATTTATTTGTTCTTTCGTTATTTAAAATAAAAATTATGTAAATTTGTATAATTTGGCGAGTGATTCGGCGATTTATATAATTTGGCGAAATTGGTCGACGGGATAACTAAGAAGTACCATAATATTATATACATACCTATATTATATTATATTAAACAGTTATATGTAGGAATGCTTTTTATTACCTTTAATATTTTCACTAGATAATATTGAGAACTTTCCTGTAGCCTTGGAGAGAAAATGAAAATTTCACGCATATTTTCTGACAACCTATTAACTGTCTCGGTACTACTTAGTTATCCCGTCGACCAATTTCGCCAAATTATATAAATCGCCAAAACACTCGCCAAATTATACAAATTGACATAATTTTTATTTTAAATAACTAAAGAACAAATAAATTAGTATAACATTAATAAAAATACAAATAAAATGTCGAAATAAAAATCACGTGATGACGTAAACACATGTATCTTGCTTAAAGTCAAGTGAATGTGACATTTACGATCAACCATTATTGGCATTTAATCTTATAGTTTGGCGATAGATTTTTGGTCGACAGGATAACTAAGTAGTACCACTGTCTCACAAGCAAGTTTTTCAATATTTATAAATTTATGGTACAGATGTCATATTCGCCCCATATTGGCGCGATTTTTTTCTGTCGCCAATATCATATAGGCAACGGGTACTTAACTTGCGCTAAAGGGCTTGATGTGGTAACCCGGATTATGTTGTTTATGCTGTTGATGTTTTCGCCAAATTGGCAACCGAAAAAAATCGCGCCAATATGGGGCGAATATGACATCTGTTCCAAATTTATTTATTGTAAACAACCATTTGTCTACTTTTATATGCAAACAGAAGTTGAGCCAAGATCCCTATGCTGTTAAAGTACAAGATAAACAACAACAACATAGAAAGAAATAAAAGGAGTTAATCTAATTAGTATTACAGGTGGCATTGTTATGATGCGGTGTATTTACATGGCACAGAACTTAAACATCAGTAGGCATAAGCATAATGGCGAAAGCAAGTCAGTGGGTTACGCAGTCATGAAAACATTTGAATTGTATCAATAAATGAGAGCAAGTAAATTTGAATCACATTGCCCGATAAAAGCAAAAAGTGTGCGATACTAACAGCAAACATGGTTTAAAGGAAATGCGAATATCATAAGTTGCTTCCGAAAGTTCTATATGTTCTATATGTTTTGCAGTACTATACTCACTAAAATATGTCAATTACTATGCAGACCAATGACACTTTAACCAAGACTATTAAATGAGCATGACGATGAATTTCTAATCTTCCGTAATCGAGCCCACAGTTAAGGCTAGCGTGAAACAAAAAAAAATATCAGCAGCAATTGGTTTAATGTAAATGTGGGTATCATAAAATATTTAATTCGCAAAACGCTTCAATGCACCAAATCATATTAGCTCAGAAACAACAATTGGTAGTGGACGCAATAACGGTAGATTACTTAATAGTTTTAAAATCTCCAGTGCCCAACGTATTGCAAATGATCAGCACCGTGCGAAAGGGGGGGCGAAGGGGGCGGTCGCCCCGGGCGCAGAAATTTAGGGGCGCCAAATTTGCACTACCAATTTCAGTTTTTTTTATTGTCATCGATCCTTTTCATTGGAATTTTTTTTCCCTCTTCAATATTCTATATTTTTGTAAAACTAAATGTATATATTTACATATCGGGAATATTTTTCGCAATGGAAGTATGTACATTTTCATTTCAAAATTATTGTGTTGTTCACATTTACTTTTCATTGATCTCTTTAGATCTGATGATTTTATAATATGCTTTTGTGATATTTTATTACAGTGTTTCTTAAACTTTTGCACTCTGCGGGCCCTTTACATCGTATACGAAAGTTTCTGCCACCTGCCACCCTCAGTGAATATGAATTGCTAACCTATTCTGATTCCACTATGGGATCATTCTTATAGTCATTCGGTCATTACTTTGCCGTTAAAAAAAGGTCCAGCACAGGATGAAAATGCTGATTACATGAAATCTGCGATTGCATAAGGACTACGATTTTTCAAACTAACGTTCAAGAAAATTATACCTAGTCCTAGTGGAGAAATTATTAACGGTGATTGCGGCTTATTGGATAACTTAATTAAGGGAATCACTATATTTTGTTTTCTCTTTTTACTATTCACCAATTATCTTGATCGCCCTCCAAAGCTATCCAATCCCGATTGTGGGTTTTTCATGTTGAAGAAATTAAATCCTAAAATTCCTGAGCATAAAAATGTTCTAGAACACAGGAGTGCATGCATTCGCTAAAAGAAACTTGAGAGACGTTTAAAATTAAATCATATAATGGACAGCAAATTTGAAAAGAGCTAAAGTGAAAATTATTGAAAGTGAAAAAGACTAATGGCAAAATATATTCAGGATGAAATTATGAACTTTCTTTCCAATGAAGATAGAAATACGATTGTAGAAGAAATTAATAGAGCAAGATATTTTTCAATTTCGTTCGATCGCACTCCATATACCGAGTGTCCTAAAATGGACTGACTGTTTTTAAAATTCAATAAGCTGTAAATGATGACAGCTATTTAAAAAAAAAAAATTGCGGAAGGTAATGTAAAATGTCAGTATTTTTTACCTCGATTCCCGATTTTAGTTCCAAATAGCAACTATAGATGGCGCTGCAAGCATGGATGACCACCTCGGGAACTCAGCTTACGCTTTAGGGTGATAGTACAGTGCCGAGGGGCAGACCAAATCCACTAGCTGCTCGCGTTACAAATGACTTTTTCAATTCTTATACTGCAGTTTTACAATTTCACATTACAACATAAATATCGATGATTTGTTGAAGAATTAAACAGGTTTATAGTCATTTCAGGTTACAGCAGTATACTTCATTAAACCATATTCGTGTAAATCCATCAAGTTTATACTGAATTGACAATTATGCCAGCAATGTATAATCACACAAGCATTATAAAGACAACATCTAGCGCCATAGGTGCTCAATCAAGTCCAAAACCGAAATCGCCCAACACTGATGCGAAAAGAGGAGGCTAAATGTATGGATTGGGTCTCATTCTCCAATACAATCTTATTTTTAGGGGCCTATTCTATATATTTAACCTTCTTCCTTCGTATGATGCTAGGGGATTTCAGTTTAGACCTCCATTGAGTGCTTATTGCTTGCCATCTATCTCTGCTATTTGGAACTAAAACCGAGAACCACAGTAAAAATACTTCTAATATCTTACATAACTCTCCTGCAAGAATTTCTTTTAATAATTGTAACCATTTGCAAGTTACTGAATTTTAAACACAGACCAGTTTAGGAATCCAGTACACCCCACAAAGAACAAATGACTCAAATTATACGTTACCGAAAATAGAAAATTTTCATTCGTGGAAAGGTTTCTTGACTACATCAAGTCAAAAAAAAAAAAGAAGAAAAAACTAGCATAAGAAATTTAAGATAAGCTAATGTCCGACAATCTCGACATTCACAGCTGCACGAGAGATTTTGTTCTCAAAGACGGTAGGCGGGAGGTGCTGAGTTCGACCCAATCGCGCACGTCAGCCTAATCGTTCGAAATTGTCCGTAGTTTTCTTCGAATCTTGCGTAAATACGTGTTAGGTTCCCTTAGAAAGACCTTACAGAGGACACTCCCATCCCACTCCGGCCTACTATATCCAACTTGTAGATAATCGGCCGTCATAAACAATACCAATATCAACCCTTCAGAGCTCAATGTTGTGATATGGTGCAAATATGGCTTCCCAATATAATGTTGTGTAAGCTCGAATCGTCGAAGTAAATAAATTCGTCTATTTTTTACCATGTTCTGCACATTCTCTAAACTTTGAGTTCGTGCTGCTGGTGTATGTCCAAAAATGTCCGGAACTGCATAAAATGTGTTTGTTTTTTCTTCTCTTCTACCGAAAGATGGGATATACTTATCTCCCACTTATCAGTTTATTTAAAGAAACATTGCGATAATCTATGGTCATGAAAAAATAAAGCTATATCTGCAGTTTACAAACAATTGCCACAGATTTTTAAAGCTCTGGAAGATCTTATAGAAATGAAGTAAAATGAGTAAACTTACTCAGGAGCAAAAAGCTTAATAAAGCAAATAAGGAAATTCCCCTTAATTTACGGCCTACTAGTTTGACACAGCATTTTAAATGAAATGGAAAAAGTTAATATTATTCTCACGAAAAAAAAGAAGAAAAAAAAACTGTCAATGTTTTGATAGCCAGAAAACTGATTGAAGCACTAAAAAACACATTTCAGACAATAAGAGAGGAAATTTTTGAACAAGAAAGCGAAGATTTGGTTATGTCTGTAAATCTTTAGTCCTTATTTGAGCAAAACAGAAAACGTAAAATTAGCAGAACAATTTGACTACGAAGCTTCTGATGAAAGTGGAAATTTATATGAATGTGAAGGATTTCGTGTTACGTAGAGACACTATAACCGTGCAACTGAGGTGGAGGTTTGAGAAACTGAGAAATGTAAAACAAGAATTTGAGTTTCTGGCTGGTGCGAATCTAAAATCAGTTATCGAAAATCTGTTAATATTGCCTGGACCTTGCCCTTTATTGCTGACTTGAATGGACTTGAATTGTTAAGCGAGGTTTTAAATGCGAAAACCTTATTTCTACCATTATATAAGAACTTTTATAAAATGGATCATTTAGAAATCCTTTAGTTGCTCCATAATTTTAACTTTGGAAAAACAAGGAATTACAAAAACATGGAGACAGCATACATAATTTATAAGTATTCCAGTAACAATAAAGTAGTAAAAAACTACTTAAGATCTACTATGAGTCGAGAGATTAAGCAACCTGAATTTACTTTCTATAAAATTCAGTGTGTCACAATCTTTACACATAAAATAATAAACGATTTTGTTACCCTAAATGCAAGAAAAATAAAATGGAAGTAAATGTATTTGCCTGATATTATATTCTATATTAACCTTTAACTGATGTCACAGAAATTGTCACATAACTAGTGTGAAGCAGTTTGTGAGACCGCTCCATCGAAAGATAAATAAAAGGCATGATTAACTCATAGGATGGTGTTTTTGTACTAAACTTTTTGTACAGGACTGTTATAATTAAAATGCACCTATTCAAATGTCTTTGTTGATAGTACTAAAGTTCCAAACGGTACAAGATTTCTGTAGTGTTTGTAGTTAAAGCAATTTAAACTGTAAAAATTGAAAAAAGCCACGGTCTGAGAGACCGCGGTTAACCTTTAACTGATGTTACCGGTCTCTCAGACCGCGGCTTTTTTCAATTTTTATAGTTTAACTTGCAATTTTCAGTTTAACTACCAACACTACCAAATTTTTGTTCCGTTTAGAACTTTAGTACTATCACCAGAGACTTTTGAATAGGTGAATTTAAATTATAACAGTCCCGTACAAAAAGTTTAGTACGAAACCACCATCCTATGAGTTAATCGTGCCTTTTATTCATCTTTCAATGGAGCGGTCTCACAGACCGCTTCACACTTGTTATGTAACAATTTCTGTGACATCAGTTAAAGGTTAATTAAAACAATGCTTCAGTTATCTTTCTTAATAAATGTACTGAAATTATAATTTATTTTTATCTATTACATTATGTTCTGCAGGCTTTTTGTTTGTTTTGCTTTATTAGTACTTATTGGTTGAAGGGACCGCTTGTTTCCAATCTGGTTGTTAGCGATTTTTACCCATTTTCTGCACCTTAAAGAGTAACAAGAACTAAAAATGGCTAGAAAAATATGTGACAAAGGTTAAGAAAAATCTGTCGCAAAGCATCATGATCTCATTAACAAATAAGTGCAATTTTCTTTTCTGTTATTTAGTTGTTTGGAATTTCTGAATTAAAATTAAATCTTTTAAAGTTCTAAAATAAACGCAAAATATTTATTCAATATGATTTATTTCTATTTCTATCCTTTATCAATTTTGAAGGGGGGGGGGGGCGCCAAATTGACCCGCTGCCCCGGGCGCAGTTTTCTCTTCGCACGGCCCTGCAAATGATGATGCAATAAGAAGCGTAAATGCCTAAGTGAGGTAAGCTGATTTTGTCAAGAAAGATTACAAATGAAAATAAACAAAATGCCGTCATGATGCAATGAGTTCTCAATTTCTCTATCAGAATCTTTAGATTTGGCGAAAGATTAAGCAAATAATTTAAATTATGAATAAAAGTACCATGCTGAAATGCTCAGCATGCATTTAAGCACGTTGGCATTACGTATACATTATACATTACATATTGGCACTTGCATAATATATCCATATAAGAAAACTTTAATGCCACCAAAAAATAAATTGTTTTTAAATTCTTGAAACCTCAAATGAATTATATATAAATTCTCTTTTGACACCATAGAAATTTCATCAATGACCAGCCATTTGAGGGAACGCCATTCAACACTTTCCCCCTGTAGTCTTTTCACGATCTTTCTTTGATAAGTTATTCGGTTGTCATGTACCCTAACGGCTCCTGGTGCATGTAAACTCCGTCGATAGGTGTGAAGACCTCGAATTTACCTATGAATTATACCTCTGAGGTGCCTTGCCAGATGAAGGTCTCGTCATCTGATTAACCTTCTAAATTACGAGATCAACATGAGTAGCAATGCGCAGGTGCTAAACAACAAGATATAAATGTTAAGTAACTGGCATAAAAAAGTTCATAATTAAGAAATAGGCACTGCCGATAGTAAAATGATCTAGGTATTCATGAGGTTTATTACCGCTACGTGGCGATTAGGTGGTCTCCTACGCCGATGCCAGGTATCAAACCCGTTCATCTAGGGCAACCCGGAAGATAAGGGCCTGGTCATCGGTTAGAAAGTATGAAAAATAAGTCATTGGGTCTCTCTTCTTTATTTCATAGAGCATTTTTAGTAAGCCGAAGAACTTTTTATTGTCAGTTTCCAAAGTTCGATATTTTTTCATGCGAGCAGCATCTCTTGTCGTTCTACCCATGTCCAAATAGAGAAACAAAAATATTTAATTAAAAAATAAAGCTATTAAATCTGAAGAAGAATAAATGTAATATATATATAAAGAATTTTCACAAAAAACCTGTGTTATTAATGTACACACAAATCTGGACAAAAGTATTTACTTATCAAAATAACATCTTTAAAAGTTTCTTTAAAAGTCCGTAATTTCCTCCAAAAGGATCATGCAAAAATTGTAACTCAAAAAAAAAAAAAAAAAAAAAAAAAAAAAAAAAAACTAAAAAGTGAAAAATAAACTTTTTTACCAAAAATAAAACAGACTTCAAAAACTACTACAAAGTAAAAAATAATTTTTTTACATAATTGTTAATAAGAAATTAAATTAAGAGCATTGTATTTACCATGCGTATTATTATATTTATGTACATTAATTTGATTTTTTGGAGTCTGTGCCAGCCAAGCCAAGTTCAAAATTAAAATTGTTTATCCAAAACAACTCGTAACAAGATTCAGCAAAACCGTTTAGGAAAAAAATTCCATTCTCAATCAATTCTGACACCATCCTGCATTTGAAAATCTGTGTTTGGCTACGATTTTTTTACATAATAGCCTGTATAAACGCATTAATTTTAAAATAACCCTTAATTTAGCACACATAATTACAACTAATCTCACTTGAAAATACACGTTTATAAAATGAGATGAAATGTTTCAAAAATGGTAAAATTCAAATTTTTTAACTAAATAACAAATCGTAAAAAAAACTCGTAGATATTTGGATGTATCTGTTGGATAATTATACTTAACTTCGTTTGGCTGGCACCGACTCCAAAAAATCAAATTAATGTACATAAATATAATAATACGCATGGTAAATACAATGCTCTTAATTTAATTTCTTATTAACAATTATGTAAAAAAATTATTTTTTACTTTGTAGTAGTTTTTGAAGTCGGTTTTATTTTTGGTAAAAAAGTTTATTTAAGGTATGCTTAGTATGTGAAGTATTTATATTACTGCATAACTATCGCTTGTGTAAGTCAGGATATTATGATGATAATTAAAATAAACCTTACATTTAGCTCCTGAACAGAAGCTTGGGATTTACCCTGTTTTTCTTTTTCCTATCAACTCGTTTGTGCTCCATTGTGTCTATTACTCCAGTTCAAAATATTAATCAAGAAAGTTTATATATTTAGGGTAGCGGTCGTTGCAGCAACTGGGAACCTGAAATTTTGAGCATGCGCATCAGCTCTTGATTTTTGCCTACCTGAAGAACGAGATCGAAAATAAACACCGTTATAAAAAAGATATGCCTGTTTTTAAATTATTGATTTAAGTTGGGTATTTTTTATTAGTAATAATACTAACGACTAAACAAAGTCATCTGATAAATTTAAGAGTATTCTTTCAATTAATAAATAAGCTATAAATCTTACCAGGTTTGTTTTGACAGCTGTTTACATCAGTTGGCAGAAAATCTCACTTTCTGAAGCCTAAAAAAAGTGCCATGGCTCATATTCCCGAAAAACACCCAATTATGCTTCCTGTTTTCACTTAAATTTTATGTAAAATAATCATATCTCTTTTTGCTGTTGTTTTTATGAAAAAATAATATTTACAAATGAGTCTTTTTAGTGTTTTTATTTAACAAAAATATAAAACTACATAAGTTATCACATCTTTAAAATAATGATGAATTTAGTTTTGAAAATAACCACTGAGGATGTCATTTGATCGAGCTCCTCACTACGGATATTCAATCCGTTTTAATCTTGTTTAATTATAAGTCTATCATAATGATAGCAGTGCGTTACTCCAGACTTAATAATAAGCTTGCTAATTTACACACTCATTTAATTAGAAATTACAAATAAAAAAATAAGTTAACAGATAAGAATTTCTCCATGTGCCATGCACATTGTATAAGCGGTGGAGTCAATCGTTTTTTTGCGCGTGCAACAACAGCGACGATCAGTTCACAACTGCCTCTCTTCTCTTCTGTTCCAAAAGGTCTTTTCAAATTAGCGTATGTGGCGCCATCTGTCGCCTACTTGTTAATTAAAAAATGTTTATTATTGTAGAACGGCGGAAGTCACCTCAGCACCCCCTTCCTAGTGCAAACGATATGTCAATGTTCTACTAAACGATCTGGAAATCGGACAGTTCGGCCAGATCGTGTGGTACGAGACGGTTCCGAGTCACAAGTTGAAGCCCCTGTCTCAGAGGTTGAGGGTTCAGGGATGGAGGCTGTTGATTCAGGGATAGGTGCGTCGTTCACTAAGAAGGCCGGCTTCAGTCTATCCAGTGAAATGTTGACAATTTTACCTTTTATGGCTATTTTAAAAAGTTTATCACCTCGCTGGATGACCTCAAAAGGTCCATCATAAGGTGGTTGGAGGGATTGTTGCATACCGGCGTGGCGCACAAATACATGGGTACACGTGTTGAGGTCCTGTGATACAAAAGGTTTTATGCGATGATGGGACTTTGTTGGCAGTGGTTTGAAATCCTGGAAAATGTTCCTTAATCGCTGGACCAATTCTTCAGGGCTTTTAATAAGGGAATTGTCGTCAAAAAAATCCCCAGGCAGTCGGAGTGCAGACCCAAAAACAAGTTCTGCTGGTGAAACTTTTAGATCTGTTTTCAGTGCAGCACGAAACCCAAGTAACACTGTTGGCAGTACCTCGGTCCATTTTTCAGTTCGTCTAGCTTTTAATGCACATTTTAGGGGCCTGTGCCAATTTTCAATAATCCCATTACTCTGTGGGTGGTATGGGGATGATCGGTACTTTTTAGCACCTAGCAGTTGAGCTAATTGTTTAAAAAGTTCAGACTCAAACTGTCGGCCTTGATCAGTGGTGATCTTTTCAGGACAACCAAAACGAGCAATCCATTCGGAGAGAAGTGCAAATGAAACTGATTGTGCCGTTATGTCACTTAGTGGATATGCCTCTGGCCAGCGTGTTGCTCTATCAATTACAGTTAAACAATACCTTTTACCATTTGATTCTGGTAAAGGCCCAATTATATCTAAATGTATGTGTGAAAATCTATCTGTTGGAAGGTCAAATTTTCCCAACTCAGTTTTCGTGTGCCTAGTGATTTTGGAGCGTTGACAATCCAAACATTCACGAGCCCAAGTTCGGCAATCTTTAGCTAGGGAAGGCCAAATAAATCTTTGTCGCAATAGATTTACACTACTTTTAGTTCCAGGATGGGAAAGTGCATGTAAATTCCAAAATGCCTGTTTTCTAAAGTTAGGGGTTAAATATGGGCGTGCTTTGCCTCTAGAAATGTCACAATAAATTTCTGTTGTAGAATTAGGAAGGGTGATTAATTTGAGTTCCAAACTGGATTGACCGCTTTGCATAAGGTCTTTAAGTTCTGCATCCTCTTTTTGCTCGATACTTAACTTGTTGTAATCTATAGGAGTAGGCATTTGTATTTCATTAATTCGAGATAGTGCGTCTGCTGCCGTGTTTTGGTTTCCATTTACAAATTGTATATCAGTGGTGAATTCTGATATAAATGATAACCACCGACTTTGTCGGTTAGTGTAATTATCAGTTCTTTTTTTAAATGCATAAACAATAGGTTTGTGATCAGTGTAGATGGTGCACTGACGGGCTTCCAAAAAGTGTCTAAAATGTTTAACCGATTCATAAATCGCTAACAACTCACGATCAAAACTAGAATATTTTAATTGTGTTTCATTTAGACGTCTGGAAAAAAATGAAAGTGGTTTTAGGCCCTTTTCTGTTTCTAAACTTAATGTAGAACCAATAGCAAAATCACTAGCATCCGAATGAAGCACTAATTGGCCATCGTTTGTAGGAAATGCAAGAGTTGCGTCAGTTAAGGCTTTTCTTGAAGCTTCAAAAGAATTTATAGCATTTTCAGACCAATCAATAGGGGTTGAATCTTTCTTTTTGGCTCCTCGCAACAAATCTGTTAAGGGTGCGAGAATAATTGCAGCATTGCGACAAAAACGTCTAAAATAATTGAATAATCCAATGTATTTGCGAAGTTCCAAAAGAGTTTCTGGTCGCGGATATTGCTTAATAATTTCAACTTTGGATTGAAGAGGCCGAATTCCGGTTGGAGAAATTTCATGCCCTAAGAATGATACATTAGTTCGTTTGAAAACACTTTTTGAAACATTTATGTTTAGTCCGTATTTAGAAAGTCTGCTCAGAACAGCTCGTATATGTTCTAGGTGTTCAGGTTCGTTTTCCGAAAAAATTAAAATGTCATCTAAATAAGCGATAGCAAATGGAAGATCGTAAAGAACTTCGTTAATAAATCTTTGAAACGTGTTTGCTGCACATTTTAACCCAAAGTTTAAATACAGAAATTCAAAGCTTCCAAAAGGAGTTATTACTGCCGTTTTAGGGATATCTTTTTCATTTACAGGAATGTGAAAATAAGCGCGGACTATATCTAGTTTTGGAAAAATTTTCTTTCCATGGAGAATATTTGTAAGATCATGAATGTGAGGTATTGGGTAACGATCCGGAAGAGTTACTGAATTTAACCGTCGATAATCACCACAAACTCTGTAAGAACCATCCGGTTTTGGTACAACATGAATAGGGGATGCCCATGGAGATTTTGAAGGGCGACATATACCCTCATCCATAAGATATTGGAATTCTTTTTTAACTTCCTTTAAAATTTTTGGATGTAAGCGGCGAGGTTTGGAATAAAGTGGAGGTCCCGTAGTTTCTATGTGATGAACTGTGTCATGACATGTTGGTTTCTTAAAATTTGGAATGGGGTTTAAGAGGTCTGGGAATTCTTCAAATATAGTTTTAAAAGCCATGTCTTCAGAAATCAGTTTAATTTGGGACTGAGTTGTGCAAGTGAGTTCACCTTTAGTGGACAATCCAGTTACAGAATCAATTAATCGGAATTTGTGTAAATCTACAAGCAAAGCAAAATGTCTTAAAAGGTCGGCTCCAATTATAGGGCAAGAGACATTTGCAATAACGAATGACCACCTGAAATTCCTTCTCAAGCCAATATTTAGGTCCATGAGTTTGTTTCCATAAACAGGAATTTTGGAATTATTTGCAGCGTAAAGATAATTAGAAGGGTTTTGTTTACTTAACTGCTTTGAGGCGGGGATACAAGAAATATCACTACCGCTGTCAATTAGAAATTTTAAACCCGAGTTTTTATCAAAAACATGTAATCTACATTGTTCTAATGCTGCTACGCCAAGGGTATTTTCGCTTGTTGACCTAGCAGCGGCCACTAGTTTTTTTGAATTTCGTTAAAAGTACAAGGTTCGCGGCACTTTTTTGCTTCACTACCAAATTTATGATGATAATAACATAAACCAGAGGATGAATCAGATGAATCTTGTTTACGATCGGCACTCCTGAACCGTCTATTTTGACTATAGTGCCTTTCTCTGTAATGCGGTCGCCCGCGAGACATCGATCGCCTAAACACATTTTTGGATAATTCTGAAATTTGCAGTGTTAATTGGTCGATCTGCGTTTGTAATTTTGAGACTGCGTTTTGTTCGCTTTGCGAAGTTTCAACGGGTTTAGAAACGGCATACACAGCAGATTCCGATTTAATTTCGTTTATTTTGTCAGCTAAGATTGCTAGTTCCTGTAAAGCAGCGCTTGAAACTGACAAAATCGCTTGTGTATGTGTCGGCAAACGCTCTAGCCAAATTGTTTTTAGAAAGTCTTCGGAAACTGAATTTTGCGCTAATTCTTTCATTTGCCGCAGCAAAACAGAAGGCTTTTTATCACCTAACACTAATTCGGAAAGTAATTTACGAATTTGCTGAGACTGCGAATCAGAAAATTCTTTAATTAGTCTATCTTTTAAAGCAGTATATTTATCATCCTGAGGCGGATTTAGAATTAAATCTGTTACTGCACTTAAAGTATCAGTATCGATAGCAGATAATAAATAATTATATTTTGTAACGTCGTTTGTTACTTGCGCGACGGCAAAATTTGCTTCGACTTGTACAAACCATACCGAAATATTACTTTTCCATAAGGGAGGAATTTTAACAGCTACCCTAGCAAGATTTTCTGGCGGAGCAGCAATACTATCATCAGGCATTGTGAAAGTGTAATTGGGCAATAAATGATAGATAGAGCACTAATTAAATAAATACACAATTTAGCAATAATATTTTGAACATTAAGGACGTTGGGCTCGAAAAATTTTAACTATATAAAATCATTAATAAATTAAATAAGTTGGCCAGAGAATACCACATATTAACACAGAAAATGGCACATACCGTTGATTTTTGCAGCTTTGCACACCTGGTAAACTTCCATCATAAGCGATCAGAAGGGCTTGTTTTAGTCCAGTCACCAGTTGAGGATGTCATTTGATCGAGCTCCTCACTACGGATATTCAATCTGTTTTAATCTTGTTTAATTATAAGTCTATCATAATGATAGCAGTGCGTTACTCCAGACTTAATAATAAGCTTGCTAATTTACACACTCATTTAATTAGAAATTACAAATAAAAAAATAAGTTAACAGATAAGAATTTCTCCATGTGCCATGCACATTGTATAAGCGGTGGAGTCAATCGTTTTTTTGCGCGTGCAACAACAGCGACGATCAGTTCACAACTGCCTCTCTTCTCTTCTGTTCCAAAAGGTCTTTTCAAATTAGCGTATGTGGCGCCATCTGTCGCCTACTTGTTAATTAAAAAATGTTTATTATTGTAGAACGGCGGAAGTCACCTCAACCACCAACACTGGTTTGTTTATCTGGTAGTTTCAGATTGGCAATCAATTATAAAAAAATGATATTTTGGCGCGTTTTGAAAAATATTGCCAATTCAATCTGCAGACATATTACACATCTGTTCCGTGAAATCAAAAATAATGTTTTACAATTGTAAGAATATTTATCAAAATTATTTAAATTCTGAAAGATATGAATTCAAAAAGAAAAATGGACTGGTATTTACGGATTAACTGGCCATGAGATAGATCGTCAATAATGGTTGCCAATTGCCAATTTTGTTTACCGTTACCAATCATGTTCAAAACGGTAATCTAACATTATTTAATACAGACAGGTAAAAAAGGTAAATAATATCAAATAAATTAATAAATAAAGGCACAGATGTCATATACCATATTGGCGCGATTTTTTTCTGACGCCAATGTCATATACGCACCGGGTACTTAACTGACGCCAAAGTGTCGCTATTTTGCTTGGTATGGTAACCCGGATATAGATGATATGGTAAAAAGTTTTTCGCCAATTGGCGTCGGAAAAAAATTCCGTCAATATGACATCTGTGCCTTTATTTATTAATTGGATATGACATCTGCGCCTAAATAAAATACAATAAATGAACTATTTTCAATAAATATATAAACTATAATGAAAAACAAACTATAAGAAATAAATAAGCTGTATTAAGTATCATTATTAGTAACATATTATAGCGCTTATTACGCGTGATATGCTATAAAGTTGTCAAAAAGTAAGGTTACTGTAATTATTATAATTAATGCCATGCTTGGCGCAGTTATATCTGACATGGCCCGGATAATGTGTAAGCACCAATTTGTAAACAAAGAAAAAGAGGATAAAATTAGCAGAGCCGTTATATCAAATATTGGAAAAAGCTTGTGTATTTGCCTGGAGTTCGCCATTTTTTTTCATGTATAGTCACTTTAAGCTTAATTTTTTTTAATTCAGAGAAAGGCACAAATGCCATATACGTACACATTGGCGCAATTTTTTTCCGACGGCAATTCGGCGAAAACATAGTTTTCGATTACCAGTTAAAAATATATATTTAAAAGGGGAATAGCAGTAAATAATAAAAAAAAGTTTAATTAATAACTATGGAACAAAACAGATTATATAATAAAAAAAATAAAATAAAAGTAAATAAACAATTCCTTAATAAATAAACAACAACATCCGGGTTACCATATTAAGCAAAATAACGACACTTTGACGCCAATCAAGTACTCCGGTGTGTTTATGGCAATGGCGTCAGAAAAAAATCGCAACAACGTGGTGCGTTTATGGCATTAGCGTCAGGAAAAAAAAATCGCACCAACTTGGTGCGTATATGACATCTGTGCCACAGAAATGAGTACTTCAAATATTATTTGTAAAAACGAAAAAAAAAAAGATCAGCGGAGGATGAGGGTGAATTTGTAATTAGCAAACGGTAAATACATAAATTTTAAAACAGTAGATGTTTATTGGCTAGAAACAACAACTGGCGTTACAATTTCGCCAAGCGATAGTAGACGCCAAGGTTGGCGCCAACAGTAGAGTAAGGCAAATATTCATTTTTAAGATTATATATTCCGAAATTACAGCCAAAAAAATTAAGCATTTTAATAAACAAGCAAAGAAAAAAAAATCCGAATTAAAAGAATTTAAAATCTTAAAAAACAAAACAAAACTAAACAACAACAAAAAAAACGGCAACCATCTTCGTGCGAATATTCAGGGGTAGCCATATGTTACATCAAATGCATCAAATGTACCTTCTACAATTATATTACTTGCTGCATCAGATTTCAGGTTTGATGTCGTATTCAATAGTTTGTAATTGCAATTTGTACGGCGTTTTTTCCTTAATGGAAGGGTTATGCTTTTGATGTTTGTTAGATTTTTAACATTGCTATTCCTTTTGCTCAGCTTGTCTTAAATGTTTTGAGCAACAGTGAGTCCTTTTTCTTTTATTGTTTTTGTAGAAGCATATTTTGAGACTGGTTCTAGCAAATTGCTTAAATTTTGCATTACAGCTGAATCATTTATTTCAAATGATAGTGTCCGAATTTGTGCTAACATGTCTCTAACTTTCGCACCTTTAATGGCCACAGATTTTGCTTGACCCTCAGCAGTTGCTGGTAGTTCATCATTTTCCTCATTATTAGTTTCTTCTGTTGGTGCTGTCGATTCATCATTTTCCTCTTTATTAGTTTCTTCTGTTGGTGCTGTTGATTCATCATTTTTTACATCATTTTTTGATAACATCAGATTCTTCATTTAAATCATTTGCAATTTCTATACTACTTTTCTTTTGGTATGGAACTGCCTTCTTCAACTTCATTTGAATGACTGTTTAACACCCATGATAAATCAAAGTTATGGTAAGGGCTGTTCTTAAATTTCTCCGAAAGATTGTCCCATGTTATGTCTGTGCATTGGAACACAGCAAAAAAATGCTTGCACAACAACTTCGTTCTTTGCCAATCGGAGCATCCACAAGAAGGCATATCATCAGCATTACCAAAATCTACTTGGTAAAAGGAGTTCTTATTTGTCTGTCTACGTATTTTGAAAGCTATTCTTGAACTCAAAATGAATGCGACATCACATGGTTGAATAGTTCTGGCTAAATACATTCTTTTCATGCAGTAGCAGTGCAAAATAAATGGCCTTGGTCTATTGACCAGGTATTCTGGAACATCTGCAGAATATTTCCTATAACCAGAGTAGTATTTTATGTTTAACTCTTCATACAACCTGAAACTATCAGGAATAAATTTAGTAATTATTAAATTTAGCATACTGCTTAGAGGCATTTGTATTTTTTTATGCAAACAATCATATTTTAGGTGTTTATTTTGACTTTCAACTCCATTATTCGTATTAATAGGCAGCTCCATCACATCTTTACGAAAAGCCCATACCCACCTCTTATGGACAGATAGCCAGCCACTCTTGTTTAAACCATCTCTGCAATTTATCATTTGTCTTCCAAAAATTGCTGTTTTCTAATTCTTTCACAGCTTTTCCAAAAGCTTCAACTGATTCAGCATTTGCCACTTTCCGTAGATAATTCAAAACATCATCTCTCTGGGCTTGGTGGACACCATTTGATGATTTCGTTACCCAACGCCTCCAGGCTTGTTCCCGATGAAAATCACATAAGAAAACAAAAGTTCCAGGGAAAACAGTTTCGATCGCATTAATTTCCTGTTCACAGAAATCGGTCATAAAATGTTTGGGGTTCCATGTTGGGTTTTCTTCCTTTAATATACATACTGCTTCATTAATACTGGCAGTTGTTTCATCTTGTGTAATAAATGCAGCAACAACTTGATAATTGACATTGGTTTTCACACATACAAAGAATAACGGCAAAGTGTACTTGGTTGTTCGATATGTAGCATCTAAGAGGCACACGCTATTTCCATAGCGCTGCATCAAATACTTTTGCTTGGATGACTGATAGACTAACAACATATTCTCAGTAAACGTCTCTTCATTATTGTTGTTTTGAGTTTCATGATAAGATCTGAAGAAAAATAAATCATCGGGATATTTCACCAAATGTTGATCTACCATGTGTTGGATTTTTTCCTGTTCATTGTTTGAACTAGTATTAAAAAATGCTCTGACGAGCACCAAAAAAGGCTAATATGTTTAAGCATGAAAAAGGGTTTGACAAGTGCTTCTAATAGAGCAGGAAAAAGGACAAGGGGTCCCTTCTTGGCTGCAGCTCACTGTCAATGCCAACTTTGAAAAAATCATATTTGCGCTTTTTCCATATAAACTAAATTCGCGGTAATTTAGTAAAACTTTCCGTCGCGCTTTACATGTTAACTGCACTGTTGTACTGCGCATGCGTCTGCAATGCAACTTTGTACAGTGCACTGTGTACCATTATTTCTCTATAAATTGTACTACACTGTACATTCCTATTATGCTTTTGATTTTTGAACCTCACCGCACATTCACACTGTGCTTTTGTACTTCCTTATTAAAGGTGTATGCGTCTAATGTTCGTTTATAATTTACATGCATTGCTGTACTGCATAGTACATTGTACAGCCACAGCCATTTGCTTTTAATTTCAACAATCAATGAATTAATAAATATAATGTTATGCGTGCACATGTGGAATTGTTCCTGTGCAGAGTGCTGCAACAGTCTGCACTGCACTACAAATCAGTTTTCTGTACAGTTCTACATTGCGGGCGTGCTTGGTGGCCCTACATGAGTGTGATACGCTGTAGGAACTAAGGTTTTTGGTACTATGTCGCCTTACATTCATGTTTAATCAGGCTGCGTCTTTACTGGTTGTGTCTTTACACTACACATTTTTATCGTAACTGTGGCTGATTTTTTTTATATGAAAAAAGCGCAAATATGATTTTTTCAAAGTTGGCATTGACAGTGAGCTGCAGCCAAGAAGGGACCCCTTGTCCTTTTTCCTGCTCTATTAGAAGCACTTGTCAAACCCTTTTTCATGCTTAAACATATTAGCCTTTTTTGGTGCTCGTCAGAGCATTTTTTAATACTAGTCATTTAAATTTTTTGATAATTATATATTGAATATAAATAAACTTGAGTTGCTTTAAATATTCCCAATACTTTTTTTCTTATTTCGCACAATAATGCACTATTTAACCAAGTTATGCACATTGTTTTAAGAGGTTCCAGGTTTTTTAATCAAATTCACGTTATTTTTATTCATAATTTAATTTACTTGGGCTCCCTTAAATATAACTAATATAATTCCTTAAACTGGTTTTAGTTTTTGTTGCATTAAAATATCTTAGTTTGTTGATTCTCTCTAAACAAGTAAACCCTATTAGTTTACAATGGAAGTCTATAGGAATTTGGCGATATATCACCAAGTTGGTGACAAACTTAGCGGTATTTTGCGACAGAACAGGGTCCCGTATATGGTAACCCTTCTTATAGGTATGGTGATGCATTAAATGCTGTTCTATAACCAATGAGATGCGTTTCATTCGAGCGTTGCCATTAAAAAATTAACAATAATCGCGATTTCTGTGTCACATACGATAGCGTAACGTATATTGTAGATTATCGTGGAAATCGAAGGTTTAGGCCACATCGTATTGTTTAGTTAGACCGGTTATACTAACATCGTTCTCATGTTTTGCTACAATTTCTTTTATTGAACAGTAATTCGCTTAAGCTTCTTACTACTGCTATCACTAAGCACTTTTTCATTCTTAGAAGCCATAATGAGAGCTAAAATTAGCGCAAACCTGAGTAAAAGTAAAACAAAAAGTTATTTTTTTTACAGTAATAAAGGTACACAAAGGACTCTGATATGCACACCTTACTCAAAACTTGACTAATAACAAGAGTTATGTGAGGGTTGCCAACTGAACTATTCGGCAGCCTTGGTCGGGAACCGAGATATTGCACGCCAACCGAGTCAAATTTTGATCACCGAAGTTGGACATAAACCGAACTGGTTATAAACAGAAGCGGTCGTGAACCGAGGTTCCTCTTATATTTTGACCTATAAGTTTGCAAATATGGCATTATTTATATATTCAATGGCGATGATCATTAGGCATCTTGGCGATTTTGGCGATGAAACTCATCGATTTCAAAGTAAAGTTCCGAAGTGTACTTGAACCGCCACAGATGTCATATACGCTTCACGTTGACGCGATTTTTTTCTGACGCCAATGTCATATACGCACCGGGGTACTTAACTGGCGCCAAAGTTTTCTTATTTTGCTTGATATGGTAACCCGAATGTTGTTGTTTATTTATTAATATAAATTGTTTATTTACTTTTATTTTCTTTTTTAAAATTATATAAATTGTTTTGTTCTATTGTTATTAATTAAACTTTTTAAATTTTATTGTTAATCCCTTTTTAAAAATATATATGAAACTGGTATTCGAAAACGAGGTTTTCGCCAAATTAGCGTCAGAAAAAATATCGCGCCAACGTGGTTCGTATATGACATCTGTACCATACTTGGTACAACTTGATTATCCTGTCGACAAAAAAATTATCGCCAAACTATAAGATTAAATGACAATAATGGATGGTAGTAAATGTTACATTCATTTGACATTTAACACGATACACAAGTTTGTTACGTCATCAAGTGATTTTTAATTCAAGTTTTGGCAAAGGTGTCATATACGCCGCATATTGGCGCGATTTTTTTGACGCCAATGTCATATACGCACCGGGTACTTAACTGGCGTCAGAGTGTCGTTATTTTGCTTGATATGGTAACCCGGATACAGATGATATATTAAGGAGGTTGGCACAGATGTCATATACGCCCCATATTGGCGCAATTTGTTTCTGACGCCAATGTCATATACGCAACAGGTACTTAACTGACGCTAAAGTATCGTTATTTTGCTTGATATGGTAACCCGGATATTGTTGTTTATGCTGTTGATGTTTTCGAAAATTGGTGTCAGAAAAAAATCGCGCCAATATTGAGCGTATATGACATCTGTGCCACGAGGTTTTCGCCAAATTGGCGTCGGAAAAAATCGCGCCAATATTGAGCGTATATGACATCTGTGCCCAAGTTTTTATTAGTATTTTTATTAATGTTTTACTAATTTATTTATTCTTCCGTTATTTAAAATAAAAATTATGTCAGTTTGTATCATTTGGCGAATAGTTTGGCGAAATTGGTCGACGGGATAATCAAGTAGTACCATATATTTTTGCTGTACATTTTCGACAATATCTCAAGCAAAAGTACCTAAAGTTAAACGAAACCCTAATTATTTAAGGCACAGATTGTCATATAAAACAACGGGTTTGGTGCGTTTTTTTTTTCTGACGCAAATTTGACGAAAATCTCGTTTTCGAATAGCAGTTACATATCTATTTTTAAATTACTTTCTATTATTTTAAAAAGGAAATAACAATAAATAATGAAAAGTTTAATTATTAATAACTATAGAGCAAAACAATTTATATAATTTTAAAAAAATAAAATAAAAGTAAATAAAAAAATAATTGATAAATAAACAACAATAGCTCAGTTACCGTATCAGGCAAAATAACGCCATTATCGCGCCAGTTATGTACTCTGGTGCGTATATGACATCTCTTCCTTATTAAAAATAGATGGAATGGTATTTTTTAAGGTATGCTTAGTATGTGAAGTATTTATATTACTGCATAGCTGTCGCTTGTGTAAGTCAGGATGTTATGATAATAATTAAAATAAACCTTACATTTAGCTCCTGAACAGAAGCTTGGGATTTACCCTGTTTTTCTTTTTCCTATCAACTCGTTTTTGCTCCATTGTGTCTATTACTCCAGTTCAAAATATTAATCAAGAAAGTTTATATATATATTTATGACAATTATGCATTATCTGCTTAGGTTGACGTCGATTTCACAAATACAAAAATCTGTCAGTTGAATTTTAATTTTTATTGACTTATAAAAACAAAAGTACACGCGTTATCCTTTTTTTAAAATTATTGTACTGCTTTTTAGGGAGTGGCAACACGAAATAAATTATTGAATTAGAAAATTAGAAAATGAAAAGGAGAGATTACTATAATTTTATGGAGACATTATAAAAGACAATTTCGATTTTCTCATCGACCGTCAAACATACAAAGATGAAAAAAAAACCTATTCTAAGTTTTAACAAGAGGATCAAAATAAAACAAAAACGAAGTTAATCCACCCACTGGAACGTTAGCTACACTTTGTTGAATTTTGTGTCTTCATTTTTTCGTTTAAGATTAAATAAAAAACTACTGAAAGCTACAGTAATTTTTTAAATGCTATCAGTTTATTCGTCTCGTCGAGTTCTATCTTTCAAAAGAAAAATCATTGTCGTATGTCAACCTGTTCGCCAGAAATTTAAGAAAGTCGTTTGCATTTTCTATTGCTTAATCATATTATAGCTTAACGCTGCCGCGTTTGCTATGATAGGATAACTTCTGCAAAGTTCTCTTTACAATATTACGAATGTCTTCTGATGAGGGAAAATATTTTCTATTTGATTTTGAGGGGAATCCCGGTGTTTCGGGAAAAAGCTCCTTTGTAACATATTGGTGAAGATAACGTTTTATATCCTCAGTATCCGTAACTGAATCAGCAACAAGCTCTTGAATTTTCAGCTTTAAATTTTCATCAATAGACAGGAGTATTCCAGCTGCTTCTCCAACAGGATGCATAGCATGTTCAGATTCATTTTCTGGAAAGGTTAAAATGAATTTTTTAATTGCCTTTACTTCTTTTTTCTGTAATAATGCTCGTATTTCTTTGGATGCATTTTCTCTATTGTATTTACTATTTGTAGGAATTGTGCATTCCGGAAATGTAAATATTTCTTTCAATGAAATTCTAGCTGTGCAGCCTAATTTCCTAGAACATTGTACATATTTTTTTTATTTTATTCCATGTGTGTGATCGCTTCTGCTTTTTTCTTCATTCTTCCGGCCCAATTCCTCTTTCAATGAAATATGACGATCTGGACCATATTTGCAATCAAGTATAATTTGATTTACATAAATATAGGGCAATGTATCAAACAATTGTATGTAACTGTTCCCCGTATTTGAATACAATTCTGCATCTCCAAAATCCTTTGCACGTACTGTTCTCACGCAAAATTTAGAAAATGTTTCATTTTCATATGCCTTAATCTTTAAATATCCTTCTTCAGCAGAGTCCACTAATAAAACATTCATTATTGCATATCTAGTTTTCCAATAAAATATTCATTACTGTATAGCTAGCTTTCCAATAAAACAATCATTACTGTATAGCTAGCTTTCCAATTTTTTGTAACGTTGTTTATTTTCAATCTCGTTCTTCAGGTAGGCAAAAATCAAGAGCTGATGCGCATGCTCAAAATTTCAGGTTCCCAGTTGCTGCAACGACCGCTACCCATATATTTATGACAATTATGCATTATCTGCTTGGGTTGATGTCGATTTCATAAATACAAAAATCTGTCAGTTGAATTTCAATTTTTATTGACTTATAAAAACAAAAGTACACGTGTTATCCTTTTTTTTAAATTATTGTACTGCTTTTTAGGCAGTGGCAACACGAAATAAATTATTGAATTAGAAAATTAGAAGATGAAAAGGAGAGATTTCTATAATTTTATGGGGACATTATAAAAGACAATTTCGATTTTCTCATCGACCGTCAAACATACAAAGATGAAAAAAAAACCTATTCTAAGTTTTAACAAGAGGATCAAAATAAAACAAAAACGAAGTTAATCCACCACTGGAACGTTAGCTACGCTTTGTTGAATTTTTTGTCTTCATTTTTTCGTTTAAGATTAAATAAAAAACTACTGAAAGCTACAGTAATTTTTTAAATGCTATCAGTTTATTCGTCTCGTCGAGTTCTATCTTTCAAAAGAAAAATCATTGTCGTATGTCAACTGGTTCGCCAGAAATTTAAGAAAGTCATTTGCATTTTCTATTTCTTAATTAATCATATTATAGCTTAACGCTGCCGCGTTTGCTATGATTTTCACAAAATGTTTAGCTCCCTAGAGCTCATTCTTAGTGAAGGAACTGGGTTTATCTTTAATGTTGATTTAAGTTTTGTTGGTGAATTTAGTACTTAACTTCGAAATCTACCTCTGCCTGTAGGCCTGAGCCGGGAGGGATTTTTTTTTTTCCTGCCATTGTTGTGTAAGAGCTGGTTTTATCAGATTCATGTTAAGACAGTATTCAAAATTTTGAACCCCTCCCCCCTCCCCCCCCCCCATTTCCACCCTCTAGGGCCGATTTCGCCCATTTTCAATCCCCGCCGAGATATTAGCCATATCAAAGTTGTTGGCGAGTTTGAGGACAATTCGTGCATAATTGCGACTTTTATCGTGCGGACAAAATTTAGTACATACATACATACACACACACACACACACACACACATATATATATATATATATATATATATATATATATATATATATATATATATGTGTGTGTGTGTGTGTGTGTGTGTGTGTGTGTGTGTATGTAGAAATTTAATGCACATTGATTTTGACGAATAAATGTACCTTAGCTGTGGTCTAGAAGTAATTAGTCCAGGCAGATTCTTGAGGAAATCTTAAACTTTAATATTCTTGATTATATGGATGAAGGATGAGGTATTTCAGGTTGGGTTATTTACATTTAGATTAAACATGATAATTATAACTGGCCGGCGGCATTCCGCCTTACTCAGGTCCGTGAACCGGTATTCGGTCGAACAGCGACGTTTCAACGCGTCTGCTCTCACGAGCAACCAACAGTCATCTTTATCTTTCTCACAATAGTTTTTTGTAAGTTCAGCAGTTTTTTCGTTGACTCAGAGGTTGGGGTGGATCGTCCCGAGCCTCATTTAAAGAATGTGCTGGTCTTTGCAGTGCAGAGTTCAAACTCTGTCACCACATATATATATATATAAACTTTTTAGGTGGGGGGGGAGGTGGTTTTGGGTTCCTGGGGTCCTATAATGAAAAGTTATGAAGGAATTTTTCAAAAGTCGCACCATGGTAACGACTGCAATAGGTAGTATTTCTTACGAAATCTACCTAAAATCGTTTGCTAGATATGACGCCAATTTCGTCAACATAATTTCAAACTGGTTCTAAAAACTGGATGCTACAATTTATTCCCTATTTCTTTGTAATCTTTAATTATATCGTTTAGATAAATGTTTTAATACCTGAAATGCAGTGATAACATTCTATGATTTGTATCGAATACGGTTATATAAAATACAATTTTTCTACGATTTATATTAAATAGAAATTATAGCTACTATATTTTAGGGTAAGCTTTTTTCTTTTTTAAACAAAATTTCATGACTGACAGACTTTTCTGTTAGACGTTGAAATAATGGGATGCATGATGTTTAGAGATCAAATTGCAGTAAAAGCGTAATTTATGGTACGGTTAGGTTGCTGCCACCAACAATATGGTGCTGGGCGTTACCCATATATATGTCTTTTCTTCATAATATTGCATTAATAGCAAACAGATATATCTTTCTTAATTGCGTTACAGGTATATTTAAAAATATCTCCGTGATTGAAAATTAATTTAAAATGGATAAACAGTCCGTAAATTGAGATAAGCTTTTCAAACAAATATTACTGAAAGTACTTTTTGTATTCTATTAGATGGTGGAATAATCAAATGTGCGATGTTTAAAGGTCAAATTGCAGTAAAAGTTAAATTTATGGATGGGTTAGGTTGCTGCCACCAACAATATGGCGCTAGAGTTACTCATAGCAATGCTTTATAATATTACATTAAGAGAAAACAGGTATACCTTTCGTAATTGGGCTGCATGTAGGGATGAGATTTCCACGTTTTTACACACCGGTATATTCTTAAAGAAAATGTTGTTCTGTTAAATCAAGATAGTGTTCCGATTAAATGAAATATCATTTTCTCTAACAAAATACTGGTGTGAAAAAACGCGGAAATCTTATCCCTGGCTGCATGCAAATCAAAAAATATCCATGATTGAAAATTACTTTAAAATCCATTCACATGAAAAAATTGAGATACAATTTTCAAATAAATTTCATTTGACAGAAACTTTTTCTATTCGACAGTGTGAAAAACGAAATTGTATGATGATCATAAGTTAAAAAATTTTGAGTAAAAGCAAAATTTATGGGTTAGGTCCTTGCCATCATCAGTATAATGTCACAATTGGCATTGTGTTTGTAGTGTTTTTTTTTTTTTGTTTTTTTTTTTTTTTTTTTGTATATTGAAGAGGACTGACTCAATGAAAGAGTCGAAACATGTAAATTTTTAATATTTTTAATGTTTTTTTAATTGAAATGACGCTTTTTAAGCAAATAATTGTACTTTAATGTATGTTATGACATTTGTTTGGAATATATATTATTATGGTATAGTTAATAGTACACGCAATTAAGACTATTTTACTTATATTTCTTATCGGTCTTTTTAACGATTCGTTGACGGGAATGCACCAATCTCTGTTATAGACGCTTTCAGTGTGACGTCAGTCGTGACGTTTTGCTTGGAAACGGACTCCAAACAAACGGTTGCTATGTTTCATTTCTTATTAAATATGAATCGTAGAAAATGTTACCCGTGCATATAATGTATTAAAACAATTATCTGTGCGATACAGCTCTAAAATACAGCCATGATATACAAGAAAAGTAGAAAATAAGCATAGCAACTACTTGTTTGGAGTCAGTATCCAAGGAAAACGTCATATCTGACGTCACGACTGAAAACGTCTATTGTCATTGCCGTATTATTTCATTTTAATGTACTAGGGGGCTCTGCCCCCTACGAGCTACGCTCGTCAACCCCCATTCAGACACCGCAGACTCTAACAGCATGCTAATTTGATCGGCTTTAAAAAGATTTCGGAAGATAGAATTATAATTTGAATCTGACAATTATAATCTGACGTAATTTTCACCAAACTTTTCTTTCTCTTTTTAATATTCACGTAAAAATACATTTGTTAGAAATGAAATATTATAATCATCTTAAAATATCAAATAAATGTCTCGCGCAATTTTTAAATTTAAACTGTTTTGCAATATTGTTTTTTGTTCATTTTACATAATAATACCCTGTTCACACTGCGTTATCGGAACTCTCTTAAACCTCCGAACTCTCTGAGGGAGTTCCACAAACTCCCTGAGAGAGTTTCAACTTTCTTCGGGCTAGAGACAGTCACAACCATTCACTCTCGCTGGCTGTAAAGCTTCGCATTAACTGATTGGGTGTTGCGGGCGGTTTTATCTTAAGCGCATGCGCAAACAACACAGTGACGTTCACTGAGTTATCTTAAGTGAGTTTTTCCATGTGAACAGGTTTCCAATTCCGGGAGGGTACCACCTCAAAATTAAGAGAGTTCGGCGGCCTAAGATATCTTAAGTATCGTAGTGTGAACATAGTATAAGTGCAATGTGACGTAAATTCTCCTATTTCAGACTTCTAACGCGCGACATTTCTAATTCCACTAGACTTCTGTTCTAGAGTCCTTCAGAGCAGTTCTGATTGGTTGGCACGCTCCAGATAAAGTGGCCAGACGCCTGAGCATCATTTGCACATATTCGGATATTTGTTTTCAGCTATTTCTTTTCTGATGCTACATAAGTTTGATTTGAATAAATTATTTTCCATTTTTAGATGATGAAACTGCTATTTTCTACTTGAAAGTATTCAAAAATACCTGTATAAAACAAACCTCTGTCATTTCCATACTAAAACTGTTTTTTTTTTCAAATCTGTTAAGATAAAGTTATAAAGACTGTTTCATAAATTTTAAATGTTATTTGTATTAAAAATTATTAAAAAATATATAATTTATATTAAAACGCATTTTCACTTATAAAACGCCGCAGTTGCAGGTAGAATTTGCGTATCTACATCATGAAAAAATATAAAATCAGAAACTTTTTTTCTTTCTTTTTTTTTTTTTTTTGGGGGGGGGGAGGGTGAAAACCTTCTAACTGTCCCCTGAATTTACAACTGAATCCTCCTATACATCCATGAAACATATTTTAAAATTCCATATTCAGTGGTAAAAAAAGAATACTTTTAAAGGTTATTTTTATTATCAGTGTTATAAGGTTTACAAAAATAAATACATCAAATATAACCTGGTTTTATATATTTTTTTTTTTCATGGTTTAGATATGCAAATTACCCCTGCAATTGCAGCGTTTTATAAGTGTCAATGCGTTTTTAATATGAATTATATATATTTTTTTATAATTTTTAATATAAATAACATTTAAAATTTATGAAACCGTCTTTAACTTAAAATGTTTGGAGGAAAAAAAGCAGTTTTAGTATAAAATGATGGAGGTTTGTTTTATACAGGTATTTTGAATATTTTCGAGTAGAAAATAGCAGTTTATCATCTAAAAATGGAAAATAATTTATTCAAATCAAACTTATGTAGCATCAAAAACGAAATAGCTGAAGATAAATATCCGAATATGTGCAAACGGTGCTCGGACGTCTAGCCACTTCATCTGAATCGTACCACCCAATCAGAACGGCTCTAAGGACGCTAGATCAAGTTCTGAAGTACGCTAGAACAGAAGTCTAGTAAAAATAGAAATGTCGCTTCTAACGCATGTTCATGAATTTATTATTTTACAATATTCTTTCTCTTTTAAAATTCACGTGTAATTATAGTTTTTATGACGTAATTTTCATTGAGTTCCTGCTTTTTATATTTTCTGTTTATAATAGTCACGTGTAAAATAAATTTTTAATTTGAAGCAAACATTATTGTTTGCGCTGTTTATACAGTTGGCAACAGTTTAAATTAATACAATTTTCTAAAATATCTAAAAAATATCTCTCGAAATGCTGAAAATTTGAATTTAAAATAGAAATAAAACCTCAAAAAATGAGTCAAATTAAAAAACTAATTGTCTGCACACCGGGAAATTCTGACGCATAAAATGATCTAAAAATGATTAAATTCCTATGTACAGTTTTTGCTCTTATTAAACTTTTTTAATGGAACGGTTTTGTCCAACTTTGGCATTAAATATCTCTTAAAATGATTCTTCGATTTGAAAACTGTCTGCATCAGCGTGTTTATCAAACATTTCTCTATAATACTACCGATTTTAATAATTTGTATGCAACAGTTTTTTTAATGTTAACGAAGAAAGGCCATGCTTAAGCATTCAAATTGGATGCCGATCTGCCGGGAACATCTACGCAGATTTTCATTGGTCCATTTCCAAATCAAAACTTTTTTTTATATATATAGAAGGATTCACATGAAAATACTTCTGTTGTTAGAATTGAAATATTATTTGCGCTGTCTTAGAATTCACGATAATAGTTGAAAAGATTATCTCAAAATATGAAATAAATGTCTCGTACAAATATATTTTTTTAATTTAAAGTGTTTTGAAAACTTTTATTTATTTGGCCTTTTTAAATATGATATAATTTCCTTCATTTGTGACTTTTGAAGCAAAATAATGAATCTAGTATTTAAAAATTTCCTTTCCCTTTTAAAATTCACGTGTAACTGTAGTTTTTATGATGTAATTTTCAATTTTTAATGATTTTTAACACGTAATCACTTATTTCTAATTTGAAAGTTTTTTCTATTTATAATAGACACGTGTAAATAAATTTTTTATTTGAATTAAATATTATTCTTTGCGCTGTTTTTAAAATTGGCAACAGTTTAAAATAATTGCCCTTTTCTAAAATGTGTAAAAAATATCTCTCGAAATGCTGAAAATTTGAATTTAAAATGAAAATAAATCCTCAAAAAATGAGTCAAATTAAAAAGATAATTGCAGTCTGCACATCGGGAACTTCCAATGTATAAAATGATCTAAAAATGTTTAAATTCCTATGTATAGTTTTTCTCCTATAAAACTTTTTTAATGGAACGATTTTGACCATCTTTAACATTAAATATCTCTTAAAATAATTATTCGATTTAAAAACTGCCTGCATCAGCGTGTTTATCAAACATGTCTCTATAATACCACCGATTTTCATATTTTTGTATGAAACAGTTTTCTTAATATTAACGAAGAAAGACCACGGTCATAAAAAATATGGATGCCGATCTAGTAGGAGTATACCCGGATGATCTACGCAGATTTTCATTGGTCCATTTCCAAATCAAAACTTTTTTTATATATAATAGGGGACTCTGCCCCCTACGAGCTACGCTCGCCAACCCCCGTTCAGACACCCCAGATTCTAAAAGCATGCTAATTTCATCGGCCTTAAAAAGATTGAATTATAATTTTAAAAAACAGTGACGGTCTCCCTTGTAAACGGGTTTTCATTCATTTTCCTTTGATTGGAGATTTTTAAAACGAAATCAGCCGCTGCTAAGAGATACAATGGCTTTCGTCTTTCATTAAAAACAAGAAAGAAAAATCATACGTACGGCATAGATTATGAAACACTTTCCAACACTCCCTGAAAGCTTTAACAAAACTTCGTTATTTGGGGAAATAAGATAACTAACTGAACATTTAAAAAATTGATTTCACAAGTTACCATCCATAGCCAAATATTTATTCCAATTCTTCCGAACAGCCCTGTATTTGATCTGTAGGCTGATATATATACTATATAATAGAAAGTTCAGTTTAGCAAGAAAACGCATAACAGGTGGACATTTCTCTTTCAGCAATTTATACTAATAGATGGAAACATACTTGAATACTTTTGTTCAGCCCTGCTGTTTACCTAGCACCTTTATCACACGCCACTATTTAGCTAAACTTTAATTCAAAATAAATCACTCTTAAAACTACTGAAATCGCATTTCCAGACTTTATCATCTATAGGCGGCCATTTATCCAATTCTTTGCGTGGCCCTGTATATCATTTTATCTATATTCTACAAACATTTCATAGAAAACTACATGCAGTTCAGCATAACACATTTTAAACCCACCTTTCAGCGATTTACGGTCATACTCAGTAACCTTTACGAATTCTTTTGCGTAGCCCTGTAAATCAACTATAACATTTACACACACCATAGTACACATAAATATAGTGAAACTTAACAGCGCATATCATAATTAAAAATGCATTCCCTGCCATCGCCGCTAATGTACAGTACTTCGGATAGAAAATACTTGTCTGAAATGTTTTGTATGTTCCTGTAAATGCTATGCACTTCGTATTATACATGAAATAACTCAAGTAAGCCTCACCGACGTATATCAATTTTATTATATATGAATTTGTATAATTAAAATACGCCGCAAACAATTTCCCCCTAAACCGTTTGTAATGGAATTCTTTTGTGTAGCCCTGTAAATGAATAGTAACTATCCGTTGCACCGCATATGCTACAGAATATTCTGCATATTTTAGTACACTTCGTAAATGCATATATTTTGTATTGAGTTTGAAAGGGTGTAACATCTTTAAAATTCATTTGAAATGTTTTTTTCCCATTGGCCGTAATGTAACGGAATACTTTTGACTGTCCCTGTAAATGAACTAAACATGCTACAAACTTCATTTGAAATAGGGTTCGAGCTAGGCTAAACGTCAATAACCAAAAATTTCAGTGCGATCCGAGTATATTTACGAGAGTTAGAGCGCGAACAGACAAACAGAAATCAATAACACTTTTCAACTTTGTTGGAAAATGTTAAAAATTAGTTAAAAATTTGAAAGTAAGCTAATGTAAAATGAATTAATTACACAGAATCTTTGTCTCTCGGTACTTTTTAACAACGCTATGAGAAAGTTCTTTTAAATGTATCGTTTTAAATGTGACGTAATTTTCCCCAAAGTTTCCTTTCTCTTTTTAATATTCACATGAAAATACTTTTGTTGTTAGAAAGGAAATATTATTTGCGCTGTCGTAGAATTCACGATAATAGTTGAAAAGATTATCTCAAAATATGAAATGTCTCGTGCAAATATATTTTTTAATTTAAAGTGTTTTGCCAACTTTTATTTATTTGGCATTTTTAAATATGACATAATTTCCTTCACTTATGACTTTTAACGCATAATAATGAATTTAGTATTTAAAAATTTTCTTTCCCTTTTAAGATTCAAGTGTAACTATAGTTTTTATGATGTAATTTTCAATATTTTCCGGATTTTTAACACGTAATCACTTAATTCTAATTTGAAAGATTATTTTTTTTCTGTTTATAATAGCCACGTGTAAATAAAATTTTATTTGAAGGAAATATTATTCTTTGTTCTGTTTTTAAAATTGGCAACAGTTTAAAATAATTGCCCTTTTCTAAAATGTGCAAAAAATATCTCTCGAAATGCTGAAAATTTGAATTTAAAATGGAAATAAATTCTCCAAAAATGAGTCAAATTAAAAAGATAATTGCTGTCTGCACATCGGGAACTTCCGATGTATAAAATGATCTAAAAATATTCAAATTCCTATGTATAGTTTTTCTCCTGTAAAACTTTTTTAATGGAACGATTTTGACCATCTTTAACATTAAATATCTCTTAAAATAATTATTCGATTTAAAAACTGTCTGCATAAGCGTGTTTATCAAACATGTCTCTATAAAACCACCGATTTTCATATTTTTGTATGAAACAGTTTTCTTAATATTAACGAAGAAAGACCCCCGGTCATAAAAAATATGGATGCCGATCTAGTAGGAGTATACCAACACCTACTTGAACTCTTACATGTATGTCAAGTGGGTGTTGAGTATACCCGGATGATCTACGCAGATTGTCATTGGTCAATTTCCAAATCAAAACTTTTATATATATATAGAAGGACTAGGGGGCTCTGCCCTCTACGAGCTACGCTCGTCAACCCCCGTTCAGACACCGCAGACTCTAACAGCACGATAATTTGATCGGCTTTAAAAAGATTTCGGAAGATTGAATTATAATTTGAATCTGAGAAATACAATCTGACGTAATTTTCACCAAACTTTTCTTTTTAATATTCACGTAAAAATGCTTTTGCTAGAAATGAAATATTATGATCATCTTAAAATATTAAATAAATGTCTCGAGCAATTTTTAAATTTAAACTGTTTAGCAATATTATTTTTTGTTCATTTTATATAATAAGTGTAATGTGACGTAAATTCTCCTATTTAAGGCTTCTAACGCATGTTTATGAATTTATTATTTTACAATATTCTGTCTCTTTTAAAATTCACGTGTAATTATAATTTTTATGACGTAATTTTCAATGAGTTCCTGCTTTTTATATTTTCTGTTTATAATAGTCACGTGTAAAATAAATTTTTAATTTGAAGTAAACATTATTGTTTGCGCTGTTTATACAACTGGCAACAGTTTAAATTAATAACATTTTCTAAAATTTGAAAAAAATATCTCTCGAAATGCTGAAAATTTGAATTTAAAATTGAAATAAAACCTCAAAAAATGAGTCAAATAAGAAAAATAAATACAATCTGCACACCGGGAACTTATAACGTATAAAATGATCTAAAGATGATTAAATTCTCATGTATAGTTTTTGCTCCAATAAAACTTTTTTAATGGAACGATTTCGTCTAACTTTAGCATTAAATATCTCTTAAAATAATTCTTCGATTTGAAAACTGTCTACATCAGCGTATTTATCAAACATTTCTCTATAATACCACCGATTTTCATATTTTTGTATGCAAGTTTTTTTAATATTAACGATGAAAGGCCATGCTTAAGCATTCAAATTGGATGTGGATCTACCCGGAATATCTACGCAGATTGTCATTGGTCCATTTCCAAATCAAAACTTTTTTTTATATATGGAAGGATATATAGAAGGATTTTACCCGGGAGGACCGTTATTATTGACGCGAGCGAAGCCGGGTAGATCTGCTAGTACTCTATATTAATCCACGAGCATTCTTCACGTCCTAGGGATGCAACTGATGGAATCTGCTTTTAACAGATGCAGCTAACTCTTTTACAACAGCTAAAAGATTTTTCGACTTCATCAATAAAATTTATGCGCTCTTTACAAAGTCAAGCAAGCGTTGGGATCTTATAAAAACTAAATTAAATTTGACACTAAAATCACTGTCTGAAACACGATGGGAAAACAGAATCGGAGCAGGAAAAGCGATATTTTTGCAATTTAATCATATAATCGAATGCATGAATGACCGGAAAAATAAAACTGATGATTCCGAAACCCTAAGCGATTATGAAGCAGTCTTGAATGAAATGTTAACTTTTGAGTTTATTGTTACAATATACGTGTAAGTACGAGATTTTACTAAGTGTGAACAATATAAGAAAACTATGAGAATTGGTTCAAGCGAACTTGAAAGTCGCTAATGATACTTAACGTTCATTTCGTGGCTGGATTCAAGAATTCCATAATGCAAGATTTGAAACAAACGTTGCAGAAGATCGAATGTTTGTAGAAAAAAGTAGTTACGAAATTGAGTTTTAATTTAAAGAAAAAAGAACAGCAAAGAAAAAAAACTAATGTTCTGTTATGAACATATTGCTGAACCTATGCAATAAACTAATAACTTTTTTAACACAATGATAGATACTATAATAGTCGAAATCGAATATCGATTCAAAGCGTTCAACGAACATTTTGAACGATTTGGTTTTATTTTCGATATAAATTATTTGAAATCTTTATCAAGGGAGGACCTTCTCAAGCATTGTAATGATTTAGATACAATACTGCGAGAAAGCGAAAATCGCGACATATAGCCTTTCGAACTTTATGAGGATCTCCAACTTTTAAAATTCAATTCACTGGATTCTGTCAATGACGCAAAACAACTTATTCAGTACATTTTAGAAAATAATTTGGAATAAGTATATCCAAATATCTACATAACAATCAGAATAATGATCACAGTTCCACTTAGTATCAGTGTTGAATTCAGACATTTTTCTCCTTGTGGGATTTCTGTGGCTCCGGGAGGGACATTATAGAGTTCTGGGGTGGGGGGGGGGGGGGGGTAATTGCACTTTTTGACCATTAAAAGCATAAAATCTCAAATCTTCGGAAGTGGGACATTTCAATGCTCCGGGGGGATGTCCCTCCCGGCACACCCTCTGAATGCAACACTGCACTGTAAATTAAAATGTCTGAAATTCAAACACTTAAGTGTCTGAAACGGAGTGTTCAGTTTTCAGACATTTTAAAATGTCTGAATTTTTTCAGACACTTTTCGTGTCTGAATTTCAGACACTTCAAACGTCTTAATAGCATCCATTTTTTTTGTAAGCATCATACGTAACCATGTTTGACCACGCTGAATCCTGGAAAAATATTTGGCTGGGGTCCTGCCCCCCCCCCCACCCCTACAACCTGATTTTTCTGGTGCTCCCAATTTTTGTTAAGCTGATAATTTAAATCTTTTACGACATTTTACTGATTATAATCAATATTTTGAACTTCAGGAGTAGAACAAGATTAAAACAAAAAATATTTATCTAAATATTAGATTTTTTTTAATTTGTTTTATTTTTAATCTTATTTTACTTTAAAAGTTCAAAATATTGATTATAATCAGTGGAATTTCGAAACAGATTTAAAATATAAACTTTACAAATATTGCACATCAAATTTGTGGGCACTAAAATCGTAGGGGGCGGGGCACGGCCCAGTATGCCCATTCTTTAATCAAGAAGTTCTGTTGCAAAAAATGCAACCCTGCATTATTGTTATCTTAATTGAGATGTCCGGTATTCGGGAGTATCCGTTGTGGAGGTTAATGGACATTCCCGAATAGCTATTCTGAAACATCTATTTAGCGAATACTTTTTTAATCCGCATGGCATACATATTTGTATATTTTTACCTCTCAAAAGCAGACATCTCCGATTATCGGACAAATTCAGCGGCAAGGGCTATTGAGGGCTTTTAAAGTACATGGATAAATATATATATTTCTTATAATCTTGTCCTACTCTACTTCATATAATTTAAAAATAGATTTTTTAAAAATTTATATTGCCACATAGGCAATTTTACATATATATCATATGATAATCACAACAGCTATTTAACTATGAATAAATAAATAAATATTCTACTTTACCCTTTGCACTCGACGGCTCCGGAGCGGAGCCATTTAAAATTTGTCTTCAAACTCGAGGGCTCCGCTACGGAGACAATGCAAATAATTTTGCGATACCTGTCTAGAAAAGCCAAGATTACATGGTATCACAAAATTATTTGCATTGTCTCCGTAGCGGAGACCTCGAGTTTGAAGACAAATTTTAAATGGCTCCGCTCCGGAGTCCTCGAGTGCAAAGGGTTAATATTGAGAAAAAAATTACTTCGGTATTTTGTTTATTTATATTTTGTGTTTTTTAATCTTGTCCTACTCTAAAAGTTCAAAACTTTCATTATAATCAGTGCAAGATTTAAGGTATCAACTTTACGAAAATTTCATACAAAATCCCCCCCCCCCTCCCCGAAAAAAAAATAAAAATCCTTATCATTTAAAAATTAGATTTAAAAAAAATTATATTGCCACATGGGCTTATTGTTATCATTCCTATGAGGTACTAAACAAGACATCTTTAAAGCAAAATAAAGCCAAAAAAAAAAAAAAAAAAGTTAGCACATGATATCACTATGATACAAACTTGCGATGCTTATCAGTAAAGTCTAATTGGAAAATGACCTTCGAATCCACGCATGCAGCGAAATCTAAATAACCAAATGATTTCCTTTTTCCTGACTGGCTTACTTCTATGTTTCCAAATCAAAAGTTTTCACACATTAAAAGATATAATAGCTTTAGAAATATATCTAAGAAATACTTGAGATAAACATTCATTTTCAATTATATATAAATTTCATGAAAATCGATTTTTTTTTTCAAAAGCGAAAGTTTATAAATATATTTTTTAATTTCAGCTGAATATTGTTCAATGGAAAAAAAAAAAGGCAATCCCGAAAATCCCGGAATTTTCCAGTAAAAATTCCGGGATTTTCGTGGTTAAAATTAAAGCGGGATCCCGGGATCTCAATCCGGGATTGTAATCCCTAGCTAGGAAGTAAGAAAACTTTAGGAGATCTTTCAAAGTTTTTTTTTTTTTCTATTTCCTTGTGGTTGAGTATGAGATAAGCATTAGCCATTGAAATTGAAACTAAGAACTGCCATATTGAAAACAAAACAAGAGAATGAACTTAACTTTTAAATATGTCTGTTTTTTAGTGATGTTGTTACTTTAAATTTGAGAAAAAAGATGAGAATAAATAACACATAATTTGTAATAAAAGACAACGTCATAAATTTAAAAATATATACTTCTAGAATTAGTGTTTTTTTTTTTTTTTTGCAAAAAGATTAAAAAAAAAACTAATTAAATTTCATGTAAGATGTTGTTTAGTACAATAAATAAAATCATAAAAGACAATAATTTTAGTACTATAAAGAAATTATAACACTTACTTCAATCGCTGTTTGCAAGATGTAAGAAATATTCCTCGATTTGAAATTTTAAAAACTACCACAACCACAGTGAGGGAGAAAGACTTTCATCAGTTTAAAAGGTAATCCCATAATACATCCGACTAGCCATATTTAAAGAATGAGATGTTTCATCCTAAAAACAGGACCCACCAGACAAAAGTTTCTTTTTTTTTTTTGCCAGCTTCGACAGGACAAAGATGAATAACACAATATTATTGATATAAATTGATACGAGTTAACACTAAGCCCATTGCACACGCTTTGTAGAATTTCCGGGTGTAATCTTGAACCGTCGTCTACTTCTGTTCTGTGTCTATCCCGCCCTTGTATCGACGACAGCTTCTAAGAGACATTTGATGTCGAGCACACATGTCAGATGTATGTATTCAATAAATAAATAATCCAAGTTAATACGAATTAAAATCACAGTACTTCACATTTCGCAAAAAACGAATTAAAATACACGCGTACATAAAAACAAACTTTGTTTGAATTACAACGTATACCACTTCGAACGAAGACATCTAAAACGCATGCGCAACTGGGAGTGCTAGTGCCCCCTGGTGGTTATTGCGTCGGAAGAATCAAAACGTCTTAAATTAAGACACGTTTAAAGCAATGAAGTGTCTTAAAATAAGACGTTTGTGGATATTTTAGACATTATTCTCAGTTTGTTTACACCATGGTCATAGTAAGACACTTATGTATCTTAAATTAAGACATCTATAATGTCTGAATTTTCAGATTAAGACACTTAAGCGTCTAAAATTCTTTTTCAGTCACATATGTGTCTAAATTTAAGACGCTTCTATTTGCAGTGTGATCAGTACAGCTTCTGCTGAAAGAAGGTTCTCAAAGTTAAATTTGATTAAGACCTACTTGAGAAGCACGATGAGCCAAGAAAGACTGCGTTATCAGTACTATGAATTGAAGATGAAATAGCAGCTTGTATTAACTATGATGTAATCTTTAAAAAATTCAGTGAGGCGAAAAGCCGAAATTTTTTTCTATTTTGTGTTTTTATGTAATTTTTGTCATTATTTGATTAGCAATAATATTAGTATAGTATATTAATAAAATTAGTAATTATTATTAATGCATAATTCAGCTCATTTAACATTTTCTTTCTGACTGGAAAATTGAAGAGGCCTCGCAAAGCTGATGTCGCCGACATCCACTTTTCGTCTAGCACCGCCGCTGACTGACAATTCACAAATTTTTAATAACACTGAAGTCTGGAAGTTAAGGTTCTTTTAATACCTAAGGATCGCTTTATATTTATGAAAAGCATTAAAAAAGATTATTTTTATTGCAGATATCGAATAATTATAACGTTTCTAAATGAAACATATAATTAGTTGCATGTTTGCGGTGAGGAGTTGGGAGAAGTTATAGAACACATTCAAGTTTACAAAAAAGCCAACAAGCAGGAATTTAGCACATATCTTTTTGGCACCTACCATAGTATATTTCAAAACATGGAATACAAAGTTCTTCTAACAGAATTCTAAGACATGCATACCAAGTTTCATGCAAATCAGTCAAAAACTGAAGATTTGTATAAGTAACATACACTTATACACACAGACTTTTATACGTATGGATCAATATCTAAATACTGGACAATTTCACTCCAGAATTTTTATTTTTTTGAATTAATGTACCAACTTCCAAATACAATTATAAACTATGATACATGTTTTGTCATTTGAATGCTGTAGTGTTTTGAGATCAAGGATGTATATTTTATGCGTAGGATAAACTTTTATGGAAGAAAGTGTCTGTTAACACCATAATCAGTGTCTAATAATGGGGACTGAGGTGATGTTTTTGTCTTAAAAGCTGCACAGCCATTTTATTGAATCATTTTGAACACATGTAAATGATTAAATATTCCATGTGACATCTGTATGTTACATGAATAAAGTTGCAATAAGCTTGCTTTTTTTTTTTTTTTTTTTTATAGATAAAAAATTAAATATGGAGATATGAAATGATGCTATAAAAAATACTCATCCCTTTTCAGAACAAAAACTAAATATTTCTAAAAAGGAAACAATGAGAAGAACAACTTACCTTCATCCATGGTGGATAGTTGAACTATAGTTGCTGTTGCAATGGAAATAATTCTGTCAACACCACCTAGTATCTGTTAACCTAAATGTGTGATTAGAGGGACTGAGATGATGGTCATCCTCAGGGACAAATGTATTTACTACAGTATTTTACTATACAATCTATACGAATAAAAGAGCATTATATTTTCCCATGCTGTTATATATCTACCCTATATATATAAAATCCTAATGAAACGAATTTATGAAACAGAAGTATGAATCGACTGATTAAACAACTGATTATGTTTCACGGCGATTTTTCCTAAAATATGGAACACTTTGCGATGAAATTAACACCAAAAATCAATATTGATCTGCAGATTTCAAAACACGTATTAGAATTTTTAAATTCAAATTAGTTTTCGAAATATTAATTTTTTTCTAATTTTATATACATTTTTTTAATGATGGCAACTCAAATTTTAATCAAACAGATATTTGATTTTTTTTATATTTCAGAACAGTTTGACAAGGTAACCCAGCTATTGTTGTTTATTTGATAATAAATGTTTATTTACTTTTATTTCTTTTTACAAATTATATAAATTATTTTGTTCTATGATTATTAATTATTTTTTTGATATTTCCTTTAGAAAATAATAGAAAATAATTAAGAAATACAGTACTACTTAGTTATTCCGTCGGCCAACTTCGCCAAATTATATAAATCGCCAAATTATACAAATTGACATAATTTTTATTTTAAATAACGAAAGAACAAATAAATTAATATACGATCAACCATTATTTGCATTTAATCTTATAGTTTGGCGATAGATTTTTGGTCGACGGGATATCTAAGGATTACCGAAAATGAATATGTAACTGGTATTTGAAAACGAGGTTTTCGCCAAATTTTTCGTAAAAAATAAAAATCACGCCAAACCTGTATATCTGTAACCGTGTGTAACCTGTATAACCGTATCTGGCCAAATATTACCACTCAAAAAAAAAAAAAATGCTAACTGGAGAGTTGAAAAAAAGCTATTGGCGAGATTTGCATCCTGCTAGCGTAACAGTACCTAGAATTCTTTGCAACCATGACAACTTTTATGTAGTTTTATTCGAAAAAATGTTTTTGATTTTTTAATGAAAATGGAAAACTTACCAAATTGGCATAATTTTTTTCTGACGCCAATGTCATATACGGAACGGGCACATAACTGATACCAAAGTATCGTTATTTTGCTTGATATGGTAAGCTGGATATTGCTGTTTATGCTGTTGATGCGTTCCCCAAATTGGCGTTGTCAAACAATCACGCCAATATGGGGCCGTATATGACATCTGTGCCAAACTTTCATATGAACGGCGAAGGGATCAGACCGTATTTGTTTATGCCAGTTGACGACTTGAACTATTATAATATACATGAAATGATGGTGACAGAATAATATTTGGCAACTTATCACCTGTGCCTGGCTAACATTAAAGTACCAAAATGGCACCTAGAGTATAAAAAGCGAAGTGGTCCGCCTGGAACTGTTGATGATAGTCACATGACTTAGGCTATTGTTATAGAGATTGTTTTAAAATACCGGGAGACAAAGACTCTTATACTTAATTTATTTTATTTTAGCTTCTTTTCAAATGTTTAACTGATCCTCTTTAATCAAAAATGAAAACAACCATTGGATGTCTTAACAGCAACTGATTCGCCCTTAAATTTTTGCAATCAAAGGGAATTGAATGGAAACCCGTTTACAGGGAGATCTGCACAGCTTTTTTCAGTATAATTCAAACTTCTCCAATATTTTTAAAACTTATCAGATTAGCGATTTTTTATATTCTGCGGTGTCTGAACGGGGGTTGGCGAGCATAGCTTGCAGGGGATAGAGCCCCCTAGTATAGGTATAAATATATAATAGCAAAAGTTAAAAATATTTATGAAAATTTTTACAGCATACATTTAATATTGGATATTTGTATCTGGGGACAGGGACTGAAATGATGATTTCGTTTGTTTAAAACTAAAAATTAATTATTTATCCATCATAATATGTCCATTTATCATTGTTAATTGTTATAGCAAATGTTACAATATATTACATTTTTCAGTTTTTGGTTTTAGTATAATTAATGGAATATTATTGGCAGTGGACGCAAATTGTCCAATTTTCAGATATTGACCCATATAGCCTGGCAGAAAGGGCCCGACTTAGGCTATGAATAGCCCCGGGGCAAGCATAATTCTGGGGGTCCCGCTTCTATCTATCTATAGATTTTTTTTTTGTGAATAATGTGGCACATAATGTAGTATGCATAAATTTTGTACCCAGTACTGTTCACATTTGTATACAGGTTATCACAAAAAGATGGTCACAATTTGAAAAATAAATAGTAGTAGAAAAAATGATAGATTGGTTGACACAAGTATTTCTTAGCAAACTTTTACTTTGCTCTATGTACTTGCTATATGCTAATCTATGTACATTTACGTTACCCCAAATTGGTCATAATTAATGGTTTTAACTTGCTACGTTACAAGGAAAACATTAACAAAGAATTTCTTTTGAAAACAATAGAACACTAATTTGTTATGATAAACTTTTAGTCATTAGTTTTATAATGATATAGTTTGTTTTTTGCATGGATGGAGGAGGTACTGGAAGCAGAGAAGCGAAGGAGGACCACACTCCCTTCCTAAATGTTCGAAAATATGAATTTTGGTCACTTTTGCCTAATTTTAATCATTTGACACCTTTTAATGGAAATCCTTATTACTCTCAAGGGGGCCCCTTAAAAAGGGGGACGCGGGGTAGCTTCCCTGCTGGCAAAAGAACTCTCCTTTGCCCTGATAATCATCGAGTGCCTTATAGGTAAAATAAATAAAAATGCAGTGATAACAATAATGGAGCTTTGTGAATTCACACACCAATAAACAGTTAAAACAATCAGAAAAATTCTTATTACTCATAGTAAAATCCCTCAGCTTTATAAGTGAGAATTCAGTTTTTCTTTGGCATATGCAACAGGAAAATATACGATTTCCCTGTCAATACTGAAACAAGATTCAAATATGCAACCAAATGCCATAGTATTTGGTGAAATTCTATTTCATATGGCTTGAGCATAAAGCTTTTACTTTATAGATAAATAGCAAAACCAGCGGCTTTGCTCGCATAAAAGTTGAAATATGCCAAATGGTATTTGTGTGCCTATTTTTATTAAGAGGGATTATACTGCTATGAATAATTCAAAAATTACTAATTAATCTAAAGTTTGTCTAAACTTCATTATGTTACTGCATCAAGTGACAATGAGACTTAAATTAATGAAAACTAAAACTAATTCTAAATAAATGATTATTGAGAATGGATTTTGAAGTTTCATTTAAGTTTTCATTTGAAGTTTTGCATTTTTTATAAACTGTTCTTACCAGGATGCACTTACGTCTGAAAAGTAACCATTATGCCATATTCCAAGCTTCAAGTCTAACAGTCAAGTACCACCTTGGTGCTACTGGCGTGATCATACAATATAGCCTATGTTGTAACAGGGACTGTCGCCATCAATTTGCCAACATTAATTTTGAAATCTGTTTGGTATTTCCTGAGATTCCATAGAAATCGTAATTTAGAAAGTTTTTAAAATGCTTTTCACTCATTTCACCTTTTTAAATTCAGAATTTATCAGAAACTGTTCTTAGTGAGCATTTACATCTTATAAGTATCTATCACATCAAATTTCAAGTTTCTATAACTATTGCATAGAAATCGCAATTTAGAATGTTTTTAAAACGCTTTTCGTGCATCCCCCCCCCTTTTTTAAATTTTAAAACGTTTTTGACTATTATAAAAGAGCATTTATACCTTACAAGTAACTACATGCAAAATTTGAAGTTTCTAGCCCCTTCAGTATAAAAAAAATTGCAATTTAGAATTTTTTTTCTCATGTAACCCCTGGTGGTAGTGGCAAAACAACATTAAATAGAGCCCATTTGAGCAGGGGCTATCACCATCAATTTGCAACCATTACTTTTAAAATCAGTTCGGTATTTCCTGAGATTCCATAAAAATCGTAATTTAGAACACTTTTAGAATGCTTTTCACGCATTTCCACCCTTTCTAAATTTCATTTTTTTTTAGAAAATGTTCTTAGGGAGTATTTATATCTTATAAGTAAGTATCATGCCAAATTTCAAGTTTCTAGGCTCTTCAATAACACAAAAATCATATTAACTTTTTTTCCACCGGCACCCATTTGGGGGTAGTGGCACCAACATAAAATAGAGCCTATGTCAGAACAGGGACCCTCACCATCAATTTGTCACCATTACTTTTGAAATCGGTTCGGTAGTTCCAGAAATTACAAACTTTATTTCATTATACTATTAGTATAGACAGGCGTTAATTTCAAAAGAGCAAATGGTCTGCACTAATGATGAAACACTATTTTTGAATGAAAACTTGCATTTTCATTCATGAAAATTAAATCTACAATGATTACATGAAAATAATGTCAATTAAAAAAAAAAAAAAAATTATACATGAAAAATGTCCCTTATCTGCTCAGAATGATATCAATTTCTGATGCAAAAATAAAATTGGTGAATCTGAATTTTCATTTGCTTTATAGAAATATTGTGAATATACTGTTTCTCTATGTGGCAACAGAAAACAAAATAATGCATTTGAAAATTTATAAAAATACTTTAGTATAAAGATATATTATGACAGGTGGTGGTGAAATACGATAAAGAGTGGTAGAAGAAATGTTTAAAAAGTAGCCAGTACTTTTACTCTCGCTTTTACTCATTCTAAAATGTTTGTATATCAAGTTTCATGCAAATCAGTCAAAAAGTGTAGATTTGCATAAGGAAAATACACTAACACACTGTTTTTTATACATAGAATTTCTGTGATTAAAGTATTTATTTAATGTTAAAGTTCCTATTTTAGCCAAATCTGGCAAGTTATTTAAGCTTTTGTGCAATTTCTGATTTGTTTATTTTTAGTTTGACTTGCAATGAATGATATATTCTGAAATATCAAATTCCTTGGGGGTGCCTGCCCCCTCCCCCTAGAATCCCTAAATAGTACCCCTGATCCTTCCAAGTGTTAAAGTAGCAATATTAAAAAAATGTTAAGTGATAATTCAGATTTCATTTAATAATCTACTATTCAGAATAATAATTAATAACAACCACAATAATAGAAATGAAGACAAAACTTCATTCAAGACATACAATCATATGATTTATTCATTTTGCTCCTAATTCATTATACAATAAATATATTGACAACTGAAAAAGAACATCACAACCAATCCGCCATTACCAGTATGGTAAATCACAAATTTTTACAGATAATTGGAAGACCTTCAATGGTGATATAATTTGCATTTAAAAAAAAAAAATACAAATTTAATTTAATACCTTTGTACCAATTCAAAAAATGAAATATCAGTCTAAACAAGTACAGAAAGTAAACGCTCTAAAAAATGTTTACTTTTTACAAAAAATAAAAGTATATTTTCATTTTAATAAAAAAAAAAAGCAATATAAAACATAACAATGGTAAATTTCACAAATATATGAACACCAATACACAAAAGCTATCAACATACTAATGTATCACTATGAAGATTTATAGGTACTTTAATTTATATTATGACAAAGTGTAACAAACCACGAATGTATAGAGTTGTAGTTTTCACATAATTTTGTATATGAAATAATTGTTTTGTAACACACAATATTGCATGAAAATTTTGAACTGTATTATTTTCAGCTAGTTGATAGCTTTCAGCATATCACTGTCAATATATATATGACTTATGCACAGATACATAAACAGCAAAGATAATCTTAGAAGATCAAGTGAAAACTGAAATATTTGTCTCTGTGCAAGGCATAATTTCATAAGATTAGATCCTATGTAAAGTACGAGCAAAATGCTTTTTCCCCTTTCCTTAAAAACCAGAAGAAAAAAAATATATTGACTCTCAAATCTGCACATCATTCACTGTCTAAACAATAAAAGTCATTTAAGGACAGTTGGAAGTCAAATTCGTGAAAAAAGTTTTATTCTTTTAATATTTTGAATCCTTTATTTCTCCTTTTTTGAATGGTATATTACTTTTGTTTATACAATAATAAAAAGTTAAAAAAATTTAAAAAATTCTGTTTGTTTACATCATACATAAACATTAATACGTAAACTTTAAAACTCAATTTTCTCAAAATGTTGCTTTTTGAACTTCGATGTACTTTTTTATAGAAACTACTACAGATTATTGTTTGCAATCTTGCCAGACTATTTCACACATATCCCTGATCAATCTGAAGTGAACTTTTGTTATAAACATTTGTACAAAATTTTCATTAAAATATTTTTCTTTGGAAACATGCAAGTTTTTTGTTATTTAAAAATTTTATTTATATATATTTATATATTATAAATATATTTTAATTTTTATTCCAGATTTTAAAAAAATAATAACTAAAGAAAATCTGTTTACAAGGTTCACTTCACTTTATTATGAAATATTCATATTATGTATATAAAAATTTTCAAGTGAATATGCTTGGAAGTTTCTGAGAAAAGGTACATTAATTTAACATGCTAGGTATAGGGCCTTTCAGCTGCCCTTAAGATTCACAAAAGAGAATGCCGCATTTGATTGGTTCATTCTAAGTTGGACAACTTGTACCAATGAAGCAGCAATCACTCAGCCAGAGGTGTCGCAATGGGGGTTATGGAAGGGGGGCTCCCCTCTAATAGATGTGAACTTTGAAAATTATAGATTTTTGAAACTTTTGCTTTTTTTTTTTTTTTTTTTTTTTTTTTTTTTAATCATAGTAAAAAATATTACTTTTTTATTGTTTTTCGAACTGCTTTTCTGAATTCTGTAATAGTAAACAAGTTAAATTATCGAAAGAAGTACAAAAAGCAGCCAGACTCAGTTTGTCATTGTGTTTTTCTGTGCTATGAAAATATCATATCCAGACATGAATTTCCCTACTGTTGTCCATTAACAGTGTCTCTAATATATTCCTTTTATTTCTACCAAATATTTGTTCCTTTTTCAAAATAAGATGACGGTATTTTCATATGAAGTGAGATTATGACTCTGACGTAATAGAAGACAAAAAATTTACAAACATTAAACTAATGCTGGTTTTCTCTAAATACATGCAATTTTTCTAGGTTTAAATCTTACATTTACTGTATTGTTTGAAATTGCCTCCTTAACTATTCATTAAGCAATTGGATATCTTATTACTTTCATGCTCAATGATTCCAAGATAGGAAAATAGAAATTAATCTAGTTTTGATTTTAATTATTTAAATGAAAGCGGTGTACTTAAACTTTCAGTAAACAAACCAATAATTATAATTGTCATGTTTTTAATTTCAGTATTTTTCTTTGGCAAGGATTTTTTTTTGTATAAGTATCATTATCATAAACACACATTGATCATATCATTTCAGTTGGAAAATAAAGCAATTTCTTTCAAGTTGGGAAATTTTTTAATTCTCCCCCCAGAAAAAATATTTGTAGCTACACCTCTGCACTCAGCATCTCACCAATTAAATGCTACAATGAAGCAGAACATACTTCAGAACATTCATCTAACACTGAATTAGAAAGAAAAACTTATTTTTGATAAGGCTCATTGTGATAAATATTTTCTAATACCGTCAACTAATACCATACTTTGGTCAATCCCTAAAAAAAGTTTTTATTCTTTGTATTGAACAAAAAATACAAGATAATTTGAAGTTTTTGCCCTTGAAAAATAATTTATACCCTACTATAGGGTATTTGAATAGTTTGGAGGTAATTTAAATTTTTTAGTGGCAACACTGCATGTGTTTGTAAACAACTGTTTTCATGTGCAGATTTTTACTCTCCAAACTTTCTATTGTGAAACATCATGATAAGAGCTATAAATAAAGTAAGTGCCAAAATATTACCTTTAGTAACCTGTAACACATGTGTGATCATAATTTTTCCTTTAACTTTTTATCTGGGCAGAAAATGTTTCAGTTTTCATAAAGCTAGCATGAAAACTAGTATTTCGGGGCTACTTAGTGCCAGTCCTTTTTTGGTCCGAAAATAGTCCCAATTACTTAGAAATGCCTTTTATACAACCAAATTTCTTAAAACATGTTTTAACTAACTTTTTTTCAAATGTTACTGTTGCAAAATGTTATATTAATTGTTTTTGTTCCAGTTGCTGAGGATAACATGATGAAAACTGTTTCTCATTTCTTTAAAATTAACAATTGGTTTATTGGGTTTTAATATTTAAAAAAAAAAAAAAAAAAAATGTTTATTGGGTTTGCAGTGTTAATTTATTAGCAGATGCAATTGCAAGGGGTTTTCCATAAAAATGTATTTATTTACACATGAAATGTATTCATTTTATATGAAACTAAGTGAATGGATCAAAGAAGCCCCTAGTAGGGGCTACTTTGTTCCAAAACTTTAAAAAATAAAAAAAATTCCTCTTTAAAACCATACAGTTTGCTTCATTGTTTCATGTTAATTGTTTACAACTCCATTTCAACATTGAAAAATCACATATAATATATTTTAATAATGGAAATGTGAGTGGAATCAGGAAAAAGTGACCCAAAGTAGACCAGGTTGAGGGTAACACAAACTTCTGCACTTGAACAATAACTGTTGACTATTTGCAGGTTGCAAGAAAAGATATTAAAACATAAAATGAATGCTCTTTAAATTACTATTAATTGTTTTAAAAAGTTCAAGTTATAATGTGTACCATTAATTACAATTTACCTAGATTACTTAAACAAATAGCTTTTATAATAAATTATTTGTATTTTCATTGGATATATTGATTTATATTAACATTTACTATTTATAACATATAGTTATTTAAAATTTATAACTGCTCAGGTAAGTTTTTAAAATGTAAACAAAACAATGATCTAAAATTAGAGAAATTCAAAAATCTGCAAAATGATTGGCCCTAAGCTATATGAATTTTTAAGAGAGTGCTGCATTAAAATTTCTAACAATCAAATCAAATAAATATGAAACACAGAAACACAGCAAAATAGAATTTTTTACATTTTTTTAAAGTTAGCCAGTAAAATAGCTTAATTATATAGTTTAATTAATACAGAAAACAAAAATCAAAAAGTGTACAGCAGATCAAATAAAAATTGAAGCACAGTCAAACAATGTTTATACATTTCTCATTTATATATTATTTCACTGCAGTCATCATTTCTTTTTATTGAGAAGTATTTCATTTTAGACTCAGAAATGATAACTAAATAGCTTATCAATATTTTTTTTTTTTTTTCCAAAGTCATAAAAACAAGATTGGTGAAATTGGTAATTAGCTTAAAGATGTTTTATTTGCTTATTAATCTCCACCTCTTTTGATAAATATTAGAATGATTCAAAATTTAAAATATTCAACAGATTTTAATATTTATAAAATAGTAGCTTAAAACCTCCTAATTTTTTTCACACGTTGAAGGTAAAATTTTGATTGTATGTCTTCTTTGAAAAATGCTTTTTAATGGTCCCTTGAGATGTTATAAGAGACATAGCTTATGCTTTATTGTATTTATACTCATGCAGGCAATACTTAAAAATTAATATTAGTAAGAGTAGTTTACACTCAAAATATATATGCTAAAACTCTTCTAAAACAACTTAAAAAACAAATGAAACATCAAACAAAATATATATAAAACAATAAAAACTTTAAAAAAAAAGTATTAAAAAATACAAAATACCCCTAATAAGTACAGAAAAAATAATACAATTAGTTTATTAAAAAAAAAGAAAACAAATCTGTTTAGTAAAATCATTTTGTGAAAGTTCATATATAATTATAACTACTATGTTTTTGAAACTACATAATACAACAATTTGTACTGTTTTGTCATTTTGATAAATATTTTAAAGACAAACTGAATGAAAACTATACAGTGACATAATAAATTCTCTCAAATTATACCCAATTTCACAAATTTGTAACCTAAAACAGGATACACAACAAAATATAAAAGGTTCTCACATGTACAAATGCATTTTCCACAGAGAAAATGTATGATTAACTTAAATGTCATTTAGGGTTTAACAAATAATTTATGCTAATAAGCATCACAATTGCAGAAAATATAATAGTGTTTTCTTAATTGAAGAAAACAGTGACATGCACTTGAAAGAAATTGAAGAAAACAGTGCATGAAATTGTAAGGTCGGTTACAAAATATGGTTTTTACATCTCCTATATGCTTGTACATACATACATTTTATTTTAAAATAATCAGCCACATCACCTTAGGGCCTAGTATTTATGTCCTCTTTGTCCCCTCTTCCTTCTGCATGCTAAAGATGAGATGGGTTCAGCTCGAGCCTGGGCCCGAAAGGGCTTTGGATCGATTTTTATACTTAAATCTTCCGGCTTGGGCAAAAAGTGAAAATTTTATTTATTCACAAATTGAAAAGGAAAAACAAAAACCTTGCTATGTAAGAAACAAGAATGTAATCCAAGTTCCTTATGTTATCTTACAATCCTTTAAAAAAGAAAAGGAATCATTATTGATGAGATAAATATCCTACCTGATGCTGAAGCCTTTGCATAATCAGTGTTTGTAACATACAGAAGACGTGGTATAACCTTTGCCTATCATCACTTTTTGTTTGAAGTACTTTGCCAAAACTATTCGTAAAAAGAAAAAAATCTCATGTCTTTCTGACATACTTGTTTAATGATATTTTTAAAGAATAAGTATTTAACTATATTTTGGCTTTGGTAGATTTCTCCCTGCAGTTAGTTATAAATAGCAAATTTGCTATTTTAAAATAATTTTCAAGGACATGAAAACCATGAAGCATTGTCATGGGGAGTATTTAGGATTAATACTTATTTCTACACAATTTTAAAATGTTATTAACAATTTGCTGCAGTGTACTTTCAGTATGAGGCTCAGATGACACAAAATTTTTTGGTTCAGAAGATTTCAAATCATCGGGCTCTGAAAAAAGAGCCCAAACTCATCACTAGCGCATACTTTTGGAAGAAAATAGTAAAAAAGTGCACAAAACATTTTTTCCCCTTTAAATCTTGTACTAACAATATATATCTATTTGTACATAAAAACTCTCACAAACAAGCTCATCATTAAATTTGTAACAATTTAGGTTTTGATATTTTTTTACATTCTTTGAGGAGCAGCTCACATAGCTTTTAGCACCACAAAACCATAAAATACAGTATTAAAAATATTTATTATGGTAAACTTCAATATTTTCAATAAAAAGAATAGTATAAACTTGTCACAATGTCAGATTTGAATACAGCAGAAAGAAAGAAATTCAATTTCACTTAACCTTTCTAGTGCAAAGTAATTTTGTTGCTGCAATGTTGAAAACTCACTAGAATTTGCAAACAAATTCATTTGAACATTAGTACTTCTTTTTACAAATTATAATAAATAAAATTTTACAAAAAAAATTCTGGGACAAATTTTGACAAATGGGGATTGAAATCGAACAATTATATAAAGGTGCCCTTAAAAAGGGTAACAAAGTATTTATCATTTAAACATTACCAGAAGAACAGAAAATTACAGCATCTTTAAAAATGAACAAGTCACTGCACATTTTTAATTCATTACACATAATATTGCAATTACTTTTTACAAATGATTTAAAATGATAAAAAAAAAATAAATATTATATGCAATTTTACTCATTTTTAACAGTATGGAATTTTAAAATGATTATAAAACTTTTCACAACTATTTACAATATTTGTTTCCATGTTAATGAACATCCTTCTTCTAGAATTAATACTTATTTTTACAGATCACAAAAGCAGAAAAAATAAAGCCCTATGCATTAAAAAACTTTACTTGAACTCCAGTATGTCCAAGAAAAATATCCCACACCTTAAAGTCACAGGATTCTAGTTCATCCTTTAATGGTTTAACAGTAGAAATTTCATCACCTGAAAATGAATACCAAAGTATAAACTGAATAAATTCACAGAGACCATGTTGCTTATATTTACATTTGGACTAACATTAAAATTAAGATAAATTATAATTAAAATTCAATTGTAAAATTAAATATTTATCATCCAATGGACGTATTGCACCATGTAGTATGAAGAAAACATTAAGGAGGTGTGAAACATATATTAAACAAAATTCTATGGGGGGAAACTCTATACAATGGCTGCTTTTTCATTAAAATTTCTTTTACACAGGGTTTATACTAATAAAATTATCAAAAATACGCTCTGTATTCTGGATTAATATATATATATATATATTTATTTATTTATACAGGTTTCATTTTATTAAAAAAAAAATAATAATAATAAATAAAGACAAGTGCAAAACATTTTATTATGAAATCTGAATATTAGCAATTCTATCAAGAATTATACAATAATAATATAGTATACAATAATAATATAGTATACAATAATAATATAGTAGAACCTCTATTTAGCAAATTGATATGCAGAACTTTGAAAATGATTACATGATATCAGATACCCGTCTGTTAGGTATAGTGTATAATCCTGTGTATTCCCGTGCTGTCTTGATCGGTTGTTGGGGCTCTTGGTAGGTACAGTAGAGTCTTAAAAATCCGCACAGCTTGGGATTAGTGGCTGTGCAGATTCTGGATTAAATGATTTTTTTTTTTAACATACCTTTTTTATTTCCAAGAAGAGCATGTAATAATTCAATTTAAGCAAATCAAAACTTAAATCCCTTATTTACCAGTACATTATCATTTTAATACATCAAATTATTTTTTGATACAATTTTTAAACATTTCTCATATAGTCCTTTGATCGAGAACTTCCATTTCCTCTTGCTGAAGTTTCTTTTGAATCTCTCTATTCTAAAGAAAAGTAACTAACGCTGCTGCCGCCGGTTTTGAATTTTTTGTGACCTTAGGTCTTTCTTCGTTAATATTAAGCAAAATATTGCATACAAAAATATGAAAATCGGTGGTATTATAGAGAAATGGTTGATAAACATGCTGATGCAGACAGTTTTCAAATTGAAGAATTATTTTAAGAGATATTTAAAGCTAAAGTTGTACAAAATCGTTACATTAAAAAAGTTTTATACGTGCAAAAACTGTACATGGGAATTTAATCATTTTTATATCATTTTATACGTCAGAATTTCCCGGTGTGCAGATTGCATTGAGTTTTTTAATTTGACTCATTTTTTGAGGTTTTATTTCTATTTTAAATTCAAATTTTCAAGAGATTTTTTTACATATTTTAGAAAATGGTATTAATTTAAACTGTTGCCAACTGTATAAATAGCGTAAACAATAATGTTTGCTTCAAATTAAAAATTTATTTTACACGTGACTATTATAAACAGAAAATACAAAAAGCAGGAACTCATTGAAAATTACGTCATAAAAACTATATTTACACGTGAATTTTAAAAGAGAAAGAATATTGTAAAATAATAAACTCATTAACATGCGTTAGAAATCTTAAATAGGAGAAATTACGTCACATTACACTTATTACTTAAAATGAACAAAAAATAATATTGCAAAACAGTTTAAATTAAAAAACTGTGTGAGACATTTATTTGATATTTAAAGATGATCTTTTCAACTATTTTTATTAGGACAGCGCAAATAATATTTCATTTCTAACAAAAGTATTTTCACGTCAATATTAAAAAGGGGAAGAAAAGTTTGGTGAAAATTACGTCAGATTAAAATCGATACATTTAAAGTGTCTTATTTAAAAAAACTTTCTTTTTGCTTTACTAAAAAATAGCGGGAGACAAAGACTACTTCTTATAGAGCTGTTAAAAAACCGAGAGACAAAGAATCTGTTTATTTAATTCATTTTATATTAGCTTATTTTGAAATGTTCAACTGATTTTATTTAATCAAAGATGGAAACAGCCATTGTATCTTTTAACAGCAGCTGATTTGGCCTTAAAATTCCCCAATCAAAGAGAAATGAATAGAAACCCGTTTATATGGAGATTGCCACTGTTTTTTAACTTATAGTTCAATCTTCCGAAATCTTTTTAAAGCCGATCAAATTAGCATGCTTTTAGAGCTTGGAACTAACCATGGAACTAACAGATTTTTCAAAATGATAAAGTGTTTTGAAAGGAATATTAAACGAAGCCCTCTGTGCGATCTGTGATCACACTTACCCACTTGTTGTATTTTCTTTTGGTTTCAGTTCATGGTAAGGTTAAGGGAAAAATCTTTATCTTCATCCTCATTTGGGATGAATGAAGAGCCAGGCCATATTTTATGTCATGCATAAATTAAAGCCTTACATGAGATATAAAATAAATTAATTCGTTATTTTCTTTAGCAGCCGATATTTAGTGCCACTACTAAAACTTTTCTGCGCTTGTTTATATCGCTCGTCGATTTCTATTTGTTACATTTTCAATATTTCAGATTATTAATTTATCGTCTGCATTTTTTCTCTATTTAAATTTAAATATTTAAGTACAAAAACAACTTTTAAAAACGTATTAAGTAAATAAATAAAAAGCATTTTAAATAATTTATATTCCGTTAATAATCTTATAATTAATAATTATTCAAAGTAATAAATATTATAATATGCAATTAAATATAATTCTAATAATGTACGGATCTTTTAAAATATAAACATTACGGAATATCGTACATTAAAGTAACTTACAATGCTTTTCTAACAATCGCTAACTTCCGAAAATATACATTAAAAAAAATATTTAATATTAATTATTTTATTCCCAAACTATTTTTATTGGATGCTACTATTTATTTCTAAGCGATTGTCAAAATTTCGTTAATTTTAAACCGTAATTTAGCGAGATATCCGCATTACAATATTTAATCACTTCTGTCAGTTTTAAAAGACGCGCAATCCATTTTTTTTTCCTGACGCAATTTGACATTTTTTGTGTTTCTTCCTCACCAGAAAAGTACATTGTGACGTCACTCTATCCTCCATCTTGTTTTAGTATCAGGATGTGATATCTCCGGGACTCAGGAATGCAGGGGGAATACAACTTCGATTATGATACAAATCGTTATCGATATTTCGATTGCGATGAAAATCGTTATCGATGCGACTCAGAAACGTGTGTGCCGATCGCTCATTGGTTAAATTTGAGTTCAGCGTTGGCCCAACAATCTTTTGGGGGACATGTGCACTTCGTCTCATTCACTTTGTCAAAATGTAGCATTGTGTTCGCACGTACGTTTGAGGCTTTGACCTCACACGAAAAATTTTGCCTGAGTAAGATGTATCCTCCTTTTTAAGAAGCCAGATTTCCTTTTTTTCTCGAGAAGAGTTTTCAACGTCCTGACTATGTCTGCAAGTGCCCCGTCTTCAGTTTTGAGTGAAAGATGATTTCATAAATTTAATTATCAAGGTACTAGAGCTTGACAAGGATCTCTCTAGAATAAAAATTTTAGAGCTTCTAGCGGAATTATCAGCAAGCCGACATCGTTCCTGGAAACGTCCTTTTCCCGTTCACAATATATGCTATACCGCGCTTCACCGACATTGTGCCATTTTATTTACCTGTTCCTGCATCTTTTCGTAAATCTTCAATAGTGGATCAGTATCGAGAAAAAGTATGTCTTGGAATCTGTGCTTCATAATTTCTAGTGTCATTAACGATCTATGTTCTTCAATATTTCACAGAGTCCAGTCTTGCACCCAAATAAAAGTATAAACTTCCCTTAATAGACTGAAAAGAACTTTAAATAAAATGAATAACTATGAAAGGCATCAGTAAAAACTATAATTCATTTTTGAACTTTAGACTATAAACTTTCCAGGACTTAAACTCTTCAATAAAAATCTTCAATAAATGTATACAGTATACATATATGAGCAGCTGATTTTTAACACCACTTTTATATAAGTTAACTTTGTTTTTATTTAAGTTTACTTTGACACTTTTTCTCATTTTTCTTTTGTGTTTTTTGCATTTCAATAGACATTTTGCATGTTCTCAATTGACATTTGGTGTTCTTTATTAATAGTGAGTGTTTTCATTGACATTTAATGTTTTCGATTGATTGTTCATGTTCCAAGTAAACCATTTTTGCATTTCAGCTTACCTCATTCATCGGTAAATTGTAAATTCCTTTTCCGTTTGTGGATCTTTCAGTTTTTTCCCTATTCTTGGCGGAGTAATATATCATGTTGATATATTGTGTTTTAACCTCCCTAAGTCTAGATCTGTTCTTTAATATTTTAAATATCTTAATTTTAACTATTTAATCTTTATTTCTAGTACTTTACATTTAATCCATTCAATAATCTTTTTTTTAACTTCAATCTGTGTTAAATCGCTCGTACTTTATTCAATAGCTTGTTATTTCATCTTTCATTCATTTAGAAATCTTCCGGTTCATTTTGGGCAATCAGCCACTTTTTCTGAGCGCATTTTCTCTCAATGTCAGAACAGTCCCGGAGCAGTTTTTCTCTCTTTCCCTTTCTGGTTGGGATGCAAGCTCTCTTTTCTCTGTAGTGTAATCTTGGCACGTTTGCTTTTCATTGTGTCTGCCAGGATGACGTATTCATCTCCACGCGGCGAGTTTTTGAGAGGTGCTTTCATGCACGTTCACTCTTTTTGCGTGGCCATTCAAAATCCAGTTCTAGAGATTTTCAGGTTCGGTGCAGGTCGTTTTTTGGACCATAGTTTTAGAGATGCCCATGATGGCCAGACCAGGTGTCGCGTGTCCGATGGGCCACTTTGGCGATTCATCAAGTCAGAAACCATAACTTCATTTCTTTTAATTAATTAATTCACATATTTTACCAGGTCACTGTTTTCTCTAAATGCCTGCTGTCGGCGTTTTTTGATGCTTTAACCTGCGAAGGAGCCACCGGCCATAGATTGAGACAGCATCACCATCCCTGCAAGATTGCCTCAGTTTTTCAAGAATAAAAGCCATGAATTGTTTAAAGTATCTTATCGTTCTCATTTATGTCTTCAATGCCTCTCTCCACTTCAAGGTAAACGTTTTATGATTTATTTTACAATGACGTCCAGAACCTAAATTATGATCACATACCTTTTTATCTTCACTTTGTAAAAGATCAACGACTCAATTAGGTATAGAACAATGGTCATGATTAAGTATTCCTTTAATATCGTTTAAAATATAAAATAAAGCAAACAGCTTCTCTATACAACCAATAAGAGGCTGGGGGTGAAAATGTTTATACCAGAACAATCAAAAGGTGATATCTTTAAATTTTAGTTATCAGTCAGTTTGGCATCAATTCACAACTTTAGATTTCAACACATTTCAATTCTAAAAATGCCTAAGAAAAGATGTCTTAGTATTAAAAAGAAAGTGAAAGTGCTTGAGGATGTTGATAGTGAAATCAAGAAAAGCAATGATGCTTTAAAATTTGGTATTCCTGCAAACAGTTTATCAACAATTCGTGAAGCAATTTTAAAATAAAGTGAAATACTAGTTGATTGTAAGACTGGTAGAAAACAACTTAAATCATGCTTGTATGAAGATTTGGGTGAAGCTGTTTTGAAGTGGATTTTATTGGTACATGATAAAAATGTGCCACTATCTGGACCAATAAATAAGGAAAAAACTGTTGAACATGAAAAATCATTGGGGCTTGTTGAATTAATGCAAGTAACGGCTGGCTGGGTTATTTAAAAAAAAAAAAAAATCATGGAATAAAGGAAAACGTAATATGCTGAGACAGTGCAGATGCGAGTGATGAAGATTGTGATGAGTGGAAACAAGGAGTTGGTATATTTTTTTTCTCTGTTAGTTTGTCTCATTGAGCATCATTTGAATTATGGGAATTTCAAATGAACATTTTTTCTTTTTTACCCAAAAACAGTGCAAAAGTGCTTTTTGCAAAAACTAAATAAAATATAAGTATTTATTCTTTTAAAACATCCTTAATTCATTTAGCAATTACAGATTCAATAAAGTTATATAAAATATTTTTTGGTGATCGGATGAGTGGTTTAGGAAACATTTAGTTAAAAAGTTTAGGAAGGTACATTTAGTTAACATGTAAAACACCTCAATATGTTACCTCTTTAACAAAGTTTTGTTCTGGATTTAACGACTTTGTTAAATAGAGGTTCTACTGTAATCGAAGAAGACAACGCAACAAAATGATATAATCGGAATAAAAATTAATTAATACAGCACTGAAAAGTTACAATCCATCTTACTATTTTAATTAAAACTTAAAAATCACTTAAAAAAATAATAACTTGTATGAAACTATGTAAAATCTTAAAAGGAAGGGAAAAATGCTAGCGAAAAAATTGATGCATAAAACCAAATATTGTTATAAGTAATAAATAATATAGTTTACTTTTACTAAAATTAAAAAAAATAAAATAAACAAAGACTTCCACAGAAAATTAAGCATTCAAAAGACAAATTACTTTTTTAAAAATAGACTTTAAAATGACTTAAAAAAAATAATTTGTATAAAACTAGGTAAAATCATAAAAGGAAGGAAAAAATGCTAGTGAAAAAAAATAAACAAAGACTCTCAAAGTAAATTAAGCATTCAAAAGACAAAGAATGCAGGGGAAGGGAAGATTTAAGGAAGATACATGTTTAATGAAAAATAGAACTATTGATTTCCTTCACTGTAATACAATCCTGTTTAAAAACTATATATATAGGGGATAATAAATATCCACAACATTACAACTTAACTCAAGAGTTTAATTGAACAATATGCTCTATCATATGAAAAGAAAAAGCATAACATAAGGAATGTGAAGAAATTGCAAGATATGAAGCGATATTCTCGAGTATGTCAAAATTAAATAAAAGTACCAAGATAGGTTGTTGGAGTTCCATAGTTTTTGTCTCAACATGAAGGTTGAAGATCTGTTGAATGCTAAATAAAAGGCTTAAGTAAGAATTCTACGTGAATTTCAGTGTTTATCTTTATGAATGAATTACATTATTGATTTGGTTGAATTGCCATGATCTATATTTGTTTGTGTGAATAATAAATGTTGTATAAAATTTTAAGAATTTATCGAAACATTCATTTGTAGTTATAAGTCAAGTGAATCTTTGAGTAGGTAATAGATATAAAATCTTACAATTTATGGAGGCTTAGGGCCGGGATCTAAATAAAAGATCTAAACAGAAATATCTGACTAGAAAGATCTAAGTTGAAAAATTCTTTGAACTGATACGAATAAAAGGTGAAATAAAGTAATAAGACTTGAATAAAAAGTTAAACGATTATGGAAGAAATAGTTTTGAGCTGATACCTGAAGAAAAAGTTATTTTGTGTCACGATAACAGTTGATGGAAAGTTGTAAATTATAAAATACCTGTAAGAGAGACAAACTACATTAATTATGTTGATTTTGAACAAAGCATGAAGGAGTGATTTGATTGAATGTGGAATAAGCATGCCAGAGGAAGTAACCATTCCATCATTAACTGAAAAATAACAAAAAACAATAAAAAATTGGGAAAATTTTGATGAAGAGTTTATAAAGGACCGTCCTGAAGTAATATCATCAGATAGGAAAGAGGAGAAAAGGTTAGCGTTAGAAGAATGGAAGTAGTTACAACTTGAAGGGCAAGCAGAGAAAGAGGAAAAAAGAAAAGAATTAGAGAAGGAGAAACAGCAGAGAAAAATAGGAGAAAGGAGAGAAGAATAGTGGTCAAAGAAAGAAAATTACAACTTGAAGCAGAAGAAAGAAGACTGTAAGAGGAGAAAGAAGCAAAAGGAAAACTGCAAGAGAAAAAAGAAGCAGAAGAAAGAAGACTGCAAGCAGAGAAAATAGCAGAAGAAAGAAGACTGCAAGAGGAGAAATAAATGGAAGAAAAAAAGATGACAGACAGAGGTAGAGGAGAAGAAATTGATGCAAGAGATAGAAGATAGAGAGCAAATGAGGGAATTTCAACTAAATAAATTGACAATACAAGTCGAGATAGACTCTCAAAGGATGCAGAAATAACAGTTCCAAGGATGGGAATCTATAAAATTTTTTATCTGTTAAAGTTACTTAATCGTAATGACAGTGCAAATGGTAATATATGTATGCTTTTAACATTATATAAGAGGCAAGTAGATCAAATGAAAATAGCCACGGAAGAATGGGTATCATACCTATTAAGTTTATTACCATTAGAAATAGCTCGTATAATCACAAGGAAAAAGAAACAGAGATAAGTTATTAAGAGTATACAAAATTTGTTGCTGAAAAGTTTCAAAATGTCACCGGAAGAGTTTAGACAAAGGTTTATCACTCATAAAAAGTGGCCAACGGATAATTGGTGCGATTTTAGTTTTCAGTTGAGAACATAGTTTAATGAATGAACGTAAAAACTTTTGATGAATTAACGGATTTATTAGTAACTGATCAAATTAAGCAAAAAATACCGCCAGAAACTAGAAAATGCTTTACTGAGGAATTACCAAAGATTAATGAAGTAGATGTGTTATTTGAAAAACTGGATGATTTTGAGACGGTGTTGAGAGGATTTAAAACCGCCAAATTACATAAGGCACAATGTAGCATGAACAGGGAGAAAAAAAAATAACCAATGGCAACAAAATGTACAGCGGAATAATATAAGACGAGGCAAAAGAGCTATATTCTGTTACTTTTGTAACTTACCAGGCATATCGCCACCAAATGTACAAATAGAAATCACATGTGTACACAAGTGTATAATAGTAATCCGATTATGAAAACAAATGAAAATGACAAACAGAAAAAAGAGGTCATGAATTTATCAAAAGCAGAAAACGACCCTAAAGGAAGGACAAAGATATGCATAGTTCCAATAAATGAGAAACTCACTAAAATAATTATTGATACCGCAAGTGATGAAAATCTGATGGATAAAGAATACTACAATGAAATAAGCACACCTGAGTTATGCCAAGAAAATATGAGTATACTGATCGGATTTGGCAGGGAAGAGATGAAGCCAAAAGGATTCTTCGAATATGAAATACAAGTAGATGGTGTGAAATTAACAGATAATCTTCATGTAATATCAGGTCTAGAATGTGACATATTGTTAGGTGTAAATGAAATTTCAGGACACAACTGTTACTTAGCAGTTACAAAGGAAGGCATAAAAATAAAAAATTTTGCCATGGAAGAAAACACCAGGGATGAAATCACCCTATATTCAGAGTTGTATAATATAGACGCACGGCGTGCGTGGAAAATTTTCCACAAAATACGGAACTTTGCAGAAATTTTCTTAGAAAAAAAAGTTAAAACGAAAAATTAAAAATGGTCCCCAATTTTATGTACAATTTACTTATCATTTTCCAGGGGTGATTCTCTTCTGAATTTTCCAAAAAAATTAAGGCATTCGGTTCCGAAAATTCAGACATAAAAAAATATCGCTGAAATATATTACAGATTTCAACAAATGGTCGGTGAAATTAAACCAATTACAATCGTTCCGAAAAAAAATCCAATTTTGTCAAAGCATCTCGGAAAAAACACAATTTCATCAAAGGACTGCAGAAAAAACGCGAACTTCTTTAAAGGAACGTGGAAAAAAAATATTTTTGTCAAAGAATCGTAAAAAAACGCAAATTACACCAAAGATGTGCAGGAAAAAAACTAATTTCGTAAAAGCATAGCGGAAAAAGCACGAATTTTGTCAAAAGATCGCAAAAACCCGCAAATCCTTCTATATATAAAAAAAAGTTTTGATTTGGAAATGGACCAATGAAAATCTGCATAGATATTCTGGGTAGATCCACATCCAATTTGAATACTTAAGCATGTCCTTTCATCGTTAATATTAAAAAAACTGTTGCATACAAAAATATGAAAATCGGTGGTATTATAGAGAAATGTTTGATAAACACGCTGATGCAGACAGTTTTCAAATCGAAGAATTATTTTAAGAGATATTTAATGCTAAAGTTGGACAAAATCGTTCCATTAAAAAAGTTTTATTGGAGCAAAAACTATACATGATAATTTAATCATTTTTAGATCATTTTATACGTTATAAGTTCCCGCTGTGCAAATTGTATTTATTTTTCTTATTTGACTCATTTTTTGAGGTTTTATTTCAATTTTAAATTCAAATTTTCAGCATTTCGAGAGATATTTCTTACAAATTTTAGAAAATGTTATTAATTTAAACTGTTGCCAGTTGCATAAACAGCGCAAACAATAATGTTTACTTCAAATTAAAAATTTATTTTACACATGACTATTATAAACAGAAAATATAAAAAGCAGGAACTCATTGAAAATTACGCTATAAAAATTATAATTACACGTGAATTTTAAAAGAGACAGAATATTGTAAAATAATAAATTCATAAACATGCGTTAGAAGTCTTAAATAGGGGAATTTACGTCACATTACACTTATTATAAAAAATGAACAAAAAATAATATTGCAAAACAGTTTAAATTTAAAAATTGCTCGAGACGTTTATTTGATATTTTAGGATGATCATAATATTTCATTTCTAAAAAAAGTATTTTTACGTGAATATTAAAAAGAAAAAGAAAAGTTTGGTGAAAATTACGTCAGATTATAATTCTGAGATTCAAATTATAGTTCAATCTTCTGAAATCTTTTTAAAGCCGATCAAATTATCGTGCTGTTAGAGTCTGCGGTGTCAGAACGGGGGTTGACGAGCGTAGCTTGTAGGGGGCAGAGCCCCCTAGTTTCATTTTAAAAAAAACTAATTTTGTCAAAAGAAAACGCGAAAGAAACACGAATTTTGTAAAACGGCCATGGAAAAAGTGTGCATTTCGTCAAAAGATCGTGAATTAAACACGAATTTCATCAAAAGGCCACAGAAAAAACACGAATTTCGGCAAAGGATTGCGAAAGAAAGCGAATTTCGTCAAAGAATCGCAGAAAAAAGCAAATTTTGTTCAAAAAGCACGGGATAAAACGAATTTCTTAAAATCATTGCAGAAAATGCCCGAATTTTGTCAAAAGATCACAAAAAAATGCAAATTTCGTCAAAGGATCGAGAAAAAACATGAATTTCGTCAAAATGCCACAAAAAAGCGTGCATTTTCGTTAAAAGATCGTGAAAAATGCAAATTTCGTCAAAAGATTGGGGAAAAAAACTCATTTTGTCAAAGGATAGGAGAAAAAAAAACATTTTGTCAAAGGATCGCGAAAAAAGCTCCAATTTTGTCAAAGAATCACGAAAAAAAGCTCGAATTTAGTCAAAGGATCTCGAAAAAAGTGCGAATTTCATCAAAGAATAATAAAAAAAAAACCTGCAAATTTCGTTGAAGAATTGTGGATAAACGAAAATTTCATCAAATGATCGCGGAAAAAATGAGAATTTCGTCAAAGGGCTACAATAAAAACTCATCGGTCTCTATGATGATACCTATGAATGGACCTCCTCTCCTTACAAAATGTGATTCAGTTCTTTCAGAAGCAATGTCCGTTATTTCTGTGAACAGAGTGACTGGCATTTTGTGAGAAGAGGTCACAATATTAAGGATTGGGCTGTTTCTAAATGCATTGTCAAAATAACTGATAAGAATTCACCCTTCTTATCAGGGATTTTTAGCTTTATTATTTTTTTTTAGCCCACATAATTATTCTGTAAATAATATTAACTTTAAATCTAAATGGTAATTATTTTAAAACTACTGTTTTTAATTCATACCATCAAAGTAATATAACACGTTATTTCATTAAACATTAAATTAATTTGCAGAAAGTTTTAGACCCAATATTTATGTGCGCAGAAAGTTTTTGGTTTTATACAAGTCTGCCTATATTGTAGATATATTAAAGCATGGAGGAATATTGGTGAAAATTAAAAATATGTAGCCAATGTGACAAATGAAAATGAAACAATGAAAATAACAGAAAGGTCTTGTGAGAAAAAACCAAATTCAACGAGTACAAAAAAATTTAATAAGAAATAAGGTATTACGATTAGCGTTAATGACTGAGCTGAAATAAAAACATGAAGAATATGCTCGCAAGAAAGAAAATAAAAATGAAATGATGAAAGTTGAAAAATGTTATAAAGAAAGAAACACAAGAGAAGAAATTAATATTGAAAAAGGAAATGTAAATGAAACAGGATTTTGCAGAAATTTTAAGAAACACAATTATAATTATAGGAAGGAAATAAGACCATGTTATTCAAGAAGCCATTCTGCCAAAAACCGTAGCAGATATTGTGAGAATAGGAGAAGATTTTCAGACGTACAACAAATACAAAGAAAACTTAAAGATTTGAACAGAAAAGATTGCATTGTGTAAAAGAGATCATATGAGATTAGAAGATAGAACAAACGTTAAAACACATTTTAATGGTCGGCATAGAAGTATATACTTCTGGAGTAATAGTAATCATAGGCAACATGAGCAGTCATTGGGCCATACTAATAGTTTTGATTACAGAAGATATGAAGCTAAATTTGAAAGAAGGCATGATAGATTTCAAATACATCAAAATAATTGCAAAGGTTGTAATATTTTTCTCATTTTCAATCTGGATAGACATAGAGAAAACAGAAATGAGGATAATTTTTTTACAGCGGAAGTAGAAATTATTTAGACATGTGGCGAACATGATGGACCATGCCAAACATCTTCATCTGCTGATATACAAAGCCCTGGCTAATCAATTAAATGTTCTGTGTTATGTGAGGTATTATTATGTATAGTGTCTCTTAAACAAAATTATATGTGTAAAATGAAACTATCTTAAAAGTAAAATTAATAATTGAATTGAGTAAAATTAATAATTATTAATTGAAAGTTCAGAGCCGAAATACATATTTAACCATATGGACAAAATTTGAAAATACATTCCGTTGGGTCAACGAACTGTCAGGATGACCAAATGTGACGTAATACATATCCACAACAATGCAATTTAACAAACTCAAGAGATTAATATCGATATACTTTATCATATGAAAAGAAAAAGCATTGCATAACATGAGGAGCATGAAGAAATTGCAAGATACGAAGTGATATTCTTGTGCACAGAGGACTTAGATAAAAGTTGGGTTGGAGGGAGGAGTTGGAGAGAGGTTGTTGGAGTTTCATAGTTTTTATCTCAACATGAAGGTTGAAGATCCGTTAGATTCCAAATAAGGTTTAAGTAAGAATTCTAGGTGAATTCCAATGTTCATAAATGTATTATATTATTGATGTGGTTATATTGTCATGATCAATTTTTGTTCATGTGAATAATAAATGTAGTATAAATTTTTAAAAGCTAATAGACGCATTCATTTGTAGTTATAAGCCAAGTGAATCTTTAAGTAAGTAACAGATATAAAATCTTACATATATAGGAAATTGAAAATCAGTAAAATTAATAGTATATCTGATGTAGATGAAGAGCTGCATTATATCTTAGCTTTATGTATTAATATACAGATAAAATTTTTGTTAAATAAAACTCTCTACAGCAAATAATGATTTTACATTCCTAAGAAATATTTATGTTTTCAGATGATCAACCAAAAGAAATTATTTATTTATTTCTAATTACAGACAAAAAGTGGGAAAAAAAGTACTTTGTGCATAAAATTTTACTCAAAACAATTCAGCATACAAAAATAGCTAGAGAACACAGTAAGGATGAAAAATATAAAAATACCTTCATTATATGGAATCATTATAAATGCACAACCTCCTCCCCCAGCTCCTGTTAGTTTAGATGGACATGAATATTTTCCAGAAATTTCTGAAATCTGGGTCAATTTCTCATGTCCTACACCAAGACAATTGAGTAAGTGTTGATTCATAACAATGAAATCCTAAATTCATCAAATAATATTCAATGTAATAATATGTATAAGAAAAACCAGAAAATTATTCAAAAGCTCATAATTACTCATGAAGGCTAAAACAATGTTATTAAAAAAAAACACCTAACAATGTTTTTAAAACAGTAAAAAATTTAAAAATAAACATAAAAAAAGAAAAAAGCCCATTTAAACTGATGACATTGAGCTCAAAGGCTATTCATGCTAATTGTATATTACATTCTTATTGATGTCTATTATTCATAAAATAGAACTCTCTTTTTGAGGAAAATGGTAAAAAATAAAAATCATAAAAACCAGCTTTTTTTGTTATAATATAAACCAATATAGTTTAAAATGAGAAAAAAGAACCTCCAAAACTAATCAGAATAAACCTGCAAACCAAATTTAGCAAATCAGATAATTCTGCATAAAATACCCATTTAGCTAAATTAAGTGGGGGATTAGCCGCCCCTGTTTTCCCCCTTTATACTTAACCAATGAACCTCCAAATCTAATATGGGGAGCATCTTATCAGAATAAACTGGCGTACCAAATTTGAAGCAAATCAGATAATTCTGCATTAAAAATCCATTTATTTAAATTAAGGGAGGATTATGTTTCTCCCTTTATACTTAACCAATGAACCTCCAAAACTAATGAGGAAAGTGCTTTATCAGAATGAACTGGTATACTAAATTTGAAGTAAATCTGACATTTCTATCAATAGTTATTGTGTTACATACATACATACAGAACCTGAGGACACATTAGCTCTCAGGCTTTGATAGCAATGACCTAAAAACATATTTAATAATTAAAAAAAAATAGATCACTGCAGTGCCTCTTCTACATTAATTTTAGACAGCTTTTTACCTTTTATCAAATAAATAAAATTTAAATTTCAAAAATGTAATTTAGGCAAAAATTATAATTTAAGTATTTTACATTATTCTTTTTAACTGATTTCAGATAAAAAAAGGGTCATATAATTTACTTTTTTTTTTTTTTAATGTATGTCCCTATATAACTCTTTAGCTAGAAAGGGCTTTTCTTTTTTTTTTTTTTTTTGTAATGGTGGTCCGGCATAAATTTAATCAAGCATTAAAAATGACATTATCCATCTGTCTGCCTGTTTTGTTTTTCTATGCTGCCAATCACCATGAAATTTGAACCTGTCATAACATAATACAGAAAGAAGTAGATAAAATGAGTGTCAACAAGCTTAAGTTTATCATTAATTCAAATAGTTCAAAAACTCAATTACAAAAGGAAATTTTAATATTTGAGCTTTCATTGCAAATAAATTTGCAATCTTATTTTGTTGATGCTGCTTTGCTAATGTATTGACACCAGTGCCAACTAAATTAATGTTCTTGGGAATTTAGCAAGTATGTTCCCAAATTTTGTATTGTAAAAAAGTATCTTACTAGGAGTATACATTGGAACAGTTAAATTTGACAAAATTTTAAAAAGCTTGTGAACATTTAGAAACAGACTCTTGCAGCATTTTTCAAGAGTTTCTGTTAAACAAAGACAACCTACATCTGGCTGCTGTAGTCATTTTATTTTATAACATTGAAATTCTGTTTTTTCATAGTGACATTCTGAAAAATCCATTAATTTTGAAGATTTTCTAAGAATTTGCATTCATTCAAATATATTGACAGAATCAAACAACAAAGAGATGCTAGTAGCATAGAATTTTGACCAAGTTTGCTACAAATCTAATTCCAAATACACAAGAATTCAAAACCAGAAAAGCATTTTAAATAATGAAAGATTCCATCAAATATAATACAGTAAAAGATCTTTATAACGCAATTTTCCATATAACGCACAACTTTTCAGATGTAAACAGTGAAATTTGAAGTTAAAAAGCACCTGCATTTTCATATTGTAAAATACTGCTACTCTCTAGAGGACTAAATTTGATACATTAGTTCAACTTTATCTTCTAATTTAAGACCTTTTTACTGAAAAAAAAATGCTATTGTTACAGTAAACATTTTTGAAAATGTCTAATATAAGGGATGGTTGTGTTATATGGATGTGTGGATATTTGGATCATGTTTATAAAGGAAATTTAGCAATGTCTGACCTATATTATGCAGAAATTTATAATTTGGATAACTCTTGATAACAAGGAATGCAGCATAAAGATATTCTAATGTATTTCAATATGTTTCAGACATATTTGGCCATGCTTACAAGGTGAATTTAATGATGTTATCCATATAACGCACATCCTTGCGTTTTTAGGTTTGCGTTATAAAGATCTTCTACTGTAACACACTTTACAATTAATTATTATTAATATCTTTATAGTTGAATATATGCAAGAAAAACTAATGGATTTTAAACAAATATAAGTTATGGTCTGGTTTAGAAGTTCGTCATTTTACAATATCCTAAAATAAAAAGTATGCATTATGTAATAAAATGAAAAAAAATTTACTATTAGGGAATAGTTTACCTTTTCAACAATTTATTTACTTTTAAAAATATAGTTCAAATGGTGAACTCACTGCATTTCAATGTTCAACTATGAGTACATTTTGAAAAAAAAAAAAAAAAATTAACTGCATATTTAATGAAAAGTTTAAAAAAGTTTAACAAAAATTGAATTTTTAAAAATCCCTACTACTTTTTTAAATATTCATATTTTTGCCCAATGTCTTTTTTAAGATTTTCAAATGTGTATTACACAAGACTGCAAATTGATTTTTAGATAAATCTAATATTACATTTAATGTAATTTTTTTACTGATATATATATAACCATTAATTAAACATTACTGACCACCAACAAAAATTGTGATAGTATGAATAAATTTACAACAATACAATGTCCCCATATATATATATATATATATAGTGAAAAACGATGAAATCTAACACAACTTCATATACTTTTATTTTTTTTTAAATAACAAAAACCTGAAGGCTAATTCCATGCTCAGATTTATCACATATATAATATCAAATACAAAAAAAGGCTTAGCATTTATAAAATAGGAAAGTAACGAAAATATGAACATAAAGAAAAAGCCACTTAAAGTTTTAATTTAAACGGGTAATTGCACTAGGTGCATTAACAAAATTTACAATATCTCGTGATATAATTGCCGTATGGGTAAAAATTATGACATAATATCTTGCGATATAATTGATGTATGGGTAAAAATGAGGTGTCAAAATATTCACAATTAAACAAGCTTTTATTTAATATTTTTTTAAAAATCGATTTGTTGACAAGAGGGAAACTGTCCCCCTTAAAATAATTTAATCAATTGAATATCAAGAAATAAACAGAAATAAAACCATTGCTACTTTTTTTTTTTTTTTTTTTTTTTTTAAATGAAACAGTAGTTTTTCTGACTTAAATGATTTAAACATATCTTCATATGTTTAAAAAAATAGAGATGAGCTCAGTTAATACAAGAAGAAGAATTATAAAGTCTATATTAATCATTATTCATAATATGAAGAGAATAAAAATCTTAAAAAAACCCACATAGTTAAACTAATCACTACTATTAATTGCTCTAATTATCTCAATGCTAGAATTAACATCATAAAGTTAACATAATATTCAGTTTTAACTTTGCAAGTGTAATTTTCTAAAACAAAATAACTGTGCTAAAGTTAAAGCCTCAGAACTAGAAATTCCAAAAAACATGACTGACATATAGTAATGCAACCAATCACTTCTCTTTTTCCCAGAAAAACTCTGAAATCTAACATTTTTTCAAGCTATTGATTTCACATCCTTTTCATTTTAACACTGCAACAAGATACATAAAAATGCTGGTTAATATGGACAAGAGTTCGGATTTTGAGAAAAAACTAAGGTTTGCTTCTATGCTTCTTCCTATCTATGCCAGTTGTAAATCTTACAAAGGAACAGTATTTGAATTGTCCTTATCTTTCTCTTTTTTTTCTTTCATTCTTTTAAGACCTCTGGATATTTCTTTGCACTTTCTTCAGTAGGAGATCTCCTTGAAGGTTGAATTTCTGTCTAGTAAAACTTAAATTATTACATTTTAACAGACAGTTGTAATCTAATGTAAAAATGTTATAGCTGAGGGAGAACAGTGTTCAATAAAAAAATAATTTTTTTCCTAATTCTATACTATATTTTGCTGACAATTATATTGAAACCAACAAATGTTTTGCTTGTATTGTTGTATTGGGCATGATCCTGCTTTTGTCATTCATAAAAAGCATGTAAATCTTAATCTAGTTTAAATGATGGACCATTCTAAATATGCAAATTGCTCATTCTAACAGCGTTTTCCTTTTAACCATGCTGATAAGTTCAACTGTACATATTACGTTGAGTAAAAAGTTTCCCGCAAAAGGGAGATACCTTCCCGCAAGCAGCTGTCACTTGCGTGGTTTTTAGCTTTTCCACCAGCCAATTTTTGCATTCGAAAGCAGAGCATATGATCTACATGGCTGTGTAATTTGTTTGTCAAAAATGTATTATCTTGTGCTTCAAAAAAATGTTTAAAATGGAGCTATCACGTCAGCAGATCATCATGATTATGTACTATGAGCTCCGTAACAAACTCAGTGCAACTGAATGTCACAGAAAAATGTGTGAAAGTTTAGACATCAATACTGTTTCTTATGATACAGTCAAAGTTTGGTTTCGGAACTTTAAAGCTGGAAATTTCGACATTAAACATGAACGATGTTCTGGCTGCCCTATTTAGTTGATTGTAAGCAGTTACAGCGAATCATTCATAAAGACAGAAATGTTTCGACACTAACTATTGCGTTAGAGCCTAACGTTTGCTAAAAAACAATTGTTAACACTCTGAAACGCGTAAATCTAAAGTTTAAGTCCAACCGCTGGGTGCCTCGCGAATTGACTGCTGAAGACAAGCGCAAGAGAAAAAACTGTTGTTTGGCTCACCTAAAAGATCAAATGAAAGAGAACATTCTGGAGAAAATTGTGACCTGTGATGAAAAATGGGTGTACTACAACAATACAAGCAGTAAAGGAGGGTGATCAGCACCTGGGGAATCAACAGGCTCGACTTGAAGACATTCTCTAACTAACAACCTGGTGCTTCTCTGAATATGATGGTATTGTCGCGGAATTCTGTACAAAGAGTACATGAAAAGTGGACAAACTATCAACAGTGCAATATACAGCAACATTTTAATCAAAGTTCGCGATGCCATTTGCGTAAAATGAAGAAACGAGTTCAGAAGGAAGGTGGATCTCTTTCATCAAGGTAATGCCCGGCCCCATGTTAGTACGATGACTGGCTAAACGCCCTACAAGATGAAGTGGGATTTGATGCAACAACCGCCATACAGCCCCGTAATGGCCCCTTCAGAATTCTATCTCTTTTCACACCTGAAGCTGCATCTTGATGGCACAATCTTCAATTCAAATGAGGTCATAAATGAGGTCGATCTCTTTCTGGACTCGCGCACGCCACAATTTTTCGCAGAAGGAATTGAAAAGTTGCCAAAACATTGGAGAAGATTGTAGATCTGAATGGAGATTACTATCCTCATTAGCTTTGATTATTTCATATGTATTTATCATTTTACAATAAAAGAAATTTTGGCAGAAAACATTTTACTCAACGTAATATTTTGAAGCACAACCAATATTGCTTACATTAAATTTAGTGTTGTCTTAAGATGAAAAACTGACCATTAAGATTATGTTGCATATAAAAATTCATAAAATTAAATATTTTTTTTGCAATTCTTTTTATTGTTTACTAAAATTTCAAAATAAATTTATTTACTCAATTCTATTACATAGAGGTTTTAGTTATAATTTTTAAATGTTTTTATTTTAAAATAACATTTTTTATTAAATAAGTAAAATTTTAAGAATGCAGAGAAAGTAGAAAAATTAAAGATGTAGACACATAAAAATTTTCAAATTGCTTATGGAGGTGCTTAAAAGTGATATTTCAGTTAGAAATAGTTTTTAGTTGGCACTTTTAAAAAGTTTATTAGTTTTATTAGTTTTAAACATTTCTCAGTTCCTTTACAAAAGTTGACATTTTAAATCAACAAATACAGTTTTTCTATATTTTGAACATATCTTTAGAGTATGATAAAGAAACTAGAGTATTTACATATCCAGCATTTTTCTGTAGTTCCATTACCTGAAATTTATTCTGTTGAGCTGATCCGGATATCAGATCAGATACTATAATCAATAAGGATAGCTGAGAGTTAGATCCACCAGATTCATCCGGGATAGCTCAGACGGTAGAGCATTGGTGGCTTGAGCCAAGAGATCCCTGGTTCAAATCCAGGTCTGGACATTTTTCGCCCAGATGGAAATTTACATCTCATAAAGAAACTTTAATTAAATTTTACAGATTCCATGTTTGAAAATACGAAAACTTGGATATGAAAATAAACTAGCTAGTACCTGCAATGACACTATTTTCTCAGGCAGAGTCTCATCATCATTCAATGTTTTTAATATCTGCCAACAGCTAGTTGAAATAGAATCAATAGCTTCCAAGACAGGGTTAATTATAGATGGGTACTAAATGGAGAACAGAAAAATAAATCAAACAATAGAAGAAAATTAATGACATGTTCAGGAAAAAGAAATTACATAAACTAGGGAACAGGAATTCTGCTTTTTCAGAATTTAGTGTCACCCTTGATGGAAAAAAAAAAAAAAAAAAAAAAAAATGTATATAAATATAGATACAGTAGAGTCCAGATTATCCGAGTTAATATGAAGTAAGCAAAAAGCTTGGATAAACCGGATTTACACAAATCATCACCAACTAAGGAGATGAAATATAAATTTTCACTTAATTCATTCATTTTTATGGCACTAGTAACATTTCTTTGATGTACATTTCCGTTACTTTTAGAAAAACGGGGAGTGAAATTGTTTATTTGAAAAAGCCCTTGATAGTTTTTTGTTTGTTGAATGCCAATTTTGCTGCAGTTTTTTTTCCCTGCAGTATTACGCTACTGCATAGCTACCAATTTCTAAGATTTTTTTCTTGCCACTAAAACATACCAGTTTTGTCTCATTAAATTTTGTCTAATTTAATTGCCGAAATCTAATAATTGTCAATGATTAAATATGGCAAAAATTTGTATTAAATTTTAGAGGTAACAAAACTGTACAAATTGGTAGCTATGCGATTCTATTAGTGTCATGAAAATTGCAGGTGTAGCAGCTTCTTTCTGTTCAAAGTATTAAATAGTTTTTTCAATCAAACTTATACCTTTGGAATGGATCATTTTCTTCTGATGGGCTGATGGCTTCCATTATTATGAAACACCCATTATAAATGAAATATTATGTGCAGATGAAAGAGCAGTTGTAAAAAGTTAGAACTCTGATTTTCTGGTCAGAACGGGAAAAAAAAAATGGCCATAATTTTTTTTAAAGCAAAATTATGGCCACCCCCCCCCCCCCCCCCCCCATTCTGAAAATCAGAGTTCTAACTTTTTATGACTGCTCTTTCATCTTCATCTAACACTTCATTTATAATGGACATTTTATAATAATGGATGCCATCAGTCAATCAGAAGAAAATAACTCGGTTAAGCAGGACTCTACTGTAGTTTAGTTTTAAGACTTAAAACATGCGATTTTATTTTATATAAAATGACGTCATCCGCATCTGCTGAAGAATACCTCATTTACGATCCACTCATAAACAATACCTACAATTGTAACGCTCGAACAATACGCACTCCATCATATTTGCTCTCCTTTACTTTTTTTTCTTTTCTTTCAAAAGAACTGACAAGCTGAGTAAATTAGACTTTACGAGTGAGAAGAATGTTTACAAAGTGGTTGCCGACAAGGCATTTGTGCTATGCCGTATTTTAAATTAACCGAGTTATTTTGTAAATAGTAACATGTAAATATGTTGTAATTATTAAACTTATTAATCGATGATAAGTTATCCAGTTTTATTTCGTAGCATAAGATAGTTTCCACCCCGGATTCTGAATAATATGTTACAGAAGTGGCTCCCCAACGTCTGACACGAATAGAAGCAAGATATGAAGATAAGTATTATTTTAAATTGAGTTAAACTGTTTTAATAAGAATATTTAGATACTAAAGTACAAAAATTTATACAAAAGTACTTTTGATTCATCCGGAATCTGATGATTTTTGAAAATTGTATTTGATTCGTCCAGAATCGAAATATTTTGGAATTGTTCTATTCAGCTGAATGATATTTTCCTTAGAATTGAAATACGAAAAGTCGTCTGCAGCTTCAAGTATTTTAGTATCTGAATTAAATGAAGATATTCATAAGAGAAATAATTCTAATAATTATTTTTGAAAAATAAAAATCGTTTGCTTTATTTTATACATTTATATAGTTGCACTGAGCTATTTATTATGAAGTTATTATTGTAAATGAGTGCTTGGGCATTATTTAATTATTATATGAATGATATTATTGTGTAAGAAAAAAAAAAGAAAAAAAAAAAAAAAGGCAAATAGTTGGTGTCATTATATTGAGTTTTGAAAGATATTGTATGTTATTTATGTTCTATATATGTTAAAATTACGTATTTTGCTAAGAGTTATTCATAACACGAATTAAGTTTGAAGTTAGCTAAAACATATTTAGTTCAAATGATGGCGTTTCTTTCAAAGGGTAAGAAAATTGATTTAATCACATTAGCTTCAGAATTAAAAGTAGAAGTAAGTAGCGATGATAAAGTCCTTGAATTACGTGATAAAATTGTAAATAGTGAGGCATTTAAAGATATCATAGATTTTGTACAGGGAATTTCTTTCTTCTACGATATTTTCATAAAGACTCTTGAGGAAGAGAAACGTTTAGCCGAAGAAAGAGAATTTGAGCTACAGAAGCTCAGGTTAGAAGCAGGAACAAGAGATGTTGTTGCAAATACAAGCAACCCTCTAGAAACTTCTTCAATGCGCGTTGACTTGAAAAAGGTTTTACCCGATTTCAATCCTGAAAAGGATGATATGAATTTATTTTTAATAACTTTTGAGAGGCAAATGAAACTTTTAAAGGTTTCTAAAGAACTGTGGATTACGTATTTAATTGGAGTCCTTCCAAATGAAATCGGTAAATTAATAGCGCGTGAACCAGAAGAAAAATTTGAGGATTATTCTTATATTAAAGATATATTGTTGCAGAGGTTCAAGTTAGCAGCTGAAAGGTTTAGAGTTTTGTTTAGTCGACATCCAAAGCGAACCGATATTAGCTGGAAAGAATATTATTTTGAAATCAGAAGCTATTTTGAGGGATGGCTATCCGAATTAAATATAAATTCCTTTGAAAAATTATCGAAATTAATTATTGCTGACCAATTAAAGAAAAAAGTTTCCCCTGATTGTAAAGAACATTATTTAGACCAATGGGAGAATTTAACAGATCCTGTTGAATTAGCTGAAAAGTTAGATTTATATGACAATTTGAGGTCACACAAAGTAGAAATAAAGAGATCAAATAAAATCAGTGAGGTCGGGAATTCTAATCGCTTTGAAAAAACGCCTTTAGATTTTAAAAGAAATGATTTTGGTAAAATTGACAATCAAAAAGAGTCCAAGAAAAATAAAATTAATTACCCTTCAAATTTAAATCGACCAATGTTAAGTTGCTATGGTTGTGGAAACCAGGGAGTTATTAAATCCAAGTGTCCAACCTGTTCTCCGAAAAATGTATCGGTGCACTTTCAGTCACTAGAATTTCGTACATGTAATATGCAAACATCACCAACATTATTGGTAAAAATAAGCATAAATGGTCTCTCTGGCACAGCTTGTGCTGACACTGGCGCAACACATTGCATTGCGGGTGAAGTTTTGTATTCTTTATTAAAAGACCAAGGTGTGAAGTTTGAAAAAACTCAAATGATCGTAGTCTTAGCGAATGGGCTACAAAACACTACCGAAGTTTATAAAACAGAAGTTCATGTTAAAATTGAAGGTCGCGACATTAAAACAACACTTTATGCTCTGCCGAATGCCAGAAATAATCGTACAATTTTAGGAATCGATTTTTTACGCAAAGCAAAAATTGTTTTGGATGTAGTAAATCAAGAATGGTTCTTTGCTGATAGATGTAGGTGGAAATATAGATTCGCTGAAGATACACATAGGCCTCCCAGTGAATTAGCGATAAAATCAGTTGAATTAGACACCGTTTTTCTTAGAGAAGATGAAGGTAGACATCTCACTTCAGAGCAACAAGTTAGGTTGAATGAACTGCTTGAAAAATTTACTAGTAGCTTCCAACTAGGGGAAGAGACTACACCTAAAGTTAAACATTATATTGATACAGGATCACGGATGGGCATAATTTTATCTGATGAAATTGATAGTCCTGCACATGATAGAAAAGGCTATGTAAAAGATTGCCGTAGGAATTTCGATTATAGGGGTAAGAACAGAAATTTTAATAGACCAATTGTTAACAGAAGCAATAATAGATATGGTCAAAAATATGTTAAACAGTCATTTAACCATGGAAATTACAATAAAAATAATTATGAGAAACCTGGTTCAGAGAATTCTTACCAAGATGAATCAGAGATTCCTCAAAATTTTGAGACTAAAGATTCTTTAATATCTCAAGATATGACAGAAAGTGAAGGTTTGGTGATTAGTTCATCGGATATGGTTGAACATAATGATGCATCTGAAACGCTAGAAAGAGCTTCACTTACTTCAAAAGTAAAGTATAATCCAAATTTTTCTCCTAGCTACAAAAATAGAGGCTATTATCATGCTCGAAATAATTATAATTATGATGGCCGACGATCAGGTAGAGGTAGCTATCAGGAGCAAGAAATTCCCAACCATCACACAGGTATGGTGCACAGCGAACTGCAGATTTGTCTAGCAAATTTGAAAAGAGATATGAAAATGATCTTAGAACTCATGATCAGGATAATTACAAATTGGATTATAGGTCTGGAAGTTACAGACATGATAATGGGTACTATGGTAAACAAAGATCTCCTACTTCTTATACCATTGCCACTAAAGAAAACCCCTTTTCTCCCTTAGGAAATTACCATATATCAGCTTTGTGTCCTTACACGCAAGATGATGGTGGATCTTCTAAAGGCTTTATTCGTCCTAGAGGTAGACCCGGGAAATGTCAGACACCCAGCCAGCAAATATTTATGAAAGGATCACAAAACACGAGAACCATAGAGGATTTTAGGCACCAGAAAGCATCCCGAAGGAATCCACCCAGGAAATGCACACTGCATCTGAGGGACCAGTAATGCAGTGTGAGGGGAAGAGTGTAACGCTCGAGGGGAAGAGTGTAACGCTTTTTTCATTTAGTTATTTTCCCGTTTCTATATTCCAGTTAAAATCCTGGGGAACCCTAGGGTCACGTAGGGCCCGATCCGGGTCCCTTGAACTTTTTGTGTGGCATGCATTTTTCACCCCTATTTTCTCGCATTTGCAATGCAAAATTTTAAAGTTCAGTCTTGGACTCCTCTCTCCGGACCAAGACTCTTATTTTTACTGGGACCCTAGGGCCCTGTTTTAAGCATTTCACCCCATTTTTTGCTCATTTCTTTAAAACTTTATACTAATGATTAATTCATACTCTATGCATAATTTTGACTAATTGAAGCTATAAAGTGCTAAGAACTTAGACCTTTTAACAAGTTTTCATGTTAGGGTCCCACTCTTAACTATCAGTCATCCCTCTTTGTGCCCTTTATTATAGCTTCTTTAAAAATGGTCCGATTCACTAACTTTTTTTTCTAACAACTTCTTAAGGCCTACTGCGAAAAAAAAAATTTCTCAGGCTTCAGCTACCACCAATTTTGAATATTAATCTCCTTCTTGGGGCGTTTGTTGCAGCTTCTTTAAAAACTATCCTATTCTAGTACAATTTTCTTTAACATAGTTCTGTTCTAGCATCATCCAGCTACTTTAAAACTACTATAAAATTTTCTTATATCCAACTACATTCCAGTTAAGACCCTGGCCCACAGGGCTCGGTCTTTCTTTATACCTCAGCTACCACCTTTTTCGAACATTAATATCCTTTTTCAGCATCAACTTACAATTACTCACTGCATCCGTAAATTAAAGGTAACTTTAGATAACTGATTTCATCCGTTTATTAAATATCGTGTTAATGTTAAAAGTAATTGATGAAAGTTACAAGGGAATGGTGCACCTTCCACCGCTTGGGGGCGCATTTTTTCCTTGGGTTTTAAGGACCCAATTTCAACGGGATTTGGTTCATTCAACTTAGATTACAATTCAGCAACTTTCTGTATTATGAAATTTTATCTTAGTCTTCAGTTACCGACATTTTTTAACATTAATGGTGCATTCTTTTTTTGGGATTCTATTGGCTTGGGCTTGATTACTATGAGATTCGGCTCACTCAACTTTGTTTTCGTTTATCTCCGGCATGAGCGGAGCACTTCCGGTACATGCTGCCTTAGGTAGCGGAGACCCAGGTTACAGGTTCTTTCGGAAAGAGGTTTGTTGGGAACACACTAGAAGCTGTGGAAGGCAATGATGACTCCGAAATTAGGTTCATTTAAAAGAATTCCAAAAGAAATAAAATCATACAAACTTGAGTTTAAGGTTTTTATAAAGGGACCCGGGCATTGCCTGGCAGATCTGCTAGTCTTTATATAAAAACTAAGTATACTTTAAACCAAATTGCCTTATTTTATAATTTAAAGATTTTATTGCCATTAGCAAGAGGCTATAATTTAAAGTATATAACACTTTGTAAGTAAAAAAAAAAAAGGGGGGGGGGGGCTTTTTTATCACCTAAATAATACGTGAAAATTTTAACCCTACAAAATCATTTCAGCATATATTGTTAGAAATCTTTAAACCTCTTTATTAAAACAAATTTTCTCTATTTGTTCCTCTCTACTAACATTAAAGAAATAATCAGGCTTTTAAATTATCCATCTACCCTCAAAATATCAGTTAACCCCTCTCAACAAAAAAGTTTAATCTTTAAAAGTCTATTTAAAAAAAAATTCTATCCTATTTGTTGCTCTCTGAAATTTATGCTTCCCCTTCCACTCCAGCATTGAGATATTCTAATATCATGGATAACATGGATAAACACATTACACGAAATAAATTTATCCATTTTCTCATTACGAAATACTTTCCGAGATGTGAAGGTCCGATCTAATATAAAATCCGTCAATGGTCCAAATTTGAAAACATATTTATGTCTATAGTTTTACTAGATTTATTTCTTGTCACATCTCCTATTTCAAAATATTTACGAAGTAGAAACATTGACTATTCTACAGCTTGTAAATTGGTCGAGAAGCTGCTTATACAAGTAAGGGATAAAAGGAGTGATAAACACTTTCAGGCTCAGTATGAAAAAACAAAATATTATACAAGTACAAGTAATGGCAAATTAGATGATAGCAGTATTGATGTAGAACTAGAATTAGAATTCAAGGAAAAAAGAGCTTCAAAGAAAAAGTTAATGCCTGGTGAAAAATCCATTGACGAAGCTCATGGAATCTTAACTGCTCAAAACTATAAATTGGTCTTTTTCAGTATTTTAGATTGTGCCAGGACAAGTATCGATGAAATATTTAGTCCAAACAAAGATATTTTATAAGATTGTTCCTGGTTAGACACAAAGAAGTTTAAGGAAATTGTGATGCTTGATAAATTTCCTATGGAAGTTCTTTCTAGCATTTCTAAACTTTGTAAAGCTGAAAGAAATCAGTTATTGATAGAGCTGAAACAGTTTGCAGATCAGTATGAAAGTTTTACAATGGCTGAAAAAACTAACATTGAAATAAAACAAGACAATCTGAATGGAGCTGAAGAAATCTGTGAATATGACGATGTAGAAACTGAATTTGAAGAAGACGAAAATCTTTATGGTTATTGCTCTGACTTGAAAAAATGTTTTCAATGTTTATCATGCGTCTTTTCTATTTTTTTTTTTAACTCTCAGAATCTGGGATGTTTACAAACTTGTATGTAGCTTACAAGTTTGTACTAACCATACCTTGTACGCAAGTCATCTGTGAAAGGGTGTTATCTAAACTTAAAATAATTAAGAATCGACTTAGATCTACTTTAAGCCAAGATAATACGTTTAATTTTCTTTTCATGAACGTAGAAACAGACTTATTTTATAACTTAGATAAAGATGTTATTATAGATGAGGTAGCCAGGACCAGTGAAGAACTGGCCAAAAAACTGTTAAGTTAGTAAACAGCCGTTCACAATAACACAACATTTACAACTGTTATGATTTATTTGCAAATTGAATAATTGTGTAAAAAATTACCTTCCTTAGTTTACTGTATCTATACCAGGTATTTTAGAGCCATTTATCTTTTTATTATAAAATCTATTTTACGATATGTAACCATTAAATAAAAATTAAACAGGATATTGTTTTTTTCAATATGCTTGGTTTTTTTATTACTGTTGTGTCCCTTTTTAATATTTACTTAGGTATTACAGTAGGACTTAGAATATTATAGCCTCAACAATGCAATTCACTTGCCTAAATCTAAAAATATTTATCCCTCTCCTTTAAAAAAAAAAAAACTTGTAATTAATTAATATAATTTTTTTTTCTAGCATGGCAATGGCGGATCTAAGGGGGAGGTCACGGGGGTCATGACCCCCCCCCCCCTTGAACGAAGAAAATTTCTCAAGGTCAGTTTAAAAATGAAGTATATATTAAATTCTTTCAAATGTACCCCTCGCTCAACAATTAGAATATTTCTGATTATTTAAAGCTCTGCTTAAATCCAAAGTAGGTAATTCTGACACATTCAATGAAGTCATTTTTAATCTCAGATGCAAGACATTTGCAAGTCCACTTATTCAGAACAAATGTGATTGATTAGCATTTTCTATTTTTTGATAAAAGAAAAGAATCTTTCTGGAAATCTCTGTAAAATGTGGGGTTTTAAACTGAATTTAAGGTCGCGACAATCAATTACTCCTTCATGACGGCATTTTCGTAACTGTCGAGTCTTAAAAATTGGCATAAAAAGCTCAATCTCGGAATCATTCTTCTTAGCCTTTATAAAAAAAATAGGATATTCTTCAATTTCTTTGTATCTGAATAAAATGTGAAAATTTTATATGTTTACCAATATTAATGCTTTTTTTTTTTTTTTGTATTTACGAATATGACTTCTCAGAAGTATTAGAAAAGTAACAATTTTGGGAACAGCCTTCAATATAAAAATTGCTTATTAAGAGATGTGACCCCCCCCCCCCCCTTCAAAAAAAGAGCCATGACACCCTCTAAATGGAGGGTTAGATCCGTCCTTGTAAGCATGGAACTAGTTTATGTACAGTGTATAAAAATAATATAAATATTTATTGTGAAAGTAAGTAGACTACACCAAAAATAGCTTACTTTTTTACTCAACTCTTTTCCAAGTGGCAAAATAGCTAAATGTGGTTTTTTAGGCATTTTCAAAAGTTACATATTCTAATATTTTACTCTCAATAAGTTCCCCGGTAAGGGGCCCCTTTACAGTCTCTAGCCAAGGGCCCCCAAAGGAGCCAGTCCGGGCCTGCTTTCCACTTAAACCATAATGGTAATCAAAGCTGTTTTTGATCAGTCCAAGTTATATGCATACAATTCATTTCTCCAGTATGTTTTTACATTGTTTAAAGGCATCCAAACACATTAATGTGGTCATAGTCTAACAGACTATATTTTTGAATTTCTAATAGTACAAATCATTCTAAGCTACATGTCTCAGTGTCTTTGAATGATATAGTGAAGTAATCAAAGCTAAGAGAAGAGAAAAATTGTCTGTATAAGACATAATAATGCAATATAAATACAGAAAAATACAGACATAAGACATACTAAAAAATAAAATGATTGACAAGTGTCCTCAAGGAAATGGTGAAATGAAGACAAAAGGAAAGAAAACCAATAACAAGGAAATTGACACGACAGTGTGGAATGGTTCACTAATGCAAGATAAAAGAAACATGATATAACTGGGTCAATTATCCAAAGTGAAGCTCACATTCCAACTAAATCTCTCTGAAACATTTTAATAATCTGGGAGGCACTGTCACATTTTCAATCAATTTTAGCATTGATGATTTTGGTATATATGACAAATTACATGGTGCAGATAACGATACTGTAAGTCAACTGGCTTACCAGCAGTGGGTGTTGTCATAGCAGCATCACACATCCTGCTTCAATGTTAAATAAATGGCAACCCAATTAATAATGTCTTCAAGTCTGTATAACATTGGTTATCTGGTTGCCACTCATTTCACATTGTACCAAGCTGTGCGTTGTTGCTATGAAAACATACCTCATTGATATGCAAGCTAACTTGGCAGTTTTGTTATCTATACCATCTAATCTATCATACATACCAAAATCACACATGGTAAAATGCATGGCAAACTGGTAAAATGTGATGATGCTTCCAGTTGTCCACAGGGTGTAGGAGAATTTCATGAAGAGACACATGATTGTGTAGAATGAAATATGGTGGGAACCTAAGGAGATCAAAGAAAGTGTGGACAATGAGTGGAAGACAAAACTGATAGGCTTAATTTCAGGTGATGAACTTAAGAGAGGTTATAATGTCAGGGCTGTTTTTGTTCGCATATTGATAATAAAATCACTTACAGTTAAGGGGAGAAATAGTGCCAGAAGAAAAATGCTCAAGGAAGGACCCACATTGTGTTATACAGAAATATGTTGGGAAACAAAGAAAAACCTAGAATGACTAGAAAGGCTGTGAAGATTAGAGGATTCAAACAATTTAGAATACCACTGTTGTTTAGCACAATAACAAATAGGCATGGTCAAACACTGGACGAATGGCTAAATGAATTTTATGCAAAAATGAAAAAAGAAAAACTGAAGATGATTTGTTTTCTTTCAATGTTTCTTTTCAAAACATCATAGGTCATTAAAAAAAAAAATCAAATGTGATTCTAGCTTTGTACCCTTTGAATGTAATGAGTGTACATGTGAGGCAGGTATTTGAGAACAAAATAACACATTCTTTCAAACCTAAATAGACAATATAGATGGAGTCTTTTTTACATTTTTAATGTTCTGTACAGATGACCACTTACACAATAGATAGTACCATGCACTCAAACCACCGTCAGTCACAATAACAGCCTCTACATGCTGTCAAAACCAACTGCAAGCAATAATCAGATGCATGTTGGGAACATTTGGCAGTGAATACAAATGGCTGTCCTAAGCTCTGCAACAGTATTGTGTGGATGTCTATTACAGTCCCTCTTAACCACAACACATACATAATAGCCCATCAGGTTAATACCTGGTGAGCTGGGAGCAACAAGTTGAGGATGACATGTTCATGGTAATGAAAGTTTATAAAATCTCGTAAAAGGCAAGAGCCAGTGGAGTATGCAAATGAGATATTTTATAAAATTTCATTAGCGAATGGGTGTTTTCACTTTTGCGTAAGTGAAGTAACCTCTTAGCAAGTACTTGGTCTAATTTCAAAAACATCTCAAAATAAAACTGTAGCAGGTGCTCCTCAGCTGTGCACAATAAAATCAAAAGACTCCCCCAACCTTCAATAAAGTTTTGAAAAGGTATAACTGCCCTATTTAACTAAGCAATGATGCGTAAAGTGTGTTTTTATAGTCAATTTGAACGCACCCAAGCAAAAAGTACCTGTAATGATATGTATCTGGGACAAAACAAAAAAGAAAATGGGGGAAAAGGGTGCATTTTCAGTGAACTGTTATTCAAAAACCAGTAAAGTCTCAAACATAACGTACACTATATTGCCATTAATAACCAGCAATTTTCAATTTTAGACATTTTGTCGAATATTTAGAAATATACTTGTCAGATTCTTCTGGAATTTCAGGATTAAAAAGAACAGGTATGACCTCATATTTAGCAATGTCAATTTGATAAGGGAGACAATTAGGGGGCCAACAAAAAATCAAAGAAAAAAAATAATACTTGGGATCACCCTGTAAAATAAAATGCACGAAATGATCCATCGCTACCGAATATAAATAAACAGATATTTTACAGTATGTGTATTCTTTTGTGTAAGAATAGCATCTATATTAATAGAGATATAGCGATTTATTTAAAAAAAATTTTAAATTCTTGCATGTTTTTTGCTTATAACATACAGGGTTTTCAATCAAATTTAACGACGATTTCAGAAAAATTGACAAAATATAGTAGAAACAATATAATGCAATTGGAATATAAATATATTAAATATTTTAGAAATATGAGCAGTTGTATGAAATAATTTTTATCTGTGCATGCGCGAACGATAACAAGGATCATTTCACATAATTTAATAGTCAAATCTATGAAGCAACTTATAAAAATAAATCTACTCAAATATCATAAAAATTCAGAAAGATATCGGTGTTAGAGTGAGCAAATTTTTAGTTGTTCTCTAAAAGCAGCTGAATGATAAGGGATTTTACACAAATTGTCATTTTTTATTAACTGACTTTCAGAAAAAAGTTAGTATTTAGTGACTATCAACGAGTAGATTTGGAAAAAATGCTTCAATTTTGATACTTCTTTTGATCATGGTATGGGCTCGTTCTGGTTGTTATTTAGAGAAGAACTAAAGCATCAATAAAAAATGAAAATTTTAAAAAATTTAAAATTAAAAATGACAATTTGTGTAAAATCCCTTATCATTCAGCGGCTTTTAGAGAACTACTAAAAATCTGCTCACTCTAACGCCGATATCTTTCTGAATTTTTACGACATTTGACTAGATTTTTTTTTTAATAAGTTGCTCCATACAGTTGACTATTAAATTATGTAAAATGATCCTTGTTATCGTTTGCGCATGGACAGATAAAAATTATTTCATACAACTGCTCATATTTCCTAAAATATTTAATATATTTATATTCCAATAGCACTATATTGTTTTTACTACATTTTGTCAATTTTTCTGAAATTGGTGTTAAATTTGGTTGAAAACCCTGTATATTATAGGCAAAAAACATGCAAGAATTTTTTAATTTTTTTAAATAAATCGTTATATCTCTATTAATATACGTGCTATTCTTACACAAAAGAATACACATATCGCACAATGTCTGTTTATTTATATTCGGTAGCGATAGATCATTTCGTGCATTTTATTTTACAGGGTGATCCCAAGTATTATTTTCTTTCTTTGATTTTTTGTTGGCCCCCTAATTATCCCCCTTATCAAATCAACATTGCTAAATATGAGGTCATACCTGTTCTTTTTTATCCTGAAATTCCAGAAGAATCTGACAAACATATTTCTAAATATTCGACAAAATGCCTAAAATTGAAAATTGCCGGTCATTAATGGCAATATAGTGTATGTATTGCAAATAACGTATTATAAAGGTGTTTATTATGCTATGTTTTCAGAATTTTTTAGCCAGTCCCTTTTGAGATATTAAGTAGTGAAAATTGCCAAAAACAGACATAACACAGTTTTTGATGAGCTGTACAAAAAAAAAAAAAAAAAAAAGGAAAAGGTTTTCAAGATAGAAATTTGCAAAAATAAGTAGTCCTATAGCAGGTCTGAGTAAGAAAAAAATATTTAAGGTGAGTCTGATCTCCTTCATAAAAAATAATGGCAGTGAAATGTGTCTGAACTTTTTTTTCTCTGGTTTTTAAGCATGTTTTTAGCCTAGATCCTTAAGTCTAATAAAAATTTTATAATTACATAAAATGTTGACAATTGTATGCTGAACATTTTGGCTTTTAATTCATCTTAGTAGGTAGAAAAATAAAGCAGTTACAGCATTTTCTGTAAAACACGTTTTTCGCCCAAAAATATCTTGTTAAAATTGCCCACCTCCAAAAAACTATATGATAAAAAAAAAATGTTAACCATGTTTTAAACTCAGAAAACTATGAAGAACACTTGGTTAAAATATCAGGAAAATTAAAAATGTCGAGCGACTTGGTGACTTGGAATGGATTGACCCACATGTCAAAATACTATTTATAACAAAATTCAATTAAAAAAAATAAAACAAGTATTCAGTTTTAAGAAGCAAAACACACACACACAAAAGAAAAATACTAAAACCATTAATTTTTAGACTTTTATCAAGATGTATTATCGAATTAAGAAATGCAATGCTTAGAACAAGATTTTTCTTGATAATTGATATCTTTATAAAGTGCATACCAAAGCTAATATCATTAAAAATAATAAATATTGGAAAACTTCAGCAGCATTATCTAACCATGATTTTAAAATCTTTAAAATCTAGCTATAAAAACATTTACTGAATGGATTGGTTATAAAACACAAAAATAACTTACTAATTGTTGTTTCCTTTTAACAGCTGCAACCAAATCTTTTGTATTTCTAGGGATCTTAGTATCAACCAAGAGTATATGTATATTCTTCATACTGAAACAAATAAAATCTAAAATTGCAAAGATTTATAGAAACAAAAGTTAATGATTTAAATGAAATGTGACATCAATAAAGGTCCAAGTATTCAAAATTCTTACAAGGGGAAAAAAAAGAATATTTTGAAAATATAACAAGAACGAAAAATCATGTCCAGCATCGATAATTAAACAGTTTCCAACACATTCAGAATACTGTAACGAAACTTTACAGGTTATTAGGTGAGAAATGTTGAAAACAATTTAGAAAATTCATAACACATTTGAAAACTCAATTTCTGTGATTACCATCAATAGTCGGAAAAATATTCAAATTTTTTCTGCAGTCCTGTATATGATCTATAGATTTGTATGTATACTACATAGCATGTTAAAAGTTACTTCAATACTTCAAAAATTTCCATTCAGCAATTTCTGTCAAAAAATGGAAATGTACTTGAGATTGTATAGTTCCTGTATATGACATATTGAAGTTATACACACCAATATCCAAAAAAATAGCTAAATTTTAAAATGCATACTACAACTGAATGCTCACTTCCAATGTTTCATAGGCAGTATTTACTGTAACCAAATACTTTTAAATATCCATGTAAATAAACGATAAATTATATGCAAACTAGATTCTACAGTAAGTGCCTTATAGTATACCTCAGTGATATATATAAACTTCGACATGTTTTGAATAGTGTAATATAATTAAAATATACCACAAATGATGCTTCCCCATAGGGTATAATGTAACAATTCTTTTGAGTGTCCCTGTAAATGAACCATAAATGCTAAACATTTAATTTTCAATAGTGAACATGTTATAGTAAACCCCCAATAACACATATTAATTTCATGGCAATCTGACTATATTTACCCAAGCTAGAGCACGGACAGACAGACAAAGCGAATTCATAAACACTTTACAACTATGTTGGAAATTGTTAAAAACTGCAACTGAAAAATAAAAATTTTATATGATATACATCAATGAAAAAAAAAAAAAATGGATATGATGCTTACTCAGATAAAATTTCTGCCACATTTTTATTCTTGAAAAGAACAGCACCACCTTAATAGGTAAAACATAAAATCAGGTATACATATATAATAACATTTTCATGCATAACAACATGTCAAATTTTTCATAACAGGGGAACATTTTTTATAATTGGAATGTTCTGCGGAGACTGGAGAGCATGTGTAATTTCTAAACTTTGAAATTTTCAGCTAACGTTTGTGATACGTAATTCAATTTAATTCTGTTTTTCTGGGTTAAGGACAAGGAGGAGTTTACGAGATTCACAAGGTCAGCCCTGGAGAAAAATATTGTGGTCTGCAAACCAGTTTGAGAAATGATGAATTATTGTATTTAAAAATGACAACTCAAACAATGCAGCTAACAGAGTATTTTAACACTGACAAAAACTTGGGATTTTTGAAAAAATTACAACAGTAACCCATAAACAACAACTTAAACAAATAAGTCTAAGACATAGCCACAAATAACGATATGATACACACTATAAATTGTTTCCATAATTTTTATTTTAACTATTTTCTAAACATTTCTATTACTTTAAAAATTACATTTTTTATAGTTGAATATTGTAATGAAATGATTTTCTGATTTTTTTTGTATATTCTTCCTTCCATTTAGTTAACAATAGGGTGCATGACTCAGACATAATTATGCATTAAAAAATGACAGATATCCAGTCTCTCCTACAAACTGGCACAATTTTCAATGAATTATAAATTACAAAAAAAAGCTCAGCACATTTATTAATTTATATATTCAGGCATGAAAGCAGGAAATAGGAAAAAAGTGAAAAACCTTTTCCATCTATAGAATGACGCCAAACTCTTATAATTTAGACACATTTAAGTTATTTATAGAATAAAACGAAATATAACTGTATGTATGATAGTTATTTTCTTTTCGTAACATAGAAAATATTAAAAACAAAAACAAATTTAAACTTTTAAATAAAAAGTGTTGTCTAAATAGGACAAAATATTCTATTCCAAAAAGAACCTTATGGAAACCTCCTTTCTCTTTTAAAGACTGAAAAAGTTTCAATCCTGAAAATTATTTTAATAACTCTTTCATATCACCTTTGATTTGATTGCTCTTTTGCACAACAATCCAGAAAGAAACTCCAAAGATCTGAGTAAACAAAATGTTCGATTATTAAATTTCTGAGGACCCTCCCCCCCCCCCTCCTCCCTCCCCAAACCTTATATGCTTCCAATATTTTTGTTGCATTTTTGCATCAATCCAGAGAATGACCAAAATTGTTTTAAAAAAGCTGGAATTCCTCCTTTAGAGGAACTCTTTCAAGCCTGTATATTATTTATTAATTACAGTAACTTCTATACAACATCAAATTAACTATTTTAAAAAATTAGCCAGCATATATTTTATTTTTTTTTTTTTTTCATATTTTAGTATAATGTTAAAATGTAACATATGTGGTAAAAATTTATTCAAATATATTTATACAGTGAATTTCTGTTACAGCAGACTTCCAAAAGAGGTCATTTTTTGTCTGCACTAACCTAAGTTTACATTAAATGATATAAAAATTTGAATGGGGTGAAAGAATCCCTTGCATTAAATAAATTGAATTCTGTTTTTGACAGAAATTAAATAGATTACCAACTGTATGCTAAAAGAAAGTTTGTTTTCTTTAATTTAGTAATTTTAGTTTGTTTTTTTTTAAGTTAATGATAATTTGCTAATATAAAAGAATAATACTCAGGACAAATAAAATGTGCAAAGGAATTGTCATAGTTATAAATTTAACTTTATTTGAGGAATGAGGATGCGAATTTCAAAACTTACCTTATCTAGAAAATTTTGGGAAATCGCGAAAAACCTCTGACCGCGTCCATTGGTTTTCATTGTAAACCAAGATAGTGTTTTTTTATGCAGGTTCATCAATGGAATAGATTGATAGTGAAAACTCGATTTTTTAAATTTTGTATAAGGCAAGTTTTGAAACTCAGGTCTTCATTTAAAGTAAATCTGCATTTTTTTTCTTTTGTTTAGATAGGAAAAAAAAATATTTCTTTGCCACATCATTTTCCCATTTTATGACACTCAAATAAATACTAACAAAAATGCAATATTTTCTATTATATAAAGTCTGTATATAACAGGTTAATTTTTCTTTTTTAGTTATATAGACTGATTGTGATACAATTAAACAGACTATTAGAAGTAAACGCCTACTTTTTAGCCATTTGGAAAAATGGTTATTGCCCTCGGTCAGGGTAGGAAATCAAAAACATATCTGAAGTGTTTTGTTAGTTGAATGCCGCATCTTATTTGTTTTCTGATTGGTCTATACAGTAATCTGTATTTTCCCTTTACTTTCAACAGAGATGGATACTTCTGTTGCCACTATGACAAAAAAGTAATAAAAACTACAAAAAAAATTAATAACTCAGAAACAAACTGAGATACAGCTTTCAAACAAATTGCATTTAAAAGTAAATTTTTTTCTCTATAGGACGGTGTAATAAGTAATATTGTGGGATGTTTAGAAGTTTAAAAATGAAATTTCATTTAAAATTGGTCCAGGAATGTTAATGGCATACGTAATGTATAACCAGCTCCGTAGAAGTTTAAAAATTTGCAGTACCGAAAATTGTAAAACTGAAATTTCTTTTAAAATTTGTTCATGATGGGTCCAGGAATGTTAATGTTTAATCCATGGCGTACGTAATGTATGATCAACTCCGTGCGATTTTTTATGTCTTAAATTTTAGTCTCTGAAAAAATCATTTTCCAAATGGTTGTTGTAATTTGTTAAATTGCTTTATTTTTATTTTTTTAATTTTGTAGTTTAATAATTAATTAAATCAGCTTTTACATTACATTTCTGGTATTTTCTTTTAAGAAAGGCAGGAGAAAAATAATTCTTTTAAAAGTAAATACAATATTACACACAATATGTTCACATATTAAATAAATACATTTCTGTTTTTTCCTCACAAATAATAATAATAATAATAAAACGATTTTACAATATTAATTCAAATGGAAATTCAAATTAATCTTATATTATATCATATTCTATAAATAAAGTATAAAATACACCATTAGACAAAAATAAAAAATTATATTACCATATGTACAAACAGAGTTGTCAATGCCAGATGGTTTTCCATGAAATATTCTTTCACCTTGAAATGCCCATTTGTTAATAAGTTGTTTATCTTCAGATAAAAGACTAGGAGTAATTCTGCCACAGAGGATTAAGATTACTGCAGCCACACAAACTGAATAGGATGCTGAAGATCCCATGCCGGATCCTATACTTAGATCTGAATCAACACAAATATGACATGAGGGAAACGTTCTAGAAATAAAAATATTTTTCAGACAAAAGAGTAAATTTAATTTGAATTTTACTAACAGTAATATTTACAATAAATGAGCTACATAAAACCATAACTCCAATTAGACTCCTGCATCGGGTCGGGTTACCCGCTTTTACCCGAACATAACCCAATCCGCGGTTCGGCACTATATTTTTCCATTGCAGGTTGAGATAAGTCGAGTTGAATTTAACTTTTTTGTTGCGGGTTGTTTCAGATCAGGTTGGTTTTTTTACTCTTGGAAGTCGGGTTCGGGTTGACCCGATTTTTTAAAAAGAATGTGAAAAATATTTTTCACGTTAAAAGCCTATATAAACCGCAGATCAAAGTTTCACTGCAAAATGCGCACCTGTCTGTTTTGTCTTCAGTCATCCTTTCATGAGTTTCGAAATAACTGTATTATATTTTTATCTTATTTTCAAAATACAATACGCAGCAAACTGCACAAACACATTGAAAAAAACTGTCAATTCTGCGGCATGGCCCGTTTGAAATTTTGCATTCATTTTACCGCCCCTGTGTGGCCTGGGCCGGATGCAGACCTATTAGAATTAGAGATACAATTGTAGATTATTTTTCATAATGGTATTAAAACATGATTTACTTTCCTTACATTGCAGGTTCGGGTCGAGTTGCTGAAAATTATTTTTGTGTGTTCAGGTCGGGTTGCAGGTTGACTTAAAATGGAATTTGCGGGCTCGGGTCGGGTAGAACCTGACCCACGAACGACTTAACTCCAATCCTGCAAAAATATAACCATGTTATTCATAAGCAAAAATATCCATCAGGAAAATTACTTTATTAAACCGTTCTGGACCATGGGTGCATATATGCACCCTGAAAATGATCATACAGAATTTGTTTTATACACCAGTTAAAAAGAAAAGTAATATTTAATTTCTTCAATTGGAGCATTTTCGTGATTGTTTAAGTAAAGGTAACTTAAAAAAAAAAGTTGTTCCAAACGAATAAAATTTGTGTAAAAGCCGCTGGTCCCAAAGGGGTTAAAGAAATATATAATGAAGTGACTCCCATCATCACAGAAAACAGTGTGACTTTTTGCTTCAAGAGACAGATAAGAAGCGAAGAATTAATATCGGCAACAGTACACATTTCATATCAAACCAGAATTCTACATTAAAATTTTTAAAAGTAAAACCGCCAAGTAAAGTAGAATACCACATTTGGCAATTTTTAAATTTAAGAAAGCAAGTGACAACCCTAAAATTAGATCAAGTCAGAGATCAAGGGGAAAAGTTAGGTTACTTTTTAGATGATACAAAAGGGCATAAAAACTATTCAATTTCAGCCTAAAATGAAAAAGATTTTTAGATGTTATACTATCTGTAAAAAAATAAATGAAAGAATGTAAATTTAGAGCAACGATTAATTTTAATTATTTTATATTAATATATATATGACTAGCCGCCCTTGGTGACCAGTTTGGACTCCCTTAAACATATGCTAGGCATTGTATCACGTTACTTTTATACATAATTTAATTTACTTGCTCAATCCTTCGCCAAATCCGAAGATTCTGATACAGAAATCCTAAAATCGACATTTTTATGTTAGCCGGACGCAGGTGATAAATCGCCAAACATTGTTCCCGTCGTATTTTTTCATATTTCATTTAAAAAGAAAAGTAATAAATAATACCATAAACCATGACATTTAATTTCAACATCAAAGCTTTGTTTTAATTTACCACGTGAAAAGTTGTTTCTGACAGCCGTATGAAATGGACTATTATAATACTGATGACATGATATTTTCAATATTTGGCGAAATAACAATATTTGGTGATTTATCACCTGCTCCTGGCTAACATTAAATGATCAAATTGGCCGCTTGGCATACAAAAAGTGAAGCGGTCAACCCGGAACTGTTGATGACAGTCAAGCGACTTCGGCTTTTATTATAGAGATGTTATCATAGGGCTTAGATAAAACTTATTGAAGTAAAAGTTATACCAACAAGTAAAATATATCAATACTAGGGGACGCTGCCCCTACGAGATATGCTTGCCAACCCCCCGTTCAGACACTGCAGACTCTAAAAGCACTCTAATTTGATCGGCTTTAAAAAGATTTAGGGTTGGTTGATTTTTTTGACGGCCGATTATCTACGCTAGGGATATAGGCCCGAGGGGGAGTGCCCTTCGTGGGGGTCTTTCTAAAGGAACCTAACCCGTATTAACGCATGGAAATCCATGGCTCGAAGAAAACCACGAAAACTTCGAACGATTAGGCCGACGGGCGCGATTGGGTTTGAACCCAGCACCTCCCGTCTACCAGCTTCGAGAGCAGAACCTCTCAGCCACTGGTGGGGCAAAAAAAAAGATTTAGGGAGATTGAATTATAAGCTAAAAAACAGTGGCAATCTCCCTATAAACGGGCTTCTATTCATTTCTCTTTGATTGGGGAATTTTAAGGCCAAATCAGCTACTGTTAAAAGGTACAATGGCTGTTTCCATCTTTGATTAAATAAAATCAGTTAAATATTTCAAAATAAGCTAATATAAAATGAATTAAGTAAACAGAGTCTTTGTGTCCCGGTATTTTTTAACAAAGCGAAAAGGAAGTTTTTTTAAATAAGACACTTTAAATGCATTGTTTTTAATCTGACATAATTTTCACTAAACTTTTCTTTCTCTTTTTAATATTCACATGAAATGACTTTTGTTAGAAATGAAATATTATTTGTGCTGTCCTAATAAAAATAGTTGAAAAATCATCGTAAAATATCAAATAAATGTCACGTGCATTTTTAAATTTAAATTGTTTAGCAATATTTTTTTTTTCATTTTACGTAATAAGTGTAATGTGATGTAATTTCTCCTATTTAAGAGTTCTAATGCATGTTAATGAATTTATTATTTTACATATTCTTTCTCTTTTAAAATTTACGTGTAAATATAATTTTCATGACGTAATTTTCAATGAGTTCCTGCTTTTTATATTTTCTGTTTATAATAGTTACGTGTAAATAAATTTTTAATTTGAAGCAAACATTATTGTTTGCACTGTTTATACAGTTGGCAACAGTTTAAAATAATACCATTTTCTAAAATATGTAAAAAATATCTCTCGAAATACTGAAAATTTGAATTTAAAATAGAAATAAAACCTCATAAAATGAGTTAAATTAAAAAAATAAATGTAATCTGTATATCGGGAAATTCTAATGCATAAAATGATCTAAAAATGATTAAATTCCCATGTATAGTTTTTTCTCCTATAAAACTTTTTTAATGGAGCGATTTTGTCTAACTTTAGCATTAAATATCTCTTAAAATAATTCTTTGATTTGAAAACTGTCTGCATCAGCGTGTTTATCAAACATTTCTCTATAATACCACCGATTTTCATATTTTTGTAAGTAATATTTTGCTTAATATTAACAAAGAAAGACCTGCGGTCACAAAAAATTCAAAACCGGCGGCGGTGACAGCGTTAGTTACTTTTTTTTTAGAATAGAGAGATACCATAAATCATACTTTAAAAAAATCAAATAAATTAAGATTGTTTCTTTCAAGATTATGATATAAGTGTTTGAATATCTTGTTAGTAGGCTTGCTTTAAGATGCATTTTTAAGACAAAATATATAAAAAAAATTCTTTTATAAATAGAAAACTTAGGTAAAATTTTATCAACATAAAAGTTACACAACAAGTAAAATATATCAATACATCATAAATTATACTTACAAAAAACTAAACAAAGATGATTTCTTTTTGGATTATGGTAAAAATACTTGTACATCATATTAGTAGACTTGCTTTAAAGTGCACTCTTAAGACCAAACATGAAACTTCCGAAGTTGCATTTTTAGATAATTTACAGAAAATACATTTTCGAAAAAGAATTTGCAGAATGATTGAAATTGCGATATTTAGCTTATTAATTTATTTAGTTAATTGAACAAATTTGATGGATATATAATTCAGTGCACTATAACTGGACTGAAGGAAAAAAAAAAAAACTAGAGAAAAGGAATTCTGCTTTTTAAGAATTTAGTGTTGCTCCCGAACATTTCCATTACTTCATTTTCTTTTGATGGACTGGTGGTTTCTATTATTATGAAATGGCCATTATAAAAGAAGCGTTTAGGTGAAGATGAAAGAGCAGTCGTAAAAAGTTAGAACTCTGATTTTCTGGCCAGAATGGAGGGGGAAAAAATGGCCAATTTCTTCCCTTTTTTATAAGTACTTCCCCCCCCCCCCCCAATATGACAGTATAAACATTGAAAATATGTGATGCTTAGAAATTTTAAAAAATGCTGTAGAGTATTTAATCAAACAATGAAACATTGGCTTTTGTTTTACGACTGGCTTATACAAGGTAACGTTATTTATTGGAGACGACACAAAATAAGATGGGAGAAAGAAATAGCATACTGGGGGCTAACAAAAAGTTCTTAAAAGGGAGAAAACTGGTGCTGCTAAATATTGATAAGTTAGTAATGAAAACACACAATTACAGTTAACAGAAAGCTTTATTCTGATTAATTAAAAGAAATATTTGATATGCTGCTCTTTTCCAACCCCTTCCATATTTTCATTTTAGTATGTGAATATGCTGATTGACATGATATGCAACTCCAGTTTCCACATTCGAATATATATATATATATATATATATATTTCTTCCATGTTAATTCTTGTAATTAGGTATACAGTAATTTATTTTACACATACAGTTCTATATTGTTGGTTTATGGCGTGTAGTCAATCATTCACAATATTGCAGTTTTTGATGATGGTCGGTAATGTTTAATTAATGGTTATATATATGCATATATATATATATTAATCATAGTCAAATTTTGGGGATGTGAAAAATATTCCAAGAGATTTAGACCATTAGCTAAAATAAGCTTTCAATAATTGGATTGCAAAAAGCCTCTCTTTAATTATGACTAACTATATTAATCTTTCGAATTAGGATAAGGGAGTCAGTTAATTTTCATAAAAGTTGATTAAAATACACTACATACACTTTACATACATTAAAAATTCTACCAATATAAAAGATTATTTTCAATGTAAGCTTTTGCTGGTGTAACTAAAATTTTTCAATTAAAAAAACTGATTTTTTTATACACCAAAACAGTTTAATATTTACTGAATTTGTGTACTCTTAAAATAAGCAATTAAAATAAAAGTTTAAATTAATTTGAAACTGAGCAGTCACCTCACTTTTTATACAAAACAAATGAATTTATAACCATACTAGCAGGCTATGTCCGCTATGCTGGTCGATTTTTCCAAACGAACCTTGAGTAAAACAAAATGTGAATTTGACCTTGTATTTTAAAACAATGTGGACCTTCACCTGAGATATCCTTCCACAATACTGAAAACGATGCGAACGTCATTGCGATATTATATTACTGCTGAATTGCAGAAATTTTGAGCTATTAAGAAGCGATATTTTCAGTTGATCATTTACAGTGCATTTTAGTAGCGAAATGAAGCCATTATGACAACAGGAATTAAAATGTTCTCTAATCTGACACTATTAAATTAGATAGCATTACAATGATTACAGATATTGACCATTGAATACGAATAATGTTAGAATAGTTAACTTTTGGGTGTTTGTTCTTGAAGTCCTGGTCTCTTAGCTTGAGCATATGTGGTTTTGGTAGCTTAAATACAATCTCACAGAATTATACGTTATACTTCGTAATAAATGTCCTCTCTTGACAGTTCTATTACTACTTTTTCCCTCTGTGAAATTCTAGTAGAGTAAACGCCGTCAAAAATGTATTAAGATGATTGCATGTACTTTATTAAATGATTTGCAGATAAAAAGGAGTGTTTAACTTTCATTTTTAACAGAAAAGTGACACATAAAAATGTGTGTTTTTAAATCTGAATCGTTTGAATAAAATTAAAATAATGTCATTTTCATTTTGTAGACCAGTTGAAATCATATAACTGTTAACACGAGAAGAAACCCTACGACTTAGAAAAATAAACTTCATTCATTTAATAAAATATTTCTAACCATACATGATCGACCTCAATGTAAGGGTTAGGACAAACATTAAAAGTGATGCATCAATATTGTTACACATGCACCACAGGTAATTGCAAAACAAAATTACCTGCCAAATTATGTTCCAATAAATAATGCAGTTTTTATTGACTCAATTATAGATATTTTACCAACAAATCTCCATACCTTAAATAGGACTGACAACGATAAATAAAGTTAGTTACACAAAATTTTTAGCAATATGCATTTTGGTCAATACGGATTGAAGATTTATTTTGCATTATTCTAAAGAGCCTATTAACACTGAGAAATAAATAAGCTTGATATTTATATTATCAAGTGTAAAGTATCCTTCCGTCTATTGTGTAAATAACCCAGATTAAGAATATAACTCTTAATTTATTGCTATGATTAGCTGCTAGGGTGTGCGTCAGGACAATAGGCTTTATGATGATCGAAATTTGAGATAATATTTTAGTCTACATAGGATAAAACTAAGTCGACAGATATTATTACATTTACCACCATTGGAATAATAAAGTTTTCCCCCTCCATTAAAAGTATTGTTTTTTATGACGTAAAATAATTTGAGATAAAGAATAAATGATAACAAAACCTCTTTTGTTCGTTTGCTTCATGATGAAACACAATAATTTCAGTAATAATGAAAAATCATGAATTTACTATTCGCTAAGTACAAATTTCATGTAATCTTCTGCAATCGGGCTCACTGTCCAGAGTCTCTTTCAAATATAAAAAGAAACATCCAACGGTACAGTAAATACGCTAATTAGCGTGTAACCTGATTACGGAAAATTAATCCAATATCTTTAATAAAAACCTTCAAAAAAGAAGAAAAGATACGCCAAAAAAAAAAAAAAAAAAAATGAAAAGAGAATGACGAATTAAAAAGATTATCGAAAATTTATTTTAGCAAGCAATTTTTATTGTAAAATGTTTTCTTTGTGGTATTAAAAACGCATAATTGCATACATTTTCTTAAGAATTATCTTTAGTACTTAACATTTGAAGCAGTAGACATTTATAAAAGGAAAAATTGGCCGTATGTTTTTTTTTTTTTTTCTTTTAGGAGTGGATTACATTTGCTGATCTACATTCGATGTTATAAAAGTCGTAAGTTTGGAAAAAACAAACCAGCATGTTTCCGTCGTAAAGTATGTGAAAAATATTTTAAATGTCTGAAATTAAAATATTTTACAATATGTGTGTGCGTGTGGAAGGGGAGGGGTGCAGACTTTTGAACTAAAATGCAATTATTAACTCTGCTTTTATAATTTTAACTGCTATTTATATAGTTTAAATTTTAATATAAAAAATTGCTCAAAAATGCTGTCTTACGCTTTAAAAATCACCTATAATGTAAACATCCCTGGGCTGATGTCAGGTTTATGCCTTTTTGGATTAAAATCAAATTGTTTGGTAACAAAAGTAAAATCTGCTAGTTTTTTCTGTAAGGGTTATATAATAAAAAACAGCAAATAAAAAATAACAAATCAAAAACAAAATTGTTACTCATTTGAAAGGTCTCCTTAAAGGTTCATACTCAAAATAATTTGAAAAAGAAAATGCTAATAAAATTACTCATGTATGTAAAAAAGATCAGTCATTCGTAGTGGCAGAATCCAAGTAGAAAACATGTAAAAAAATATATAATATTTTCGATTATTTGGCGAGAAAAGACGAATGCTGCACTTTATTTGGCGAACCAAAACATTTTGTGGCCAAATGCAAGAGATTGAAATGCATTTATAAACTACTCGTTAAATAAGTATTTAAATGCCTAATACTTAACGAATTTAAACTTAAAAGATGAATTAGTTTATTATTTTTTTCTGTTAGCTTATATAATCTATACAAATTGTGTGTTGCTGTAGTTATTTAATTTTATACAATGTCCTCGGCTGGATACGTTTTAAGTGTATTTTGATTAAGAATGCTATCATTAAAAATTTCGATATTAAGTCCTTGTTTACATGGCAACAATACTTTTCTTTTGTTGTCTCTGACACAAACAATATCGATGTCAATCTGCCAATACTCAGAATCGGACCTTAATTTTGAGTTTGAAACAATGTTAATCCATTTAAACTCTGTTCTAAACAACATAATAACTATCTTTACATTTCATTATATACCACATACATGTACATGACAAAACTACAGTTATAAAATTGTATTTATTTAAGTTAAGCCTACTTAAACTAACTTCGTATGGAAATTTGAAAAAGTTTTCTTAAAGAATATTTATATAGTATTATTTCAAATTTTATTGTGTCGCCAACCAGCGTTAAATCGCAAAAAAAGATTTTTTTTTTTTTTTTACGAAAGCTAAATCGAGGTTCTGCCGATTTTTTCTTTAATAAATTATATCCTCATGATAAGAATATTCTATATATATATTTTAATATTTCTAAGTATGCGCTTATGAAGAACTTCCTTGATATCATCTTATCAATTTTTCAGATGCATTTTTCTTAACCTGACGCAAAAGAAAGATAAATCGCCAAATCCTGTTTTAATTGCAATATTTCAATTGCATAATTTTTTAAGCATTACGAACATTCCCTTTCGTGGTTAAATTAAATATTTTAATTTTTGAATATTATCACTCATCAAAACTGATTTATTCTTTTCTTTTTTTAAATTTTAAATAAAATTAGTAACAGTTTTTTTCTTTTATTTTTCGAGGTGGAATACCTGTTTCAATTTTTCATCAACGATGAAGTTCTCCAAGAAATAAAATGGTATTATTGCCCAAAATAACAGAACTTTCCAACATAATTCTATAACTAATCTACGTAGAACAGTGTGTTATAGCTTAAAACCTTCTCTGAAACGATATCTATCTAACAGTGTAAGTTCTGTCAAAATCCATGCAGTAGAACGCGAAATATAGATGTTCGGAACGAAATTTCCATTTGGATTTTATATATACGAGGTGGAACCTGCCGAATTTCGACGAAAGAAAATGTTTACAAAGGAACTGTTGCATCAAATTTATAATACATCAACAACAATAATTAGAATAAAAAATCCATCTTACATTTGTTAATTTAACTCTCCAAAGACATATTTTAATCTAAGATTAACAAAATACTTTTTTCGTAAACTTCAACTGTTAAAATTATTGAAAAATTAAACTTAATTCCTATACGTCATCAGTAACATATAATCAACATAAGTAATTTTGATTAAGTTATTAATTGATGCTTGGTATTACGGAATGAAAAATCCGCAAAAATGACCTTGACATAATCATAGAATTTTTCTACCTTTACATCTAAACCAAATCAAGTCATTTTCCACGTTTCACATCCATATTAACCATTTAAGAACATTTTAATGCACAATAGGTTATTAATAAATATATTTTCAAGCTTGAAGTCACGTTTGTCAACTATTACAATTTTTCATGTTTAAATTCCCACTCGTGATTTGAGGTCTTAGTATAATCTCAGTACCTGCGCGTAAAAATTCCAGAAATTTATAACTTTTAGACGTATTCAAGGGAAATATCTCGTTTTATCAAATAAAATTATCGTTTACTTTTAAATATGACGTCATTTTCAGTCGCTGAAATATTCTGCCTATTGACTCAAACTCAATATCAGCGAAATGAAAAAATAGTGAAATATAACAGCATCATCAGATAAATTGTGTCTTTTTTTAAGCGTAACGTCATTTGCTGTTCAAATTTTTAAAAATATATTTTTAATTGTAATGAGAAAATGGCATCAGTAAGAATATAATCAATAAATAAACTAATCCACTTTTAATAGAAATGAAGCACTTCAGTTGCCACGATTGGAAAATTGGTATTAAAAACTATAAAAAAATTAATATCTCAAAAATAACTTGAGATACAGCTTTCAAAGAAATTGCATTTAAAAGTGCATTTTTTTCTGCATACGACAGTGTAAACATTTAAAATGTGGGATGTTTAGAAGTTTAAAAATTTGCAGTAGCGAAAATTGCAAAAGCAAAATTTCATTTCAAATAAATTTCAAAGTGTTGCCATTCGCAGAATGACGTATGCGTTACGCACAGATATGTTTGTCCTTTATAATATAGATAGTAGATCTACCCTATATACATAAAATCATAATGAATTGAATTTATGAAACGACCGATTCTGTTTCACAGCTATTTCTCCTAAAATGCAGAACATTTAGCAGTAAAATTAACACCAATTATCCTTATTGATCCACAGTTGTCAAAAGTGGTCTTAGAATTTTAAAATTTGAATTAGTTTAAGATACAGTAATCCCTTAAATTTGCGAGTTTTGATTATACATGAAATAAAAGATGCAGAACATTTCAGCATTCACGAATACTTAACTTGGTTATTCACAAATACTTAACTTGGTTATTCACAAATACTTAACTTGGTTATTCACAAATACTTAACTTGGTTATTCACAAATACTTAACTTGGTTATTCACAAATACTTAACTTGGTTATCATGTTGATATATTGTCTCTTATTCTTCCCAATTCAATATCTCTAATTTAATATCTTTAATCCCTAGTCTTATTTATTCAATCTTTAATTTTAATGTATCTTATTTAATCCATTTTAAGTTTTCCCTTTAAAAATTCATTATCTTATGTTTTGATCAATCGATCAACTTTTTATCAGCTTTTATAGTTTTAATTTCGGAAATTCAGTCATAACGCATCCTCTTTTTATCAATAGTACCGTTTTGGCAAAATGCCAACTCTTTGCAAGCGTACGTTCCGTTTTCTGAATGATCAGGTTTATCATCATTGCGAGCACTCTTTTTCCCCCTGGTCACTCCTTGGCGAAAGCAGGTTTGCCGTGAGTTCCATTTTTGGCGCAGTATCGTTTTGGCCTTGCTTGGCGTACTTTTTCCGCGGCGATTTTGAAAACGCTCGCACGGAAAAAGTCAGTCTGTGGATTCGCTTTGTAGGGTATAGCTGTGTTTTTACGCAGTACGCGGACTCATTATGTTGCATGGACCACGTGTGGTCTCAGTGCCAAGATTAATTGTGTGCCATGGAAGGCACTCATGTTCCACCTTTCTTTTAAGTAACGTTTAATTATACACCAGATCAGCATCCCTTTCATTAAGACAGGTTCTTTTTACTAAATATCGCGTCTACAGTTTTATCAGAAGTTCCTACAGTTTTCAAGCCATGCACTCTCCTTATAAAGATCTGCACATCCTGAAATAAAAAGATGTTCCAGCTTAATTATTTGTTTTGTCTGTCTCCAACATTCCCATATCAAGTTCTACAGGTAATAGTTTTAATTAATTCTTTAAAATGATGGTGAATCACGAACTAATACATGTACGATCACGTTGTCAGCTTGATGTGAACTCTTACTCCATATAAACTATTCCTCATCAGTAATTTTAATTATTACAAGCTTAAAATTCAGTATAATCATAGTCAAGTTTTTTTAAAGAGTTCCATATCACATCTTAACATTGGTTATTCACAAATACTTAACTTGGTTATTCACGAATGCTTAACTTGGTTATTCACGAATGCTTAACTTGGTTATTCACGAATGCTTAACTTGGTTATTCACGAATGCTTAACTTGGTTATTCACGAATGCTTAACTTGGTTATTCACGAATGCTTAACTTGGTTATTCACGAATGCTTAACTTGGTTATTCACGAATGCTTAACTTGGTTATTCACGAATGCTTAACTTGGTTATTCACGAATGCTTAACTTGGTTATTCACGAATGCTTAACTTGGTTATTCACGAATGCTTAACTTGGTTATTCACGAATGCTTAACTTGGTTATTCACGAATGCTTAACTTGGTTATTCACGAATGCTTAACTTGGTTATTCACGAATGCTTAACTTGGTTATTCACGAATGCTTAACTTGGTTATTCACGAATGCTTAACTTGGTTATTCACGAATGCTTAACTTGGTTATTCACGAATGCTTAACTTGGTTATTCACGAATGCTTAACTTGGTTATTCACGAATGCTTAACTTGGTTATTCACGAATGCTTAACTTGGTTATTCACGAATGCTTAACTTGGTTATTCACGAATGCTTAACTTGGTTATTCACGAATACTTAACTTGGTTATTCACGAATACTTAACTTGGTTATTCACGAATACTTAACTTGGTTATTCACGAATACTTAACTTGGTTATTCACGAATACTTAACTTGGTTATTCACGAATACTTAACTTGGTTATTCACGAATACTTAACTTGGTTATTCACGAATACTTAACTTGGTTATTCATGAATACTTAACTTGGTTATTCACGAATACTTAACTTGGTTATTCACAAATACTTAACTTGGTTATTCACGAATACTTAACTTGGTTATTCACAAATACTTAACTTGGTTATTCACGAATACTTAACTTTGTTATTCACGAATACTTAACTTGGTTATTCACGAATTTTGTTTTATAAAGAATATTTTTTACAAAGTCAACTCGGTTTGTTTTACTAATTCCATAAACTTTTGACACTGAACAGCTGCATTGTACTGTATAACCTAAGTTCCGAGAATTTAAACCCTCGTATTGAGTATATAGCAAGTTATAGATCAGTAATTTTGCAAAACCAGAAACATGACTGGATGCTAAAAAAAAATCCTAAGTTTTCTAAAATACAAAATTTTAATTGAAAAAAATTGTATGAGAAATGTTAAAACCTGAACAACAATTGGTTGAAACAGCAATCGAATGTGATCCTTTACTGGTGAGGAGTCTTAAATTTAAAAGAGAAATTGAGGCTGTGACTTTTCCTCATGTGAAAATTCATAAACAAAATATCTGTTCTGCCAAACAACCACATATCACTGAATTTTTTCAGCCGTCAACTAGCAACTAAACTTTATACAATGTGTTCATAATTATTCAAATGTACTTGCAGCATGTACTTTTTAATGCTTAATAAATATATTTTTACATTTCAATTGCTTTTTTCCATTAAAAAAAAAAATCATAAAAGCTAACCCCCTTTTATGCACGGGAAGATAGTCTCAACATTCGCGATTTTGACATTCGCAGAGGTTTCCGAAAACTTAACCCTCGTGAATGTTAAGGGTATTCTGTATTAAACTTTTTCTCATTTTAATAACATTTTTGTAATAGGCAACTAAATGATTCCATTTTTTGTGAAGAAGGGGAGAAAAAGTAAAACCATAGGAATTATTAGATTTCTTCTTTTTTGTCATTTTCAAATTGAAATTATCTTTTATTTCAATCAATAGTGAAGACAATATTGTGATTAAATTATGTTTGTCAGGAAAATTTGAAAAAATAAAAACTTTATTTCCCATTCCGATCGTCAGGAATCAGTTTATTTTAGAAACCAAAAATGGTCTGTCACCTTCAAATTTGATATATTTCCATAGGCATTATATATATATATATATATATATATATATATATATGTATATATATATATATATCTTGATTTTTGTGGAAAAAAGAGAGAAAGGGGTCATTCCATGTCAAATCAACGTGGGGTCTGGACCTCAACATCTCAGATTTCCATAATTTTTGGTTTATAGTTTGTATCCATGAAGTATATGAAAAATCTAATTTTTTTTATTTTTTTTCCCTAGCGGATTTGTTTTTATGGAATTTTAAAAATTGCCAAAAGTACCAAATTTAACCAAACTCTCAATCACAAAATCCTTTACAATTCTTTAACAAATTGGGCTAGAGAGTTAAGTTATATCTCATTTGAAAGCTCTTTTTATGGGCTTTAATATGATATGCAACACTAACAATTTTGTGTATAATAAATTTTTTGACAAATTTTCAAAATTTTTGAATTTAAATTTTTCAAAAACACCATCTTTAATTTTTTTCAAAAAATATATGTTAATCTTTGACTTTTTGGCTACAAGTATGCCAAATTTCAAGATGGTGAAATGATGGGGTTTTGAACTATTAATTTTTAAATATGAGTTATACATGAAAAATTTCAAGTATCAGAGCAAAATTAACAATTGTACAATTTCTTTCCATATATAATTCACACTTCTTTTTCATTAAAAATTTCAGAGTTTGATGTTAAGCAAATTTATTTCTAAGGCATGAAAATTTTCTAAAGCATATTTCTCAAAATATAATTATATAATTTGCTCGTAAGGGGACTCTTCATTCACTTGAAAGCACCTGATCGGTAAAGTTAATCCTATGGGCAGGTTGTTTTCGAATTTTCCGTTTAAATTTGAATATTTTTAAATGATTTTTTTTACATAGGGATAGTTGATGTCGATCTCTCATATGTCTATTTTTTACTTTTACGATTTTGGTTGCAGATTTTTTAATAAAGGTACTTTCACTTTCGGACCGGTTTCGAAAGTTACAGTACCTTTATTAAAAAAATCTGCAACCAAAATCGAAAAATTACAAAAATTCCCTATTAAAGATTGACCTCAGCTATCCTATGAAAAAAAAATTGTTTAAAAATATTCAAATTTAAATGAGAAATTCGAAAACAGCCTGCCCATAGGTTTAGCATTACCAAGCACATATTTCAAGTAAGTTTGCCATTTGACCCCTTAAATAAGTCTATCGAAATGCAGAAGATTCTTCCCTTTCCGCATCCATCCTCTCTACTTTCATGGTTTTCACCAAGCACAATTCCTGCTAAGAAAAGTCAGAAAGCTCTGAATAATCAGATGCATTTTGAGATACCTAAGCAGATTTTCATTGGTTCATTTCAAAATCGTTTCGCACATTCCCAAATCATTATAATTTTTTTTTTTTTTACATATAGAAGGATAACTATTTAACAAACAAGCTTCATTTTACTTTAATCAAACGCTTTAACAAAGAAGTCTTGAATTACTACTATTAATGATGTCAGAAGATAAGAAAGACTGGGCATTATTTTCTGTTAAACGCTGCAATCCCTATAAAGGTTGGTTGTATTGAGTTTTATTGCACAAAATCCCTTTAGGGACATGCTGTGCCAAACAAAGAATAAAACAAAAGTGAGTTTAAGAAAAAGACATAATTAAATGAGTTAAAATGGAAATAGAAAAGCTATATAGATGAGGTAACTCATCCAGATCAATCCCTATAAAAAAAAACAATTCATTCAAAATCAGGAAAACTTAGGAATGTAACAACTTGGTAGTGCAGTTTAAGATTTAATATTCAAAAGGGCATGAAAATATGTGATGGCTGTAGAATTAAACTATCAAAAGATAGAAGTGCCAGGTCAAAACACTCTTCACTTACTTGAAATACGTGCTTGGTAATGCTAAACCTATGGGCAGGCTGTTTTCGAATTTCTCATTTAAATTTGAATATTTTTAAGCGATTTTTTTTTTCATAGGATAGCTGAGGTCAATCTTTAATAGGGAATTTTTGTAATTTTTCGATTTTGGTTGCAGATTTTTTTAATAAAGGTACTGTAACTTTCGAAACTGGTCCGAAAGTGAAAGTATCTTTATTAAAAAATCTGCAACCAAAATCGAAAAAGTAAAAAATAGACATATGAGAGATCGACATCAACTATCCTATGTAAAAGATCGACATCAACTATCCTATGTAAAAAAAATCATTTAAAAATATTCAAATTTAAACGGAAAATTTGAAAACAACCTGCCCATAGGATTAACTTTACCGATCAGGTGCTTTCAAGTGAATGAAGAGTCCCCTTATGGGCAAATTATATAATTATATTTTGAGAAATATGCTTTAGAAAATTTTCATGCCTTAGAAATAAATTTGCTTAGCATCAAACTCTGAAATTTTTAATGAAAAAGAAGTGTGAATTATATATGGAAAGAAATTGTACAATTGTTAATTTTGCCCTGATACTTGAAATTTTTCATGTATAACTCATATTTAAAAATTAATAGTTCAAAACCCCATCATTTCTCCATCTTGAAATTTGGCATACTTGTAGCCAAAAAGTCAAAGATTAACATATATTTTTTTGAAAAAAATTAAAGATGGTGTTTTTGAAAAATTTAAATTCAAAAATTTTGAAAATTTGTCAAAAAATTTATTATACACAAGATTGTTAGTGTTGCATATCATATTAAAGCCCATAAAAAGAGCTTTCAAATGAGATATAACTTAACTTTCTAGCCCAATTTGTTAAAGAATTATAGAAGATTTTGTGGTTGAGAATTTGGTTAAATTTGGTACTTTTGACCATTTTTAAAATTCCGTAAAAAATAAACCGCTAAGAAAAAAAAAATTTAAAAATTAGATTTTTCATATACTCCATGGATACAAACTATAAACCAAAAATTACAGAAATCTGAGATGTCGAGGTCCAAAAATTGCATTTTTCTCGTTGATTTGACATGGAATGACCCAAAGGTGAAAACGAAAGGGATTATTAGGTTTATTTTTTTGTTGTCATTTTCAAATTGAAATTGAAAAGTGAAATTATTTAAAACAGAAAGAAAATTTAAAAATAAGAATTAAATGACCATGGGTTAAAAGCAGAAAATAGGGAAAATTACGTCAAAATATCTACACATAAATATTTAAAAAGTATGAAATCTTGAAAATAAAATTATTACATGCAAAATGCAATTAAAGCTGATAATTATGTCATATGTACAGTGTCCAAATATTAAATATCATCACATTTAAAGTACCTAAGATAATTAAATTATTACGTGTGAAAAAGCTCAAGTAACATTCCCAAACACTTTTAAATTAAATAATATATGTAAACGTGGATCTTAAAAGAGAGAAAACTTTAAAATAAATAAATTATTGCAAGAGAAATGCATTTAATTGGGAAAATTACATCATATACTAAAACAATATAATTCACACAATTTTCACTCCAGAGAATTTTAATGTGACGTCACATGGTATAAGAGTACTGCGGCTAGCAAATTTGTTTATATATTTCATCACTTAATGCAGCATAAGTACAGGTAAATGTATGCGCCAAATACTTTCGATTTACTACTAGAAAATTCAGACAGCCTTATTAATTAATATAAACAATATACAGTGTAAAAATAACAGAAAAATATGCATGATGGTGTATTAAAATATAGAAAAGAATTCATGAATAAGCAATAACTGTTCCTGAAAATATTTCAAACTCAATCAAAACATAAAATATAAGCGTAAAAAAAAAAAAAAAAAATGCTTTTTAATACCATTTTTAACCTCAAACCTAAAGAGAGAATATAGCCCATAGCGTCATTATAAAAGTCAGAAAGATAGAGACATTTTTAACCTAACCATTTTATACAAGGTGATTTTCAAATATGTAACTGATCTTACTTATCAATACCCAAAACAACCGTTTGTTGTTACGACAGTGATGGATGAGGCATGGTAACTGAAAAATGGCTCATTCAAACAGAAAAGCATGGCAACCTGATTGTAAAAGATAGCCACTTTATATTGATAATATTATTGATAATATTTGATTGATAATATTATTCAACCTTTTGTAACCTGGTTATATTTTTTAAACAGGGCACATTACTGTGTTTTTAGAGGCTGCAAAGTCTGAACCAGGGTTGGCGGGCACAGTTGCAGGGGGCTGAGCCCCCAATTAGCATATAAAAATGAAATTGTTAATTATGGAACTAATAATATAGTACTAACCATGATTAAATCATACCCAATACAGAGAATAACAATATTAATATAATTCAATTTTAAAATGTTTTATTTAAGGTGTCGGGCTAGCTCGGATTAAAATCACACAGAAATTTCACATAATTTCAAAATAACAATTTCTCGGGGTAGCTTTTTAAATATTTTTTATTTAATCTTGGTAAGATGACACATCACAAATAAAACGGCACACAACATGTATACACAAAATAATAATAGCACGAATAACTTTCTACATGTTTCCACAACTCAAAACATAACAGAATTCCAATGAACTCACAACATATTCTGCTTCGGCAGAGCTCACGCAAGCCGGTCACGTGACTGCCGGTAAAGTCTATTTTTTAAACGGGTGACGCGCATTACATTCTCCTCCTCTGTTTCCGATTTACATCTCGGAGAAGATATAGGATGCTTTCTGGGTCTTCCTCTTTTTCTCAAGGGTGCAACTAGAATAGTTTCAGTTTCTTGAAATGGTGACAAGGCGGAAACATGGTAAGACCCAATTCGCTCGGTAGGATTGTCCAGGCTAGCAGTATCATATGTCACTAGTGACTTTTGAGTCAAAACTATGTATGGCCGATCTCTCTTAGGCATAAATTTGGCTGTTTTATTTTTACTTGCTTTGCTCACAGGATGTAGGGTAACCCATACTTTATCACCAGGTGCAAAATACACTCGTCTATGATTTTTATTGTAATATTTCTTCCGCTGATCTTGTTTCATTTCAACACGCTCCTTCACACTTTTTGAAATATTTGCAAGACGTTTAAGATGTTTAAGATATGGGGTTATTTTCGGAACAAAATTGTCATTTTCCACAACAGCTCTAAAATCGTTCACCACATCATCGATTGTTCTTAATTCTCGACCAAATTGCAGATAGGCGGCAGTTTGGCCTGTTGTATCAGATTTGGCAGAGTTCATGGCAAATCTAATAAAAGGAAGTTTATCAATCCAGAAAGCGTGTTCATCCCCAACAAGGATTGCTATTCGAGGTTTCAAGTCTCTATTTTTGCGTTCTACTGGATTGACCTGAGGATGGTACAAAGGTGTCAACGACTGGTCTATTCCAAGAATGTAACAGCCTTGTTGTAGAACAGCGCTCACAAACTGAGGGCCGTTATCACTTATGAGTCTTCTTGGGATACCATAACGAAGGAAGATCTCTTCAATCAGAGTAGTCGCACATTCTTGTGCAGTGGCAGTTGTTAAGGCAAATAGTTCGACCCACTTAGTGGCACAATCTTCTACTATAAAAATCCATCAATGCCCATCTTTACTAGGAGGCAATGGTCCAAAGAGATCAATGCTGAGGGTCTCAAACCGCTGAGCATAAGCAGGTGTTTGTAATAAACCGGCAGGTTTCTGATTTGTTGCTTTATAACGGGCGCACTCTGGGCACTTCTTCACATATTCAGAAATGTATGCTCTCATGCCTGTCCAATAATATCTCTTAGCAATTCTCTGATAAGTTCCTGCTTCACCATAATGTCCAGCTGAAGGGTCATCATGATGAAGTTTCAAAATATTTTGTCTTTCTAGTACTGGAATGACCAGTTGCGCTTCTTCGGCATCTGATTCGGGAGCATACCTATAAAGCACACCTTGATTCATCAGTAATCCTCTATCAGTCCAATTGGCGAAATCTTCGCTTTTCTGTTCGTCTTCAAAAGAATCTATGATCTTTTTAAGGTTTTCATCTTGCAACTGCGCTTCTCTGATATCTTTTGGCCTTCTTGTTGGCATGTCTATACTGACAAAATTGCATGTTTCACAGAAAGCAGATTGGTGATTACAAACAGGGCGTGACAGCATGTCAGCCACAACATTTGATTTTCTAGGTTCATATTCTATTTTCTTCTTAAGAATTTCTTTCTTAGCAGGAGTCATCCGATTAGGTGGTGCAGCAACAGGAGCACTATCACCTGTATTCATACAATGCTCCACAAACGGGGTTGTCTCTCCCCCTGGTTGAAAACATTTTTCATACCTTTTTAGAACATCATTAATTTTGTTCCTTTCATCGGAATTTAGATTTTTGCCTTCATCTTTATGTAAAGCGTACGGGCTGACTTCGACCGCACCAGCTGACGTATTATTTTCTTCTTTGTATTCATCTACAAAACAAAACTTTTCCTTAGGTTTATCATTGAAATACCATGTTTTGTTGGCAGTATCTAACACTAAGTTAGCATAATGTAAGAAATCCATACCTAAAAGAGTTCTAAAAGAGTACCTAAAAGAGAGAAGACTCAGCCTTCAATCTCTACGGGCATAGTGGCAGACAAAGTGTTTCTAACTACTGTAATTCCGTCAGCTAACGTTACTTCATGAGTATGAGGGTTCAATGCAACACCAGTTTTTAAAAATAATTCATACATACGTTCTCCCGCAATAGAACGATTCGCTCCTGTATCTGCACAGACTAGCACCTTCTTGCAGATCGTGATAGGCACATTTGGAGCTGAAACTGCTGAAGTATTCAAACTATATAGCTGAAGTCGATGTGCTTGCACAGTTTGTTTTTTAACTGTAGGGGAACAATCTGGGCATTTCTTCTTTATAAATCCCAATTTACCACAACCATAGCAAACAATATTGGATTCTAAGCGTCGATTAGCAAACTTAGGGGGAGATCGGTCTTCTTTTGTAGGCTTACTCTGCTTCCAATTATTTTCTCGACGAGAAAACTTTTTTTTCTTTTGGGGTACAACCAGATCTCTTTTAGGAAACATAGATCTTACAATATCATACGCATCTAATTTTTCGGCAAGGTTGACTGGCGAATTTAAATTTTCCCAATCATCTAACATATGTTTGCAATCAACAGGCATGCGCCTTTTCCTTTGATCAGCTATGATAAGATCCTGAAGAGCTTCAAAAGACGTTACAGTTAATGCTTTAAGCCAGCTTTCAAAATAAGCTCGAAGTTCGAAATAATAATCTCGCCAAGTTATTTCCTTGGACTTGCGATGCGTAAAGAACAGCTGTCTAAACTTTTCGGCACTAATTTTAAACCTTTTTAGAAGTAAATCTTTAACATGTGAAAAATTTGAAGCGTTTTCTTCTGATTCACGAGCAATAAGCGTAGAGATAGAAGATGGTACAACACTGAGTAAATACGAAACCCACAGATGCTTTGGTACCTTCAAGAGCTTTAATTGACGTTCCAGGAGCACCAAAAACAACGTTACATCATCAGTTTCTGGCCTGAATGTAGGCAACAACTTTTGGATATCTATCTTACTCTCCGGGTGAGACATTACCCCTGCTGCATTACCACCTACCGCTCCACTGGAAACACTTTGGCTCTGAGCCTGTAACTTGAGCTTCTCAAACTCAAAATTCATCTCAAGCTTTTTTAACTCTTAACTCTTCCGCTCTATGCTTTTCTTCTAATTCCAGTTTATGCTGTTCCAACTCAGCTACTTTTTGTTTTTCCTCTAACTCAGCTACTTTTTGTTTTTCCTCTAACTCAGCTACTTTTTGTTTTTCCTCTAACTCAGCTACTTTTTGTTTTTCCTCTAACTCAGCTACTTTTTGTTTTTCCTCTAACTCTGCTACTTTTTGTTTTTCCTCTAACTCTGCTACTTTTTGTTTTTCCTCTAACTCTGCTACTTTTTGTTTTTCCTCTAACTCTGCTACTTTTTGTTTTTCCTCTAACTCTGCTACTTTTTGTTTTTCCTCTAACTCTGCTACTTTTTGTTTTTCCTCTAACTCTGCTACTTTTTGTTTTTCCTCTAACTCTGCTACTTTTTGTTTTTCCTCTAACTCTGCTACTTTTTGTTTTTCCTCTAACTCTGCTACTTTTTGTTTTTCCTCTAACTCTGCTACTTTTTGTTTTTCCTCTAACTCTGCTACTTTTTGTTTTTCCTCTAACTCTGCTACTTTTTGTTTTTCCTCTAACTCTGCTACTTTTTGTTTTTCCTCTAACTCTGCTACTTTTTGTTTTTCCTCTAACTCTGCTACTTTTTGTTTTTCCTCTAACTCTGCTACTTTTTGTTTTTCCTCTAACTCTGCTACTTTTTGTTTTTCCTCTAACTCTGCTACTTTTTGTTTTTCCTCTAACTCTGCTACTTTTTGTTTTTCCTCTAACTCTGCTACTTTTTGTTTTTCCTCTAACTCTGCTACTTTTTGTTTTTCCTCTAACTCTGCTACTTTTTGTTTTTCCTCTAACTCTGCTACTTTTTGTTTTTCCTCTAACTCTGCTACTTTTTGTTTTTCCTCTAACTCTGCTACTTTTTGTTTTTCCTCTAACTCTGCTACTTTTTGTTTTTCCTCTAACTCTGCTACTTTTTGTTTTTCCTCTAACTCTGCTACTTTTTGTTTTTCCTCTAACTCTGCTACTTTTTGTTTTTCCTCTAACTCTGCTACTTTTTGTTTTTCCTCTAACTCTGCTACTTTTTGTTTTTCCTCTAACTCTGCTACTTTTTGTTTTTCCTCTAACTCTGCTACTTTTTGTTTTTCCTCTAACTCTGCTACTTTTTGTTTTTCCTCTAACTCTGCTACTTTTTGTTTTTCCTCTAACTCTGTTACTTTTTGTTTTTCCTCTAACTCTGTTACTTTTTGTTTTTCCTCTAAGTCTCGCCTGCACTGTTCTTCTTTGTGAGTCGAAATTTGGTTTCTGACTAATGAATTTACAAAATCAACTTCGTACGAGGGGAGGATTTAATTTTTTCACGCAATGTGACAACGGTCATAGAGGGTTGTACATCTAAATTCATTTCTAACGCAACCTGATATAAATCCTCTTTACGAGCTTTATTAAGTTCAGACATTTTAAACTTTAGCAAAACAACAAAACAAGTACCCCACAAATGCCAAAAATTCGTTTAAATTATTCCACAAATGTGTGAGCTTTGCCGTTACAACTCATATAAACAAGACTTTAATAAAGCAAAACAGCAAGGTTTAACCTTAGCAGAACTCTGACTACAAAACAAAACAAACTTTAAATCCCTGCAGGTATAAATAAACTGGATGGCCATAACGCGACATTTAATCAAAACAATATTTTAACCAATATAAAATCATTTACTAAATAGTTAACACTTTCAAACAATATTCTAAATAATATCAAACACATAAATGAATAATTAAAATTTCAACCAATATTATTATATTATTAAGACTACTTAATATCGGTTTCATTCAATGTAACTTTAAAAGAAAAGAAAGTTTCTTTTATAAACAATAAATGCAAAAACTTACTCATACCGTTTTGAGAATGAATCACATTCAAGGCTTTTTCCTCAGTAAATCAACAACTCAAAATTAAATACTTACGTTTAGCATTTAAATAATAACAAACACTTAAATAAAAATAGGTTCTCTTGTGAAATTCTTGTGAATCTCAATTCTCTTGTGAAACCAATAAAAAAATGAAATAAATAAATAAACACGTATCTTTATGAGAATTGCGAAAAAATTATAAATATCATTTTAACAATTCCCAGTTTAATTCCTGGCAGTATATTTCCCTAATTATAAAAAGCAAAGAAAAAAAATCAACGAAAACGTAAATGAACGTTTACTTCTTTCGCTTCCGCTCTCACTCACTCTTTTTTTCTTTCCCTTTCCCCCCCTCCCCCCCCTCAAAAAATATCTTACTTAAAACAAAGTAAAAATTAATCATGCAAGAACAGAATCAAAAGTAACTTTTCAGAATAATAGGTGAGGGGAGGGGGAAAAGGAAAATATACAATACATAAATGAATGGAAGATAATAAAATGAATTCAAAATAATAATGTCAAAAGTATTAAGAATTTTTAGAATATTAGTAATGTTACGAAGGATAATGTCAAGAATCTGAAGAATGCATTCTTTTTAATAAAAATATTATGGATCCATTCTATTTAAAACGCTTACTTAGTAAAAATATTTTGTAGAACAAATAAATCTTGTAGAATAAACCACTATAGGCACAAACACAGTAGGCACCGTTCTAAGAACAAATGAAGTGAAAGTCCCTTAAAAACACAAACATCCTAGAACTTTCTTAGGACATTAACGAAATATTTTGTAGAACTTTAACTTGAGAAAATAAGAACACATATCACGTATGATGGAAAGAGGATGGCAAAGATAACGAAACATTTCAGATTCAGAACATATTTCACAGTTCGACAACAAATTCATCTGTAGAATATTAGGAACATATCACACGCAGACGATGACTTAATCTGTAGAATTTTAGGAACATATTTCACACACTGACAACGATCAAATCTGTAGAATATTAGGAACATATTTCACTGGCACACGACCGGTCGTGCCATTTTTTTTTTTTTTTTGCATGCTAGTTGAAAACCACACTTTATCAAGATGCTTCTTAATTAAAAAATATATTACTATATCACTTGACTTGAAGAATGATGAAATAATATTGCGAATGCTTTTGAAAAATTAGGATGTGAATATTTTTCTTCGAATTCGGGGCCGAACGTTGAGTAGCCAATTGTCGGACTAGCTCAGATTCAAATCACACAGAAATTTCACAATAACAATTTCTCGGGGTAGCTTTTTAAATATTTTTTATTTAATCTTGGTAAGACGACACATCACAAATAAAATGGCACACAACACATATACACAAAATAATAATAGCACGAATAACTTTCTACATGTTTCCACAACTCAAAACATAACAGAATTCCAATGAACTCACATCATATTCTTCTTCGGCAAAGCTCACGCAAGCTGGTCACGTGACTGCCGGTAAAGTCTATTTTTGAAACGGGTGACGCACATTACAAAGGTAGTTACAAGAAATTAAATTTTTATTAATAAACAATTTAAGAAAAGAAATGTACAAGTATTTGATGATTGGGGTTATGGCTTATGATGCCTAAAAATAGAATTATAGCCTGATAAGTAATAAACAATAACTAAGCAAATAACATCTAGAAATATGGTTCTGTCAAAATTAAATAAAAGGCAGACATTTTCAATAAATAAACTATTATAGTTGGTAAAACAAACCTATTAAACATTATTCTTGGATGTTATTTAGTATGCTTACTTTTCATATTTTTATTGATTTGCTGTATTTACAAACTGGTAAATAGAACATTTTTAAATTCCAGAAAAAAAAGGGACAAAACAGATTAAACATTTTTAATACTGCTTAAAAGGCTATATAAAAAGGTATAAGAACTTTCAAGACATGCACTAACTAAGCAATCTGAAAATAAATAATACAGAATGCAATAATTACCCCATATTATAACTTTTAGAAATATGGATACAGAGGTATAGAAATGTTGCTAAAGAAAGTTTTTCAGCTTCTGAATGATTAGATATTGCAAATTTGTCAATGATCATCTTTATACATTCATCGTCTGCAGGTATAACTGTGCCAGCACCTAATTCTAAGATAAAAATTGCATATAATGTTATAAATATATTAAATATACCAAGAAACATTTCATCATCAGTCTTCACATACAGAATAAAAAATGGAGGGGAGATATGATTTAAGAGAACTTAAGAAAATTCTTATTAAAGGACTTTTAAGGGAAAAAGAAAGCAAAGTTTTACTGTTATATACAAAATATTTGACAAACGCCTCTCTTGGACAGTGCTGAATTCAGGGGGTGGCCAGGAGGGGGGGGGGTGATATTCCCTCCCAGAACAATGACCCCCCCCCCCCACACACACACACACACAGAAGATTTGAGATTTTGTGTGTTCAATGGTCAAAAAGTGCAATTTTCCCCCCTGGAACTCTATAATGTCCTTCTTTCAGCCACAGAAATTCCTCCTGAATAAAAGTATCTGAATTCAACACTGCGCTTGGATTGCACAAGGATTGAAGAAAAAAAAACTTAAAGTAAAAGGCTGTGTAACCTGTAAATTGTGAAATATCACAGAAAAAATGAATAATTTTTTTCAATTCTAGAAAAGATTGCTCAAAATACTATTTATACAGATAACTGCAGACAATGTGATTTCACAAATCACAGTTTATTTTTAATTTAATATTTAAAAATGTAGCTTCTCTTGCAACTGAAGATAAAATTACAAGATTCCATTTTTATATTGAAAAATTAATTAATCCAATACATTAATAAATCAATAAGTAAAATACATTGAAAAGGTACCATAAAATATTTAATAAAGTAATTCACATTCTGTATTTCAGTTTTTTTCATGGATTCTTCACCAAATTAAAATATTTTAAAGTAAACTGTATACTATTTAATGAGAGAACAAACACCTGAAGCCAGAAAGCCTAATTGTTATGGTTATGTTTCAAGGTTTTATATTATCCATGACAGGATTTATGCATAAGCTAAACAAGTTATAGTTAAGGGACTTAGAAATTCGGCCATCAATAAATTATCTATAAGCTAGTAAAACTATTTCAATAGAAGCCTTCAAAAGATTTTTAGCTGAAAGCTTTATCTTAAATTTGATGCTAATGCCATTTTTTTAAAGCTTTTTATAGTATACGTCCTTGTTATAGCAGCTCCAATAATTACAGCTACGATTTCATCAAGCTCATGAAGAAAAAACCTGTAATAAAGAAATGAAACTGACTAGAAAAACCCACGGTTTTGCTCACATAATTGTTGAAATATGGCATTGTGTGCCTATTTTTATTAAAGGAAATTCTATTGCTATGGAAAACTCAAAAATTATTAATTAAGCCACAGTTGGAATAAACTTAAATCTTACACTACATTAAGCGAACATGAGACTTAAATTAATAACTAAAATGAATTCCAAATAAATGGTAATTTAGAATGTATTTTAAAGGTTTCTGCTCATTTCATTTTTCAATTGAAGTTTTGACTTGTTTACAAACTGTTCTTAGTGAGATTTACATCGTAAAAGTAACCACCATGCCTAATTCCAAGTTCTAGTTATGCAAGCTTCTGCAACAATTATAAAACAGAAATCACAATTTCAGAACTTTTTCATTCCTGCACACTTTAAATTTTTTAAAAACTGTTCTGTGAGTGCATTTACGCCTCTAAAGTAACAGACATGCCAAAGTTCAAATTTCTATCTTTAACAATTTCAGATAAATCATAGTTTAAAAGGTTTTTAGAATGTTTCCCGCTCCTTTCAACTTTTTAAATTTTGAATTTTTTAGAAACCGTTCTTAGAAAGCACTCAAATCTTAAAAGTAACCACCATGACAAATTTCAAGTTTCTAGTTCAGCAGCATCGCAAAAATTGTTGTTTTAGAAGTCTTTTCTTCAGCACCTTTTTAAATTTTGTAAAACCTCTTCTGTGTGAGCAATTACATCATAAAATTAGCTAGACATGTCAAATTTTAAGTTTCTATCCTTAACAATCCTAAAGAAACCTTAATTTAGAATATTTTTCACTTATTTCACACCTTTAGATTTTGAATTTCTAATCAACTGTTTATACTGTGATCTTAGAAGTATAAGCACAATGCTAAATTTAAGTTTCTAGCCCAATCAAATCCAACTAAATCTTTATTTAGAATGTTTTTCACTCATTTCATCTTTTTAAATTTCAAATTTTTTATAAACCATTCTTAGCAAGTATTTACATTTTAAAAGTAGCCATCATACCAAATTCCAAGTTTCTTTAGCAATTGTATCACATAAAATATTTTTTTGCTCCTGCACCCTTTTAAATTACAGATTTTTAAAACTGTTCTAGGTCAGAATTTACGTCTTTAGAGTAACAGGCAAGCCAAATTTCAAGTTTCTAGCCTTAACAATTCCAGATAAATCGTAATTTAGAACATTTTCTGCTCATTTCACCCTTTAAAATTTAAAATTTTTTAGAAACCATTGATTCATTTACACATTAAAAAAAGTAACCGCCGTGCCAAATTCCATGCTTCTATACCAAAGTCATTATCAGAAAAATGTACAATATGCAATCACTATCAATTTGTGTTCATTCAGTATAATTTTAAAGCAAAATTCAAATGAAAGGAGTAAGAAACAAACCTTTCAGATATATTCTTATGTAAAAAAACATAAAGTAAAATATTTTTAAGTATGTCCACAAACTGTGATATCTCATGTCTGTGGACTATCACCATTCTGGTTTTAGAAGTATAAATGCAAGAATACCCTTTTTAAAGTTAACTATCCAGTTAGTGTTTTCATTAATATGCATAAAAGGTATATTTTCTGCTGTTCAAAATATTTTTCTACTTTTTAGCAAAAGGATATTTTTCCCCCTTAATTTATTATTGCCACTAACTTTTGTGTCCTGTCTGTGGAAAGAGCATAATTTACCATAAAATTGAGCCAAAAACCAGCGCAGTGCAATTTGAATGCTGATCTAAAAATTCTTTTGTAGCCATTCTGTACAAAGAAGTCACAAGTGAATGTTTGGTTTAAGTATATGTGGTTGTTTATCTTCCTGGTTTTTCAATAATTGTAGATTGCCCACATCATAGGATCATATCTGTGCTTTCTATTAAAAAAAATGATAAAACAATGTATGTTGTATCAATACTTGCAAATAATGTAAATCTGCATTATATGGAACTGACCATCATCAATTTCATAAAGTATATGGCTCAAAATTACTTCTTTCAAACGAAGAAAGGTTTGAATATGTAATGTCCATAGACATGAGTATAAGCAGAAATGTGATCATAATTTACATTATTTTACACAAAATTAAAATTTTAACAAGCAAATGATGAACTTTATTGATGAAGTTAATAAGCAGTGGTAATACAGACTTGCTAGCTTAAATTTTCCCATACATTAAATTCTCTATTGTTTTAAATTCCTTAGGTGATAGTTTTCTACAGAACTCTGCTAAATAAGACAGCCAAAATCAATTTTAATTGTTATACAGGAACTTAATTGCTGTATTATAATTAAAATTGTAATACAGGTGTAAAAACAGATACCAACAGCAGATCGCATCTCTAACATCTCAGTGAGTGCCTTTAACTCCAGACGACATACAAAAAGAGAAAAATTGTTTAAAGAAAAAATAAAGTGGTTACTATTAGATTCCTCGACCAAGACGTAAATACTCATATGTATGTAAGAAAAAACAAAACAATTAAGAGGAATAAAGTACAGTAAAACCTCCCTAAAGTGACCACGTTCTGTTCCAATAAAAATGGGTCGCTCCGAGAGATGGTCTCTTAATGGAGGTCATGTTTAAATCTAGATTTTCATTGTTGAAAAAAGGTAACATATGAAAATTTAAGTATCATAAATTAATTACTGCAGAGTTTAAAAAATGAATACATTGACGTTTGCTTGGATTTTACAGTTTTATCTTTAAAAACTTATTTCCAAATCCTTTCAAAGTTCAGTAAATAAATGCATTTTTTTTTTTTTGGAGGGAACAAATAATGATGATTTCATTAATTTATCTATTTCTTTGAGAGTTTCCTGACAGAATAGGGCAGAGCAGTTTATTGACCGTCATCCTTAATTTGTCATCAGAGTTAAATTCATTGCCTGGGTTTAAACACTTAAAAGTTACAGGAATAAATAAAAATTCTATACCTAGTTTCAAAGTTTGATGAATAATGTGTTCTCCGGAATTATTATTCTAATAAAATCTTCTTCAAGCGACCAGGAAAAAACGGAACTTGTTTCATTTTCTTCAAAGAAAGGGGTCGTTCATGGAGGGAGCTCAACTGGGTGGTCTCTGAATGGAGGTAAAATCAGTATTCAGCCTATGGGTATAAATTCCGTTCCATGAAAAAATGGTCGTTCAGGGAAGTGGTCGCTTAATGGAGGTGGTCGCACAGAGAGGTTTCACTGTAAAAAAAACAGAAGAGACTTCTGCATGACTATGTTAAGTTTTCATAAGAAATTTATTGCTGATTTTCCACAATTCCAAATGATGAGTTATTCGAAATTTTGCCATTTAAGACTTTTCTGGGTGATACAACCTAACTAGAAAAAGACAGATACATGTTTGTGTTTAGTGCATGCAAACTTTCAACTTCTTGTGAAAAATGCCAAGGCAGTAGAGATGATTGAGTCAGACTTAAGCTCATTTTATTTTACTAGCAGTGATAGAAATTTTTTGTCTTAAATTCATTTTAGTTTATGTCAGGGTTCATGTTTGGTTTAAACCACGCTGGTTTAAACCAAATGGTTTTTTTAAAAAAACCATGTTGGTTTTTTTCTCTTTTCCCCTAATGTTTTCATTCATTTTACACATTATTGAAAGATGCAGAATATAAGTTATGCAGAAGCTACAAGCAAAGCTTTAGAAAAATGATGAATTGATAAATTCGTAAAGCGACAAAGATTTTTAATCAATCAAACTTTTCTTATAAGCTTTAAATCTACATGGCAGACAAGAAAAAAAACAAGTAGTTAGTTTTCTTTCTTCTTTTTTTTAAGCCTTTTATTTTTTAAAATAGCCAAAATGGCAGATGAGCTAAAAATACTCTTTTACTACTTAAATTGCTTGATCAGTTAAGATTTACTATGGATTACATTTAGCCTCAATGATGACATAATCATAAGTAATTCTCACCATTGGTTACTCTTTCTTCTGTATGCTAATGAATGATTGGCTGTGAAGTTTCTTTGCTATATGGGTATTTGGTTTAGTAAGGCTTTGTTTTTCTTGCATTCCTTCATTGAGATTGGGGTTTGCATGATTTTATTTTGTTACCAGCAGGGTTAGCATGGTTTAAATCAATTGGTTAAACAACTGATTTTTTAGAAAAAAACTAATATATCTTCTCATTTTTGTAATTTAAGTGCTTCAAATTATTGAATATAAATAATTTCTACTTTTAACATCTTATCCCTCACTATGTCACCGTGAGACATACAAGGGCGGCGCCAGACGGGGGTCCGGGGGGGGGGGGGCATATGCCTCCCCGTCGGGATCAAATTTAATTGTTGTCGGGGAAATTTTTTTGACTTGAGCGTAGAGTCCTACGTCGGTTCGGGGATTTTTCCTGCACACGACCAGAGTCGTGTCGAGTCAAATGCAGGCTACTTTAAAAAAATGATCTTATGTTAGTTTTTAGAAAACCCGACCCTCGGATAAGTTTGCCGCTGATTTCTTTTCTTGGGAAGTCGAATTTTCTTGGCTATAAATATTTCGGTTTCGAGATGAGTTTTGATTCTTATGTGTCGGTTTTGTTTTAGCTGATTTGTCGAAAAAGTGCCCAGAATTATATCTCAGATCACAGTTCTGCATCGATTCAGATTGCCCGATGTAATAAACACCCGACATGACACGACACATGGCTCGGATTGAGGGCTAACTTTTTTTCGTTGTGGTCGGGTCCGGTTTCGGGGCTGAGTTTAATACTTACGAGTAGTGTTGCTAGGTGTCCAGATTTACGTGGAACGTTCAGATTTGTCACCATACCCAAATTACGTCGAATTTTTACGAGTTTAAATTAAAATGTTATTCCTTTAGTCTGCATCGAGAAAATTGAAGAATTTAACCACATGTTGGTTACAGTCTGTCGTCACAATGGCCGGATGTTACCGAAAACCTTATATATTTTGTCTAGAACTCATGTGTGCTCCTCTTCAATGTTTAATCAGTTGACCGCAAAGTTATAGACGCCTATAAGAAATACGACTTCAAGAAGAGACAGGACGTGGAAATTCATCTGTTCACTGTGATCTTCTTATTAAAAAGCGTAGGATAAGCATTTTTTATAAATGAGTGAGTAAATAAAAAGAGTTTTGAATAATTTCTCAAGCTAAATTAGTATCAAGCTAAAAAATTCTTTGTTCATTCATTTCAATATACAGTAGAGTCTCATTTTATAATAATTTAGATATTAATCTCTATTTAATATATAGAAGAGAAATGGAAGGTATAAATGAGAAAACAATTATATACATACATAACTTCATTGTAAACAGTGGGAAGATGTATATATATAGCAACAACTAAAATTTTGAATCTGGTCAGATAACCAGATTCTACCTGAACGTGTTGGACATTGGCTCTAAAATTTTGTTGCGGGTCGGGTTCATTAGTGTGATTGCAGACAATTTTCCTGAATTGTTTTAAATTATGGATTGATTTTTTTTCCATTTCATGCTTAGGATCAAATTGCAGGTTCGACAACAAATATTTTGTCGAACCTGTTGAGAGTCTTAGGTTCGTATTTAGGAATTTAAAAAAATCACGTAAATCGGAATACCGACTTAGTTGATAATTGAAACTTTGTTGTATTATTAGAATGAACAACTTTAATTAATAACTTAGTTATACTTTGTGTAAATTTTCTGTAAGTGCCGAAATTTATGGGCCGGGCCTGGCATAATAGTTAAAACTTCGGCCCGAATTTGGCCCAGCCCGTACAAAAAAATAAAGAAAGAAAGAAAAAAATAAAGTGAAAATATCGACTTATGAAGACCTAGGAAGAATGAAACCTGTCCCGTCTTGGCACGGAAAAAAGAAGTTATGCCCGGCCCAGGCCAATCTTTCAGAAAAAAAGTAAGGCCCGCCCCGGCCCGAGTGCCATGAATGAAAATATGTCCGGGCCCGGCCCGTGCAGGCCTCTAAACTTTGGCTATTTCGAAATAAGCATGAATTTAAAGATTTTTTTTTGAAAGATCAACAAGACTTTATTTTATGATTGAGCTGATATTAAAATAATGAACTTTTACATTCTAACCTATTTTACAAGTTTTCCTTTAACTTACATTTTTCTTGAGAATTTTGTATTTCAGTTTTAGTCTCATTTAAATTCTGTATCTTATCCGAAGTTAAAGGACCACGCTGCCTGGTTTTGATTAATATATACTCTAAAAAAATATATGTGAGTTGAAGGTGTTTCTTCAACTGCTTTTATTTTTATTATTAAAACACGAAAATTGCTGTTTTGATTAGCCCATTTCCCCCAAAACACAGAAAATTCATTAATCTAACGTAAGAATTACTTGAAGTCGCATCTTCGTTAAATCCCAGGGGTGCTCCAGTAACTCTGCTGCATGTTACTTTTTTGTATTAGAAAATGATTTTTTACGAAAGTCTCTTTCACAAAAAGTTTGCGAACCGAAGCTCAATTTTTTTTTTCTTTCTTCAGTCAAAAGACGGAAATTTCTTGAAATAATGGAAAAATCTATTCCAACCACAGGTGCATTCCGGCAACTTGCTGCCTGAGCTTTTTACGTTTGACGAAATGTTTTTTGAAAATGTACGTAATAGTAATTGCGCTTTTTCAAAAATGATTGAAATGCAGAATAATGAAAAAAATAAAACACGGTATTTATAAAGTAAGCATTATTGTCATAAAATTACTGTTAATTATTTTAAAAACTCTAGTCCGACTTATAAATTTGACACCATTCCTTTATGGATATCGGTCCTTTTCGGAACGGTTCCTCGGATTCGGTCCTTTTTGGAACGGTTCCTCGGAATCGGTCCTTTTTGGAATGGTTCCTCGGATTCGGTCCTTCTCAGAACGATTCCTCGGAATCGGTCCAAAATGTACCGACTCCGAAAAGGACCGAATCCTCGGAGTCGTTCCGAAAAGGACAGATTCCTCGGAGTCGGTCCGAAATGTACCGACTCTGAATCGGCTCTTTTCTTGTAGACTGGCCAGTTTTAATAAATTAAAATACGCTATTTTATTTCAAAATAACAGATTTTGTTTCTATTAAAGCTGACTTTATTTCCAAAATATCATTCTAATGTGTGTGCCCCCCCCCCTCCTCAAAAAAAAAAAAAAAAGAAAAGAAAAGAAAGAAAGAAAAAAGAAATTGAAGTGCGGGGCGGAGTAGGACGTTTAACACACATTACTATTTGATCTTCTTGTGCTAAATTAATCTGAAAGAAATAATTTTAAAAATATTTTATACGAATTGTATTTATTCCACCTGAGTGAAAAAGTGCCCGAGATGGGATTCGAACCCAGAAACTTTACGTGCTTTACCGATTGAGTACCTGGACCCCGAAGGTAATGGAACACTATGTGTACTTTAATACACTAATACTTTTTCTAATTGGTAAATGTATCATACGAAATGAATTTTTTCTAAATGAATTCTTAAAGCTGTTCTCAAATCCAAAAGGATAACTTTGTGACAAAAGTTTTAATTTATTTTTTTTCGGAAATGCATGAAACGAGCAGGTGTTGTTCAGTAACTATGTAATCGAGCTGCTTTTTCCGGGGTTTTTTTGCAAACGCAATAGATCTTTCAGAAAATAGTGTCAAAGTAGACGTTTTGAACAAATTTCCACGCGAAAGAGGCATAATCGCTCAAAAATGGGTGCAAAACATATTTGTCAAGTGATCAAAATCGATTATAACTCAATAGGTAATTTACTGATCAAAAGATGGAAAACACAGTTCGATTCCAAATCGCTTCCATGGTCAAACTTTCCAATTTTATAACTTTCCGTTAAAAAATGAATTTGTAAATGTGTCAAAACGTTTTACGCTTGTTGAGCAGATCACTTAAGAACAGCTTTAAGAAAAACAAAGAAAATGCTTGTTTAATTAATAGTGAAAAATATTTTTTTAAATCTGATTAGAAACAGTTTTGAATAATATAAGAAATATATGTCATTAGGCCATAAAAATTGCATTTTAATAGGATAATAATAACTGATTTTCAATTATTTTAATAATTGTAGAGTTACGCACTTTCATGCATATTTCACTATTTCATGTTTTTTCCTCAAACATAATTTCAATTTGAGAATCCTCTTTGTCAAAAGAAATATATGACCAGCTATGAGTGCTCGAGTACCACTTTATTTCCACAGTTTGGCGTCTTGTTTTTCTCTCCTGCAGAAGATGATTAAAAAAATCTCGAAACTCTTGAAGATTGTTGTTTTAATCAACTTACATTGAGGTTTATTACATAGAGTAAAATCTGTTAGAACAAGGAATTTTTGTAAAACGTTTCTTTCTTTCTAAAGATAATGAATATTTCAAAAAGCATAACGTCTAATAATAATAATAAGATAACAGTAGTGGCTGGGATTGAAATAATTTAACCGCGGTTCGCTCTCTTAATGGCCGTTTTGAGCATAAAAACGGGAAAGAAAAATAACGTGCTACATATAGATTATCGGACTTTCTCCAACACTGCGACATATATGTAAAGCTACATATTTTATGCTTGTTTCGGTTTAATAGATTTATGTTAACAACCCTCTGCCTACCAGAGGGGTTCAATAGCCCCGACAGGTACATTTATAATAATATTTCTAATTTATTTTAAAAACTGAAATTTCTGTAAATAATGTGTTTTTTCTGGGATGGTCTATCCTTTTGAGTAGAACATTCCAGAAAAAGTCACATATTTACAAAATTTTCAATTTTTTAAATGTGAAAAATCAATTTGAATGTACCTATCGGCTCTGTTGCACCGGTCTGGTATGTGGAAGGTTAATATTGCATTTAAAAAGTTTTACAATATACGAATTTAATTATTGGTTTCCAAAGAATGCATGTTGTGATTTTGTACAGTTTTTTCATTTGTAATTTTATTTCTATTTCTTGCTAAATAATTAGAATTTAAATAACTGTGACTTTGTTTTAATTCAACGTAAAATAACAGCAAAAAAAAAATCGTTTATCGTGATAATTTCTTATAATAATTCAGATTTCTTGATCGTTATTGATACTCACAAATCCTGAAATCAATGCTACAGTTAATGCCTGTTACTGTGGTGATGGATAATACATAGCTGAGTTTAATTTTGATCAAAGCAAGGCTCCCTTTCATGCCAAACTAAATTTAATGTTTCAAGCCTAATACCAAACTTCCGTTTTTATTGAGGTAAAACTTACTGCAAATACGATACTAAATTTTATGTATTTTCCTTTCTTATTGTTATTCTTTTCACTTAGAAGATTTATTTATTTATTTTCATTTTTTTTTTTTTATTACATAAAGTTTTCTGAAAAGTTCGAATTTAACAAAATGTTTTATCCATTTTAAATAGTTTTGACAGTAAAAAGTTTAACTCCGAATAAAAAATAGTCAAATTCTCAAAAAAAAATTAGGTTGGTATTATCTATAACACGTTTACAACAGATGTCTTTCATTCAACGGCCGAAACATTGTCAAAAGGATAGTTCTTTATATAGTACTACACTGTGTAATAATAATGGACATACTTTTAATTTGTTTAATTTAATTAAACCAATAAACCGTTTTTCAGTTAAAATGTTAGCAAATTTCAAATTTAAAGAAATAGAACTTTGAAGTTTAGTGAATCACTATATCTTTTGGCGGAGGTAATATGTACTATATATGTATAAAATCATATATATTACTATATATATATATACATATTATAGTATTAATATATATATAATATTATCTTATAAATATCACTAGCTATAGCCATGCTGCTAATGAATCGGTTTACAAATCATCTGAAGGAACTTTTACCCTTTCGTGTAACACAAGTGTTCCATGACTTCATGAGTTATGAAGCTCCAAAGATCCCTATCCAAACAAACATATTAGCATCGCAATTCACTTACACCGAACTGAAGTGCAGTATAAGTAGAGAGGGTGACGGCAGATGAGGGTGTGAAATTAGAGAAATTCCTGTAGGTTCTGGTGAAATTGGAGATTCAAAAAGAGTTGTAAGTTTATTGAAATTCTACGTAGTTAACAGCATTTCACAAATAGCGATGTTAGGGTATAAGACAAGAGTCACTCATCAGTCACTCAGGAAAGACAGTGTACAAAAACGTGCTTTACTTTTTAACCCTTTCCAATAAAGTTAGTGTTTATGAATGCGGTTTGTCTGTCCGTCAGACCGTCTGTTCACGCTCTAAGGCAAGTCACACACTAAGGCGACACATAAGACATGTCGCTTGAATTCGCTAGAAAAACTGGTTTAAAACAAGTTTGTAACAACTTCGTTCTTTGTTTCGACCGGTTTTTGCACTTCATGTTGCGCTTTATGTCGTTCTGTCGTCTCAGTGTGTGATATGCCTAACTCCCGTAAATATACTCGGATTCCCATGCAATTGATATATGCTAATGATGTTTACCATGGGATGTTTGGTATTCAGTATGAAGAGTGTAGCATTAATAGTTCATTTACAGGGGCACTGGAACAAAAACTCTACTTTAACAAGTTACATATCCAAACCAGTAGGGCCATCCAAATGAAAAATGAGATTTAGAATGAAAAATGAAATTAAGATTACCTAGAGGTAGATTTTGAAGAGGAGTCTATGAGACTAAAAATTCCTAGACCCTGGTGACAAATATCAGAGCAATAATAAAATTTCCTATACATGATGTCCACTCTCAACGATGTCCAATGGCTAATTCCTAAACCGTTAGTCTTAGCCATATAGTTTCAATTACAAAAATGTTTTAAATGGGGGTAAAGAAGTATTTAAAAAGTTATTTGGGTCAATAGAATCATTTCCTGAAAAATTACGAAATTTAATTTTTTATACGGTCCCCGGTCTTTCAAGTTATAGTTAGTAAAACTTTCCTATTACACTTACAAGTAAGACAAATAAAAATCCTATTATTCTACGATTAAAACTGACCGAAGTAATGGCTGTTTAAAGTTGAAGCATATTTTTTGCTGTGAAATAGGGGTCATTTACAAATTTACTAGAAATATAAATAATCTTCAGATACATAAAAAATATAGTTGATAGTAAAATTAACATTGCATTATAAATTTGAAATCTATAATCATTCTGAAATATTAATGCGAAATATACAGCTTATACTAAACACATAACAGGAAAAAAAAATAATAGAATTTTCGTTAAATAAAATGTTGAAAAGCAACAGCCTCGATTCTTTACAAAATGACACATATTTTGAAATGTTATTAGATTATACTAGGATGCAAATTTGTGTTGTGTCATGTGCTTTAGATTTTGATAATTAGTTCTTACATATTTTGTAGTACTGAATCCAAAAATGGCCTTCATTTTTTATCACAAAGTACAGATTTTTTGCAAATCGTAAATTTGAAAGCTAAAAAGTGAAAAATTTACGGAAATCTGATAGTATAAAATAGACGTGATTGTTATTTCTTTAACTTTTGATAATTGATTTTTATGTATTTTTTACTATTGAATCCGAAAATGACCTTCATTTTTAACCATCATGTCAGGATTTTTTGCAAATTGTAAATTTCAAAGTTTTAATTGAACCTCCCACATCATCGGATCCCCGAGCTGTTTAGCTGTAAGAATCCCAGTATAAGCCAAAAATTGAATAAATTCTTGAATTAAATAAAATTAAATTGAATAAAAGAAGTTTTACATCCATTTTATAGTATCAGATTTTCGCTATTTTTTAACTTTGAAATTTACCATTTGCAAAAAAGTCTAACATGATGGTTAAATATGAAGGTAATTTTTACATTCATTGCTAAAAAGCACATACAAATCAATCATAAAAGTTAAAAAATACAACCATCGACTCTATTTTATAGTATTAGCTATTTTTTCAATTTTGAAATTTACTATTTGCAAAAAATCCTGACATGATGGTTAAAAAGGAAGATAATTTTCTGATTCAGCGCTAAAAAATACATAAAAATCATAATTTTAAAAATACATAATTTTAAAAATAAAAAAATAACCATCACAGTCTTGTGTTATCTAATCTAAAACTTTTTAGTAAACTTGTTGGCAGTAATCTATCCGAAATTTTTTGTGCTATCCTGTAAAATAAGTACATATGGTAAGCACTGAAAATCATAATAATATTACATTGTCATGTGATTTACGTCAATATGTAAAATTTAACCTCGTTCGCATATTTTAAAGTGAGTTGAATTTCAAGTACAAATTTTGAACTGGAAAGACATACATATGATTATTTCAAGTTAACACATTACCCGCTGGTGTTGCGTTCACGCAACGGTCAAAATAATTGCTCATGCTTAAATTAATTACTTTGTCACCACTATTTTACAATTTAAAAAATTGGCTTATTTATTGGCAGAAATTTTGATATTTTAATAAAGCGAAAATTACCTTTCTGAATTTGTGGTGACAAGCGACTTTCAACAAGAAATTTGAAAATTCCTACTTTATAGTTTTGGCGGTTAATAGGTTAAATAAAAGCTTATAAAAATAGCATAATTTTTGTTAAAAAAATCATGAAAGAAACAGCTTCAAATCCTTACAAAAATCTGTCGTAATGTGATTTCTTTCAAAGCGCAGCTACACATGAAATAAATCCTTCAAATACTTTAAGCACTTCCTTTACGACTCCTAGCAGCATGGCTAAAATCATGTGTATTCAGATGCAGAAAAGTGGCATAAGCCTTGCATTTCAAAGTTTCGTATAACTTCATGAATTTTAGTGTTAGGTGAATGGGACTTTTTTTGTCTCTTTTAAGAGAACAGGAAATTTTTACTAAATATCACTTATAGGGCCGGGGGACCGTATAAAAAATTAAATTTCATAACTTTTTTAGAAATATTTTTATTAATCCAAACGACTTTCAGAATAATTTTTTACCTTATTTAAAAGATTTTTGTAACTGGAACTATAGCTCTATAACTAACGGTTTAGGAATTAGCCATTGAACATCGTTGAGAGTAAAGACACACTGTATAAAATAATAATATAAATGGACGGTCATTTGACAACATATTTTCAAAAGAAACCAATGATTACACTGGAAATCGAATAGACCTTGCGTCGCCCTTAAATTTCCAAGAGGAATTATGCTTTATACCATAAATCATAAAGTTAGAAATAACTGCAAATTAATTGCATACATTGATCAATGAAATGAACCTTTAAAAACAAAATCATCTGCCCAAAACATTTACAAAATTAAGGTGACTGGATGCGTAAGAAAATGGATGGGTACATAAGAAAATAAATTAGTAAAAAATATTATGGATTGCATGTGGTTCTCTTTATCTCGGAAGTGTTTTTTCCCCTTGGAATCCTTTATTTTTCAAAATCATTCTTTTTTTCTTGGAATCGTTCCTTTTTTTCGGAATGATTCTGAAAGGAACGACTCCAAAGAACTCGTTCCTTTCGGTGAACGATTCCTTAAAAGGAACGATGTTGCCCATCTCTATTTTTAATATAGCAATCTGCTAAGATGGAATGGAACGACAAAGAATCGGAAGAACTTTCCAATTTAGACAGGTTTTATTCTTAGCAAATATACGGTTCCTTTATAATTATATTTTAGTATATTAGTATATATATTTAGTATATTAAGTATAGTACTATTTTTGCTGATATTGCGAAAATTTTCAGTTTAAAGCATTATTCCATTACACTGGTTCCGTTTTAACAGGTTTTATTGTAGTGCTTAGGATGTCCCAATTTTCAAGAGCCTGTCCCGCTTTTTTTTCTCCCTGTCCCACTTTTTGCAATGCATAGATCTGACGAAACTACTTACGAGCCAAGTTCGAGTTAGCTCAATTTTACAAAAAGAAAGCCTAAACTGTTGTTTTAGATGAAAAATTATATTATTAAATACGCTTTGAGTAATGCGTCGCTTTACATGTTTATTTTCTACATAAAAGATAGAATTGATATTAGAGATATGATTGCAGACTATTTTTTCCTAACTCTATTATATTATAGATCTTTTAGGTAGCTTTCATTACAAAAAGCTACCTATTGCAGCCGTTCGGAGCAAAGCGATTTCAAAAAATTTTGGTATATTTTTGATAAATTTTGGTATATATATCATCGATCATGACCCCCAGACCCCGAAACCACCCTCCGTTCAAAAGTTGATATATATATATATATATATATATATATCTGACCTTTGTCATACTGTAACTCTCGAATTTATGAACCGATTTCGATGTAATTCGGTATGTACATAGTACATACCAATGTCTCGACCGAGTTCATTGGCCAGCTTCATCCGCCATTTTGTTTCAAAATGGCGGCCATTTAAAATTTTCTTTAAAATTTTAAATTTGAAATGTGGTACCAAAGAATTGAAAATGGAAAAATATTTTTTTCTTATGTATTTGACCTTTATACAAAGGTTCCGGAGCAGTTTTTGTTTCGTCTATATCTCAAAAAATGGCTGAGTTATAGCATTTTGAATTTCTAACGTGGCTGACATTTTGAAACGTCCTGATATTTGTCATGTGATAACAGGCGTATTTATGAACCGATTTGGATGTACTTTGGTGCGTACATAGTACATACAAATATCTCGACCGAGTTCGTTGGCCAGCTTCATCCGCCATCTTGTTTCAAAATGGCGGCCATTTAAAAAAATTTAAAATTTAAAATGAGATACCAAAATATTAGAAAATGAAAAAGATTTTTTTTATGTGTTTGACCTTAATACAAAGATCCCGGAAAAGTTTTCGTTTCGTCTATATCTAAAAAAATGGCTGAGTTATAGCGTTTTGAATTTCTATTGTGGCTGACATTTTAAAACGACCTGATTTTTGTCACGCGATAACAAGCGTATTTATGAACCGATTTGGATGTTACTTGGTCTGTACATAGTACATACCAATGTCTCGACCGAGTTCGTTGGCCAGCTTCATTCGCCATCTTGTTTCAAAAGGGTTGCCATTTAAAAAAAATTAAATTGAAAATGAGGTATTAAAAAATTGGAAAATGAAAAAGATTTTTTTATGTGTTTGGCCTTGATACAAAGATTCCGGAGCAAATTTTGTTTCTGAAAATTTGTTCTTTTGTTTATATCTTAAAAAATGGTTGAATTATAGCACTTTGAATTTCTAGTATGGCTAACATTTTGAAACGATCTTGTATTTGTCACGCGATAACACACGTATTCGCCTATTTCCATGTGAGAAAGCATGTGGATAGTATACATCAACATCTCAGCCAAATATAAGTTACTTTAAATAAAAGCAGCCTTGATAAAGTTGACTAATTTCACGAAATCCTCATTCATAGTGATTTAGTATTGATAAACATTAGTATTGAATCTCCTATATTCGGTTTCCACTAAATTGAGCTTCGCGTGTTTGAATAATATAAGTTGGCTTTTTTAAAATAAGGTATTTGAAAGCTACCTCTTCCTCCCGGCACTGGCCGGAAGGACTTTTTTGTGTCGAGTCGGGTTCAGGTTGAAATGTTTCGGTTTAGGGTAAATAGAAAAATTGTTGTCAGGTTCAGGTCGGATTTTGTGTCAACGGAAATTTTTTGGTAGGTCTCGGATTGACTTTAAGTTGAATGCTTGGGTCGGGAATAACCCAACAAGCGCAGGAATCTATTTCAGAGGCAAAACTACGTATTTGAATATGAATGACTTCTTACATTCTTATTTTTCTACATAAAGGATAACATTAATACTGGAGATACTATTACAGTTTATTTTTCTATAATTACATTATATTCTTGATAAATTTTCTCTGGTTCCGGGTTTCAGGTTCGGATTGGAATTAAGTATTTTGGGTTCGATCGGGTTCAAGGTAGACGGAATATTTTTGATTGGGTTCGGGTTGGTTTTAAATAAAATTTGCAGGGCTGCAAATTTTATTTATTACCCGGGCAGGACCCTAGTTAGGTGTAACGTTTAACTGCTAGTTTTCACGATGACACTTTTACTAATATAAGCGTTTCGAAAAAATTGGTTACCCGCTATACTTGATGCGGTACTCTTGTTTTGATGCCTTTGCATTTTCTTAAGGGACAGGATGCTTCGCAGTGGTTCGACTCAAAACCGGAGAACTGTTCCATACTTTGTCGCTCACACATTGCTGTGTATGTGCAATATATGTGCATGCAAAATCTGTAATATTTAATGACCTCTTATTGGAAGGTTGCTGTGTGGAAGAAGAGTACGAATCAGATTTTTTCCTTTCGGGTAATACTCAAAAGTGTGGAAACTTTTTCTTTTGTGGATTCGTCCGCCTATGAAGATTAGGTGACTAGTGAGGTTTTCAAAAATAACCTTAAGAGCTTTTTTTCACTTTATTTATATACAATATTCTTTGACAAGCTTCGAAATTTATGTTTCAAATAAAAATTGTTTGGCCCTCTGCAATTCATCTCTAATTTAAATAGCAGTGTGAATGTTAGAGATCTGCTTGTTTCGGGATATACGAAATAAAAAAATTCTGAAGTATAAATACAGTCCCGATCCGGCCCGAATCTACAGAAAAAATGCAAGACCCTGACGTGTGCAGGGAAGAATGAAGTTCAGGCCCGGACCAAATTTTCAAGAGCTAAAATTTAGCCCGAGCCCGTACCGAGTTTTTAGATAAAATTAAGCCCGACCCGAGTTTAATGAAAGAAACTTTTACCGAGATCGGGCTTCGGGACAGGCCCGGGCCCATGGAGACCTCTAATATATATTATTAATTCGGCCCCCCTGTCGGGGATACTGTGCCCCCCCCCCCTACCTAGATCTCCCTTCTACGTCAAACCTAGATCTCCCTTCTTGAGTTTATTGCTGCTCGGGTCAAAAGCCCAGCCGAAAAGTGCGGAAATATCTCTCACATCCGTTGAAATTCAATATTTTCATCCGTCCTATACCCAACTGTAAATACATATCTAACCACCGCTCTTTCTCTATAATGAGAAAAACAGAAAACTCAGACAGACCTATTTATCTAAACATGAATCCTCAAAAGATAAAATAACAGATATTGCAGTTGTGTTATTTTCCTTTCCCAGTGTAAATTTTCTAATATTCCCGCACCTCTTCGAACACACTATAACAATTACCTATTGAGTTATAAGCAATTTTGATCACGTGACAAATATGTTTTTAACCTTCCTTGAGTGATTATTCTTCTTTCGCATGGAAATTTAGTTCAAAACGCCCACTTTGACACTATTTTCTGAAAGATCTATTGGTTTGCAAAAAAAAACCTCAAAACACAGTTCGATTACATAGTTTCTGAACAACAGCATATGCTAGTTTCTTACATTTCCGAACAAAAATAAATTAAAACTTATGTCATAAAGTTGCCTTTTTGGATTTGAGAACAGCCTTAAGAATGAAAAAGAAACTCAAGATTTGAAGTCGAACAAGAGGTCATTGAAAAATTGGGTGCTAGCGAAGCACCTGTTTACTTTTAACTAAAATATGCAATAAGATATATTTAAATCGTCTATTGCATAATCGAATCCACTATTTAGATCTGACAAAAAAATGGGGGGAAATCAAGATAAGGCCCGCTTGAGACATAATAGAAAAATGTCTCATAAAAATGCCTAAAAAGATATGTTATTAATTTTTAGTTTAGACATTTAAAAGTAATGTGTATTATAAAATAGCTTAGAAAGAAAGCCTGTGTATTAAGTCTGATGGCTGTTTAAATGTTTTAGTGCATGACAACTTTTATAAATCTGCTTTCCATTTTAAGATCAATGTTTTCAGTAGTCTAAAAAGCTGGTAAATAGTATATTTCTGTTCTGTTTATTTTACTGTCACCTTTTTTTTACCTAGCAGTTTCAGAGGAGAAGTGTCAAATGACAATACACAATACTTCTTGAAACATGTAAGGACTCTACTGCTAAATTCAAATCATTCCAGGAATTCTTTATAAAAAGCTTTACTTTCAACAAAAGATAATTGTTCATGTAGTGTTCTAACAGAAAAATCAGATATTTAAGATTGCAAATTTTTCAAAGAAATTATTTTGAATAGCCATGGGAAAGTATATTATATTTATGAAACTACACTATATATTTATTTAGTACTAGTAATCATAAGATTGTTTATTAAGATTTCCAAGGTATCAATGTTTCACTATGCAGAGCATTTTATTCATGGATCATAAGACATAGCTTTTACTAAAAATGTTTAAATTTTAAATTATTTCAATTTTCTGCATAATTGATTGTAATTATTTAATTTAAATTATTTTTAAATGAAGTTATATTACTTATATATCCAACAATATTTATTTTTTTCAATAAATATGTATGTATATGCAATAGGAAAATATATCTAAAAAAACCTGGTTTTTCGGTTTTTTTGAAAAAAAAAAAAAGGTTATTTACCAACCCTGGTTTATGTTCTAGTAAGCTTTCTTCATATCATTTATTTCAATGTTCATGTATTTTGAACATTATAAGTTTATTACTCTCACAGACCGCTGCTTTTTTCAATTTTCATAATTTAACATGTAATTTTAAGTTTAATTGTATATAACAGTAAAATTTTGTTTTGTTTGGAGCTCTAGTACTATCACTAGACCCTTTTGAATAGATAAATTAATAATTATAATAATCCTGTACATAAAGTTTAGTACAGAAATGGTATCCTATAAGTCAAGTGAGGCTTAATATTCATCTTTCGATTAAGAAGTCTTGGAGACTGCTCACAGTATCTACTTAGATATTGCAATTCTTTGTGTTGCTTATTGAACATTTTTTTATTATTCATAACGGTGTAATGAAAGGTGTCAAAGAATGTTTCTGTCATTAGTTGAACCCTCTCCACTGGCCTTCCCAAAGCAACCAAGTGAAATTAATAGTAAATAAAACACATGATTGCAGCTGTTGCTGGTTTCATGGAAACAATCAAGTTCTTGAGAACAGGCAGCACAATTGCCGTGTACAACAAATTCAAGTTAAGTAAACAAAATTGTAGGCTGTTTTGTTTCGACTTTAAAAGCCTTTGGTTTCAACAGTTCCTGCTTACAACACATTGTGTTGTAACAGTTGCACAAAGAAAAAGAATTTTGCAGACATCAGCTAATAGTCCAAGAGCCAACAGCACAAAAACCTATGTTATAAAGCACAAGAAAAAACCTTTATTTTATGGGAGAGTAGAAGTAGGGGAATCTAATGATCCATGTCTGCCGGAAATGAAGTGGTGCATAAGCCAAAAATTAATACCACCGGTGGTTGACTCGTAGGTTTATCGTTGTGCTTAACCTACAACTATCCTCCATGTTTTCATACATTTGTTTGTAGGACAAACACTATGATAAACCTACGTATCAACCACTGGTGGTATTAATTTTTGACTTATGCACCACTTCACTTCTGGCAGACATGGATCATTAGATTCCCCTGCCTCTACTCTTCAATAAAATAAAGGATTTTTTCTTATGCTTGATTAGAGATGTAAATTTTCCGGAAAAGTTGAAGTGGCAGAAAAAACCCATTTTTTTCCAGTTTTTTTCTGGAAAAATTGATTTCCTATAAATATTTCTCAAAAATAAGTTATATTTTCCTAAAAAGTATACAATAATAAACTTTTTCAATATTTTTGCACACTAAAAAAAATTATTTTCCCTTTATATGCGAATATGTTATTAGAAAAAAGACAGAGAGAGAGAGAAAAAGAAGTTTATCCTTTCAGTCTCAGAATTCTGACAGTAGCTTTACTTGCTTAATTTAACATCATTGTTTATATAATGTATATCATGTGTCTGTTGAAGTGATTTTTCAGTAGCACTTGTTTAATTATATCAGTTGAGTTATTTTAAAAATCAAACAAACAAAAAAATCTTTAGTTTGAACCAATATTACTGTAGCTTTAACATTTACCGGTGCGGAGTAATTCTGTTTATAAAGTGATGAAATAATGGTCTGACACCGGAATTTATAGACGAATTTATTATAAAATAGGAACTTGCTTATTTTCAAGCATAATAGGAAAATTTTAATTAAGTATTCTTGGTGCCGTTTGTCAGTTTTGGAATTAAAATTAGGTGTTCTTTTTTAAAGGACATTGCCCTCGAAAGGGTTAAAACAATTTTAAACTGTATTGTACACCTCATCTACATAGTACTCATAAAGGATGCCAGTGTAAAAGAAACAAATTACAGTAGTTCTGGTATTATTATAAATACTATTATCATTTTCAAATCTTCCGTTGTTTAAAAATTGGTATTATTTTACAATATTACTCCCCCCCCCCCCTTACAGTTATAATTTTCATTTCCTGTATATGTAGTTCTGGTACAGCTTTCCAGACTTAACCCAAACTATGTTTAAGTAAGATTTAGATCCTTAATATTGAAAACGATATTCTATTTTTTTTTTTTTTTTAATGAATCTTTTAAAGCGGGTGGATTTTTTCATATGTTTAAAAATTGTTTTCAAATAGATTTTTTCGTGTAAATATGGGTTGGGTTCCCTTAGAAAGACTCCACCAAGGGCACTCTCCCCCTCCCCCCCCTTTTGGGCCTATATCCCTCGTGCTGATAATTGTCCGTCAAAAATCAACCAACCAACCAAATAGATTTTTCACAGAGATTTGCTTACATTTTCTTTGCAAAGCTTGTATGGATTTATGTTTTTTTTAAATACATTTAGACAATTCTAAGAATTTGTATTTCAAGAAAAGAAAAAAAATTATACATAATTTCCATTGCATGTTATTATCAAAAGAAATTTTTCTAACAATAGTGAAAAATTATAGCCATGCGAATAAAAATAAATGCATGTTTCAAATTTTACATTAAATTTTCCATCTTACCATTTTCATTTATTGGTATAATATTGAAATACTTTTGCACATGAATTTTCATTTTTAACGAGAGAAGTTCCATTTAATTATCTTACCAAAGATTTGCTTAGATTTTTTTTCACACGATCATGTTTTTGCGAAATTGTGAACTTTTATAAAAACTTATGAACTTGTAAAAAATGTGAATGAAATGTAAAAAATGTAATCGGAATTTTGTAAATTAGAAATTACATATTTCTATTTTTATTTAGACATTATGGTCCTTTGTACATAGTTTAAACAGCTAGATAATAAGATTCATTGGTTATTGCAGCTATTATATATATACACAACAGGTTTTTTTTTTTATTCTAAAATCATTATGTTTGTGAAGGATTTAATTTGGAGATTGCAAAAAAATTCTGAAATGTCTATTTTTAAGTGAAAGAATTTTGTTAAAGGTCATATGTTTTAAGGAGAAAAAACTGAAGGATCCTGACTCAAGTTCTTTCTGAAGAGATCCCTGCTTACAGATAAGATTTTCCATGTTAAGGTTTTCATGTGGGACACTAAACATGAAAAAAATATAAATAAAAGTATCAGAATGTAACAATTATAAAATTTTGACTACATTATTTTATAAATGAAATTTCAATTTTTCCAATTTGGAAAAATTGAAAAATAGGCCTTCGGAAAAAAACTGAAAAAAAAAAAACGGTTTTTTTCCCAACTTTTCCGAGCATTCCTATCTCTATGCTTGATAACATAGGTTTTTGTGCTCTTGGACTACAATCAAATTGTAAGTCATTGGTGAGGTGGTAGAGATAATTTCTACAAAGCAACAAAGTGAATAATGCCCACGCCTTAATTTTCGAGAAGTCTGGTAGATAGAAAGCTTTACAAATGAAAATTTTGCAATTGTTTAAATTCAGGTGAATTGAGAGGTGTGTATGCGTGTGAAGGGAGGGGGGAGGGGGCTTTGGTCATAACCTTCTTGAAAATAGAAAAGAAGTTAAAAAATTTATGCAGTTCTGATAGGAATATTGAGTCTCACGCTACAAGGGGCAAACATTTTTCCAGGTCGGGCACTGTCCATCCTGGCCCCTACCTACCAACGGATCTGCTTTAACCACCATGGAGAAACCATAGAAAATTGGCATCTCAGTATAAAATAATATACCTACACTTACAATTTAAATACAATTTTATAATTTAAAAGAACAATGAAAAAAATGACATATTTCAGAAATAAAAATAAACATACCAGCACAAGAGAGAACACAATCATTTAGCTCATTCAAGTTCCATTCTTTGGACAGACCCAAATCTTTTAAATCAAGTATAACTTTATCATTATCAGAAGAAACTAGTGTCAACCTAGTTCTTAAACTCAAACTCACAGCAATAGCAGTCTGAAAAGATAAAGTTAAAAAATAATAAACATGAAATTTTTCTATATATGTATACATACATGTATTAAAAATCTTTACATTACAACAATCAAAGGAACAAAATAATTTCCTTATCCCCTTTGAACCAAAACCCCACACTAAGTGTGGGATTTAGTTAAGACCCATTAACCACTCCCATCCTCGCTAAAAGTAGTTAACACCTTAACACGATTATGATGGTAAACTTTTCCTCTCACTCTACCATTAAGAATACTCTGCAGTCTACTACAAAAACACATTATTTTAATCTGAGTATTTTTGCAAAAGTTAAAAGCATGTGAAGATTAATACAGTGGGTGATTCAGGAGAGAGTGGAGGACAATTCCCTCTCAGAGCATTAAAATGTTTCAATCAGAATATTTGGGATTTTATGCTTAATAATGGTCTAAAAGTGCAAATTGCTTGGTAACAAACATCCAATAAAGTAAATTATTTATAGCACAACGAAAAGTTTTAGGCCTGCCAAGATATGACTTGGCAGACCAATCGAATTTTAATACTCGATTGGTCTGCCAAGTCATATCTTGGTGGAACACACCTGAAAACCTGATTTTAGCAGTTGAGTCGTAGGTTTAACATTGTGTTTTCCTGCACCCAAAAGTATGAAAACATGGAGGATTAGGAGCAGGAAAACACAATGATAAAGCTATGAGTTAACTGCTAAAATCTGGTTCACAGGTGTGTTTCACCAAGATATGACTTGGCAAACCAATTGAGTTTTAATATGCGAATAAGTTTTAACTAATTCTGAAATTTCAGGCGTGACCTCGATGAGGTGATTGTCTGTGCTGGCGCCTCCTGGTCTATTTGGTAACCTTGTGCTGACAATAATTATTTTACAGCCAATGCTGGCACAAGCACATTTTTCTTACAATAGATTTTTTACTGTAAGGCCCTTTATGGTTTAAATTTACCAAGCAATGAACAAGCAACTACTCTATTTTTTCAAGAAAGAGTCATTAAATTTCAAAAAGGTTGCATTTTAATAACTGCTTCTTGAAATTAAAATATGACTCAAAGCAGAAATGGCTATGGAATCTTTATGGTGAGAAGTAAAACATATCCCAACATAAATGTAGTTTGTTCGATCATGAAACCATTTTGTTATTGATGTATAATTAATTTACATATAGTATCAAGAAATAAAATCGATTATTTTTCTTGGTAACTACTTAGTTATTCCATCGACCAAAAATTTATCGTCAAACTATGAGATTAAATGCCAATAATGGCTGACTGTAAATGTCACATTCACTTAACTTTAAGCAAGTTACATGTATTATATTATGTCATCAAGAGATTTTTATTTTGACATTTTATTTGTATTTTTATTAATGTTATACTAATTTATTTGTTCTTTCGTTATTTAAAGTAAAAATTATGTTAATTTGTATAATTTGGCAAAATTGGTCGACGGGATAACTAAGTAGTACCTTCTTTAAAATTATTATTTCAAATGACGCACAATAAAATGGTTAATTGAAATACTAATTACCTGTGAAAGGTATGGTTCCTTTGGAGAAGGAACAGGGATATTAGAAAAATAAACAATAGAACTTGATTAAAACATAAAATATGCAACTTTAAAGTAAAGTATAATTTGCAGTAAGGTAAATGTGTATTATGTACAAATAATGCATAAAATAATAATAGTTGTTCAGCAAAACCACCAACGGCACTAGCCTCTTAACGGAATTTCCAAACAAAGTTAACAAAGCTCATGTGTAAGATTGGCTCTAAGTAGTATCAGAACTCTATCATGCACATGATACCATGAGCTATGCATGTCTGCATTAATAGTTTACCTTGAGTATAGTAGCATCAATTAGTTCGATTTCATTGTTGGAAAATGCCAAACTTACACAAATAAACATGTTTAAATATAGGGTAGATGTGTTAGTAATGGACACCCCTTGATGTTTTAGGTTCATAAAAAAATAACTAATAAATATTTAGCTTTAATTATTTTTTTTATAATCCTCCCTTGCATATTTTATAAAACTGGGTTATTGTTGACACTTTTAATCAAACCAATCAGGAAGCAGAAAATAATGTTTTGAAGTTTCACTGGTTTTCTGTGAAAATATTAATGAAGAGGCTAAGAGCTGGCTTTGTTTAATTAATTTATATATTATTTATTTTCTTGCAAAATTTGAATGTTTTTGTTTGAGTAGCAATAGAAAACTTAGAATTTTATATACTAATGGCCAATTACAAAATTTCACTTATTTTTAAGGTTTTAAGAGGGGGTGTCCATTACTGGGATGGTTAATTAGTCATTTTCCAGTAATGGACACCCCATGTAGACATTGCTAAAAATGCAATCTCAGTAATGTTTATAGAGCATAAAACATTTTGACTTAACTGCAAACCTAAATAATCAAATTTAATTTTTAAATTATACTTACCAAAATGTAATAACACCAAAACTTTTATAAATAGCTGCTTTTAAGTTATTTTATGTGATTAATAAAATTTCAATATTTTATTCTTTTTTTTTTTATGTATATGTACTTTGAATATTTTATAATCTGGCAATCAAACCAGCCATGAAGCAGAAAATATTGTTCCTAATCCCTCTCTGTTTAAATAAAAACAATTAAGTTACAGAAGCTATTAAAAAACTATTTTCTGTCTTAAATGTTTCCTTATTTACATCTGACAAAAAAAAAAAAAAAAATGTAATATTAATGAAAGTTATAGGTAATATTCATGAAACTAGTAAATCTGCCGATCAGTGGCCTCAAAATCAGTTCTAAAGTTTTATTTTGAAATTATTTTATTTAGTATTTAAAATATTCAACTCACGTCTGAAATAATAATTATTATAAGTGATATATCAAGTAGTCTCTGGAAGATTAATTGTTAAAAATAGTGAGACAAAACTAAACACTATTCTAAAACTCTTATTTTAATAACCTTTTAAATACCCCGCTGTTTCAATAATTTGATAGCTGTAATTGCCTGATATTTAGTATTTTAAACTATCCATCTAAAATAATTAAAACATCGATCTTCTGATAATTACAATAACTGATGCAAACAGTAAATGATTATCACAAATATTTTATTAATTACTGGTATCATAATTGTTAAACTTATTTGAAAATAACTATTTTGTTTCATTAGTATGTATTCATTAAATTCTGGTTCTAAATACAGTCATAAAAACAATTATATTTATTACTTTTTATGTGGTATCCATTACTGGAACAGAGGGTGTCCATTACTGGGCTTTTGATATACTTCTGTTATTTGAAATTAAATTTCGATTCATATAGGGAAATGAGATTATAAGAATGGTTAAATATTGTTGATAGGTTAATATAATATTGAAAAAACTAGAATAATAATTATTATAACTATTAATAAAAAAATAATTTTAAAAAATTTCTTATGGGTGTCCATTACTGGCCCATCTACCCTATAAATTTCTCATAAACATGTAATTTTATTTATTAAATTCAAAAAATATATAGAGAGATACATGAGACCTTTCTATGCACACGGCCCTGTGCACCCACACCTGTTGCACATCCCTAAAGATGGTCTGCATACTGATAAGAATATTTTACAGCTTTTATAGGTAGTGAATAAGATATCAAGAAAATTCCTTAATTAGGTGCTAATTGGAATACTTTCATGAGTCTGGTTTGACACATAACCATAACTCTCAAACATAACCAGAGATAGTTGGATTTTTTTAAAAGCATGAAAATGACTTATTTTAAAGGCGTGATAACTGAACTTTCGTGTACAATTGCGTACAATTTTAAATTTTACTTGGTACTTTTCGGTTAGCCAGGCGCCAGTGTTATTATACATATAGGGTAGATAGCCAGTAATGGACACCCCTTGATGTTTTTGGTTCATAAAAAAAATAACTAATAAATATTTAGCTTTAATTTTTTTTTTTATATATAACTCTCCCTTGTATGTTTTATAAAACTATGTTATTGTTGACACTTTTAATCAAACCAATCAGGAAGCAGAAAATAATGTTTCAAAGTTTTGCTGTTTTTCTGTGAAAATCTTAATGAAGAGGTTAAGAGCTAGCTTCGTTTAATTAATTTATATATTATTTATTTTCTTGCAAAATTTGAATGTTTTTGTTTGAGTAGCAATAGAAAACTTTGAATTTTATATACTAATGGCTATTTACAAAATTTCATTTCTTTTTAAGGTTTTAAGAAGGGATGTCCATTACTGGTATGGTTAATTAGTCATTTTCCAGTAATGGACACCTCATGTAGACATTGCTAAAAATGCAATTTTAGTAATGTTTATAGTGCATAAAATACTTTAGCTTAACTGCAAACCTAAATAATCAAATTTAATTTTTAAATTATACTTACCAAAATGTAATAACACCAAAACTTTTATAAATAGCTGCTTTTAAGTTATTTTATGTGATTAATAAAATTTCGATATTTTATTTATTATTATTTTTTTTATGTAGTACATATATATACCTCACATATTTTATAATCTGGCAATCAAACCAGCCAGGAAGCAGAAAATACTGTTTAAGAGCACGGTCAATGAGGGGCTTAATTCCTCTCCCTTTAAATAAAAACAATTAAGTTACAGAAGCTATTAAAAATCCATTTTCTGCCTTAAATGTTTCTTTAATTTAAAAAAAAAAAATGTAATACTATTAATGAAAGTTATAGGTAATATTCATGAAACTAGTAAATCTGCAGATCAGTGGCCTCAAACATCAGTTCTACAGTTTTATTTTGAAATTATTTTATTTAGTATTTAAAATATTCAACTCACAATATCATTTCTTTCATATTTGTAATATTAATTATTATAAATGATATATCAAGTAATCTCTGGAAGATTGTTAAAAATAGTGACACAAAACTAAACATTAATATTCCAAAACCTTTTTTTTTTTTTTTACCTTTTTAAATCCATTACTGTTTCAATAATTTGATAGGTGTAATTTTAAAATAACTATTTTGTTTCATTAGTATGTATTCATTAAATTCTGGTTCTAAATACAGTCATAAAAACAATTATATTTATTACTTTTTATGGGGTGTCCATTACTGGAACAGAGGATGTCCACTACTGGGCCAAAGGTTGTCCATTACTGGGCTTTTGATATAGTTCTGTTATTTAAAATTAAATTTCTATTCATATGGAGAAATGAGGCTATAAGAATGGTTAAATATTGTTGATAGATTAATATTGAAAAAACTGGAATATAATAATTAAACCAGTGACCCGGAGCCGAACAATTTTTGATGCTCCAGCTCCACTCCTAGAGAAAATACCGCCGCTCCAGCTCCGGCTCCGACTTCGCGCTTTTAAGTTGCAGATTTTAATTTACACGTTTAATTTTTTGCTCACAAATACTTTCTATCTTCATTAAAGATCTGACAAAATGCATTTTTCTTCTCATCAAACTTGAAATGCTTGTTCAGAAAATATGACATCTTTTAGCTTTTGCTTTTAAAATGGAAAGTTTGGTAGAACTTTAAACACAAAAATCTTAAATTTCTTCTACACTTTTCGAACAGCCAAAATTGTACAACTACACATGTAAACAACAGGCGGCCATATTTGTTTTCAAATAGTGTTGTCACTTAGTTCAAGTAGAAAGTAGAAGTAAAGTAGTGTTGCCATTTTTTGAGAAGTTTTTCTTCCCTAATAATAATAATAAAAACCTAAAAAATGATAATTAAAATACTGAATAATGATGTAATTAAAATATTTTAAGCCTAGAAATTTAAAAGACAAAAAAAAAAAAAAGATTTAAAAGAATATTAAAAACTAAAGGAGCCCTAGAGCTGGGGAAAATTTAGAGCTCCAGCTCCAGGAAAAACACAGCTCCGGAGCGCTCCGGCTCCGGGCTCTAGCTCCAGCTCTGGGTCCCTGATTATAACTATTATTAAAAAAATAATTTTTAAAGAAATTCCTTAAGGGTGTCCATTACTGGCACATCTACCCTATATACATATTTGTATATATAGGGGAAGGTGGGGTACCTTGGGACACTTTTCAGTAAATAATTTTTCTAAATTTTATTAATATTTATTCTTATTTTAGAACCAATTAGACATAAAGTACAAACATTTCTGCATCAAATAAGCCTCACAATAATCTAATATCTTGCATAGGAAAAGAGTGAAAGCAAAACAAAAAAGCCTTTAAAATGTCCCAACCTGCCTCACATGGTGGGGCTGGTTAGGACACTAGTTTAAATCAAAAATAGATGTAAAATTTTATATTTAATTGATGAACAAAGCTTTATTTATAAAGCTTTAGTTGAGCATGAAATAATTTAAGTATTGAAACACTTTAATAATTTAAATTGTAACATGCTTTCATTAATAGATCTTGTATTTGATGTGAAAAAAAATGGTGTTCATCAAATTCTAATAACACGCATCTTTGACCTATTTTGTTTTCAGGAGTGCCAAGTTTGAAAAGAATATCTGTTTGATACACAAATGAGCTATCATGTTTATCAGGATAATATATATAAAAAAAATGACAATTCTAGATCTCGTCTTCTCAAAATGGATATCTCATACTCGCTGCTGTCCTCAACATTTTGAATATGCCTTACAAATACAACAATGCTTTGTTTTCCTGCAAACTTTGCCAATGTATACTATCCTACAGTGGGTTTACCTTTAGCCTTTAAGTTTCTGGACTTTCTTAAGTAAGTTTGCAATCTGTAGGAAAATCAGCATCACATGAACAGCTGAATTCATCACTACTGCCATTACACAAATCATTTATATTTGTTTTCCTTCCAGGGGTAATTTTCACCAATTTTGCTAGCGCAACTGTCCCATCCTCACTGCTTGATGAAAATTCTAATTGGTTGTGTACTTTTTTTCCTTCTGTAAGCTGCATTTGGTCTTTACAGCATTTTTGGACATGTCCCAAGGTGCCCCACAACTGAATATCCCAACCTGCCCCATGTCACACATTTTGTTACAAAAACTTTAAAACAGTTAAGCTTAGCATTGTAGTCTATTTTTTTCTGTTAAAATAACAATAAATCCATGTTTTTTCATCACAACATGCCCCCACTTGTATTATTTCATTTCTTTAATAAAAAATTTAGGCTGAATCGCAAAACAGCCGAGACACTTGGCATCGTTCAATTTGGCGAGGCGATAAATGGATCTTTGTTGTTACCAGTTCGTTTCGTAAATTCTTTCCACGCCTTCAATTGTGTTATCTTGAATTTGGATTGGTTGATTCCTTGTGTATTGGATGGCTACGCCTACCTTTGACAACTCAACTCTGCATGTTTTGTAATTTGTGTACAACGAGTTGCGTGGCGCGGTGTAGAAGACAGACATTTTGTAATTGTAAAATTAAATGACGGTAAGGCTAGAGTATGTTATTGTTAATATATTTTGCTGTTTTTAGTTGTAAAATTTGAAAGTTAAAGTACCTGTGTAATTTAGTTTGAAATTGTGAGTATTTGTTCATTTTTTTTTGCTGGAAAGTTAAATGAAGTTTATCGACGACTAGAAATTTACGAAATTATGGCAATTCAACATTTTATAGAGTTGGTTTTCAAGAAAGGAGATGTTTGTTAAGGTATGTTAATAATTTTATGTATTTTTTAGTATAGTGTTTTATATTAGCCGTTTATTGTATATTTCTCATGTATGCTGACCTTACGAGTTTTGTACATTTTGATATTGCTACGCAACGTGAACTGCTGAATTTTGATATTGCTACGCAACGTGAAGTGCTGAATTTTGATATTGCTACGCAACGTGAAGTGCTGAATTTTGATATTGCAACGCATTGAGAACTGCTGAATTTTGAGATTGCTGGTAGCGAGAGCTGCTGAATTTTGAGATTGCTGCACACCGAGAACTGCTGGTGACAGTGATGTTTTTTTTGGTTAATGAACGCGAAGCGTTCATACATGTACGCTGATTGCCGCTTTAACGAGTTTCTTGCGTTTTTCAGATTGCTGCAGAACTAGGTTGCTGTATTCAGTGATAAATATTATTTTTTATGAACGCGAAGCGTTCATACTTCTTTAAATTAGAAATAAATTGTACAATGTTTACTATAATATAGGCACGTACTTTCAATATTAAATGACCCCATGATTTTTTCTAAAAGTTGTTGAAAAACGAAAATTTTAATCATTATATCATTCCTCTGATTTGAAAAGGTACTATAAAAATTTCACATTTTCAATAAACTTATGTTGAAATCGTTTGTTTTATTTTGAATCTCATAAAAATCAGCTTTCCTGTGTTTTCTAATACCTCGTTATTTATAAATGTTCTATTTCCCATGATTCCAGGGTGATGACGTAGTAAAAAACAGTCTGGAAGCATTCAGGAAAGTGGACCAATCACGTTAGTTTTCAGGTTGCCGCATTTTAGATTGGCGCATGTGGGGTAGTTGGTGCTTGTCAGAAAATTTGCCAAATGGGGTGTCTCGGCTGTTTTGGGAATCTGCCAAAATTTATTTTTCAAAACACACATAAATGTTACTCAACCTCATTCAAAACAAAAATAATGGTATTATTTGTTGCCAGCAAACACCAGTGATTCCAAAACACATGGAAGAGTAGATTGTAGTATCAGATATTGGCAGTTATGTGTGCTAATTTTTAACTGCAAAATGGAGATGTCCCAAGGTGGGCCATGTCCCAATGTGCCCCACCTTCCCCTACATATGCGTATATATACATACAATGTATATATACGCACATACATATATATGTAATACAAATATGTATGTATATATATGTATGTATATATAAAACTGGCGCCCGGCTAACCGAAAAGTACTTCTTATTTCTTAACACATTCACCTATTATTACCAATTTCAACGATTATTAATAATTTTATTTCTGTAGAATAATTGTTTATTCTTAACAAATAGAAACTTTCTTTGATGACAAAAACGAAGTACCGTTTCTAAACATTTCAAGATGATTACAAAAAGTGGCTGAATCGCAAAACAGCCGAGACACTTGGCATTGTTCAATTTGGCAAGGCGATAAATGGATCTTTGTTGTTACCAGTTCGTTTCATAAATTCTTTCCACGCCTTCAGTTGTGTTATCTTGAATTTGGATTGGTTGAATGGGATGGGTTGATTTCTTGTGTATTGGATGGCTACGCCTGCTTTTGACAACTCAACTCCGCATGTTTTCTAATTATTGTACGAGTTGCGTGACGAGGTGTAGAAGACAGATGAATAAAAATAAATGAAGGTAAGGCTAGAGTATGTTATTGTTAATATATTTTGCTGTTTTTAGTTGTAAAATTTGAAAGTTAAAGTACCTGTGTAATTTAGTTTGAAATTGTGAGTATTTGTTCATTTTTTTTTTTTTGCTGGAAAGTTAAATGAAGTTTATCGACGACTAGAAATTTACGAAATTATGGCAATTCAACATTTTATAGAGTTGGTTTTCAAGAAAGGAGATGTTTGTTAAGGTAATGTTAATAATTTTATGTATTTTTTAGTATAGTGTTTTATATTAGCCATTTATTGTATATTTCTCATGTATGCTGACCTTACGAGTTTTGTACATTTTGATATTGCTACGCAACATGAACTGCTGAATTTTGATATTGCTACGCATTGAGAACTGCTGAATTTTGAGATTGCTGCTAGCGAGAACTGCTGAATTTTGAGATTGCTGCACACCGAGAACTGCTGGTGACAGTGATATTTTTTTTTTCGGTAAATGAACGCGAAGCGTTCATACATGTATGCTGATTGCCGCTTTAACGAGTTTCCTGCGTTTTTCAGATTGCTGCAGAACTAGGTTGCTGTATTCAGTGATAAATATTTTTTTATGAACGCGAAGCGTTCATACTTCTTTAAATTAGAAATGAATTGTTCTATGTTTACTATAATATAAGCACGTACTTTCAATATTAAATGACCTCATGATTTTTTCTAAAAGTTGTTGAGAAATGAAAATTTTAATCATTATATCGTTACTCTGATTTGGAAAGGTACTTTAAAAATTTCACATTTTCAATAAACTTATGTTGAAATCGTTTGTTTTATTTTGAATCTCATAAAAATCAGCTTTCCTGTGTTTTCTAATACATCGTTATTTATAAATGTTCTATTTCCCATGATTCCAGGGTGATGACGTAGTAAAAAACAGTCTGGAAGCATTCAGGAAAGTGGACCAATCACGTTAGTTTTCAGGTTGCCGCATTTTAGATTGGCGCATGTGGGGTAGTTGGCGCTTGTCAGAAAAGTCGCCAAATGGGGTGTCTCGGCTGTTTTGGGAATCTGCCCAAAAAGTTAATAAAATAGAATACGTTTAAAAAAAAATAACTATTGTATTATTATTATTATTATTATACAGCAATAAAATATACTAAATTTTAGTTCATAATACAAGGCGTAAAAATACGCATGAATGAATTTTTAAGGCGAATTTTCTGTTTTTAATGGATAAGATATGTTTGTAGAGGCATTAAAAATATCTGTTTCTGACCAAATTGTTGCATGTCAGCACTGCTTATGCTTCACGCCACGCTTGTCTGTCGACCCGATAATAGAATATTATCCTAAGTTATTAATGGAAAATAATAAAAATGAAAGTAACTCATCATTTCGGAATAAATGCAAACATCTGCGTATTTACCTTCCCATATACAACTGCATGTTCACCATGAAAAATAGTTTTCCCGGGTGCAGATATTTCAATTTTCATGGTTGTCAGCAAAAAAGTGAACTATTTAGCTGTAAAAGGCAAAATTTTTAGTTTTCACGAAAATTTCAACATATCAATTTAACGAAATCATTAGCCAAGGACTGGGGACTGGTTTAAAGAGCCGGAAGCAAAACAAAATCAAAATACAACTTGTAGTTGAAGTAGCAGTTACATTATTCACAACATTACAAAAACCCATGGAGGAAAGAGATAGGAGTTGCAGTTGGGGTACAGCGCCTAAAAGATACTGAGTGTGTTCAAGAAGCACGTGTGCTACGCGCGCGATCTCAGGAGGCAGGAACATGGAGTGGGTCTATATCATGGATGGAATAACACGTAGTGTGTTCAGGAACAGATCATGGATTTGATTAATTAAGGTGCTAATTATAAAGATATTTTGTTACAAAAGAAACGTGTGCTAGATGGCCGAATGGATAAGGCAGTGAACTCGAGACTAGGGGTTCTGGGTTCGAATCCTTCCAGTCCCACATCGTGTCACAATTTTTTTTTGTTTTGTTTATTGGTTGTTTTATATTTTTCATAATGAATAAGATATTTTTGATGAAGATATATTTTTTATTTTTATTATACAGAGGCACGTGTATTTTTATTATAATAATAAAATACTTATTTAAATGTGAGAAAATGAGGTATTTCGAGCTGAAAGTTTTACATCTGAACGCCTTTTAAATATTCAAAGTTTCGTTTCTAAGTGATTATATATGTATATGTATAATGACATAAACATTAAGCAAATCCAAATGAAAAATTAATATATATTGTGCAAAAATATCCTTTTGCACGTAGGATAATTCCTTGATTTTTTTTTTTTTTTTTTAATACTTTACGAGTGAATTTTTATCGAGACTAGGCTGGAAATCATATTTTACTTTGAACATTATAAAAATAAAATGTAATAGTTGTAGATTATTTTAACTAAAAATATCTGTACATATATTTTTTAAAGAGATAAAATATATAGGTCTGCTGTCTAGTTTTATAGTGAATAAAGTATGATTAGAATGTTTATAAATTTTCTACTGAAAGTATCAGTAAGTATTTTGCTTATAGTAACAGAATTTTGAATGCCATTTATTTCTCATGTTTTATGACGTATTTTAGTCTGTTATCCACACGGTATTAAAATATGCAATCATAAAATAAGAAATATATATATTAAAACCTTCTCTGAAAAACTGTCTAACTAACAGTGCAAATTCCATTGAAATCCATCCAGTATAGTAGATTACAAACAAATCTCATATGTTCATATCACAATCTTGGTTTACTAACAGCATTCTATTTATCACAGAAGTTATAAATCAACTGATAAATCATTTTTAAATAAATAAAAAGAAAATTGTTAAAAAGTTAAAATTTTTAGATCACCAGTTGAATTCTTAAATTGTATCAATCAACCTACCAAACAAAGCACAACCAATAACACATAAGCAGAAGACGCACAATCACGTGATCAAATCGCCCACACAGCGACATTTCTAATTCCACTAGACTTCTGTTCTAGCGTCCTTCAGAGCCGTTCTGATTGGCTGGCCAGCTCCAGATGAAGTGTCCATACGCCCGAGCATCGTTTGCACATATTCGGATATTTGTTTTCAGCTATTTCGTTTCTGATGCCAGATAAGTTTGATTTGAATAAATTATTTTTCATTTTTAGATGATGGAACTGCTATTTTCTACTTGAAAGTATTCAAAAATACCTGTATAAAACAAACCTCCGTCATTTCCATACTAAAACCATTTTTTTTCCAAACCTTTTAAGATAGAGTCATAAAGACTGTTTTATAAATTTTGAATGTTATTTATATTAAAAATTATTAAAAAATTTATAATTTATAATAAAAACGCATTTTCACTTATAAAACGTTGCAGTTGCAGGGAGAATTTGCATATCTAAATCATGAAAAAATATAAAATCAGAAACTTTTTGCTTTTTTTGGGGGGGGGGGGGGAACCTTCTAACTGTCCCCTGAATTTGCAACTGAATCTTCCTATACCTCCATGAAACATATTTAAAAATTCCATATTCAGTGCTAAAAAAAGAATACTTTTCAGGGTTATTTTTAGTATCAGGGTTACAAAAATAAAAAATAACCCTGGTTTTATATTTTTTTCATGGTTTAGATATGCAAATTCCCCTGCAATTGCAGTGTTTTATAAGTGACAAGCGTTTTTAATATAAATTATATATTTTATTTTATAATTTTTAATAGAAATAACATTTAAAAATTATGAAACAGTCTTGATCTTAAAAGGTTTGAAAAAAAAAAAAAAAAAAAAAACAGTTTTAGTATGGAAATGATGGAGGTTTGTTTTATGCAGGTATTTTTGAATACTTTCAAGTAGAAAATAGCAGTTTCATTATTTAAAAATGGAAAATAATTTATTCAAATCAAACTTATGTAGCATCAGAAACGAAATAGCTGAAAACAAACATCCGAATATATGCAAACGGTGCTCGGACGTTTAGCCACTTCATCTGAATCGGGCCAGCCAATCAGAACGGCTCTGAGGACGCTAGAACAGGTTCTGAAGAACGTTAGAACAGAAGTCTAGTGGAAATAGAAATGTCGCGCCCACACAATTTTTTTGAGCAGCTTGAGCGGAGTTTGTGTGCGGTTGGTTAACTAATTTTAAATGCTAAATGGGCTAAAGTAGATAAAGAAGGTCACGTGATGTTTTCCCCGACTATTTTAGATTTTATCTGAGTGAACATAGGCATGTAGTCCTGTTACGAAAACCATGTTTTGGAAGGATAAAGAAATATAGTCGTTGGTTTTACCTTTTATGAACCATAAAAATAATGAAATAATTGAATTATGTTAAAATTCCTTTCTTCGATAAGACCTACTCCATGGCATAAACTTCTGAGCGCGCGCTGCGCGAAGTGCACTTCTGAACACACTCACTGTGTGGAAAAAGTGCTAAAAACTTGTATCCCATAAATCTCCAACAATGCTCAGTGGCAATATGCTGATACGAGCGCCATCTCGTAACTCTTTTGAATATAAACATTGTGTTTTCAAAAATTATAGAATGTTAAATATCGGAAACTATAAATATAAGATATTTTGGTCTGTTATAAGCTACTTTAGTTAAGGAATGACGTGAAATAGGTTAAAGAGTCTCTTTTAGAATTAGAATGACTATCGTTTTTAAATCACTACGATGGCGCTACGATCGACATCTTGTTATTCAGCATCGTTGTACATTTATGGGATTCAATTTTTTAGCACTATTTTGTAGCCGTTTCCCACACTGTATCTTCTAGGCGCTGTAGTTGGGGGGTGGGGGGGCTGTTTACAGCGATATTGTGTTACTGAAATATAATGGAATAGACATAAATTATTCAGATTTACTACAATGTACTTGCGGTGAAATATGATGTGCATAGCATTTATCGTTCATTTACAAGGACACACAAAAGACACTACTGTATATAAAGTACTTGCAGGGATGTAGTGGAGGGTATACGGGGGTATACGCCGTATACCCTCTGGATTTTTTTAAGGAACAGCGTATACCCTCTGTTTCTCAAGAAAGCTATAGTAGATACACTCTAGGGTATACGCTCTGCCTTGAGCGTATACCCTCTGCTTAGAACGTATACCCTCTGTTTTTTTTACGACTACACCACTGAGTACTTGTAAGTATGCCACACAAATTCTGTGGGCGCTCTATCACAAGAACTATTGCACGGAATTTAATAAAAATTTATAATCATGCAGTCACTAATATAAATTGGTGCTGATTAGTTTTTGGTGTAAATCACCCAACAGGTGGCGCTGCTATGCTGTATTTTTCGCGATTTCAGTACTAGTTGTATCTCAAGAACTAATAAGGAAAGGGCAGCTGACGTCACTGTTGGTTGAATTACTGTTGGTTCAGCAAGAAAACCTGTCCGTTCTTTATGACTCCTAGCTGTACGCATGAGCTAGAGAAATTTGATTGGTCTACGTTTAACACGTCTCTGATATGATTGGCCTACGTCGCCAAGACTATTCCTGCAATGATCTTTATGGCAAAAATATAGTTGGTAGATTGGTTGACGGAAGTGTTTGTTTGTAAACATGCCCTTTCCTTATACACGGATTTTCATCAAACTTCAGTTTGAGTTGGTCCTTAATAAGAGTTGGTGCTGATTACGTTTTGGTGTAAATCGCCCAACAGGTAGCGCTGCTATGCTGCATTTTCTGGAATTTACACGATTTTCGCAATAGCTCTATTCCAAGTACTGATTGTGACAGCGTTTCTGTCCCATAGCTTTCATTTTTATTCAAAATTAATTTAAAACATAACTTTCTTATTTTTAGATCACATTATCCTCCCCCCCTCTTTCTTATGCTGAAATATGTAATTAAATTCATTTCTCAAAACCATCCAGCTTTTATTAAAAGGGTTTTGCTTTCTTCTTTCTAAAAACATCTTTATTCCCAGCCGCAAAGATTCATTCCTTTTTTTTCCTTTTCCGTATCTGTCAGTTACCACTCCCAGTGCAAAGAAATAAATAAGAATTAAATGGCACATCTGCTAGTATTAAGGTCTGCATTAGTTGCATCGGATTTTTGCGCGCCACATTGATAAGAATTTTTATCTCTACTAATACGTGAACGTTGCATATGTATTAACAATAAAAAAGTTAAAATGAACAGATCTTATGGGAAGCATGTATTTATCGTGTTTTGTGGTCGAGCTAAAAGCCAGATGCCTGTGATTTCCAGCATTTTTCTCAGGCAGCGGTCTACTTTGTAAAATCTGTTGTATAAACAAGTTTCGCTTTTCTGACGCATTTCTCATCGTATTAGAAGCGCTTGCTTGCAATCTCGGCCTCCCCCGTCCGGTTGTGTCACCACATTTTTGCGGTAATGTTTATCGCCAAAAGCCTTTGTTCACTTTCTCGCAGTCACCAAAAGTTGTAAATTGGCGATTCTGTGCAACGCCAAGATTTCTTGACTTCTTGCAAAAACTTCACTTCTGTTTCAGCTTTCGAGATGTAAAGTTGTCTAAAAGAAAAGGCGCTTCGGCTTCCCATGTATTATGGGGTCTCTCTCTCCCATTTTTAACTGAACCACCTTTTAAATGACCTTTTTAAATAAAGAATAATTTCCAGTAAAGTTATAGTTGGAGTTTTTTTTTTAGCATTTAGAACCCGGTCTTCAATCTATGCTATATAATTTTGGCGCATCGCCTATATTTTTTCTCCAACTTAGTTAAAAAAAAAAAAAAATGCACGTTAGAGAGAGAAATTCACCCACACCCCCCCTTAAAATCATTCAAGTACCCCATTCAAGTACTCTTGCAGTAATTTTCTTCAAATTCTTGGACTGGATATTTTTTTTCAACCATTCCGAACAGTGTGCTTCTTGGTGTGCCGTGATATCCTGCACTCATAACATTGTGCTCGATGGATGGATGCGATTTTCTCCAACGGACAGTGATGGAACCCATTCTAGTGTTTCTTCGCTCACCAGCTAGACATCTTCGAGCCACTCTTGTTTCGCCTGTATGCCTCCTCCTCCCCTCTGATGTTGGTGCGGTTGTTTCTTCGTTCCTGCTCACCATCACATCCCCCAGATGATCGGAATTAGTCCGCGAACTGATCTTATATCGTCACTAATCATAGAAAAAAACGTGACTTCAGCGGTTCGCCTTGTGTGTGTTTGTGTCGACGTTTTGCTTTCCCCTTTCGACAGAATATTGTGACCTAGTGTGTTATCATTTACGTGCGTGTGCATTCAACGGTGCCTGGAGATTATTGTGTGGAATGTGAAAAAGTAAAAAGTTCGCGTGCATTGCGGCAAAGGTGTACGTTAAATCTTATGCTACGATTTTTTAGGAAAGTGTCTTCAAAAAGTTTTCTTTTTTCCAAGTGTTGCGTCAATGATTTACGTGTGTTACGTCAAGTATGTGTTGTCTTCGAGTGAAAATTAATAAAAAAAAATATGTGTTGACAAATGTCACATAAACGCTCTAATCAGGTGTAATTTTTTTTGTAAAGGAAAAGAAAGTGCATATCAACAGAATTAGTGCGTCCGAATATATTTCAAATTATGTGAACAATTTTCTTTTAATCTGTGCTTCACCTATCAACAAAATAACTATTCGCTTCTGATACATAAATGAGATTAAAAAAAAAGATTTGCTTCAGTTTTCATCATCAAAATTGCATCAGATTGACGTTTGTTTGTTGCTGGTTTCTCCCATCTTTGCTTGTAAAAAAATCAGTGCCAATATGTTCGCAATAATAAAAGTGGTACACCTGATAAAAAAAGGAAAACGTGAAGTTATATAAAAAGATTGCAAACGTACAGAAATGTACCATCGTATGTCTGCGAATAATACAACAAAAAATTCTACAGCTAACAATATGAAATTAAATAATAAAAGTGTCTAATTTTCACTGCATAAGCATGAACACGGAAAATTCAAGTGTTTCTTTTAAACTTTAATTGTAATAAATACAGTAAATTAGTTATTATTATTTTGCTTTATTTTTTATCTGTTGGTATGCGTTATGATTTATCAATTTTCCCTTTTCATGCTGTTTGGGTAAAAAAAAAAAATATATATATATATAAAATGATGACTTCTTACTATTCAGTATATTTGTTAGCATGAACAGAGAAGTTTACGAAATTGAAGCTGTATATTTTAAATGTTTTATTTGGCACTTATAATTTTTTTTGTCTTCTCTTTTCTTGCTTTATTTTGAAAGGTAAGTTTTTTTTTTTAATTCTGTATTGCAGTGCATATTTATTTTATATTGATATTTAGGTGATTAATTATTTTCCATACAGAAAATAAAATGTCATTTAGTTAAAATGTGTTTGTGATAGTCTAAGCATATTAACATTTATTGCCCTCGTTTCCAAGGCTGCTTTATAAAATTTTCTTGGCTATTGTTTGATAGTTATTTATTTATTTATTTTTTTTTTTTTTGCTTTTACTCAGCATTTACAAGTGAATATTATTTTTGCATGCATATTATTGGAAGATGTTGCAGTGATTTTGTGCTGTTTTCTATATAATATCTGAGGGTGTATAAATTTTTCTTACTGTATGAATATTTCAGATACTGCATACTTTTAAAATAGACAGAATTTTTTTTTGAGAACTTCCAATTTTTTTCTTCTCTTTTTAATCTGCTCATTCAAAAAAAAAAAAAAAAAAAAAAAGAAAGGGAGAGAAAATATTTGTTTTGATTTTTCTTTTTCTTGCTGTTTTGCTCTAATACAGTAACTAAATTTTAAATTATTGTGCCATCTTTTATATATTTTTTTAAATTCTTCTTTGGCTACTTTTTCCAACATTTTTGAAAACTGTCACAGGCTGATAGCCATCCAGAAATAGAAGTATCTATGGCTGAATTAAAATGTTCTCTGCCGTACATGTTTGAGGAAGCACTTAACAGATTTGCGGAAAGGGTAAACCCAGAATTCCCTATACTACAGGAACAAATTGGTAGTAAAAACAATGACACTTTAGTTGAAAATATATTCTTCTATGCATAAGAAATTTTTAATGGGAATTTCAAATTTTGGGTAATTTTTTTCAGGTTATAAAAGATGATTATGTTAGGTTGCAAAATAAGAACAAATGTTTACAAATTGTTAAAACAAAAATTTGGAAAGATTGCACGCACTCACAGTGAAAGAGAAACATACAGTTGAAAATAATGAGACGTCTTATCAAAATCAAAGCACATCCGAGGCATACAGCGAAATACTATCACCTAAGCGGATTGAAACAACACAAAATAGATAATTGTGAAATCAACAGTCTGACTGAAAATTCCTTGCAGCATAACTCAAATATTATTTCTGATTTGAAATGCCCACAACAAGATGTTACCACTTCTCCTATAAATAGTAACTTTTCGTCCCCTTTTAGGCATGATTTGAAGCCAATTTCAGTTATAATTTGTCAGTTGCCAGAAAATTTTAATATTCCTGATATTCTTTTGGCAATTACTGACTTAACTGGTATATCCACACCTTCTATTCAATTTCAACAAAAATATAAGATGAAATATGTTGAGTTATTTAATTGGATATTTCTAATGCCCCCAAAGATAGCTAAAATATTAATTAATCATGGCGAAATCAAAATTCAGTCTACGGGTTACCTGTAAAAAGATACGTTTCGGTAAAAAGATGTTTTACATGTCAAAATCTTCTTCATCAGGCAAAATCATGCAAAGATAAAGTTAGGTGTCCTGTATGTGCCTTATCACATAAAGATCCTCATTGTTCAAACAGCCCAAAATGCATTAATTGCATTAGATGTAATGAGGTAAACAACACAAAATTTAACGTTTTTCAATACCAGCTTTCTCACATAGATGTCCTACTGTAAAGAGATATATAAAAGAGCAACCGAGAAACCTTACACAACTGCAATTCATTTCATTGAACACATTTCTTTTTTATATAGCTATAAAAAAAGAACCTCTTTACAAGATAAATTATTTTTTTTCTCTTGCTACTTTTTGTATTGTGAAGGATTATTTAAAAAAAAAAAAGTTCATTTAAAAAAAAACATTTCACTGTTTTAGACATTTATGTAATCTTAATACTTCACCATATGGCATTAGTGATAATTTATTTCGCAGTTAACACTTAACTGCAAATTTAAATATTTTTTTTTTAGAAAGTATGTGTGTACTGTTAGGTTTCATTCGATTATTACTGCAGGAATGGTCGGATGATTAAAAGATTGTATGGGAGAGTAAAATACATTGATGCAGGTCATCAGTTTTTTTTTTTTCGCTTGTAAAGGTTTTGGTGGTATAGGTGTACACACAAACACTGTACAGATGTGTCTTCCTTTTTTTTGCACCAGTTACACTTAAACGATTTTAGATAATTTTTTTCTACTTTGGTAATTTGATAGATACAAGTGATGGAAACATCACATTTCACTCTTTACATTCAGTTTTGGTTTTGGAATTTACATTTTCACAATATAATTTAATAACAGTTTCTATTTTTGTCTCTTACTTAACATTTATTTTAAAAATTGACGGTACTTTTTTTTTACTTTTGACAACATTAGTTCATGTGCTGCACTTAAGTTTTAGATAGATACACAATTAGTTCATGTGAAATCATACATTAGTTCATGAGATTACATAGGCGTAACCAGGGGGGGTGCCCGGGCACCCCCCCCCCCCGTTTCCGCAGACTTGAGCACAATTGTTTAAAAAAAATCGAAATCTACAAAAGAAAAAAGAAGAAGAAGTGAAAGCAAAGTTCAATTAGTTTAGTTCAGAAAACTAAACGGCTGAGTTTTGAAATGTGATAAAAAAAGAAACCCACATTCTTTTTTTTTTCTTTCTTTTTTTTTTTTTTTTTAAGAAAATTATCTCGCTTATCTTTTTTAAAACTAGAATATTTGCAAGAATCTGTATTAGTCATTGTAATTCAAAAAGGTGGCTTTATAATCCCACTTTGACGTCCTTTGTCTGTGGGAGACGTTTTTAACGCCGTTCTTTCTATTGCATGTTTCTGCAATTTCATGAGAAAATAACGCAAGTTCTTGACGAGGATAGAAACTATTTGTCTCTTTGCTTTGGTAGTTTAAAGTTAAGAAAGAAGCAAAAAAAAAAATTATAAGGGGATGCAAATGTGTAACGGTAATTCCAAATTTCGATTATCCGAGGTAAGGGAAGGGGGACACATACCCTGCCTCTTTTGTAAATGAAAAATAATAGCACAGAAAATTCAAATTAATCTGCAGGTTGGTTGGTTGGTTGAATTTAGTGTTTCGTGGCCATTTTTTGACATTCTTGAAAGGAATATGACTGCAGTCTTTCAAGTCAATATAGTAATTTTTTTCCTCTGAAAATTTGTATACGATTTTTAGAGTTTTTTCTTGTTTCGTGGCGTTCTTTTGTAAGTAGGAAAAGGAACACCATTTCAACCTTTCAGCCCAGTGCAGTAAATTTTGACAAATTCCCGATTTTATTCTGTGATCATTTCATGATATTTACAAATTTTCCCCAAAATCGTGTGACGAAATTCACGTCTTTCTACGCGATTTTTTAACAAAATCCGAACTTTTCGCCACTTACCTTTGACAAAATTCGTGTTTTTTACCGCTAACCTTTGACAAAATTCGTGTTTTTTACCACTATCCTTTGACGAAATTCGCATTTTTTACCGCAATATTTTGAAGGAATTGGCATTTCTTTAGCACGTGATCCTTCGATGAAATTCGCGTTTTCTTTCCACGATCTTTTGATGAAATTCGCTTTTTCTTTCATCTTTTGACGAAATTTGCACTTTCTTTCTGCGATCCGTTGACGAAATTCTCGTTTTTACCGCGATCCTTTGACGAAATTTATTTTCTGTTGCGACCGATTGACGAAACTGATATTTTTACAGGGAGATCATTTGTCGAAATTCGGGATAGTATTGCGCGACCGTTCGGAAAAATTCTCGATATCTTTCCATACCAATTAACAAAATTCTCTACTCTTTTCCGCAACATTTTACGAAATTTGAAAAAAAATTTCGTCAATCCTTTATCGAAATTTGTAATTTTTTTTCCCCAATCTTTAAACGAAATTGGCGATTACTTTCTGCACTCTTTTATTGAAATTCCCGATATTTTCCCACGATCGTTTGAAGAAATTCTCAATTTTTTCCGGGACTGATTCACGAATTGATTTTGAGAAAGTCCATAAAAGAAATAAAAATCGCGGACCCAATTTTTTTTTAAATACTTACTGAAGAATCACAGGTCTGTGAAAGAATTTGAAGGGGGAAATACTGCCCAGCAATTTTTATTATGAGAGACTTTTCTTTTCTGTGCACAAATAGCGCGATCCCGCGCGTTATTTCAAACCCTGTCCCTGAAAGAAAACTTCATTACTAGAGAAGTGGTTTGTTTTTTTAAACGAACATAGAATTAAACAAATCTAGGATTGGGGCGGGGGGGGGACTGCCTTCGGCAACGTACTCCCGAGCAAGCTACGACCTCTTCTGTCTCGAACAAGCGAATCTTGAATTATTGCGTTTTTTATTCCGAGCAAAATTAAATTTTCAGCTTTCTTATAAGAGCTGATTTGACATTATTCTAATTCTAATTTAATCACGGCAATTGCAAAAATTACCAGAGAGTTTTTCTGTTTCAAAAAATCGCCTGAAAGCACGAAACCCCCACTAGAAAGTGCATTAAACACTCGGAAAAGATTATAAAACCCCAGGGAACGAAATTAACTAATTGGGTAAAAGATTTAAACCGGATTCGTTTTAGGAATGTCAAAAAAAAAAAAAAAATCACCACGAAATGTGAAAGAAACCCCTCTAAAGATAACATTAAAAAATTGTTAAAAATTGAAAAATCGCTGTAAGAATCTCGAAAACGCTTTATTGAAAAGAAGGCAAAGTTTACTGGGTAAAATATTGAAATCGGATTCTTTTTTACTTATTTGAAAAATTGCCGCAAAATGCGAAAAAATTCGCATAAAAAATTAATCGAAAAATTCCAGAAATTGTCTTCCATATGCATGAGTTCAGGCATACAGGTCCTGTCAAATCTTACGGGTGCAGGCTGCATTATTTTTTCAGAACTCAGCGCGCGCGCGCGCGTACACACACACAGAGACATACAAGCACGTATCTTTATTATTACAGTCGCATCATGATAGTATAATTTTTATCGTCTTGATAAAATTTAGCCTATATTATCATGACCTGCTTTACCTAATATATTCGACACACTCTGGGGTAAAAAACCTCAACTACCGTAATTTCCGGCCTATAATCTGCGGATCAAACAATTAGGTTCAGACCCAGAAATCTTGTTTCATAAAACGTAACTTATCAAATCGCGATAAATATTTAACTTAATGAAATAAAATTTCTGGGGCGAAACATGATTGTTTGAGCCGCGGATTATAGGCAGGAAATTACGCTTTTAATGAATATTATAATTATTTATAATATTATAATAATTATTTATATAGACTTTCCTCCAAAATTTCTTGGTTCCGTCCGGTGGTCCCTAAGAAGTCATGGAGTCACATTCTGAAAAACTTTCGTGCGCATGTACAGTGCGCATGTATTATCTGAGATTTATCATCCGGCAAAATTTCATCTACAAGACTTTGAGACTGATATAATTTTAGATCTCATGCAGTGTTCCCCTGTGCCTATAGAAGTTTCCAGCATGATTAAAGGCCTTTTTTAATCTTTATAAGAAGTTAGGGTGCCAAAAGATTTTACAGTTGTGACCACACTTAGTCACTGTCTTATATCACTGCTGCAAGGACATATACATATCTTTTTTTTTACCATTAGATTTAGTTTTAATGTTTTGAACCACTTCTCAACCCTCCTCACGCAAACAAAAATCGCGTTTGAGCCCTTTTTAAAAGAAATACCACACGATTATACCTTCTAAGATGAAAAACTGTCTAAAACGGAAATTCGATCGGTTTTATGGGATTCGTTTTAGCAGTTTTTACTATATAAGATATTGTTTGTATCCAACATGTTCAGGTTAAAAAGTCTGGGCACCCCCCCCGTTCAAAAGGCTGGTTACGCCTATGGATTATTTACACAATTTGTTCATGTGAAATCACACATTAGTTCATGAGATTAGTTACACAATTTAGTTCATGTGAAAACACACATTAGTTCATGAGAATAATTACACAATTTTGTTCATGTGAGATTACAATTAGTTCATGTGAGTTTATTTTAGTTCATGGGTATATTTACACAATTTTAGTTCATGTGAGAATACACTTTGTTCATTAAGATATTATCATACATTGTTCATGAGTTTGTCACACTTTGTTCATTGAGATAATCTAAAACTTTCACACTTTGTTCATATGTTTATACACTTAGTTCATGGTGTCAAGCAAAACTCTGTGTCATTATATAATCTGGTGATATTAATTCATTAATTATGTAATTGAAATCACATTCACAAGAATGATTTTGGAGTTTTGTGTCTGTACACACGTACCGTTATTTTTTTTTACTTCTACATCTTATGTCAGGTTTTCGTTTTACACTACAGATTTTTTTTTTGTTTTTCTCTCTTACCCTCTATATACTAATTTTTTTTCAGTTTGGGTAATGTCATAACTTACTAATGATACCATCACTTTCTTAATTACACAGATTTTATTTTTAGATTTACATGAAATTATCCTTCACATGACATTTTTACTTGACACATTCATTTTGCGGCAATTAACCTGTAACAGTTCCTTTTTAACACTTTTGTTATAGACTCCTTGCTTGTAAGTGGCATATAAAGTAAGGTCTCTTTTTACACTACACACAGTAAAATACAGTTTTTAAATTTTTTCTAATATACTTGGTAGGATGTTTTTGGTTGATGTGTTTAAAAGTTTTGCAGAAATTATGACACAATTTAACTATTGTACATTGTTTGCACATACATCTTAAATTTTTATACAGCAGATAATTAATTGGCTGTACATTTTTACACATACAGTTAATCTACTGTTTAATTTCATTGTTTACACAAAGCTGGTGACTTGTTGCTATTTTTATTTAGAACATAAGGTAATTTTATTTTATTTGACATGATATGTGATATCGTTAAGAGTTGTTTTTTTTGTAAAATTTATTCAAATGCACAATATGAGCTGTTAGGTAACTTCACTTTTTTTAACGCTATTCAAATAGAGTCATTAAACTAAATCTTTGGCATTTTCTCACATTTGAAATTTTTTTAATTAGTGAGTGAAAGTCTCACGTTGTCTTGTGACGGATACATACACTCATATGACATGAAGAATTTAGTTTTTTTTTCCTATGCATTTTTACTTTCTCTTTCATTCTTTTACTTGGAACATGTTTGGTTTGGCATAACTTCTACATTTTCAGCGTAGAATTATGCAATCTACTGGGCACTTGTGCATTTTATACACACTTTTGTTACCTTAATACAGTAATAACTTGCGCAGATACAACTTTATTTTAATTTTAACCCTTAGTTAACCATTAAGTCATTTTTACAAGCAGTTCATGTGTTGCATATTTGTTTATGTTGCACAACATTTGCTTATTTAGAATACATTTTGTGCATCCATATACATACATTACACTAGTTCATGTGTTGATTTACATATTTTGTTCATTTGCTTTTACACATTGTACTTTGCTAACGATTTATTCGGCAGTATTTCTTTTTGTTTTTTTTCTTACAAGTAGTTCATTGAGTAATACACACTGGCTGGTTTAGAGTTTAACCAGGGTTTACACACACATTACAAGTAGTTCATTTGTTTTTTAACCCTTATTCACTACATTTTGATGATAACTCATTAATTATGTAATTGAATCTCACTCGTTGTAAGTGTCTTGGGTTATTACACATATACTGTCTGTTTATTTTGTTGGCAATTACATTTACAATTTTTGTTCATTGAGACATTAATACATAGAGTTCATGTGATATTATACAATTTGTTCATGTGTTTACTTACACGTTGTGTATGCTTGCGTACACTCTTGTTCATGTGTTGCATTACAAGTAGTTCATGAGTTTGGGAGTTTTTCTACCCCGCCCTCCACACACATACAGTTTCCCCTTTACTTTCCTATCCTTTAAATTTTACACCATGTTTCAATATTAAAATACTTCTTTTAGCAGTTTTTTTTTGTGTTTGCATAATGTCATAATATATCAATGACAACATCACTTTGTCTATGTACAAAGATTTTAAAGTTACAAGGAGTTATCCGTCACATGACATACTAAACTACACATACATTTCGAATTTGTTTATTTTTATCATGTTACATTTTAACACTTTGCTTAGATACTTCTTACTTGAAAGTGGCAGCTCGAGTAAGGTATCTTGTTACATTATATAACATTTAGATACATTTTTCTTACCTTTTTTTCATATTCTTGCCAGGAGTAAGAGAAAATAACTCTAGTGAGTACACAGGCACTTCATATCATGCAGAATCTTGAACACAAGATGGGAAATTTTAATTAATACACAGAAATACAGGACGGCAGTGTGTAAATTTATCAAATGCTAAATTATATTATACTTTGTCTTCTTGTTACAGCGGGAACTTAGTTATAGTGCAGGTATCTAAAAAATATATACCCTTATTATCTAAGGCAGAAGCCCTAAGCTGACGCCATAATACTTGTGGTCTCCACAAGATTTAGGGCTACACCTCTTTGCAGCGTGCTACATGCACCCCTTTTTGGTAGTCCTGTGCCTTGTGCACAAATTTTTCTTTTCATATACGATTCATCTTTATTGTAATACAGTACATTTTAACTTTTATTTTATATAGATACATACAATACTTTTTTGTGTTCCAATTTTTTTTTTTTAAAGTTCTTATTGGTGTGTTTTGTTTTAATTTGCCTGCATTTCGTATGAAATTATGATCGCATTGTAAGATCACATTGTGAGAAGTTATAAAATATGTCTAATGTAAATACTTCTCTTTGGAATCATGACACAACAAAAAAGCTGGTACCAGCGCCACAAACAGCCACATAAAAAGCATAGGATCCTAACTCTTCGTCAAATGTGGCACACACCTTTTTTTTTTCTCTTGTGGCATATTGAATTGATAAATAAGTTTTGTTTTAAATATGAGCGCTCAGTCATGAATAAATATTATTATTTTGAATTATTTGAAAGCAAGCAAATATGTTTATATACTACCTTTCTGTTTTATTACTTAAATTACTGGAAATGATGCTCTAATAGCATTTTAGAGAAACAGGTTCAAACATTTTTCTGTTATTGGATACAAAATTTTTTTATATTTCTATGTAGATTGTCTCTGTATGTGCGAAGGTGGACAAAGGATTTTATGTAGATATAAAGCTGCAACGTACACGTTTCAGCTTTCTTCTGTGGTCGGGGTGAGTTATGTGACAGAGTTTCAGTCCCATAGCTTTCATTTTTATTCAAAATTAATTTAAAACATAACTTTCTTACTTTTAGATCACACTATCCTCCCCCCCTCTTTCTTATGCTGAAATATGTAATTAAATTCATTTCTCAAAACCATCCAGCTTTTATTAAAAGGGTTTTGCTTTCTTCTTTCTAAAAACATCTTTATTCCCAGCCGCAAAGATTCATTCCTTTTTTTTCCTTTTCCGTATCTGTCAGTTACCACTCCCAGTGCAAAGAAATAAATAAGAATTAAATGGCACATCTGCTAGTATCAAGGTCTGCATTAGTTGCATCGGATTTTTGCGCGCCACATTGATAAGAATTTTTATCTCTACTAATACGTGAACGTTGCATATGTATTAACAATAAAAAAGTAAAAATGAACAGATCTCATGGGAAGCATGTATTTATCGTGTTTTGTGGTCGAGCTAAAAGCCAGATGCCTGTGATTTCCAGCATTTTTCTCAGGCAGCGGTCTACTTTGTAAAATCTGTTGTATAAACAAGTTTCGCTTTTCTGACGCATTTCTCATCGTATTAGAAGCGCTTGCTTGCAATCTCGGCCTCCCCCGTCCGGTTGTGTCACCACATTTTTGCGGTAATGTTTATCGCCAAAAGCCTTTGTTCACTTTCTCGCAGTCACCAAAAGTTGTAAATTGGCGATTCTGTGCAACGCCAAGATTTCTTGACTTCTTGCAAAAACTTCACTTCTGTTTCAGCTTTCGAGATGTAAAGTTGTCTAAAAGAAAAGGCGCTTCGGCTTCCCATGTATTATGGGGTCTCTCTCTCCCATTTTTAACTGAACCACCTTTTAAATGACCTTTTTAAATAAAGAATAATTTCCAGTAAAGTTATAGTTGGAGTTTTTTTTTAGCATTTAGAACCCGGTCTTCAATCTATGCTATACTGATGTACGGATTTTCCTCAAACTTCAGATTCAGTTATTCCTTGATATGACTTGGTGCTGATTGCGTGTTGGTATAAATCGTCCATCAGGTGGCGTTGCTGTGCTGCATTTTTCCTGATTTCCGCAATAGCTCTATCAAGAACTAATGCACCAATTTTCCTCTAACTTCAGAGTTAGATGTTAACACAAGTTGTTGCTGACTAGATTTTGGTGTTAATCGTCCAATAGGTGGCGCTGCTACTCTAGAATTTTCATGATTTTCGCAATGGCTCTATCTCAAAAACTATTGCACGGATTCTCCCCAAACTTCAGATTTAGTTTAACGTTGACATATGTTGTTGTTTGGTGGTTTTGGTGTAAAACACCAAATAGGTGGTGCTGCTAGGCTGCAGTTTGCTGGATTTACACGATTTCAGCGATACTCATATCTCAAGAACTAATGCACGGAATTTCGTATCTTTAGAATCCTCATGATGGGTATAGACTGCCATTTAATTTTGGCAGTGTGCTAGCGAATTTTGAAGTATTAACATGTAGGAGATAGAAAAAAGTTTTGGGATTGGTATATGTGATGTAATGCATCTGGCAACAGTTTTAAAAGAACTTATCGGGAACTCTGGGTTCGATGCTAGCTTTTGTGTTTGTGGATATTCTAAGCTTGTAACTATGCTGTACATATCGCGCGCTTGAGTTCTTATACATTAAAGTAGTTTAAAGATCTTCCGAGTTATTATTTAGTTATACTACATGGTGGCAGTGTTTATTGAAAAAGAAAAATGTATCAAATACCTGCGCCAGAACAATTTTCCTTTCGCCCTGACAACTGGCAAAAATGGATCGACAGATTCGAACGTTTCAGATCTGCATCAGGTTTGAAAACGAAACAACCGGAAGAACAGGTAAACTCTTTAGTTTATTTAATGGGCTCTCAAGCTGAAGAAATATTGTCATCTTTTAATTTAAGTGCAGACGATATTAAAGATTTTGATATTGTAAAGAATAAATTTGAAACGCATTTTATTCCTACACGTAATGTTATATACGAAAGATATAAATTCTACACGAGAACACAAGAAGAAGGTGAATCGGTGGAACAGTTTATCACATCGTTATATATATTAGTGCAAACTTGTGAATTTCCTACCTCTTTTCAGGAAGAAATGATTAGAGATAGAATTGTTTGCGGTATTCGCGATAAGAAGGTTTCTGAAAATCTGCAACTAGATATGAAACTTACACTCGAAAAAGCGATTACAACAGCTCGTCAGGCTGAAACAATTAAAAGTCAACAACAAGTTCTGAGTAGTGATACTACGTCTTTTAAGGTAGCTAACAGAGTAGCGATACCACATAATAAGAAATACAAACAAAATAAAAAATTTGATTCTTTCAATTCGGATAAGAACAAAGAAGTATATTTTTGGTGTGGAAAACAAAAGAAACATACGAAATCGGAATGTCCTGCGCGTAAAGCGATTTGTAACCAGTGTAAGAAGGTTGGTCATTATGCTAAAGTTTGTAAATCAAAAATGCAGGTTAACGAAGTTGAAAAAACAAAATCGACGAATTCTTCTGATTTTTTAGGTTACATAATGAATACTTCAGATAAAAACAACCCTGTTAGAATATCGGATAACCGTTGGAATGCTAAAGTATTGATTGAAAAGACTCCTCTAGAATTTAAGATCGATACAGGAGCGGATGTGACGGTCGTTCCTAAGGCTATTTATGATTCGAAATTGAACCATATAAAATTAAAGGGATCAAGTAAAGTCATTTGCGGTCCAGATGGGAAAAATCTGAAGATAGCTGGGATAATTCGAGTTAAATTCAAGAACAAAAGTTTTAGTTTTGAAGATGATGTGTATGTAATAAATAATTTACAACACCCATTGCTAAGCTGTACAGCTAGTGAGAATTTAAATCTCATCCAGAGAATATTTGAATTGAAATCAAAACTAGATCCTGTCAAGAAATTTCCAAAATTATTTAGCGGAATTGGAAAGGTTGAGAAACCATATCAAATAAAATTAAAGAATGATGCTAAGCCTTACGCAATTTCTGTACCACGGCGAGTTCCATTAGCTTTAAGGGGTAAATTAAAAAAATTGTTAGATGAAATGACAAGGAATAAAATTATTGAACCAGTAGACGAAGCCACAGAATGGTGTGCGCCTATGGTTATTGTTCCAAAAAAGTCAGGTGACATAAGAATTTGTGTTGATTTATCAGTTCTGAATGAGAACATTGAAAGAGAATATTTCCCCATGGCCTCAGTTGACTATACTTTAAGTCAATTTAGTAATGCTAAAGTGTTTAGTATTATTGATGCAAATGCAGGTTTTTGGCAAATAAGTCTCGATCCAGCTTCTGCAAAGTTAACTACTTTTATTACACCTTTTGGAAGATTTATGTTCAATCGTTTACCGTTTGGAATTAAGACAGCTCCGGAAGTGTTCCAAAAAAGAATTCGCGAAACTATTCAAGAAGGTCCTGGTATAGTGGGTCTTATGGATGAATTTGTAATTTTTGGTTCTACTGAGGAAGAGCACAATAAACGACTAAATGAAGTTCTTTCAAAACTTCAAGCGGCTGGGTGGACTTTGAACGCTGAAAAATGCCAGTTTGCAAAAGTTTCCATACATTTTCTTGGTCATATAATTTCTGAAAAGGGAATAAAACCTGATCCGGAAAAAACAAAAGCTATTTCCAGAATTCCAACGCCTAGTAATGTGACGGAATTAAAAAGATTTTTAGGAATGGCTGGATTTTTGAATAAATTCATTCCCAATTTTGCTGATGTTGCAAAACCTCTTTACGAGTTAACGAAGAATAATGTTGAATGGATTTGGGGAAAATCTCAAATAATGGCATTTGAAGATATCAAGCAGAAACTTTGCCATACTCCTGAATTAGCATTATATGATCCAAAGAAAGAAACCTTTATATCAGCCGATGCATCATCTTACGGCCTTGGTTCAGTTTTGTGTCAATAAGATAATGGTCATTTACGTCCAGTTTTCTATGCATCGCGGACATTGTCCGATACAGAGAAAAGGTACGCACAAGTAGAGAAAGAAGCGTTAGCTATTGTATGGGCTTGTGAAAGGTTTCATGATTTTATTGTTGGCCTACAAGTTCACATAGAAACGGATCATAAACCTCTCGTACCCATTTTAATGTCAAAACCGTTAGACAATCTAACTCCTAGACTCCAGCGTATGAAACTGCGAATGATGAGATATTCCTATACCATCAAATATACTCCAGGGAAAAAGCTTGTCATTGCAGATGCGTTATCCAGAAGCCCTTTACTGGAAAATGGAAAGGAAGAATTAACCGAAGAAATAACTGCTTATGTGCAGATGATTATAGAAAATTTTCCTTCTTCAGATTCTAGATTGGCTGAAATATGGGCGTTGCAAAAAGAAGACTCAGTTTGCAAATTACTGATTAAATTTTCAAGAGATGGTTGGTCAGGGAAAAATGAAGTGCCAGAAGAATGTTTAAAATACTGGGAACATCGGCATTCAATTTCGACACAAAATGATTTGTTGATGAAAGATGCGAGAATTATTATACCTTTGAAATTACGTGAAGAAATATTAAATAAAATACATGATGGTCACCTTGGGATAACAAAGTGCAGAGCTAGAGCTCGTGAGTCTGTTTGGTGGCCGGGATTATCGTCAGAAATTGAGAATTTAGTCTCAAACTGTCAGAAGTGTATTCAGCAACAAAAATATTTCAAAGAACCTTTACTCCCATCAGAATTCCCAAACAGACCTTGGCAAATAGTCGGAGCTGACCTTCTCAAAGTTAGTGGTAAATGGTATCTTATAATGGCGGATTACTATTCTAGATATATTGAGGTGGCAAAATTAGATCATCTTACTTCCGAGGCAGTCGTTAATCACATGAAATCCATTTTTGCACGTCACGGTATTCCTGAAGTGGTGAGAAGTGACAATGATACCCAGTTTTCGCAAAGAATTGTAGATTCTAAATACAAAAAATTTGCCAACCTTTATAAGTTCGCCATTATAACATCCAGTCCGAAACATGCTCAAAGCAACGGTTTCATAGAGTCGATGGTGAAAAATTTTAAGTTACATTACTTGAAAGCGGAAAATGATGATCCATATCTTATGCTACTTGCGTTAAGATCAACCCCACTAGAAAATGGGTTTAGTCCAGCAGAACTCTTGATGGGAAGACGCTTACGAACGCCTATTCCTATAGTGAATGATAAGTTAAAGCCTAAAGTATTAGACGAGAAATCCTTATTCAGAAAGGAACAGGAAAGGATCGAGAAGCAAAAGTATTACTTCAATCGCCATCATCGAGCTAGACAACTACCAGAATTAGACGTCGGTCAGCAGGTATGGATCTCCGACATGAGGACGTATGGAAAGGTAAAAAGTGCTCATGAAGCTCCTAGGTCATACATGGTTGAAACTCCTCGAGGCATCCTAAGAAGGAATCGTATATATCTGCATCCTTCTACTGTTCCAAAATCCTTCAGAATGGAGGATAACGACACCCCAGTGAAAGAGAACGCCGTTCCTGATGATACATCCGAGAAAGACAGCTCCCAGGATATAACATCTATGAATGATCCTGTTAGCATCACCTATTCTCCTAATGCTGCAGTTCCAGAGACTACGCAGGCCATTCCATTTAAGACTCGTAGCGGCAGAACTGTTCGTGCTCCTTCAAGACTTATTGAAGAGGACTTTTAAAGGGGGAGATGTGATGTAATGCATCTGGCAACAGTTTTAAAAGAACTTATCGGGAACTCTGTGTTCGATGCTAGCTTTTGTGTTTGTGGATATTCTAAGCTTGTAACTATGCTGTACATATCGCGCGCTTGAGTTCTTATACATTAAAGTAGTTTAAAGATCTTCCGAGTTATTATTTAGTTATACTACAGTATAGATGGAAGTTTTTTTTTTGTGTGTGTGTCAATTTTCTGAAAAGAAAAAGTTATTCTTGAGAAATGCATAACAATTTTGTGAAAAATAAAACTTTGAATCGAAAGGTCAAGTCCAATTACTCAAATGCGAGCTAAGCATTTATTGATAATAATTTCATTCTTACAGCTAAAATTTTCCTATCAGGTGAACTTATTTTTTTGCAAATAATAATGTTTCAAAACTCAAGTAATTCAAACTAATTAATGGAGTTTCTTTGATAGAATGAAATTTTATAATTGTGCTTCAAATAGGCCACCATTTTTGACTGTATCAATCGCTACTAATTTAATTAAACGTCTTTATTTGTTTTTAACAGTATATTAATCATTGCTTAAATAGATAAAATATAATGATGAAAGCATTCTTTTAAAATTATATATGAAAACTTAAATTACAAATACTAATCGAAAATCTAGATTTTCGAGTGCAAACGATTTTAGGACAATAACGAAAGAATGTTACGTAACATTCATTCGTTATTGTCCTAAAATCGTAAAGGGACGCTTAAAAGTCAAATAGGTGGTGCTGCCTATTTGACTGCTTTAAAGGGACCCTTAAAAGTCCCTTTCAAGTAAAATCTTAAAAGACGCTTCTGATATTTATATTTGAAATACATATGATAAAATAATAAAATAATTCTGTGAAGTGATATATTAGTATCTTTGATACATTCTGATCTAGTACTACATCCTATAACAGCGCATAAGTCATTTTTTATCGAAATTTTAATCATATCTTGAATAACAATTCCCGACGGTAAAAAATGAAAGCAAAGAAATATAGGTTTAAACCGGTTTGAATTGATAGGCGTGTCAAAGCACGTGGTTTTGTTTGGGCTTTCTGTGGCGGATTTTAGGGATACTTTTTTGGCGTCACCTCCAACCACTTTACTGCACCTCCATCTATCTCATTCCTCCATGACAAAAACCAGTCACGGAGGAAGATCACTCCATATGCATAACCTCTTTACGATCGGACAGTGAGATTATGAACAGAACCATAGTTTTGTCGAACTTTTAAATATTTGCATTTTAGTAATTTGGCATCATTTATCATATGTTTGTTTTCATTTCGCCATGGTTGGCAAGGACGCTGTTTTTATTATTTTAATTGTGTTATTAAACACAGTTTTCTTTGATTTTGGTAATGTTCACATTCAAGTTTGCATTTATATTAAAATCTTTCAATTGTTTCTTTTTTATCATAAAATGTTGTTGAATTATGCTTCTTTATTGATATCCTCATTTTTCTGAATAGCCGCACCCATTTCTTATATAACTTGTTCAAAATATTTTTACTGTGAAACTATTTACAGGATTTCATAATATTTATCAACACAGTCGAATAACATCTTTCAATTATTATTTTTTATTTTTATATTATTTCAATAAAATTGGTATTGCGTAATTTAAGTAGTGTCTTGAAATTCGATTTTCGAATAGAATCATAATGTTTCATCTGAAAAAATATCAGTTTTGTTTTTATTATATGTCATCCCCTTTCCCCCAAAAAAGAACAATTTTTCACACATTTTTTGAGCCTCAAACGTACAGTTTTGATATTTTGTTGTTATTTAGGTGACTCTAATAAATGCATTTTTTCATTTTTTATAATTTTAACCTTAAGTGTTTACTGCCAAATTGAAGGCTTGTATGCAGGGTTGTCTCGGTTTTAACCATGGTGGTTTTAACCAGTGGTTTAAACCGGTTTTAACCGTCCTGGTCAAAATTCATTTTGACCATTTTGACCACTGAAATTGACTATTCAGTTTATTTACTACTAATCAAATATGTTTTACTAGCATATGTTAAAAACTAAGTTAACATTTGTTAAAAATGTCATAATATAAGTAACATAACACCAGCAAATACCAAATTAAAAAAGTCATAATATAAATAACATAACACCAAGATACAACACAAATGCTTTAATTATTTTTTATACGCAAGCTCTTTTATTTTTTTACGTAAGTTGTGTTGAATTTAAAAAACGATTACAAGTAACAAGTTTTGCAGTTGTCTCTAAACTTAGATGGTTTCGTAATTTTGGATTATTCTAAATTTAGAAAACAATCTTTCAATTGATGATGAGCTGGCATAACAGTTCATTAGATGTATGTGAATTCAATAAATTTTATATCAATGCCTTTAACCTTCTTCATTGCTGCCCACCAGGCATCAGGCCCAATTGTATCTTTTACACTTTCAGAAAAATAGGATTTTGGATATGGTGAGGATTTTGCTTGAAATACAATCACAAGAGGCAAAAAGGTAGAATCAATATTATCGTGTAACCACTGCCTTGCTATTTTTTGCTTCTCTTCATCAATATTTTTACTCATGTAGACAGGATTCAGCATATGAGCCAGAAAATGAACTAAGGCAAGATTTTCATTAAATCGAGACTGTATCATTTTAGAATAAGTTTCAAGATCTTTTTCTTTTAGCAATCTTAATCATTCATCAGATATAGTAGCATCTTCTTTTTTAAGTTTATCTAAAGCAAGGGAAATAGCCTTAAGTTGATTTTATAAATGTTTTACTTCTTTGTATACATTGTTAATGATTTTAACAATGTTATCATCAATATTATCTTCATGCTCATCTGCAATTTTTCATTTCAATTACATGCTTCATTATTAAATTAATTTTGATCGTGTTTGTCCTACAAGATTCAAGTAATGTGCAGCACATCTATAAGAAATAAACAGTGCATCTCTATATGCATTTTGAAAATCTTCTCTCATGCGTTTCATCTTGTTTTCATTGTCACTTACAAAACTTGTTTTCTACCTCTTCTTTAGCATCAGCTGCTAGTTTTAAACAATGCTGGGAAGTTTTTTTAGATGCCCCTGTATCAACAGCTGAAAGGAAGAATGATTTTTTCACTATTTATACTCAATTAACAATGATAGGGCAGTTATGGATCTAGCTTTCTTATTGTATTGCATAAGCATATTTTACTAATGAGCCTCCTTAACTTATCAGTGTATTATTTTTTTAACTGCCTGTTACTTTTATTACTTATTAAGTTACTTTTAATTGCAAAGAAAAAATAATTATTAAAATTAAGACCATTTTTAACAGTTTTGACCATTTCTGACCCCTTTTGACCAATTTTGGACGGTTAAAACCACTTTTATCCAGTGTCCTGGTCAAAATCAATTTTGACCGGTTAAAATCACAACCCTGCTTATATGACTAAATAAATACATGTTTCAATTAGAAAATTAGGTACTGTGGTGGTTGGACGATAAAAGGCAAAGAATATCATTTTTTTTTTTTTTTTTAAACACTGAAATAATATTAATATTCCAAAAATTATTTCTCGTGATCATTAAACAGAATATAGTATCGAGTACACTGAGTTATGGCCACAAAAGACCACGCCGACATGACTATCATTATTAAAGATAATTCAGTAAATAGATATTCATATATACAGTACAAGATCTTTATAACGCAAACTTAAAAATGCAAGGTTGTGCAGGGATGAACCGGATATTGATTTTGCCGGATATCCGAAACTCCTTTGCCTGCCGGATTTGGATATCCGGCACTAGATATATTTTTAGTTATATGCACATATAAAACGAAAAACTTTCTGCACACGCAAATATTGGGTCAAAAACTTTCTGCAAATTAATTTAATGTTAATAAAATAATGTGTTATATTATTTTGACGATATTAATTAAAAACAGTTGTTTTAAAGCAATTACCATTTAAATAAAAAAATTAATTGATATTACTTAAAGAATAATTATTTTAGTTAAAAAAATAATAAAGCTAAAAAGCCATGATAAGAAGAGGTGAATTCTTATCAATTATTTTTTCAAGGCATTTAGAAACAGCTCAATCCTTAATATTGTAACCTCTTCGTACAAAATGCCAGTCACTCTGTTGCCAGTCTCTAATACGGCATTGCTTCTGATACAACTGAATCATATTTTATAGGGAGAGGTCTAGGGATGCACCGAATATTCGGTATTCGGCCATGTTGCCGAATATTCGGTTTGGCCGAATATCGAAATATTCGGCCGAACCGAATACTTAAAAAAACTTTTAAAAATTATTTTTTAAAACCTTATACAACTTCTACATTTAACAGTCAGCTTATAAAGGTTGGTTGGTTGTATTTATGTCGGCCAATTATCAGCACGTGGGATATAGGCCCTAAGGGGGGGAGTGCCTTCTGTGGAGGTCTTTCTAAGGGAACCTAACCCGTATTAACGCTTGGAGAACCAAGGTTTGAAGAAAACCACGAAAACTCCGAATGATTAGGCCGACGAGCGCGACTGGGATCGAACCCATCACCTCCCGTCTACCAGCTTCGAGAGCAGAACTTCTCGGCCACTGGTGGGGCGTCAACTATAAAGACATTCAGAATAATTACAAATAGAATCATATTTAAATAAAAGAGAATGTTTTTACATTATTTATTTGCTGTTTGTTAAATATTATTTAAGAAAATTACTAATCATGAGGATTTTCATAGGAATTAATTATGTACAAATGCAAGTTCCTCAACATTGTCCACTAAATAATCTGTTTCTTGCTAAGATTTTAAGAACAACCTTTACAACCTCTGAAAATGATTGCCCACTCCAGACACTGATCTAGGATGCATTTAAAAACTTACTTGCTTGATCAAAGGGAGTAGAACAGTTATTCTTGCTAAGTTGTCACCATATAAAATTTGAATTGATTGTATTATTTATTACCTTTTACTTTAGTCTCTTCCTGACAAGCAAATATATGTACCTGCACAATTTCTCTTTGATTTTAAAATGCTTGTTTTAGAATTTAAGAAAATTTTATTCATTTGTTTTAATTCTCAGAAGAAGCCATGAAATTTAAAATTTTATTAAATTTTTTTTTATATAACTATCCTATTCTTAAATAACTCAAAGCAGATTTTTTTCAGCATAAAGTTTGCTTGAAAAAAGCTCTTGTTTATTAGAATAAAAGTTTCTGTTTTAAATATTATGTAAAATTGTTTTAAAATTTAACATTTTAATGCCTTTAAACTTTGAAATATAAAAGTATTCGACAAGCCGAATATTCGGTATTCGGCCAAATAGTACTATTCGGCAGGCCAAATATGTTAGGAATTTTCAGCTATTTTCTTATTGCTTCTATTACCTTCATTTCCATGTCATTTCTATCTACTCTTTGCTTACGGTCTCTGAATTAAACTACTCTTATTTTCTGTTGAAAATACATTTAAATATCTTTTATTATAATCTATTATATTTACATATATAATGGACTTACCTTTATTCAGGCATTACTTGATTCCAATAACTATTATACTATTTTATTTCGCCGTTAACTTCTTTATTTACATTTCTCTGCAAACTACATTCGTCGTTCTCGCGATCGTTCTGGCCGTAGTTACTTCATTTGCTGACAGATGGCGGTAGATGTCTTTGCATACGTTTTTCCTCTTTGATGAATCAGCATCGATTACGTCATCAGAGAGTTCTGAAAGATCGGAAGGCACGTGGATGAGTTGCATGGTGTGTTTGTTTTTCTCTTGAGAGAAACATATAAATACTGTCTACGGCATGTCTAGAGCAGCTTCGTTGGTTTTATATTTTAGTATCATTTTAAATTTGAGTTTTCGCTTCGGCAAAATACTTTTTAACATTTTGTTTGAGTTAAAGTTTATCGTAATGTTAATTCATTTAATAGCGTGCTCGTATCCCTGTTTAAGTTAAAGTATACTCACGATAAATGCCATTACAATAAGTATGGATGTGTTTTTACGAAATGGAAAAAGCTTTCATTAAAGTTCATAATATGAAATGGATCAGTTTGGAACTTTGTTGATATTCAGCGACTTTGTTATAAGCATGGAGTATTTTGCTTCTAAGTCATGGCTGCTGATACATCGTTTGCTACAGTTGGCCAGTGGATATATATTGATGTCTGGAAACAGTGTAGTAATGTGTCATCGTATTTTTACAAGTTTAGGATATCATTGCAAGCCTGTTTTTTATTGAAAGTTGAGTCGACCTTTCCATTGAGTGCCGGGGTAATGTTTTTGCTTCTCTTTATTTCACAATAGTAAACTTGATCTATTTATGAGTTAAAGCTCGTTTCTATTTTTCGTTTGATATGCTGGGATTTCTTTCTCAATATAGATTACTTAAAGCTGTTTGAGATGTTTCATTAACTTAAATATATTGTTGTTAATTTGAAGTTAAGTTTAATTATTTACTTAAAGTAAATTCTGTAAGATATATTAATCATTTTAACTTTTAACTTCAGTCACATGTTCCAGTTCGGTTGGTTCAAGTTAAAGAGCATATAGCTATGTAATGGAAGTTCATTTACATAAGGTTTGAATAATATATTTCGCTGTGAGTGTTTTCCAGCAGGTTATATTACACCTGGACTTAGATACTCCATTATGTTAACAATGAATATTTGTTTTTCTTTTGTCAAGTTTTTGTTTTATTTTATTTTTAATAAAGTTTGTTTTCGTTTTTAAAACTTTGTCAGTTTTATTTCCAATCAACTTTAGTTTGATTTAGTTAAGACATATTGTTTTTCAGATCAACATTCCAGATTTATTTTTACTTTTGACTGCTTTTAGCCTTAAGCTCTTTCAACTGCGTACTGTCGTTGACAGTCTCTGCTCATTTCAATTATGCATCAATTTGATTTCCTTTTTTAGGTAGCTTTCTTTACAAAAAGCTACCTATTGCAGCCGTTCGGAGGAAAGCGATTTCAAAAAATTTTGGTATATTTTCATCGATCATGACCCCCAGACCCCGAAACCACCCTCCGTTCAAAATTGATATATATATATATATATATATATATATATATATATATATATATATATCTGACCTATGTCACACTGTAACTCTCGTATTTATGAACCGATTTGGATGTAATTCGGTGTGTACATAGTACATACCAATGTCTCGACCGAGTTCGTTGGCCAGCTTCATCCGCCATTTTGTTTCAAAATGGCGGCCATTTAAATTTTTTTAAAAAATTTAAAATTTGAAATGTGGTACCAAAAAATTGAAAATGGAAAAATATTTTTTTCTTATGTATTTGACCTTTATACAAAGACTCCGTAGCAGTTTTTGTTTCGTCTATATCTTAAAAAATGGCTGAGTTATAGCATTTTGAATTTCTAGCGAAGCTGACATTTTGAAACGTCCTGAATTTTGTCACGCGATAAAAGGCGTATTTATGAACCGATTTGGATGTAACTTCGTTTATGCATAGTACAGACCAATGTCTCGAACGAGTTCGTTGGCCAGCTTTATCCGCCATCTTGTTTAAAAATGGCGGCCATTTAAAATTTTAAGAAAAATTTAAATTTGAAATGTGGTAGCAAAAAATTGAAAATTGATTTTTTTCTTATGTGTTTGGCCTTGATAAAAAGATTCGGGAGCAGTTTTTGTTTCGTCTATATCTTAAAAAATGGCTGAGTTATAGCATTTTGAATTTCTAGCGTGGCTGACATTTTGAAACGTCCTGATTTTTGCCACGTGATAACAGACGTATTTATGAACCGATTTGGATGTACCTTGGTGTGTACATAGTACATACAAATAACACAACCGAGTTCGTTGACCAGCTTCATTCGCCATCTTGTTTCAAAATGGTGGCCATTTAAAAAAATTTAAAAAAAAAATAAAATGTGATACCAAAAAATTGGAAAATGAAAAAGATTTATTTTGTATGTGTTTGACCTTAATACAAAGATTCCGGAACAGATTTTGTTTCGTCTGCATCTAAAAAAATGGCTGAGTTATAACATTTTGAATTTCTATTGTGGCTGACATTTTAAAACGACCTGATTTTTGTCACGCGATAACAGGCGTATTTAAGAACCGATTTGAATGTAACTTGGTCTGTACATAGTACATACCAATGTCTCGACCGAGTTCGTTGGCCAGCTTCATTCGCCATCTTGTTTCAAAAGGGTTGCCATTTTTTAAAAAAATGTAATTTAAAATTAAAATGAGGTATTAAAAAATTGGAAAATGAAAAAGATTTTTTTATGTGTTTGCCTTGATACAAAGATTCTGGAGCAGTTTTTGTTTCTGAAAATTTGTTCTTTTGTTTATATCTTAAAAAGTGGTTGAATTATAGCACTTTGAATTTCTATCATGGCTAACACTTTGAAACGATCTTGTATTTGTCACGCGATACCACACTTATTCGCCTAATTCGATGGAAGAAGGCATGTGGATAGTATACATCAATATCTCGACCAAGTTCGCTGGCCAGCTTCATCAGCCATCTTGTTTCAATATGGCGGCCATTAAATTAAAAAAAATATATATTTAAAGTGAGGTGCAAAAAAATTAGAAATTGAAAAAGGTTTCTTTCTTAAGTATTTGACCTTGATATAAGGATTCAGGAGCATTTTTTGTTTGTCTTTATCTTAAAAAATGGCTCAGATATAGCAGTTTCAATTTCTAAAGTGGGTGACATTTTGAAAAATCTGATTTTTTGCCTGCGACAGCACTCGTATATATCAACCGATTCCGATATGAGTGATCATGTGCACAGCAATTACTAAGATCTCGACCAAGTTCACTGGTTAGCCTCATCTACCATGTTGTCTTAAAATGGCAGGCACTTTAAGAAATCGCCGAATTTGGCAGCCAAATATAAGTGACTTTAAATAAAAGCAGCTTGGATAAAGCTGACTAATTTCGCGAAATTCTCATTCATAATGATTTAGTATTGATAAAAATTAGTATTGAATCTCCTACATTCGGTTTCCACTTAATTGAGCTTCGTGTGTTTGAATAATATAAGTTGGCTTTTTAAAAATAAGGAATATGAAAGCTACCTCTTCCTCCCGGCACTGGCCGGAAGGACTTTTTAGATGCATAGCCTGTTAGACCTATACCTTGGACCTATACCTAGACCTATAACAAAATATTCGGTATTTGGCCAAAATCACTATTTGGTACATCCATAGAGAGGTCTATTCATAGATATCATCATTAAAGAGACTGATGCAGGGATGAAAGTGCACTAAAGCCATTTTTGAGTACATTTGGAGCAGCAAAAATCTGATTTTGGAGCAGTAAAATCCATTTTTGGAGCAGCAAAAATCTTATTTTGTAGCAGTAAAATCTAATTTTGTAGCAATAAAATTAAAATTCTGTTTATGGAGCAGACTGAAATTCTAATGCTAATAAACTCCTAAAAATTAAATGATTGCTATTTTGAAAATATTATCACATTTGAAAGAATAATTACTCAGATAAAATTTCTCCACACATTTTGCTAACTCTCGGTTTACTCTAAACGACAAATGGGTACAGATTGCAGTAATGAAAAATTAGCAGCAAGAAGAAAAAAAAAAGTTTATTTGGCTTTAAAAAATATTATTTTTGAGCAATAATTTTAACTAATCAAAGAAAAGCCTATGAATACAACATACAGGACTCCCACTCAACTTTTGTAGTAAAAAATGATAAAACGGGACCATTATTTTTTCAAAAAAAAGGACCAAAAAAGATAATATATTTCGCATAAAAAAGAACCTTTAGGGACCTAAATTCAGCAAATCACAAAATAAAATAAACGAAATCTCCGCAACCATTTCACGAAATTAGCATGTTTTTCGCGATCCTTTGACAAAATTCACGTGATTTCACGATCTCTTACCAAATTTTGAGGGTTTTTTTGCGATCTTTTACCGAAATTCAGAGTGTCTTTCGCGATCTTTTGATTAAGTTCACTTATTTTTCGCGATCTTTTGACGAAATCTGCGTATTTTTCGGGATCTTTTGGCAAAATACGTGTGTTTTTTGCGATCTTTGAACGAAATTTGCATTTTTCGCAATCTTCTAACAAAACTTGTGATCTTTTGAAGAAATTCACTGGGTTTTTTTTCCATCTTTTGACTGCGTTTTGTTCGTCTTTTCACGAAACTAGCGATCCTTTGAAAAAATTCATGTTTTTTTGCAATCTTTTGACGAAATTCGCGTTTTTTTCAGCGATCTTATCACAAAATTAGTGGGTTTTTTTTCACGATTCTTTCACGGAATTTGCGCTTTTTCCGTAGCCCTTTGACGAAATTCGTGGTTTTTTTCTCGATCTGTAACGAAATTATTTTTTTCCATGATTCTTTTACGGAATGTGCGTTTTTTCACGATCATCTGACAAAATTCGGGCTTTTTTCACTATGCTTTTACAAAATTGTTTTTTTTTCTTGCGCTCCTTTCACGAAATTTGTTTTTCTTTGCGATTCTTTGACAAAATTAGCTTTTTTCGTGATCCTTTGATGAAATTCGCGTTTTTTCTGCGATCTTTTGACGAAATTAGAGGATTTTTTTCTTGATCTTTTGCAGAAATCCGTGCTTTTCTCGCATCTCTTTGACGAAATTCGGGTTTCTTTCGCGATCTTTTGACGAAATTAATTTTTTCCGCGATTCTTTTACAAAACTAGGGGGCTCGACCCCCTACGAGCTACGCTCGCCAACCCCCGTCCAGACACCGTAGACACTAAATGCACGCTAATTTGATCGGCTTTAAAAAGATTTCGAAAGATTGAATTATAATTTAAAAAACAGTGGCGATCTCTCTATAAACGGATTTCTATACATTTCTGTTTGATTGGGAAATTTTAACGCCAAATCTGTTGCGGTACTACTTGATTATCCCGTCGACCAATTTCGCCAAATTATATAAATCGCCAAACCACTCGCCAAATTATACAAATTGACAATTTTTATTTTAAACAACGAAAAAACAAATAAATTAGTACAACATTAATAAAAATACAAATAAAACGTCGAAATAAAAATAACTTGATGACGTAGACACGTGTAACAACATTTCAAAATAAGCTGATATAAAAGGAATTAAGTAAACAGAGTCTGTCTCCTGGTATTTTTTAACAAAGTGAAAAGAAAGTTCTTTTAAATGAGACATTTTAAATTAATCGTTTTTAATCTGACGTAATTTTGACCAAACTATTCTTTATCTTTTTAATATTCACGTGAAAATACTTGTGTTAGAAATTAAATATTATTTGCGCTTTCCTAACAAAAATAGTTGAAAAGTATCCTCTTAAAATATCAAATAAATGTCTAGCGCAATTTCTAAATTTAAACCGTTTTGCAATATTATTTTATGTTCATTTTATGTAATAACTGTAATGTGACGTAAATATGACGCAATTTCTCCTATTTAAGACTTCTAACGCATGTTAATAAATTTATTGCTTTACAAATTCCTTTCTCTCTTAAAATTCACGTGTAATTATAGTTTTTATGACATAATTTTTAATAAGTTTCTGCTTTTTGTACATAATTATTTAATTCTAATTCCAAATGTTTTTTTCTGTTTATAATAGTCACGTATAAATAATTTTTTAATTTATTTACACGTATAAATATTTTTTCTTTTTTTTTTGAAGCAAACATTATTGCTTCCGCTGTTTATACAGTTGGCAACAGTTTAAATTAATATCACTTTCTAAAATCTGTTAAAAATATCTCTAGAAATGCTGAAAATCTGAATTTAAAATAGAAATAAAACCTCAAAAAATGAGTCAAAATAAAAAAATTAATGCAATCTGCACTCCGGCAAATTCTAACGCATAAAATGATCTAAAAATGATTAAATTCCTATGAACAGTTTTTGCTCCTATAAAACTTTTTTAGTGGAACGATTTTGTCCAACTTTAGCATTAAATATCTCTTAAAATAATTCTTCGATCTGAAAACTGTCTGCATCAGCGTGTTTATCAAACATTTCTGTATAATACTACCGATTTTCATATTTTTGTATGCATTATTTTTCTTAATATTAACGAAGAAAGACCTCCGGTCACAAAAAATTCAAAACCGGCGGCGGTGACAGCGGTAGTTACTTTTTTTTAGAATAGAGAGATTTGTGTTTTCTTCGCGATCCTTTGACAAAATTCGGGCTTTTTCCGCTATGCTTTTACGAAATTCGTTTTTTTCCAATGCTCCTTTGATGAAATTTGCATTTTTTCTGCGATTCTTTGACCTAATTATCTTTTTTTTTTCAGGATCCTTTGAAGAAATTCATGTTTTTTTCCGCGGTCCTTTGACGAAATTCGCATTTTTTCCGCGATGCTTTGATGAAAGTGGTGATTTTTTTTCTGTGAACAATTGACAAAATTGTTGTTTTTCGGCGACCATTTGTTGAAATTCGCAATATTTTTAAGTGGTATTTTTTTATGCCTGAACTTTTGGGCTGATGGCCGATTTTTTTAAATTTTCGGAAAATCCGGAGCAGAATCACCCCTGGCAAACAATAAATAAATCGTACATATAACTGGGAAATATTTTTAATATTTCGGTATTAAAAAAAAAAAAAAAAAAAAAAAAAAAAAAAAAAACCAAAAAATTTTTCCGCAAAGTTCCGAATTTTGCAGAAAATTTTCCGCGCGTGTGCGTCTATATTATACAACTCTGGTTATATGGTGAATGTTTATTTATTTCTTTATATAATGCCATCTTAGAATAATAAATTACAAACATGTTTCACATCATTAAAACAGTTTAAATGCATTGAAATATAATTTACAAAAACTATATCTCTTTGAATATCAAGGCTTCAAATTCAAGTTTTCCTAGGAGGGGAGTTGAACTGTTTGAAATGAAAAAAAATCTTTAAACCTTGCTATTTTTTACGTGCCATTTAAAGAATTACATTTATACAGATGTGACAAAATGCCATTAAAATAATTTAAATCAACAACTCAAGATAATTATCCAAAATGTTTATCTTTATTAAAATAAAGGAACAGAATCAAGCTTTATATATACCATGTCTATTTTTCAACTTTCACTTAACGTTATGGGCAATTAACAATTGGGTTGCTAAATGAATTTCTCTAAAAAGTTTTAAAAAACTTTGTAAAATCTGATGTGCATTAATTTTTAACTTACTTGAATGAATGATGCATATCGGTGATTGTATTGTCAATATCCTTCGGTGATTGTATGTCCCAGTGGCAGAAAGTTTTGTAGCTGTCTGCGACAAGCTTTTAAATTTCATAATCTGTCTGCAAATTTTGCATATCATTTTACTGAATAAATAATAAATTAAACTAGGAATTTTTTATCATTTTATTTAAAACATGGTAAGCATGATGCATTCACATTAATTTTGCTTATAACATTTCATCATCTAACTTCTTGTAGAATTTCTAAAGTGTGAAGGATAAGCAGAACCACACATAGGCAATAACGAAAACGATGCTTTTAAAAACCTTCAGAAGCTTCAGAGGCCTCAAGCGCGAAAAGGACTGAGTTTTTTCTAAAACCCTTGAATGAAATCTGCGGCCTTTTGAGGAAATTATTCTTTTGTAATTCTTTGGTGAAATTCACGTTTTTTCCATGGCCTTTTTGACGAATTTATCGTTTCCCCCCCAATTTTTGGACGAAATTTGCGTTTTTTTTTTCGTGATTCCTTGACAAAGTTCTAATTTTTCTTTTCTGTGTCCTTTTGAGGAAATTATTATTTTTTTTTATTCACGCCTTTTACCCGATCTTTTGTCAAAATTCATGCCTTTTACCTGATCTTTTGTCGAAATTAAAGCTTTTAGCGCGATCTTTTGCCGAAATTCACGCCATTAACACGATCTTTTGCCGAAATTTGCGCTTTTCATGCGATCTTTTGCCGAAATTCACTCTTTTTACGCGTTTTTTTTTTTTTTTTCGAAATTCGCACTTTTTACGCAATTTTTTGTCGAAATTCAGGATTTTTACCCGATCTTTTGCCAAAATTCACGCTTTTGCGCGATCTTTTGCCGAAATTAATTTTTTAACGTGATCTTTCGCCAAAATTCACATTTTTTATGCACTTTTTTGCTGAAATTCGTGCTTTTTAGGCGGGAAAAATTGTCCAAAAGTTGCGGACAGTTTTTTAAATTGACTTCATTAGTGCAGACAATAATTGTCTGCAAAAGATTTTTTGTGTCCGCGACTATGTCGCTGTGTTTCTGCCACTGGGTTGTATGTCATTTCTGAACAAACTTGTTTTATTATATTCTTAATGGAATTATAATCAAAACTGTAATCCCTGGTATTTGCGTTAATTGAACTAAATTTTAAATCCATATCCAAAGTTTGAAAAGGAAATAGTCAATTGATTTCTTCTATTAGTACATGAGAAATGGTTGATTTCAAAAAGTCCTGTCCTAATTTCTGTGAATTGCAAATATCAACTAGTTTGTTATTTCTAAATACAGTAGAAGATCTTTATAATGCAGTTTCTATATAATGCAATTCTCCATAATAACGTACAACTTCTCAGATGTAAACAAGGATTTTTGCAGTTAAAAAGCACCTGCATTTTCACATCGTAAAATATTGCTACTCTCTAGAGGAGTAAATTTGATGCATTAGTTCAACTTTATCTTCTAATTTAAGACCTTTTTACTGAAAAAAATGCTATTATTACAATAAACATTTTTGAAAATGTCTAATAATTAGGGATTGACCGAAGTAGCAATTTTGCTGAATACCGAAGCTTCGGTCAAAGTGTATTACCGAAGCTTCTGTATTCGGTAACCGATTACTTAAAAGTTTTTAATACACATTTTTGTACATATTAGCTTTTTTTTAAAAAAACTTTAATTAAAATTAAATTCTAATAATTTAATTCAGTTACATTTTTATTCTTAAATCTAACTACACAAAAAAATTTAATGACTTCTTTCCACTCACAAATGCATTAACTCCTCACTTATTTTTTATTATTTTCTCACTAGTCAATACCCAAAATAACCTATGAAAGTATTAAACTTACAGGCTATTATTAAGGATAAGGATTGTCAGAAAAACAAAAGTTCATTCAAATTAAAAGACACAATGCTGTCATTAAGCTGATTTACTGATGTCTAATTATAAACATATGGAATAGGATGTTCTCAAATACAAAAGGTAGGGAAAAACGTGGTACAATGAAACAAAATTTACAAATTTTTTTTTCCTATTTACAATTTTGCATGCACAAAAATATAATTAATGCATACTTTTAATCTTGTATTTTCCCCATCTAAATAAATTTTTATTAGGTTCTAAACAATATCTTTATGCTTGAAAAATAACAAAAAAATACATGTCTTACAGTATTTCATTGTACCCCGTATGCAGGGGTACAATGAAACCAGTGGCAAGGCGTGGCATTTTGTGATGATCATCGCTAGTTCACAACCTTGCAGTTCCCCTCTCCTCTCCCTATAATAGGATGATCAAAATTTATAACAGAACTTTTTAAAAGTTGTCATAATTTTAAAGTTTAGAAATTTTTAATCTTTAACTTTTTTAGTCTTACTAATTTTATGACTTTTTTTAAATAATGTTATAAGTGTTTTAAATCAATAACTATGGAAGCTGAGTGAGGAACTACAGTCCATAAATTTGAGACCGCCCTTGAATTTAGAGGACATTTGGTCATCCTAGCCTATTAATAATTTCCGCGTGTTCTGTTCATTAAAAGATTTTTTTAATTAATTTTCATAAGAAAACAAAAGTTAAGCAAATTTGATTTTATTTCTTTAATATTAACATGGATGTTGAAATGGTTAACTTCTTGTAGAATAGCATTATTAACCAGTTCATTAACAGTAGAAGTAAGGTAATTTTGAATGTTATTCGAGATGCCTTCAAAATCTGTAGCCATATCAAAATGTCCCTTTCGTACTGGATTCATCTACTTAAAAGATGCACAATTTTTTATGTAATTACTAATTACCATTATTAAATAATGTTTCTCTCTCATCCTCAAAACCTCCGTGAATCCGCTCTTCATGAAATAGTAGTAAATTGCTAATAAACAGGTCACATCAATCAATTAAGCATTTGAAAACTTCACGAATGTTTTTAATGATTTGATTGTATGGATGTTTTAGATCCATCAGATCTGCTTTCAGATTTGAAAATCCAGTTTATATCCAAACATTATTTGTAAACTTAGACAAGAACAATCACGACTAATCGATTACTTTAAGTGAAATATGACAACCACATAGTCTGTTTCGACTCTTGTAACTGGATCTTGTAAAATATCTAACAGAAAAATTATTTTTTTATCTTCGACAATTGCTGTCCGCAAATTTTTTAAGGGATGTGCAAAGCCACCCATTCTTCACAATTAAAGACATTCTCAAATCTAGAGGATACAAACAGCTCGCTTTTATTTGAGAAATAAAAATAACATACCTGTAATAATAATTAATATATATATTACAATGACTTTTAAAAATACAGTACAGCCCCGATTATCCGCGGGATTGGGTGTCAAGGGCACCACGGATAACCTGAAAAAGACTGAAATGGAGTGCAAACACACACACAAAAAAAAGAAAATTCAACATAAAAACTATGTTTTAGTGTACAAAAAACATAATAAAACGTTTAAAATACATACATATGCACAATATGTCAGAAACCTTTGCTTTACGTCTAAATCACTAAAATAAAGAACAGCACTTAACAAGAAACAATGCTGTACATACTGTACAAAAAGACGTGAATTACATCTTTTTTTTTTTTTAAATCAGTCACTTGCTTTTGCTTCTTGTTTTGGAAACACATTTTCTTTATTCTAAATTGTAAACTATTATTTTCCTTTTAGTATGGAATAATTTTTATCTCAAAAGTGAAGTTATTCTTGATATGCTCTCCTGGAATTTATCATAATAGTGTTATTTAATTGTAAAATATTTTAATTGCGGTGCTTAAGTTTGGTTACTAAAATCAAGAAAGGACATGAAGACTTTATATCTGATATTTCAAACATGGCAACCGAATCTAGAAATATTCTTCTATGACTTTCGAATACATTGATATTTCTGTTTATATTTAATAGTAGGGTTTATTGTATTTTCCTTGCTGTTGACTTGAATTAAAAAAAAAAAAAAAAAAAAAAATTGCTTCGCGGATAAGCCGCACCGCGGATAATCGGGACTTTACTGTATATATGAATCTAAATTGTTACCAATAGCTAAATAATTTACTTCTTCAAAAAATAAAATTTTGTTACTTTAATTTAAAAATGTCGTTGAACCAGTCAAGTAGATTACACATTTTTCTAATGAAACAGAATATTGTAATAAATATTTGCATTGAAGTATTAGCTTGATATTTTTTAAATATTAAGGTACTTGTCAAAATTGCAATAGATAAAGTACTTTAACTCTTCTTAATGCATAATTTTACTTTGAATTATATAACTTTCAGAATAAATCGTATGCAAAAAATATTTATTTAATGGTTTAAAAATAGTTATGACGTTTTTAAATAATTAAATGCCACTTCCACAAAAATTAAGACAATCTTCGTATATTTCCATAATTATTTTTCATCATTTGTGCGTTACCAAAAATTAAACAAAATTAAATAAATAGCTATGCATCTTTGTACTTATGAATCGGAAATATGCTGTTATCAGAAATATATAACTTAAGATTTATAATATTCTAACCGTACAGGTATGTAAAAAAACATTTTAACCCTCCGAGCATCTTGCAAAAGGGTAAAATTGTAATGTTGTTTTCTTTGCATTTTGTTTTAAATGCTAAGAAAATATGATTCTTTCAATATTATGAAAAAAACTCAATTACAAATATGAATGTAATCCTTGAGAGTATTAATCATTCTTCAATGTATTTAAAATTCATTAAATCTATAGAATTATATTATCTTAAATATTGCTTGTATTGCTGTGAAACCTAGAGCTTAGTGAACGGAATATTACGGGTTAAAGCAATGATTTCTTTTCCAATTAATAAATATCTTTTATTTAAGTGTAATGAAATAAATAGAAATAATTTAAATTAGTCAAATAATTTTAAGATGAGCACAGCATTCGTTAAAGGTTCAATAGAATTGTGGACTTGTGGATATTGTGGTAGAATTCAATTAACATTGTGGTGATGAAGATAACAAATTTAACCGATTTTTAATTTAACGGTTATAAAAGGTTATAGGATAGGCATAGGGGTATACTTATTTGATGTGTGTATTTTCTTTTATATACAACTTAGAACTTAGATATACAGAGATGAACTCTGATATACTTACTTGATGTGTATAAAAAGAAAATACACATTAAATAAATGTAAATTAAAACAAATATATGTAGAAATACATAAAATTGAATGATAAGCGAAAGATGCCCATCTTCCTTACTTTTTTTTTTCTCTATTGTAGACAGTTGTTTTGATTTTACCCCTATGTAAACTATTTTAGGAAGGAAAAAGTTTTTTTTTAATTATTAAAAATGGCCTTTGTCTTGTTTTTTGTAGTACAGCTGAACTCTGAACTCATGCACATAATATTGAAACTCATCGTTTTGCCTATTCTACTTCTAAGTAAAAGAGAATTCTTCTACTTCTAAGAAAATACTTATCCACAATTATTCGGCCAAATACTTTTAAGTATTTGGCCGAAGCCAAATATTCAGTTTGCATGCCGAATCACCGAATCGACTGTTCGGTATTCGGTCAGTCCCTACTAATAATAAGGGATGATTATTTCAGTTATATTTGGATCATATTTATAAAGTAAATTTAACAATGTCTACATTATTCAAAAATTTATAATTTGTATAACTCTTGGTAACAAGGAATGCAGTATAAAGATATTCTAATGTATTTTGATATGTTTCAGACATATTTAGCCATGTTTACAAGGTCAATTTAATGATGTGATCCATATAACGCACAACCTTGCATTTTTAGGTTTGCGTTATAAAGGTCTTCTACTGTATATGTTTTTTGAAGTTCAACAAACTCTTTTTTTTCTTCATGTGCACCACAAGATCATTTTGCTTAGTGCTGACTATTCGCCAATTTGGTAGGGCTCAGTCTCCGGTGGCTATTACTGCCCTTTTAGTTATTTCCTATTTCGGGCACAGGGAAAAAACATCGCAAAATACGAAAATCGGTCATAGAAAAAATATCGTTGATTTCGTCAATAATGACGAAAATAAATTAAAAAAATTGTCGACCGGCCATGAGAAAAAATCTGAAGTTCGTGGGAAATAAGCAGCGGGAAAATATCATGAAATTCATCAATTAATCAAGGGAAAATATCGTGAAATTTGCCAGTCTGTTACAAGCAAATATTGTGAAATTCCTCAGACAGTTACGGAGAAAAAATGCAAAATTTTTCTTTGGACACAGAAAAACACTCGTTAATTTCATCAATTTCACAAGAACAAACAGGGAAATTTGCCAATCGGTCGCAGAATAAAATTGCTAAATTTGTCAATTGATCGCGAGAAAATTTTTTTATGAAATTTACTGAACGGTCTCCAGAAAAAATCGCAAAATTCGCGTCAGATACAGAAAAGCAGTCATGAATTTTGACAATCTGTCGTAAGAAGAAACTGTGAAATCTGCTGATCGATAAAGGAAAATATCACGAAATTTGTCAGTCAGTCTGAAGACTTGATCATCGTTTTACAAAGAAAAATTTTCGGAAAATGATTTTTTGAAAACAGGAACCTCCCGCTCACAATATTTTTTTGGGAACGAATCCTGCCATCCCATCTCGAAATTCAAGCACTGCAATGTATATTAATAATGTTACGTATAAAAAATGCAATTTAAACATTAAAATATTCTGTTTATTCGTACAATGAAATGCTGATAATTGCTATTAGATTTGGATATTGGATTGATAATTGCTAATGCTAATAATTAATTAATTTGTACAATGAAATGCTGATAGTTAGTACAACAATTTTAACCAATTAATATGCCTATAAAAGTAGAATATTTTCACAAAGAAATACATACTTTCTTTTTATAATTTAAGCATAAAATATCTGCAAATGTACCCATGGTTGAAGAGTTTATATTCTCCAAACATAGGTTTAGTTTTCTGTTTTTCCATTTTTTTGTTTTAATTATTTAATACTGTTTTGCTTTAAGTCACATATAGTTTTATTTTAAGTTAAATTACTTTGATATTTATAAGTAAAAAGAAAATTAATTTAATTTTAAATATTTATCATGAAGTTACAAAAATAACTAGTTGGATGTGCTAATCCTAAAACTTTCTTCCTATCTCATACATGTCAATATATCAAGAAGTAGTTACAAATGTTGGTATGTCAATATTATTAGTTCAATATTACACCAACTTTGATTTGCATCTAAAATTTCCACTCCAGTCAATTAATCAGAATAAGAATAAGTTAATGTCGATCATGATATTAAAATCAATAATTTTTTTCATTATTCTGTTTTACATCAGCTGTTTGCGAATAGGCAGCTTAGCAGGATGTGAAGTTCCCGTCGCTTCACGAGCCGCCAATATAGTGGGCTAATGGGACAATTTTAAAATTTTAAGTATTCTAAAGTGAAATTAACACATTTCTGATTTTTTTTTTCTTAGGCATAAAAAGGGAAGTATTGGCTTTAAAAATAATAATAAGAAGAAGAGATACCTTTTGTTCTTTTTTAAATATAATGACTTTTGTACACTATTGTATTTGTCCCATTAGTCCCCGAGGTCGGGGTCTATTGGGACATGCTGTGGGTCTAATGGGACATATCAAAATCAACACGAAAAGGAGAATTGCAGTACCTATTTCACACATTTTAGTTCAAAATATAATGTACATAAGCAGTATAGTATTAATTACTGCATATTAAAATCTGAAAAATTAAAAGATATTAAAGTTGATGAGCAAATTTTGATCTATTGTAGGCTGATGCAACATCATTACAATGTCTTTAATTTCAGTCCAGTGTTTTTCTTCTTTTTCGGAGTAGATAAACTTTTGAGAATCGCACCTTTTTGTAAGGTAACTCAAAAAAGTTCTTGAATTCCACAGTTTATTTCAGTAACAAGTGCCACATAATGTCCCATTAGTCCCCATATGCTGATGTTTTATATTTTTCTAATCTACATAGCACATGTTTATCCAAAGACAATTTAGCTAAGTTTAATGTAAAATAAAATATTTGTGTTATATTAATTAGTAGCCTCATGAACAATTTCAGGCAATAATGAATTGTAAATGTCATTGAAGTAAAAAAAAATCAAAGTTACTTTTTATAGTTGAAAACAAACTTTCTACGTGCACACTTTCAACAAATTACAAATGGCTGACTTTTTGTTGTTAAAGATAGCAGCTTTGGTATTGGCATTCAGGTGTAATATAATATTTTCTGAAAAATAATATTTTCAATGAAATTTAGCCACTATCCCATTAGACCCTTGTCCCATTAGCCCCCCTCTCCTCTACTGTACAAAAAAAAAAAAAAAAAAAAAAAATGAAAAATCGAGAAAATTTTACAAAAACTGCTATTACAGTGCCACCTTCTGCTGGAATATTTCCCAATTCAAGGAGAAACTGCTGGCCATAGCTAAGCATATACACAAAAAATTGGTTCAATTCTATGCTTAGCTTCATACACTTTTCGATGGTAAAATAATGAAAATAATACTATTATAGCACCCCCTTCCAGCAGAATATTTTCAAATTGAAGGAGGATCTGCTGGTCATAGCCAAAAACATAGCCACAAAAATTGGTTCAATTCTATGCATAAGTTCATACTCTTTTCGATGGTACAAGAATGAAAGTGGCACAAAAACTGCTATTACAGTATCCTCTTCAGGCAGAATATTTCCAAATAAAAAGGAGAACCTACTGGACATAGCCAAAAACGTACAGAAACTAGTTGGATGTGCCAATCCCAAAACTTTCTTCTATTTCAAAGTTACAGATGTTAATACTGCTATATTATTAGTTCAATACTATACCAATTTTGATTTTCATCTTAAATTTCTGCTTCAGTCAATGAAGCATAGTAAAAATGAGTTCATCCTGATCATGATATATATTAAAATCAATACTTTTGTGTTATTCTGTTATACATCAGCTTTTTTTTAATAGTCTTAGTAGCACATGATTTCCGTCACTGTACGAGTCGACAATGGACAACAGAACTACGAAAAACCTAAAAAATTATTCAAAAATCGCTGTCACAGTGCCCCTTTCCGGGGGAATATATCCAACTTCAAGGAGAACCTGCTGGCCATAACTAAACACATACACAAAAAATTTGGTTCATTTCTATTCATAACATCGTACAGTTTTCGATGGTAAAATAAAGGAAATGGTACAAAAATCGCTATTACAGGAACCCCTTCCGACAAAATATTTTCAAGTTGAAGGAGAAACTGCTGACCACAGCCAGATACATACACGAAAAATTTGATACAATTCTATGCATAACTTCATACACTTTTTGATGGTACAATAATGAAAATGGCACAGACATCGCCATTACAGCTCCCCCTTCCAGCTGAAGTTTTTCAAATTCAGGAAGGACCTGCTGGCCATCGCCAGAAACATACACAAAAAAATTTGGTTCAATTCTATGCTTAACTTCATACTCTTTTCGATGCTTCAATAATGAAAATGTTACAGACATTGCTATTACAGCGCCTCCTTCTGGCAGAATTTTTTCAAATTCAGGGAGAACCTACAGCCAAAAACATACACAAAAAATTTGGTTCAATTCTATGCATAACTTCATACAGTTTTCGATGGTGCAATAATGAAAATGGCACAAAAGCTGCTATTAATCAGTGCCTCCTCCCGGCAGAATATTTCTAAATTGAAGGAGGGTCTGCTTGCCACAGCCAAATACATAAAAAATTTGGTTCAGTTCTATGCATAACTTCATACACTTTTCGATGGTACAATGGCACCACACGGACGGACAGACAGACATTTTGTATAAACATGATTTTTGGAATCTCTAACACCGAAAATGGGTACATCCATCGAAAACAGGAAGTCGAAAAAAAATTCAATTACAAATCTTTCTTCTGTCGAGATAGAAAGTAAAAATTTGGTTCCATTAATAGATAACTTCATACACTTTTTGATGGTACAATAATGAAAATGGCACACAAATCTCAATTACAGCACCCCCTTCCAGTGGAATGTTTCCATATTGAAGGAGGGCTTGCTGGCCATAGCCAAAAACATTCACAAAAAATTAAAAAAATAAACATGTTTTTGGGATCTCTGACCCCTAAAACTTATAAATGTGTCAAAAACTGGATGGAAAATAATTTTTCGATTACAATACTTTCTTCTATTGAAGATAGAAGAAAGTAAAAAAATAGGCCTTTTTAATTGTTAAACTTAAAAGAAAGAAAGAAAATTAATAGAGTCATACTTTAATAAACAACTTTAAATTTTGTTTTACAATCTGAAAGTAAAAGTACAATTTACTAAAAGATGTAAATGTAAATTCTTAAATTTATTATAAAGAGTTCAAATAACAATGTTAGGAAAGCTGGCAATTCTTTAAACTTTTGAGAATTACATTTTATTCATGAATAGTGACCTTACTATATTTCATATTTTGCATTAGGGGCTGTGCATATTATAAAATTACTAGAAAGATAGCCCGTCAAAAATGACGGAAAATGAGATATAAAGATGCATATATACAATATATGTGCAAGAATATGAACAGTTTTTTTCGCTTGTTTCGCAGTGATAGATGAAAATGTGGTCTTTAAAATGTGGAAATATGTTGCCAAATTTTCTTCTTCGCCAAAGCAGTTTTCTCTATTTTGCCAAGGCTCCTATACTGGGAAAATACCGAGAATTTAATTTCCGCATCTGGCAATGTAAAGCACATTAAAATTAGGAGCTCAGATAGCACATCGCCGTCTAGTGGTGGTTATTTTATTAGCAGCATCAGGATGACGATGTAAAGACGTACATTTTCGTATATTACAATTACATTTTAAATTTTGACTCATAGATTTTGAAGAAAAAGCCTTCAATGCACGGCATTTTAAAAATTAAATAGAGGTGAGCTCAATTATGAAAGATCAATTAGTTTTCAATGGGAATTTCACCAAATTAGCCAACTATTGCCAATTTTCCTTCATATATGCCAACTTATTTTTGTTGCCAAATTTGGTGATATTTTGCCAAGTTGGTCAAGATTTGGCACTATTCTGGCAAACCCGCGATTAATATTTCTCAACAATTTCTCATTGTTGAAGCTGATACTGATTTCTCCATAGGAAGCCTAATTCTGATATGGTGGCGATCAATGAGGCAGTCCAACCGGAATTGTGAGGGACACACAGAGACTTGGATTTTATATAAATAGATTCTGCAAATTATGTTTCTATATTGTTCAAGGACATTAGAAAGTGTTTCATTATGTATTCTATGCATCATTTTTTAAATTTTTTTTAAATTTTTTTTTTTTTGTGCCAAACAAAGTTGATTTTCTTATTTTTGTAAAATGTGTCCCATTCCTCCCCACTCTCCCCTACTGGCTAAATTGCTCTAAACTCCTATTTTTAAAAGCATTCCTAAAAGACAGGAAGCCAAACCCAAGAAAATATTTTCCTTTTAAAAGCAGCCTAAAACAAATTTTTTTCCTCAAATATGGCCCAACGAAGTCAAAAGACTGGGCATCTCTGATATAGACAATAGTGTTATAAACTAGTTTCTTGTATATGTACAATTAAAGCAATTCAATCAAATATGTGTTCTGTTTTAATTAATGCAATAATTATTTCTTGTCCGTTTGTAGTTTACAGTCGATATGACAATTGTGATCTACCCAAGACCCTTCATGGAGAATGGTTTTCGAGAGAAGATGGCCTCAATAATTTTATTACTGTTAAAAGTGACACAATTCAAGGGAGAGGACGATGTGTGGAATATCTAAATACTAACAATGATAACTTCACTATTTTGTTACATCATGAGTAAGTTTAATGTTTGTGATTTTGTCAGAGAATAATCAGAGTTATTGGTTTAAACTTTAATTTGCTAACTATTCTATTTAATAAGGAGAATACCACTGATAAATCTTAAAAAAAAAATATTTTTTGAAAATATCAATAACTTCTGAGCATTAAAAAAATAAAAATAAACAAAAAATATGCTATAATTATGCTATTTTTGACAAAAAAAAAAAAAAAAAGTTAGATGTTTTCAATGGTTTATCTTAAAATGTTAAAAAAGCAAGCTTTTTTAAAATTGTGCACAAGATTTCACTTAATCTACTTTTTTTATTTTTCATGCAGTCTTTATGGTCTTATAAATTGTATCTATCTCTTAACCCTTTAAGCGCCCTAACCATGCTTTTCTGTCACATACCTTTTGGAATCAAAGGCTAATTTAACACAAAATTGGTAGTAAAACTAATTTTTTGAAGTGAATAAGATAAATAAATTAAACAAAAACCTAATTTGCAGAACAAATTAAAAAAACAAAATTTATTTCCTACATTGTTTAAGCCCGAGAAGGGACAGATATTAAGATATTTCATTCAATTCGTTCTACATTTAATGTTAAATTTTTGTAACCAATAAGTTAAACCAATTGAACATTAAAAAATAAAAATGAAATTCATACAATATAATACTTAAACCACCTATATACTTAGATTCCGTTCAAATGAAATCGAAATAAATCTTAGACTTTTTTTTACGTTTTGTATTTTGCATGTATCTTATCATATTATGTACAATCGTCATAAATATAATGCAAAATCTGCAGTACAAATATTTACAACTTAAAAATGAAAAAATTCTAAGATTTATTTCGATTTCATTTGAACGGAATCTAAGTATATAGGTGTTTTAAGTATTATATTGTATGAATTTCATTTTTATTTTTTTATGTTCAATTGGTTTAACTTATTGGTTACAAAAATTTAACATCAAATGTTAGAACGAATTGAATGAAATATCTTAATATCTGTCCCTTCTCGGGCTTAAACAATGTAGGAAATAAATTTTGTTTTTTTAATTTGTTCTGCAAATTAGGTTTTTGTTTAATATGTCGAGTTTTTTAATAACTACTGCATTCAAACGAACACATTTCAAAATTAATGGAGGGTATCATCATCAGGCTTTGATTTGTGCGATATCGCATCACAATTTGTGATGTAATTTACCTGTGTATGATTCAAAATTTATCGCCAGTGCAGTAATGAATATTGCTGTAGTTTGCACGAAAAATTCCATTCTGAACATAAACAAGTAATATAAAAATTTTGTTTTTAAAGTCAATTCCTACTTAGGCCATCAAAGAAAAATTTAATAAAATCCCTTAAGCTAATATTAGTTTTTGTTGCATTAAAATATCTCAATTTGTTGATTTTCTATAAGCAAGTAGGTTTACAATGGAACTCTATAGGAATTTGGCAAAATATTAGAGATATCGCCAAGTTGGCATCACTTTTGGCGACTCATTTTGGTCGCCAAATTTGGCGATATATCGCCAAGTTGGTGACAAACTTGGCAGTATTTGGCGACAGAACAGGGTCCCCCCTATGGTAACCCCTTATTGAAAATACTTTCATCGAACTTCAATAACCAATGGAAGCCATTTTGTTTCCCATGCAAAGCTAAAATTAATTAATTAAAATTTAAATTATTAATTGATATTTGAAAAAACTGTATTAACATCAATTGTCTTCCAGTACAAGTTTAAAAAAATTTATTTCAACTTGATAGGATGAATAATGAGTATTTTATTAACGATTGAAAATTTGAACAAGATAAATATATAAGTAAATAAATAAATATAGGGAGAGAGTGAGCTAATAGTAGGAATTGAAAAATCTGCGTGAAAATGTCATTTTTATTTCCACTATGATGTCATATTCATCTTCTTTTTAATTCTTAAAAAAACTCTTTCAGTTTCATGTTTCACGTGAAAATCATTCAACTAAAAATAGGCAAATTATTATTACGGCTTTTGAATTATTTACAACAATGAAAAAAAAAATTTTAATTTTATTACAAAATGTCCGTTGAATCTCAATGAAAAAAGCGAAATTTGGAATTATTAAGAAAAATATTTGAATAATGTATATAAAAATTAGCCCATGTTACTCTCTAGATTATAATCCATCTATATGCAAAGGCATTTTATGATCCGTTTTGACCCTGACGTCTGGCAAATGTTTTTACACTTTGAATTTATAATATTATTAGAATTAGCAAAGAATTAAAAATGAGTGGCATCAGGGACAAAAAGGTGGGAAGAAAAAATGAAAAAGTTACCATCTCCATAGGCTTTTCTATGTTAAATTAACATTGAGAAGTGACACTGGAAATAAATAAGTATTGCGCTGCCGCGCAATACTTAAATATGGAAGGTTATTAAATAAAAATTCTCATACCAATACTTTTCATAGCTACTATTTTATGAATCTTTAAACATGAATGGAAAATTAAGCAGGGTGCTTAAAGGGTTAAGAGAAGACTGAATCTAAAGTTGTGTTATATTTTTATTTTAGCTAAACTTTTACTTTAAAAATTAAGTTCATAATATTGACATACTGTAGACTCCCTCAAATCCACACTTCATCGCAGATGTAAACAAAGAAACTTTCAGTTCAGATGTAGGGGCAAAATTACAGAAATTTTTAATTTAATATCATTCCGTATGTGTATTTTAATATGTAATTCTAAATAGTATGATTGAACTTGTAGTTTTTCATGAAGGAAGTATGAATTTATTTCTGAAAGATATTGATGTTATCACTGGTAATTGGGTCATTCCACGTGAAATCTACAAATTTAAAGAAAAGTTGTTGCACCATAGTCACAATTTTTTTTTAAATTTTTATCATAGGCAGGCATAGTAGTGAAACACTCAAATTTGAAATTTAAAACTAATTTGCGCAATATTCACTGAGATATAGCCTTGTGATGATGGTTTTGATGGCTAAAATGATGGTTTAAAAGGTCATGTATGATGTGCAAAAAAGTATAATTTGAAAAAATATATTTTACTCATTTTAGTGAAATATTTGGGCTGGTAGTAGTTGAAACATATTAAGCAAGTGAAATTGTCACATTGGCAAGAAATAATACATTAATAGATGTGACATAGTCATTCTTCAGCATTTCAACAATCGAGTACAGAACTTCAATTTGGATACAACCCCTAAAATATGCTAATTTAAAAATAATTAATTTCTCAGAAACTAATCGTATGAATTTCATGTAAATTTGGATTTAGGCTAATTGAAGTGTGTAGAATTTTATGTATGGTGTCAAACTTGGGTATCGCTATGGAAAAAACAATGTTTGGATTCATTTTGATATGTAGATGGCCCTCTAAGCAAATTTCATGTAGGTACATCATTTAAAAGTAGACTTTATGTCCAATTGTTTGGTACCAGTAACTTTCTTCCAATAATTTGTTGCCGTAGGGGTGTTTACTTTTTTTCCCCATGACTGTACATTTACTACATGGTTGATGTTCCTGTTGTTTATATTTGCCCTCTTTTATTTAACTTAGCTTGGTTAATGTATGTAAAGATTGAATTTTGTAATCGATTTTTCACTCACTTTCTGATATGCTAGAAATTTAAAAATTATGTGCGCAGCTGTGTTTCTAATGTCAGTGTAACATTTTAATATTTTTAGAATTTAATTATAAATTAGTGTTTATGCATTTTTTCATTTCGTTTACTGCAGGTGATAAATCATTAAATATTCTTTATGGTTGGAACTGTATATGATTTACAACAACTATAGAGTTAAATTATGCACCAAACCATGCCTGCTAAAATATGCCAACTGGCTTTGAAACTGCAACATGCAATATTTTAAATACTAAAAAGTAGAGAAAAATAATAGTGTAATAATTTTTTTAACATCTTTTATCAATTAAAAGCTTAATAATAATTAAATTGTGATTATAAACTAAGAAAACAATATAAAAAGCCTAAATAGATAGTTTAAATAATGTTTTTTTCATTTCCTTTAGCTATATCTCAAAAATGAAACAAAGCAAGCATTATAATTTTTATAATTCACTAGTTTGTGCTTTCTACCAAGCGTAAATCAAAATGGCGAATTTTCCATAATCAGCACTCAAATGCATGGATTGTAATCGAAATTTTTTGAAGTACAGTGGAACCCGGTTAAGACGCTCATGGTTAATATGCGATCCTGCTTAATACGCAGATTTTTTCCGATCCCTTGAATATCGCTCATAAGGCTAATGCAAAAATATCACGTTTAATACGCGATCCCGCTTAATACGCGAGAGATTTTTGCTCCTTTGAAGCAAAAAATCACGCTTAAGACGTGAATTCATTGATCAAGATGAGAATTCCTTGTCTCTTCTTCAGTGTTGCCAATTTACCAGATTTTTTTTATATTCAAATAAAAAACACTGCTTACGAATAGTAATATTTACTTTATTTAATAACAGATTAATTAAGGCGAACATTACTAATCGAAAATAGTGATAGATATTTGAATTTTTAACCCTTTCACCTTCCGAGGGTTTCCCTGTATTTTTATAAAAATACTTGTAAATCCCAGGATATATATTTTTTTAAATCGCAGTTTCATGCTATCAGCTTTAATATCACTTCTTTCTATATGGTTCATAATAAGATCCTGTTTAAAATATTTTTGCCTGTTGCCATTTTAACATGGTAGAAACGGAAAAATCCGGGCCAGCTGGTTAAAGGGTTTTAAAAACCCGCTAAATTAGCAACACTACAATTCTTGTTTAATTCCGCGTCCTAACATTCTTTTGTCTCTCGCTTCGTGTATGTTTTTACTGTAGTAGAGAGAGATAGACGAATTCAGGATACTCAGATATGTCATGAAATTATTATGATTAAAGATTAGTATACCTATTGTTTGTGAGGTTTTAAATGTATGTTATATCCCTACCATGTTTCATAATACATATTATAGGCAAAAAAATGGAACTCGTAAAGATTAAATAAATGCGACTGCAGTTGTTTAACACGTTGACGCCGGCGCGGTGGGTCACACTCGATTGTCTCAGAGCTGCCAAGTCTTTGGCTGTTTGAATACCAGTATTTTAATACAGAAAATGTTGCTTTATTTAATTAGAACAATTGGGCAATTTAAAGGAACAATATTTTCTCTAAAATAATAGTGGTGTGCAAAAAGCCGGAGACTTGAAAACTCTAAGACAGTCGAGTGTGACCCACCACGCCGGCGTGAACGTGTTAATTCTTTTATGTTTTTTTACACAAATACTATTAACAAATTTTTTCTTATAATGAAAAGAATGACAGATTGTAATTGTACTCATTATCCCAAGTACTAAATATGATTTTAACAAGTGTTTCAAAGATTTAATTTTTTTTTTTTTTGGTTGCAGCACATTAATCCATAATAAAGCCGTTTGATTCACTTAGGCCTGTGCCTTAAATCGATTTAAAGCTTACATCGGAAATCCGATTTAACCATTGGTCTTAAATCGATTTAAGCTAAAATCGGAAATCGCGATTTAGCTAATGTCAAATCGCGATTTAGCCATTATCTTAAATCGCAATTTAGCCATTGGCTTTAAATCGATTTAAAACAAAATACTGATTCAGAGCTAACATCAGAAAACCGATTTATCTACTTTGATGTATCTACCACTTACATGCCAAGCTGGTGTTAAATCGATTTAGGAGGATCCGATTTAAACAAACATCACAAGCCTCCATGCTTTCCGATTTAAGAAAAAGACGATTTAATGAAAACAAGGCAAGCTGGTGTTAAATCGATTTAGCAGGATCCAATTTAAGAAAAAGGCGATTTAAGAAAATGATGATTTAAGTAAGAATTGATATTTATTTATTTATTTTGTAAACAAGATTCAGAGTTTACGAGATTGGAATGTGTATTTTTCAGAAATTAAGAATTTATATAGTGGAAAGTTGAAAGGAAAAAGTAATGTTTAAATCTTAAAATCCAAATTCATCGAATTTCAATTTATATACTAATGCAATCTTTTGATGATAAATTAAGTTTTCACATATTTGAGTAATATTGCAATATGTATTTTTTATTTTCCAATATTCTGTAATTAATTAAATTGTTTTAAAGTAGAATCCTGCATTGTTTCAAAAGATTGTTTTCCTGAAATTCGTTCAGCATTTATATGATTAAAAATAATAATAATAAAGTTTTATATTTAAAATCCAAACTCATCGACTTGCAGTTTATACTTTTATGCATTCTTATGATGAAAAATTCATTTTTTACATGTTTTAGTAATATTTTAACATTTATTTTTTATTTTCTATTATTTTGTAAGTAATGAAATTATTTTAAAGGTATAGTCATGCATTGTTTTGTGTATCACTATTTGGCCGTGATCCACATGAAATATTTTTCTTTTACTAATAATATTTTTTTCCTGAAATTGATTGAGTATTTATGGTTGGAAAAAAAAAGAATAAAGTTTCATATTTAAAATCCAAATTCATCGAATTTCAATTTTTATTTTTATGCATTCTTTTAATGAAATATTCATTTTTCACATGTTTGGGTAATATTTTAATACATATTCTTTATTTTTTATTATTCTGTAATTAATTAAAATATTTTAAAATAGTCATGCATCAGATTTGACATCCAATTTCAATGCCAGTCATATGGATTGAGTACCTTGCTGAAATTGATTCACTATTTATATCCAAATTCATCCATTTTTAGTTTATATTTTTATGCATTATTTTCATGAAAAATTAATTTTCATATGTTTAGGTATTATGGGAATATTTTAGTTTTAATTTATTATTATTTTGTAATTAATTAAAAATACTTTAATAAAGTTCTGTAATGAGTCAAGTAACTTTATTTTTACAGCAGAATGAGGGAGGGCTGGAAGAGGCATTCATTAGATTTTTCTGCAGATCTGCGATTTTTTGCTTTTTTGACATTTTGTTATCATTAAAAAGAGAGATATTTTAAGATTATATTTTATTACTAATCTTAAAGGATGGCAACAACCACGAAAAAAATCAGCAATTTCAGTGATGTGCTCCAAGGGTCACACTTTCAATCCTTCTCCATCCGCTATATAAATGTCAGCATTTATGTTAAACAAATCTTATTTTAATCTAAAAGTTAAAAAGATATAAAATTGCACCTTATTTCTCACATCTCCCCCCCCCCCCCACTTTTTTTTTACTACTTTTCTCATCATGGTAAATGAATAGTTAAATTCATCATTGTAGTCTTTTAATATGCTTCTGTTTTACCTCATTAACATTTTAAATCTGTGTCTGTAAAAAAAAAAAAAAAAAAGTGTATGTAGGCTGTTAGCAATGAAGTGCTATTTGAGTGGGCTAGGGGAAGCCCCCCCCCCCCACTTAAGGAATTTAGATTGTAGCATGCATAACAAGTCAGACAAAAAAAAAAAAAAAAAAAAAATCATTTTCTTTTATATTACTTCTTATAGAATGAGTTTATAAAATGTATTACAATAGGTCACTAATTTTTAAAATGGAAAAAAAAAAAAAACTAGTGTTTTGGGACATTCAAAGCTTTTTTATGTGTAAAATATACCTCTTTTCAAAATTATTTGACAAATTAAAAGCTAAGTATACTAAATAATACAGGAGGGGGGGGGGGGGGGGCACATAAAGATCGTATTTTGTTACTAAAAATTAAAAAATAGGCTTCCGTATTCTAAAATGTAAAATCGGTGTTAAATCGCGATTTAGCACTAAATCGTGATGTTGGATGGATGATAAATCGATTTAAGAAATTTCTACATCGCCCAGTCCTAGATTCACTTTTTATTTTCAGTTATTATTCGATTTGGTTCTATAAAAAGAAACAATCAGTTAAAGTTGAATTCAATTAAATTTTAATCAAAATATACCTAAAATATACAATTTTCGACTGTAAACATATAAATGAAAGTTCTAAAGTTCATTTAGACGATTAGATGTTGTATATAAGTACAGCTCCTGGAACATTATACAAATCACGTTTAATATGCGATCCTGCTTAATACGCGACTTTTGCCCACTCCCTTGAAACGCGTCTTAACCGGGTTTGACTGTATATCAATATCAATTGTAGTCATGAAATTGGACATGATTTTCAAGATAAACATTGGAACATGCTTATAAAAAAGTGGGGTTTTTTAAACTGTTTTTACTTTATATTTATTTTCATATATTGTATGATTAAGTTTTATCCTCTCATCACCTTTGATTAATGATTATGAAATTTGTCTTAAAACTTCTATAAAATTGACAAAAAAAAAAAAAAGTCTTGACAAATTTTGAGTGCCATGTCACTGCATCAACTAGAAACATAGGTTTGACGTTTAGCTTTATTTATTTTTTAAGTTTGATATTTAACTCTGTAATCATAGGTGAAACATTGTGAACTCTAACAGCTAATGCTAGTATTCTGGTGTTAAGTGCAACTAATGCAACTATTTTTGTGTGAAGTAACACATTATTTTTTTTGTCCGATGTGTGACTTAGATATGTGTAACAGTTTTGCTCCTGGTGGCAGAAAATTTTGTAGCTGTCTGCAACAAGCTTTTAAAATTTCATAATCTGTCTGCAAATTTTGTGTCAAATTTTAATGAATAAATAATACATTAAACTAGGAATATTTCATCCTTTTTTTTTTAAACATGGTAAGTATGATGCATTGTCATTAATTTTGCATATAACTTTTGATGTTACATATCATTTCATCATCTCACTTCTTGTAGGATTTCTAAAATGGGAAGGATAAGCAGAACTACATAGACAATAAAGCTGCTTTTAAAAAACTTTGGAAGCTTGAGAACTGATTTGTTCTTTCTTGGAGTTGGAATGTTCTGCTTTTTAAAATGTGTTTTCTAAATTTTTAGCCCAGTGTAATTTCCAATTAATATTTTGACCAGGGTCTTTGAAAATGTGTGCTCAATTTTTTTTCACCATTTTACAATCACACGCACCACATTCAACCTATCTTATCTCGAGACACCATTCTAAGTACGTCTTTTTCAATGCAATGAGAGTTGCTCTTAGTGACTGTAGAACACAGAGCTCATATTCTTTCTTGCACACTCAGAAGATGCAGGAGAAAGCAGGAATGAATATAGGGGATTTGGCGTGCGTGTGATAAACGCCTGCTTCTCTGTGTTTTGTAAAAACAGCATTTCCCGTGGCATCTCAGTAACAAGAGAACAGGTGCATAAGGCTGTGTACAGCTGCAGGAAAAAATGTCTGAAAGTTTTGGACAATTTAAAAAAAATTGTTAGTGCAGACAAAAATTGTCCGTAAGTTTCAGACAATGTTTTTAATTGATTTCATTAGTGCAGACAAAAATTGTCCATGACCATGTCACCGTGTTTCTGCCACTGGGGTTTGCCTTTCTGTATCAATATTAATAAATAAAAGCTTTATTTCTTCAAATGAATTTCAGACGACAGTCCATATAATAAAAGGACAAATGGGTCCAGTTTCCCTATGCACATTGCAAAAAATGACAAAATATGGAAAAGGCATTGAAGCATTTTTCTTTGAATGTGCAACAACAAAATCTCATTAATAAATACATCAATGCATTTTTCATGAATTTGGATTATTATAAACTAGATGTTGCATTAATGATAGTTTAAAAATTCATAAATTTTATTTCTTTATTGCAGAAACATCACTTAGAGTTGGATTGGGTTACACTAATTTCTTTCATTGTGGGTTGGGTTTATTTTAAATGTTTGGGTTAGGATTTGACTCTTTTAGGTTGGCTTCAGGTTGATTTGATTTTTTAAAAGAAATATTGAATATTTTTTAAATGAAAATAATATATATTTGAATATTAATGAATATATGTGTTCATTTTTATACAAAAAAGATAAAATTTATATTAGAAATAAAATTGTGAACAATCCATATTTTAATAATATGGATTCATTTTCTTTCACTTTGGGTATGGGTCAAGTTCTGGTGTGATTATTTCATGTGGTTTGAGGTTTGAGATGAAATATATCAAATTAACAAAATTTTTTTTGCCTGTTTTCTGATTGACTTGAAGCAGAAATTTCAGGTCGGGTACAACTTGATCTGTTGCCTGCCACTTAAATGAATCTTATTTCCAGGGCTATCGTTAAGACTTTTTATTGGAAGGGTCGGAGAAGAGGATCTTAAATTGCCAAGTCGAATTTCAGTATTTGCCAACTCATTGAGAAACAACAATAAACAGTTCTTGACATTTGTCCTGTTACCACAATTAGAAAATGTAATATAGTTCTTATTTGTAAAAAGCTTAATAATATTCCTAATTATATTTTTAACTTTTTGCCAAGTCTATCAGAAATAGAAAGTGTATCATAGTTTTTATTAAAGTTTTTAAAAAATTTGCCATGTGTAACAGCATTTCCAAAAGTTTGGGGAGTCTCTCCTCCCCTTTCCCTTAGTCAGGGCCCTGCATATTTCTCAATCAAAATTTCATTAAATTGGGACTGGTTTCAAGTATACTGAAACTCTTTATTTTGATTTTGTTTCTTAGTAGTAGAGTGCCAATTAACTGAACAAGTTAACCCATCCCTAGTTCGGATAAGTAAAAGTTCGGATAAACAGACAGACAATTTAAGGGATGTTCCTGACTATACTAAAACCTCTAAACTTTATCCAGACTTAGGACTGGTAGCATCAGTTAGTGCTGGTGTGTGTAAAAAAACTTTATTTATTTATTTTTTTATTTATTTTATTTATTTATTTTATTTATTTATTTATTTTTGTTTACTTTTTTATCATTTAAAATTTTCTTTTTCTTTTTTTATCATCTTCTGAACTCTAGAGATTATAATTTAAGCAAAAAAGTTTTCGATTGTTTATTGCTTGAAAGAAGACATTCTTTTCAATGCTGACATATGTTGAATTTTTCCTAAATACGTTAGTTGAATAGGATCAGCATTCTTCTGCCATTCCAGCCATTTCATATCTGTTTTCAAACATTCAAAGGCTTCTTTGTGTGATGGACCTGGATCATTTTCAGAGCATTCGTTTCATTTTCTTCAATATCTATTTCATTATTGCTGTTCCCAACGATACACTAATCGGGAATTAGAAGGGAAAAAAATAGAAACAGGGTATTTGAATAATTGGAAGTTTGGCTAAAAAAAATTTTCGAGAGAAATTGCCTGTTCGGATAATTGGAAGTTTGGTTAAAAACATTTTTTGAAAGAAATAGGCTATTCAGATAATTAGAAGTTCGGTTAATTGGAGTTCCAGTAATCAGCGCTCTACTGTATTTAAAGCATGATTTGATTTACATTATCAATGTTTTGCATAAGCAGCATATGGCACAATATTTTTTTAATTGTAAAAGTTGGGCAGGTTACAATGTTGATAGATATTTTTTATGTGAATTTTCGACATGCACATGTAAAAAGGTATGGCATCCCTGCTGTAGGCCATTTTTTGTTTTTATCATTACTAAACACAATAATACATTTTTTTCTTGAAAAGAAAATGTCCTTTTCTCCTGAAATGTGCCCTTACCAGTGATTAGTACCCTGCCCCTTTTCTTTTTATGTGAATACCAATATACTATATTCTTTAAGTTGATCAACAGACGGTTAAACTGTAAATATTAGCTTACAAGAAAAAACATTTCTGATAATGAGAGTTCAATTTGTATTTGTAGAACCTTTTGCATGCCCATTGTTAAATAGATTAATGTATATCATAAAATAAACTTATTATTAGAAAATTAATGTAATCTGCTTATTTACTTAAAAAGTTTTTTTATTCCAGCTTATGTTATCATTGTATTAGAATATTAGTCAGAACACTAAATGTTTTGGAAAAAACTGAAAGTAAGATTTTTTCCTTATTTTTTTTTTAGAGCTTTTAAATAATTTCAAAGTATGTTTGTTGATATAACCTATTATATTTATTAAGATTAATTTTTTTAAACATGATAAAACCTTTATAAAATATGATAAAGCCTTTATAAAAGAAAATCTTCCGCAAAATATATCATCATCGCAACTCTTTGTCTCTGATTATTTAAATGTGCATTTGCTTCTTTATTCTTAGAGTGATTTATTTATATCTGCGAAACCTAAAAAAAAAAATTTTATGATTTGCATTCAAGACTGAATCAAGGCAATATCAGAACTTTGATGATGATGATGTTTTTGTCATGATATTTTTTAGGTATACAAATTCTTTGGTCGTACGTAATGCAATCATTCTGGAGAGTTATATTTGATTTCCTTCCCTTTAGGAAAAGTCCCTTTTTTCAAAGTATCTAGCAAAGGTGTCATCTGCAGTTGCGTTAGCAAAATCTTTTGCTGTTATTGAAAGTGATTCAATTTGGGAAAGTTGGAAAACTGAAGCTTCATCTTTTAATTCTAAGTCTTCACATCTTAAGAGTATAATCGTGAAAGACAATCTGCATTACCATGATCCTTAGTATTCTAATAAATTATGTTGAGCTGATAAACCTGCAATACTAATAGCCTATCTAGGATTACTCTATTCCATAAACCACTGATGAAAACATCTCTCAACATAGTATTCAACATAAGTTGAGGGAAGTTGCAAGGAATTTCTAAAGAGTGAAGTTGAGCAAGATAAGAGCTAATGCTTTCCCTTTCAGTTTGTTTCCTATTCAAAACTATGTGCTATTAATGGTTTTGCGTTTAAATGTTCTAAAATTTCTTTAAGCTTTTAATATTTCTGATCACTGGGATTCTGTGGAGCAAGAAGATTTTTAGCAAGTTATATAGTAGTTTAGCTGATAAACTTGATGTTAGTGTTTTTGCACATTTTTCTTTAGGTACATTTTGTATATCTAAAAATACTTCAAGCCTATCCATGAAAATATTGAAACTTTCATCATATTTCTCGAATTGTACACCAGGAAACTTATTCTGTAGGGTGCTTTCCCCCTTAAGAGCATCCATTAGTACTTTATTTTGTTTACTTTATTCTTAAACAAACTTTTCCATTTTAACAGAATAATAAGATTCCTTACCTTGGCAATCTTCTGAAATCAAAGTAGTCCCAAAGTATCAAGATTAATAAACTTGATGCAGTAAGGTTCTCCTCTTCACCAGTATGACATTTTTGTTATTACTAAACTATACAGAGACAAAATACTAAACAAAAAAAGTTATAAAACATATTCTACATTTATTGAAGTTCTGTCATTTTCCCGTTGCCAATATCTGCAAGTGAAAGTTAGTTATTCACATGTTGCCATTTAAGTACATAATGTTCATTTTAAATACATAAAAATTTATATGTGCGAAACCTAAAAAATTGTTAAATTGCTTGCATTCAAGACTGAACCAAGGCAATATCAGATCTTTTAGTGTTTGATATATGTTAGTGCATTTTAGCATATATAATGTATTAGCTTTTACCCATGTTTTGTTAATCTGCAGGGTCTAAAATAATCTGCAGCGCTGTAGCCGTGCTGCACAGTTTCTACTATTGGGTTTATTATATGATAAGAGTGAGCAAAACCGATGTAGATTAAGCTTATTTTCTCTATATTTAATAAGTGAATATTTCCATGTAGTAGATATATTTTAATTTTCATTTTATTGAACATATAGTTTATATTAATTTCTGTTACTTTCAGCTGGTTGTGTAAACCCTGAAGCAGGTGAAAAGCCTACTATTCAGTCCATTTGTAAATATTTGGATCCAAATAAGGAACTTATTACTTGGTTTTGTAAGTGATGATAATTAAAATAATTCTTTCTCTCTCTCTATCTCTCTTCTTTTTTAACACTTTCTAACAAAGTTGACAAACTTTTATGAATTTGGTTTATCTGTCTGTCCATGTTCTAACTCTCATAAATATACTTCATTTGTTATGCAATCTTTATATGGTTAGAAGTTAGAATGTTTGGTATTGAAAATGAAATGCGTTGTATTCATGATTTGTTTACAGGGCACATAAAGGAATCCCATTACATTGTGGTCTATAAAGAAAAATTGTTTATGATGCTTTTCATTAATGTTACATACAATATTTCAAACATAATGTGATTGGTATGCTTCACTGACATAGACTGCAATATATTTTCTTAGGAGATAAAGTAAATAGCATTTATAGTTTGTTTACAGGGATGCACAAAAGAATTCCATTACATTATGATATATGGAAGAAAAATCAGTTGTGGTGCACTTTAATGATTTTATGATACTTCAAACATAATGAAATTAAAAAGGAGTACTGAGGTGTACTTCAAAATGTTTCCTATAGATCACGATGTGTGTACCATGTATTGTTCATTTATAGAGATGCACAAAAGAATTCAGTTACAGGACTTACTATGATCGATAATTACGGGGAATTCATTTTCCACCGTGGTTATACTTTTTAAACTCATCTAATTTTTAATATTGTATGTGCTGTATATAAATTCTCTAGATCATATAAAGGGCTGCATGGCAGAATTTACACACATTATATGGGCTGTGATTGCTGAAAATGAATCTTTACTGTTATGGGTTTTTTAAATTATTTAGGTATCTCATTTCACTGTCTGAAAAATGAAATTTCTTAATAATGCCCTGTTATTGCTGCAAAGTAATTTATAATCTATGCCTCATGCATGATTTTTTGTTCCTGTTTTCTTTGTTGTTGAATGTACAGTCGTTCAATAAAAAAGTTACCTTCCCATCTATTTTATTTATCATCAAACAGACACAGAAAAAAAAATGGCCTAGAGAACTGTCTTTATGCAGAAATTATATCAAACTTTGAAATTTTTAGTACAAACACCTAATTTTGACATCATATTTAGATTTTTTGAAAACTTTTACTCTGGGATTAAAAAGAGGAAACCATTTTGTCAAGTAGTTTAGGAATTAGGGAGATGTAAAGTTTTGAATCTGTAATGTGAAATTCAATATTTTTAGTTGTAAAACATGATAAAATGTGGGTAGTCCTATCACCATAACTCAAAAACTATTTTTCGGAGAAAGTTGTAACTTTGGATAGCATATTTGAAGCTTCTGGAAATTTATGTATCTTCATTTCCTTATAGTTTACAATACATTTTTTTTTCTGAATATTAATTTCATACTTTGTGTGTTTTGAAATTAATATTTAAAAATAATGTATTGCAATCTATAAAAATTTTAACAGAAATTGATTTCTAGAAGTTTCAAATATGAGAATCCAAAACTTGATTTCATTTTGCCAAGTAGTTTTTGAGTTACACTAAAAAACTGACCGCATTGCAACTTGTTTTGACATACACACAAATATATATATATATATATATATATAATTTAAGATTAAGGCTGCTAGTCACTCAGCTTCCAAATTCCCCTCAGTAATGTTAAGTCTATGGGTGTTTGATGCATTCTTTTATTTGAACTATCTCCACAGGGAATTAGTATTTTAAACTTATTTTTTCAATGTTCTCTTCTTAAAGGATGTCACTTTTTTTCTTAGTTTACAAAATATTTCTAAAATCTATGCTTAATTTAATATTTTATGTTTTAAAAACAGACGAATTGGGAGTAAAATTTTAACACCTCATATAAAATTAAGTATACATTTTAGAAATATTTTGAGAATTAAGAAAAAAAAGAGACATCCTTTAAGAAGAATCCACAGAAAAAGAAGTTAAAAATATTAATCTCTCAAGGACATATTTTAAATATATGAACACATCAAATGCCCATAGACTTAACATTACCGAGGGAAATTTGGAAGCTGAGTGACTAGCAGCCTTAAGAGTTCAAAATTTTGCATCTGCATAATTCCTAAACTACTTCACTCAGTGCCTTCCATTTTGTATTTCAAGGTAAAATTTATCAAGCAATCTAAATATGATGTCGAAATTAGGTATTCATTTTCAAAATTCAAAAGTTTGATACAATTTCTATATGTAGATGGGTCCTAAGCTTATTTTTTAATGTACATTTGAAAAAGACATAATTTGCAGTCGAAAGGCTATTTAAAATTTTTTTTGTGTGTCTGTTTGCTGATGAAATAGAGCAGAGGTGATGTTTTAAAAAGATAAAAAAAAATCGATTGTTATAGAATAATTAATATTATGAATATTTCTGATTAATCACCATTGAAGATATGGCAATGATAAATATTGAAGTGCAGCATTTGTTCATTTACAGGAACACACAAAAGATTTCAGTTTCATTATGGTTTATGTGGGGTGGGGGGATTGTTTATGGTGCATTTTATTGATATTACAGTACTTCAAACTTTTAAACTTATCTATTTTTCAATGTATTTTGTTGTGTTGTGTGCATACATTCTATACATTGTATACAGGGCTGTACTGGATGTGGACACCACTTGTTGAAAATGAATTTTTACTGTGTTATATGTTTTTTAAATTAGTTATTTAGATATCTCATTTCATTGTATGGGAAAAATGAAGTTTCTTAATAATATTCTGTTAGTGTTGGAAAGTTTTTCATAATCTATGCCTACTGCATGATTTTTCATTCTTGTTAAATCTAATTGGGAAATGTTATATTTTGGTTGTTCTCCCTTTTACTTTATTTTATTTTCTGTATTATTAATAATTTTCTTTTACATAATATGCAATCTTATAATCTTATTTGTTTTCCTTTTTTTATTGAAAAAAAAAATCTATATATATAACTGACTATCTTATATAATTTTATGTAATTTTGTTATAAGGATAACAGCTGAAATGAAGCAGTTTATTTAAAAGTGTAAAACCAGACATAATATTTTATTTAGCATATTTTTAATGTGTTTCATTAACTGTAATCGATATATAAAAAATGTTTCATATTGTTAAAGATTGATGATAAAAATATATCGCTCACCCACAAGAAAAGGGACACATCTCTCAAAAATTCATTTTGCATTTAATTCTACCAATATGTCTGTAATAGGTTTGTCTTGTTAAGTGTAGTTATCTGGAAAATCACTTTATTACGCTATATGTCCATTTGTGACTACAGAATGGTGGTGAATTGTGTAGGGAGATAAAATGACTCAACCCTCCAAACGTCATCTACGGCTTCATTGTAAAGGGTTTTATGCTTTTATGCGCATTTTTAGTGCTGCATGCAGAGCTAAGTGCTATAATTTAATGTTACAGTAAAAACTAGTACACAGTAATTTTCTTTTACATAATATGCAATCTTATAATCTTATTTGTTTTCCTTTTTTTATTGAAAAAAAAAATCTATATATATAACTGACTATCTTATATAATTTTATGTAATTTTGTTATAAGGATAACAGCTGAAATGAAGCAGTTTATTTAAAAGTGTAAAACCAGACATATTTTATTTAGCATATTTTTAATGTGTTTCATTAACTGTAATCGATATATAAAAAATGTTTCATATTGTTAAAGATTGATGATAAAAATATATCGCTCACCCACAAGAAAAGGGACACATCTCTCAAAAATTCATTTTGCATTTAATTCTACCAATATGTCTGTAATAGGTTTGTCTTGTTAAGTGTAGTTATCTGGAAAATCACTTTATTACGCTATATATCCATTTGTGACTACAGAATGGTGGTGAATTGTGTAGGGAGATAAAATGACTCAACCCTCCAAACGTCATCTACGGCTTCATTGTAAAGGGTTTTATGCTTTTATGCGCATTTTTAGTGCTGCATGCAGAGCTAAGTGCTATAATTTAATGTTACAGTAAAAACATGCAACCTTCTGTTGCTGCTCCTGTGAAATTAATTTTTTTCGAGATTGTCACTTTTCTTGTAGGTGAGTGATATATACATGGTTGAATGTGACATTTTAATTGATTATTTTAAAAATATTATTTACCAAAATTTTACCAATAACATTTTTGTAGGTCGGTCTTCAATACTTTTTCTAACAGTTAACATTAACACTAAATTTAACACATAAAAAAATGGTATTGCATGAAGCTAATTGTGCTTCTTTGACTTCATATTTCAGCTCTTTAACTTCATTATATGAGGTTCCTTTTACAGAAAATGCTATTTTTTCAGCATAAAAATTTCAATAAACAAGTTTAACTCAATGCATTTTATACTAATGTCCATAGTTGATCTTTCATCTCTTTTGAGATTTATGTAGTTGGTTGTATAGTTTCTTCATTATTTGCTGCTTAATAAATAATAATATTGTTAGGGGATACAAATATATAATGTTTTGTTTCATAATGCCAGGCTTATTTAGTGTAGGATATGAAACTTGAGTTAGATATCTCCAAAAAATTTTACATATATAGATAAAAAACTTATTTTTATTAAATAAATGATGTTTACCTTTTAACTCAAGAATGGGGATCCATAAAGTTCATGACCATTTCTTGTTGAAGAGGGATTAGAGAAAATATTTCAAAATTAAATAAAAATGACAGTGTGCACATTGATAGCTATCAACTGAAATTAAAAAGTGATACCTCCTGCCACAGAATATTTTAGTTAGGTCATATATGCTACTATATTTTGGAAATTATTCACATAATTTTATTGTAATGAAAGTTACATTAAAGGCTTGTAACATTAATTCAAACTTAATTTTTTTTTTACAATTATAATTTCTTCAAAACAAAGCTTAATTTACATATTAAGGAATTTTCAGAGGCAAAAATACATTATTGTATATTAATCACAGCTACAAAATAAATAAAAGATGTCAATAGAGAAAAATTGGTGTAACACGTAATGGAAGTAAACATGTATACCATCTTTAATTAAAAAAGCAAATAAAAGATTCACAAATTACCAATTTTCATCAAATATATATTTTAAATGCATTATTCCATGTAAAAACTCTAAAAAAAATAAAATAAATAAAAACATATCAAAAGTGAATTATTATGTACAAAAAAGTATGTAGAACGACACTTTTCTCCTTATAACACGTCTTTAAGAGGATTTTTCACTCACTTGAAAACACTTGCTCCGTAATGTTAAACCAATGGTGAGGTTGTCTTCGAATTTCTCGTTTAAATTTGAATATTTTTAAACGATTTTTTTTTTTTTTTTGCATAGGATAGTTGAGCTCAATCTTTAATATGACTCTTTTTTACTTTTTCGATTTTGGTTGCAGATTTTTTTAAAAAGGTACTTTCAGTTTCGAAACTGGTTTCGACCTGCCCATAAGATTAACATTATGGAGTGTGTGTTTTTAAGTGAGTGAAGAATCCCCTTAAGGGAATCCAAACAAATGCTAGTCTAAAGATAAAATGTTCAGACTATAAGGAGGATGGTTGAATGCTGTCCAATGAAATTTTTATTTAGCTGTGTCAGGTCTTGCATTGTCCGAGGAATGAAGAACATTTGGATTGGAATGGAACATTTATATTTTAAAACCAATGTACTGCTTCAATGTTCCCCAAAAATTTGAAGAATTATACTGCATTATACGTATGCCATTCATGAGTAAAATTAACCTAAGAATTTTCCCTTTAAACAAAAAATTATTTGTGAGAACTTTGTCAGTTTTTGCGTTTTTGCAACTGTTTTGCTTTTTCTGTGCCATTTCATACTGAATCACCTTGTTTCACTTTCTTCACAAACATTTTTAAACAACTTGTGCCATTTGCATACGTTACAGCTCGATAAAATGTCATTAACATTTTGTGCATTTAATCTGAGCTAACTTTCAATATGTTTGACATTTTCATTTTTAGAAAATGTAAAAATTATACTTTGTGCAAGTGCATTGGTATTTGGTTCTTACTAATAATGTTACCAATTGAAAGATGAATATATGGAGAATAAAACAAATAATTTTTTAATTATAAACAATATATCATGATTTCCAAGACAACAAGTATAAAAAATTCCTATTGATATTAAAAAAGTCTTGTTTATATGATTCACTAAATTGTCAATATTCAATGCAACAATCATTAATTCATAGGATTTTGTTAATACTATTATCATATTGGAAATTGATAAACTTAGTTATGTTCAAATCAACTTTTGTAAAATATAAAAAGACTAGAAAGATAGTCCGTCAAAAGTGATGGAAAATGAGATATCAAGATATATACAGTTTTCTCTATTTCTCCAAGGCCCTTATGCTGGAAAAGTACAGAAAATGTAATTTCTGTATTCGGCTATGTAAAGCACATTAAAATTGGGTAGTTAGCAGCTCAGATAAACCAGTGCTTTTTAGTGACAGTTATTTTATTAGTAGTATTGGATTGAAGATGTAAAGACATGCATTTTCGTACATTACACTTTAAATTCTGATCCATAGATTTTGAAAAAACCTTAAATGCACTGAGTTTAAATTAAATTTCGGTGAGCTCGATTATGAAAAATTAGTGGGTTTCAGTTGGAATTTTGCCAAATTAGCCAGCTATCCCCAAGTTGGCGTTATATATGGCAACTTATTTTTTCCACCAAATTTGGCGATATTTTGCCAAGTTGGTCAAAATTTGTCTCTATTGTGGTAACCTATTGTGGCTACTACTAGTACTTTTCAACAATTACTCATTGTTGAAGCTCATACCGATTTCTCCATAGGAATGCTAACATGGCTGCGATGAATGAGGCGGTCTAACCGGGAATTATGAGGGACACACAGAGACTTGGATTTTACATAAATATAAAATAAATAAGAAATTTGACTCTTTGAAATGTAAAAAATAAATAAATTTTGGAATAACACATCTTGTGAAACTTGAATAACAGATTACAATTCTACATTTTTTACATGATTTTAAATGTGCATATTAGTTTTTAAAAACTTTGTTATTCAAGAAATAATGGTATTATTGTGACTTATAGCTTTAAAAGTATCTCTAAATTGAAACATTCTTATTTTTAAATTTTTAAAATTAATTCTTATTTTCATTCCTACAATTTAATATGCTTTCAGCAAAAAATCCTACTTTGAAAAATTGCCGTTCAAGTTTGGAAGGTGTTTGGAAATTTGCTTATCAAAACCAGTTCCTTTTTACTGGTGAATGTCAGCATCCTGAAGCAAACATCACTGCTTGTCAAACTCCAGGTTCTCAATTTTATATAGAAAATCAGCAGTACATAATGAATTATCGTCACTGTGAAGGTGTAGCAGAAACACAAGATGCTGGTATTATTTTACATTTCTATATCTATCACATTTAATGAAATCATAATGACTTTCTTTCTGATTCATTATTTTAAAATTTAATTGCTTATTGTTTCAATTGGAAAGAGGATATTTTATTTATTTATTTAATTCAGTCATATTATTGACGTTAAGATTTTGACTTTATTTAATCCCAATAACTTTTTTTTTGCATTTTTTGTTTAGTCTTACACTAATTAATGTGATTAGTGAGGTAACTTTTTTTTCTGAGATTGTATCATGTAGCAACATCCACATGGTACTGTGCTAAACGTAGCATTGCTAATGTGTTTATTGAGTTGTTCAGAAAGTAATTTTGTTTTTTCCCAATAGAAGACTTAATTGTATTTTTTCACATCCAACTTGAGACTTAAGTTGCATTGTCATTATATATTTTGACAGCTGATATAGCAAGGCTTGTTTTTGAAAAAGTTTGTTTGATTCTGCGCAATAGTTTTTGTTTGGTACCCTTTCAAATATGGAAAGTCAAAATAGCATTTTCGCCATATTTTACTTTTTTACTATCAAAATGGTAAATGTTCAATTAAGTAAAAAATTATTCTATGTGTATGGAGAAGATGTATTGACAGATCGCTAGTGACAAAACTGGTTTCTGAAATTTTGTTTAGGCAATTTTGTTGTTAAAGATGCACCACATTCTGGAAGGCCAGTTGAAGCTGATGAAGGCAAAATAAAGGCATTGATTGATGCAAACCACCAAATAACACCTTCTGAGATCACTGAGAGATTAAATTTATCAAATTCGACAGTTCATGATTGTGTAAATTGCCTTGGTTTAATTTCAAAACTCGACATAATGGATTCTACATGTTCTTGCAGAAAGAAATTTGTTCCATCCCATTGACATCTGTGATTTGCTTCTCAAACGTTAAGAAAATGATCTATTTTTTAAATGAATTATTACTGGGAATGAGGAATGGGTTGTCTACAACAATATTAAATGCAAGAGATCATGGAGTAAAAAAGATGAACCGGCTCAAAGCACTTCAAAAACTGATATTCTTCAAAAGAAGGTGATGCTGTCTGTTTGGTGGGATTTCAAGGGAATCTTTTTCAGCTTCTACCGGACAATCCCACAATCAATTCTGATGTGTACTGTCATCAACTGGACGAATTGATTGATTCACTCAAACAGAAAAGGTTAGAATTGATCAAAAAAAAAAGGTATAGTGTTCCACCAGGAGAATGTGAGAGCTCATACAAGTTTGGTAACTCATTAAGAGCTTTTAGAGCTTGGATGGGATGTACTACTACATCCACCATACTCTTTAGATCTAGGACCTTCAGATTATTACTTGTTTCGGTCTCTACAAAATTTTTTAGACATCAAAACCTTTACTTCAAATGAGGATGTCAAAAATGACTTGTATTAGTTTTTTGCCAGCAGAGATCAGATGTTTTATGAGCGTGGAATCATACAACTGCCAGAAAGATAGCAAAAGGTATTAACCAAAATGGAGAATATATAATTCAATAAAATATTTATACATTATAAGAAAATTGTTTTTCATTTTCACACAAAAAAAAAAAAAAAAAAAATCGAAATTACAACCCAATAGTTCTTTTAAGAGACTACTACCTAACAGATAATTGGCATTGTTATTACTGTTATTATTATTACCACTTATAGTCGGTATGTGCATATATTTCTTCCCTATTCTATTTAACTGATCTACATTGGCCCGCAGAACTTCAATAATTTGCTCAAAAGCAAGAAAAGTTCAAGACTGTAGAGAAAATACTCCAGAGTGTATTTTTCAACTCATTACGATCAACAGCATACTTTGTTTTTATTAAGAAGTATGCGACTGCGACATGCTACAATTTTTTAGCTTGAAATTATTCGAATATGTGTATGCATTTATCAGAGAAGAAAAATGTTATAAAAATAGTAATATTCTTAATTAAAAAAGCCATTTATTCAATTAGCAGAGATGTCTGAAATTAATTCCTACATTGATATTTGAGCCTGTTAATTTATTTATTTATCAAATATTTAATTTATGTCTCAATACTAAAAAAAGGAACTCTGTTCACAAAAGAAAGAAAAAAAATATTCTCATTACAGTATTTTTATTATAATTAATTTGTTTAGTTTTGTATTTGTTAAAAGCAAGTTGAGATGAGTTAAAAAAAAAAAAATCATTATAAGAAATTGTGTTGATAATTTGTTTTATCAAGTAGAAAATATTTCATAGTTTCTGTTGTTCTTAATGTATGAGTTTTGATGAATGTAATCACATAGTTTTTTCCCAAATCTTCATTTTATGAATAACAATGTACTTTTGTATGTTTTAGAGGTACAGTATAAATGTTTGGGGGATTGGTATGTTGGAAAAAATCACTTTTGGGCTGTCTTAAATGCCAGGGAATCTCGTATTGAAGAGGCTTACAGATGTTTTGTAAGTAGTCATTCTTTCTTTTTATTTTATATTATCATTATGAATTGGCGAATGCATATTTAGGAAAATTTTCTTGATTTACAGAAAGGTTACTCAGTTTAATGTCTCCATTCTTAAATTTTTGTAGATAATTTAAAACTCCCCAATTTTACAAATTATTTTTCATAGTATTAGTCTATATTTGATATATATATATATATATTAGCAGTTATCAGTGACATCATGCATGTAGTATTAAAAAAAAAAAGATAAATACATTATTTAAAAAAACACTTCACTCCTGTTACTGAAAAACGTATATAATTAACCAACTCTTTATCACATTTTATAGCAGACGTCATATTTCTTATAGTCATATAGTCATATTTCTTATTTATAATGCCTTAATATAACTCAGTCATAAATAAATATAAATGTAAAATTTTTTTTTTTTTAAATATGCTTTCATTAAAATTCATAAAAATGTAGAAAATGTGTTTTTTTAAATGCACTAAAAAGTAGAAAAATCTTGAAAAAACTCCCTTAAATACACAAAGCTTAGATTAAATTGTTGAAGATTAATGGTTTTAAATAGAAATTTCGCCAAATTAGGGGATATTTTGCCAAGTTGGCCAAATTTTTACGATATTTCAACAAGTTGGCTAAAATTTGGGTATTATTGTGGTAACCCCATCATTTGCACTGTCCAACAATTATTCATTGTTGAAACTGATGCTGAGTTATCCATAGGAAATCAAACATAACCATTAAGTAAATTAGCCCCCGTTGCTCCCCTTAGGGATTGAATTTTAAAAAATCAATGTCCAATTCATGTTTTGGCCTCAGGAATACGTATATTCCAAATTTTAAAGTTCCACGTCAACAGGAAGTTGTTGAAAAATTAATCACAAGATTTGACTGCCACACACAAACATAATTGTAAGTTAAAAGAAAGTATGTAAAAAGTGAAATTTTGTGGCAAATAAGATAAACAATTGTGAAAATGAAACTGCAACCAATGAAAACAGGAGAGCCAAATAAAATCGTGAGAATGAACGAACCTATCTTCATAGAACGAAAAACAATGCTGGGAGAATTCTATTAGAAGAGTGTATTTAAGTTGGTATTTGATGTCAAATTCGTATATTTTTGCTTTCCGTACTTATTTAACTTCATGCAACTTATATATTATTAAGAAATGCTTAAACATTTCTGTTTTATTTCCAATATGGCGATATATTCGTCTTTTTATATTCTTAATCTTTTATTTCCTTTTCATTTTGACGTGAAAATCTTTAATAGAAAATTAATTGTTGAGAAGAAATTTTTATTCCGGGTTTTGATGCCAAACATGGTATCATTTTCAACATGAATAATTTTACAGTAAATATTATTGACATTTGCTATCCATTTTTTTTTCAAAACATTTTTTAAAGCTTTTTATCCATTTTAAATTAAAAATTAAATCTTTACATTATCTATGCGCAGACGATAAACCTCCAAAGAAACGGTTGTTATGTTTCACTTCTTATTTAATATAATTGCTAGAAAATGCTACCGCTGCTTATAAAGTACTAAAAAACTTAGCTGTGAGATATAGCTATAAAATATAACTATAATATACAGATGAAATAGAAAATGCAATGTAGCAACTGGTTGTTTGGAGTCAGTTTGCAAGCAGAACATTACAATTGACATCATACTGAAAGAATCTGTTCTAAGTTTCTTTTTTTTTCTTTTGCGTCAAAATCTTTCAATTTAAAATTAATTACTGATGAGAAATTATTATTCTGAGTTTTCATTTTTTGGCAACGAAAAAAGTAAGATGGTTAAATTTTACAGAAAAATTGTCAATTGATTCTGTTTGAAAAATAATGAAATTTTGAATTATTGAATAAAATAATTGAAGCACAGCCTATGTTCATTTCTGATTTATAACCTATGTATATGCAAAGATACAAAGACATTAATTCATCTGTTTTGACATTGACTTCATTCAAACTTTCGGACACAGATTCAAATTTATAATATTATAAGGATAAGGATATTTGAATACATTTTCCTGTCATTGTAATTATAGATTTCATCCTTTTTAGATAATGCTTTATTTTGGAATCTCTGAGGAATGATAGAAAATAATATATTTTTCTTAAACTACACAGTGTATATATTTTTATATCTTTATGTAGCTGTTCAACAAATGTTGGCTTTATAAAGATTTCCTTCATGGGTTAATATTAATAAAGGTTATATATCTCTTCATCTTTTATATGTCTTGAAACAAAATTTTAGGCAAAATATTTTTGTTGACAACCAATTTGATCCTACATTGCATGGTGTGGCCATTTGGCAACACAAAAATAATCTGTCATAGTAAATGAAAATACCTCTTAGGATAAGCTTTCAAGTTACTTTTAATGTAGAAGGAAACTTGATAGAATGCATAATGTGCTTTAGGATTTGTTTTAAGTACAGTAAAGCGGGGAGGTGCCAAGATTCTAAGGGATGGAGCGGTTTTAAAAAATGGAGGTTTCAAGAGATAGAGATTTACTGATTACTTATCCTTCCAACAAAGTAAAAAATTAAGTAGAAATCCCTCAAAATATAATTCATACCAAAAATGAAATGATTTAAATAATTAAATAATGTGGTACAATTGAACTTGATAAGCAACATAAACCGTTCAACAACATGAACGAGATTGTCACCTATGAACAAGAAAAAAAAAAAAAAAAAAAAAAAAAGAATTCAGCTCTCAAAATTTGGTGATTTTGATTGTACTTTTCCAGCCAAATGAAGCATTCAATCATGATTTGGTGATATGGTGATCAGTAATGAGAATCTTGCTTTCAACTATAAATTTCAACTATATATAAAATAATAAATAAAACAGTCTTTTTAATTTTAATGGAATTCTCCTGCTTTACAACTTCTGTCTTCCTATTTTTGTTATGAGGATTTTGTATGTGCGTAACATTTTTATGAAAATTAAAGATGATGACCATTTTTCTAACTGTTGTATTGCATAAAGAATATGAATATTTTAATGGATGGGATTTTTTTAACGATCTCTATTTTTTTTTTTTTTTTTGTGTGTGTGTGTATATGATCCATTAATTAACTCCATTTGTGTTTATGCATTACTTTTTTTTTTTTCTATTCTGCAAAATTGTTGATCTGGTATATTGCTAACATGTTTAATTATATGCATAATTTATTATTATTCAAATGTACTTATTATGAAAAAGACACTTTTTAATATATAAATATTTATTCATTGCCGTTTCTTTTTTTCAAATTCACAGTTAGCAAATCGAGATGATGATTTCTACATTTCTGTATCCATCACAGCTGAATGTAATACATTAAAGACTGCACAAGGAGGCCCAGAAAGATTGCACTTAGAACCAGGTTTTTAATTTTTATTTATTCACACATTGTATTCTACTTCATTCAGATAATTGAAATAAAATTATGGTTCTCTTTTTAAATACTTTATTATTTCTTAAAACTGTATTTTGGAACTTTCCCACACTAAAAACTGAAAAACACATTTTTAGTGTCAGAAAGCTCCAAAATTTCATAAAGTTCAAAGTATCATCACTCAATGGGTTTTAGGCATAGAAAAAATAAATTTTTACTGGCATACTTGTCAGGGAGAAAAGTTTTCTAAATATATTTTATGGTACCCAGGAACTGTATAAAAATTTAAAAAGTGTAAATTTTGAAAATTAATAGCAGAACATTAAAATTTCATCAACATAATCTTAATTCCTACCTTATTTTGAAATCTTTTGCAGTTTACATTGGCTATGTATCTCCAACAGGTTAAAAATTAAAGCACATTTCAATATTTTTGGGACGCCCTGTTGATATAACATTTAGTGGGACATTTCTCTATCTGATTTTACTTTTAAAGGAGTTAACTGTAATTATTATATGTGGATTTTATTTTATAGTTATGCATGGATTTCTTTTCCAAGCTCTAAGTGATATTTAAGAAATGTTTCGATATGTTAAATGTTTTTCAATTTCATAACAAAAATAACAAAATGGTCTCAATAACAAAATGGTCTTTTTACAGTCAAAGCTGAGAATGTTCCACCTCGTTGTAAATTTCCTGATAACTTCACTGGTGTGTGGATAAACACAGCCAACTTTGATGCAGAAGTTGTCATCAATGCTACTCATATTATTGAACGTTGGAAGCCTGATCAAGGCAGAGAGAAAGAACAGGTATATGTTTGTCATGAAAGAAGAGATTCAAGATTTGTTTTGGCTAGAATGGGAATAAATGGATGGTAAAGATCAGTTTTCTTTCAAAATCTATTTTTATGTATATATATATATATATATTTATATATATATATATACATATATATGAGGATGTGAGTTTCAAAACTCGCCTTATCCAAAAAATCAAATTTTGGGAAATCGCAAAAAACCTGTAACTGCCACCCCGTGCATCGAATACCTCCAATTTTTTGTATACTTATAGCTAGTTGCTCTGTGATATCAGTGTGTTAAGTTGGAAAATCTACTTTAATTCATTTAATTAATTAATTGGAAAAATTTTCGGATAAGAAGTGTTTTGTTGCCAACCTATGAATAAGAAAGTTTTAATATCAATTTCTTTAAAAAAAAACAAAACAACAACAACAAAAAAAAAACATTGTTTATCAATACTTGCTGAAAGAATTAATAGTTTCTATTTTTGGTCATCGGATGATAATATTTTGTATTGAAAAATAATCCTTATGACAGCAATAAGTATCATTGAAATTTAGGATTATTATAAAAAAGCAAACTTATCAACAATCAAATAAAACTTATCATAACTAGCTTATGATTAAAATAATTTGTTTTTTTAATGTGATATAATATAATCTATATAATATATAATATGTACTTATGTATAACGTATAATATGTATGTATTACGTTTTATTATAAAAAAGCAAACTTATCAACAATCAAATAAAACTTATCATAACTAGCTTATGATTAAAATAATTTTTTAAATGTGATATAATATAATCTATATAACGTATAATATGTACTTACAGAATATCCAAAAATAAATTAAACAATTAACTCATTGAGTTTTTCTTCTGGAATATCATCGTAATCCTCCTCGACCATCTCCTTCTGTTCTGGTTTCTTAGAAATAATATTTTTATAGAAAGTAAGCACCTCCATTTCTGACCAGTTTTCATCAAAATGTTTTTTAACAATGTGTAGACATCCTTAAGTTTCTCTTGCTTCACGGAGACCACTCCCCCCCCCCCCCCTTCTTTTTAAAAAAGAAAGTCCAGTTTTTAGATGCCTCTTTTACACTCTGAATTTTGATATTCCAAGAATCTTCCAAAATACACTTCCACAAATTTGAAGATGGCCTCATAGTCTTTATATAGTACCTTATGGTAATGCCTTTGAAAGTGCACTGAGATACACTTAAAAAACTTTCAAGGTGAAAATTTTACTTTTCTGGATGTTTCATGGAAGGAAAGAAACCTGGACGGTTTCTTGAAGGAGATGTTTGAGATGTGAACTTCAAAATAAAGTTATCTTATGGAGTTTTGTCTTTGCGTATTCTTTACTAGCCCATGTGTTCGTATTTCTTCTTCCCCCACAAAAAATAAGAGTTTATTTACTGTCCGTTATAACATAAGACATGCTGTAAAACTTAATTAGCTTGTATGAATAGAAGAGGTAAAAATTTTAAACAAAAATAGCAACAGGTTGCAGAGAAATGAAGGAAAATTACTGTGATAGCAGCTGATAAGCTCGCCTTCCTTTAGTCTACGCATGCGCTGGGATAAAGCTAGTTTTGTTGCCAACTCCCTAGCAGATAAGGCTAGTTTTGAAACCAAACTAATATTTTAAGAACCCAAAAAATAAAGGATAAAAATATTTTTTTTCATAGATTATAGTGTTTTTTCTGTGCAAGTTTACCAATAGAATAGATTAGTAGAGAAAACTCGATTTTTTAAATTTTGGATAAGGCGAGTTTCGAAACTCACATCCTCATACATACATACATACATATATATATATATATATTCAATACTACTTCAAGAGGATTTTTTTTTAATTATTATTTTATCTATCAAAACTATTTTTTACTACATAATGGAATTTTTTTTTTCCATTACAGCCAAAAGGATTTTATGTGTTTTGATTTTGTACCTCGACATCATAATATCATCAGATACAGAAAAGGTATGTGTTTTAATGTTGTTTAATATTAATTACTGTTTCCACTTTTGTTTGTTTACTTTAAACATCTTTAACATGATTCTAAAATATAGTGTGAATTAGAATATTTATTTATTTTTGCAAACTTAATGAAATGTATTTATGTTGTTTAAATCAACAATCAGATTTAAAATTATGTTTAGGATGAAATATGATATGCTTAAGTTGTTTAAAAAAATTGTTGCAGTTTCCATTTACTTTTTTTTAATTATTTTAACTTGATCAGATTGATAAAAATATAGTATTTGTTGAGCTGTCTATATTGCAGACCAGATACTATTACCAATAAGGTTATCTGAGTAAAATGTGTTCTGCTGAGCTGTCTACATGGCAGACACAGGTGCAAGACATTTAGTCTCAAGGCTGATTTCATTCTTGGAGAGATCTTTGACTGATAATAATAATAAATTATGCCTTTATATGTTTAAATAATGGTGATTTTTCAAGCAAAAATTTAAGCACTTTCTTTTATTGTAATTGATCAATTTTTAGACACGGTGAAAGACAATGGAAATCACCTAGCCCATCTTCATTGGGTTACATCTAATACTCAGAAAAGTTTTCTGAATTGGCTTGAATGGACTTCTTACACTCTTGATGGCAGACCAGATGCTATTGCTAATAAGGTTATCTCAGTGAAATGTGTCACCCAGTTGTTGGTCCAGCTATAGAGGTCTGCATGGTCCTAGGCTTGGCCCAAGATCTATACTTGGCCCGGCAAAATGAAGGCAAATTTTCAAACGGGCTGGGCCAGGCCATGTGCCAACAGAATGAAGACAATTTTTTTAACGGACTAGGCCAACAAGAACATTAAACGGGCCAGTCAGGTTGATAAAAAAATTTAGTGGGCAGACCAGCCCGAAATAAAAATAATTTAAACAAAGTCTTTAAAATATGAGCCATTTTCTATGGATATGACTTTTGAGAGAATAAGTATACACAAGCCAATGCTAGTTTGGCAACATCAATAGAGAAATACAACGTGTCCAGCATAGAGATCGGCATCAAACAGTTACACCGTGTCTGAGCCCAGATTTAATTTTTTCAGCAGACTCTGGCCGTACCGTGATAATCCTTATATTTTTTCCTATATAGTTTAGCTGGGCTGGAACAGGAATTAATCATCCCAGGACATTTTGGCCGTGCAAATATGCTTTATAGAAATAGTAAATGTGATAATAAACTTCTATTAATGGAATCTTTTGAAATGCACCATAACAAATTAGAGAAATATTTCAAAATCCTACTTTTCATTATACAGCTTCAAAAATTATGATGTTTTTAACCCTCTCTTTTTCTTTTATTTTAAATTACATTTTTTTTTTTTTTTTTTTTTATGAATCTTTATTGGAATGTAATAGTCTAAAAGTAATCATTAATATTGAATTATACATTTTCTGTCTTGTGAACACATAGTAAGTCTAAAATATAGTGTACAAATTTTCAATAAACATGTATGCAGTATTCTTTAAAAGATTCTTAATTGTATGTTAAGAAAAATTGGAATTGTTTATTAGAAATTGAGTCAGGCTGGGCCTTTTTTCACTGATTTTTGTATGGGCAGGGCCGTGAACTGTGAAAATATAAATTTGCTAGCTATTTTGGGCCAAACTTTTAGTTTTTATGCTATGCCATGCCCGGATCTGGAAATTCCAGTCCAAATTCTCGTGCAGACTTCTATCCAGGTAGTTCAATAGGCATAACATTTGCAATTTAAGCCGAATTTTTGTGTTTTTTATAAAAGTGTTAATTTATTATACTTAACAGAAATTGTAAATGAACCTTGTTAATTTGGTTGATTTTTAATTTATTATTGTTTCTAAAATACTAATAATTATGGCAAATCCCTATTTCTTTCACTACAGACATAGTCATACCATAGTCATGTGCTGCCTACTTAATATTAGGTGTCATAATGATGGTGGCAATGACCTGCGCTACTGCTGTTGCTTATACCACTCTTACATCACTTCTAAATATCATATAATTTCTCATTTTATATCCTGAAAGAAAAATTATATATTCTTTCAAATAAAATTTGTTTGAAAACTGTAACTCAATTTCGCAAATTTTTAAACAATTTTCAAGCATGGATTTTTTAAAAATCTATCTCAACAACTGTCATGTGTTTTCAATAATAATCTAAAATGACTAGTGCTACGAGAGTTACTACAATTGGCTGTTCGTTGACCAGTATAAATTAAGAAAGAAAAAAGAAACTTTTTCTTACTTTTCCATAAATTGTTCTTCCAGGCATTGATATCAGAGCCACAGTGCCCTTTAAAGTGAATATGATGAACATTAATGGTTAAAAGAAAAAAAAAAAAACATTTGTGCCAAACCACACTTGTTCAAATATTCCATTTGGCTATGAACTTGATTATGGAAGATTAACATAAGATACTGCATTTTGGCACTATGCTGAAATCAATCAAAGAAAAGACAGATTATCATTTTATGTTAAATATAAAATTTATATCAAGTTAATTTATAGTACTTAAATGATATGTTGCCTCGAAATATGTTTGAAATTGTATTCTTTCTTTTTTTCTTACTTTATGTGTATTTTTTTTTAGGCATATTTTTTGTAATTCCAAACTGACATGTTTTTATCCCAGACAGGTTCAATACATTTGCTTATTAGAAAAATATGTAGCTTTAGAATCGAAATATGTAATTGGATAGTCCTGTGAAAAAAATACTTTATTTTTCTTACATAGAACTAAAATTTGTTTACTTTCCCTTTAGAAAGTTTTTTAACTCTTTCCAACAAAGTTGAAAAGTGTTTATGTATTGGGTTTGTCTGTCTCTCTGTCCATGCTTTAACTCGCGTAAATATACTCGGATTGCCATGCTATTTATATAAGATATTGATGATCATCATGGCATTCAAAATGAAGTACGTACCATTCATGATTCATTTACATGGGCACTCAAAATTATTCCATTACATTACTGTCAGTGGGAAAAAATCGTTTGTGGTATATTTTAATAGTGTTACAATATTTTAAATCTAATGAAATTTTTATACAATATTGAGTTGCACTAGAAGATGGTTACTTCAGAATATGTTATGCATAGCACTTACAATTCGCGTACAGGGGAACTCAAAAGTATTCCAATATATTATGGTCTATGAAGAAAAAATCGTTTGCGGCGTATTTAATCATGTTACTCTGATACAAACATAATAAAATTGATATGAATTTGTGAGGTGCTTTCTGTAGAATGGAGTGCAAAGCATTTATCATTCACTTGCAGGGTCACACAAGAGAGTTCGGCTATATAATGGTCTACGGGGAAAAACATATTTCAGTTATGTTGCACTATTTCAAACAAGACAAAATAGATATACATTATTGAGATTTACTATAAGATGCTTGCATTAGAATATGATTTGCATTGCATTTATCATTCGTTTCAGGGACACATAAAAGATTTTGAATGCAATACTGTATCTGACGTGTTGTCTATTAGGGATGATTGCTGAAAGCGTGTTTTCAGTTATAGACTGCATTTTTAAGTTTAACTAAATTTTAGCATACTACGTGGTGTGCATAAATCTTATAGACAGGCATGCCACTTTTCCGCAGAAATGCAGATTTCTGCATTTTTGCTTATTTTGAAATTTGCAGATTTCCGCTTAAAAAAAAAAAAAAAAAAAAAAAAAATCCTTTTTTTGACATTTTTAAAGATTTTATTTATGTACAGACTTGCCAAGTCTCCGGATTTTTGCTGGAGACTCCGGCTTTTTCATCTATAAGTTAGTCTCCGGATTATCGTGAAATATCTCTGGATTTTTAAAATTTTGAACACGTACGTTTCGTTTTCAACTCGCAACATAGAAGATATGATGGCCGTCGCACCAACCAATGTGAAATGCGATAAACAATTCCCTTCACTTTGCGGCTCTGCGCACAGCATGCATAGAGAGGTTTTCTTCTGCGCATCCATACTGACGTAGCAAGCAAACATCGTGGGCTCAGAAGAGAAGTGATTGACATTTCATCTGCATCCAACACAATGAAAGCGCGGCGCGCATTCTGATATGCGGGAAACAATATGCTCAGTCATTCGGAGTCGTTGGGATATCAAGGGGATTGAAATTCGAAAGAGAATCGCTCCGCTATTTATTTTGGATTAGCTAGTATCGTTTGGAGCACATGCCTTGCATGAAAGTTTGATTGAATTCTTTTAATTTTATTTTCTCGTTTGATTTATTTCAAAGGAAAAGTGAAAGCTATTGATGTATTTATTTATATTTATCGATATTTAGGATTTTCAAATATTTTATTTTATTATGGCCACTGAAACTATAGCGTATATTATACGTAAGGGAAGCATTTCATTGAAAGAATTTGCTTATTTATTTCGAATAATCTCATTAAAGTACCATTCTGATCATGTTTTGGCCACAGTTTTAAAGTAAATATTTCAGAATTTCAGTAATGAACAATTTTTTTTGAAAATATTAAGCAGTTGTTTTAATATGAGACCAAATTTAAGACATCCAAAATTCCATCAAATATTTACTGATTATTATTTTTAATGTAAGAGTTTGTTCCATCGTGTTTTTATTATTTTTTTTTTATTGAATGTATTTCTAGTGATCATTTACTCTTTTGCATTACCTATTATGTTAAAAATTAATTTTTGGTGAATACTTCTATAGTTAAAGAGCAAAAGTTAAAAAATAAAAAAAAAGGGAAATTTTTTTTATAACCTTTTGTTCATAATATATTTGCAATTTCATTAATTTTAAAAGAAATTTTTTTAAAGATTCATGACAAGTTATTTTGAATGCAGATTTTTAAATGTATTTACTTATACAAATTTTAAACAATAGTTTTACATTTCTGAGGAATTTTCATATTATTTGTCATTTACAGTAAATTATTGAATAAAATTTTGAATTCCATTCTTATTATATTTACTAGTGTTCATATTTCATTTTAATGTATTTTTGTATTCATATATATGTTTCATTTTGAATTCAAAAAATGATACAAATTTTATTTTCCCATTTTTGCTTGGTTTTTACCTCGTGTGTAGTTCAACTTTTTGCTCAATTTTTACTTCATGCGTTATTTAACTTTTTGCTCTATTTTTACCTCACGCGTCGTTTCCTACTTTTTGCTTTTTTCTCAGTCTCATCCCTGTATAGACCATATACAGGGCTACACAAAAGAATTCATATACTGAAAATGAGCATGAATTGCTTAAAAATGTTTTTTTTTTTAAATTTGAGTTGTCCATTTCCAAGCTCAACCACATGTATTATACTAAGAGATGTTTGCAGCATATAAACAAAATCATATACAGCGCTATGCAAAGAACTGGATACATGGCCACTTATGGAAAGTAATTCCTGAAAATGTGATTTCAGTAATTTTAAGTATGTTTCTGCCTGAATTAAATTTCAGCTTAATAAGTGAGCTGTATAAAAATTTGTATACTATACAGCGCTGTACAAAAGAATTCAAGTATGTTTCCATCTACTGGTAGAAATTGCAGAGGGTGAATTTTCAACTTTTTATGCATTTTCTTACAAAACTAAATTTAGGATAGTGTATAGAATCTGTATAATTACATGTATTATATATAGAGCTGCACAAAAGAATTGAAATCTGGTTTTCAAATGTGTCATACATTTTCTAAAATGTTTACTTAGGTATCTTCTTCACTTTATTAAAGGGCAAAGTTTTGTTAAAGTATTCTGGAAGTGTTGGAAAGTGTTAGATAATCCATGCTTGATGCATGATTTTTCTTTGTTTCTATCTTCTAACAGTTAAACCAAAATTAGCTTTTGATTTTTTTTTTCTTTATTTCCATCTTTCATCACTTATAGATTCAATCCATTATATTTATATTTATACCTAATGAATTGACATGGATTTTGGTCATTTTATGCAAGAAAAATATTAAAAAGATGGTTATTAGAAAAAAGTATGATACTTCCCATGAAATTATTTCAATTGTGCAAGTTTATCAAATGATTCATACTATTTTTCTTAGTAATGTTTAATTTATATGAAGTATAAATCCGACATTTAAGCAGGGCTCTGCATTTTAGCAGATTTCTGCTTAAAAAAAAAAAAAAAAAAAAAAAAAAAATCTAAACCCCTTTCAGAATTTTTTATCTCTGCCCCTACCCAGCACAAAAAGTTAAAAATCTTTAAAACTTTAATTTTTTTTATTTTTATTTTATTGTAACAATAAACCAACTAAAATGCCCCTCCCCCTTTCTGAGAATGTAAAATTTAATTTTTAAGGCTTTTTCATTTTTAATTTTCTCCTGACCTATCTGTTATTTTGTAGTAACAATAAATGAATCACCAGTCTTCTAAATTATCCCCCTTTCCTCTGTTCCTAACTCCCAGTTCACAAAGTTTAAAACTTTTAAAACTCTGTTATTATTTTTTTTTACTTCGTAGCAGCACTAAATAAATAATCAAACATCTAAATTCTTCCTGAGAAAAAGGAGGAATTTCTAGACATAGGAGAGTAAAATTTTTCTTATTTTTTTTTTCCAACTACACTGTTTCCCCCCCCTCTAATAAAAAGGATCATTTTCTTAAAAGAACAGTTTTTATGGTATCCATATTATAGAACCTTTTAGCTTTTAGTCTTTCCTTTATAAACACTCTTTTTAAACACATTCTCCTTTTTTCTGTTTTCCTTTTTAATGTGGAGATATTAAAAGCAAACTTTCCCTTTTAAAGGTAAATTTATGATGTCTGATGACTTCTCAACTGTTTGCTCTTGGGCCATGTTCCCAAATAAACAACAATGGAGATATGATCTTTTAATTGGTATGTATTTTCCTTTATTTTTTGCGTAATTTAATTTTCTGTTATATCATGTCTAAATTTCTTAATTTATTCCTTCCAGCCAAAAATCCAACTTCAATTCGATGTCCAGTTGCTGGAAAATTTCGTTTTATACAAAGAGGGGACATCCTTTTTGAAACAAGGATAAGAGGTGGTGTTACATCTAGTCCTAGACCTAATGTAAAGTGTCAAGAGATAATATCAGACTTCTCTGTTTGTGATGCAGACCAAAAAATAATTTATGTTGATGCAGAGTATTGTATATCTGTGGATTACTTTGGAAGCCCTGTTGATATATATAGTAATATATTAAAATTTCTTTTAATTTTTGAAAATATGATTAAAATTACTTATTATCCAGTTTTTACATATTTAATGTTATAATATTTTCTCTCCTTTCTTTCTTTATATTTTTCTTATATTGGCATTCTTAAATGTATGTATATATATACAGGGTGTCCCAAAGAGATTGAAACATTTTTTAATTTTTTTACCTGTTGGAGATAGGTAGACAATGTAAATTCAAAGGTAATGAAATAGTCTTGTTACTAATTTTCAAAAAGTTACACTTATTAATGTTTTATACAAAATATCATCTGTCCATTTTTAGTGCCTTCAAAAAATCATAAAATTCACTGTATCATAACTCAATGAGTTTTGGTTGTAGAAAAGGGAAATTTTTACTGTTTTACTTGCCAGAGCATGGAGAAAATTTTCCTAAATACAACTTATAGGACCCAGGGACTGTATACAAATTTTAAAAATGTAACCTTTTTGAAAATTAATGGCAGGACTAATGCATTGACATATTCTTAATTCCTCCCTTATTTTGAAACGTTTTTGCAAATTACATTGCCTACAAATCTCTAATATATAAAAAATTAAAGCACATTCCAATCTCTCTTAGAACATCATGTATGCATCATAAACATACCCCCCCCCCCTTTTTTGAATAAAGTTATCTAATTCTTGCAGTTATGCAGTGCTTTAAGATAATTTGTTTTGTGTTTTAATATTTATAGGAAAAGGAAATTTAAAATATATTTTGTATGTTTTATTCTTTAGTTTTTCTCTAATTGATGTTTCATTATGATTGAGAATTTTAATAATACATTCATATATATATATATGTCTGTGTGTGCTTATTGACTGTTTTCTTGTTCTTTTATAAAAATAAAATTTGTATTTATTTCTGTTTTTTAACAATAGGTGAACCTGATTATAAAATGAAGTGCATAGGATTTTGGAAAGAAAATTTAAAATCATATCTTATAACTTATGATGAAGAAGATGCTTATAGCAAATATAGATGTTGGGTAAATATTAATGTATTTAATAGAGTTTAATTGTTTTACCTTGAAACTTTATTATAAGGTTTGAAAAGATGTTAAATATTGCATTTACATTCTCATGAGATTTAAATATTTATTATTGGTGTTAATTTATGATGATATATGTATGTAATAAACAATGTGTCCTTGTAAAATATTGTAACAGAGTACTTTTAAGTGTAAAAATTTAAAGTGTATGTTTTATCTTTTACCTTTTTAATATTTTTTCTTGAAATGAGAAACTGAGGGTGAACTAGAGATGTAAATTTTCCGGAAAAGTTGAAGTGGCAGAAAAAAACCAGTTTTTTTCCAGTTTTTTTCTGGAAAAGTTGGAAAAATAGGAAAAATTGATTTCCTATAAATGTTTCTCAAAAATAAGTTATATTTTCCTAAAAAGTATACAATAATAAACTTTTTCAATATTTTTGCACACTAAGAAAAATTATTTTCCCTTTATATGCGAATACGTTATTAAAAAAAAGAGAGGAAAAAAAAAGCCAGCTTTTAAAAGTTTATCCTTTCAGTCTTAGAATTCTGACAGTAGCTTTTCTTGCTTAATTTGTCACCAGTGTTTGTATAATATATCATGTGTCTGTTGAAATGATTTTTCAGTAGCACTTGTTTAATTATATCAGTAGAGCTAATTTAAAAACAAACAAACAAAAAAATCTTTCGTTTCAACCAATATCACTGTAGTTTCAAAGCAGTTTTAAACTGTATTGTACATCACACCTACATAGTACTCATAAAGGATGCCAGTGTAAAATAAACAAATTATAGTTCTGGTATTATTATAAATACTGTTATCATTTTCAAATCTTCCGTTGTTTAAAAATTAGTATTATTTTACAATATTATTTCCCCCCCCCCACTTACAGTTATAATTTTCATTTCCTGCATATGTAGTTTTGGTACAGCTTTCCAGACTTAACCCAAACTATGTTTTAGTAAGATTTAGATTCTTAATATTGAAAGCGGTATTTTTTTAAAAACAAAACTTTTAAAACGGGTGGTCCATATGTTTAAAAATTGTTTTCAAATAGATTTTTCACAGAGATTTGCTTACATTTTCTTTGCAATGTTTGTATGGATTTATGTTTTTTGAAAATACATTTAGACAACTCTAAGAATTTATATTTCAAGAAAAGAAAAGAAATTATACATAATTTCAACTGCATGTTATCATCAAAAGAGTTTTTTTTTAACAATAGTGAAAAATTATAGCCATGCGAATACAAATAAATGCATGTTTCAAATTTTACATTAAATTTTCCATCTTACCATTTTCATTTATTGGTATAATATTGAAATACTTTTGCACATGAATTTTCATTTTTAATGAGAGAAGTTCCATTTAATTATCTTACCAAGGATTTGCTTAGACTTTTTTTCACACGATCAAGTTTTTGCGAAATTGTGAACTTTTATAAAAACTTATGAACTTGTAAAAAATGTGAATTAAATGTAAAAAATGTAATCGGAATTTTGTAAATTAGAAATTACATATTTAAGTTCTTATTTAGACATTATTGTCCTTTGTACATATAAACAGCTAGATAATAGATTCATTGGTTATTGCAGCTATTATACAATAGGGTTTGTTTTTTTTAATAAGTGAAAGAATTTTGTTAAAGGTCATATGTTTTAAGGAGAAAAAACTGTGAAGGATCCTTTAATAGACTCAAGTTCTTTCTAAAGAGATCCCTGCTTACAGATAAGATTTTCCATGTTAAGGTTTTCACGAGGGACACTAAACATGATATAAATAAAAGTATCAGAATGTAGCAATTATAAAATTTTGACTACATTATTTTATAAATGAAATTTCAATTTTTCCAATTTGGAAAAATTGAAAAATAGCCCTTCGGAAAAAAACTGAAAAAAACCGGTTTTTTTCCCAACTTTTCCGGTTTTTTTCCGAGCATTCCCATCTCTAGGGTGAACTATGTTTTTTTTTTAATTGTATGAATTTTACATAAAAAATTTTTTTTTTAAGGATATGATTTGATGAAAAATAAAAGAGTAGGATTCAGTTGCACTCCCAGGTTTGCAATTTTACAGATAAATAAAGGGGCTTGTGGACTGTTCATTGCCTAAATTTTAGCATTTTCCAGCTGATGTTATATTCGCAATAGATATAAATTATTTAAAAATAGCAATTAAGAAAAATCTTTTTGTAAATGGTTTTCTAAAAGAGAATAATAATAATAAAAAAGCAATTTAACAAATTACAACGACAGGGTGTCTACAAAATCTGGAAATCAGGGAATCATGGAAAAATCAGGGAGGTTTATCAATCTGGAAAAATCAGGGAAAAGTCAGGGTACTTAGAAAAAATACTTGAAAATCAGGAAAATTTGTCTGTGTGAAAATATTTACATTTTCACCTTACCAATGAGACTGATTTGTCTATTTTATATACGATATTTTTTCACACGCTGATTAGTCTTTCCCAATATTTGAAAAAAGATGCATATGGTATGAGTTTTTGATATGTAACATAAATTAAGGTGATCAGATGCCCTCATTTTCTGTAGATGGCACTTATATTGAAGGCAGTTTATCCATTTTTAAAAATTTTAAATGATACATTAGCATAACCTGACCAGATGGTCAGCTTCATCCAATTAGCTATTACGTAAGATGTAGATACATCTTAGAATTGAATATTTTTCAAAAAATGAGGAAATTTTCTGGTCACCCTATATCCATTGGCCACTATATGAAGTTGTTGGACTGAATTTTAAGTTCAGATTTATAAAACTGTCAACCAATACTTAATGAATATTAAGTAATTTTTATGTTTTTCTCCAAATGAGATATTAGTAGGCTGTGTGGATTAATGTAGGATAAGTGTGTTATACAAGGAATCGGCATACGTGAAAAAATACCGTATGTGTATTGTTAATAATGGAAATCAGAAAAGTCGGATAAAGATAGTCAGGGAAGGCCTGGAAAAATCAGGGAACTTTTTTTTACAATTTCTGTAGACACCTTAAACGACCATTTGGAAAATGATTTTTTCAGACTAAAATTTAAGACACAAAAAATCGCACGAAGTTGATCATACACTATATACGCCATGAATTAAACATTAATAGTGTTATTACATGTAAAAATTGCAAGCGACAAAAATCGCCTGCGACTTGTCAAATTTCCTGAAACTTACGTATTATCTATCTGAAACTTACGTATTATCCAAACATTTCATTGGCTGTTCGGGAAAAGGCTTTTCCATCGTAGAAATCTGACGACCCATTTTAAATGAAATTTCATTCTTAAACTTCTAAATATCCCACAATATTAATTTTTACACTGTCATATATAGAAAAAAATGTACTTTTAAATGCAATTTGTTTGAAAGCTGTATCTCAATTTGTTTCTGAGTTATTAATTTTTTTTTTGTAGTTTTTGTTACTTTTTTGTCATAGTGGCAACAGAAGTATCCATCTCTGTTGAAAGTAAAGGTTGAAAGTAAACGCTTCAGATATGTTTTTGATTTCTTACCCTGATGAGGACAATAACCATTTTTCCAAATAGTTAATAAATATAATGTTTGACAGTATTACTGATTTTATTTCATTATGCATGAAATATTTTTGATTTGTATAGTAGCTATGCCTTAAAAAAAAAAAAAAAGATTGCATTTTTCAGATATTTAACAGTGAAGAATATCGTCGTCAAGAAGAAGCATTATGTCGTCAAGAAAAGGTGCAACATTCACCATTTGCATTCTTTCCATACACATATTTCTATTTTTCACAGGGGAAGATCAGATCTATAAAATATTAAAACTAGTAAACATCAAGGTTATATTAAAATGCATTGATAAAAACCTGAAGTTGTGTTCCAGAATGTTTATCAGCCTTTCTGTTAGAACATAATTTACTATTAAAAGCTTCTGTATTGCTCAATAATATTCTCATGCCAGAACAAAAGTGACATTGCTCAATTCTTCCATTTTTTTTCCCTATAACATTAAATTTTATTTTATTCATGTACTTATGAAGGAAATGCATTTTACTAAGTGTGCCAATTTATGTAAATTCCTTCTTAATTTTCAGGCTTATTTTTTAAAGTTTAACATCTAAAGGTAAAATTCTCTTCTTAAATTTTTGCTAAAAGTAATTTTTTTTGGAATACTGTGTTTAATAGACTAATTCCAGAGAACCTGACATCAAAGTGTATGGCACCCAAATTTATTTGGAAGGTGCTCTATGTGCTCATTTTTGAGGTTATATTAGCTTCATGCTGAGAACTCTGAAATCGCCATTGAGTTCTCCACCAGAGTTTTTGATCTTATGTTTTTCTACTGTGCTGTGTTTCTAAATTCATCTTTATGTTCCCTTTCAATTTCCTTGGTGGCTTTCCATGTTCACGTTGGCATTCCTTATGCACCACAATGTCATGTCATGGCTAAATTTTATTTATTCATCTAAAGTCCCCTTTTTTTTCCTGCTGAAAAAAAAAAAAAAAAAAAAAAAAAAAAAAAAAAAAAAAAAAAAAAAATCAAGACATTTTGACTTTTGTTTCTCCTTACCTGGCAAGTCTGAGTTTGGGGTCTATGATAAACTTGGTAAACAAGTTGAACTGTACTTTTTAAATGCTTCATATATTTTAATTTAATATATTTTTTCTTTATGGTGTACAATTTTTTTCTAACAGTATTTTTTATTTTATATGGCAGGTTTATCAGAAAGCAGATTTAAATAGGCTTCTAATGTCTGAATCTGTTGGCGCATTCTGTCATATTAGACAAGATGTGTCCAGTTACAATGCTTCTGAAGGTGCTCAAGTTTCATTAGTTATGGAAGAATATGAAAGAGAACGTAAGTTATTTACTGTTGATCATAAAATAACAGTGATGTATTTCGACAAAGTGTTTTTTATATGTGTGAGTGTGTACGGGTGTTTTGATTCTTAACCACTATTAAAATAGCAGCTTTATTCAAGCTTGTTTTTGTTTTTTTCCCAGTCCTGTGCTTTTATTATCATTACTTATTAAGTTTGTTGACAATTTCAATTTTAGTTATACAAAATAACAGCTTCATAATTATTTAAAGCTCAGTTATTTTACTCCATAAAATATTTTTGTTTTCCCTTTTATAAACAGTATTTATTTGATATTATTGTATTAATATATTCACCAATTTATCACCTTTGACAGAAAATGCTTTGGCAGTTTTGTTGTTCCATAAGATCTAAATTTAATTCTTACATGCATCTGAATTTCTTTTTGTTTAAAAAATTTTTTCAATCTATGCTGTGTATGTTTTGCAAAATTATACTTGACTTTTTTTACAATATAATCTAATAGTAATTTTAATTTATATTTATCTCTTAAATTACTTTTACTAATCATATCTAAAAAAAAATCCTTATGCAATTGTGAAACTAGTTGGATGTGCCAATCCCAAAACTTTCTTCTATCTTATACATCTTAATATTTCAAAACCTAGTTACACATGTTAATACTTCAATATTATTAGTTCAATACTATACCAACTTTGATTTTTATCTTAAATTTCTGCTCCAGTCAATTAAACGGACTAAAAACGAGTTAATCGATATCATGATATTTGTTAAAATTATTAATTTTTACTTATTCTGTTGTTATCAGGTGTTTGCGAATAGCCGGCTTAGCAGAAAGCGAGTTCCCACCGCTGCACGAGCCGCCGATGCTAAATAGAACTACAAAAATCGCTATCACAGAGCCCCTTTACCGCGCAATATTTCCAAATTCAAGGAGGACCTGTTGGCCAAAGCCAAAAACATGCACAAAAATTTTCGTTCAATTGTATGCATAATTTTACACACTGTACAATGATGAAAATGGCACATAGATTGCAATTATAGCGCCCCCTTCTGGCAGAATTTTTTTAGTTCAGGTTGCTTGCCATAGCCAGAAACATACACAAAAAATTTGGTTCAATTATATGCATAACTTCATACAGTTTTCGATGGTACAATAATGAAAATGGTACGGACATCGCAACTATAGCGCCCCCTACCGGCAGGAATTTTTTTAATTCAGGGAGGACCTTCGTGCCATGACCAAAAACAAACACAAAAAATTTGGTGCAATTCTATGCATAACTTCATACACTTTTGGATGGTACAGTATTCAAAATCGCTATTACAGCACCCCCTACCGGTGAATTTTTTCCAAATTCAGGGAGGACCTGCTTGCCATATCTAAAAACTTAAAATAAAAATTTGGTTCAATTCTATGCATAACTTCATACACTTTTGGATGGTACAATATTCAAAATCGCACAAAAATCGCTATTACAGCGCCCCCTACCGGCGAATTTTTTCAAAATTCAGGGAGGACCTGCTTGCCATAGCCAAAAACTTAAAATAAAAATTTGGTTCAATTCTATGCATAACTTCATACACTTTTTGATGGTACAATGGCGACGGACACACGAACAGACAGACATTTTCTATAAACATGTTTTTTGGGATCTCTGACCCCTAAAACGTGTAAATCCGTCGAAAACCAGAAGTCGAAAAAATTTCGATTACAATACTTTCTTCTATTGAAAATAGAAGAAAGTAAAAATATGTTCTAAATTGCATACATTTTATTCTTAATATTTTTTACCATATATGATTTTTTCATTTTTTCAGTTTAATTTCATCATATATGTGCACATTTTTAATCATAATATAATTATTTTTTTAGCCTTGTATTTTACTTAAATAAATTGACTTAATAAAATAGTCCAATCTTGAACACCAGATTCACCTTTGTTTATTATATAAAAACATGGAAACATTCAAATGCTTCATTTAAAACACATTACTAAATAGGTGTGATAAAATATATACAAATGTTTTTTTAAAATTAAAAACACTAGATGTTAAAATGATAAAAAGCTACTCCGAGCGCTTTCGGCTAACCTTAAGCCTTTGTCAAGGAGAAGAGAATTGACTGATAAAAACACTCGACGCTCAATGTTTACTGCTACAGATTGACCGGAAACTCACTTCAGGAAGCCTGCAGGTGGTCGTATCCATTAAACTGAAGGAGGGGGAAGGTAGAGAAAGCTCAATCCTCCGAGAGACCGAACTTTCCGGTAATATTAAGTAAATTAAACCAGATACGCGGAATTTGGTATGATAATACGTCATTACAACAATTTTCTGCTTGCGTTAAAATTTCCAAAGACTCTAAAATAGCACAACTATTAAAATCAGAACCCTGGATAATGACTTTTGCTCTATTGAAAAGGATGTCAATATCTTTAGTTTGAAACAGCCTTGAGAGGGCGGTAGCCGGTCTATTTTTATTAATATCCTGCATATGCTCTTTAACTCTTGTTTGGAATTTTCTTGTGGTCATACCAGTGTAATTGAATATTTTATTTGTTTCTTTACTTCTGTATGGGATGATATAAACTCCTGACTTACTTTCCATACTAATAGGATCAACTCTTTTTTGCACAAGATTAATTAATTTGGTGTTATCTCTAGCTATTAACGTTATACTATATTTCCTTAGGATGTATTTTAATTTTTCATATAAACGAGGAATGTAATCAACTGCCATAAATTTAACTTCATTTTTACTAATACACTCTATTTTAGCTGGTTCTGCGTGCTTAAACTTATAAATCAATTTATCAATAAATTTAGTGGAAAAACCATTACTATTAGCAATTGACTTAATTTTATCCAGTTCTGCTCTGATACTCACCTGCAAGAAGAACTGGATAAAATTAAGTCAATTGCTAATAGTAATGGTTTTTCCACTAAATTTATTGATAAATTGATTTATAAGTTTAAGCACGCAGAACCAGCTAAAATAGAGTGTATTAGTAAAAATGAAGTTAAATTTATGGCAGTTGATTACATTCCTCGTTTATATGAAAAATTAAAATACATCCTAAGGAAATATAGTATAACGTTAATAGCTAGAGATAACACCAAATTAATTAATCTTGTGCAAAAAAGAGTTGATCCTATTAGTATGGAAAGTAAGTCAGGAGTTTATATCATCCCATACAGAAGTAAAGAAACAAATAAAATATTCAATTACACTGGTATGACCACAAGAAAATTCCAAACAAGAGTTAAAGAGCATATGCAGGATATTAATAAAAATAGACCGGCTACCGCCCTCTCAAGGCTGTTTCAAACTAAAGATATTGACATCCTTTTCAATAGAGCAAAAGTCATTATCCAGGCTTCTGATTTTAATAGTTGTGCTATTTTAGAGTCTTTGGAAATTTTAACGCAAGCAGAAAATTGTTGTAATGACGTATTATCATACCAAATTCCGCGTATCTGGTTTAATTTACTTAATATTACCGGAAAGTTCGGTCTCTCGGAGGATTGAGCTTTCTCTACCTTCCCCCTCCTTCAGTTTAATGGATACGACCACCTGCAGGCTTCCTGAAGTGAGTTTCCGGTCAATCTGTAGCAGTAAACATTGAGCGTCGAGTGTTTTTATCAGTCAATTCTCTTCTCCTTGACAAAGGCTTAAGGTTAGCCGAAAGCGCTCGGAGTAGCTTTTTATCATTTTAACATCTAGTGTTTTTAATTTTAAAAAAACATTTGTATATATTTTATCACACCTATTTAGTAATGTGTTTTAAATGAAGCATTTGAATGTTTCCATGTTTTTTTTGTATTTTACTTGTAAATTTATTGGGCAATATGGGAAAGTCAGGAATTGAGTTTTTAAGATTCTGTCTATTAGAAATCCAAATTTTAATTTTAAATATATTTTTTATTTTTTAATTAAGGTTTGTAAAGATAGATAGTTGATCTGCATTATAATATTGTTCTCATTAAGAAGATATATTTGTTTAGCTGTGTATGTGAAAATTCACAAGATTATAATATTCTTTATTTTAGATGATGATTGCCCAATGTATTTCGATGATGGTACTAATCCTTATAGACCTGCTGCTGAAAGAGTTATGATTTTAAATGGAGGTTCAAAACTAATGCTTCATTCTTACATATGTTTTATCATCATTTTATTTTGGTCATCTATTTTTGTTTGTAAGGTAAGTATAAGATCATCTCTTTCTAAATTATTGCTTTTTTGAGATCAATTAATAGAATAATAGACTAATTTTAAATTCTGATTTTTTTTTTTTTAACTTATATAGCATTTATATTTCAAAATTTCTGTTTTGCTATCTTACAAAAGTAAATTACCCTAAATGTAGTTGCATTTTGCCTGATTCTGATTATTTAGATTTAAATAGATGTTATATTTTAAAGATTATCTTTTTCTTTCTTTGAAAAATTAATTAGAAAAAAACTAAATGTGTTTTAACTAAGAATGTCTGATCTGTAATTATTGCATTACATTATCATTTGATTAATGAACAGAATCTATTTATCCCATCAAAAACATCTCATGTAAAAAAAAGCCAAGTCTCCTGACTCTTTGACCGTAAAAAGTTCTGAGATCATGTGTAGAGCCAAGCTTAGCTCTGTTATTAACTCTGATATTTTAATTCACAAATTACTCCTAGTCTCTACACCTTTAGTAAAGGATTATTTTGTGATTTGGCAATTACGCAGCACAGGAAAGTTATTACATAAACACTTTACTTATGTTTTGAATTGGGATTAGATTATTTGATTAAGGCTGAATATGAACACGAGGTATAGAAGCTTGAAGGAGGGATGCACCGATTGGGGGTCTTACTAAAAGAAAGGTCTGGCTCATATTCACGTTACATAGGAAGAAAATCACCTAAAATTCCGGATATCAAGTTTGACCAGTAGAGAGTTTTCGCATCCGGGCTTGCAATGTAATGTAAAATTATTTCCATGCTACAAATACATATACGTTCAGTGCTCTTATAGAAACTATTTTATGCAAAACTTTATAAATAAACATTAATATTAAAATGTAAACAACAGCCTTTACATTCTCGTGCTGCGTCATTGCCAAGTCACAAAATAATCATTTACTAAAGGTGTAGAGACTAGGAGTAATTTGTGAATTAAAATATCAGAGTTAATAAGAGAACTAAGCTTGGCTCTACACATGATCTCAGAACTTTTTACGGTCAAAGAGTCAAGAGACTTGGCTTTTTTTTTTTACATGAGATGTTTTTGATGAGATTTCACTTCTTTTTGTAAGGAGAAAGCCAAAGAAAGCTTTTCCAGTAGTGTCGATTTCAATTACACTATCTTCATAGACTTTATGGCTCCTGATTGCTTCGATGTTCTGCTTTTCCTAGAAAAGCGAATTTGTCATGTGTGCTACCGTTTGAAATCCATTCATTCAATTTTTCTAGTTACTATATTAGTTTTTGTTTCAATTTATCAGCTGTTCAATCGAAGTCCTCCAAAGTTAATTCTACTGTGCAGAGTCCATTTTATAACTTTGTCTGCTTCCAGTCTATTTCCCATTTTTTTAGTTATAGCTCTCATAATGTTTTCTAAAGTGCTTATTTTAAATTGCAGCTTACCTCTAGACCTTTTTCGTCAGTAAGCTCCAATATTCATACCTGGGTGGACAACAGAACAGCGTGCGACTTCTTAGCGAGCTACGTCTTCCCATTTCAGGGTGTGAATCGCTGTAACGTTTTAATGTGTGTTTTTGTTTTCGAAGATGGTTTTGACAATAGAGGGCTCTAGCTTCGTGGAGCTGTTGAGAACGTGATTTCTCGGAACGATTAGGCCTTCCCCTTTTGACCTAAATAGGTCTTCTAATTTTTTTCTCTAGCTGATTTCTCTCTGTGATAGGTATTCATTTGGAAAAATAATGGATTATTGCTAGCTGTTAAGAAGAGGAAGTAGAACGTCAAAGTGGCCTCCTAAGAAACTAATCCAAGCTAATCCCAGTGCGCAACCACATACCCAACTATAGCACATCTGATATCATACGACTAGGCTATGTTACCTAGCACAGAAAAGAAAATATAGGTGAAACAGATACGAACGATCTCCAGATGTAGGAACTACTCGATGAGGACTTTCTTCTCTGTAATCAAAATATAACATTTCAATTTCTTCCTTTCAAAATTTCAATATTTTAAAGATTATCTTTTTCTTTCTTTGAAAAATTAATTAGAAAAAAACTAAATGTGTTTTAACTAAGAATGTCTGATCTGTAATTATTGCATTACATTATCATTTGATTAATGAACAGAATCTATTTATATAAATAAAATCCAAGTCTCTGTGTGTCCCTCACAAATCCGGTAGGACTGCTTCATTGTAATGAGTAATTGTTGAAAATTACTAATGCAGGGCTACCACAGTAGCACCAAATGTTTACCAACATGGCAAAATATCACCAAATTTGACGAAATATCACCAAATTTGGCAACAAAAATAAGTGGTCATATATGAAGCCAACTTAACAATAGCTAGTTAATTTGGAAAAATTCCCATTTAAAACCATTACTATTTCATAATCGAGGTCACCTCAATTTAATTTAAATTCCGCTCTTTTAGGTTTTTTTTTTTTTTTTTTTTTTCAAAATCTATGGGTGAGAATTTAAAGTGTAATATACAAAAATGTATGTCTTTACATCTTCATCTCGATGCTACTAATAACATAATAGCCAATAGACAGCACTGTACTGTTTGAGCTCCTAACTGCCTGATTTTAATGTAATTTAGGTACTTTTGCAGTATAGGGGCCTTGGTGAGATAGAGAAAATTAAATTTGGCAACATATTTTCTAGCAACTTATTCACTGTTTTATATACACAACTAATTTTTCAATATTTATACAATTTATTTAATATAAAGAAGCCATTTAACTATTTTTGTATACTAACTGAAGTAAATTGTATATAAAAAAACAACAATAATATAGATATAAATTAAATGTTTATAGATTATATAAATAAACTTAAAAGTTCATTAATTTTGTTTTCGTAGTTGTTTATATCATTTAGCAAAAAATCTAACTTTTGAAGCCCAAATTATGACAAACTTAAAAAAAAGTACGCCAAGACCCCTATAGGTGAAAAGTACCGCGTTTTATATAGTTGGATATAAAAGTTAAATTCTCGGTACTTTTCCACTTTAGGGACCTAGGCGAAGAAGGTAAATTGGCAGCATATTTTCTGGCAATTTAATCGCTGTTTCATTTCTATACACACACATTTTTTTTTTTCAATATTTATACAATTTATTTAGCATAAATAAGCCATATATGTTATTTTATAATATAGACATGACCTGCAATCCGCAAAAAGTCTCAAATCCGCATAATACTTGGAACCAAGCTGTGCAGATTGGTGGTCTTCTACTGTTTTACAGTTTTTCATAAATAAATTTTGTTTTTAAAATCTGTTATTTTTCATCTATCACTGCTGAACAAGTGAAGAAAAACTCATATTCTTGCACATGTGTTGTATATATCTTTATATCCCATATTCCGTCATTTTTGATGGGCTATCTTTCTAGTAAAGTAATATAATTGGTTCATTGTGATTTTATTGAGATTAAAATATTTTGGAACTTACAAATCAAATTTTGTCTTTCTATAGATTAAATAAGTCCAGTTACTATGATTATGCAATTATTACCTTTTGGTGTATCTTTACAACACTAATAATTTTGCAATTAAATTCAAATGCATTAATTTCAAATACCATAATTATTTACTTCATTTTAACCCTTATTCTTCCATTAAAATTAACATTTCATCAAGTTACTAAGAAGTTCATGATCTGTTATTCATTAATTAAATTTAATGAAAAATGATTAACTGCATATTAATAATATTTTTAGATTAAGTTGAGTTTAAAGAATTACTTCATGATCGATAACTATTACAAAATTAAGACTTTAAGCAGAATTAAAAATTACTTAAAGATAGACAAAATAATAAAATTGTTTAATAGGAATTAAAATCGGGTGTGTTGTGTTCTGGCCCCGTTTGGAATAATAAAAGAAAATCTTAGTTTAAGTCCCAAAACTCAAGTGCTGTGGTCAGTGATTCATCACCCGTCCCTTCAAATTCATTGCGAAAATCCTAATTTAATCAGGGCATTGATCAAGAAAATTATTATTTACAAATATTCTCAAAAATTTCTAACTTCTCAAGATAAGTTATTCATACTGTGACATAAATCAGTTCAAGTGAATATTCTCTTTTTATTTAACCTGAATTGGAGATTCAAGAATCTAGTTAAATATCGGAAACTGTCAAAAATAATTCAACCAACAAAGGAAAAGAAAATTTCTAAAATCTTTACTTTATCTCAATTTAAAAATTTACAAATTAATAACATCCTCTTCTAAAATTTTGAATTTTCCTAACAGCAATTTGACTGTTTCTGATATTAATCTATTGACATTAAACAATACAGATATTCTCAAGAGGGTCCCAAAACAAATGCAAATTATTACTTATCACTACAGATACAGAATCAAGGATTAAAAAAAAATAATAATAATTAATTATCAAGATTTTATTGAAAATTTTGAAATAAAGAATTCTGAAATTATCTGTATTTCCTGAAAATAAGAATATCTACAATAAAACTGTGGCACTGCAAGAAATTATTGAATGGGAACTTATTTAAGGTAAAATTGAAGAATATTATTTATATCTTTTTACCACAGAAATTTAACTTTAGAGGATACATTGCATTTTAAACTTCTTATCAATACATTATTTTCTTCTTAATATATTAGGTGTGGGTGGGCATTTCAAAATAACCACAGTTTACATATTATAACCCAAACAATTACAACTGTCTTTTTATTAATATATTCCATCCTTAACAGAAAATAAAATTTATGAACCTTTTAGAATTAATATGACACATCACTATCACAGTATAATTACTATGAAATTAACCTAACTAACAAGGAGCTACTGGTTGATACAAACAAAAAAATTTGATACTATTGACATTTGCCAGTGCATTTTTGCTAAAGGGAAATTTACCAAAAAAGAGAGAACTTATCATTTGAAGTCTCTCGTGCTGTCATCTTTCAGGTTGGAACAAAATGCCACCTCATCTCATGGCAATCACCAATTGAATGCATCTCTCAAAAATCCCACGCTGGTCTCTTTACCACATCACCCAACTTCACGACTACACATAGGGTAAATAGTGCACTTGTAAAAGTTGAAGATGAAGAATATCCTGGTGAAAAATGTCATATTCATATGAAACTTTACGAATTATGACACATGTAATCTTTTGCAAAAATGATGATGGGAGAAAATATGAATTTAGATAATTATACTGTTTGACATTGTAAAATTCATGTGCGGCATGATTACGTGGGTGACATCACTATGCAGCATCATCATGTGAGTGACACTATCTCCTGGCGGGAAAAGGCACTGGATACAGAAACAGCCATAATTGCCATCACAATATAGGAAATAGAAGGATATAAGAAAATATAGAAAGATAGAGGATACACAAATTAAATAAAATTTTTTAAACTGAAATAAATTTAATTAAAATACCAATAGGCTTCAAAATTTTTTTTTAAACTCCAGTGGCTCCAAATTATTACATAATTAAGTATACACCCGTAGTTACAAAAATGTGCATAACTATTATTTTATAAAAATACCTATTTGAAAACATCATGTGCAACACACTTAATTAAAAATAATAATTCTTAAAATTCACAGTTGACAAGAAGAAGGTGCATAATTTGAACTCCCAAGAGTCAATTAATAAAAACACCACTTAAGTGCACATAATTGCTCCATCATATAAACAAAATATGCATAATACAATATATATATGTACTGTAAAAGCACTTATTTTCGCGAGCCGTAATTTTCGCAAAAATGAAGATATCGGTGATTTCACGAGCTGAAAATTTCGCGAATTTTATATGAACTGAACCGAAAGTTGAAAAATTTTGAAACTACCTAAATAGAACCCCTTTTGTATTGGGCAATTTAAGAAACTGTCTTTTGTCAGAAAAGTTCTCCCCCCCCCCTCTCCCCATCGCTCTAAAAATGAATGGCTTCAAAGAAGCTGGTGTAAATATTGTAAGTGAATGAGCTGCATTCTATTAGTTGTATTATTGTTTTTACTCAAGAAGTAGTTGTATAATATTCAAGAAATAGTTGCAAGTATCCAAGAAATTTTTGTACTTATTTCTTATTTAAGTAACTGTAATCATTAAATTTCGAAAGTGAAAAATTTCAGATTTTTCATTATTATTTGAGGCGTAAAAATATATATATTTCGCGAGGCTTAAATTTTCACGATTACGACGGGCTCGCGAAAATTAAAGCCTCGCAAAAATAAGTGCTTTTACAGTATTTAAATCATAATTGGATTTGGTGGACAGTGTGCAATTTCTACAATAATTTTAACTTAAAATTCTGTGCCAATAAATTGTAAAAATAACAATGATCTCATGAAAAAGAACTCATTGTAAATGATGCCGCCAAGCCACAAATCTAAAATATCAGTCATAAAAAGAAGTGATGTCACATAAAAAGGAAGCAATATAGATGTGCATACTTCGAGTGCTGTGTAAAAACCTATCACTACTCATATTGTTTCCAAAGGACTCGAAGTTAAATACAGTATGTAAAAACTGTTTGGCGACCTGCAGGCTTTTGTAATGATTGTGTTTCCTGCATTTACATATGACTATATGCTTAACAATTTTCTTCTTGTATTGCTGCTCCCATGAAACTGTAAAAAGTTAAAGCTTCTGTGTTTCCATGTCCATTCTTGTTTATCATAAAGTAGAATCGATTTGTTGATTTTATTTACCATTATTTAAATGAGAAATACCACTTTTACGAGAAGGACTTTTTAAATAAACATGCAAACATTTTGAATTTGTAAAATAATAAATAAAAAATAATGATTATATGCATATTAATAACAATGCATGTAATAATAAATGTTAATTAAACTGAGGGTATATTGCAGTAAAACCTGCATAAACTGAATTGTACATGATAGGAAAAAAATCACAGTATTATATATCATTCCTTGTGTTGGAAATGTAGCATTTTTTGTTTAAGAAATAGTTCTGAAATTAGCAGAATCTGTTTTATGAGTTTTCCCTTTAATTTCCAAACAGTTATTAAATGTATTTATGTAATTAAAGATTATGTTAAAAAATATTGCAAAGCATATTGTAATAATAGATGATTACCACACTTACATACATTTCCTGCTTGTCTTACAACTCTTTCTGTTTTATTGCAGATCTTTCTCTTACAAACATTTATAAAAAATGATGTAACAAGAATTTAAAATTTATTTTGTTTATTTTCACAAATTTTTAAAATTGATATACTACATATATTATATACACCTGCAGATCGCCAAGCAGTTTTCCCATACTGTATCTCACTCTGAGTCCTTTGGAAACATTATGAATAGTGATAGATTTTTACATGGCACTCGGAGTAATCACATCTATATCGCTCCTTTTTATGTGATATCATTTCTCTTTACGATTGACGTTTTAGATTTGTGGCTTAGTGTCATCATTTACAATTAGTTGTTTTTCATGAGATATCACTCCTTTTTGTAAGATATTTCATTTGGATTATACATATTCCATTTTAATTCAGAAAAGAAAAGATAAACGAAAGATGATAGAAGTAAAAAAAATAAAAAAATAATAATAATAGTGATGCTATAAACTTTTCAAATGTGTAATATGTCTAATAAAACAGAATATTAGACTATTTAAAAGTAATTCAAAACCATTTCTTTGATTCTTAAACATCTCAGAAGAATTCATTTATAATTTAGAAATGATAAAATGTGACGAACAAAACAGCAATATTTTTTGCTGTTGTTCTATAAGCTGTTAGGTGATTCGTTAATTAACTCAGAAATTTTTTTATCCTAATAGCTTTTGAAACAATGACTTTACATTTTCAAAATTCATATAAATTTATACAGAATATTAAAGAAAAAATATTAATATGTCTTTAAATATTAAATACAAAATATTTAAAGATAAAAGCAGACTGAATAATGAGCATTTGTTTTTATAGCTGTCATGTTTGGCGTAATTTTTAAATAAAATTCAGGGGTCGATCCAGTCAAAATTTGGGGCCTATTTAGGGCCCTTTCACAAAAATCTATTTAATAAAATAGGCCCCTTCACAAAAATAAATTTAATAAAATGGGCCCCTTCACAAAAATAAATGCAATAAAATGGGCCACTTCACAAAAATGAACTTAATAAAACAGGCCCCTTCACAAAATTCCTTTTCATAAAATAGGCTCCCTACATAACATTCTTTATCATAAAAACAGTTTTAAAATATGTAATTTGTAAATAAAACCAGGTCACGAAAAACAAAAACTTTAGCAAGGGGATTTAAAGAATGTTTTTGTTCATAAATTCTTGGTTCAGATTTGAGTAACCGGATTTCAACTTTCGTTACAAAATGTTATTTTTCACAAAAAGATTATAAAATTCACAAAAATAACTTTTACTTTTCACAAAATAGGTCCCAAGAATAAAAACCTGCATCGACCCCTGAAATTAGTTTTCATTTTTCAGTAAATCCAATGTGTCTCCGATAAGCATGGCAGAAACGTTGATTACCTGATTAAGTTTCTTTTTGGTTCTTTTTAAATGTTTGTATAAGCTCTAACACTTGTTGGATTTTCTGAATTTTCAATATATATATTTTCCAAGTGTCTAATTGTTTTTAACGTGTCTGATAGGGCATGTAACGTGTCTGATAGGGCATTTAACGTGTCTGATACTGAGTCATATGCCTTCCAATAATTTTCTCACATAATTAACAAATCTAAGATAATAGAGTCGTTTAGTTTTATAACTCTACCTTTTTAAATGAAAACAAGAAAAAATTCTAATAAACTACAAAAAATTTATTTGATATCAAAGGATTGTAAATATTGAATCAAAAGTCATTTATTAAAGAAGCTTGCTTACTATATTACTTTTGTACAATGGCTTAAAGTGAAAAAAAAGTTTGGACTGTTGAAAAAAATATTTGAGTATATGTGCAGTATACATATGTAAAGGAAGACAGAAAAAAATATACATGTAAAGTAAATATGAAAAAAAAAAGAATCAGTTTAAAAGTAAAAGAAATACATAAATTATAATTTATCCAACATTAGTAATTCAAAATGAAATGGAAGGAACCATTATTTCAATTATTGCTGTATGACAAATGTCAAATCTTTACTATAATTTTGAAGCATTTTAGTATAAAAGTAATATGGAAGAAAACATTTTCTCACTTATGTCAGTATGATAAACAGTAATCCTAAAGTTTTATTGAATTGTTTTCCCGACTGTAAGTACTCTGTGATTCATTAAAGTGCTTACATATTCCTTTTGGTTTCTCTGTAGTCGAAATGGGTTGTAGGAAGTCTGTAGAAATTTTCCATAACCAAGGTCGACTGGCATGTTTCTATAATCTAGTTTCTCCTCGAATATCAGCATTACATTCCACATTAATATATGGAAATTATTCCAGAGAGAAACATTCGCCTTGGATACAATATTTCAAATGAAAATCAAATTTCAAAGTAATTGCTTAATAGGCGCAAAGGCCAACATAGTGAAAAAGATTCCAAGCCGGGACTCGAACCCGGGCCATCAGTATAGCGCACTGACGTTCTACCGACTAAACCACTTGGAACGATACACAGCTCGGAAAATTTCTCACTATTACATGTTGGCAAGGCTACAAACGCAGCACAAGATGGAATAATTATCGTGAGCCACCGACCCGGGGCTAACACGAAACATAATTAAATCCAGCATCGATAGAAACTATATTAATATATGGAAATTATTCCAGAGAGAAACATTCGCCTTGGATACAATATTTCAAATGAAAATCAAATTTCAAAGTAATTGCTTAATAGGCGCAAAGGCCAACATAGTGAAAAAGATTCCAAGCCGGGACTCGAACCCGGGCCATCAGTATAGCGCACTGACGTTCTACCGACTAAACCACTTGGAACGATACACAGCTCGGAAAATTTCTCACTCTTACATGTTGGCAAGGCTACAAACGCAGCACTTGCCAACATGTAAGAGTGAGAAATTTTCTGAGCTGTGTATCGTTCCAAGTGGTTTAGTCGGTAGAACGTCAGTGCGCTATACTGATGGCCCGGGTTCGAGTCCCGGCTTGGAATCTTTTTCACTATGTTGGCCTTTGCGCCTATTAAGCAATTACTTTGAAATTTGATTTTCATTTGAAATATTACATTCCACGATGACTATTATCCATAGTATCCCATAAAAAATCATTGTGATTTCATGCAAAAGAAAATTTCATGTAATTGCTATCTAAATTTTGTGTCCAAAATTCCCTATAGTATTGAATTTTAAAAGGGTGTGTGCTTAAATCTAGAAGCATCTTTTATAAAGTGCTAATAGAAACATTTTTCATGAAGTAGAAACCTGGATCAACAAGCTTTCACATGAACAAACTTAATTCATATTCATTTTTCCAGTAACATAATAAATCTTTATAGAGATTGAAATAGTATAAAGTCATTAAAATACGTGTCACTGAGTAAATATCCATCGGTTCTTATGTAATCAAGATCTTTTAAGCGACCCTGTAAATTAACCGTAAATGCTACAATTCTGTTTTACAATAAGAAGCTTACTTGGGTGTCTGTAGTGACATACCTTAATATCATGTGTATACAATCATTTCGACAAGAATTTGGTCATTTAATATTTTTTTCCTCTATGTTAAGTATAGAAATCAGTTACTTTAAACTGGTATAAATCAAAAACTAATTAATATTTTTAAATGAAACTTTCAAAAATTTGAACTACTCATACAAAGAATTCAAATGCAGCAAACTGCATAAAAATCCGATAATAGCACACAGCTGTAATCCTGTCAAAAAATTTTTGGTCTGAACAAGAATTTAAAAAATGCAAAAAAAAAAAAAAAAAAAAAAAAAAAGCACTTTTAAATTAGCATTTACTCAAAACCTATTCATCAGTTTCCGTTATACATATGTCTCCTTAGTCACTTGGCATGCTCCATTCCACGGAAACAAGAATTTTGTTTTTGTGATAAATGAAAAGCGAGATATAGAGGTGTCAAAATCCCATTTTGGTCAGTCTGCAAAATATAAGCTAGACAGAGTGTTAATAAATTTGTGTAAAATCATTTGGCATCAAGTGGCAGAAATTCCTTTCATTTATGTTTCATTGCATTTGTTATTTCTTTTGCTTGACGAGAAACTCTGTCGAGTTTCTATGATAACATTTAATAATCTTAACTTTTAACTGTATTATAACACAGATCATAACTTTAAAACTCTAATCGCAATTTAAAAAACAAACCAGCAAAAATTTAAATGTTTTTAAAATGTTTTTTATAATGTTGTTTTTGAAGAAAATAATTAGATTTTAAGTTAGTTGTTCACAACACAACACTTTTCTGTGAAAATCTTTTTTCTGTGTTTCAGATAAGTTGTTTCAAACTTGAATAAGCAAAAATATTTTTAATGTTTTGCCAAAGTAGTCTTAAAATATTTTGTTAAGACTTTTTTGTTAAGATTGTGCTACTCACTAAAAGCAACTAGAGATTAGCAAAATGAAAAATGAGGTTTTTCATTGAGATTCATTAGGTGGAGGTCAAAACTGAATATATTTTCCAAACAGAGTTAAATGTGTCTAGGCCAGGATTCAAACATGGTACCTTGGTTATATGTGCTCAGTGACCGTTGTAGACTGGCGGCTGCACAAACCACCACCTCATAGAGTTGACGGCTGAAATTCTAGGATTAGTTAAAACTTGATTGGCATATTTAAATGCAAATGGTCTGCCTAGTCTTACCTTTGTGGGAAACACCTACAAACCTGATTTTAGTGGTTGACTGATAGGTTTACCATTGTGTTTTCCTGCTCCTAGACCTTCATGTTTTCATACCTTTGGGTGCAGGAAAACACAAAGATAAACCTACTGATGAACCACTAAAATCGGGCCTGCAAGTGGTTTCCACCAAGAATGACTTGGCAGACCAGTTGCATTTTAATATGCAAATCGAGTTCTGTCTAATCAAATTTCAGCCATCAACTCGATGAGGTCTGTGCAGTCACTTCCCAGTCTATTAGCATATATAGCTAAGGCCTTTTTCACTCTGTTAAGAAAATTTATTTAACTTTGATCTTCACCTAATGTATCTAAGTTATACAGGTTGATTTGTAAACATACATGAATATTTTCACGTTTAATAATTCTGTGTTGTATTAATGATATTACATATTAAAAAATTATATCCAGCCAATAGTAAATATTTTAATAAGTTGATAAATTGTTTAGCTCTATTTCAAGATAGATTTTTCTTATTTTATTTGTTCTTAGATTTTTTTTTTTTTTTAGTTTTCAAACTTTTGTAATTGTATATAAAACAATTATGACTCAAAATAAAGTAATATATATTCATGGTCTGATTTTAGTTTAAAAGTCTTTTATTTATAAAAATTTAATATTTTTTACAGGTGTTTCTGGAGCTGAGAAGTCATCATAATCAGCAATAGTGTGGAGAACAGTTTACATCCGAACTGTATCTCTTATTTTTACTGTGACCATTTTCATGTAAATTTCAAACATGGACGTTGAAAATATGATTTAAAGTCATTGTTAAGGTTGAATATATATATATAGCATCCATATTTTCAGAGCATATATTTATAAAAATGGTTGTATATACAGAAAATGAAACTTCTTTTCTAAAAAATGGATATTATTCATAGTTTCCCTCAGGCTGTTTTAGAAGGGTGCTGCACACTTCTTGCCTCTTATATATATAAAAAAAGTCTGCCTTTACTGCTTTTTGTACTAAAACATTATTTAAATATTAAAAACTGATTGTTTGTTGTATTTTAAAAAGATGTGCCCGAAGTTTTAAATATTAAATGAACCTTTAAAAATTTAAAAGTGCCCTTCAGAACCTAATATATGCTCTTAAGAATCTCAAGTGCTCTTTTCCTTTCAGTAGCACTCTTTTTTTTTTTTTTTCCTTTTTTCCTTACCTGAGGGAAACTCTGATGTACATTATAAACTTATTTGGTTTAAGTACTTACTGTCCTTATAAATTTTTTAATGACATCATTATTAAAACCATTTATTTTGTTTTGTTTTTAAAGTACCATCCATATTGCTGACTTTTAAAATGCAAAGAAAATTCAGGGGTTGACGTATATACCAGATATAAAAGTAGACATTCAACGACCATGGTTTGTAGCTATGGCAATAGTTTCAAAATAAGCATTGTTCTTTTCCTTACTATTCTAACCCACAAAATTTATCATTTTCAATATATTTTGCACAATAATTAAAAATTATTATAGTTATATTTCATAATTATTCCTTTAAATATATATATACAGTAGACGCTCATTTTTACGAACCTCTTTTTCACGAACACTTGCGATTTTACGAACCATAGAGTGGTCCCGAATATACTCCCATAGAATCAATGTAATTTTTCGCTCCCATTTACGAACTACGGATTATGAAAATCTCTTTTTTGTGAACTCAGTTTTCATACTTCTGCATTTTAAAAAAAATATCTGAACACAGTGTTGCATCAATTAAACTCTCAACAGGTGCAATGAGACATCAGGTGCATTCCAAGAATGTGTTGTTTTTCCCAATCTCTTTCGGAGGGAGAGGGCATAGCAACAATTTCAAGTAGTGGTTGTCAGGACTAAGGCACTTTTTTGAAGGGAACAGTAACTGTGAAAGGATTTCAAGCATAGTTAAAATGAAAACATATATTTTCCAAAATGTGATTTAAAAAAAAGATAAGTGATTATTTCCATTCCTAAATTTTTATGTATGTTTTCATCTATGTATTTTCACCTACTATGAACTAATCCAGTCTGTGTTTTCATATGTAACGTTTTCAAAGCATGTTTCAGTGTACTAAAATTATCTTTAGTGTATAAATTTGCATTTACTTCTTGTATATGTATAACTTTATTAAATAATAAATAATCTTGAAATACTGCTTCATCTATGAAGAGGGGGCAGTTTGATAAAATTAGATAAGAATAACGTACGTATTCATATCATTTTTGGTGTTTTTCTATTTTACGAACTATTTTAGTGTTCCCTACGGGTTCGTAAAAATGAGCGTCGACTGTATATATATATATATATTTAAATCATGAGTGGGGAGGAGGTTTGTGGAAGATTGTGTAATTTCTATAGAAATACATTTTGAATTACTCTATTTTGCTAGATTTATTTCACTGTTTTAAATATTAGTTTACCATAGATATAGATATTATATTGTGTTAAAATAATGATAATTCAAAGATTTTTTAATGTAATGTTTGACATATTTGCACTGTGTTATTCAACTGTGAAATGCAATAGTCTCAAATTAAGCTGAAGAATTATTACATATATCAAATAATTCTACCTTACATTTATCAAAGTAAAACATTACATTAATTTACAACTTTAAAATTTGACTTTTAGTTTTTAGAATTTGACTCATAGTTTTGGTTGTACTGAGTCAATTTGAGTTGCAAATTTTCCAGTCTAGAACAAGCTCCACTCATATGCAAATATATTTATTATTAACACCAATTTTTCCACTATTTTCTCAAAGATATTTTGCTTTTTATAGTTCAGCTCTGCAGGTAATAGGCCACTTTTTGTTATTTTATTTAGTAGTATAGAAAGTTTGGGAACCCTCGCAGAAAAGTGTCAGAGGTATCACAAAGTCTTTATTTACATGTTTTTTTGCTATTTTTATTAGTTATTTTCATATACTTTAGCATAAAGTATTTTAATTATTTATTTTCTGTTCACAAAATTTATTTTGGAGGCCCCTCCAAATGACCGTCTACATGGGTGAAGCTCTGCTAGTTGAACAATAAAAGAAAAATTGAATTTCATTTTATAAGTGATTAGGTTAGTCAATGATTTGTCATAATTTCATATTCTTACGTATGACAGTTCAACCAACAGTATGAAATTATTTTGTTTCATATTTGTAAAAGAATGGTTAATACAACTAACACATAAAATTAGTATAGTTAATTATTTAGTTTTAATTAGTTTTTTAATTTCTAGGTAGAACTGTTATATGTGCTTTTAATATTAGGGTATTTTCCCATCAATTGTACATTTAAATAATGAATGAATTAAAAAAGGGAAGAAGAAATAAATTGACCCTCTTTTTTATTTTCTCATTTAGAGTTGGTGAAAAAAATTTACATTTGTTTTTAATGAAATTGTTATTTTAATAAAGGTTGCGATTTTTTAAATTATAAATTTAATTTTTTTTATCTGATGGTGATTAATTCTTTAATGATTGCAATTAATACCACATTTCTTTATTGTTACCTAAAAGAAAATTGTGCAATTTCTGTTTTTTTGAAGGATAGGTTGAGTTTTGTTTTGGTCTTCTGTTATGTATTTTTTATTTAGATCTGACATTTCAAAATTTCTCAAATAAACTAATAAATGTGATATTTTTAAAGTGCCTTACTTTCTCAACATGCATTATGCAAGTTTACTTTTCAATCAGAGATTCCGTCCATGTTGTTGTTTTTTAAATCTATAAGTAACTCTTCATGAAACATATATTGAGGCATGAAAGTTTTCTGCTTTTTAAAAGAAATTTATGGAATTTTTTAAAATGTTTTTTAGATCAAGGCAAAACTGTTGAGAAATCGTGACTTAACAACTTATGCTGTACATATATGCACATATGTTAATATTGTGATAATTTTGTATTCACGTGGAGTTCTGCTTTTTTTTTTTTTTGTCCAGTTTTCGTTTTCATGTCTGTGTATTATTAATTGATATTAATTTTAAGATTTCATGCATTTTGTTATTTTTGAAATGTATTTGTAACTAAACTGTTTATGAAACATATATTAATTTATTCCTGTTTTAAAATTCCATCCATTTTGTTATTTGGATCTATGTATAACTGTTTGTTAAATATATATTAATTGTACACTGTTGAATGCTTAATTAATTTTGTTTTTAATATGTACACGCACATAAAAACCTACCATTTTTCATTTCAGTGGGTATTTTTATAAAATTAAAGTATTTATGTCACACTTGAATTATTTTTGCTTAGAAAGTGTGTCGTGGAATTTTCCTGTGAAAAGTTGTCATTAAAATTTTTAAAGAATGTTAACAGATTTTTAAAATCTAGTTGAAAAATAAAGTACTAAATTCATATTTTAGAATTCTGTTGTAATGCTTATTAAAAGTTAAGTTCAATATGCCAGTTATTTTTGTACTGTTTATTTCTGTGTATATATATAGATACTCAGAAATATATTATTAAGCTAACATATATTTTACAAGAGCTAAATGTTTGTTTGTCTTGAATTAGGTAGATTTCGTAAGAAATACTACCTATTGCAGTCGTTACCATGGTGCAACTTTTGAAAAATTCCTTCATAACTTTTCATTATATGACCCCAGGAACCCAAAACCACCCCCACCTAAAAAGTTTATATATATATATATATATATATGTATGTATGTATGTACTAAATTTTGTCCGCACGATAAAAGTCGCAATTATGCACGGATCTTCTTCAAACTCGCCAACAACTTTGATATGGTTAATATCTCGGCGAGGATTGAAAATGGGCAAAATCGGCCCAAGGGAATGGAAATGGGGAGGGCTCAAAATTTTGAATACCGTCTTAACATGATTCTGATAAAACCAGCTCTTACACAACAATGACAGGAAAAAATAAATATTTTTCGTTATAGCAGTTGCCAACAATTAAAAAAAAAAGCAATAAAATTCTCACCACAACAATTGCTTTTCTATTGCAAGATTTCACGTGAAAAATTTAATTAAATAAACAGTTTGACGAATTGAAAACAAATTGAATATTACGTCATAAGTTTTCTAGAGCAAGATTTCTGCATGAAAACTCAAAATGAAATAAATAGTTTGACGAGTTAAAAAAAATATATATATTGCGTCATATAGGAAATATAATGGACCTCAGCAGGTAACTCACATGTAACGCCATGTGAGTTTGAAGAAACTTTTTAAAACATAATAAAAATCCGACTATGGAAATATTAACATATCTTAACACTTTGAGGTTCTCTGAATTTGCTTTAGCCATTTTTAAACCTATTCCATATACATGCGTGTGTGTATTCGTGTATATTAGAATTTTCACAAAATGTTTAGCTCCCTTAGAGCTCATTCTTAGTGAAGAAACTGGGTTTATTTCTAATCTTGATTTAAGTTTTGTTGGTGAATTTAGTACTTAACTTCGAAATCTACCTCCGCCTGTAGGCCCAAGTCGGCAGGGATTTTTTTATATGATCTAGAAATTTTTGTTCAGTAATCTTAAAATTGGTGAACTAATTTTCATAAAGGCTTTTTATTTCCCAATTTAATTTTATTTTTATCATTATTTTCAGTTTAAAATATAAATAACATTTCTTCATTTGACAATAAGTTAAAGATATATGAGTAACGTTTTACGATTCCTTTTATTTTAACTAGGGGATCCGATCCAGTCCTCTTGGGTTACAGAATATTTTTATTGAAAATTTTAATAGATTTTTTACATTTAATATTTTTTTTTAGTCATCCACTAACATCGCCAAAAAGCATTTTTATGTGAAAAATATCAATCCTTTTGAGGGAACACTTAGTTTAATTAAATGTCTGTTAAATTTGAGTTTTGATTATATTATTTTATTTACTTATTAATGATGTTTTAACTTCTTTATGGAATATTAGCAGAAAACAAATGCTGAACTATTTATATTATTTTAGGACAAACAGGTTAATCTTTTATAATCATGCTATGCATGATATAGATAGATAAAAAAAATATAAAATAAAATCAAGGTTTTAAAACCATAAAAGATCAGTAAATTAAGATGCTGTTTTCAAACAAATTGCAATTGAAAGAACATTTTTTCCTATTTGACAATGTAAAAATTTAAATTGTGCAATATTTAGAAGTTAAAAAAATTGCAGTAAAAGCAAAATTTATTAGTCAAGTATTGCCACCATCAATATGACATCAGCATTAATCACGGATGTGTTTTTGTTTTATAATAGATTTTTTAATATTTTACATAATATTAATAATCAGCCTGTATGAAATATATATATATATATATATATATACATACATATATATATTCTGCATAAGTTTCAAATGTACTAGCTTAAAAATATTAGGCTCAGAATTATAAAAAAAGAAAGGATATGACTTCATTTTTTAAAGCTATTCGTGTTTTACAATTTGGTTTTTAAACATTTAGATTTTCTTATTTATGTTTTGTTAAAGAGTTTATTTTATTTGTGAATAGACTAGCTAAATTGGAATGAGAGTACTTTTTTACTGCTCAAGAAAAAAAAAAGTATGTTGTTTCCCTTAATTCTTATGTCTTTATGGAAAGCCTCTAAATATATTGTCGTTTTGCAATCAGTGCACTGAGATTTTAAAGTGTTATTCCATGATTGGTACATTTTTTTCATTACTATTACTGCATTATTAGCTCTTACAATTTATAAATGGGTATTCAATTATTTATATTGTTCAGTATTATTTTTCTATTTTTTTCAGTCGTATAAAGTGAAAAGTACTTAGAAATTTAAGGTAATTAATGTTCATTATCCTAAAAAGGACATTTAAGATTTCACACGAATATTCTGATATAAGAAAATGTTAGCTAATTTTGTTACATATTTTACAATATATCAAGCCATTTCAATTTATTGTTGATCTGTGATTTTTTTTTTCTTTTATGAAGTAGTAACAAAATATAATTATTTGTTTTATATTATATTTCAAAAATAGATCATTTATTATGTCTACATAATTATGTTCAGATGGAAATTAAAAAAATTCTTTATGTTCTAATGGCTGTTTTTTTTTCATTGTGGGTACTTGATAACAATCTTTATTTCCAATGTTTAAGCAATTATTATTTTTTGTACATTTAGTTAATTAATTTGTTTGTTTTGTTCTTCCTCTGCACATGTTTACATTCTTATTTGATACAACATTCCATGCATATTTTCTAATATTTTTTTTCAATTATTTTTTAAAATTTCATTTTGAATTACCATTCTATCTCTATTCTTTCACAGTTTATATATATATATATTGTTTTAAATATATTTTGTGCAAATATTTTAAAGTTAACGTTGGTGGTGGTATTTTTTATATTATTATTGTCTTATTTTATTTTGTGGAGGTTTATGTGGTATTTAGGTGATATTTATATAAAGAGAAAATACCAACTAAATTCACAAAGCAAGATCCTATTTTAGACCATTTCTATAGTTTTTATTTATTTTTTCTCTTATGATCTATCCAATCTGTTATTGAAATATTTTATAGGTAAATTACTTTTGTAGATCATTCAATAAATTTTGTATCTATTAAGGAGCTTTTCACTTTTCTTTCTTTTTTTTTTTTTAACTAAGCCATGTTTCTCATTTCCTAAAATTTTTAATGCTAGAATTTGTTTTTTTGTCTCATTGGATAATCTTAACAAATGAAGTGTTCAAATGTGGGCTTATGTGCAGACCATTTTCAGCCCTAACATTTTATTGAAATATTTAATGTACAGTTTCTATTTTTTGTCTCATTATGGGCTCTGTATAAGTATGGACCTGAGTTCCTCTCACCCGGTGCACCAATCATATGGCTGGAATTTTATTTTATGCAGTAATATGATTATAACACAATTTAAGTTTGATTCAAAATAATAATGTCTTAGAAAATTAGTTATGATGCTGGATAATTTCTGAAATGCCAATGTTTAAACATTTTTTTCAACCTAGTCAGTTTCTTTCTATTTTTTTCCCCCTCGTATTTCTCGTATTGTGAATTAATGTCATATCAGACTTTAATTGCTTAAAGTTTTCTTATTTATTTGTATATTTCTTTTTGCCCTTATTTATTATGCTTTTGTTAGTTTGATGACTGTAATTTTTATACTAACTGGTGGATGTAGTTCTTTTTTTTTTTTTTTTTTTTTTAGATTATGTTATTTACTTGCGCAGCGTAGCTATCTTGTTGCTATCAGTGATTTAAGTCATTGTTTCAGTGCTTCAAATGAATCACGAACATGAATAAAAATGCCCTTCACTTCAAAAATAACATGTGAAATATAGAGAAATTTATATTTTAATTTGGACATTTTTTGAAAATTTCAGTGCAAATTTATTATAAATTGATAATATTGCTGGTTAAATTTTTTAAATAGCACTTAATGTTATCCAATTTTGCTGTGATAGATACTTAACCGGCTATTTTTATAACCTGTATAAAAATGTATAAGATGATAATTGGCCTTAGTAACATTCCAGTTTTAGCTCTATGAGTGGTCGTCCCGGAGAGCTGTTATTATTTATGTTCATTGATATTGAACCTTTAACATACATATTTTCAATTTCAGTGATGTATTATCTTTTGAAAATGTAGGAGGCATGAATTTAAGAAATTGTTTGTTTTGAACTATTATCCACTGAGTATAATGACAATTTCATTTGTATTCAGTGAAATTTCCTTTGTTGATGACATTTGTGATTTATTCAGCCTGACAAGTATGGCCCCCAGGAAGATGTGCTGCATTGAAAATGGAAAAGGAAATATAAAGTCACTCTTTAAAGTCCAAAACAAAAACTTTTTAATCTAAGTATAAAAACATCACAATACTTAGTAGAAAAATATATGTATTTATGAGATAAAAACCAGTACTGAATTTCCTCTTTAAATGCTGGAATCAGAGCAAGCAATATCCATAACTGAAACCACAAAAAGAATTTATGTGTCTTACGAATTTTTCTCTTTCGTTTATTTATCAATTTAATAATTGCAGGAAATTGAAGCTAACCAGTTGATGTACATTCTTGGGATGCACCATTCACAAATTCACATACAATGCCTTGAATTAATCCTTTGTTTTCATAGATTATTATTTATGGAGCTTTTTTCACTGTTACACCTTCGTCTCCCAGGTTTCTTTCCTTACAAGCCATTGCTTTCAAATGACAAGGCCATAACTGACAAAGTTAGCTAAATTGAGATGACCTAACTGTATCTTTAGTTTTGTCTCTAATTTGAGCACTCATACAATATAGTACAGAACCATTTATCCGGAATGCTTGGGGTCAGATGTATTCCGGATAACTGGTTGTGCATTAAAGCAGCATCCATTTGGTAAGTTTTGTGGAATATGTGTGGTTGTGGCACTTTATCTCATTTTAAATTATTACATTACTTGGATTAAAAATCAATGCAAGAAAGATCAAAAGTTAGCCAGAGTTTAAAAGAAGGTAATTTATGGGAATCCCTTAGGAACAAAAATTCTTCTGTTTCCTCTGCATAAAAATTAAAACATCTAAAATACAACTAAATTTGATGACAAAAAATACTAGATGTTGTTATCAAATTATACAATTGTTTCAAGCAAAGCCTATATCAAACTGGCAATGTATGACACCTTTTTTTGCAAAGATTCTGAAATCAGTCTATCAGAAATATCATTCCGGATAACTGATTTTCCGGTTAACTGGTTTCCGGATAAATGGTTCCATATTGTATTCTAATGTGTATTTTGTGAGTAAGTGAATTTAACAAATTTCCATCTGCATTGTTGCTAATGTATTAATAAAACTTTTAATTCATTTTATCTCAGAAGAGTGGTTGAAATAGTTAAAACTGTATCATCCCATTTCTAAGATATATATGTATTAATAATTAAAAAGATAATAATGCAATACAAATTTTATGTGTATCTGTATTGTTTTTAATTTGATTTCTAATATTTCAATGTTACTTTTTATACTGAAATAAATCTATTTTTAAACTTTTTTCTTGAGTATTGATTTGTATAATTAGCTTTGTATCTGTATAAGAATTTTAATTTTTTAAACCAGATAATAATTTTGTTTAGTAGCCTAAGAATATCTTGTTGCCTAATGAAATTAATCCTATAAGACAAGATAACATTTCATGCATTTTAATCATATATGCAGTCTAATGTTGCAGGATATAATTTTTACTAAAATAAGTCGTGTTCTGGTGAAACATAATTGTTGAATCAACATAAGGAAAATGTGACCTAAAATAAAAATTTAATTGAATGATTGAGGTATAAGAAAAAAAGTTTATCAGTTATCACCACAGAATGACTGAAATCAGTGTTGGGTATGAGCACGTTCATTGAACGAAAACTCACGAACTTAGTTCACTTCCTGTGAACGTTGAGTTGAACTTAACTCACTTTTTGATAAATGAACATGAGTTGAACGAAAGCTAAAAAAATCTGCGAGTTTGAATGAAATTTATGAACGTTGAGTTGAACTTAACTCACTTTTTCATAAATGAACATGAGTTGAACGAAAGCTCAAAAAATCTGCGAGTTTGAACGAAATTTACAACTCAAACTCAATTTTTTTCATAATTTATTTTAAAATTTTCCAGCCATTAAGAACACATTTTTCCCATTCAAATACCATTTAAAGGCCTACACGGACTCAGTATGGGTTGAGTCTGATCATCAGTTTTTCTGGGTCATGCCTGGGTTTGACTTTCTCTGGAGGCTCGGGCCAGGCTGAACCGGGCTTTTTTCTGAGCCTGTGCTTATTCTTCCTAGAACTCTGCACCGAGCGAAATTTTCTGGCATGGTCACAACCCTGCTCGTATGAAAATCATTGACCCGTCCCTGTCTGACTCGTGCAATAATCTGTTTAAGGCTGTTCTCAAATTCAAAAGGGTAACTTTATGACATAAGTTTTAATTTATTTTTGTTCATAAATGCAGGAAACTAGCAGGTGTTGTTGTTCAGAAACTATGTAATCGATCTGTTTTTTCCTTTTTTTTTTTTTTTTTTTTTTTTTTTGCAAACGCAATGGATTTTTTAAAAAATAGTCTCAAAGTGGGCATTTCAAACTGAATTTCCACGCAAAAGAAGAATAAGCACTCAAGAAAAGGTGAAAAACATGTTTACTACGTGATCAAAATCGTTTATAACTCAATAGGTGATTTATATATAAAAAAATGGAGAACACAGTTTGATGCCAAATCGCTTCCATGGTCAGGCTTTCCAATTTTATATCTTTCTGTTATGAATTTGTAATTGTGTCAAAACATTTTGTGCTTGTTGAACAGAGCAGTTAAGAACAGCCTTAAGAAACAACCTCCTTGGGTCAACAATTTCTGCCGAAAATACATATATTTTTAAATTAACATTATTCTACAATTAAAATTCTTTTTAAAGAATAGTAGTACATATACATTTCTAGGAGGGGGGAGGTGGGGTCAGTACTGTAAAACCTGTTATGAGAATCTGTGTATGATGAAATCCTGTTTTAAATGAAAATATTTCTTAATCGGTGCAAAATGGATATAATAATCCGTTTGAAAATAAATAATACAGTTGCAAGAGACAACAAATCTCGTAAAAAAGGAACTTAACTATAACATTTATTTTCACTCCTATGTGATTCCGTCTTAGAAGGTTTTTCGATATAGAATTTTTCAGATTTTTAAGTCTTCAAGTTGTGTAAATGGATTAATGGTATTAATAATAATTCAGATATTTACATACAAATAGAGATCCATTAAAAAATTAATATAGTTTACAATAGAATAAGCCGAAAGAAATGCAGGAGAAACAGTATTTTGGAATGGGGGTCCCTGTACTATGCAGTCTATGGCACTTTTATTTAAAGTGAACAATATAAACATGAAAAAGAGACTGTAATAATAATAATTTTTTTTTTTTCTTTTGTCAGAACTTCTTGCAGAAGACAACATTTTAAACATATTGATATAAAAATAAATATATGTACAGAACAATTAACACTTTTATGCATCATTTATAAAAACTATCATTAAGAAATTCCAAATTCTTCCCAGAAAGTTTGAATAGTTTTTTTTATAATTATAAGTATAAATATTTCGTGAATAAAATAAAGAAAAATTAGTATTAAAAATTTTATGGAGCAAACTCTAAATTTCTGAGTAAAAAATCCGCCAGATTTAGCAACACTGTTTGTGACCTGTATAGTGGTTTAAAAGGCTCTCATTTGACATTAGATATTTACTTCTGTTTCATACGGGTTTTGATTCTTGAGGGTCGGATTCAGGTAGAAACCAATTTTTCAAAACAATGTCGAAAATAAAAAGGTTAAAAATCTATATGCAGTAAGACCTCCATAACATGGGCATAATCTGGCGAAGGCAAGGAGGGTATATACCCCCCCCCCCCTCCCCTTCCTATCCCCAGTTTTTGTTTTAAGAGCAGGGGCAAAGTTATGTTTTGCCCTTCCAGATTTTTTGTCTTGTTTTCAAGTAAAAGCATATTTTTGTATTTCCTTTTCCTTTTTTTCCCTCCTATAGTTTAATATATATTATCGTAGGCGTAAACTAGAATTGGATAAAACACAATAAAAATTATCAGAATTAACGTTTTCACGTAGACATAAGTAATTTCTGTTTTACTTCTTAACAAAACCCTCTGCTGTAGAAACAGTTTAACTAAAAAAGTTTTCCAATAGACTTGAGATGTTATCTCATCTCGATGAATTTTCCCTTCTCCCCTTTTTTCCCCCTCTGGCTCCAAAGTTGAAAGACTATTTTCTCCTTTTTATTTACAAGAATGTTTGTTTGGCTGCACGTGTGGCAAAAGATATCATGATTACAGTGCCTTGACTCTCACCATTGTCATTTCTTTAGGATAATATCAACACAACACAAGAACTTCCTGTCCCTCAGGACTGTTCATAGCGCTAGTACATTGGAGGGAATTGTCTGGATTTGGACACTGTACTTCGCCCGCTGTATACTTATTTGTATATATCAAATAATCAATGAAAACTAAAGATATAATTCTCATTATTACACTATCACCATTCAATATAAATGAAAAAGTATAAAAACAAAATAATAAAAATAAATTTTGACCATTGACATTTAAATATATCTTCTCTGCTCGGTAGATTTAAACTTAATTTTTCTTTCTTTTTATATACAGCTATTTCATTAACAAATATAAATAGATGTCTGCACGGGAAGAAATTTTCAGGCCGAGCGCGATCAGTAGGCAATTTTTCTTTTAGCCCAGTATAAAAGTTCAGAGTTCGAGCAGAACGGTACCGAGTCTAGTTCGGCCCGTTCAAAAAAAATATTGGCCCAGCCCAGTATAAAAGCTAAAAGTTCGTCCCAGCCTCCACAAAAAATTAATCGGCTCGGCCCGGCCCGGCTGACCATAGATTTTTACACCTATAAGGTTAAAATTGTCTTATACGAGAAGTTTTAACAAAAATACTTATTTTATCATTTTATTTCATGTTTATATTTTTCATTTAAAATAAAAGTGTCTTGAGCTGTGATATTTATTTTTTAATGCATTTCTGGTAATATATAAATCTCTTAATTATTATTACTATCGTTAATCCCTATTCTATGGCTTAGAGATTGTAAAATTGTAAAAATGCTATAAGATAAAATCTTCTAAGACGATATCGCATAGGAAAGAAGAAAAATCCGTTATGGGCAGTTTCCCCTCTTAGCAGGTCCATCGCCTATTGTAAATGCATTATATATCCTTTTCACAAGTATGATTATAATCAACATATTTTTTCTATTGTTGGTAAACATGGGATTTCGCCATATGCAGGTTCTTTTTCACCAGTTTTACTGCAGTTACACTCTAAAAACGTCATTTTCAAAACGGAGTAAAAAATACTCATATCTGAGTATGTCGCATAGTCAAAATGGCTCCGATTCAAAATTACTCAAGTTTGAAACATGTATATACTCATTTCTGAAAACATGGACATACTCAAATATGAGCACATAACGCTTTATTCATGATGTTTATTCACGATTATACATGATGTTTGTATTTATATATTGTTATGTTGATGGTTGTCAAATTTCCACCAGCGAAGTCTTTCCTTTACGAATTCATCTATTCTTCGATTTCGAAGGCTGAAGGATAAAATTTACGCTTTCGCGATTATATTACGACGGCTTTTAACTGTTCTTCCGCGAACACGATAAAAATGTTGTTCGCCACAATTCATGTTATAAATTATTACTGAAAGGAGCGTTTCGTTCGAAATCATAATAAATGAAATAATATGAATAAATTCAACAACCCTGGTAAAATTTACTACATTTAATGAATGATAAATAATATTGTTTGAAACTGAGTATTTCTGGTATTTCAAAATTAAAAGCATCGGGTCTTCATATTTGAAACAAAAAGTTTCATAACAAAATGAAAACATAGATTTACACAGATTTGAAAGTGTCATTTTTCTCAGTGTATTGCCAAGAAATGTATCTACCCACATATTAAAAAAAAGAAAAACAAATATAATAAATTTTAATTGAGGAATAACAGAAATTTAAAAATACATGCATTAAAAAAAAAAAAAAAAAAAAAAAAAAAAAATACTGGGCGGGCCCAATTTTACTTATATTTTTATCGTTGGCCGTGCTGGGCCAATTATTTTTATAAGAGCTGGGTTGGAACAGGAATGGAAAATTTCTACCCGTTCAGTCCTCTTAGGAAGGATGCAGTAGAGGTCTATATGGGCCCGGCAGAATTAAGACAATTTTTTCAACGGGCCGGGCCGACAAACAAAGTAAACGGCCCGGGCCAGCAAAGAAATTGAACGGGCATGCAGGACCGGGCCAATAAAAAAAATTACCGGTCCTACCGGGTCGATATAAAAATTTAACCGAAGCCGGTAAAATATGAACCATTTTCAATGAATATGACTTTCGCGAGAAGAAGTATAAATTTGTGTCATGAGCCGATGCAAGTTTGACAACATCAATACAGAAATGTAACATGTCCATCTCAGAGATCGGCATCGGGCAGCTTCATGGTGCTGATTCTGGGTGTAATTTTTTTAGCAGACTCATTCCGGGCCGAGATTGCAGTCTTGCATTTTTTTTTTCTACATAGTAATGCCGGGACAAAACTGGTCTTAATCGTTCTCAGGATGTATAGGGCAGGCATTACGTTTTGTAAAAGTATTAAGAGCTATAATAAATTTCTGTTAATAGTATTTTTGGAACAGTTTCATGAAATTCACTGCTCGACAATGCGAAACTTTCCGACACATTTTTAACTTTAAAGACATAAATTGAAAGGCCTGACATTGAAAGGATTTCAAATCGAATAGCGTTTTCCATTTTTGATAAATTACGTACAGAGATATAAGAGATTCTTGTCACGTGACTGTATGTTTTTATCATTCCCCGTGCTATCGCTTCCGGAAATTCGATTCAAAACGCTAACTTTGGCAGTATTTTATTCAAGGATATATTGCTTTGATATTTAAAAATAAATAAAATATTAGCTATTTATATAGTTTCTGAATACCAGCCAATCTTACGCTTTTCCGAAAAGAAGTTAATTCAGAAATGTGTCGGAATATAGTTCCTTTGGATTTGAGAAAAGCCTTAAAATGACAGGGAAATATTTTCACAAATCTACAGCTTCAAACGTTATCATGTTTTTAACCCTTTATTCTAAGCTACCTTAATTTTTTAATGAATTCTTGTTTGAATTTCAAACGTCTAAGACTGTAAGTAATCATTAATGTTACTACTGTGTGTTTTCTGTTTTGCGAACACATCGTAATCTAAAATATACTGTATAACGTTCCCACAAATACGCATGTAATTCATTAAAATAATCTTAATTGTATGTCGAGAAAAAACGGAATTTTTAGTAGAAATTGAGTCGGTCTGGGCCGGGCGTATTTTCAACGATTTTTGTACGGGCCGGGCCGAGAACTGTGTAAACGGGTAACTGTGTAGAACTGTACAAAATGTAAACGGGTCGGGCTCGGGCCGAACTTTTAATTTTTATACCGGACCTGGCCAAGATAGCTTTTGTTCGGGCCGGGCGCGGGCCTGGAAATTCCGGCCCAGTCCCAACGTGGCACGGTGAAAAAAATTCATTCCCGGCTCATCTGGGAAAAAGTAATCCCAAAACAAGCCCGGACCGAGTGTCGTGGAGGAAATTGGACCGTGCCCATGAAGACGCTTACATTAAAACCAAAAGGTTAGTTCACAAAATTTTGTAAATTTGGATGATAAAGTTCTAATATATTTAATAATAATAATAATAATAATAATAATAAAATAATTTTCAGTGAACTTCGCTCACTTTCATAGATGAGTGAGTTTGAGCGGATTCGTTTGAAAATTTGTGAATTTGAGCATGAACTTGACTCGTTTTTGAGAAATTAAATTTAAGTTTGAATTTTTTTTTTTTTTTTTTTTTTTTTGTGAGCGTGCTCAACACTGATTGAAATATAGTTTAGATACCAAACCCATCGGCCAATTTCTTCGAAAATGTATACAATTTTTTCAACTATGACCTGTAACATATTCTTCAAATGGGAGCTTAATTGAAACAATAGTTTTGGCACTATCGTGTTCAATCACACACTGTAAAAAAAATCCGACCAGTTTTCCTGTAGGAATCAGAAAAATAGTTGCCCTTATCGTACGGAAAATTTTCCGACCCAGCTCGGAATAAAATCCGTAAGAAAAAGGAAATAGTCAATAAAACGGTATTTTACGGATTTTATTCCGATTTTATGGATTTTATTCCGAGCTGGGTCGGAAATTTTTCCGGTACGATAAGGGCAACTATTTTTCCGATTCCTACAGGAAAACTGGTCGTATTTTTTTTTTTTTTTTACAGTGCATGCATATATACATACATGCTGACATAATCGTAAAAACACAAAAAAAAAAAAAAAAAAACACACACTCTGGGGGCCTTAAAACATAAACTTACATGCACATATGGAATTAGTTTTAAAATATCAAAAACGGATTCAGTGAACCATTACATTTGTCCGGAAAGTAATAATGTTTTATCATGAGTGGAGGCTGCTTGGTCTTCTATAGTTTATTGTCTATACTAATGAAAGATAGTTCTGCTCTGTCTGTCTGTCGGTGATGGATAGCGAAATCTACCACAAGTACATATCTGAACATTTGAATAAGGGTAGTTCAAGGCAAGTCCTGATGCATCTGAGGCTCAGATTTTTAATTTTTTTTATAATTAGCTCAGGTATTAATTAAAAACTCATCGATAATGTATTATTTTTCCTGAAAATCTGAAACTGTGCGCATACCCAGTCCCTGGTTTCTTGAGTGCATATAAGTGGAAAACAAATGGTGTCATCCAATATACGGAAAAAAGGAAGACATATTCTTAAATTTCATACTTTTACGTCTTAAACGTGCAATCATTTTGAAAAAACTTCGTTTTCACCATTGAATTTTTCTACCTTTCGGCGATGCTTCACCTAGGGCTGGACTTCAGAGGTACTGATTCACAAAAAATGCATTGAAAAATACGAATTTTAACTTTTTAGAAACATTAGCGACTGCAAGTCTTTTTTCAATGTTAAAAGTAACTAAACGTTCGTATTTCAACACAATGTTTTTAGAGTATCTTAGCAGATCGGATTTACATCATCTACAAATTTTTCGAAATCTTAGAACTAGTAAAAGTATATACATAAAGATGTGATAAAATTTCGATGAAAACCTAACCCTATGGCTGTTTCTCTGTGGTTTCGCCTGGCTTCCGTTCATGTTTTCAAGACTAAATATGCATACTTTCCCCCTAAATTTTAAAGAGGGCTTGGATACAGTTATATTTATAACCGATTAAAGTTTCAGAGAGTTCAAACTACAAGAACTACTTTTTTTATTATGTTAAAAAAAAAAAAAAAAAAAAAAAAAAAAAAAAGAAGAAGAAGAAAACATATTTCTTTTACAACAAGATATCAGTAGTTTTATACGAAATTTTTACACAGGCTAAAAAACAGTTATAGTATTTATAACCGATGGAAATTTCAGAGTTAGGACAACAAGAACTATTTAAAAAAAAAAAAAAACACGAAACGATCCTGTGTGAAAAAACTAGAAAATATCTTACGAGTGCTTTTAGCTTTTAATTATAAATATTCTTTTGCGAATTTTTCATTAAAAAATATAAATTCATACAAAATCGGATTAAAGATATAAAATCATACAAATTGGAAGTTTATTTAAGGTTATTATCAGAAGCCCGGGCGAGGCAGCTAGTCTATAAAATAAAGGCTTTACTATCAAGTCATCCAAAACAATTTCATTAAATGCTATGATATTTTGGTTGGATTTTTTCCCTCTTTTGTTAGGAAAATCTTATAATTTTTTGTTACACGTGCCAAAGAATGCCTGCATTTTCATTTATAAAGCTGAGGAGAGTATGATTGCTGCAAAATCAAAATAACGCCATTTTCTTCCGACTGTCGTTTTAATGATTTATGGATTGTGATTGCCTTATTTTTAGGATATTGCATTTTTATTTATTTTACTCTGAAGGTCAACTCGGGAGAAGTCGGGTGGTTTTAAGTAATGCAGAAATATCGAGCTTTCATTACAGGCAAAGATTGTACAGTAAGTTAGGCTCAATATAACAATATGCTATTCTTTAAAAAAAGGTTATGTGGGGAGGCTTGACCCAGTCAATATGAGAGAGGGTTGACCAGATGATCAAGGCTCCCTTAATTAAGTGGTTTTGGAAATCTTTTTATTATACACTGTGTATAATGAAAGGTTAATGGTTATAGATAAAAAAGGATGTAAATTTATTCTGTAAAGCTACAGTAAAATGGAGTGATGCAAAAGAAAATGTTAAAACTGATTGAAGAAAGATGTGAAAAATATTATTGTATATACTCACTGCAAGAAAAAATTTAATGAAATATAAATGGGAAAGTTGATAGGAGCTTTTTTCCATTTAAATATTACTTACATTAGGTAAATAGAAACTGTGGAAAAGACTAGGAAGTACGAAAGTCTTAACCCTTTCAAAGCCAGTGGCATGTTTATGAAATCACTTAATTTTAATTCCCAAACGCCACAATGGTTCCAGAATTTTGTTAAAATCTTTTCCATTTAATATGTATGTGAAATATAGCTTTTTTCTTATTTCCAAATAAATTTATTCGTAAATTCCGGTGCCAGTCATTTATTTCAACATTTTAGTACTGAAAGTACTAATTAACACCTGAAAGGGTTAAAAGATGGTAATGATAAGTTTAGTGCTCATGCGGCTGCAAAAGAATATAGCAGATAGAAAAACTTTAGGAAGGTATGTAGACAAATTTCACTAGGATGAATACAGTGAGATGAAGCCAAACTATGTGACAACTAGAGTTGTCAGGTCGAGTGTCACAAAAAAGTAGGACAAGGAGACAAAAAAAATGGTAGGACAGTGGCTCCTAAATCTGGACATAATAATACATGAAACCCTGTCTTAAATGTTAAAATTTCATTTTCCCCGCTGTAGAATTTACCTGACAAAATTCTGTTTAAAACAATTTTTATCCTCTGACTTGCAATTGCGTCTAAAGAGGTCTGTTTAAGCATCATATTTTCTAAAATATTTTTTATAATAATTAAAACATGTAGCGTAAACTTATTTTTGCGTTTTTTAAACTGATTTTATTTCTTGTCACAAATATTTCAATATAAAACAAAGTGGGTCAACCCTACCATATGTGGGAAACCTTGACCCATTATTTTCTCATGATTAAAATCAATCATTTTTCAAATTTCTTATATATTACACTTACATAGCATTTTTATTTTGATAACTGATTGTATAACGAATAAAATGATATATAAAACTTTATTCTACGCTCGATATTTAAAAAATAAAAATCATTTTATAAAAAGTGGGTCAACCCTCCCTAGTCTCCCCTACTCTTTCTAAACAATTGTACATTCTCTTTAAAAATAAAAACTTCATCTGAGAGAAAGAGATACAGTCATTAACTAATTGGTACATTTTTTGTCCTTTAAATAACATTCATCCACAAAGAAGAAGGATAGCATCCAATAAAGAGGTATGCCAAATATTAAATCACGGGGTTTTCAATTTAAATTAAAATGACTTTCATTTATTTTAAACTTTCAATTTCTGAAGTTCTAGTTACCGATTATAAGGAAGTTTTATAAAATGTAATAATAATAGTTGAGAGAAAAATTTTTCATTTCTAATTTATAAATTAAAATGTAAAGAAAAAAGTTATATTAGCAATAAGGTAAAATCTTGTTCTTTTGAGAAATTAAAATCCCTTTTATAAGGCATTTAAATATTATCATGGCTATGATGAATACAACTAAACATGCACATTCTTGCTAATTAAAATGTTTCTTCTTTTCTTTTTAATAAATTTCCCAATGCACAATTCTGAAAAACATGTTGTTTATATTGCTTAAAATAATCACCATCTCTTTTCAATAAAAATATTTCGCTACAAAAAATTCAAAATTTATTATCTACTAGCTGATCCACCCGGCGTTGCCCGGGCCTGTGAAAATAACCTTAAATATACCTAAAATCCAAAGTCTCTTGGTTAAACTTTCCACAGCCAAGGGAGTGCACTCTGTTATAAACAAAACTGTATTCGAATGAAATTCTATTAGTCAATCTATCTGGAAATGTTAGTTGAGGAAGTGGGGACTCAAATAAGAGAAAAATCCTATTGGGGTCGGAGCAAATGAGGAGAGGAAGGAGTGGCGATACAAGTGCTTTTTGAGAAATGACTAATTGAGTGTTCTGGACTCTTTATTAAAAAATTTAAACAGGTTTTTGAGGCAGGAAATTAATTTAAAGAATTTTCTGAAATTACTTTTCAGAAATAGTGTAAATTAGTACTCATAAGTTAACTTTAAGACTGTGAGAGAATGATAATTTGTCTGCGATAACAGAATGATAATTTTCATAGTGGGTAGGTTTCAGGGTCTATAAATTTTTACAAACATTGACTTTATAGATTTGAAATTTATGCATATTGTTTAACACTGAATACAAATATATAAATTTCGTAAAAATCCGTTATTGAGAACCGAAGATATTATATATTATTTTATTAATTCGATTGCAGAAAAATAATTCCCTTGAACGTGTCAATTTCAATGTCACACCTTGGCTCAGAATAAAACCGCAGATTTTTAACCTAATGGGAGAGTTGGAGCTCTATAAAACTTTAAAAAATGCGGCATTTACTGGTTTGAAAATACGCTCTGTAAGATCTGTTGGTTCCAGTTTCCACCGCGAGGGGTCGCACTCTGTTCTACGCAAACCTATATCCGAACGAAACTCGGTTATTCAACCTATCCGTAGATATACAGGGTGTTTCATAAAATATGGGCAAAACTTTAAGAGGTGATAGTACACATCGAAACAAACAACTTTCATTAAAGAATGTATGGTCGGAAATAAAACTCAAAGGTGCTGGCGCATTTGGTAACTTGGTCCAGTGTTGCCAGATTGATACTTTTTTAAAATTCAGATTTACTGATTGCCACCTTTTTTTGAAATAGCAAAATTCGCTTTATTTAATGACAGATTAAATAAGGTGAACACAAGGCGGATTATCAATTTTTAGAAACTGGTGCCAATCAAAAAATTTGAATAAAAAAAAAAATAGCTCACTGGCAACATTGACTTGGTCCATGCAAACGTTAAAGCTCCATTTCCATTAGGAGTTATCGGGAGAAGAATGACTCTAATAGCATGCAAATGTGATATGGGGAAGAAGAAGAACGCGAATGCAAAATTTCGCCTCGATTAATACACAAAAGCTGCTGCTCCGAGTGTACAACTGTCAATCGCTGTAGGAACCTACCGGAAGAAGTTGCCCTTCACTAATAGGGAAAGGCCTGATATGCATTTTATCTGTGAAACTGCAAATAGAAATGGCTCAGAGACTCAGTGATTGTACGGAGAGGGGTTTCCCCCCTTGCTTTTGTCACTTATTCGTTCTTTGGTTGTTTTTTCCTCGCGTAACAACATATCCAGTGTTGCCAGGTGGGCTGCTATTTTTAAATTCAGACTTCTTGATTAGCACTACTTTTTTGAAATTGTAAAATTCGCCTTATTTAATGGCATATTAATAAAGGCTAAAACAAGGGTTACCAGTTCAAAAAAAGTGATGTAAATCAATAAATCTGAATTTAAAAAAATAGCCCACTGGCAACACTGAATATCTCCTTTGGCTCCCTTTAGCACCTTTGCGTTTTAATTCCGACCATACATTCTTTGATGAAAATTGTTTCTTTTCAAGTGTACTATCACCTCTAAAAGTTTTGACCATCTTTTATGAAACACCCTGTATTTCTTGAGGGGATTCAAGAATAAAATAAGAATTTCAGAAATTTGCTGAAATATTACTGTTCGGAAATAATGGTAGCCGCTAGTTAATTAATTACGCAGTATGTTCCATAAGAACATCCGACATTAGTCTTCGCTGCCTGCGGCATCTTATAGCAAGCGTGTTGGGTACGCTTTTCAAAATCTGTTAGATCTATTTTCCACCACAAGGTGGCTCACTCTGTTCTACACAAACCTATATCCGAACGAAACTCCGTTATTCAACCTATCCGTAGATGTATTACTCGGGGAAGGGCATTCAAATAAGAAATTTGTTGAAATTACTATTCGGAAATAATGACAACCACAACTTAATTAGTGACGCACTATGTTATGGAGGAAATTCCTTCACGGGACACCTCTGATTGCGGCACCGTATAGCTGCGCAGTGCACACGCGATGCAAAATCTGTTCTATTTTCCACAGCCGGGGGACGCACTCTTTTCTAAACAAACCTTTATCCTAACACAACTCCGTTATTCAACCTATCCGTAGGTATTTTAGTGGAGGGGGTGCATTACTCGAATAAGAATTCAAGAAATTTGCTGAAATTACTATTCGGAAGTAACGATAAATACTACTCATAAGCTAAAGGTGCAATATGTTATGTACGAACATACGACACGGGTCTCCGCTGCCTGCAGCACCGTATAGCAAGCGTGCTGCGCACGCGCTGCAAAGTCAGTTAGTTTTATTTTTCACCGCTTGGGGAGGCACTCTATTCTGAACAAATCTGAAACTGTTATCCAACCTATCCGCAGATATAATAGTTGACGCGGTGGGGACTCAAAAAAGAGAAAAAAACCCTTGGGATCAAATTGGGGGGGGGGGGGGGAGGGACGGAGGTGCATAATGTGAAAGGGCTATCCAATGATTCAAAGAACGTATCAGTGCTGTATTAAGAACCGCTGACAGTGTAAAACTGCAAAATATTTGCAATGAACTTGATTACAAATTAGTAGATGTTTGTCGTGTTACGAAAGATTCATGCATCGAACATTTGTAACTGAAGAAGAACTTGAAATATTTTTCTTTATATCCATATATCACTTATTATAGTATGCTTAATAATTTTCGAATTATAAATTTAAAAAATCCGGTTCATTTTCATTTTATGTTAACCCTGTATAGTAGAGATGGGCAACATCGTTCCTTTCAAGGAATCGTTCCAGCCGGAATCGTTCATCGAAAGGAACGAGTTCATTGGAGTCGTTCCTTTCGGAATCGTTCCGAAAAAAGGAACGAATCCGAGGGAAATGAACGAATCCGAGAAAAAAGGAACGATTCCGAGAAAAAAAGAACGATTCCGAGAAAAAAAGAACGATTTTGAAAAATAAAGGATTCCAACGGGAAAAAAACACTTCCGAGATAAAGAGAACCACATGCAATCCATAATATTTTTTACTAATTTATTTTCTTATGTATCCATCCATTTTCTTACGCATCCAGTCGCCTTAATTTTGTAATGTTTTGGACAGATAATTTTGTTTTTAAGAATTCATTTCATTGATCAGTGTGTGCAATTAATTTGCAGTTATTTCTAACTTTATGATTTATGGTATAAAGCATAATTCCTCTTGGAAAATTAAGGGCGGTGCAAGGTCTATTCGATTTTCAGTGTAATCATTGGTTTCTCTTGAAAATATGTCGTCAAATGACCGTCCATTTATATTATTATTTTATACAGTGTGTCTTTACTCTCAAAGATGTTCAGTTGCTAAGTCCTAAACCGTTAGTCATAGACCTATAGTTCCAATTGTGTGTTGTTGTGTGTTAAAGCAAAAATGTTTTAAATAAGGTAAAAAATTATTCTGAAAGTCGTTTGGATCAATAAAAATATTTCTAAAAGAGTTACGAAATTTAATTTTTTATACGGTCTCCCGCCCTATAAGAGATATTTAGTAAAAATTTCCTGTTCTCTTAAAAGAAAGAAAAAAAAGTCCCATTCATCTAACACTAAAATTCATGAAGTTATACGAAACTATGAAATGCAAGACTTATGCCACTTTTCTGCATCCGAATACACATGAGTTTAGCCATGCTTCTAGGGGTCGTAAACAAAGTGCTTAAAGTATTTGAAGGATTTATTTCATGTGTAGCTGCGCTTTGAAAGAAATCGTATTACGACAGATTTTTGTAAGGATTTGAAGCTGTTTCTTTTCATAATTTTTTTAACAAAAATTATGCTATTTTTATAAGCTGTTATTTAACCTATTAACCGCCAAAACTATAAGCAGAAATTTTCAAATTTCTTGTTGAAAGTCGCTTGTCCCCACAAATTCAGAAAGGTAATTTCCGCTTTATTAAAATATCGAAATTTTTGCCAATAAATAAGGCAATTTTTTTAATTGTAAAATAGTGGTGACAAAGTAATTAATGTAAGCATGAGCAATTATTTTGACCGCTGCGTGAACGCAACACCAGCCGGTAACGGGTTAACTTGAAACGATCGTATGTATGTCTTTCCAGTTCAAAATTTGTACTCGAAATTCAACTCACTTTAAAATATGCGATCGAGGTTAAATTTTACATATTGACGTAAATCAGATGACAATGTAATATTATTATGATTTTCAGTGCTTACCATTATGTCCTTATTTTACAGGGTAACACAAAAAATTTCGGATAGATTACTGCCACCAAGTTTACTAAAAAGTTTTAGATTAGATAACACAAGACTGCGATGGTTGTGTTTTTTTATTTTTAAAATTATGATTTTTATGTATTTTTTAGCGCTGAATCCGAAAATTATCTTCATTTTTAACCATCATGTCAGAATTTTTCGCAAATAGTAAATTTCAAAAGTGAAAAAATAGCTAATACTATAAAATAGAGTCGATGGTTGTATTTTTTAACTTTTACGATTGATTTGTATGTGCTTTTTAGCACTGAATGTAAAAATTACCTTCATATTTAACCATCATGTTAGACTTTTTTGTAAATGGTAAATTTCAAAGTTATAAAAATAGCGAAAATCTGATACTATAAAATGGATGTAAAACTTCTTTTATTCAATTTAATTTTATTTAATTCAAGAATTTATTCAATTTTTGGCTTATACTGGGATTCTTACAGCTAAACAGCTCGGGGATCCGATGATGTGGGAAGGGAAGAGGTTCAATTAAAACTTTGAACTTTTAAACTTTGAAATTTACAATTTGCGAAAAATCCTGACGTGATGGTTAAAAATGCAGGTCATTTTCGGATTCAATAGTAAAAAATACATAAAAATCAATTATCAAAAGTTAAAGAAATAACAATCACGTCTATTTTATACTATCAGAATCAGATTTCCGAAAAATTTTCACTTTTTAGCTTTCAAATTTACGATTTACAAAAAATCTGTACTTTGTGATAAAAAATGAAGGCCATTTTTGGATTCAGTGTGTAAAGAATCGAGGCTGTTGCTTTCGACATTTTATTTAACGAAAATTCTATTATTTTTTTCCCGTTATATGTTTAGTACAAGCTGTATATTTTGCATTAATATTTCAGAATGATTATGGATTTCAAATTTATAATGCAATGTTAATTTTACTATCAAATATTTATATATATATATCTGAAGATTATTTAAATTTCTAGTAAATTTGTAAATGACCCCTATTTCGCAGCAAAAAATATGCTCCAAGTTTAAACAGCCATTACTTCGGTCAGTTTTAGTCGTAGAATAATAGGAATTTTATTTGTCTTACTTATAAGTGTAATAGGAAAGTTTTACTAACTATAACTTGAAGGACCGAGGGATCGTATAAAAAATTAAATTTCATAATTTTTCAAGAAATGATTCTATTGACCCAAATCACTTTTTAAATACTTCTTTACCCCCATTTAAAACATTTTTGTAATTGGAACTATATGGCTATGACTAACGGTTTAGGAATTAGCTATTGGACATCGTTGAGAGTGAACATCCTGTATAGGAAATTTTATTATTGCTCTGATATTTGTCACCAGGGTCTAGGAATTTTTAGTCTCATAGATTCCTCTTCAAAATCTACCTCTAGGTAATTTTAATTTCATTTTTCATTTGGATGGCCCTACTGGTTTGGATATGTAACTAGTTAAAGTAGATTACATTTTTGTTCCAGTGTCCGTACTTTCAATAACTATATCCCCTTTATCGTCTTTCTCCTCAGCTCCCTAACTTTACGCACACAGGATATTTCGCATAAATCATCAACATTATTATCACCGCCTTCAGGATCTGGTTCAGAAGTGAAACACCCTATTCTATAGCAATCATCTTGTAGTGTAATTCAGTGATATATATCAATTTTAATGCATTTGAAATAGCTTAATGTCATTAAAATGCGCTGCAAACGATTTTTTCCCGTTGACTATAATGTAACGAAATACTTTTGAGTGCACCTGTAAATAAATTATTAATGATACACTCTTCATATTGAATACCAAACATCCCATGGTAAACATCATTAACATATATCAATTGCATGGGAATCCGGGTATATTTACGGGAGTTAGGTATATCACACACTGAGACCACAGAACGACACAAAGCGCAACATGAAGTGCAAAAACCGGTCGAAACAAAGAACGAAGTTGTTGCAAACTTGTTTTAAACCAATTTTTCTAGCGAATTCAAGCGACATGCACATGCCTTATGTGTCTCCTTAGTGTGTGACTTGCCTTAGAGCGTGAACAGACGGTCTAACGGGCAGACAAACCGCATTTATAAACACTAACTTTATTGGAAAGAGTTAAAAAGTAAAGCACGTTTTTGCACACTGTCTTTCCTGAGTGACTGATGTATGTCTTGTCTTTTACCCTAACATCGCTATTTGTGAACTGCTGTTAACTACGTAGAATTTCAATAAACTTACAACTCTTTTTGAATCTCCAATTTCACGAGAACCTACAGGAATTTCTCTAATTTCACACCCTCATCCGCCGTCACCCTCTCTCCACTTATACCATACAGAACCTCAGTTCGGTGTGAGTGAATTGCCATGCTCATATGTTTGTTTGGATTGGGATCTTTGGAGCTTCATAACTCAGGAAGTCATTGAACACTTGTGTTACACGAAAGGGTAGAAGTTCCTTCAGATGATTTGTAAACAGATTCATTAGCAGCATGGCTATGGCTAGTGATATTTATAAGATAATATTATATATATTAATATTATAATATATATATATATATATATATATATATATATATATATAGTAATATATATGATTTTATTCATATATAGCCCATATTATCTCCGCCAAAAGATATAGTGATTCACTAAACTTCAAAGTTCTATTTCTTTAAATTTGAAATTTGCTAATATTTTAACTGAAAAACGGTTTATTGGTTTAATTAAATTAAATTAAAAGTATGTCCATTATTATTACAGAGTGTAGTACTGTATAAAGAACTATCCTTTTGACGATGTTTCGGCCGTTGAATGAAAGATATCTGTTGTAAACATGTTATAGATAATACCAACCTTAATTTTTTGAGAATTTGACTATTTTTTATTCGGAGTTAAACTTTTTATTGTCAAAACTATTTAAAATAGGTAAAACATTTTGTTAAATTCGAACTTTTTAGAAAACTTTATGTAATTAAAAGAAAAAAAAATATATAAATCTTCTAAGTGAAAAGAATAACAATAAGAAAGGAAAATACATAAAATTTAGTATCGTGTTTTCAGTAAGTTTTACCTCAATAAAAACGGAAGTTTGGTATTAGGCTTGAAACATTAAATTTAGTTTACCATGAAGGGAGCCTTAATTTGATCGAAACTAAGCTCAGATATGTATTATCCATCACCACAGTAACAGGCATTAATCGTGGCATTGATTTCGGGATTTACGTGTATCAATTACGATCAAAAAATCTGAATTATTATAAGAAATTATTACGATAAACGATTTTTTTTTGCTTTTATTTTACGTTGAATTAAAACAAAGTCACAGTTATTTAAATTCTAATTATTTAGCAAGAAATAGAAGTAAAATAACAATTGAAAAAACTGTACAAAATCGCAACGTGCATTCTTTGGAAACCAATAATTAAATTCGTATATTGTAAAACTTTTTAAATGCAATATTAACCTTCGGCATACCAGACCGGTGCAACAGACCCGATAGATACATTCAAATTGATTTTTCACATTTTAAAAAATGAAAATTTTGTAAATATGTGACTTTTTCTGGAATGTTCTACTCAAAAGAATAGAACATCCCAGAAAAAACCCATATTTACAGAAATTTCCGTTTTTAAAATAAATTAGAAATATCATTATATTTGTACCTGTCGGGGCCATTGTACCCCTCTGGTAGGCGGAGGGTTAACATAAATCTATTAAACCGAAACAAGCATAAAATATGCAGCTTTATATATATATATATGTCGCAGTGTTGGAGAAAGTCCAATAATCTATATGTAGCACGTGATTTTTCTTTCCCGTTTTTATACTCAAAACGGCCATTAAGAGAGCGAACCGCGGTTAAATTATTTCAATCCCACCCACCACTGTTACTGTTATCTTATTATTATTATTAGACATTATGCTTTTTGAAATATTCATTATCTTAAGAAAGAAAGAAACGTTTTACAAAAATTCCTTGTTCTAACAGATTTTACTCTATGTAATAAACCTCAATGCAAGTTGATTAAAACAACAATCTTAGGGAGTTTCGAGATTTTTTTAATCATCTTCTTCAGGAGAGAAAAACAAGACGCCAAACTGTGGAAATAAAGTGGTACTCTAGCGCTCGTAGCTGGTCATATTTTTCTTTTGACAAAGAGGATTCTCAAATTGAAATTATGCTTGAGGAAAAAACATGAAACAGTGAAATATACATGAAAGTGCGTAACTCTACAATTATTTTAATAATTAAAAATCAGTTATTATTATCCTATTAAAATGCAATTTTTATGGCATAGTGATGTATTTCTTATATTATTCAAAACTGTTTCTAATCAGATTTTAAAAAATATTTTTCACTATTATTTAAACAAGCATTTTCTTTGTTTTACTTAAGGCTGTTCTTAAGTGATCTGCTCAACAAGCTCAAAACGTTTTGACACATTTACAAATTCATTTTTTAACGGAAAGATATAAAATTGGAAAGTTTGACCATGGAAGCGATTTGGAATCGAACTGTGTTTTCCATCTTTTGATCAGTAAATTACCTATTGAGTTATAATCGATTTTGATCACGTGACAAACATGTTTTTCGCCCATTTTTGAGCGATTATGCCTCTTTCGCGCGGAAATTTGGTTCAAAACGTCCACTTTGACACTATTTTCTGAAAGATCTATTGCGTTTGCAAAAAAAAAACGGATAAAACAGCTCGATTACATAGTTTCTGAACAACAACATCTGCTCGTTTCATGCATTTCCGAATAAAAATAAATTAAAACTTTTGTCACAAATTTATCCTTTTGGATTTGAGAACAGCCTTAAGAATTCATTTAGAAAAAATTCATTTCGTATGATACATTTACCAATTAGAAAATGTATTAGTGTATTAAAGTACACATGGTGTTCCATTACCCTCGGGGTCCAGGTACTCAATCGGTAAAGCACGTAAAGTTTCTGGGTTCGAATCCCATCTCAGGCACTTTTTCACTCAGGTGTAAAAAATCCAATTCGTATAAAATATTTTTTTTTATTTCTTTCAGATTAATTTAGCACAAGAAGATGAAATAGTAATGTTTATTAAACGCCCTACTCCGCCCCGCACTTTAATTTCTTTCTTCTTTCTTTCTTTACTTTTCTTTTTTTTTTCTTTTTTTGAGGAGGGGGAGGGGAGGGGTACACACATTAGAAGGATATTTTAGCAATAAAGTCAGCTTTAATAGAATCAAAATCTGTTATTTTGAAATAAAATAGCGTATTTTAATTTATTAAAACTGGCCAGTCTACAAGAAAAGAACCAATTCCCAAGGAATCGGTCCTTTTCGGAACGGTTCCTCGGATTCGGTCCTTTTTGGAACGGTTCCCCGGAATCGGTCCTTTTTGGAACGATTCCGAAATGGACCGACTCCGAGGAATCGGTCCTTTTCGGAGTCGGTACATTTTGGACCGATTCCGAGGAATCCGAGGAACCGTTCCGAAAAGGACCGAATCCGAGGAACCGTTCCAAAAAGGACCGAATCCGAGGAACCGTTCCGAAAAGGACCGATTCCGAGGAACCGTTCCAAAAAGGACCGAATCCGGGGAACCGTTCCGAAAAGGACCGATTCCGAGGATTCGTTCCTTTTCGGAATCGTTCCGAAAAGGACAGATTCCTTTTTAGAGAATGGATTCGTTCCTTCAGTTTCACTGCCGGAATCGTTCCTTTGGAGTCGTTCCTCAACAAATGACACATCTCTACTGTATAGTGAGGCCATATAAGTATAGATCTTTACTATTGGAAATACTTGTAACATTTAATATTCTTTTACCATGCCATGTTTAAAGGAATTAGATACATTATCGTCTGTGTGAGATAATTACTAGAAACAGGTTTTCAGTTTTATTATGTATTTTCAAGTTTTACTAAATTTCAACGTATTATGTGGACTATAATTTTTAGAGATAATATCTAGGGCAGGACAAAAAGAATTCGAATATATTACTGTCTATCAATCTTAAATAATGAAAATTTCCTTCAACTATGTTATGCCTTTTCTAAATTAGTTATTTATAGGTATCTCCCTTTACCTTATGGATCGATGAAGTTTCGTTACAATATTCTCTTAACGTTGGAAAATACCCATAATCTAAGTGTGAGGCACGATTTTTTTTTCTATTTCAAATTATGCATAAATCATTATCGAAAACAGTAAAATTGTTGAAAATTACTTTTACTTTTTTAATAATTAAATCTCTTAAACACAGAGACACACACGCACACACACACATACCCCCCCCCCCCCCCCCACACACACACACACAAAATACTGTAGCAACAAAGGAAGGAACATTTTTCTGTTTTAGATATATAAAAAGTAACTGTAAACGTCAATTTCATGTTCAATTTATTTTCTCAAATCTAATTTTTAAAAATCTTTAAAAATTGTTTTTAACTAATTAGTCTTTTTAAAATTTTAAATAAAACAAAAATAAATTTCTTGGCACAGATAAAAAGTGCTAAGAAAGCGGTTTATTTAATACCTGTTAAGCTTTGCTATAAAAGCTAAGATTTCAGTAAAATCTTATTTCGAGACTGTTTTTTTTTTTTTTTTTTTTTTTTTTTCTTTTTTCATTCTCATTGCATTATATAAACGTTTCCTGGAAACGGTTTTTTCTAAGAAAGAAATAGCGAATGGGACTTAGGGGCAATAGCAACTCTTTTCTATCGGAAATGTTTCTCAGGCAGGGTTTCATTTGATTTATGTTGAAAGAGAAACCAAAGTACCAGACTTTTATTTCTTTATTTTTTGGAGAGTCATAATGTGTTGCGATTGAATTTCAGGGAGTTAGATAATGTTATTTAAGTTTGAAGCATTAGCCTAGTGGGACAACAAAAAAACCCCGTTCAAATATTGAAATAAAAAACGCAATAATAATAAAAAAACTATTGCTCAAATGTGTTCACGTATTTTTTATGTATAAGATACAAACATTTCATGCATTATCCGTATAAAATAATGCATAGTGTTTCTAAACTAAAGGAACAAACATTGAAGGATGATACTAGGCATCAAGCCAAATTAAAAAAAAAAAAAAAGAAATAAAAGTAGAAAAAGTTTAAAACAAGAAAGACAAAATCATGCGTCAAGCCATAGATTTTGAAACAATTTCCAAAACATTCAGCCACTGGCTGAGAGGTTCTGCTCTGGAAGCTGGTAGATGGGAAGTGCTGTGTTCGAATCCAATCGCGCCCGTCGGCCTAACCGTTCGGAGTTTTCGTGGTTTTGTTCGAACCGTGGGAAACATTGCGTAAATACGGGTTAGGTCCCCTTAGAAAGATCCCCACGGAGGGCGCTCCCCCTTGGGCCTATATCCCTCGAGTAGATAATCGGCCGTCAAAAATCAACTCAATTCAACTCAACTCAGCCGAAAACATTCAGACTAATGTAACAAAACTTCACCGTTTAATAAGTTGAAATGCGATGTGTAATTGAACCATGTGGAAACGCATAACACGTTTGAAAACTCAATTTCAGGAATTCCCATCTACAGTCGGAAAATTATCCGAATTCTTTGAGCAGCCCTGTATATAATAACAGATTTGTATCTATAAACTACATGCATGCAAAAAATTAGTTCAGTTAGAAATTAGTTCAGTCAGTTACATACCACAGTTGAAAAATTCCCCTTCAACAATTTTCGCTAATAAGGAGAATGATACGTGAATTATTTTATGCAGCCCTGTATACGAGGTAAAGAATTTATACAAAATGAGCAACATGCAAAAAATCAGTTAAATTTAAAAGAGCATATACATTTTTTTTTTCTTTCTGCTAAGTATAATGACATCACGAAAAGTGCTGAAAAGCACCATCCGCGTTCAAACAACACTGAGCTCTATGCCGAACTATATTCTCGTTCATAACTTTAACAATAACGACGTTATAGCGATAATTTCGACAGACGTCATTTGCTTTCCGTGAAGTATGGCGACAGCACGAAAATTGCGACAAATTGCAGCATCCGCGTCCAAACTTCATTGAGCTTCAAACTAACTAGGATTCTCACTCAAAATTTTGTTACTGATGAAGATCTTGTAACGATATTTTCAGTGGAATTTCTTTACTTTTTGTCAAATAGGATCACATCATAAGAAAAATTGGAAATTACACCATCCGCGTCCAAACAACACTGCGCCACATAAATAGGAAATGTAACTCAAAGTACATATCGTGTCACAGACCAAATTAATTGTGCTTCTAGTACTTACCGTGATCTTATCAAATTTCATATAGGGGAGACCGGGGCTAGTAGGCGCAATTTGTAGTTATCAATTTTTATTAATTTTTTGTTTAAGTTTTTTAACAAACTTTAACTGCACGTTTAAAGAACAGGCATTTGGCTATAAATACCCCGGAGTTTTAAGTTTGTAGCTTTTGTAGTTTATGTTTAGCGCAAGTCTAAAGTAAAAGGAAAATTGTGCGCCAACCTACCACGTCACGAGGCAAGTTGCCTATACCTATGGGGTAAGTTGGCACACACTTTATAAAAATTTAAATGCAACTCAACTAAGGCACGTAGTTAAGATAAATCAATTTCATTATTACCAGTAAGTTTAATCAAAGGCGTTATCGCCATGCAATGTAAACTCTAAATTATACAGACATAAAAATAATGAATAAAACATTAACATTGAGTAACTTCTATCCTACTCGATATCATCATCAGAGTTACAGTTGTCACAAATAAAAATTCGACTGTCTCCGTTTGGGCAAGCCTCATGTGCCCAAAATCTTGCATTGCAACCACTTTTCTCGGTATATGCTGTTTTTCAAGTTACCAGCACACACCAGACACCGAGCCAACTTGCCCCGTGTTCAATGCGCCTACCAGCCCCACAATAAATTTTTTCACAAAAGGGACACGTAACCTTCAAAACATAAATAATCCAAGTAAATCACAAATGGAGTAGGTACAGTTAATCATACACTAAGAAAAACTGCACAAGTTAAATCGCAGTTATTAAGATAAGTATTAGAAATTAGAAAAAGAATGAAGCAACAAAACGTTACTTATGAGTATAAAAAACAGAAAAATCGTAATAAATGTCCACTGCGCGTAGGTAACGCTGCTAAACTACAATGAGGATTGTAAAAAGCAAGAAGAAAGGTACTCTGTGACTGGTTGCGCAATCTATCCACAAACAGGCAATTTGTGAGGACTGCGCTTTACTTACCCCTGTAGCCAACTAGCCTAAATCAAAGTCACTAGTCTCCCCTAAATCAAAGTTAATTTGATGAAAATTACTTAAATAAAGCTTCATTATTGTTAAAGTTGTGAGCCAAAATTCAGGTTCGGATTTTAGTGAGACACCCTTTTCTTTTGACCAAATGAGTGGACTCTACATTCCTATTTTTACACTCTTTTATTTAACTCGATCTGGTTTTTATATATAAAGATGGAATTTTTAATTCAGTTTTAACAAAATTCCTGAAATAATAAATTATAATTATAAAAAATTACATCATGAAAAAAAAAAAAAAAAAAAAAAAAAAATGCGCAAAGGTGTGTTTTGATGTTAGTACGACATTTTAATATTTTTAGAAGTTAATTATAAATTAATAAATTAATATTAAGGCTTTTTTAATTAGTCCGTCACAAATGATAAACTGCGAATTATTCTCTATGACTCGTACAATTGTATGGGAGTTGAAACGACAATCGATTTAATGATGCGCCAATAAACGCTCACCAAAATATGGCAAATCGCAGTAAAACTGAGACAATGAAACATTGTAAAGACTAAAAGGTCCTTTCGGCATGTGCCGAGAGAAAGAGGTAGCTTTCACATATCTTGGTTTTAAAATTTTGCAAGTTCTACTAGAAGATAATTTTACTAAAATTTTAAGAAGCTAAAATGCGACGAACCCGATAAGAGAATATTCGTCAATGCTGAATTTGAATGAGAATTGCGTTAAATTAGTAAACTATAGCCAAGTTGGCATCATTTATGGATACTTATTTTTGGTCGCGAAATTTGGCGGTATTTCGCCAAGTGTCGCCAAGCTTGGCAAGAATTTGAAGCTAATGGATATTAATAATAAGCATTGCGCGGTAGTGCACGGTTCAAATGGCCGCAATTTTGAAACAAGATGGCGGATGAAGCTGCCAACGAACTCGATGGAGACATTGGTATGTACTATGCATACAATCAATCTCATCCAAATCACTTTATAAATACGAGAGTTACAGCGTGACGAAAATTAGATTGTTTCAAAATGTCAGCCACCCTAGAAATTCAGACTGCTATATCCCAGGCATTTTTTAAGGTAAAGACGATACAAAATTGATGGGATTAAACTACACATCATCAAAAACACGAGACAGAACTATTTGAATTAAGAGAAAAAAAGAAAATCCAAACTTTCACTGGACCTCCCAGAAGTAAAATTTATGACCGGACACATTTTACGACCGGCACTCAGGATTTTTTACAACTAAGCAGAACTCTCTCAAATGAATCTTACGAATGGACACTTTAATAACAACATTCGGACATTCGAATTTATGATGCTATAAGGAAAAAAGATTCTTTCCCCCACGACACATGGCTGGATGATAATGAGGTCGGGGCAAAAATAGAGGTAGGGAGCCAATAGTACAACTCACAGATAGTTGATAGCACATAATTTTCCAAAAGGCCACTAAAATTGCAAGAGCGGCAGGAAAGGAAAAGAATAGGTTAGACCCTATTGGATACTAAAGAGGTGAGAAAGTAAATGGACGGAATAAATTACAAAAATTAAAAATGTAAATATCTATACAAGGAGACCAAGAAGTGATGTCAGTCTAAAAGATGTTTTTCTAAGAGTGTCAGTTTGTTTTAGTTATATGTGGAAGGAGACCTGAATAGGAGTCTGTGCCCAAAGACTCTCAACATGTGTGTATATACAAAATGGATTTAACCGCATTTACATCTAGTATTTCTGTAAAACGATGATCCTTGATGTAAGAGGTATATTTTTATTATTTCCCTTTCTGCCTGCTAAATTAAGGAGCTGTACAATTTTAGTAAAATCATGCCCTTGCCTACCCGGGTCAATAAATTAATTACATAACTTAGAATAAATTAGCAATCGATAGTCTAACGATTGCACTTAATATGTAATCTAATTTGTAAGTTTCTAATGAAAGCTGTCCAAAATATTACTATGTTTATTTGTATTGTCTATTTGTGTTTTCTTTATGTAAATAAATTTCATGTTTATGTGTAAAACGGAATAAGCGTCAAATTAATGGATTCATGTGTCTGCTTAATTTTAATACTAGTGAATTTGAGCATCTTAGTTAGTGACTTCAAACGGAGCTTGATTTTTCTAAATTACACAGCGCAAGATAAAAGAGATTTTGTATTAACCCAGTAGGACGGGCGCCGCAAAAAAGCAACACGAGAACGGCCATGGGGGGTGTCAGCACACCTCAAATATATTAAATGGCATAAATACGAAAAAAATCTTTATAATTCTATCTGTTAATGAAATACATGATAATTATGATGTATCAGTATATTCGTATCAGTGTATCCGCATATACCCATTTTTGTAACCCTGATAATTATCTGCTAATGAAATTCATGATAATGAAATTCACTCTTTCTCATGAAAAAGGATAACTGAAATGTTAAATTATCGTTAATTTTAAAAATTAATACGATATAAATTAAAAGCACTCACCTTTACTTTCCTCATTCGAAAAACTTAATTTTTCTTTCAATTGTTATTATAACAAAATTAAACATTATTGTGGATAAAAGTACTGAGATTTATGACTTTTCATAATAATTAGGGTGTACAAATGGATCATAAACTTTAGATTGTTTGTAGTTTTTACATATAGCTTCAATTTCTATAAGGTTTTCTATAATTCTATAAGACTAAAAAAGGGTCTGATTTCGCCATTTTCATAAGCTACTCACGGAAAGTGACCTTAGAAGCAGGTACTGATGCACCTGACCACTTCGAATTATAGGGAGAGATAGTAGATGAATATTTTCGGGCGTGGGGTGTCAAAACACCACGAGCCACGTTAAGGAAAACGATTAATTAGAATATTTAAGAGAGTAAAAGGAATTTGATATAAGCACAAGATTAATTCTTTATATGAGGGATAGTTCATAGTTCATATCAGTATACAAAATTCCGAGAAGCAAAAAGCGATAACTAATATTATAATAATTTTATATAGCTAACTAAAAGATGATGCATAAAAAGGTATTGGTAAGGTGCTAGACAAAGGGGATAATGAGAGCTAGTCAGATATTTATAAAATTTACTTTGAAGTGCAAATTTCTCTCTTTCATCTCACAAATATACCTATTTGGTGACGTGACCTTCCCTTAATTATTTAACTTAATTTAATTTAGATAATTAGAACTTCGGATTTAGTTATTTCGGTGTTTTACTAATGTCAGTGGACTGCAGCTCTCAATTATATGTTAGAAAATTAAAAGAAATTCGCAAATAATAAAATATATTACAATTAGTAACTTAATAAAAAAGATTTTTCTGTACGTATAATTATAATATTTCATTATGCTTTTTATTTAAATCTTCTAAATATTCTGCTGCAGACACATAATCAAATGCCATATGTGGATTCAGAAAATAAATAAACATCTTATTCTGGTGGAAGAGTACATGGATACTTATAAGTTATTTGAAAAAACAATTTTAAGTGTTTATTGGATATTGTACACAACTGACCCAAAGGGCAGGCAAGTGGTAAATTTTAGGTGAAAGTTAGCGTATTTTTCAAAGAATAATAATTGAAGGTATTATTATTAAATTGCATACATATTATGGTCATTGTATGAATTTCATGCACAGGGAAAAACAAAGAAAATTTACGTATAGTAACTATAAAAAAATAAATATATATCTCAGTGGTATTTATCCATTTATATGTGATTTATTTAATTTAAGAGTGTGTTATATACATTTTGTGTATTTTGATATTTTGTTTTTTTTGTAATTTTCCGAAAGGCCACTAAAACTGCAAGAGCGGCAGGAAAGGAAAAGAATAGGTTAGACCCTATTGGATACTAAGGAGGTGAGAAAGTAAATGGACGGAATAAATTACAAAAATTAAAAATGTAAATATCTATACAAGGAGAACAAGAAGTGATGCCAGTCTAAAAGATGTCTTTCTAAGAGTGTCGGTTTGTTTTTGTTATATGTGGAAGGAGACCTGAATAGGGGTCTGTGCCCAAAGACTCTCAACATGTGTGTATATACCAAATGGATTTAACCGCATTCATCTCTAGTATTTCTGAAAAACGATGATCCTTGATGTAAGAGGTATATTTTTATTATTTCCTTTTTTGCCTGCTAAATTAAGGAGCTATACAATTTTAGTAAAATCATGCCCTTGCCTACCCGGGTCAATAAATTAATTACATAACTTAGAATCAATTAGCAATCAATAATCTAACGATTGCAATTAATATGTAATCTAATTTGTAAGTTTCTAATGAAAGTTGTCCAAAATATTACTATGTGTATCTGAATTGTCTGTTTGTGTTTTCTTTATGTAAATAAATTTTATGTTTGTGTGTAAAACGGAATAAGCGTCAAATTAATGGATTCATGTGTGCTTAATTTTAATACTAGTGAATTTGAGCATCTTAGTTAGTGACTTCAAACGGAACTTGATTTTTCTAAATTACACAGCGCAAGATATAAGAGATTTTGTATTAAGGAAAACCATTAATTAGAATACTTAAGAGGGTAAAGGGAATTTGATATAAATAAAAGATAAATTCTTTATATGAGGGATAGTTCATTTCAGTATACAAGATTCCCAGAAGCAAAAAGCGATCACTAATATTATAATAATTTTATATAGCTAACTAAAATATGATGCATAAAAGGGTATTGGTGAGGTGTTAGACAAAGGGAATAATGAGAGCTAGTCAGATATTTATAAAATTTATCTCTAAGTGCAAATTTCTCCCCATCAAATATATGCTCCGAAATCCTTGTATTAAGGTCAAACCCTGAAGAAAAAATGTTTTTCAGTTTTTAATTTATTCGCACCGCTTTTTAACTTTTTAAATTTTTTTCATTGGCCGCCATTTTGAAACAAACTGGCGGATGAAGTTGGCCAACGAACTCGGCCGAGACATTGGTATTTACTATGCATACAATTAATTTCATCCAAATTCGTTAATAAATACGTGAGTTATCTCATGACAAAAATCAGATATATATATATAAGTCCCATTTTAACGGATGGTGGTTTTGGGGTCTGGGGGTCACGATCGGTGAAAATATACCAAAATGTTCCGGAAGTGCTTTCCACCGAACAGCTGCAATAGGTAGCTTTTTACTTTTTGTAATGAAAGTTACCTAAAAGTAGAAATTAAATGTTTTTATTTTTATTTTTATAAGCAGAAATGATGATACTGAGTTTATGATGATACTTTTATAGCTTAGTTTCTGAGTATAATATTTTTGAACAATACGCTTTTATCAGTTGATAGTTTAATATTAATTAATTTGCAATTATACATTAAGAAATCAATATAGAATTCCCCAAAATATAGTTGAAATAATGCTTCGTTTTTTTCTCTGTTGTTCTATCTAGAAAAAAGAAAAACAAAAAGAAAAAAACAAGCTAACCATAAATTAAGTGACCCCAATCAGAATTATTTAGGACAAGTTTTAGCCAAGATATCTAAAAAAAAAAAAAAAAATGCAATTTAGCAAATTACAACGACCATTTGGAAAATGATTTTTTCAAAGACTAAAATTTAAGGCATTAAAAATAGCACGGAGTTGATCATACATTACGTACGCCATGAATTAAACATTAATAGTGTTATGACACGTAAAAATTGCAAGCGACAGAAATCGCCTGCGACTCGTACGTATTATCCCCCTGAAACATACGTATTACTCAAGCATTTCATTGGCTGTTCGGGAAAAGGATTTTCCATCGTCAGATTTCCAAGAAATCTGACGGCCAATTTTAAATGAAATTTATTTCTTAAACTTCTAAATATCCCACAATATTACTTTTTATATCGTCGCATAGAGAAAAAAATGTACTTTTAAATGCAATATATTTGAAAGCTGTATCTCAATTTGTTTCCGAGTTATTAATTTTTTTTGTAGTTTTTATTACTTTTTTGTCATAGTGGCAACACTCTGTTGTCCATCTCTGGTGAAAGTAAAGAGAAATACAGATTACTGTATAGACCAATCAGAAAACGAATAAAATGATGATTAAACCAATAAAAACCTTCAGATATTGCTTTTGATTTCCTACCCTGACGAGGACAATAACCATTTTTCCAAAAGGTTAAAAAAGAAAAAGAAACCGCAGCAAAAAAAAAAAAAAAAAAAAAAAAAAAATGTATGTTTTTAATAAATTCACTTGCTAGCGCTTTCTACCAGGTGTAAAAAAAAAAAAAAAAAAAAAAAAAAAAAAAATAGTGAATTTTTTCACAGCGTTCGTTGCACACGCCCACATTCATGTGTTGCAATGGTAATTTTTGAGAAAAAACATAAAATGCAGTCAAAAAATTTGTCGTGATTTTCACGATGAACATTGAATACTTATAAAAGATTATTTTTTAACACTTTTCAACGTAGTTGAAAAAAATTATAAATTCGATTTGTCTGTGAGTCTATCTGTCCATGCTCTAGCTCGCGTAAATAGACTCTGGTTTTCATGCAATTGATATATGTTAATCATGTTTACCATGGCATGGTAGGTATTAAATTGCGTCTGGCATTAATAGTTCATTTACAGGGGTAGTCAAAAGAATTGCGTTATATTATGGTTAATGGGGAAAACCGCTTGCAATACATTTCAATGACCTTACGCTATTTTAAGTGTATTAACATTGATATAAATTACTGAATTTCACTGCAATATGATTACTATAGTATAGGGCATTCAAAGCATTTATCGTTTATTTACAGGGACCCACAAAAGAAATGAGTTACAGTACTGTCTTTGAGCAATAATTGTTGGAAGTGTGTTTTCAATTTTGGTTGGAAATAACACAAACATTTGTTTTTTCAATATTGTCAAAGTTATGCACGAGTATCACAGTTCGACATCGAATGAGATAACGTCCAATTTTGATTGAATAAGTGGGTTGTGATCCTGTCTTTCCATACAAAAATAAATATTATTGTCTTGACACGTATTATCACTTCTGAAAGTTTGTTTCATAGATTTATCTGCAAATTTTGGAAAATAATGACTAAAACTTATATGTTTCACATGTAAAGTATTTGCTTTTACTTTTATTCTGAGTAGGTAGACCAAGCACAGCTCGGTGATTATTTCTTATGGTAATATTCTATTAATCATTGTTTATTAAAATTATTAGGTTATTAGAACCGAAGCGGCGAGCGGCCTCTTTCTGTTCCAGGAAACCGGGTTGAAAAAAAAATCTAAAATTAAAACCGGACAAATTGAAAAGGGAATATAGATATGCTATTTCTTTCTCCCAGCAAATAAAATGTCGTCTCCAAAAAAGAACGTTCCGTTGTATAAGCCAGCCATAAAACAAAGCAGATGTATCATTGTTCTGTTAAATACTCTACTGCAATTTTTTAAACTTCTAAGCATCGCACATTTTCGATTTTTATATCGTCGTATTGGAAAAAAGTACTTTTTAATGCAACTTGTTTGAAAACTGCATCTCAATTTATTTATGAGACATTAAATTTTTTGTAGTTTTTATCGCCATTTGTTTATTTCTGGCAACTAAAATATTCCATTTCTATAGAAAGTAAAGAGAAAATAGCTGGAAAATAGTAATTATATATTTTTGTTGCCTTTTTCCCATAACTACCGAAAAAAATGTAATTGAAATACGTGCTATTTTGAAAAAATATAAATGAATGATTTCTGATAAAATCATTCATTAATTAAATATTATAAACTATATTTAATTTAATTATCTATATTACAATGAAATGAAGGTATATGAATCATTAGATAGCAGACTGTTTTTTTTTTTTTTTTTTTTTTTTTTTTTTTCTGGTCGAGTTTCTTGAGTGACATCTGTTTTTTCTTTTTGGATTTGTATATTATTCAGCGATAGTGACATCATATAAATACTTCACTGTAGATGTTGTTTAAGACTGGATCGTAAATGAGGAATTCTTCTGAGGATGCGAATGACGTCATTTTACATAAAATAAAAGCGTGTGTTTTAAGCCTTAAAACTAAAATATGTTTTGTATTATCCATATTTATATACGTATTTATTTTTTTTTTTATCTGGGGCGACACTAAATTCTGAAAAAGCACAATTCCTGTTTTCTAGTTAGTTTTTTATTATTTCAGCGTATTTAATTATAAATGAAAATGTAATTTCTAGTTTCTAAAATTAATAATAACAAATGCTGACAATTCGTTTTTAAGCCTTTTCTGTTATCTATCATTTTATATCCATTTTCTCAGTGTTGTCCAGGAAACAGTTATGACGTTTTGTATCATATTTCTGCAGTCGTTAAGTAATATACTGGCTGTTTGTTGAAGAATTCAGTACTTCTCTCCCTAAAAAAATAAAACTAAATAAAAGTTTGTATCTACACTGTTAAAAATTTTGCAGCATTCTGACAGGTCATTCGACCGTTTTTTGAAAAAAGGGTTTCATAACCATAATTTAACTATATTCTGACCATAAAATGGCCAATAATATAGTCAGAATAGTGTTAAAATTACGGTTGTGTAACCGTTTTCGGAAAAAACGGTCAAATGACCTGCCAGAATGCTGCAAATTTTTAACAGTGTAGCAAGAAATTTGGATTGTCATTTATAAAAATAAACGTGTTTTATATAGATACGATGATGCCAGACGTAATCTGAAAGCTATTCTCCATATTTTATGAAAATGAAAAAGATCACAGTCGGTGCCCAAGTCAATAGTTGGTATCAAAGTAATAATAAACTAATATGTTGTGGCCATCATAAAACTTTCTTCTATATACATCACGCAAATTAAATCGTTTAAACAGTACAAGAAAATTACATCATTATAGCACCAATTCATATCAAATTATATCTGAATTTGAAGTTTCATGGAAATTCGTGCATTAGTTCTTGAGATAGAAGTATAGCGGAAATTCTGAAAAATGTAGCACAGCAGCGAAACCTGTTGAGCGATTTACAACAAAACATAATACAACGCTAACTGATATCAAGGTATACCTGAATCTGAAGCTTGGGGAAAATTCGTGCATTAGTTCTTGAGATAGAGCCAGTGGTGACCATCCCCCCCAAACCGAATGACGCAAATTCCCCCCCAAAAAATCTTCATACATTAACACTGAGTCCCCCCCTAAACAGAAAATCAATTGTAAAATATATTCTTATTATTAAATTATTTAATAATAGTATTCTTACGTACTGTCATACAAACATGAAATAAAAGTTTTAACAGCGTAATAAATAATAAAAGATACATTTTTTATTATTAGCAATCTGATTGTTTTCACATTTATAAGTCCTGACTGACAAGCCCGTGTTCACTATATACGTTTTAATAAATAAAGCTACATTTTTATGAAAATAAATATTTACTTACAAGTATTTAAAATAAAAATCTTTTAAATTATTACAAAATAAATCTTAAATACAAAAATTGCATATCGTTTTAAGAAAACTAAAATATTAAAGACGAGTTGTTTATATCAAACGCATATCAAATACATTTGCATGTACATACGCCCTTGTTTAAGATTAAATCTTAACGCTTAAGATTTCCCAATCATTTTTTTAATACTATCTAGTCATACAGTTTAATCTCACCCTCCCCAAAACATTCTCTAAATCACCCCCCATCCTAAAATAAACTGCGGATTGAAGAGTTTATTTCAGTACAAGTGTTGCTTTATACTACTTTAACAACATACAATATACTCTTATACACGTACCGATTCTTATAAAATGGCAGACATTATACCATTAAAACATTAGTCCTAAATCTATTGTAAGCACTTGTATTCTGTATAGGTATGTTTTTCTTTCACACTATAATTTTTTAGTCTTATTACCTAGTAATTAATCCTCCTTTCCCTCCCAAAAAATTCTAATTTTTCTATAAATTTCTCCCTCCCCCCTAAAATAATTCGTGGACCAATAAAAAAAATCGTAATCGGTAAAAAACACAATCGATATAGCCATCCATTACATCCGAGAACCTACAATCGAGATGTTCTACAATCGTTTATTAAAATCATTGTTTTTATATGTTTATAAAGCAGTATTTAGTAAATACATGGTAACTGAAAAGAGATGGATTTAAAAAACAAAAAATCGAAGGGAGGCTATAATGGAGCCATAATTGTGGAAAAGTCATGTAACGGCGTTCTTTGGTTGCAAAAAGTTGAAAAGTCGCGAGTACGTATGAAACGATAAGAGGAGTTTAAGTATCAATAATTAGAATTTTTCGACAATTAGCAGCAAATTGGCCAAAGAAATAAGAATAAAAAGCACCCCTAGTGGCAAAAACATGAACTGAAAGGATGGTAAATAGTATCATTATTTTTTATTGATGTTTTTATGTCATTTGAGATCAGTTCTATGATTTCCCCTTTATTAGAAGACCATCTACTGGAATGCGTTAAACGACCCCCCCTGGGGGGAAAGTAGGGGAGGAGCAATAAATGCATAATATGAATAAGTGGTCATAAGGCTTTCCAACGATATATCACATGAGGGGTGTCGGCTAAATTTAGAAAAGTCACCCCCCGCGGAGTCAAAGAAGAGAAGGGCGCGGGAGGTATGTACATGAAGTAATAGTCAGAGAGCTTTCCAATGATATATCATATGAAGGGGTGACGGCAAAAGATAGAAAAGTGCCCTCAGGATTCCAACTATTGCGCGCCCCGGAATACACCCTCCCCCCTCTCTTTGAAATTTTAATATACAAATTATTCATCTGAGGGTTCCGTAACAAAATCCGATCTAAAATGATAAAAACGCTACGATTTCAAAAAAGTTCGAAAAGCGCCTCACACGGGAAGCCAAATTGGGGAGGGAAGAAGAAAGATTCATAATATGAAAGAGTGGTCCGAAAACTTTCCGATGACATATCACATGACTGGTCCAAAAAGTTTAAAATCTACCCCTCACCCATGGGTTCACTCTTTCTTCCCAGAATACACCCGAGAATCACGCAACCCTCACTTTTAAATTTTTATATTTAATAAATAATATTTACCGGAGGGCTCCATCAAAAAACACACTTAAAATTATATTTCTTGTAGAAATCGCAACGATTTAAAAAATTCACCCCCTTACTGCTTCACCCTCCCGAAATTTACTCCACTATGAGAAAGGTTCATAATATGAAAGAGTGGTCAAAAGGCTTTCCAATGATATGTCACAGGAGGGGTTCGGTAAAAGTTTGAAAATTAATCCCCCGTCGGTCCATTCTCGCGCCTTCCAGAATTCACTCAACTTCCTCTTCTGAAATTTTTATATTTGATAAATAATATTTATCTGAGGGCCCCAGGTATGGGACAGCTTGACAGAGCTAAAGTAAGAGAAACATTGAAAATTCGGGGCAAAATGACACTAAATTCAACAGTAATTATTGAAATTAGGACTATACAGAACTGAATAAATAAACCCCTATACCTCCTAACCCATATCGGTTAATAACAAAAAGAGATTGGATAAGCAAATGCACCCCTTCGAGAAACTATGACTTAAACCAGAAATGCGGTAAGTTGACTCTAAAAGCTTCATTTCTCTCTTTCTCTGGCATTTCCGCAAATCTCATCTCAATGATTTTTCACCGGCATCTCGACTTTTGATTTCCCGATTATTCCTCTCGCACTTTTCAACATTTCGTATGTGGCCGAGTGAGAAATCAATTTTCTTCGCTTCTCGATTAGTGTCTTTTCATAGGTTGCCGAGAACGAGAATTCAATTTCTCGTTCTCGGCAGAGAAGAGATGTGAGAAGATTTATCGAGACGAAATAGAGAAAGAGGCATGACAATGAGCTGTGAAATGAAGCCCTAATATTCAAAGTTTCTCTTATTTTAGCCCTATCAAGCTGTCACATACATGGAACCCTCTGATAAATACTATTTATTAAATATAAAAATTTCAAAGAGGGGGGTGCGGAGGGGGCGAACAAATTTTTAAAACCTTTTACAATGAATATAATTTTAAATGTGTTTTTTTGATGGAGTCCTCCGGTAGATATTATTTATTAAATATAAAAAATTAAAAGTGGGGCATGCTTGAATTCCGGGCCGAAAGAGTGAACAAACCGGGGGGGGGGGGGGATTTTCAACCTTTTTTAAGCCCTTCATGAAATATATCATTGGAAAGCCCTCGGATCACTCTTTCATATTATGAGAATTTCTTCTCCCCTTCCCAATTCGGCCCCAGTTTTTGAACTTTATTGCGTTTTCATCATTTTAATTTGAATTTTTTAAGGAGTTTTCCGAAAAATATTACTTATCTGAAATTTCAAAAAAGGGGGGGGGCTGAATTCCTGGAGGGTTGCGATAGTTGGACCCCCGGGGGAAGAACTTTCCTAATTTTTACCGACACCCCTTATGTGATATATCATTAGAAAGTCCTGCGATCACTTATTCATATTAAGCACCTACCGTGCCACTTTCCTCACTTTGACACCCACGGTGGCACTTTTCTAAATTAACCGAGACCCCTCATGTGATATATTGTATGAAAGGACTGTGACCACTTATTCATGTTATGCACCTCCAGCGCCCTTCCCCCCCCACTTTGCCCTAACGGTGGGGTGAGTATTTTTATAAATTTAGCTCGAGACCCCTCATGTGACATTTGGTTGGAAAGGCCTGTGACCACTTACTGATGTTATGCATCTCCGGTGTCCCTTCCCTCACTTTGCCCCCAAGGGAGGCACTTCTCGAAATTTAGCTGAGACCCCTCATGTGACGTATTGTTTGATAGGACTGTGACCACTTACTCCTGTTATGCACCTCCCGCACCCCTTTCCCCCACTTTGTCACCCCGGTGTGCATTTTTATAAATTTAGTTCAAGACCCCTCATGTGACATTTGGTTGGAAAGGCTTGTGACCACGTATTGATGTTAAACCCCTCCGATGACCCTTCCTCCACTTTGCCCTCCCGGGGACACTTTTCTAAATTTTGCTTATAACCCTCATATGATGTATCGTTGGAAAGCCCTGCGACCACTTATTCATATTATGCAGCTCCTGTGCCCGCCCTTTGACCCCCCAAAGGATCCGGTCCGAGGTTCGTTCGGTTCGAGATTTTTTTTGTTTACAAGATTTTGCAGTGTGTGCACACCATGCCTTCTATACGGTGCCGTATGCAGTGGGGACCCAGTTTGAGATTTCATATTACGAGATTACGTATAAATTAGAGGCCCTGATTAAAGAAGGGCCGCACTAGCGGGCGTAGCCAACTAGTCCTTATTAACCCAACTCATTCCAGCTTTCCCGCAGACGATTCTTGATAAAATCGAATCGGGTATAGTATAAAAGCAATTGGCAAACTGGAGTCATCGAGAAAAATTTTGCACAATCAAAAAATATCGAGACGTCCATACAATCGATAAAATCTATAAAAACATCTCGTTTTCACCCATCACTAGCTGGAAGTCTTTTTCTCTGTACAGGTTGTTTACCTTATACTGTTTTAATGACACACAATACTACTCTTCTATCATCACTAAAATAAACTGTACTTAAATCCTAGTTTTCTGAAAATCGTCAAGTAATTTTAGCGTTGTCTCTTCCTCTGAAATGTCTATTTTGTTGTTATTTCTTATCATACCCGTCAAGAATGTATTTTTGCACTTGGACTGTACGATTTGACCCTGTCAAACAATATAATAAATTACTTAAGACGCTTCTGGAAAGCTATTCCTTTTATCACGTCTTGCGGTTCTAATTGCCTTTCAGAATGTGTTAAACATTTTCCCACCTGTATACCAAGTATTTTTTTATTCCCGCACTTTCAAAAATATTAAGATGCAAAATCGGTTCTTATTGCCCTTATCTAGAATTTAAAGAATGAAAAAAACATGACCATTTCTGGAAATTGAATGTTGAAAAGAAGTTAAAAGTGATATTATAAAAAGCAAAAAATTTTTTAATAGTTGAAAAAAAAAAAAAAAAAAAGGAAATAGTATTAAGATTTTAAAAATCCCCCCCCCCCCAAAAAAAATGTACTTTTTCTCTAAATTCCCCCCCAAAAATAAATTTTATGACGCATTTTGCGTCACCAAACTCCTCTCTGGGCACCCCTGGATAGAGCTATAGTGGAAATTCTGAAAAATGCAGCATAATCTGTTGAACGATTTAAACCAAAATATAAACAGCATTAATTTACATCAAGGTCTACCTGAATCTGAAGTTTGTTGAAAATCCAAGCATTAGTTCTTTAGATAGAGCTATTGCGGAAATTGCAAAAAATGCAGCATAGCAGTGCCACCTATTGAGCGATTTACACCAAGATGTATAAAACGTCAATTCAAGTCAAGGACTAACTGAATCTCAAGTTGTATGAAAATACGTACATTAGTTCTGGAGATTAAGCTATTGTGAAAATCGTGAAAAATGCTGCGTAGCAGCGCCACCTGTTGAGCGATTTACACCAAAAACTAATCAGCATCAATTTATATCAGGGACTAACTGAATTTAAAATTTTTATTAAATTCCGTGCATTAGTTCTTGAGATAGAGCGCCCACAAAATTTGTGTCACATACATACAGACAGACAGACGGACAGAGTCACAGACTCACAGACAAACATTTTGTAAAAACATGTTTTTTGGATTCTCTGACCTCTAAAACATGTAATTCCGTCGAAAACCGGAATTCAAAAATTTTCATGAATCCAATAATTTCTTCTTGTAATGATAGAAGAAAGGAAAAATGGTAAAATTTCATTCTTTTTAGTATTAAGCCCCGAAGACTTGCAGGTGATTACATACTTAACCCGTCTATCCAGGCATCATTCTAACCAAATCATTTTAGGTCGTAGAATATTTCAATGATTTCTTCAGCAAAGAAAAAAATATATACTTTCAAATTTGTAACATTTATCTGCTCACCAGTGGGAAAATAAACTTTAAAATTTGTAATACTATGTTAGATTTATATATATACGATTCATCTTTTCCTGTGGTTCTGACGTCTTTGGGTATTCAGTACTCTGGCCTATTTGCTTCGAAATTTTATAGCACTCCTTTTATGTTCCAAAACCACGATATCTCATTCTAATTTAGATAAATTTTATTTTTTTTAAGTTTCCTGTCGTCTATAAAAAGTTAATTAAAGATTCCCATAAAATGTTGAAAATAAGATATAATATGTTTATTTTTTAGGTAGATTTCGTAAGAAAAACTACCTATTACAGTCGTTACAATGGTGGGACTTTTGAAAAATTCCTTCATAACTTTTCATTATAGGACCCCAGGAACGCAAAACCACCCCCACCTAAAAAGTTTATATATATATATATATGTTACGAAACAATTTAATAGGTTACGTCGAGATATCATGTAGTGCTTTTTATTGCATATTACTGGATTCATACCACATTTTAATCAGCCGTTGGTGATGTTGTAAGCAATCCTACCACTTAGCACAAGCATTGCTAGTGAAGGTGTCAACTCTGTGAAAATTTAGCAGCTGTAGAGCGATGTTAATATTTGTAGGGTCCAATCAAACACTTGTCATTTCATTATGAAAACAAGGTAGGTTAGGCCGCGTGAATGGGGAAAACAGGCGTATGAAGAAATCGGTGGTTTTCCCAATTAAACACATGGAAACGTAGTCATAGGAAAACTGTTTATTCCATCAGAACACACCAACACAAAACAATTCCCGCAGGATGAGAAATCGGAGCATTCCACTCGAGCGTAAACTAGTTACTCATGCTAAATAGATGTTAATTCACGAAATGAATATTCTACATGGCTAAGAACACCAGGTAACAGGTTATGTAAACAATCAAACAGCACAAAAATCTCTGGTTCTGAGCTCATGCTCTCGCTATTTATTAGAATGAGCGGAGGAATTCCGATTGAAATGAAAACTTCAGGCTAAACCAACCAAAATCACGAACGAGCCTCGAAGTGAAACTGGGATCCGACATTCAGCCAATGGAGAGTGATCAAGAAACGTCACAGGAAAAAATCCCGGCGCCGCTAATGGAATGATTTCGATGTGAAAAGGCTGACGCCTCGCGGGCGGGAAAATGAGATGAAATAGAATAAAAATGTAAAAATGGCTTTGATAAACATTCGAAAAATAAATAACTGCGTTCAGAACTGTACAGTTTGGTAGACGATAAAAATTGATGAAGGGATTAAAAGTTTAGTTACGTTTTGGAATAAATCTATTATTAAGATACACGTTTTAAAATTATAGGAATTTAACTAGAAATAAATAACAGAGCGTATTAAAAAAAAAGAAAATAATGAATAGGCCGACAATTTAGAATAATTTAAATGAATAGTAAAAGTAAAAATATTTATATAACAATATCCCCCCTCCCTAAAAACCGGTGAACTGGTGGCTCCGTGACCTACAAGTTCAATTGGGGAAAAGCATGAACTCGGATTACAATAATGTTACCCGGTAGTCTGAAAATTTTCTCCAATTCTGTCAAAAACCAAATCAATAAGTTACTGCTTAAACGCGAAACTGTGGGAATTGTTTTTTAAAATTACAAAGATAATATAAATATTTCTCCAACATGGAGTAAATTATATTCTAAATAATCTCCTCTTGTTTTACTAGCAACTTATTACTTACAATATTAACAGATATTGACAATATTAGAATTGTTTAGGAGTTTTCTTAGGAATTTACATTCTTTCCACATCACGATTAAATATTAGTTTTATCTCTATAACTTAAACTCCATAACGTAGAAATTTTCCATACAATTCACAAGTCATATAAATAAAGGAAAAACATGAATATAATAAATTTAAAATCTATGTAAAAAAAATTTCAACTGAGTATGAATCTCCTACAGTTTTTTAACTGGGATGATTTTATTGTCCTGATACTATGCTATAGTCCATTGAAATTCACTTATTGCTCATTTTTGACACAAGAAAAACTGTCAAAAAATCTAGTGCCATCTGCAATCTATAGTATTGTATTGTTATGATAATAGCGGTACCATACTATTACCATTTTTCCACAAATTCTCTAGTAAGTATTTTACTTTCATTATGTTCAGATGTTATCACAATATTTAATTTATGAGTATTCTCAGATATCTCATATATTGACTTCATTAATTCATAACACTTATTTTTCTTTATTACCTCTCTTTTATCTCAATATTCAATAATAAATTATCTATACTTTATATCATACAAGATCTAGCAAAAGTAAATTTAATTCAATAATAACAACAACTCAAATTTTCATCAATAATTTCAAAGTCATAATTTTTTCATCACTTCAGTAAATAATAATAAGAGATTATTGCACTCAATGATATTGGCTGGGTAAAAAGTTACATAGCATAAAAAGTAATCTTCTATCAATACAGATTCAATAAGAAATGAAATTATACCAAGTCAAAATAAAAATAAAAAAATTCTGAAATTCACCAGCAATATCATTGAAACAAAATCTTAACAGGTGTTTTTCGATGTGTGTCGAAATATTTCGTTCATTTAATACATGGTTACGCAATCAGTAAATAAATAAATAAATAAATAAATAAGCAAGAGAAAAACAAGTTGGATTTAAATCCAGGACACTTGCATAATCAACAATTGTTCGTATAAATTCTATAATGTTTTAGTATTAATAATTATAGTTCAGTAATTGATATATTTTTTTAGTTAACTTTTATTCATAGTTTACACATAACTTTAAATTTTATTTAATATTCTAATTTAATTCAATTCAATATAAGAAATCTTTAACTCAAATCAACTCATTTACGCCCGCATAAACAACTAATTCAAGTAAAAACCTCAGCAGTAATGTTCTCGTGGCCTTCGAGAACACACTGTTATATAGAAAAGAATTGATTGATTAATTAATTTATTTCGTTACTTTTTACTTAATTTTATGACTATTCTAAATTTAATATTAAGTCAGGGCTTTAACATTAGTTTGCTGTGAATTCTCATGGGATAATTTTAATTGATCTGGTGAAAAGTAGGGGCGCAATTTAGATACATGGACAACATCCGTATTTCTATTTTGACTTTGCCTATCAATTCGAACATTTACAGGAGATAATTTGTTAAGAATTTGATAGGGAAGCAAGTTTTTACTGGTCCTTAAGAATAATTAAAATTATATTACTTTCTAGTGTAAAATTTAAATTTAAAAACAATAACATAATTTTCAGCAATAAAAATTTAATAAATAATTCAAATTTCAAGTTAGACCCTTTTGAGTAATACTCTTTAAACATAGTAATATCTCAATAAAAATATTTAGAAATTTAAGGTTTTTTTTAAACTATATTTTATTTGTCAAAATCCCAGCAAAAGATTCGCTCGATCTCATCTTTTCTTACTGAATTTCGTTAAATTATAAGAAATTGGGGAAAAACTAACCTTAACCAGAAATTCTACTCAATAAAAACACAGAATCTTAGATATATCATAGTTATAATTTTTTTAAAAATTAAATCAATTCTTTTATAATTCATAAATATATTTAAAAATTTAGATTGCATGCCATCTTAATTTAAATTACAAAATTTAATGAAAGTTTAAATTATAATTTATCTGAAAAAATTCTAGCACAAGTTTCGCTAATTCCATCTATACGTGGTAAAGATTCAGCATCATTTTTCATTATTGCATTTAATTTACGATAATCTACACACATTCTAGTTTTCTTACCCTCATCGCGTTTCATAACTAAAGTAACAGGGCAGAATAAGGACTATAACTCTCTTTAATTAAACCAGCAGCTAATAAAGATTGAACTTGATCTGAAATTTCTTTAACTGAACAAGAGATGCATGATCAGTGTGAATGGTGAATTTTACACCATGGAAGTAATGATAAAATTTATCTAAGGTATCAATGATGGCAAGACATTCTAATTCAGTTATAAAGTAATTCTGTTCATAATTTCTCAATCCTCTAGAATAATAAGCGATTGGATGTGAAAACCCATTATTATCTGGTTGTTTAATAACTGCACCTACTGCCACCTGTGAGGCATCAACAAATATATGAAGTGGTAATGCAGGGTCATAAATTCTTAAGACAGGTTTAACAATTAAGGCATCCTTTAATTTCTGAAAAGAATCTTGGCAATTTGAATCCCATTCCCACAAAGTATTTTTCCTAAGTAATCTGTTAAGGGGGTGTCTGATTTTGGCATAATTATCTATAAATTTATGGTAAACATTAATTAATCCCAAAAATCTTTGGAGTTCTTTTACATTCGAAGGAGGTTTTAAATTTTTTATCACATAAATATTAGCATTAGCTGGAGTTACAGCACCATTTTTGATTTCATATCCTAAGAAATTAATTTTATTTTGAACAAAATTGCATTTAGATAATTTAAGTTTAATATTTTCAAGCCTACATAATTCAAATATTTGGTTTAGATGTTGCAGGTGTTCTTCTAAAGAGGAGGGAAAAAAAAATATGTCATCAAAATAATAACAAGCAAAATCAATTCTATATTTAGTGAGAATTCTTCTAAGAGTCCTATTGAAAATTGGGGGAACAACTTTGACACCGAATGGAAGAACATTCCACTCAAAAAGTCCAAAATTGGTTGCAAAAGCTAATTTTTCAGTATCTGCTGGGTGAATGGGGATGTGCCAGTAGCCAGAGGCTAAGTCCAAAGTGGAAAAATACTGAGCACGACTTAATTTATCAAGAATTCAATCTATACGTGACATGTTGTCAAGAAACCCTGTTTTACATTATTTTCAACCCTTAACTTTTCTTCTAAACGTAAAAGAACTTATAGAGAAGCCGGCGTAGGATAATGTCGACCTACTCTACTCCACACTTTTAAAAGGAGACCTTCAAAAAAAAAAAAAGTGTCCCTGGGATTGTGAAATCAATCGAAACCTTCGATGACACCTGGTAACGACGATTTGATATTCTGCATTTTACCTGAATGTGCGTCTATATAGAAGAAAATCATTTTGTTTTCTTTTAATAAAAGTTATAGGAAAGAAAGAAAAGTACGATGTCTGTAAAGAACCCAAGGTCGTAAGTTCTGAAAGATTTATTATTTATTTGTTTATTTTATATTTCACCATATTTCCTTATTTACATTTGATGTATTACTGTTATTATTTATTAGAAAAGAAAATATTTACATTTGTTATTTTATTTAAAATTTATTTACAGTATTTATTCTGATTATACAATGAATCCATGTATTAATGAATTGTCCCTCCACTTTTATGTTAATGCGATCGGGATTTGATAAAAACTCTAGTGATAAAATGAGTGAAAGTGAAGCAAATATCATCTGTTTTGACCCAGGGTCAGAGATGGATATACAATCCTGGCTGAAACATTTTGACCAAGCATGCAGTTCTGATAAAAAAGATGAAACATGGAAATTGCAAAATATCTCTAAATTTTTGAAGGGAGAAGCTTTAAAAGTGTTCATTAATGAGTGTCTAGAGTGTACTACTTTCAGTAAGATAGTTGAAATTCTTTCAGAAAAATTTATACAAGTACAAGTTCCTAGATTTTCTGATTTTGCTTCTATGAAGCTAAATGATCTTAATGAATTAGAGAGTTATTTCAGAAAAAAGATTGAGATTGGTAGACAACTTCATTTATGTGAAACCATCATAGTCCAAGGTTTGACGGATGGTTTGAAGCCAGAATATCAGAATTATATGATTATTAGCCTTCCAGAGAGTACCATAGATTGGTACAGAATGGCTAAACAACTAGTAGTCATTCCCACCTCTCATGTAAACAACCATAATGTTAAGAATAATTCTCAAAATCACGGATCTTCCCAGTTTAATAACCAGGCTCCTAGACATTGGGTTCACCCAAACCAAAATTTTCAAAGAACAAATTCTAATTTTCGGTCACAAAACCCTCTTAATGCTCAAAATTCTAGATTTGTTAGCCCTAGATTACCTATTACTCATTTTCAAAATAAGTATCCTGTCGACTTCTTGTTACGAAACAATTTAATAGATTACGTCGAGATATCATGTAGTGCTTTTTATTGCATATTACTGGATTCATACCACATTTTAATCAGCCGTTGGTGATGTTGTAAGCAATCCTACCACTTAGCACAAGCATTGCTAGTGAAGGTGTCAACTCTGTGAAAATTTAGCAGCTGTAGAGCGATGTTAATATTTGTAGAGTCCAATCAAACACTTATTATTTCATTATGAAAACAAGGTAGGTTAGGCCGCGTGAGTGGTGAAAACAGGCGTATGAAGAAATCGGGGTTTTCCCAATTAAACACATGGAAACGTAGTCATAGGAAAACTGTTTATTCCATCAGAACATACCAACACAAAACAATTCCCGCAGGATCAGAAATCAGAGCATTCCACTCGAGCGTAAACTAGTTACTCATGCTAAATAGACGTTAATTCACGAAATGAATATTCTATATGGCTAAGGACACCGGGTAACAGGTTATGTAAACAATCAAACAGCACAAAAATCTCTGGTTCTGAGCTCATGCTCTCGCTATTTATTAGAATGAGCGGAGGAATTCCGATTGAAATGGAAACTTCAGGCAAAACCAACCAAAATCACGAACGAGCCTCGAAGTGAAACTGGGATCCGACACTCAGCCAATGGAGAGCGATCAAGAAACGTCACAGGAAAGAATCCCGGCGCCGCTAATGGAATGATTTCGATGTGAAAAGGCTGACGCCTCGCGAGCGGGAAAATGAGATGAAATAGAATAAAAATGTAAAAATGGCTTTGATAAACATTCGAAAAATAAATAACTGCGTTCAGAACTTTACAGTTTGTAGACGATAAAAATTAATGAAGGGATTAAAAGTTTAGATTACGTTTTGGAATAAATCTATTATTAAGATACGCGTTTGAAAATTATAGGAATTTAACTAGAAATAAATAATAGAGCGTATTAAAAAAAAAGGAAATAATGAATAGGCCGGCAATTTAGAATAATTTAAATGAATAGTAAAAGTAAAAATTTTTATATCACATATATATATATATACTAGCAGATCTACCCGGCTTCGCTCGTGTCAATAATAATGGTCCACCCGGGTAAAATACATTAAAATGAAATAATACGGCAGTGACAATAATTGAGATTGGTGCATTACCGTCCACGAATCATTAAAAGACCGATAAGAAATATAAGTAAAATAGTTTTAATTGCGTCTACTATTAAGTATACCATAATAATGTATATTCCAAACAAATGTCATAACATATATTAAAACACAATTATTTCCTTAAAAAGCGTCATTTAAATAATAAAAAAACATTAAAAATATTAAAAATTTACATGTTTCGACTCTTTTATTGAGTCATCTTCAGAATATATATATATATATATATATATAAATATAAACTACAAACACAATGTCAATTGTGACATTATACTGATGATGGCAATGACCTAACCCATAAATTTTGACTTTACTAAAATTTTTTTAACTGATGATCATCATACAATTTCGTTTTTCATACTGTCGAATAGAAAAAGCTTCTGTCAAATGAAATTTATTTGAAAATTGTATCTCATTTTTTTCATGTGAATGGATTTTAAAGTAATTTTCAATCATGGATATTTTTGATTTGCATGCAGCCAGGGATAAGATTTCCGCATTTTTTCACACCAGTATTTTGTTAGAGTAAATGATATTTCATTTAATCGGGACACTCTCTTGATTTAACGGAACAACATTTTCTTTAAGAATATACCGGTGTGCAATAACGTGGAAATCTCATCCCTACATGCAGCCCAATTACAAAAGATATACCTCTTTGCTCTTAATGCAATATTATAAAGTAAAGACATTGATGAACTATGAGTAACTCTAGCATCATATTGTTGGTGGCAACAACCTAACCCAACCATAAATTTAACTTTTACTGCAATTTGACCTTTAAACATCGCACATTTGATTATTCCAAAATATAATAGAATACAAAAAGTACTTTCAGTAATTTTTTTTGAAAAACTTGTCTCAATTTACGGATTGTTTATCCATTTTAAATTAATTTTCCATCACGGATATATTTTTAAATATACCTGTAACCCAATTCAGAAAGATATATCCGTTTGCTATTAATGCAATATTATGAAGAAAAGACATATCTATGAATAACGCCTAGCACCATATTGTTGGTGGCAACAACCTAACCGTACCATAAATTACGGTTTTACTGCAATTTGATCTCTAAACATCATGCATCCCATTATTTCAACGTCTAACAAAAAAGTCTGTGAGCCATGAAATTTTGTTTAAAAAAGAAAAAAAAGCTTACCCTAAAAAATAGTAGCTATAATTTCTATTTAATGTAAATCGTACAAAAATTGTATTTTATATAACCGTATTCGATACAAATCGTAGAATGTTATCACTGCATTTCAGGTATTAAAACATTTATCTAAATGATATAATTGCCGAAACGTCAGTGAAGGCTTACTGTGGAGACACGAAAAGTTTTGGTTTCCGTTTGTCTGTCTGTCTGTCTGTCCGTCTGTTCCGCGATAACTGCCGTAAAAAGCATCCGATTAGCTTAAAATTAAGTATGCATGTTGGTAAAATCCCCGGATTTAGCTGTATAGTTTTTGGTTAAATTTGGTTCATGCGTTCGGAATATATAGAACATTTTATTTTGCGACGTAATGCTTTCCTATAGCAATTCAGACGATTTTTCCATTTTTATTTGTTGAAAGGAAATGGCTCATATGATTGAAGGATTTAAGTAGTAAATTATGGATGATGTAATTTCTAATTAGAACCATACATTATTCATATTAGTTTGAAATTTTGTGTATACATTTGTCAGAGTTTTTAAATTCGGTGTTTAACTTATGGAGGTATTTTATATATGTGTTCCAATAATATATCTTTTTATAAATTTACTTTTTTTCAAAGCACATATTTCATTGTTTTATTTTCTTTTAACTGTTGCCTAGCGACGGAACTACACCTAAAAATATCGTAAATGTGAAAGTATTTGTAATTGTTTGAAGTCAATCAAAGTCAAAAGGGACGAATTAATGCCTTTGTGACTTTACATATAGATGAAATTTACCCCAGAAATAAAGAAAGACTATGTTCTGCTTATTTTGTTCAAATATTTTTTCTTTTAAATTAAGAAGTTCATTATTTTCATAAGGAATAAATTGACATTTTGCTATAAATTTAACAATCATTTTTTTTTTTTTTTTTTTTTTTTTTTTTTTTTTTTTTTTTTTTACCGTTGCCAAGAAAATCCTATCCCAGAATAATAATTTATCCTAAACAGTTAATTTTGATTTGAAAGATTTTCATGTGCAAGAGGAAAATGAAATAAAAAATAGACATGAATACGTCTTCATATTGGAAATAAAACTAAAATACGAAAAGAAGGTGAATTTGATCTCATATATCAAAAATAAAACTATTATGCTTTGAGGTTGAAATAAAAAGGGCTTGTGTTATGATATTAATTCTTATTATTAAAAGAAATGTTACTAATATCTCATGGTTTATCGTCTGCACACAGCTAACAGAAATGTTAATTTTTAATCGAAAATTTCAATGAGAAAAAAAAAAAAACTTTTGAAAATCAAATATATAGTAAATGTCAAAATTTTACACCGCAAAATTATCGCTGTCGAAAATGACGTCATTGTATTGGGAAATAAATATTCTCATTCTTAAAAACCAAGCATTAACTAGATTACCTAAAAAAATATTTTATGACGAGTGTTACTTCTTAATGCCGTCTCATTTCAGAAAATATGAATGAAAATTATTTTATTTTTAAAAGGAAATTATATTTTCATTCATAAAACCTAAACTTTTAATATAATTGCGTCAATGTGAATCATTTTCTGTCCACCAGTATTGAAAATTAAGGCTCGGAAGTATAAAAAGAAATTTAAGATTTGCGATAACCATTAGCGCAATAAATAAAAAGTTACATATGTAAATTAATGAAACCACGGGGAGTTCAGGAGGCGGAGCCCCCCCCCCCCCCCTTGAAGAAATCTGTTTTATTATTTAAAAAAAATCAGAATTAGTAGCTCATGAAAATTATTTCAAAATATCCTTCCATAACAACGTTTTTAATTTAATGCTTCTAATGTCTGAAAACTTCGTATTTTTTATTCTTATAAATAATTACATAATTTGAAAACTTTAAATTGCGGTTTGCATGAAATTGAATATTACCAAAGTGTGTCTAAAAACAGTGACTTGCATAGCTGACGTTGAGGCTCCTGATCTGCAGATTTACTAGTTAAAGATTACAAAGAAGTAGGGAATAAATTGTAGCATCCAGTTTTTAGAGCCAGTTTGAAATTATATTGATGACATTGACGTCATATCTAGCAAACGATTTTTTTTTTACTATTATCATTTTCCTTATTTGATTCTTGATATTGAAACGACTTCATTAAAATAGATTTTTTAACATTCAACTAAAGTACTTCTAAGGTCATTTTAAAACATGCTTAGTTAAAGTTTTTACAAAAATATATGAAAAATGTGCATTTTCTGATTAGAATGACGTCGATTTCAAAAATATAAAAATATAGCAGTCGAGTCTGAATTTTTATTGGCTAATAAAAGAAAGTACTCGAGTTATCATTTTTTTTTAAATTATTGAGCAGTTTTTTAGATGTGTGGCAACAGGAAAGAAGCTATTGAATTTGAAAATTTAAAATGAGATATTTCTATAATGTTAAATTATGAAAGATGATAGAAAAAAGGGATAAATATTGGTCTGATGATTTTTTAAAGGTGACAAGGATCTATTCCACGTTCTAAAGCCTATGTACAGCAAGTTTCGTGCAAATCGGTCAAAAATTAAAGATTCGTATAAAGGACATTCACACAGAGAACGGCTTTTATATATATAGACTAGCAGATCTACCCGGCTTCGCTCGTGTCAATAATAATGATCCACCTGGGTAAAATACATTAAAATGAAATAATACGGCAGTGACAATAACTGAGATTGGTGCATTACCGTCCACGAATCGTTAAAAGAACGATAAGAAATATAAGTAAAATAGTTTTAATTGCGTCTACTATTAACTATACCATAATAATGAATATTCCAAACAAATGTCATAACATATATTAAAGCACAATTATTTGCTTAAAAAGCGTCATTTAAATAATAAAAAACATTAAAAATATTAAAAATTTACATGTTTCGACTCTTTCATTGAGTCATCTTCAGAATATATATATATATAAAAAACTACAAACACAATGCCAATTGTGACATTATACTGATGATGGCAATGACCTAACCCATAAATTTTGCCTTTACTAAAATTGTTTAAACTTATGATCATCATACAATTTCGTTTTTCATACTGTGGAATAGAAAAAGCTTCTGTCAAATGAAATTTATTTGAAAATTGTATCTCAATTTTTTCATGTGAATGGATTTTTAAATAATTTTCAATCATGGATATTTTTGATTTGCATGCAGCCAGGGATAATATTTCCGCATTTTTTCACACCAGTATTTTGTTAGAGTAAATGATATTTCATTTAATCGGGATACTCTCTTGATTTAACAGAACAACATTTTCTTTAAGAATATACCGGTGTGCAAAAACGTGGAAATCTCATCCCTACATGCAGCCCAATTACGAAAGATATACCTGTTTGCTCTTAATTAAATATTATAAAGTAAAGACATTGATGAACTATTAGTAACTCTAGCATCATATTGTTGGTGGCAATAACCTAACCCAACCATAAATTTAACTTTTACTGCAATTTAACCTTTAAAAATCGCACATTTGATTATTCCAAAATCTAATAGAATACAAAAAGTACTTTCAGTAATTTTTTTTTTTGAAAAGCTTATCTTAATTTACGGACGGATTGTTTATCCATTTTAAATTAATTTTCAATCACGGATATTTTTTAAATATACCTGTAACCCAATTCAGAAAGATATATCCGTCTGCTATTAATTCAATATTATGAAGTAAAGACATATCTATGAATAACGCCTAGCACCATATTGTTGGTGGCAACAACCTAACCGTACCATAAATTACGCTTTTACTGCAATTTCATCTCTAAACATCATGCATCCCATTATTTCAACGTCTAACAAAAAAGTCTGTCAGTCATGAAATTTTGTTCAAAAAAGAAAAAAAGCTTACCCTAAAAAATAGTAGCTATAATTTCTATTTAATATAAATCGTACAAAATCGTATTTTATGTAACCGTATTCGATACAAATCGTAGAATGTTATCACTGCATTTCAGGTATTAAAACATTTATCTAAATGATATAATTAAAGATTACAAAGAAATAGGAAATAAATTGTTGCATCCAGTTTTTAGAGCCAGTTTGAAATTATATTGATGACATTGACGTCATATCTAGCAAACGATTTTTTTTACTATTATCAATTTCCTTATTTGATTCTTGATATTGAAACGACTTCATTAAAATAGATTTTTTAACATTCAACTAAAGTACTTCTAAGGTTATTTTAAAACATGCTTAGTTAAAGTTTTTACATAAATATATGAAAAATATGCATTTTCTTATTAGAATGACGTCGATTTCAAAAATGTAAAAATATAGCAGACGAGGCTGAATTTGTATTGCCTAATAAAACAAAGTACTCGAGTTAACAATTTTTTTTAAATTATTGAGCAGTTTTTTAGATGTGTGGCAACAGGAAATAAGCTATTGAATTTGAAAATTTAAAATGGGATATTTCTATAATGTTAAATTATGAAAGATGATAGAAAAAAGGGATAAATATTGGTCTGATGATTTTTTAAAGGTGACAGGGATCTATTCCACGTTCTAAAGCCTATGTACAGCAAGTTTCGTGCAAATCGGTCAAAAATTAAAGATTTGTATAAAGGACATTCACACAGAGAACGGCTTTTATATATATATAGATTAGCAGACCTACCCGGCTTCGCTCGTGTCAATAATAATGGTCCACCAGGGTAAAATACATTAAAATGAAATAATACGGCAGTGACAATAACTGAGATTGGTGCATTACCGTCCACGAATCGTTAAAAAACCGATAAGAAATATAAGTAAAATAGTTTTAATTGCGTCTACTATTAACTATACCATAATAATGTATATTCCAAACAAATGTCATAACATATATTAAAGTACAATTATTTGCTTAAAAAGCGTCATTTAAATAATAAAAAGCATTAAAAATATTAAAAATTTTCATGTTTCGACTCTTTCATTGAGTCATCTTCAGAATATATATATATATATATATAAAAAATACAAACACAATGCCAATTGTGACATTATACTGATGATGGCAATGACCTAACCCATAAATTTTGCCTTTACTAAAATTTTTTTAACCTTTGATCATCATACAATTTCGTTTTTCACACTGTCGAATAGAAAAAGCTTCTATTAAATGAAATTTATTTGAAAATTGTATCTTAATTTTTTCATGTGAATGGATTTTAAAGTAATTTTCAATCATGGATATTTTTGATTTACATGCAGCCAGGGATAAGATTTCCGCATTTTTTCACACCAGTATTTTGTTAGAGTAAATGATATTTCATTTAATCGGGACACTCTCTTGATTTAACAGAACAACATTTTCTTTAAGAATATACCGGTGTGCAAAAACGTGGAAATCTCATCCCTACATGCAGCCCAATTACGAAAGATATACCTGTTTGCTCTTAATGCAATATTATAAAGTAAAGACATTGATGAACTATGAGTAACTCTAGCATCATATTGTTGGTGGCAATAACCTAACCCAAACATAAATTTAACTTTTACTGCAATTTAACCTTTAAACATCGCACATTTGATTATTCCAAAATCTAATAGAATACAAAAAGTACTTTCAGTAATTTTTTTTTGAAAAGCTTATCTTAATTTACGGACGGATTGTTTATCCATTTTAAATTAATTTTCAATCATGGATATATTTTTAAATATACCTGTAACCCAATTCAGAAAGATATATCCGTTTGCTATTAATGCAATATTATGAAGAAAAGACATATCTATGAGTAACGCCTAGCACCATATTGTTGGTGGCAACAACCTAACCGTACCATAAATTACGCTTTTACTGCAATTTGATCTCTAAACATCATGCATCCCATTAATTCAACGTCTAACAAAAAAGTCTGTCAGTCATGAAATTTTGTTTAAAAAAGAAAAAAAGCTTACCCTAAAAAATAGTAACTATAATTTCTATTTAATATAAATCGTACAAAAATCGTATTTTATGTAACGGTATTCGATACAAATCGTAGAATGTTATCACTGCATTTCAGGTATTAAAACATTTATCTAAATGATATAATTAAAGATTACAAAGAAATAGGGAATAAATTGTAGCATCCAGTTTTTAGAGCCAGTTTGAAATTATATTGATGACATTGACGTCATATCTAGCAAACGATTTTTTTTTTTTTTACTATTATCATTTTCCTTAATTGATTCTTGATATTGAAACGACTTCATTAAAATAGATTTTTTAACATTCAACTAAAGTGCTTCTAAGGTCATTTTAAAACATGCTTAGTTAAAGTTTTTACATAAATATATGAAAAATGTGCATTATCTGATTAGAATGACGTCGATTTCAAAAATGTAAAAATATAGCAGTCGAGTCTGAATTTTTATTGGCTAATAAAACAAAGTACTCGAGTTATCAATTTTTTTTAAATTATTGAGCAGTTTTTTAGATGTGTGGCAACAGGAAAGAAGCTATTGAATTTGAAAATAAAATGAGATATTTCTATAATGTTAAATTATGAAAGATGATAGAAAAAAGGGATAAATATTGGTCTGATGATTTTTTAAAGGTGACTGGGATCTATTCCACGTTCTAAAGCCTATGTACAGCAAGTTTCGTGCAAATCGGTCAAAAATTAAAGATTTGTATAAAGGACATACACACAGAGAACGGCTTTTATATATATAGATATATATGTATGTATGTACTAAATTTTGTCCGCACGATAAAAGTCATAATATAATTAGGTATTTATATGTGTGTAATTATGTATAATTACGTATTTATTTTAGTGGAATTCTAAAAATATTTTTATAATTAATGTCAATAACACAATATTTTTCATTATACATTTGTTTGCGGAGTACTATCAGTAGTATGCGCCAGGTGGCGTAACTTTTGGGACAATGCAAGTTAATAAGTTGTTAATTATCGGGGACATTTTCACCCATAGACTTTCTCCGGATTGTCAAGTCTGATATATGGTAAGGGAGTCTTGAATTATATTACGACTTTAGGTAGATTTCGTAAGAAATACTATCTATTGCAATCGTTACCATGGTGCGACTTTTGAAAAATTCCTTCATAGCTTTTCATTATATGACCCCAGGAACCCAAAACCATCCCCACCTAAAAAGTTTATACATATATATATGTGTGTGTGTGTGTACTAAATTTAGCTGCACGATAAAAGTTGCAGTTATGCACGGATCCTCTTCAAACTCGCCAAACACATTTAGATGGCTAATACCTCGGCGGGGATTGCAAATGAGAAAAATCGGCCCAAGGCAGTAGCAATGGGGGAGGGTTAAAAATTTTGAATACCGCCTTAACACGATTCTGATAAAACCAGCTCTTACAGAACAATGACAGGAAAATGAAAATAATTTTCGTTATTCCAGTTGCCAACCATAAAAAAAACCCCCACAATAAAATTCTTATCACAACAATTACTTTTCTATTGCAAGATTTCCATATGAAAAATAAAAATCTGTATATATACATTATGCTATCGCATCTCCATACGTATAAGGGGGTTTACCGTAGGGGGGGGGGGGGGGGGGGCCCTGTTCTGTCGCCAAATGCCGCCAAGTTTGTCGCTAACTTGTCGATATCTCTAATATTTCGCCAAATTTCCATAGACTTCCAATGTAAACAAATAGGGTTTACTTGCTTACAGAAAATCAACAAATGGAGATATTTTAATGCAACAAAAACCAGCTTTTACAGAAAAATGAAATTAAAATCTCGCAAAATCGACCAGATAACATTGTTAAACTGAGTTTTTCTCTAGTCTTCATTTAGTTTTTGTTGGTGAAATTAGTACTTAACGTCGAAATCTACCTGCGCCTGTAGGCCGAGCCGGCAGGGATTTTTTTTTTTTAAGTTAGAAAATTTATGGAAACGTGAATGTACTATTGAATGAACTACTTCGTAATTGTTGTAGAAAGAATATTTAAAAATACATTCTTGTATGAAGTATTCAGAAACAGCTTTGAGGTACAAGTCATAATCCGAGTCGTAACGTGACACAACTCAATTTTTTTTAAAAAAAATTATTAATGTGAATGAATCTCAAAAACACTGTACAATTTGTCTTTCAAAGCAAGTTTAAATATTTTTTTTAAAATGACGAGAATAAGCAGTTTTTTTTTTACATCTCATGTTATTCAACTTTACTGTTTACATAATATCCTAAAGTATCCTCTTAAAATATTGCTCGTATAAAACAGATGAATTATTTTGACCTAGATATAAATTTTTTGAATTACTTCCTGATATATTTGAAATAAAAAATCATCTGCTTTTATGCTTGAAAATATTTTGGACCTTTCTGAAAAACTTCACTTTTTTAGATGCGTCAATTTACGAATAAACGAGCGAAATGGTCTTTACATAAATCTCTTTTCTTCAATATAAAGGGTCATTTAACTTTCATATGAGTAGAGGCATAATGATGTGCCTCAAATGTACTCACACAAACACTGTTAAATGCTCAAGTTTTCGAAAAAACATCAAGTGTGATTTATATCTACCCTTTCTCAGAGGGGAAGAGAATGCTTGACTAATGCTTTGAATTCTTCCACTCTCAATTTCAATACTTGTAACATAAATACAGAAATACAACATTTAATCTTTCTTCTTTTCCTCTAATATTGCTTAAATTTTTTTCTTAAGGAAACTATGTTATCATATTTGTTCTTTCTGAAACTTAAACGGTTTTAAAAATGTGAACATTCTATTTGTCAATATAGAGCAAATATTTAAATCTTTTAATGTAATATTTCGCATAAACACTGATAGAACCGGAGGCAGATGCACAAACCATCACCTTATCGAGTTGACGGCTTAAATTTCAGGATTAGTTAAAACTCGATTAGCATATTAAGATGCAACTGGTCTGTCAAGTGATATCTTCGTGGAAAATACCTTCAAATCTGATTTTAGTGGTTGACTGGTAAGTTTACCATTATGCTTTCCGTCACCTAGTCATCTATGTTTTCATACCTTTGGGTGCAGGAAAACACAACGGTAAACATACGAGTCAACCGCTAAAATCGGGCTGCACGTGTTTTCCATCAATATATGATTTGGCACATCAGTTGCATTTCAATATGCTAATCGAGTTCTGTCTAATCCTGGAATTTCAGCCGTCAATTCGGTGAGGTGATTGTCTGTTCAGCCACTTCCCGATCTATGAATATATAATCCTTTGAAGTGGTAATGTTATTTAAACCATTTAATTTTAATTTCAAACTACCAAATGGATACAAGAATTTTTAAATAAAATTTTGATTTTATAATGTAAACGAAGACCATTTATTAATTTTGGAATCAATTTTTTTACAAATTCTAATAGCAGTCAATCATTTTAGCATTTTAGTATCGGAATTATTTCGACCTTGAAAGGGTTAAAATACAGATATGTGCTGAATTTCACTAATAAAAATATAAAATACCCACAGTACATTTTACATTTTAACATTTCTTGATGTTTTACTTTTATTTATTAAAATATGAGACCTGTTATGTAACCATTTTACATAAAAACGGTCAAACGACTACAGAGTTTGCTGCTAAGTTTAAGTTTTTAACAGTGCGCACTGTTAAAAATTTGTCAAAAACTATTCAGTCATGCGACAGTTTTTATAGAAAATCGTTACATAACTGTAATTTGCCTCTATTAGAACCATAATATGGTCAATAATATAATATGATAAGCTTCATAATATAATTAACTAATCGTTATCTTTAAAAATGGTGAAATGACTAGACAGTTTGCTACGGATTTTGTATGAGATTCTCCACTCACTTGAAAACACGCGCTTCGTAGTGTTAAACCAATGGGAGGTTGTTTTCGAGTTTCTTGATTAAATTTGAATATTTTTAAACGATTATTTATTTTTATTTCTTTTGCATATGATAGCTGAGATCAATCTTTAATATGACTCTTTTTTACTTTTTCGATTTTGGTTGCAGATATTTTTTTAAAAAGGTACTTTCAGTTTCGAATCAGCTATCCTATGCAAAAAAAAAAAAAAAAAAAAAAAAAAAAAAAAAAATAAAGTCGTTTAAAAATATTCGAATTTAAACGAGAAATTCGAAAACAACCTCCCCATTGGTTTAACATTACGGAGCGGATGTTTTCAAGTGAGTGAAGAATCCCCTTAACAGTGTGGTCTTATAAAGATAAATTATGGTTATGTAACACTTTTCTATAAAAACAGTCGAATGACTGGACAGTTGTCAGCTATTTTTAACTATGTAGGATAAACATAATTTAAAACAATATAAAAATTCAATTTTAATAAAATATTTCTCATTATTTGGAAAATACATGATCAAAACCAAAAAGAAATAATCTTTGCTAATAGTGAGGTTAGTCTCAAAGCAGCCCTGATCAAAGTAATCGAAGCAGCCCTGAAGATCAAATTCTGATCGAAAGTGCTCGACGTATAATATTGAGTTTTAAGTTTTTAAAACTGCTTTAAATGTAATAACAACTTTTAGATATTGTGTCATCTTTAAATGCACCTTTTTAGCAAGGATTCCTTGTTTTCGTTTTGTTTAATCTAATGTGAATGTCGCATTCCAGGGATACATATTTTTCCTATATACATTTTGTGTACTGACATGATATTAAACAAGTCCAAATTAATAAACATTTTTGAACCTTTAAAAATATTTTGTTTTAGCAAATGAAACACGGAAAATGTATGTTTCTGGAAAAATGGCCAAGTGTACTTCAGTTTTAATATGTGTTTGGGGTTAGGGGGGCAGGTAAAATTTGTTTACACCATTTTAATATTTTTGTAAAAATAACCTAGGCAAAATACATAAAATATTTCGATTTAAGAAAATCTAAAATATCCGATCAAAAATAAGATGCATTTAAATTAATTTTACAAATAGAATATTTTTTTCGCTTTAAAAAGATAAAATATTCAGTAATATTCAAGAAAATATTGTTTACAAAAAGTATTGGATATTTTCATTTAATAACTGGGAAATTTAAAATTTCAATGCATCTATTTAGCATGGTCTAAAACAACTATGCGAAAAAGTTTTCTTTGAAAAATTAAATAACAGGATTTTTTTTCACCGTCTGAACTTTCTCAAAGCTGAAAGACTGAAATATTGATTGAATCAAGATGTCTAAACTCACCGTTTCGGAAATATGGATTTGTTTTCTGTGATGTTTGCCTTAAATGCATTTTTGACGGATAACTGCCATCTTGAGATACAAATGTAATTTCCGATACAAAAGAAACATCTCCATGTATCTTTTATTTGAATAAAGGCTAAAGAAAAAATAAAACATATAGAGTGTATCATAATCTTTTGCTCAAATGCAAATGAAATTTTTCTGTTAAGAAAGTAAAGAACCTTTTTATTGAATAGATTTATTGGATTATACTTAATTCAATTTTCGGGAGAGTTCATAATTTTATAGGAATAGTTTTATATATTTTCGAGTTTATAAACGAGAAGTAATTTTGTTATATTTCATAACATAATGTTGTTATTCATTACGATACTGATATACACCTTTCCCGATATTTGCGATTCATTTTGTGCTCTTTAACCTCTTTAATAAAAAGCTACGCGTTGTTGACGACTGGTTCTTTCGATAATCGTTGCCACATACACTATATGGCCAAAGGTCACCGGTCATTTGCGATTTTAGACGTTTTGTTCAATATCTAGAAAAATACACGAGGAAATAACCTGAAACTGCAGGTACGTAAACAGTATAGTATAGGTCATATATTTCCGGGAAGATTTTTTTCCTGAAAAACCATAGGGGACCATCAACAAATAGAAAAAGAATGAATATCTTTTAGATAACCCTGTAAATGGTAATATTGAGATCCTTAGTGTTGAATTTATTGGAAGATATATCTAATGAAATATCATTATTGGATAAATATAGGCTTTACACGAAGAGATTTTAATTAAAATTCTATTACTACAGAAATACAGGCTTTGGAAATATTTTCAAAGAAAGATATTACAGTAGAACCTCGATTATCCGAAATAATTGGGACCGACCATCTTTCGAAAAATCGAAATTTTCGGATAATCGAGAATACTTCGATTTTAAGATTAAGGAGAAATATATGCAATATTTCTTATTATGGTAACAAGTGCTTAATAAAAATAAAACAATAGCAAAATAGAAACAAGTACCTTTTACATATATATCACAAGAGTTTGAAAAAATGTTTTGTTTGTCGCAGTTTTGATTACCTTTGCTTTGAAGCTCTATCACCGAGTTCTTTAATATTATTAATCACCAATATCACAGTCTTTCTGTTGCTCAAGCCATGCCAAAACTTTTTCAAAATCTTCAGAATTGCTAATTTGTCCGTTTTCTTCGTCCCACTCCGCAGCTTACGGGAGCTCAAGTTAAATTCAAAGGAACTCTGAGAAAGGGGATCGAAAATATTTATATATACTCGTACTTCGGAAAAGACCGCTTGCACATACGGAATATGATAGTTAAAAAAAGCTTTCAAAAATAGATTTTGCACACAAGAAATGCGATAGTAAAAAAACCCCTTTAAATATGGATTTCGGTTAACCGAGAGTTTCGGTTGAAAGAGTTTCGGATAAAAGAGGTTCTACTGTATTCAGAAATATTAGCTTTACAGTGAAAATGTTGGCAATGAAATAATGATGTATTTTTATCAATATTGGTGCAATGTTAGTAAAATGTAAGTACCTCAATGTGGGACAGTATCTTATATATGGATAGTATTGGCCAAGATTACTGTTGCCAAGTGTCCCGCGTAAAACGGGGACCCAAATGCTATGGATACCAGTATTTTAAAGTAATTTTCTTTGCCTTATTTAATGGCAGAATTATCTGCAATTAAAGATGGAGAAATTAACTGTAAGAAATTAGTGGTGTCCAGGGCATGTGTACTGTGTCGCTTTGATTTACGTGGGACACATGGCAAGACTAGCTGAGATACAGCCAATTTTGTAAAGATATAACCAATAGAAACAATATTGGACAAATAATATTTTCTACTACTTATTTTATTCGAGTGTAAAATGCAAAAAATGTATATATATATTACGCTCTCGTACGTGGCACAGAAATCGCGATTATTTGTTAATTGTTTAATGGCAACGCCCAAATGAAACGCATCTCATTGGTTATTGAACAGCATTTAATGCACCTCCAAACCTATAAGGGGGTTACCATAGGGGGAAGCCTGTTCTGTCGCCAAATGATGCCAAGTTTGTCGCCAACTTAGCGATATCTCAGATATTTCGCCAAATTCCCATAGACTTCCATTCTAAAACAATAGGGTTAACTTGCTTACAGAAAATCAACAAATTGAGATATTTTAATGCAACAAAAACTAATATTAACTTAATGGATTATATTAATTATATTTAAGGGAGTCCAAGTAAATTAAATTATGAATGAAAGTAACATGATACAATGCTTAGCATGCTTTCCTAAACATAAATTTTAAAGGAGACCAAACTGGTCGCAAAAGGCGACTAGTAAATAAATAAATAATAAAAATAACCGTTCAACTAAAAATTGTCAGGATACCTATAATATCGTATATGTTTATATGTTTTATTCATAATTTACACATTTAGGTAATAAAACCTTTTATAGAATTATAAATTTTTTAACTGCCTTCCAAATAAATAAAATGGAACACTTTGCATTTCAAGAATACCCTTCTAAATATTCACTTTTAAGAAAATTAAAGTTGTTAAACAGTTCTGAACTTCCGTAACGATTAACATATATTAGCCGTATTTATTAATTTACTCCGGAGAAGTTCATTTAAGATATTAATGGGTTCGATAATTGTTGGCAAAAATTCAAAGCCCATGAGATATTATTAATCACTTCAAGCTTACTGATTTTTGCGAAGAAACAATTACTTTGAATTTTCTTGGTCTAACGAGTCCTTAAAATACATATTTCAAATAATTGATGAAGAACAACACCGCAGAGTTGTTCGATAATTAGTCCTTAATTAAATCAATAAACCAATGATTGTCAGTTTTAAGGTTCTTTGTCGGGAATTAAAGAGTTTGGTGTTATGGATTTCAAAAGAAAATATTAAAATTGTAATTTCTTAATAAACTTAATTGGGTTTGACATTTTGGAAAGTAGATAGGTTGGAGAGGTTTCTTTTTCTTTTGATTTTTAGGGTTTCGCTTATCTGACGAAACCCTATTCGTCTCACTCCTCTGTCTGTCTGTCTGTCCGTCCGTCACAGAGCCGTTCTGAGAAACTATATATGTTGGAGACTTGAAATTTTGCATACTTATAGCTGAACACCTCACATCAAACGACAAATCATAAAATTTTGAAACCCCCAGGGCTCTAACATGTGTATTTTAAGCTTTTCTTTCTAACTGAGACCCTAATTAAGTCGAAGACTTGAAATCTTGCATAATTATAGCTGAACACTTGCGATTACACGACAAATCACAAAAATTTCAAAAAGTCTTATATTATTTACCCTTCCGGGCTCTAACTTGTGTATTTTAAGCAAATTTTCAAACTCAGACACCTAATTAATTTGGAGGTTTGAAATTGTGCATACTTATAGAAGAACACTTTCAATCTCACGAAAAATCATAAATTTTCAAGAAGTCAAAAATATTTACCCCTCCGGGCTCTAACTCGCTCATCTTAAGCAATTTTTTATGCTCCCCCCTTTTCATCCGGGGGTGGGGGGTCTCTGTGACAAGGTTAAACAAGGTTAGTTCTATTAGTTTGCGTAATCTCTTAACATATCAATGACACCATCACTTTGTTTATGTACAAAGACATTAAAGTTGCATGGAGTTATCCGTCACATGACATATTAAACTACATATACATTTTGAACCAGTTGACTTTTAACATGTCACATTTTTAACACTTTCATTAGATATTTCTTGCTTGAAGGTGGCATATCGAGTAAGGTCTCTCGTTACATCACATGAAAATTGTATGCATTTCCTTATTAAACTTTTAATATTCTTGCCAGGAGTTAAAAAAAGAGATACATATCATTCTAGTAACTACACAGTTGCTTCATTTGATGCAGAGTCTTGAGCACAAGATGTTAAATTCTAATAAATACACATAAATTTAGGACGACAGTGTGAAAGTTCATCAAATGTTAAATAATCTTTGGAGAGCGGGAACTCAGTTATGTTGCAGGAATCTAAAAAAAAAAAAAAAAATACCTGCCTTCTCATCTAAGGCAGAAGCCCTAAGCTGACGCCATTATACTTCTGGTTTCCACAAGATTTAGGGCTATATCTGTTTGCGGGCGTGCTACTGGCACATCCTTTTTGGTAGTCCTGTGCATTAAGCACAAATTTTGTTTCATATACCAGTAAAAAAGTAACCTAAGATAATACATATAAGCTTTTATTTTATAAATGAATACATCTTTCTTTAAATTTACAAAATTTTTGGTGGTGTGTTTTTGTTCTTTGTTTTCTTTTGCTTGCATTTTATGAAATCATGATCTCATATAAGATCAAATTTTGAGAAGTGATAAATGCAGTTAATATGAATACTTCTCGTTTTGAATATCCATGACAAAAAAAATAGCTGGTTATAGTGCGACAAACACAGTGCCACAAACCAATTAAAATATTTAAAGGATCTCATGTCATCAACAAATGTGGCACTCTTATTTTGTGGAATATTTAACAAAAAAAGTTATTTTGAATAATATGAGCGCTTAGTCACGAAGAAAATACAATTTTTTGTGAATTGTTTTCAAAGCAAGCAAATGTGTTTATCTACCCCCTTCTTGTTGTATAACATATTTTACGGGAACTGATCTTTCAATAGTTTGAGACACAGGTTTAAAATAGTTTTCTCATAATGTACCAACTTCAATAGTTACCTTCTTATTTTGTTATTGTAAATATTCTGTATGTGCGAAGGTGGTCAAAGGGTATAAGTAAGTATAAAGCTGCAATGTACCTGTCACAGCTTTCTTCGGTTGTCCCGGTGAGTTTTGTGACAGCTTCTAAGTGACATATTGGATTTTATTCAAATTAATTTAAAACATAACTTTACTATTTTTAAAAGATGTTGTTCTCCCCACCTCGTTAAACTAAAATTAGTAATTAAATTCAGTGCTTAAAACCATACGGAATTTTATCTAGATATTATTTTTAGCCATTTCTGTAAAGTCTTTAAGTCAATATATTTAAATATTTTGTTTATGATTTGTAATCTATTCTCGTAGAAACAATTAAAAACCGTTAACACGCCCTGTCTAAAAGAAATAAAGTAAACAAAAAAATGGATAAGCGCAGCTTTCTGCAATATTATAATGGCGGTTAGCTTTCATTTGCGTACTCCCACGGTGGAAATAAATCAGTCTTAATCACTGCTAAAATTTTTACCGTTGCAAAGAAATAGCAAAAATAAAAGATAGTTTATGGAATCCTGTCTTGGAAATTATTACAGTTAATTTCTACTTTCTTATTATTTATTCTTAATGCAGATGCCTTTCTATGCATTGCATAATGTGATTTATTGATCATTTAGTCTAAAAAGGCATTAACGAACGTATACAAAAGTATGAAATTGCGGATGCCTAGCGCCGATTGAGTTATTTAGCAACCATTTGAATTATGACTTGAAGGTATAAAATTGTTTTCGCCAAAACCTTTGTCCATTCTTCGATCAGTAATCCAAAGTTTTAAATTGGTGATAGATTGTAACGCCAAGTGATCTAAACTTCTTGTGAAATGTGACACTTCTGGTTGTGGTCACAATTTTGGCTGTTGATTTGAAAACTACTAACAACCGCGCCACGGCGCACTGGCTATATGGGGATCTCTCTCTCCCTAACCACTAAAAAAAAGGTAATACATCTGTTGTAACTTCTAATATGCCAACTTTTAAATAAATTTTTGTTCCCATATTTAGAGGTAGAGTTTTTCTGCATTTTGATCACCCAAACCACTGATCTCCACCATAGGCACTTTTCTAACTTTTGCCGATAACCCTTTGACAACTCTTTCATATTATTCAACATAGCCTTTCATGTTTTAGTTCCAATTTTTACCGCCAGGAGCGACCTACCTATCTCGGGAGATATGGGCCCGATCCCCTCAACTAATATATCTACTGATAGGTTGTAAAACGGAGTTTCGTTCAGATAGAGGTTTGTTTAGAATAGAGTGCGCCCCCTGGTTGCCAAATGTGTAACTAACAGATTTTGCAAAAGGATAAAGTGTTTTGAAAGTAATATTAAACGAAACCCTCTGTGCGATCTATAATCATACTTATCCACTTATTTTTATCATGATAATAGTTATCATCCATTATATAAGTAAAATGCTTACATTTAAATAGAATGATATTGAGTTTTGTAAAGGTTTTTTAAAAAGTGTTTTTATTTGAAATTCATACAAAAGATTTCATTTAATTAATTAACGCTTTCTACAGATTACATGTGTAATTTTTCTTGAAGTTTCTTCTGGTCTTAAAGTCTGGTCTCAACTTAAAGTCCAAAATTATTCTTTTTCCAAACTTTTTTACCCACCAGTGGCTGAGAGGTTCTGCTCTCGATGCTGGTAGACGGGAGGTGCTGGGTTCGAACCCAATCGCGCCCGTCGGCCTAATCGTTCGGAGTTTTCGTGGTTTTCTTCGAACCGTGGATTTCCATGCGTTAATACGGATTAGGTTCCCTTAGAAAGACCTCCACGGAAGGCACTCCCCCTTAGGGCCTATATCCCTCGTGTAGATAATTGGCCGTAAAAAATCAACCCAACCCAACCCAAACTTTTTAAAAAATATATATAATTTTAATTAATTTTTCAATTAATTTTCAGCAATGAAATTACGCTCGAAATTATTGAATATATATAATACGTGATTTATCACACTGCTAACGAAGTTTTTTTTAATATTTTTAAATATTATGTTTATGCATAATATATATTAGTAGATGGGAGATTGAGTCGCGCTCGATAGCTCTTTCGATGTTTATACAGTATTTGGGTGAAGGCAAAATTTTATTATTTATTGCTATATAAAATACATTATTTCTAATTTCTAAAAATGATAATGAAAAATGGTGATACAATTTATTTTCTAGAGTTTTCCCTAATTCTACAGGGTGCCCATAAAAGAATGTACTAGATTCAATAGTAGAGGAAGGTGGTCTAAAATTATCCACTTAAGGGGAAAACTTGTGTAAAATAACATAGCTGTTTAACACGTTGAGTGCCACGGTGACTGATACTGAAAATGAAAAATTTACAACGTTTTAAGTCATTTTTAAGAAAGTATAATCCTGTAATAAATAAAAAGTAAATAAATTTTCAGTAATTACTTAAAACACTGTATATATTTTTAGTTTTATATCATATTTTAGATTGTCAGTCATCGACGAATGACGCGTTCTAAACGGAAAGTTCAGTGTCAGTCACCGGTGACTGACGTGGCGCTTAACGTGTTAAATAAAACTTTGGCCTTTTGCTAATATGTTTTACACTATATTTTGCATTATAAAAAACACCATTTCTAATTTCTAAAAGTGACAATGAAAAATGGTGATACATTTTTTTTCTACAGTTTTCCCTAATTCTACAGGGTGCCCATAAAAGATTGTACCAGATTCAATAGTAGAGGAATGTGGCCTAAAATGATCCCCTTAAGGGGAAAACTTGTATAATAAAACATAATTGTTTAAATAAAACTTTGGCCTTATGCTAATATGTTTTACACTATATTTTGCATTATAAAAAGCAGCATTTCTAATTTCTAAAAGTGACAATGAAAAATGGTGATACAGTTTTTTTCTACAGTTTTCCCTAATTCTACAAGGTGCCCATAAAAGATTGTACCAGATTCAATAGTAGAGGAATGTTGCCTAAAATGATCCCCTTAAGGGGAAAACTTGTATAATAAAGCATAATTGTTTAAATAAAACTTTGGCCTTTTGCTAATATGTTTTACACTATATTTTGCATTATAAAAAGCACCATTTCTGATTTCAAAAGTGACAATGAAAAATGGTGATACATTTTTTTTCTAGAGTTTTCCCTAATTCTACAGGGTGCCCGCAAAAGAATGTACCAGATTCAATAGTAGAGGAAGGTAGCCTAAAATGATCCCCTTAAGGGGAAAACTTGTGTAAAATAACATAACTGTTTAAATAAAACTTTGGCCTTTTGCTAATATGCTTTACCCTATATTTTGCATTATAAACATATTTTAATAATATTTTAAACTCAAATTGGGTAATGAAAAAAAATAGATTTTTGAAAAAGTGTCTAAAGGATTATTTTATCCTCACCAAAGGGCAAAATGATCTTTCAGTTGAAACAGCACCAAAAACTGGCGATAAATCACAATTAAAATAATAAAACTTTATATAAATCACCATAAAATCAAAGCAATTCAGATGACGCATTTCGAGCTGGAAAATATTACAGATACTGTAAACACGTGTGCGTAAGGGGACAAGGTCAAAAATGAACAGAAAAGGGAAAGCGGACAGCTTACAAATAGTGCAAAGGGCCTAAACTATGGGGAGCATAGGGGGTATGTGCCCCGGATGACTGAACGAAGGGGTGCAAATGAAGATTTTGTTTGCCGATTTTTCTCACATCTGTATTTAGCACAGTATTGTTAAATTCGTCTTGTCTGGGGTATGCCAAAGCATAGCAGAATCTAAGGATGATATGGCATAAGGATCCTGCATAACCAGCAATTGCTTTCGACTCCGTTTTCAATATTTCAATGAATCAATATTTGATAAAGCAAATTACGTAGTTCAGAATTGCATATTTTATGAGTACATATTTAAAATTTTAAAATAAGTCCGCTATTAAAAAAACGAGTTGGAACCCGTCGAAATTCGACGAATTAAAATGTTAGAAACTGTTAGATCGAATTTATAATAAACCTACAAAAATAATTACAATAAAAAATTCATCAGACATTGGTTGTCTCACTCTTAAAACAAATAATATTTTTAACCTAAAATTACCAAAATATTATTTCTAGAAACTTCAACTGCTTAAATTATTGAAAAAATTAAACTCTATTAGAATGTAATCAAGATGAGTAATTATGATAAATTTATCGATTGAGACCTTTATGTTTGATTTTATTGGATGAAAAATCAGTAAAAAGGATTTCGCTTTGTCACATCATAAAATTTTCCCCAATCTAAATTGTACGGTATTTTCACATTCCCATAATTTACATACGCACCATTCAAATTCACAATTTGAAAGTATTTTACGCGCAATAGATTATTAATGAATGTATTTCCAAACTTAAAGTCACGTTTGTCCGATACAACTTTTCATGTGAACATTCGCACAAACTTTAAGTTCTAATCTCAATACCCACGAAAAACAAATTCAGACATTTGCCTTTAGTTGTCATAGAATTGGCTATTTAGTATTGGTAAAATATTTAGTTTAATCAAAATAAATGATCATTTTGTTTTAAATATGACATAATTCTGCCTAGCGTCTCAAACTCAGTATCTGCTAATGTAAAAATATTGAAATATAACTAATTTATGAAGAAGAATGCGAGTTTTTTTTTTTTTTTTTTAGTCTGACGTCATTTTCTGTTCAAAAATTATAAAAAAGTTACTTTTATTTGTATTGTGAAAATGGCATCAATAAGGATATAATCAATAAAAATAATAAACCATGACTATTTTCCCTTTACTTTCAATATAAATGGAGTACTTCAGTTGCCACAATTACAAAATTTGTATTAAAAACTACAAAAAAATTAATATCTGAAAAATAAATTGAGATACAGCTTTCAAACAAATTGCATTTAAAAGAGCATTTTTTTCCTTATACGACGGTGTTAAAATTTAAAATGTGCAATGTTTAAAAGTTTAAAAATTTGCCGTAGATATAATTGCAAAACTGAAATTTTAATTCAAATTTCAAAGTGTTGCCATTCGCAAAATGACGTATGCGTTACGCACAGATATGTTTGTCCTTTATAATATAGATATAATTGCAAAACTGAAATTTTAATTCAAATTTCAAAGTGTTGCCATTCGCAAAATGACGTATGCGTTACGCACAGATATGTTTGTCCTTTATAATATAGATAGTAAAATTCTCTTTGTAAATATATTTTGAGGAGGACCGGGGGGGAGGCGCTAAAATCCATATTTGCCCCGGGTGAAAAAAGGCTAGTTTCGGCCCTGGCGACAGGTGACGCTAGCTGTAAGGTAAACACCAATCACAGAGGGTCACATACAGTATTGGAAAACTTTGCCACAAATGTTGTCAATTATAGAAAAAAATTTACCCGGCAACAAACCGCCCATTTTTGGTCATATTACTGGATGACGCAAGAAACATAACAAACTTAGCAAGTGTAATTCCCGTCTAAAAGCATACTCCATTAAGTAAACCAAGTCATATTTCTGTACGTGAAAGACTATATATCTAAATAAATATGAAGTTAGTGTTTACTTTATAACAGATTTTATAAAACCCAATTTTTCAAAGGAGAAACTTTAAGAGGTGGTAGATCACATAACAACAAAAGATTTTTTGTGTAGAAAATCAAGGTTGAAATAATTTTTTTTAATCAATAAGATAAGAAGAAAAATAGTTTTTTAAAATACATTTAATGTTTATCCTTAAAACCAAGCCTAATTTCATAACTGGAATTCACGATTTTCCTGAAAAAATCTAATACATTAATTTAGCTGAACATGATTATGGGAAATTACGCTTAGTAAAGAGCGCGAGATAGTGAATTTATCAAAGCTCTGTTTATTTTTTAAGATACTAGCTAAAGTACCCAGCGTTGCCAGGAATTTTAAGAATGTTTGTTTTTTTATGTAATTTTCACTCTTTTTTTTCATTTAATTTAGTAGGACCTACTTGTCTAGATTACCTACTTGTCTAGTAAACATAATCTGTGATCTGGATTGAGACAGACATTAAAACCCTTTCATGAAAAGTTGTTTCCGAGTATTTTGTTATTTAAATAATTTTTTCCATGATTAAAGAAAACTGGCAAGTAGAAAAATTCTATGAATTTCATTTTAAAAAAATCAGAAATCTTTATTTCAGTTCTTTACTAAGAATGAGCTCTAGGGACCCGAACCTTTGTGGATATTCTAATATACACGCATACACACACGTATATATATGAAATAGATTGAAAAATGATGAAAACAAATTCAGAGAAACTCAAAATATTAAAATATGCCAATATTTCCATAATCGGGTTTTTATCATGTTTCAATACGTTTTTTCAAACTCATACAAGTATGACGTTATATATTCACCTGCTGATGTCCGTTATATTTCCAATCTGACGTAATATTACCTTTTTTTAAACATTCGTCAAAATATTTATTTCATTTTCATTTTTCCCGTGGAAAACTTGCAATAGAAAAGTAATTGTTGTGGTAAGAATTTTATTGTTGATTTTTAATTATTGGCAATTACTTTAACGAAAAATGTTTACATTTGATAGGAAATTGCTGTTAAATTGGTGGCTTTTTATTAATTAAAAATTAACTTTAAATTATTTCGATCCCGGACTACTTTAGTTGCCTCGGCCGTGTTTTAATACACATGTACGTAAAATTTCACAATTCTGGCTTCCAAACAGTGGATTTGTATAGAATTACAGACAGACAGACAAATTTTCATTTATAAATATTAGATGGCAACAGGAAAGAAAAAAAACCGGGGGCGAGGATTTCTAAATTGGATTATTAGTCGTATTATTAATTGGATGAATATTTTTAGGACTTCTAAATGGATTTCTCAACGTATTATTATAATTTAGTAATTACGAAACCATTCATTGATTGACCCTTTATCTACTGACGGTACTTATAAGTACCACTCACTTTAAACTTTTATACCATAGTGAATATTACTAATATTATAGTGGTACTTTGCAAAAAACGCTCTTTTAACTCCACTTTATCCGAATACATGGCAGCAGTAGTTCTAGGTTTGTTATTTTAGAGAGGAATGAGGCTATCTTTGAAGCAGTCGATGTGTTTTGTGCCGACTTTTTGTACAGATTGCCACGCTCGTCTTTTCATTGCTGCAAACACAGTAAACGATATAAGATAAGTGTTGGATTTTTTTTTATGTTTTCATTATGGTCTTAGAATACAATTTGATTCGCTATTTTAGGTGAACGGTCTGTGTATTTGATTTAACAGTTGAATTACTCGGTGGTACTTTTAAGTACCGTCAGTACACTGGGTGTTGGAGAAAAACTTCTTGTTTACTTTTCGTCTGTGTAGTTATCCATCGTTTTCTTCGGCTTTAACCCTCCGAGTGTCTTGCAAAAGGGTAAAATTGTAATGTTGTTTTCTTTGCATTGTGTTTTAAATGCTAAGAAAATATGATTATTTCAACATTATATAAAAAAAAACTCAATTACAAGTATGAATGTAATCCTTCAGAGTATTAATCATTCTTCAGTGCATTTAAAATGCATTAAATCTATAGAATTATATTATCTTAAATATTGATTGTATTGCTGTGAAACCTGGAGCTTAGTGAACGGAATATTACGCCCCAAACACTTAGAGGGTTAAAATGTAATTACTAAAATGTAGTGTAGTAATGATTTCCCTGGTATTTCTTTTCTGTTTCATTGTTATTTTTTATAGGAAATCGAAAAAGTTGTGGCACCGGCTCGTTTTTGCTATGGTAGAAATGGCATATGTAAATTCATACATTGAGTATGTGGAGATGCGAGTGAAAATGTTGTCCCTGGAATATTGACGCCGCTACACTAAAGGACTGCTAACAAGATAGAAACCTAAAAAAAAAAAAAAGTTTTTTGACCCTTTCAGGAGAAAAGCATTTTCGGTTTTAAAGTGTTGAAATAAATGACTAGCACCGGAATTTGCCGAACGATTTATTTGTAAATAAGAAAAAGCCTATATTTCACATAGTACTTATTAAATCGAAAATATTTTCTGGTGCCAATTGACATACCTTGTGGGTTTTCTGTTACGATAATTTAGTCATACAGTATGACTAAATTCCGGTGCTAATCATTTATTTCAACACTTTAAAACCGAAAATGCTTTACTCCTGAAAGGGTCAAAAAACTTTTTTTTTTTTTAGGTTTCCATCTTGTTAGCAGTCCTTTAGTGTAGCGGCGTCAATATTATATAGTCTAACGGTACTTTAAAGTACCACTTTCGTTAATTACCTCTAAATAATTAAATTTCTCACGGGTGAGTATTTTTTTCATGTTTATCCTTTAATTTTCATTGTTGTAACTGAAAAAAAAAATTACATGAAAAAAATTGCAGTAGATCATAATGCCGTAGATAAAGGGTTAAAGCGTATTTTTGTGAACAACATATTACATTTTTAATTTTTAATTTACATTTTATACTTTACTAGGGGATCGTACCCGGGCTTCCCGGGTTACAGAATACAGGTGAAAACATTTTTTTTTTAATTGAAAACTAATACTATTTTTATATGCAATAAATTATTTAGATTGTCCACTTACATTAAAAAATCCCTTTTCACATGAAAAATACGAATTATACAATCAAACAAATTTTTGAAATTTATCAAAAGCGATATTTTCTTATTAACCGCAAGCTAAGAGTTATTTGACCAAGATTTTTACTTTCTTCTATCTTCAATAGAAGAAAGTATTGTAATCGAAATTTTTTTCGACTTCCGGTTTTCGACGGATTTACATGTTTTAGGGGTCAGAGATTCCAAAAAACATGTTTATAGAAAATGTCTGTCTGTCTGTGTGTCCGTCTGTCCGTCTGTCCGTCTGTCCGTCCGTCCGTCTGTCCGTCTGTCCGTCTGTCCGTCTGTCCGTCTGTCTGTCGCCATTGTACCATCAAAAAGTGTATGAAGTTATGTATAGAATTAAACCAAAATTTTATTATAAGTTTTTGGCTATGGCAAGCAGGTCCTCCCGGAATTTGGAAAAAATTCGCCGGTAGGGGGCGCTGTAATAGCTATTTTTGTGCGATTTTGAATATTGTACCATCCAAAAGTATATGAAGTTATGCATAGAATTGAACCAAATTTTTATTTTCAGTTTTTGAATATGGCAGGTAGGTCCTCCCTGAATTTGGTAAAAATTCGCCGATAGGGGGCGCTGTAATAGCTATTTTTGTGCGATTTTGAATATTGTACCATCCAAAAGTGTATGGAGTTATGCATAGAATTGAACCAAATTTTTATTTTAAGTTTTTGGATATGACAAGCAGGTCCTCCCTGAATTTGGAAAAAATTCGCCGGTAGGGGGCGCTGTAAATGCGATTTTTGTGCGATTTTGAATATTGTACCATCGAAAAGTGTATGAAGTTATGCATAGAATTGAACCAAATTTTTATTTTAAGTTTTTGGATATGTAAGCAGGTCCTCCCTGAATTTGGAAAAAATTCGCCGGTAGGGGCGCTGTAAATGCGATTTTGAATATTGTACCACCGAAAAGTGTATGAAGTTATGCATAGAATTGAACCAAATTTTTATTTTAAGTTTTTGGCTATGGCAAGCAGGTTCTCCCTGAATTTGGAAAAAATTCGACGGTAGGGGGCGCTGTAATAGCGATTTTTGTGCGATTTTGAATATTGTACCATCGAAAAGTGTATGAAGTTACGCATAGAATTGAACCAAAAAAATTATTTAAGTTCTTGGCTATGGCAAGGAAGTCCTCCCTTAATTTGTAAAAAAATCGCTCCTAGAGGGCACTGTAATAGCGATTTTTGTAAAATTTTTGTACCATTTTGAATATTGTATGAAGTTACGCATAGAATTGAACCAAATTTTATGTGTTTATTTTTGGTCATGTCACGAAGGTCCTCCCTGAATTTGGAAAAATTCTGCCGGTAGGGGGCACTATAATTGCGATATCTGTACCTTTTTCATTATTGTACCATCGAAAAGTGTATGAAGTTATCCATATAATTGAACCAAATTTTTTGTGCATGTTTCTGGCTATGGCAAACAAGTCCTCCCTGAACTTGAAAAAATTCCGAAAGAAGGGGGCGCTATAATTCCGATCTCTGTGCCATTTTCATTATTGTACCATCGAACAGCGTATAAAATTATGCATACAATTGAACCAAAATGTTTGTGCTTGTTTTTGGCTTTGGCCAACAGGTCCTCCTTGAATTTGGAAATATTGCGCGGTAAAGGGGCTCCGTGCTCGCGATTTTTGTATACTTTTCTTGATTTTTCGTAGTTCTATTGTGCATCGGCGGCTCATGCAGCGGCGGGAACTCGCTTCCTGCTAAACCGGCTATTCGCAAACAGCTGATAACAACAGAATAAGGAAAAATTAATAATTTTAACAAATATCATGATATAGATTAACTCGTTTTTAGTCCGTTTAATTGACTTGAGCAGAAATTTAAGATGAAAATCAAAATTGGTATAGTATTGAACTAATAATATTGAAGTATTAACATGTGTAACTAGGTTTTGAAATATTAAGATGTATAAGATAGAAGAAAGTTTTGGGATTGGCACATCCAACTAGTTCTACTTACGGAATCCTTTTATATTATGATAATTTCAGAGCTTATATAAGTCTGTTAAATTTGTGTTTTATTTATATTATTTTATTCATTTATTTATAGGGAAGTTTTTTTTTTAATGGATATCAGCCGTAAGAAAAGGATGAAGTCTTTATTTTGTTTTAAGGACAAACCGATTAATCTTTCGTACGAGTTCCGCAAGATATAGATAAATTAAAAAATATTCCATGCTTTAAAATTGTTTTTAAAACCATAGACAATCAGTAAACTGAGATGAACTTTACAAACAAATTCCATTTGAAAAAAAGAAAATTCTATTTGGTGATCTAAAAATTTAAATTGTACGATTACAAATATGTTAGATTTGTGTTTTTTAATATTATTCTTTTATTTGTTTATAAAAGAAGTATTAATTCGTTAATTTGTCTTGCACAAATATGTTAGATTGGTGTTTTTTTAATATTATTTTTTTATTTGTTTATAAAATAAGTATTAATTTCGTTATGCAAAAATAGTCAGAAACAAATCCTTAACAATGTTTGTTGCTTTATGTGCAAAATGTTTATTATTATTATATATTGAAACCGGCACGTGATAAGATAAATTTTAAACAACAGTCAATTAAGATAAGTCGATATCATCAGTCAATTAAGATACAGTTTTTAAACAAATTGCATTTGAAAGCAAATTTTTTCCTATACGACGAAAATTGAAAATGTACAATGGTCAGAAGATTAAAAAATTGCAGTAGCGAAAATTTCAAGTCCGAAATTTAATCATGAATTTTTCATTCACAAAATGACGTCAGCGTTACGCACAAATACGTTTGTCCTTTGTAATATAGATACTTAATGAGTAAAATATAATAAAGATCAGTTATTAGGATGTGGTTATCAATTGAGGCTCTTATGCTTGGTATTCCGGAATGAAAAACAGCAATTTTCACCTTCTCAAAATTTGCATACGCACTTTTCATATCCATATTCATCATTAAAATAAAATGTATTTTCTTTGATCATTTTAAAATCATTTTAACTCAAAACTTAAAGTCACGATCATCAGCAACATCTTTTATGTGAACAGACGCACTCTTTACTAGAGATTCTAATCTCAATGCCGGAGAGTAAAAATTTTCCTTAATTTATGTTTTTTAGAAGCATTTATGTTAAACTGTTTAGTTTTATCTCAGAAAATGACCGTTTTCTTTTAAATATGACTTTATTTTTACTTAAATAAGCATTTCGCCTAGTGTCTCAAACTTAGTACACATGCAGAAGGAAAAACAATATAGAAAATGTATGAGGAAAGATGCGTGTTTTCAAAAGCAGTATGTCCTTTTCTGTTATTATGCCCCTAATATAATATTATGCTCCTAATGAGATTTTGTGCCACTAAACCCTATACAAGAATTTTTATCAACAATTTTGAATTTTTATCAGAAAATGGCATGAATAAAGATAAAAATACCTCATTATTTCTCTCTTGTCTGTAATAATGAAAGCTATCTAATTTTCACCATTATGAAGAAATTTCATAAAATGCTTTTAAAATTAAAATATAAAAGTGGGGATATTTAACCCCTTCGGGACTGGAGCCTTTTACGAAATTTTTAATCTTTTGTCACCGTTTTTTAAAAACAGAAATTTGTGCCTTCTTGAATCGAGAAAATGCTCTAATTAAATAAGGCAAATTTTACAGTACTAGGGGGCTCTGCCCCCTAAGAGCTACGCTCGTCAACCCCCGTTCTGACACCGCAGACTCTAACAGCACGCTAATTTGATCGGCTTTAAAAAGATTTCGGAAGATTGAATTATAATTTGAATCTGACAATTATAATCTGACGTAATTTTCACCAAACTTTTCTTTCTCTTTTTAATATTCACGTAAAAATACTTTTGTTAGAAATGAAATATTATGATCATCTTAAAATATCAAATAAATGTCTCGCGCAATTTTTAAAGTTAAACTGTTTTGCAATATTATTTTTTGTTCATTTTACGTAATAAGTGTAACGTGACGTAAATGTGACGTAAATGCTCATATTTAAGACATCTAACGCATGTTAATGAATTTATTATTTTACAATATTCTTTCTGTTTTAAAATTCACGTGCAATTATAGTTTTTATGACGTAATTTTCAATGAGTTCCTGCTTTTTATATTTTTTGTTTATAATAGTCACGTGTAAAATAAATTTTTAATTTGAAGCAAACATTATTGTTTGCGCTGTTTATAGAGTTGGCAACAGTTTAAATTAATACAATCTCTCTATTCTAAAAAAAGTAACTACCGCTTTCACCGCCGCCGCCGGTTTTGAATTTTTTGTGACCGAAGGTCTTTCTTCGTTAATATTAAGAAAAATAATGCATACAAAAATATGAAAATCGATAGTATTATACAGAAATGTTTGATAAACACGCTGATGTGGACAGTTTTCAAATCGAAGAATTATTTCAAGAGATATTTAATGCTAAAGTTGGACAAAATCGTTCCATTAAAAAAGTTTTTTAGTAGCAGAAACTATACATGGGAATTTAATCATTTTTAGATCATTTTATACGTTTGAAGATCCCGGTGTACAGACTGTATTTCTTTAATTTGAGTCATTTTTTGAGGTTTTATTTCTATTTTAAATTCAAATTTTCAGCATTTCGAGAGATATTTTTTACATATTTTAGAAAGTGATATTAATTTAAACTGTCGCCAACTGTATAAACAGCGTAAACAATAACGTTTGCTTAAAAAATAAAAAAATATTTATACGTGTAAATAAATTAAAAATTTATTTACACGTGACTATCATAAACAGAAAAAAACATTTGGAATTAGAATTAAATAATTATGTACAAAAAGCAGGAACTTATTAAAAATTACGTCATAAAAACTGTATTTACACGTGAATTTTAAGAGAGAAAGGAAATTGTAAAATAATAAATTCATTAACATGCGTTAGAAGTCCTAAAGAGGAGAAATTACGTCATATTTACGTCACATTACAGTTATTACATAAAATGAACACAAAATAATATTGCAAAACAGTTTAAATTCAGAAATTGCGCTAGACATTTGTTTGATATTTTGTGTTAGAGGATACTTTTCAACTATTTTTGTTAGGAAAGTGCAAATAGTATTTAATTTCTAACAAAAGTATTTTCACGTGAATATTAAAAAGAGAAAGAATAGTTTGGTCAAAATTACGTCAGATTAAAAACGATTAATTTAAAAAGTCTTATTTAAAACAACTTTCTTTTCGCTTTGTTAAAAAATAACGGGAGACAAAGACTCTGTTTACTTAATTCCTTTTATATTAGCTTATTTTGAAATGTTTAAGTTATTTTACTTAATCAAAGACGAAAACAGCGATTGTATCTTTGGTACTACTTAGTTATCCCGTCGACCAAAAATCTATCATTCGCCAAACTATAAGATTAAATGGTACTTCTTAGTTATCTCGTCGAACAATTTCGCCAAATTATATAAATCGCCAAATCACTCGCCAAATTTTACACATTGACATAATTTTTACTTTAAATATCGAAGAACAAATAAATTAGTAAAACATTAATAAAAATACATATAAAATGTCGAATTAATGGTTTTATTGGCCATTATCGGCATTTAATCTTACAATTAATTAATTAATGGCAACCATTATTGGCATTTAATCTGACAATTTGGTATCGATATATATGACAATTTGGAGCGATATATATTAAATTTAGTAATACGGAAAAAATAGGACTCCATCTTAAATAGGACATAATCACCATGGCAACCTAGAATCATTACCCATCATGGGATATCATTGAAGTAATTATGTATGGTAGGATTTAATAGAATGAAGAAAACTTTAATTAATATTAAAGAAATATAAATATAATTATTAATATCTTTTTAACTTTTGATTCAATTTTCATAAAACTTGATTTGACAAACTTTTACAGCTATTATACATATTAAATTTCAAACCATTCGGTTGGGTAGTTTTTGAGCTGTTATATACGAACAGACAGGAGGACGGACCAGACAACGACTATAGGTGCTACGCATTCATATACTTACGAACGCTTCTAAAAATGATTCAAAGTTCGATCAAGTGAAACTACCAACAATTTGGTTTGTAGAAAAACTTATTCACTGGCAAATAACCGTTACCGGCTAGACACATGCAGAAAAAAAATACTAGCCTCAGTAAAAATAAAACAAGAAAGAAAAATCATAGCATACATTATGAAACACATTCCAAAACTTCGAGAATACTTTAACAAAACTTCACCGTTTAATAAGGTAAAATATAATGTCTAATTGAACAATTTGGAAAACACATAAAAGATTTGAAAAATCAATTTCAGTAATTCCCATCTACTATCGGAAAAGTATCCGAATTCTTTTTGTACAACTCTGTATATGACATATAGATTTGTAATCTATAAACTACGTATATGAAAAAAAAATAGTTTGCTTAAGAAATACAATACCATAGTTAAAAATTTCCCTTCAAGAATTTCCACTAATAAGGAGAAATGTACAGTCGTGGAAAATAAAAGTAAACACCCCTACTAACTCTTCAACAAATTATCGTAGAAGAAAGTTACTGGTACCGAACGATTGGAAATAAAGTCTACTTTTAAATGATGCATATAAAATTTGCTTAGGGGGATATCTACATATTAAAATGAACCCAAACTTCATTTTTTTCAATGGCAATGCCCAATTTTAACAAGATATTTCAAATCTTCGGTTCAAATTATGCCTAGACTCCGAATTTCAAGTCATTTGAATGATAAGTTTTTGAATTATAAGTATTCAAAATTTAGTGCTTCTAATGTTAAATTAGATTTTATATCTCCAGAAATTATGTTCCTAATGTGCTAATTTTTTGTGTAGCAATAATACTAATATACCCAAACATAAATACGCTGAATTTGCAATTTTTATAACTTTATGATATGAATTGTGATTTATGAAATTAATACTCGAAAAAATTATGAATTGCAACCTACAATTTTTTTGATGGAATTAGATTCATTAAGTCCTGCTTTATGGAAATCCAAATTTCACATTTTTCTTTCAAGTAGTTTTCAAATTATGCTTAAAAAACGGCAAAATGATGGTTTAAGGGGCCGTCTATAATAGGAGTGACTAGATATTTTGAAATTTCTTTTGCGGTCCTGTAATCTAGCAGGCTTCATTGACTTCTTAAGGTGCCTTGATCAAGATGAGGGCTCTCTCGGTTAACAATGGAGTTCCGAACTTCAATTTGGATACAGCCCTTAAAATACGCTCGTTTTAAAATAATTATTTTCTCGAAAACGTATCGTACGAATGGCATAAATTTTTTTTTTTAGGCTAATTGAAGGGTGCAGAGTTCATTTATGCTGTCAGAATTGTGTACTGCTATTGAAAAAAACAAAGTTTGGGTTCGTTTTAATATGTAGATGCCCCCTAATCAAATTTTATATACGTCATTTAAAAGTAGACTTTATTTCCAATCGGTCGGTACCAGTAACTTTCTTCTACGATAATTTGTTGAGGAGTTAGTAGGGGATGTTTCTTTTTTTTTTTCCACGACTGTACGTGAATTCTTTTGTGCAGTCCTTTATACGATCTATAGAATTTATACAAAACGAGTAATATGGAAGAAATTAGTTAAATTTAAAAACGCATACCAAAAGTGAAAACGCACGACCAGAAATTATTGCTCTAAACGGTACTATAATTTAATTCTTTTGTGTGCACCTGTAAATGAACGATAAATGCTATGAACACACTATTCATTATTAAGCATCTTATAATGAAACTAGGAAGGTAGCCCGTCAAAAATGACGGAAACTTAGATGTAAAGATATATACAACTCGTGTGCAAGAATATGAGTTTTCCTCGCTTGTTCCGCAGTGATAGATGAAACTAATACATTTTAAGAACGAAACACGTTTATGAAAAACTGTGTACAGTACAAGACCACTAATCTGCACACTTTGGTTCCAAGTGCTGTGCGGATTTGAGGTTTTTTGTGGTCATGTCTATTCAATCATTGTTTACATTTTTTTAATTCATATATTGGAGAATTTAGGTTGTTAATTCTTAAAAATAAATAAATTACACACTTGAAGTAAGTTAAAAACTATTAAACTATCGTATACAATTTAATGAAATGGTATTATACGTGCGTGTTTCACGATCCTGGTTACGACGTAGGCGAAATTGGCTGCAACTTATCATAATCACAATTGTGTAGGCCGCTATAACAAAGAAATAACCAGTTTTTAATAATATTTCTGATATAAAGTAGTTTTCAAAGACTTGTGTAAAATTGCCGGCAGTTCTGACGTTATGTCTGTCCTAGGAATAGTATTTGTAACACTGAAGAGTTTCTATGTATATGTGGAATTTAGAAAAGCTTCTCCAAAAGGAAGGTCCTGAAATGAAATTTAATTCCTCAAACTTCAAAGTTTAATCGGGCCCTCACGTTGTTTACTGAAATGTAATGAATGCAGGTATTTTGAATATTACAACATAATTAAACAGTTAAACTTATTTAACGTAAACCCACTGTTACTTCAGTGTTATTTTTTAGTATTAAGAAAGAAAACTTAATTTTTTCAAATCATGCATTTATAATTTTTTTCATTATTTAATAACAAAATAATGAAAACATATGCTTTTGTTCTGAGCTCATAAATATGACAATAAAGTAATGTATCTAACAGACGTTGCAAAATAAAATCTTTGTGGAATTCAAACCCTAAATAAACGATACCGCCACCATTTTACCTACTATGACGTCATAAGAATATTGTCTATTGATTGTTGGAGAACTTACTTTGTGAATGATTACCTCAATAGTTTAATATATTTTATGGTTCACGGTGAATGAATCACTTGTGTTTGTTTAGGTTTATGGAATGAGATATTAAGCTGTCAACCTAAATTCAACTGAAGTTATCCTAGGTTATATGTACTTTTAAATCGAAATTAAAAACAATGCTTTGATCTCGAAATATTTTTTTTAATTTATAAAATTGGTTATTTCCATTAATTATTTATTTAGGTACTTTTCCATTATAGCGCATTTCTTAAAAAGCTTGGCGCAATTCGGGCTTCAGAAAGTGAGATATGTTGACAAAATATATAAACAGCTATGAAAACAAACCTGATGAATTTTTATTTTTGTTTATACATGTATTTATTATTAATAATTACTTATTTAGGTACTTTTCCACTATAGGATACTTTGCATTTTTTAAAAAAGATTGGCGGAATTCGGGCATCAGAAAGTGAGATATGTTGCCAAAATATATAAACAGCTATGAAAACAAACCTCATGAACTTTTATTTTGGGGCACAGGTGTCATATGCGCCCCAAATTGGCGCGACGCTAATGTCATATACGCAACGGCTACTTAACTGCCGCCAAAGTGTCGTTGTTTTGCTCGTATTGTGGCCTGGATGTTGTTTTTTATGCTGTTGATGTTTTCGCCAAATTAGCGTCGGAAAACAATCGCGCCAATATGGACGTATATGACATCTGTGCCTATTTTTGTTTATATATGTATTTATATACATAAAAAAATCATTTCTAAATATATATAATATTTTTATATACAAATTACGCACAGATGTCGTATATGCACCGGGGTGCCTAACTGGCGACAAAATGGTGTTATTTTGCCTGATATGGTAACCCGGCTATTGTTTTTTATTTATCAATAAATTGTTTATTTACTTTTATTTTCTTTTTTTTAATTATATAAACTTTTGTTCTATAGTTATTCATTAAACTTTTCGCCCAGCTAACCGAAAAGTACCAACTTTTATTTATTTATTGTTATTTCCTTTTCAAAATGATAGAAAATAATTTAAAAATATATATGTAACTGGCATTCGAAAGCGAGATTTTTGCCAAATTGTCGTCAGAAAAAAAATCACGCCAAACCCGATGCGTATATGACATCTGTGCAAAAATTACTGTTCTACTTAGTTATCCTGTCGACCAATTTCGCCAAATTATACAAATTGACGTAATTTTTATTTTAAATAACGAAAGAACAAATAAATTAGTATAATATTAGTAAAATACAAATAAAACGTCGAAATAAAAATCCGTTGATGACATAAACTCGTATAACTTGCTTAAAGTCAAGTGAATGTGACATTTATGATCAACTATTATTGACATTTAATCTTATTGTTTGGCGATAGATTTTGGTCGACGGGATAACCAAGTAGTAACAAAATTATTTCTGTTTCTTTATAAAAATGGGTAAATAGCTTTTCTTATATTAAATAAATTGTATACATATGGAAAAAATTGCTTGTGAGTATGAAACAGTAAATGGGTTGTCAGAAAATACGTTGGCATTTTTTTTTTTTTTTTTTTCGCCAAGGAACTTTTCTCTGAAGTACTGTAGATAAGCGATGATTATTGGAAATGCATTTTTAATTATAATATGCGCTTTTATGTTTCACTATATTTATGCATACTATACTGTGTGCATAAATGCTATAGTTCATTTACAGGGTTACACGAAAGAATTCGTAAGGGTTGCTGAGTGTGAGAGTAAATTGCTTAAAGGTGGTTTTTAAAGGAGTTATGCATTTTTACGCTGAACTGCATTTAGTTTACTAAGAAATGTTTGTAGAATATAGATAAAATGATATACAGAATTGGATACATAACCGTCTATGGAGGATAATATCTGGAAATGTGATTTCAGTAGTTTTAAGAGTGTTTTAGTTTAAATTAAATTTTAGCTAAATAATGGCATGTAATAACGATACTATTGGCTATGGACGGTAATTGCTGAAATAATTTTTAAAAAAATTCGTTATGTTTACTTAGTTATCTTATTTAATTATTTCCCTAAATAACGAAGTTTTGCTAAAGCATTCAGGAAGTGTTGGAAAGTGTTTCATATTCTATGCTTAACGCAAGATTTTTCGGCACAGATATCATATTGGCGCGATTATTTTCTGACGCCAATGTCACATACGCAACGGGTACTTAACTGGTGCCAAAATGTCGTTATTTTGCTTGATATGGTAAGCCGGATGTTGTTGTTTGTGCTGTTGATGTTTTCACCAAATTGGCGTCGGAAAAAAATCGCGCCAACTTGGGGCGTATATGACATCTGTGCCGAAACTTTAATATTTAATGTTTAAACTTTTCTCTCCCCCCCCCCCTTGCATATAGTACAAACTATAGCACAGATAGCGCAAAATAATAGACAGTATTGTACTTTTCCAGTATAGGGACTTTGGCGTTTTTTTTTAAAAAGCTTGGTGTAATTCGGGCATCAGAAAGTGAGATTTGTTGTCGAATCATATAAACAGCTATGAAAATAAACTTGATGAGGTTTTTCGTTTATTTTTTATGTATATTATTGATGTTTTTTATGTACAAATTACTTCCTGTATAAAATTAGGTAAATGGTTTATTCTATGTTAAATAAAACGTATAAATATAAAAAAATGCGTGTTTATATAAAATGAAACAGTGGATAGGTTCCCAGAAAATATGTTGCCAAATTTCCTTTTTCGCCAAGGCACTTATACTGGAAAAGTGCTTAAAGCACATTAAAATCGCGCAGTTAGGACCTCAAACAGTACAGCGTCGTCTATTGGCGGTTATTTTATTAGCAGCATCGGGAGAAAGATGTAAAGATGTACATTTTCGTGTATTAAACTTTAAATTCTCACCCATAGATTTTGAAAAAATATCTTAAAAGAGCGAAATTTAAATTAAATTGCTGTGACCTCCTTTACGAAAGATTAATGGTTTTAAATGGAAATTTCGCCATATTAGCCAACTATCGCCAAGTTGGCTTCATATATGACAACCTATTTTTGTCCAGTATTTTTGTACTTATTGTGGCGATATTTCCCCAAGTTATCCAACATTTGGCGCTACTGTGGTAACCCTGCATTAGTATTTTTCAACAATTACTCATTTCAATGTGGCGGTCCTACCGGAATTGTGAGGGACACACAGAGACTTGGATTTTATATAAATAGATTCAGTGATTTATATGAATTTTAATACATTTGAAATGGCGTAATGTCATTAAAATACACTGCAAATAATTTTCCCCCATAGTCTGTAATGTGGTTCTTTTGAGAGCTCCTGTAAACGATCGGCAAATGCCATGAATACACTATTCTATATTAAGCATCTTATAATGAAATTCAGTGATTTATATGAATTTCAATACATTTGAAATGGCGTAATGTCATTAAAATACACTGCAAACAACTTTTCCCCATTGTCTATAATGTGGATCTTTTGAAAGCTCCTGTAAACGATCGGCAAATGCCATGAATACACTATTCTATATTAAGCATCTTATAATGAAATTCAGTGATTTATATGAATTTCAATACATTTGAAATGGCGTAATGTCATTAAAATACACTCCAAACAATTTTCCCCCATTGCCTATAATGTGACAGAGCTCTTATGGAACTCTTGTAAATGAACTATTAACGCCGTATTTTTTTTTAAAGACATAGAGTATAGATTTTATCTTTATTAATCAGAATTAAACAGAATTAAATAGTACCTCTTTTGACTGCGTGCATTCTAACGTTGTTCCCGAAGAACCGGTCTGTATCGATGAAAGAAGGCGCCAATACCTAAAACTAATTTGAAGAATTCTTGACTTGAATAAAAACTTATATTACTTAAATAATAAAGATATCACTAAATAAGATTCAATTGGTCTTTTTTCACACTTTTAATTCTGCAGAATCAGATTAGAATTTCTATTGACTTCAGACTTTCGAATCAAAACATTCTATGATTAGATCGCAGTCTCGCAGAACAGTACAAAAATACAGAATAAAATTATCTATTAAAGAGAAAAAAACAATGATTAATATACACATAATACAGAAAAAGGCTTAGATGCCGTACCTTCCCTCAGCCGTTGTCGTTTTGAATTATTTGGCGATTTTTTGTTGGCGTGTTGGCGGTGTTTACGGATATGACAAATTCGATATGTAAACCCCGTGTGACGTGTCGTGTTCTGGCAACCCCTGAGAAGCTTAGAATTTTGTGGATGTATTTTGATATCGTGTTCTATCGTTGTCTTTTTAGGTGCGTTCTTAATTATACAAATACGTAGCACCTATAGTCGTCGTTCAGTCCGTCTGTCTGTCCGTCTGTCCGTCCGTCTGTCTGTCCGTCCGCATATCACAGAGCAAAAACTACCCGACCGAATGATCTGAAATTTTTAATATATAATTGCTGCAAAATTTTGTCGAGCCATTTCCAATTTTATGAAAATCGGATGTATAGTTTAATTACAGGGACAGTCAAAAGTTTTTCTTTACATTACGGCCAATGGGAAAAATTATTGCAAGTGAATTTTAATGATGTTACAGACTTCCGAATGGTCTGAAATTTTTAATATATAATTGCTGCAAAATTTTGTCGAGCCATTTCAAATTTTATGAAAATCGGATGTATAGTTTAATTACAGGGACACCCAAAAGTTTTCCGTTACATTACGGCCAAAGGGAAAAAATTATAGCAAATGCATTTTAATGATTTTACAGCCTTCCGAATGGTCTGAAATTTTTAATATATAATTGCTGCAAAATTTTGTTGAGCCATTTCCAATTTTATGAAAATCGGATGTATAGTTTAATTACAGGGACACCCAAAAGTTTTCCGTTACATTATGGCCAATGGGAAAAAATTATTGCAAATGCATTTTAATGATTTTACAGCCTTCCGAATGGTCTGAAATTTTAAATATATAATTGCTGCAAACTTTTGTCGAGCCATTTTAAATTTTATGAAAATCGAATGTATAGTTTAATTACAGGAACAGTCAAAAGGTTTCCGTTACATTACGGGGAATGGGGAAAATATTATTGTAAGTGCATTTTAATGATGTTACAGACTATGCACTTATGAAGCGCAAAAAATATACATTCAGTACAATATGGGGTGCAAAAAATAATTATAAAACTAGTTATAGTACGAACGCACCTCATTTGCCACGTTTGACGAGCAATTTCCAACTTGTTATTTTTATGTTAAATTTATTGGATGTATTTAATTGACTATAGTTTCTGTAGTCCGTTTAAACGCTCTTGCTGAATTAAGAAATATGAGGAAATTTTGACAAGAAAAGGAGGTTTGTTTATAGCGTGTCAATGCGGATTAAGCCTATTTTGGAAAATGACGGCGATGTTATGAGAGATATTTCGTGCTGGAGGTTTCAAGAAAGCAGATGTCTGTTAAGGTATGTTGATAATTTTATGTATATTTTGCTGCTTTAAGAGTTTTTTACATTTCGAGATTACTACAAAACGAGAACTGCTGAATTTTGAGAATGCTATACCGCGAGAAATGCTGAATTCGCCGATGTTTTTTTTCGGTAAATGTGCGCGAAGCGCTCATACAGCGATTACTGATTGCCAGTTTAGCGAATTTTGTTTATTATTTACATTTTATTTTCGTTAAGACAAACATGCGCATAAACCGGTGCTTGGCGACATTTACTACTTGGCGGAAAAGGGGTTTTCACGCCAAGAAGAATTCCAAGATGGCGGCCGCGGGAACTTATGACATCTGTTCCCAGAAAAATGATAATAAGAATTTTGAAATTAAAATGAATTAAAAATAATATGATTTACAATGAATTAAAACTCTAACTTATCAGCAGTCAATAGCTCGATCATAAAAGAATGTTTTTCAGCTTTTTTAGTTCTGCCATCTACTGTTAAATGAGTCTACTAAAAGCAGCTTTCTTTGGAAAATAGAATTATACAAACACTACACACTTCTTTTTCAATACCGAGCATGCCGCGGCAAACATCATTAACATTAACGTATATCAATTACATGAAAATCCGAGTGTACTTACTCGGGTTAGAGCGTGGACAGATAGATGGCCAGAGGGCAGAGGGATCGAATTCAAAACCACTTCTCAACTATGTTGGAAAGTGTTAAAAAACTTCTAATAGAAGACATTTCGAACAGACTATGGAAATTCATATCTTTAACAATAATGAGAAGAAAAAATTAAACTTTTAGAAGGAAAAAGAAAATACACCTATGATCAAAATGAGCGCTTCGGGCAACATTGCATGAAATTATTAAAGATAAAAAATACTTAATTTATAAAAAATTCATGTGCAAATTTAACTGCGTTTTTACAGATAATGCATTAAAATGAATTAAATACATTACTTTCTCTTTTTATGACTGATTTAAACGAAACAATGATTAAAAACTAACAGTTGAAAAGGCCGATATTAATTTATTAATTATTAATTAAATTAGAAAAAAATGATTTTTTTTCTTCCTTAAATTTTCTTTTAAAGAAATGAGTAGTTATGAATGTTTTTATAGAAATCAATAACGCACAGTAATAATAAAACCATAACTAATTAAGATTACTGAATTTAGTTTTTTTAAAAATTAATAAAAATAGTTTTTTTAAATGTAAAACTTTTTTTCAATGTCATATGTTAAAAACTTCCGCTGATTTTTTATTAATCTTATCATTGATTTTCCCTTTGAGATATATTTCGAAAAAAATTTTTAGCATCATGTAATAATTTCATCACATCGTAATGGAATTTTTAAGGATTTTGCTTGACCAAGTGAATAGAAATTTTGTCCCTTACCACAGACATAATTGGATTTAACTGTTTGAAAAAGAAATATATTACTAAAAGGAATTAAAATTTTTATAAGATGAAGCTGGAATTTTTTTCTTCTACAAACGGTGTGCTGATTATAAAGTAATAAAAAGAAACGCGAAAATGTAACATAATTTTTATAAAGCCTACAAAGTATTAAGGCATAATAACTGAACTATATTCTTTAAATGAGAAATTATCATATCGGATATTTCATTTATTTCCTCACAAAAAAACTAAAATTAATATATTACGTGGTAAAAAAGTCCTTCCGGCCAGTGCCGGGAGGAAGAGGTAGCTTTCATATTTCTTACTTTAAAAAAGCCAACTTATATTATTCCAACACACGAAGCTCAATTAAGTGGAAACCGAATGTAGGAGATTCAATACTAATTTTTATCAATACTAAATCATTATGAATGAGAATTTCGCAAAATTAGTCAGCTTTATCCAAGCTGCTTTTATTTAAAGTAACTTATATTTCGCTGCCAAATTCGGCGATTTCTTAAAGTGCCTGCTATTTTAAGACAACATCGTGGATGAGGCTAACCAGTGAACTTGGTCGAGACCTTAGTAATTGCTGTGCACATGCTCACTCACATCGGAATCGGTTGATACATACGAGTGCTGTCGCAGACAAAAAATCAGATTTTTCAAAATGTCACCCACGTTAGAAATTGAAACTGCTATATCTGAGCCATTTTTTAAGATAAAGACAAACAAAAAATGCTCATGAATCCTTATATCAAGGTCAAATACTTAAGAAAGAAACCTTTTTCAATTTCTAATTTTTTTGCACCTCACTTTAAATATATATATTTTTAATTTAATGGCCGCCATTTTGAAACAAGATGGCTGATGAAGCTGGCCAGCGAACTTGGTCGAGATATTGAAGTATACTATCCACATGCCTTCTTCCATCGAAATAGGCGAATACGTGTGGTATCGCGAGACAAATACAAGATCGTTTCAAAGTGTTAGCCATGATAGAAATTCAAAGTGTTATAATTCAACCACTTTTTAAGATATAAACAAAAGAACAAATTTTCAGAAACAAAAACTGCTCCAGAATCTTTGTATCAAGGCCAAACACATAAAAAAAATCTTTTTCATTTTCCAATTTTTTAATACCTCATTTTAAATTTTAAATTACATTTTTTTTTTAAAATGGCAACCCTTTTGAAACAAGATGGCGAATGAAGCTGGCCAACAAACTCGATCGAAACATTGGTATATACTATGTACAGACCAAGTTACATTCAAATCGGTTCATAAATACGAATGTTATCGCGTGACAAAAATCAGGGCGTTTCAAAATGTCAGCCACGCTAGAAATTCAAAATGCTATAACTCAGCCATTTTTTAAGATATAGACGAAACAAAAACTGCTCCCGAATCTCTTTATCGAGGTCAAATACGTAAGAAAGAATATTTTTTCAATTTTCAATTTTTTGGTACCACATTTCAAATTTAAATTTTTCTTAAAATTTTTAAATGGCCGCCATTTTGAAACAAAATGGCGGATGAAGCTGGCCAACGAACTCGGTCGAGACATTGGTCTGTACTATGTATAAACGAAATTACATCCAAATCGGTTCATAAATACGCCTTTTATCGCGTGCCAAATTTCAGGACGTTTCAAAATGTCAGCTTCGCTAGAAATTCAAAATGCTATAACTCAGCCATTTTTTAAGATATAGACGAAACAAAAACTGCTCCCGAATCTCTTTATCGAGGTCAAACATGTAAAAAAGAATATTTTTTCCATTTTCAATTTTTTGGTACCACATTTGAAATTAAAATTTTTCTTAAAATTTTTAAATGGCCGCCATTTTGAAACAAAATGGCGGATGAAGCTGGCCAACAAACTCGGTCGAGACATTGGTCTGTACTATGTATAAACGAAGTTACATCCAAATCGGTTCATAAATACGCCTTTTATCGCGTGACAAATTTCAGGACGTTTCAAAATGTCAGCTTCGCTAGAAATTCAAAATGCTATAACTCAGCCATTTTTTAAGATATAGACGAAACAAAAACTGCTACGGAGTCTTTGTATAAAGGTTAAATACATAAGAAAAAAATATTTTTCCATTTTCAATTTTTTGGTACCACATTTTAAATTTTAAATTTTTTTAAAATTTTTAAATGGCCGCCATTTTTAAACAAGATAGCGGATGAAGCTGGCCAACGAACTCGGTCGAGACATTGGTATGTACTATGTACACACCGAATTACATCCAAATCGGTTCATAAATACGAGAGTTACAGTGTGACATAGGTCATATATATATATATATATATATATATATATATTGATATATATATATATATATATATATCAATTTTGAACGGAGGGTGGTTTCGGGGTCTGGGGGTCATGATCGATGAAAATATACCAAAATTTTTTGAAATCGCTTTCCTCCGAACGGCTGCAATAGGTAGCTTTTTGTAAAGAAAGCTACCTAATATTATAACTCTAGAATATAATATTAATTTTCAATCTGAGAAATATTATCATCTGATTAAATTATATAATAATTGGAAGGTACTGGAATATGAAAAAAAAAAAAAAAAACTTGAATGAATTGAATTATATAATGACTGGAATTCATAATTTCATGACCAACACGTTTTAGTATCAAATGTCAGTATGCGAAATTAAATATTACTTCTTTTTAGGCGCGTTCGTAATTATATAAATACGTATCACCTATAGTCGTCGTCTGGTCCATCTGTCCGCATATAACAGCGCAAAAACTACCCAACCGATTGGTTTGAAATTTAAATATATAATCGTTGCAGAATTTTGTCGAGTCATTTGATATTTTATGAAAATCGAATCAAACTTAAGAAGATATTAATAAAAGTTATCTCCATTCTATTAAATCCTATCATACGTAATTAATTCAATGATATCCCATGATAGGTACTGATTCTAGGTTGTCACAGTGATTACGTCCTATTTAAGATGGAGTCCTATTATTTCTGTAATACTGAATTTAATGTATATATTCATCTAAATTTTGTATTCATGCATTTTAGCATAAGAGTGCAACAACTATTGGATCAAGATCTGGATATTTATAAAACTAGATATAGTACGAATGTACTTCATTTGCCACGTTTGACGTACAATTTCACATTTTTTAAAATTATAGTAGGTACCAAAAATCAAATAAAATTTATACGTGCAGAAATTTAGTTTTTAAATGAGAAATGCATTCTATATTTTTAAGAGCATTTAAGCTATTAGCCACCTACAATGGACTTTATTTTAATGTACGAAGTCATTACTAAATTTAGATGTTTATTTTTTAAAATTTTACTTTAAATTGAACAACATAGTACTAACATGTATTTTATTTCAATGTTTCGTTGTATGTCCTAATTGAAGTAAAATTCTATTAAAAGTTGAATTTTTTACCTTTAACCTAAAAAGTACCTTTTTAAAAGTTCAAATTATTTTTTTTTACAAATTTAATTTGTTTTTATGTCAAAAAAGAAAAAGAAAGTAAAAGAAAAGAAAATAAAAGAAAAAGGATTGATTAAATGTCTTCCATCAAAAAAGGAAAAACGCTGAAAAAGGATTTTTTATCTGAAATAACAATACATATACTGTAAGAGTTATATTATTAACGTTATAGACATATACTACTAGAATCAAATGTTCCGAGACTGGCTTTCCTAACAGATAAGATTTATTGATCACAGGTATATATATATATCTATATATATAAAAGAAAGTCTGAATTTTGTATTAATCAACGCGCAGCCCAAACTACTGAACCTAAAGTCTTGAAATTTGGGGTAAAATTTCTGCTTATGACATAGAGTGCCGCTAAGAAAGGATTTTCTAAAATTCCACCCCTAAGGGGGGTAAAAAATAGAACGAATTTTTAAAAAATTCCTTAAAAATCTAATTTTATAGATATTTTTCAACTGATAACATATTTTGGTGTATTTTTGTATGCTGAATCGAATGGTACTAACTAAATTCTTTTAAGCCGAATAGTTCGCGAGATATTTTATATATTTCTAATTTGGCGATGTCTTTGGCGCCAAAACCTCGAAATACCTAACATTATAAGTGATAATTCATCCATATTCATTCATCTTATACATCCGTTACTGTAGCAACGGAAGAAATTCAAATTAAATCTTTTTGTTAAATCTTTTGGTTAAAGAATTGAACCGGCTATATGAGATTGAAAAAAATAAATACGAACGCCTTGAAAAACAGAAAAAAATATATTGAATTTATTTAAAATACAAGGAAGCGATCCACTTAGAAATTAACATTATAAAACGAAAATATTTAAAAAATGAAAGCAATGTTTGCATGACTTTAAAAATTTTGTGGTACTTACATCCGGGCCATGTCATATACAACTGCGCCAAGCATGGCAATTACATTAATTACAGCAACCCTTATTTTTTGTCCATTTGATAGTTTATTTAGTATAGTTTTAAATTAATTTTATTATTATAATTTTTATTTATTATAGTTTACAGTATGCAGTTTTATGTTATATATTTTATTTATTTATTTACTTAAAACAATTTGCCATTTTTCACAAGGTTATGTATTTAAGAATGTTAAATTACTTTTTTGAACGTAATTGGCAAACGATAAACAAGATTGGCAATTTTCAACCATTTTTGGCGATTTATCTCATGGTCCGAATAATGCGTATTATTTTTTTATTGGAAGAAATTGGAATTGAAATAATACATCGCGATTTATCACTTGCTCCTGGAAAAGAAGAAAAAATGGGTACTTTTATGTCAGCCGTATCCGTATGTAAACATCGCCTTAGCATTTTTAAAATTGCCAATAGCAGTAGTTACATTTCGCGTACGTAAATTAAAAACAATTCTTTGTTTTAAGTTATGGCATTATTTCCTATTGTTTTACTTTTCATCTTTTTCAATGACATTAGTGTAAAGCATGTATTATAAATGAAATGAGTGAAATGTTTTTATTTTGAATGAAAATAATAAAATAAGAATAAGGTATGGAAACAATCTTTGTTGATTTATTGCTTGCGCCCGGCTAACATAAAAGTATCACAAAAGCCATATATTCTCCTTTCTTTGGGTAATTGTTCATGGTATTTCTGGTTAATCTTCCGTAATCGGATACTTCTTCAATCGGTGTATTAATTACAATGTTGAAAGTATCTTTTATGTATGAAGCGAAAACTTCATGATGAATTCTATTACAGAAAATCGTATCATCATCATCTACTACATATTTAAAACGGAAATTTGCATTTTATTCATATTCTTTATAATATTTTGATAGGATATGCCACTATTAGTCAGGTAATGTTTTTGGAACGGTTTTTCTGTATACACTCAGTGTTCTACGTTGCTTAGTTTTAGTTATAGAGCTATTGGAAAAGCTATACAGAAAGGTGAACGCAATTATGAAAGATACATCTATTGTAATTATATAAAATGCAAATTTGCTTTTCCTTCCACCCGTTTATAATTTGAGTTTTGCTGGATGTATTTTGATGGGACTTACACTGTTAGTTAGATTATTTTTTGTGAATGGTTGGTACTTCTTGCATGGATGATACTTCTCTGTAGCGAAGTTTTCTTCTGGGTTATTGTTTTTCTGAAGCACAAACTTGGCAGCAAATCAGATTGCAGAAAATTAGATTACAAGAGAAAGTTCCAAAACTAGGTGAACCCGAATGTGAAAGATTACCTTTTATTTAAAGTTCTACTGAACGTATTTTGATTGGAGTTGCACAGTTAGGTAATATTAGGGATTGTTGCAATATTTGAAATGTCATCCTACATTTTTAGTTATGGAACTATGAGGAAAGTTCTCAGTGGTGTAGTGTGGTGTAGTTGAAAAAAAAGTAGGATAAAATCTACAGGCAGAGGGTATATATTAGAGAGTATATATGTTATAGCTATGGAGTGTAGAGTTTCTAAAAAACACTAGAAGGCCTACGGCGTATAGTCTATGCTACATTCCTAAAAATTCTACAATCACATTAACTTGATTATGAAAGATATATTTAACTATCAACTACAAATATAAAAGAAAAAGGGCAATTTCGGTTCAACCGCTTATAACTTGAGTACTTTTCAATGGATTTTGAGAAGATTTGCATTGTTAGATAAATTTTCAAGAAAATGTTTCATATATAACACATATTATTCTACGTTGTTCAGTTATAGAATTATGTGCGAAAGTTCTTTAATCAGTGAACCCTATTTTGAAATATTAGCCTTTTTAGAAGATTCTACAGAGGTGATTAGCACTGCTGTTAGATATTTTTTCAGGAAAGATTTTAGTATATAACGCACATTGTTCTGCATTGCTTTGCTATAGAATTATAGCTGAATGTTGTATTATCTGGTGAACCCGATTATAAAAAATTAGACTTATTAGGAGGTTTTACTGAACGGATTTTGATGATATTTGCATTTTTTAATTTTCAGGGATGATTTTAATATGCTACATATTGTTCTTCCGTTCTTTTTTATATTGAATTATAAATAATCAACTAAAAGATTTGCTTCATCACAGTCCAAATTTTGTCTGAGACATTAGAAGATATAAAACCGTAATGGCGTTCATATTGTTTTCACCAACGCGTACGATCATTAGAGATAAATGTATTTTTTGCTATAAAACACAATATCAAATACACCGATATATTTCGTTTGAGTAAAGTTTCGCTTGGAGAAACCGACCAGCGTAGCGGGCGAAGGCTTCTACTACTATAAGTAAAGCATAAATTCCTATTTCATTCCGATTGATTATAACTCAGATTCTACTGAACATAATTTTGCAGAACTTACACTGTTAGATAGTAAATCTGATTTATAAATAATTTAATCTAAAAACCATCGTTCCAAGTTGCTTAGTAATAGTTACGGGAGTTCTAAAATTAGGTGAACTCGATTAGGAAAGATTTTACTGAATGGATTTTAATGACAGTTGCACAGTTAGTTAGATAATATTTCAGGGATTTTTTTCAATATTTATCATATCTTTCAAAATTGTTTAGTTACGAAGCTATGCGGAAAGAGTTCTCTGTGGTATAGCAAAGAAAATTGGAGGATAATACGCTACTGACAAAGGATGTATACTAGAATGTTATAGTTATGGAAGTTGTGCAGAGTTTCTTTAAAAATCCAGAAATGATGCGATGTATACTTACCCCTACATCCCTGAGAGTTCTATATAATCAGGTTAACGCGATTATGATAGCTATATTTAACTATCTCATTGTATATAAAATGCAAAGAGAAATTTCATTCCGGCCGCTTTTAAATTTACTTCTACTGAATTGATTTTGATGTGGTTTACATTGTTAGTTAGATAATTTACAGAAAAGATGTTAGTATAAAATATAATGGTCTACGTTGCTTAATTGAATAATTATGGGTAATAATCTAAATCAGATGAACCCAATTTCGAAAGATGGGCTTTTTTTTTAAGGTTCCGCTGAATGAATTTTCACGGGATTTAAACTGCTAATTAGATTATTTTTATGAAATGTTTCGGTACATTTTCCAGTTTAAAAGATCCTGCTAAGTGGATTTCAATGGAACTTGCTCGGTTAGTTAATTTTTCAGTGAATGTTTTAGTATGAAGCACATATCATTCGCTTGATGTTGCTTGGGCGTCAGGTTGCTTGATTATAGAATTAAGGCTGAATGTTTTAGAAGCAGGCGAACCAAATTATGAACGATTAGCCTTTTCAGTATGTCCAATTAACAGATTCTGATGAGATTTGCATTGATAATTTTTCATGAATCCTTTTAGTATATTACATATTGTTCTATCGTTCTTCACCGAATACTACACTAACTGATCAACGAAAGAAGTTGTCCATTAACAGCCTAAATTTTGTATGGCTGAAAAGATATATAGCGTAATAACGTTCATATTCACCAATTAGATCGGGCATTCCAGGTAAATGTCCATATTGCTTTAAAACGCATGATCAAATTCACAGATATATTTAGTTTGATTCAAGATTTCTTTAGAAAAACGGACCAGCGTAGCGGGCGTTAGGCTGCTAGTCTATATATATAAAAGAAAGTCTGGATTTTGTATTAATCAACGCGCAGCCAAAACTACTGAACCTAAAATCTTGAAAATCGGGGTAAAAATACTTCTTATGATATAGAGTGCCGCTAAGAAAGGATTTTCCAGAATTCCACCCCTAAGGGGGGTAAAAAAGAGAACGAACTTTAAAAAAAATCCTTAAAAATCTGATTTTATAGTTATTTTTCAACTGATAACATATTTTGGTGTATTTTTGTATGCTGAATCGAATGGTACTAACTAAATTCCTTTAAGCCCAATAGTTCGAGAGATATTTCATATTTTTCTAATTTGGCATTATCTTTGGCGCCAAAACCTGAATTTTTCAAGTGATAATTTCTAAAAACTCTTTCTTTTCATTCTGTTACTATAGCAAGGGAAAAAATTCAAATTGAATAATTTTTTAACCAATTCTTTTGGTTAAATAAAAACAACTTCGTCAATTAGAAAAAAAATTCAAACGCCTCAAAAACTAAAACAAAACAAAAATAAAAAAACAAAAAAAAAACTGGTACTTTTTCGTTCTAATTTTCGTCGCGATACCATGCCAAAATGTATGGTATCGCCACTTTTATTTCAAAGCTAATCGTGCAAACGATTTTTATTGCAAACCGTGCCACACGCCACACATTAACATTTGCTAATTATTGAACGTGAATATTTTTATGCAGGAAATTTTAATGATGGAATTTATTTTATTCCATCATAATCTCGCAAAACTTTTTAATTTGTTATTTTTTGAATAGAAAATATTTATTAGTGATACTGATATAGATTTTACCATTTCGCAGTTACCTGATGAGGAGGAAGCTACAATAAAATTATTTTAGAAGTTAGGAATTATACATACAAAAATGTTTTGTTCAAAAAACCATGAATGTCTTCATTGAAAGAATGAAATGTTTACTGCAATGTGTGACATACGTATTACGTACGCCATGCTTCAGTAGTAAAAGACATTTACAATTTCAAGACTGCAGTTTAAATTGACTATATTTTATTACTTGCAAAATATTTATTTATTCTTATATTTTAAGTATTTATTTTGGTACCCGTCGACCAATTTTACCAAATTATATAAATCGCCAAACCACTCGCCAAATTATACAAATTGACATAATTTTTATTTTAAATAACGAAAGAACAAATAAATTAGTATAACATTAACAAAAATACATTTAAAACGTTGAAATAAAAAACACCTGATGACGTAAATACGTGTAACTTGCTTAAAGTCAAGTGAATGCGACATTTACGATCAACCATTATTGGCATTTAATCTTATAGTTTGGCAATAGATTTTTGGTCGACGGGATAAGAAAATAGTACCATTAATTTTATTGATTTAAAAAAAATGGTAGGTCAAAGTCTGTAATTTTAAAAAGTTATATTTTTTAAATGCTCATTTTTTTTTATCAACAAAATTATTATTTTTTTCAAATGTATCATTTCATTTTTGTGCCAACTATTACGCTTGGTGACAATGGTGTTGGCATAACAGGGAAATACCAAAACAGTTACTGATTTTATTTGAAATGTAAAGAAAAAAGGTTTAATGAGCAATAAATATTGCAAATATGACTATAACTCAGATTCTACTGAACAGAATTTTGTAGAGCTTACACTGTTAAATAGTAAATTTGTTTTATAAATGGTTTAATGTAAAAACCATCATTCTAAGTTGCTACGGGAATTCTAAATTTAGGTGAACTCGATTATGAAAGATTTCAAGTCAAGTAATTAAATGCACAGTAAGTTAGATAATATTTCAGGGATTTTCTCAATATTTATCATATCATTCTGTGTTGTTTAGTTACGGAGCTATGCGGAAAAAATTCTTAGTGGTACAGTAAAGAAAATTGGAAGCTATACGCTACAGAGATAGGGTATACTATAGAGTATATATGCTATAGTTATGGAAGTTGAGCTGAGTTCCTTAAAAAATTCAGAAGTGATGGAGTATATACCTACCCCTACCTCCCAGAGAGTTCTATAATCAGGTTAACGCGATTATGAAAGTTATATTTAACTATCTCAATATATATGTAATGCAAAGAGAAATTTCATTCCGGCCGCTTATATCTTGAGTTCTTCTGAATAGATTTTAACGGGACTTACATTGTTAGTTAGATAATTTTTCAGAAAAGATGTTAGTATAAAACATAACGTTCTACGTTGCTTGGTTAAATAATTATGGGGAAAGTTCTAAATCAGATGAACCCAATTTTGAAAGATTTGCTTTTTTTAAAGGTTCCACTGAATGAATTTTAATGGGATTTAAACCGTTAATTAGATCATTTTTAGGGAAGGTTTCGTTATATTTTCCAGTTTAACAGATTCTGCTAAGTGGATTTCGATGGAACTTGATAGGTTAGTTAATTTTTCAGTGAATGTTTTAGTATAAAGCACATATCATTTGCTGTTGCTTGGTTGTTAGGTTGCTTTATTCTAGAACTATAGATGAAAGTTCTAGAATCAGGCGAACCCAATTATTATGTAGGATCAGCCTTTTCAGTAAGTCCAATTAACAGATTCTGATGAGACTTGCACTGATAATTTTTCATGAACGCTTTTAGTAAATTACATGTTGTTCTATCGTTCTTTGCCGAATCCTACACTGAAATTGGTCCTTAACAGTCTAAATTTTGTATGACTCAATAAAAGATATAATAGCGTAATGACATTCATATTGCTTTTGGCAATTCGGTTGGATACACCAGCTAAATGTCCATATTGCTTTAAAACGCATGATCAAATTCCCAGATATATTTTGTTTCATTCAAGATTTCTTTAGAAAAACCGACCAGCGTAGCGGGCGAAGGCGGCTAGTATATATATAAAAGAAAAATGCCCAGTTAAACTGATGGCATTGATCTCACAAGCTATTCACACTAATTGTATATTATACTCTTATTTCAAAGAATAATGCCCATAAAAAAATTAATGAAGGGGGATTAGTCCCCGTTTCTTCCCTTTATACTTAACCAATGAACCTCCAAATCTAATCAGGGAAGCTCCTTAACATAATAAACTGGTATACCAAATTTTAAGCAAATCAGATAATTTAGCATGAAAAGACCATTTCACTAAATTAAGGAGAGTATTAGCTCCCCCATTCCCCCTTTACGCTTAACCAGTGAACCTTCAAATCTAACCAGGAAAGTTCCTCATCAGAATGAACATAGAAAAAAAAATTAAAGTAAATTGGATAATTCTGCATGGAAACCCAATTTATCTAAATTAAGGGGTGGGAACTTTCTCCCCTTTCCCCCTTTTATACTTAACAAATGAACCCCCAAATCTAATGAAGGAAGCGCCATATCGAAATAAACCGGTAGGGGAGACTAGGGACGGTTGACCATATGGGAGACTTGAGACCCACCCATCAATTTTCATATTTAAAAGATTTTCAGAGTTTTATCAATAGGTGTCAACCAATGCTACTGGAATGCTCAAACAACAATCCTCGTTTCATAGAGATAATGGAAATAGGTGTGGAAAAAATCAATTTTGAGGCGTTTTGAACCTAAAAGTTGTGTTTTTTAGAAATATTTTGTAAGCTTTTTTCAGATATTATATCATAGAAATTTAAGTAAGTAGGTTTAAAATAATTCAGAAATATCGAGCTTTCATTCCAGGCATAAAGATTGTACAGTAAGTTAGGCTTAACATAAAAATGTGCTATTCTTTAGAAAAGGTCTATGTAGGGAGGCTTGACCTAGTCAATGTGAGGGAGGGTTGACCAGAAGCTCAAGGCTCCCTTAATTAAGTGGTTTTGGAAATCTTTTTCTTATACACTGTGCATAATGAAAAGTTAATAGTTCTATATATAAAAAAATGTAAATTTATTTTGTAAAGCTACAGTAAAATGTTGTGATAAAGAATGTTTAAAACTGACTAAAGAAAGATGTGAAAAATTGCTAGAGAATGGAAAAGTTGATAGGAACTTTTTCCCATTTAAATATTACTTACAATAGGTAAATACAAACAGTGGAAAAGACTGTAAATGATTAGAAAGGATGTAAGCAGTAGTCTTAATTCTTTCAGGGGCAGTGGTATGTTTATAAAACTACTTAATTTTAATTCTGAAAACACCAGAATTTTGCTAAAATCTTTTCCATTTAATATGTATGTGAAATATAGCCCCCTTTTTTTAAATTTCCAAATAAATTTGTTCGCAAATTTCGGCACCAGTCATATATTTCAACATTTTAGTACTGAAAATACTTTTCCCCTTAAAGGTTTAAATCATGTTAATGATAAGTTAAGTGCTCATACGGCTGCAAAAAAAACATGGCATCAATCGAAAAACTTTAGGAAGGTAGGTAGACAAATTTCACCAGGGTGAATACAGTGAGATGAAGCCAAACTATGTGACAACTACAGTTGTGGTCGAGTGTCACAAAAATAGGACAAGGAGACAAAAAAAGCGGGACAGTGGCTCCTAAATCCGGACATAACAACATGAAACACTACGAAAACGGAACCTGTCTCTAACAGAGTACTGCCTTAAATGTTAAAATTTCATTTTTCCTGCTGTACAATTATACTTAATCAGACAAAATCCTGTTTAAAACAAAATTTTTCTCCTCTGACTTGAGATTGCACCTCAACAGGTTTGTTTAAGCATCATATTAAAAAAATATTTTTTTTTATAATAATTAAGGCATGTAGTATAAATTTATTTTACTTCTTTTGAACTGATTTTATATCTCTTTACAAATATTGCAATGTAAAACAAAGTGGGCCAAGCCTCCCACATAGTGGGTCAACCCTACTATGTGTGGGGAGCCTTGACCCATTCTTTTTTCATGATTAAAATCAATCATTTTTCAAATTTCTTATATGTTGCACTTTAAGCAATTTTAGCAATTTTATTTTGATAACTGATTGTATAACGGATAAAATGATATATAAAACTTTATTCTACGTTCAATATTTACAAAATAAAAAATCATTTTGTAAAAAGTGGGTCAACCCTCCCCAGTCTTCCCTATATCAAATTTGAAGCAAATCGAATAATTCTGCATGAAAAACCCATTTATCTAAATTAAGGGGGGGACTAGCCCCCGTCCCCCGTTTATACTTAACCAATAAACCTCCAAATTTAATCAAGGCAGCTCCTTAACATAATAAACCGGTGTACCAAATTTGGAGCAAATCGAATAACTCTGCATGAAAAACCCATTTATCTAAATTAAGGGAGATGTGTCTAGCCCCCTTTTCCCCCTTTATACTTAACTAATGAACCTCCAAATCTAGTCAAGGCAGCCCCTAACATAATAAACCGGTATACCAAATTTGAAGCAAATCGAATAATTCTGCATGAAAATCTCATTTATCTATATTAAGGGGGTAGACTAGCCTCCCTTTTACCTCTTAACCAATGAACCACAAAAACTAATCAGGGAAGCGCCTTATCAAAATGAACCAAGAAAATAAATTTGAAGCAAATCGGACATTTCTATCAAGGGTTATCGCGTTACGTAAATGCGTACATACGTTCATACGTACATACATAACCGGCGGGCACATTAGCTCTCAGGCTTTGATAGCCTGTGAGCTAAAAAGTGACAAAATTAGTTTAAATTGCACCCTGGGCAAGGCTGTAGATTGGCGCCCCCTTCCTCACGAATATTTAAAAAAGAAAATCTGAGTAAATAATGACTTAAGGTAGTTAATGTAAAACATTATTAACATATACACGTTTTTAAGGTGCAAGTTATCATCTATAATAACAGGTTGTATATTACATTTAGTGATATTTTTAATGTTATTAAATACTAGCTGACTCGCCGGGCGTTGCCCGAACCGTTCGATTTTTTCCAAACGAATCGCGATTACTTAAAATAACGATTCTTATTAAAAGAAAAAAATCTGAAAATGAACCTATGGAATGCGTCCCCGTTACCTTAGGCAGCGTAAACCGGGCATGATACTGAGAATGTTCCAAACAAACTCCGAACGAAATCTGTTACTTCCACATTCCACCGCCAGGGACGCACTCTTTTCTAAACAAACATATATCCGAACGAAACACTGTTATTCAACATATCCGTAGATATATTAGTCGAGGGTGTCGGGACTCAAGTAAAAGAAACTCCCTGGGGAAAACTTGGGCGAAAAGGGACGGGAGGTGCATAATAGGAAAGAGTGGTCAAAGGGCTGTATATATTATATATCACATGAGGCGGTCGGAAAAGTTAGAAAAGTACTCTCCGGTGGGGGGGGGATTTAGGGGGGAGGGATGGGAAATGCAAGTGCATAATATGAAAGAGTGTCAAAAGGTTGTCCAATGATATATCACCCGGGTTCCACAGGGACCAGGGTCTTAACTGAAATCTAGAAATAATGGATAAAATAATTGGAGAAAGGGCTCCAGAAACGGGGAAGATCGAATTAAAAGGGGGCAAGCTATTAATAATTTACCGGTATTGAGTTTCCTTTATTAATTCGATTCATCGTCAATATGCTCCTTCTTCCTCTCCCGTTCACACATTTAAGTTTTTCATACGTATGTTTAACGATTTTCAAATCTATATCTTGGTTATATTTATTTTCCCTCATTAGTTCGCAATTATTTAATTTATTTTTGGAAAGTAAATGGAGGGATCGACCGGAAGAAGATATCTCTCTCTTTAGTTAAATTTTTAATGCGTATGCCGCTCCCTGTGCAGATCATTAATGAAATGTCTCGTCAATTTTCTGCAAAAATATAGAAAAATTACAGACCAATTTTAACAAAAATTAGATATTCTGACGCAGAAAATTTTCTATGCATATATACGCAATTTCAAATTAAATACTTCAAATAGTTTTCTTATTTTTTTCAAATTAGTAAAAATTGGAAAATTCTATTGTCTGCGAATTCAAATAAAAACAGACGTTTTATTTTGAGATAAAAATGATTTCATCGAACTGGTTATGCGCTGGCTTGCTTTTGATTAAAAAAAATAAAAAAATTGAAATTCTGACCCTCATGCCTTTATGCTAAAATTTAGAACAGTTAGGGAGCGCATAGCACAGTTGAAAATTCCCCGTCAGCAATTTTCGCCAATAAACGGAAATGTACTTCAGATGTTTTGTGCAGTCGTGGATATGATTTATAGAATTTATACATACTAAATAGTATGCAATTTTTATAATTTAAAAAAGTGTTCCACAACTGAGAACGCACTTCCATCAATTGTTGTTCATAGAGGAATAAATAAAACTTGATTTATTTTGTGTGCGCTTGTATATGACAGATGAATGCTATGCACATCATATTCAATAGTAAGCATCTTATAGAGCACCTCGGAGATATATATCAATTTAACTACTTTTGAAATACTATAACATGAACAAAATACTCGACAAACAATTTTTCTCTATAGATCGTAATGTAACATAATTATTTTTAGTGTCCCTGTAAATGATCGATAAATGTTATCCATACCACATTCTATAGCAATCATCTTGTAGTGCACTTCATAGATATGTATATAAATTTCAAACTGTTTGAAATTATGAAACGTCATTAAAAACCACTTCAAACGATTTTTCTCCATAGGCCGCAATGTAATGAAATTCTTTCGAACGTGCCTGCAACGAAATTATGATTGCACGCAACATTTTGCAAATACCTAACATTCAATAGTGAATATCGATAACATTTTTCAATTTCATGGCGATGCGACTATATTGACGCCAAAGATAATTTTGGCAAGTTAGAATCGGTAAATCACCTATCGTGCGTTGTCCACAGATTACAGATTTTAAATCTTCAAGAAGGAATTATCTTGAGAAGTATTCCGTTCGTCGATAAAGCACTAATCACATGAATGTTTGGTACGTTCAAATGAAATGTGTTTAAGATGTGTCTTTTCAGCTTATGACTTTTTATGCAGCACCATCTATCGGTAATTTCTGGAACTAATTTTGTTCACGTAATCCGTTTCCCCATGTCTTCAATAAATGTATTTAAAACTCGAACCTTATACATTAATTAGTTCAATATACAGAGAGATCGGAATAGAGGTGTTTTAATTCTAACCACCCCTGCATAATATATCTTCCTAGATTAAGAAACATCTGTTTTTTTCCAATAGAAGCTCTTTCGCTTAATTTAATTATATGCATTACTAATAAAACGATATTTACATACTTTGTGGAAACGTGCGATTCTAAAATCGTAAACAAAATTTTGTTATCATTGCTTTACATTTTCATTCATTATTGGGTATGAAAGAAAAATATTTAAATTAAGAAAGTTTGAACAAATTTAAACTCGTGTAAGTAAGAAAGCTAATCATACATAACCTTAAGAATACCGAATAATAAATTAAAAAATGGGAAATATTTCTTTGCGTCTTCAGAATAAGTTTAAATCCTCAGTATTGATTTAATGTAAAATTATTAATGCAGCATATGTCAAAAATTTGAATAAATTTAAGTTCACGAAGTGAAGAATTTAACTAATATATGGTATTTAGCCTCAAAAGCGTCGAATAAAAAAGGAAAAAACTTCAAGCCAATTTATCCCTGTCTTTTTTTCTTTCTTCTTTTCATTTTTTGTTGTACATTCAGTACAAGCTGAATATCCAATATTCATTGCATGACAAGTTATGAATACAGCGTCTGAAAACTTAGCAGATTTATTTCCTGTTATGTTTACCGGAAAAACAGCTTTAGCGGAAAATTACCGTCTCGACACCTTTATTCAAAGCAGCAAAAGTCATTTCCTATAGCTCAAAGCAGATTCAGTTATCTCTTATTCTGGACAAAATAAAATATAACTGAAGTATCATATTCTTTTGTTATATACAAGAATGAAATTTTATTATTTCTTTTCAGGTGGGAAGAAAAAAACTCGTTTTCTTTATGGAAATGAGAAACTACTTTATCAAATAGTTAAAAAAAAAAAGCTTGGCATCCAAAAATAATCATTACTTTTATTATAATCGTCGATATATTTCGATTTAAGAATACGTTATTGGGAACTGAGAAGTTTTTATGAAGAAAACTTAATTATCTTGCCTTCGAAAAGGTTACGCATACATTTCAATTTAAATAGCTGTTTCTTTATTGATGTAATCTTTTTTTTTTTTTTTCAAAATATTTTGAAAATTGCTATTTCAGTTAGAAATAACATAATTACATATTAAAACGAACCATAACTTTGTTTTTTTTTCAATAGCAGTACACAATTCTGACAGCATAAATGAACTCTACACCCTTCAATTAGCTTCAAAATAAATTTTTATGCAATTCGTACGATAAGTTTCCGAGAAATTAATTACTTTAAAAAGAGCGTATTTTAGGGTCTGTATCCAAATTGAAGTTTGGTACTGGATTATTGACCGAAAGAGCTCCCTTCTTGATCAAGGCATCTTAAGCGCCACTTAAGCAGTCATTGAAGACTGCTACAGGATAGCCTAAGAAATTTCAAAATATCTAGTCACTTCTATCATAGACGGCCCCTTAAATCATCATTTTGCTGTTTTTTAAGCATAATTTGGAAACTACTTGGAAGAAAAATGTGAAATTTTGGATTTCCATAAAGCAGGACTTAATAAATCTAAATCCATAAAAAAAATTGTAGATTGCAATTCATAATTTTTTCGAATATTAATTTCATAATTCATATAATAAAATTATAAAAATTGCAAATTCAACGTATTTATGTTTGAGTATTTTAGTATTATTGCTACACAAAAAATTGGCACATTAGGAGTATAATTTCAGGAGATATTAAGGAAAATATGAAAATGTAATTTAACATTAGAAGTTCTAAATTTTGAATGTTTATAATTTAAAAACTTACCATTCAAATGACTTGAAATTTGGTGTTTAGGCATAGTTTGAACCGACAATTTGAAATATCTTGTTAAAATTGGGTATTGCCATTGAAAAACAAAAGTAAAGTTTGGGTTAGTTTTAATATGTAGATTGCCCTCTAAGCAAATTTTATGTACATCATTTAAAAGTAGTCTTTATTTCCAATCGTTCGGTACCAGTAAATTTGTTCTACGCTAATTTGTTGAGGAGTTAGAAGGGGTGTTTACTTTTTTTTACACGACTGTACATACAAGCACTTGTCATACCGTTTTACCAGCTTACCAATCCGTTCTTCATAAAACTCATCCGCCTGCGAATTCTAAGAACTTGCCACAGCAGTTTGAAGTTCCTCATCGTCAGCAAAGTGCTGTGCCCAAGCTACTTCTTCATTTCAGTGAACAGATGGTAATCAGAAGGAGCCAAGTCCGGGCTATAGGGGGGATGATTATACTTGTCTCATTTGAATTGGCACAAAAGATCTTCTATTTGCCGAGCACTACACATGCACACATTATGTTCGGACCGTATACGACACAAAATTCACGATGAATGTCTGCCGCTGACAGTTTTGTGCTCCATAATTTTTTTTCACTCCTCGTACCTCGCATTTGACGGGATTTTCAATCGCAGCTCACGTTTTCTGACATTTTAACCAGCTAACGCGTGACAGTTCAACACTCTTTCTGGAATAGTGGAAACTTACTGAATCACAGATTGCTGGTGATCACAGATGGCTGCGCTCCGCCCACTACTACTAGGGCCACGCTACAACGGAATTTAGTTTCCGAACTACTCTCGTATATTAGAAATTAAATGTTATCAAAATAAAATCCTATAATTTTTTAATACTAAATACTAAATATCCAAAATCAAAATTTAATTTTTTAGAATACTATTAATGTACAAGCTTCTGGCCATTCGTAGGAATATCATTTAGTTGCAATCAAAGTCATTATAATTTAATAGCTGAATGTCATGCTATATTGAAAAAAATAAAATCCCGAAAAAAAATTGCACTACCCTTTTACTTTGGTCTTGGGACAATTCGGATTTACGATGTGCGATTTTCTATCAAGCGTTATAAATTACGTCTAAAACAAAACTGATGACGAGTTATTACTACTTAATTCATATATGAAATAAACTGCTTGTATGAAACAAACCGCTTGTATTCATTAAATAGGGTAAATTTTGAATTAATTTGTTCTATATATGAAAGACTAACGGTTTGCCAGAAAGTCGAATAAATAACTCCCTTTTGTGTCGCCAAGGATACAGTAAAAATGAAGTATATTCTGTGTAAAAAGTACGCGGAATATATAATTTAAAAGACGCCTGTAAAATACATCACAACAATTTTTTTTTTGTAATTTGAGCACAATACCGAGCTACAACGCAGAATTCGAACACCATCTCTGAATTTGTGTGTTCACAGCATCTGTTTTTTCAGACATTCTTCAGAGTGCTCTGCAAATTTTACAATGGAAAAATCAGTTCGACAAAGAGTTTGCCTTATATTTTGTATTTCAAACGAAATTTCGTGTGCCGAATAACGGAAAATGTTGCAGAAGACCTACAGTGAATCATGCAGGGAAAAAACATAGGGATATGAATGGTAAGGGAGACCGGGACTAGTTGGCTATACAGGGGTAAGTAGACGCAGTCCTCATAAATCGCCTGTTTGTGGATAGATTGCGCAACCAGTCACAGTGTGCCTTTCTTCTTGCTTTTTACAATCCCCATTGTAGTTTTGCAGCGTTACCTACTTGCAATGGACATTTATTTCGATTTTTCTGTTTTTTGCACTCATAAGTAATTTTTTGTGCTTCATTCTTTTTCTAATTTCTAATACTTATCTTAATAATTGCGATTTAACTTGTGCGTGTTTTTCTTAGTGTATGATTAACTGTACCTACCCCATATATTAATTACTTGGATTATTTATGCTTAGAGGATTACGTGTCCATTTTGTGAATAAATTTATTATGGGGCTAGTAGACGCATTGAACACGGGGCAAGTTGGCTCGGTGTTTGGTGTGCGCTGGTAGCTTGAAAAACAGCAAACAATGAGAAAAGTGGTTGCAATGCAAGATTTTGGGCACACGAGACTTACCCAAACGGAGACACTCGATTTTTATTTGTGGCAACTGTAACTCTGATGATGATATAGAGTAGGATAGAAGTTACTCAATGTTAATGTTTTATTCATTATTTTTATGTCTGTATTATTTTGAATTTACATTGTACGGATATAACGCCTTTGTTTAAACTTACTGGTAATAATGAAATTGATTTCGTTTAACTGCGTGTCTTATTTGAGCTTCATTTAAATTTTTATAAAGCGTGTGCCAACTTACACCATATATATAGGCAACTTGCCCCGTGACGAGATAGTTTGGCGCACAATTTTCCTTTTACTTTAGGCTTCCACTAAACAAACTACACAAACTACAAACTCAAAACTCCGGGTATTTATAGCCAAATGCCTGTTCTTTAAAAGTACAGTTAAAGTTTCATAAAAAACTTAAACAAAAAAATAATAAAAATCAATAACTAAAAACTGCGCCTTCTAGCTCCGGTTTCCCCTATAAACCATTCAAAGAGGGCCGAGAAGAAGTAGTTGATTTACCTCGTTCTGGTCGGCCTTCTACGTCTACCAACGGCTCACACATCGATTAAATCAAGAAGTTGGTCCTCGAAAATCATAGTGCTAGTAAATCTGCAGACCAGGAGCCTCAACGTCAGATCTTAAAGTGATTGCCTTTTAATCTCACACTGTATAATATTCAGCATCCTACAATCCTCATTTTACTTATTTTTTAATAATATAAATATTTAGCAATATATAAAGTTCTTGGAAGGTTTCGAAATTAGAAGCATTAAATATATACTGTGTGACAATGATGTTCTGAAATTCTGGTGGATTGCTTATTCTGGTAATTTATTAGATAAAAAAAATTCATTTCTTCAGGGGGGGGGGGTCTCTGCCCCTCTGCACCCCTCGTAGTCATATAAATTTAAATTATATTTTCCTATTGATTGGGCGAATGGTTATAATGCATCTTGAATTTCGTTTTATACTTGAATTCTCATAGTATAAGCAACAGTTTGGACAAGGATTTTATATTATTGTAATATGGAAATAGTAATATATATACTTAATATTTTATATAATATTTATATATTTATATGATATTTATTCTCAAACTATTATATTTAATTAATATCTAATTTAGGGATCTAGTGTTTTGTACAATTTTTTTTCTCCGAAAAATAGCTTTGATGATCATTCTATAATAGTTAGATGTAATATCTAGTCTAAATAGATGCTATAAAATTGTGCAAGAAAATCACGTACTGTCATTAAACTAAAGTTATAACATGCTAAATTTGAAAAAAGTACATTTAAAGGCATATAAATACCCTTTAATAAATTGGTTTCCATGTTTTGCATGCACAATCGGCGCCTTTTTAAAGATAAATATTGGTTAAAAAAAATCTTTTTTCGTAGAATTTTTAAAAATAAATTTGATAAAATAAAAATCACGAAATTCCAAGTATAATGAAAGCATGTGCTCTAATAAAAAGGGTCATCTGTGAACGTGAATTATTTTATTCTATTGTTTTTAATTTTGCAAAGTATCTTTTCTCATATTCGCAAATCAGTTTATTAAAAAATATTTTTATGCCCTTAATTGTACTTCTTTTCACTTTTAGAATGTTAAAACTTTAATTTAAATACATCCTAATCTACTCGATAGCAATAACAGACAAAAATCACCAAGAATTGGCATATTTGAAAACTTTTAAATCTACTGGATAATCATTCATCACCGTGTCTACTGCTAATCGCCTAAATCGCATCGATTTATCGCTATAAAAAATTTCTTTGTGACAGCCTTTTAATAGTATCTACATTAAATTAAAAAATGTAACGTTACTAACATTATTAATGTTTGGCGCAAAAATATATTGCACACCAAATTATTAAAGATTAATTAACTTTTTATTTCCCTCAGTCAGACTTTCTGCTTAATTTTTCGCAATCGGGATTATTGCCGAAACGTCACTGAAGGCTTACTGTGGAGACACGAAAATTTTTGGTTTCCGTTTGTCTGTCTGTTCCGCGATAACTGCCGTAAAAAGCATCCGATTAGCTTAAAATTAAGGATGCATATTGGTAAAATCCCCGGATTTAGCTGTATAGTTTTTGGTTAAATTTGGTTCATGCGTTCGGAATATATAGAATATTTTATTTTGCGACTTAATGCTTTCCTAAAGCAATTTAGACGATTTTTCCATTTTTATTTGTTGAAAGGAAATGGCTCATATGATTGAAGGATTTAAATGGTAAACTAGTAAATCTGCAGATCAGGAGCCTCAACGACATCTTTGCAAGTCATTGTTTTTTAACACTCATTGCGTAATATTCATCTTCCTACAAATCGCTTTTTAAAGTTTTCAAATTACATAAATATTTATAAGAATACAAAATACTTCGTAAAGTTTCAGAAATTAAATATGTTAAACAAGTGATTATACACTGATGTTCTGAAATTCTGATGCGCTGCTTATTCTGGTAACTTTTTAAATCAAAAATTGCATTTCTTCAGGGGGGCAGAGCCCCCCTGAACCCATGCCCCCCTGAACCCACCGTAGTCTATTTAAATTTACATTCGTAATTTTTTATTGATTGTGCGGATGGTTATAGTATATCATAGATTTTTTTTTAGTCTGTGATTTATAAGGATAAGCATAAGTTTTTTTTTTTTTTATAAATTAATAAATTTAAAATTTAAAATAAAATCCGCATGTTAACTGTACGCAAACATTAAATCTTGAAGTGACGCCAAAAATGTAACCTTAAAATCCGCTACATTCGACCCAAACACAACGGTGTGCTTAAAAAAAGAAAGAAAGAAAAGAAAAATATTTTTAGTAATACAGTTTTTAATTCATAATACGATGAAATGCTACTTTAGAATGCTTAAATATAAGCAGATCATTTTCATTTTACAGAAAAAATGCACTGATGAAGTCAAAGAATTCGGTCCCTGTTCCAGGTGCTTGTTTTGTTTGGGCCGAATGAGGGCATTTAAATCTGAGCGATAACGCACAGCATATTGCAAACTGTTTTTACGGCATACTGCATCTCCATCTATCTCTTTCCTGCGTGAATAATAGTTAATTTTATTTTAGCCAAGATCTTTTTATTTCAACATCTTTTTTTTTTTGATAAATGGCGTCTAATTCACCTGCTATTCGTACTTACTCAAAACCTTTCATCTTGTTATATTAAGAAATACTTGAGAGTTTTCTTTTTATTCCCAATATGTCGCCATATTAATTTTTTTATTCTTAATTTTTTTTTTCATTTTCCTGTTTCACGTCAAAATCTTTCAATTGAAAATTGTTTAAGAGAAAATATTATTCAGGGTTTTGATTTTCTTGGCAACGATTAAAGAAACATTGATAAATTTTATGAAAAAATGTCACATTATTCTCTATGAAAATAATGAACTTTTGTATTTTTAAGCAAAATATTTGAATAAAATAAATAAAATATTACCTATTTTTATTTCTGGGCTAAAATCCATCTATATGCAAAAATACAAATGCATTAATTCATCCGTTTTGACGTTGGCTTTACTGAAACATTATAGACGCATTTATACTAATATTATTAAGACCAAATACGTTGCTAGGCAACTGATGAAAGAAAAGGTAAAAAATGAAATATGTATTATGTCAAATTGATAAAACAAATTGCTTTATATTATTGGAAAACATGCATAAAGTTCCCCCCAAAATTATAAACCTAATTTAAAAAATCTCGCAAATATATTGACATAATTTCAAACTAATTGGAATAATTTAATAATCTTATTTAAAAATTTCAGCATCCAAAATTTACCATTTAAATCCATTTTTTATATGAGCCATTTCTTTCAACAAATGAAAATTTGAAAATCGTCTGACTTGCCATAGAAAAGCATTACAGAGCAAAATAAAATGTTCTATATTTCCCGAACGAATGAACCAAATTTAACCAAAAACTATACATCTTAAGTCCGAGTACCTCATCAACATGCCCAATTAATTTCAAACCGATCGGATGCTTTTTGCGGCAGTTATCGCGGAACAGACAGACAGACAGACAAACGGAAATTAAAACTTTTCGTGTCTCCACAGTAAGCCTTCACTGATGTTTCGGCAATTATGGATGATGTAATTTCTAATTAGAACCATACATTATTAATATTAGTTTGAAATTTTGTGTATACATTTGTCAGAGTTTTTAAATTCGGTGTTTAACTTATGGAGGTATTTTATATATGTGTTCCAATAATATATCTTTTTATAAATTTACTTTTTTTCAAAGCACATATTTCATTGTTTTTATTTTCTTTTAACTGTTGCCTAGCAACGGAACTACACCTAAAAATATCGTAAATGTGAAAATATTTGTAATTGTTTGAAGTCAAATCAAAGTCAAAAGGGACGAATTAATGCCTTTGTGAATTTACATATAGATGGAATTTACCCCAGAAATAAAAAAAGACTATGTTCTACTTATTTTGTTCAAATATTTTTTCTTTTAAATTAAGAAGTTCATTATTTTCATAAAGAATAAATCGACATTTTGCTATAAAATTTAACTTTTTTTTTTTTTTTTTACCGTTGCTAAGAAAATCCGATCCCAGAATAATAATTTATCATAAACTGTTAATTTTGATTTGAAAGATTTTCATGTGCAAGAAGAAAATGAAATAAAAAATAGATATGAATACGTCTTCATATTGGAAATAAAACTAAAATACGAAAAGAAGGTGAATTTGATCTCATATATATATATATGAGTTTTATTTTGATATCAAAAATAAAACTAATATGCTTCGAGGTTGAAATAAAAAGGGCTTGTGTTATGATATTAATTCTTATTATTAAAAGAAATGTTACTAATATCTCATGGTTTATCGTCTGCACACAGCTAACAGAAATGTTAATTTTTAATCGAAAATTTTAATGAGAAAAAAAAAATGAAAATCAAATATATAGTAAATGTCAAAATTATCGCTGTCGAAAATGACGTCATTATATCGGGAAATAAATATTCTCATTCTTAAAAACCAAGCATAGACTAGATTGCCTGAAAAAAATATTTTATGACGAGTGTTACTTCTTAATGCCGCCCCATTTCAGAAAATATGAATGAAAATTATTTTATTTTTAAAAGGAAATTATATTTTCATTCATAAAACCTAAACTTTTAATATAATTGCGTCAGTGTGAATCATTTTCTGTCCACCAGTATTGAAAATTAAGGCTCGGAAGTGTAAAAAGAAATTTAAGATTTGCGATAACCATTAGCGAAATCAATAAAAAGTTACATATGTAAATTAATGAGACCACGGGGGGTTCAGGGGAGCGGAGCCCAACCTCCTGAAGAAATCTATTTTATTATTTAAAAAAATATCAGAATTAGTAGTTCATGAAAATTATTTCAAAATATCCTACCATAACAACGTTTTTAATTTAATGCTTCTAATGTCTGAAAACTTCGTATTTTTTATTCTTATAAATAATTACATAATTTGAAAACTTTAAATTGCGGTTTGCAGGAAATTGAATATTACCAAAGTGTGTCTAAAAACAATGACTTGCAGAGCTGACGTTGAGGCTCCTGATCTGCAGATTTACTAGTTTAAATTTTATAGGCTATAAAATGTCGTTGCTTTGGGTAACTGACAAAAGAAAAAAATGAAATATGTATTATGTCAAATTAAGTAAAATGATAGAACAAAATATTTTATATTATTGTAAAACATGTATAAAGTTCCACCAAAATTCATACGCCTAATTTAAAAAATCCGGCAAATATATTGACAAAATCCCAAAATAAAAGAAATAATTAAAAACCCTTATTTGGTAATTTCAGCATCCATATTTTATCATTTAAATACATTAATCAAATGCGCCATTTTCTTTCAACGAATGGAAATTTGAAAATCGTCTGAACTGCCATAGAAAAACATTATGGTGCAAAGTAATATGTTCTATATATTCCGAACGAATGAACCAAATTTAACCCAAAACTGTACAGCTAAATCCGGGGACCTCACCAACATGCCTTCTTAATTTCAAGCTAATCGGATGCTTTTACAGCAGTTATCGCGGGACAGACAAACTAACAAACTAACAGACGGAAACCAAAACTTTTCGGGTCTCCACAGTAAGCCTTCACTGACGTTTCGGCAATGAATCTTAGAGAGGATTTTGAGGTGAACATATCTTTTAAGTCCTTTCGTAAAGTTAGACCAATATTCTGGGCACGAAACTTGTAGCCGCACGACAGGTTCAGAAAGAGCTCAATTTTGTCCTATCGTTGTGCAATAGTTTTTGGCCAAAAAACGCAACGAATGTCATCGATCAAGCACTGTACCCACTCGATATGCACCGTGTAAGTTTTTCCTGTTCCCGAAGCTATAATTACCACTTGCAGGAAAGAGTTTTGAGTGAATGGAGGACATAAAAGAAAATTCGCTGAAGGAGATAAAGGTCATACCTCAATCTGCCTACGAAAAATGGAAGGCGGAGTAGGTTCTGGGCTGGCCTAGTTGTATTGACCTCGATGGGGTCTACTTTGAAGGCGACAAAATAAATTTTGTGAATAAATTATTTTTTCTTGAGTGTTTTATTTAACAATTCCGGGTACGTTTCACACAGAATGTACTAAATGAGGAAATAACTCAGCAAAATACTTAAAAAAATTAGTTTTTACTTTCAAAATATAAAAGTAACCATGAGAGATTTTCTAAGATTTTGATATGAACAAAATCATGAAAATATTGTACGAGGTAAGCCCATTTACATAAACTGCCTCTATAAGAGAGTGGTGACATAAGCACGGGCCGACTGTTCAAGTTGGATGATTTGTTCAACCGATGGCACTTCCAAATTACAAACTTAACGATACTCATATGGACGAGTCTAGGAAGTACATAAATAATTAGCTGGGTGGTAATGGCATGTTCGCATGCTCTGAATAATTCCTCATTTGCGATCCAGTCTTAAACAACATCTACAGTAAAGTATTCATATGATGCCACTATCGCTGAATAATACACAAATCCTAAAAAACAAAATGCACTCAAAAAACTCAAACAAACAAAAAATTGGCTATCTAATGATTCATATGCCTTCTTTTGTGTGTAATATTAATATAGATAATTAAATTAAATATAATTTATAGTAGCTCCATGTTTTATCAGAAATCATTCATTTAATATTTTTTTAAAAATAGCACGTACTTTAAGTACATTCTTCTCAGTTTTTATGGGAAAATGGTAACAAAAAGAGATAATTGCTATTTTTCAAATTTTTCCCTTTACTTCCTTCAGAAATGGAGTACATGAGTTGCCAAAATTAAACAAATGGCGCTAAAACTACGAAAAAACTAATATCTCAAAAGTAAATGGAGATGCAGTTTTCAAACTAATTACATTTAAAAGTACGGTTTTTCTCAATACGACGGTATAAAAATTAAAAATGTGCGATGCATAGAAGTTAAAAATTGCAGTAGAGTATTCAACAGTACAATGAAACACCTGCTTTATTTTACAGCTGGCTTATACAACGGAACTTTATTTTTTGGAGACGACATTTTATTTGCTGGGAGAAAGAAGTAGCATACCGGGGGCTAATATACAAAAACACAAAATGTTGAAAAAATACTAGAAAATGTTAAATAAAGTCAAATTTTAGTTTACAGTTTAAGTGCATAAGCGCTGATGTTGATAGTAATAAGCATTTTAAAAGATAAGATTTTTTATTCAGCTACATTGTTAGATAGTCCAAAGTACAGCTTTTTATCGAAACAATGATTAAAGAATTACTCCACTTCTAGGCACTTATTTTGATAGTAAGAGAATAAAATAGGGAAAATAGTTTCTTCAATCTGTTTTGTTTTACATAAGGACCAAAATTATGTTTCAATGATGATACAAATCTTTTTCTAGACAAAAATCTTTATGACTGATGTCACGATTAAAAGCATTTAAAAAAGTTTTTTACATGTAATCATCGTAGATTTACTTTTTATGAATGAAAATGCAAGTTTCAAAATTAACAAGTAAAAATTAAATTTAAAAAATAAAAAACCCGACTGCGTAAAAAGGGAACTAATTAATTATTTCTCATCAGTGTTAAATTATTTTTTATATTACTTACCTATTTATTTTATTTACTTGTATTGATGACTTTTAAGTTGTGTTTAATTGTTAGTTCCTATCTATAAACACTGTTTTGATGAGACCTATAGATGTCTATGATGGTTACAGCTGCAGTAAAGCTAGAGATCCTACCTACACAACTTCCAGGTTGTGTAATATTTAAACGGAGCTTCTGACTGTAAAATAATCAATGAAACATCGCCTTCATTTTGAAAGACCTATCCAATGACATGTCACTCAATAGGGTGCATAAAAATTTTTTTCGTACCTACCGCCATTTTGTATCTTTCGGCTGACATTTTGAATTTATAAAAAAAACCCCTAGCCTATAACCATCGGACAGCTGAGACGAATCGATAGAGTCCTCATTCATTAAAATCCATCCAGCCGTTGGGATGTTTCGAGGGTATAAAGAAATCCACATACCCAGATACGCGAGAAACACATAACCCTTCTTGGCAGTCAGGTAAAAATAATACCATATGGAAGAAAATTACACTAAATGCTACGCCAATTATTTTTATTTATTTATTATTATTTTTTACGTATTTTCAGGGATCGTATATTGTTCTGTTACCAATTCCAAAGGAACAAGAAAAAAGTCATCCATCAAGCATACATTATGGAGCACTTTCCAATACTTACAAAATACTTCAATAAAACTTCGCTGTTTAATAATGCAAATAAGATATCCAAGAAAAATTTTTAGAAAACACATAGCAAATTAGAAAATCAGATTTCAGTAATTACCATCGATAACCTGAAATGTACTTTAATTCTTTTGTGAAACTCTGTATATGATCTACTTTTGTGCAACTTTGTATATGATCTACTTTTGTGCAACACTGTGTATGATCTATAGATTTGTATACATTACGCATAACATACCAAAATTTAGTATATTAAGAAACGCATAACACAGTAAAAAATTTACCTCAGCAATTTCTACTAATAGACGGAACCGTTGATTTTTTTTGTACAACCCTGTATATTACTTGTAGATTTTTATACATGTCACACATTAAATTGAAATTTAATTCAGGGAAAAAGAACATGCTTAAAAGTACTAAAACTTCTTTCTAACTATTTAACTATATTTAAACTAAACGTTCTATCAAACTTCTAAAAATTATCATCCATAGGCGACCTTGTATACAGTTCTTTTCATTGCCCTATATATGATTGTAGTTATATTCCCTCGTTATTGTGATGAATTTTTGTTTATTTAAATGCAAAAGGCTGAAGGGTTAACTTAGGTAAAGACGGGCAAGGTGACGAGGAAAATGTGCACACGGGTGCATAGAAATAAATAAATAAAGTTTAACTTTTATTTACCTATACTATAAGTCAAAGGCCAAGTTATGTTTCTTCTTTTCTTTAAAGAAAACTTATATTTCTAAGACCTCTTGGTTTATTTTTATTTATATATTTGCAATGCTCTCTAGTTTACTTTGTCCAATTCATATCACACATAATTAATTTATTCAAATTCTAATCATATATACATCATCCAACCTGATAAAATAAAAGACCTGATTTATATATGTGACACCTATATATATATGAAAATACTCTATGGTAATAAAAAAGTCTTATGTGCAGTTTTTCTTATAAATAGAAGCCTTCATCAGTCTTATTCAATGAAAATGAAAAATAATTTTAATGAACAACCTTCTTATCAGAGGAATGACATTAAAAGTACTTTTCTGATCATTAAAACACTATACTTCATGGAATTCAGGCAAAAAGTGCAGCTTCAGGTGCTTAAACACTCTTGTTTAAGAAACTTTGCAATTTAATCTAAAAGATTTTATCCTTTTGCATTTAATTTCGTTTCTTTTAGAGAACTTTTCCTCCGTCAAATGAGGATTTTTTTTTTCTAGTTAAGAAAGATGAGAGGATTTTTTTTTTCTAGAAAATGGTGCGGTAAGAAAAAAAAGAAGAAGCAATTCTTTATGTGCAATTTCTTTAATCATCAGGACATTTTTTCTATCAATTACAATTTTAACAAATGATACTGATCAATACTTGTAAAGACATTTGATTAATCTAGTGTAAAAATATCATCGAAATTACAGCCAAAAGAATTTATTTGATATTTTTAAAAAATAAAAAAAAAAGAGGTAGTTTTGAATTCTGGAGATTCATTTAATGCTTAGATGAACTTGTTTGAAAGTTAAAAAAAAATAAATGAATCGCTATTTAAATTTTTAATTTTGATTTAATCGACTTTAGAGAAAGTTATTCGATTCCAACACGTGCGGAATTCAAAAATTTTAAATATTTTATTTCTTTCAATTAGAGTTACAAAATGCTTAGGGTTATAACTTTAAATACGAATTTAAGTATTATTTTAATCAAAAGTTATCACATTGCAGAATATTTTTTATTCTTAAGGTTCCCGCCCCCTTAATTTAAATTTCCCCATGTTTTCATTATGTAAAGCCATACTGTAAAAAAATAATCTAACGTTACTACATAAAATTGGTGGCACCCTTGCTGCCTCCATTTTATGGAGTAATATAACCGATATAACTGGTGTTAAGTTTCACTAATGTGTAATATTATACAAGTTGTGTTAGTTTAAATTACATCATTATATAAATTAAATTGCTCCATAAAGTTAGAGGTAACATGCTGCCTCCAATTTTATGGAGTAATGTTACGTAATTTATTTATTTATTTATTTTTTTTTTAAAGTCCACTGTCAGTTTTTACTTCGTAGTTTGTGCCCTGGATCGAAAAATAACAAGAACCCATTGTATTTCTGTTGCTTTCTGGATTTAAGTTTCAATTTTCAGTTTATTTTGAAATCTCTTTATAGATTTTTTTCTTTTTTTTTTTAGCCTTTTATTTTTTCTTTCTTAATGCATTTTTTTTTACCGTCTCTTTTTTCGGTTTAAGATATCTGCTTACGTTAAAATGGCCGTTTTCGTGAAAATTTTTTTATCGTTTTATTTGAAAACACAATCGTTTAGGATCACAAATCTGTGTAAATTTTATTTCTATGATTACTAGAAGAGGAGTTATGGCTAATTTAATGAACAGGCAGTAATGCGTCAAATACAGGAAGTGAGCATAGGAAGGCCAGGAGAAATGTAAACAATGTTTCTATGCATCCTTTTCTTACTTTTTTTTACATAAAACCACCAATAAACCATAATTCCTACTTTTAGATTAATTTTATATGTATCCGAAAGATATAAAAGACGTGAATTATCACAATGATAAAAAAGAAATCCTTAAATGCCATTTCAGGAAAACCAACATTTCCACTATCTCCATGTTCTACACTGCTCAAAACAATTAAAGGGTATTTGAAGTTTTATATAAAATAAAGATATAAACGAAATTTTTTTTGTCGAAAATAGAAGAAGAGAATCACAAATGCAAAATAGAAGGGGGCCAAACTCAAGCCGAAGTAGCGCAAGCCATTGGAGTGTCACAAAGTGTCATTTCCAGGATCTGGAACCGTTTTTTGAAGAGTGGATGTGCAGGCCGAAGACCAGGGCAAGGTCGTAGACGGGCAACAACGCCCAATGAAGATCGGTCTTTAGCGTTAACAGCTCGGAGACACCGAACCATGAACGCTACTCTTCTCCAACAACACCTTCGCTCGGCTACAGGCACCACGATTTCAACTCAGACTGTCCGAAACCGGCTCCATGCTGTAGGTCTGTATGCTCGCCGACCGATGGTATGTGTTAGATTAACATCAAGGCATCGTCGCGACCGCAGGGAGTGGGCAACCGAGCATGTCAACTGGAGGAGAAATGAATGGAGCAATATTCTGTTTTCTGACGAGTCCCGTTTTTCTGTGCATCCGGATAATAGGCGTATTTTCATCTGGAGGGACCGTGGCAGTAGGAATAATCCTGCGTTCGTGCATGAAAGTGTCAGATTTGGCGGTGGAGGAGTGTTGGTGTATGGTGGCATCTCCATTGACGGGCGCACTGACCTCTACATCATTCGAGATGGAGATCTGACTGGTCGCCGATATAGGGATGAGATCCTTAGACCTATTGTAGTCCCTTACGCTGAAGCAATCGGAGATAACTTCATTTTAATGGACGATAACTGCAGGCCACATCGTGCAAACCTGGTGGAGGATTTCCTTTTCGAGGAAGGAATCGTTCGAATGGAATGGCCAGCGTGTTTTCCAGACATGAATCCAATCGAGCACGTTTGAAACGCTCTACGAAGACGAGTTTCTGGCCGCCAACAACCCCCACAAACTCTCCAAGAACTGGAAAGAGCTCTTCTGGAAGAGTGGGGCAGAATACCCCAACTCGTCATTAATAGCCTCATTGAGTCCATGCCTCAAAGGTGTTCAACGTTGCTGGCCGCCCGTGGAAACCATACCCCCTACTGAAAATGATTTTCTTTGAAGAAAACACCTTTCTTATTCTTTTTTTCTCATATGCACAAATTGTGTTTTTTTCCTTTAGTACACAAATGCGCAATAAAATGCATTTTTTTCTGCCAAACATATGTAATTTATTCTCATATAACCTACTATGTCTGTCGACCATGTATCTATCAGCTAAACAGTTTACCAGATACAAAATCCACCTAAAACTGCTATATCCTTTAATTGTTTTGAGCAGTGTATAAAGTTCATTACACAAAATATTTTAAACATACTTCTGAAATTTTGTCAGAATGCTTTTCATATAACTCACGATGTTCTGAACTATAATTATAGTTGTATTATTTAATTATTTTATAATTCTTTAATTATTTTATAGGTACTCGAATATAAAACAAGTCAGAAATTGTACGTCAAACGTGGCAAATGAGGTGAATTCGTAGTATAACTAGTTTGATATACATTCAGATCTTCGTGCAATAGCTGTTGCTTTCTTATGCAAAAATGCACGAATGCAAAATTTATTACGATCATAGTATATATTAATACTCATGTAAGTATGTGGATGTCTACTGAATATTATATAATTTTAAATAAATTTATATAAATCAAAATAGTAAATAAATCTCTCGTGTAAATAAACTTTTTAATTGAAACTTTTTGGCAATATTATTATTTGGGCATTTTAAATGTGACATAATTTTCCTCATTTACTGCTCTTAACGCGTAATAATTTAATTATTATTTTAAAGTTTTCTTCTTTTTTTAATATTCATGTGTAAATATATTTTATATGATGTAATTTTCCCCATTTGCTGTTTTTAACATATGACTATTTAATTATTATTTTAAAGATTTTTTTCTGTTTTTAATAGTCACGTGTAAATAAATCCTTTAATTGAAAAGAAATATTATTTGCGCTATATTACCAATTGTCAACGATATAAAAAATAACCCTTTCGAAAAATCTAATAAATCTTTATTGAAATAAGGAAAGTTTTAAATAAGAAATAAAAAAAACCCTAAAAATATTAACAAAATAAGAAAAAATAATTGCCCTCTACACACCGCAAGCTTGTCAATTATGTCCCTTCAAACGATAGTTAAAGTCAGCCCAGGCAGTGGCGTAGCTACGTTTTTTAGCGCCCGGGGCAGGAAAAAACTTTGCGCCCCCTTATCCCCCCTAAATAGAAAAATAACCGCATTTTTTTCCCTTCAGGACAAAAAAAAAAAAAAAAAAAAAAAAAAAAAAAAAGAGTTTTTTTGACTTGTACCTGGAAGAAAAGGAAGCTTCACTCTTCCCTGCTTTTAAGGATTCTGATAATTTTACTCAAACACACGAAACTAAAAATGCATGAAACCCGATTATAGAAGATTTCTAGTTTTCGTCAATACTGAATTGGAATGGGAATTTCAAAAACTTAGCGGAACGAATGCATATGACTGTTGTTTTAAGTGTAATGGAGAAGCAACAAGGAAAATAAATTTTCAAAAAACCACATTTGCTATAACTCCTAAATTACGTCCAATTATAGAAAACAAATCTCCTGTTTTAAAACGACAGCCACCCTACAATTTCAAATTGCTATATCATCCATTTTTTAAAATAGATGGGAAACCAAAAAATGTTTTTGAATCTTTTCTATCAAGACCTATAGATTATGCAAGAAATAAATTTGCATTTATAATTTTTTTATATATATATATTTTTTAGTTAGAAATTTTTAAGGATCTACCATTTTGACACAGGATAGAGGTTCAAGATGTCCAACGAATTTGATCGAGATCTTACCCTTAACATATACTCAATAATATCGAAACCGGTTTATAAATACGAGCGCAGTCGCATGACAATGATAAGATATCTATAGAGAGATACACGTAATATATATGAAAGCTTTAATTTCAAAACTCGCCTTATCCAAAATTTAAAAAATCGATTTTTTTCTATCAATCTTTTCTATTGGTGACCATGAATCGAAAACACTACAATCTGGATAAAAACTAGCATTTTCATGTCAAGCACACAAGTCAAATGTATGTGTTCAATAAATAAAAACTAGCATTATTATGTATTTCTGTCACTGTAAAATCTTGGTTTTCAAGGAAAACCAATGGATGCATTTAAAGGTTTTTCGCGATTTCCCAAAATTGATTTTTTGGATAAGGGGAGTTTTGAAACTCACGTCTTCATAGAATTAAAATCCTTTTAAAATTCGAAATTAAAATTAAATTTCAAGAATTAAAATTGAAATCCGTTCTTTTTCCTAACTTTAAATCTAATACAGTAAACATCCTCTAATACGGCAAGTTCGGGACTTGAAGCACACCGGATTACGAAATTTTCTAAATTACAAGATGAATATAGGGAAAAACGTGTAGGAGTTAGAATTAAATACAAAATGACAGTAATGCCAGTTTTTAACACTTTCCAACAAAGTTGAAAAGTGTATATGGTCTCGGTTTGTCTGTCCGCCTATCCGCGCTCTAACTCCCGTAAATATACTCGGATCGTTCTGAAATTTTTGGATGTTAGAGACCTCTACCATAGCACGATCCATAAAGTTTCTAGCATGTTTAGTTCATTTACAGGGGCAGTCAAAAGTTTTCCGTTACATTACGGCCTGTGGGAAAAAATCGTTTAAAATGGTTTTTAATGATGTTACATGCTTTCAAACATAATAAAATTGATATGCATTTATCAAGTGTATTAAAATATGCATTCTGTAGAATATACGGTGCAAAGAATAGTTATTATTCATTTACAGGGCCACACAAAATAATTCCGTTGCAGAACGATATAGGGGTGGAGGGAATTGTTTGCGGCATATTTTAATTATGTTAAATTATTTCATGCATAATGAAATTGATATACGTCGCTGAGGTTTACTATAACTTATGTTATGTATTATACGAAGTGCATAGCATTTACAGGCACACACAAAAGATTTTAGATACTATATTGTATCCGAAGTACTGTACAGTAGCGATGGTTGCTGGAAATACATTTTTAATTACGTTATGTGCTTTTATGTTTCACTATATTTATGTATAGTACATAATGTGTATAAATGTTGTAATTCATATACAGTGCTGCACAAAAAATTTCGTAATGGTTACTGGGTATGATTGCAAATTGCTTAAAGGTGGTTCTTAAATGAGTTATGCATTTTTACGCGGAACTGCATTTGGTTTACTAAGAAATGTTTTTAGAACATAGATAAAAGGATATACAGGGTCACGCAAAGAACTGGATACATGGCCGTCTATAAATGATAATTTCTGGAAATGTGATTTCAGTAGTTTTAAGAGTGTTTTACTTTGAATTAAACTTTAGCTAAACAGTCACGTGTATTAAAGGTACTAGGTTAACTACAGGGATGTACAAATGTAAGCAAGTTTGTTTGATGTATTAGTATAAATTGCTGAAAGAGAAATTTCAACCTGTTATGCGTTTTTTTGCTAAACTAAATTTTCCCATTATATAGTATGTATATCAACCTACAGATCAAATACAGGGTTGTTCAAAAGAATTGGAATACATATTTGGCTATGGGCGGTAACTGCAAAAATCAGTTTTTCAAGTGTTTCATGCGTTTTCTAAAATGTTTACTTAGTTCTCTTATATACCTTATTTCTCTAAATAACGAAGTTTTGTTAAAGCATTCAGGAAATGTTGGAAAGTGTTTCATAATCTATGCTTAATGGATGACTTTTCTTACTTGTTTATTCTTTAAACAGATTGAATAGGATAAAAAATACTCAATGATGTAAAGTACAACATATGTACATGACTTTAAAATGAAAACGTGCATAGTAGAATTACTCGTAGAAGCTATTTTAAAAAAAACCTCGAATATCAGTTTGTTTTGTAGTAGTCTCTTCTCTCTTCTTTTTACCCGACTGAAAAAAAGTGTTATGTGTTTCACGCGTATCTGTGTATGTGGATTTCTTTATACCCTCGAAACATCGCAACGGCTGGACGGATTTATATGAATGAGGTCTCTATCGATTCGTCTTAACCGTCCGATGGTTATAGGATAGGTTTTGTTTTTATAAATTCAAAATGACGGCCGTAAACTACAAAATAGCGGTAGAGACGAAAAAAATTTTTTAAGTACCCTATTGAGTGCCATATTATTGGATAGGTCTTTCAAAATGAAGACGATGTTTCATTGACCATTTTGCAGTCAGAAGCTCCGTTTAAATATTACACAACCTGGAAGTTGTGTACTTTGGATCTCTACCTTTACTGTAACTCTAACCTTCATAATAGACATCTATAGACCTCATCAAAACAGTGTTTGCACGTAGGAACTAATAATTAAACACAACTTAAAAGTCATCAATACAAGTAAATAAAAAAAGGGAATGTAATATAAAAAATAGTTTCATATTGATGAGGAATAATTAATTAGTTCGCTTTTTACGTAGTCGGGTTTTTTGATTTTTTAAATTTAATATATTTATTTTAGAATGTAATTTCATATAATGTGGAGTTTCATAATTTCCGCATCGTTGAACGAACTGCTGCACCCAGAAAACTTGATAAATGTATTCAATGCATCAGTTGCTTGTTTCCCACTGATGTTTGTTTCGTCCAAATCATCTTCATCAGAGTCAACGTCTTTGGTGGCTGTTGGGTTAATAGCACTCTGAATGGTGGCCTCATTTGCAAAATTTCCTCTGTCGGCCCATCAAAATCTGCTTCAACACACTCTTTCATTTCTTCTCGATTCAGTTGTGACTACAGGCAACTAACCTAAAAAATCTTCTACTTCATAGTCACGGGTATCGCTTTCAGTAACTTTAATATTTTCGTCCATTACTTCAGCCAAAATTTTACGCCATGACTTTTTGAAAGTTTCCTGTTTCATACCTCATTCTGAAGTTCCATCAGATTATTATAAACAAGTAATTAAAGAAGGAATATTATTTTTTTCTCCGAAAGTCGTGCTATATTATCCAGAATGCCGGACCTTAAGATGACAGATTAGAGGATGTTTACTTCTAAAATCGGTTTTAACCCTTGTATCTTCGTTTACCCAGCATAACATTTATTACGTTCACCATTAAAATAAGAGAGTAACTTAAGATAGAAAATGATGACATTTGGGCAATTCTCCTTCGTTTGTGATGAAAGCCATGTATTTCACAGATCCCGGGAATATTGTGGGTCTTAACCACATGTCAATCAAGAGCTAATTGATGAATTAAACTAAATGTTCCCCCAAATTGTTACCTTCGCCATTTGCTGGAAAATACTACAATCCCCAACATATTAGCAAGAACGTGCACGAAAAGATTAGATTTTGCCCATTTGAGACGCCTGCACAACCTACGACCATGTAGGTCCCGAAATTGACGTAAATGATTTGTGGATATCTGATCGAATTCGCGAAGATGATTGTAATATTCAGCGACGAAATAAACGAGTTAGGTCCACAAAGAGGTTCCCGAGTCAATTTCTTTCCTCCTTTTAATATCCCAGTTATTCCTTACATAGATAGATATAGATATAGCTTTCTTTAATGTAAATGCGCTGAATTTAAGTATATATCAAATACATTTAACTTTTAAAACGACGAAAACAGCCATTTGTACTGGTCGTACTAGGCAGACTGAAAAGTCCTACTTTATTTTACATTCGATTTAAGAAGGGAAAAATTGGCTGTAAGTCACCCACATTTTATTATTTGGCTTTTGTCTTTGCTAATAGACGGAAAAATGGAATTTACAATAAAGAAGAAATAATACTTTACTTGTTCTTCCAGCTAAATCCATTTTGTATTGATTCACAGAAGCCCCTAATATACGAAAATATTCATATGGAATGCTAAGAACACAAAAATCAGCGTGAAGACCAATTTATGTGTGCATGTGTGTGTCGGAGATGGCTAGAAATATTTACCACAGGTGCAAGTCTGAAAATTTGGGTGGGGGATAGTCAAAGGCAAGTATTGTTGCACATGAGGCTCAGATTTCTAATTTTTTGATAATTAGCCAATAATATTAATTAGAAACCCACTTAAAAAACGAGTTTTTTTTCTCAAAATGGCTAAAACGCGCACACACCTGAACCTAATTCCACAGCTGATATGAAAGAAATTAAGAATTTTCACTAATCAACGAAAATTAAGTAAACTAATTAAGATATAGATTTGGAAATTTCAGGGCATATGCAGAAAAATACTTTACACCTGTGTATTAAAATTTTGAAAATCGTTTGGTAATTTTTTCAAATAAAAAAGAAAAGTGCCCAGCTAAACTGATGGCATTGAGCTCACAGGCTATTCACACTAATTGTATATCATACTCTTATTTTAAAGAATAATGCCCCTCAAAAAAATAAGTGAAGGGGAATTAGCCCCCGTTTCCCCCTTTATGCTTAACTAGTGAACCTCCAAATCTAATCAGGGAAGCTCCTTATCATAATAAACCGGTATACCAAATTCGGAGCAAATCGAATAATCCTGCAAAAAAAAAAAAAAAAACATTTATCTAAATTAAGGGGGTGGACTAGCCCCTCCTTTATCCTTAACCAATGAATTCCCAAAACGAATCAGGGAAGCTCCTTAACATAATAAACCGGTATACCAAATTTGGAGCAAAGCGAATAATTCTGCATGAAAAACACGTTTATATAAATTAAGGAGGTGGACTAGCCCCCCTTCCCCCTTTATCCTTAACCAATGACCCCCCAAAACTAATAAGGGAAGTTCCTTATCATAATAAACCGGTATACCAACTTCGGAGCAAATCGAATCATTCTGCATGAAAAACCCATTTATCTAATTTAAGAGGGGCGGGCTAAACTCCCTTTTCCCCCTTTATCCTTAACCAATGAACCCCAAAAACTAATCAGGGAAGTTCCTTAACATAATAAACCGGTATACCAAATTCGGAGCAAATCGAATGATTCTGCATGAAAAACCCATTGATCTGCATTAAAAGGGGTGGACTAACCCCCCTTTTCCCCCTTTATCCTTAACCAATGAACCCTCAAAACTAATCAGGGAAGTTCCTTACCATAATAAACCGGTATACCAAATACGGAGCAAATCGAATGATTCTGCATGAGAAACCCATTTATCTGAATTAAGGGGGGTGGACTAACCCCGTTTTTCCCCCTTTATCCTTAACCACTGAACTCCCAAAACTAATCAGGGAAGTTCCTTAACATAATAAACCGGTATACCAAATTCGGAGCAAATCGAATCATTCTGCATGAAAAACCCATTTATCTGAATTAAAAGGGGTGGACTAACCCCCCTTTTCCCCCTTTATCCTTAACCAATGAACCCCCAAAACTAATCAGGGAAGTTCCTTAACATAATAAACCGTTGTACCAAATTCGGAGCAAATCGAATGATTCTGCATGAAAACCCATTTATCTGAATTAAGGGGATGGACTAACCCCCCTTTTCCCCCTTTATCCTTAACCAATGAACCCCCAAAACTAATCAGGGAAGTTCCTTAACATAATAAACCGGTATATCAAATTTGGAGCAAATCGAATCATTCTGCATTAAAAACCCATTTATCTGAATTAAGGGGGTGGACTAACCCCGTTTTCCCCCCTTTTATCCTTAACCAATGAACATCCAAAACTAATCAGGGAAGCGCCTTATCAAAATGAACCTAGAAAAAATTTTTGAAGCAAATCGGATGTTTCTATCAAGAGTTATCGCGTTACGTACATACATACATACATACATACATACATACATACATACGTACATACATACATACAGAACGGGCGGGCACATTAGCTCTCAGGCTTTGATAGCCTGTGAGCTAAAAGCTGATAGTGACTGTAAAAAAGTTCGGATAAAGAACCATAAAGGAAAAAATTTTAATTAAAAACAGAACTAAAAAGAGATCTTTTTTCGGCCTGCCCCTCCATTTAATTTCCGAAAATCGATGAATCAGATATTATATGACATTGACATGTAGACAATCGATTTATTGCCAAATGCTAAAAATATAATTTAAAAGCGTTTTATCAATTTAATCGAAGGTTATTAGTGTATTCTGTGGCAGGAGTCCCGTGATATGAGTTAAGAGTTCGTCCACAAGGGTTTCTTCCCTTTATTTACATTTAAAAGTATGTTTTCCACAATATAGACTTCTTTTACCTCCATTATCAAATATTAAACGCATTCTTTTCTCAGAATCTATGGGCCAGATTTTTACGAGAATTGATTCATTCAACTTAGCTTACGATTTTCTTGCAGTGTTTAGTTCCGCCGTCCAGTGCAAGGGGCGCATTCTTATCTCGGGTTCTATGGACCCAATTTTAACTGGGTTTTGCTCATTCAACTTGTTTTTCGAACCGCCAGGGTAATTTTCATCTGAGCTTTCATGTGCCCGATTTCAGCGGATTTTTTTTCTTTCAAATCAGCGTACAATTCTCTTCAGATTTTCCGGCGCGTACGCAGCAAGCCTGCTATACGGGGACGTAGGCAGAGAGGACCCGTGCCGGAGATTCATTTTGAAAGAGATAAATTTAAATGGAGATTTTTATTGGTTAGAGATGCGACCGTGGCCGGCCGGATCTACGTTACCGAAGACAGTAGGAACATCCCAGAGGTTCATTTGAGAGATTCGTTTTTTTGTAATTTTTAAAATTTTAATATGAATAGAGGTTTTAATCATTCGCTGTTCGTTTCGAAAAATCGACGGGCGGTTCAGCTAGTATACTAATGAAAAATTTTCTTTTGGTACAAGAAATGTGACTCCTATGGATCTCTACATTCCCCTCCCCTCCCCCCCCCTTCACCGAATTTCTTCAAAACATTTACGCACACACACACACAAAAGAAAAAGTCAACAATTCTTATTTATTGTCAAAATATAGGAAATAATTTCGGTTTAAAGCTCCTCTCAATTTGGCGCCCCCTATTTAATCTTTTTGCGCCTCAATTCAGATACATAATTATGTTAGGTACCAAATGTGTTGAGCCTATCCCTAGAACATTTACAGAAGCTTTTTCTTTCTTCGTTATTTGGATATAACAAAATATCTTACTAAAGAAAACATTCACACACAGACACATACAAAAAAATCAATAAAAAAATCAACAATTTTTATTTATTGTAAAACTATGCCAGATAATTTCTGTTTAAACCTCTCAATTTGGCGCCCCTTGGCCTCGGCGCCAGGGGCGGCCGCCCCCCTTAGCTACGCCACTGAGTCCAGATAGTTTAAGTGGTAGAGCATGGGCAATGTAAGTCAAGGATCTGGGTTCGATTCCCGGCTTGGGCATTTTTTTTGCTCATTTGGAAATATTCAATTCGTATGATAACTTTACCAAGCAATTTGATTGTTTTAAAATAATAGTATCGCCACGTACCCATCGTTTATATGGAGTTCCTTTACCCGCGGTTTATTCTGTTGAGCTGTCTACATCACAGACCAGATGTTATTAGCAATACGGTTATCTGAGCGAAATATGCTCGTCGGTTGTCAGCCCAGGTAGCTTAAGTGATAGAGCATTGGCAATGTAAGCCAAATATCTGGGTTCGATTCACGGCTTGGGCATTTTTTCGCTCAGTTGGAAATATTCAATTCGTACTATACATAATTTTTGTTCCTATAAACATATTTAATGGAACTATTCTGACTGATTTATAAACTGTTGGCTTCAGAGTATTTATCGAGCGCGTTTCACTATAAACTACCAATTTTTATATTTTTATATCCAATTGTTTTATTAATATTAACGTAGAAAGACCTTCGGTCACAAAAAATCCATTTACATCGGTGACAGAGTTAGTTTATTTTTTAAAACTAGTCGGATGTGGCAATCCCAAAACTTTCTTCTATATCATACATGTTAATATTTCTTGAAAAATGAAGCATATCAGTGTCACCGATGACACTGCTGATTTACACCAAAATCTAATCAGCAACAATTTATGTCAAGTTGCAGCTGAATCTGAAGTTTGATGAAAATCCGTGCATTAGTTTTTTAAGTAGAACTATTGCGGAAATCGTAAAAAAATCTACATAGCAGCGCCACCTGTTGGTCGATTTACTCCAAAAACTAACCAGGACCAATTTATATCAGGTACTAACTGAATCTGAAGTTTAATGAAAATTCATGCGTTAGTCTTTGAGATACAGTTATTGCGGAAATCGTGATAAATGCCACCTAGCAGCACCACCTGCTGGGCGATTTACACTAAAATCTAAACAGCACTAATTTATATCAGGGACTAACTGAACTTGAAGTTTTATAAAAATCCGTGCATTAGTTCTTGAGATATAGCTGTTTCGAAACTAGTGAAAAATGCAGCATAGCAGCGCCATCTACTGGGCGAGTTACACCAAAAAGTAAACAGCACCAGTTTATATCAGGGACTAACTGAATTTAAAGTTTTGTTAAATTCTGTTCATTAGTTCTTGAGATAGAGCTATTGCGATAATCCTGAATAATTCAGCATAGCAGCGCCACCTGTTGGGCGATTTACACTAAAAAGTAATCAGCACTAAATTATATCAAGTAGGGAAAGGTGTTGTTCCTTTGACCACTTTGTAGTATTTTAATTTTCGTAGCTCAACTATTAAGGCTAAATTCAGTTTCTTTGTTTTATTATAATCTGTATCATCTGGTTTATCATATGTAATTTTTTCAAGTTTCTAGAATTACTTTTATTATGTTTAATTTCCTTTTCAAAAAATAATAACATTATGGTCAAAGGTACAACACATTGTTGTACCTTTGACCGTGGGTTGTTGTAACTCTGACCAGCCAATTAGACAACGCAATAATGAAGAAAAAAATCATTTTATTCAATATCATTGTTTTTTGCGTTTAGGGTGTTGCTTTTGTTTGTTTTTTCAGCTCCAATAATTAACTTTTCAAGAGTATCAGTTAGGATACAAGATTTCCCTCTATGCCGACCCCTATTTGACATTTTCCTTGATTGCACTTTTGGATGAGGTATCACAGTTTCAGGTGTTATGATAAGTGGCGATACATTTAAACTGCTACATTGAGGAATGATATCGTCAGTTTGAGCTGCGCCACCCGCTATTGGTTTATCAAAATCAGTTTCATTCAGCATCGGTCTGTTTATTACAGTAGATGCAAGAAACTCGTCATCAGAGAAAACATTATCATTGAAAGTTACAATCCTTGTAACCTTAAAACCTTTCATAATATTGTTTGGAACTACGGCATTAGAATCTGCTATGCCCGCAAGTTCAGCAATGTTGTAGATTGAAACAGGCTTTCTAACATTACCTGGACAACCAATTATTTACAGCTTGATTATAAAAGGCTTTCAAAGGACCATAAACACCCTTACCAAGGAGTTGCATTTTATTGCTAGAGCGTGGATGAAACGTCATTAGCCACACCACTAGCCTTGTCTAAAACAATTATTGGTATGGTAATATGAGATTCATAGTCATCAAATGATAACAATACTGGTCTTTCAGTACTAGGTCTAATATTTTTCATAAAATGTTGAAATAACTGCTGGAATATAGTCTCATTTGACCAGCCTGACGGGTTTGGAGCCCCGATTAATCCAAGAGGCGTTCTGTGAAGCATAAATGGTTTAAAGTTGACAGGGGGAAAACAAACAAAAAGGTAATGATGTTTCCAGATGCATTAACAGCAGTAATTATAGTGATAGTTGTTCCCCTCTAACTTATTTTTTTTCCTTTGAAGGCTATGAGTTTAGGAGGTACATGAACTGTGCCAGTGGCGTGGCGTGAAAATTTTCGGTGGTCATCGCAATTATTTAAGTTTGTGGTGAAAAATTATTAACTCTAAAATTCAATGGTTGAATGTTCAAAAAAGAAACTTTAAATCTTACCTTCACTTATACATGAACTCCAAATGTTCTGCTAAAACTGGATCGTAGAGTTTTAAAAGCTTATTAAGAGTTTTAAAATATTGCTTGGTCATCGCCGCATCCAGCGATGACCGGACGCCACGCCACTGAACTGTGCTTACCCCAGTCTACATATATATATATATATATATATTATATGAAAAACTGAAGTAAAAAAATATCGTAAACTAATTTCAAGACAGTTGTAGTAAGTAAGTCATAAAAGTTTAAATGTTTAGAAAGTTTTTTAAGAGTGTTGTACCTTTGACCTGGTCAAAGGAACAACACTTGATCATGGTCAGAGGTCCAACACCGTGCTAGTGCAAATTACAACGCATGCTACAGTTTTAGGGTTAGGATAATCATTTTCACAAGCCGGAACCGTATTTATAAAAGTCTATAGCTACCATGTCAAATTATTTCTATCAACAAAGACATAGCACAAAATATATTATTAGGCAAAACATTAACAAATAAATATTTACATTTTTATCATGGAAATGGATTATTATTATTCACAGGAATGCTCTTTGACTTGAATAATCCACAGTAGGACGCACAAGCCCTCCAGTGATGGAACTATGCACTAATTACACCAAAATTCATAAAACACTGCTAGATGGCGCTACAGTCTAGGTGGTCAAAGGAACAGTTTGGTCAGAGGTACAACACCTTCCCCTACTAACGTAATCCGGATTTTTTAGAAATCCGTGCATTAGTTCTTGCGATATAGCTCTTTCGGAAATCATGAAAATGCAGCATAGCAATGCCACCTGTTGGGCGATGTACACCAAAAAGTAATCAGTGCCACTTTATATCAGGGACTAATTGAATCTAACGTTTTGTTAAATTCCGTTCATTAGTTCTTGAGATAGAGCGTCCACTACATTTGTGTCACACACACACAGACAGACGGACGGACAGACAGACTCACAGACAGACATTTCGTAAAAACATGTTTTTTGGGTTCTCTGACCCCTAAAACGTGTAAGTCCGTCGAAAATTTTCATGACTCCAATATTTTCTTCTTGTAAAGATAGAAGAAAGTACAAATAAAGAGATTTTAAATGTACTTCATAAAAAAATCATTAAACTACACAATTTGTAGCATTAGTTTGTTTAAAAGATTTGTGGCCACTAATTGTCTGTAAACTTTCAAAACTCTTGAGACAATCTTAGTCACTCTTCGTTACTAATGATGAATAATAATTTATGTAAAGAAGTTTGAATTTTGTTTAGTAAATGACTCGTAAAACAACCATTAAAACAGATTTTCAAAATAAATGACAAAGAAATAACATTGTTAAGACATTGCGTAATCATCTCGTAACTAAACCAATAAACCGATAACTTTCCTATGTGGTGGCTATTAATCAAGTATTAATTAGTTTGTAATTTCTTTCAGAAGAAATTATTAAGTTATGAAACTAAAATAATTATGTGTAGAATTAAGGAAAAAGCTATGAGATAAATAAGCATTGCTATTTTTTTTGAGTAAGTTATTAGTAATTAACGCGTTTACATGTAAGACCTCATTAGAGTATTTCCAAATATGTAACCAGTCTTTAAAAAGAAAGAAAAATCTATTTATACATAATAATTATGCAATTTTTAATTTTAATATTAAATTATTTAATAATCACCAGAAAGTTCTTTCTTTCCGTTAGCGGAAAATTTTATTATTAAATAAAATAAATACTTTTTTTGTTCTTGGATTTAATAAAGGTATTTTCAAGAATCGTAAAGAGTAATACTGAAAGGGCATTTTTAAGATTATGTTAAATTGCTTCTTCTTTCTGCAAACCGTCTTTGAAATATTTATAGCTTTTTAGAAAATCAGACAAAATAATTAGGATTCATTATATTTTCTTGTCAGTTGATTTTTAGTTGAATTTAATGAGGCTTTAGAAGTAGAAAAGTATTTTACTATGCTATTTGAACGATGTTTATGGGTTTATCTTGGTAGTTTGGTTATCTAATTTTAAGTACTGTATTATTTTTAACAGAACCCACTCGAATGACTACAAAATTAAGATTCCATATTGAAACATATTAAAGCAATGTTTTGTGTCGGTAATCAATGATGTAAAATTTAGAATTATAAATAAAAGGAACGTTATAAAAAATATATATTGTTATTTCTTTAAAATACTAAAATCAATTAACTCTCATTTTAATAGCGCAATAAGAGATATAAAAAGACTTGTGTGACGAATATATTAGATTTAAAGATTATTACGTAGGTGACAGCACCAACAGACACTCCCCTGTTTCCCGTCATTACCTGCGGTTATTTATTTCCCGGCGCAGTTCTTCTACGTGACGCAGGAAGATCAGGAGGTGGTGAAACATGTATGCGTGCTATTATGTTTTCCCCGCGGCTTTCTCTTAATATTCCTAAATTATTAAATATGCTCATGTTGTAAATTGAAATGTGTTATGTATTACAGAAGTTTTATTAAATATTTTTTTTCTAACTAAATTCTAGAGTGGCGTGACCATTTGAAGCCATGTGCCCATTAATTAAATTGTGGATCCTACTTTTGGAAAGTAGCTGCCATACTTGTTTAATATGGTCCAGAATTCCGGATATAAAGAAAGAAACAAATAAAGGTTTTCTTCTGTGCCTCTTTCTTTTCATGGTTCTGTTGTAAATCTTACAAAGAGGATGCAGTTTAACCATGCTTATCTCTCTCTTTTTAGATGCGTTCTTAATTATATATAGTAAAGTGGGGACAGACGCCGCGGTGGGACAGATGCCACTGATATTGTGTAGGCGACACTAGCGTTCCCTAGACCAATTTTAGAAGTTCGTAGTGTTCCTCTGTGCTGTGTGATGTGTTGTATGCGTTTCCACCGCTTAATTGTTAGTATTTACATATTTATGCCAGTTTTTATGGCTTGAACCTGCGTAGTAAGTTGCTAAAATTATTCTAATGAAGAGTTCTATTACATATTTTAAGAAAAATAAACAGAGATTTCATCCCAAAATCTATTGCAACTATAGACTAGATCCTCGTAGAATACAGACATGTGCTTGCCTTTCTCTCACGTCGCTCACATGAAACAAAATGGCGGCACGACATCTTACCCACCACTATGGGACAGATGCCGCACCGAGGTTGAAGGACAGATGCCGCAAAATATATTTTTGTTTTTCGGTTCAATAAATTCATCATTCCGATTTAAGTAGTAATTACATTTAAATGAATGTATATTAGCGCATTCTGCTATTTATCAAAATATTCTCAGCAACAATGTTGGTTCACCATGTGTGAATAAGGAAAACGTAGGCCGTTTACAATTCTCACCATCTAAACTGTTAAATAAAATATCTCCTACCCCAATGGTCAAAAGACCTATACAGTCAAATAAGAGAAAGTAAAAGGATGCAAATATTACAAGCACAGAGTTTATAAACAATAAAAAAAGAAGAAGGAAATGAAAAACAAAATAAACTAGAAAGCGTCAAAGAACAACAACTTGGCGGAAGTAAAATGTGTTACAAAAGGAAGGGAAAGATCAACTTCAAAGAAGATCAATGAAAGATCAACGACAATGGGTAAATTGTTTCTCTTATGGATTCTGATGGCAGAACTGGATTGGAATTTGGCGACTCTGCATATGTTGAGTGGCTGGAGTCTTATGAAGGAGCAAAGTCTAAAGCGGACAGGATTCAGTGCATCAAATTCAATCGATAGCTGCATGAAAAACGCTTACTTTACTTTTTCAACGGGTAGTGTGGTGTGATTAGAGGCGAATGGAAATACAAAATCAAAGAATGAGAAGACAGGTCAAAAATAAACAGACTAGGGACTAAATAGAATAGAATTAATACTTACATTAAAAGCAAACTGCAATGTTCGCCTGGATGTAAACCAGTGATTCATATCTTTTTTGGAATTATGCTGTCTATTGTTTCTCGTAATTATGCTATCCATTCATGTAAATTCAAAGGATTTTCTTTTCATTTTCACTTTTTGTCTTAAGTTTTGCTTATAGAGATTACACTTTTGCATTTTACACTTTTCACACAACTTTTCATAATTTAGTGATATTTATAATTTTTGTAAGATTACTGTTATTTATTTTCATTTTAAGTAGTTTGAGAAAATAAAAATGTGATTTTCTTGGAAAAAAAATAAACAGCCTAGCATTTTTCTCCATACGGCATCTGTCCCACACCCCATGCGGCATCTTATCCAGCACATAGGAAATGATGTTAAAAAAGGACCTGTGGGAAAATAATTATTCCTACTTTATTAAGAGGGTTTTAACTTGTTTAACATAGAAATTAGATTCTAAAGGGTTTGATCAATGATTTCTGGTACTTTGTTGTTTTTTGCTTTATTGTACATTTTACAGGAAGAAAAGATAAACTGCGGCATCTGTCCCCACTTTACTATAAATACGTAGCACCTCATCTGGTCCGTCCATCTGTCTGTCCGCATATAGCATCACAAAAACTACCGAACCGAATGGTTTGAAATTTAATATATTTATTCGTTGCAGAATTTTGTCGAGTCATTTAAAATTTTATGAAAATCGAATCAAAACTTAAAAAGATATTAATAAAAGTTTTCTGCATTCTATTAAATCATTATCATACATAATTAATTCAATGATATCCAGCGATAGGTAATGATTCTAGGTTGCCATGGTGATTACGTTCTATTTAAGATGGAGTCCTATTTCTGTATTACTGAATTTAATATATATAATCGTAATAAGTTTTGTATTCGTGGATATTTGCATAAGAATGAAACAGCTATTACATCAAGATCTGGACATTTATAAAACTAGTTAAAGTACGAACGCACCTTATTTGTCACATTAGACGTACAATTTCCGACTTGTTAATTTCATTCTTTCGAGACCACAGGGCGTACCTTTATATTTTCTTGTGGATGGATGGTGAGGTCTCTTTGAAGGTTGAAATTCTGTATGGTAAAACAGATAAATTATTACACTTTGTCAGACTGTTGTAATGTACAATTGTTATGGCTGGAGGAAAAAAATATCTGATAAAAAAGGGAATTTTTCACAGTTCTACACTACCTTTTGCCGAAAATTACAATAAAATGAACAGTTGTTTTCGTCGCATTTGCCGTGACCCTGCTTTTGTGGTTTGTAAAAAGCGGGAAAATCTTAATGTAATTTGAATTATGAACCACTTTTAACGTGCAAATTCTTCCGTGCTAATATTTACTGAGTTCGACTATACAGGGTGTACCCTCTCAACGGTGTCCAATGGCTAATTTCTGAACTGTTAGTCATAGGCATATGTTTCAATTAATGCAATTCGGAAATTGTGCGTCAAACGTGGCAAATGAGGTGCGTTCGTACTATAACTAGTTCTAAAAATATTCAGATCTTGGTGTAATAGTTGTTGCACTCTTATGCAAAACTGCACGAATGCAAAATTTATTACGATTATATACACCGAAGAGCCATTACATTATGACCACCTGTTTAATACAACGTAGGACCACCTTTCGCCCTCAAAACCACCAACACCCGACCTTGTATCAACTCGACAAAGTTCGTATAGGCAGTCTGATGTATCTGATACCAAGCTCTCACCATCTGGTCCTGAAATTCTCGCATATTACGAGGCGATAGCGTGGCAGCAGGAATTGGTATTTCCAGGTGGAACCACAAGTGTTCTTTTGGATTTATGTCAGGTAAATTTGGAGGCCAGGACATGACTTGAAACTCACTAGGAAGCTCCTCGAACCACTCCCTGACAATTCGACCCATAATACCGTGGTGCATTATCTTGTTGGTAAATGCAATAACCTGCCGAAAACATTTTTGTCATTAATGGGTGCGCCTGGTCTGCAACGATGTTCAGGTAGCGCACAGACGTCAGGGACCAAATGTGTATCCGGGAGCCAGGGTTACCGTTGGAAATCGGTGTATTTGCACGCGTCCATCGTTGTGATGGACCAGAAAACTTGATTCGTCGGACCATGCAACTTTCGTTATGCTATGGTCCAATTCCGATGTTCATGGGTCCGTTGCAGGCACTGCTGGCGATGACGTGCTGTCAGCGCAGGAACGTGATCAAGCCGCCGCCGGCTGCGTAGGACCATACGCAACAGCGCACGCGGCACTGTTGCAGTGTGTGTTGAGAAACACTGTCTGGGTCGCCACTGTTGTAACTTTTGGTGATTTCAGCTGTTGCAACTCTTCGGTCACGACAAATAATGCATAGCAATCTCCGCTCTTCTCTCGAATCAGTGGGTCGCAGGCGACACACTGCTCGCCGGAGACTTGTCGTTTCACCATCCATACACCACTTTCGGTACTTGCTCACAATGACTGCACGTGTACAGCCCACCAAACGCGCCGTTTCCGATATTGACGTTTCCAGTCGCCACGCCGAGCCATAACGATTTGACCTTTATCAAAGTCTGATAAATCTGCTGTTTTTCCCATTAAGTTGCTAATCACGCTATGTTTTGAAATACATGGCATGGGATGTATACTCCAGTATCAGCTGCGCATGCGCCGTGATTTTGTTTCTGGGTGAGCTCATTGTTATAGATGGAGGGTGTCATAATGTAATAGCTCTTCTGTGTATCAAGCAGGACGATCGTTCTGCCAAGCCAAGCTATAAAAAAATGCTAACCCCGCCAAGCAAACAAACGCCAACAACCAAAAGCCAGAACCGCGTAACTGCTTATTATACTGAAGACAACTTCTCCATGTTAAATCGGCTAAACGTGTCATTTTAAATTTTCAGATATTTAAGAAAGCAAGCATCGCAGAGAAATAAAATTAAGACTAGAAGAATCTACAGAAGAAAAGCTTCAATTTGAGATCAAATTCATCTCTATAAAAATAATTATAAACAGAGATACAGGATTTTTAAAAAAACGTCGAGATACTGAAAATGATAAAAAAACCTTCGTCAAATATATATTAATTCAATCAAGGTAGATACTTTAATAATGGACAGAAAAAAGTATGGAATTCATTTTCGGACAGGTAATAACTCAATCTACGTGCTTTTATAAAATTCAGCTTAAAAAAAATAAAATTTCTGTCCTTAATAAGCAAAAAACTGTTAATTAAGTCTAAAATTATCAAACAATGCCAAACAGCGATAAACCCGCCAAAGAAGGCATACTATCCACATTATAATACGGTAAAACTACTTCAACTTTAATCTGCTAGATCAACACATGGAGGAAAGAGATAGATGGAGTTGCAGTATGCCGTTAAAAAGGTTTGCAATATGAAACCATTTATCGCTCAAATTTAAACATCCAAGAAAGCCCAAACAACACAAGCATGTGGGAGGGATTTTGTATTAATAAGACGAATTCAAAGAGATGAATTATAGCTGAAGTATATTTTAAGAAAAAATGGTACATTTTTTAAAGGGTCTTTGTTGCGTTGTTATTTATTAAAATAAATGTTTGCTTTTAAAATAATTGGAATTGGAAAATTAGCAATAAATAAATGTCAAAATAAGATTAAATAAAATATTGAAAACATTTGATAAGAACTAAAAATTGTATTATTGAAAGTTTTCTTTCTTTAACCCTTTCCAACGTAGATGAAAAATGTTTGTCTTCGGTTTGTATGGCCTTCTGGCCAAGCTCTAACTCTTGTAAATATACTGGGATCACCCTGCATTTTTTATATGTTATTGACGTTTACTATAGCGTGATCGCTATTGAAAAAAGCGTGATCGCTATTGGCACTCATAGTTCATTTGCATGGGCGGTAAAAAGTATTCTGTTACATTACGTTCAATGGGAAAAATCGTTTCAAGTGCATTTTAATGATGCTAGACAATTTAAAACATAAAGAAATTGATATATTCATTTATAAAGTGCAGTAAAACATGCATTTTGTAGAATATGGAGTTTGCAAAGCATTTATTATTCATTTACAGGGCCACACAAAAGAATTCCGTTACATAATGATATAGGGGGGGGGGGGACTGTTTACAGCGATATTATGTTACTGAAATATAATGGAATAGACATAAATTACTCAGATTCACTACAATGTACTTGCTGTGAAATATGATGTGCATAGTATTTATCGTTAATTTACAAGGACACACAAAAGATTCGGATACAGTACTGTATCTAAAGTACTTGTCAGTATGTGACACAAATTTTGTGGGCACTGTATCACAAGAACTAATGCACGGAATTTAATAAAAATTTATAGTCATGTAGTCCCTAATATATATTTGTGCTGATTCGTTTTTGATGTAATTCACCCAACAGGTGGCGCTGTTATGCTGTATTTTTCGCGATTTCAGCAATAGCTGTATCTCAAGGACTAATACACGGATTTTCATCAAACTTTAGGTTCAGTTGGTCCTTAATATGAGTTGGTGCTTATTACGTTTTGGTGTAAATCGTCCAGCAGGTTGCGCTGCCATGCTGCATTTTGTAGGTTTTACACGATTTCCGCATAGCTCTATTTCAAGAACTGATGCACGGATTGTCATCAAACTTCAGATTCAGTTAGTCCTTGATATGACTTGGTGCTAATTGCGTGTTGGTGTAAATCGCCCATCAGGTGGCGTTGCTGTGCTGCATTTTTCACGATTTCCGCAATAGTTCTATCAAGAACTAATGCACGAATTTTCATCTAACTTCAGAGTTAGTTAGATGTTAACACAAGTTGTTGCAGATAGATTTTGGTGTTAATCGCTCAATAGGTGGCGCTGCTACGCTAGAATTTTCATGATTTTCGAAATAGCTCTATCTCAAAAACTAATGCACGGATTCTCCCCAAACTTCAGATTCAGTTTGACGTTGACATATGTTGTTGTTTGGTGGTTTTGGTGCAGTTTGCTGAATTTACACGATTTCAGCGATAGCCATATCTCAAGAACTAACATGGAATTTCATATCTTTAGAATCCTCATGATGGGTATAGATTGCCATTTAATTTTGGCAGTGTGAGCGAATTTTGAAGTATTAACGTGTATGAGATAGAAGAAAGTTTTGGGAATGGTATAGATGTAAGTTTTGTTTTTCTTTTGGTATCAATTTTCTGAAAAGAAAAAGTTATCCTTGAGAAATACATAACAATCTTGTGAAAAATAAAACTTTGTATCGAAAGGTCAAGTCCAATTACCCAAATACGAGCCAAGCATTTATTGATAATAATTTCATTCTTACAGCTAAAATTTTCCTGTCAGGGAACTTATTTTTTGGGAAACTAGGGGGCTCGGCCCCCTACGAGCTACGCTCGCCAACCCCCGTCCAGACACCGTAGACTCTAAATGCACGCTATTTTGATCGGCTTTAAAAAGATTTCGAAAGATTGAATTATAACTTAAAAACCAGTGGCGATCTCTCTATAAGCGTATTTCTGTTCATTTCTCTTTGATTGGGGAATTTTAACGCCAAATCCGTTGCGGTACTACTTGATTATCCCGTCGACCAATTTCGCCAAATTATATAAATCGCCAAACCACTCGCCAAATTATACAAATTGACATAATTTTTATTTTAAATAACGAAAAAACAAATAAATTAGTACAACATTAATAAAAATACAAATAAAACGTCGAAATAAAAATAACTTGATGACGTAGACACGTGTAACAACATTTCAAAATAAGCTAATATAAGATGAATTAAGTAAACAGAGTCTTTGTCTCCTGGTATTTTTTAACAAAGTGAAAAGAAAGTTCTTTTAAATGAGACATTTTAAATGAATCGTTTTTAATCTGACGTAATTTTGACCAAACTATTCTTTCTCTTTTTAATATTTACGTGAAAATGCTTGAGTTAGAAATTAAGTATTATTTGCGCTTTCCTAACAAAAATAGTTGAAAAGTATCCTCTTAAAATATCAAATAAATGTCTAGCGCAATTTCTAAATTTAAACCGTTTTGCAATATTATTTTGTGTTCATTTTATGTAATAACTGTAATGTGACGTAAATATGACGTAATTTCTCCTATTTAAGACTTCTAACGCATGTTAATAAATTTATTGCTTTACAAATTCCTTTCTCTCTTAAAATTCACGTGTAATTATAGTTTTTATGACATAATTTTTAATAAGTTCCTGCTTTTTGTACATAATTATTTAATTCTAATTCCAAATGTTTTTTTTTCTGTTTATAATAGTCACGTGTAAATAAATTTTTAATTTATTTACACGTATAAATATTTTTTTTTTTTTGTGAAGCAAACATTATTGCTTCCGCTGTTTATACAGTTGGCAACAGTTTAAATTAATATCACTTTCTAAAATCTGTTAAAAATATCTCTAGAAATGCTGAAAATCTGAATTTAAAATAGAAATAAAACCTCAAAAAATGAGTCAAAATAAAAAAATTAATGCAATCTGCACTCCGGCAAATTCTAACGCATAAAATGATCTAAAAATGATTAAATTCCTATGAACAGTTTTTGCTCCTATAAAACTTTTTTAGTGGAACGATTTTGTCCAACTTTAGCATTAAATATCTCTTAAAATAATTCTTCGATCTGAAAACTGTCTGCATCAGCGTGTTTATCAAACATTTCTGTATAATACTACCGATTTTCATATTTTTGTATGCATTATTTTTCTTAATATTAACGAAGAAAGACCTCCGGTCACAAAAAATTCAAAACCGGCGGCGGCGGCGGCGGCGGTGACAGCGGTAGTTACTTTTTTTTAGAATAGAGAGATAATAATATGTTTCAAAACTCAAGTAATTCAATCTGATTAACGGAGTTTCTTTGGTGGAATGAAATTTTGTGATTGCGCTTCAAATAGGCTCCCATTTTTGACTGTATCAATCGCTACTAATTTAGTTAAACGTCTTTATTTGTTTTTAACAGCATATTAATAATTGCATGTAAACAAATAAAATATAATGATGAAAGCATTCTTTTAAAATTATGTATGAAAACTTAAATTACAAATATTAATTTAAAATCTAGATTGTCAAGTGCAAACGATTTTAGGACAATAACGAAAGAATGTTACCCTTTCAAGTAAAATCTTAAAAGACGCTTCTGATATTTATATTTAAAATACATATGATAAAATAATCAAATAATTCTGTGAAGTGATATATTAATATCTTTGATACATTCTGATCTAGTACTACATCCTATAACAGCGCATAAGTCATCTTTTATCGAAATTTTGATCATATCTTGAATAACAATTTCCGACTAAAAAATGAAAGCAAAGAAATACAGGTTTAAACCGGTTTGAACTGATAGCACAAAGTACTGTCTTTGGGTAATAATTGCTGGAGTTTACGTTTTAAAATTCGCTATGCGCTTTCAAATTTAACTAGTATTTTGCATGTTACACGTTATATATAAATTCTATACCTCCTATACAGGTCTGCACAAAAGTATTCACGTACCACTCTCCTTACTAGAGGAAATTGCTGATAAGGAATTTTTAACTAAAATATATGTATTTCTTAAGTGAACTAAATTTTGGCATGCATGTAGATAATAGATACAAATCTATATCATATACAGGGCTGCTGAAAAAATTCGGATAATTTTCTGATTGAGATGGGAACAGCTGAAATTGGGTTTTGAAATGTGTTATGCGTTTCCATAGTGTTGAATTAGACGTAATATATTAATTTTTTTAAACGGTGCAGTTTTGTTACATTATTCTGAATGTGTTGAAAAGTGTTTCATAATCTCTGCTGGTTACATCATTTTTTCTTTCTTGTACATAAAATGTTAAAAAATAATATTTAAAAATTTTTCTGTTAAAGAATACATGTTTAAAAATTTAGGAAGTTCTCTTTTTTTTGGAACGAGTGGATTACATAAGTTAATAATAAAAGCTTATTTAATTAAGTTGAGTAAATAAAGGGGAAAAAAATCAAAGAATAGAGCATGTTTGATGTTCGTCAGCAGAATTTTCAAATTTTTTATGTGTATTAATTTTTTCAGTATATGAAATAAGATGATCAAACAAGGTTTTAGCTGACTTTTTTGCTCAACAGATTACAAATGTATGCTTAAAAAAATTCTACCACATATTACTTTAGCATTATGTTATTCATTATACATAGATTTTTATGATTTTTATTTTTTTCATAGCAAAAAAAATCATTTAGATATAGGCGAATAGTCGAAATGTCTTAAGAGAAATATACAGAATAAATGGGAACTAGAAAGAGAAATTATGCGTTACACATAGATCATGAAACACTTTCCAACATTACGAAATTATCATAATTTTTTTTTCTTTTTTGCTCAGTAGCATAGTTGTCAACACCCCTGTCTTCTATGCTACAGGTTCCCAGTTCGATCTCGGGCTGCGGAAGGTTAACTCAATCTTTCATTCCCCTTCGGAGTCGATAAAATGCGTACAAGACTTGTTTAAGAACTAAACACTGAGGGTCCCGCGTTAGGTTGACCACCTCGTCGGGAACATACTGCATAGCACCTCATGGTCTATGGGTCAAGAAGAGAGGGCTGAACACACTAGTGCAGAATGCTTAAGGGGTCTCACTACTCTTAAAATTACAAAAAAATGAAAAAAAAAGACCACATTTTCAACATTTAATATCTTAAAATATATTTGATTTAAAAACACAATTTTTATTAGGATTAAAGATATAAGTATGTTCTTTTTTTTCATGTATTTTAAAAATTGCAAGATGCAGGATTAGTATTTATAGGGCACTCAAAACTGCCAGACATTCATAGAGCAGAAAATTGGTATAACAAATTACGCGCAGGATTACAAAATAAGTTTTGCAACTATAGAATGAAGTTTTTTGTGCGTAATTATATTTTAGATTGCAATAATTTACCTGTGAACCTAAATAAATTTGCATTTAAAGCAGTTTTATATTGTTAAAACAAAGTTCTATTTAGCTAATATATTTTTTTTAATTTTCAGTTTGTACAAACTAACATATAATATATGATCTGAAAATTTAATGGAAAAATATTCAAAAAGGTTTTGAGATATCCTGCGCGTTATGCCTAAAAACGTCATTTTGAGAAAAATGACTTCAAAGTTTCGGAAACGTCGCTTCAGCTACTGAGCGGGTATAATTCTAAAAGCCATAACTTCTGCGCTAATGGGAATTTGAAGGAAACAATAATGCTAAAATGTTCAGAAAAGGCAAGAGTTTAACATCTAAAAGAAAATTTAAATTTCCAAAATTTTGAAGCTTTAAGAGTCCTGAGATCCCTTAATGGACTGTAGCGCCACAGGTTTAGTCTAGTTTTTAGTAAAGTGATAAAGTAGTAGAAATATATAAATAAACTAGAAGTACCTGCTCAGAGAATGTCCGTCGTTTATTGAATGTTTGGCAATCCAGACACATTGGCAACAATTCGTAGGACAGAATTGAAGGGTTTGCAGCAAGAAGGGATTAGTTCCATTTTTGAGATGGCGTCTTCCTTGTTAAAGAAGAAGGAAAAATACATGCATCAAGCATGGATTATGAAACAATTTCCAACACATCTAGAATAATGCAACAAAACATTGCCGTTTGAGAAGTTGAAATATGATGTCTAACTGAACCATTTGGAAATGCATAACAAAATTGGAAAACCAATTTCAGCAATTCCCAGTCGGAAAATTATCAGAATTCTTTGAGCAGCTCTGTATATGATATATAGATTTGTATGTATAAACTACATGCATGGAAACATTTATTTCAGTTAGGAAATACATATCACAGTTGAAAATTCCACTTCAGCAATTTCTGCCAATAAGAAGAATGGTAAGTGAATTCTTTTGTGCAGCCCTGTATACAAGGAATAGCATTTATTTACAACGAGTAACATGCAAAAATTGGTTAAATTTTAAAGCCCATACCGAAATTCAAAACGCACTTTCACCAATTATTTCTCAAAGACAGTACTGTCACCGATTTCTTTCGTGTCCCTGTGAATGAACGATATATACTAGGACACCCTTTTCTATAGTAACCATCTTGTAGTGAAATTCAGTGACTTATATAATTTCTAATACATTTGAACAAACCTAATGTCATTAAAATACACTACAAATGATTTTTTTATTATTTTATGTAGTTATCATAATAATTTATTTAATAGTCTTAAATAAAGAGAAAAGAATGCTTTAATAGTTAAGTGCATGCTGCCGCATCAACCGGCAAGTTGACAACAAACTGAACTGGCTAACCACTGTTGCCACAAGAGAAAAAACAAACTTACATAAATATTTTCCTTTAACATAGAATGAATCATTAGTGAATGAATCTTAACACTTTCCCTTGTTAAAAAAAATATATGTAATAATAATAACAAAAAAAAAAAAAAAAAAACTCGTTAAAGTTCTGACAATAAATAGTTACAAAAGTCCTACTTTGGAACAAAGAGTCAATAACCTGGGTTTAAAAAGAGGTTTTGTCATCATATCAGCAATTTGATATTCTGTAGATACTTGTTGTACTACTAATTGTTTTTCTAGGACTTTTTCCCTAATAAAAAAGTGTTTAATGCTGATATGTTTGGTACGATGGTGAAATTCTGGATTTTGTGCTAATCTAATTGCAGCTGTATTATCAATTTGAAGCACTGGTATTCCATCTAATTTTGTAACACTAGAAAATAGACATTTCAACCAAATTACTTCTCTGGCACATTCATTCGCAGCAATTATTTCTGCTTCAGTTGTAGAGGTTGCAACTACTGACTGCCTTTGGCTAAGCCATGATATAGCACCACCACTATACAAAATCACAACACCACTAGTTGATCTTCCTGATGTTTTACATCCGCCGAAATCTGCATCACTAAAACATTCTAGTAATCCTGGTTTGTAATTATGTTTATATATAATACCTTTATCATATGAACCTGCAATGTATCTAAATACACGTTTTACTTTCATCCAGTCTTCTCTAGAAGGATTTTCTAAATGACGAGAGAGAACACCAACAGAATAAGCTATATCCGGTCTTGTGCCTATCATTAAATACATTAAAGTACCTACAGCTTCTCTATAAGGGAAGACCTCACTGCTATGCTCATCACTCTGCTCTGCATTTGTGTTTTCTTTAAGCATGGGAGTAGATACTGTTTTACAATTTTCCATATGAAATTTTTGAAGAACTCTTTTAGCATAAGCTTGCTGATTAATTTTGATACTTCCATCCTCAAAATGATGAATTTCAAGACCAAGAAAAAAGGTTGCCTGTTTGGTTGTGATTTTGAATCTTGAACTCAAATCATTTATGAATTTTTCAGATTCTTTTAAATCAGTTGCTGCTACTAAACCATCATCAACATACAAACAAACAATAAGTTTTGTTCCATTTTTTTCTCTTATGTACAAGCATGGATCACCTTCACTTATTTTGAATCCAAGTTTTGATAAAAATTCTCCAAAGTACCTGTTCCAACAGCGAGAAGCTTGCTTGAGTCCATACAGACTGCGTTTCAATCTACATACTTGATTAGTACCATCACTGTATCCCTCTGGCTGCTGCATGTAAATAGCTTCATCAAGTTTGCCATACAAAAATGCGGAACAAACATCAAATTGGGTAAGATGCATTTTTTCATTAGCTGCTATGCTGAGAATTGAGCGAACAGTACCCAACCTTGTCACAGGACTGTAAGTTTGCTCATAGTCCACTCCATAACGCTGGGTAAATCCTTTGGCAACTAACCTGGCTTTGTATTTATCAATTGAACCATCAGGATTTTTCTTAATCTTGTAGACCCACTTGCATGGAATTGCTTTAGAATTCTTTGGTAATTCTTCTAAAGTCCATGTTTCATTTTCAATTAATGAGGACATCTCAAAGTCGATAGCATCTTTCCAGTTCTTGTTTTGTTGACAGTTGATGGCTTCGTCAAAAGTTACAGGTTCTTCAAAATCTGCAATAAAAGCTTCAGCTACTATGATATAGTCCTCGTAGCGCTTTGGTTTTCTTAAATCTTCCCTATTTCTGAGGTTTCTGGTCTTCGATTCATTGCTTGAGTCAATGTTAATACTGTAGTCTTCCTCAGATTCATTTTCGAACTCTTCTTCATCTGGTTTTTCTTCGAACTTTCCCTGATTTTTAGATTTGGAGGCCATTTCATTTTCATCTTCGATGGGAAAATAGACAGTCTTTCCACAATTTAATATTTCCTCATTAAATTTTACATCTCTTGAACATATGACTGTATTTGATTCTTGTACCCAAAGACGATACCTTTCATCTCCATCATATCCTATCAGAAAAGCTTTGGTAGCTTTACTATCCATTTTTCTTCTTTTCTGTCTGGGTATGTGGGCATAGCAAACAGATTCAATAATTCTTAAATGTTTTATTCTTGGTTTCTTACCTGTCCATAATTCATAAGGACTTACATTTTTAACTAATGACTTTCCAGTTCTATTGAGTATGTACACTGAAGTATTGATAAATTCAGCCCATAATGCTGGAGGAAATTCTACATCAGGATTAGAATTTTTCAGTGTTCTGGCCATTTCTACAAGAGTTCTATTCTCTCTTTCACTACCGCCATTTTGCTCTGGAGTATATGGTGCTGTGAGTCTTGGAATAATACCTTTCTTTTTCAGAATTATTTTAACCTCTTTGTTATCAAATTTACCTCCATTATCAGTGATTAATTCTTTCACAGTGTGACCCATATTTTTGGTATAAGCTAAATATTCTTCAAGAGCATTAGCAACATCAGATTTCTGTTTAAGGAAGAAAACACAGCGAAACTTTGTAAACTGATCCTTGAAAATAACAAAATACTGAAAACCCCTAAAAGATTTGTCGAAGGGACCACATACATCTGCAGAAATTAATTCACCAGCTGAGGAACAATTATTTCTAGATCCAAAGCTTAGTCTGTGGGCTTTCCCATATATGCATGCTTCACATAATTCATCTTTAACATTAACCTTGATGTTCAGTTCAGAGTTTAAGAGAGATTTCACATGCTGTTTATCTTGATGACCAAAACGTTCATGATACAATTGAAGTATTGATACATCTGACATGGCTAAATTTACTTCAATAGACCTTTTTGGAGTAATGACTTTCATATCAGCTTTGAAGAGTCCTCTTCCTTTATTTCTAGTGCCATGTAAAACACAAATCTTGTCAATCTTCAGCCAACAGTCTGTTGCAGTAGATTCAAAAACACTGTTAATATATCTATCATGGGTGGCTAAGACAGAAAATAGGTTTTTACTTATTTCAGGGACATACCACACATCTTTCAGTTCTTTGAATTGCTTCTTATTGTTGACTATGGTGACAATTTGAAGTGTACCTTTACCAAGAGCTGGAAGAACTTTTCCATTTGCTGTTGTAATTCCATGAGGTGACTCGAATTTTTCAAAATCAATAAAGTTCTTGTTATCCATTGTTATGTGCTTGGAGGCACCATTATCAATGTACCAGCTATCTGAATGGATTTCTGAAGCAAATACCTCTTCTTCAACAGATATTAGACCTAAGGTAGTGGCTGTACAGGAAGTACCAGCATTTCTTGAATCAGGCTTAGGTGGTTTCCCATCTGCAATCCACTTTGGGCAACATTTGACCCAATGACCTTTCTTGTGACAGTATTTACACTGGCTTGTCTTTCTGTTGGAAAAAGTACTTCTATTTTTCTTATCTTTTACAAAAAGAGCTTCTTGTTCAGATGTACCTTTTTCATGATTTTTAAATTCCCTTTCATATGAACATAACTGAGTTGTCAATTCATCAACTGTTCTTTTATCTTCACCTAGCAGCAACCAACTAGACTTGAATGAAACAAATTCCTTCGGTAAGATATCTAAAATTTTGCAATTTAGCAGCAATTCAGGTAAAGTGGGTTCATCCTTGTTCTGTAATCCCGAGTTTAATTCGTTCCACAAATTTTTTAATTTCGAGAGATGAGCAGCTATATTTTCATTTTCGTTCCACTTGAATTGAAAAAACTGCATGCAAATATTATACAGTTGATTTTCTGAAGATGCTTCATACAACTTATGCAATTCTATCCAAATTTGTCGAGCAGTTTCAAAACGCATTACCTTTTGAAGAGTGTCTTCTGTCATGGAATTAGTTAAGACTACCATAGCACTTGTATTGGCTTTCTGATAACTTTTGAGATCTTTCTCATATTTCGTACGCTCAGCTTCTGCAGCTCCCGTGGCGATGTCATCAGGCTTAACTAAAGTTCCTTGAACGACTTCTAATGCACCAGTATGACAGTTCAAAATAAACTTTATTCTGTATTTCCATACTTGCCAGTCACTTTCACCAGCTAAAGGTTTAATTTGGACCTTTGCTAAATCCATTTCTTCTTAGAATTCAACTGGCAAAACAACGTGGTTAGGCTTGTGCAGTAAGGCTTAATGCGGCATGAACATAAGCTCGCTAAATAAACTTAATGCGCGGGAGGAAGCGATATTGTTCCCATAACCTATTATTTTATGTAGTTATCATAATAATTTATTTAATAGTCTTAAATAAAGAGAAAAGAATGCTTTAATAGTTAAGTGCATGCTGCCGCATCAACCGGCAAGTTGACAACAAACTGAACTGGCTAACCACTGTTGCCACAAGAGAAAAAACAAACTTACATAAATATTTTCCTTTAACATAGAATGAATCATTAGTGAATGAATCTTAACATTTTTCCCCATTGATCAGAATGTAACGGATTTTTTGAGTGCCCCTGTCCCTGTAAATAAACTATTATTGCTCTACACTTCATATTCAATTCCAAACATTCTACGGTAAACATCATTACCATCTATCAATTACATGGATATCCGAGTATATTTATGCAAGTTTGAGAGTGGACTGACGGACAGACAGATGATGAGATGGATAGAGGGAGGAAATTCATAAACTCTTTTCAACTATGGTGGAAAGTGTTAAAAAAGGCACTCAGAAGAGGTATTTTTGGATGTTATTGGTGACCATGCATAGATGTATGTATTAATGTATAAGTGGAATAAAAAAGAATTAAAAAAATATAGTACACTCTTTATTTTTTATTTATATTTTCTACTTTCTAATCTTTAGAATATTTCATTGACGTAGTTTCACAGCCAGTTAGCGAATTTTGGCTCGTAACTAGTTGTAACCATAAAGAATATTTTGAGATTTATCACCTGGGGAAAATGGAAAGGGAAATTTTTTTTTCTGTAATCTTGATTTTGAACAAAATATAACAGTACGAAAAAAATCTTTATATACACGGCATTCAGTTTAACAAATTTTTTCAGATCAAAGATTTTAAAGTTCTAATTTGTCTTCAATATATCATGGTAATCCTTTTCTAAGCTATTTTCTATCATTTTTTTTGAAAATCGTCAAAGTAAAAGATTAGCACTTTTTACTTAAAAGAAATGGTGGACATATTTTAACTCTATTCAAAGAAATCTCAAAAGATAGATTGCGACGAGGCCTTCTGGTCCGCTGGAAAAGTACCCAAGATGCGAGATTCAACTGTAATAATAAATTATTTAAAGCAATTGATAAGGGTAGATTGCAGTGGAGTAGGCAAATTTAAATTAAATATGATCAAATTATAAGCTCGAAATACTAAAAGGAATGAAAGAGGGAATGGTTCTCCCAAAATAGTTCAAAACAAAATGGCTACCTTGATGGTTGCCGGAACCTAAGAAAAGATCACTTTAGCTCGCTACAAAATGACTCTATAAATTCTGTAACAGGTCTATAAAATGTCACTTTAAATTCGAAAATATCACTATTAACGGAAACTCCTTGGATTCCAACATTCTTCTATTTGAAACACCAAACTTTAACTTACAGCCGAAGATTCTACTCTAGAAACGGTCAAGATGGAAACCACTGGCTACTCAGCAACTAGAAAACTATACCTCCAAAAGCGTGAAGCAATGAAAATTATGCCTCAATTACTACTACGGGCAAGAGGTGTCTAATCCAGAAAATACAACTTCTACCGCCGTCTATAAAGCAGCTATGCAACCACAGATACTTAATTATCATATCATTGCCTAAAAAGAACTCGAAAATTAGATTCCCGGAAATTCGCACTTTGCGGAATTTAAAGAGATAACAGAAGAGGTAGCTCATTCACGCGCAGATGTTAGAATTCAGGACAACACGATCGCGCGAAAAAATCACAAAGGCTGCCTTCATAAAGAAGCAGATAGCTGCAAGCTTATGCTACATTTACTATGCTGTAAATTTCTAAGATAAGCAACCTTTTTTATTTACAGGCTTTTCACTGGATCTTTTTTTCAATACCGTTATTTCCAACCTATAATCCTCGTGATAAATTTCTACAACATTTGCAATAGAAATATACCACGGAAAATATTATTTGAAATTAGTGGTATTTACAAGGGAGATCAGTGGGGGGCACTGTATTTATAAAAAGAAACTTAAATAGTATTTACACAAAAATATAAAAACTATCCAAAGTTTAACAACAGTATAAAATAAACAGTTTAAAACGTAATAGTTAAAAGAAAGCTAAGGGCGATGCGTAATTTTTCTAATTTTAAAAAGATATTTGATGGAATTTTCATTTAACGGAATTTCTATATTACGAATGTTTTTACAGGATGTTATTAAATCTGTTAAATAAAATTTCAATTATAAATTACATTACAAACATAAGAGTTATTCAGCTTTATATACAGCAAAACTGGTTGAAAAATCAAAAATTATACTTTCTAGTGTGTCGGTTATGCAGTTTAGACCCAACTAAAAGTAAATATTAAGATGCTCCTTCATGTCATTTTTCTCAACTCGATGTTTTCATTATTTTATTTATTTTTACTTTCTTCTATCCTTACAAGAAAGTATTTTCATTAAGATATTTCATTAAGATTCATTAAGAGAAAGATTCATGAAAATTTTTGAATTTCGGTTTTCGACGAATTTACGCGTTTTAGGTGTCAGAGATCCCGAAAAACGTGTTTTTACAAAATGTCTGTCTGTGAGTATGTCTGTGAGTCTGTCTGTCTGTTTGTGTGTCTGTGCGTGACACAAATTTGTGGGTGCTCTATCTCAAGAACTAATGCACGGAATTTAATAAAAAATTATATTCAGTTAGTCCCTGATACAAATTGATGCTGATTAGTGTTTGGTGCAAATCGCTCAACAGGTAGCGACAGGCATTTTTTACGATTTCCGCAATGGCTTTATCTTAAGAACTTATTTATGCACAGATTTTTATGAAACTTCAGATTCAGTTACTCCTTGATATGAGTTGGTGTTTACTACGATTTGGTGTAAATCGCCGGACAGATGGCGCTGCTATACAGCATTTTTCGCGATTTCCGCAAGGGATCTATCTCAAGAACGGATGCGTGGATTTTCCTCAAACTTCTGATTCAGTTAGCCCTTGATATGGATTGGCGCTAACTACGTTTTGGTGTAAATCGCCCAAAAGGTGGCGCTGCTATGCTACATTTTTCCTGATTCCCGAAATAGTTTTATCTCAAGAAGTAATGCACAGATTTTAATCAAATTTCAGATTCAGTTACCAAGTTGCTTAAGTTGCTGCTTATTAGGTTTTAGTATATATTGCATAACAGGTGGCACTTCTATGTAGAATTTATTAAGATTTCCGCCATAGCTGTACCCAAAAACTAAAACCCGGATTTTCACGAAACTTCAGATTCAGTTAGAAGTTGACATAAGTTGTTTCTGATTGGATTTTGGTGTAAATCATGTTACCGTTGGCGTTGCTATGCTGCATTTTTCAGAAAGTATTAACGTGTATGAGATAGAAGAAAGTTTTGGGATTGCCACATCCGACTAGTTTTTTGCTGTCAAGAATATCAGCACATATCTAAGGGAGTTTGGCAACGTTCAAGTTGTTTTTAAAATTCAAGAAGAAGAAAATGTTTTGTTGGTATTGAAATTATGTTGTTGCTAATAAGTAATAATAAAGCATGATAATATAAAATATAATATTTAATTTTGAATACCCCCTCTGAGAGACCAACCTCCCATATGCATCATCTTGAAAACGAGAAACGAAAATTAAACTTAGAAGGAAACGAAAATTAAACTTATATTTATATTTAAAAAAAAGTTTAATTATATCTATTCCTCAAGTAAAAAACTCTATTACTGCCTAATGAAATTTAAAAAAATGCAGTCAATGATAAAATACTTTTAATATCACAAGAAAAAAAGTTTTTAAATTTTATCGTCTAACTAAACGTGTTTTCTTTCAAAAGAAAAAAAAAGGCTCCTGTTTATAAACATTTTTGCTTTAACCAAGAAACTTCTTTTAAAAGCAGTTTTTTCAGCTGGCTTTTTTATGATCTTTATAAGTTGAAACTTCTGTAATTGAAACTTCAGTGCTAGAAATAGAAAAAATCTAAACAACGAAAGCTTGTTACCTTAAATTGATGGGGTTTTTTTCACTTGCGGCTTGTTTGATAAAACAAAATTGTTATTCTTCTGGCAAAGTGAGCGTTATTACATGAATACTAAAACAGAAAAAAACCCCGTCGAAACTCTGTTAATTTTTTAACATTAAAAATTTGGATTTTCCGTAAAAAAAAGATTTATCCTGGCCTCTTTGCGGATGATAATAGCACAGTAGTAATCCTTACAATTATATCTACTACTGTAAATTTGTTACAAAACTTTTGTAGTACATACGACTAATTTTGAAGAATTTTCTTTACGTTTTATTAATTTGAAAAATCGTTTATAAACAGTAATATCAAATTGTGATTCCTCTGCATCTCAGTACGCTGATTTACTTCAAAAACGCTTATAGTATTTGATTTTTTTTATGATGTACTGAAAAATGAAACTTGAAGCAATTATAACTTTAAATTTATTACTTGAATTAATAAAAACACATGTTTGACGACGTTTTGTTTGTTGAAGAATTTTTATTTTTAAAAAACGATTGAAAAAATTCAAGTGATTATTTTTCACTTAAATCTCTAGAAATAAACGCCGCCTAAGAACTATTTTTGTACAAGCATTAAACCTGAAGTGATAACTATTTTTAACACTTTCCAACCTAGTTGAAAAGTGTATATGAATTCGATATGTCTGGCCGACTGTCTGTTTGAGCTCTTGCTCACTAAATATACTTGGACTGTCATGTGATTCATATATGTTATTGAGGTTTACTATGCATGTTCGAAATTGAAAATGACGTGTGTAGCATTTATAGTTCGTTTACAGAGACACTCAAAAGAATTCCATTACATTATTGTACTTGGGGGAAAAATCGTTTGGAATGTATTTTAATGATGTTACTCTATTTCAAGCATATTGAAATTCATATATATTACTGAGATGCGCTACAAAAAAGCTCATTGTAGAATATGATGTGCATAGCATTTTATCTTTCATTTACAGGTCGCACAAAATAATTAGTTTACATTAATGTCTATGGGAATAATTGCTGGAAGTGCGCTTTCAGTTGTGGTTTGCGATTTTAAATTTAACTAATTTGTTGGATATTTCTTGGTGTGTAAAAATTATATAGATCATATACAGTGCTGCACAAAAGAATTTCAGTACATTTCCGCTTTATCATGCAAATTCCTGAAAGGGAATTTTCAGCTATGTTATGCGTTTCCTAACAACTAAATTTTTGCATACTCTGCATCTGCAGCCTTCTGGCAGAAAAGTACCGTGCTTTGTACGACCAACTTTATTAACACCGAAATATTTCTGTATGAACAGTCCTTGAGGAATCGGCCAAACTAAAAACAATTAAAATACTTCGTTCTTTTAGGGTTCCGTACTTAAAAAGTAAAAACAGAACCATTATAAGATCACTCCTGTGTCTGTCTGTCTGTCACAGCCACTTTACTCGTAAACTATGGAACGTGGAAAGTTCAAATTCGGGGAAATAATAAAGATTATTGACCCACATATTTACAGATTAATAAATATCCATAAACTTATTTAGGAAAAATGTATGGGGGCTAATTAACTTACTTGAAAAAAGAAACCTTTCTTTGTATATCGTGTGGAGAATCGTGTGAAAGCTCTCGTAACGCTGAACTCAAAAATACATTTCTTTTAATTTTCGGTCTTATATTTTCAAAGTTATGGTCGAAAATGTAGCGCAAAAATATGTTCCCCTCCATCTAATTCCGAATCTACTGAAACTAAAATTCTGAAAAAATTAGAGGTAGTAGACATTAGTTTAAACCTTGCAGGAAAATTATAGCAATTGCCATAGGTCACATAGTTTTTGAGAAAATCGCATTTTTCCGTTACACACAAATTTCGATTTACGAGCATTCAGCAAAAGTGTTGAGCAGCGCTAGAGGTACTTATCGTAACAGAAGTATAAAAGCATTTTTGAGCATGAATTTCATAAAAAATTGTCGGTAATTAGCCGAGATATTAACCGTTAAAGATGGAGATCGGCCTTCGTTTGGTTGTGTGCGGACGTGTCCCAGACGCGCTCCCAAAAATGCTTGGCTAAAGGCGTCCCAAGACCCGCGGGCCAGGGGCCCTCTATGGATTCTGATGTGTGAATGTCCCTGCTACAGTTTAAGGTATGTTGCATGTTTCTCGGCCTTTTAATTATTAAGTTATGAGTAATTTATTATTTCATTCCTCAGTCATTTAATTCTGCTGGCCCTTGCATTTGCTAGTATTTTAAAATATAACTTAATATTAGGCATTTCACCTTCTAAATCGCCGACAATCTAATCTAATAGCAACAACAAAGCATCAGTTATTATTCTAATTTAATTTCTCATGTTTTCATTAAAATGTTCATTCCTACTTAAGATTAAATCATTATTATAGCTGCTTTTAAACCCGGACCATGTGCTTCGAATTCGCTGGATTTACCCTGAGTCCAGCCTCCTTGGGATGACTATTAAGATAACTATATCCCATGCAGGCGTCTTCTCACCCCTGCCAGCAGCTAGTTGGGCCATAGGCGAGGTTCTGGAAGGGGGGGCGGGGGTCGCAGTCGGGTGGGGTGTATCCGCCCTACTGGTCGTGTGTGTGAGTGTTTTTTTTTTCTTTTCTTTTAGAGAGAGAGATAAGTGCGAGGTTTACCTCTACTTGGTTCTTTCTCCGTTTCTCCATCTGAATTTTGAGGGGAGTGAGGGGCTAGTAATTTGGAAGCGATTGATACCTTCTCATCTTGTCTCTTGGCAATCAATCGGGACTGGCTTGGGATATTGTACAGCGGGGGTGGGGGATTTGGTTTATGAGATGTATAGTAAAGACCTTTTTTCCAGACTTTACTTTCGGATCGTTTATGTAAAAATATACTTTTTAAAAATTACAATTCCCATTAATGTATATGTGCATATATATATATATATATATATATATATATATATATATATATATATATATATATATATATATATATATATATATATATATAAATCAGCGTAAATACACATAATTATTATTTAAAAAATTATTCAAATAAGTTAAAATACAGAATTTAATGTTTAGGCATTAAAGGGGAATAAATAAATAAATAATTAAATCCTTTATAATCTCCTTCTTTTAATTTACGATTAGAAGCATGAACTAGTGCATTTAGTTTTTTTTTAAAAAGGCAATTTTCCCTCAAGCTTCTTTCTTTATTATTTGCTAAAGTTAAAAGTACAGTTTTAACTACCTCCCAAGATATTTTAAATATTCCATTTTAAATTTTAAAATCATTAATAAATAAATAATTTAAATAATTGTCGAATAAGTGCATTTAAGAAATATATATTACATACTTTATACTTTATTTTTTACATTTTAATATTTACATTTTTGTATTGTTGCAGTTTCATAGCAAATTGGCATATTTTAGCGTACATGATTTGGCATATAATTAATTGCATTCTTCTTGTAACTCTAATACAATTTTATCCATAAGCATTATTTAGAATTTTTCACCTGGAACCACCTTAGGAAAGACATTATCAATTTAAATTAAATTATCAAAATATTAAAATGTTATTTTGTCATCGAAAACACACAAGCTTGCACAAATTGTATAACCTTTGCTTACCAGGAAGTGAATGAAATATCTTTGAAAAAAGGAAAAAAAAAAAAAGTCCATGTAAAAATACATAAACCACGTTAAAAAGAGTAATTATCTTGGCTACGGTCTTTTTATTTTCTTTTTTTTATCTATTTTCTTTTATTGTGTAACATCATTAACTTAAAAAAACTTAAAGCCAGTAGAAACCTAAGAAATCAGTGTTTATGACTAGTAGTGTTTGTGAGACAAAAAGGCATTCAAATAAGATTACACTCACGCCACTTAATGTAATTTAATAATGGGGGGGGATGATTTATAACAAACCTTCTACAATCTAATTTCAATCATTCAAGTAACCGGCTTTATCACAATTTTAAAAACAGTGTTTAAATATTAATTTTACCTCCGCATGTATATGTGTATGTATACATGAAGTATGTATGTGTGTATATGTATATATATATATTAATCTTACTTTCCCCCCATAATACTCAGAGTGTCTTTAGCTTTCCACTGCACACTTTTCTGTATGTCCAAGCATAATAAGATCGTTTGGAAATAATACTTTTAATTTTCAATTACCACTTGACTCATGTTAAATCAGCGTTTATAGAGATGACGTTACAAATTACTTATTTAAAGCAGATTAGTAAAAATAACATAACCTATTTATTGGACTGCATGTAAATAAAATCTGTTTTTTTTTAAAGAAAAAGAAAAGGGGAAAAAAAAAGGGAAAGAGAAGGAAGGGGGAAAAATTAAAAGGGAAGGAAGGGAAAAGAAGAAAAAAAAAAGAAAAGAAAAAAAAAAAAAAAAAAGAAAAAAAAAAGGGGGGGTGGAATTTTAAGACTTTTCTTTTTTTTTCTTCCTAATATGTTAAACTTTTATTTCTGATGGAACATAAACAAAAGTAACTTATTGTACATACTTTTTCATAATAGTTCTTGTATTTTTTATTTATTTATTTATTTATTTATTATTATTATTTTTTTATGTTCTTTATATTCCTAATGATTAAAATTGGTTAAAAAACTGACATTTTTCTTTTTTTTTAATTATTTTCCATTAGGCCAAATAAGGGGAGGGGGGAAATAAGGGAAAAAGAAGGGAAAGAAAGGAGAAAAGAAATTGCATTTTTTTTTTTTTTGAAAGCTTATAGTATTCTGGGATAATTGTGCAATGCGGCTTGGGTTCGGAGTCTTTAATTCAAGTTTTTTAGGGATCGTCGGGGTATCTAGGGTTGGTTTTGGTGGCTTGTTTTGAATGGGGCGGTGGGGTTCTCTTCAAAATTGCCGGCTTTTTTCTTTTAAAAAGGGGGGGGGGGGAGAGAAGAAAAAGAGGGATTTTTTTTTCATTAAAAAGAAGGGTAGAAAGGGAAATGGATTTTTTTTTTAATTCCGTAAATGGAGTATTGGATGTTTCCCATACCACTAGAGATTGTTCACTGTAGGGGACGCGACCTGGTGACCAGTGGGGTGTCTGGGCTTCGCCTGGCTGAGGTTTTCGCCCTCCATTTTGGAATTTCGCGGCCCATAGCGAGCACATGGTTCGGGTTTTGCTACACTTCTTGATTGTCTCATCCTAACTCTAATAGCAGGCCTAATGCAGGTTAATTGCTGCTGATTTCAATCGAGACAATGTTGTCTAATTTTACTCTTAATTATCTAATAAGAAACATTTTTTTTTCTACAAGCTTTTAGCTCATTTCGGACTCTAACTTATTCTCAGTTTTTCATTTATTTTTCAAAACTTAAAACTTTTTTTTCTTTTTTCTCCCCATCTGACTTTATTTTCTATTTTATCTAACCACATATTTATTTAAACTAAAAGTGTTTGTCATTTTATTGAAATTTTTTCTCAATTACTGAACTTTGAAATTATTCCCATACTGCAAATAAAGCTTGTATTATTTTTTTTTTCCTCACCATTTCAACAAATTAGAAAAAGTTGTTCTTGAGACTTGATTTTCTAGAGACTCAGCCACTTCTGTTCAATTCCCCCGTGTCGGCGGCGGTCTCTGGACGGGCTTAGCAGCCAATTTGTTTACATGTCATTTTTTTTGTATGTCCCTTCTGCCTGTAATTTGTCAAAATCCAACAATATTTCAAAAATGCTTCATTCTCCCACCCCTCTTTTAAAGATTTTTCCCTCATTGTCCCGTGTTCTGCTGGACTCTTAACTTACTTCCAGTACAAATACTAAATTCCTCATGTTCAACAATAAACATGATTTTTCATCTCCAAATACATACTTTCGAACTTTACAATACAATAACAATACAACAATTCGAACTTTAACTTTCTTTTTCCTTTTTGCGAGAAAAAAGAAAAAAAAAATCACTAGGAACTTTGAATCCAGCAGAACTTATTAAATTTTTAACCTGTGTTTTGCTGGACCCTTATCTTATTTTCAGTAAGAATTTTAAATTCCTTATTTTCAACAATAAACTTGTTTTTTCATCTCCCAATGCATATTAAATTCGAACTTTAACTATCGTTTTCATTTTTTTTTTTTTTTTTTTTTTTTTTTTTACGGGAACTTAGAACATTTCGGCACTTATATCCTAAATTTCGTCAAAGTCCAAACCCACTTCAAAATTCATCTAAGTCCAACCACCCCCCCCCCCCCTTACTTTCTTCAATGTCCAGTCCCATATGTTCCTGTGTCCAGCAAATTTTTAAACTTTAACCTGTGTTAACCTGTGTTCCCGTGTTCTGCTGGACTAACTTACTCAGCAAAATTATTAAATTCTTTATTTTCAACAATAAACGTGTCTTTTCATCTCCTAATACACATTTAATTCGAGCTTTAATTTTCTTTTTCATTTTTTTTTTTTTTTTTTTTTTTGCAAAAATTTTATTTTTACTGGAAACTTAGAATATTTCGACACTCATGTGCAAACCCACCTTAAATTCATCTTGTCCAGTACCCCCACGCCCTAAAATAAAATTACAACAATTTTATCCAAAAACAACTCCTAACATATCTAATTACAGTGCTGAGCAGATGCAGGGGCTCACAGACTAAATGCCTCATTACCTTCCCACCCACTATTCCAAACCTAAACATGGAACAGGCCGGGACGGCGCACAGGGGCCTGTAGATGGGTTCCCACAACCCGCGGATCATTCTTCTGACTTATAATATTTTTTTAAAACTATATCTGCCATTCTAGTTCTCAAAGCCATTTTTTATTTTTTCTCACATACCATCGCTGCTCACAATGGGAGAAAGCCAAACATATTCCATTGCCGAATTGGCAAACAAGGCTAAATCCCTCGTTACCTTAGTCCTGTCAGAAGACGAAAATACATTCACAGAGGAATCTGCTGACCAACTGAAAAATGTGAAACTGATCCTCCAATCGATCAGAAAACAAGACCACGCCAATCAAAAATCAGTACAGGAGTCCAAACAGGAGCTTGAAAAGCTCCGCTTAAAAGCAGATCTCCTTAAGGAACAGCTCACCACACTAAACGAGAACATTGCCAGCCAGATCCAACAGATCCCAAAGACTGAAGAAATAGTAGCCAGGCTTGAGGAAAGTCTCCATAGCAGACTAGACAAATTAAGAATTGATAATGATAGAGACGCATACCTTCGTAGTCAACAACCTTCCCTGCTCTATAATGATCAAGACGGCAAGTCTCAAGAGTTCCCTTCACCGACAGAGGAGGTAGTACCGGCGGAGCCACAGCGGAGGCCAGGAGAGGAGAGGCATCTTCGAACAATTGTGGTCAGGGGCAAGAAACGCTCCATGTCCGGACTGGCTATTAGAAACCTGCTCGAAAAACAAAATATCGCCTGTCCAAAAGTAGTATTGGAAATCAAATGCCTTCGAAGACAGCTGGAACTCTTTTGCCGATCCGCCGAAGAAACGAAAGTCGTCCTAAGTGATCTAAAATCCCATGCTAGAATTGCTGAAGATCTATTCTTCAGCATTAAAACCCTCCCATTTCACAAAACTATCCTGTTTGGAGTTCCCGACGGAACAACACTAACTTATGTTACCTCGACGTTGGATGAAATTTACGATTATCACCCAGACGAAATCCGATTTATTAAAGCCGTTCCTTCTAAAAGACCCTCATGCAAGGACTGGCACCTCATTCTGTCAGAAAAATTAGCCATGGCAGTAATCCAAGATGGAGGCATACCGCTGGGATACAATCTCTGCAGACTGCGGCCACACACCACAGTCCAAAGGTGCAGAAATTGCCAGCGATATGGCCACGTAGCAAAGTACTGCCATAATGATGAAACCTGCGAAATTTGCGGAGAACTCCACCCATCCTCAACCTGCAACAAATCCCCCTCGTGCGTGAACTGTAGACGCGCAAATAACCTTTTCAATGCACACTGCAGAACTGATCACATAGCCTCTGCCTCCAACTGTCCAACCTTCAAGTTCGAGTATAACAGAGAGCGGGCAAGACTGAACGATCTCTTCCAACTTCCCTTTCGAAATCCCCAAGCACCTCCCCCGGCGGCTCCATCCTCCCACTCTGGTCCGGGACTCCTGGGCGAACATCCTCCTGCACATCGAGGTTATTTTCCTTTTCCGAGTCATGCTCCACCTCCGAACCTCTACTCACCTTACTACCAGGAGGACTACTTCAGCCAGCAGCAGAACTTGGGCTTTCAAGGTAGGAGGTTTTAAACTTTTTATAACATACACAATACAATGTCATCCTCAGCACCTTCTCCCCACCCACCCCTTCCTTTAGGCCGTCTAAATTTTCTCCAAGTAAACCTCAATCACTGCATAGCAGCCAGTGTAAGCACAATCAACCACATGGAAGAGAACGAGATTGACATCGCTCTACTGCAGGATGCTTACTGCTCCGATGGAAACCTCGCTATCTTCAGCAAGGACTGGAGAAGGTTTTCCTCTCGGAATCTCTCCGCCCACATCGTTGTCAGGAGCTCGAGTCTTGTATGTACCCATCTCTTTACCGGCGACAATAGCGTCTTCATCTCCATAACGGCGAAGGAGGGCGAGATTGTCGTCGGATCCTGCTACGCAGCCCCCTCGGCAAACTTTGGCCTTTGTCTCTCGGAATGGGAACACACCATCACAAACAGGAAGGCTTTCATCTGTGGTGGCGACTTCAACGAGAACTCATCCCTCTGGGGATGTCCGCGTGAAGACGCCCGGGGTGACTTGCTGTCAGGACACATAATTATCCATCACTTGGCACTTGCAAACATGCACAACTCTGAAGCCACTTTCGAAAGACGAGATACAGAAGACAGAGTCATAGCAGAAGGCTGGCCTGACCTAACAATTACAAATTCCTTCACCCTACCACGAATATCACAATGGTCCGTATCAGACAAACACAGTGGCTCAGACCATAAATACATACACTTTTCTTACATGACCTCTCCACTCTACACGCAACGTAGACGCTACAACACAACTCGCGGAAACCTTCGCAAATTTAACAACGTCATCAAAAGTCATAAGTCATCCCTTTCAGCACAACTCGAAGGGTTGCACAGCGAAGACACACTCAACTCTTTCACATCTAATTTAATCGAAACCATGCAGACTGCGGCGAAGGCTTCCTTTCGACTGAAAACAGTCCAAAAATCACACACTTTCTCATTCTGGAACAAGGATCTTAGAAAGCGGAGGAACCAGCTGACAGCCCTCAGACGCAAGATTAAAACATTGCGCCTGCTCAATCCTATCCCCCCTGAAGTAAAGACCCTTGCAGCACGTCGTACGAGACTTAAAGCAGTTTACAAACGTGAGATTCTGGCGGCGAGACGGGCGGCGTGGAAGAAATTCTGCAGCAACAATGAGAACCCTTTCGGCATCACTCAAAAATTTCTGACCGGCAAGTTCTTCACTCCGGATGAAATACGTCTAGAAAGACCAACTCACCAAACCTCGCGACAAAATAACCTGGAATTCCTGACACACACTCTCTTTGGCCCCTCGGCTTATCCCCAACAAGACAACCAGGATATCCTTTTCACAGCACACGAAGACAAACGCTTCACAAAGGCAGAAGTAAAAACAGCACTATACACATTGAATGACAAGAAGGCCCCAGGGCCGGATTCAATTGACTTTCGGATACTAAAACTCACTCACAAACAACTTCCACACATATTCACGCGCTGGGCTAACCTCTGCCTCACCATGAGGTACTTTCCTTTAGTACTCAGGCAGGGAGAGGTAGTTTACTTTCTGAAGCAAGGCAAGTCTCCTTCCGAACCCAAGTCATACAGACCCATCTGCCTTCTTCCCACTCTGGGAAAGCTTCTGGAAAAACTTCTGGTTATGCGGTTGACACACTTCTTGGAGTCAAACAACCTTCTCCACCCCAGACAATTCGGGTTCCGTGAGGGCCACTCATGCGAGCTCGCACTTCATGCCATAATGACTGCCTGTACTGAAAGCATAGCCCAGGGCAACGCAACATCACTCGTTTCACTAGACATACAAGGCGCATTCGACAACGTAGAATGGCGAGACATTCTCTTACAACTACAAGCACTCAACTGTCCGGGGAACATAGCTGGTCTCATCGGCTCCTACCTCTCACAGAGGAGCGTCCTGATTAACTGGGGTGCTGGCACATCTACCCACCGATTACAGAAGGGTTGCCCCCAGGGCTCGTGCCTTGGCCCAATCCTCTGGTTGCTTGTAGCAAATGTGCTACTAACAGAACTAAATCGGCTGGGATTTAAACTATTTGCCTTCGCCGATGATTTCAGCTTCATTTTCTCCGGTCGTTACAGACGTCATCTGGAAGAACAATTTGCCGTAGCTCTTCCTATTTTCTGCCAGCTCCTGGATTTACTGCACCTCACACTCTCACCACAAAAGTCTCAAGCACTAGTATTCACCAAACCACACAGATATGATCCAAAACGCCCTCCAGTGATGAGGATCAATAATGTCTCCATTCGACACGTACAATTCATAAAACTCCTAGGTATAACCATTGACGCAAATCTTAACTGGATCCCACACATTAACGACCTAAAACTTAAATTGACAGCATATCATAATAATTCATTAAGACTAACTTCTAAATTGGGAGGGGTAGACAACAAAACACTGAAGATCTGGTACCTAACAATAATCGAAAGAATAATACTTTACGGGGCCTGTATCTGGGGGGGGGGGTAATTTATCATCCATAGCACAACCTAAACTAAAATCAATACAACGCACTTTTCTCCTACAAATTTCAAGAGGCTACCGCACAATCTCCACAGATGCACTACATATACTTACAGGTATTCCACCCATCACACTTCAACTAGAATACGAACACGCCAAATCCTCAATCCTACAGCTAAAACGTGACACAGTAATAGATTCTCTTTTTCCAAACACAACATTGCAATACAAAGTCAGGAGCTGGCAGCTCCACCCCGCTGAGGAGACTTCACATTTTCAAGTAAACATAACACGCAACAGCTACACACCTGCCCTTAGCACCACACTCTTCACTGATGGTTCAGGCACAGAGACTGGCGTGGGCGCAGCCTTTTGCGCCACGGAGGGCACGGTGGTGGTCCATCAGTGGTCTGCAAGGCTAGATGATAATAACTCCGTATTCCAAGCGGAGCTGTTCGCAATACTAAACGCATTAGAGTGGGTGGAATCCCACTCTAGCAATAGTATTATCATCTACAGTGACTGACTCTCTGGCCTGCAGGCAATACAGGCACACAGGACAAAACATCCTCTAGTACTGCAAATCAAACTAAAACTTAAGAATCTCCTACATCGTATCTCACTAGGTCACGTCTCGGCTAACAAAGGTATCTTTGGCAATGAACTAGCAGACAACCTAGCGAAGAAGGCCACACAGAAAGAAACAATAGACACACACCTCCCAGTGCCCCAGTCATACGTCAAAAGGGTCCTTAGAGCAAGGATACTGACGCGATGGCAGGAGCACTGGGATACTTCAAAAAAGGGCAGGCACACATATAAGCTAATTCCTAAAGTTTCTCTCACACTATATAACTTAACACCCTACACCACTAGCTTCTTAACAGGACATGGCCCTTTCATGGCATATCTGGACCGCTTCAAAATAAGATCCACTGCCACTTGCGTCTGCGGTGAAGATGGCACTATAAGTCACCCGTACTACAGTTGTACTCTCACGCAACGCTGGCACTTGAGGCGTCCAGACATACTGCCAGTCAACTGGCTCCAAAACGTCCTTTCCCGCACCCTCCTACTCAACAAATTAAAACACATTCACAATTTCCTTACATACTTAACAAACTTAACTTAAGCCCTGGTTCTGCTTATCCAGTCTCACTGTCACCATATCAATCTTCAAACAGCACCAGAATCCAGTCCTCTTTGTAGGCTCCAATTAAATTCTCTTACTCATCAATGTGTGGTTTCCTACGATCGCAAGAGCCTCTGCTCGTGCTTCTGACCATTCTATCAAGAGATACATCTCCAATGGACGCTTGAGTATCTGCTCGTGCCATCTTACTTGTGCCACACAAAGCATTACATCTCCAATGGACGCTGAGTATTTGCTCGTGCCATCTTATTTGTGCCACGCAAATCATTACATCTCCAATGGACGCTTGAGTATTTGCTCGTGCCATCTTACTTGTGCCACGCATTCCATTCTTTTCCCTTCCTGCCGCCCCTTGTCGCGAGAGGGGTTCCTACCCCGGCGGCCAGGATCAGTGATGTTTATTATTATTATTATTATTATTTATTTTATTTTATTTTTACTTTAAATGTTCTCATACTCCCGCCCTCTGTCGCGAGTAGGCGTTATCCTGGCGGGAAGGCATTCGTCTAATTTTTGTAATCCCACTTTGTTCTTTTTAAAATAAATTCTGGGTTCTGTGGTCGGTGGTGCATAGACGCCCTTAGCGGGTGAGCGTCGCCCCTTGAGCATTTTGTGTTTGTCCGTCTGCATACGGCCGGACAGGGCTGTACTCACTAACGAGCCTCAACGTGTCGGGGAACATACCGGGAGAGACGTTAAGCTCTAAGGGGCAGGCCTAGCCGGCCCTGAGCAGTCTCTCTTAGGCTGCCTAACCGTTAAAGATAAGGACGGTTTGGACATACATAATGACAGGGATGGCGTACTCTATGCCCCATAACTTTTAAAGCCTAGATAAAAACATTTAAGGTTATATTTGTGTAACGCAATGCCCAGTAGCAGTATAAACGCAATAAACGTCAAATTGTTAAAAGCAGACTAATTTAATGAGAATTAATCAGATAAATACTATGGGATTCGCGACTAGTTTGTATTGAGTGACTGTCTCAATACACCTACTGTGTCTTTAAAGGTTAACTAAAAACCTGTATGGAAAAACGCGGCACAGACCAAAGCGGCGTTGCTGCTTTGCTACCTCCTTTCGAAGCTTAGCAAAATGCCAAGTTTAAACTTTGAACAAGGGTTTTGTTTTAGATACTAGGGGGCTCGGCTCCCTACGAGCTACGCTCGCCAACTCCCGTTCAGACACCGCAGACTCTAAATGCACGCTAATTTGATCGGCTTTAAAAAGATTTTGAAAGATTGAATTATAATTTAAAAAACAGTGGCGATCTCCTTATAAACGGATTTCTATTAATTTCTCTTTGATTGGGGAATTTTAACGCCAAATTCGCTGCAGTACTACTTGATTATCCAGTCGACCAATTTCGCCAAATTATACAAATTGACACAATTTTTATTTTAAATAACGAAAGAGCAAATAAATTAGTACAACATTAAAAATACAAATAAAACGTCGAAATCAAAATAACTTGATGACGTAGACACGTGTAACAACATTTCAAAATAAGCTAAGATAAAAGGAATTAAGTAAACAGAGTCTTTGTCTCCTGGTATTTTTTTAACAAAGCGAAAAGAAAGTTCTTTTAAATGAGACATTTTAAATTAATCGTTTTTAAACTGACCTAATTTTGACCAAGTTATTCTTTCTCTTTTAAATATTCACGTGAAAATACTTTTCTTAGAAATGAAATATTATTTGCGCTTTCCTAACAAAAATAGTTGAAAAGATCCTCTCAAAATATCAAATAAATGTCTAGTACAATTTCTAAATTTAAACTGTTTTGCAATATTATTTTGTGTTCATTTTATGTAATAACTGTAATGTGATGTAAATAGGACGTAATTTTTCCTATTTAAGACTTCTAACGCATGTTAATGAATTTATTATTTTACAATATCCTTTCTCTTTTAAAATTCACGTGTATACTTTTTATGACGTAATTTTCAATAAGTTCCTGCTTTTTATACGCAATAATTTACTTTTAATTTGAAAGTATTTTTTCTATTTATAATAGTCACGTGTAAATAAATTTTTAATTTGAAGCAAACATTATTGTTTCCGTTGTTTATACAGTTGGCAACAGGTTAAATTAGAGTACAATTTTCTAAAATAAGTAAAAAATATGTCTCGAAATGTTGAAAATTTGAATTTAAAATAGAATTAAAACCTCGAAAAATGAGTCAAATTAAAAAATAAATGAATTCTGCACACCGGGAAATTATAACGTATAAAATGATCTAAAAATTATTAAATTCCGATGTATAGTTTTTGCTCCTACACTGTTAAAAATTTTGCAGCATTCTGGCAGGTCATTCGACCGTTTTTTGAAAAAACGGTTTCATAACCATAATTTAACTATATTCTGACCATAAAATGGCCAATAATATGGTCAGAAAGGTGTTAAATTACGGTTGTTTTAACCGTTTTCGGAAAAAAACGGTCAAATGACCTTCCAGAATGCTGCAAATTTTTAACAGTGTATAAAACTTTTTTAGTGGAACGATTTTGTCCAACTTTAGCATTAAATATCTCTTAAAATAATTCTGCGATTTGAAAACTGTCTGCATCAGCGTGTTTATCGAATATTTCTGTATAATACTACCGATTTTCATATTTTTGTATGCATTATTTTTCTTAATATTAACGAAGAAAGACCTCCGGTCACAAAAAATTCAAAACCGGCGGCGGTGACAACGGTAGTTAATTTTTTTTAGAATAGAGAGACACTGTAAAAAGAAAAGATTATTACGGCGCTGAATTTAGTTTTATGGAATGCCAAATGAAGTTTAAATATGCACTACTTTTCTTGTCAGTGCCAAATTAAATTCATCATGAACAGATTAGGATAAGATTTAAATAAGATTTATACAGAATAGCAATATTTGATATTATTTAGGCTTCATATCTCTTTGACCTTTTACGGTATACCCATTCATACTTTTCTAGTATATATACAGCTAACCAAATCCTACGTTGTATAGTTTTTACGAAGTCTTATTTTTCTTTAATAACGATTGTTTTAATAATACAATTCATAATTCATATATAGAAAACTCTCTGTAAAGCGCACTTTGTGTAAAACGGAAATCTGTATAACTCGGAAAGATTTTTCAAGTCCCTGCGAATTCATAGACATAGAGTAAAATTTGTCTAAGGCGGAATATTGTCTTACTTACTTACACAATGGTGCTACAATCCATGTAGGATTTTGACCTCCCTCAATATACTTCTCCAGACCTTCCGATCTCTGGCCTTTACTTTATAATTTATAATTTGGTTTTCTGCAAGATCTTTCTCTATCTCTTTTATCCAACTCTTCCTGGGTTTACCAATGCTTCTTTTCCCAATTAAATTGCCACTATAAATCTTCTTTGTGCTTCGCTCATCCCTCATTCTGATTAGATGGCCTAGCCATTGCATTCTTCTTATTTTTATAGTATTTATTATATCTTTTTCATTATATAACTGTTCTAACTCCATATTTGTCCTTATACGCTATGTATTGTCTTCTTTAGTAGGTCCAAAAATTTGCCTTAAGATCTTCCTTTCCCAAGTGATAAGTAGCTTTTCATCTTTTTGTGCAGTGGTCCAGGGGAATATTGTCTACTACGAAAAATTATCTCGGTCCCGATCGATTCCGCCTTAGACAGAGTTTACTGTACTTATTGTACGGAACTCTATGAGCGCGAGTAATACTTGCACTTGACCGTTTATTTTAAATTATATATATATTTGAACAGAATTACTGTCATACGCCTTTCACTTGTCCATAGTTACAATAAAATTATTTGAAATAATTTCCAAAATAAAGTAGCATTTGTTATCTGATAAAAATATTCAGAGGTAGAAGTCATCCCTTACAATTTCAATTTTTAGCTGTGGATTTGCGCATTGTCGTTTGTCATTAATTTTGAAGTATTATCACCTAACTGGAAATGGTCGTGAACTTATGGATACTGCGTTTGAATTAATAACTAAACGTCATTTATCTCTCTATTATAAAAAAAGTAACTAAAGCTGTCACCGCCGCCGGTTTTGAATTTTTTGTGACCGGAGGTCTTTCTTCGTTAATATTAAGATATATATTGAATACAAAATTGTGAAAATCGGTGGTGTTATAGAGGAATGTTTGATAAACACGCTGATGCAGACAGTTTTCAAATCGAAGAATTATTTTAAGAGATATTTAATGTCAAAGTTGGACAAAATCGTTCCATTAAAAAAGTTTTATAGGAGCAAAAACTATACATGGGAATTTAATCATTTTTAGATCATTTTAAAACTTAGAAGTGCCCGGTGTGCAGACTGCATTTAATTTTTTAATTTGACTCATTTTTTGAGGTTTTATGTCTATTTTAAATTCAATTTTTCAGCATTTTCACAGGCATTTTTTACAACTTTTAGAAAAGGGTATTATTTTAAATTGTTGCAAAATTTTAAAATAGTGCTTACGAAACGTTCATATGCCGCGCTTTTTAAAATATTTAATTAAAGATGTGGAAAGAAGCTATTTTTCCTTTATTATTGGCGAAAGCACAGGGATTGATACAACGAAGATTATTTGCGTTACGATTAGATGCTTCAGTAGGGATGACAAAAAATTGGAAACAATGTTTTATAGCTGAAATCAGATAGAAGCAGAGGATGCCAACGCCATCTGAGATTTATTCAAATCCCAGCTGATTAGATATGGTCTATACCTTGAAAAAGTTATTGGCATAAGTGTAGATGGAGCTAACGTAATGATAGCCCAGAATCATCGATTAACAACAATTTAAAAAACAAGTGCAAACAAACTTGTCGTTGTAAAATGTATCTCTCATTCTCGTTGTTTAGCTGCGAATGAATATGCATGAAAAATTCTGTCGAGTTTAAATATTTATTTTTTGTAAATGGAGAATTAAAAAAAAAAATGCTTGATTTGGAGGAGAAAAACTGGGTTTAAATTAGTTAAACATTTTTTACAGTGGAAAATTGAAAATTAATTTTTTGAGTAAAAATTGCGTTGGTGAATTTTTCGGAAAAAAGCATTGATTTGGGGGAAATTTCAGAAATTTTGGGGAAATTGACTTTCGACTATCTGGCAACACTGTCTTAGAAATTGTCTTCGTATTTTGTATACAGTGAGTGTTCTAAAAGAACGAGCAAAAAAAATGGAAATAACTCATGAAAGTTTCCGTTGGATGATTTTTTATGATATTAAGAAAGGCCTCACTCGACAAGAATGCTTAGTGAAACGGCTCGTGAAACTTTTGGTAATGAAGCACCATCAAAAAAGATTGTTTACAATTGATTTTCAGAATTTCGTCGTGATCGTGCGCCCGTCAGTGATGAATATCGTGAAGGACGACCAAAATCGGTAGTGGTTCCAAACAACATCAATACTGTGCGCAAGATGATTGAAGAAGATCGGCATGTCACATATCGGGAGATAGAAGCATCCCTTGGAATATCATAGATTGCAATACATTTGATTTTGCATGAACATTTAGCTATTAAAACTATTTGTTCCAGATGGATTCCGCGCAATTTGACAGAAGCTCCAAAAGAGGCTCGTGCAAACTGGTGTAAGGAAATGCTAAAAAAATTCAAATTTGGAACTGCAAAATCCGTATACAACATCGTTACTGGTGACGAAACTTGGATATATTCCTATGAGCCGAAAACTAAACAACAATCCACTATTTGTGTGTTTCAGATGAACCGAATCCAACGAAAGTTGTTCGTTCACGAAGCACTTCCAAGATAATGATTGCTTGTTTCTTCACCCTTGCAGGACATATCGTAACCATTCCTAGAGGATCAAAAAACTGTTAACGCTAAATGGTATGCAGAAATTTCTTTGCCAAAATTCATCAACAAAATCAGGAAAAACAACAAAAAACGCCGCTTCATTCTTCACCACGACAACGCCAGCTCCCACACAGCATGTGAAACAATTGATTATTTGAAGGATAAAAATATCGAATTAATGTCTCATTGTTGCCCATGAATTGTTGCCCATGTTCTCCTGATTTGTCGCCTAACGACTTTTTCTGCTGTCCTGAGAAAACAATAGCTTATAACTCAAGTTGTAATTCATTTATCGAAAAATGAAAGAAACTGTTCGATCACAAATCACTTCAATAATCATGCCTGCATGTGTCATGCTTTTGCGTTTAAAAATGAGTCAGAAAGTTTCGCGTTGTCGAGCGGACAAAAACATTTTTTCAAGAACCGCCTTAAGGAAATTACTCCTTAAATCTTTATAAAATCAATAAAGCACCAAATAAGAAATATATTATACGATCATAGACATAAATCTTAAAAGAAGTGAAAGATGAATCTACATAAATCTTAAAGGAGGTGAAAGATGAACTATCGATATTAGTATAAAATGTTTCCAAATTTATTTCTGGAAACCTTTATGCTCCAAAAGTAAAGTTTTCCGTGAAAATGCCCATATCTAAGTTACATTAATAATAATAATAATAATAAATAAATAAATAAAAAAGCCCTTTTCAAGCCTATGCTTAACCTGGAAACTCTCCAACGCTGTAAAACAACGTTAGTATAAAAATTGTAAAAGCACTTTAAATTCAATTCAGAATAATGTAAGTATTTTGCAGAAAAAAAGAGTTTCATTTCTGTAATATAAATATTTTTAGTTGTTTAATTATTAAATTAAAGTCTTAACTTCAACTATTTGTTAAAAGCTTAGAAACAACTCCTATTGTATTTAAAAATTCTGTAACAAAGGAAATTTATTCCCATACTATAAAATTAATATTTCTAATGTATATATAAATAGTAAGAAATTTTTGAAATATCTGTACTTCTTTTGTTTCAAGCTTTCCCGGAAGCTAATGAAATGAGTTCTATAGAAAATACATTTATTTATTTTTTTAATCTGAAAAGAGCTTTTTAATATCAAGCTTAGTTTATTCTATGATGAATGTGAATTAAAGATGTAATTTCTTTTCAAGGAAACATTAAAAACAACTAATGTTGCTGAACTAACATTACATAATCGTGAAATATTATTGAACAACGGTAACAAATAAAGGTACGAACTTTCAGGACATTGTATTAAAAAAAAAATAAATAAAAAACCTCCATTACGTATAAAGCACAAATAAAATGTACTAAAACTGCTTTTAGGTGCATATGTATAATGCAAAATTATTTAAAGTACATTAAAATACCTTAAAAATACATTAAAAATCAAATTAAAATCTCAAAACGTTTTCGGTCACATTCACACGGCCATCTCCAGTGGTTATTTAAAAGTTGTTATTTCTTTTTGCGCTTATTCGTCAAGGAGATACCATTGCAATTTAAAAGTGGTATGGAAGATAAGTTGAGAGGAAAAGGTATTCAAATTTTTAACAAAACAAGCTTTCATCTATTATGTAGCAATTCATTCCAGACTTCATGGATGTCGTATGACAATGCATCGTTACATACTATATCTTTATTGGAAATTATTTCTAGGGATTCTCTTATAATTGCTTCCTGGTAATTACTTGTACGAAAGTATAATACTCGTATAGTTGATACTTGAAATAGAGGAGTTGATACTTGAAATAGAGGTCTGCACGGCAGGAATTTCCAGGCCCGCGCCCGGTCTGAACGAAATCTATCATGGCCCGGCTCGGTGTAAAAATTAAAAATTCGGCCTGAGCCCGGCCCGTTTATATTTTCACAGTTCTCGACCTGGCCCGTGCAAAAATCAGTGAAAGCAGTCCCGGCAAAAGGAAAAAGCAATTAAACCAGGCCCGATCTAGAAAAAATTCAGATTTTTCTTAACATACAGCTCAGATTCTTTTAAAGAATACTGCATACATATTTAGGGGATAATTTTACAGTATACTTTAATATTACGATGAGATAAAGTACGCAAGACCGAAAATACACAATAGCAACATTAATGATTACTTGGAGTCTTGGACGCTTCAACATTGAAATAAGGATTCATTAAAAAAGTATTGTAATTTAGAATTTTTTTTTAAAGGATGGTTAAAAATATGATAACTTTTGAAGCTGTATAATAAAAAATAGATTTGTAAAAATATTTCTCTGTCATTTATTAAGGCCTTTTTCAAATCCAAAGGATATTCTTTGTGATACATTTCTGAATTAATTTATTTTCGAAAATTCAGATTGACAGGCATTCATATTCAGAAATAATGTAATCGAATGGCGTTATCCATTTTTTTGATAAATGCGAATAAATGTTTTAGAAAATACTGTCAAAGTTAGCGTCAAAGTTTACTGTCAAAGTTACTGTCAAATATTAATGGAATTTCCGGAAGACATAGCACGGGAAAGGAGAAAAACCTGTAGTCTCATGACAAGAATCTCTTATACCTCAATAAGTAATTTATTTATCAAAAAATGGAAAACGCTATTTCATTCTAAATCCCTTCGATACTTCAGGCCTATCAATTTTATGCCTTTACAGTTAAATATTATTCAGAAAATCTGTCAGAAAATTCCGCATTGTTAAGCAGTGAATTTCAGAACAACCTTAAGGTTATATTTCCAAAGATTCCGTTAGCAGAAGTTCATTAAGTCTATTAATATTTTTACAAAACCTATTGCCTGCCCTATACATTATGAGAACAATTAAGTCCAGTTCCGATCCGGCTCTGTTTTGTAGAAAACAAAACGCAAGCCTGATCTTGGCTCGGCACGAGTCTGCTGAAAAAAAAAGAAAAAAAAAAGCCTGGGCTCAGACACCATGTAACTGTCCGATGCCGGATCTCTTACGCTGTACATGCTACATTTTGGCATTGATGTTGTCGAACTAGCATCGGCTCGTGACGCACATTTATACTTATTCTCATAAGTCATATTCATGTTAAATGGCACAAGTTTTATCGGCATCGTCCAAACTTTTATATTAGGCAGGCAGGCCCGCTTAATTTTTTTATTGGCCGAGCCTGGCCCGACAGGCCCGTTGAGAAAATTGCTCTAATTCTGCCGGCCCGACCCGTTTGAAATTTCGACTTCATTTTGCCAGTCCAGCCCGGCCCGTGGGCGTCAGGTCAACCCCGGTCCCATGCAGACCTTTAACTTGAAATATATAATACTTGTACGAGAAACAACAAACATTTAAATAACCACTCACGAAGGCCGTGGGGATTTGGCCGAAAATGTTTTGGAATTTTAATTTGATTTTACAGGAATTTCATTTTGAAGGAATACATTTTTCATGTTTCAAATAGATGTATCTTTTTCACGATTTCCATATGTGAAGAACAACAAATGTTGAAGTTTTGAGGTGCCTCAAATGTATTTTCATAATTAACTTAATATAGTTATACTAGGGGTTTCTGCCCCTTGCAAGCTACGCTCGCCAACCCCCGTTCAGACCCCGTAGAATCTAAAAACATGCTAATCTGATGGGTTTTAAAAATATTAGAGACGATTGAAATATACTGAAAAAAGCTGTGCAGATCTCTTTGTAAACGGTTTTCCATCTAATTCCCTTTGATTGCAAAAATTTAAGGGCGCGAATCAGTTGCTGTTAAGACATCCAATGGTTGTTTTCGTTTTTGATTAAAGATGATCAGTTAAACATATGAAAAAAAGCTAAAATAAAATAAATTAAGTATACAGAGTCTTTGTCTCCCGGTATTTTAAAACAATCTCTATAACAATAGCCTAAGTCATGTGACTATCATCAACAGTTCCAAGCGGACCACTTCGCTTTTTATACTCTAGGTGCCATTTTGGTACTTTAATGTTAACCAGGCACAGGTGATAAGACGCCAAATATTATTCCATTGCCATCATTTCATCTATATTATAATAGTTCAAGTCATCAACTGCCATAAACAAATACGGTCGCCGTTCATATGAAAGTTTGGCACAGATGTCATATACGTCCCATATTGGCGCGATTTTTTAACGACGCCAATTTGGGGAACGCATCAACAGCCACAAACAACAACATCCGGCTTACCATATCAAGCAAAATAACGATACTTTGGCGCCAGTTAAGTACCCGTTCCGTATATGACATTGTCGTCAGAAAAAATCCCGCCAATATGGGTCCGTATATGACATCTGTGCCGAAAGTTTTCCATTTTGATTTAAAAAAAAAAAAAAAAATTCGAATAAAACTACATAAAATTTGCCATGGTTGCAAAGAATTCTTGGTACTGTTACGCTAGCCGAATGCAAATCTCGCCAGTATCTTTTTTTTCAACTTGCCAGTTAGCATTTTTTTTTTCGAGTGGCAATATTTGGCCAGATGTCATATACGCACAGCAGGTTTGGCGTGATTTATTTATTTATTTATTTATTTTACGAAAATTTGGCGAAAACCTCGTTTTTAAATAACAGTTACATATGCATTTTTGGTATTACAGTAAATTCTGCCTAAAGCGGACTCTGTGTAAGCCGGAAATCCGTCTACCGCGGAAAATTCTTTAAGTCCCGGCGAACCCATAGAAAATTACATTAACTCATGCTGCATAAGGCGGAATCTGTCTAACGCGGAAACGGAAAGGATTTTATGGTCCCACCGAAACCAAAATTTTGCATAAGGCGGAAAAAAGGATATTTTAAAAATGAAAGGCATTCCGTTTATCAAACTTTAAAACTGTTATGTCAAGTACTCAATGTCGAGGATGTCAGTTAAATTTCGTAACATTTTGAAAAAGGTAATTCAGAAGAGCAGAAACTGTTTAAATTTTAAGGAATTCTTGTTTTGACATTTTTTCTTATACAAAATTGCATTTAAAAGTTATTATTTCTAGCAGAATGCAAATTTATGAAAATACATATTTTCTAAAGTACAATATATTATATTTTAAGGTTGTACTCAAATTCAAAATTATAGCGTTCTGTCTCATTCTCGAAGTTTATTACTTTTTGTGTGTGTAAACCTCTAATTCGCATGTATTACAGAAGTACTACGAAATTAAATAGCGTTTCTCATTTACCTATAAAGACAAAGGATCTTTCAGAACTTCAGTTTTCAATCGATTTTCGAGTCAGGAAAATCAATGAAAAATAATCAAAAATCGAGATTTTTTATTTTGGTGGGGTGGGGAATGGGGGAGGAGGAGGTGGGAGCTTTTTTGCATAAGCCGGAATATTGTCTACCACGGAAAATTTTCTCAATCCCAACCGATTCCGCTTTAGACAGAGTTTACTGTACTTAGTTATCCCGTAGACTAAAAATCTATCGCCAAACTATAAGATTAAATGCCAATAATGGTTCGCCAATCGTACATGTCACATTCACTTGACTTTAAGCAAGTTACACGTGTTTACGTCATCAAGTGATTTTTATTTCGACTTTTTATTTGTATATTTATTAATGTTATACTAATTTATTTGTTCTTTCTTTATTTAAAATAAAAATTATGTCAATTTTATAATTTGGCGAGTGTTTTGGCGGTTTATATAATTTGGCGAAATTGGTCGACGGAATAACTAAGTAGTACCGTATTTTTTAATTATTTTCTATTATTTTCTAAAGGAAATATAAAAAAATAATTAATAATTATAGAACAAAATAATTTATATAATTTATAAAAAGAAATAAAAGTAAATAAATTTATTATCAAATAAACAACAATAGCCGGGTTACCATGTCAACCTTTTCTGAAATATGAAAAAAAAAATATCTGTTTGATTAAAATTTGAGTTGCCATCATTAGAAAAATGTATATAAAATTAGAAAAAAATTAATATTTCAAAAACTAATTTGAATTAAAAAATTCTAATACCAGTTTTGAGAACTTTGGATCAATGCTGATTTTTGGTGTTAATTTCATCGCAAAGTATTCCATATTTTAGGAGAAATCGCTTGAAACATAACCAGTTGTTTAATCAGCCGATTCATATATCCGTTTCATAAATTCGTTTCATATATCCGTTTCATAAATTCGTTTCATTATGATTTTATATATATAAGGTAGAAATATTTTACATTAATATAACTAATTTGATCAAAAAATAGTGTGATTTTACAAAAAAAGGTCTTTTAATTTTTTCTTTTGGTTGCTAAAACTATCAAAACATATATGTTTTTTTTTCTATTTAAAAGAAAACTGTAATGTTGTCACTTTAAATTATAATTTTGTTTAAATGAACAAAGTTTGGTTAAATTATTTTTTTCAAATCTAACTGTTTTAAATACCTAAAAAATATATTTCATAAACTACATCTATAAAAGCCTTTTTTTAAGCAGAAAGACTTAATAAAAGTTTTCTGAACTTCCTTCTGCTTATTAAAATATCATACTTTACAGACAGAATAATTGCAGGCGTCATTCAAATGCTGATATTGAATAAGAAAACACACACAGTTCAGCCTCACTGCCTTTATTCAAAGCAAAACTCTGTTAGCGTTGAAATCGAATTTTTTCATCTCTTACTTCATTAAAATCTTTTAAGCAGAAATGTATTATAAATTCAATATTCCATTCTTTCATTTCGACGCAAGTGTGGAATTTCATTTAATACATGATCATTTCAGCTGTGAAAATAAAGTTTTCTCGCAGAATATGTACATTTTTTAAGTAATGAACATAGATTGTATAGATTTATTGAGTTTGATATTCAATAGAGTTATTTTGTTTTTATAAGGATTTCTAGTATATGAATGGCAAATTGCTATTTTATTTTGTTCAATATTTTCTCAAATAAATTTTCTTGTCAGTAATGTATTTTTTTCTGCGTCAGGAGTTATAATTTTAAGAAAATGATTTCAGACGGTATCGATTCTTTTGAAGACTTTACATATTTAAATATATGGAAAATCTGTATGTTAAAGAACATCAGATTCACCTTAAAATGCTAACTAAAAACATAAATACATCAAATGATTAGCAATTTTATTATAAAATAGGTGTAAAAACAAAAGGTTCTAAGACATTAAAACCAATTTACAGATGTCAAATATAAAACAATTCGCCGTAGTTCCGAACGCTTTCGACCAAACCCTGGCCATCATCAAGGGGTGAAGTGAGAAGAAATCAGCAAACCTCCAGAATACACACTGTTTTAAATATTGCAGGATGTATCAAAACTGGAAAAAGAGGGGGAAGTGGATGAGTCCATTGAGCGACGCAGATCATTCGAAACCAAATACTGCATTAACTCCAAGCAAATCAAACCAAATGTGCGGTATATGGCATGATAATGCCATACGATGCCATAATGTAAGACGATGTAAATGCGGGGTGACTTAAGTCAGGGTACTACTGTATCGCATTTTAAGCCGAACGCATGAAAATACAAGTATCTATGCGAGACTTTTGCACTGAAATCTTTGAGATTATTTGCCAATTTTAATTAGTTTTTTACCCGACTACGGCAAAGCCAAAGGAGGGTTATGATTTTGACAGGCTATGTATGTATGTATGTATGTATGTATGTATGTATGTATGTATGTATGTTCATCTGTTCCCTCGTAACTTCTAAACCACTAATCAGAATTCGACAAATGACATATCATTAGAAGCGTCTTAATTGTCCGCTGGTTATAGGCTATATAGATTTTCACCAAATTCAATGTGGCGCCTTCTAGCGGACAAAATATACAGAGTAAAAAAATAAAGTTAAGCTAGATATGCCGTGTTTGGTATCATTTTAAAGCGCTTCACTTCAAAACCATAGAGGGTTTGTTTATAAGTGCCTTGGATCATAATAAGTTGCTTAAAAATCCACATGACAGTCAATCGTTAGCAGAATTAGATAGATTAAGAAATCTTCCTAGGTCATCTTAATACATGAAACCTTCAATCTACATTACACATTTACACATTACACTAACGACCTCATCCACTAATCGGTCCATTACCCATTTGCTGCCATCGACGGATATGTGCGTCACTACTACCAAATACTGGAAGCGTCATACGTCAAAAAATAAAGTTAAGATAAATATGCCGTGTTTGGTATCATTCAAAAGCGCTTTACTTGTACATTTTGAATATATCTATATATTACTAGCATTTGCTTGTGACTTTACCTGTATTCATGGGGTACTTTTATACTTTTTCAGCGTAGTTTTTTGTCGTAGTTGGGTTTTAGTTTTTTTACTTTATCTTGTAAACAATTAGGATGAGTGTAGCGAATCCTCTACTAGGCTACACAAATTACATTTTGTCGTACACTTTGCAAAAAAAACAAAACAAAACAAAAAAAAAACTATTCAGTATTTTGACTTGAAATTAAGCATAAAAATAAATTATGATCTGCAGATTTGCACAATGTTATTTTTTTTACAGAATAACGTTAAATAATTTATCATTTTAATTAATTTATTTTACATGTTTTTCCATTACGGACGCATTTTTGCAAATAAAAAATGAAACACGTATATTTTCAGAAGAAGAAAAAAAACATGGAGTTACGATTTCTTTTATGAAATTTTTAATATACCTTTTTTTATGAAAATCATAGCATATTTTTAATTAATTAAAATTTGTGAAAATTCAATTATTTACATTCAATTATAAAAGTGTTTTTCAGTGAAAAGAATTCAAATACACAATTTATTCTTATTATGTGAAATCATTTACGCAGACGATACTTACGCATTTTAAAAGAATTATATTATGATTTTTTTTTGTAAAGTGACAACAAAAGAATTGTAAACAAATAAAATTAATTGTTAAATTCGTTATGTAAATATTTTGTAAAATTTTGCTTCGAAAATATTTTTATTTATACCGTCTTATATCATAAATAAAAAATTCCGAGGAAATTCTTAGTTATTTGGCTGAATTTACATTTCTAAAATTAAAATGCGCCAAATTATAAAATAATGTTGTTGCTTAATAAAGATGCAAGAACAATATAAAAAAATATTGTTATTTTCAAATATTTATCTTATTAAATAATGCTTCGCGAATCCAAACAAAATAAAAAGAGATGTTGACATAGCAGTAATATAAACTTGGCCTGCGAAAGTTAAGTAACAGTGACCGGATGCTTTCGATTGTATACAAGGTTTGTCGAATATCTACCAAAATTCGTGATCTGTTCTTGAACTTCGAGGATGTAAATAACATGTTTGACTTCATATTTTTCAGTGAAGACTTAGTCGCGGGAACAAGTAGGGCGCAAACAATAAATTTATAACAGAATAATGTTTGCCATCACCCATGTAACAGAAAATGCTCAAAATGGTCTGTCACTGTGGCAAATAACTATGTGAATCCTGTTTATCGGGATATGTATTTGTGTAAGTATAGCACGCATGTTCTTGAAGATGTTAAGGTATCTGAAAAAATCTCAAATGTCTTTTGTTTATAGAATACAGAGTCTTCTAACAAATTTAACACCCTTTTTCGAAAACTTGAACAAGAACAGTAGAAATAGTATACTGCAATTAAAACTCGAATATATTGAATATTGGATGAGATATGGGAATGTGTATGGAATAATTTTTAACTGCGCATGCGTGAAAGATTTCAAGATTTTTATTTCATAACTTGATAGTCAGCTATTTAGGGCAATTTATATAAAAAGTAAAGTCAAATATCGCGAAAATTCAGAAAAGATAGGACGATATAATGAGTTGCTTTCTATAAGTAGTTTTATTATAAAGGATTCACTGTATCTTTTAATGAAATAAATCACAAAACCAGTGTCAGTGTGAAAAGAGCATTTTAACACTTTGCACTCGAGAGGTGATTCTCGCCCACCACTAGTGTTTCCAGGTGCCCCGCGTAAATCGGGGCTCCAAATACTCTGGACACCATTAATTTCTTACAGTTTATTTCCACATCTTTAACCCTTTGAAGGTCGGTGGTATGTTTATGAAACCACCTAATTTTAAATCCTAATCGCCACAATGGCACCAGAATTTTGGTAAAAAAGTTTTAGGTTTATTATACATGTGAAATATAGATTTTTCGTACTTACAAATAATTTCTTTGTAAATTCTGGCGTCATTCATTCATTTCAACATTTTAGCAATGGAAGGGCTAATCGCAGATAATTCTGCCATTAGATAAGGCGAAGAAAATTATTTTTAAAATACTGGTGGGAGATTCTCAAAAGGTGGGATCATTAAACGTTAACAATATGTAATTTTTAAAATTTTAAACTTTAAGGCCAATATTTCTTTAATAGTATAGTATTTTGTCTATAAATATAATATATTAATATTTTTAATAGTATGTCTACAAATTTATACTCAAACATTAAAAGACAGCAACTATTCTGGAAAATTATTTATTAAAGCATTTAATTAGCAGTTGTGTACGTTACAAATTTTGGACATTTTTTCGCACGTACGTTAGAGATTTTGGACGTTGCACTTAGTATTTAAAAAATTCTTAAGACTAAGAATGTAGTAAATGTGTCCTATAATGGTATGTGTATACATATATATATGTGTATAATTAACTTTTTGTTATCCAGTAATAATAATAATAAAATCAAATGCTTTGTCGCGTACGTTACTTTCGGACATAACAAAATACAAAAAAATTCTTTATAGAAAAGTCCTTCTATCTTCAAAAAAGCAATAAATCAGCCTGCCATCTCTTAACGAAATTATCAAAAAATCATCCGTTTCCTTTATGCATTCGTTGTTTACCATTAGAACCACCTGGAAAAAAGTTAAAACTCTTTTTCTTGGTGGTACATTGGAGCAGTTAACGTTATGAATGTCCGAAATTGGCCTCTTTAGCATCTCTATAATAATAGCCTAAGTCATGTGACTGTCATCAATAGTTCCAGGCTGACCGCTTCACTTTTTATATTCCAGGTGACCATTTTTTACATTTTTTATTTTTCGCGTGGTAAATTAAAACAATGCTTTGATATTGAAATTAAAAGTCATGGTTTTTGGTATTATTTATTTTTTTTCTTTTCTTTTTCTTAAAAAAGGGAAAGAAAAAGTGAAAGTTATGAATTTCAAATTAAAATTATGTATTTTAAATAAAATGAGTGAAATTATTATATTTTAGATGAATTTAATGAAATATGAAAAAATGCGATTGGAAAGACAATGTTTGATGATTTATCACTTGCGCCTGGCTAGCATAAAAAGGTACTACTTAGTTATACCGTCGACCCATTTTGCCAAATTATATAAATCGCCAAACCACTCGCCAAATTATACAAATTGACGTAATTTTTATTTTAAATAGCGAAAGAACAAATAAATTAGTATAACATTAATAAAAATACAAATAAAACGTCGAAATAAAAATAACTTGATGACGTAAACACGTGTAACTTGCTTACAAACAAGCGAATATGACATTTACGATCAACCATTATTGATATTTAATCTTATAGTTTGGCGATATATTTTTGGTCGACGGCATAACCAAGTAGTACCCATAAAAATACGGAATTCTTGATTTCTCTACTAGAAACTTCTGATTTGGCGAAGTATTGAGAAAGTAAATTAAATTTTGGATAAAAGTAACATGGTACAATGCTTAGCACACATCTAGCGGAGACCAAACTGGTCGCCAAGGGCGGCTAGTAAAATAATAACATTTTAAGATATTTATACAAAGCTTTTACAATAAATTATGTCATTTTCTGTCTCTGAATAGAATTAAAAACTCAGTGTAAAAAAAAAAAAATCCTTCTATATATAAAAAAAAGTTTTGATTTGGAAATGGACCAATGACAATCTGCGTAGATATTCCGGGTAGATCCACATCCAATTTGAATGCTTAAGCATGGCCTTTCATCGTTAATATTAAGAAAACTGTTGCATACAAAAATATGAAAATCGGTGGTATTATAGAGAAATGTTTGATAAACACGCTGATGCAGGCAGTTTTCAAATCGAAGAATTATTTTAAGAGATATTTAATGCTAAAGTTGGACAAAATCGTTCCATTAAAAAAGTTTTATTGGAGCAAAGACTATACATGAGAATTTAATCATCTTTAGATCATTTTATACGTTATAAGTTCCCGTTGTGCAGATTGTATTTATTTTTCTTATTTGACTCATTTTTTGAGGTTTTATTTCAATTTTAAATTCAAATTTTCAGCATTTCGAGAGATATTTTTTACAAATTTTAGAAAATGTTATTAATTTAAACTGTTGCCAGCTGTATAAACAGCGCAAACAATAATGTTTACTTCAAATTAAAAATTTATTTTACACGTGACTATTATAAACAGAAAATATAAAAAGCAGGAACTCATTGAAAATTACGTCATAAAAATTATAATTACACGGGAATTTTAAAAGAGACAGAATATTGTAAAATAATAAATTCATAAACATGCGATAGAAGTCTTAAATAGGAGCATTTACGTCACATTACACTTATTATATAAAATGAACAAAAAATAATATTGCAAAACAATTTAAATTTAAAAATTGCTCGAGACATTTATTTGATATTTGAAGATGATCATAATATTTCATTTCTAACAAAAGTATTTTTATGTGAATATTAAAAAGAAAAAGAAAAGTTTGGTGAAAATTACGTCAGATTATAATTCTCAGATTCAAATTATAATTCAATCTTCCGAAATCTTTTTAAAGCCGATTAAATTATCATGCTGTTAGAGTCTGCGGTGTCTGAACGGGGGTTGACGAGCGTAGCTGGTAGGGGGCAGAGTCCCCTAGTATATAAAAAAATATTTCATAGAACATTTTAATTTCAAATGCTAAAAGGTGTTGTAGTTAATGTAAAAGGTTAATGTAAAGTTCTAATTTACACCTTTTAGCATTTGAAATTAATATATTATTACAAGGTGTTATTTGCTATAGATTTACTTCATAAAACTGTATAAAAACCGTAAAATTTTTTTTAAAAATCCCATTTTTTATCCGATAGTTTCTATTGCTTTTCCATTTCGTTTTTTTTTTCTTTTAACTTTTCATAATAGTATTTGTTTTCACTACATGAGGAAAACTTTTTGAAATCCGAAATGGAGCTGTTACCTAAAGGTAATTAATTTGTTGAAAAAAAGAACATTTTTCAACCAATGTTTTTTTCCACAATGCGATTATTTTCCCAGAAAATAAAGATTTATAATGACTGCTTTTATTTGATGTCAGATCACATTACGTAAACAGACAGAAAAGAACAACATTAATTACAATGAAATGACTTTGGAAAAATTTTACTTCTTTTAGTCAAAGTTTCTATTCTTTTCAAATTTCGATTTCTTGCATTCCTCAAGTAAGCAGATTGTTGCGCTAAAGCGATTTCGTGATATTCGAAATTCCTTAAGAATATTTTTTCTTGCTGAACTTAATTTCGCTAGTTGAATGCAATGTTATTATAAAATTTTAAACTTCATTTTCTGGAAATTATGTTTTTCAAACTAGGCGACCATTCTTCTCCAGAACTATTCGACCGATTTTTCTTTTTTATTTAAAAGAAATGTAGCCATCTTTGCTGAGCTTATAACTCCTAAAAGTATAATTTTCATTGAATAATTATCTTTTGAGCTTGCAAAAGATAACAACTAATGGCGACAAAATGACTTTTGTTGTTCAAATGACCGCCATTTTGTCAAAAATTTACTTTTTAAACTAAATGTTGGTAGAAGCTTCAGCGAATTTAATGTTATTAATACCATTTCATAAATTGGCGAAGAAATTTGTTTCAGATGCTTGTGACAGGATAAAAATGGTCGCCGATTGGAAGTTTACGGCTCACACTTGCAGGTACTGTTCATCTCACTGGGCGTATTATTCATCTTTTTTTTTTGCACACAAAAATTTAAATATATAAGTGAAATGTTTTTTTTTTTTTTTTTTTTTTTACGCAAAATTTTAAATATATATGTGAAACGTTTTTTCACACAAAAATTTAAATATATGAGTGATTTCTTTTTCACACAAAAATTTAAGTATTTTTTTGCAAAATGCCAACCATCCTTCTACATATATAAAACAAGTTGGAAATTGCTCGTCAAACGTGGCAAATGAGGTGCATTCGTACTATAACTAGTTTTATAATTATTTTTTGCACCCCATATTGTACTGAATGTATAATATTTTGCACTTCATTAGTGCATAATCTGTAACATCATTAAAATGCACTTGCAATAATTCTTTTCCTATTCCCCGTAATGTAGCGAAACACTTTTGACTGTCCCTGTAATTAAACTATAGATCCAATTTTCATACAATTTGAAATGGCTCGACAAAATTTTGCAACAATTACATATTTAAAATTTCAGACCATTCGGAAGGTTTTAACATCATTAAAATGCACTTGCAATAATTTTCCCATTCGCCGTAATGTAAAGAAAAACTTTTGACTGTCCCTGTAATTAAACTATACATCCGATTTTCATAAAATTTTAAATGGCTCGACAAAATTTTGAAACAATTATATATTTAAAATTTCAGACCATTTGATCGGGTAGTTTTTGCTCTGTTATATGCGGACAGACGGACAGACAGATGGACAGACAGACGGACTGAACGACGACTATAGGTGCTACGTATTTATATAATTACGAACGCACCTAAAAAAGTAACGATTTGGAAATGGGCCAATGAAAATCTGCGTAGATACCGCGGAACGCATCTGATTGGTCAGAGCTTTCTGATGCTATAAGGGGGTTTACCAAGAGGGGCGGTTCTGTCGCCAAATGTCACCAAGTTTGGCGCCAACTTGGCGATATTTCCAGTATTTCGCCAAATTCCCATAGACTCTCATTGAAATCCAATAGGGTTTACTTGCTTGCAGAAAATCAACAAATTGAGATATTTCAGTGCAACAAAAACTAAAATTATCTTATGAATAGAGCTTAATTGAACGATTTACATTATTTTTAAGCACAAACGCCAACGATTTACAATATTAGTAACACTATATACATAATTTTATATTTTATAATTCTTATAATTATGGAACTCTGTAAGCTCTAATGATTATGTGCTTGGAGATAAGGAAATAAAATTCTCAGGAGTTGTGGAGGAGCGCGTTTTCACCCAGTGGAATCTAAAAATTGAATGCATAGAAAATAAGGGATCACGAAGCGATCCAGAAGGAATATGCGAAACAATTACGTCTGGGGTTGGCTAGAAAATAGGGATTGCTTCGCAATACCGAATGGAATCGCGGAGTGATTATGCAGGGGGTGTTGGTGAGCGGTGCGAGCAGGGGGGGGGGGGGAGAGCCCCCCTAATAATCTATATATTTAAAAGATAAGGCAGTTTTTTTAGTCATCTGGTCTGAGCTTTTTACTGAATCAATTTTGATAATTATTTTATTAAATGAAAGCAGTTTATTTGTAGATGTGGCGACACTCGCCGTTTTTTAAAATAGCCCCATTTTTAGGTGCGTTCGTAATTATATAAATACGTAGCACCTATAGTCGTCGTTCAGTCCGTCTGTCTGTCTGTCCGCATATAACACAGCAAAAACTACCCAACCGAATGGTCTGAGATTTTAAATATATGATTGTTGCAAAATTTTGTCGAGCCATTTTAAATTTTATGAAAATCGGATGTATAGTTTAATTACAGGGACAGTCAAAAGTTTTCCGTTACATTACGGCCAATGGGAAAAAATTATTGCAAGTGCATTTTAATGATGTTAAAGCCTTCCGAATGGTCTGAAATTTTAAATATATAATTGTTGCAAAATTTTGTCGAGCCATTTCAAATTGTATGAAAATTGGATCTATAGTTTAATTACAGGGACAGTCAAAAGTGTTTCGCTACATTACGGGGAATAGGAAAAGAATTATTGCAAGTGCATTTTAATGATGTTAAAGCCTTCCGAATGATCTGAAATTTAAAATATATAATTGTTGCAAAATTTTGTCGAGCCATTTCAAATTGTATGAAAATCGGATACATACTTTAATTACATTGACAGTCAAAAGTTTTCCGTTACATTACGGCCAATGGGAAAAAGTTATTGCAAGTGCATTTTAATGATGTTAAAGCCTTCCGATTGGTCTGAAATTTTAAATATATAATTGTTGCAAAATTTTGTCGAGCCATTTCAAATTGTATGAAAATTGGATCTATAGTTTAATTACAGGGACAGTCAAAAGTGTTTCGCTACATTACGGGGAATAGGAAAAGAATTATTGCAAGTGCATTTTAATGATGTTACAGATTATGCACTTATGAAGTGCAAAAAAATATACATTCAGTACAATATGGGGTGCAAAAAATAATTATAAAACTAGTTACAGTACGAACGCACCTCATTTGCCACGTTTGACGAGCAATTTCCAACTTGTTATATTTTAATTTTAATTTTAACAGTCCTTTGTAAAATTTCTTTACAACGGTGGGAATCATCTTACTTCGATTGTTAAAGAGAGAAGGGAAACAATGGGAATTATCATATCATTACGAATGCCATTTTCGTATTACAATGAAAAATAACTTTTTCAAAATTTTGAACAGAAAATGACGTCACAATGGAAAAAAAACGCATATTTACTCATTGTTACATTTCAGTATTTTTTCCCTCCGCAAATACTGAGATTCAGACGCTGATCTCAGAGGGCTTCTTTGAGTGAAAATGGCGTCATAGTAAAAATGAAATGAGTATTTACTTGAGATGAAACTAAATATTTTATTACGAATGCGTCTAAAAGAGTACATTTCTGGATTTCGTCAGCACTCAGATGAGAATCTCAAGTCAAGAGTGCGAATGTTCACATGCAAAATTGTATCTGGCAAAGGTGATGTCAAATTTGGGAATACCTTTATCAATAATCTATGGCACGTTAAAACCCTTTTAAAATAGTGAATCTGAATATGAAAAGTATGCATTTGAATTTTGCGACTGTTAAAACGCCTTTATTTTTAGATTTTGTTGAAAAAAAATGATGATTGAGTCATAGTGGCCCATTTTTTGTTGATTTTCCATTATGTAATACTCGATTAATACTTTCTTATGTAAATTGTATGTTACTCATTACGTATAAGAATAAAATTTCGATAATTTCGATAAGAATAAAATATTCGATAATTTCGATAAGAATAAAATATTCGATAATTTGAAAAGCTGAAGTTAAACTTTAGTTAAAAATAATAATTGTTTTAGGAGTTAGGCCCGCCAATACATGACTGATTATTAATTGTAATTAATTTTGTATTTTTTTAATAAATAAAATCAATCAGTTCTTTTAAACATTTTCTTCGAGAAATTCGATGGATTTCGACTCGTATTTTATAATACGAGGAAATCTGATGTGTGTCGTGTGTGTGTATGTAAATTTTATCTAAAAAAATGGCTCAAACGATTTTGACCAAATTTTGTATCCTACCGTTTTAGTGCATGAGAAGACCATTGGGATAGGTCACATGTTCGAGAAAATTCGATTAGTGGGTCATTTTGGGGGTCACTACGGACCAATACATTTCAATGGGAACGAAGGTTGAAACAGTTAGTAAGTTGTTGAACAGTTAGCAGTAAACGAAGTTGCAAAGTTTGCAACATTTCCCCAAATTTGACGATATTTGGGACATTTTGACGACATAAATCGACTTTCAAGATTACCAATGCCAAAACACATGCTTGACGCCAAATGAAAGAATATTGGCAAATATGGTGATATTTGGCGACATTTGGGCGAAAAAAAAATTGAATTTCTGAAGTAATTTTCTAGAAATTCTCAATAGGAGCCAAGATAAATGATTCATCCAATCAAAGTGCATTTGATTAAGCGATTTTGACTAAATTTTGTATCTTAGGTTCATTCCATGTCACATGTGGGACAGCTTTTCTGCATATTTCTGCTGTTTTAGCAATGTTATTATATCCTCAAATTAAAACAATTATGCTAATGTGCAAATCCAGAGTTTTTTGTTACTTTTAATGTATTAGGGGGACTCCTCCTACTAGTACAATTTGTATTAGGGGGTATACATTATGTAAGTATTATAATGTATTATTTTAATGTATTAGGGGGGCTCGCTACGCTCACCCCCCCCCCCGCGATTCCATTCGGTATCGCGAAGCAATTCCTATTTTCTAGCCAACCCCAGATTTAATTGTTTCACGTTTCCATTCTATTTTCTATGCATTCAATTTTTAGATTCCACTTGATGAAAACGCGCTCCTCCTCAACTCCTGACAATTTTATTTCCTTATCTCCAAGCACATAATCATTAGAGCTTACAGAGTTTCATAATTATAAGAATTATTAAAGATAAAATTATATATATATAGTCTTGCGAATATGGTAAATAGTTTACGTTTGTGCATAAAATTAATGTAAATAGTTAAATTAAGTGCTATTAATAAGCTAATATTAGTTTCTGTTGCATTGAAATATCTCAATTTGTTGATTTTCTGCAGGTAAGTAAACCCTATTGGATTTCAATGGGAGTCTATGGAAATTTGGCGAAATACTGGAAATAGCGCCAAGTTGGTGTTAGTTGTGGCTTATTGTCAGAGACTATCTTAATAATTAAATGTTGTTTATTTACACAAATACGTCACTTTGGTTTGAAAATGAGAGAGCCAATAATTACTAGAGTTGAAAGTAGTAGTAGCAGTTTCTTGGATTGAATTTTATTAGAGGAAATATATATTATCATTATTAAATGCAGTTCCATTCATTTTATTTTATTTTATGACATCACCTTGTTTCTCACACGTCACTTTCCATGGGTAGAAGAAAATATTTAACTTCTGAACTTTAACCCTTTAACCGTCCGGCCCGGATTTTTCCGTTCCTAAAAATCATGTTAAAATGGCTGTAGACCAAAATATTTTAAACAGAATTCTATTTTGAACCTTATGCAGAAAGTAGTGATATTAAAGATATTATAGCATCAAACTGAGATTTAAAAAATATATATCCTGGGATTTACAAGCATTCTTATAAAAATACTGCAAAACCCTTGGACGGTGAAAGGGTTAAATTTTATTACGTCACTTTGCTCAGGTCTTCAGGATTTATTTTCAGAATATTGAACCAAAAACTGGGGATATTGTGCGATAGGGCGTCGTTACATACTTGATTGCTTTTACACAGGATTTCTATTGATTCTCTTATAGTGGAAGCGTAATAATTGGATGTTGGGAATATCATTTTTGCCTGATCAAAATCTATTGCGATATTCTGATTGAAACTTAAATGAGAGAGAGAGCTGTGGATTGACGACAATTTTTTTTTTTATGTCTGCTTTATGTTCTTTTATTCTTTCTTTGAGTTTTCTTTTGGTCATTCCGATGTACTCCATTAGTCTATTGCTGTCAGTTCTAAAAAGAATGGTATATACACCAGATAATTCATCTTTCGGTGTTGGATCGATTTTCGTACAAATTAACTCTTTTAATTTTCTTGGTGGACAGGCTATTTAATTTATCTTGTATTTCAGTAAGCATATCTTAATTTTTCGTACTGACCAGGCAAATAGTTAAACTTTTTGTATATCATTTCTTTATGGTTTTCTTTTTTGATATTGTCATGAAAACTAAATTGATAGATAAGTTTATTGATGCGGATTGTTGAATAGCCGTTTTCCTTAGCGATATCTCTAATGGTATTAAGCTCTTTTTCTAAATATTTTTCTGAACATACTTTAAAAGCTCGTCTAATATAAAATTTGTAAGCTGCAATTTTACATAAAAATGGTGATGAAGTATTATATGGGATCGTATTATTTGACTTGATCGGTTTTCTATATACATTGCTGTCAATGTTGAGGTTTTCGTTGTTTTTAATTAAATTAACGTCGAAAATCTAAATATTTTTCTGAACATACTATGTATACATACATACTACATACACATACATACATGCATACTGAATACAGTATTTTCAGAAAAATATTTTAAAAAAGAGCTTAATATCATTAGAGATATCGCTAAGAAAAACGGCTTTTCAACAATCCTCATCACTAAACTTATCTATGAATATGTTCAGAAAAATATTTAGAAAAAGAGCTTAATTAGAGATATCGCTAAGGAAAACGCCTTTTCAACAATCCTCATCAATAAACTTATCTATGAATTCAGTTTTCATGACAATATCAAAAAAGAAAACCATAAAGAAATGATATAAAGAAAGTTTAACTATTTCCCTGGTCTGTACAAAAAATTACGATATGCTCTACTGAAACGAAATATAAATTTAATAGTCTGTCCACCAAGAAAATTAAAAGAATTAATTTGTACGAAAATAGATCCAACACCAAAAGATGAATTAGCTGGCGTATATATCATTTCTTTTAGAACTGACAGCAATAGACTAATGGAGTACATCGGAATGATCAAAAGAAAATTCAAAGAAAGAATTAAAAGAACATAAAGCAGATATGAAATTTTTTTTGTCATCAATCCACAGCTCTCTCTCGTTTAGGTTTCAATCAGAATATCGCAATAGATTTTGATCAGGCAAAAGTCATATTCTCAACACCCAATTATTACGCATCCACTATAAGAGAATCAATATAAATATTGTCTAAAAGAAATGAAGTATTTAACGACGCCCTATCGTACAATATCCCCAGTTTGTTGTTCAATATTCTGAAAATAAATCCTGAAAACCTGAGCAAAGTGACGTAATAAAATTTAAAGTACACAAGTTAAAGGTTTTCTTCTACCCATGGAAAGTGACGTATGAGAAACAAAGTGATGTCATAAAATAAAATAAAATAAATGGAACTGCAATTAATAATAATAATATCCTCTAATTAAATCCAATCCAAGAAATTGCTACTGCTACTTCTACTTTCAACTCTAGTAATTATTGGCTTTCTCCTTTTCAAAATAAAGTGACATATTTGTATAAATAAAGAACATTTAGTTATTAAGACATTCTCTAATGATGAGCCTGGAAGGCTTGAAAGTACGCAGAAGTTTGAAATAAAATATATATTTTAAATTTGCAACATTTTCTTTATTACATTAGTCGCCTTTTAAGTAAGATTGTGCACCTTTTTAATGTTCACGTTATACAGGGGGTCCGGTCTCAACGGTATCTAATGGCTAATTCCTAAACCGTTAGTCATAGACATATAGTTTCAATTACAAACATGTTTTAAATCAGGTAAATAAATATTTTAAAAGCGATTTGGGTCAATAAAAACATTTCTTAAAAAATTACGAAATTTAAATTTTTATACGGTCCCCCGGCCCTACAAATTATATTTAGTAAAATTTTCCTATTACACTGACAAGTAAGACAAAAAAAGTCCCATTCATATAACACTAAAATTGAGCGAGTTTTGAAACTTTAAAAATGCATGACTTATGCCACTTTTCAGCTCTGAAAACAAATGAGTTCGGCTTGGCTTTGAGGGGTCACATACCAAGTGCTTAAAGTATTCGAAGATCTTATTTCATGTGTATCTGCGCTTTGAAAAAAATCATACAAGTATTACCATTAAGTTAGACTTTATTAAGTTTCAGATTGGCTAAAAAACATATGTTTTATTTTGTCAGGATTTGAGACTGTTTCTTTTCCATTTAACACAACACAACTAGTAAATGATATACTAAAAATAATCAAACTCTCAGACAACAAATTCAAGATTAGCTGGGTTAAAGCACACGTGGGCATCCAAGAAAACGAGATGCCGACGAATTAGCCAAACAAGCAGCAGGAAACAAAATAAAACAAATACCATACGACCTAGAAAGACCAATATCAAACCTTAAAAGAACAATAAAAGAGCTAATAATCAAACAGTGGCAGTTCGAGTGGGATTACGGGAGAAAGGGTAGGACTACACACAGATATTTTCCAAAAATAAGTTTAGATAGATTAGTCAGCTGCAAACTTTTGAGTCAGATTTACACAGGACACGGAGCTTTCCCAAAATACTTAAAAAAATTCAAACGCAAAGATTTGCCAGATTGTGCATGCGAGGAATTGGGAACCCCACAACACTACCTAATGTCCTGCCCGCTAACACAAACACAACATCTGGCACAAATCACACCAAACAATGAAGAACTTTGGCATAAGCAATTAGCAAGCAATAAATATATACAAAACAAAGGCAAAGCAGTCATCAGATGGTTAACAGAAAACATAGATATAATATTACAATGAAAAACGAATAAAGTTAAAAACAAACCAACTCAGTGGACATCATCACCCCAACTAATTAACTGCCTTAATTACAGAAAAAAAAGGCCCGAGTTACATTACCAAGTTAACCGCGGCCACTGGTGAAGGAACCTTTCATCCGAAAAAAAAAATCGTATTCTTGCACTGCTGAGTGGTGGTAGTCATTTATGATGAACTGATAGCTTCGGTTCATTCACCCCATCCCACCGAATCAACATAGATAGCCAAGTGGTAAGGAAAAGATGTGCTCCAGATAAAACAAAGCAAGGCCATGAATAAAGAAAAATAAAGGAGAAAACTCAACAATACATCCTGTGATAACAGACATCATAAAAAAAATAATGACGGAATAAAAGCCAAGGAACATGCTTCACCCCAGTAGTGCACAAGCCAATCCACAAAGCTCGCAAAGATGTTGCAATAAATCGTAAAAACAGCCATTAGGTTCCAATGTACTGATCGTAAAGAGCGCACTCACGTACCAAACTAATATCCTAAAATGTCATAAACCAAGATGCGACCAAAACAAGAACCCACCAGCGACAAGTTCGCAATGTGTCAACACCAGTGACAAGCTCGCAAAGTGAAAAATGAGTCAAACGAAAAGGCGATAAGATTGCACAGTGTCAACTCTCATGAATAGAGACTTAAAGAAAATCCACCACAGAGACGAATACATGAAATATGAGAACATACCCCGAAGAAGACGAACCAAGACACCCAAGAAAAGTAAGATCACTGGGTAAGTAAATTATAAATATTTTAACAAAGTTAATTAAAGTAAACCATAAATAGGTAATCTGATTAACTTAGGTCAATATAGATAATTCAAGACAATTTAGGCTATCCATCAATTACGTTTAACAAATTATCTAAGGAAATACTAAGTAACATCATATTAGCCAATGACAGCCCCTATATGTCCCATCCCCTACACTCTCATCTCAGCCCCCCCCTTTTTTATGAAGAGCCAAGGCATCCCCAGCCTCTTACACCCTTCACCGCGCCCCAGAAGATACACCCTGGGTAAGGCCCAGCGCCCCCCTCCCCGAATAGTCTTAGTCTAATATTCATCTGCAGCAATTAACGCTTAGTCTTAAATAGTAAATTATTTCTAATCAACTAGGTCAGATAAACAACACCCGATTTCCCTTCTAAAGCAACAGTTTCACCCTCATACTAAGTAGTCAAAGTACTCATCAAATTAAGTTAATGTCTGTTAGTACTCTTAACCAATTACTAGTAATTTAGGTAATATCGCGACCTTTACACTTAGATAGCTCTGGCCTGGTGCATAGATAATTATAGTTTATTTCAAAGTATTAAAACTAATCCTAAAGCTAAAAGAGTAATAAACATGTCCAACTAACCCCCTTCCCTTTCAGGTTTTTTTTTGGACTGCCTTTTTATTAAGTGCATATAGGCTGCGACTTGCACGAGCTACCGAACCCGCTCCTATGGGACAGCTTACGGAGCCAATCTTTACCCGGTGGGGTGCGGTAGAAAGGCGGAGTCTCATCCCTCAATATCGTAAGCTTGCTTTGCATTTTGGCCCAAAATTTCCTTTGGTGATACTTGTCAGCGGCACCCATTGTTTTCTTTTCCCCTTCCTCTAAATTGGTTCATGAACCACTTTTCACGACAAGTACCCACCACCGATTAGGCATCTAAAAGCCAGATTTCCCTACTCCCCAAGCTGGATATGTGTGTGTGTAATGTGCGGGAGCCAAATTAACAAAGTCAATTAGTTAAGCAAGCGGTACAACAGAGGAACCAGCAAATTACAGGCTGTACGATTTGGTCGGCCGGGGCATTGGTCTACTGGATGGCTGCCAGCGGCGACCAAGCGGAAAACCGCCCAGATGCCAGGCAGTTATACTCGTTCGGCAAGGAAATCTGGCAGCTAGGGGTCTGGCCATCGGTTTGGTGTCAGCCGATGTCCGCCATGTACGCTAATGGCGCCTGGTGCATGTAAAATCCATCGTGGGTGCAAAGTCCTCCAAGTTACCTGTGAATTATACCTCTGAAGGTGCCTAGCCAGGTGAAGGTCTCGTCACCTGATCAAGGTTCTAAATTACGAGGCCAACTTGAGCAGCAAAGCGCAGGTACAAAATAACAAGATCAAAATGTTAAGTAACCGCTTTAACTAAGTTCGCATCTAAGCCGTAGGCACAGTCGATAGGATGAAGATCAGATTTATTGACGCTACGCGGCGATTAGGCGATCACCGCCCCGATACCAGGTATCAAACCCGTTCAGCTGGGGAGACCCGGTAGGTAGGAGGCCTGGTCATTGGTTAGAAAGAAAGAAAGAGACTGTTTCTTTTATGATTTCTTTTAACAAAAATTATGCTATTTTTATAAGTTTTTATGTTACTTCAACGATCGTATGTATGTTTTCCAGTTCAAAATTTGTACTCGAACTTTTAAATATCCGATCGACATTACATATTACATACTGGCGCAAATCCTATAACAATCTAATATTATTATGATTTTCGATGGTTACCATTTATACTTATTTTACAGGATAACACAAAAAATTTCGGATAGATTACCGCCAAGAAGTTTAAGAAAAAGTTTTAGATTAGAAAATACAAGAGTGCGATTGTTGGTTTTTTTTAACTTTTATGTATTTTTTAGCACTGAATCCGAAAATTACATTAATTTTTAACCATCATGTCAGGATATTTCGCAAATCATAAATTGTCAAATTTAAAGAATAACAAAAATCGGATACTATAAAGTAGAGGAGATGGTTGTGTTTTTTAACTTTTGATAATTGATTTTTACGTACTTTTTAGCACTGAATCTGAAAATGATCTTCGTTTTTAACCATCACGTTAGAATTTTTTTGTAAATCGTAAATGTGTAAAATATAGCGAAAATCTCATACTATAAAACACATGTAAAACTCTTTTTGTTTTGTTTTATTTTATTTCATTCAATAATTTAATCGATATTTTTGCTTATCCCGGAATTCTTACAGCTAAATAGCAGAGTGGTCCGATGAGATGAGGGAGGAGATTCAATTTTAACTTGGAACTTTTTAACTTTGCAATTTGCGAAAAATTCTTGATGTGATGGTTAAAATGAAGGTCAATTTCAGATTCAGCGATACAGAATATATAAGAATCAATTATCAAAAGCTGAAAAACATGACATAACCCAACTTTTGTAGGCTAGTGTAATCTAATTATATGTTAAAATACGTCTCATTTTGTAAAGAATTGAGACTGTTAATTTAGCATCATTTTATTTAACAAAAATTCTGTTTTTTCTTTCTTCTTAAATGATTATTACAAATTGTATGTTTTGTATTAATATGTCAGAATGATTAAAGATTTCAAATTTAAATTGCAATGTTAATTTTACTCTCAAACATTTTTTAATATATCTGACGAAATTATATTTCGACTAAATTTGTGAATGACCCCAATTTGCAGCAAAAAATGTGCTGCAACTTTAAACAGCTATTACTCGGTCAATTTTAATCGTAGAATAACGGGACTTTTTGTGTATTACTTGTCAGTGTAAAAGGAAAATTTTACTAAATACAACTTGTAGGACCGGGAAACCGTATAAAAATTTAAATTTCGTAATTTTTTGTCTGAGCGAAGCGAAGGCTAATACTCAACGCAATATTACAGCTACGATTGATATTAAGGCCATGTCCGACTAAAAAAAAAAGCCCCAATAAAAACTTTCGTCAAGCATAACTCAAAAAATATTTGCCGGATTTAATTTCTGATTGCACCAGAAGGTACCTATGAGGGTAGCCTACTGAATGCACCTACTATGAAAAATAAGTTCCAAACCGCTTAAAAATTATATAAAAAAAACTGTTAAAAAAGCAAATTTCTCTGCATACGTCACAGATATTTTTTGTGCGTCACTTTCAATGGTAGATGTTTCCATAGACAACTGGTTTGAACACATGGAGTAAATAATAATAATAAAAAAAAAACGCAGTAATAATGAAGTGCCATAAAAAATTTAAATTTAATCAAACAGGAAAAGAAATCTGTTTGTTATTCCATTAAAAAGAAAAATGGCATAAAAACTTTGATTTGAGATTTTGCGGTAATCTTTCAATAGGTAATTTTTTAATCGCCAAAAGCATATTTTAAATTTCGCGTGTGAAAATTAGAAACAATAATATGATGTTTAATAAAATATTTTGCTTTATAGCATCATTTTTTCTTATTTTCTTTATTTTTTAGGTTTCATACATCTGACAAAAACCTATTTGTCTGTCTGTCTGTCCGTCTGTCATAAAGCCCGTTCTCAGAAACTATACATGTTGGAGACTTGAAATTTTGCATACTTATAGCTGAACACCACATATCATACGACAAATCATAAAATTTTGAAAAAGTCGTACATTTAATCCTTTGGTCTCCACATGTGTATTTTAAACAATTTTTTCCAATTGAGCCTTAATTAGGTTGGAGGCGTGAAATTTTGCACACTTATAGCTGAACACCTCACATCAAATGACAAACTATAAAATTTTAAAAAAGTAGTTCATTTAACCCTTTGAGCTCCCACATACGTATTTTAAACAATTCTTTCTAAGTGAGCCCTAATTAGGTTGGAGGCGTGAAAATTTACATACTTATAGCTGAACACCTCACATCAAATGGCAAACTATAAAATTTTGAAAAAGTCGTTCATTTAACCCTTTGAGCTCCCACATATGTATTTTAAACAATTCTTTCTAAGTGAGCCCTAATTAGGTTGGAGGGGTGAAAATTTGCATACTTATAGCTGAACGCCTCATATCAAATGACAAACTATAAAATTTTGAAAAAGTCGTACATTTAACCCTTCGGGCTCCCACATGTGTACTTTAAACAATTCTTTCTTAGTGAGTACATAATTAGGTTGGAGGCGTGAAATTTGGCATATATATAGCTGATCACATCACATCAAATTACAAATCATAAAATTTTGAAAAGGTCGTACATTTAACCCTTTGATCTCCCACAAGTGTATTTTAAACAATTCTTTCTAAGTGAGCCCTACTTAGGTAGGAGGCGTGAAATTTTGCATATTTATAGCTGAACACCACATATCATACGACAAATAATAAATTTTTGAAAAAAATCGTACATTTAACCCTTTGGGCTCCCATAAGCGTAATTTAAGTAATTCTTTCTAACAGAGAAATTGGAAATTTGAAATTTTGCATACTTATAGCAGAACATCTGAGACCAGGCGACAAATCATAAAATCTTTGAAAACTCTTACGTTTAACCCTTTGAGCTACCACATATGTATTTTAAGCAATACTTTCTAAGAGAGCCTCTAATTAAGTTGGAGACATGCAAACGTATAGCTGAATACTTCAGACCACACGGCAAATCATAAAATGTTCAAAAAGTCTTATATTATTTACTCCTCCGGGCTCTAACTTAAGTATTTTAAGCAATTTTTCTAACCTCCGCCCTTTTCACCGGGGGAGCACTTTTTCAACTTTTGCCGACACCCCTTTGACCATTCTTTCTTATTATACACATTTTAGTCCCACTTTTTACCGCCAGGGGCGCCTTCTTATCTCGGGTGCTATCGGCTCAATCCCCTCGACTAATATATCTACAGATAGTCTATAAAACATAGTTTCGTTCGGATAAAGGTATGTTTAGAATAGAGTGCGCCCCTGGTTGCGAAATGTGGAACTAAGAGATTTTTCAAAAGGATAAAGTGTTTTGAAAGGAATATTAAACGAACTCTATGCCCTCTAAAACCACTAAAACCCTCCGTGCGATCTGTGATCACACTTACCTACTTGTTCACTATATTTATGCGTACTATAAAGTGCGTATAAATGCTATAGTTCATATACAGGGCTACAAAAATGAATTCGCAAAGGTTACTGAGTATGAGCATAAATTGCTTAATGGTTGGTTTTAAAGGAGTTATGCATTTTTACGCTGAACTGAATTTAGTGTATTAAGAAATATTTGTAGAATATAGATAAAATGATATACAGGGCCACGCAAAGAGTTGGATACGTGGCCGTCTATCGGTGATAATTTCTGGAAATATAATTTCAGTAGTTTTAAGCGTGTTTTAGTTTGAATTAAATTTTAGCTAAATAGTGGCATGTAATAAAGGTACTAGGTAAACTACAGGGCTGTACAAAAGTATTCAAGTATGTTTCCATCTATTAGTAGAAATTGCTGTAAGATGAATTTCAACCTGTTATGCATTTTCTTGCTAAACTAAATTTTCCCATTATATAGTATATATAATCAAAATACAGATCGAATACAGGGCTGTTCAAAAGAATTGGAATACATATTTGGCTATGGGCGGCAACTACTGAAATCAGATTTTTAAATGTTTACTTTGTTATCTTATTTACCTTATTTCCCTAAGTAACGAAGTTTCATTAAAGCTCTCAGGGAGTGTTGGAAAGTGCTTCATAATCTATGCTGTACGCATGATCTTCTTACTTGTTTTAATGTTTGTTTTATGTTGTATGTTAAATTTTTGAAATTAATTTTTCAGAACAAACATTCTTGAAATTCTTGGCAACGCCGGAAACTAGTTTGCAACAGATAAATGGCTTCTGTATTTGTACATCTATGCTAATATTATAAAGCGATATAATATTATAAAATGTATAATATTAATAATGTTTGAACGTTTGTGAGGTGTTAAGTCTGAAACTACATAGCCAACTTAAAAAAATGTTGGTGGCCATTTCTGCTCTGAAGAAAAGACTATATTTTATGTCATTCCAACAACCCACATCACTGTACGAGCAAAAAAATTCTAAAATTGCGATTTCTGTGATAGTGATTGGGTTAGAAACTTTAAACCTTGAAATTTTGCTTCTGGTTAGTTTTAAAATTTAAAATTGTCTCTGTGAATGGTTTCTAAAAAACTTTAAATCTAAAAAGATGAAATGAACGGAAAACATTTTTAATTAACATTAATTTAGAATTATTAGGTATAGAAACTTTAAATATTTCATAATGTCGCATTTCCTCCACAAAACATGCAATTTAAATGCAACAAATCAGATAGATACCCACCTAGCATTAAATAAATTGTGTAAATATTAAATAAAGACCTGTATGAAACAGTGAGTAGGTTGCCCGAAAGTACTTGTTAAAATGTTCCTTCTCAAGGCTTTTCTCTCTCTCGCCAAGGCCACTAACAGCGGGAAGTGCCGTTTTAAATTTGATATGAATTTTTTTACTGATTCATTGTTCTAGAGATTTTATCATAAGGTCATATTCTCAATCGTCATTAGTAGATTTTTTTATATATTAACTTATTCTGGTGAAATTTCGTAATCGGATTCATATGGACGTATTTTAGCTTGCACGATTTGCTGAAAAAATATGTATGGATTTGTAAATTACTTCAAATGACACTTTGAAAGCTCAAAGGTTATGCAGACGATATATTCAGATTTTGTGTCATACTTTATGCTGCAATCATTGCCAATTTCTTTTATTTAATACATGCTAAATACAGCTCAACTTGTGCAGAATATGTTTGAATAAAAATACAGCGTATATAGTGGCCAGCAAGCACTCATCATTTAAATCCGATCGAGCATATCTAAAACAGACTCTAACGATGCATTGCAATCCACTATTGATGTGTTCGGTACTTTGATGCTACATCAGATTTAGAAGAGAGAATTCATTAATTCTTATCCACAATATCATTGCATGCGTGGAAAACAGATATTGTACAATATTAACTTTTCCGGGGGAGCACACACTTTATAAGGTATAGTCCATTATTTTCAAACATCATATATTTGTCATTTAAAGTTACTCAAATTGGTGCGGAGCGTCTGATTGTGCTTTTGACATCATTTTATACAGTTACAATTACGATATAAAATTATTTAGAGTTTCATTTTCTATTTTACTTTTAATATATTGCGTACTTACAATTTATATCCATTCATGTCTGTCTTGCATGGTTTGCTTTCCCATTTTTTTTAAACAGTGCATACGAATTTATATATAAGATTTTGTAATTCTACGACTCGTTTATTTTCATCATCTCAATTTATCGCAGTATATGGACAATTAAAGATAACATCTCACTTTCTTTGCTTCCACATGTTATTATTAAATCTATGTTCTCAGCAATATCGCTCAGACTAATCCCTCAAAGGGAAGTCCTAGTTAAGAAATGTTTTTATTGACCCAAATAGCTTTTAAAATATTTCTTTACCTGATTTTAAACATTTTTGAACTATATGTCTATGACTAACGGTTTAGGAATTAATCATTGGACACCGTTGAGACCGAACACCCTGCATATTTTATGTTGAATCAAGGTGAAAAATTACGTTTCGTCTTATGATATTATTTGAAAAAAAATATCATATTACCATTCTGATAAAACTAGCAGCTCTTACTGGAAAATGAAATTTAAACTCGTCAAAAGCGGACAGATAAAATTTTTAAACTGGGTTTATCTCTAATCTTGATTTAGTTTTTGTTGATGAAATTAGTACTTTACTTCGAAATCTACCTCTGCCTATAGACGGAGCTGGCAGGGATTTTTTTTTTATTTTGGCGGGTAAGCCGAGGCGGAATCCGCGCAAAATATCTGGTATTTAAGAGATTACTTTATTTCTAACGTATGTAATGTAAGTTTCATATAGCAAGTTATTGAACATTAATTACATAAATAAGCTACTATTAGAAAAGGTAACGCTTTAAAATCTTTATTAATTAAAAACCTAAATCAATATTAGCGAAAATAGTAGATTTTAACAGAATTTTATTTTTATTCTAAAATGTTAGGATTTTTTTTTTTTTTTTTTCATATAAAAAAATTCTTATAAAACTTTTTGCCAGGCAATGTAAAACCATATTTTTAATTCAAAAGTTTGAATCGCTTTTAAATTTTGTTCCATTTAGTTTCAAAGTGCATTTTTTTTTCATTAAATCAAACAGACTTTCTAAAACCTGAAACGTATCGTTTACCGAAAGATAAATAACTTGAAAAAAAAAAAGGTATATTTTTTGTCAATTATTTTTCTACAATGGTAAAATAATAATAACAATTAAAATAAAATATGTGACTTTAATTTATGCCAGATCGTATTACGTAAACAGAAAGAAAAGAACAAGATAAATTACTGTGGAACGACTTAATTAGAGATTAATAGTGTTTAAAAAGAATTTAGCTGAAATGTACAAATTGACTAGCAGTGTATAGACTTAAGCAAAAATAAAAATTAACTTGATTGTTTAAAGAACTGGATTATTTATAACTTATGTAGGTATAGTATTGTAGTTTGTACAGATACTTCGTATATATGTGTGTGTGTGTGTGTGTATTAAAAAAATCTGCACAACCAACTTATTGTTAGAAAGTATCAGATTTGAACTATATAAATGCATAATAGTAATTCAGTTTAATAGCTTAACTCAAATTTAATATTTTTAACAAGAAAGTAATTCAAGAAATCCTCCGGAGACTTTTGTTTATTAAATAATATATCATTATATTTTTATTTGATTTATAAGTGACTAGCAAACCGGGCGGCTTTGCTCGCGTAATAGTTGAAATATGCCAAGTGATATTTGCATGCCTATTTTTTATTAGAAGAACACTTTTTGAAATAATTCAAAAATTACAAATTAGGCCACAGTTTGACTAAACTTCATTATAAAAGTGCAATAGACAGTAATGAGATTTTAATTAATAAGAGGAACTAATGTTAATTCCAAATAAATGATAATTTAGAAAGTATTTTGAGACTTTTATGGTCATTTCATACGCCCATTTCACTATTCATTTGAAATTTTGAATTTTTTAGAAACCATATTACCACATTTACATCTTAAAATTAACCATCATGTCAAATTCCAAGCTCCTTGTCTAACAGTCTACCACCTTTCTGCAGTTAGTGGCACCAACATAAAATGCCGAAACAGAGTTGAAATGGAATGTCTCGAAAAATGTTGAAACACAGACTGCCACAATTAATTTGCCAGCAACATTAACCTTGAAAGCGGTTGGTATTTTCTATATTCTATAGAAAAAGGAATTTAGATGTTTTTAAAGGCTTTGTTGTTGTTCCTGCCAACCAGGTGGTAGGGACACCGGCATAAAATATAACCCGTATAGGATCAGGGACTATCACTCTTGATTGCAACCAATAACTTCTATAATCGGTTCATTATTTCCCGAGATTCCATAGAAATCGTAATTTAGGAGTCTTTTAGAATGCTTTTCGATTCTCCCCTTCGCTTCACCCCTTTTTAATTTTGAATTTATTTTCGACTCTTCTTAGAGGATATTTATATTTTATAAGTAACTACCGTGCTATCTTTAAAGTTTCTTGCCTCTTCAGTACCACAGAAATTGCAATTTAGAAAGTTTTTTGCTCCTGCAACCCTCTAGGGGTTATGGGAGCGACATAAAACATAGCTTATGTTTGAGCAGGTTCTGTCACCATCAATTTGCAACCATTATGTTTGAAATCGGTTTCACATTTCATACGATTGCATAAAAATCGTAATTTAGAACGCTTTTCGCTCAATTCATCCTTTTAAATTTGGATTTTTTTTTTCAACAATTCTTAGAAAGCATTTGCATATTTGAAGTAATTACTATTCCAAATTTAAAATGTTAGACCCCCTCTTTAACACAAAAAGCGCAATTTAGAAATTTTTGCTCCTGTAACCCCCAGGTGGTAGTGACCACAACGTAAAATATAGGCTATGTTAGAGCGGGGACTGTCACCATCAATTTGAAACCATTACTTCTGAAATCGGTTTACATTTCCTGAGATTACGTAGAAATCGCTATTTAGAACGTTTTTAGAACGGTTTTCGTTTAATTTCACCCCATTTAAATTTCAAAATTTTAAGGAACTCTTCTCAGAGAGCATTTACATTTCATAAGTAATTACCATGCCAAATTTCAAGTTGCTAGCCCTTTCAGTATCATAAAAATCCCAATTTTGAACATTTTCTAAAGTGCAACCGCAAGGTGGTAGTGACGCCGACATGAAATAGATCCTATATTGGAGCAAGGGCTGTCATAATCAATTTCCAACCATTGCTTTTGAAATCGAATCGGTATTGTCTGAGATTGCGTAGAAATCGCCATTTAGAACGTTTTTTAGAACACTTTTCTCGCATTTTCACCCTTTTTAAATTTCGAATTTTTTAAGAAATGTTCTTAGAGGTCATTTATATCTTATAAGTAATTACCATTCCAAATTTCATGTTTCTAGGCCCTTCAGTAACACAAAAATCGCATTTTCTAACTTTTTTGGTCCTGCAATCCCTTTGGGAGTAATGGCACCGACATAAAATGTAGCCTATGTTGGAGCAAGGGTTATCACCATCATTTTGACACCATTATTTTGAAAAAACCTGTTTGGTACTTCTTGAGATAGCGTAAAAATCGCACTTTAGAACGTTTTTTAGAATACTTTTCGCGCATTTTCACCCCTTTTAAATTTCGAATTTTTTAAGAAATGTTCTTAGAGATCATTTATATCTTATAAGTAACTACCATTCCAAATTTCATGTTTCTAGGCCCTTCAGTAGCACAAAAATCGTATTTTCTAAAGTTTTTGCTCCTGCAGCCCCTTTGGGGGTAATGGCACCGACATAAAATATAGCCTTTGTTGGAGCAAGGGTTGTCACCATCATTTTGACACCATTATTTTAAAAAAACCGGTTTGGTACTTCTTGAGATCTCGTAAAAATCACACTTTAGAACGTTTTTTAGAACGCTTTTTGCGCATTTTCACCCCTTTTAAATTTTGAATTTTTTAAGAAATGTTCTTAGAGATCATTTATATCTAATAAGTAACTATCATGCTTCTATGTATCTATATTCTATTTCTATGTCTGCCTAACTTTCATGTAACTGGGCCCTTTAGTAACATCAAAAATCACAATTTCGAACGTTTTTTTTTCTCCTGCACCCCCTTTAGGGGTAATGGCATCGACATAAAATGTAGCCTATGTTTGAGCAAGGGTTGTCACCATCATTTTGACACCATTATTTTTTAAAATCAGTTTGGTACTGTATAAAAATCGCCATTTAGATTTTTTTAGAACGCTTTTTGCGCATTTTCACACCTTTTAAATTTCGAATTTTTTAAGAAATGTTCTTAGAGATCATTTATATCTAATAAGTAACTACCATGCGAAATTCCATATATCTGGGCCCTTCAGTAACACCAAAAATCACAATTTCGAACGTTTTTTTTCTCCTGCACCCCCTTTATAGGGGTAGTGGCATCGGCATAAAATGTAGCCTATGTTGGAGCAAGGGTTGTCACCATTATTTTGTAAATCAGTTTGGTACTTCCTGAAATTGCGTAAAAATTGCCATTTAGAACGTTTTTTAGAAAGCTTTTCGCGCATTTTAAACCCTTTTTTATTTCGATTTTTTAAGGAATGTCCTTAGAGACCATTAGTGTCTTATAAGTAACTACCATTCCAAATTTCATGTTTGTAGGCCCTTCTATGACTCAAAAATCGCATTTTTAGAACGTTTTTTGCTTCTGCACCCCCTTTTGGCCAGTGGCACGGACATAAGATAAAGCCCATGTTCTAAGTTAAACAAACACCATCATTTTGATACCATTACTTTTGGAATCGGTTCGGTAGTTCCAGAGCTTACCTCCTACAAATAAACAATTTTTACCTCTTTATAATATTAGAATAGATTAAAAAGAAAATACTACTTTGTGTTTAGATGATATATATTATTATATACTTATTAGTACTATTAATAATGCTTTTAATGTTAATGTACATACTTACCTAAATAATATATTTTTCAAAATGATAACACTTTAACTTTTTTATTAATTAAAACACAAAATTAGTGTAAACAGTAGATTTTAAGAGACTTTTTTCGCTATCTATATTGCGCCATTTGAAAACATTTTTCTTTTTATTTAAAAAATACTTTAGCAAACTTTTATAAAAAAAACAACGCCCAAGTAATTTAAAAATATTTTTTTAATTCAATAGTTTATAAAGATTTTACATTTTGAGTTATTTAATTTTACAGTATATTTTTTTCACGAAATAAGAAAGACTTTTTGAAACCTGAAACAGATTTTTTTTTTTTTTATCAAAAGGTAAATAAGTTATAAAAAAAGTTTTTTAAGAAATCAAATATCTTTTTCTAAAATGGGATTAATTTTCCAGAAAAAAAATATTTATGGTGGCTGTCTTTATTTGAAGTTAGTTCATATTACATAAAATGGAAAACTAATGTGAAATGACTGAATTAGACATTGGTATTTTCCAGAAAAACTTTAATAATTTTTTAAATAAATCAAGTAACTCTGAGATAATATAAAGAGATAAAATGAACTTGATTATTTTTATGAATCATATATTATAATACGAGAAAATCTTGTGTGCATCTATGTGTGCATGTATGTAATTTTTATCTAAATCACGGCTCTAACGATTTCGACTAAATTTTGAATCCTACCGTTTTCGGGTATGAAAATACCATTGGGATACGTCATATGTTCGAGAAAATTTAATTAGTTGGCCATTTTGGGGTCACTACAGGTTAATGCATTTCAATGGGAATGAAGGTTGAAACAGTTATTAAGTTGTTGAACGACAGTAAATGAAGTCGCAAAGTTGACAACATTTCGTCAAATTTGACGATATTTGGCGAAATATTGGCGACATTAAATAATAATGTTATAAAATAAAATTCTTAATAGCAATAATACAACAAGAATTTATTGTTATGTCGAGTTGAATACAAAGCCAATTTTAACCGAGCATGGCTCGCTCTTTCCTGCTGGTAAGATGTAAAGCTGTGCTCTTTTTCTTACGTACTTAGTTGTTTTCATAGAAATCTTTGTAGAAATAGTGTAAAAAGACACTGTATAAAATAGACACCAAATATTAATAAACTTTCTTAGAAAGAGCTTCATTTTTTGAAACCGACTTACATTTAATAAATGTGTGATTACAACTACGTAAATACATAATATTAATTTAACCGAAAACTTTAGCTAGACGTTAATATTTTAAAGGGTGACTTTTAATAGAAGTACGATTTCTAATGTTTATAATGTAAGTTATGTCTGTGTTACAGTCGTGGCCATAAGTTTAGGACCACCACTGAAATTTAAGATCCAGACAATAAATTTCATCTGCGACATTTATTACTCAAAGTTCAGAAGAAAAGTGAATACAGTAACTACACTGTCAGACGGAAGGACGCCATCTGACGAAAATCGATTTGATTTATGACGTTATCAGTGGTTTCAATTTTAAAAACGCCAGTTTCTGCACGGTGGTCCTAAACTTTTGGCCACGACTGTATATCCATGTATCTATTCTCAACGGTGTCCAATGGCTAATTTGTAAACCATTAGTCATACACTTATAGTTTCAATCACAAAAATATTTTAAATGAGGTAAAAAAGTATTTAAAAAGTCATTTTAACCAATATAAACATCTTATTAAAAGTTACAAAATTTTAATTTTTATGCGGTCGCCGGCCATATAAGTGATATTCAGTAAAAAATTCCTTTTACACTAGACAAAAAGTTCCATTCGTCTAACACTAAAATTGACCGAGTTATGAAATTTTGAATTGCACGACTTATACCAATTTTTTGCATGTGAACACGGATTAGTTGGGCCATGCTTCGAGGGTTCGTACATAAAGTGCTTAAAGTATTAGAAGGATTTAAGGAAGGCTGTACATAACTTTATTGTAGCCGAAGGGAGTCATTTAAACAAGTTTTAAGATAACTTTAATTTGTATTAATTAAGTCTTTGATTAGATAATCTAGTAGCATCTTAAAATATGTATCATTTTATAAAAAATTGCGACTTTTACTTTTCATTATTTCATTAAAAAATTTTTAACTTATTTTTTTAGTACAAGTTGTATGTTTTTTTGAATATGTCATAATGAAAATAGATTTCAAATTTATTGTAATGTTAGTTTTACACTAAACTATCCTTTTTTTTTATGACATCTGACGATTATTTATATTTCCAGTAAACTTGTGAATGACCCCTATTTCGCAGCAAAAAAAAGATGCTTCAACTTTAAACAGCTTTTACTTGGTGAGTTTTAATCTTAGAAGAATCGGACTTTTTAGTGTAATAATATATTTTTACTGAATATAACTTATAGAACAGGGGGACAGTGTAGAAATTTAAATTTCGTAATTTTTTTAAGAGTCGTAATTTATATTCGTTTTATTTTATTTACCAAAATCACTTTTAAAATATTTCTTTACTTCATTTAAAATATTTTTGTAATTGGAGTTATATGTCTATGCCTAACGGTTTAGGAATTAGCTATTTGTAACCGTTGAGAGTGAATAACCCTGTATAATACGTTAGTGGCTGAAATATTTATCACTGAATAAGACCTTTTTGAAAACGGCAATAAACTATTTTTAACTTTTTTATTAATTAAATCGCAAAATCAACATAGAATAAATAGCAGATTTTAGGAGACGTTATGTTCTCTTTTTTATAACTGAAATACGCCGTTAAAAACGTTTTTACTTTTATATAAAATAGAAACATCATACAAATTTTATAAAACTTTCCATGCAATTTAAAAACTCTTTTTTTTTTTTTTTTTTTTTTTTTTTTTTTTTTGTAAATGAATAGTTAATATCGTTTTTATATGTCTTTTTTTTTAATTCACCGGGTATTTTTTTTCAATAATTGAGAAAGTTTTTTGAAATCAAAAACGGATCTTTTACCTAAAGATAGTTAAATTGAAAAAAAAAAAAAGAATATTTTTTATCGAATATTATTTCTACAATGAGATTATTCTTCCAGAAAAGGGAATTTTCTAGAGACTGTGTTTATTAAATGCCAGATCATGTTACTCAAACGAAAAAAAGAACGATGTTAATTACAGTTGAAATGACTTAATTCGATATTGACGGTGACCAAAAAATATATAATAATTCTGTAATATTAAAATAAATCAAATAACCAGAATTTAAATTAAAGGAGGCAAAAATAAAAATGTACATGATCTTTTATAACAGTAAGATGAAGTACAATGTTTTCTTCCTTAAACCCTTATCTGTTTTCATAAAAACTTTTATACATATTATATCCTGGGAATAAAAGGACTTGGTAGTGAAAGCATAAATGTAGTTCTTAAAAATATTTTCCATATTTGTTTAACCAACATACTATTACATTGATTGATGATACATATTGTTATATATTGATGTACCAAATACACTGGTGTGCCAAAATTAAGAACGAAGCAGATAAAATTAGCATAAAAGCGGAACAAGGCTATAGAAGGGATTGTTTAGATGGTTTTGTTTTATTGTCTCATGTTTTCACATCTTGGAGATCTTATGGTATGATTTCGGTCGACGGGGAAAACTTCTACGCGACATTACATTAGAAAAAAACATATCGTCCTTAATTTTTGTAGACCAGTATATAAATACATCATATTAATACCACTGAAAAATTCATTTTTAATCAATTTTACAAGAAACTAATGCAACAAACCATCCTGCTACTTCTTCTTTTTCAAAACTAATGATTAAATTAATGATATTTATATTATTTTTAATTAAAAAAAATTTTTTTTGGATGGTGTTCAATAATATTATTTCCAACATACATAATTTAAATTACCTGTAATACGCACAGTTACCAAAAATTACTGATTTCGAACATAACTTTTTCGTATAATACTTTTCCCATCATTTAATTCGATATTGCGATTAAATACGGCGAATATTACTATAAGTAAAAAGTGATATTCAAAATCCGCAATTCTCGGCACGTATTAATACGTCAATATAAAAGAAAAAAATCTTCTTTCAGGAAATTAATATTTAAGCTTTTTTTTGTTAAATGAATCACAAAATCAACATCAGTATAAAAAGCAGATTTTAAAAGGCGTTTTACTTTTAATTTCTGGAGTATTATATAAAGACTATTTTTTATATAAAAAATTCTTTATAAAATATTTTAAAAAATTACCAGGTTATATAAAAACCTCTATTTTTTATTTCAATAGTTTATATCACTTTTACATTTCATTTTATTTAACTTCACGCAGTATATTTTTCACTGAATGAGGAAGGTTGTTATAAATTTGTAAAGAATATTTTACATAAAGATAATTAGATTGAGAAAAAATACTTTTTTTAATGCTTTTTTTTTATACAATGGGACTATGCTTCCATAAAATTACGATTTATAGTGACTATCTTTATTTGATGTCAGATTAAATTACGCAAACGGAATTAAGAAACATTAATTGCACTCAAATGACTTAATTGGACACTGATGGTTCCAAGAAAGAAGTTTAACTAATTTTTACTTAAATTAAGTGATAAAAACAATCAAACTAGCATCAAAAGAAATGAAGCCTAAATAAAAATTTACATGATAGTTTATAAAAATGAGATGTAAAACTATGCTTTTAATTATTTTATTTATTTATTTATTTATTTATTTTAATTATTTATTTATTTTTATTACACACTTATATGATTTTAGACAAATCTTTGCAGGTATTTTGTTACAGAAAACTATTTTTCGTAAAAAAACAACAACAATAAGAAAAACAGCAGAATAAAAAAAAATTGTCCTGCACTCATTTTTAATCAATTTATAATAGGAAATTTATAATTCAAACTAGAGTCTGTATCGGCTCATGTAACTCGATTTTAACGAAAACCGTGTCGGGTTGACACTAATCTTTTTCGTTGAGGATCAGGTTTCGGTCGGGTTTAAGCTAATGCTTTGCATTTCGGATGAGTTTTTGGTTGGGTTTGACTCTTTGGGGATTCAATTATGGTTGATCTGATTTTTTTTGCCACTTTCCTAATGAATAAAACTGTATACCGGGTGATACAAAAGCCAGGACGAATTTTAAAAATGAATAATTCGAAAACGAATCAAGATACAAAGAAACGGTTTGCACCAAACGGATGGAAAAGGAACCGGGTTTTGTGTAGCAACGAAAAAAAATAGCTCTGTTGGCAACCAACAGATGGCGTTGTCGGATTTCAGATGTAGGATTATGCAAAGTAACAAGCGATATAAAAAGGAGCAACTGCAGCAGGTAATGGCAGTCGAAGCTTGTATGCACCTAAATGCTGTCCATAGTTGATAAAGCCCTCTTAGTTAAACTGTATTAGAAGAATTTGGAAAGTGCCATTGCGGCATTGCGAGAATATTGCTACATGAAGGGTATGCGAGATAGCAAAAGACCAATAACTTCTTCTGCACTGAACAAAATGATGAAGAAATTTGAAGCTACAGGTTCTTTGGCGTCACGTCAAAGAAGTGGACGTCCAGCAACAGCAGCGGCTGTTGCCACGACAGCAGCAGCTGTTGACACGACAGCGGAGCAGACGGTGCAATCCATGTCGGTGGCTGCTGCACATGGGCAGTGCAGTGCTCGAGAAGTTTCGAGGTAGACAGGAGTGTCGTACGGAACTGTCTGGAGAGCACTGCGAAAAACTTTGCAACGGTATCCCTACAAGTTGCAACATAACCAAGAACTGAAACCTCCTGACTTCGACTCTCGCCAAGATTTTGCGAATTTGGTATTCAATAAGATGGAAGAGTAGTACGACTGGCTTCACATTGGGCTTTGGACAGATGAAGCTAATTTCACACTCTCTTTCGCTGTTAACACGCACGATTGCCGAGTGTGGACTACAGAAAATCCACATGCATTTGTTGAGGCACCCTTGTAACTGCCTAAAGTGACAGTCTGGTGTGGCTTCACTACTGATTTCATAATTGGTCCATTTTTTTTGAGGAAGTCATACAGACGGGTTTCAAAACAGTCTCTATCACTGGTCAGCGATACGTAGCACTGTTACAGAACATTATTCCTGAACTGCAAGCGCGACAGGCACTCCAAACAGTCACCTTTATGCAAGATGGAGCACCAACTCATATTGCTTTGCCTGTGCAACGCCTGCTACGCAAAACATTTGGGGAGGATCGCATTATCACTCGCTACTTTAATCACGCATGGCTTCCAAGATCTCCCGATCTGACACCCTGTGACTTTTGGCTGTGGTGATTTTTGAAGTCAAAAGTATACCGCGACCAACTGGCGTCCCTAGCAGCACTGAAACATGCCATCCGCCAAAATTTGTCTGCCATAACGCAAGAAATGCTACTAAATGCTATGAACGGTGTGGTGCCTCGTCTCACAGCTATACTTCTGAATGATGAACAGCACTTTGAACATTTACTGTAGTACTAATTAACTGTAATTAAGCTGACTTATAAGTTGTCAACATTTTTTTCATTTGTAAATCATCTTTTGCTGCAATAAAACACTGTAGCGCCATTGTCGGTCGCCAACAGAACTATTTTTTTTTCGTTGCCACACAAAACCTGGTTTCTTTTCCATTCGTTTGGTGCAAACCGTATCTTTGTATCTTGATTCGTTTTCAATTTATTCATTTTTAAAGTTCGTCCTGACTTTTGGATCACCCGGTATTTGAATATATAATGTTGATATGCGTATATACTATAGTCTATATACTATTTCATGTATATACTACATATAAGGTATACATAGATATAAAGTGTATATGTGCTCATTTTTATACAAGAAAGATAAAATTGATGTAAGAGATATAGTTGTAGATTACTTTTCCGTAACTGTATAAAATATGGATAAATTTTCTTTAACTTCGGATTCGGGTTTGAATGTTTCAAATTCAGTTCGGGTTTCAGGTTGACTTGAGACCGAATTTTAGGAGTCGGGTTGCGTACAACTGGTCTTGTGCAGAACCTTAATTTTGTAGTTACAAATGTAAATCCATAATATTAATTAATTTTAAAAGTTAAAATACAACTTTAATAAGAACTAATATATTTTAACAAGAAACTAATTCAAGAAATCAACCATGCGACTTTTGGTTTCTAAATAAAATAATAACACATTAATTTTAGATTTCTGTAATTTTTTTATTTACTATTTAATGTTTCGGATGATATTTAATAGCGTTGTATCCGACATATGTAATGTTATTCTACAGCAGAGAAATCAAAGATGGGAAAAATTTCCATTTACCGCTACTCAGAAGTAACAATCTTTGTAGTAAATGTCTTTAACAGGCGTATTATAAACTTGCTATGGATATCATTGTTTAGAAAGAATTTTGAGATGAAATAAAAATTTTCCTATTGCTTCAGACTATGGGATATTCTGTGCTATAATAATGTAATAATAATAATAAAAGATACAGCGAATACATTTTAATTGTGAAAAACAAAAACAGCCATTCGATTAAAAAATAATGTATTTTTTACACTCTTTTATAGAAATTAACTTGGTTCAAGTACGTAAATATGGAATTTTGTGATAAATATTGTTTAAAAAAACTACATTTTTCATTTCTTGATATACAGTGGGAATAAAAAATTGGTAAACATGTATTTTTCCAATGACAATACAACTTTCTAATATTTTTAGAACTTAAGAGCCATTATTTTGAAAATCAGACAAGTGCGATTGTTGTATTTATTGTTTTGCTTGATTTTTTTTATGTTGAAGTAGATCATATTTAATGAATAATGTGAAATTTTGAAGCTCTGAAAAAATTTCCTGTATCCTGTAGAAAATGTCAAAGTTCAAGACCATGAATCCCATTTTTCATGAAAATTGAAATGCCAGTATGTTTGGGTTGCTATATCTCTGTAAAGCAACAACATCTTAAAATTCTTTTGTCATTAACTGTTAGTATAACACTACATGCTTAGTAAAATTTACTTGTTTACATGGGGCATTGTTAATTTTCATTGTTCTGTTGCCACAAAATGTAATCAAAATGAAAATTTTTGTCCGTTTTCTGCATTTATTATTTTAGTTAAGCAATAGTATCCCAAAATTTTTCTTATAGAATATGAAAGTTTACTATTAGGACAAGTTAAGTAATATAGAGGTTTACCGGGATATCGATGCTGTTATCAGATATAATCTGTTAAATATACAATAGTTTCAAAATCTGCAACTTTTGAATTAGTCCTATCTCAAAACAGCATCACAGTTGAATAAAACAAAATATATCCGGTAGTAGTTGAACATATGTACAAAAACATGGAAAAGATAAATTAGTGGGGCATCATGCTATTTTTAGAAGAAAAAAATGACAAACCTTACAAAAAGGCAATGCAATAATCAGGCTTTTCCCCTACAAGGAGAAAGAGAAAAGGGATGTTACATTTCCTCATAGGGGAAAAACATGCGAAAGGGAAAGGGAAGCCGGATAATCATTTTCAGATAGGTATGAAGCCTGACATTGACACTGCCTTTTTGTAAGTTTTGTCATTTTTTTTTTTCTGAAAATAGCGTGAGAACCCACTTATTTTTCGTTTCCAAGTTTTTGTACATATGTTTAACTACTACCTGATATATTTTGTTTCATTCAACTGTGATGCTGTTTTGAGATAGGACTAATTCAAAAGTTGCAGATTTTGAAACTTTTGAACATTTAACAGATTATATCTGCTAACGACATCGATATCCCGGTATAGTTATACATTACTTAGTTTGTCCTAATAGTAAACTTTCATATTCTATAAGAAAAATTTTGGGGTACTATTGCTTAACTAACATAATAAGTGCAGAAAACGGACAAAAAGGCATTTTGATTACATTTTGTGGCAACATAATAATGAAAATTAACAATGTCCCATGGAAACAAGTAAATTTTACTAAGCATGTGGTGTTATACTAACAGTTTATGACAAAAGAATTTTGTGTTATTGCTTTCCAGAGATATAGCAATTCAAACATACTGGCATTTCAAGTTTCATGAAAAAAGGGATTCATGATCTTGAACTTTGATATTTTCTACAGGAAACAGGAAATTTTTTCAGGGTTTCAAAATTGCAATGCATAAAATATGATCTACTTCAACATAAAAAAAAATCAGGCAAAACAAACAATACAACTAACGCACTTGTCTGATTTTCAAAATAATGGCTCTTAATTATAAATTAATAAATTAATTTTAGGCATTTTTCTATTAGCCGGTCGAAGATGATAAATCGCCAATTAATCTTTATGGTTATAACTGTTTACAAGTTAAAACAATAATGTAGTTAATTATGCACCAATCTACTCTAGCTAAAATATGCCAATTGGCTGCGAAACTGTACCAATGAAATATTTTATGCGCTAAAAAGTAGCAAATAAAATGTACACTGTAAAAAAAAAAAATCTGTAAAATTACAAAATTTTTTTAGGAAACTGGGATTTCTCGAACATTTATGTAAAGACAACAACAAAAATTCATATAATAGATATACTTTTGCACCGTAAATTAAAAAATCTGCAAGGTTACTAAGAATATTTTAGGAAAATGGGATGCCTAGAACTTTTTATGTAACTGCAACCAGGGTTATAGATAAAATTTTAGTAAGATTACTGTAATTTTAGTAGATTATTTTGTAAAGCTACAGATTTCTAGAACTAGTTTTGTAGATTTACATCTTTTTTTGTACGGTGTACAGATAAAATTTTAGTACGCATACAGATTTCTGTAACTTTACATCTGTAGAATTACAGATTTTTTTTACTGTGTAGATAAATATAAACAATGTACTAATTTTTATTCAAGTTATGTCAAAAGAATAAGCATAGGGCATCGTCTTCATACTGAAATTGTAACTTATATTGAAATTTTCAATAATAACACCCAAATTTGGCATCATATTTGGATTCTTCGGTTACATTGATAAATAAGGTTTCTGTTTCTAACTAAGCATGTGGTGACTTTTATATTTTAGGTGGTGCTGTGAAAGAATATGCCATTAAAAAGTTTCAATCACCCAGAGATTTTAAAAAAATTCAAAATCTTGAAAATCTGAATTTTGTAGTATTTATTTAACACATATACCTTATGAAATTTATCACTTTGTATTTTAGTAATGACAAACTTTTAAATAAACACTTATAGAGCTTAAAATTAATATTTAAAACACTGAAAATATGCATTGTTTATAAAGTTTCAGAAAAATGTAGCAGAATTTTTGTAAAGAGAATAAGAAATTTCATACTTTATGTAGCGGTAAATCTGTGGATGCTCTCTTATAGGCACAATCACTAGCTTCCCTAATAAGGTTTCAACAGTAATCTCCGAGCATATTAGGGGTCCACCTGCCATGATATCGGGTTTCCATTGCAGAAATATCCTGGTGGAAGCGCTCTCCATGCTCGTCGCTCTGAGCTCCCATATTTTCGGGGGAAAAATTTAGATGAGATGCTAAAAAGTGAATTTTCAACGACATTGAACATCTTAAATCTTTGTAACTTTTTAACATGTCTTTAATTAGTGTTTCATAGTTAGGACTTCGATGATTTCCTAAGAAATGTGTCACAACATTTTTAAAATCGATCCATGCTGCTTTTTCTAAATCAATGTATCATCCAAATTTTTGTCCTTCATAAGGTGTCTAATTTGTGGGCCAACGAAAATACCCTCCTTAATTTTTGCATAGCTTAGCGATGGAAATTGTTCTTACAGATATTGAAATCCACAACCTTCTTTATTCATAGCTTTAACGAAATTCTTCATCAATTCCAACTTTATGTGTAAAGGTGGAAGAATAACTTTCTTTTTATCGATTAAAGGAACGTTTTGGATATTTTTTTTCACCTGCAATATATTGTTTGCGCTCTGGCCACTTCTTTTTGATATAATGCTCATGCTTTGCTCTGCTATCCCACTCGCATAGGAAACAGCAATATTTTGTATAAACTTGTTGCATACCAGTAAGAATGGCAATTACTTTAAAATCCGCACATATATTCCAATCATGATGTGAGTAATCAATTTCATGAAGCAGTATCTTCATATTTTCATAAGACTTTCATTATGAAAGTATATACTATTGGAACAGACGGCAAGGCATTTCCATTATGAAGAAGCACAGCCTTCAAGCTGGTTTTCGAACCATCGATGAACATTGTTCCGAGTTATATTGACAATTTAAAGCAGACATTAAACCACTTATACCATTACAATAGCATAAATCACCTTTTCTTGAAAAAAATGTCGAATATTTCTTATGTCGATCTCGATAAATAGATATCTTTGTATTGTTTTTCAGGAAATTGCAATCTTGATCCAAGTAATTCTGAGTTTTTCTTTGATAAATTTAAGTCTCTCACAAGATCATTTAATTATTCTTGAGTAATTAGGTGTGGTTTTTCATTTATGCCAGGAGAATAGTTTATATCAGATGTAGAGGAAGTTTCAGATTCCTCAATTTCCATTTCTACTGCTGCATCATCATATGTAAAATTATCTGGAGGTTTCGGTATTGGTAAATCCATATCATGGGTATAGCAAAGGGCATACTCTTTCTTGTACCTTTCATCTACGCCTGGAGGTTTGCAGCACATCGTGTACAACAAGAATAAGGTGCCCATTTCTTATCTTGTTCACCTACTTTACATCCAAAGTACAATCCAATATACATCCAATGTGATAGGCAGTTTTTATTAGCGGCGTGAAAGCGCATCGATGCTTTTTCAAAGTTAGCTCCCCGCACACATAGCAAAAAGAATCGAGTTCATTAACGCATCCTCTAGACATTTTTCGCATATTTTAGAAGAAAATGGGATAATTATAATAAAAATTTAAGTAAAAAGTCTTACAGAAGAAAGAAATAGCAGTACACTCGACCCGAAAGATAAGTTTCAACTGTCACGGATTTGCGTTAAAGCAAAATACTGTGGGGGCGGCTAGCGCTGTTTGTTCAAGGTCGCTAACATAATATTTATTAGGGGGACATCTGTTTCTACTCTCTTGTTGTATTTTCTATCGTTGTAATAAGAAAAAAAATATGTTTGTGTGAATGAAACGCATGTAAGAGAATAATGTAATATAATTATAATGCTTATACAATGCCTACATACTCCGAAACGTATAAATGAAATTTCTCAAAATTGGAGGGTGATAGAAATTTTTTACAAACATATTCTTTTTCAGCAGCTTAAAATCTATAAGAAACGCCCAATGTATATAGAGAAACAGAATATTCGTTAAAATTTGTTTATCAGTGTTATTAGTTTAATATACCAAACCAGAAATCATATAGTGCAGTAATTTAAGAATTGTGCAGATATAACGTTTTTACCCCCTAATACTAAGTTCCCTTTTAAAAATTAAAAAAAGAAAAGCAACAACAACAACAACAACAAAAAAAAGATGAAGTTTTTAAGTATAACACAAAGACCACTTCACGGAATAACCTGTGGTTTTGGATTCGTATACTTTAAGCTTAAACGGAGAGGAAACACCAGAAGAATGGAGGATTGGATATTTAACATCAATATATAAGAAAGGAGACCGACAAAAATGTGAGAATTACCGTAACATTATTGTAACAGCAACGTTTGGTAGATTATATGGACGAATTTTAAAACATTTCATTGAAGAAGAAATAAGAATGGGAGAAAGTGAAGAGCAAAGTGGGTTTAGAGCAGGAAGATCGTGTATGGATAATATATTTTGTCTTAAACAAATTGTTGAAAAGGAAATCAAATTCATCTTCTTTTCATAGATCTTACGAAAGCATATGATAATGTTCCAATCGCAAAATTATGGAATGCATTAAATGAAAAGGCCATAAATCCAAGTATTATTAGAGCAATTCAAGAACTTTACACACAATCAAAAATAAAGATTAAAATAGGCCAAAGATTATCAAAAGCTTTCAGAACAGATAAAGGATTCAGACAGAGATGTTGTATCTCCCCAACACTTTTTAAAATTTATGTTGAAGAAGCATTGAAAATGTGGAAGGAGACATACAAAGAAATGGGACTTAATATGAATGGAACGTCAATTTTTACTCTACAATTCGCAGATGACCAAGTTATAATTGCAAAAAGTAAAAATGATTTAGAGGAAATGACGGTGAAAATTAAGGAAGAATATGAGAAATGGGTACTTCACATGAACGTCAGCAAGACCAAATACCTATGTATAGGAAGAAATGAAGCAGGCCTAAATCGAAATAATAACATAAAAATAGAAAGCTGTATTGATTATAGATATTTATGTGAAGACATTAATAGAGAAGGAAGAGACTCACAGGAAATTAAATACATAACTTGTCAGGGGAGAAAGGCTGTAAAACTATTAAATTCTATTTGGTGGAGTAAGGAGATCTCTAGAAAAAGAAAGTAAAATATATACAACTCTATTGTAAAGAGCATATTGCTATATGGAGCAGAAGGATGGAGAATTATGGAGGCAGAAAGAAAGAAATGAGCGGCAGTAGAAATGGACGCTCTAAGAAGATCATGCAGGATATCAAGAATAGAAAGAATAAGAAATGACAGAATCAAGGAAATGATGAAAATAAAGGGAACCATATTAGATGATATTCAAAAAAAGCAATTAATCTGGTATGGTCATGCCAAAAGAATTAATGATGAAAGACTACCCAAAATCACATTCAATTATGAAATAAACAAAAAAAAGGAAACGCGGAAGACCACGAAAGAACTGGATGGATGATGATTCAAAGGCAATGAGGAATAAAGGTTTGGAAGAAGAATGGACCCTTGACCGGAAAAAATGTAAAAAGACTCTTGTAGATTCTTCGGATGGCGCCATAACCGAGTTTATATATATATATATATAAATTATGAATCGTAAACCATTAATTTTCTAGAAACTTTAAATATGAGAATGAAAAATTACTCCACATTCCGTTAAGTATATTTTGAATAACGATTAAGAAACTATCTCCGTTGCAGTTTATTTTGCTATTATTAAAAAGGCGGCCTTTAACATTAGCAGTTCCAAATTTTACATTTGCATAGTTTCTAAAGTACGACTACTTTCCGTTGGATATCCGAAGGTAACAGTGATAGATGAATCCAAATATGCTGTCAACTTGGTATTCGTATTAAAAAATTAATGTTTGTCGCAATTTTAATATAAAGACGGCATCCTAACGGCATTGTATAAGCCAGCCATAAAGCAAAGCAGATGTATCATTGTACTGTTAAATACTCTACTGCAATTTTTTAAACTTCTAAGCATCGGATATTTTCAATTTTTATACCGTCATATTGGGGAAAAAAAGAACTTTTAAATGCAATTTGTTTGAAAAACTGCATCTCCATTTATTTTTGAGATATTACTTTTTTTTTTGTAGTTTTTAATGCCATTTCTGTAATGCTGGTAACTGAAGTACTCCAATTCTGTAGAAAGTAAAGGGAAAATAGTTGCAAAATAGTAGATTACTGAATCTTTTTGTTGACATTTTCTCATAAAAACTGAAGAAAAACCAGCAATTAAAATACGTGCTATTTAAAAAATATATAAATGAATGATTTCTGATAAAACATGGAACTATTATAAAGTATATTTAATTTTATTATCTACATTACATACACATGAAGGCATATAGATCATTAGATAGCCGATTTTTTTTTTCTTTTTATTGTCGAGTTTCTTGAGGGACATCTGTTTTTTTTTTTTTGTTTTTTTTTGTTTTTTTTTTTGTTTTTTTTTTTTTGATTTGTGTATTATTTAGCGATATGAAAAAAATATAAATATATACATATATAAAATATATAAAAAAATGACCATAATTAAAAAAAAATATGGACATTCCCCCCCCCCCCCCATTCTGATCAGAAAATCAGAGTTCTAACTTTTTACGACTGTCTCTTTCATCTTCACCTAACACTTCATTTATAATAGCTGTTTCATAATAATGAAAGCCATCAGTCCATCAGAAGAACATGATCCATTCTAAAGGTATAAGTTCAATTGAAAAAAACTATGAACTGATTAATGAATTAAGTGAAAATTTATATTTCATCTCCTTAGTTGGTAACGATTTGTGCAAATCCGGTTTATCCGAGGTGAGCTTGGTCAACACCGTCTCGATATATATCGAGACGGTATTGGCTTGGTCCATATTAACTCGGATAATCGGGACTCTACTGTATCTATATTTATATACATATATATTTTTTTTCATCGGGGGCGGCACTAAATTCTGAAAAAGCAGAATTCCTGTTTTCTAGTTTCCTTTACCCCTGGAAAGTTTTTCAATTTAAGTGCATTAGGTATTGAGTTATTCGGGTCGGGTATAAGCCGATCCGAGCCCGAAAATTCGGCTTAAAGCAAACCCAAAACAAGACAAAATTTCGCCTACCTGATACAAGACTTCAAGACGATATATTTTAACCCGAACTCGAAATATTCAAACCCAAATCTGAAGTGAAAGAAAATTAATCAATCTTTTAATACAATTATGGAAATATGTTCTTCAAAAATATCTCCAATATTAATTTTATCTTTTTTTACATACATAAAAATGAATACATACACACTCAGTAATATTTAAAAATATAGTTTTGTTTAATTAAAAAATTTTTCAAGAACTTTTTTTTTTTTTTTTGAAAAATCGTGTTAACGCTTGCCCGATACGAGAGTGTCTAAACCTAACCGGAAATCGATCAGAACCCGAAGCATTTTGCTGGACAGATAATTACACCTGTTTATTTTTTATTAAATATATTCAAAATTGTTAATTGGTCCAAATCATCCAAGCAACCTCATAGCAAATTGGTATATAGTTTTATATACCTTAGATAAAATTTAAATAATATAAGTGATCGTATTTACCTACATTCTAGTAGAAGAGCAACGCGAAGCATTAATAAAATTAAATTATAATTCGCGTCAAAAAGTAATTATTAAATTTGAATAATTACGAATAAAATTAAGAGTTTGCGTTGTGAATTATTTAGACGAACTCTTCCACTTATGAATTAAACTAAAATTTAAGCTGTAAAAAAAAAGAATTGACACACTTTAAATATTATTAATTAAATAATTACAGAAACTTTTTAAAACTTGATTAAATATTTTATTTACATTGAACATATCTATTTACAGAAAAAAATAATATTAATTCAAAAAATAGAAAGCAACACTTTTGTTTGCTTCTCATTATTTTAAGTATGTTTAATCTTTTTAAAAAAAAAGACAATATTTTCACGTACTCTAATTATTATAATTGTTTCTTTTTGCTAAAAGAAATACTCTCTTTCATTTTTAAAATTACCTTAATCTTATTTTAATTATTGGTTTGGTCGGATCTCAGATAACTCTCTACCGTAAAATATCAGAAAAGTATTTTTAAGGTTTTTCATATGATCTTAAGTGGTAAAAGAAAATGTTTAAAATAGTACCTTCTTTTAATATACGGGATGGTGGCCTTTATTCATCAAATTCCGAGTTGATGCGTTGCTTAGGATCATGGCAAAGTGTCATCAGGAACGCATCCTCAATTTGGCTTGATTAGGATCACTCCGATATGTACATCAGGAAGACATCCTCAATTTGGCTTGATTAGGCTCACTCCGATAGGTACCTCAGGAAGACAACCTCAATTAGGCTTGATTAGGCTGGATTAGGCTCGCTCCGATAGGTCCATCTCGCCTGGGCTTTACTAGGGCTTACGGGACTCATTGCACGGGCTTTCAGGAGAGCTCTTGCATCCTCTACATCTTTTTTTAGACTATCCTTTTTTAAAACTTATTCTTCTTGCACACCAGCTCCTGCAGTGGGAGGAACTATTTTTGTCTAGTCCACTGTTATTGGATGTGAGAAGATTTTTTATTATACTTCGATAGGCCTATTAGCTAGCAGTCTGCAAATGGCCCCTAACATATACTTTAATATTATTATCTGCCTTAAAGTTTGGGTGGTCTGAAAAGTCATAAATTTATCCCAACACTTTTATTGAGGCCATAAATTGATTCCAACGTTTTTATGATTTTACGACTTCTAATTATACACCACGTTCCATTGGCTTGTCATAAAACGACACCATGGCGTCTGCGTATTGTTGTTGTCTGAGATCCGAACTCCATTCAACGTTATACATTCATTTTACAATACAACAATTTTTTAAAAATATATATTTACTATTTAAAATCAACTTAATAATTTTTGTATGAACTTACACTCTTATTTTACTTAAATATATAAACATTATAATTTTACACTCATAATTATATTTTATAAAAAATATTTATACAAACAGAAATAACAAATTACGCAATTTTACTTTGATTTAACCAACATGGTGCGGGAACATATCATAGTTATATGTTGCCCAGCATCTCTCCCGGTATCGGAAGAAAAAAAAAATAAAACTGATTGCTGGTTTTATTTTTTTTGTAAAGCTTGAAGGAATGTACGTGTCCATATGACTGTGTATCTACACAGTTTTTGAGCGAAGACTGTTAAGTTCAATTATGAATGGTTCTGGTATATTTTATAAGAAGTTCTTCTATTGTTTCATAACAGAAAGTTCAACACATGATAGCATAGTTGTCTGTTGACATTCACATTTATAGAAGACCTCTGTACTGACAATCAGACGTCTTTCTCGAAGCCTTTTTTCTTTACCACACACATGTTTACTAATTTTGTAACTTTACAGTTTAAGTGCCCAAAATACATTCAAAGCTATAATTTTGTCTGAAATTAATATGCCGAAATAAACCTCATTATAAGAAAAATAATGGCATACGCATTTGACATATTATTTCGTCACATACAACCTTATGACACAGTGTTTTATCTAAAACACATTTTATACTGAATAAAAGTAAATACAATGCTTGTAATATGACATGTTATATTTTCACATAATTAATCTGATGTATTCAAATTATAATCAGAAAAAATATTGTATACAAACTTGTTACATTATTTTATTTATTTGTTACTTCTAACATGTATGATCTGTCAAAATGTACAAGCTAATTCATCTCCTTTAATATATCATTACGCAATGCTTTCCAACTTTACCCGATACGAGAAAGAGAGAAAAAAAAAAAAAAAAAAGAAGGAGGATTGAATAAAACCAGTTTTGAACGTCCCCGATTCTTTCGAAACGAGGGGTTGGTCAAGCTACTAATCGCTTTCTGTGAGGTGAATTGTGCTGTGACAAAATTTTACGACTTCAAAAAGTAAGTATTTAAAACCATTTCATGCTTGTAATTACCTTATTAATTAGTATAATTTCTTGATATACTTTCTTCTTAACTCACTGTGCATGCCTGTATGTAATTTTAAACATAATCTATGCATAAACAGTGTATGTATTTGTATCGTATCTAATGTAAACCTTCTGCTTTTTTTTTATTATTTTGCAGGGGAAAAATGGCGATTTTATCATCGGAATTCTCCTGCCTCATACTGGAACTGAAGCGAGGGTGGCTTTTTATGCATTCAGGTTTAAACTAAACCAAATTGCCTTTCAGGATTTAAAAAAAAAAATGCATATAACTTTCTTTAACTGATTACATTGTATATTTTTAGACCTTTTTAACAAACACAAATTTTGATTCATGATATTGTTTACTATTAAAATGTAAACAACACGGAAAAATGACTTCTACGGCCTCTCAAAAATGCAAAATATGCATTACGCTGACCTTAAAAATGCACCTTCATTTAATACTATTAAATAGTGTTGTCAGAAAATGCCATTGACGAAGAAGAGAACAATTTTTTTGTCTTAAATTATTATTTATTTAGCCAACAATTCTATCTTAAAAGATTGTTAAATTTTCATATTTATTTATTTTTTTACTGAATGAAATAAAAATTTATTTATTCAAAATTTTATTTATCATTAACATTCCGTATGTGAATTCTAATGTCTAAAATTTAATGATATGTTTAAAAAAATAAAAGATACCAAATTATTAGTATTAATCCAACATTAATAATTATTATTTAATTATAAAAAAATGTACTTAATACACTTGTATAATTTAAAAAAAAACAAAAGTAAATGATAATTACTACGTAAAATCATATGTAGTAACCCATGAGTACTCGGCCGAACCAAAGAATTTCTGCCAGCAGAAAAGAATCTTTGTATACTCATAAATATCTACACCCAATTGTTACAGATTAAGTTTTTTAAAAAATAATTACTGTATGTACTATAAAAAAATTAAGTAAATAAATTTATTAAGCCATACTACCTATTTTAATAAAAATAAGGCCAATATATATAAATATCTTTATTTATTTATTTTGTTTTCTTATGTTAAATTGGCCAAATTATATATATAAAAAAAAAAATTATGAACTCACACACTCAAATTTATCAATACTATGTATATTTATATGTGTTTAATTTAGAATTGCATTTAATTCTAAGGGAAAGTAAAGAGAAAAAAAATGCTTAAATTCTAAACTAACATAAATTTATAAAATATTTCATTAAAAAAAAAAAAAAATCTAATATCTAGCTGATTTCAGCAAGATGTCATTTAATATTTATATTAAATAATTTTGCTAATACATTTTATTAATTGTTAAATTTGCATATTTTTATATATACAATAAAAATATAATAGTCTTACATAAAATTTTACACTACAACAATGTTATTAATTAATTTAACTTGAATTTAAGCCTACTTTAATTCTAATTGAATACCGTTAATACAAGTAAATTAGCTTATCAAGTTAAATATAATATAAACTATGTTTGTCTAATGTTAATTTTGATGAAAATTCCATAAATTTTAACTGTAAATGCTAATTGCTATACCTTTTGTTATTTATTTTGAAAACAACACGAACTTATATTTTTATTTATTATTTTTTTTATTAAATCTAGGAACTATACACTGAGCTAGACACTCCATAAATGTGTAAAACCTAAAAATCAAAAATTTTCCTAAAGAAAACTCAAAATGCTGCTTTTTACAATATAATATTACTAATTTTATTGTTTCTGAGCATAACATCTAGTAATTATATCATACTTAATTTTTTCTTCGATTCCTTTTTCAGCCAAGAATCCTGAAATTTATGCCTAGGTGGACCATATATTGATGTATCTGTGAATTGATAAATTTTCTACAAATATATTGTTGGTGTTGGTGCATACCCAGCCGTAGGCCAAAATTGCACCCTATACAGAAAGCCTTTGGTGAGAAAATTTTAATTTTACTTCAATTATTTATTTGTGTATTTTTTTTTTTTTTTTTTTTTATAATTTTTGTGTGCAATTATGTTGAAATAACTTGCCTTGTCCATTGTTATACATATATATGTTTTTTTAAAAACCAATGTGCTACACCAAAATCCTTTTTTTTAAAATTTTTTTTTAACACTTTTGTTCATAAAACTTATCCCTGCTGTCTAAATTCTAGACTTTAGCATATAAGTTGTACTTGAACTACCGGAGTAAATCTTAGCACTTTTTGTATATTTTATTATATTTAGGCTTATAGCTGACCGCTATCCTAATATAGAGTGCACTAATAATTTATTCCTTGTCAACCATATATTTATATAAGAAAAAAAAATATATATGAGTATGCTATAAAGCTGTTCTAACTACCCTGAACCTATAGCTTACACCTACTCATTTTAAAGAGTAATTCTGAAATTTTGTCATCTAAATTGTAAGGCTATTAGCAAAGGCTACCCTTATAGAAGACAGAAAAAATTCTCTTTTTTTTTTTTTTTGAAAATTACTCCAAGATTATTTACTATGAAATTAATGAAGTTTTAATGTTATTTGGCTTTGTTAAGAATTTATATTTTCTAATTCATATTCGAAAAAAAAAATATATATATATATAACTTTTGCCTGGAGAGAAATATTTCACTGCTCCATTGAAGTTTTGTGAAGCACATTACATAATTTTATAAGTATGTTTTCGGGTGCGCCCTGCACATTTGCTCAATATTGTAACCCTGAGACAAATTGGCGTTCCCATGTTCCTATCCTTTCTTATTATTATTTTGAATTTTAAAAAGGCAAGTTATTAATTTTGTTTCAATTTTTTTTTTTTTTTTTTTTTTTTTTTTTTTTTTTTTTTACCTAAAAGAAAAAAAAAATTATTTTTAAATTTTGAAAAATTTTTTTAAATTTTGAAATTCGATTAATTATGTATTTTGATTTATTTTTAATACCAATTCATATCCCTTACTTGTCCCTTTGATCATCAGTTTTACCCTTATTTTTATACTTTTTTGGATACTTTTGAGCATTGTCTTTTAAATTCTCATTTTTATCCTCATTTGGATAATAACTGGCATGACTCTGAGGTTGACTATTCCTATATGGCACATGCTGAGGGAAGTAATTTGGTGGGGGTGGGGGATATGGAGAATATCCATAGTAACCACCTGTGGGTGCATAAGATTGAAAATGCCACTGCTGGTTTGGGTTAACAAATCTAGGATTAAAATTCGCTCTCGTTTGATACTGTCCATTATAAGAGTACCTTTTATTAAAATGCCGACCTGCGAAATCTCTGCTATCCTTATATGTATTTTTATTATCATTTTTGTACCAGCACGTTTCTAAAGTATGCGAATTTTTTTTACATAATTCGCACCATTTGCTTGATGCAGTATCTTTTGTTTTAATTTTCAAATTGTTTATTTCGGAAGTCAAAATTTTAATTTGCTCCGCGCTTTCCATATTTAATTTTAACAATTTGTCCAAATTTTCCTCAGTGGAGGTTTTTGTAATCGAATTAATTTCCTTTGATGCAACTTGATTGTATGCATCTTCCATTTGTTTCGCAAATTTACATGCGTCGTTGAAATTTTTCGGCGCCATTCTTCGAATGTCCAAACTTAAATCTGCCCTAACTGATTCTAAAAATCTTGTGAATTTTATCATTTCAAATAAACTACCATTACCGTTGTCAATATTTTGGCCACTTTTATCTAGGTAAAGTTTTGCAGCCGCATTGAATTCACTGATAAAATCAGCGATAGCCTGCGCAGGTTTTTGCCTAAGAGAAAAAAAATTGCTGTGAGCCGCAGAAAAACTTGTTTTAGTAGAAAAAGTATCGATTAATTTTTCTTTAAATTTACCGTAGTCTTTTTCTGTATTAAGATTTTCTTCATTAGCTAATTTATCTCTAGCACTACCGACTAATTTCGTTTTCAAGAGCGCTAGTTTCGAAACATTCTCTAATTCCGTTTGTTTAATTAGATTACCGAATTCGTTCAAAAAAAATTTAATATTCGACTCTTTCTTTCCGTCAAAGACGGGGATACAATTCAACAGCGTATCAACACTAGGTTGAGTCATTGTATTCTTTTTAGTTTTTTGTAGCGAATAATTTAGAGAAATAATTTTATTTTTTTGTCTTCTGGTTTTAACTCCAGAAGTATTTAAATCTACACTTCTCCTTTTAAATTTTCGCTTATTGTTGGGCACAACCTTTTAACAGAATGTTTCTGTTTATCATACTTTTTTTTTTTTTTTTTTTTATATTACCACATATGTATGAAAATATTCTAAATTGCATAAATACATAAAAACAACAGCACTAAAATTTTAAAAAAATTTCTTAGGAGATGAAGTTGTTTTGTAGATTATTCTTTTACACACATAAATACCCCTAAAATATTTATAATACACGTATATATAAAAAACAACATAATTTCATTTAACAGAAAAATATCTGTCTTTTTCTACAGAAAAAACAATCTTATTTTTTTTTTATTTTTTTTTTTTTTAAATATTGTACTACTACTTCGTAGTACGACTCATAAATTTTCTTTTGTATCAAGGTGATACAATTTCAAAAATCATGATCTATTGACATTTCAATCATTTTTATACCAGACATATTATAAAATTTTACTTATTATTCTTCTTATTATTATTATTTATACATTATATAAAAAAAATTATTTTTACAAATGTGTCATCTGTGATGTGAATGCCATTATTTTTCAATGGTAACTGAGATCCAACCACAAGAGAAAAGAGAGAAAAAAAAAAATTGTAATTCCTAAATTTACCTATTATAAATCCCAGAATTATTTTTTTATTTCCTTTTGTTTTTTTACTAACATATATTATTCATTTTATTTATATAAAATTATTATATGTGTGTCATTATTGTTACAATAATAAATTTAATTTTAATAAAATTTTAATCAATTAAACTTACATACCTACAATATCTTTAAAATTGTGACATTAAAATAATACTTAAATTTATTTTCCTTTATTATTATTATTATTATTATTATTATTATTTCTAATGACCTCAGATGAACGTTCCTGAGTCATAGCACCATTTACCTATCTAATGACCTCAGATGATCGTTCCTGAGTCAGAGCACCATTTTACTATCTAATGACCTCAGATGCTCGTTCCTGAGTCATAGCACCATTTTACTTAATGAAGGGGGGATGCTGGACAGATAATTACACCTGTTTATTTTTTATTAAATATATTCAAAATTGTTAATTGGTCCAAATCATCCAAGCAACCTCATAGCAAATTGGTATATAGTTTTATATACCTTAGATAAAATTTAAATAATATAAGTGATCGTATTTACCTACATTCTAGTAGAAGAGCAACGCGAAGCATTAATAAAATTAAATTATAATTCGCGTCAAAAAGTAATTATTAAATTTGAATAATTACGAATAAAATTAAGAGTTTGCGTTGTGAATTATTTAGACGAACTCTTCCACTTATGAATTAAACTAAAATTTAAGCTGTAAAAAAAAGAATTGACACACTTTAAATATTATTAATTAAATAATTACAGAAACTTTTTAAAACTTGATTAAATATTTTATTTACATTGAACATATCTATTTACAGAAAAAAATAATATTAATTCAAAAAATAGAAAGCAACACTTTTGTTTGCTTCTCATTATTTTAAGTATGTTTAATCTTTTTTAAAAAAAAGACAATATTTTCACGTACTCTAATTATTATAATTGTTTCTTTTTGCTAAAAGAAATACTCTCTTTCATTTTTAAAATTACCTTAATCTTATTTTAATTATTGGTTTGGTCGGATCTCAGATAACTCTCTACCGTAAAATATCAGAAAAGTATTTTTAAGGTTTTTCATATGATCTTAAGTGGTAAAAGAAAATGTTTAAAATAGTACCTTCTTTTAATATACGGGATGGTGGCCTTTATTCATCAAATTCCGAGTTGATGCGTTGCTTAGGATCATGGCAAAGTGTCATCAGGAACGCATCCTCAATTTGGCTTGATTAGGATCACTCCGATATGTACATCAGGAAGACATCCTCAATTTGGCTTGATTAGGCTCACTCCGATAGGTACCTCAGGAAGACAACCTCAATTAGGCTTGATTAGGCTGGAAAAGGCTCGCTCCGATAGGTCCATCTCGCCTGGGCTTTACTAGGGCTTACGGGACTCATTGCACGGGCTTTCAGGAGAGCTCTTGCATCCTCTACATCTTTTTTTAGACTATCCTTTTTTAAAACTTATTCTTCTTGCACACCAGCTCCTGCAGTGGGAGGAACTATTTTTGTCTAGTCCACTGTTATTGGATGTGAGAAGATTTTTTATTATACTTCGATAGGCCTATTAGCTAGCAGTCTGCAAATGGCCCCTAACATATACTTTAATATTATTATCTGCCTTAAAGTTTGGGTGGTCTGAAAAGTCATAAATTTATCCCAACACTTTTATTGAGGCCATAAATTGATTCCAACGTTTTTATGATTTTACGACTTCTAATTATACACCACGTTCCATTGGCTTGTCATAAAACGACACCATGGCGTCTGCGTATTGTTGTTGTCTGAGATCCGAACTCCATTCAACGTTATACATTCATTTTACAATACAACAATTTTTTAAAAATATATATTTACTATTTAAAATCAACTTAATAATTTTTGTATGAACTTACACTCTTATTTTACTTAAATATATAAACATTATAATTTTACACTCATAATTATATTTTATAAAAAATATTTATACAAACAGAAATAACAAATTACGCAATTTTACTTTGATTTAACCAACATGGTGCGGGAACATATCATAGTTATATGTTGCCCAGCACATTTAAACTCAACCGGACCTCACCCGACCCGCCGCTCGAGTTGGGTTCGGGAAAATCAGTTTACCCGACCCGATGCAGGACTCTAATGAGGTGTAACTTTTTTACTTTCATCTATCTTTACAAGAAGAAAATATTGGATTCGTGAAAAATTTCGACTTCCGGTTTTCGATGGATTTATACGTTTTAGAAGGTCCTGAATAGGATTTGATAGTTTTTAGAAAATGTCTGTCTGTGAGTCTGTCTATCACACTGTCACTCTGTCACAAAATTTTTGTGGGCGCTCTATCTCAAGAACTAATGCACGGAATTTTACAAAACTTTAGATTCAGTTAGATCTTGATATAAACTGGTTCTGATTACTTTTTGGTGTAAATCGTCCACCAGGCCGAGCTACTATGCTGCATTTTTCATTTCCACAATAGCTCTATTTCAAGAACTAATGTTCGGAATTTCATAAAACTTCAGTTAGTCCTTGATATAATTTGGCTCTGATTACTTTTTGGTGAAAATCGGCCAGCAAGTGGCGCTGCTATGCTGCATTATTCATGATTATCGCAATAGCTCTATCTCAGGGACTAATGCAGGAATTTTCATGAAACTTGCGATTGAGTTAGTCCCTGATATAAATTAGATAAAAATACATTTTTCACGATTTCCGCAATAGCTGTATCTCAAGAACTAATGCATGAATTTTCGTCAAGCTTCAGATTCAGTTAGTCCCTAGTATAAATTGGTCCTAATTATTTTTAGTGTAAACCGCTCAACAAGTGGTGCTGCTATATGAAAATGTTTCACGATTTCCGCAATAGCTCTATCTCAAAAACTAATGCACGGATTTTCATCAAACTTCAGATTCTGTTAGAAGTTAACATAAGTTGCTGATTATTAGATTTTGGTCTAAATAACCTAACCGATGCCGCTGATATGCTGCATTTTGCATCATTTAAACGATTTTAGCGATAGTCCTATCTCAAGAACTAATGTACGAAATTTCATATGTTTAGAATCCTCATGATGGGCACAGATTGCCATTTATTTTTGGCACTGTACTAGAGAATTTTGAAGTATTAACATGTAGGAGATAGAAGAAAGCTTTGGGATTGGCATATCCGACTAGTTTTTATTGGCATAGATGGTAATTCTACTTATTAAACGTTACAAAGCGATAACACTTTAACGTGATCACATTGCAAAACATTATTAAAACAAAAAACTTACTAATTAGAAAATAAAACAATATCAGTGTAAGTAAAAGGTTTTAAGAGAAATTTCCTTTTTTCTGAAATGTGCCATTAAAAGTTATCTTTCTTTTTATATAAAAAAAATATCTTATAAAACTTTTATAAAACTGCCAAACAATTAAAAAACCTCCATTCTTAATTCAATAGTTTGTATCACTGTTAGATTTTGTTTTATTTATCTTAACTGTGGATCTTTTTTTGCAAAATCAATAAAACCTTTTGAAATCTGAAACGGATCTTTTACCTAAAGGTAATTAAGTTAGAAAAAAAAAAAGAATATTTTTTCTACAATGGAATTATTCTGATTTTTAGCGACTGTCCCTTTTTTTTGTACCAAATCATATTATGTAAACGGAAAGAAAAGAGCAATATTAATTACATTGAAATGACTTAATTAAAAATTGATGGTTAACAGAAAAAGTTTAATTTATTTTAAAATAAACTCGGAGTTAAAATTAGGGGGGTAAAAATACATTTATATTAAATATTTACAACCATAAGATGTCGTACATTTTCTCTTTCTTTTTTTTATTCTTAACTCGTTTCACAGAAACTTTGGCAGGTATTAAATAGTTCAAGAAGATACTTTATGAATAATATAAACTATATCATTGCCTTCAGAGCATACTAGCTATCTTTATTAATGAATTAAGATCTTTATTAACGATTATGAATTAGATAACTCTAGTTTCCTAAGGATTAAATAATACCCCGCTTTAATAATGTAGATAATTAAAACTAATTAATAATTTATGATCGACTACACAGGCAATTCCAAGATATACTAGTTGGATGTGCCAATCCCAAAACTTTCTTCTATCTCATGTCAATATTTCATTATAATTAGTTTTATTAGTATTTTTATTAGAATTAAGCATAACTTCATACACTTTTCGATGGTACAATATTGAAAATTGCACAAAAATCGCTATTACAGCAAACACTTCCGGCGGAATTTTTCCACATTCAGGGTGGACCTTCTTGCTATGGCCAAAAACATACACAAAAAATTTGGTTCAGTTCTATGCAGAACTTCATACACTTTTCGATGGTACAATATTCAAATTGCACAAAAATCGCTATTACAGCGCCCCATATCGGCGGAATTTTTCCAAATTCAGGGAGGACCTTCTTGCCATGGCCACAAACATAAAAAAAAAATTGGTTCAAATCTATGCATAACTTCATACACTTTTCGATGGTACAATATTCAAAATGCACAAAAATAGCTATTACAGCGCCCCCTACCGGCTGATGTTTTCCAAATTAATGGAGAACCTGCTTGCCATGGCCAAAAACTTAAAAAAAGAATTTCGTTCAATTCCATGCATAACTTCATACAAATTTTGATGGTACAATGGCGACATACGGACACACGGACACACGGACTGGCAGACAGACATTTTTTATAAACATGTTTTTTGTGATCTCTGACCCCTAAAACGTGTAAATCCGTCGATAACCGGAAGTCGAAAAAAATTTCGATTACAATACTTTCTTCTATTGAAGATAGAAGAAAGTAAAAATTAGTTCTGGCTCCATTTTTCTGGAAAATAAATCAGAGACGTAAACAAATAATTTTAAACAGTGACGCATAAATTGTGCGTACACTGTTAGAAAAATTCGTCTATATACACTAAATTATTCCTCATTTTGTAAGAAATAATTCCCGCACTCCTAGAAAACATGTTTTATCCGTGAATTCTTCCCGAAAGTCTGAAAAAGAGGAATAGATTCTGTTCATTCCTAGAACGCATGCATATTGTCTCTATTAATATACAAAAATCCGAATTCATTTAAAAAACGAAAAGCCAAAAATTCTATAAATTAAGATGTCTAATTTAATTAAAATAAATCTATATATACAAAAGAAAGTCTGAATTTTGTATTAATCAACGCGCAGCCCAAACTACTGAACCTAAAGTCTTGAAATTTGGGGTAAAAATTCTTCTTATGACAAAGAGTGCCGCTAAGAAAGGATATTTTAATATTCCACCCCTAAGGGGGGTAAAAAATCGAACGAACTTTTAAAAAATTCCTTAAAAATCTGATTTTATAGCTATTTTTTAACTAATAACATATTTTGGTGTATTTTTGTATGCTGAATCGAATGGTACTAACTAAATTCTTTTAAGCCCAATAATTCGCGAGATATTTTATATATTTCTAATTTGGCGATGTCTTTGGCGCCAAAACCTCGAAATACCTAACATTATAAGTGATAATTCATCCATATGCATTCATCTTATACATCCGTTACTGTAGCAACGGAAGAAATTCAAATTAAATATTTCTGTTAAATCTTTTGGTTAAAGGATTGAACCGGCTATATGAGTTTGAAATAAATAAATAAATAAATAAATACAAACGCCTTGAAAAAAAGAAAAAAATATATATTGAATTTATTTAAAATATCATACAAGGAAGCGATCCACTTAGAAATTAACCTTATAAAACGAAAATATTTAAAAAATGAAAGCAATATTTGTACGACTTTAAAAATTTTGTGGTACTTACATCCGGGCCATGTCAGATACAACTGCGCCAAGCATGGATATTACATTAATTACAGCAACCCTTATTTTTTGTCATTTGATAGTTTATTTAGTATAGTTTTAAATTAATTTTATTATTATAATTTTTATTTATTATAGTTTATAGTATGTAGTTTTAAGTTATATATTTTATTTATTTATTTATTTAAAACAATTTGCCATTTTTAACAAGGTTATGTATTTAAGAATGTTAAATTACTTTTTTGAACGTAACTGGCAAACGATAAACAAGTTTGGCAATTGTCAACCATTTTTGGCGATCTATCTCATGGTCGAATAATGCTTAAGTATTACTTTTTTTAATGGAAGAAATTGGAATTGAAATAATACATCGCGATTTATCTCTTGCTCCTGGATAAGAAAAAAAAATGGGTGCTTTTATGTTAGCCGTATCCGTATGTAAATATCGCCATTAGCATTTTAAAAATTGCCAATAGCAGTAGTTTCATTTCGTGTATGTAAATTAAAAACAATTCTTTGTTTTAAGTTATGGCATTATTTCCTATTGTTTTACTTTTCATCTTTATCAATGACATTAGTGTAAAGCATGTATTATAAATGAAATGAGTGAAATGTTTTTCTTTTGAATGAAAATAATAAAATAAGAATAAGATATGGAAACAACCTTTGTTGATTTATTACTTGCGCCCGGCTAACATAAAAGTATCACAAAAGCCATATATTAACCTTTCTTTGGGTAGTTGTTCATGGAATTTCTGGTTAATCTTCCGTAATCGGATACTTCTTCAATCGGTGTATTAATTACAATGTTGAAAGCATCGTTTATGTATGAAGCGAAAACTTCATGATGAATTCTATTACAGAAAATCGTATTATCATCATCCACTACATATTTAAAACGGAAATTTGCATTTTATTCCTATTCTTTATAATATTTTGATAGGATATGCCACTATTAGTTAGGTAATGCTTTTGGAACGGTTTTTATGTATACACAAAGTGTTCTACGTTGCTTAGTTTTAGTTATAGAGCTATTGGAAAAGCTATACAGAAAGGTGAACGCAATTATGAAAGATACATCTACTGTAATTATATAAAATACAAATTTGCTTTTCCTCCCACTCATTTATAATTTGAGTTTTGCTGGATGTATTTTGGTGGGAGTTACACTGTTAGTTAGATTATTTTTTTGTGGATGGTTGGTACTTCTTGCATGCATGGTACTTCTCTGTAGCGAAGTTTTCTTCTGGCTTATTGTTTTTCTGAAGCACAAACTTGGCAACAAGTCAGATTGCAGAAAATTAGATTACAAGAGAAAGTTCCAAAACTAGGTGAACCCGAATGCGAAAGATTACCTTTTATTTAAAGTTCTACTGAACGTATTTTGATTGGAGTTGCACAGTTAGGTAATATTAGGGATTGTTGCAATATTTGAAATGTCATTCTACATTTTTAGTTATGGAACTATGAGGAAAGTTCTCAGTGGTGTAGTTGAAAAAAAAGTAGGATAAAATCTACAGGCAGAGGGTATATATTAGAGAGTATATATGTTATAGCTATGGAGTGCAGAGTTTCTAAAAAACACCAGAAGGTCTACGTCGTATAGCCTATGCTACATTCCTAAAAATTCTACAATCACGTTAACTTGATTATGAAAGATATATTTAACTATCAACTTCAAATGTAAAATAAAAAGGGCAATTTCGGTCCCACCGCTTATAACTTGAGTTCTTTTCAATGAATTTTGAGAAGATTTGCATTGTTAGATAAATTTTCAAGAAAGTGTTTCATATATAACACATATTATTCTACGTTGCTCAGTTATAGAATTATGTGCGAAAGTTCTTTAATCAGTTAACCCTATTTTGAAATATTAGCCTTTTTAAAAGGTTCTACTGAGTTAATTAGCAGTGTTGTTAGATATTATTTCAGGAAAGATTTTAGTATATAACACATATTGTTCTACGTTGCTTTGCTATAGAATTATAACTGAATGTTGTATTATCTGGTGAACCTGATTATGAAAAATTAGTCTTATTAGAAGGTTTTACTGAACTGATTTTGATGAGATTTGCATTTTTTAATTTTCAGGGATGATTTTAATATGCTACATATTGTTATTCTGTTCTTTTTTATATTGAATTATAAATAATCAACTAAAAGATTTGCTTTATAACAGTCCAAATTTTGTCTGTGACATTAGAAGATATAAAACCGTAATGGCGTTCATATTGTTTTCAGCAACGCGGATGATCATTAGAGATAAATGTATTTATTGCTATAAAACACAAGATCAAATACACCGATATATTTCGTTTGATTAAAGTTTCGCTTGGAGAAACCGACCAGCGTAGCGGGCGAAGGCTTCTATTACTATATATGTAAAGCGTAAATTCCTATTTCGTTCCGATTGATTATAACTCAGATTCTACTGAACATAAATGCAGAACTTACACTATTAGATAGTAAATTTGGTTCATAAATAGTTTAATCTAAAAACCATCGTTCCAAGTTGCTTAGTAATAGTTACGAGAGTTCTAGAATTAGGTGAACTCGATTATGAAAGATTTCAAGTTTTACTGAATGGATTTTAATGACAGTTGCACAGTTAGTTAGATAACATTTCATGGATTTTTTCAATATTTATCATATCTTTCAAAATTGTTTAGTTACGAAGCTATGCGGAAAATGTTCTCTGTGGTATAGTAAAGAAAATTGGAGGATAATACGCTACACACAAAGGATGTATACTAAAATGCTATAGTTATGGAAGTTGTGCAGAGTTTCTTTAAAAATCCAGAAATGATGCGACGTATACCTACCCCTACATCCCTGAGATAATCAGGTTAACGTGATTATGATAGCTATATTTAACTATCTCAATGTACATAAAATGCAAAGAGAAATATCATTCCGGCCGCTTTTAAATTTACTTCTACTGAATTGATTTTGATGGGGCTTACATTGTTAGTTAGATAATTTACAGAAAAGATGTTAGTATAAAATATAATGTTATACGTTGCTTAATTAAATAATTATGGGTAAAGATCTAAATCAGATGAACCCAATTTCGAAAGATTGGCTTTTTTTAAGGTTCCGCTGAATGAATTTTCACGGGATTTAAACTGTTAATTAGATTATTTTTATGAAATGTTTCGGTACATTTTCCAGTTTAAAAGATCCTGCTAAGTGGATTTCGGTGGAACTTGCTCGGATAGTTAATTTTTCAGTGAATGTTTTAGTATAAAGCACATATCATTCGTTTGGTGTTGCTTGGTCGTCAGGTTGCTTGATTATAGAATTAAGACTGAATGTTTTAGAAGCAGGCGAACCAAATTATGAATGATTAACCTTTTCAGTATGTCCAATTAACAGATTCTGATGAGATTTGCATTGATAATTTTTCATGAACCCTTTTAGTATATTACATATTGTTCTATCGTTCTTTACCGAATCCTACACTAAATGATCAACGAAAGAAGTTGGCCCTTAAAAGCCTAAATTTTGTATGGCTCAAAGGATATAATAGCGTAATAACGTTCATATTGTTTTCACCAATTAGATTGGGCATTCCAGGTAAATGTCCATATTGCTTTAAAATGCACGATCAAATTCACAAATATATTTCGTTTGATTCAAGGTTCTTTAGAAAAATTGACCAGCGTAGCGGGCGTTAGTCTGCTAGTAAATAATAAAAAACTAAACCAGCAACAAAGAAAAGAAACGCTTTCGAATTTAAAAATAAATAACAATTAATTTTCTTATTCATAATTTAGTTTTTAAAGTTATTAAAAAGTATCCGCATTTAAAATATATTTTAAATGTACACATTTAAAATAGATATTTTAATTAAAATATTAAATGGAAAAAAAATCGATTTTACTCAAAAAAAATATCGCATAAAATATGATATTCATATTTTACATCTACAATCTAGATAAACATATTTATAATTCATATTTTCATTCTATTTTAATACTAAAGTATTAAAAAGCCATCGACAATCTTATTAAAAAAGAAATATTCCAGAAATTAACTTCAAAATTCAAAGCTTTTTAAAGAAATTAATCAAGCTATACCTGCCCGAGGCAAACATATTTACTTCAAACTGCTTCATTACTGTACAACTGTAGCCAAGTGTTTAGATTACTTGTCTCGCAGCACTAAGGTAACTGGTTCGATCCTAAGGTCTGCAACTTTTATTTTCTTCAATTGATGTATATTTGATGATAAACAAATGTATTTTGCATTTTATATTAAAAGTAATAGCAATAGATAGTATATAGCAACAGATTTTTCTTTATATATGACCTGAAGTTTTCGGCTATCTGAAGCAACATGTTATTACTGTCCTAAATTATAATTGTTTTTACTTACTTCTATCTTTACAAGAAGAAAGTATTGGAATCGTGAAAATCTTCGACTTCCGGTTTTCGACGGATTTACACGTTTTAGGGGTAAGAGATCCCGAAAAACATGTTTTTACAAAATGTCTGTCTGTGAGTTTGTCTGTATGTTTGTGACACACATTTTGTGGGCGCTCTGTCTCAAAAACTAATGCACGGAATTTAATAAAAATTTATATTCAGGTAGTCCCTAATATAAATTGGTGCTGATTAGTTTTTGGTGTAAATAGGCCAACAGGTGGTGCTGCTAGGCTGTATTTAGCTGCATTTACACGAATTCAGCGATAGTCACGTCTCAAGAACTAATGCATAGAATTTCATATCTTTAGAATCCTCATGAGGGGCATATATTGCTGTTTAATTTTGGCAGTGTGATAGCGAATTCTGAAGTATTAACATGCATGAGATAGAAGAAAGTTTTGGGATTAGTACATCCGGATAGTTTTGTTATGTTACCCTTATATAGAAGTTTTAAAGTTTAGACTCTTAAGAAAATATGTCTGTCTTGGATTTAAATAAACTTATAAAAGATACAAGTGATGAGGACTTTTACTCAGCTGGTAATACTTTCCAATGCGTTTTAACTCTGCTCTGATACGAGTTACTTATTCGTCAGTTAGATATTTTATTTAAATTGCCGTTTATCAACAGCAAAATTGAAAGCTTTGAAAAATTTTTTTAAGCGCAGTTGCATTTTCTGTGGTAGAAATACACAGTACTTACAGGCGAAATATGAACTGAAAGTGGAAGGATTCTATTTCTAAAATTGTCTAACTCATTTTAATATATAAATCTGGGTTTAGATTTTTAAAAATGTTATCAGAAAGCTTCTTATCTGATAACATTCTGATAAAAGTTCATCTAATAGTTTTCTTGAAAACTATTAGATGTTCCTGAATGTATAAGGGATTTTATTGATTGCTTGAATCTTTTCAGAATAACTGAAAAAGTGAAAGAAAGAAATCATGTAAAAGGATTTTAAGAACATTTGAGTAATTGTATATCAAATTTTTTGGTATTGATAAATTCTTTGAAAGTATTAGAAGAAAAAGAAGGCTTTACGATTATAAGAAAGTTCTAACACGTTTTTCTTATTAGAAAAAAGAAACCAACAGCAACACATATTCTGCTGTGCAAATTATAATTTTAGTAAGCAGAAAATACCCTAAGTTAGGAAAAATATTCCTTTAAATTTGTATAAATTATAAGATTTGTAAACATAAATATTTAAAGTTACCAATTGAGGAAAATGTAGTTTAAATCTTCAAAATGCCTATGAAAACACAATATATAAAAGTAAATATATTAAAAACTAGGTAATTATGATTCTAAAATCTAGAGGATTATATCCAGAGATTGAAATAGCATTGAACTTTACGTCCTCATTCAAAAATTATGAAAAATAAAACATAAAGCTAAAATTAAAAGTAAACTACAGGATACATTTGATGTAATACTCATTTTTAATTCATTTAAAAATGGTAAAAATTGCAGTAAATAAAAAAAATAAAGCAGAATTATCACTAAATAGCAACTTATATGGTAAAATATTTGTCTTTTGAAATATGTAGTTACAGTATGTTTTAGTTTTATAACCTTTATATAATACAGACGTACATATGTGTACCCGTGCACATACGTTAGAAAAAATTTATAGGAGAAAGGATACATCTGTGATGATAGTCAGAAAACTCAATGGACAAAGCTGCGATCAGCTGCTTAAGTAAATGAGCATATGCGCAGTCATGAACTGTAAAAACAGAAAATCTGTAGTGCTACAGATGTAAAGTTACATGCTTACTAAACTTTCATCTTTAACTGTCCAAAAAAAAAAACCCTGTAAATCTTTTTTTTTTTTTTTTGTAAAGCTACAGAAATCTGTAGCCTTTAAAAATGAATTTGCTAAAATTACTGTAATCTTACTAAAATTTTATCTGTAACACTGGTTACAGTTATCTGAAAAGTTCTAGGCATCCCACTTTCTAAAAAATTCTTAGTAAACTTACCGCTTTTTTGATTTTCGGTCCAAAAGTGTATCTGTTACATGAATTTTTGTTGTTGCCGTTAAATAAAAAGTTATAGGAATCCGAGTTTCCTACAAAAACTTTAGTAACTTCACAGATTTTTTTTATAGTATTGTAATCTTTTTTTTTCGATGTATGGCGATAATACGTAGTGAACAGAATACAACATAAAAATTACATTACGAAATAGTTAAAATAGTTGAGAAACATGAGTCAGAATATCGAAATGAAAGGATTAGTCAAAAATCTTGATGATTATTTTGAAAATTTTAAGTTCAGTTAATATAATCTCTCTATTCTAAAAAAAAGTAACTACCGCTGTCACCGCCGCCGCCGCCGCCGGTTTTGAATTTTTTGTGACCGGAGGTATTTCTTCGTTAATATTAAGAAAAGTAATGCATACAAAAATATGAAAATCGGTAGTATTACACAGAAATGTTTGATAAACACGCTGATGCAGACAGTTTTCAGAACGAAGAATTATTTTAAGAGATATTTAATACTAAAGTTGGACAAAATCGTTCCACTAAAAAAGTTTTATAGGAGCAAAAACTGTTCATAGGAATTTAATCATTTTTAGATCATTTTATGCGTTAGAATTTGCCGGAGTGCAGATTGCATTAATTTTTTTATTTTGACTAATTTTTTGAGGTTTTATTTCTATTTTAAATTCAGATTTTCAGCATTTCTAGAAATATTTTTAGCAGATTTTAGAAAGTGATATTAATTTAAACTGTTGCCAACTGTATAAACAGCGGAAGCAATAATGTTTGCTTAAAAAAAAAAAATATTTATACTTGTAAATAAATTAAAAAAATTATTTACACGTGACTATTATAAACAGAAAAAAACATTTGGAATTAGAATTAAGTTCCTGCTTGTTGTACATAATTATTTATTAAAAATTATGTCATAAAAACTATAATTACACGTGAATTTTAAGAGAGAAAGCAATTTGTAAAGCAATAAATTTATTAACATGCGTTAAAGTTTTAAATAGGAGAAATTACGTCATATTTACGTCACATTACAGTTATTACATAAAATGAACACAAAATAATATTGCAAAACGGTTTAAATTTAGAAATTGCGCTAGACATTTATTTGATATTTTAAGAGGATACTTTTCAACTATTTTTGTTAGGAAAGCGCAAATAATATTTAATTTCTAACACAAGTATTTTCACGTGAATATTAAAAAGAGAAAGAATAGTTTGGTCAAAATTACGTCAGATTAAAAACGATTAATTTAAAATGTCTCATTTAAAAGAACTTTCTTTTCACTTTGTTACAAAATACCAGGAGACAAAGACTCTGTTTACTTAATTCCTTTTATATTAGCTTATTTTGAAATGTTGTTACACGTGTCTACGTCATCAAGTTATTTTTATTCCGACGTTTTATTTGTATTTTTATTAATGTTGTACTAATTTATTTGTTTTTTCGTTATTTAAAATAAAAATTATGTCAATTTGTATAATTTGGCGAGTGGTTTGGCGATTTATATAATTTGGCGAAATTGGTCGACGGGATAATCAAGTAGTACCACAACGGATTTGGCGTTAAAATTCCCCAATCAAAGAGAAATGAATAGAAATCCGTTTATAGAGAGATCGCCACTGTTTTTTAAATTATAATTCAATCTTTCGAAATCTTTTTAAAGCCGATCAAATTAGTGTGCATTTAGAGTCTACGGTGTCTGGACGGGGGTTGGCGAGCGTAGCTCGTAGGGGGCCGAGCCCCCTAGTATTCTATGAAAAGGGAAAGCAAAGAAAAAAAAAACACAAAAAATTACTGCTAAATTATAAAAGTTGATTTGCTCAGTTGACCATTTAACGAACAGAGTTCACACTTGAAAGATTTGTCAGAACACCTGCTAGAATTTGTTTTTGTCAGAAGAAATTAATGAAGATGAATCTCTTAGTGCCATGCCTGTGATGGGCGATAACGAGATGTTTTTCTCGATTTTCTCGATTGTATGGACATCTCGATATTTTTCGATTGTGTAAATTTTTTCTCGACAGTTTGCGAATTTCTTTTATAAATCATATATTATGTATTATGTACGTCATACATTTATCACGAATTGTCTGCGGGTGAACTGGAATGAGTCGATGTTAATAAAGACTAGGTGACTTGACCGCTAGCGGGCGGCTCCTTTAAGCGGGGCCCCTACTTTATACGTAATCTTGCAATATGAAATCACGAACAGGTTACCCGCTATATACGGCACTGATATATGATAGCAGGCGGGTGTGGTGTGCACGCACTACAAAATCCTTCTATATATAAAAAAAGTTTTGATTTGGAAATGGACCAATGACAATCTGCGTAGATATTCCGGGTTGATCCACATCCAATTTGAATGCTTAAGCATGGCCTTTCATCGTTAATATTAAAAAAACTGTTGCATACAAAAATATGAAAATCAGTGGTATTATAGAGAAATGTTTGATAAACACGCTGATGCAGACAGTTTTCAAATCGAAGAATTATTTTAAGAGATATTTAATGCTAAAGTTAGACAAAATCGTTCCATTAAAAAAGTTTTATTGGAGCAAAAACTATACATGAGAATTTAATCATCTTTAGATCATTTTATACGTTATAAGTTCCCGGTGTGCAGATTGTATTTATTTTACTTATTTGACTCATTTTTTGAGGTTTTATTTCAATTTTAAATTCAAATTTTCAGCATTTCGAGAGATATTTTTTACAAATTTTAGAAAATGTTATTAATTTAAACTGTTGCCAGTTGCATAAACAGCGCAAACAATAATGATTACTTCAAATTAAAAATTTATTTTACACGTGACTATTATAAACAGAAAATATAAAAATCAGGAACTCATTGAAAATTACGTCATAAAAATTATAATTACATGGGAATTTTAAAAGAGACAGAATAGTGTAAAATAATAAATTCATAAACATGCGTTAGAAGTCTTAAATAGGAGAATTTACGTCACATTTACGTCACATTACACTTATTATATAAAATGAACAAAAAATAATGCTTTGATAAAATGCTATGAAAAAATAATATTGCTAAACAGTTTAAATTTAAAAATTGCTCGAGACATTTATTTAATATTTTATATTTCATTTCTAGCAAAAGCATTTTTACGTGAATATTAAAAAGAAAAAGAAAAGTTTGGTGAAAATTACGTCAGATTATATCTCTCAGATTCAAATTATAATTCAATCTTCCGAAATCTTTTTAAAGCCGATCAAATTATCGTGCTGTTAGAGTCTGCGGTGTCTGAACGGGGGTTGACGAGCGTAGCTCGTAGGGGGCAGAGCCTCCTAGTCTTGTAAAAAATATAATATCGAAACGAATGAACCTCTGACCAGATCTCTTGGGGAAGGGGTCAAAGCGAGCGGAGGGGCACAGCAGCTGCATAATATGATTACGTCGTCACAGGTCTTTAGGCCTTTCCAACCATATGTCACACGAGAAGTCTGGATCTGAATTTATAAAAATGCCCTCCCCGTGGGGGTAAAGGGGGATAGGGGTGCGGGAGATGGATAACATGAGTAAGTGGTCATAAGCCTTTCCAACAATATGTCACATGAGGGGTCTCGGCTAAATTTAGAAAAACACCCCTGTGGGGGAAAAGGGGGGGGGCGGTCACCGGAGGTGCATTACTTCAATAAGTAGTCACAGATCTTTTTAACGATATCTCACATGTTGGGTCTTGGCTAAATTTAGAAAAGTGTCCGCCGGGGGGGGGGGTGTGCAAAATGGGGGGATGGACACCGGAGGAGTATAACATCAATAAATAGTCACAGACCTTTCCAACGATATCTCACATGAGGGGTCTTGGCTAAATTTGAAAAAGTGTCCCCCGGGAGGGGCAAATTGGGGGAGACTGTCACCAGAGGTGCATAACATCAATAAATAGTCCCAGACATTTCCAACGATATCTCACATGAGGGGGTCTTGGCTAAATTTGGAAAAGTGCCCCCGGGTGGGCAAAGTGGTGGTTGGGACACCGTAGGTACATAACATCAATAAGTAGTCACAGATCTTTCCAACGATATCTCACACGAGGGGTCTTGACTAAATTTGAAAAAGTGTCCCCGGGGGTGGGGCAAAGAGTGCTTGGGACTGTCACCGGAAGTGCATAACATCAATAAGTAGTCACAGACCTTTTCAACGATATCTCACAAGAGGGGTATTGACTAAATTTGGAAAAGTGTCCTCCGGGGGGGGCAAAGTGGGGGTGGGGCGGCCACCGGAAGTGCATAACATCAATAAGTAGTCACAAACCTTTCCAACGATATGTCACATGAGGGGTCTTGGCTAAATTTGGAAAAGTGTCCTGAAATTTCATATATTATAAATAATATTTAGCGGAGGGCTCCATAAAAAAATCCGATCTAAAATGATAAAAACGGAAAAAACTACCTTCGCAGTGGGGGCCAAATTGGGGAGGGGAGGAAGAAAGTCTCATAATATGAAAGAGTCATCCGAGAGCTTACCGATGACATATCACATGACTGGTCCAAAAAAAGTTTGAAAATTGCTCCCCCTCCCTCCCCCCGTGGGCCCACTCTTTCGCCCCGGAATTCACACAGCCGCCACTTTAAAATTTTATGTTCAGTAAATAATATTTACCGGAAGACTGCATAAAAAAACCACATCTAAAGTGATATTTAAATTTATTCTAGAAATCGGCTACGGTTTTAAAAATTAGTTCGCCCTTTCCCCATCCCCCTTTGGGCGAAGAAAGGTTCATAGTATGAAAGAGTGGTCAAAGGGCTTTTCGATTATATGCCGCAGGAAGGGTTCGGTAAAATTTTTTAAATTGCACCCCGCATGAGTCCACTCTCACGTCCTCCTTCCTCGAAATCACCTGACCCACCTTCCTTTTTGAAATTTTTATATTTAATAAATAATTTTTATCGGAGGGCTCCAGGTATGTGACATCTTGGTAGGGCTAAAATAAGAGAAACTTTGAAAATTAGGGCTTCATTTCACAGCTCATTGTCATGCCTCTTTCTCTATCTCGTCCCTTAGTACTCTCGATAAATTTTCTTACTTTTCTTCTCTGCCGAGGATGAGAGAAATCCTCGAAAAGCTTCTCATAGCGAAATGTTGAAAAGCGCAAGAGAAATACTCGAAAGGCTTTTCGTTGGGAGATTTCGAAAAGGACGAGAGAAACCAGCGAGAGGCTTCCCATCGGGAAAGGTTGAAAAGGGCGAGAGAAACAAACTCTCGAGAGACTTCCCATTCCGAAAGGTTTAAAACCGCGAGAGAACGAACCATCGAGCAGCTTCCATCTGGAAGCGTCGAAATGCTGGAAAAATCATCGAGATGAGATTTGCCGAAATGCGAGATGGAAATGAAGCTTTCAGAGCCAAACTTACCGCGTTTCTGGTTTAAGTCATTTTTTCTCAAAGGAGTCCATCTGCTTATCCAATCTCTGTTTAGCTCACAGGCTATCTAAGCCTGAGAGCTAATGTACCCGTCGGTTCTGTGTGTATGCATGTACGTAAAGTACGTACGTATGTATGTACGTAACGCGATAACTCTTGATTAAAATGTACGATTTGCTTCAATTTTTTTTTTATGTTCATTCTGATAAGACGTTCCGCTGATTAGTTTTGACGGTTCATTGGTTAAGGATAAAGTGAGTGAAGGGGGGCTGGTCCCCCCTCCTAAATTTAGATAAATAGGTTTTTCATGCAGAATTATTCGATTTGCTCCAAATTTCGTATACCGCTTTATAATGTTAAGGAGCTTCCCTGATTAAACTTGGAGGTTCATTAGTTAAGTATGAAGGGGGGAAAGGGGGTAGACCCCCTCCTTAATTTAAATAAATGGGTTTTTCATGCAGAATTATTCGATTTGCTCCAAATTTGGTATACCGGTTCATTATGTTAAGAAGTTGCCTTGATTAGATTTGGAGGTTTACGGGTTAAGTATAAAGGGGGAGAAGGGGGCTGGACCCCCTCTTGATTTAGATAAATGGACTTTTCATGCAGAATTACTCGATTTGCTCCAAATTTGGTATACCGGTTTATTATATTAAGGAGCTTCCCTGATTAAACTTGGAAGTTCCTTGGTTAAGGATAAAGGGGGAGAAGGGCAGCTGGTCCGCCCCCCTTAATTTAGATAAATGGGTTTTTCATGCAGAATTATTCGATTTGTTCCAAATTTGGTATACCGATTTATTATGTTAAGGAGCTTTCCTGATTAAACATGGAAGTTCATTAGTTAAGTATAAAGGGGAGAAAGGGGGGGTAGACACCAACCTTAATTTAGATAAATGGGTTTTTCATGCAGAATTATTCGATTTGCTCCAAATTTGGTATACCGGTTTATTATGTTAAGAAGTTGCCTTGATTAGATTTGGAGGTTTACGAGTTAAGTATAAAGGGGGAGAAGGGGGCTGGTCCCCCCCTTAATTTAGATAAATGGGCTTTTCATGCAGAATTATTCGATTTACTCCAAATTTGGTATACCGGTTTATTATGTTAAGGAGCTTCCCTGATAAAACTTGGAAGTTCATTGGTTAAGGATAAAGGGGGAGAAGGGGGTCTGGTCCCCTACTTAATTTAGATAAATGGGTTTTTCATGCAGAATTACCCGATTTGTTCCAAATTTGGTATAGCGGTTTATTATGTTAAGGAGCTTCCCTGATTGAACTTGGAGGTTCATAGTTAAGTATAAAGGGGGAAAGGGGTTAGACCCCCTCCTTAATTTAGATAAATGGGTTTTTCATGCAGAATTATTCGATTTGCTCCAAATTTGGTATACCGGTTTATTATGTTAAGGAGCTTCCCTGATTAAACTTGGAAGTTCATTGGTTAAGGATAAAAGGGGAGAAGGGGGCTGGTCCGCCCCCCCCCCTTAATTTAGATAAATGGGTTTTTCATGCAGAATTATTCGATTTGTTCCAAATTTGGTATACCGGTTTATTATGTTAAGGAGCTTCCCTGATTAAACTTGGAAGTTCAATAGTTAAGTATAAAGGGGAGAAAGGGGGGGGGGTGGACACCCTCCTTAATTTAGATAAATGGGTTTTTCATGCAGAATTATTCGATTTGCTCCAAATTTGGTATACCGGTTTATTATGTTAAGAAGTTGCCTTGATTAGATTTGGAGGTTTACGAGTTAAGTATAAAGGGGGAGAAAGGGGGCTGGTCTCCCCCTTAATTTAGATAAATGTGCTTTTCATGCAGAATTACTCGATTTGTTCCAAATTTGGTGTACCGGTTTATTATGTTAAGGAGCTTCCCTGATTGAACTTGGAGGTTCATTAGTTAAATATAAAGGGGGGAAAGGGGAGTAGACCCCCTCCTTAATTTAGATAAATGGGTTTTTCATGCAGAATTATTCGATTTGCTCCAAATTTGGGATACCGGTTTATTATGTTAAGAAGCTGCCTTGATTAAATTTTGAGGTTTATGGGTTAAGTATAAAGGGGAGTGGCTAGTCTCCCCCTTAATTTAGATAAAAGGGTTTTTCATGCAGAATTATTCGATTTGCTTCAAATTTAATATATTAATTTATTCCGATATGGCGCTTCCTTCATTAGATTTGGAGGTTCATTGGTTAAGTATACAAGGGCGAAAAGGGGGCAAGTCCCCTCCCCTTAATTTAGATAAATGTATTTTCATGGAGAATTATTCAATTTACTTTAATTTTTTTTCTATGCTCGTTCTGATAAGAAGCTTTCCTGATTAGATTTGGAGGTTCATTAGTTAAGTATAAAAGGGTTAAAGGGTTTAGACCACCCTTAATTTAGCGATATGTTTCTTTTTTTCATGCAGAATTATCTGATTTGCTTCAAATTTGATATACTGATTTATTATAGTTAAGGATTTTCCCTGATTAGATTTGGAGGTTCATCGGTTAAATATAAAAGGGGCAAACGGGGGATATTTCCCTTCATTTATTTTTTGAGGGACATTATTCTTTGAAATAAGAGTATAATATACAATTAGTGTGAATAACCTGTGAGCTCAATGCCATCAGTTTAACTGGCACTCATCTTTTTATTGCTATTAACCGATGTGAGTTATGAAGCATAGTGGTTTATGTATTCAGTTCTGTATAGTCCTAGTTTCAAACTTTACTGTTAAATTTAGTGTCATTTTGCCCCGAATTTTCAATGTTTCTCTTACTTTAGCTCTGCCAAGCTGCCCCATACCTGGAGACTCAGATAAATACTATTTATTAAATATAAAAAGTTCAAAGAGGAAGGTGAGTGAATTCTGGGGGGTGCGAGAGTGGACAAAGGTGGGGGGGGTAGTTTTCAAACTTTTACCAAACCTCTCTTTGACATATCATCGGAAAGTCCTTTCACCACTCTTTCATATTATGAACCTTTCTCCTCCCAGAGTTGAATTCCGGAAGGGGGCGGGGGTGAATTCTTTTTTTAATTGTAGAGATTTCTACAATAAATATCATTAAATGAGGTTTTTTAATGGAGCTGTCCGATAAATATTATTTATTAAATATAAAATTTTAAAAGTGGGGCTGCGTGATTTCCGGGTATATTCTGGGATAAAAGAGGGAACCCACGTGGGAGGGGTAGATTTCAAACTTTCTTTGGACCAGTCATTTGATATATCATCGGAAAGTTTTTGGTTATCATCGGAAAGTTACTCTTTCATATTATGAACCTTTCTTCTTCCCTCCCTAGTTTGGCGCCTCGAGAGAGGCACTTTTCGAACTTTTTTGAAATCGTAGCGTTTTTAAACATTTTAGATCGGATTTTTTTACGGAGCCCTCCGATAAATAATTTTTAATATATGAAAATTTCAAAGAGAAGGATGGGCAGGGTATATTTCGGGGGGGGGGGGGGGGCACGATAATTGGAATCCTGGGAGTTGGGACTCTTTTCTATCTTTTGCTGACACCCCTCATGTGATATATCATTGGAAAGCTGTGTGACTACTATTTCATTTTATATATCGCCCGCGTCCCTCCCCTTACTTTGCCCCCGCGCGGGGGCACTTTTCTAAATTTAGCCGACACCCCTCATGTGACAAATTGTTGGAAAGTCCTGTGACCACTTATTCATATTATGTACTTTCCTTGCCCCTTCCCCTACTTTGCTCCCCGCGGGGGTTCGTTTAATGTATTCCAGTCGAAGTCTTTCTAAAAATGGGGAAATTAAAGATCCAATCTCAAATGACGTAGAAAAATCAATAAAAAATTTTGATCCCTTTTATCATCCTTTAGTTCATGTTTTTGCCACTAGGGGGTGCTTTTGATTCTTATTTCTTTGGCCATTTTGATGCTAATTGCCGAAAAATTCTAATTTTTGATACTTAAACTCCTCTTACCACTTCATAACTACTCGCGTTTTTTCAGCTTTTTTCAACCAGGGGGCACCCTTACAAGACTTTTCCAGTCTTATGGCTCCTTTATAGCCTCCCTTTGGTTTGTTGTTTTTTTATTCCATCTGTTTTCAGTTACCCTATATTTAATAAAATCTGCCTTATATATATGTAAAAACTATGATTTCAATAATCGATTCTAGAACATCTCCTTTGTAGATTCTCGAAAGTAATCGATGACTGTATCGATTGTGTATTTTACGATAACGATTTTTTTCGATTGGTAAATTTTCGAGAATCGCCCATCACTAAGCCCTATCACTACTATGAAATTGTCGGCCAGAATAATAGTTAAGTTTTCCAATAACTGTTTTTAGCTTTTCTCGTTATAATCGATTGTAAAATATCTCGATTGTAGATTCTAGGAATTAATCGATGGATGTATCGATTGTGATTTTTTACGATGACGATTTTTCTCGATTGTCGAATTCTCGAGAATCGCCCATCACTAGCCATGCCTATACAACACAGAGTCTTTAAAGATTAAATCCTCAAACAGATTTTAGAAAATAAATAAATCGCTTAAAAACGAATTTTATATTAAAAAAAATATTTGAATAAAACTTTGTATTAACCATATTAGGATTAGTGGCCGAGAGCACTCCCCCCCCCCCTTAGGGCCTATATCCCACGTGCTGATAATTGGCCGACATAAATACAACCAACCAACCATATTAGGATTTGTGATTAAATTAAAGATAATTATTAAATCACCTAAAAAATAATTTTTGATTTATCGAAAAGAAAAACACGATTTTTTTTTTGTATTATCTAATGCATTATTTTTGGATTAAATTCACTTTATACTGCGTGTTCCACATTTTAAAAAATGAACCTTAAATAGAATTCACACTCCCATTTCTTTTTACAGTATAATTAAGCATTTTTATTTAGCTGGAATTATTTTCATTTAGAAGTTAAGGGAATGATTTTTTAACTACTGTGTAAGCTGTAAAGCATTTAAGTCACGCACTGACATTTTTATTTTCTATCCTATCAAAATTAAAAATATAAGTTTTTGAATTGAGGGCAGATATTTATGTTTGAAATTTATCATGGAAACTAATGGAAATTTTTAGAAGGAAAATTTATTGAAAGGTGTTATTCGCTAGTAGCAGGACTCACAAATGGCCGCTTTTTAATGCCAGTATCTTTTGAGAAAAAATGTGTATAACGTTTCTACAACATTTGTAATAGAAATGGCATTTTATAGCGAATATGCTTTGGCGTTATAGAATGTTTTTTGTGACAGACCTTTAACCCTAGAACTACCGGAAATTTTACTCAAGTTTTATAAAAACATTCTACACCAGAATTTTTACTTAAAACTATTTAATTTGTTTATTTAACTTATTATTGTCTGATTTATACATTTAGTTTGTTTTGAAGAAATTTCTGGTTTGAATAAATATTTTGAATGTACATGTCGGGTCCAATGGACCCGTCTGGTAGACGGAAGGTTAATGGAATCCCATATTATTATTAACTTACATAGCGGAATTAACTTACTTAGCTATTAACTTAGCTTACTTAACGGGCTCACAAGTGGTCCGCTTTTTAATGCCAGTATTTCTTAAGAGGCATTTTATAGCGAATATGTTTTGGCGTTAATAGAATGTTTTTTGTGACAGACCTTTAATGGAATCCGTATTATTATTAACTTACTTTTCAGTTGCAATACGTTTGCTTAACAATGTGGAACAATGCGATCAACTTTATGGACTTTCTAGTTGCGTGGACTTAACATCCAGTAGAGAGATAATTCGTATTTCAGAGGCATTAGAGAGCCGTATAAAAGAAGGATGTTTAGATGCGGAAGGTAGGAACATGAAAAAAAAATATTAGAAAAATGAATAAAAAAGAAATTGAGAAGAGAGTACATTAAGTTATTAAAAAGTTTAACAATATGTCGTTTGCTTATGCGGACTCTTTTAATCTTAATTAGTAATCTTCTGTGACTGGATCCGGTGCCAATTGAGGTATTATTGTGAATGTGACTTGGCACAATTGCGTGTTTTTTCTAACAGCTATTTAATAGTATCCATATTCACATGAAAGCATATTATTGCTAGTATCTTTCATGTTTGACACCAACCTTTACAGTGAACCCGATTGCGACAGATTACAAAATATATTTTTGTTCTCCTCTAAGCTATCTGATTAATTTGCGAGAAAAACTATTTTTTTCTTAAATCGATTTTTTTCCCACTTAATATTTTAATTTTAACGAATATGCATATATAGTGGCCACTCTCTCTACGTAGGCACTTTAATTTTATATAAGGACTCATTACTGCAAAAGGGCATTCCACTCTAAGATTAAGTAGAAAATTTTTAATAAATGATGATTAAGATACAATGTTGACTCATTGTTGACTCTATGTACAATTATAATACACATGTACAAATTTAGGAATGGCAGAAGAAAGCCTCTCTGGGAAAACATTGACACGCGTACATTTCACCTCCACCTTTACCCCGCTTCTCATGAACAAACCTGCGAGGAAATCTTAACACAAGACGCGTGCATTTCACACCCTCTTCGAATCGTGTTTCGTAGAACTATGCGGGAAAACTATCCGCAGGGAATGACAAGAAAAATCTATCTGATAGCCGCTAATAACAGAAAGGTTTTTTAGTGCTGCCACCTATCGGAATAATCTTTAAACATTTAATATTCACTGCATATATATTTTTTAAAAGTGTTCATTTACAATTTATTTTACATGAGAATATTATTTTTATAACTTTAAAAAATAAATTGTGAATGCATTAAATAAATGAGAAAATTAATTCTTTTTATCATTGAATTAGGAAACTTTTTGATGCTTGTTTGTTTTTAAAGAAATCAGAAATCTTAGTTTAATAAATTTTAATTCTTTTATTTTTAAAATAAACTGGAATTTTAGTATTAATAAAGCCAACACGCATGCGTGCCGAGGATGAACAGAAATTTATCATCCTTTTCAGACTTTCGGGAATACTTGACGGATAAAACATGTTTTCCAGGAGTACGGATATTATTGGTTAAAAAATTTTAGAAAATTTGTGTATAAAGAGGAGTTTTTGTGACAGTGTGTTAAAACAATTTTAGATATTTTTTAAATATCATTGCTTTTCCTTAGCAAAAATTCTAATTATTTTAATATATTGCGTAATGTAACCTAAATACCACGAATTAAAATAATAAAATTTAATCGTTTTTTCAAAGCCGAAATTTTCCTTTACCTGTGAATGAACAGTATATATATATATAGAGAGAGAGAAATATACAGTGGTGGCCAAAATTGTGGACACTTTTAGGTAGTTTTCATTACAAAAAGTAAAAAGCTACCTATTGCAGCCGACTGAAGGAAAACACTTCGGGAAATTTTGCTATATTTTCGACGATCATGATCCCCAGATACCAAAATCACCTTCCGTTGAAATGCTGACACACACACACACACATATATATATGTATATATCTGAATTTTGCCATGCTGTAACTCTCGAATTTTTGAAATAATTTGGATGAAATTTTTCATATGCATAGTACTTATTAATGTCTCGACCGAGTTCGTTGGCCAGCTTCATCCGCTATCTTGTTTCAAATTTGCGGCTATTTGAAATTTTGAAATTTTTTAAGTTTTCTAACATTGTTACTTATAGAAAATGTTACGTTTCAAAAAATGCAAAATCTTATGTATCATTTTAAACAGAATGTTAGAAACGTTAAAAGATATTTTAAAGAGTCATACAATGTAAGTTAACAACATAGGTGATTTTAAAGAGAAAGTTAGGAAGCTTAAAAATTTCCAAAAGTATCCACAAAATTCAAATGGCCGCTATTTTGAAACAAGATGGCTTTAAAGCTGGCCAACGAACTCAGTCGAGTCATTAATATGTACTATGCATATGAAAAATTTCATCTAAATCGATTAAAAAATTCAGGAGTAATAAACTTATTCATATTTCATTTATCCGAGTTTTTAATTATTAGAGTTCTGATTTACTTTGAATGGATAAAAATCGTTCTACATATTTTATTGAATTCATGTGATTAAGTTCTGATTCGAAGAATATATATTTTATCGACTGTTTTTAAAATACCTCATGTTGTCGTCCCGCGCCAGGATGTCTGGACTGATGATTGAATTTTATTATTTCTGATTCTGAAGGCTTGAGGTAAGGTATTTTTATTGTTGATTGATTGAAAATTAAATAAGTCAACTACCCCTAATATCGAAACATTAAAAAAGAAAAGATCTGGCTTACGCACACAAACGACAAAGTTGTGTACAAAAATATGCACAACTCTTGAAGATGATTCTATGCCATCAGAAAAGAAATTTGATTTCTTAAATATTTGTAAGGATCAATTGAATGAAAAATATGAATCATTAAAAAAATTAAACTCTGATAACCAAGATGTTATTGCTAATGACGATTTTGAGAAAGAAATCGAAAGTTCTGAAACCTATAGTGAGAAAATAATTGAATCGCGTTATAAGATAACGAAGTTCTTAAATGAACATAACTCCCAAAAACAAAATAATGCTTTTTAAAATTTTATGAAAAATGAATCCGGTTCTCAAAACAGAAATTTAGAGAGATCTAGGAAATTGCCGAAGCTCACTATAAACAAATTTATTGCTGACAGCAGTTCCTGGTTAGAATTTTGGGGGCAATATTCTAATGCAATCGAAAAGAATTCTAATTTAACTCCTGTTGACAAATTTGTCTACTTGAAATCTCTTCTTGGAGGTCGTGCATATAATGCTGTGGCAGGATTTTCACTTTCGGAGGAAAACTTTAAAGCTGCAGTTGATTTGTTTAGAGCTCGCTACGGTCGTGACGACCTAGTCATCAATGCACACATGAGTAAATTATTAAATTTAAAACAGGTAAAGAATGCTTTTAATGCTAGAGAACTTCGGGAATTGTATGATAGCTGTGAAATATAAATTAGAAATTTAAATTCTGTGCAGTTACAGCAGGAAGTTATGGTAATCTCCTATGCCGCCCTATTTAATTAAAGTTGATACCTTCTGAAATGGGGTTGGATTTTAATCGTAAAAGAACCGATGGTAAAAAAATGGAGGTCGAAGAGCTTCTTTCCTTCATTAAAAAGGAAATTCAATCGCGAGAATCTACGATGGCATTACAGAGATCTGAAAATAGTTTTAGTGCTAAAAAGGAAAAGAATAAATATAATAACAGCTATAAACATTTTAGCAATTATAAACGCGACATTCCTTCAGCCTCTGCATTGTCTACTAATGTAAAAAAATGTTTGTTTATTTTGTGATAATGAGCATGATTCAAAATTATGTAAAGAGTGTACTATTCCTCAAAAACAGGAAAAACTACGTATACAGGGACGTTGTTTCACCTGTTTCAGAAAATTCCACTTATCGGCCAAATGTAAATTTAATTCAGAACCTTGTAAAATTTGCAATGGAAATTTCCATCACACTTCGATTTGTTTAAAAAATTCTCACCAAACAGTTCCCAAAGAAACCAAATCTGCTGACTCAGTTATTAGTTCGATATCTCACTGTAAAACCGAAAATGAAAATTCCTTTAAGGAGGTTATTTTACAAACAGCTTGCGTAAATGTGGAATCTGGAATAAATTCTGAGCTTTCATTATGCTTATATGCCTTGGGAAGTCAAAGGTCGTTTGTTACAAAGCAATTAGTTTCAAAATTAAATCCTCGAATTATTCGTCAAGAAAAACTTCAAATTTATTCCTTTGCAGCTGTTAAACCACAAATAAAAACATTTGACGTTGTGCAATTAAAATTATCCCATATTTAAAACAAATCGCGTTTCATATATTGAGGCATTAATCACGGATGTAATTTCTAACGCTAGGATTCCCCCCCCCCCTCTCTCCAGACAGGTAGAAAATAAACTGAAGCCTTTTAAATTATCAAATGCTGTTGTATCATGCCATTCTAAAATAAATTTCTTAAAATTATTTTTATCAAATCTGTTACGATGGGGAAATATAAAAAATAACTAAATCTCTCCTTTTATGCGATAGTTTATTCGGATATTCACTTTGTGGCTTTTATGAGGATGGAAAAAGGAAAATAGAATGTGCTTCTGTCTTAAATCTGTCGGTTACACGTGCATGTGGGGAAGATTTGAATTTTTTATGGGAAATTGAATCTTTGGGTATTACTCAATCAAATGAAAATATTTCTGATGTAGATAAGGAAATTGTGAATAAATTTGAGAATAACTTAAAATTCGTAAATAATAGGTATGAAACGGGTTTATTATGGAAGGATGAAAAAAATAAAGTCGGGAATAATTTTAGAACAGCTAGAAGTCGCTTTGAGGAATTAAATTGTAAACTCGAGAAGGATAATGACTTATGTAAAAATTATAAATCTATTATATTAGAACAAATAGCTGCTGGAATTGTAGAAGAATGTCCTGATAAAATAATTAAAAGTGGTTATTTTATGCCGCACAGACCGATTTTAAGAGAGGATAAATTAACTACTAAAGTAAGGATGGTTTTTGATGCTTCTTCTAAAGAAAAACATCTAAATTCTCCAAATGACTGTTTATATCCAGGTCCTAATCTTAACACGAACATACTTAATGTAATATTTAATTTTAGAAAATTTAATGTTGCATTTAGCACTGACTTAGAGAAAGCGTTTTTGCAAATTGGGATAACAGAAGAAGATCGGGATTATTTAAAATTTTTGTGTTTTGGTGACGAAAAGGATGATTTAAATTTTTTGAGATTTACATGAGCTGCTTTTGGGGTAACTTGCAGTCCCTTTCTTTTGGCTGCAACGATTAAATCCCATATACGTAAATATGTTGTTCATCCTGAAGTTGTTAAGATTTTGGACCCTTCTTTTTATGTAGATGATTTGATAACGGGTTCAAAATCTGATGAAGATGCTTATTATCTATCCCCAACAGCTTCGCATATTTTTAAGGAAGCTAGCATGAATGTGCGAAAATTCAATACTAATTCTGTTAAACTTAGAAAATTAGGGAAGGAAAATAAATTATGTGACTCAGAAGAAAATTTGAATAATTGTTTAAAAATTTTGGGATTATTATGGGATACTAATTGGGATATTTTACGTTTTGACGTACAATATTTTCCTGATGATTGGAAATTTAATCCATCGAAACGCGTTGTTCTTAAAGCCATGTTAGAATTCTTTGATCCTATTGGATTCATCACACCATTTTCTGTTCGTATGAAAAGTTTACTACAAGAAACATAGAAAAGGGGCTTGGAATGGGATGAAAAGTTCCCTGATGATTTAAAAATTGAATGGGAAAATTGGTGTGCAGAAATCGAACATTTACATAAATTTGAGGTACTTCGCAAATATTTTCCACTGCGTTTAGAATTTTCGGACCCAATCGAAATTCATATTTTTTTCCGATGCTAGTCCTATGGGTTATGTGGCCATAGCTTATTTTCGATGTACCACAAGTGATAATAAAATTATGACTAGTCTTATTTGGGCAAAATGTAGAGTCGCCCCGATTAAATGTTTGTCAATTCCTTGTCTTGAATTAATGGGGGCATTAATAGCTGCAAGGATGTCTAAATATCTGAAAAATGCATTTAATTTACAAAATTTTGAAATTCATATCTGGTCAGATTCCACAATTACGCTATATTGGATTAAGGGATCAGCTATGGATTGGAAGCCCTTTGTGGCAAATAGGGTTGTAGAAATACAATCTTTAACTGATCCTAAAATATGAAAGTATATTCCGGGTAAGGATAATCCGAGTGATTATCTTACTCGAGGCGAGAATTTACATAACCTCCTGGAAAATAAATTATGGTATTACGGTCCTGAATGGTTATCATTACCAAAGTACAGTTGGCCAAAACCTGAAAAGATATCATTTAATGAAAATATTTTGAACGAAAAAAAATCGTCAACTTTGAGTTCTACTCAATTATCTTGTACAGTAGGTGTTTTACCTCCAGAGTCATTGTTAAAATTAGAAAATTTTAGTTCTCTTTCCAAATTACTTAACATCATAGCCTGGATCTTAAGATTTCTAAATAATATCGACAAATCAAAAACTAAAATTTCAGGTGAGCTCACTGCTCCTGAAATTATAAAGGCAGAATTTTATTGGTTAAAACAAACCCAGTTATCTCTCTTCAATCGTGAAATTGATTTATTGAAAAAGGGAAAGCCCATCGATAAAGATTCAACCTTGTATAGTCTGAATCCAAAATTGGATGAGAATGATTTGTTAATTTTATCTGGAAGATTACAATTTTCAGAATTATCTCAAAGGAAAAAGCACCCTTTTATACTTCCAGATGTGAGTACTTACACCAAATTTTTGATTCGGAATGCCCATGAAAAAGTTTTCCATTATGGAATTGCAACAACTTTAGCTCATTTACGAGAAAAATATTTTATAATTAGAGGACGAAAATTTATCAAATTTGTACTGAAACATTACCTTATTTGTACAAAATTTAAAGCTTCTCCTGGGAAGCAAGAAATTGCACCATTACCCAAAGATTGTATTACTGAATCACCACTCTTCTATACCTGTGCTGTGGATTTTGCAGTTCCTATTTATGTCAAAGCAAAAACTGGCCAAGAAAAGGCATATATAGTTCTTTTCACGTGCGCAGTCACTAGAGCTGTACACCTTGAACTGTGTACCAATTTAATTACAGAAACTTTCCTTTTATCATTTAAAAGGTTTATATCTCGTAGAGGAATTTGTCAAACAATCTACAGTGATAATGCGAAAACATTTATGAAAACTGATAATTTACTTAGAGAAATTTGGAGCCGAATATCAAAAGAGGAAGTTTTACGATATTTTAATAAAAGTAGCATCGTTTGGAAATTCATTATTCCAAGAGCCAGTTGGTGGGGCGGTTTTGGGGAACGCATGGTACGTTCGGTGAAAACTCCTTTGAAGAAAGTTCTCGGAAGATCTTGTCTCTCATATGAAGAAATTCAAACCACTTTAACTGAAATCGAAGCTATGATTAATGGTCATCCACTAACGTATGTTTATGAAGAAAACAGTGAACTGCTTCCACTTACTCTTTCACATTTCCTGATCGGCAAGCGAATAAATTCTCTACCAGACTTTCATTGAGTTACTGAACCTAAATCGAATAAAGTACCGTTAACCAAAATATTAAAATATCGAGATCAAGTTTTAAATCATTTCTGGAAACGTTGCAGGCAGGAATATTTGCTAGAACTTCGTTCTGCTAATTTTTCAGTTCCTGTCAAAGCTCCGACTAAATTCGAAATTGGTGACGTTGTGAAGATATGACGTTAATGAAGATAAAACTCCAAGGCACATGTGGAAATACGGTCGAATTACAGAGCTCTTTTTAGGAAGAGATTCGAAAGTTAGATCTTGTGCAAATCAAACTGCATCCGGTTTGATAAAAAGACCAGTCCAACTCATACAAAAACTGGAATTCGACATTATGGACTAACATTGAAGTTTTCACTTATAATGAACATTTTGCCTACATTTTCATTTTTTAACATTTTCTAATCTAATATTTTTGTATATTTTAGTTTCAGTAGTTGTTCCTGAGAAAATAGAGTTATTTGTATGTCTCATTATTGTAAGTATGTTCTAACTTTTAATTGTCTTATTAATGTAGTTTGAAAATTTTGATAAAAATTTAGTTTGAATGATGAACAATAGTAATTTTTCATCCGGGGGCAGTGTACTAAAACCCCCTTTTTTCTGTTTGACTTGATGAAAATTAGTCATCGCCAAGAATTATTGCAACCCTATTTTACTTTACTATTTTTCAGTTTGTTTTATAGTAGATGTAATTAAATTCTGGAAGCGAGTGATCACCGCTATAAGTGATCTGAACCAAGGCTTTTCTTGGTTATAATAAACTTATTCATATTTCATTTATCCGAGTTTTTAATTATTATAATTCTGATTTACTTTGAATGGATAAAAATCGTTCTGCATATTTTATTGAATTGATGTGATTAAGTTCTGATTCGAAGAATATATATTTTATCGACTGTTTTTGAAATACCTCACCATAGACATTATCTATTATTGAATGCATTTTTTTATAAAAGGTTTGCCTCATTAAAGATATCCCCCATGTTTTTGTTTTTGAAGTTCTGTAGGTGCCACAATGACATAAAATATTAGAAGTCATATTTAATACGCTTATCATGTTCCATTTTACGACTGAATTCTCACGATTATATACGCTTTTCTTACTTGCAATTTTTACTTATAAATTTTTAAATATCTGCTTCATATGGTATTTATGTAATAAAGTAAGCCGATAATTCATTGGATTTCATGATAATTGTTTGATTCATTTATTTTATTTGGTTGAAAAAAATCAGTTAATATATTTTTTTGTAACTTCCTATATATTTTTATATAATTTTAAGTGCGTTTAAAAACCAGCTTGATTAACAACTCATTTTGCTTTTTTGTGACCATTGAGAATTAAATCTATTTTATTTTTTCCCGCGTTAGGAATTTATGTTAAAAAATACTGGTAATTTCTTCTGTTTTGATTCGAACAAGCTCGACTATTTTTTTTCTTATAAAATTGCAATTTTGTATTTTTTGTAATATATGAATTTTTTTAAGAGTTAAACATGGCATAACGAGTGTAAAATGATAACTTGAACTAATGTTACGATCTTGTGATTCAATCAGAAATAATTACAGTTTTTTTAATGGCAAAAACTGATAACACATAATAGTAATATGTAAATTTAATTAATGTTACTGCAACAGTGTTTTTTGAAGGCTAAAACATGTTTTCTTTTTATGAAAATATTTTAGTTATTTTTATACCATGTATTTTTTGTACAATCAGCTTCCACAAATCTTAACAGATTTATTTTATTAATTATGTTTTAGATTTTCTTTTGTTCAAATCGAATTAAACACTTCTTTCAATCTATTTTTTCTGCTGTATCATCATAGCATCTTTTTGCCAGTTTGCTTAATGAAAAAAAAAGTTCTAATGGAACACATTGTCAATATAATACAATTAAGATGTTTCGGAAAGATAAAAAATAATGTAAATGAACTGTTGAAAAAAACTGAAATTAAATACAGAAACTAAAACAGTTTGACATTAAAACAGGTTGAATATCTTTTATTAAAACTATCCAACAAAAGTAAATATTGGCAAATCATAACTCCACATTATGCATTGGTTGGTAGGTCCGAAACATATATCAGCTTAATTATTAATTTTACAGAACTGAAATAAATTTAAGTGCGTTATATTTAACTTATTTAGTTTCACAAAAACAAATAATTTGACAAAAGCCTAGATTTAACACACCTTCTCTCATCGGGGTCTCACCAGTTTTCTAAACATTTTAACAGATGGCACTTCTAGGGGCAACATACCACCAGTTAGTGTCCTGCATGAGTCGGGTTCACTCCGACACGAACACGAAAATTCCATCTGAAGTTAACGCGCAACCCGGCCGGAACGTGACAAAATAATAATAATAATAATAATAATAATAATAATAATAATAATAAAGTAAAAAAATTGACCCACAACGCGACACGAACCCGAAAAAATAATTTTCGTTGTCTCGCAACCCGACCAGAACGCAACAAACAATTTTTGTCGACCCGAAACTATAGGTGCAGATTCACGGTCGCCAGTCGCCACGTGGCGACTAACTTTCGGTGTGTAAGTCGCCATGCTTTTTATAAGGATGCCACTTTTTCGCCGAGTGATTTTCAGATTTTTTTTTTCTTATCAATCGTAGGATTATGTCTCCTCTATAACCCCATAATATTTACAGCTTTTCTTTTTTAGGTGCGTTCGTAATTATATAAATACGTAGCACCTATAGTCGCCGTTCAGTCCGTCCGTCCGTCTGTGTGTCTGTCAGTCCGCATATAACAGAGCAAAAACTACCCAACCGAATGGTCTGAAATTTTTAATGTATGATTGTTGCAAAATTTTGCCGAGCCGTTTCAAATTTTATGAAAATCGGATGCATAGTTTAATTACAGGGAGAGTCAAAAGTTTTTCTTTACATTACGGCCAATGAGAAAAATGATTGCAAATGCATTTTAATGATGTTACAGCCTTCCGAATGGTCTGAAATTTTAAATATATAATTGTTTCAAAATTTTGTCGAGCCATTTGAAATTTTAGGAAAATCGGATGTATAGTTTAATGACAGGGACAGTCAAAAGTTTTCCATTACATTACGGGGAATGGGGAAAAAAAATATTGCAAGTGCGTTTTAATGATGTTACAGCCTTCCGAATGGTCTGAAAATTTAAATATATAATTGTTGCAAAATTTTGTCGAGCCATTTGAAATTTTATGAAAATCGGATGCATAGTTTAATTACAGGGACAGTCAAAAGTTTTTCTTTACATTACGGCCAATGGGAAAAAAATATTGCAAGTGCGTTTTAATGATGTTACAGCCTTCCGAATGGTCTGAAAATTTAAATATATAATTGTTGCAAAATTTTGTCGAGCCATTTCAAATTTTATGAAAATCGGATGTATAGTTTAATTACAGGGACAGTCAAAAGTTTTCCGTTACATTACGGGGAATGGGAAAAAAAATATTGCAAGTGCATTTTAATGATGTTATAGACTATGCACTTATGAAATTAAAAAAAATATATATTGAGTACAATATGGGGTACAAAAAATAATTATAAAACTAGTTATAGTACGAACGCACCTCATTTGCCACGTTTGACGAGCAATTTCCGGCTTGTTTCTTATTGTACATAATTAAAAAATATGTTTAATCAGGGACGCTACATTTCCGCGGAATCGCAAATTGGTTGTTTTCTTCTAAAAAACTGCGATGTCTGATAGATCGGAAAAAAATTACGTTTGATGTGCCCCGCGAAATAATTAAACAGCAGTGTTATACGACAGCTTGTGACACAGAAAAATTTGAGCCGATAAAAAACTACGTTTGGACCCCACTCATTAAATTTGTAGCTCTGGGATTATTCAGATGTTCTTAAAGGTAGACACTAGACATCCTATTTCAGTTTATTAATCGGTGAAGAATTTTTATATTATTCTGAATGTGTTGAAAAGTTTTATAATCTGTGGCAAAACAGCAGCGAAAACTGGCGATATGAAGCAATTAAAATAATAAAACTTTGTAAAAAATCCCCATAAAATAAAAACAATACATAGGTAAAGGAATAAAACAAGAAAAACCCAAAAGAATAATAAATAAATAAATATAAAAGAATAAAACAAAAAAAAAAAACCCAAAATATCTTTTGGTTTTTTCTTGTTTTATTCTTTTATATTTCTTTATTTATTATTATTATTTTTTTAAATTTACTTCCTTTATTTTATTTTAATCTTGTTTATTTCTTTTATTTCCATTTTCCCCTATCAATTTCTCTTCTATCTTTTGGCAACACTTTTCTGTTCTGCATGTTCTCCTTTCAGCTAGCAGCATCTGTCGCATTCTTTGTAACATTCTCTACCTTTCAGCTCATTTTTTACCTTGTCCGCTTACGGACGCATGCTTACTGTAGCTGATGACGAACTGTTATATTTTTAGTTCGAAACGCGTCCTACGTATTGTTTTTATTTTACGGTGATTTTTTACAAAGTTTTATTATTTTAATTTATAATCTTTGCTTGACACATGATTTTTTCTTCCTTGTTTTTTTTTTTTTTTTTTTTTATTTATTTTTTTTTCAAATTTGGTGTAAAACTTTTAAAGCAAAACTTTCTCTTCGACGCTTTTAACAAAACAGAAATGAATCAATTTTTGATTGCATGAAAAATCTTTATTCGCCTTTTATTTTACTTAAGTTTTTTAAAGAAAGCTTTATAGAATATAGCATTCTTCGATCGGATGCAACTATGACATTTCATTTCAAATTTTACCCTTTCAACCATAAAATAAGAATTTATGTATTTTTCAAGCAAGTAAGAGACTTTTCTGAAGAATGGGTTTTAAAAATGTTGTTGATGATCAATAAATTTAATAAATTTTGAAGATTTTTTTTTATGACTAAGTTGTAGCACTCTTCTTTCATAGATCTTGCTTTTCCAGCAATTAAATTAAGAAGTCTAGCTATGCATTTTCATCTAAGGGAACAGTTTTCTTGAAAAAGTAATTTTACAAAATATCGATTTTTTAAAGATTTTGATTTTAACTGCGACAGTAAAGATTTTCAGAATAAATAAACGATAGAAGTGAAACAACACATTTTGAAAATTTAAAATATCTGAAAGTGAAATAGAATGGAAATTCTTCAAAGTATTTTTATCTCATAAAAAAAATTAAAACAAGAATAATGTATTAATACACTTTAAACATGTATGATATAGTAATACAATACTAAGATCATTGAAATTCAAATGCACTTAAATACTTATCTAAATATATCAGAAAAATTATTTCCTTTTTACTTTTCAACTTTTTAACACTTTCCAACTTAGTTGAAAAGTGTTTATGAATTCGGCTTGTCTGTTTGTGCTCTAACTCGCGTAAATATACTCGGATTGCCATACAATTGATACACGTTATTGTGTTTTATTACAGCATGTTCGGTATTGAAAATAAAGTGTGTAGCATTTGTAATTCATTTACAAGGATACCCAAAAGGATATATTCTCTCTTACCTTGATGACTTAATTATTTTATCATCAAGATTTGAACAATATCTATTTGATCTTGAAGCTATTTTTCAAAGATTAAACAAATGGAAACTTTTTGCAAATCGAGAAAAATGCAACTTTGCATGTACCAGAGTCAAGTATTTAGGACACTGAATCAGTCCAAATGGCCTAGAAGTTGATCCTGGGAAAATTGATACCATTGTGAGGATCCCACTTTCCAAAAATATAAAACAACTGTAATCGTTTCTGCAGACATGTTCATGGTATCGTCGTTTTATACAAGATTTTGCAGAAATACCCACACCACTTAGTAACCTCACTCAGAAGAATGTGCAGTTGGATTGGGGTGCCAACGAAGAAAATGCATTTCAAGCCTTGAAGAAATGCCTGGTTTCAACACCAATATTGAAATAGGCTGATGAAACAAAACCCTTTCATCATTCGGACCGATGTAGTCAGTTATGCTCTTGGAGCATCTCCAGGGTAAGGGTGCTGAAGAACGTCCAATTGAGTACGCCGGTAAATTGCTAACTTCTGCGAAACTAACACGAAATTATCACACCAATAAACGGGAAGCTTGCTGTTGTATGGGCTCTTAATAAATTCAGAGGATACATTGATAGAACATAAGTTACTGTGGCATCCAATTACCAGCCTCTCCGTTGGCTTATGAGTTTAAAATCACCTTCTGCAAGACTTGCCAAATGGACGTTAGAGTTGCAAGAATTTAATGTGAAAATAAAATACATCCCTGGTAAAGCGAGTGTAGTAGCTGACATGTGTTCTCGTCCTGCGTGCAATCATATCAGTCAAGAGTGCTGCGATATTTCTACTATAATGGTTGGTATCCCTCTAGAATGCCTAGTGATCTATGTTCTGAACGAAAGCAAGATGACGAAGTAATGAAAATTATTAAATGTATCGAAGATGAAGAAAAAACTCTAGACTACACTAACTGGATTTAATGTGGTTATATTATGAACCAAGGAGTTTTATACAGGTATTTACCAAGTTCGAAAGCAGAAGAAGCACAACTAGTAGTTCTCTGACATAAAAGGGAGAAAATTTTAAAATAATACCATGATTCACCTACAGCTGGTCACTACGGTGAAGAAGATACGTTTAATAGAATATCAAAAAGGTATTATTGGACTGAAATGCGTTTATACATTGCAGATTATGCCAAAAATTGTGCTGAATGTAATATATATAAAGCTTCTAATCAAAACCCGTCCGGTTTGTTACAAACACCAGTATATTCACAACGATTTGAAGATCTGCCAATTCATCTTTTTGACCCTTTAACAAAAAGTAAGAATGGTAAAAGATTGATATTCCTAGTAGAAGACAGTGCAACCAAATGGGTTGAACTATTTGCCCTCATACACGCTACTGCAGCACAGTGCTCAACTACGTTGCTCGAAGAAGTATCCTTAGATATGGTCTATTCAGGTGTATAATATGTGATAACGGATCCCAATTTGTTAGTTGTGTGATGCAACAACTTTGTTTTCTTTTAGCTATCAAACAAAACCCAACTCCCATATATCATCCTCATTTAAATTTACTTATACCTATATTTCAGGCATTATAGTAGCCACTAGTATAGACACTTTTACTACATTTGTTTTACATTAATATATAAAGATTCATGACACTTAACTTTTATTTTAAAAAATCTTTTATCTTTCGTTTTGTACATATTAAAATCGAACTTTATAATTTTCATTTCTTTACTTTTCTTAAAAAAACAAACCACATTTTTTTACTTAAAAAGGACATAAATTCCGGTATATCGTTAAAACCATGCCACTTTATAAATATATATTGCATTGTCCATACTCTTTGGCACTTCTCTGAAAAAACGTTTTCGTCCATTTCTTGGACATCTTCAGTTTCATTTGGCGGCTCGCAGTTTCATTTTCGACCTTTTTATCATTTCTCTTTTTCCATTTTTCCCCCTTCTTTTCACTTTCCCCCTCTTTCCAGCATTTTTAGCCAACGGGAGTCAACATTTGCATGCGCCATATCGTTGCATACATTTTTTCTTTCGAGGTTAATCTCGATAGCCTCTCTCATTAGGGTGTTGTGGGGATTATCATATGCAGCTATTTTTTCTATTTTTATTGATTGAGGTATTATGGGGTTTTTTAAATTTGTTCGTGAGAAGGCTGTTGTTTGATTATTATATTTAATGTCGCGGATATGCTCCTTATACCTTTCGCTTATTTTTCGCTTTGTCATCCCGATGTATGTTATTTCCTTATTGTCTGTATTTGAGGCTTTAATTTTATATACTCCTGCCGTCTGTAATTCGTCATATCTTTCTGCTTCATTTCGTATCATTTTAAATAGGGAAGGGTTGGGTGTGATTGGGACTATCTTTCCGAGTTTACTAATTTCGCGTTTTATTTTTAGTGCTATTCCGTTCATGTATGGTAGGGGGGGTGTATAATCCTTTTTATTTTGTCCTGGTTGGATCCAGTTAATTTTTTCTTTCGCTTTTCTGATTAGCTTGTCTATTGTTTTTCTTGGATGGCCAGCGTTACGTCCTATGTTCTCTATAATTCTTAATTCTTCTTTTAATAACTTTTCTGTTGAACATATATTGAGTGCTCTATAGATGTAGGTATTTAGGGCTGCAAGTTTATAGTTTATTGGTGTATTTGTTTTGCTTGAGATTATCGCTAGGTTTGCAGTAGGTTTTCTATAGACTGTTGTTTTTATCTGGTCATTTTCGTATATTATTTTTACGTCAAGGTATGGTAGGGATCGGTTCTTTTCTTCTTCTATTGTAAATTGTATATTGCTATCGTATTTATTTATTTCGTTTAAGAGGTTTTTTAAGTTTACTGTTCTGTTTGTTATGATAAATACATCATCCACATACCTTACCCAGAGGCGTATTTCATTTTTATGATCCTGTATTATTCTTTTTTCCATTACTCGCATTTTCCATTCTGAAACCACATTTGAAATGGGGGACCCCATCGGTACACCCCTCAGCTGTTTATATATCTTATTGTTAAATTTAAAATAACTTTCGTTTAGGATCAGATTTGTTGCACTTTCCATTGTATTTATAATTTCTGTGTCTGTGTAGTGTTTCTGTATAGTCTTGTTTATTTCTTCTGTCATTTCGTTAAGGTTAATCGACGGATATAGGTTTTTTACGTCTAGGCTTATCATATAATCGTCTGGTTGCGGTTCATATTCTCTTAATATCTGTATGAATTTTCGTGTTGAATTAACTGATATATCGGAAGGGGGGAGCATTTCTTCATACTGTTTCCGCATATATTTTTCTATGTCATAGGTTGGGCTTAGCTTTTTGTTAACGATCGGTCTCATTTTGTATGGATTCTTGTGGTCTTTCAATTTTCCAAATATAATTGGTGTATTAGGGGTAAAATTCTGCTTTTTTGGTTTAGTTCCATTTGGCCATTTTCCCTTTTTAATCAATTCTTCTGACTTTTTCGTTAGTTTATTTAGGGGGTCTTTTTTTACTATTTCGGTCCCTAGTTCATCTATTGTGCTCTCCATCATATTAACATATTCATTTTTATTCATTATTGCTATTTTTCCTGTTTTATCAGTGTGCACGAAAGTTAAGTTTTGCTTTTCTTTAAGTTGTTTTATTATTCTAAGGTCGTTACCATTTTTCCTCCTCCTTTTCCCCTGCTTTTCAATCTCGTTCTGAGCTAAGTTTCGTAATTTCTTCGCTTCCTCTTCAGGGATATATTCCAAAACTCTTTCGATTTTGGGGATGGCTTCTTTTAGGTTTATTTTTCTCTCTACATTAAATTTAGGGCCTTTCTTTAGGCAAGCGTCTTCTTCTTCGGTCGGTTTGTATGTCGATATATTTATGTATGGTATGCTTGTTGTCATTTGGGTTCTATTATGCCTATTATTAATCTTCATTTCCCAATACTTCATTTTCTTTTCAAGTTTCTTTTCATGTTTTAGCTTTTCATATATTCTAATATTGTTTATTTTTTCAAATATCTGTGCCCGTTCTTCTGGGGGTAACTCGTATATTTTTCCTTCTAGATCTTTAATTTCTCTTTTTAATCTTGCGATTTTTGCATATCTTCGTTTGATTACTTTATTCAGGATCCGTTTTTCGAAGAACCTTATTTCTCTCTTGAACTCCGTCCATAGGAATTTATTTCTAATTTTTAGAAAGTTTGGCGTTATTCCTTTTTGTTTACATTGCTTTAGAAAGATGTTATGCCGTATTTCTCTGTCGTTTTTCAAGTAAGCTTTTTTCAACTGCGTAGCTGCCATTGTCCTTGATACTCGGTACCAGTTCTAATATTTAGTCAGTGTTTTTCGACAGTAATTTCTGTCTCATTTAATGCCCATATTACACTTAAATTTACTTATACCTATATTTCAGGCATTATAGTAGCCACTAGTATAGACACTTTTACTACATTTGTTTTACATTAATATATAAAGATTCATGACACTTAACTTTTATTTTAAAAAATCTTTTATCTTTCGTTTTGTACATATTAAAATCGAACTTTATAATTTTCATTTCTTTACTTTTCTTAAAAAAACAAACCACATTTTTTTACTTAAAAAGGACATAAATTCCGGTATATCGTTAAAACCATGCCACTTTATAAATATATATTGCATTGTCCATACTCTTTGGCACTTCTCTGAAAAAACGTTTTCGTCCATTTCTTGGACATCTTCAGTTTCATTTGGCGGCTCGCAGTTTCATTTTCGACCTTTTTATCATTTCTCTTTTTCCATTTTTCCCCCTTCTTTTCACTTTCCCCCTCTTTCCAGCATTTTTAGCCAACGGGAGTCAACATTTGCATGCGCCATATCGTTGCATACATTTTTTCTTTCGAGGTTAATCTCGATAGCCTCTCTCATTAGGGTGTTGTGGGGATTATCATATGCAGCTATTTTTTCTATTTTTATTGATTGAGGTATTATGGGGTTTTTTAAATTTGTTCGTGAGAAGGCTGTTGTTTGATTATTATATTTAATGTCGCGGATATGCTCCTTATACCTTTCGCTTATTTTTCGCTTTGTCATCCCGATGTATGTTATTTCCTTATTGTCTGTATTTGAGGCTTTAATTTTATATACTCCTGCCGTCTGTAATTCGTCATATCTTTCTGCTTCATTTCGTATCATTTTAAATAGGGAAGGGTTGGGTGTGATTGGGACTATCTTTCCGAGTTTACTAATTTCGCGTTTTATTTTTAGTGCTATTCCGTTCATGTATGGTAGGGGGGGTGTATAATCCTTTTTATTTTGTCCTGGTTGGATCCAGTTAATTTTTTCTTTCGCTTTTCTGATTAGCTTGTCTATTGTTTTTCTTGGATGGCCAGCGTTACGTCCTATGTTCTCTATAATTCTTAATTCTTCTTTTAATAACTTTTCTGTTGAACATATATTGAGTGCTCTATAGATGTAGGTATTTAGGGCTGCAAGTTTATAGTTTATTGGTGTATTTGTTTTGCTTGAGATTATCGCTAGGTTTGCAGTAGGTTTTCTATAGACTGTTGTTTTTATCTGGTCATTTTCGTATATTATTTTTACGTCAAGGTATGGTAGGGATCGGTTCTTTTCTTCTTCTATTGTAAATTGTATATTGCTATCGTATTTATTTATTTCGTTTAAGAGGTTTTTTAAGTTTACTGTTCTGTTTGTTATGATAAATACATCATCCACATACCTTACCCAGAGGCGTATTTCATTTTTATGATCCTGTATTATTCTTTTTTCCATTACTCGCATTTTCCATTCTGAAACCACATTTGAAATGGGGGACCCCATCGGTACACCCCTCAGCTGTTTATATATCTTATTGTTAAATTTAAAATAACTTTCGTTTAGGATCAGATTTGTTGCACTTTCCATTGTATTTATAATTTCTGTGTCTGTGTAGTGTTTCTGTATAGTCTTGTTTATTTCTTCTGTCATTTCGTTAAGGTTAATCGACGGATATAGGTTTTTTACGTCTAGGCTTATCATATAATCGTCTGGTTGCGGTTCATATTCTCTTAATATCTGTATGAATTTTCGTGTTGAATTAACTGATATATCGGAAGGGGGGAGCATTTCTTCATACTGTTTCCGCATATATTTTTCTATGTCATAGGTTGGGCTTAGCTTTTTGTTAACGATCGGTCTCATTTTGTATGGATTCTTGTGGTCTTTCAATTTTCCAAATATAATTGGTGTATTAGGGGTAAAATTCTGCTTTTTTGGTTTAGTTCCATTTGGCCATTTTCCCTTTTTAATCAATTCTTCTGACTTTTTCGTTAGTTTATTTAGGGGGTCTTTTTTTACTATTTCGGTCCCTAGTTCATCTATTGTGCTCTCCATCATATTAACATATTCATTTTTATTCATTATTGCTATTTTTCCTGTTTTATCAGTGTGCAAGAAAGTTAAGTTTTGCTTTTCTTTAAGTTGTTTTATTATTCTAAGGTCGTTACCATTTTTCCTCCTCCTTTTCCCCTTCTTTTCAATCTCGTTCTGAGCTAAGTTTCGTAATTTCTTCGCTTCCTCTTCAGGGATATATTCCAAAACTTTTTCGATTTTGGGGATGGCTTCTTTTAGGTTTATTTTTCTCTCTACATTAAATTTAGGGCCTTTCTTTAGGCAAGCGTCTTCTTCTTCGGTCGGTTTGTATGTCGATATATTTATGTATGGTATGCTTGTTGTCATTTGGGTTCTATTATGCCTATTATTAATCTTCATTTCCCAATACTTCATTTTCTTTTCAAGTTTCTTTTCATGTTTTAGCTTTTCATATATTCTAATATTGTTTATTTTTTCAAATATCTGTGCCCGTTCTTCTGGGGGTAACTCGTATATTTTTCCTTCTAGATCTTTAATTTCTCTTTTTAATCTTGCGATTTTTGCATATCTTCGTTTGATTACTTTATTCAGGATCCGTTTTTCGAAGAACCTTATTTCTCTCTTGAACTCCGTCCATAGGAATTTATTTCTAATTTTTAGAAAGTTTGGCGTTATTCCTTTTTGTTTACATTGCTTTAGAAAGATGTTATGCCGTATTTCTCTGTCGTTTTTCAAGTAAGCTTTTTTCAACTGCGTAGCTGCCATTGTCCTTGATACTCGGTACCAGTTCTAATATTTAGTCAGTGTTTTTCGACAGTAATTTCTGTCTCATTTAATGCCCATATTACACTTAAATTTACTTATACCTATATTTCAGGCATTATAGTAGCCACTAGTATAGACACTTTTACTACATTTGTTTTACATTAATATATAAAGATTCATGACACTTAACTTTTATTTTAAAAAATCTTTTATCTTTCGTTTTGTACATATTAAAATAGAACTTTATAATTTTCATTTCTTTACTTTTCTTAAAAAAACAAACCACATTTTTTTACTTAAAAAGGACATAAATTCCGGTATATCGTTAAAACCATGCCACTTTATAAATATATATTTCATTGTCCATACTCTTTGGCACTTCTCTGAAAAAACGTTTTCGTCCATTTCTTGGACATCTTCAGTTTCATTTGGCGGCTCGCAGTTTCATTTTCGACCTTTTTATCATTTCTCTTTTTCCATTTTTCCCCCTTCTTTTCACTTTCCCCCTCTTTCCAGCATTTTTAGCCAACGGGAGTCAACATTTGCATGCGCCATATCGTTGCATACATTTTTTCTTTCGAGGTTAATCTCGATAGCCTCTCTCATTAGGGTGTTGTGGGGATTATCATATGCAGCTATTTTTTCTATTTTTATTGATTGAGGTATTATGGGGTTTTTTAAATTTGTTCGTGAGAAGGCTGTTGTTTGATTATTATATTTAATGTCGCGGATATGCTCCTTATACCTTTCGCTTATTTTTCGCTTTGTCATCCCGATGTATGTTATTTCCTTATTGTCTGTATTTGAGGCTTTAATTTTATATACTCCTGCCGTCTGTAATTCGTCATATCTTTCTGCTTCATTTCGTATCATTTTAAATAGGGAAGGGTTGGGTGTGATTGGGACTATCTTTCCGAGTTTACTAATTTCGCGTTTTATTTTTAGTGCTATTCCGTTCATGTATGGTAGGGGGGGTGTATAATCCTTTTTATTTTGTCCTGGTTGGATCCAGTTAATTTTTTCTTTCGCTTTTCTGATTAGCTTGTCTATTGTTTTTCTTGGATGGCCAGCGTTACGTCCTATGTTCTCTATAATTCTTAATTCTTCTTTTAATAACTTTTCTGTTGAACATATATTGAGTGCTCTATATATGTAGGTATTTAGGGCTGCAAGTTTATAGTTTATTGGTGTATTTGTTTTGCTTGAGATTATCGCTAGGTTTGCAGTAGGTTTTCTATAGACTGTTGTTTTTATCTGGTCATTTTCGTATATTATTTTTACGTCAAGGTATGGTAGGGATCGGTTCTTTTCTTCTTCTATTGTAAATTGTATATTGCTATCGTATTTATTTATTTCGTTTAAGAGGTTTTTTAAGTTTACTGTTCTGTTTGTTATGATAAATACATCATCCACATACCTTACCCAGAGGCGTATTTCATTTTTATGATCCTGTATTATTCTTTTTTCCATTACTCGCATTTTCCATTCTGAAACCACATTTGAAATGGGGGACCCCATCGGTACACCCCTCAGCTGTTTATATATCTTATTGTTAAATTTAAAATAACTTTCGTTTAGGATCAGATTTGTTGCACTTTCCATTGTATTTATAATTTCTGTGTCTGTGTAGTGTTTCTGTATAGTCTTGTTTATTTCTTCTGTCATTTCGTTAAGGTTAATCGACGGATATAGGTTTTTTACGTCTAGGCTTATCATATAATCGTCTGGTTGCGGTTCATATTCTCTTAATATCTGTATGAATTTTCGTGTTGAATTAACTGATATATCGGAAGGGGGGAGCATTTCTTCATACTGTTTCCGCATATATTTTTCTATGTCATAGGTTGGGCTTAGCTTTTTGTTAACGATCGGTCTCATTTTGTATGGATTCTTGTGGTCTTTCAATTTTCCAAATATAATTGGTGTATTAGGGGTAAAATTCTGCTTTTTTGGTTTAGTTCCATTTGGCCATTTTCCCTTTTTAATCAATTCTTCTGACTTTTTCGTTAGTTTATTTAGGGGGTCTTTTTTTACTATTTCGGTCCCTAGTTCATCTATTGTGCTCTCCATCATATTAACATATTCATTTTTATTCATTATTGCTATTTTTCCTGTTTTATCAGTGTGCAAGAAAGTTAAGTTTTGCTTTTCTTTAAGTTGTTTTATTATTCTAAGGTCGTTACCATTTTTCCTCCTCCTTTTCCCCTGCTTTTCAATCTCGTTCTGAGCTAAGTTTCGTAATTTCTTCGCTTCCTCTTCAGGGATATATTCCAAAACTCTTTCGATTTTGGGGATGGCTTCTTTTAGGTTTATTTTTCTCTCTACATTAAATTTAGGGCCTTTCTTTAGGCAAGCGTCTTCTTCTTCGGTCGGTTTGTATGTCGATATATTTATGTATGGTATGCTTGTTGTCATTTGGGTTCTATTATGCCTATTATTAATCTTCATTTCCCAATACTTCATTTTCTTTTCAAGTTTCTTTTCATGTTTTAGCTTTTCATATATTCTAATATTGTTTATTTTTTCAAATATCTGTGCCCGTTCTTCTGGGGGTAACTCGTATATTTTTCCTTCTAGATCTTTAATTTCTCTTTTTAATCTTGCGATTTTTGCATATCTTCGTTTGATTACTTTATTCAGGATCCGTTTTTCGAAGAACCTTATTTCTCTCTTGAACTCCGTCCATAGGAATTTATTTCTAATTTTTAGAAAGTTTGGCGTTATTCCTTTTTGTTTACATTGCTTTAGAAAGATGTTATGCCGTATTTCTCTGTCGTTTTTCAAGTAAGCTTTTTTCAACTGCGTAGCTATTTTTTCAACTGCGTAGCTTTTTTCAACTGCGTAGCTAGCTGCGTAGCTAGCCTATTTCAACTGCGTAGAAATAAGGTTCTTCGAAAAACGGATCCTGAATAAAGTAATCAAACGAAGGAAATAAGGTTCTTCGAAAAACGGATCCTGAATAAAGTAATCAAACGAAGGAAATAAGGTTCTTCGAAAAACGGATCCTGAATAAAGTAATCAAACGAAGGAAATAAGGTTCTTCGAAAAACGGATCCTGAATAAAGTAATCAAACGAAGATATGCAAAAATCGCAAGATTAAAAAGAGAAATTAAAGATCTAGAAGGAAAAATATACGAGTTACCCCCAGAAGAACGGGCACAGATATTTGAAAAAATAAACAATATTAGAATATATGAAAAGCTAAAACATGAAAAGAAACTTGACAAGAAAATGAAGTATTGGGAAATGAAGATTAATAATAGGCATAATAGAACCCAAATGACAACAAGCATACCATACATAAATATATCGACATACAAACCGACCGAAGAAGAAGACGCTTGCCTAAAGAAAGGCCCTAAATTTAATGTAGAGAGAAAAATAAACCTAAAAGAAGCCATCCCCAAAATCGAAAGAGTTTTGGAATATATCCCTGAAGAGGAAGCGAAGAAATTACGAAACTTAGCTCAGAACGAGATTGAAAAGCAGGGGAAAAGGAGGAGGAAAAATGGTAACGACCTTAGAATAATAAAACAACTTAAAGAAAAGCAAAACTTAACTTTCTTGCACACTGATAAAACAGGAAAAATAGCAATAATGAATAAAAATGAATATGTTAATATGATGGAGAGCACAATAGATGAACTAGGGACCGAAATAGTAAAAAAAGACCCCCTAAATAAACTAACGAAAAAGTCAGAAGAATTGATTAAAAAGGGAAAATGGCCAAATGGAACTAAACCAAAAAAGCAGAATTTTACCCCTAATACACCAATTATATTTGGAAAATTGAAAGACCACAAGAATCCATACAAAATGAGACCGATCGTTAACAAAAAGCTAAGCCCAACCTATGACATAGAAAAATATATGCGGAAACAGTATGAAGAAATGCTCCCCCCTTCCGATATATCAGTTAATTCAACACGAAAATTCATACAGATATTAAGAGAATATGAACCGCAACCAGACGATTATATGATAAGCCTAGACGTAAAAAACCTATATCCGTCGATTAACCTTAACGAAATGACAGAAGAAATAAACAAGACTATACAGAAACACTACACAGACACAGAAATTATAAATACAATGGAAAGTGCAACAAATCTGATCCTAAACGAAAGTTATTTTAAATTTAACAATAAGATATATAAACAGCTGAGGGGTGTACCGATGGGGTCCCCCATTTCAAATGTGTTTTCAGAATGGAAAATGCGAGTAATGGAAAAAAGAATAATACAGGATCATAAAAATGAAATACGCCTCTGGGTAAGGTATGTGGATGATGTATTTATCATAACAAACAGAACAGTAAACTTAAAAAACCTCTTAAACGAAATAAATAAATACGATAGCAATATACAATTTACAATAGAAGAAGAAAAGAACCGATCCCTACCATACCTTGACGTAAAAATAATATACGAAAATGACCAGATAAAAACAACAGTCTATAGAAAACCTACTGCAAACCTAGCGATAATCTCAAGCAAAACAAATACACCAATAAACTATAAACTTGCAGCCCTAAATACCTACATCTATAGAGCACTCAATATATGTTCAACAGAAAAGTTATTAAAAGAAGAATTAAGAATTATAGAGAACATAGGACGTAACGCTGGCCATCCAAGAAAAACAATAGACAAGCTAATCAGAAAAGCGAAAGAAAAAATTAACTGGATCCAACCAGGACAAAATAAAAAGGATTATACACCCCCCCTACCATACATGAACGGAATAGCACTAAAAATAAAACGCGAAATTAGTAAACTCGGAAAGATAGTCCCAATCACACCCAACCCTTCCCTATTTAAAATGATACGAAATGAAGCAGAAAGATATGACGAATTACAGACGGCAGGAGTATATAAAATTAAAGCCTCAAATACAGACAATAAGGAAATAACATACATCGGGATGACAAAGCGAAAAATAAGCGAAAGGTATAAGGAGCATATCCGCGACATTAAATATAATAATCAAACAACAGCCTTCTCACGAACAAATTTAAAAAACCCCATAATACCTCAATCAATAAAAATAGAAAAAATAGCTGCATATGATAATCCCCACAACACCCTAATGAGAGATGCTATCGAGATTAACCTCGAAAGAAAAAATGTATGCAACGATATGGCGCATGCAAATGTTGACTCCCGTTGGCTAAAAATGCTGGAAAGAGGGGGAAAGTGAAAAGAAGGGGGAAAAATGGAAAAAGAGAAATGATAAAAAGGTCGAAAATGAAACTGCGAGCCGCCAAATGAAACTGAAGATGTCCAAGAAATGGACGAAAACGTTTTTTCAGAGAAGTGCCAAAGAGTATGGACAATGCAATATATATTTATAAAGTGGCATGGTTTTAACGATATACCGGAATTTATGTCCTTTTTAAGTAAAAAAATGTGGTTTGTTTTTTTAAGAAAAGTAAAGAAATGAAAATTATAAAGTTCGATTTTAATATGTACAAAACGAAAGATAAAAGATTTTTTAAAATAAAAGTTAAGTGTCATGAATCTTTATATATTAATGTAAAACAAATGTAGTAAAAGTGTCTATACTAGTGGCTACTATAATGCCTGAAATATAGGTATAAGTAAATTTAAGTGTAATATGGGCATTAAATGAGACAGAAATTACTGTCGAAAAACACTGACTAAATATTAGAACTGGTACCGAGTATCAAGGACAATGGCAGCTACGCAGTTGAAAAAAGCTTACTTGAAAAACGACAGAGAAATACGGCATAACATCTTTCTAAAGCAATGTAAACAAAAAGGAATAACGCCAAACTTTCTAAAAATTAGAAATAAATTCCTATGGACGGAGTTCAAGAGAGAAATAAGGTTCTTCGAAAAACGGATCCTGAATAAAGTAATCAAACGAAGATATGCAAAAATCGCAAGATTAAAAAGAGAAATTAAAGATCTAGAAGGAAAAATATACGAGTTACCCCCAGAAGAACGGGCACAGATATTTGAAAAAATAAACAATATTAGAATATATGAAAAGCTAAAACATGAAAAGAAACTTGAAAAGAAAATGAAGTATTGGGAAATGAAGATTAATAATAGGCATAATAGAACCCAAATGACAACAAGCATACCATACATAAATATATCGACATACAAACCGACCGAAGAAGAAGACGCTTGCCTAAAGAAAGGCCCTAAATTTAATGTAGAGAGAAAAATAAACCTAAAAGAAGCCATCCCCAAAATCGAAAGAGTTTTGGAATATATCCCTGAAGAGGAAGCGAAGAAATTACGAAACTTAGCTCAGAACGAGATTGAAAAGCAGGGGAAAAGGAGGAGGAAAAATGGTAACGACCTTAGAATAATAAAACAACTTAAAGAAAAGCAAAACTTAACTTTCTTGCACACTGATAAAACAGGAAAAATAGCAATAATGAATAAAAATGAATATGTTAATATGATGGAGAGCACAATAGATGAACTAGGGACCGAAATAGTAAAAAAAGACCCCCTAAATAAACTAACGAAAAAGTCAGAAGAATTGATTAAAAAGGGAAAATGGCCAAATGGAACTAAACCAAAAAAGCAGAATTTTACCCCTAATACACCAATTATATTTGGAAAATTGAAAGACCACAAGAATCCATACAAAATGAGACCGATCGTTAACAAAAAGCTAAGCCCAACCTATGACATAGAAAAATATATGCGGAAACAGTATGAAGAAATGCTCCCCCCTTCCGATATATCAGTTAATTCAACACGAAAATTCATACAGATATTAAGAGAATATGAACCGCAACCAGACGATTATATGATAAGCCTAGACGTAAAAAACCTATATCCGTCGATTAACCTTAACGAAATGACAGAAGAAATAAACAAGACTATACAGAAACACTACACAGACACAGAAATTATAAATACAATGGAAAGTGCAACAAATCTGATCCTAAACGAAAGTTATTTTAAATTTAACAATAAGATATATAAACAGCTGAGGGGTGTACCGATGGGGTCCCCCATTTCAAATGTGGTTTCAGAATGGAAAATGCGAGTAATGGAAAAAAGAATAATACAGGATCATAAAAATGAAATACGCCTCTGGGTAAGGTATGTGGATGATGTATTTATCATAACAAACAGAACAGTAAACTTAAAAAACCTCTTAAACGAAATAAATAAATACGATAGCAATATACAATTTACAATAGAAGAAGAAAAGAACCGATCCCTACCATACCTTGACGTAAAAATAATATACGAAAATGACCAGATAAAAACAACAGTCTATAGAAAACCTACTGCAAACCTAGCGATAATCTCAAGCAAAACAAATACACCAATAAACTATAAACTTGCAGCCCTAAATACCTACATCTATAGAGCACTCAATATATGTTCAACAGAAAAGTTATTAAAAGAAGAATTAAGAATTATAGAGAACATAGGACGTAACGCTGGCCATCCAAGAAAAACAATAGACAAGCTAATCAGAAAAGCGAAAGAAAAAATTAACTGGATCCAACCAGGACAAAATAAAAAGGATTATACACCCCCCCTACCATACATGAACGGAATAGCACTAAAAATAAAACGCGAAATTAGTAAACTCGGAAAGATAGTCCCAATCACACCCAACCCTTCCCTATTTAAAATGATACGAAATGAAGCAGAAAGATATGACGAATTACAGACGGCAGGAGTATATAAAATTAAAGCCTCAAATACAGACAATAAGGAAATAACATACATCGGGATGACAAAGCGAAAAATAAGCGAAAGGTATAAGGAGCATATCCGCGACATTAAATATAATAATCAAACAACAGCCTTCTCACGAACAAATTTAAAAAACCCCATAATACCTCAATCAATAAAAATAGAAAAAATAGCTGCATATGATAATCCCCACAACACCCTAATGAGAGAGGCTATCGAGATTAACCTCGAAAGAAAAAATGTATGCAACGATATGGCGCATGCAAATGTTGACTCCCGTTGGCTAAAAATGCTGGAAAGAGGGGGAAAGTGAAAAGAAGGGGGAAAAATGGAAAAAGAGAAATGATAAAAAGGTCGAAAATGAAACTGCGAGCCGCCAAATGAAACTGAAGATGTCCAAGAAATGGACGAAAACGTTTTTTCAGAGAAGTGCCAAAGAGTATGGACAATGCAATATATATTTATAAAGTGGCATGGTTTTAACGATATACCGGAATTTATGTCCTTTTTAAGTAAAAAAATGTGGTTTGTTTTTTTAAGAAAAGTAAAGAAATGAAAATTATAAAGTTCGATTTTAATATGTACAAAACGAAAGATAAAAGATTTTTTAAAATAAAAGTTAAGTGTCATGAATCTTTATATATTAATGTAAAACAAATGTAGTAAAAGTGTCTATACTAGTGGCTACTATAATGCCTGAAATATAGGTATAAGTAAATTTAAGTGTAATATGGGCATTAAATGAGACAGAAATTACTGTCGAAAAACACTGACTAAATATCATCCTCATGTTAATTCCTGAAGAAAGAAAAAATAGAGACCTCAAGCCGAGATTGGCTATATTAGTAGGAATGACCACTGATCATGAGAAGAGAAACTTCCAACAATACATTTTGAAATGAATACTGCTAAGTGCGATACCACTGTAGAAACAGCAAGATTTTTAGAATTTGGAAGAGAATTAAGAATGATGGTCAACACGAAATTCGTCCTATCATTCACAATGACAACTTTGTACCTGAAATTAAAACCATACCTCAAGAAATTTGCAAACATAACCAAAGAAATTAAAGACAAAGTTGAAACTAAACATGACCAAAGAAAGAAATAGGCTGACAGTAAAAAGAAACAGTGACATTGTTTTGTTCCAAGAGAAAAATTTTGGGTTAAACTTACATCCAATAAGTAAAGCCTCTATCAATAAAACTTCAAAGTGCATGCCTGAACGTGATGGTCCATACATTATTTTAACTCAAAAATCACCCACCACATTTGTTATAGCAAGCATGCGTAATACAAATGAACCGCTTCAGCATGTCATACTTCAGCTTTGAAACTGATTAATGACTCTGACATTGTGCCTGTTGCAGTCATCAGAAAACGCGACAGACCCCCTAAAAAAGTTACTCGTTCCTCACCGGGACGTCCGCGGAACCAGAGGGAGAGGTTTTGTAACAAATGACTGTCTTCCCCAGTTTCAATAACATATAGATGGCGGTGTTGCTACTTTTGGCAAAATATCTAAGGATATTTAAAGAAACATGAAGAAAAGTGACTTGAGCGAATGTGTATTGCGTAAGATTGTAGATATTTTCGGTGTGTACGGGAATGGATCTCGTCTAGAAACCTTCTCATATTTGTATTATGCTCAATTTATTTTACGCGCGTTAGAGAAGTTAAGTGTAATGCGTTATATCGTCTGTATTAAATACATGACTGTATACATTGTGTCAAGTCTTTGACATGACCCACACCATCACATTTTTATATTTCCGATTTCGGATAAAAATTATGCAGGAATATCCATGTCCATGCAGGACTTCAATTTCATTATATCTGTAGTCTGTGCCAAATCCGTCTACATTTTAATTTCCGGTTGAAATCATCATTTCTAGAGAGTCCTTGATATAGAAACATCGCTTTGACAAATTTAAATTTTTTGCAATTTGAGAAACAGTTTTATTTTGTGATTTCAATTTAAAAACTTTTAAAATCTTACCTTTTGTGAATTCTTTACCTTTTGCATTTTTAAAATGATTAGAAATGATTTTTTCCCTTTTATATTTTTATAAAATTGGAAAACGACGTCATACAACTTCATTACATCCGTCCAATCCCGTGTTTCTAAAAAAAATTGCATTAAGTACTTAAACTTTAGAGACAGTGTTTCTTCAAGGAAAAAAGTAAATTAAATAAAAATTAAATATAACTTTTATTTTAACCAACGAAAACTGCTTATTCCATTTGATTTTGATGAAATGTCATTTATTCTAAATTGATTTCATATATTTTCTTCTTCAATTACTTTTAACTATATTTGAAGAGTGCATAAACTTTTGAGACGGACTATATTAAATATCAGGCTTAATAAACAAGCCAGCAGTTTTGGGTAATTATGGATGATTGTAAAAACGAATAAAATGATTTTCATGAAACGTGCTTCTTACAATAAATCAAGCACAAAAAAGATCGCGATAGGTCCCGAATTCAAGAAAATCAGTTTTGACATGTAAAAACAAACTCAGCCCTTAAAATGTTGCTTATTTCATTTGATTTTTATTAAATGTTATTTATTCTAAATAGGCTTTATATATTTTCTTCTTCAATTATTTTTAACTAAATTTGAAGAGTGCATAAACTTTTGAGACGGACTATATTAAATATCAGGCTTAATAAACAAGCCAGCAATTTTGGGTGATTACGGATGATCGCAAAAACGGATAGAACGATTTTTCATGAAACGTGCCTCTTACAATAAATCAAGCACGAAAGAAGATCTCGATAGGTCCCAAATTCAAGAAAATTAGTTTTGACATGTTAAAAGAAACTCAGCCCTTAAAATGTTGCCATGTATAATATTTTTTGAAAAGTTTTATTTTTTTAATATTATTTATACTTAGTTATTTACTTTTATTAGTAGAAAATATTGGAGATTTGAAACTGTTTAAGATAAGAAGAATCTCTCCATGATTGAAATTTTGAGATGAAATCTGGATTGAAATTGGAAAGATTAAATTAGAAGTTCGGAATTGATAAAATCATTTTAATATATATTAAACTTATTTTAGATTTCGGGAATTGTTATCAGAAATATAAGAAACCCTATAGGATATTTTTGAAGATTTAGGGAATTTTATTGATTGCTTGAATTTTTCCAGAATAACTGAAAAATTAATAAAAGAAATCATGTTAAGATATTGGTACACTGTAAAAAGATCTGTAAGTTTACTAAGAATTTTCTAGGAAACTGGGAATTTTTATGAACTTTTTATGTAAGATTTAGAGATTTAAGAGAACTTTTTTATGTAACTGCAACAAAAGAAATTCGTGTAACAGATGCACGTTTGCTCTGTAGAACAAAACATCTCTAAGGTTACTAAGAATTTTTTAGGATACTCAGATGCCAAGAACTTTTTATGTAACGGCAACAAAAAATATTTATGTAATTATCCCGGGTTACTATTAAAATTTTAGTAACCATACAGATTTCTGTAGCTTTACAAACCTAGTTTTGTAGATTTACATCTTTTTTCTGTACAGTGTACAGATAAAATTTTAGTAAGCTGACAGATTTCTGAAGCTTTTACAAAAACTAGCTTTGTAGATTTACATCTTTTTTTTTTTTTTTTTTTTTTTTTTTTTTTGAATAATTGTATATAAAAGTTTTTTTGGCATTGATAAATATCATCCAAATATTAGAAAAAGAATGATTTACGATTACAATTTCTAAAGATAAATGACACAGAGCATTGGTTTAACAAATTGTTTCATACTTTATACCTATTCAAGATAACTATTGTAATTTAAATTGTATCGTTACCTTAAAAAAATGTCTGTCAATGTGTTGTTCAGATTTATTGCAGAAATGTCTACATCTAGACATTATAACAACAACAACAACAACAACAAAAATCGCTTGTTATTCTATATGTATACTGTTTTTTGAAATTTGAATTTTTGAAATGTGATTTAATCCTTGTTATTTACTTTTATTAGTAGAAATTTTCGGAGATTTGAAACATTTTAAGATCAGAAGATTGTCTCCACGAGTGAAATTTTAAGATGAAACCTGGATTGAAATTGGAAAGATTAAATTAAACATCCGGAATTGAAAAAATCATTTTAATATATATTAAGCTGATTTCAGATTTTTGTAATCATTATCAGAAATATAAGAAAACCGATTGGATATTTTTGTAGATTTAAGTAATTTTATTGATTATATAAATAAAAAACAACGTTTCAAGCACCAAAACTCTTTATTTCTAGTTGCAAACTAGTTTCAGTAGCCATAGCGTACCATCATCAGTGCAAAATATGATTGCACAGAAAAGAGAATTGCTGAAATATATGTTGGAGAGGCGCATTCAACGAAAATTTTATTAGCCAATACAATTAAGATGGTAATTTCTAGGAAACACTTGGACTTGGAAAAGATGTTATATAGAGTACCAGGAGCGAAGCTCCGCACCTCTGGTAGAGATCTGAAAGTAGAGTCAATTTATGTCATAGCCGAAGCCTGACAACATAGCGTCAGTAACGCGAAAAAGGAGGAAAACTCCCCAATAATAAACCAAAGACCCTTAAGAGGCACCATACATAAAAAGATATAAAACAATTAATAATTAAGAATTATGATATAATAATAAAAGAAAAAGAGAAAAAGAAAAGCTATATACAAGAAAAATTTACAATTAATAAATGATAATAACGTCTAGGAAGGAATGTCCTATAAAATAATAAGGGGAACTAAGAGCTAACCCGGGTCAATGTTTTTTTAGGAAGTAGCCAGTGAAAGAGAAGTGGATTCAAAGATAAAGTTTATTAGCCAATAGCATTAAGATGGGAAATTTTAGGAAACAGGCCATGTGAGCGGATTCAAAGGTCAAGTTTATTGGCCAATAGAATCTTGATCCTTGAATCCTCTCACATGGCCCGTTTCCTAAAATTTCCTATCATAATTCTCTTGGCTAATAAACTTTATCTTTGAATCCACTTCTCTTTCATTGGCTGCTTCCTAAAATTTCCTGTAATTTTATTGGCTAATAAACTTTATCATTGAATCCGCTTCTCCTGCATGCATTTCAGCAATTTTCTTCTATGAATAATCATATTTTGCCCTGGTGACGATACGCTATGGCTACTGAAACTAGTTTGCAATAAGAAATAAAGTGTTTTGGTGCTTTAAATGTTGTTTTTTATTTATATTATACTGCGCCAAGTAATTTCGCAATGTAATTTTATTGATTGCTTGAATGTTTACAGAATAACTGAAAAAATGAATGAAAAAAGTCATGTAAAGGTATTCCTACAAAGCATTTGAATAACTGTACATCAAAGCTTTTTGGCATTGATACATTTCATCCTAATATTAGAAAAAGAATGATTTACTATTATAATTTCTAAAGATAATGATGCAAAGCTTTCGTTTAACAAATTGTGTCCTACTTTATACCTATTCAATATAATTATTTTAATTTAAATTGCATTGTTACATTGAAAAATTTCTGTCAATGTGTTATTCAGATTTATTTCAGAAATGTATACAGATAGGCATTATAATATCAACAACAATAACAACAACAACAAAAAACTCTGTTCATTCTATATGTATACTGATTTTTGAAATTTATATTTTTTAAATATGATTTATTCTTTGTTTTTAGGTGCGTTCGTAATTGCCGAAACGTCAGTGAAGGCTTACTGTGGAGACCCGAAAAGTTTTTGGTTTGTGTCTGTTAGTCTGTCTGTCCCGCGATAACTGTCGTAAAAAGCATCCGATTAGCTTGAAATTAAGGAGGCATGTTGGTGAGGTCACCGGATTTAGCTGTATAGTTTTTGGTTAAATTTGGTTCATTCGTTCGGAATATATAGAACATTTTATTTTTCGCCTTATTGCTTTCCTATAGCAATTCAGACGATTTTTCCATTTTTATTTGTTGAAAAGAAATGGCTCATATGATTGAAAGATTTAAATGATAAATTATGGATGATGGAATTTCCTAATTAGAACCATACATTATTCATATTAGTTTGAAATTTTGTGTATACATTTGTCAGAGTTTTTAAATTCGGTGTATATCTTATGGAGGGATTTTATATATGTGTTCCAATAATATAAAATACTTTCTTTTTTTTAATTTACTTTTTTTAAATCACATGTTTCATTGTCTTAATTTTATTTTAACTGTTTTCTAGCAATGGAAAGGGGAATTTGATCTCATATATCAAAAATAAAACAAATACGCTTTGAGGTTGAAATAAAAGGGGCTTGTGTTATGATATTAATTCTTATTATTAAAAAAAACGTTACTAATATCTCACGGTTTATCGTCTGGACGCAGCTAACAGAAATATTTAATTTTTAATCGAAAATTTCAATGAGAAAAAAAAAACTTTTGAAAAGCAAATTGATAGTAAATGTCAAAATTATGCATCGCAAAATTATCGCTGTCGAAAAGGACGTCATTGTATCGGGAAATAAATATTTTCATTCTTAAAAACAAACATTAACTAGATTGCCTGAAAAAATATTTTTTGACGAGTGTTAGTTCTTAATGCCGCCTCATTTCAGAAAAAATGAATGGAAATTTTTTTATCTTTAAAAGGAAATTACATTTTCGTTCGTAAAACCTAAACTTTTAATATAATTGCGTCAATGTAAATCCTTTCTGCCCACCAGTATTGAAGAATAAAGCTCGGAAGTGTAAAAAGATTTACCATAATCATTAGCGCAATCAATAAAAAGTTACATATGTAAATTAATGAGACCACGGGGGGTTCAGGGGAGCGGAGCCCCCCTGAATACTGTATTATTTACAAAAAATACCAGAATTAGTAGCTCATGAAAATTCAAAATATCCTTCCATAACAACGTTTCTAATTTAACGCTTCTAATGTCTGAAAACTTCGTATTTTTTATTCTTATAAATAATTACGTAATTTGAAAACTTTAAATTGCGGTTTGCAGGAAATTGAATATTACTAGAGTGTATCTAAAAACAATGAATTGCAGATCTGACGTTGAGGCTCCTGATCTGCAGATTTACTAGTTATATAAATACGTAGCACCTGTAGTCGTCGTTCGGTCCGTTTGTCTGTCTGTCTGTCCGCCCGCATATAAAAGCGTAAAAACTACCCAACCGAATGGTTTGAAATTTTAAATATATAATTGTTGCAAAATTTTGTCGTGTCATTTCAAATTTTATGAAAATCGGATGTATAGTTTAATTACAGGGACAGTCAAAAGTTTTCCGTTATATTACGGGCAATGGGAAAAAATTATTGCAAGTGCATTTTAATGATTTTACAGCCTATGCACGTATGACGTGCACTGAAAGTACATACGCACCTCATTTGCCACGTTTGACGAGCAATTTCCTACTTGTTTAATTTTATTTGTAGAAAATATCGGGGCTTTGAATCTTTTTAAGATCAGAAGAATCTCTACATGATTGAAATTTTAAGATGAAACATGGATTGAAAGCAGAAAGATTCAATTAAAATTTTGGAATTGATAAAATAATTTTAATATATATTAAGCTGATTCCAGATTTTGGGCCTTGTTATCAAAAATATAAAAAAAACGACTTTATATTTTTGAAGATTTAAGGAATTTTATTGATTGCTTGAATCTTTTCGGAATTACTGAAAATAGGAATGAAAGAAATCATTTAAAGTTAATTTATACACAACATTTGAATAATTATGTATCAAAGTTTTTCGACATTGATAAATTTCATTCAAATATTAGAAAAAGATTGATTTAAGTAAATGTAAATTTTTTTTACTAAATGAGAAAACAAAATATGAACCAAAAACATTGCTTTACTTCAAGTTCTAAATTTAGAAAATATCTAATATTTGTAGAGAGCATGACATTTGAAATTCTATTATTTTCCCTACAAATAGCAATTTATATGAAAAAATATTTGTGAATCTGTAGATATTTAGCGTTGAAATAAAGCGTAATCGTTTTAATTTTTCAAGTCTTTCTACAATATATTTACAAGTATGTTAATACTGGACTCGCACATATATAAAGAAGTTCAAAAATTTAAAGTAAAAAAATATGCCTGTAATGATAGTTAAAAATATCGAAATTGAAAGCTAATATCCTCTGCATAAATAAATGTGCAAATAGCATATCATAGGTTATGTAATATTTTTTTTATATATGCATAGAATATGTGGTGGTTTCAGTACAATTTCAAAAATGATATTACGAAATGTTTAAAAAAGTTGAGAAACGCTTTGATTACGTCTATATTCAAAGTGTATTAATACAAAGTAATTAAAATTTACAATACGTTCAAAATTTTGTTGATATTAAGCTCAGTTAAAAATATTTTTTTTGAAAAACCTCTCAAAAATATCTCGAAATATTATTACAGAATTAAACGCAAAATATAAAACATTTTGATGTATACTACTTTATTTATATACTTTATAAAACATATTGCTGACATTTCAAAGCAAATTATTAAGATAATTATTAGATTTTATGCTTTCTTTTTTTTAACAGTTTAGGTAAACAAATTCATTCTGTGAGAATTCTTTGGATTTTGAAATTAAGAGATATTATTTTTCTAGTCGCTGCGTATTCTGTAAAACAATTAGGTCACGCACAAAAATGTTTTCGCTGTTCATAGAAAATTCACGTTATTAATTTTTGAAGAGTGCAGGCTTTTGTCTGATATTTTTCACGGAAGCTAATGGGAATTTTTAGAATGAAAAATTCACTAAACTAATATTTTCCAGTAGTTAAATACAATATGATACAATATAACTTAAATCTTTTCATTTCCTCCACACTGTTTAATTTTAATTTAATTACAGTGAAAAGGGAATTTTTTAAAAGTATTATGAAAAATCTGTTACCTATTTAGTTTCAAAGATGAAATATGCTTTCTCTACTTTACTTTTAAAATATATTTTCCAGTATTATTATCTTATGTATTATTTTTGCTACAAATCACTTTATCTAACCGGAAAGTTAGACAAAACGTATGAGTGCAGTATAAATTTAAACGTATTTTCATTCCAGTTTGACGAATTTCGTTTATTTAGCGATACAGGTTATAGTTATTTTACAGAGATAGGCAAAAGAATTCGAATGCATTGCTCTCTATGTGCATAAATTGTTTCTGATGAAAAAAAAAGGGATTTTTTCTTCATATACTCACGTACGCAAAAGAGCAAGAATATTCCGCTAATCGTTGATCGGTTTAAAAAGGAGAAAAGAATGATTGATGTGAATTTGAGTCTCAAATATACGAATTTTCACGTTTTATCACGTTATTTTAACTGTCATTTAGTACGAAATACTCCACAACACATTAATGAGGAAAGATATCGAAATCGTCTTGAAAATGAAAATATATGCATGGGCATCGGACATTCACTATCGACAACCGCTGGCGAATGGTGCTGGAAGAAAGGGAAAACTGAAGAGATGAGAGGGAAAAAGAGGGAGAGCTATAAGATCTCATGCCAAACTGCAAATAAGCAAAAACATCATCATTTCAAAGTGAGGAATCCTCCGAGGAAGGGGCGAAAACGTTTTTTGGAATTGAACTAGGCAGTATAGACAGTATAGGCAGTATAGTTGTACATTTTAAAACTGTTAGAATATATGTTTTTTATGAAAAGTAACGAAATATGTTATAAAAAATTGTTTTTAATGTAAATGTATACAAGCAATATAAGAAACTTTTTGAACGAAAAAAAAAATGTGTCATGTTTTTAATAACTTCAATAACATATAATGAAAAAATGTCTACACTGTGATAACCCTCTACAATGGTAATAATGCCTGAAGATTGGTACAGTATAATATATAAATTAGTAATCTACTATTTCATCTTTATTTTATGCAGAAATGGAGTACTTCAGTTGCCACCATTACACAAATGGCATTAAAAACTACAAAAAATTAATATCGCAAAAAAGTGAGATCCAGTTTTCAAACAAATTGCACTTAAAAGGTACTTTTCCCCCTTACATACGGCTAAGTAAAATTTTAAAATGTGCGATGTTTAGAAGTTAAAAAAATTGCAGCAGATTATCAGTATTTAACGGTACATTGATACTTCTGTTTCGTTTTACGGGTGGCTTATAATTAGGTGTAACGTTATTTTTTTAGTGACGACATTTTAATTGTTGTCTGAAAGAAATAGCATATCGGGGGCTAATAACCTCTTTCGGGTTAATCAGGGTTTCGAAGACATTTCTTTGCATTTAGAAATCTCATTGAAATTCAATATATTTTTGCGATTTAAAGACGCATTTATAAAAACAAGTGTTTCTTTTACTGCCACGGACTTTTGGAAACGTTTTCGATTAGGCTAATTAGGATAACTCCAATTAGACCGGATTTCTCAAACTGAAATGTCGATTTTTATTATACTAACTCTTCTCAAGTAAATATTTTTATGTTCAACAAACATGTTTTACAGACAAGCATGATATATAAACCTCATTAAAATTAACATTAAAATTAATGTTATTTGGTTAATCTTGCATGAACAAATTAAATTACGCTGCTGAAAATGTTTAATTGCACATTCATAGCATTTTGAAATCCAGTATTCCGGTTTGAAAAAACGGATTAATCTATATATACATGTATATAAATTAAGATTAAAATATGTCTTTTTCTACGAAAATATTTCAGTTCTATTCCCTTACGCTCTTTTTATGCAATCAAGTTAAACAAATCTTAGCAGATTTTTATATTGACTGTATTTTAGGCTTTCTTTTGTACAAATCCAATTAAGTATTTTTTTTTTTTTTCAATCTTGTTTATTTTGCTGTAACAGCTTTACATAATTTTGTCACTTTGATTATAAAGCCAAAAAAGAAGTACATTGCCGAAATAATATGATTAAGATGCTTCGAGACGAAAAAAGAATCTAAAAGAGCTTTTGAAAAAAAATGTAAACAAAACAGCTTTTGATAAAACCAGTAGAATATCTTTCGCTTAAATATATCTAAAGAAAGTACATATTTATTAATCATTGCTCTAAATTGTTTTAATAATCTGAAAAAAAACTTGATTATTATAGTGTTTCCTATAGTTACAGCAAAGCACCTTATACTACAACCGAGTTATAATTCATATATATATATATATATATAAAAAAAAAAAAAAAAAAAAAAAAAAAAACCAGCAGACTACATATTTCTTGATAAAGATTGCAGCGTAACCGACAGCACCACCACATTGAAAAATGACATAAACAAGTTCTATATTTTCAACTCTATTTATTTAAATCCAATTGAGAAGGGCTGGGATGGAGCCTATACTAAGCTGGACTTAATGGCAATCTAATCTTCAGATCAACACTCGGTAATAAAATAAACGATAGATTAAATGCAGACTTACTTCAAAATACTCAGGTATAGAAAGACTTACTGCATAAACGACAATCATAAATACCTTTGAGATCAAGCAAATAAAATGTAGCTCACAGCTTCATTCCTTATACCAATGTCATCAAACTAACAACCCGTGGTTGCCGATCAACTTTATTCAAAGCAAATCAAATTTTCCTATTGCAAAAACTGGAAACTTGTACTCAGCTAAACTCTATACTTTCGATATACCTCTGAGCACGTGCCGTAAATTACTCCAACAACAGTCGACTGGTCTCACAAGTCTTGTAGAAGGTTAGTCTTGACCCAAGATCCCTCGATACGAACTTTCGATGTTAGTTTTATACTCAGCTGACTGACCAGAGTAATATAATTTGCATAAAACTACATAGAAAACCACTAACCGCAGACTCCGTCAGCCACAAACACACTGCAGAAAATTAAAATAAAACGAAGGATAGATGTCACTTTTGCACACACAAGTTCATTCAAAAAACTATTCCTTTATAAGAGAATTGCTGTTTCACTACAAGATTACTGCAATGTAAGGAAAATTACTGAATATGGATAAATTTTATATAGTTAATTTTATACTGTAAACTAAATAAAACTGAATACACTTTCTTTTCACAGATTCTTAAAAATAGAACAAGAATTTTTGGTACGTTCATGAACTTTGAATTATTGTTATTGATAAAGACAATATTTAAATTCAAAACAATTTAATTCGCATTTAAAAGATAGTAATGAAAGCTTTTATATCTGTGAAGGTAATGAGATTGAAAAGTTTATAAATGAAAACAATATGCGAGTAGCAATACCTCATTCGTTCTTTTCTTGGGAAAATTAAGGTCCTATTTTCAAAACGTAAACAAACTAGGAATACTGAAATATTATACAGTGTTTTTAAAATGTATTACATCTGTTTATTGTTTTTTGGTCTCTTAAAAGTATTTAGCTACAAATAAACTATTATTATTATTTTTTATCAACACAGCTTTTGGCGTTAAGGTTTTTTGAAAATTTGCTTTGAAAATCTTTTAAAGAACTATGGTATTTTAACACAACCCTAAAAATCCTTTTCCATGCAAATATATTTTATAGTCTCTTGCATTTAAAATTATTTAATAAATGTTTATATTTTTCCAGTTGCACTAAATATTTTTAATTCACTGTTACATTAGTGATCAATGTCCACAGTAACAGGGAATATTTTGTAAGTATAAATAAGCTTCTTAAGTCTTCACTACGTCTACTAATAACCATATCACAATAACATTTACAAACAAACAGGGGTAATACAGCTTTATCCCTGCTGAATGAAATACGAGAGCATTAAAATACTTTTTAACGAGGTAGATTGATTTACAGGTCTAATTTTTGTTTACAGTTATCTATAAGGGAGTATACTGAGATTGATTTAAGAAATTCAAGGGTTTGTAACGATACGTTATCTTTTCGCATCTCGAATGTATGGATTGAGTGGTTAGACAACTTGCGGAATCGTGACATAGAAGGGACCCATGCGATATCGAAAATGCAGGGGGGCGTTATGTGTTACTTGTATTCGATGATTTTTTCCGGTTTTCATATGCATTGTATTTGTAATTTCTGTTACACATTCTGATAACGATTCAATGAAGGAGTTGAAACATGTCAATACAGGTTTTTAATATATTTTTAATGTGTTTTTTAGTAAAGTAACGTCTTTTAAGCAAATAAATATTGTAATATGTTTTTTTGATTTTTTCGTTTGGAATATATATTATTGGGATAAAGAAATCTTTTGTTACATTTAAAAAAAATTTTAACTGTCATGGAATAAATTCATCTGTGAAACACCTGCACGTTTAAATTTATTTTTGCTTAAAACTATACTTTACATATCACGATATTAAAATATTTATTTGCTTAAAAGACGTTATAAAAACACATTAAAAGTAAATTAAAAATGTTAATGTGTTTTTATAACGTCTTTTAAGCAAATAAATATTTTAATGTTGTGATATGATTAGTAGTGGACGTAATTTTGACTTACTACTCGCACTTATTTATATTTATACTAGCAGATCTACCCTTATCAATAATAATCCACCCGTGTAAAATACATTAAAATGAAATAATACGGCAGTGACAATAACATTGGTGCATTACCGTCCACGAATCGTTAAAAGACCGATAAGAAATATAAGTAAAATAGTTTTAATTGCGTCTACTATTAACTATACCATAATAATGTATATTCCAAACAAATGTCATAACATATATTAAAGTACAATTATTTGCTTAAAAAGCGTCATTTAAATAATAAAAAACATTAAAAATATTAAAAATGTACATGATTCGACTCTTTCATTGAGTCATCTTCAGAATATATATATATATATATATAAACTACAAACACAATGCCAATTGTGACATTATACTGATGATGGCAATGACCTAACCCATAAATTTTGCCTTTACTAAAATTTTTTAAACTTATGATCATCATACAATTTCGTTTTTCACACTGTCGAATAGAAAAAGCTTCTGTCAAATGAAATTTATTTGAAAATAGTATCTCAATTTTTTCATGTGAATGGATTTTAAAGTAATTTTCAATCATGGATATTTTTGATTTGCATGCAGCCAGGGATAAGATTTCCGCATTTTTTCACACCAGTATTTTGTTAGAGTAAATGATATTTCATTTAATCGGGACACTCTCTTGATTTAACAGAACAACATTTCCTTTAAGAATACTAGGGGATCGTACCCGGGCTTCCCGGGTTAAAGAATATAGGCGAAAACATCTTTTTAAATTGAAAACTAATAATTTTTTTATATGCAATAAATTTTTAGAGTGCTCACTTACATTAAAAAAGCATTTTTCATATGGAAAATGCGAATTATACAATCAAATAAATTTTTGAAGTTTATCAAAAGCGATATTTTCTTATTAGCCGCATGCTAAGAGTTATTTGCCAAGATTTTGCTACTTATGGCATCCTTTTATATCCTGGTAATTTCAGAGCTCATACATGTCTGGTAAATTTGTCTTTTATTTATTTATTCATAGGGAATTTTTTTTAATGGATATTAGCCGTAAGAAAAAGATGAACTCTTTATTTTGTTTTAAGGGCAATCGGATTAATCTTTCGTAATCGAGCTCCGCTCGATATAATAAATTAAAAAATATTTCATGCTTTAAAATTGTTTTTAAAACCATAGACAATCAGTAAACTGAGATGAACTTTGCAAACAAATTCCAGTTGAAAAAAAACAAAAAAAATCCTATTTGGTGATCTAAATATTTAAATTGTACGATTACAAATATATTAGATCTGTGTTTTCTCAATATTATTCCTTTATTTGTTTATAAAAGAAGTATTAATTTTATTAATTTGTCTTTCACAAATATGTTAGATTGGTGGTTCTTTTAATATTATTCATTTATTTTCGTTTATAAAGGAAGTATTAATTTCGTTATGCAAAAATAGTCAGAAGCAAATGCTGAAAAATGTTTGTTGCTTTATGTGCAAAATGTTTATTATTATGTATTGAAACCGGCACGTGATAAGATAAACTTAGAAAAAATCATGCTTAAAAATTATTTTAGAAAATATAATACATCAGTCAATGAATGCAGTTTTTAAACAAATTGCATTTGAAAGTAAATTTTTTTCTCTGTGCGACGAAAATTGAAAATGTACGACGGTCAGAAGATTAAAAAATTGCAGTAATGAAAATTTCAAGACCGAAATTTGATCGTAAAGTGTTGCCATTTTCAAAATGACGTCAGTGTTACGCACAGATACGTTTGTTCTTTATAATATAGATACTTAATCAGTAAAATATAATAAAGATAACTTATTAGGATGTGCTTATCAATTGAGGCTCTTATGCTTGGATTTCCGGAATGAAAACAGCAATTTTCACCTTCTCAAAATTTGCATACGCACTTCTCATATCCATATTCATCATTTAAAAAAAAATTGTATTTTATTTTATCATTTAAAAATCATTTTAACTCAAAACTTGAAGTCACGATTGTCAGCAACATTTTTTATGTGAAAAGCACTCTTTACTTGAGATTCTAATCTCAATTCCGGAGAGTAAAAATTTCCATAATTTATGTTTTTTAGACGCATTTGTGTTAAAATGTTTAGTTTTATCTAAGAAAGTGATCGTTTTCTTTTAAATATGGCTTCATTTTCATTTAAATAGGCATTTCGCCTAGTGTCTGAAACTTAGTATCAGTACACATGCAGAAGGAAAAACAATATAGAAAATTTATGAGGGAAAATGCGTGTTTTCAAAAGCTGTATGTCATTTTCCGTTATTATGCCCCTAATATAATATTCTGCTCCTAATGGGATTTTGCGCCACTAAACCCTATAGAACAATTTTTATCAACAATTTTGAATTTTTATCAGAAAATAGCATGAATAAAGTTAAAAATACCTCATTATTTCTCTCTTGTCTGCAATAATGAAAGCTATCTAATTTTCATCATTTTGAAGAAAATTCATAAAATGCTTTTAAAATTAAAATATAAAAGGGCGGATACATAAAAAAAACCAGATAGTTCGGTCACATCTGCAAAGGAAGAGCTTTCAGTTTAAAAAAAAATATTAGTAAAATTGGTTCAGCAGAAAGATCAGGGCAGATGACTAAAAAAAACACTTTTGTTTTAGGTAGCTTTCTTTACAAAAAGCTACCTATTGCAGCCGTTCGGAGGAAAGCGATTTAAAAAAATTTTGGTATATTTTCATCGATCATGACTTCCAGACCCCGAAACCACCCTCCGTTCAAAATTTATATATATATATATATATATATATATCTGACCTATGTCACACTGTAACTCTCGTATTTATGAACCGATTTGGATGTAATTCGGTGTGTACATAGTACATACCAATGTCTCGACCGAGTTCGTTGGCCAGCTTCATCCGCCATTTTGTTTAAAAATGGCGGCCATTTAAAATTTTAAGAAAAATTTAAATTTGAAATGTGGTACCAAAAAATTGAAAATTGAAAAAATATTTTTTCTTATGTGTTTGACCTTGATAAAAAGATTCAGGAGCAGTTTTTGTTTCGTCTATATCTTAAAAAATGGGTGAGTTATAGCATTTTGAATTTCTAGCGTGGCTGACATTTTGAAAAGCCCTGATTTTTGTCACGCGATAACAGGCGTATTTATGAACCGATTTGAATGTAACTTGGTCTGTACATAGTACATACCAATGTTTCGACCGAGTTTGTTGGCCAGCTTCATTCGCCATCTTGTTTCAAAAGGGTTGCCATTTAAAAAAAAATGTAATTTAAAATTTAAAATTAGGTATTAAAAAATTGGAAAATGAAAAAGATTTTTTTTTATGTGTTTGGCCTTGATACAAAGATTCTGGAGCAGTTTTTGTTTCTGAAAATTTGTTCTTTTGTTTATATCTTAAAAAGTGGTTGAATTATAGCACTTTGAATTTCTATCATGGCTAACACTTTGAAACGATCTTGTATTTGTCTCGCGATACCACACGTATTCGCCTATTTCGATGGAAGAAGGCATGTGGATAGTATACATCAATATCTCGACCAAGTTCGCTGGCCAGCTTCATCAGCCATCTTGTTTCAAAATGGCGGCCATTAAATTAAAAATATATATATTTAAAGTGAGGTGCAAAAAAATTAGAAATTGAAAAAGGTTTCTTTCTTAAGTATTTGACCTTGATATAAGGATTCAGGAGCATTTTTTGTTTGTCTTTATCTTAAAAAATGGCTCAGATATAGCAGTTTCAATTTCTAACGTGGGTGACATTTTGAAAAATCTGATTTTTTGCCTGCGACAGCACTCGTATGTATCAACCGATTCCAATGTGAGTGAGCATGTGCACAGCAATTACTAAGGTCTCGACCAAGTTCACTGGTTAGCCTCATCCACCATGTTGTCTTAAAATGGCAGGCACTTTAAGAAATCGCCGAATTTGGCAGCGAAATATAAGTTACTTTAAATGAAAGCAGCTTGGATAAAGCTGACTAATTTTGCCAAATTCTCATTCATAATGATTTAGTATTGATAAAAATTAGTATTGAATCTCCGAGATTCGGTTTCCACTTAATTGAGCCTCGTGTGTTTGAATAATATAAGTTGGCTTTTTTAAAATAAGGAATATGACAGCTACCTCTTCCTCCCGGCACTGGCCGGAAGGACTTTTAAATATATAGATTATATAAAATTGGGAAAAATTAAATTAAGCAAATTGTGTTATTTTGATAAAATTATAGTAGAATGTAAAGAATAGCATTAAAATTAATTATTCTAGAGAATTTTCGACAAAAACTTCAGGAACACGATATTATTTTAAACCACGAATTATTTCTTTGCTTGTCTAACTCGGCGAAGCAAATCCATCCAGGCGAGAGTCATCAATTTCGGTGATATAAATCGCTATTATTTGCATGTCACCTCTCTTGTATAAAGACACTCTAAATTTTTGTAAAACATTGTGTTTTATCAGTGTGTGATTTCGATTACAATATTTTTAAAAGTGAAGCAATTTCACCTGTGAAGAATTTCAAAGTAGCTGCACTGTGAAAATGACGCACTTCTACAAAACATAATTCAGGTTTAAGAATTAAAATACACGTACGCTTTTTTTTATAAAATGACGTCATTTACCTCCGCTAAAGCAATCCATTTTTACAATCCAGTCTCACACTTATGACATCATTATCAAGGTCAAGGAATAACAGACAATATTTTTGACATAGTCCATATTTTATTTATTTTTTTTTCAGGTTTTATGAGAAAATGGCAACAAAAAGATACAGTATCTCCTATTTTTGAATATTTTCCGTTTACTTTCAATGACTTTCAATAGAAATGAAGTACTTTTGTTGCCACAATAAGAAAAATGGTACTAAAAACTACAAAAAAATTAATATCTCAAAAATACATTGAGATGCAGCTTTCAAACAAAATACATTTAAAAGAGCATTTTTTTTCCTTATACGACGGTGTAAAAATCTAAAATGTGCGATGTTTAGAAGTTTAAAAATTTGCAGTAGAGAGAATTGCAAAACCAAAATTTTATTTCAAATTTCAAAGTGTTGCCATTCGCAAAATGACGTATGCGTTACGCACAGATATGTTTGTCCTTTATAATATAGATACCGGTGTGCAAAAACGTGGAAATCTCATCCCTACATGCAACCCAATTACGAAAGATATACCTGTTTGCTCTTAATGCAATATTATAAAGTAAAGACATTGATGAACTATGAGTAACTCTAGCATCATATTGTTGGAGGCAATAACCTAACCCAACCATAAATTTAACTTTTACTGCAATTTGACCTTTAAACATCGCACATTTGATTATTCCAAAATCTAATAGAATACAAAAAGTACTTTCAGTAATTTTTTTTTGAAAAGATTATTTCAATTTACGGATTGTTTATCCATTTTAAATTAATTTTCAATCACGGATATATTTTTAAATATACCTGTAACCCAATTCAGAAAGATATATCCGTTTGCTATTAATGCAATATTATGAAGAAAAGACATATCTATGAGTAACGCCTAGCACCATATTGTTGGTGGCAACAACCGAACCGTACCATAAATTACGCTTTTACTGCAATTTGATCTCTAAACATCATGCATCCCATTATTTCAACGTCTAACAAAAAAGTCTGTCAGTCATGAAATTTTGTTTCAAAAAGAAGAAAAGCTTACCCTAAAAAATAGTAGCTATAATTTCTATTTAATATAAATCGTACAAAAATCGTATTTTATATAACCGTATTCGATACAAATCGTAGAATGTTATCATTGCATTTCAGGTATTAAAACATTTATCTAAATGATATAATTAAAGATTACAAAGAAATAGGGAATAAATTGTAGCATCCAGTTTTTAGAGTCAGTTTGAAATTATATTAATGACATTGACGTCATATCTAGCAAACGATTTTTTTTTTTTTTACTATTATCATTTTCCTTATTTGATTCTTGATATTGAAACGACTTCATTAAAATAGATTTTTTAACATTCAACTAAAGTACTTCTAAGGTCATTTTAAAACATGCTTAGTTAAAGTTTTTACATAAATGTATAAAAATGTGCATTTTCTGATTAGAATGACGTCGATTTAAAAAATGTACAAATATAGCAGTCGAGTCTGAATTTTTATTGGCTAATAAAACAAAGTACTCGAGTTATCATTTTTAAAAAAATTATTGAGCAGTTTTTTAGACGTGTGGCAACAGGAAAGAAGCTATTGAATTTGAAAATTTAAAATGAGATATTTCTATAATGTTAAATTATGAAAGATGATAGAAAAAAGGGATAAATATTGGTCTGATGATTTTTTAAAGATGACAGGGATCTATTCCACGTTCTAAAGCCTATGTACAGCAAGTTTCGTGCAAAACGGTCAAAAATTAAAGATTTGTATAAAGGACATACACACAGAGAACGGTTTTTATATATATAGATTTTACATCCTATTTACACAGATTTATTATATAAAAGCATTTTGCAACTTTATGACATCTTAATAATTTACGTTTGCAATTATTTTTGGTTCTATTATTTTTATTTTTACACGAAAACAACTTTAATTAATATGGAAACTTTTCTATCTCGAAATTAAAGATACGTTGTTAACAGCAGAATATTAAGTGCTGAAGTACTTGTTAATTCTGGTATTTGTACGAAAATATTTTAATTCAATTTTGTATCTTACTAACGATGCCCGCTTAATAACTTTATTTTTTAACTTTGGCTTGCGAAAGAAAGAAATATAAACAGAGATTAAGGATTTATTTAAAATTCATCAATGTACAGTCTTGAAAAAAAAAAAAAAAAAGAAAAAAAAAGTAAACACCCTCTACTAACTCTGCAACTAATTATAATTGAAGAAAGTTATGGATAATAAACGATTGGAAATATAATCTACTCTTAAGTTATATGTATATATATAATTTGCTTAAGGAGCCGTCTACAAATAAAAATCAGAAAAAAAAACTTTTTTTTCCAATGGTAACACCCAATTTTGACAACATATCTTTAAATTTTTGGTTCAAACTATGCCTAGAAACGAAATTGCAAGTAATTTGGATAAGTTTTCGAATGATAAACATTCAAAATTTAGAGCTTCTAATGTTAAATTACAATTTTCATATTTTTAGTAATATCTCCTGAAATAATCTTAATGTGGTAATTTTTTGTGTGGCTATAACACTAAAAAACCAAACATAAATACATTGAATTTGTAATAAAAAATTATAATAAGAATTATGAATTATGAAATTAATATTCGAAAAAAAATATGAATTGCAATTCACAATTTTTTTATAGTTCTATATTTATTATGTCCTGCTTTAAGCGATTCTAAATTTGAAATTTTTCTTTCTAGTAGTTTTCGAATTATGATTAAAAAATGTCAAAAGGATGGTTTAAGGGACCGTCTATGATGGGAAGAAAAGCATAATTTGAAAAAAACAATACATTTTATTCATTTTATTGAAACATTTGGGCTGGCAATAGCCGAAACATATTAAGCGAGTGGAATGATCATAAAGGCAAGAAATAATAGATTAATAGAAGTAACACAGTCTTTCTGTAGAATTTCAACAATCGAGTACCTAACTTAAATTTGGATACAGCCACTAAAATATGCTGAGTTTAAAATAATTAATTTTTCTGAAAGTAATGTTACGAATTTTATGAGAATTTGTTTTTAGGCTAATTGAAGGGTGTAGAATTTATTTATGGTGTCAAACTTGGTGATTACTATTGAAAAAAAAAACAAATTTTGGGTTCGTTTTGATATGTAGATGGCCCTCAAAGCAAATTTTATATACATCATTTAAAGTAGCCTTTATTTTCAATCGTTTGGTACCAGTAACTTTCTTCTACAATAATTTGTTGCAGAGTTAGTAGGGGATATTTACTTTTCTTTTTCCACGACTGTACATATGTTTAATTGATTGTAATTTGATGGCAGTTTTTCAATTTTTTGCAAATATTTTTCATGGAATAAAAATAAAACATATTCCGACTATTAAATTCATAAATAAAATTTTGTAACAGGTATTAGTTGAACGGTTAGTAAAGTACTTCAATCTTTATGCGAATAAACTTAGTATGAATTTTTTTTAATATTTTTTTTATTAGAGAGAAATAAAGTTTTTCTGATTAGATGTAGTGTAAAAAAATGCTCTTATTACTAATTGAATTACCATATCGAATTGCAGCGGCTGATGATTTTATATTTTTTATTCGGTAAAAATACTTTAAACGCTAAAATTCCACTCCAACGATTTTATCGCAACAGGAGAAGGAATGTTTGATTGTATGGAACAGCTTTATTAATATTTTATTTTACTTAAGTTTTTTAAAGAAAGCATGATAGAATATTGCATTTTTTCGCTCGGAAACAACTTTAAAATTTTATTTCAAATTTTATTTTTTCAGCCGGAAAAGAAAAATAAATATTTTTTTCAAGTAAGTGAAATCCTTTTCTACCTAACAGGCTTTTCAAACTGTTGTTTGATGTTAGAGGAATTTGTTATATTTTACATATCATTTTATGAATAAGTTATTGCACTCTTATGCTGTTCACTTACTATCCCAACAATTAAATTAAGAGATCGAGCTAGATATACCATCTAGGAAACATTAACCAGAGATTTTGGTGGCCCCGGCGAAGTACATGACAAGGGGCTCGCACTTTATTGTTACCACTTCTATCATACTTTTTGTTAAGGTCTTGTTGAGGAGTGTTAATAGATGTTTTTGATAACACAATAGATAAACTAACCTAACTAGCACTACAGATTTTGTATTTTCGGGCGTATTGTGATGAATGATGAAGCAGAATCCATACGAGTAAGGTGAAATATTTACCAAGTTGAATTGCAAATTATTTATCACACTAGTGGAAACGCCCGTCCTAGGACGGTGTAGAAATCATTGTTTTCCCATAAAATTTTAAATAATTGATAAAAATATTTGGTACAACTTAGTTATCCTGTTGACCAAAAATCCATCGCCAAACTATAAGATTAAATGCCAATAATGGTTGATCGTAAATGTCACATTCACTTGACTTTAAGCAAGTTACACGTGTTTACGTCATCAAGTGATTTTTATTTAGACGTTTTATTTGTATATTTATTAATGTTATATTAATTGGTTTGTAACTAAAGACAATGTTTATTACATTAATACTCAGAAAATGTAGTACTTTTATGTTAGCTTGTCGATGTCCTAAATCGCCAGCTATTGTTCCCATTGACATAATTCATATTGCATTAATTTCGCTTAAAATATAAACCATTTCATTTAAAAAGCATAAATTTTCCTTCTATATATAAAAAAAAGTTTTGATTTGGAAATGGACCAATGAAAATCTGCGTAGATATTCCGGGTAGATCGGCATCCAATTTGAATGCTTAAGCATGGTCTTTCAACGTTAATATTAAAAAAACTGTTGCATACAAAAATACGAAAATCGGTGATGTTATAGAGAAATGTTTGATAAACATGCTGATGGAGACAGTTTTCAAATCGAAGAATTATTTTAAGAGATATTTAATGCTGAAGTTGGACAAAATCGTTCCATTAAAAAAGTTTTATTGGAGCAAAAACTATACATGAGAATTTAATCATTTTTAGATCATTTTATACGTTATAAGTTCCCGGTGTGCAGATTGCATTTATTTTTCTTATTTGACTCATTTTTTGAGGTTTTATTTCAATTTTAAATTCAAATTTTCAGCATTTCGAGAGATATTTTTTACAAATTTTAGAAAATGTTATTAATTTAAACTGTTGCCAGTTGTATAAACAGATCAAACAATAATGTTTACTTCAAATTAAAAATTTATCTACACGTGACTAAAATAAAAAAAAATCATTATTATGCGTTAAAACTTGTAATGTGAGGAAATTACGTCATATTTAAAATGACAAAAAATATAGCAAAACAATTTAAATTGAAAAATATATTTGCGCGAGATATTGTGACATAATCTTTTCAACTATTATCGTAAATTCGAAGACAGCGCAAATAATATTTCCTTCTAGCAACAAAAGTATTTTCACGTGAATATTAATAAGAGAAATAAAACTTTGGTGTAAATTACGTCAGATTTGAAACGATACATTTATAATGAATTATTTAAAAGAACTATCTTATAACGCTGTTAAAAAATACCGGGAGACAATGACGCTGTTTACTTAATTCGTTTTACATTAGCTTATTTTCAAATGTTTAACTAATTTTTTAAATTAAATGAAAACAGCTATTGTGTCTCTTGGTCTTAAAAATCCCCAATCCAAGGAAAACGAATGGAAACCCGTTTACAGAGAGATCTACTTTTTTTTTTTTTTAATTTTAATTCAATATTTTTAAAGCCGATCAAATTAGCGTGCTTTTTGGATTTTTGTGTGCCTGAATGGGGATTGGCGAGCGTAGCTCGTAGGGGGAAGAGCCCCCTAGTATTTAAAATAAAAACATTCAAATCACACATTATTGCATACAATTAAAATACATGCCTTTCACTCATTTCCTTTAAAATACACAGCAATAATAATTAAACAAAAACATAATTTGAAGAACAAATTAAAAAAAAAAAAAAATTTATTTCCTACATTGTTTAAACCCGAGAAGGGACAGATATTAAGTTATTTCATCCAATTAGTTCTACATTTAATGTTAAATTTTTGTAACAAATTAGTTAAGCCAATTGAAGATTAAAAAATAAAAATAAAATTCATGCAATATGACACTTAAAACACCCTAAAAATTAGATTCCGTTCAAATGAAATCGAAATAAATCTTAGGCTTCTTCCATTTGTATTTGAAAATATTTGTATTGCAGATTTTGTATTATGTTTATGACAATTGTGCATAATATGATAAGATGCATGCAAAATACAAAACTTAAAAAAAAGTCTAAGATTTATTTCGATTTCCTTTGAATGGAACCTAATTTTTTAGGGTGTTTTAAGTATCATATTGTATGAATTTTATTTTTATTTTTTAATCTTCAATAGGCTTAACTAATTTGTTACAAAAATTTAACATTAAATGTAGAACTAATTGAATGAAATAACTTAATATCTGTCCCTTCTCGGGTTTAAACAATGTAGGAAATAATTTTTTTTTTTTTTAAATTTGTTCTTCAAATTATGTTTTTGTTTAATATGTCAAGTTTTTTAATAACTACTGCACTCAGACGAACGCATTTCAAAATTAATAGAGAGTATCATCATCAGGCTTTGATGTATGCGGTATTGCATCACAATGTGGGATGCAGTTTACCAATGTGTAATTCAAAATGTTTCACCACTGTAGTAATGTAGGTTGCGGTAGTTTGGACAAAAACTTCTAATCCGAACGTAAAAAATCTATAATCAAAACATAAAAAATTCACTTCACTTAAATTTAGATATCCTATTCCCCACTCAGGAACGCTATGAATGTAAATGTAAATTGTGTTGAATCCTTACTGCTTATATTTAACAATATTATAGCTGCGATACGGTAAAAAATAAGAAATAAAAGTTTTACTTAAATTTTTAAACCTTATTCTCTCCCAAGAGTTGATGTAAACACATAAGAAAATTATTACCTAAGTTTAACCTGGGGTATAAATAGGAAAAATCATCTCGAAAAAAAAAATTTTTAAATTTAAGTTATGTAACTCCCCACAAAGTTCGCTACCTGCGTAAAAATAGCTATCTATTAGAAACTTTTTACTAAAATATAAACTTGACCAAAGCAAAAACGTATTCTGAAAATATCCTTTTTATTTACACTATGACGCCATATTCATCTTTTTAATTTTTGAAAAAAAAAATCTAGCTCAATTTAATATTTCACGTGAAAATCTTTCAACCAAAAAGAAATAAATTATTATTACGGTTTTGAAATTTTTGCAACAATGAAGTAAAAATGTTACATTTTCTATGAAAAATGTCCGTTGATTTTCAATGAAAAAAGCGAAAATTGGAATTATTAAGTAAAATATTTGAATAATGTAAAACAAAATTGGCCCATATTTCTCTCTGGGTTATAGTTCACCCACATGCAAAGGCGTTTTACCATTCGTTTTGACCCTGACGTCAGGCAAACGTTTTTACACTTTAAATTTATAATATCATTAGAATTAGTAAAGAATAAAAAATGAGTGGCATCAGGGACAAAAAGGTGGGAAGAAAAAATGAAAAAGTTACGATCTCCATAGGCTTTTCCATGTTACATTAACATTGAGAAGTGACATTGGAAATAAATAAGTATTGCGCTGCCGCGCAATACTTAAATAACTACCATAACATTTTATTTGAATTTTAAAGCATTGTTTCTAAATCACACACGCGACAAAATAACTACTATTGGTGGAAAAAAACCTGTTATTGGCGAGATTTGTCCCGAATAACATAAAAGTGCCAAAAATAGACTTGAGTTTTCTAAGACTTCGCTTTTAAATTAAAAACTATTTTCACTGGTTCATAAGGTGAATGACGTCAAAGACATATTAATACTACAGGGGTTAAAATATTCAATGCGCGAAACTTTTTAAATTTTTATCAATGAATTTTCAAAAATGAATGACTCACGACACATTGTCTACATTTGTAAAATTAATCACAATTTCTGATATGTTCATTTGTTTATATGGGTAATCCATTGTTGGTATAAAAATACAATTTTTCACCTTTCTAACGCAGTTTGTCTAACAATTTTCTGACAAATACTTTTCAAGCTGTTAATTTTTTCAGTAACTTCAAATGTTTCATTTTCCGAGATTAATCTATGGCAACGATCAGCGAAAAAGCCAGCCGTCAGCAATGCATAGCTTTTTATTAAAAAGGATTGGCCTCATACAATCAGGTATAATACATGCATATTTAGTAGAGAGATATAGAAATTTGCAAATCAGAATTAGTCGTTGTACTGTCAAGCTTTAGATAAAAGGGATTAAATAATGACATAAAATAACGCAAGGTAAATAAGAACAAATGTAAAAATGCAATTTTAATTGGTTGAAAACTTAGTGACACACTTTCGATACTCATTGATATTGATGAAGCTTACAATGCTATCGGTGAATAATACTATATGATTACAGAAATTTATGTTTTTATGATTTATTTAAGCAATGTCATTGAATACTTTATTTGATAAGCTCGTTCATTCTCAATTCTGCGCAACTTTTTTTGCCCTTCTTTTCATTAATTCAGTTTTAAAAATGACCGTTCCAGCTTCAGTCACAGTAACAGTTAAGTACACCCTTCAAAACATGTAGTGTGTATTTCAGGATAAATTGTCGGAAATGGACTGTGCACTGTAAAAAAATGTGATTTATCCTACATTTTCTGATATAATTTTTCAAGCACCGATGCTGTGAAATTGAATTCAAGTAACAGGTGAGGTAAAAATCAAATTCTTTCTGTCACATACACCCACGCGGCCAATAGCAACGCGAGTTTACCCAGATTTGAGAAATTTTACAGCACTCTTAAAGACAGTATTTTGTAAATTTGACAGCAACTGTGTTGGCAGCCGGGGTGCCAGGAGCTTTTGTTGCAAATGTCTTAAATTCGTCTTTAATTAAGACATAACTAAACATTTTTGAGATAGAACTGTAAGATACATATATGAAGTAGAAGCACGTCCTTTAAAAACTTTCGAACAAAATGAATTGCTTGTGTTGTGATGTTGTGAATATTACTTTATCTCGCGTTTGCAAGGAATTTAGACTGAATGTTAAATAATTTTGTATGTGTCAACGGCTTTCATACCATGAAAATATTGACGTAGCTGGTTACAAATAGGGTTTATCATTAAATAGAATATGCTTACTCTGAAACAATATTCTTTTTCTGCTAATTTTTCGTTTTCATATAAATTATCAAGATGTTTTTCCACCCTCCTAACTCTGCTCTGGTGAAACTCATTATTACTTGTTTTCAAAGTGACCAAGCCTTTGAATCTTCACACACCAATTATCCAAATTTTCCACACATTTTGGTTAGCCTAAGCAAAACATTCCATAGTAAACTATATGTAGATAAATCTAAGCTAGCGGATTACGAAGAAGTTGAAACAATATTTAAGAACTCTAAAATTTTGCATTGAATAACTTATTGCAAAAAAATATGATAAACTTAAATGGTTCGAATAATTAAGGACTTTACGTATTAAAATCAAATACTAAACAAAATAGAGGTTGCTGTCCAACTTATACTCAATTCATAAATTTAAAGATGATGTAAAAATAATAACACATGAATAAAATAAAACTCAACGTTTCGGTTTAAACTTGAAAACCGTCTTCAGGAGTAAAATTTTCTAAAAACACAAATCGGCAGGAAACAATCTAGATGATACATCGTCAAAAATTAGATTCAAACTGGAAGAAGCAATGGAAACTTCAAAAATCCTTTAAAAACAAGTCCAGTGGCGCCATTTGTTATTGAAAATGAATACAAGAAGGAAGAGCTGAAAAACATGGAAACGTCACAGTTCTTTCAAAATGCTGACCCAGATTTTCGGGATATGAAATGAAATACTATCGTTACGTGATTTTTAGTTCCTTAAACAAATTTCCAGAGATTCACGAGTAACTGTTTTATGCGGAACATTTATTTTTTCTATGTATTTGTTCTATTTTTTCTTCGATTGAATGGATTAATTTGTTTCCTTGTTTTTTTTTTTTGTTTTGTTTTTCTAGTCAAAATTATGCAACTGTGACGTTTTATCACATCAAACCTTTGTTTCAGGACATAAATTCAAACCCCAGACAGATGAATTAAGTATTTTTTAGTATTTTTAACGACCGCATGAAAATATCTTCCTTTTATTTTACTTAAGTTTTTGATAGTAAGCATGATAATGTTGCATTTTTCCCGATTGGATGCAGCTATGAATTATTTTAAATTTTATATTTTAGCCGTAACCGGAAATTTCTGTGTACTGCTCAAGCAACTAAAATACCTTTCTACATAACAAACTTTTGAAAATGTTATTGATATTCGATAAATTTATTAAATTTTAGAGATTCTGTTTATGAATACGTTATACATTATTACTTTTCTAACATTTAAAATTAAAAATCTAGCTGTGCTTTTTATCTGTGTAAATTATTTTTTTGAAAGAGTCGCTCTCCGAAATATATATCGATTTTTGGAAGATTTTGATTATAGATGAGAAAGTAAATAAATTATATATATTCAGAGCAAATAAATGACATAACTATTTCAAATATTCGAATGCTAAATCAAATGAAAATTACTAGGATATTCTTTTTTCAAACAGAATTAAGACGAGAATAATGTGTTATGCTATATAAACACAAGAAGAAGTACCTAACACATTATGTAGTTTTAGTAGCGTAATCGCATTGTATAAAATCTTACTAATTTTAATTTCATATCTGATTGCAGTGATTTGTGATTTAATCAATTCTTTAAAAAAATCAACATTAAGAATCTTCCTGAACGCTTTGATTAAATCAGAATAAGGAATTTTTGATTGCAAGAAAAAAAATTCATTTGTCATTTTTTTATAGCATGATAATATATTGAATTCTCCCGCTCGGATGCAATGGATGAAACTATGAAAATTTTATTTAAATTTTATTATTTCATCCGTAAAGGAAAGTTTTATGTATTTTTCAAGCAAGTAAAACTCTTTTCAACAGAACACGCTTTTAAAACTGCTGTTGATGTTCGATAAATTTATTAAATTTTATAGTTTTTTGTGTATAAGTTATTGCACTCTTACGCTATTCCAGTTGCTGTTCCAATATTTAAATTAAGAAATCTAGAAAAGGAGTTTCATCGATGAAAATTGTTTTCCTGAAAAAGATCTCTCTTCAAGTATAAGTTAATCGAAGATAATGATTACACTAGCTGAGAAATTAATGGTTTTCATTGTAAATAAACGATGGGGATGAAAATGTGCCATCCTTTCTGAAATAAATAACTTTAAAATGAAGCATTTTTCTAATATTCTGGATTATAAAGAAATAAAGTTTAAGGTGACTTAGTATACTATAAAATATTTTTATGGCTAATTGCATTATCATGTTTGCTTGTAGCGGTTCGTGATTTATTGTTTTTCTTTATACGGTACAAAACTTTGAACGCGAAAAGCAGTCGTCAACGTCTTTCACAAAACAGAAAATGTAATTTAAGTTTCCATGAATACATTTCAGTTTACTTAGGATATGAAAACAACAACAACAACAAAAAAAATAAAAAAAAACAAGCATCTATATAATAAAAGCTGAATTCATGTGACTGTCATCAACAGTTCCGGGCTGACCGCTTCGCTTTTTATATGCCAAACGGCCATTTCGGTACTTTTACGTTAGTCGGGCGCCGGTGATAAATCGCCAAATATTCTTCCATCGCCATCATTTCATTAAAAATATAAACCTATCACTCATTTCATTCATTTAAAATACACATCTTTCATTTACCTCATTTAAAATACAATAAATAAATAAATAAATAAATAGATATTTTCCAGTATAGGTTTTTAGCGAGAAAAAAATGGCATCGAATTTTCCGGCAATCTATATCCTATTTCATGTACATAAGTAATTTTTTCATATATATACAATTGACTTAATCTAAAGAAGCCAATTATCTATTTTTATATAGAAACAGAAGTAATTTATATCTAAACAAATATTATATATATATATGTATAAATAAAATGTTTATATGCAAATAAATACATATAAATAAGAATAGAAGTTCACCAGGTTTATTTTCATGGCTATTTATATATTTTATCAACGTATTTCACGTTCTGAAGCCCGAATTGCGCCAAGCTTAAAGAAAAATGCCAAGGCCCCGGTAATGGAAAAGTACCTAAATAAACAATTAATCGTAATAATAATAACATAAACTAAAATATTTCATTTCAACATCAAAGTATTGTTTCTAATTTACATTCAAATAAATATATATTCCAAGATTTCATTTCAATTGAAATTAAGTTGGCAACTTTCTATTTCACTTCATAGAGTAAACAAACACAAGAGATTCATTCATCATATAAACGGTAGAAAATATTAGACCATGGAGGTAATCATTCGCAAAACAGGCTCTCCATCAATGAATGGACAATGTTATTATGACGTCACAGTAGGTAAATTGGCGTCGCTAACGTTTGTTAACGGCTTGCTTTCACGAGGATTTTATTTTGCTATTTCTCTTAGTTACGTTAGTATGTTGTCATATTTATGAACTCAGAAATCAAATCAATAAAAACAAAAGTATATATATTCATTATTTAGTTATTAAGTAATGAAAAAAAATTATAAACGCATGATTTGCAAAATTTAAATAAATTTATTAATATTAAAAAATAACATTGAAGTAACAGCATGTTTGAGTAGAATAAGTTTAATTTAGATAATTTATGAACAAATCTCAGTTTAAACACTTGAAGTTTCACTCATTTTTACAGCTACGGAAATTATGAGATATTTGTCAAAAAAGACGAAATACGCATAATAACAAAAATGTATGAAAAGTTATCAGTTCGCAAAGAATTCTTGATTTCTCTATAAGAATCTTTGGACTCGGGGAAGGATTGAGCAAGTCAATTAGTTTCAGAATGAAAGTAACATGATGCAATGCTTAGCATACATTTAAGGGAGACCAAACTGGTCGCCAGAGGCGGCTAGTTTTAGAATATTGTTTTATTCCGCTCAATTGCAACTATGAAAATTTATTTCAGTTTTTGGTAGCTTTCGTTACAAAAAAGTAAGAAATTACCTATTGCAGACGACCGAAGGAAAGCAATTCTGGAAAATGTCCGTAAAAGTTCATCTATCATGACACTTAAAACTCAAAACGATCCCCGTCCAAATGTCTATTTCATTTACATTTATCATTCATTTTACATTCATTTCATTTACATTTATGTACATATATCTGATTTTAACCATGCTGTAGCACTCTCATTTATGAACCCATTTGGATGTGACTGAGACGGTGTTCAAGACTTACTAAGGTCTAGAGTGAGTTCGTTGGCGAGGTTCATCTGCCATCTTATTTTAAACTGGCTGACACTTAAAATTTTCAATAGCGTCTAAATCGCGCTCCTCACAACGGCCCTTATCACAAATGCGCCCCAGAAATTCCCTAGCACTTCGCCCTGGCTCATACGTCATTATTGTTTACTTTAGTGTTGCATATAAAGATTTCCTAGCTTTTAAAAATAAAAAATGAGAAAAAGGTTTGCAAATATCATTCATGCACAAGTTAAATGAAATTCATTTCCGCTCATACGTTCGTTAGTGATTGCAACGTTAGCAATTGCGAACGAACAAATTTCGTTCGTTCGTGATCGTGGCTTTCGCGAATTACTGAATTTTAGAAACTGCTGCACGACGACGTTGCTGCAGCCAGTGATGTTTTTTTTTCCGGTTTTCATGAGCGCTATGCTTTCATACATTCGTTACATTTACGGCGTTAACGAATTTCGTTCGTTTGTGATTGCAGCTTTCGTGAATTTAGTGCATTTTCGAGACTGCTACATGACGAGGTTGCTGCATCCAGTGATTTTTTTTTCGGTTTTCATGAGCGCTATGCGCTCATCCGTTCTTTATTGGTTGCGGCGTTAACGAATTTCGTTCGTTCGTGATTGCGGCTTTCCCGAATTTGTTGCGTTTTCGAGACTGCTACATGACGAGGTTACTGCATCTAGTGATGTTTTTTAGGTTTTCATGAGCGCATAGCGCTCATACGATCGTTACTGGTTGCGGCGTTAACGAATTTCGTTCGTTCGTGATCGGGGCTTTTGCAAATTACTGCCTTTTTTAGACTGCTGCACGAGGAGGTTGCTGCACCCAGTGATTTGTTTTAGTTTTCATGAACGCTATGCGCGCTCATTCGTTCATCAGAAAACAAAAACAAAAACAAACAAAGAAAAAAAAACCCAAGAAAAAAATTTATAAAATCACATAATTATATTAAAACGACTGTTATTATAAAATCACAAATCTATAATAATAAGATAACTACTAAAATAACAGTAATAACAAACGATTGTTCGGTCACATGTATTTAAAATATCGAATAGCGGAAACTAACTGAACAAGAAACCATATTTTCCCTTTAAATAGGGATTTTCTCGGCAGCATAGGGAATTTCTTGGGTGCATTTGTGATAAGAGCCGTTGTGAGGTGCACGATTTAGACACTAGTAAAAATTTCTAATCCAAAAAGAGGTAAAAAGCTTAGAAATTCAAAATTTTTTCCATTTAAGTGTTCGGCCTTTATTCAAGGATTTCGGATCATTTTTTGTCTTGCCTCAATCTCAAACAAATTTCTGAGGCATAGAAGTTTGATATTTTTGGGTGGTTGATTTCGAAACAAGACAACAGATTAAAAAATCTTTCAGTGCTGTACCAGGAGAAAAAGGAAGCTTCCATATTCCTTGTTTTGAAGAATTCAGTTAATTTTGTTTGAAAACACGAGAGCTAAATCCGAATGTGTGGAAGATTCCCAGTTTTCGTCAATATTGAATTTGAATTGTAATTTCAAAAAATTAGTCATGAGTCACCAAGTTCGCTTAATTAATGACGATCTATTTATCTCGCAAATTTAGCACTTTTCGTCAAGTATCGTCAAATTTGCTGAAAAGTGGACGCTTGCGGATATGACTATGTAGTTTTAAGAGTATGAGAGTTGGAACAATGGTTATAACAATCAGAGATGATTTTCAAGAACCCACGTTCAATAAAACTCATAATTCGAATCCGCCTATAGAGGAATCTTATTTTTAATCTTTATCAAAATGTCTGAATTTGAAACTACTATATATCAGTCATTTTTTAAAATAGAAGCAAAACGACTTAAGAAAATACTTAAGAAAATTTAAAAAAAAATGTTGTACCTGTTTTGGGATTTTAAATCTAAGTGGCCGCTCTCTTTCAAGAAATTGACTCATGAAGCTGGCCTTCAAACTTGGTTGAGACCAGGGTAAAATCTGCACAGATGCTGTAACATGTAAGTTGGTTCATAAATACTAGTGCTATTGCAAGACAAAAATCAGACATTTATTTATATAAATAAACATTTGAACGGAGAGTGTTTTTTTTTTTTTTTTTTTTTTTTTTTTTTGGGGGGGGGAGAGGCAAAGATTGGTGAAAATATACCAAAATTTTCAGGAATTGCGAAATATCGTCACATTTGGTGACAAATTTCGACGCCGTAAACGAATCTAACTTGGCGATACCTGATTAATTTTTTGATATTCCTATTCAAATTCAATAATGGCGAAAACTGCGGATCTTCTATAATCGGGTTCCAAGCATTTTATCTTGTTTTTATCGCATTTGAGTAAAATTAACTGAATTATATCTTAAACACAAGGAATACGGAAGCTAGCCTTTCCTATAAGAAGACGCCGGAAGAGATTTTTATCCTTTCAGCTGTAAAGAAAAATTTGATATGTAAGCAAATCAAACACTTTTCTATGAATGGGCTTTTAAAAATATTGATACTCAATAAATTTTCTAAATATTCAAATTTTTTTTACAAATAAGTTATTCCGGTTTTTCACTTGTTTTCTACCACTCAGATTGAGAAATCTAGCCATTTTCATCTTATGTAAATTCTTTTTTTGGAAAAATCAGCCTAAAAAATATTAATTTTTTGAAGTTTTTAATTATAACTGAGACAGTAAAGGCTTTTAGAGTAATTAAATTCTAGCAGTAAGAAGAAAATGTTTCAAATTTAAAAATATCTGAAAGTACAATCGACTGACAATTATTATTATTTTTTTTTAGGAAAATATCCTCTAAAATAATTTTCTTAAGACCAGATAAATGTAGGTGGCTGCACAGGCCATCACCTCATTGAGTTGACGGCTGAAATTACAGGATTAGACAGAATTCGATTAGCATATTCAAATGCAACTTGTCTGCCACGTCATATATTGGTGCAAAACAAACTGCAGATCCGATTTTAGCGTTTGATGAACACACTGCAAATAAATAAAATAATAAAAAAAAAACTGTAACGTTACTAAAATTTTTCTGGCGAACTGAGATTAATAGAACTTTTTATGTAGTGAAAAAAAAAAAAAAATATATATATATATATATACATATATATATATAACAGATGCACTTTTGCACCGTAGATCCAAAAATCTGTAAGGTTACTAAGAATTTTTTAGGAAACCGGTATGCCTAGAACTTTTTCTGTAACTGCAACTCGGGTTACAGATAAAATTTTAGTAAGATTACTGTAATTTTAGTAGATTCTTTTGTAAAGCTACAGATTTCTTTAGCTTTACAAAAACTAGTTTTGTAGATTTACATCTTTTTTTATACAGTGTACTGGTACAATTTTAGTAAGCATACAGATTTTTGCAACTTTACATCTGTAGAATTACAGATTTCTTTTTTTTTTTTTACAGTTTAGGTTTATCATTGTATTTTCCTGCACTCAAAGGTATGAAAACAGGAAGGGTCGGTGCAGGAAAACACAATGCTAAACCTACAAATCAACTACTAAAATCGAGTCTACAGGTGGTTTCCACCAAGATATGGCTCGGCAGACCAGTTGCATTTTAATATGCTAATCGAGTTTTAACTAATTCTGGAATTTCAGCTGTCAATTCGATGAGGGGATGGTCTGTACAGCCACTTCCCGGTTTTTTTGTTCTATTACATTATCACAACACGTAGTAACACTATGTAACTAATATGTTACGTAGTTCGCATTGATTACAAGTATTAGGTAGTTAATTAGAGGGATTGTATAAAATACTCTTAATACCAATCGAACTACCATATCTGAATGCAGCAATTCATGATTTAATTACAATAATGATAACAATAATAACTTTAAACGCTAATGTTTCTTTTTAACATCTTTATCAAAGCGGAAAGAGGAATTTTTGGTTACATGAAACAGCTTAATTTGCCTTTTGATTTACTGATATTTTTTTAATAAAAGTATGATAAAATATTGCATTCAACTGCTCGAATACAAGTTCGAAATTTTATTTCAAATTCCATTCTTTCAGCCGTAAAGGAAAATTTAATGTACATTTTTCAAGCAAGTTTAAAAAAATGTCTTTTGAAACTGTTATTGATGTTCGATAAATTTATTAAAATGTAGAGGTTTTTTTGGAATAACTTATCGCACTTTTACGCTGTGTCACTTTTCTAAAATTTAAATTAAGAAATCTAGCTATGCATTTTCAACTTCGCAAAGTATTTTCTGAAAAAAATCATTTTACAGAATATTGAAAAATTTGATTATAGTTCAAAAATTGAATGTTTTCAAGACAAATAAATGCTAAAAGTAAAACAACAAATTGTAAACTTTAAAAATTTCTGAACGTGGACGGGAGTTATTTAATGCATTTCTTCTAACAAAAATTAAAACGAGATAAATGCGTGATATTTTCGTAATGCAAAAGAAATAAAACTATAATATTTTTTTTTCAAATATTAAAAATGATGTAACGTAAGTAGAGTCAATTGGGTTATTATCTATATGGGGTAGTTCAAAACAAGCTCCACTAAAGCTCATGTAAGGATAGTTGATACTAAAGTGAAGTAAAAATCAGAAACAGTTTTTCAGTGCCTATGAATATTCTTCATTTCTATAAGATAAAATCAAGGGAAGTCGCTGTTCTTAATCCAAAAATTGTCAAGTTATAATTACTATAACATGATATCACTGTTTGTGTTTAAATAATTTCAGAATATTACTGTAAATAAGTTTTTGCTCCAACTCATTTTCAGGGATCTATAGAACCATGTTCATAATTTCAGCAAACTTTTCGTGATATGGGGTAGTTATGAGCCGTTTTTTTTTTCTAAGTAGTGATTTTATTCCATATTAGATGGTATTAAGCCCCATATATAGTGATAACTGCTTGTACACTTGAAACTTTAATATTCCTCAGGTAATTTTGTTCAGTAATGAAAGTTTAATATGTCTGAATATTTATTATGGGACTACTTAGTTCATTTGGAAAAAAAAAATTGTTTAAAAATATAAGACAGCCGGGCCTCCAAGCTTAACATTGTTTGCAAAGATTTTTTTGTTTAAAAATATAAATTTAAAACAAATCGAAAAATGCACAGCATGCCTGGTACCTGCAGTTGAAGGCAGTAGTCTAGGTTTGTTTAGCTAGATTTTCATTTAAAAATATAAAATCGTATAAATTCAAGGTTGTACGCTGCCGAAGGTAGTTGGGCGCCTAACATCAGGTTTTTTTGGAAAGATTTTCGTTTTAAAATATAAAAACATTCCACATTATAAATAAACTACAAATACATTACAAATACATTATACATACATTAATGAAAGTAATCCCTGATGATGGCTGCGGGATTTTAGACCGAAAGCACTTGCAAATTTAAATCAAATGTATATTTTCAAATTTTAACATCTGTATTATTATAATTTGTCACCTTTAAAATAAACTGTAACATTTTTAGAAGGTCATATTAATTAGTTTATTTTTCAACATTGCTTTTAGGTGTATTATATGTTAGTATAACGGACTCGGACAACGTATGCGGGCCAGCTAGTGATAGAATAATGTGCACATAAACTTGTTGTTGAAAAATAATTGAGTATGAGCTTGATTATTTTTTTGTACTACACCATCACGACACAAAAGTAGATGTTATCAATTTGAGGAAATTATGAGGAATTTTTAGCAAATTTACGTTCTTAATTAACATCCCACAGCACCAATAACTAATTATAATGGAAGTATACGAGTGAAACAATAGGTTTATAGCGGTTTTAAAAGGTTTTCCATAATTATGTGCTCCTTAAAGCTGCCAATATTTGAAACTAGCAAATTGTATTCACAATTACCTAATTGACACTACGTTAAACAACTGTAAAAAATTTCAGATTACAAAATTTTTTTAAATGTAATATATCGAATGGATTTTTGTTGTATGTATTAGTTTAGTAGTTTTATAATTAATTGTATCTAATTATAGGTTCTAATTTGATTCTGTTTTTTGGAACTAAAATTCCTGTAATTTGCTTCTGGTTTTTGGAACTAAAAATTCCTGTAATTTGCTTCTGGTTTAAGTTTAACCCTTTATCTACTGACAGTACTTATAAGTACCATTTAAATAACTTGTTATAAAATTCATTTAATATATCGATTAGTAGTAATACAGTTTGGAATGAGTTATAGATGCATTACTTTATCTTCTTCCAAAAGCATTATTGGTTACAGAAAACAAAAATAGTTTTAAAAGAATGATTTCTTTTGCCGTTACATCTTTTCTGTTTTCTTGGCGTTGCTGTGTGTGTGTGTGTGTGTGTGGGGGGGGGGTTCAATTATAAAATTTTAATATATTTCTATTGTAAGAACATTATATTTGTACATTTCCTAATTCTAGAAAAGAAAAATATTTAAAATAAAAGATTTGAGTGGGGTTATAAATATGGCAGAAAATCCCTCTAAATTCAAATTTAATTTATTCTTCTAACTCCTTCAATCCTTCTCAAATCCTTCTAAAATTTATTAAATGATTATGCAAACTTTCTAATGTAGTTTAAAAATTTCGCGATTGCTTTAGAAGATAAAATTTTCATGAATTCGTAATTCAGTACATAAAGGATTAAAGTCGATGCAATAATGGCCTCCGTAAGTATTGTATTCAATTTTGAACATTTCGTAAAGTTTTCAACTCTTTATGTAAAAAATAAATTTAGAAGGATTTTTTTTCTATTTTTTAAATTAGAACGAAATAAAGCTTCAATTGATTAGATGTATTGAAAAAATAATTTGATTACTAATTGCATTACCGTATCTAATTGGAGCAGTTCATGATTTCTTTTTCTTAATTCATTAAAAAACATTTCCAACGTGAACATTTCTCCTCTACGCTTTTATCAAATAAAAAAAGGAATATTTGATGGCATTAAACAGCTTTTTTTGCCTTTTGTTTTACTTAAATAATAATAATAATAATAATAAATAATAGCAATATAGAATATTGCATTCTTCTGCTTGAATGTAACTATGAAGTTTTATTACAAATTTTATATTTTCTGCAAAGCTTCTTTTGTATATGTATATGTTTATGTATATTTCAAACAAATAAACACATTTTCATAGAACAGGCGATTGACACTGTTATTGATTATCGAAAAATGTATCAAAATTTTAAATATTTTTTTATGAATATTGCATTTATATGTTCTTCACTGGCTTTCAAAATATTTAATTATGATATACAGCTACGCATTTTCAGCCATGAAAATTGATTTCTAGAAAAAGTTATTCTTGAAGTTTAGTTTTTCTTTTTAAAGATTTTTTATTATAGATGAAAAAGTAAAGATTTTTCAGAGTAAATAAATGACTAAAGTGACGCAAGAAATTATGAACATTTAAAAAGTCGGAAAGTGAAATCGAATAGAAATTTTATCCCTCACAAAATACTAAGACTAGAGAAAGTTTCATGCCATATTTTAATACAATAGAGATTAAAAATAAACATTTTGGCAAAAAATTAAAAGTAACAATATAAATACATTAAAACATCATACGCTTTTGCTTTAAAAAAAGTTTTCGTGCAATATATGATTTGTATTTTTTCTTTCTGTATTCTATTGTAGTGTTTTGAATGTGTTTTATTACCCGGCTGTCAAGAAGGGTTATGTGTTTCACGCGTATCTGGGTATGTGGATTTGTTTATACCTTCGACACATCCCAACGGCTGGATGGATTTTAATGAATGAGGTCTCAATCGATTCGTCTTAACCGTCCAATTGTTATAGATTAGGTTTTGTTTTTATAAATTCAAAATGGCGGCAGTAAAATAAAAAATGGTGGAAGAGGCGAAAAAAAAATTTACGCGCCATATTGAGTGGCATATCACTGGATAGGTCTTTCAAAATAAATACGTTGTTTCATTGACTATTTTACAGTCAGAAGCTCCGTTTAAATATTACACAACGTGGAAGTTGTGTAGGTAGGATCTCTAGCTTTACTGCAACTGTAACCTTCCTAGACATCTATAGGCCTCATCAAAACAGTGTTTATAGATAGGAACTAACAATTAAACACAACTTAAAAGTCATCCATACAAGTAAATAAAAAAAATAGGTAAGTAATATAAAAATAGCTTCACATTGATGAGAAATACTTAATTAGTTCGCTTTTTACGCAGTCGGGTTTTTTGATTTTTTAAATTCAATACTATATATAATTAATTATGGTTTCTAAATTGAATCTTTGTCTTTAGTTTTCAACTTTTAACACTTTCCAACATAATTGAAAAGCGTTATGACTGCGGTTTGTCTGTCTGTCTGCCGTTCTCTAACTCGTGTAAATATCCTTCGATTGCCATGTAATTGATCTACGTTATTGAGGTTTGCCATGGCATGTTCGGTATTGAAACTGAAATGTATAGCCTTCATAGTTCATTTACAGGGGCATTCAAAAATATTCCATTACATTACGATCTATGAGGAAAACCATTTGCGGTGTATTTCAATGCTGTTACATATTTTTAAATATAATACAATTTATGTTATCATACAATTCAGCTGCACTAGAAGATTCTTACTATAGAATATGATATTTGTAGCGCCTACAGTACACGTACAAGCGAAGTCAAAATATTTCGTTATAATGGTCTATGAAGAAAAATCGTTTGCGGCGTATTTTAATGTTATGTTATTACACACATAATGAAATTGATATGAGCTTCTGAGGTGCTTTAAAACATGCTTTCTGTGGAATATGAAGTGGAAAGCAATTATCCTTTATTTACAGGGTGCTGTAAAAGAGCTTGCACTGTAATTTGAAATGTCTGAAATTCAGACACATAAGCGTCTTAAACGGAGTGTTCAATTTTCAGACATTTTAAAGTGTCTTAATTTTTAAGACGCTTGTATGCATCTGAGTTTAAAACATTTCAAACGTCTGAGTCGCATCCATCTTTGACCACCTTTCATTTCTATGCAAAAGCAGCGTTTTTTTTTCTTTTTTTTATAAGCATTATACACTTAAAAAAAACTATTATAATATGGAAATTGTACCGCCAATCAAAACGCCAGTACAATTTACATCAATTTACTTAATTTAATAGGAATTTTCTTCCGTTGAAAAATTTAATTTTTTTTTTGGAAGTTTCTGTATTTAAAAAAAAAAAAAAAAAAAAAAAAAAAAAAAAAAAAAAATCAAGATTTTATGGAAGGGTAAACTGCCATATTTAACAGACTGGGGATTGCCAAAATCCATTACATTTTACAGGATTTATTAACTCACATTACATCAGAATATTAAAATTACCTCTGACAGGATTCGAACCCGAGACCTGCTGGCCTCTGGACTGTCGCTTTATCCACTCGGCCGCGATTGCGTTAGTTGGAAATTCAAATATTGTTACTTATTATGTTGCACAATGAAACGGTAGTGGTAGATATTTTTCCGATCCAGTTAACGTTTTACACATTTTCCCTCCTAGAATTTTGAATATTTGTTTAATTTCATGCGTTAAAGACCAGCAAAAAGGTTTTTTTTTTTTTTTTTTTTTCTTGCGAAAAAAAAATTTTAGAACACAAATATTATTGTTTTATACAGAGGAAACTTTATTTTTGAAAAATATTAAGGATGTAGTCTAATTTAAGCTATTTATTTTCCGATTCATTTTTAAATTCATTTTTGCTCTCAATCGCATCAAACTGAGAAATTTTCTTATTTGGAAATTACACAATGTGCCGTGCTTCGCCATTTTTTGATAAATGCACAAAATATTGTAAAAAAATGCTGTCAAAGTTGGCGTTTTGTATCGAATTTTCCGAGGCGGGAGATCAGGGAATAAAAAAAATGGTTATTCTGAGAAAACAATTGTTTAGAAATTAAATTCTAAATAATTGAGCTAAAAATGAAATCACAAGACCTCTTATACATCTCTTCAAAAATAACCTCAGCAAGTTTCATGTTTTTACTTTTAAAAATGAGTGTGAAAATATCTCAGAAAATTTCAAGCTGTTGAGGGTGGAAAAATATTTTTTTCCAATACACCCTTAAAATATTTAAAATGTTTTAAAAGTGTATATATTATATATGCACTGTTAAACCATTTAATTCCGGACCTGTACCGTTCAGGGGTGAAAAAAAAAACAATTTTTCATTAAAAAAATGCATTTCTTATTGCCCAAAGACAGCGTATAATTTTAACTGGAAGGTATTGTTATAGAGCTCTGTTCTCTTTCTTTTTTTTTTTCTTCTGATGATTGAATATATGGCAAAATTTTTGAAATTGAACTGATTAATTCCTTCCTGTGCTGTATATTCTGAACCAAATTTCTCAGTTTTAAATAGTGTGTATAATTTTTCTGCAAAAATATTGACATTTAGTTATAAAAATCCTTTTTACGCATATAACATACATCATTAGAAATCCAGAGTAAATTTTTTTGATTTTCAGAGTAATTTTTTCACGGTGAAATCCGATTACTCCTGAAGTCAATCTTTAGCTAAAAGGTTAGTGTATAAAATTTCAGAGCTATTGTAAATAATTCCAAAAAATTAAATAAGTACTTCGATTTTTTTAATTAAATAAATAATTAAATAAATACTTAAATATAATAAATAAGATAAATATATAATTAAATAAATACTTTAAAAGTAGATGGCGCCACATCTATATCTTAAATGTATACTAGTATGATTATTTTCAATTCCAAAGAGATTCTTATGAAACATGTTTAACGTTTGAGAAATTTAGATATTTTCAGTCATTTTTGTTCTTAAACGCATGAAATTGTAGGTGATGTTACTCAGAAACTATGTGATGGAAATTAGTCTTCAATTTTTGATGAATAAATTACATATCGAATTATAAGCGATTAACAAAAATTTGAAGTTTGAATATAAATAAATAAATCATGTCTAATATCATGTCTATATGGGTTTGTATTTGAAAGATATTTTACTTTTAAACGGAACCTTTTAAATACAGAAATATGCAAAAAAATGGAAATTTTCCTGGAATTTACGAAAAGAAAAATTACATTAAAATACGTAAATTTGCGTCTCGACTGGCAGTACAATTTCTATATTTTAAACGGATATTTTTTCACAGTGTTACAAGGTCGAAACTAGGGGGGGGGGGGGGCAGAGGGAGCATGTGCCCCGGGCGGCAGACCGAGGGGGCGCTAGAAGATTTTGTTTGTCGATTTTTCGCACATTTATGTACCACAGTATTGTTAAAATCACCCTGTCTGGGGTATGCCAAAGCATAGAAGAATCTAAATATGATATGATATGGCATAAGAATCCTGTATAAAGCGAAATTTTTTTCGATTCCGTTTTCAAGATTTTAATGTGTCAATATTTGACAAAGCAGATTACGTTGTTCAGTATTACATATTTTATGATTACATATTCTAAATTTTAAAATAAGTAGGCTATTAGAAAATTAGTAAAATTCTATTTGTAAGTATACTTTGCGGAGGAGAGGGGGGCTAAATCCATGTTTGCTACGGGTGCAAAAAAGGCTAGTTTCAGTCCTGACAGTGTATAAAGCTTACAAAAAAAGTGAAAAAACGGCTGCCTATGGCTATTGCCGAACATGCAGGTTGATCAAAGATGGATGCGTTTCAGACGTTTGAAATGTCTTAAATTCAGACACATACACGTGTCTTAAAATTTAGACACTTTAAAATGTCTGAAAATTGAACACTCCACTTTAAGTCACTTATGTGTCTAAATTTCAGCGTTTCGTTTACAGTAATTATAGTATGATCATAGTAAGACACTTAAGTGTCTTAAGTTCAGACACCTGTAATGTCTGAAATTCAGACACTTAAGTGTTAAAATTCAGACACTTAAGTGTCTCAATTACTTTTTCAGTCACATATGTGTTTGAATTTAAGACGCCTTTATTTGCAGTGTGGTTATATAATGATATGGGGGGAAAATGTTCGCAGCGTATTTTAATTATGCTGCACTATTTCAAACATGATGAAACTGATACACATTACCAAGGTTTATTACAAGATTCTTGCAATATGATGTGCATCGCACTCATCGTTCATTTACATTTACAGGGACACATAAAAAATTTAGGATACAATACTGTAACCGAAGTATTGTCTATTGGGGATTATTTCTGAAAGTGCGTCATCAGTTATCGTACACAAAAGAATTCACAAGCATTACTGAGAATGAGCGTGGATTGGAGGATAAAAGGGGAGGAATTTCGTTGTCCTCCCCTTTTATCCTCCTTTATGTTTCAAATTAGCTAAAGTTTTAAGACGTTTCAATTTTAAAATTATCTTTAAACCTGTCAATTAATTCAAATTCCCCTCCACTAAATCTCCTGTTCCTGATATTCGTGTAATGGCTGTCATTTATGTTATATTTGTCAAATTAAAAGAAGTATCGAAATCCGCTTAAAAGAACACCCTCGTTATGTAATTAATCAACAAATTTCTAAATCTTCCATTTCTAAGTACTCTTGGGATTCTGGTCATAGTTTTAATTTTAGTCAAAATGCTAAAATTATCTTTAATGCCAATAATATCTCCAAATTGGACTTTCTTGACAATTTAGCTATCTACCTTAATCGTGAAGTTATTGTTAATGATAAATCTGATTTTATAATGCTCTATCTATTTTAATTAATGGCTATTAAATGCTCCATTCATATTAATAGCCATCTACAGCTTGGAAAAACTTTTCAGTTCTACCATATAATTTTTTTTTGTATTATATTAGTCTGTTTTTTTATATTTTATTTATTTATTTATTTTTTAATTTTATCTATTCCCATATTTTAATATATGTGTGTGTTTTAATTTTACTATAATTTATTTTAAATTTATTTAATTTAATTTAAATGTACTAGGGGGCTCTGCCCCCTACGAGCTACGCTTGTCAACCACCGTTCAGACACCGCAGGCTCTAACAGCACGCTAATTTGATCGGCTTTAAAAAGATTTCGGAAGATTGAAATATAATTTGAATCTGACAATTATAATCTGACGTAATTTTCACCAAACTTTTCTTTCTCTTTTTAATATTCACGTAAAAAGACTTTTGTTAGAAATGAAATATTATGATCATCTCAAAATATCAAATAAATGTTTCGCGTAGTTTTTAAATTTAAACTGTTTTGCAATATTATTTTTTGTTCATTTTACGTAATAAGTGTAATGTGACGTAAATGTGACGTAAATTCTCCTATTTAAGACTTCTAACGCATGTTAAGGAATTTATTATTTTACAATATTCTTTCTCTTTTAAAATTCACGTGTAAATATAGTTTTTATGACGTAATTTTCAATGTGCTCCTGCTTTTTATATTTTCTGTTTATAATAGTCACGTGTAAAATAAATTTTTAATTATTATTGTAAATATAGTTTTATCATTACATTAGTTTTGATATCATTTTATTAGTTTAATAAAATAAATATTGTAAATATAGTTTTTATGGCGTAATTTTCAATGTGTTCCTGCTTTTTATATTTTCTGTTTATAATAGTCACGTGTAAAATAAATTTTTAATTTGAAGCAAACATTATTGTTTGCGCAGTTTATACAGTTGGCAACAGTTTAAATTAATAAAATTTTCTAAAATATGTAAAAAATATCTCTTGAAATAGTGAAAATTTGAATTTAAAATAGAAATAAAACCTCAAAAATGAGCCAAATTAATAAACTAAATGCAGTCTGCACACCGGGGAATTCTGACGCGTAAAATGATCTAAAAATGATTAAATTCCTATGTACAGTTTTTGCTCCTATAAAACTTTTTTAATGTCCAACTTTGGCATTAAATATCTCTTAAAATAATTCTTCGATTTGAAAACTGTCTGCATCAGCGTATTTATCAAACATTTCTCTATAATACTATCGATTTTCATATTTTTGTATGCAACAGTTTTTTTAACCCTCTAAGTGTTTGGGGCGTAATATTCCGTTCACTAAGCTCCAGGTTTCACAGCAATACAAGCAATATTTAAGATAATATAATTCTATAGATTTAATGAATTTTAAATACATTGAAGAATGTTTAATACTCTCAAGGATTATATTCATATTTGTAATTGAGATTTTTTTATAATGTTGAAAGAATCATATTTTCTTAGCATTTAGAACAAAATGCAAAGAAAACAACATTACAATTGTGCCCTTTTGCAAGACGCTCGGAGGGTTAATATTAACGAAGTAAGGCCATGCTTAATCATTCAAATTGGATGCCGATCTGCCTGGAATATCTACTCAGATTTTCATTGGTCCTTTTCCAAATCAAAACTTTTTTTTTTATGTGCAGAAGGATTTTTTTTTCTTTCCCAACTTGCTTCCTTTTCCCTCTTCTACTCTGTGTTCTTTTGTTTTGATTTTACTCTTCTGAGATTGGCTGTTTTCTTCTGCTTTCCTATTGCTGTTAATTTCTACTTTCCAATTGGCTGTTTTTTCAACTTGTTTCTTTTCGCTTATCTCTCATTTCAATTTTGCTGCTGCTTTCATAGTAGAAGCACGTCTTCTTTGCGCCTGACGAAGAACGACTCAGATCTGCCGAAAGGCTTAGCGCATTTAAAATTTTTTGATGGTGTTTTAAGAAGATCTTTTAGTTCTTACACATGTTAATATTTCAATATTATTAGCTAAATACTATACCAATTTTGATTTTCATCTTAAATTTCTGATTCAGACAGTTAATGTGAGTGAAAACGAGTTAATCTAGACTAGATCATGGTATTTATTAAATCATACAATATTTAAGACTAGATCATGGTATTTATTTTTTTCCTTTTTCTGTTGTCATCAGCTGTTTGCGAACAGCCGGATTAGCAAGACGCCAGTTCCCGTCGTTGCAGGAGCCGCCAAAGGACAATAGAACAACGAAAAATCGAGAAAATTATACTAAAATAGCTATCACAGCGCCTCTTTCCCGCGGAATATTTCCACATTCAAGGAAGATCTGCTGGCCTTAGACAAAAAATTTGGTTCAATTGCATGCATAACTTTATGCTTTTTTCGACGGCACAATAAAGAAAATGGCACAAAAGTCGCTATTACAGCGACCCCTTCCGGCGGAATATTTCTACATTGAAAGAGGATCTGCTTGCCACAGTCAAAAACATTCGCAAAAAAAAAAAAAAAAAAAAGGTTCAATTCTATGCACAACTTCATACACTTTTCAATGGTACAATGGCGACACACAGACACACGAATATACGGACAGACAGACATTTTGTATAAACATGTTTTTTGAGATCTCTGACTCCTAAAACGTATAAGTCCGTCGAAAACCAGAAGTCGAAAAAATTTCGATTACAATACTTTCTCCTATTGAAGATAGAAGAAAGTAAAAGACCAAAATAATGAATGGGTTTTTCATTCCAAGATCAATGACATGTAATATCTAATTTTTTACTGTGTTCTTTTTTAATTTTATTTACATACATTTTAAAAACACCAATAAATTAAAAAAAATTTAACTTTAAATTTTTGCCATAATTGTTTTACCTAAAAATTTAAACATGAGAAATAAAATTTATATAATATCGTTATTCGTCTTACTTAAGAAACACAATCTTCACAAAATTTAAAATATCTTAAAACACTTATTTTATACAAAACACTTTCTCAGTTAGGAAATACAGACTATCAATATAAGGGAACGGAATCCTGTTGTCAAAAATAAGCTTTTCCATACCATACATTGAATACTTGAGACCATTTTGATATTTACTTTTCAAAATTAAATCTTAAAACTAAAGAATTGTTTATTGAAAGTCACTTCTAACATTTCTAAAAGTAATATTTACTAATATGTTAGAGGCATTTTAAATTCATATTTGCTTTTCTGTGTAAAACCGCAGAAGCTAAATATACGTATGTGAAACTGTCAAAAGTATCTGCTTATAATGATGGATGACTTTTTTAAATAATAATTTTATGACAAAGTAGTTTCAAACTGGTTAAAACTGTTCTTGACAAAAGTTGTTAGTAACAATAGGCTTTCAGTTCTTAAGAGATAATGGGATCGTAACGTGTTTCATTTTATAAAGTGTCCTCTATGAAAATGCTATTTCATGCATATTTTGAAAAATAGTTGCAAAAATTAAAAAAATAAAATCTAAAGTTAGGTATGCGTTCTTAGCTTAAAATAAACTGCGTGTTAAGATTTTTTTTCCAATTCCTATACTAATTATAGCTTTTCTAAGAATGTGAAGGAATTAATAGTTTATGTTTGGCTGGAATGTTTCAAAAATTCGACAGATTAATGAGAAAAACTTCTATATAAATTATGTAAAATTATTTTACTATTATGAAGCTATTCTGTCTAAAAGTTATTGCAATAAATTTAGCTCATAACAGTTTGTGAATAAAATGTAAAAAAAAAAAGTATTTATTAAAACGAAAGACATTTCTCTTTAGCAATATAGAGTTTTTTAATAACGTTAAACAATCTTCAGATATGTATACAAAAAGACAATCTGATACCGATTTTAACGCTTTATCTATTGCATTATGATCTGTTGCAATTTTTTTCATGTATTTTGTTTTCAGTTACTACAATGAAAATTAAAGGATATAGATAAAAAAATACTCACCCGTGAAAAATGTAATTCGTTAGAGGTAATTAAATAAAGTGGTACTTTAAAGTACCGTCAGTACATTATTCCTAAAATATTCTTGTAATAAAAAGTCTACATAATATGTCAAATAAAGTTTAAATTCTTAAAAATGCTAAATAACAAGAATACAGAATACACATATAAGTGAACAATAAAAAAATATTAATTTGACATAGTTTTATTTTACACAATGAAAAACGAGTAAAAATTCAAATTTGATGGTGCTGGACAGATAATTACACCTGTTTATTTTTTATTAAATATATTCAAAATTGATAATTGGTCCAAATCATCCAAGCAACCTCATAGCAAATTGGTATATAATTTTATATACCTTAGATAAATTCAAATAATATAAGTGATCGTATTTACCTAAATTCTAGTAGAAGAGCAACGCGAAGCATTCATAAAATTAAATTATAATTCGCGTCAAAAAGTAATTATTAAATTTGAATAATTACGAATAAAATTAAGAGTTTGCGTTGTGAATTATTCAGACGAACTCTTCCACTTATGAATTAAACTAAAATTTAAGCTGTAAAAAAATGAATTGACACACTTTAAATATTATTAATTAAATAATTACAGAAACTTTTTAAAACTTGATTAAATATTTTATTTACATTGAACATAACTATATACAGAAAAACATAATATTAATTCAAAAAATAGAAAGCAACACTTTTGTTTGCTTCTCATTATTTTAAGTATGTTTATTCTTTTTAAAAAAAAGACAATATTTTCACGTACTCTAATTATTATAATTGTTTCTTTTTGCTAAAAGAATAACTCTCTTTCATTTTTAAAATTACCTTAATCTTATTTAATTATTGGTTTTGTCGGATCTCAGATTACTCTCTACCATAAAATATCAGAAAAGAATTTTTGTGATTTTTCATATGATCTAAAGTGGTAAAGGAAAAAGTTTAAAATAGTACCTTCTTTTAATATACGGGATGGTGGCCTTTATTCATCAAATTCCGAGTTGTTGCGTTGCTTAGGATCATGGCAATGTGTCATCAGGAACGCATCCTCAATTTGGCTTGATTAGGATCACTCCGATATGTACATCAGGAAGACATCCTCAATTTGGCTTGATTAGGCTCACTCCGATAGGTACCTCAGGAAGACATCCTCAATTAGGCTTGATTAGGCTCGATTAGGCTCGCTCCGATATGTCCATCTCGCCTGGGCTTTACTAGGGCTTACGGGACTCATTGCGCGGGCTTTCAGGAGAGCTCCTGCGTCCTCTACATCTTTTTCCAGACTATCTTTTTTAAACCTTATTCTTCTTGCACACCAGCTCCTGCAGTGGGTGGAACTATTTTTGTCTAGTCCACTGTTATTGGATGTGAGAAGATTTTTTATTATACTTCGATAGGCCTATTAGCTAGCAGTCTGCAAATGGCCCCTTACATATACTTTAATATTATTATCTGCCTTAAAGTTTGGGTGGTCTGAAAAGTCATAAATTTATCCCAACACTTTTATTGAGGCCATAAATTGATTCCAACGTTTTTATGATTTTACGATTTCTAATTATACACCACTTTCCATTGGCTTGTCATAAAACGACACCATGGCGTCTGGCTATTGTTGTTGTCTGAGATCCGAACTCCATTCAACGTTATACATTCATTTTACAATACAACAATTTTTAAAAAATATATATTTACTATTTAAAATCAACTTAATAATTTTTGTATGAACTTACACTCTTATTTTACTTAAATATATAAACATTATAATTTTACACTCATAATTATATTTTATAAAAAATATTTATACAAACAGAAATAACAAATTACGCAATTTTACTTTGATTTAACCAACATGGTGCGGGAACATATCATAGTTATATGTTGCCCAGCATCTCTCCCGGTGTCAGAAAAAAAAAAATAAAAACTGATTGCTGGTTTTATTTTTTTTGTAAAGCTTGAAGGAATGTACGTGTCCATATGACTGTGTATCTACACAGTTTTTGAGCGAAGACTGTAAAGTTCAATTATCAATGGTTCTGGTATATTTTATAAGAAGTTCTTCTATTGTTTCATAACAGAAAGTTCAACAAGATAGCATAGTTGTCTGTTGACATTCACATTTATAGAAGACCTCTGTACTGACAATCAGACGTCTTTCTCGAAGCCTTTTTTCTTTACCACACACATGTTTACTAATTTTGTAGCTTTACAGTTTAAGTGCCCAAAATACATTCAAAGCTATAATTTTGTCTGAAACTAATATGCCGAAATAAACCTCATTATAAGAAAAATAATGGCATACGCATTTGACATATTATTTCATCACATACAACCTTATGACACAGTGTTTTATCTAAAACACATTTTATACTGAATAAAAGTAAATACAATGCTTGTAATATGACATGTTATATTTTCACATAATTAATCTGATGTATTCAAATTATAATCAGAAAAAATATTGTATACAAACTTGTTACATTATTTTATTTATTTGTTACTTCTAACATGTATGATCTGTCAAAATGTACAAGCTAATTCATCTCCTTTAATATATCATTACGCAATGCTTTCCAACTTTACCCGATACGAGAAAAAAAAAAGTAAGAAGAAGGAGAGTGGAGAATAAAACCAGTTATTGAACGTCCCCGATTCTCCCGAAAAGTGGGGGTTGGTCAAGCTACTAATTCCTTTCTGCGAGGTGAATTGTGCTGTGACAAAATTTTACGACTTCCCAAAGGTATGTATTTAAAACCATTTCATGCTTGTAATTACCGTATTAATTAGTATAATTTCTTGATATACTTTCTTCTTAACTCACTGTGCATGCCTGTATGTAATTTTAAACATAATCTATGCATAAACAGTGTATGTATTTGTATCGTATCTAATGTAAACCTTCTGCTTTTTTTTATTATTTTGCAGGGGAAAAATGGCGATTCTAGCATCTGAATTCTCCTGCCTCATACTGGAACTGAAGCGAGGGTGGCTTTTTATGCATTCAGGTTTAAATCTAAACCAAATTGCCTTTCAGGATTTAAAAAAAAAATGCATATAATTTTCTTTAACTGATTCCCTTGTATATTTTTAGACCTTTCTAACAAACACAAATTTTGATTCATGATATTGTTTACTATTAAAATGTAAACAACACGGAAAAATGACTTCTACGGCCTCTCAAAAATGCAAAATATGCATTACGCTGACCTTAAAAATGCACCTTCATTTAATACTATTAAATAGTGTTGTCAGAAAATGCCATTGACGAAGAAGAGAACAATTTTTTTGTCTTAAATTATTATTTATTTAGCCAACAATTCTATCTTAAAAGATTGTTAAATTTTCATATTTATTTATTTTTTTACTGAATGAAATAAAAATTTATTTATTCAAAATTTTATTTATCATTAACATTCCGTATGTGAATTCTACTGTCTAAAATTTAATGATATGTTTAAAAAGTAAAAGATACTAGATTATTATTATTAATCAAACATTAATAATTATTATTTAATTATAAAAAAATGTAATTAATACACTTGTATAATTTAAAAAAAAAAACAAAAGTAAATGATAATTACTACGTAACATCGTATGCAGCCATCTATGAGTACCCGGCCGGACCAAAGAACTTCTGCCAGCAGAAAAAATCTTTGTATACTCACAAACAACCACCTCCAATTTTTTTTATAGATCAAGTTTTTAAAATAATTACTGTACGTACTATAAAAAAAATTAAGTAAATAAATTTATTAAGCCATACTACATATTTTAATAAAATTAAGGCCAATATATATAAATATATTTATTTATTTATTTTGTTATTCAAATAATATAAGTGATCGTATTTGCCTAAATTCTAGTAGAAGAGCAACGCGAAGCATTCATAAAATTAAATTATAATTCGCGTCAAAAAGTAATTATTAAATTTGAATAATTACGAATAAAATTAAGAATTTGCGTTGTGAATTATTTAGACGAACTCTTCCACTTATGAATTAAACTAAAATTTAAGCTGTAAAAAAATGAATTGACACACTTTAAATATTATTAATTAAATAATTACAGAAACTTTTAAAAACTTGATTAAATATTTTATTTACATTGAACATAACTATATACAGAAAAACATAATATTAATTCAAAAAATAGAAAGCAACACTTTTGTTTGCTTCTCATTATTTTAAGTATGTTTATTCTTTTTAAAAAAAAAGACAATATTTTCACGTACTCTAATTATTATAATTGTTTCTTTTTGCTAAAAGAATAACTCTCTTTCATTTTTAAAATTACCTTAATCTTATTTAATTATTGGTTTTGTCGGATCTCAGATTACTCTCTACCATAAAATATCAGAAAAGAATTTTTGTGATTTTTCATATGATCTAAAGTGGTAAAGGAAAAAGTTTAAAATAGTACCTTCTTTTAATATACGGGATGGTGGCCTTTATTCATCAAATTCCGAGTTGTTGCGTTGCTTAGGATCATGGCAATGTGTCATCAGGAACGCATCCTCAATTTGGCTTGATTAGGATCACTCCGATATGTACATCAGGAAGACATCCTCAATTTGGCTTGATTAGGCTCACTCCGATAGGTACCTCAGGAAGACATCCTCAATTAGGCTTGATTAGGCTCGATTAGGCTCGCTCCGATATGTCCATCTCGCCTGGGCTTTACTAGGGCTTACGGGACTCATTGCGCGGGCTTTCAGGAGAGCTCCTGCGTCCTCTACATCTTTTTTCAGACTATCTTTTTTAAACCTTATTCTTCTTGCACACCAGCTCCTGCAGTGGGTGGAACTATTTTTGTCTAGTCCACTGTTATTGGATGTGAGAAGATTTTTTATTATACTTCGATAGGCCTATTAGCTAGCAGTCTGCAAATGGCCCCTTACATATACTTTAATATTATTATCTGCCTTAAAGTTTGGGTGGTCTGAAAAGTCATAAATTTATCCCAACACTTTTATTGAGGCCATATATTGATTCCAACGTTTTTATGATTTTACGATTTCTAATTATACACCACTTTCCATTGGCTTGTCATAAAACGACACCATGGCGTCTGGCTATTGTTGTTGTCTGAGATCCGAACTCCATTCAACGTTATACATTCATTTTACAATACAACAATTTTTAAAAAATATATATTTACTATTTAAAATCAACTTAATAATTTTTGTATGAACTTACACTCTTATTTTACTTAAATATATAAACATTATAATTTTACACTCATAATTATATTTTATAAAAAATATTTATACAAACAGAAATAACAAATTACGCAATTTTACTTTGATTTAACCAACATGGTGCGGGAACATATCATAGTTATATGTTGCCCAGCAGATGGTATTAAAAAAAACAATTTTTTTTCGTGTTTGAATTTTGTAGCAATTTTAGTTATGCGACGCCTATATTCCAGGGACAACATGTTCTTTCGCATCTCCACATAAGCAATATATGAATTTACATATGCCATTTCTAACATAGCAAAAAAGAGCCGGTGCCACAACTTTCTCCATTTCCTATAAAAAATAATGAATAAAAATGATGAAACAGAAAAGAAATACCAGGGAAATCATTACTACACTACAATTTAGTAATTACATTATAAAGCAGATAAAAACGATGGATAACGACACAGACGAAAAATAAACAAGACGTTGCTCTCCAACACCCAGTATACTGGCGGTATTTATAAGTACCGCCGAGTAATTCAACTGTTAAATCAAATACATACACCGCTCACTTAAAATAGCTAGTTAAAGTGTATTCTAAGATCATAATGAACACATAAAAAAATCCAACACTGACCTTATGTCCTTTTGTATGCTTACAGCGATAAAAAGACAAGTGTGACAATCTGTACAAAATGTCGACACAAAACACATCGAATGTTTCAAAGAGAGTCTCTTTCTTCGCTAAAATAACGAACCGAGAACTACTGCCGCCATGTATCCTCAAAAAGTGGAGTTAAAAGAGCGGTTTTGGAAAGTATCATTAAAATATTAGTAATATTAAAGGGTTGATGGATCATGCTTGGAAACATTTTCCTTCAATTTACAGTCTACTGTGTTAAAATTACTTAATATTACAGAATAGAAAGACTATTGATTTAAAAGCATGAAGGTTATATTTTTTGTGTTCAAATTTAGTGATATTTTTATTGTAAAATTTATCGTAGAAACAAAATATCATATCAGAATTAGATGTTAGTATGGAACTTTCAAAATTTGTTACCATTTTATGTTGTAAATTCCCTCAAGAATGAGGCGACTTTCATTCGCGTTTTTCTTTTGGTTGAACAAGAAAAACAATTCGTGCACATGCTCTTTATTTGACTGAAAACTTGTCTTGTTTACAACACTAAATAAATATGATGCTAACTCGAGAACGATTAATCATCAATGACATTTTGAAAGTTATTGTCGTAGCTACACAATGAGATAAAAAGTTAGACTGTGAACTAACTTTTTTTTCTTCATGTCCATTTCTTGAAAAAAAAAATAAGAATTATTAACCGTCACACCTGGAAGTATAAAGAAAATAGTTGCACTCTTACAAATACATTATGATTCTGAATTAGAAAAATCATGTAAAAGTAAGAATTACACTTCATATATAAATTGTATCATAAAAGAAATAGGTTACGAATAAGAAATAAAAAATACTTTGTGATAAGTTTGATTAAAAATCATTATAAATAAAAACCGTACATTCAGTAAAAAACAGTTCTAAAAGTAGAAAGGTATTTTTATGTTAGTTTTTCATAAAAGAAATCGTAATTTGAAGCAAGTTTAACTTTACTTTGGTTTCATAGACTTTGTTTTTTCTTTCTAAAAATGAATGCAGTTGTAATTAAAAACTCGAGAAAAAAAGACACAAGTTTCAAAGTTTGTTTCTTAGAAATATTAAGTTTAAACTCCAACATCTATTATTTTTTTTAACAATAAATGTTTCTTTAAGAAATTGTTACTGTATTCTTTAAACTCGGAACAATTTGTTTTTACTTATGTACTAGCTTTAGGCATAATTATTTATATATTTAGATATCTTTTATTTATAGTATAAATAGAGGAAAAAGAGCACAAGTGAACATTTATTACTTTTCTGATTTTTTCTCAATGGCAATTTAAATTAAGGGGTCTCAGGACTCTTAAAAATGGAAAAATGAGAAAAAAACGACTATTTTCAACATTTAATATCTTAAAATGTATATGATTTTAAAACAAAATTATTTGGTGGATGAAAGATATAACTATGTTCGTTCATTTTATGCATTTAAAAAATTGTCAGATGAAGAATTAACATTCATACGGGACTCCAAACTGTCAGACATTTGACGAGAAGAGAATTGGTATAACAGTTTACGCGCAGGATTACAAAATAAATTTTGGAACTAGAATGAAAATTTTTGTGCCTACTTATACTTCAGATTTTGTTAATTGCCCTGAACCGAAATAAATTTGTATTTAGAGCATTGTTGTACTTTTAATATAAAGTTTTATTTAGCTAATGAAAAAAATCCCTGCCGGCTCGGGCCTACAGGCGGAGGTAGATTTCGATATTAAGTACTAAATTCTCCAACAAAACTTAAATCAAGATTAGAGATAAAACCCAGTTTCTTCACAAAGAGTGAGCTGTAGAGAGATAAACTTTTTTGTGAAAATTATAATATACACGAATACACACACACATGTATATGGAATAGGTTTAAAAAATGGCTACAAAAAATTCAGAGAACCTTAAAGTGTTAAAATATGTTAGTATTTCCATAGTCGGGTTTTTATCATGTTTTAATACGTTTCTTCAAACTTACATGGCGTAACATATTCACCTGCTGAGGTCCATTATATTTCCAATATGACGCAATGTACATACTTTTTTAACTCGTCAAACTATTTTATTTTGAGTTTTCATGCTGAAATGTTGCTCTAGAAAACTTATGACGTAATATTCAATTTGTTTTCAATTTGTCAAACTATTTAATTTTACACGTGAAAATTTTTCAAAAGAAAAGTAATTGTTGTGGTGAGAATTTTATTGTTTTTTTTAATTGTTGGCAACTGCTATAAATAAATACTTTTATTTTTTTTCCTGCCATTGTTGTGTAAGAGCTGGTTTTATCAGAATCATGTTAAGACAATATTCAAAATTTTGAACCCTCCCCATTTCCACCCTCTTGGGCAAATTTCGCCCATTTTCAATCCCCGCCGAGATATTAGCCATATCAAAGTTGTTGGCGAGTTTGAGGACAATCCGTACATAATTGCGACTTTTACCGTGCGGACAAAATTTAGTACACATACATACATACATATATATATATATATAAACTTTTTAGGTGGGGGTGGTTTTGAGTTCCTGGGGTCCTATAATGAAAAGTTATGAAGGAATTTTTCAAAAGTCGCACCATGGTAACGACTGCAATAGGTAGTACTTCTTACGAAATCTACCTAAAATCCCTGCCGGCTCGGGCCTACAGGCGGAGGTAGATTTCGAAGTTAAGTACTAAATTAACCAACAAAATTTAATCAAGATTAGAGATAAACCCAGTTCCTCCACTAAGAATGAGCTCTAGGGAGCTAAACATTTTGTGAAAATTCTAATATACACGAATACACACACGCATGCATATGGAATAGGTTTAAAAAATAGCTAAAGCAAATTCAGAGAACCTCAAAGTGATAAATAAGTTAATATTTCCATAGTCGGGTTTTTATCATGTTTTAATACATTTCTTCAAACTCACATGACGTTACATATTCACCTGCTGAGGTCCATTTTATTTCCAAAATGACACAATATTTTGTTGTTGTTTTTTAATTCTTCAAACTATTTATTTCATTTTGAGTTTTCATGCGGAAATCTTGCTTTAGAAAACTTATGACGTAATATTCAATTTGTTTTCAATTCGTCAAACTATTTATTTTATTTAATTTTTCACGTGAAATTCTCGCAAAAGAAAAGCAATTGTTGTGGTGAGAGTTTTATTGCTTTTTTTTAATTGTTGGCAACAGCAATAACAAAAAATATTTATTTTTTTTCTGTCATTGTTGTGTAAGAGCTGATTTTATCGGAATCATGTTAAGACGGTATTCAAAATTTTGAACCCTCCCCATTTCCATTCCCTTGGTCCGATTTTACCCATTTTCAATCCCCGCCGAGATATTAGCCATCTCAAAGTTGTTGGCGAGTTTGAAGACGATCCGTGCATAATTGCGACTTTTATCGTGCGGACAAAATTTAGTACATACATACATATATATATATATATATATAAACTTTTTAGGTGGGGGTGGTTTTGGGTTCCTGGGGTCCTATAATGAAAAGTTATGAAGGAATTTTTCAAAAGTCGCACCATGGTAACGACTGCAATAGGTAGTATTTCTTACGAAACCTACCTAAAATTCTAAATCCACAGTATACCGTAATTTCCGGCGTATCCACCGCGGCTCAGTTAAGTCTTTTTCAAACCGGAAATTTTATTGAAAAAAAGAATCCAAATAAGTGCTAAGCAGAAATAAGTCACATTTTATTTAAAATTAATTCTGGTAGGATATCGAGTTATCTGAGGCGCGGCGGATACGCTCGAAATTACGGTAATCACCAAAAGAAATATTTTTTGAACAATAAAAACGAAATTTTAGATTTAGTTTATACAGAATAACATGAAACACATGTTTTAAAATTTCATTTAAAAATATTTAGAAGTTTTTGAGATATCGTGCGCACTATGCCCAAAAACGTCCTTTGGAGAAAACCGACCTCAAAGTTTAGGAAAAGCCCCTTCAGCAATTGAGTGGATATAATTCTAAAAGCCATAACTTCTGTTCTAATAAGAATTTCAAGGAAACAATTGTACCAAAATGTTCAGAAAGATAGGAGTTTTAACATAAAAATAAAATAAAATAAAATAAAATTTCGAAGCTTTAAGAGTCCTGAGACACCTTAAACGGAAACTGGGAACAGATGTCAAATTCCCTGAGCCGCCATCTTGGAATTTTTCTTGGCGTGAAAGCCCCTTTCCAGCAAGTAGTAAATGTTGCAACATTAATATATATTTTTTAAAAATATTTATTTTTCTATGTTAAAATTTGTGTGAAAATGGGGGAAAAATATATAATGCGAAGTAATATAGTCTTCAATAATTGGCGTTGGTTTAATTTTTTTCAACTTTCGTACTTTTTGAGAAAAAAGTATTTGAAAAGTAGTAGCGCCGGCGCATACTTCCCCAATTATCTCAAGGGCAGCTCAAGGTCAGGGGCTAAAAAAACTATATTTTATTCTCGTGGTGAGCCATATTAACACACATGTTATTTCAAACATCGGCCGTGGAAGCTAAAGAAAAATGTCTAAAGAAATCTTTCAGTTAAAGTATCTGTTTATCTATGTTATAAAGGACAAACGTGTATGTGCGAAACGTTGACGTCATTTTACGAATGGCAACAGCAAACGATCAAATTTCACTTTTACTACAATTTTTTAAATATTTTTAAACATCTAAGCATCGCATATTTTCAATTTTCACGCCCTTGAATAGGGGAATAATGTACTTTCAAATACAATTTGTTTGAAAACTATATCACAATTTGTTTGAAAGCTGTATCGTCAGTTACTCAATTTTTATCGTTTTAACCCTCAAATGCTTGATTTTTCAATAGTCATTGTAATAATGCTTTTCGGCTTTCATTTTTTAAATGAATCATGGGAAAAATACTTTAAAAAATCATATTTTGTTTTAAGTATGGTTTACGGCTAAAAAAATAGTTTGTCACTAATCGGCAATACTGGTCTTTAATTGAAAAAATAATTTTCCTTGATACAATTCTATAATATTAAACACAGAAGAATTTTAGGAACAATAATAAGAAATAAATTTTACTTCCTCACTGCAAAACAAAATAGGGTATTTCGCAAGCTTCCAAATAAAACAAAAAGAACAAGTAACAACAATCGAAAAAATAAATCTATCTTTATTCTTAAACAGCACAAGTGTCGCCATCTACATGTTGAAAATCGATTTTATAATATTTTCAGAATGTATTTTATTGGCAACATTAGGCATTATAGCTTCAACATTATTCTAATAGTATTTTAGAAGCCTAAATTGGGTATGTTGCCGAAAAACAACATCTGGCATTTAAGGGTTAAAAATAATTTTCAAGCATGATTTTTTTTTCAAATCTATCTTTAGGTGTGCAGACGATTATGAAATATAAATCCGTTTGCAATTATGTTAATCTAAATAGCTCATCATTTGTTTTCAGTTTATATTCTACAAGGAAAGTTTGATTAATGGATGTTTATCCATTAATCAAAACAATAAAATATAAATAAAACACAAATCTAAGAAATGTAATAGAATTTCGTCCTTGAATCTGTGAAATGAAGCGAATCAAAATAGCGATCTTTGACGATTTCTTCGGTTGTTAGATCCTGACGCGAGGCCAATAGAAAAATATCGCTTTTAATACATTTCAAAGCTTTCTTTGAACGCATTATTGCTGTTTTTCATATAAATATGATTCTTAGTAATGATAATGGGCATTCTAAAAACACATTAAATGTAAAAATTCCATTAGAATTAAGAAAAAATCCCTGCCGGCTCGGCCTACGAACACATGTAGATTTCGAAGTTAAGCGTTAATTTCAACAATAAAAACTAAATCATGATTAGTGATAAACCCACTTTAACAATTTCATCTGGCCGCTTTTTACGAGTTTTTAATTTCATTTTTATAAAATAGCTGGTTTTATCAGAATTCTGTTAAAGCGGTATTAAAAATATACTTTTTCATGCTCAACAATTCGAAATTTTCTAACACATTTTCAGATTCATAAAAAAAAAAAAAAAAAAAAAAAAAAAACCATGACACTTGCTGCCGTGATTTTTGAAGATACAGTAAACTCTGTCTAAGGCGGAATCGATTGGGACCAAGAAAATTTGCCGCAGTAGACAATATTCCGCCTTAGACAAATTTTACAATATGTCTATGGATTCGCAGGGACTTGAAAATCTCTTCGAGTTAGACAGATTTCCGTCTTAGACAGAGTCCGCCTTACAGAGAGTTTACTGTATTTATAAGCAAAGTGATTTTTTTATTTTTCGTTCAATTAATTAGAACTTGAATTATAAACAATTATTTTCTCAGTAGGACAATATTTTTCGTTTCCAACACAATCGCTTCGGGAAATTCGGTTCAAAATGCCCACTTTGACATCATTTAAAAAAATATATTCTGCCTCTATCAAAAAATCGAACATTACAGTACATTACATAGTTTCTGAATAAGAAAACCTACCAATTGGTTACGTTTGAGAGAAAAAAATGAATTTAAAGATGAGTCAGAAAATAAGCAGTTTGGATTTGATTACACCTTTAATACGATGATTTTTTATCCAACCACTATGTATTTTTAATTTGTTTTAGCTGTAAGAATTGGTCCTATCAAAAAATTGTCAGTATAAAAGTGTTAGATAATATTATGATAATATATAATAAGTTAAAGCGGATTTTATATCTTATGAATTGACAAAGTTATGAATTTTTTCCTTCTTCTTCAACCCCCCCCCCCTCCCTTTTTGTTTTCGTTTCTAATTTTTTTTTACGTTAAGAATTGGTACTATCAAAAACTTGTCAAGATAAAAGTTGTAGGTAATATTAAGAAGATTTATATTAAATTTAATTGGATTTGATATCTTGAGAATTGCCGAAGTTATGAATTTTTTCCCCCGAAAACCCTGTTTTTTTCGCCCCTTGAACCCATTTTTTATTTTATCAAAAATCTGTCATACATAAATTTTTGGCCTTTATTTTTAGAAGTAATAATAAGTTTAACCCGTTCAGGACCAGCATCTTTAACACGAATTTTATTCATTTGGCACCACTTTTCGTTAATTATTTGATTTAACTGTATAAATTACGAAAATGTCTTAAATAAAATCAATTTTACTTTACTTTTTTACTGGTATCAAACTCAACCGCTGTAAGAACTTTTTGAGAATGAATATATACACTCATGGTCTCGAACGGTTTAAACTGATTCGATATCTACAAAGGTTAAAAGAGTGTGATAAATTTTAAGACATTTCTGTATATAGTGCTAGATGTTCATATCCCTTCATCATAAATTATGCATAACTTCGTTTTCTCTTAATTCCTCTGTTTAAATGTCAATCAAACTGTAAGTTATTAATTTTGTGTCAGTTTAACAAAATGATAAACATTGGAAATAATAGAAGAGAAAGAGTGTGAAACGCAATTTTTAATTTATTCTATACAAATAGAATAAAATTTAGTGAACCTATATTTACCATTTTTCTTGCATTTTAATTATGAATAAACAATGTTACTTAATTTAAAATAAATTCCAATTTTTTTTTAATTCTTTTCTTTTTAAGAAGAACGATTTCAGATATTGAAAATTATATTTTATTTAGACGTCTTTTTTTTTCACAAACAAAATTTCATGATAAAAATAGCGGTTTTCAATTCGTTGATCTTTTATGCATTTAATACCTGCATGTTTCCTTACGTAAAATAAAGAAATTTTACGATCAGGGTTTATTTCTCATTCAGGTACAAGGTAAAATTGAAAATATGCATTTACATTTATTTTTTGCTTTAAAATGCATTTAAAAAATGTTTTAACAGCATATTTTTTTTTCATGGCGTATCAATTTTTATTTATGACATATCCTCTATATTCTTTTAAGAAATAGTATATATATTTTAAATAGGAATAAGGAAAGTAACATATCATCAATAATACCAGTTTTCCTGTTCGGGTATATTGGGTACATGAATTATTTCCGTATTCCTTCTGTATTCATGCATAAAAAATGTTTTATTTCCAAACGCTTTTGTTCGTTTCTTCAAATGATCATTTAAGTAAGCAGTAATTTCTCATTTTAGGATTTTTATTAAAATAACAGACATTTTTTCAATAATCAGACTATTGTTTACATTTGCATGATTTAAAAAGAAAATGCCAGATTGTAGTGGAAAGTTTAATATAAAAATGTTCAATAATTTCTTCAAATATCATATTCATTTACACATTCATATAATCAATAAATTTGTTTTATTTTCAATAATATTGCTTCATTATGCAAATAAATGCAAAAAACATAATTTAACTTCAGTAAAACATACTTTAAGTATTATACCATAAGTTAAGATAGCAATAATTATTATCATTTCATAATCATTGATGCCATTATATTACAGATTACCTGATACTATCTTGTATTACTCCAACATTATAATACATCTTGAGATAAAATACTTTATGGCTAATATTTTTATGTTGTTGTGAAAGGATTTGTGGAAATTTATGGCTTTCAGGAAAAACAAACAGGATAATGTAAGGTTCGGTAAAATGTGATAACGTATGGAAAGAAATGGCATATATGTAATGAGGCGACACCAAATATAATAAAATGTTGATTTGTTGTGAAGATTATAATTCCAATGAAGGTATCTCAGAATTATGGAGTGGATTTTACAATAGTTTACGACATAAATAATAAAACAAACAAAAGCCTTACTGTTTTCCATGCCAAATATAGTGAATCACATTACCTAATAAGTAAAAAATACCCACTATTTTCTTGGCATTAAGTAATTAACATAAACTATGTTTTATTTACCCATAAAGGTAACCGCCCGGAAACATTTTATGTATCCCGAGTTGATCATTAAAACTTAATTTTCAATATTTCGTGATTATAAACTAAAACAGTTAAAGAAAGGGGAAATCTATTACTAAAAGTCCAATTGTAGAAGTAAAATAAAAAAAATAATGCATGTTTGCCAACCATATTTGGTAGTTATTTATGTAAATAAATAAATGGACAACGTTAAACAGTACGTGTATACAAAAGAGTGTAGACAACTGTTTAGGAGCTGCTAAAGGCTATATCATTAGTGCAAAGGGTAAAATTAGATTTTAAAATATAGAAGAATGCGATCGAGAGAGACGGAGATGAGAGCTTGCGTTCATCGGCGAAAGCGCGGCCAGTGTTGAAAAACAACATCGGAGTCTATCATTTCAGCGTGCACGAGGAGAACACTGAGAAGCGCTTAGCCATTTTGGAAGAGCTTAAGCAGAAAGAAAAAAAAGAGGTAGATGACAAAAGAGCGAATCAAAGAAACGGCAGTCAGACTTTGAAAAATTGGGCTTACTGGACATATCAATAACCACTTACTTTGATTGTTTTTCAGTCGTCATGGTAGGAAATCGGTTTGTCTCAGAGCATAGTATCTCCATTTAAATGTCTAGTTGGTCTTTTCTCTCTACTGTCAATTTAAGTCGGATAGCATTTAAAAAAGTTCTACTGTAGTAATATGATACTACTATAATACTATGCTAAACATAAGAAATAAGAGAGGAATTGATCTGGTGAAAGTTGCGTAGTTATTTGTATGTTGTGGTATGTGGCCTTCCTCAGTGTTGTTATTTTTACGAGTATACTTCTAGGGAAGTGACATTTTTTTTTTACAATACTGGTTTTGAATTGTTTGTTTCTTCACCATACATCACCGGAAAAACAAAACACCCACGTATGAACTTTTTCTAAAAATCTAAATCAATGGGAATTGATTAAAATATCGTATAATCAATCATGGTATTCGGTATGTGCACCCTAAATTTCCTGGACAGTCGAAAGACGATTATTATTTTGAATTTGTTAATTTATTGATCCTAAAGATTTGTTAGAAGACAGATATATTTCAGGCACACTTCGTGTATCACATTCTTCTTCTGCTAATGCGCTAGAAATAGCACTATGCTATCAAGAGCAGAATTTTGACACAACGGTCCAGAAATTTCTGGAGTTCCATTACCTGAGATTTATTCTGTTGAGCTTTTAGCGCTTGTCTACGTATTTATATTGAATAAATAAGCCATTTTTTTGAGTCACACCACAACATTTAATAAAAGACTCACAAGATGAACAAAAAGAACATAAAGAATAATAAATATAAGTATCAGCTATCGTTTGTTGCCATGCAACTAGTATAAATTCTCAACTTTTAAAAATATCGTTTCCTTCATCCATGGAGCGATGAGATTGTAAGATACACGCGCATGAAAATAAATGTATTAGAGAAATTAGAGAAATACTACATGCGTATCCCCCCAGTGACGAAGGAACGATACAACAAAAAAAAAACAATGTGAAAATACAAGATGCATGAAAATAACACAATATATTTATAAAAAAAATCAATTGTATGAAGTATAGTTTATTTCAGTTATCAGTCTTTTAGGAAATCTTACTCGTCTGCCTGATTTGGTAGTTGGTTCTTCTGATTTTACTGGCTGGCTATCTACTGGAAAACTTTTAGTTTCATGATTATCTGTATTACTTGGTAAATCACTGAACACAAATGCAGGTTTAACTCTATCAAGTGAAACACAACTTTTCTTTCCATTTATGATTATGGTTATGTGCTTGTCATTTCTCGATATAACTTTATGAGGTCCAGAATAAGGTTGAGATAAGGATGGAAGGACATAATCTAATCGGAGAAACACATGCGTGCAATCCTTCAATTTAGGGTGAACAATAATTTTTGAGTGTCCGTGAGCAGATGTATATGAAGCTTTTAAACTATTCATTCTCTCTTTCAATTGTTGGATGAAATTATTGTCGCAAGATACCAAAGATGGGATTTCTGAACACATTTCAGCTGGTAGTGTGAGTGAAATGCCATAAACTAACTCAGCACTTGAAGCTTTTATATCAGGTTTCACAGCAGCTCGTATACCAAGTAGAAATGCAGGTAAACTCTCGGTCCACTTACTATGCTCATGAGCCTTTAATGCGCTCTTTAAGACTCTGTGGAAGCGTTCAACTAAACCATTTGCTTGAGGATGAAATGCTGTCGTTCGTATGCGGTTTGTGCCCAGAAATCTTGTCAGTTCTTTGAACAGATTTGATTCAAATTGTCTACCTTGGTCGGTTTTTATTATGATGGGGCAACCGAATCTAGATATCCATCCGTCAAAAATGGCACGGCAAACTGATTCTGCAGTTATATCTTTTAAAGGTATCACTTCTGGCCATCTTGTAAATCGATCTATTATTGTTAAACAGTATACATTTCCGTCTGATGGAGGTAATGGACCTATCAAATCTACGTGAATGTGTGAAAATCTTGCATCGGGTAATGCGAAAGTACCTAGACTTGTTTTCGTGCGTCTGTGTACTTTAGAACGTTGGCAAGCACTACAACTATTGACCCATTCTTTCACATTTTTCTGCATATTGGGCCATACATATCGTGATGCAATAAGATTTAAGGATGCTGCAACACCAGGATGAGCTAAATTATGGAAATGTTCAAATACCGTTCTACGAAAATTCGCTGGTACGAATGGTCTTGGAGAACCTGATGATACATCACATATCAGTTCTGTGGCAGATATTGGAGATGGCATGCTTTTAAACACAAGAGAAGATTTGTTATCATTTTGCAAATTGAATAGATCTACATCATCTTCTTGAGCTTTTGCAAACTCCTCAAAGTCCAAAAATGAGCTGGAGATTTGATCTACTTCAATTCGAGTTAAAGCATCAGCAACTGTATTGCTGGCGCCGCTTACGTGACGCACATCTGTACTAAACTGAGATATGTAATCTAGATGCCACCATTGGCGCGGGCTGCATTTGTCTGGATTTTGTTTGAAGGCATATATGAGAGGCTTTTGGTCTGTATATATGATAAAGAACCTTCCTTCGAGCATGTGTCGAAAACGCTTTACTGATGTATACATTGCCAAGAGTTCTCTGTCGTATGTAGACCATTTCTGCTGACTTTTTGAAAGCTTGATTGATAAAAAAGCAATGGGTTCCCAATACTTTTTATTAAGCTGCATAAGGGAACCGCAAACGGCTTTGTCGCTTGCGTCAATCCAAAGGCTTAACTTTGCGCCTGAAATGGGATGTCGTAGGAAAGTTGCATTGGCTAAAGCTTGTTTGGCGTCATTAAAAACCTGCTCAGCCTCCACAGTCCATTGAATTGAGTCGTGAGAATTTTTTTCAGAGCGTCTTCTAGACTTTTTTGAATTCTTTATTCCTCCCAAGAATTTATTTAATGGAACCAATATGTGAGCAGCTTTTGATATACATCGACGGTAATAATTAAATAACCCAAGAAATCGTCTTAACTGAGTAAGAGTAGTAGGTTGAGGGAATTTTAAAATGCAATCAACACGATCTGGTAGGGGCTCAATGCCAAATTCAGATATCTTAAAACCTAGAAAATCTATGGATGATACGCCGAAAATGCATTTTGATGGTTTTAAGCTTAATCCGTATTCTTGCAAACGCTGAAATATGATTTTCAGATGCTCGAGATGTTCTTCTGGTGTGCGAGATGCTACCAGGTTGTCATCAATGAAAACATACAAAAATGGAAGATCTCGTGTAATTTGATCCATGAACCGTTGAAACGTAGCAGATGCGTTGCAAAGGCCGAATTGCATTCTTGTACTCTCAAATAAGCCAAACGGTGTAATAATGGCACTTTTATGTACATCATCAGGATGAATTGGTATTTGGTGGTAAGCTTTTATGAGATCAAGGTGGGAGTATATTTTTGTACCATGAAGGTTCGAAGTAAAGTCTAAAATATTTGGAATGCTATAATTATCTTTTACTGTTTGTACATTAAGTGCTCGGTAATCTCCGACAGGTCTCTAATCTGTAGAATGTTTTTTAGGAACCATATGAAGTGGTGAAGCGAATTGCTTTTGGATGGCCGAATGTGACCAAGATCAAGCATTTGCTGAAATTCGGCTTTGGCTATTTTTAATCTGTCTGGAGCTAATCTTCTTGGTTTGGCGTGGACAGGAGATCCGGTAGTTTCTATATGGTGAAATATTGAATGCTTTATTTGTTGATCAGCACAGGAGGTTTAGTTATATCTGGAAATTTAAGTAGTAATTTATGATAAATACTATTTCCCGAAACAGTTTTGATAGAATGAACAGATGCTGTATTTATATGACCGGGAGTAGCTAAATTTGTAACATTATCCACTAACTTTTTATTACGAAGATCTGGAATTAGATTAAAATGATATAGGAAATCTGCGCCGATAATTGGAGTGCTTACATCACCTATTAAAAAGGGAAAGCGAAAAGTTTTTCTGAGATTGAAATCAAATGTCAAAAGCTTTTCTCCATATACATTGATTCTTTAGGTATTCGCAGCAGTTAGGGTCATAAAAGGGGTATTTTTCTTGTGGGAAAATGAAGCTGGAATAATACTGACGTCGGAGCCTGTGTCGCATAAATAATTTATATTGGTCTTTCGATCCTTTAAAAAGAGGCGACGAGATATTTTATGCAAGGTGGCTGTCGCCGCTACACCTCGCCGTCTGTGTTTTTTGAAAATGAACAAGGTTCGGAGCATTTCTTGGCCTTTTCGCCAAATTTTTCGTGATACCAACATTGCTGTCTGGAATCTTTTGAAATGCTACGATTCCTCCCAAAGGAACGCCGACGAAAAGGACTTCGTGACCTACGTAATTCCAGTTGTTTAATTCGATCATATGTTTTTTAATTTCACATAAAATTTCTAAATTAGCATTTGATGGTACTGAAATAGCATTTACTGCGGTGGGATTATATTCCAAAATTCGGTCAGCAACTTCGGCTGCTTTATCAAGTGACAGCGGTGAGATAGATGCTAAAATGCTCTGTATATATGACGGTAAATATGAAATAAATAATTCCAACACCAATTCATCGGATACATTGTGGGACTCAGCCCTTCTTTGCATTGCTCTTAAAAGATCACTGGGTTTACTATCACCGAGCTGTTCACCAGCTAACAATTTCCTTATTTCAGATTTTGACGAGTCGCTTGTCCGTTTTATTAATTCCATTTTTAAATCCTCATATGGTGTATTATCGGACGGTTTGATAATTAAATCCCGTACAACAGATGCGGCATCTGGAGGTAAGTTAGCCGAAATATAATTAAATTTAGTTCGACTTTCTGTTATGGCCTTTGGATGAGCTAATTCAAATGAATGTTCACACATGGCGAACCAAATACCGACATCATTAAAGTTATACGGTGGAATACGAACAGCGCTAATTTCTGTCATTTTCCAAAATAAAATGAAATATTACTCACTTATTACAGAGTTCTTTTAACGTGCTCCAGTACGGGTCACCAATTTAGCGCTTGTCTACGTATTTATATTGAATAAATATGCCATTTTTTTGAGTCACACCACAACATTTAATAAAACACTCACAAGACGAACAAAAAGAACATGAAGAATAATAAATATAAGTATCAGCTATCGTTTGTTGCCATGCAACTGGTATAAATTCTCAACTTTTAAAAATATCGTTTCTTTCATCCATGGAGCGATGAGATTGTAAGATACACGCGCATGAAAATAAATGTATTAGAGAAATTTAGTTATTAGAGAATTAGAGAAATACTACAAGCTGAACCAGGTTTCAGACAGATGCTGTAATCATCAAGGTTAGCTGGGTGAAAAAGTTCGACCAGAATTGTCCGGGATAGCTCAGAGGGCAGAGCACTGGTGGCTTCAGCCAGGAGGTCCCGGGTTCGAATCCTGGTCCGGACATTTTTCGCCCAGTTGGAAATTTACATCTAATATGATTTGTTTGCCAAGTGGAATAATTGTGTTGATATTAATCTAGTGTAATTTCGTATCCAGCGATTTCTGGAGTTCCATTACCTGAGATTTATTCTGTTGAGCTGAACCAGGTATCAGACCAGATGCTATAATCATCAAAATTAGCTGGGTGAAAAAGTTCGACCAGAATCGTCCGGGATAGCTCAGATGGCAGAGCACTGGCGGCTTCAGCCAGGAGGTTCCGGGTTCGAGTCCTGGTCCGGCCATTTTTCGCCCAGTTGGAAATTTACATCTAATATGATTTGTTTACCAATTGGAATAATTGTGTTGATATTAATCTAGAATAAATCTATATTTAATTATTTTAAACACAATTTTATACATTCATGTATCGGTGTATTCTCGAAAAGTGATCATAAAATCTTATTATATAGATTCTTTTCACTAACAGAAAACACCATTACAATTCTTTTTGTATTTTATTCAAAATTATATAGTCTATATTTTATGAGATATTTTATGAGATATTGCCCATGAAAATCCGTGGTTTTCCAAAAGAAATAAACTCATGGAATGGGTTATAAAGTTTCTATCATAAATCCACTCACTTCATACAAAACTGCTGTTTACGGGGTAGAATGTTTAGAGAGAAAAAATGAGCTGGCTTAAATTTTGAAAGATTTGTAAAATCTATGCCTCCATTAGCGACAAATTCCTGACATATTGAAGAAGAAAGTTTTTGAAATACATGTTTAACCCTAGAACTACCGGAAATTTTACTCAAGTTTTATAAAAACATTTTACACCAGAATTTTTACTTAAAACTATTTAATTTGTTTATTTAACTTATTATTGTCTGATTTATACATTTAGTTTGTTTTGAAGCAATTTCTGGTTTGAATAAATATTTTGAATGTACATGTCGGGTCCAATGGACCCGTCTGGTAGACGGAAGGTTAAACGTTCATATTTTTGGATACTATGATCTAAAAAATAAGATTCAATTTCAGCTTCTTTTTTTTTCCCAGCAATACTATGTAGGATTCTGAAAGATTTTGTATTACGTTTTGAGAAATAATAAAATCAGGTACTTTATAAGAGAATTTATTAGATTATTATTATTAGCCCCCGGTACGGTATGCTATTTCTTTCTCCCAGCTTATTTTGTGTTGTCTCCAAAAAGTAACGTTACCTTACAGAAGCCAGTTGTAAAACAAAGCAGTACGATTAAATACTCTATAGCAATTTTTTGAACTTCTAAGCATCGCACATTTCCAATTTTTGTACCGTCGTATTGGAAGAAAAAAGTACTTTTTAATACAATTTGTTTGAAAACTGCATCTCCATTTATTTTTCAGATATTAATTTTTTTTGTAGTTTTTAGAGCCATTTGCATTTTTTTTTTGTGTGTGTATTATTCAGCGATACTGACGCCCTTTTACTGTAGATGTTGTTTAACACTGGATCGCAAATGATGAATTCTTTAGCGGATGTGGATGACGTCATTTTATGTAAAATATAATCACATGTTATAAGTCTTAAAACTGAACTACAGGAGAGGTCCGATTATCGGAGTTTCTGCTTTCACCGAGTTATTTTCTTCTGATGGACTGGTGGCTTCTATTATTATGAAACAGTCATTATAAATGAAGTGTTAGGTGAAGATGAAAGAGCAGCCGTAAAAAGTTAAAACTCTGATTTTCGGGTCAGAATGAAAAAAAAATGGCCATAAATTTTTTTGAAAAAAAAATTATGGCCATCCCCCCCCCCCCCCCGCCCCCCATTCAGACTCGAAAATCAGAGTTTTAACTTTTTACGGCTACTCTTTCATCTTCACCTAACACTTCATTTATAATGACTTTCATAATGGAAGCCATCTGTTCATCAGAAGAAAATGACCCATTTCAAAGGTATAAGTTCGATTAACTCGGATAAACGGGACTCTACTGTATCTATATTTATATACATATATTTTTTTGTCAACGGGGGCGACACTAAATTCTGAAAAAGCAGAATTCCTGCTTTCTAGTTTTTTTTTTATGCTTTTCCAACTAAATATTTGCTTTATAATGTATGTATACATTAAGAATTAAAATATTTGTGTATGCATGCTTCAAAAATTAAAATTTAAAGAAAAATGCGTAGAAAATTAACACTTAATTACATTTTTTTGTCCAGTAATGTGTTTTCTACTGCACATTTATGACTACAATAGAAGTTGTGTTACAATGAGATTTAACCAACAATTCATACAGGATTACCACATGAGTAACCAACAATTTATAAATGATTATCACATGATTCACCAACAATTCATACATGATACAAGTGATTACAGCATTATATAATCACTTAATTTGCTTGCAGAAATTGTTTTAAAATAGTAAAAACAAATTAATGTGGAATATTCTAACTACATAAGTTAGATTAAATAATTTTTGTGACAAAATAAATAGGGGAGACTGGAGAGGGTTCACCCATTTTTTACAAATTGATCTTTTATTTTTTAAATATTGAATCTAGAATAAAGTTTCGTATATCATTTTATTCGCTATCCAATCAGTTAAATAAAAACAAATTGCAACATAAGTGTAATATGTAAGAAACTTGAAAAATGATTGATTTTAATCATGAGAAAATAATGGGTCAAGGCTCTCCACCTATGAGAGGTTTTACCCACTTTACTTTATATTGAAATATTTGTTAAGGGAAATATAGTTTAGCTTTTAAGCTGAAAACTCTTCACAATTGATTTTTCTACACCTGTTTCAATTACCTACATGAAATTAAGACTATTGTTTTAGCATTTCAGTAGCTATGTTTACCACCTATTGTCAAAACTCTGAAATTCTTTGAAATATGAAAATTGAAGGGTGGATCAAGCCCCTCTTATGGGTAACCCTCCCCTGTCTTCCCTGTACTTTTTTGACTTAAACTGACTTTTTTGGCTTAATTTAGATAAACATATTTTTAAAATATCTCTGAAACATTTTGAATTTATGGCAAGTCTATTGTTTTTAAGAGATTTGGTTATTTTGGAGCCTTCGCTCCATTCTGTCCCAATTTCATATAATAAAAAAAAAAAATCGCTGTTTTATCTGTCCGTCTTACTTTCATCAACGGCTATGCAATATGTATGTTTTCAAACCAAACCATTATGCCACGAAATGCCGTTAGTAGAATCTCAACCTTGTTTTCTTCTCTAAAGTTTAGGAATTTGACTAACAAGGAGAGGGCCAACCTTGTTAATCACAGATTTTGATTATTTTAATATATGTTGTAGGGTAGAGATCCCTTAGTGTCAGATTCAACGGATTTTATCCAGCGCTCCTTAGTTCTTGAGAAACTGGGGGGTCTAATAATAGTACACAACGTAAATACTTACATTGAAACCGCCATGATAGGTTGGTCGTAGCTCAGTTGGTGCGGCGTTCGCTGGCTGATCTACGGGCCCGGGTTCGATACCCGAACGCGCTACATTTGTTTTTCTCATTTTTTGTTTTATAAATATACTTGTAATTATAATTTAATGATTTCAATTACAAATTTTAATATCATACATTAATTATAATGTTAACAAACTTAAATTTATCATTTTTTATTTTTAAACTATTATTTCTCATCCTTTAAAGAGGTTTAAAAAGAAATTGGATCTATTATTGAATGATAAAAATTCTAAAATCGTGACAAATCTGTTGTGTTGCCATCTAGTTATGATAAAATAAAAGAATATTCAAATAAAATAAAAATAAAAGCAGAAAGAAGATAAAGGTCAAAGCAAAATAATTGAAAGCGCAAGCAAACGTATTACAAATTTAAAAATCTTTAATATGCAAAAAATCGGTTGTAATTAATTTCTGATGCTAATTTTTAATATAATTATGATTGTTACTTTAAAACAGAATAATAGTATTATCGCATTGACTTCTTTTGTTAAAGCAATGCGTAAATAATGTTTCTTTAAAATCACGAATTGACACAATTGCTCAATATCATTGCATCGATAAAGAATATATGAAATATATTTTAAAAGTGATTTTTAAAAAATTAACAGTTTTATGATGATTTATACAACTATTTAGTTAAAAGTAAAAAATGAAATAGGTTAAAATTATAATTGATATACAATATTATAAATTTTAATTGACAATGATATTATTAATTATACTTACAAGTATAGTTATAAAACAAAAAATAAGAAAAACAAACGTAGCGTATTCAGGTATCGAACCCGGGCCCGCAGATCAGCCGGCAAACACCATACCAACTGAGCTACAACCGACCTACCGTTGCGGTTGCAAAGTTAGTATTTAAGTTGTGTACTATTAATAGACCTCCGGTTTCCCTAGAACTAAGAAGCGTTGGATAAAATCCGTTGAACCTGACACTAAGGGGTCTCTACCCTACAACATATATTAAAATAATCAAAATCTGTGATTAACAAGGTTGGCCCTCTCCTTGTAAGACAAAAAAGAGAAAAAACTTTGGAAATGCGATTTAAATAAAATTATTAAATTTAAATTTAAACTTAAGCAAAAGAGGAGGTAATATAATTAAATCACAATCGTAAGGAGTTGTAGTCATAGTTGCACTTTTACGCTGTTTTCTTATCACTGAAATTTAATAGTAAATTTTGCCTTAGGTAATCGCTGGAATTTGCACTTAAATCAGCCAAAAATTACTACTAATTTGCAATTGTAATAAAAAAGGTAAAAGATGGTATCTATGTTTTTAGCTATTGTTTTTCGATTTCCGATCAACTAGTTTAATATCTAATTATTAATATTATGCAATTTTTTATTTTTTATTTCGTTTAAACTTGATATTACAAAACGATTTTAATAACAGTTATAACAGAAATTACCATAATATAAACTGTTTTCTATATACAGGGTGATTCAGCTCGTCGGTGACAAACTTTAAGGATCGATAGAGCACACCTAGACGAACATTTTTGAATAGGGAATGTAGGGTCCCTGACGCGATGGTAAGGCGCTAGGCGCTTTCGAAAATTTGGGTGCCGAAATTCGAAACGTCATAAAAACTAGGGAAATGGTTAGATTTTCTTGCTTGTTGCGTCGAAATGATTCTGTTTGTTTAGACTTTCTTCAGTACCAATTTGATAAGCGTATCTCTTAAAACATGGATAGGGGGCGCTGCAGACTTTGGAGAGCTAGACAACAACTTTAAGCCCGTTATTTTGATAATTTAACACATGCTCGCCAAAGTTTATACTCTAACTTAAAGTTTGAACCCAAAAGTAGAGCCCTGCAAAAAGCGTAAGAGCCGGAATAAAATGTCAAAGTACAGGGTGGTCGAAACTCGAAGGCTCCTAAGAGATAAACAAACAGATTTCTTGACTTATGGCATGCATTTTCATGATTCTGTTTGCTGGGGCTCTCTGAAACTCAGTTGAACGGTACAAAAAGAAACATCGATAGGGGGCGCTTTGGGCAAAAAACATAATTCGTTGACATTTCGGACGCTAACTGGAAACGGGGCGCTACGATCAGTTAGTAATAATGAAAACACATTTTCTACCTCTGCTCAACACTTATGAATTAATTTAGACCAAAAACATCAATGATACTGGAAATTTATTTACAAAAAATAACACTACAGAAGATGCTCGAAATTTCGACCTTGGGCCATGATGCAGGCTTCGCACCTCCGTCGCATTGAGGAGTGTGTGTTTCCAACAATGCCAGGAGTATCTCTGATCTGCCCTGCAGCTGCCACAATGCGCGCCACAAGTTCTTCAGCACTGCTGACAGGTGTATGGTATACCTCGGCCTTCAGGTAACCCCAAAGGAAGAAATCCAAGCAGGTGAGGTCTGGTGATCGGGCAGGCCAGTGAACTGGACCCCCACGCCCGATCCACCGCTGGCCATACCTTGCGTTTAGATGGAGACGCACGTCGTTCGTGTAATGGGCCGGAGCTCCATCGTGCTGGAACCACATCTGGCGACGCGAACCTTCGGGTACGTGCACCTCATCCAGAAGCTGCGGCAGCACTTGATCCAGGAAAATCAGGTAATTTCCACCTGTCAGCCGTTCAGGTAACAAATAAGGGCCAATGAGGCAATCCCCCAGAATGCCGGCCCACACATTTACTGAGAAACGCTCCTGGGCTGCTCGGCTTCTGGTTTCATGTGGATTTTCATCACACCACACATGACTGTTGTGGGCGTCCCACATTCCCTCCCGGCTGAAGGTGGACTCGTCCGTAAACAAAATGCTGTTTACAAAACGGGGATCCCTGGATCTCATCGCCAAGTACCATCTTGAGAATTCCACTCGAGGGCCAAAATCCTGCTCTCTGAGCAACTGCACCCGCTGGATGTGGTAGGGGTGCAGATTCCGGGAACGTAAGATGCGCCACGCAGTTGCTTGCGAAATGCCAACATGTCTGGCGATATCTCTCGTGCTAAGACCTGGGTTGTCCTCAACCAGGTTAAGCACAGCCTCTTCGTTGTCGGGGGTGCTCACTGATCGCTCCCGTTCAGGCCTGCCTCCGTCGAAAGATCCCGTTGTGGACAACCTCTGGTGTACTCGAGCGAAGAAGGCATGGCAGGGGATTTGCCTGTTGGGGTAACGCTCGGCGTACAACCACTGAGCGGCTCGTCCATTACAACCAGCAGCGCCATACGCCAAATGCATGTCAGCCAATTCAGAGTTTGTGTACCGTTCCATCCTACTACCGATCTGCAGACAAGTAACCCGAAGCTTAAGTAGGTACCGCACGTTCAAAAGACGTGTCTGCGCATACAACTACGTCATCTCGCGTTGTCGTCTACGCATTACGTATCTTTTGCATATCGATATGGTACGATATCTTTTGCATAAATCAGCAAAAAGCACCTTATGTAAATTTTATTGCGCGCATTGTGCATGATTGAAACCAGCTATGTTTGTTAAAAAAAACAAACAAACTGCAGTTTTAATAGCTTCTTATGATAAGTAAATTACTCTCTTGTTTTGTTTCTAACTGATCGTAGCGCCCCGTTTCCAGTTAGCGTCCGAAATGTCAACGAATTATGTTTTTTGCCCAAAGCGCCCCCTATCGATGTTTCTTTTTGTACCGTTCAACTGAGTTTCAGAGAGCCCCAGCAAACAGAATCATGAAAATGCATGCCATAAGTCAAGAAATCTGTTTGTTTATCTCTTAGGAGCCTTCGAGTTTCGACCACCCTGTACTTTGACATTTTATTCCGGCTCTTACGCTTTTTGCAGGGCTCTACTTTTGGGTTCAAACTTTAAGTTAGAGTATAAACTTTGGCGAGCATGTGTTAAATTATCAAAATAACGGGCTTAAAGTTGTTGTCTAGCTCTCCAAAGTCTGCAGCGCCCCCTATCCATGTTTTAAGAGATACGCTTATCAAATTGGTACTGAAGAAAGTCTAAACAAAAAGAATCATTTCGACGCAACAAGCAAGAAAATCTAACCATTTCCCTAGTTTTTATGACGTTTCGAATTTCGGCACCCAAATTTTCGAAAGCGCCTAGCGCCTTACCATCGCGTCAGGGACCCTACATTCCCTATTCAAAAATGTTCGTCTAGGTGTGCTCTATCGATCCTTAAAGTTTGTCACCGACGAGCTGAATCACCCTGTATATATGATGCAATTTGTTTTTCTATAATACTAATAAGAAATATTAATGAATATTTAAAAATTTTGTCTGTGGAAATAAGAGAAAGATCGCGTATATTTTAAACAGAAGAAAAATTACGTAAGGGAATAAAAATTGCACTTCTGCAAACCATTATTATTCAAATTTTTAATCTTCTTATTGAAAGTTTATTACGAAAAAAAATGTAAAAAAAGTATTTCTGTGTTGCACAAAAAATGAAGTTAATATAATTAAGTTTAATTAAAAATATATTTTTGATAAAAGAAAGAATAAAATCGGAAAAAATTACAAAAATATTTTCCGCATGGAAAGATATTTACTCATGCATAATATATTGTTTTGAACATCAACTTTTCATTTTTCACATTTATCCACTTCTTTGCAAAAATTAGCATTGTTTTATTATATGCAGTTTTTCAATAAAACTGCATTGTATTTTTTTTACTTTTGTTCCTAATGAATGATTAATTATGTTTGTTGCTTGTCATTTTTAATAACATAGGAAGTTTTATGAGGCGATCCCTTTTAATAAATAAGTTAGTATGGTGGGGCCATCACAAAACTTTCCTCAAATTTATTCTATAATAGAGGGTGTCCCTAAAGCCCCTGACACATTAAAAAAATGTATTTAAAAATCAAGTAATTGTCGTAGAGGAGTGCGGTTTGAACTAAAATGCTTCTCACGGTGAAAGGTTTTCTTCAAGCGAATACAAAAATTAATTCCAAACTTCAATCATAGATGGCTCTACTTGTCCGTATGTTTGGTTTCAAACATATGTTTTTTTAGATTAGTTTCGATTCGATTTCGAAGTATCAACATGCGTAATTACAGTTTTCGCTGGAGTCGTCATTTCTGTGTCACAGCATCAAAATTAATCAGGAAATCAGAAAAAACGCATGTTTGAAATCAAATATACGGACATGTGGCGCCATCTATGACAGAAGTTTGGAATTAATTATTTTCATTCGAATGAAAAAACTTTTCATCACGAGAAGCATTTTAGTCCAAACAGCCTTCCTGTACGACAATTGCTTCATTTTATATTGAATTTTAAAATGTATCAGTTACTTTTGGGACACCCTGTAATTACACACCATCAATTACGATGTAGAGTGCATTTCGTTGCATTTAGCTTGGTTTAACGGCGATTAGCGAATAAAGAAGTACAGTTGATCTTCTTCCCTTTTCGGGCATTTAAACACAACATACAAAAATTAACGCATTTTTGCCTAGTAAAAATTGAGAAATAGCTATACTGTTCTCCTAAAATAATAGCATAGCCAGGCCTCCATTGTGTGGAAAAATGTAAAATTGAAAGACCCGAATTTTTATTAAATATTTTACATTTCATGTTTAGTGAAATTGCATCCTATAGATGCCAATATATAATTATCACGAAAAGCATCGCAAAAAACACATAGCAGCAGTACCCCTGTTGAGTGAACCAAAAAACCTGAATCAATACAAAATTTATAAATAGTATCTTACATATTAAATTTGGTGAAATTTCATCCCAGTGCAATACAGCTTTCACAATTATCAAGGAAAGCACAGCGCAGAAGCGTCAGTTGTTGAGCAATAAACACTCAAAACTAATCAGTACCAAATAATGTCAAAATATGGGTGAATACGAAATTTGATTATATTTCATCCCAGAAATGCATTGATATACTCATCATGCACACCTTAAATAACGTAGCATAACGAAATCACCTGTTGGATGTACACACCAGAATCTTAAAAGAACCTAAATGTGCTAAGGTCTAACTGAATATGACGTTTGAACTGAATATGGCCGCCAAGCCCTTCATGCAGATTTTTTGCCACACCATTTTTTAGCCACAACTTTATTTTATTTTTTCTTTTAGCTTGGCTTTTTCTTTTACTTTTGAAAAGTTGTTTTTAGTGGATATTAACTACAAAGCCTCACCGACTTGGAATGAAAAAAAAATATTTTAAAAATATTTCAACATTCACCTTATGTGCAATTATTTTTTAATTGTTTTAGCCAAGGCTTATTAAATTAATTTCACTGCCAAATAAAACTAAAGTTATAGATTTAAAACATTCATATAACTCAAGAGCTCTGCAATTTTCAAATAGTAACAGAATAAAAACAATAAAACGATGCCTCAATTATATGGTTTTTTAGCCTCTCAATTATGTATTGGACATTTCTTGCGATACTTTTACACTATCTTTAAATTTATCCTGCGGTTTACCTTGGATAAAATGAGAGCTAAATTCTTTAATTACTTTTATTCCTCTTTCAGCTGTATGTTACACATGTTACGCTGTATGTATAACTATTATTAATGATTTTGCTACTTCCCAACTTTTTAAATACTTTTCTTCATTTTGGCCGTGAAAAGATACATTTGCAAAAAAAAAAAAAAAAAATACATAAATAAATAAATAAGCAAATAAATAATAATAAATAAAAATAAATAAATAAATAAGCATATAAATAATAAATAAATAAATAAATAAATAAATATAAATATAAATTAGAACGTGGAATGACGGTTTCGAATGATGGTTTAAAAGATTTCTTCTGCAAAGTTATCACGAGTAAATAGACATATTTGGAAGCATCTAATCCTTTCAAATAATTTTGTCGATTTACTCGTGGTCGTGATGATTTGCTGAAGAAGATTATTTTTTAAACGATAATTTCTCATCTGAAATATTATCTCCAATCGCCGGGTACATTTGCTTTTTTATAGAACAGTATTTATAGAACTAGATTTTTTCTGTCTTCCAGGCTTATTATTTCGTCAAATAGCGCTAGAACTACACATTCGTTCGTAAAACAGAATAAATAGTAAACAGATTTTATAAATGCCATTGCTGCACCTGCTTTGCCATATTTTTGTAAAAAATCCGTTTTCCAAGACATTAATAACATTTATATCATCCTTGATTCAGTTGATATTCAAAATTAGTGCTTTTGTGGAACATTTTATTGTGAAAATGACAAATACGTCTTAGAGCAAGGCGCGAAATTTCCACTCGCCAGCTCGCCAATGGCGATCAAATATTTAAAGTTGGCTAGTAAGTTTTGTCTTTTAAAATGTTATGTTTTAAATAAAACTATATACGCTCAGAATTTCGTGCCGAGGGAAATGCGGATCTTGGAGATCTTTTGTGCTTAGCTGAGAAATGTGGATATTTTAACAAAGTATGGCAATAAAAAACAATGCAGATATTTTATCCATTTTATTGCTGAAACTATGAAGTTAGATTTAGTGAAAAAAATAAAAAATGTGTACATATATCATCATTCTGGTTGATGGTGTGACAGATAGATCAGATGTTGAACGTGCAAATGTGCATGTTCGATACGTGGATGCAAAAGATAATCATATCAAAGAGGACATTTTAGGAGCAATAGATATGCCAAATTCTACTTCATCTAGATATTTTCACAGCCATAACTGATTTTATAGATAAGAATACAGCTCCAAATGAATATAGAAACAGTGTTATATCGTATGCTTGGGTGATGATGGTGCTCCAAATATGGGTGGATACAAATCAGGAGTGGCTATGAAAAAGAAATCTATTTCTGCTAAATTGTTAAAAATTCACTGCCTTGCACATCATTTGCAGTTGGCTGTTTGGATGCATGTGGTAAAGTTGAATATCTGAAAACATTTGATTCAGTGGTTAGGAGTAGTTTTAAATTTTACCATGTCTCGCCCAAAAGACCTCATATGTTAAAAGAAACAGCAGAAATTGTAGGTGAAAGAATTCTTAAACTGAGTGATATTCACACTATTAGATGTTTATCCATCAAAGAAAGTACTGTGAAAGCTCTTTTGCAAGCCATCTTGAACAGGGGGCTGAAGGAAAAGACATTGATAGCACTAAAGCTAAGGGTTTGCTTAAAAGATTGAAGGATTATAAATGTCTTTAAGTTCTGTACTTCCTCTTGGATTTCTACAGGATATTGAACCCTTTAAGTGTGGCATTAAAAAACAAGGAACTTGTCATTTCATCTAGTAATAAAAATTGAACATTGCATCTCATTTCTGACAGATCTCGAATCTAATGTTTGACCAGACGAAAAGGACTTTTTTGGACCAACTATCCATCTCAGTGATCTGATAATCAAGGTTGTACAGCTAGGAAATATTAAAAATGGAGAGCGAGATTTTTAGATTTTAACGCCCTGGCCGCCGAGCAAAAGAGCAAAATTGTAATGTTGTTTTCTCTGTATTTTATTTAAATGTTAAAAAAAGGTGATTTTTTTCAACGTGACATAAATAACTTAATTACGTATATAATCTTTCAGAGTATTAATCATTACTCAATGATTTAAAACAGCTATATATCTTTAGAATTATATTATATTAAGTAATGCTTCTTCTGCAGTAAAACCTGCAGTTTAGTGAACGGATATATCAGTTCACGACAATCATCTTTTATTTTAACATTAAAAAAATACAGAGAAAACAATTTTGCTCTTTTGCTCGGCGGTCAGGGCGTTAAACATGCAAAGATATACATCACAGAAAAACTGTAATCTATGTCAACAGATGTACTAACATCTCTGCATGTTTTTGACACTTTGAGTTGGTCTCCCAAAGAAAAAATTCTTGAATTTGGGTTAGAAGAAATAAAAAAGCTCTTCATGTATTTGAACCCAAGTCTATTTAATGAAAATGTGGATATTTTACTGGCCGAATAGACAAAATTCCAGTTTATGTTCTCTTCACTAACACTGAAAGATATGCTGTGGAGAAGTTTTACAGTGAAAAGTACTCAGCAAGATTCCCCAATTCGCTCCAGATTCTAACAATTTGTGCTGTTCTACCAGTGAGCATAGCTTCGTGGTAGGGGCTTCAGCTGTCACAACAGACCCAAGATCGCATACAGGAACTCTCTGAAGACTAACACACTAGATGATTTACTCAGAATTTCTATTATTGGATCCAGTCTGGCAGATTTTGACCCTACAGCTGCGATTGACAACTGGTACTTCACTGCAGAAAGGCAACGGTACACAAACATGAAGGTCTAAAAGTACAGGAACTTTTTCTTTCATGGCTTTTAGTGGTATGTGACAATTTCTGTAACCATTGAAACCTTATGGCAACCTTATTTTGAGTTAATATTATTTTTTTTTCTTTTGCAGTAAATATGTTTCGATTTTCCAATTTCTGCATTCTTTTATGATTTCGGTCCAGAAAGTTTTTCATTCTACATCTGTTAACAGTTTAAGAATTGTTCATATTTCTCATAAATGTAAAATATTCCTGATTTAACAGACAGCTCTTTCTAACAACGGTCAATTTAAATTCAGTTTGTCATAAAATAGTTCATTTTCTGGGCAAGTGTGGTGACCGATGTTGCTGTCTCAATGAATGTAAAATAATGACGAGCAAAAGTTTAAGTTTGGCGAGCACCTTTTTAACTGAAATTTCATTCCCTGTTTTAGAGTATTTTCTTCCCCTGGTACTAATTTTAGTAAACAACCTAATAACTTAAAGAAATACATCTGAATCATATAATGTCTAAGAGGCAACATCTCATTATTTTTATTTGGTTTAACTTGCGTTTCTCATCGGGTTTCCAAAATTGTTGTAACGTATGATTATCATGCTTTCAGCCTTACTAACTTTTAAATTTTATTCTTATAAATTGAAAAGTCTCTTTTTATAATCACTTAAAGGATGTCGTCTTCTCTCACCATGTGAATTATGCCAGTAAGTGAAAGGAAGAATGTGTGATGTATGAATTTCACTCTACTTTCTCGGACTGATCAAATTGCAAACATGTAGTGGTGAAAGTGTATGAATTATCCTGGGTGTCACTGGACTGACAGCGGTTTTACAAACAACTTATTTCCTGTATTGGTGCTTTTCAGGTAAATCTGGATAATTAAAGTATTTTCACATATCTGCACTTCTTACCAAGCGTGTCCCATTTTTCTTACCAGATTTTTGGAGTACCAGAAAAATATTAATAAATACAATGCTAGCGATTACGTCCAAACAAACTACTTTACGCCCATTAATGTACGAACTTTAGATTAATCGTGAAAAATCTTTTGGAATAACCGACTGTAAGCAAAAGAACATACATGTAATGAAGAATCAGCTACCAAATGAAAATGTCTGTGTCGATAAAAGTTGTTCATATAATTTATCATACTTAAAAACTCCTTCAGATATTAAAATCAAAATTTAGTTGCTTTTTGTCCCTTTACTACGGTTTAGATATTTGTTACCGATAAATGGATTACTAAAATAGACAGATGTTATAGGCTTTATCTGCAGTTCAATGAGAAAAGTAATTTAAGTTTGTGAAATTTTTTGAGAATTATAAATAAAACTAATAGTATCAAAAATCGGAAATGATATCACAAAAAAATTTTTTTTTAATGAACTTCAGGGAAATATTTAAAAACCCATCTTTTGGTGATTTTTTGTGAAGCCTGTTTTAGTATTATTAAAAAAAAAAACTTTTCGTTATGTTTAATGCAGTTAATAAAATAATAATAACTATTCGGAAATACCATTAGTTAAAAATCCGCAAAGTTAACAGCTCTATCCTTTAACTGTCAATCGCACCATTAAAAACTGTCAAATTTTTAAGTATTTGATTGCATAATACAAGTTATTTATATAAATAAAATAATTTGAATAATATGAATTTGAGATTTTTTTTTAACAATCACATATCTTTTCTTAGTTAAAAATATATTAAACATGGTATCCAAAAAAGAATATTCCAGTTTCTAAGATATATTATAACAGTTTAATTTAGACTTTTTACAACAAAACATACATCAACTTGAAGGTAAACTAACTAGTTTTTTTTTTTTAAATGTTCAATATGTGCACCTTTAGTTATACTACAGCACTAGAATATCTAGTGTGGAAATATGCTATCCAAACAGTGCTAAAAATTTGTATCCCTTAAATGTGCGACGATACTGCTAAAATCCTAAGTGTCGATCGAAGCGACATCTGCGAGATTTTCGTATTACTAGTATTACATTGTATAGACTAGCAATTTCTTGCAGTTGTAGAAAATATCCTGCAGATGTCGCTGCGATCTACATATTGCAGCAGTACCATTGCACATTTAAGGGATACAATATTTTAGCGCTTTTTTAAGTATTACAGGGATAGCCGATTTCCACACTATATATTCTAGGCGCTATAGTTATACGGCACGCATTGAACCCAAGTCCAATTCTTTCAACAATTCGGTTAATAAGTGCGAAGTAATGGGAGCAATAGCCTCTTCAATTCTTTGTCTCAACTCTGGCAAATTAGTAGGAGGCGGCGGAATGTAGACACGATTTTTTAAGATCCACTAAAAGAAAAGCTTTGTCAAAAGAAAAAAAAAGCATGGCATTAACGACTTTTTAAATCTTCAGCACAACAATAACGCTTTACGCTCAAGAGTCGCAATTTTGCCTATGTGGCACTGCAAGAGAATCAATAACAAAGCAGTACTGGCGCATGCGCTTGTCTAAAACTGTTTAAATTACTTTATTTGTGGTCGTGAACTAACATTCTACAACGCTTACAGTTGATACTGTTAAAATTTATAACTGGAAGATGCTTTTATTGATACCCTGTACATTAAGTAGTTTGTATGGAAAATTTGAATACTGCATAGACATTAAAACTTTATACATAGAGCAAACAGAAAATAATTGAATTTTTGACTTATTAACCCCTTAATTCTCGCTCCCGTGATATTCACGGGTGTATCTTTTATTCAGATTGTTTGATTCCTACCAGTTTTATAAAATAGTGTAATTGGCTTTATTATGGTATCATTTTACCTGTCATTAAATACGGTGAAAATTTATTTTTCAAAAAAGTGGTGCCAATAAGTAATTTGAATTTTTAAACCGTAATTTAATGCGGCCGTTAAAGGGCTAAATAATTTAGTTTTAAATTTAAGTAGATTATAGATATGAAAAATAAACTGTATAAACTGTATGTTTTAATCATATCTAAATTGCTGAAAGAGATACCATAATTTAACATTATCATTAATCCTTCATCTCTGCGTTTGTTTGATATTCATCATGTGCAATTTACTTAGATCTTGAAGAAAATAATGTCTGAAATTAAGGAATTATAAAGTACAAAATTTTTCGGTGTTTAAAATATTACTGCTTTCTAAAACTAAATTAAATAGGTTGAGTATTAGTTTTGAATAAACAGCGACATTTCGGTTATTTACAAATGTTGATTGAGTGCATTCTATGTAATGTGATCCCGAATCTGTGTTCCTAAAATTAGGTGTGTCTTTATTTTACACATTTCGTTCGCCTTCCATAATTTCATAATGTATTTATCGTGTATGAAGATGAACTGATGTATTTTTAAAAATATTTAAAGAAAATACTTCTTGTCGTTGACATAAAATGTTTTTCATTGTTATTAGTTCAGTTCTTGTACATCAGTGTACTTCCTGGTATGTTTTCATTACCTAATACACGAAATTCTATGAATTTTTATTAATTTAAAATTGTATTTGGAGTATAAAAATATACCTTTACACATGTTATTGTATACAAAATGTTTAAGATTACGATAATAATTTTTTAATAATGAATATTTTCATTTTGCCAAAATTATTTTTTTGTGTACATTAACAGTGTGATTTTATTCTAAAACACATTTTTCTTATAGATCCTTAGAGAAAATTGTTACTGTGTAGAAGATGGTTTTAAACTCTTATTATTCATTCTCGGATATTAGTAGAAGTATGTTCTCGAATATGAATCTTTCGTGTATATTAGTCAATTTTAGTACAGAAAAAGACGATAAATTGACGTGACAAAATGATAAATTCATTAAATTTTAACGTTAGGATGCATTATCTACACAGAAAATTACTGCTTTAAGCGAATGAGTAAGAACGCGAAGTGGAATAAGAATAGTTATTAATACAAAGTTGTTTTTCCGAAAAATTCTTTGGAAGAAAACCAATATTAGTATGAAATGAAATTCTATAAAATATTTCCTGCAAAAAAGCATTTCACTTATAAAATGAGGGGAGGTCTACATAAAGCGCATGTTTAAAATACTTTTCTTTAAAAAAAGGCTGAGGAAATTACTCATGTGCGTTATAAGGGATCAGCCCCAGTTTGCTGTAGTATTCCATTAGAAAAACTGTAAAATATTTTTAAATACTTTCGAGTGTTTAGAGCAAAAGGACACGATTTGGTGTGTAATGGGATTAAAAATCACATCATCAAATCGAGGATTATTATTCCTAAAAACCAGGGGTCGTACTTGTCTTGAAATTTCATGATCAGAAAATTCTTCGGTATCTGTATTTTCTTATGGAAAAATCTCTTCTTAAATAAGATGAAATTTCGCGCGTTTAACCTAGATTTATTTTTCTATAAACAAATAGTGATATTTGTCCTGAAAAAAAAATTCCTTAACAGTACGACCCCTGCTAAAAACTAAAACAATGGAATTAAAAAGCAACATAGACCATCCTGAATTAAATTTAGGGCAGACCACCATGAATCAAATTTATGGCAGATCACCCGGAATTAAATTTATGGCCGGACACATAAAGCTCTGTGATGAACAATAAGAGGAAAGACAAAAAAAATTATGACACTGTGCCAAGAAAAGGATGATTCCCAGAATATGCATCCGAAGAAAAAAAATAAATACAACAAGTACAGCCCAAAAGGGGACATAATGTTTTGAGAAGCAGTGTCACATGCTCCAATCACAGACATTTAATTTATCTGATACCTCATAAATTCAAAATGTCCATTGACAAGCAGGGAGTGAATATAGGGGGGAAGCAGATTTGTTCTGACTGGGCAGAAAGAAAAAATGGAGGGAAACTGTTAAGAATAAATAATCTAAATAAAAATGTTAGAATTTTTACATCTTGGAAAAAGAAGTCAGTTATATAAAAAAATGTTGTTCCAGTGCAGTTGAATCTCGGAAGTCGTATTTTTTGTTGTGTTCCCCAGAGAATCTTGGAATATCCCTCAGCATGATGTGGATTACCCGGCCAGCACTTCTTTTGACGCTGCTGAGCTAGATTCATCTAATTAAAGGGTATCACTTTTCTTATTCCCCATCTGCCTCTATAAACTTATGAATATTTTCTTGATTGAAGGCAGACACTTGCCAGTCATGGGATTGTGTTGCTTACTTAATTTTATATATGCGAAAAAATGAGGTCAATTAAGCAAAATATGTTGATTATTTTAAAAAGGAAAGTCATACAAAGAAAGGTATTTGTATAATCAGTATACAGCAACTTGTATTTAACATTTAATTTAATTAGCCTCAATCTCAGTTTTTATCTATGCTCGATGGATCAATGTATATATTTGTGTTGTTTTTTTATATGTTTTTATATGTTTTCTTGTAAATAAATTTCATTTTGTATTTTAATTTACAGAATGGTGTAATCAATTGCATTATGTGTTATTTTAAATGTAGCAGAAATGAGCATCGATAAGTTAACTGCTTCATAAGGAATCTTGTTGCGTCAAATTACACAGCGCAATATTGTTAATATTTAAATCATTAATATTTAAAGTTTACTAATTAAACTATCTATAAAAGTTTTATAAAAAAAATATAACGTTAACGTTAATGTAAGTAAACATTTAGATAGTAAAGGAGAATTTGTTTCTTTATCCAATATACCCAAAAGCCTGGTACGAACACAAACCATTTAATAAATAAATTTGTCTTTTCAAAATTAACTAAATTGATGCACAAAGGTATTGGTGAGTTGATATAGACATAGGGATTTATTGAAAGCTAAAGATATATTTAAATTTTTTGAGGAGTGCAAAAATCTTCCTATCAGCGAGCGACTCTTTTTCCACGAGAAATGAATTTAGAAATTGCTTTTTAAATGAGTGTTTAACTGCGCAGTACTTTTCAAATTTAAACTTAAATTATGAAAGATTTTAAAAGTAACTATCTAATTGAGAACGATGTTGTTATACATTTCAAGTTTGGGCATTTCTACCATGCAAAAATTCGGTTCTCTTGTTGTCTCCGATACTAATAATATCGAAATTGAATTGACGTGCCTAGAATCGTTCATTAATTATTAGGTTCAAACAATTTAATAGATTTAAATATTGTTCTAAGCTGTATTATATGATCGTTAAATTTCATTATATATAGGGTGTTACAGCATAGCGATTACAATGTTTCAGGAGAGATATAATACACCGAGACGATGTGAAATCACATAGCAATGCATGGTCAGAAACGCTTTCTAGCGCGGTAATGAGGACACAAAACACAACAGAGAAAGGACACGAGCGTGGTGAGAAAACATATTTATTATTTTCAGTCTACAACAAAAAACTAAGAACAAAAAGAGAGAGAGCAATCGTTATCAAAAAACGTGTTCGAAATTATGACCCCGGGTCGTGATGCAGGCCTCTCATATCCGATGCATGGAAGATCTGATGTTCTTGAAAATACCGATACTTCGCCATCAGCTACCACGATGTGCGTAACAATTTCCTAAGCACTGTCCACCATTGTCCCTGCATTTTTGTGGTACTGAGAATAATAAACAAGTTTTCTTCCACTGTTCGTGTCCTTCCTTTCTTGTGTTTTATATCGTTACTACAGCGTCAGGAAAGCGTTTCCGACCATACATTGGTATGTGATTTCCCATCGTCCTCTATCTTTCCTAAAACTTTGTAACCACTATGTTGAAGCTCTCTGTATACAGGGTGATTCATAAAAGATGGGCAGAACTTTAAGGGGTTATAGTACACTTAAAGACAAATAATATTAAATAGGAGACTAAGGGTCCCAGACGTATTCCCAAGGAGATAGGGGGCATTAAAGTTTAGGGTCCGAAATTTCAAATGATTATAAAACATGGAAAAATTGGTCGATTCGTTTGCGGTTTTTGCAAAAAATTTTCTTTATGCCAGTATTTTCTTGAAATAAAATTTTAAAGTTCAATTTCAAAAAATGCCGATAGGGGGCGCTTTAGACTTTGGAGTAACAACTGTTTTTTAACGTTATTTTTTGTATTTCTTTAAATGATTTCGAAAGCTTAGACTTAAACTTAAATTTTGATCTAAAAATCTGAGTCCTAACGAGTAGTTAAGTAGCGTAAACTGAAATTTGAAATTTGAAACCCTTCTCCCCCCAGAACAAAAATCAGTTATTCCCGATCTTTGTGTCGTAGATTAGGCTCTAACTACTGCCGCGTTTTGCTAAAATTATTCTTTATGTCAGTATTTTCTTGAAAATAAATTTTAAAGAAAATTTTCAAAAAATTCCGATAGAGGGCGCTTTAGACTTTGGAGTAACGAACAACTATTTTATACCGTTATTTTTTGTGTCTCATTAAATGCTTTCTAAAGCTTAGACTTAAATTTTCAGCCCAAAATCTGAATCGTTAGACGTGGTTAAGTTTCTGGGGAGAGGGGTTTGAAATTTCTACTCCTGAGCACAGTTCAGTTTACCATGTCCACACATTGTGTGCTGTGATACGAGGTAAAAAGACACAAATTAGGATTATGTCACCAAAGCATATTTATTAACATGTAATTACAATAAATGTTCAAAATTGTGACCACCAGAGGTTATGCACGCAGAACAACGGCGAAGAATGGAACGGCGAACATTCGCGAAAACATCAGGCTTTTCGAGCACTTCCCCTACAGCGGCGGAAAGTCTGGCGACCAGTTCCTCGGGGGATTCAATGGGTGTCTCATACATAAGAGCCTTCAATCGTCCCAAAAAAAAGAAATCGAGGGGTGAAAGATCTGGCGAGCGAGCAGGCCAAGCAACAGGACCACCTCGACCAATCCATCTGTTCGGAAATGTGATGTCCAGATAGTTGCGGACGTCTCGTACGTAATGGGCTGGCGCTCCATCGTGCTGGAACCACATGACCCGCCGGATGCGTGGAGGAACAACGTTTAACAGGTCTGGCAGCACATGTTGCAGAAATGTGAGGTATGTTTTACCGTTGAGGCGTTCAGGAAGAAGGTACGGTCCGATTAGGTGGTCTCCGAGGATTCCTGCCCAAACATTGATGGAAAAGCGTCTCTGATGAGCATGTGGATACGTAGCATGTGGATTGACATCCGCCCATACATGTGCATTGTGTGTGTTAAATGTACCTTCACGTGTGAAGGTACATTCATCGGTGAAAAGCACAGTTCGTCCAAAATGTGGATTTAGCGCGTTCTGCTGCAGAAACCAGCGGGCGAATTCAATATGATTTGGATAATCCCCTGGAGACAGTTTCTGGACTCGTTGCACATGAAACGGGAGCAAATGTTCATCCTTCAGTACCCCCCAAGTCATGGACTGTGAGGTATCCACCTGCCTAGCCACTGTTCGTGTACTTGTACTTGGCTGCGGCGCTACTACATCCAGAATGGCTTCTGCAACAACTACTGATTCGTCCTTTTTTGCGCGACCTGCATTCGACCGGGAAGCGAGAAATGATCCCGTCTCACACAACTGTCTGTGCAAGCGCTCGAAAGTTTTGCGGTTAGGCAACCGCCTGTTGGGAAATCGCTCTCCGTACATTCGTTGTGCCTCTGCACCATTTCCATCTGCCGCTCCGTAAATTAAATGCATCTCAGCCTTTTCCTTATTCGTGAAGGGCACCATCTTCCGATTCATTACTAGAGCGACTTACACTTGACTCACCGTTCAGTGGTTTTTATGCCTGAATCGTGTCGAAATTTTGCATACGTGTTCTTCTTCTTCCCCATTTGACATTTGCATACTTTCTGTTTCCTTCTTCACCCGGTGACTAGCGTCAGGAATGGAGCTTTAACGTTTGCATGAGCGACGTTTCCAACTGTGCCAGTGCCTTTATGAGTGAATTCCGACTATGCAGTCCTTGACGAAAGTTGTATTTTTGCCTCGTATCACAGCACAGAATCGTTGGGCATGGTTAAGTAGTGCAAACTGAACTATGTTCAGAAGTTGAAATTTGAACCCCCTCCCCTCGCTACTGAACCACGCTCAGCGATTCAGATTTTGAGCTGAAAATTTAAGTTTAAGTCTAAGCTTTAGAAAGCATTTAATGAGACACGAAAAATAACGGTATAAAATAGTTGTTCGTTACTCCAAAGTCTAAAGCGCCCTCTATCGGAATTTTTTGAAAATTTTCTTTAAAATTTATTTTCAAGAAAATACTGACATAAAGAATAATTTTAGCAAAACGCGGCAGTAGTTAGAGCCTAATCTACGACACAAAGATCGGGAATAACTGATTTTTGTTCTGGGGGGAGAAGGGTTTCAAATTTCAGTTTATGCTACTTAACTACTAGTTAGGACTCAGATTTTTAGATCAAAATTTAAGTTTAAGTCTAAGCTTTCGAAATCATTTAAAGAAATACAAAAAATAACGTTAAAAAATAGTTGTTTGTTATTCCAAAGTCTAAAGCGCCCCCTATCGGCATTTTTTGAAATTGAACTTTAAAATTTTATTTCAAGAAAATACTGGCATAAAGAAAATTTTTTGCAAAAACCGCAAACGAATCGACCAATTTTTCCATGTTTTATAATCATTTGAAATTTCGGACCCTAAACTTTAATGCCCCCTATCTCCTTGGGAATACGTCTGGGACCCTTAGTCTCCTATTTAATATTATTTGTCTTTAAGTGTACTATAACCCCTTAAAGTTCTGCCCATCTTTTATGAATCACCCTGTATATATATAAATGCATATGACATCAATGTAAGTATAAAAGTATATTTTTCAAAGTTAAACTTGTTCAGTATGAAGAGCAGGAAACCTTTTTCTCTTAAAGAGTATTTATCATAAAAGTGTATTTTTTTAAATATCACTGTATCGCCAACCATCGATAATCGCCACCCCCCCCCCACCTCTAAAAATACGAAATTTAGATTATTATTATTATTATTATTTTTTTTTTTTTTTTACGGACGCTAAAACTAGGTTCCGCAGCAAAAATATTTGTACACATATAACTACACCAATTTTTATACACATACACCTCATGAGAAGAATATTGTGTAATTTTTCCCAGTTTTGCTGAAAATGTGCTTACGGAGATCTTCCTTGTAAGTCCATCCACAAAAATTGAAAAAATACTTGAATTTTTTTGCATACAAAAAATTTCGTGTCTTTTTCTTCGTAGATAACATATATATATCTACCATTGTTTTTCTATTAAAGCCAACTTTGGAACATTTTGTGGATAAAATAGGCGTTCACACGAGTAGTCTTTCCGGATATTGAAATTCAAATTCTGAAATGCATATTAACACATTGCAGACAAGTAGCTTTACCCAGTGATTAGCTCAAACAATTATGTTTTGAACAAGAACTCTTATTTAACAGAATACGGAAACTATCTGTCGCATAAAAATATTATGATTCTTTAACTATTGACAAATTTAGCTTGCATATATCTTCTTTTATAAGTAATCTGCTCGTAATTTTAATTTTGAGGCTCCCTATTTTCTGTAAGACCGCTATTCATAGATTGAGTGTACATTTACCAAGCTAGGAACTACACCAAGGTCTTTCCCCAGTTCCTTCTCCTGTTATATTACGCATTATTAATTAAAATATTTTTTTGAAAATATGTTTATATTAAACACACATTAAGAACGCGAGAATTATCTCAAATTCTTCCACATTGTATTAACCCTTAAATGCAGGATTTTTTATTTTATTTCGAAAAAATTATATTTGGTTCTCAGAAATATTTATTGCAATGGAAAAATAATGAAAAAAAAATCAGTGATATATTTTTCGTATAATACGTCAACTTTTTCTTATGTTGCACATCTGCAATACAAGTAAAAACTACCGTCATAGCTAAAATATTGCAAATTAGTAAATATTTTAATAAGTATGAATCTAAATACCTTATTTTATATAATTTTTAATTTTGTAAAACCTAACCCTGAATTGCATTAGTTATTCTTTTAGAATTGTGTTTTTTATGCATATATAAAATATTAAACACCAGAAATTTTAAGATAGATTTTTAATTTTATTCAATAGCATATTTTTGTAATTTTTGTAAGATTAATATTTCTGTATAAATATAGTGGTTGCTAAGAGTTAAATAAAAAATGATGCAGATATTCATCACTATGCATTTAAGGGTTAATATAAACTACCTTAACCAAAACATTATCAACACTAGGGGATCGAACCCGAGATCCTCGGGTTACAGAGTATAGGTGAAAACCATTCTTTACTTTTTAATTGTAATTATTTTTTTTATATGTAATATATATATTAGATTGTCCACTAACATCAAAAAGAATTTTTATCTGAAAAATATCAATTATGCAATCAAATAAAGTTTTAAAATTTATTAAAAGCGATACTTTCACATGCCACCGCATGCCAGGAGTTATTAGCCCAAGATTTTGCGACTTACGGCAGTCTTCCGATCATTTCAGTGCTTTAAGCGCATAGTTCAATCACATGTCTGTTAAATTTGTTTCTTATTTACATTATTTTATTAATTTTTCTATAGAGGAAGTTTAAATTTTGTTATGGAACATTAGACGGAAGCAAATGCTGATCTTTTTACAATGTTTTAAGGGCAAACGGATTAATCTTTCGTAATCGAGCTACACGTGATATATAAATTTAAAAATAACTCATGCTTGAAAATCTATATATATTATGCTATCGTACATGGCACAGAAATCGCGATTATTTTTTAATTGTTTAATGGCAACACCTGAATGAAACGCATCTCATTGGTTATTGTGCAATATTTTTAAAAAGGGAATAACAATAAATTAAAAAAAAGTTTAATTAATACATATATAACAAAACAATTTTTATAATAAACTTTTTTACCAAAAATAAAACCGACTTCAAAAACTACTACAAAGTAAAAAATAATTTTTTTACATAATAGTTAATAAGAAATTAAATTAAGAGCATTGTATTTACCATGCGTATTATTATATTTATGCACATTAATTTGATTTTTTGGAGTCGGTGCCAGCCAAACGAAGTTAAGTATAATCATCCAACAGACACACATCCAAATATCTACGAGTTTTTTTACGATTTGTTATTTAGTTAAAAAAAATTGAATTTTACCATTTTTGAAACATTTCATCTGATTTTATAAACGTGTATTTTCAAGTGAGATTAGTTGTAATTGTGTGTGCTAAATTAAGGGTTATTTTAAAATTAATGCGTTTATACAGGCTATTATGTAAAAAAATCGTAGCCAAACACAGATTTTCAAATGTAGGATGGTGTCAGAGTTGATTGAGAATGGATTTTTTTTCCTAAACGGTTTTGCTGAATCATGTTACGATTTGTATTGGATAAACAATTTTAATTTTGAACTTGGCTTGGCTGGCACCGACTCCAAAAAAATCAAATTAATGTATATAAATATAATAATACGCATGGTAAATACAATGCTCTTAATTTAATTTCTTATTAACTATTATGTAAAAAAATTATTTTTTACTTTGTAGTAGTTTTTGAAGTCGGTTTTATTTTTGGTAAAAAAGTTTATTTTTCACTTTTTAGTTCTTTTTTGAGTTACAATTTTTGCATGATTCTTTTGGAGAAAATTACGGACTTTTAAAGAAACTTTTAAAGGTGTTATTTTGATAAGTAAATACTTTTGTCCAGATTTCTGTGTACATTAATAACACAGGTTTTTTGTGAAAATTCTTTATATATATATATATATATTACATTTATTTTTCTTCAGATTTAATAGCTTTATTTTTTAATTAAATATTTTTGTTTCTCTATTTGGACATGGGTAGAACGACAAGAGATGCTGCTCGCATGAAAAAATATCAAACTTTGGAAACTTACAATAAAAAGTTCTTCGACTTACTAAAAATGCTCTATGAAATACAGAAGAGAGACCCAATGACTTATTTTTCATACTTTCTAACCGATGACCAGGGCCTTATCTTCCGGGTTGCCCTAGATGAACGGGTTTGATACCTGTCATCGGCGTAGGAGACCACTTAATCGCCACGTAGCGGAAATAAACCTGAGGAACGCCTAGATCGTTTTAATATCGGCAGTGCCTATTTCTTAATTATGAACTTTTTTATGCCAGTTATTTAACATTTATATCTTGTTGTTTAGCATCTGCTCATTGCTACTCATGTTGATCTCGTAATTTAGAAGCTTAATCAGATGACGAAACCTTCATCTGGCAAGACACCTCAGAGGTATAATTCATAGGTAAATTCGAGGTCTTCGCACCTATCGACGGAGTTTACAAGCACCAGGAGCCATTAGGATACATGACAACCGAATAACTTAACAAAGAATGATCGTGAAAAGACTACAGGGGGAAAAGTCTTAAATGGCGTTCCCTCAAATGGCTGGTCATTGATGAAATTTCTATGGTGTCAAAAGAGAATTTATGTATAATTCATTTGACGTTTCAAGAATTTAAAAACAATTTATTTTTTGGTGGTATTAATGTTTTCTTATATGGAGATATTATGCAAGTGCCAATATGTAATGTATGTATGTATACGTAATGCCAATGTGCTTAAATGTATGATAAGCATTTCAGCATGATACTTTTATTCATAATTTAAATTATTTGCTTAATCTTTCGCCAAATCTAAAGATTCTGATAGAGAAATTGAGAACTCATTGCATCATGACGGCATTTTGCTTATTTTTGTTTGTAATATTTCTTGACAAAATCAGCTTAACTCACTTAGGCATTTATGCTTCTTATTGCATCATCATTTGCAATACGTTGGGCAGTGGAGATTTTAAAACTATTAAGTAATCTACCGTTATTGCGTCCACTGTCAATTGTTGTTTCTGAGCTAATATGATTTGGTGCATTGAAGCGATTTGCGAATTAAATAATTTATGATACCCACATTTACATTAAACCAATTGCTGCTGATATTTTTTTTTGTTTCACGCTAGTCTTAACTGTGGGCTCGATTACGGAAGATTAGAAATTCATTGTCATGCTCATTTAATAGTCTTGATTAAAGTGTCACTGGTCTGCATAATAACTGACGTATTTTAGCGAGTATAGTACTGCAAAACATATAGAACTTTCGGAAGCAACTTATGATATTCGCATTTCCTTTAAACCATGTTTGCTGTTATAGTATCTCACACTTTTTGCTTTTATCGGACAACCTGATTCAAATTTACTTGCTCTCATTTCTTGATACAATTCAAATGTTTTCATGACTGCGTAACTCACTGACTTGCTTTTGCCATTATGCTTATGCCTACTGATGTTTAAGTTCTGTGCTATGTAAATACACCGCACCATAACAATGCCGTCTGTAATACTAATTAGAGTAACTCCTTTTATTTCTTTCTATGTTGTTTATCTTGTACTTTAACAGCATAGGGATCTTGGCTCAACTTCTGTTTGCATATAAAAGTAGAGAAATGGTTGTTTACAATAAATAAATTTATAAATATTAAAAAACTTGCTTGTATATATGAGACAGTGGTACTACTTAGTTATCCCGTCGACCTAAAATCTATCGCCAAACTATAAGATTAAATGCCAATAATGGTTGATCGTAAATGTCACATTCACTTGACTTTAAGCAAGATACACGTGTTTACGTCATCAAGTGATTTTTATTTCGACGTTTTATTTGTATTTTTATTAATGTTATACTAATTTATTTGTTCTTTCATTATTTAAAATAAAAATTATGTCAATTTGTATAATTTGGTGAGTGGTTTGGCGATTTATATAATCTGGCGAAATTGGCGTATATGAATACATAGTTTTATGCTTATGATTGAGAAACCGGTTACAACAATGAAAGATAATTTGGGTGAAATCCTTCATTTTATTGGTTTTTTTTGAATTACTAAAAAACTACTCAACCAATTTCGATGAAACGGAAGTGGTACCAATTCGAGAGTATCCTCTTTCAATTAAAACAAAAGTCACATAAATCGGACAAAAAGTTCCGGAGTAATCGGTGAACATACATAAAAAAAAAAACATACATACGCGTCGAATTGATAACCTCCTCCTTTTTGAAGTCGGTAATTAAAAAAACAAAACAAAATAAAAGTAAATAAACAACAACATCCGGGTTACCATATCAATCAAAATAACGGCACTTTGGCGCCAGTTAAGTACCTCGGTGCGTATATGATATTGGCATCAGAAAAACATCACGCCAACGTGGTGCGTATATGACATCTGTGCCGTCTTATATTCATCTCATTTAAAATATAATAAATAAATAAATAAATAAAAGTATTTTTCCAGTATAGGTACTTGACGAAATAGAGAAAAGGTCCTTGGCGAGAAACGAAATTTGGCAACGTATTTTCTGGCAACCTATTTCATCAAAATAATTTTTTCGAATAAAGCTACATAAAAGTTGCTATGATCGCAAAAAGTTTGTACTTTTATGTTAGCTGGGCGCAATTCTCGCCAATAGCATTTTTTATTTTTCGAGGGGTAAATTAAAGCAATGCTTTGATGTTGAAATTAAAGGGTTTATGGTATTTATTCTTTTCTTTTCTTTTTTTAAAGAATTTTGTTTTAAGTGAAATTCATGAATTTGAAATGGTTCAGTTTTAAAATAAAGTTATCCATTTTAAGATGAGTGAAATGATTATATTATAATCTAAATTAATGAACAACGGGTAAATGCAACGGGTACAATGTTTGGCGATTTATCACCTGTGCCCAACTAAAATAAAAATACCGAGTTCTTGATTTCTCTATAAGAATCTTCCGATTTGGTGAAGGATTGAGCAAGTAAATTAAATTATGAATAAAAGTAACATGATACAATGCCTAGCATACATTTAAGGGAAACCAAACTGGTCGTCACGGGCGACTAGTTATTTTAAAAACCATAATAACTCAGCCAATTAAGATACAATTTTCAAACAAATTGCATTTGAAAGTAGATTTTTTTTCTCTATTTGACGGTGTAAAAACTGAAAATGTGCGATATTTGAAACCTTTAAAAATCGTTGACATAGCACACATTATAATTTCAATTTTATTTCAGTTTTTATGAGAAAATGGCAACAAAAGGTACAGTAATATATTATTTTCTTTCCTCCGTGATTATTTTTCCTCTACTTTCAACCCTCAATGACTTTCAACAAAAATGGAGTACTTCAGTTGCCACAATTACAAAAAATGTATTAAAAACTACAAAAAAATTAATATCTCAATATTTAAACTGAGATACAGCTTTCAAACAAATTGCATAAAAAAGTACATTTTATTCCTTATACGACGGTGTAAAAATTTAAAATGTGCGATGTTTAGAAGTTTAAAATTTTGCAGTAAAGGAAATTGTAAAATCAAAATTTCATTTCAAATTTCAAAGTGTTGCCATTCGCAAAATCACGTATGCGTTACGCACAGATATGTTTGTCCTTTATAATATAGATAAGAAACCCAAAGCATATGTTTGAACATTGAAAGTTATTAGTGTTTTTGTTTTATGAATAAAGTTAAATATTTAAAAATTTAGTTGCCACTTACATTTAATTTTTCCAATCTAAAGGTAATCGTCTTTTTACATTCTTCTATCTTTACAAGAACAAAGTATTGGATTCATGAAAATTTTCGAATTCAAGTTTTCGACGGATTTACACGTTTTAGGGGTCAGAGAATACCAAAACATGTTTTTACAAAATGTCTGTCTGTGAGTCTGTCTGTCTGTCTGTCTGTCTGTCTGTCTGTCCGTCTGTCTGTCTGTCTGTCCGTCTGTCTGTCTGTATGTGACACAAATTTTGTGGGCGCTCTATCTCAAGAACTAATGAACGGAATTTAATAAAAATTAATATTCAGTTAGTCCCTGATATAAATTGGTGCTGATTAGTTTTTGGTGTAAATCGCTCAACAGGTGGCGCTGCTATACAGCATTTTCACGATTTCCACAATAGCTGAATCTCCAGAACTAAAACTTCATATTCAATTAGTCTTTGACAGGAATTGATGTTTTGAACATTTTGGTGTAAATCGCTTAACAGGTGGCGCTGCTATGCTGCATTTTTTTCGATTTCCGCAATAGCTCTATCTTAAGAACTAATGCTTGGATTTTCAACAAACTTCTGATTCATGTATACCTTGATATGAGTTACTGCTGTTTGTGTTTTCGTGCAAATCGCTCAATAGGTGCCGCTGCTATGCTGCATTTTTCAGAATTTCCACTATACCTCTATCTCAATAACTAATGCACGAATTTTCATCAAACTTCAGATTCAGGTATGCCTTGATATCAATTAGTGCTGTTTATGTTTTTATGCAAATCACTCAATAGGTGGCGCTGCTATGCTACATTTTTCACAATTTCCGCTATAGCTCTATCTCAAGAACTAATGCACGCATTTTCATCAAACTTCAAATTCAGGTATAATTTGAAATGAATTGGTGCTAAATTGACGTAATTTCTTGTATTATTTAAATGATTTAATTGACGTGATTTATAAAGAAAGTTTTGTGATGGCCGCAACATACTAGTTTTAAATATGTTGATAATAAATTCTTCGAAGTAGCATGCATTAAACAACAAAAAAAAAAAGTTGCCCCAATCCTAAAACCGAAACTTTTGTAATAGTTAAACAAGACTGGACCGTCTGTAAATAAAAATAAAAGAAAATATTCATTCATAAATTTTTTCGTAAAGAATTATAAAAAAAAAAAGGTTACCTATATATGATGTTCCATTCTGAAAAATTCCGAATCCGAAGTTTCATTTTAATTCAATTTAACAATACCCATTTCTTTTCTATTCTATTCTATTTTTCTCTTTCTTTCTATTGGAAGTATTTAAAACGAAAATATAACGGAATGTATACTTCGAATGTATATGTACTTAAAATTTGATAATTTATTTCAACATTTTATACTTCTACTGAAATTCCTGACTGTATACTTAAGAGGAATTTCAGAAAAAAGAGTCTTATTTAAAAACAATAGAATTATGTTACTGAAATTGGTAAGAGTATTTGGCCGCATAGTGCTACTCAATGAAAAAGGACAAATGTTTCTTAATCTACAGAAATATGATAAAATCAAGAGCGAAAATAGACAATGCCTTTTTTCGACTTATCCATGATTCCGATAAGTGTTTTTTATCATTAGAAACTTCAGAAACTAATATATTTTCATGATTTGAAGAATCATATAGGGAGAGACATCTCAGTAGAGATAATACTCAATTTAAAGACAAACAGGCACCTTTATTAATACAAAGGAATGAAACAAAGTAAAGAATGTGAATTATTTACACTTATTTCATCGTCGTTGAGGAGCTTCAACATAAAATCGTACCATGTCATATTTCGATAAATATTATAATCATTTTTCTCACGTCGTTATAAATCATGAAAAGATCATCTCAAATCGTTGAAAACATATTCTGTTTCCTCAGTGCGTCGTTCCGTCAACAGCGTACTGTGGCGTTCTATTTATGTTCCTTCTTTATTCTAGCAAACAGGGTCGTTCTTTAATTTCGAAACACAGTTCTTCTTGTTACCCTGTGCAACAGTTGCCCCGGATGCGTTCACTTGGTATCCAAGCGTAGCTCGTGTGGCTGCGCATGGCGTCCCACACATGTTTTGTTTGTTGCCTCTGATTTGATGATTCTTGATCAACTTTGCGGACGAACAAAAATATTTTGTTGCAAATTGAATCATATAAAGTCAATATATAAGCAGACTTTAGGTATCTTTTTACTTTCATTAGATGTGTTTTTGACGTGATTAGTAAAAGAAAATTGCATTTGGATATTTAATAAAATTAAAAAACTTTTTAAAACTATTCACGGATTTATTTCACATTACAATATCTTATAAGTAAAGTAAAAAGCATAACTGCTGTTAGATAATTAATTATATGTAAAACTCTTCCATAAACATTAAAAGTTTGAAGGTATTTATTTTATAAAACATATGTTTATCTGGATTAAATCATAAGAAACATCAAAATTAATTTAACACTATTGTATATTTGTTTATAGATATGCGAACAGTTTTAAAATCTTCTTCCATGCAATTCATTGCTGATTGCGTATGCAAGAGGTAATAATGCAAAAAAGAGCTATAATGATCTTGAATCCTTCGAGGTCGTGTGACGTATTAAACGGCCAGACTGGCACGAACCTGCAGATCAATGCACTAAACTTATTGAATTTAGCTTTAAAATTTTTCAGATGGGATCTTCCGTGATGCAGAGTCCTGCTGTCGTAACGGTCAGTGTTGAGATCATCAAATAGAGGATGACTTTCAGTGCAGGGCTCCTGGGTTAGTTATGTAGGCATTTTTCAACGGTGCTCTGAAAGTTCATATCAGATGTGAACCGTTGACCTTTCAAAGGTTTATTTTAGAGCCCGAAGATACAGGAGTCACATTGGGAGATATCGAGGCTCTAAGAAGGATGGTCAGGATTTCCCACCGGAATGTTTTCAGAAAATCGAGAGTCTTTTTAACAACATGTGATCTGGCGTTGTTCTATTATCTCCGAGATCTTCCACCTGCACTTGTTTTTACTATCCTGTGTAAACATTTGCAACGTGTTGTAGTACTGCGAACAAATTGGATAACAGGTATTTTTTTTAATAGGGAGGAATGCAACATGCACCCAACTGCACTGTCAGAAAAACTCTTCAATTTAAAATTTTTCCTCATTTTTAGGGTTCCGTACTTAAAAAGTAAAAACGAAACAATTATAAGATCACTCCTGTGTCTGTCCGTCTGTCTGTCTGTCTGTCACAGCCATTTTACTCGTAAACTATGGAACGTGGAAAGTTCAAATTTGGGGAAGTAATAAAGACCATTGACCCACATATTTTCAGATTAATAAACATTCATAAATATATTTAGTAAAAAAGTAGAGGGGCTAATTATGCTATTTGAGAAAAAAATCTTTTCTTTGTATATCATGTGGGGTATCCTGTGAAAGCTTTGTAAAGCTAAACTCAAAAATATATTCCTTTTAATTTTAGGTATTATATTTTCAAAGATATTGTTGAAAATGTAGTGCAAAAATATGTCCCCCCCCCCTCCATCTAATTCCGAATCTACTGAAACTAAAATTATGAAAAAATTAGAGGTAGTAGAAGTTAATATAAACCTTGCCGGAAAATTATAGCGATTACCCTAGGTCACATAGTTTTTGAGTAATTAGCATGTTTCTGTTATACACAAATTTCGATTTACGGGCATTCAGAAAAATTGTTGAGCATCGCTGAATATACCTATCGTTGCAGAAGAGTAAAAGCATTGTTGATTATGATTTTCGAAAAAAATCATCGATAATGAACCGAGATATTAACCCTTAAAGGTACGGTCAGTTTGGACATACACAAGGACAGGGGCGGCGTACTCTATGACTAGTTCACAACTTTTAATGATATATTTGTGTAATGTAATGTCCAGTAACAGTATAAAAGCAATAAACGTCAAATTGTTAAAAGCATACTAATTGAAGGGGTCTCGGGACTCTAAAAAGTGGAAAAAATGAAATAAAGACCATTTTCAACATTTAATGTCTTAAAATGTATGTGATTTTAAAACACAATTTTAATTGGGATGAAAGATATAAGTATGTTCTTTCGTTTCATGTATTTAAAAAATTGCAAGATACAGAATTAGTATTTATAGGGGGCTCGAAACTTTTAGACATTTGTCGAACAAAAAATTGGCATAAAAGTTTACGCGCAGAATTACAAAATAAATATTGCAACTAAAATGAAAATTTTGGTGCTTACTTATACTTCAGATTGTAATAATTTCCCTGAACTTAAATAAATTTGTATTTTAAGCATTTTTATATTTTTAACTAGCTAACTTGCCCGGCGTTGCCCGGGTACATAAAAAAACTGCACGAATCGCGAAAAATCTCTGAAAATCACAATAAGATATTGCGAAAAAATTTTAACTCGCTGCACAAATTTCGAAAAGAGAAAGAAAAATTATATATTGTGCTCGAAGATTGAAAGTTGATTCAACTTCTATCAACGTCTTTCACTAATGTGGAAAATTGGTAGAAAATCGCTAAAATGCACTAAAAATCGCATACAAAATACCAGAAAAATTCGAAAATTGTTATACGAAATCCGAATAAACTTTATTGAAATGAAGGTAGAAATTACTTTAGTATTATAGGTCAAAAATGGAATGTCAAAAAATTGCAGCAGATCGCGAAGAAACGTAAATATCGAATTAAAAATCACCTGATGACGTAACAAACATGTGTAAAGTGTTTAATGTCAAGTAAATTTGACATTTACGATCACCCATCATTGGCGTTTAATCTTATAGTTTGGCGATATTTTTTTTGGTCTACGGGATAATCAGGCAGAACCACAAACTATTTCGGTTCGTATTTAAAGGTAGATAAATAGCACTTCTTTATATAAATAAATAAAATAAATATTGAAAAAAAATGCTTATATGTATATGAAAAATAAATAGTTTGCCAGTAAATATACGTAAAATTCACTTCACTCGCCAAGGCCATTTTCTCTAACTCACCAAAGCCCATATATCAAAAATATACCAAATACTCTTCAATCTGTTGCCTGATACCAAGTAATCACAATAATGTAAATAACTATTAGGCATAGATATGTACCGGGTTTGGCGCGATTTTTTTTCACGCCAAATTGGTGAAAACATCGTTTTTGAATACCAGTTACACATATATATTTAAATTATTTTCTATTATTTTAAAAGGAAATAGCAATAAATAATAAAAAGTTTAATTAATGTCTATAGAACAAAACAGTTTATATAACTGTAAAAAAGAAAATAAAAGTAAATAAACAACTTATTAATAAATAAACAACAATAGCCGAGTTACCATGTCAGGCAAAATAACGCCATTTTGGAGCTCATTTTGTACCATGGAGCGTATATGACACCAGTGCCAACAAAACTTTCAATAATATAGTAAATATGTCATTTGGTGGTGGCTTGATTATCGAAGATTATAAAATATGTGTGTATATGGCACATTTTTACATTAAAATTTAAATACTTGACTACATAGTTATAATTTTAACTCCATTTTATATAATTTACATTTGAATATAAAGATTTACTCCGAAATGTTCTCCTATACTTAAAAAAAAAATTATTGCGACCTTCGCCTGGCTTATTTCACGCTTCTGCCTTTGTGTCTTAAAATTGCATTGTTTGGCGACAAGGTAATAAATAATTAGCATGTAACTCACAAATAAAGCCTTTCTCCTGTAAGACATACGATGGGAAAATTACATAAAAATGATAATTAAATTGAATAAAAAAATAAAGAAGGACTAAAAGACTGTTACTTAAATTTTATTTCTTTAAGTTTTTTCAGGCACATTTTTATTAACCTGGCGAAGCGAAAAATCGCCAAATAATGTAGCAATTGCTTCTTTCATATTAATTTATTTTTTAAGTTTTATAAACATTCCTTTCATATTTAAATTAAATATTTTCATTTTATAAATTTTATCTCGCATTAAAAAGGTTTTTGATTCTTTTTTTTAATTAAACAAATAACAGTTATTTTCTTTTAATTTGCGAGTTGTTTACATTATTTTCTAACGGATATAGCCATTTCAATTCATTTATCAACTATAATTTTCACCAAAATGACCACTGGAAACCCTTTCGTCGAAAATATCAATAAAATACAATAATCTAAGCATTGTATCATGTTACTTTTATTTACAATTTAATTTACTTGGATTCCCTTAAATATAATTAATATAATCCCTTAAGTTAATATTAGTTTTTGCTGCATTAAAATATTTCAATTTGTTCATTTTCTGTCAGCAAGTAATCCATATTGGTTTACAATGGAAGTCTATGGGAATTTCGCGACATATTAGAGATATCGCCAAGTTGGCGTCACTTTTAACGACTCATTTTGGCCGCCAAATGTAAAATTCTAAAAAACTTTGGCGCTATACCGCCAAGTTGGCGATAAACTTGGCGGCGTTTGGCGACAGAACTGTGTCCCTTACGGTAACCTCCTTATTAAATGCATTAAATGCTGTTCAATAATTGCATAAAAAATTCGCTAAAAATTCGAAAATTGCTGCACGAATTCCGAATAAACTTTTTTGAAAAGAGAACAAAATTTACTACATTGGGTTAAAAGAAAGAAACCATATTCTTCTCACTTATATGGAAAAACCGCCTCGAAACATAATAAAACGCTAAAAATCGCATAAAAAATTAAATAAAAAAAATCTAATCAAAAAATAGAAAATCGGGCTTCGAGGTGCAAAACTTCATATATAGACGTACCTTTTCTCCAAATTTTGTAGCTCTACGTGCAGTGGTCTCTTCAGAACACCGTCGACACACTCACTCACTCACTCACACACAAACTTCTTTCTTTATTATTACTAGGGGATCGTACCCGGGCTTCCCGGGTTAAAGAATATAGGTGAAAACATTTTTTTTTATTGAAAATTATTAATTTTTTTATATGCAATAAATTTTTTTAGATTGACCACTTACATTAAAAAAGCATTTTTCATATGGAAAATACGAATTACATAATCAAATACATTTTTGAAATTTGTCAAAAGCGATATTTTCTTATTAGCCGCATGCTAAGAGTTGTTTGCCAAGATTTTACTACTTATGGCATCCTTTTATATTCTGATCATTTCAGAGCTTATACATGTCTGGTAAATTTGTGTTTTATTTATATTATTTTATTTTATTATTCATAGGGAAGTTTTTTTTAATGGAAATTAGCCGTAAGAAAATGAACTCTTTATTTATTTTTTAAGGGCAAACGGATTAATCTTTCGTAATCGAGCTCCGATATACATAAATTAAAAAATATTTCATGCTTTAAAATTGTTTTTAAAACCATAGACAATCAGAAAACTGAGATGAACTTTGCAAACAAATTCCATTTGAAAAAAAAAATCCTATTTGGTGATCTAAAAATTTAAATTGTACGATTACAAATATGTTAGATTTGCGTTTTTTCAATATTATTCTTTTATTTGTTTATAAAAGAAGTGTTAATTTCGTTAATTTGTCTTTCACAAATATGTTAGTTTGGTGGTTTTTTTAATATTATTCTTTTATTTGCTTATAAAGGAAGTATTAATTTCATTATGCAAAAATAGTCAGAAACAAATGCTGAAAAATGTTTGTTGCTTTATGTGCAAAATGTTTATTATTTTGTGTATTGAAACCGGCACGTGATAAGATAAACTTAAAAAAAAAAAATCATGCTTAAAAATTATTTTAGAAAATATAATACATCAGTCAATGAATAGAGTTTTTAAACAAATTGCATTTGCAAGTACATTTATTTCCCTATGCGACAAAAATTGAAAATGTACGATGGTCAGAAGATTGAAAAATTGCAGTAGCGAAATTTCAAGACCGAAATTTGATCGTGAAGTATTGCCATTCGTAAAATGACGCCAGCGTTACGCACAGATACGTTTGTTCTTTATAATATAGATCCATCCTAGAAGCAAATCCATCCAGGCGAGAATCATCAATTTCTGTAATATAAATCGCTATTATTTGCATGTCACCTCTCTTTTATAAAGACACTCTAAATTTTTGTAAAACATTGCGTTTTATCAGTGTGTGATTTCGATTACATTATTCTCAAAAGTGAAGCATTTTCACCTGTGAAGAATTTCATAGCAGCTGGGCTGCGAAAATGACGCACTCCTACAAAACATAATTCAGGTTTAAGAATTAAAATACACGCTTTTTTATAAAATGACGTCATTTGCATCCGCTAAAGCAATCTACTTTTACAACCCAGTCTTAAACTTCGTCTATAGAAAAGTGTGCATATGACGTCATTACCACGGAATAACAGACAATATTCTTGACATAGCCCATATTTTATTTTCAACTATTTTTTCAGGTTTTATGAGAAAATGGCAACAAAGATACTGTATCGCCTATTTTCGACTACTTTCCGTTTACTTTCAATGACTTTCAATAGAAATGAGGTACTTTTGTTGCCACGATAAGAAAAATGGTATTAAAAACTGCAAAAAAATTAATATCTCAAAAATTAATTGAGATACAGCTTTCAAACAAATTGAATTTAAAAGAGCATTTTTTTCCTTATACGACGGTGTAAAAATTTAAAATGTGCGATGTTTAGAAATTTCATTTCAAATTTCAAAGTGTTGCCATTCGCAAAATGACGTATGCGTTATGCACAGATATGTTTGTCCTTTATAATATAGATAGAAGATTATTATAGATACCGGGTGTCCCAAAAAGGACTGACTGATTTTAAAATTCAATAACTTCCAAACGGTGAAAGATATTAAAAAAATTCTTGCAGGAGGGTTATGCATAAAGTCAAAAGTTTTATTACAGTGGTTTTCGATTTTAGTTCGAATTACAAACAATAGATGGCGCTGTAAGCAATAGTCGCTAAATACAGGCTCGATTTTTGGTCCTTTCTGTTGTTCCATGCAGAAAAAGGAGATGGAAATGTATTATCCGGGCCACGAAGTACCAAAAATCGAGCCTGAATTTAGCCTCTATTGATCGCAGCGCCATCTATTGTTTGTAATTTGAACTAAAATCGAAAATCACTGTAAAAAAAACTTTTGACTTTACGCGTAATTCTCCTGCAAGAATTGTTTTAATATCTGTCACCATTTGGAAGTTATTGAATTTTAAAATCAGTCCGTCTTTTTTGGGACACCCGGTAGATGCAATGTTGCATTTAGCTAATACAAAATTTTGAAAATTTCAACAGTAAAATCACCTAAAAAATATTTTTTTGAACAATAAAAAGGAAATTTTAGGTTCAGATTATACAGAGTAACATGAAATATATGTTTTGAAAATTTCATGAAAAAATATTCAGAAGTTTTTGAGGTATCCTGCGTGTTATGCCCAAAAAACGCCATTTGGAAAATAATGACTTTAAAGATTCGGAAACGCCGCTTCAGCTATTGAGCGGGTATAATTCTAAAAGCCAAAACTTCTGTTCTAATGGGAATTTCAAGGAAGTAATTATATCAAAATATTCAGAAAAGATAGGAGTTTAATATCTAAAAAAAATAAAATTTCTTAAATTTTGAAGCTTTAAGAGTCCTGCGACCTCTTAATCCTTTCCGACACGGAGTAAATCTATTTATAAACTTATGAAATGACATCAGAATTTATAAACGAATTTATTAGAAAATGCGAACTTGCTTATTTTCACGTACATGATAAAAGGAAAATTTTAATTAAATATTCTTGGTGCCGTTTGTCTGTTTTGGAATTAAAATTAGGTGTCCGTTTTTTAAGGGCATCGCCCTCGAAAGCTTTAATTAGACTGAATCACATAAATACTGTGGGATTCGCGATAGTTTGCATTGATTGTATCTCTCAATACGCCTCGAGTGACTTTAAAAGTTAATTAAACACCTATCTGGAAAAACGCGGCACTGACCAAGGCGGCGTTGCAACTTTGAGACCTCAATTCGAAACGCGCTTAGCACAATGCAAAATTTAAACTTTGAACCAAAGGTTTTGTTTTAGCTACACTGTAGAAATAAAGGTTATTACTACGCTGAATTTAGTTTCATGAGATGCCAAATGAAATTCAACTCTGCTCTGCTTTTATTGTCATTACCGAATTAAGTTCATCATAAACAGATTAGGATAATATTAAAAAAAGAGTTATACGAATAGCTATATTTGATATTATTTAGGTTCCATATCTCTTTGAACTTTTATGGTTTACCCATTTACACTTTTCTAATATATACAGTTATACCCAACGCTACGTTGTATAGTTTTTTACAAAGTCTTAGTATTTTTTTTTTTTTATAATACAATTACAAATTCATATATTTATTCTACGGAACCCTCTGTGCGCGAGTAATGCTCGCACTTGACCGTTTATTTAACAAATAATTTCCGTACTCCTAGAAAACATTTTATTAGTGAATTTTTTCCAAATGTCTGAAAAAAAGAAGGAAATTCCGTTCGTTCCTAGTACGCATGCGCTCTATTAATACTAAAATCCGAATTTATTTAAAGAAAGAAAAACCAAATAATCTATACATTAAAATTTCTAATTTAATTAACAAAGATAAAAGTTTTCGAATTTAAAAATGAATAACAATTACTTTTCTCATTCATTCCAAAAATACTCACAATTTTTTTTGAAGTTGAATAAAGTTAAATAAAGTTGAATTTATAAAGTTGTTTATAAAAAAATATTCTCATTTAAAATATATTTTAAATGAACACAGATTTAAAAGATATTTTAATTTAAATATTAAATGGAAAAAAATCGATTCTACTCAAGAAAGAAAAAAAATTCCTATCGAATAAAAATATAATATTTTATTTTACCTCTAGCAGTCTACTTAAAAATCTTTGTAATTCATATTTTTATCATATATTACAAACACAATCGCATTAAAGACGAAATTTTCCTGAAATTAACTTCAAATTTAAAAGCTTTTTAATGAAACTAATCAAGTAATACCCAGTTGAAGCATACACATTTACTTCAAAGTATCCCACAATTGTGCAACTGTAGCTCAATGGTTAGCGTACTCCTCTGGTAAAAATTACACAGCTGGTCCGATTCCAGGTCATTAACTTTTACTTTTCAACCACTTTTTAGGTAGATTTCGTATGAAATACTACCTATTGGGATCATTCCTGTGTTGGAATTTCTGAAAAAATTTTGCAGATCTACACCGATCATGACCCCTAGAACCCAAAACCACCCTCAGTAAAAAACTTTATCTATCTATCTATCTATCTATCTGTCTATCTATATATATCACTTTCTTCTGGACACGATAACGTTCGTAATTCTGCACCAATCTCTTCCAAACTGATACATAAAATCAATGGGCATAAAATCTCGGTTAAGTTCGTTAATGGGCAAAATCGGACCAAGGGGATGGAAATAGGGAGGGGTTTTGTGAAAAACGAAAAAAACCCATAACTGCTTAATATTTGTACATATCAAATCAGTTTAAAGTTTTTATTACTTCTAAAAATAGGCCAAAATTTTATGTATCACAGAATTTTGATAAAGTTAAAAATGGGCTCAAGGGGCGCAAAAAATAGTGTTTTCGGGAGAAAAAAATTCATAACTTCGTCAATTCTAAAGATATTAATTTCAATTAATTTTATTATAAATCTCCTTAATATTATCTACAACTTTTATATTCACAAGTTTTTGATAAGACCAATTCGTTCCGCAAAAAAAAAAAAAAATTAAAAACGAAAACAAAAAGGGGGTTTGAAGAAGTAAAAAATCCTTAACTCCGTCAATTCAAAAGATATAAAATCCCCATGAATTTATCATATATCTTCTTAATATTGTCTACAACATCTATATAGACAAGTTATGGATAGGACCAATTCTTACAGCAAAAACAAATTAAAAATACATAGCGGTTGAAGAAAAAAATCATCTAAGTAAGGGTGTATTCAAATCCAAACTGCTTATTTTCTGACTCATTTTACAATTCTTTTTTGCTCTCACAGGCTTCCAATTGGTACGTTTTCTTACTTAGAAATTATATAATGTACCGTATGGTCAATTTCTTGATAGAGGCAGAATATATTTTTTAAAAATGCTGTTAAAGTAGGCATATTGAATTAAGATTGCACTCAAATCCAAACTGCTTATTTTCTGACTCATTTTTAAATTCCTTTTTCCTCTCAAACGCATTTAATTGGTAGATTTACTTATTCAGAAACTATATAATGTACCGCAATGATCGATTTTTTGATAGAGGCAGAATATATTTCAAAAAATTATGTCAAAGTGGGCATTTTGAATGGAATTTCCCGAAACAATTGTGTTATCACTTTCTTCTGGACACGATAACTTCCACAATTCTACACAAATCTCTTCCAAACTGATACATAAAATCAAGGGACATAAAATCTCGGTTAAGTTCGTTAATGGGCAAAAGCGGACCAAGGGGATGGAAATAGGGAGGGGTTTTGTGAAAAACGAAAAAACCCCATAACTTCTTAGTTTTTGTACATATCAAATCAGTTTAAAGTTTTTATTACTTCTAAAAATAGCGCCAAAAATTCATGCATCACAGAGTTTTGATAACATTAAAAATATGCTCAAAGGGCACAAAAAATAGGGTGTTTAGGAGAAAAAAATTCCTTACTTCGTCAATTCTCAAGATATCGAATCCAATTAATTTTATTATACATCTCGTTAATATTATCTACAACTTTTATATTCACAAGTTTTTGATAGGACCAATTCGTACCGCAAAAAAAAAAATAATTAAAAACGAAAACAAAAAAGGGGTTTGAAGAAGAAAAATTTTCATAACTCCGTCAATTCACAAGATATAAAATCTCCATGAATTTATCATATATCTTCTTAATATTGTCTTCAACAATATAGACAAGTTTTTGATAGGGAAAATTCTTACAGCAAAAATAAATTAAAAATACATAGCGGTTGAAGAAAAAAGTCATCTTATTAAGGGTGCATTCAAATCCAAACAATCTATTTTCTTACTCATTTTTAAATTCATTTTTGCTCTGAAACGCATCCAATTACTAGATTCTCTTATTCAGAAACTATATAATGTACAGTAATGATCGATTTTTTGATAGAGGCAGAATATATTTCAAAAAATGAAGTCAAAGTGGGCATTTTGAACAGAATTTCCCGACGCGATTGTGTTAGAAACGAAAAATATTGCCCTACTGAGAAAATAATTGTTTATTAATCAAGTTTTAATTAATTGAAAGGAAAATAAAAACACAGGTCGCTTATAAATCTTTTCAAAAATCACGTCAGCATGTTTCATATTCTTTTTTTTTATTAAAAATGAATCTGAAAATGTGCCAGAAAATTTCGAGTTGTTGAGCATGGAAAAATATTTTTTTTAATATCGCCTTAACATGATTCTGATAAAACCAGCTATTTTATAAAAAGGAAATAAAAACTCGTCAAAAGCAGACAGATAAAACTGTTAAAGTGGATTTATATCTAATAATGATTTAGTTTTTGTTGGTGAAATTAGTATACTTAACTTCGAAATCTACCTCTGCCTGTAGGCCGGGCCGGCAGGGATTTTTTCAATTCACGTATATATATATAGATATATATATATATAACTGAGAAAAAATAAACGGTCAATTAACGGAATTTCTGAGATTGCGTACAAACCAAATTACCATAACTCAGAAACAGAAGGCGAAGCTGTTCGCCTATATTTCAAGCAGGAAAACAAAAAACCTCTCCCATCTACCTATATCGAATTCGATTAGAAACCGATTAGATTAGTTGGCAGTACGCCTCTCACACTTTATTTAAATTTTATGCATCATTTTCCACGACTTTTTTTATCAGTACACTGAGAAGAAAATATGGTTCTGGCATCTAGAATCTAAATTGTGGCTAGATAGAAAATAGTTCCTTGTCATCCCCATAAATTCTAATTCCCTTTGCTAGAGAGTCTCCAACTAGAATTCAAGAGCGTTTTGCTATATTCGCATTGTCAAACTTACTTAAAAATATCTGCAAATAGATGCGAACACAAGAAAAGTTAGACACAAGAGGTTAGTTTTAGTAACTATAATTCTAGTTTATGAAACCATTCTAGAAATCATGCGATAACTGCTCGCTACTGAAACGATTCATCATCGTTTCGTCACCTAGAAAACAAGAGGCTAGAAATTCTAGATCATTTCGTCTATTCAGCTTAGTTGTTTACCCTATTCGCATAGCTCGGAAATCTATATTTCTAGTTAAGGTATTCAGAAAATGACTATCTATTCATTCTAGTTGAAGGCGGTATTTTTTTTTCTCAGTGTAGTTCCTTTATATACAGTCAAAACATTTCATAAAACAAACGAAAGTGCTTCGAGAATTGGCTCGTTATAACATTGTTTCGTTAAAACGTTATAACGAATTATTTCATTATACAGTAAAAATTCCAATTATATGGACTAATGTGTTCTACGCGTGACGTAATCTAGGTATGCAGAAATCCGGATAATGGGGGCAATCATAATAATGGCTATTGTTTAAATAAGATTTTCTCTTAAAATCCTTTTTGCTTAGTATAAAAATGTAAGTTTTATGTATTCATATTACATTAAGCCTTCATATGATCAATTTTATAACAAACTGTAAAAAGGAAAAAAATAAAATAAAAACGTTTATTTAAAAAACAGTTTCAAGTAAATTATATCTTTACGACTAAATAATACAATTCATATCACAAATTTTTATTTTGTGACATAGCTATGGATGATTAGATTTTGGATAAAGTAGAGTTTTGTTGTATTATTTTAACGGAATATACGAAACATCGACTAAAAAAACCGAGCGAATTTTAAAAGAAAAAATAACGAATTTAATTCTTTGAAAGGGCAGTTTTATATACCTATACAGGTGTAAAGAATGAGGTTAAAAAACTGTGTTTTCTTTTCTTTATGGTATTGTCTAATACGGTACATTCCGAATTGTCAACATATATGTTAATTTAATTTTGTTAACAACTTTTTTTTTTGCATGTAACAAACAACTTTCTGGAAATGTTGAAATGCATCAGATGGTGAAAGTTTCCTGTCAGCTTCTGTGATTTCTTTTCCCTCACTGACAACTGTCATCGCATGACTCATCTTCTGCACTTTTGTTGATGATATTCTTCTTATTGAATTCTTCATTTGTTATTATGTCTTCATCATCATTAACGTATTGATGAAAGTTAAATTCGGAAGTCATATTTGTCAGTTTATTTTTGTCCTGCAGAGATATTGGAGATTACGTCACGGAAAGAATAGCTGCTTTTGTAGGAATAAAATCCTATTTTCCGTTCGATTTTGGATATTTTAAAAAAAGATAAAGCTTTCGTTCTTTCAGTATTTTCTCATTTTTCATGCTCGAATTCTTTTCGTTACATCGCGTTTTTCGTTACAAATATTTCAATATATCGTTTTGAATTCTGTGTTTTTTTGCATACAAACCAACTAAATGACAAATAGCAATTCATTATATCGTGTGAACATTTCTATTTAGAGTAACTGTGTCTAGGGCGCATTGTAAAAAAGCTGTGATTTTTCCTGCACTTTATGTTATAACTTTTCAAGCACTAATGTTGTGAAATCGAATTCAAGCACCGGTGCTGTGAAAGCAAGTTCAAGCAACAAGTTGAGTAAAAATCGAATTCTTTCTGTCACGTGCAGCGTGCACCCAATATAAACGCGATTTTCTCAGACTTGAGAAATTTTTCAGCACTCTTAAAGACAGCAGCTTGTAAGATTTACAGCAACTGTGTTGACAGCAGGGATACTAGAACCTTTTGTTGTAAAATACTGCGTTTTGCTGCACTTTATGTTGTAATTTTCGAAGCACCGATGTTGTGAAATCGAATTTAAGTACTGATGATGTGAAAGAGAATTCAAGGAACATGTGAATTAAAAATAGAATTCTTTGTGTCACGTGCACCGCGCAGCCAATAGCAAGGCGACTTTTCCCAGAGTTGAGAAATTTTACAGCAGTTTTATACAGAACAGCTTGCAAATATTACAGCAACTGTAATAAAAGCCGGGGTGGCAACAACTTTTGTTTCGAAATACAACTTTTTTTTACAGTGTATGGATTTGTTTATTTTACACGTAGTATTAAAGGAAATATTTACTCTTTGCTGCGTGACAAAGTATTTTAAGAACGTTTATATTACAATTTAAATTTAATGTCTATTTTTATCCGCTGAGGGAAATTGAATGATTTTAACTTTTCAAATCCTTAAATGAGTTTAAGAATAAAAGCACTCAACTTTGCTGACTTATTTTATAGTATTATGTGATAAGGTGAAAATTTTTGAACGTTTTATAGAAAAACCTTTAAATTTAATATGCTGAAAAATGGCATTTTGTCCTATATATCCCTAAAAATGTATTATAGTATAACTGATCTCTTTTCCTTAAAAATGAAATGCCATTAAGGATAAGTTTTATTTTATCTACGGAAAAACATGCTTTATTTTCAAAGGAAATCATTAGTGAAGCCAGTTTCCATTCTGATGTAGTTTTATAGATAAAACTTATACTGAACTTATACTTAAAGGGAAAACAAAAATGTTTTTATTTTGCTGATATTTGGGCTCAATTTTGTGTCAATATACTATTCATCAGAGGCACTTACAATGAAAGTATATATTTGTTTATCATTGTCTTTACAGTGATAATATTAGCAATGAAATACAACTAGCGCAAAAATATTTGTTTTAGATTTGAAATATTTATAGAAAAAATGACAATATTTCAGAAATATTGATTTAAATTAGAAATAGTGAAAGTGAAATGTTGGTGAAATGTATTGGAAGTGAAATATTTCTAGCAAATATTGATGAAATATTGGAAAAATGTGTACATATCCATGATGGGTCAATATTGCATGCCAATTTGCCGCTATCGGTAAAGATATAGCCAATATAAACAATATTTGCAACATTTTTTCTTTGTAATCAAAATAGAAATTATATCGCCTATTCAAACGGTTACTGCCATCCATACATTGATTCCTTACAAATATAGAAGTCATGACATGATTTGAATTTGTGCGTTTTTTTTTTTTTTTTTTTTTTTTTTTAAATTCAGAGTCTCTACTGTATGTTTTCGGAAAGCAAAATCCTCCCCGCTTTTCCATGTGCATCAGGTCTGCTTTGAATTTATCAAAATAGGGATTAGCAGAGTTTGTTTAGCTGCGTTTGGCTGAGTGGAAATCTTAGTGATAACGTACAAGTGAACGCTGAAGTAGAACTTAGAAAAATATCTATCTCAATGTAACACACATTTAGATAGTAGAGAGTGCTAGAGGCGGCTTTCGAAAATGAACAGTACCAGAACTTCCGAACAAAATATTTGTGTTATTTAATCACGGAATGTCTGCCATTAAATTAAAAAAAAATTAGAATGAAATGTCTGGCTCATATTTGAATAAAAAAAACGCACTAAATTGCAAAACCGATTACATCACATCAGTCGTTGTAAACAGGGCTGCAGCGTTGGAGTCGGAGCCGGGCCCATTTTTGAACGAAAGAGTCGGAGTCGAATATGTTAAAATTCCCGGAGTCGGAATCGTCCATTTTACAAGCAGGTCTACATTGTCGGAGTCGGGGTCGCAGTTGGATCTGTTAAAATTCTCGTACTCGGAGTCGTCCATTTTTCCGACCGACTCTGCAGCCCTGATTGTAAAGCAGTTACCGTGTTGAAAATTTCATTCAGGATGAAAAAAAAATCATTCTCTAATTGTCCCGTGTTAAGCTTAAAATTTTTTAAATATTCTAAATCGCAATCTGTTTAAAAAGCGTGTTTTCGATTGCTCATCAAGGACACAGATAACACTAGCCTGCAAATGTTGGATTGTGTCATGTTTTTTAGCTTTTGATAATTGATTCTTACGTATGTTATAGAGATGAATCCGAAAATAACCTTCATTTTTAAACATCAAGTCAGGTTTTTTCGCAAATCGTGCATTTCAAAGTTAAAAAGTCAAAAATAGCGAAAATCTGATACTAAAATATAGATGTGATGGTTGTGATTTTAGCTATTGATAATTGATTCTTATGTATTTTGTAGCGCAGAATCCGAAAATTACCTTCATTTTTTACCATCACGTGAGTGGTTTTCGCAAATCGCAAATTTTTAAATTTTCAAAAAGTCGAAATATTGCGAAAATTTGATACTATAAAATAGACATGAAACTTTTTTTTAATAATAATTTATTCATCTATTGACTTATACTGTGAAATTTTACAGCTAAACATGTAAAATATTGTGTATTTTAAATCCTTACAATTTTACTCAATGTGTGAAAGTTTCTTTGAACCGCTCTACTCTGTCTCTTGCTTTTCCTTTTATATTATCTAAGGGGTCTATCTCGATGTCCTCATTTATTTTTTCTGTTGTTAAGGCGGGAAATTTGTCGCAGATGTATTTAAAACAGCGGCCTTATTTTGGTAAAGTTTTGACAAATTTTCTTTGACAGATTTTCGCTATTTTTTTATTTTTAACTTTCTAATTTACGATTTGCAAAAAATCCTGACGTGATGGTTAAAACAGAAGGTGATTTTCTAGTAAAGCGCTAAATACATAAAGATCAATTATCAAAAGTTTAAAAACAGAACTGTCTCATTTATTTTATAGTATCAGATTTTCATCATTTGTTAGTTGCGTTCGTGATTATATAAATACGTAGCACTTATAGTCGTCGTTTGGCCCATCCGTCTGTCCGCATAGGGGAGAGTAGACGAATTTGGACCGCTTCACTTATTTTCAGGTGTAACTTACTTCATTTTTTGAATATCTGCAAAATATTACTATACGTGCTCGATTTATTCATTTACTAGCTAATCTTTAAAACTATTTCTTTTTGAAAACCTTAATTTCATATTAATTTGAAAAAAATGTCAAAAGTGGTGCAAATTCAGCGACTGTTCGCTTAAGTTGGACCCCCACTCTCCTAAATTGGAGCGAATAATATTAGGTTGTTTTAATGAGTAGTGATATAACTAATTTTATTAAAAGCAAAGTTTGCAATTAATAAAACAATCAAACAAATCAACAACAATGAAATATAATAAAATCAAATTTCTGAAAGTAAGAGTAATTGTTTCCCATGAAAATGCATTCAAAAATATAAATCAAAGTTATAAGTAATTAAGAATAGAAATTATGGAACTAATTGCCAGTTACTTTAATATCATGTAAGAAGTGATGTAAGGCTTACACACGAATTTCTGTTATTTATTCAATATTTGGCAATCTGAACACTGAATCATTTCGCCTGTTTTATTTTTCTCACAAATTAGGCACATTAACCTGTATACTAATCTGTAAAAAATTAAGTTAATAAAATTTTTCTAGGAAACTGGGATTCCTAGAACTTTTTATGTAATGGCAACAAGAAAAATACACGTAACAGATACACTTTTGTACCGAATATAAAAAAAAATTGTAAGGTAACTAAGATTTTTTTAGGAAACTGGGATTCCTAGAACTTTTGATGTAAAAATAAAACTATGATAAATAAAATATAATAATAGCCTAAGTTATGTGACTGTCATCCACAGTTTCGGGCTGGCCACTTCTCTTTTTATGTACCAGGCGGCCATTTGATATTTGGTACAGGTGATTAATCGCCAAATATTGTTCCATCGCCATCATTTAATCTATATTATAATAGTTCAAGTCATATGACTGTCATTTACACTATACTGTCTGGTTAGCGTTACATTTATGGGAGACCAAACTGGTTACCAAGAGCGGCTAGTATATATATATTATGCTATTGTATCTCTATACATATAAGGGGGGGGGGGGTTAACGTAGGGGAACCCTATTTTATCGCCAAATGCCGCCAAGTTTGTTGCTAATTTGGCGACCAAAATTAGTCGCCAAAAGTGACGCCAACTTGTGGATATCTCTAATATTTCGCCAAATTCCCATAGACTTCTATTGTAAACCAATAGTGTTTACTTGCTTACAGAAAATCAACAAATTGAGATATTTCAATGCAACAAAACTAATATTGGTACTACTTGGTTATCCCGTTGACAAAAAATCTATCGCCAAACTATAAGATTAAATGCCAATAATGGTTGATCGTAAATGTCACATTCACTTGACTTTAAGCAAATTCACATGTTTACGTCATCGAGTGATTTTTATTTCGACGTTTTATTTCTATTTTTACTTTCTTCTATCTTTACAAGAAGAAAGTATTGGATTCGGGAAAATTTTCGACTTTCGGTTTTCGACAGATTTATATGTTTTAGAATATCCTGAACACGATTTGATGGTTTTTAGAAAATGTCTGTCTGTGAATCTGTCTGTACTCTGTCAGTCTGTATGTGACAAAAATTTTGTGGGCGCTCTATTTCAAAAAAAAAAAAAAAAGAAAAAAAAAAAAAGCACGTAATTTCACAAAATTTTAGATTCAGTTAAACCTTGATATAAACTGGTCCTGATTAGATGTTGGTGAAAATCGCCCACAAGGTGGCCCTGCTATGCGGCATTTTTCACGATTTCTGCAATATCTATATGGGGCATTCTCACAATCTTTTAACTTTCATGTCCCTGAATAATAATTTTTTATTTAATACACTTTTTTGTGTTTTTTTTTTATTTTATATCCTTGGGAACATCCCAATTCATGATTGCACAACAATATTAACGAGATAAATTAGTTTTGGACGATATTGGGGGTTCAAACACATGGAAAACTCATCTACCGTCCAGTGTCCCTGATGCTGATTTTGAAGTTTGGAGCTGTCTGGATAAAATTGTTTCAATAAAAATAATTCGATGTAATTTTTTTCTGAAACTGGAACTATTGTTTTATATAAATATGTAGCTAAAAATTAACCTGCACACATTTTTAGGGTTGATATTATTTTTTTAACTCTGTCTCTGGGTTTTAGATTTTTTACCATCGCTCTTCTAAAATGATACAGAAAATCATTTCAGATGCAGCGACGGAATTTTTTTCAAGTTTTTGCTCATACAGAAGTATGCTAGAGAAAGAATATCTAAAATTCTTTGACAGGAAATTTACTGCAGAGTATAAATAAGCATTTAAATATCAATTTCAAGCACCGTGGCTTTATTGGTAGTCTTACCGTCCGCAAGGTTTAATCCTGCAATTTTAGAGGTAAATTAATTATTTTTTAAAATTTAATCCAATGTAAATAACTGTTTCTAAAAATCAATGAACGTTTTCGCTACCAATTAGTCTTAATATGATCTGCCTAAAATAGGTGGTAAGTTTCCTTGCTGTTCCATCCTTACCGTCCCTTTTTTCCCCATTTTGTCCCTTTTTTCCCCATTTTGTTCCTTTTTTCCTCATTTTGTCCATTTTTTCCTATACCATCCCCCTTTTTTTACATTATCGTCCCTTCTTTAACACCCCTTTAGACAATGTTATACCAAAATTTTGCACTAAAAATACTACATTGTCATTATTTCTTATTTGAATGTCCTGTGGGTACTATGCAAATTCATTATAAGTAAAAAATTAGAAGAGAATAAAAAGTTATAGTGGTAAAATGGTAAGGAAAATTAAACTCGCAAGTTTAGCTTAAACCTCAGTTAAATAATTTTTTTTTCATTGCTGACCATTTTTTCTTTATTTTGAATCATAGAATTCGTCTATCAGATTAAAATGTTATTTTAGCAAGTTTAATTTCGCCAAATTTTTTTTCTCAAAAGTTAAAAGATTGTGAGAATGCCCCATATTTCAAGAACTGCAGCACGAATTTTCATAAAACTTCAGATTCAGTTAGTCCAGGATATAGTTTGGTTCTAATTACTTTTTGGTGAAAATCGCCCAACAGGTTGCGCTGCTATGCTCCATTATTCATGATTATCGCAATAGCTCTAACTCAACAAAAAATGCACGAATTTTTATCAAATTTCAGATTCAGTTAGTCCCTGATATAAATTAATGCTGTTTAATTTTTGGTGTAAATCATCTAACAGGTGGCGCTGCTTACATTTTTCACTATTTCCGCAATAACTGTATCTCAAGAACTAATGCATGAATTTGCATCAAGCTTCAGATTCAGTTACTTCTCAGTTTAGTAAAATTACTGTAATTTTAGTAGATTCTTTTGCAAAGCTACAGATTTGTATAACTTTACAAAAACTATTTTTGTAGATTTACATCTTTTTTTGTATAGTGTACAGATAAAATTTTAGTAAGCATGCAGATTTCTGTAACTTTACATCTGTAGAATTACAGATTATTTTTTTATTTTTATTTATTTTTTTTTTTTACAGTGTATTTGCTAAATTTACACTTATAAAGACTTTCTACAAGTAAATATCAAATATTATTAACAGCCCCATTATGTTATTTGGAATTCACGACCTTCTTCTTTTAAATTAGTAATATATTTCCCATTTTAGATATATTTTAAAAAAATAATATTCTGTTAAAATATGTTTAATTCACCTTGCATTAAAAGGTTGAAATAAGGATTTCCTAAAGTGCGAATAAAAATGTAAAATTTTTTTCTGCTTCTTAAGGACATGTGAAAACGTCTGGCTCTTTAATTAAATTTTCTATTTTTCTCTTATAGTTGCATGATTTCGAAAGTAACTTTCAAAGAGGTTTTGTACAGAAAAATATAAAAAAGTATATCGTAAAAAGTTATCAAAAGGTTTATTTAAAAGAAGATATTTTCAAGAAAAAAGTACTATTTTACAGAATTGAAGATTAAAATGATTTAGTATATATACGATATTATTATTCTTAACTTGAAAAGAAATTAAAAGTACAATAGCCTAAGTAAATTTAAATGAAAGTTACAGATTTTCATTTATTTATAGTTTATTTAAAACTTTAATTTAATATATTAAATTTACTTAACATTTAAGCATGAAGAATTTCAACTATAATGAAATATATGAAATTAGACAAAAGTTACATTTAATCGAAACTAACGAAACAAAAATGTTTCACATTTTGTATAATTATTATTAAATTACTATTATTAATTCTTTTATTACAATATGTAAACTCATAGTATTTTTTCGTTTTATGATGACTTTTGTAGCTAGGTTTAACATGAGAATAAATATTTAAATGTCGAACATAAAAGTTTCAGCAACAAAAATGAACAACAAAGTTTCGGCATATTGTATATATGTATCCCAAGAAATGCGTAGACACTTTAGGATTCTGAGTGTTACATTTCCGTAACAAATATATATTAATATATATTATACTTTAAGACATAACAAATGATGGTATTTGGCTCCTATCAAGGAAAGAACTGATTAAATTTGATTTCAATGTTATTAAAATTTAACTTTGCTATTATACAATTATACAAGATCATCTCGTCATAGATTTCAATAGACTTTTCCAATTTTTACATTTTTTAATAGTTTTACAGAATTATTTTTGTTTTAATAATTTTATATTTAAAATATAAAAATGAATGATAAATATGGAAAATCATGCTTCAAGCATAGATTATGTAACGCTTACCAACACATTCATACTATTATTACAAATCTTCACTGCTGAATAAGGAGTAAAGTCTTTTCTATATTTTGCTTATTTTTTTAAATTTCACCTTGCAATAAAATGTTGAAATAAATATTTTCCAAAGTTTGAATAAAGATGCAAAATATTTTATGCTTCTTCCGGAAGTGTGAAAACGGATGCCTCTTTAATTAATATTTTTTATTTCCCTTGATTTTCCATGATTTCAAAAGCAACTATAAAAGAGATGACAAAAAAAAAGTCTATTTTTTAAAGTTCTCAAACGTTTATTAAAATTAGGATACTTTTAAAAAATAGTATTTTACAGAATAATTTTTTTTTATATACAATATTATGATTCTTAACTGGAACGGTAATTAAAAGTATAATGTCCTGAGTAAATTTAAATCAAAGTAACCGATTTTCATTTATTTAAAATTTATTTAAAGCTTTCCATTAATATATTAAAATTACTTAAACTTTAAACGTGAAAAATTAAAATTATAATGAAATAGAAGAAATCAAATGAAAATTGTATCTATTATAAACCTAAAAAACAGAATATTATATTATAACTTTTTTCTATTAAAAACTTTATTATTAATTTTGTGTTATTACAATACATAAAATAATATTTTTTTTTTCTTTCTGTGATGACTTTTGAAGATATGTTTGCATGAAAATAAATATTTAAACTTCGAACATACAAGTTTGAGTGCAATGCATACAGATATCCCAAGAGTTGCGCCAAGGTTTTAGGTTTTATGCGCTTTGCATTTACGAAACAAATGTAGATTACTTCTAAATTACGCATTCACAATCACTTTATACACTCTAAGGCATAAACAAGAACGGTATTTATCTACTTTCAAGCTTAGAACTGATTAAATTTCATTTGAATGTTATTACATTTTAATTTATATTGCAATGATAAAATTATGGAAAATGGCCTAGTTAGATTTCGATAGCATTTACATATTTGCATATTTTTAAATATTTTTACAGAACATTCTTTTCGTACTAATAATTTTGCTGTAAAATTATAATAAAAAACCTAAAAACAAACAATAATCACATATGTTTAATTAGTCAGTAGCAAGCAATTAAAATAATAAAACTTTGTAAAAAATCACCATAAAATAAAACAATACACAGGACGCGTTTCGAGATAAAAACATAACAGCTCGTCATCAGCTACAACAAACACGTGTCCGCAAGTGAACAAGGTCAAAAATGAACTGAAGGTAAAGAATGTTGTAAAGAATCCGACAGATGGCGCTAGCTGAAAGAGGCACATGTAGAAGAGAAAGGTGTTGCCAAAAAGATAGAAGAGAAATTGATAGGGGAAAAATGGGAATAAAAGAATTAAAATAAAATAAAAGAAGTAAATTAAAAAATATAAATAATAATAATAAATAGAGAAATATAAAAGAATAAAACAAGAAAAAAAAAAGATCCCTTTTTTTTTTTTTTTTTTTTTAAACAAAATAAAAATAAAAGGGAAAAAATTACAAAAGTAATTTCCACGCCGGAGATAGGAAAGGAGATGATGGGAGATCATTGACAAGATTAGCAGAATTTTTAGAAATAAAATTTGCTTCATAAGTGAGAGGGAGAGGCAGGGGAAGAAATAATTTTGGCCATGGAGAAATTGAAACAATGACTGGAAGACCAACAGTGAGAAGCAATCGAAGATTTAGAGATTTCTTGATTTGCAATATACCTCTGATGCTCGCCTAATCTGAATTTTAAAGGTATCTTTGTTTGACCAATATAACCTAAATTGCAAGAGCAAGGAATATAATAAACACCCCACTGGTTCTCAGTAGGAACAGGATCTTTCAGTAAAGATAATTTTATTTTATTCATAGGTTTGAAGATAACTTTAAAATTAAAACGAGAAAGGATTTTAGCAGTTTTGAAACAGAGAAGAGAATAAAAGGGCAGAACTATTATAGAATTAAAATTAGGAGGATTATTTGAATCAGAAAAAGGACGTTTAGGCTTATTAAATTTACACAAAGCTTTATCAATCAAAGAGGAATTATAACCACGAGCAAGGGCAAGAGATTTGAGATAATTAATTTCATCATTCAGAGCAGAAGAGTCAGAACAAATGCGTAACGCCCTAAAAACAAAAGTATAAAAGGACGCCACTTTTTGTTGAGGAGGATGATTTGAAAGAGCATGAGGAGGAAGGGAGACAGCGAAAGGTTTTCTATAAACGGAGGTTGAGAACCGATCTGGGTGTTTTGAAACCAAGACGTCAAGGAAAGGAAGAGAATTGCTCTCTTCGACCTCAAGAGTAAATTGAATACAAGGATCAACAGAATTAACGAGAGAAAGGAGATTAGAAAGATACAGGTCAGGGGGGATTAAAAAGAGAGTGTCATCAACATACCTAAACCAGAAAGGAAATTTATATAAACTGAAGATATTTTCTTCAACAAAATGCATATAAATATCACATAAAAGAGGAGACAGTGGATTAACCATGGCCAAACCCTCAGTTTGAGAATAGAAAGAATTATTAAACTGAAAATTCTTTCTATTCTCAAACTGAGAATAGAAAGAATTTCTAAGCTCTTCCTAAGGTCCATAAACCTACCCTTTCCTTTCGCCCTATCGTTTCCAATATTGGTACTGCTTCTTATAAACTTGCCAAGTTCCTTTCTTAGTTACTCGCTCCTTTATCTTCCACTAACATTCACACCGTGAAAAACTCTTATGACTTTGTTGATAAAATTAAACGCCTTTCTCCTTGCAATTATATAATGGTTTCCTTAGATGTTAAATTTCTTTTCACTAACGTTCCTGTTCAAGGGGCAATTGATTGTTTGGAAAGAAGGCTGCGCGAATTTCATTACTCTTCCATTGAGAATGATGAAATCCTGAATTTAGTTAGTATTTGTGTCAGGCAAACTGCTTTTCAATTTAATAATTCTTTCTATTCTCATACTGAGGGTTTGGCGATGGGTTATCCACTGTCTCCTCTTTTATGTGATATTTATATGCATTTTGTTGAAGAAAAACTCTCCAGTTTATATAAATTTCCTTTCTGGTTTAGGTATGTTGATGACACTTTCATTTTAATCCCCTCTAACCTGGATCTTTCTAATCTCCTTTCTCTCGTTAATTCTGTTGATCCTTGGATTCAATTTACTCTCGAGGTCGAAGAGAACAATTCTCTTCCTTTCCTTGACGTCTTGGTTTCAAAACACCCAGATCGGTTCTCTACCTCCGTTTATAGAAAACCGTTCGCTGTCTCTCTTCCTCCTCATGCTCTTTCAAATCATCCTCCTCAACAAAAAGTGGCGTCCTTTTATACTTTTGTTTTTAGGGCGTTACGCATTTGTTCTGACTCTTCTGCTCTGAATAATGAAATTAATTATCTCAAATATCTTGCCCTTGCTCGTGGTTATAATCCTTCTTTGATTGATAAAGCTTTGTATAAATTTAATAAGCCTAAACGTCCTTTTTCTGATTCAAATAATCCTCCTAATTTTAATTCTATAATAGTTCTGCCCTTTTATTCTCTTCTCTGTTTCAAAATTGCTAAAATCTTTTCTCGTTTTAATTTTAAAGTTATCTTCAAACCTATGAATAAAATTAAATTATCTTCTCTGAAAGATCCTGTTCCTACTGAGAACCAGTGGGGTGTTTATTATATTCCTTGCTCTTGCAATTTAGGTTATATTGGTCAAACAAAGAGAGCTTTAAAATTCAGATTAGGCGAGCATCAGAGGTATATTGCAAATCAAGAAATCTCTAAATCTTCGATTGCTTCTCACTGTTGGTCTTCCAGTCATTGTTTCAATTTCTCCATGGCAAAATTATTTCTTCCCCTGCCTCTCCCTCTCACTTGGATTTTCATGAAGCATATTTTATTTCTAAAAATTCTGCTAATCTTGTCAATGATCTCCCATCATCTCCTTTCCTATCTCCGGCGTGGAAATTACTTTTGTAATTTTTTCCCTTTTCTTTTTATTTTGTTTAAAAAAAAGGAATTTTTTTCCTTGTTTTATTCTTTTATATTTCTTTATTTATTATTATTATTTATATTTTTTAATTTACTTCTTTTATTTTATTTTAATTCTTTTATTCCCATTTTTCTCCTATCAATTTCTCTTCTATCTTTTTGGCAACACCTTTCTCTTCTACATGTGCCTCTTTCAGCTAGCGCCATCTGTCGGATTCTTTACAACATTCTTTACCTTCAGTTCACTTTTGACCTTGTTCGCTTGCGGACACGTGTTTGTTGTAGATGATGACAAGCTGTTATGTTTTTAGCTCGAAACGCGTGCCGTGTATTGTTTTATTTTATGGTGATTTTTTACAAAGTTTTATTATTTTAATTACTTCAAATCGCCAGTTTTCGGTGTTGTTTCGCTATATTTAACTATTTGGGTGCTGCACCGTGTTATTGCTTTCCACGTGTTCAAGGTAATTGCATTTTCTTTTTTCCTAGTTTTTAGTTTTATTTTGATTTTTATTTCATTTAGTTTTATTATTTCGTTTTCTTCTATTTATTTATTTATTTATTTTTTTTAATCTATTTTTTCATTTTCTGGCCCTGTTTTCCTTCTTTCTTGTTATGGGTTCTTCACTTATTAATCGTTTCAAGCACCTTTGTTTGAAGCGCGCTAGGTTTTTGAATAGGCTTAATAGTTCATTAATATTATAATATAAGTTCATTAATATTATTTTCAAGCTTCCTTCTTCCATTCGTGTTCAAAATGCCTTAACTAGGAGTAAGTTTGCTATTCTTAGAGCCATCATTCAAGATGTTCGTTACTCTCTTTCTTGCATCGAATATGAATTATATTCTTTGCATTTACAGTTAAGTAAAACTGTAATTTATTTCCCTTTCCATGAGAAACGGATTTTTGCTTACGTCGATTTCAAATCTAGATATCACAATGCTATTTTGGAAAAAAAGTTTTCTTCTCTTCTGACTTCTAATTCTTCTGCTCCTAGTATTTCTCCTCTTGAGCAAAATTATGTTATCAATTTATCTTCTCATTCTCTTACTGATTCTCAGCGTGATGTTCTCTCACTTGGCTTGAATTTTTCGTGCATTTCTAGCCTTCTATCCCGAACTTAATTACTCCCATTGAACATTCTTTCAAAAACAGTAAAATTTCTTCTGGTCAACTTGATTCTCTTCGCTACCTTTTGGCTAATGTCATTTCTTCTAATAAATCTTTTAAAAAGTCTAATCTTTCTCCTTCTCAGAAATCTGCTCTCAGTGAACTTAATTCCGTTCCTAACCTTCTTATTACTAAGGCTGATAAAGGCGACCAAACAGTTCTTCTCAATAAATCTGATTATATTTTCCACGTTGAATCTTTGTTAAACTCTGGTCCATATTCCAAATTAAAAAAAGGATCCTTCTACTAAGCATTTATCTGATATCAAGTATGTCATTAAAAATTCTGTCTTTCTTAATGATAACACCAAACGTTTTGTCACCCCTTCTATCGCTAATTGTGCTCATTTCTATGCTCTTCCCAAGGTCCATAAACCTACCCTTTCCTTTCGCCCTATCGTTTCCAATATTGGTACTGCTTCTTATAAACTTGCCAAGTTCCTTTCTTAGTTACTCGCTCCTTTATCTTCCACTAACTTTCACACCGTGAAAAACTCTTATGACTTTTTTAATAAAATTTAACGCCTTTCTCCTTGCAATTATATAATGGTTTCCTTAGATGTTAAATCCCTTTTCACTAACGTGCCTGTTCAAAGGGCAATTGATTGTTTGGAATCTTCCCTTTTCTTTTTATTTTGTAAAAAAAAAAAAAAAAAAAAAAAAAAATAAGGATCTTTTTTTTTTTCTTCTTGTTTTCTTCTTTTATATTTCTTTCTTTATTATTATTATTTATATTTTTTATTTACTTCTTTTATTTTATTTTAATTCTTTTATTCCCATTTTTTCCCTATCAATTTCTCTTCTATCTTTTTGGCAACACCTTTCTCTTCTACATGTGCCTCTTTCAGCTAGCGCCATCTGTCGGATTCTTTGCAACATTTTTTTACCTTCAGTTCATTTTTGACCTTGTTCGCTTGCGGACACGTGTTTGTTGTAGCTGATGACGAGCTGTTATGTTTTTAGCTCGAAACGCGTCCTGTGTATTGTTTTATTTTATGGTGATTTTTTACAAAGTTTTATTATTTTAATTACTTCAAATCGCCAGTTTTCGATGCTGTTTCGCAGTAGCAAAGCAATTCTGTAATCTGTAATCAGTCTATAAAACTGAAAATACATTTTGTGGTATAATACTAATACAAGTTTCCGCGCTCTCAAATGATCCGTTTATTTAATACCATTTTTTCAAACAAAAATTTTCTTATTGCATTTTTATTGCAAATCTTGTAGAAATATAGCCCGAAGGTGATATTTATTGCACATATTGTCTAAAATTACAACGAAAATGTTTCTTGGAAAATTACTAGTATTAAATAAACAGACCCTTTGAGAGCCTTGAATTTAAACTTCCAATCAAATAGTTTACGCTTGTTAATTTTGTTAAACAAAAATTATTGACAACGATCCTTGACAAAGTTATCCCTGTCTCAGTCTAAATGTAACTGGCTATAAATTTCTATTGCAATTATAATAGTGCTAAAAAGCCATTTAGTGATTATATGTTGCAAATTTATAGAAAATATCGTTAAGGAATACTAATTAATTTTCTAACTTAGATATTCATAAGAGCTTTGTTTAAAAAGGAAAAATATTTTCAGGAATAATATTTATACAAGTTACAGTGATACCAAATGATCTGTTTTTTAAATGTTACATGTTGAAAAAAAGAATTAGATTTATTTTTTCGAATGTACAAGAAATCTACACAGAAGGTAATTTTTATTGCCAAATGTTAAGAAAACTACTACGATTTTTTTTTTTTTTTTTTTTTTTTTTTTTTTTTTTTTTTACGAAATACTGATATTTCTAAGTTATCTCTCAGATTTTTAAATTCTCTCTCGATCAGTCTTTTCCATTGCAATTAAAATAGTGTTAAAAAGTCTTTCAGTGATACAATTTCGGCAATATGACGGTATTTAGTTCCTTTCAGGAATTAAAAACAAAATTACAGATTAAATAGACAGAGGGACAGATTAAAAAAAAATCATTAAATAAAAACTTTTTGAGTTGTATATTAGGAATATGTAATTATATTTTTCGCCGTGTACTTAAATCCATAGTTATGAGATGTGAAACCATGACAACAATCGGGGTAAATATTGCCGAGTCCTATATCAAAATCAGAATTGTACCTTCACTCGCTCTTTAGGTAAAAAGTAGATAATATGTGAACTCTGGTAAAAGAAAAAAAAATTGCCATGGCTTCAAAAAAGTCTGTTAAACAATAGAAATAAAGCTAAATGTTATGTAATAGTAAAATAGACATAATAAACAATAACAAGCCGGAAATTGTACGTCAAACATGGCAAATGAGATCAGTTCGTACTATAATTAGTTTTATATATATTCAGATCATGGTGCAATAGCTGTTGCGGTCTTACGCAAAAATGCATGGATACAAAATTTATCATTACGATTATATGTCTTAAATTCTGTAATACGGAAATAATATTACTACAACTTTAATAGGACGTAATCGCCATGGCGATCTAGAATCATTACCTATCATGGGATATCACTGAATTAATTACGTATGATAAGATTTAATAGAATGAAGAAAGTTTTTATTAATATTTTTTTAAGTTTTGGGAACAGATATCATAAGTTCCCATGGCCGCCATCTTGGAATTTTACTTGGCGTGAAAACCCCTTTTCCGCCAAATAGTAAATGTCGCTAAGCACCGGTTTATACGCATGTTTTGCTTAACGAAAATAAAATGTAAATAATAAACAAAATTCGCTAAAGTGGCAATCAGTAATCTTGTATGAGCGCTTCGCGCACATTAACCGAAGAAAAACATTACTGCATTCAGCAGTTCTCCCGGTTTAGCATTATCAAAATTCAGCAGTTCTCGCTTTCTAGCAATCTCAAAATGTAAAAAACTCTTAAAGCAGCAAAATATACATAAAAAACAAAACTCGCTAAAGTGGCAATCAGTAATCTTGTATGAGCGCTTCGCGCACATTTACCGAAAACAAAATATCACTGCATTCAACACTTCTCCCGGTTTAGCATTCTCAAAATTCAGCAGTTCTCGCTTTCTAGCAATCTCAAAATGTACAAAACTCTTAAAGCAGCAATATATACATAAAATTAACATACCTTAACAGATATCTGCTTTCTTGAAAGCTTCAGCACGAAATCACTCTCATAACACCACCGTCATTTTCCAAAATAGGCTTATGAATACGCATTGAGACACAATAAACAAACCTATTTTTCTTCTCAAAATTTCCTCATATTTCTTAATTACTTCAGCAAAAGCGTTTAAATGGATTACAGAAACCATAGTCAGTCAAATACATCCAATAAATTTAACAAAAATAAAAAGACAGAACTATACAACACGATATCAAAATACATCCACAAAATCCACCACTTCTCAGGGGTTGCCAGAACACAACACGTCAGAATACACACGTCACATGGGGTTCCACATATCGAGGTTGCCATAGCTATAAACACCGCCAACACGCCAACAAATAATCGCTAAACAATTCAAAACAACGGCTGAGAGAACATAAGGCATCTAAGCCAAGTTTTGATTCCATTTTCATAAAATTTGAAATCACTCGACAAAATTCTGCAACGATTATCTATATTGAATTTCAAACTATTCGGTTGGGTAGTTTTTGCGACGTTATATGCGGACAGACGGATAGACAGAGAGCTGGACGCACCAGACGACGATGAAAGGTGCTACACATTTATATAATTACGAACGCACCTAAAAAAGTATGATAAAAAATATAAGAAACATTTATTTTCCCTTTGAAAGGTCCCCTCCCACCCCTTTTATATGCTTATCGATACTAGTCCATCCAACTTAAAGCTAAACCACATTTCGAGATATACGATGAGACACGCGATTCGGTAGCAAAATTAAAAAGAGTTACTATTTTGATTAAGTATTCATTCAATTTATTGTGTATTATTCCATACATCCTTCAGTTACACTTCTTAAAATCTCAAATAATTATGTAGGAGCATATAGAATTTTTGATATATTGATAAATTTAGACTTATTTCAAATGAAAATCAAATTTCAAAGTAATTGCTTAAGAGGCGCAACGGCCAACATAGTAAAAGAGATTTCATGCCGGGACTCGAACCCGGGCCATCAGTATAGCGCACTGATGTTCTACCGACTAAACCACACGGAACGATACCCAGTGTTGAAAATTTCTCACTATTATATGTTGACAAGACTACAAACGCAGCACAAGACTGGGTATCGTTCTGTGTGGTTTAGTTGGTAGAACGTGAGTGCTCTATACTGATGGCCCGGGTTCGAGTCCAGGCATGGAATCTTCTTTTCACTATGTTGGCCCTTTGCGCCTCTTAAGCAATTACTTTGAAATTTGATTTTCATTTGAAATATTGTATGCAAGGCGAATGTTTCTCTCTGGAATAATTTTCATGTATTAAATTTAGACTTATTTGAATTTTTTCATTTAATATATCTAATTATCACTTCCTTAAATTTGCCTCAAATTATTTGTTTAGCCTTTATCGATTATTGTAGAGATGGAAAAAGTATGATAAAAATATCTCGAGAAACATTTTTATGATACCTAATAAAATGTATATTTTATATCAAAATTAACTGTATTTTTCATAATCAGACTAGGAATTATTCCCGAAAAAAGTTTTTCCGTAATCAAGTAAATAATCAGTTCACTGCATCTCTACTCCATATTACACAATTTCTTTTTATTTTTGAATTGAACGCAGAGGTTAATGATATTCAAATAACATTTTTTCTACAAAAGCCTCTATGATGTTAATAAAGGTAAAAAAAAAATTATTTCATTTGGTAAATGAAATTTGTGATAAATATCTGGTAATATCAATTAGCATTTTTATTATTACAAAAATGAATATATGAATAAATTTATTAATTTAACACTGAGTTTGTAATATTTAGGATTCAGTCTGATTATCTGTAGGATATCGCATATAAATTTTCCATTTAATTTTCATATATATAAATAAATACGATGTAACGCGGTTATTCAGATATTAAGAAGAAAAATTGAGGCCATAAGTTTCATATAAAATACATCATAACTACTTTCATTAAACATAATCTAATTTCAGAGATTCTAGATTAGTGTTTTCAATTTCCAAAATTCGTATAAACAGAAGTTTTTAAACTTTATTTAAATTCTTAGATAATTAAAAGCACATTCGTTAAAAGTTTAAAATAGAAAAATTATTTTTATAAAAATACTAGGGGTCTCTGCCCCCTACGAGCTACGCTCGTCAACCCCCGTTCAGACACCGCAGATTCTAACAGCACGATAATTTAATCGGCTTTAAAAGGATTTCGGAAGATTGAATTATAATTTGAATCTGAGAATTATAATCTGACGTAATTTTCACCAAACTTTTCTTTTTCTTTTTGATATTCACGTAAAAATACTTTTGTTAGAAATGAAATATTATGATCATCTTAAAATATCAAATAAATGTCTCGAGCAATTTTTAAATTTAAACTGTTTTGCAATATTATTTTTTGTTCATTTTATATAATAAGTGTAATGTGACGTAAATTCTCCTATTTAAGACTTCTAACGCATGTTTATGAATTTATTATTTTACAATATTCTGTCTCTTTTAAAATTCACGTGTAGTTATAATTTTTATGACGTAATTTTCAATGAGTTCCTGCTTTTTATATTTTCGGTTTATAATAGTCACGTGTAAAATAATTTTTTAATTTGAAGTAAATATTATTGTTTGCGCTGTTTATACAACTGGCAACAGTTTAAATTAATAACATTTTCTAAAATTTGTAAAAAATATCTCTCGAAATGCTGAAAATTTAAATTTAAAATTGAAATAAAACCTCAAAAAATGAGTCAAATAAGAAAAATAAATACAATCTTCACACCGGGAACTTATAACGTATAAAATGATCTAAAAATGATTAAATTCTCATGTATAGTTTTTGCTCCAATAAAACTTTTTTAATGGAACGAGTTTGTCCAACTTTAGCATTAAATATCTCTTAAAATAATTCTTCGATTTGAAAACTGTCTACATCAGCGTATTTATCAAACATTTCTCTATAATACCACCGATTTTCATATTTTTGTATGCAACAGTTTTTTTTTAATATTAACGATGAAAGGCCATGCTTAAGCATTCAAATTGGATGTGGATCTACCCGGAATATCTACGCAGATTTTCATTGGTCCATTTCCAAATCAAAACTTTTTTTTTATATATAGAAGGATTTTTCATTCCTTATTTCGTGTTTTGAGCCCATAATATTAGTTGTGTTATAACACATTATTCAAAGAATATGTAAAAAGACAGACTTAGCATTCATCATAAATGATTGTATTGAAAACATCAAAAATACGTATTTTCTAAACAATTACATCGAAACACAGTTATTTTAACTTTTTTGACTGTTTGTGACAGGATCTGGAATCTCTTTCAATGAAATATAAATTAAATTAGAATAAAAATAATAATAGAGTATATTGAAAAAAAAAAAAAAACAACGCCAGACAACGATTGTTAGATTAAAAAATAGAATAAGTTTATTTTTCAAAGGAATTTATTTTCTGTATTTATGTTATTTTTCTCTGTACTGTGTATTTTTTCCACATTTACGATTTTGGTTATTTTCACTTTTCTCCATTAATATATTCAATATACATTCAAGAAGAAGGCTTTAGTTGTAACTATAAATGAATTATATCTATATTGTAAAGACAAACGTGTCCCTGTGAAACGTTGATGCCATTTTGGCAGTGGCAACAGTCTACGATTAAATTTAATTTTTGGCAACAGCAAGCTTTTATTTCAATTTTTAAAACTTCTAAATAACGCCCATTTTCCATTCCTACACTGTCGAATATGGAAAAAAATGTACTTTTAAATGCAATTTGATTGAAAACTATATCTCAATTTATTTGAGAACTGTGTCGCAATGTTACTCAATTTTTAATGTTTTGAAATTAATTTTCAAGTATAATTTTTTTTCTTCAAATCTAGTATTATATCGCGTACAGATGATTATAAAAGATAAATCCGTTTGCACTTACGTAGCTATGTATAAAAGTAGCTCATCATTCGATTCCAGCTTATATTCCATAACGAAATTAAAATATTCATCAATCAATAAATAAAACAATAAATATAAATAATACACAAATGTAATCAAATTTCGCTTTTCGTTCCACTGAAATTTACATTTGGTTGATTGTAAATAGCGGTTTGTGGAGATTTCTTCGGCTGTTAACTCATGACGTGAGGCAACTATGAAAACGCTTTTAATACGCTCCAAATCTTTATTTGAACGCATTGTTGCTATTTTTTTTTAAATCTAAGTATGATTTTTAGTATTGTTAGTGGGCATTCTAAAAAATACATTAAATGTAAAAAATCTATTAGAGTTATCAAAAAAAAAAAAAAAAAAAAAAACAAAAAACAAAAAACAAACAAACAAAAAAAAAACAGACAGTCAGGAGACCGATTTAACAAACAGAAGACCCGTGTGCAGCTTTTTTCACCGTAATCTTTCAGATTATTTGCTGATGCTTTTTCATTGCTTTTTCATTACATTCCCTTTTATCAAACAACGTGTTTTAACGATATATAAGTATACTATGTCAAAAACAGCTTCCAGAAATTTTCGGAAAATACCTAATTCATCCCTGTGCTTTTGTTTGAAGAGAAATAAGGCCGTTAACATAAAAAAAAAATAATATATATGATGGTTTTTACCTATATTCCGTAACCCAGGTTTTTCCCCCTTATATCTTTAATGGCGCTTCATTTGTAAATTAATAAAAACGTATAAGTTTCATGATATTGCTATAAATATCAGTTTATAATATTCATTATTTTATTATTTTATAATATTATTTTATTACATAATTTATAATATAATAATCATATTTTATAATATTTCATATAATGTTGTCTATAATGATCTGTTATGTATTAATATTTTATATTGTTACATAATATTGTATAAAATAACTATTAATTTATAATTTATATATAATTAAATATTTTATATAATATAAAGTATTTAATAATATTTAGTTATTACAAGTTTAACAGTTATATATTTATTAACACATAATATATAATTTTATAATATATTTTCTGAGCATAAATATAAAATAAATTATGCTGTTGAAATAGACAAGACATATAGATCTTTTTTCCCTTATTTTATGCCACATTCATCCCGCAATAATTATTTTAGCTTTATATTTATACTTTCATAATTCTTAATTTATAATCTAATTGAAATTCTTCCTGGTAAACGAGCCAAATTCAACTAAATGTCATTAATTTAATCTGTTTTATTCTTCATAAATATCCACAATTTTACATGCTAAGAAAGAGAAAATTTTAAAACGCTTTTTAGTTTATTTTTTAAATCGTACTTTTTTTATTTTGTCAAAAGTATTGTGTAAAATAAAAGTTCCAAGTCGGAAATTGTACGTCAAACGTGGGAAATGAGGTGCGTTTATACTATAATTAGTTTTATAAGTATTCAGATCTTGAGCAATAGATGTTGCACTCTTATGCAAAAATAAATTAATACAAAATGTATTACAATTATATATATTAAATTCAGTAATATGGAAAAAATATGATTCCATCTTAAATACGACATAATCATCATGGTAACATAGAATCATTACCTTTCATTTGATATCACTGAATTAATTACGTAAGGTATGATTTAATACAATGAAGAAAACGGTTATTAATAACTTTTTAAGTTTTGATTCGATTTTCATAAAATCTGAAATGACCCGACAAAATTCTGCAACGACTATATATATTGAATTTCAAACCTTTCAGTTGGGTGGTTTTTGCGCTGTTATATGCGGAAAGATGGGCAGAAAGACTAATGGACCAGACGACGACTATAGATGTTACGCATTTATATAATTACGACTTTTCCCATAGACCATAATGTGTTATGGAATATTTTTGAGCGTCTCTGTAAATAAACTATGAACGCTACATACTTCCTTTTCGATACTGAACATGGCATCTCAGTAACATACATCAATTACAGAACAATCCAACAATATTAACGCAAGTTAGAGTTCGGACAGACATACAGATGGACAGGCAAACGGAATTCATAAACACATTTCAACTATGTTGGAAAATGTTAAAAACGCATAGTAGGTTGAAATTTCACTTTCAGCAGTTTATACCAATAGGCGGACATTGGTTTTGAATTGAGTACTTTTGTATAGCCCTGTATTTTCCCTACTATCTTTATATACACGCCGCTATTTAGCTAAAAATGTAATTAAGACTAAAATACGATTAAAACTAATGAATTCGCATTTCCAGAAATTATCATCCATAGACGGACATGTATCCAATTCTTTCCGCGACCCTGTATATCATTTTATCTATATTCTACAAACATATCTTAGTATCCTAAATGTAGTTCAGCGTAAAAATGCATAACTCATTAAAAAACCCCTTTTAAGCTATTTTCGTTCGTACTCGGTAACCCTAACAAACTCTTCTGTGTTGCCGTGTATATGATTTACAGCCTTTGCACACACAACATAATATGGAAAAATTTAGTTAAATTTAAAAACTCATATCACAACTAAAAATGTGCTACCAGCAATCGTCGCTAATACACAGTACTTAGGATACAGTATAGTATCAAAATATTTTGTGTGTCTCTGTAAATACTATGCATTTTCTATTATACAGGAAGTAACTTGTAGTAAACCTCAGCAACGTAAATCAATTTCATGATATGTAAAATAGTTTAACATATTTCAAACGAAAATGAAGTTTCAAATTAATTGCTTAAAAGGCGCAAAGGCCAACCTAGTAAAAAAGATTCCACGCCGTGACTCGAATCCGGGCTATCAGTACAGCGCACTGACGTTCTACCGACTAAACCACATGGAACGATATCCAGCATGGAACTTCTAACTATTAAATGTTGGCAAGGCTACAAACGCAGCACAAGATGGAATATTTTCAGTGAGCCACCGACATGGAACAAACAAAGACCCTTAATTAAACCCAGCATCGATTGAATCTATATCAATATTTGGGAAATTCTTCCAGAGAGAAACATTCGCCTTGCATACAATATTTCAAATGAAAATGAAGTTTCAAATTAATTGATTAAAAGGCGCAAAGGCCAACCTAGTGAAAAAAAATTCCACGCCGGGATTCGAATCCGGGCTATCAGTATAGCGCACCGACGTTCTATCGACTAAACCACATGGAATGATACCCAGCATCGAACTTGTCACTATTAAAGGTTAGCAAGGCTACAAACGCAGAACAAGATGGATAACAGGTGAGTCACCGGCATGGGGTAAACAAAGACTCTTAAATAAATCCAGCATCGATTCAATTTATATTATTATTTGGGAAATTTTTCCAGAGAGAGAAACATTCGCCTTGCATACAATATTTCAAATGAAAATGAAGTTTTAAATTAATTGCTTAAAATGCGCAAAGGCCAACCTAGTGTAAAAGATTCCATGCCGGGATTCGAACCCGGGCTATCAGTATAGCGCACTGACATTCTACCGACTAAACTACATGGAAGTATACCCAACATGGAACTTCTTACTATTAAATGTTGGCAAGGCTACAAACGCAGCTCAAGATGGAATATTCACAAGATGGATGGTGGCTCAATGAAAATACATAGTTTAACATAATTAATATACGCCGCAAAGAATGTTTCCCCTGTACCAATATGTAACAAAATTCTTTTGTATGGCCCTGTAAATGAATAAGAAATATTCTTTGCACCGCATTTCCTACATAATGTATATTTTAGGGCACTTTATAAATGCATATCAACTTCATTACGTTTGAAATGGTGTAAAATCATTAAAATGCATTTTAAACTATTTTTCCCATTGGCCATAATATAACGGAATACTTTTGGCTATTCCCTGTAATTGATCTATACATCTTATTTTCATAAAAGTTGAAATTACTCGACAAAATTCTGCAACGAATATATATATATTAAATTTTAAACCGTTCGGCTTTGCAGTTTTTGTGCTCTTACATGCGTTCAGACGGACAAACAGACTGGCAGACCAGACGACGAGTTTAAGTGCTACGTCTTTATAAAATTACGAATTCACCTACAAAGTGTCATAATAAAATAAAAATTACGTAAAATAAAATGAAAATTATCATAAAATCAAAATCCTGTCCCTTTAATGTTAAAAAATGTATATATACAAGGTTTTAGGGTACCTTTTCTATACAAAAATGTTTAGAGGCAACATTTTACTGTACCTTTTCTATTACAAAAGTTTAGAGACAACATTTTAGTGTACCTTTTCTATTAAAAATATGTTTAGGTAATATTTTGGTGTACCTTTCTATTAAAAAATGTTTAGAAGCGACGTTTTTGCGTACCTTTATTATTAACCCCTTAACCTACAACTACGCGTTAGACACGTGATCTTGTATTCGGACCAAAACTGATTATCATGGGTTTGGACCGTAATACATCGGCCGAACCAAATGTAAATATTACGGGCACGGTCCGTGGTGCGACAGTAATGCTAACGGGATTATTAATAAACCTTTTGTGTCATATGTGCTACAGTTATTATATTAGGTTGTAATTACTTATCAAATATTCCAAAAATGTAAACTAGTTGTATCTTACACATGTATTCACATTCCTTAAATCGTGCACGTTTGGTAAAACTTAGGACCGATTTGTCGAACCGTGGAATAGCTCGAAGGCTGTGCGATCATGTTTACATTTTGGTCCCAGGCTGTTGAAATGTAAATCGTAGGTTAAGGGGTTAAAAAATTTTTAGAAACAAGATTTTAGTAATCTGTCTTGAGCGAATTAAGACTATTGTACTCTGTAAAAAAAAAGAAAATTTTTCTTAATCAACGAAAATACAACATAATCATATAAAAAAATGTAGAATAGCCTCTTTGGAGTTAGCCAAGATTACTAAAAGAGTTCTTTGTCTTTATAAAACTTCAGAAACCAATATACTTTTGAGATTTAGGCTAATGTCAGACGAACGTCTGTTTGCATGCCTTTTTCCTTACGTATTATCCCTACACAATGCTAGCGGCATTGTGTAGGGATAATACGTAAGGAAAAAAGCGTGCAAAAAGACGTCCGTCTGACATTAGCCTTAAAGAAGCATTTAAAAAGCCAAAGTTTCTTTTGCTGCATAATTTAACGATTAAAGTCATTAAAGATTTTCAGCTGCGCAACTGAATTTATACATGCAAGAGTAAAAAAAAAAATGTTAATGTTTATTTTAACGTTAATGCTCTTAATGTATCTTTTTTTAGCGTAAAAATACAGAAAAGTAACATATGTGACGTAAAAAGTACATAAAATATTTCAATCTAAAGCTGCAGTTTCGTCAAACGACAGAGGTGGCAACGTTGCATTAGAAACGGAATTTTTACGTAAATCACGACATGTCTTTTAGGTAGATTTCGTATGAAATACTACCTATTGGGATCGTTCCCATGTTGGAATTTCTGAAAAATTTTTGCAGATCTACACCGATCATGACCCCTAGAACCCAAAACCACCCTCAGTAAAAAACTTTATCTATCTATCTATCTATCTATCTATCTATCTATATATATCACTTTCTTCTGGACACGATAACTTCCGCAATTCTACACAAATCTCTTCCAAACTGATACATAAAATCAATGGGCATAAAATCTCGGTCAAGTTCGTTAATGGGCAAAATCGGACCAAGGGGATGGAAATAGGGAGGGGTTTTGCGAAAACCGAAAACCCCCCATAACTTCTTAATTTTTATACATATCAAATCAGTTTAAAGTTTTTATTACTTCTAAAAATAGGGCCAAAATTGTATGTATCACAGATTTTTGATAAAGTTAAAAATGGGCTCAAGGGGCGCAAAAAATAGGGTTTTTGGGAGAAAAAAATTTATAACTTCGTCAATTCTTAAGATATCAATTCCAATTAATTTTATTATAAATCTCCTGAATATTATCTACAACTTTTATATTCACAAGTTTTTGATAGGACCAATTCGTACCGCAAAAAAAATTAAAAACGAAAACAAAAAGGGGGGTTGAAGAAGTAAAAAATCCATAACTCCGTCAATTCAAAAGATATAAAATCCCCATGAATTGATCATATATCTTCTTAATATTGTCTACAACATCTGTATAGACAAGTTTGGGATAGGACCAATTCTTACAGCAAAAAAAAATTAAAAATACATAGCGGTTGAAGAAAAAAATCATCTAAGTAAGGGTGTATTCAAATCCAAACTGCTTATTTTCTGACTCATTTTACAATTCATTTTTGCTCTCAAAGGCTTCCAATTGTTACGTTTTCTTACTCAGAAACAATATAATGTACCGAAATGGTCGATTTTTTGATAGAGGCAGAATATATTTTTAAAAATGCTGTTAAAGTGGGCATTTTGAACCGAATTTCCCGAAGCGGATTGTGTTGGAAAAATCATTGCATTAAGGATGCACTCAAATCCAAACTGCTTACTTTGTTACTCATTTTTAAATTCATTTTTGCTCTCAAACGCATCCAACTGCTAGCTTCTCTTATTCAGAAACTATATAATGTAAAGTAATGATCGATTTTTTGATAGAGGCAGAATATATTTCAAAAAATGATGTCAAAATTGGCATTTTGAGCGGAATTTCCCGAAGCAATTGTGTTATCACTTTCTTCTGGACACGATAACTTCCGCAATTCTGCACAAATCTCTTTCAAACTGATGCATAAAATAAAGGGACATAAAATCTCGCTCAAGTTCGTTAATGGGCAAAAGCGGACAAAGGGGATGGAAATAGGGAGGGGTTTTGTGAAAACCGAAAAAAACCCATAACTTCTTAATTTTTGTACATATCAAATCAGTTTAAAGTTTTTATTACTTCTAAAAATAGCGTCAAAAATTCATGCATCACAGATTTTTGATAAAATTTAAAATAAACTCAAGGAGTGCAAAAAATAGGGTTTTTGGGAGAAAAAAATTCCTTACTTCGTCAATTCTCAAGATATCAAATCCAATAATTTTATGATACATCTCCTTAATATTATCTACAACTTTTATATTCACAAGTTTTTAATAGGACCAATTCGTACCGAAAAAAAATTAAAAACGAAAACATAAAAGCGGGGTTGAAGAAGAAAAATTTTAATAACTCCGTCAATTCACAAGATATAAAATCTCCATGAATTTATCATATATCTTCTTAATATTGTCTTCAATATTTATATAGCGAAGTTTTTGATAGGGCCATTTCTTACAGCAAAAACAAATTAAAAATACATAGCGATTGAAGAAAAAAATCATCTTATTAAGGGTGCATTCAAATCCAAACTGTCTATTTTCTTACTCATTTTTGCTCTCAAACGCATCCAACTGCTAGATTCTCTTATTCAGAAACTATATAATGTACAGTAATGATCGTGTTTTTTGATAGAGGCAGAATATATTTCAAAAAAGGATGTCAAAGTGGGCATTTTGAGCAGAATTTCCCGAAGCGATTGTTAGAAACTAAAAATATTGCCCTACTGAGAAAATAATTGTTTATTAATCAAGTTTTAATTAATTGAAAGAAAAATAAAAACACAGGTCGCTTATAAATCTTTTCAAAAATCACGTCAGCATGTTTCATATTTTTTTTTTTTTTTTAATTAAAAATAAATCTGAAAATGTGCCAGAAAATTTCGAGTTGTTGAGCATGGAAAAATATTTTTTTTAATATCGCCTTAACATGATTCTGATAAAACCAGCTATTTTATAAAAAGGAAATAAAAACTCGTCAAAAGCAGACAGATAAAACTGTTAAAGTGGATTTATATCTAATAATGATTTTGTTTTTGTTGGTGAAATTAGTATACTTAACTTCGAAATCTACCTCTGCCTGTAGGCCGGGCCGGCAGGGATTTTTTTATATAATTACGAACGCACCTAAAAATATATGTTACTTACTAAATATGCTTTTTCTTAAAAGATTGCCAAAAAGCAATATTTTTCCGTGCAACTCTTTGATCTGTAAAAATAATTCATTTTGTTAAAATCTGTTTTTTTTTTAAGTAAATATTTGAAATTTTATGGTTCCACTCCACTTAGATTTTCTTTCTAGAAAGTAACGCATTCTCTAAAAAGTATTGATCTTGACTTTTTTAAAGATTCGTGTTTTACGTACAAAATATTGCATTCCATTCTTAAAAGGCACATTTCGCATTACTGAAACAAAACTCGACTGCCTCGAAAGAAACAGAACAGAAACTGTTCGCTCATAATTTTTTCGTAAAGATTGTATCTTTAAAAAAGTTACCTACTTTTAAAGTTACATTCTGTGTAATTCAATTTAGTATTATCCTTTTCTGTTTCACTTTATTTGTATTGAAAATATTCTAGAGAAAGATTGAGAAATACTGAATTGAGGATACTGAAAATACATAAATGTTTAATAGAATTTCTGCGTATTTACGTTTATATCTAATGCTTTTGTTGTATATTTATTTCCTGTTTTTTCTTTATTCAATGTTTTAGAAAATGTTCAAAACCTTTGCGTTTTATACAAGAAATCATGAATTTATCTTTAGATGAAATACAATTTCGATTGAGTTACAACATTTTAAAAAAAGCTTTTCCAAATAATGGTTAGCCGTTTGAAGCCAATTTTTTTACTATATTTTAAGGGGTCACATGGGCTTTTAAAATGTCAAAAAATGAAAAAAAAAGTCCAACTTTGTCATTGTATATCTTAAAAACTATACGCTATAAAAACACAATAATTGAAGGATGTTTCTTCTTTCATTTAATATTATTTTCCAGATCATAATGCGAAAAATTATTTATTGGAGGGGTTATTAAAATTGTCGAGAAAAAAGTTGGACTCGCAGGTTGCGCGCAATATTGCAAGAGAATTTCTTCTTATATTTTTTGGTATATAATTATAAACGAGAGTCTTGCATTTACGCTGAACCTAAAAAAAAAGTGTTTATTTATAACATTTTTACTTTAAAAAAATAAAAAATATGTTCAAACAAACAATACACAGTATATCTCTTTGAACTACAAAAATAATTAATTTTTTTAACATATGGCCGACGGGAATTTTTTAACAAATCTGAATTTTAAAACAGTAGAAGCTCCTCCTTGTTCTGAAAGGCCCCACCAGTGGCTGAGAGGTTCTGCTCTCGAAACTGGTAGACGGGAAGTGCTGGGTTCGATCCCAATCGCGCCCGTCGGCCTAATCGTTCGGAGTTTTCGTGGTTTTCTTCGAACCATGGATTTCCATGCGTTAATACGGGTTAGGTTCCCTTAGAAAGAACCCCACGAAGGGCACTCCCCCTCGGGCCTATATCCCTAGTGTAGATAATCGGCCGTCACAAAATCAACCAACCAACCGACCTTGTTCTGAAAGTCTTTTTAAATTGGTGTTCTAGATAGGTTTCCCAAGTTCATGCATCGGGAAATATCTTTCAATGTACGAATTTAATATAAAATATCTTACAAGCTAAAAAATATGGATAACATGATATAAGTGCATTTTCTATAAGGTAGAAGCCACGGCCTTAGTCAGTGATTTTTTTTTTTGGATGAAAACGATAATTTTCGTTTCCAGTCGTGAATATGTTACAATCTAATTTTGTTTTTAAAAGTAAATATTTAAAATTTTATGTTTCCACTGTACTTAGATTTTCTATCTAGAAAGTAGAGTATTTCCCCCAAAATATTGATCTTGAATTTCTTAAAGATTCGCGTTTTACGTGCAAAATATGGCTTTTTATTCTTAAAAAGCACATTTTGCATCACTGAAACAAAACTCGAATGCCTCGAAAGAAACAGAAAAGAAATTGTTCATTCATAATTTTTTCCTAAAGATTGCACCTTTAAAAGAGTTACCTACTTTTGAAGTTACATTATGTGTAATTCAATTTAGTGATAGCCTTTTCTGTTTCTCTATATTTGTATTGAAAATATTTTAGAGAAAGATTGAGGAATACGCATACTGAAAATACATAAGTATTTAACAGAATTTATGCATGTTTACTTATATACCCAATGCTTTTCTTGAATATTTATTTCGTATTTTTTCTTTACCCAATGTTTTTAGAAAATAGTTAGAACCTTTTGAATTTATACAAGAAATTATGAATTTATTTTTAGGTGAAATACAATTTAGATTGAGTTAAAACATTTATAAAAAGCTTTTCGGAATAATAGTTAGCCATTGGAAGCTAATTTTTTTTAGTATATTTTAATGGGACATAGAACTTTTAAAAATGCCAAAAAGAGAAAAAAAAATACCATTTTTGTCACTCTATATCTTAAAAAGCTTACATTAATAAAACACTGTTATTAAAGTTGGTAATAGAGACACGTTTCTTATTTCATTTAATTTTTTTTCATATCATTATGGAAAAATTAGTTGTTAGAGGGGTTATTAAATTTGTTGAGAAAAAAGTTGGACACGCAAGTTGCGCGAATTATTACAAGAGAATTTCTGCATGTAAAACAAAATTTTTGACACATAATTATGAGTGAGAAACTTGCGTCTACGCTGAAACTGCAAGGAATGTTTATTTCTACGTTTTAAAAATACAAATCTGTCTTGCTTACATAAAAGTTTTTAAAAGTTTAGAAATATAACACAAAGAAAAAATATTTTTTGCACCAATAAAGTAAAGATGAAAATTTAAGTTCACTTTTTAGAGTCTACCGTACGTTATATAGCCTGAAAATTTCATGAAAAAATATCGAAAAGTTTTTTATCTGCCTAGCGCGCAATGCCCCAAATCATGTTTTGAGAAATTACTTTAAAGTTCTATTTTTGGCAAAATTCCATATTTAAAAACTATTAAGAGTGTCATTCATTTTGTTTTAAAGTGTTTAGAAATGATTACTCTTTAATATATATATTCAAAAATTGAAAGTTTAGAAGGTTTAAAAGTCCTATGACCTCTTAATAAGAATAGATTAAAAGTAAAAACAGTTTTTAAAAAAAGACTTTTTATAAGAATTCGCCTAATTTTATGACTGAAAATCAAACGTAGTTTCAAAAAACTTTCGTTGCAATTTGTCGATTTGGCGTGAGTACCGATTATTGAAGTTCAACGTTTTGATTTACGATTGACAGAAAGCGGGGAAAAATGAAATTATTAAAAAATATATAAATTTTGCTCTGGTTCCTTTTTTAAGACATGGCAACGGGAAAGAAAGCAAAAACATTGTTTAACCTATCATTTCAAGATTTGTAATTTTTTTTCTCAACTTATAATCATAATTTAAATACTATTGAAACATTATTTGGCTAAGCAGAGTTTTTTAGAAAAATATTGCTATTTTTTTTAGGTTTTCATTCACCTGACAAAAGCTATTCGTGTCACTTCACAGAAACTGTATGTTAACTGAAAATTTATGTATTTACAGCTGAATTATCTCCTGTCACACAACAAATCATAAAATTTTGAAAAAGATCTTAATTAAAGCCAGATATTACTTAAAAAACACTCATTAAGAAAGCATTAATAAAAAATCATAACAAAAGCATAAATTTCTATCAAAACTGCAAATAAACAGATTATTGATGGCGAAAAAAGGGAAAGGGTTGCTAGAATTAAAAGCAGCGCCGAAAGATAAGAAACTGGAGGTTCCAAAGACAGCCTTATCTCATAAACCATTCGACGTAGAAATCTGAAATTGCGGACACACACTCAGAAAAAATGTTCTTTTTCAGAATTTCTAAAAAAAAATTTGAAATTCTCCCACTAGAATCCAAAATATCAATTAAAAATATCAATTAAAAATATCATTTACTAAGTTCATTTATTTTCTTTTAATCGGCAATCAGATGTCCACATGTTTGGCACATGTGTTTTGTGAAATCGCACTTTCAAACCAGACATTAAAAATCACAGTAGGACATTTTAAAGCATATCGAAATTTTAAAAAGTTCTTGACACGGGAATTTCAAACTTGGGTCACATATGCAGAATAATTTTCTCTTTCAGAATTTCAATTTTTTTTTTTTGCATTATTTTTGCATTAGTCTTATTTTTAACTTAAACATAAATAAAAAATTAGAAATCTGAATGGATCTCTCAGATTAATTTAAAAGATTGTGTTAGTCAATGAAATTAAACCATCGCACTTCCTTGAAAAGTAATATTAGCTCATTATAAAATGCATAGTCATAAGTAGTATTAGTTGCGGTAATCGGAAACAGAGCGGTAGTTATAAATAATCGATACTAGCGCTCACCCTAGCGTTGGTAGAACTTATGCGTAAGTAGGCCCGTGTCTTTCCATCTCCAAGAAGTTATGTTGCTAGTTTCTATCTTTTTTGTGCTACAATTGGCAACTTCGCGTTGTTATGAAAAGAATTCGGTAAGGATGAAGAAGTTGTCAAACAAAGTTTATACGCCTAATTATTTCTTGCTGTTGTTGGAGATAAACCCCAGGTAAGTAGTTTCTTAAACTTATTGTTTATGGTGACATAATTTGTCGACGGACACTTTACAACTTTTATATTTTTATCATACATCGAGACTTAATTCTATCTACATCGAGTATTCTGCTCGATAGGGTTGACAATCAATCCTCATTCTTTTAAATTAGGTTTAATTATAAATAGTATTTATATTTATCTTATTTTCGTCGGAATAGATAGGAAACATCAAGTATACCTTGTCCTGATTCTAGACTTAAGCTACCCAAAACAATCAGGAGCGACGACTTACATAAAAGTGTTACTGATATGGTTAATATTTTTTTCTCAATGTACATCAACGAATACTATACCAAAGAAAATAAGTTGAAACTGGTGTGAATGAATAGTAATTAAAATAGCTTCTTAAAACATGATCAAAAACTTATAAATGCGCTAGGCCTTTCGAAAGATCTGAGTCTTTCTTCGTCAGGCGCAAAGAAGACCTGCTTCTACTAGGAAAGCAGCAGCAAGACTGAAATGAGTGATAAGGGAAGGGAAACAGGCTGCAGAAACAGCCAATAGGAAATTAGAAACCAGAAGACAACAGCCAATCACAGAAGAGTATAATAAAGACAAAATAACACAGAGTAGAAGGGGAATAAGGAAGCAAATAGGGGGGTGCTGGGCAACATATAACTATGATATGTTCCCGCACCATGTTGGTTAAATCAAAGTAAAATTGCGTAATCTGTTATTTCTGTTTGTATAAATATTTTTTATAAAATATAATTATGAGTGTAAAATTATAATGTTTATATATTTAAGTAAAATAAGAGTGTAAGTTCATACAAAAATTATTAAGTTGATTTTAAATAATAAATATATATTTTAAAAAAATTGTTGTATTGTAAAATGAATGTATAACGTTGAATGGAGTTCGGATCTCAGACAACAACAATACGCAGACGCCATGGTGTCGTTTTATGACAAGCCAATGGAAAGTGGTGTATAATTAGAAGTCGTAAAATCATAAAAACGTTGGAATCAATTTATGGCCTCAATAAAAGTGTTGGGATAAATTTATGACTTTTCAGACCACCCAAACTTTAAGGCAAATAATAATATTAAAGTATATGTTAGGGGCCATTTGCAGACTGCTAGCTAATAGGCCTATCGAAGTATAATAAAAAAATCTTCTCACATCCAATAACAGTGGACTAGACAAAAATAGTTCCTCCCACTGCAGGAGCTGGTGTGCAAGAAGAATAAGTTTGAAAAAACATAGTCCAAAAAAAGATGTAGAGGATGCAAGAGCTCTCCTGAAAGCCCGTGCAATGAGTCCCGGAAGCCCTAGTAAAGCCCAGGCGAGATGGACATTTCGGAGCGAGCCTAATCGAGCCTAATCAAGCCTAATTGAGGATGTATTCCTGATGTACCTACCGGAGTGAGCCGAATCAAGCCAAAATTGAGGATGTCTTCCTGATATACATATCGGAGTGATCCTAATCAAGCCAAATTGAGGATGCGTTCCTGATGACACATTGCCATGATCCTAAGCAACGCAACAACTCGGAATTTGACGAATAAAGGCCACCATCCCGTATATTAAAAGAAGGTACTATTTTCAACATTTTCTTTTACCACTTAAGATCATATGAATAATCTTAAAAAATACTTTTCTGATATTTTATGGTAGGGAGTTATCTGAGATCCGACCAAACCAATAATTAAATAAGATTAAGGTAATTTTAAAAATGAAAGAGAGAATTTCTTTAGCAAAAAGAAACAATTATAATAATTAGAGTATGTGAAATTATTGTCTTTTTTTTTTTAAAAGGATTTAACATACTTAAAATAAATGAGAAGCAAACAAAAGAGTTGCTTTCTATTTTTTGAATTAATATTATGTTTTTCTGTAAATAGATTTGTTCAATGTAAATAAATCATTTAATCAAGTTTTAAAAAGTTTCTGTAATTATTTAATTAATAATATTTAAAGTGTGTCAATTCTTTTTTTTACAGCTTAAATTTTAGTTTAATTCATAAGTGGAAGAGTTCGTCTAAATAATTCACAACGCAAACTCTTAATTTTATTCGTAATTATTCAAATTTAATAATTACTTTTTGACGCGAATTATAATTTAATCTTATTAATGCTTCGCGTTGCTCTTCTACTAGAATTTAGGTAAGTACGATCACTTATATTATTTAAATTTATCTAAGGTATATAAAACTATATACCAAATTGCTATGAGGTTGCTTGGATGATTTGGACCAATTAACAATTTTGAATATATTTAATAAAAAAAATAAACAGGTGTAATTATCTGTCCAGCATCCCCCCTTCATAGTACAAATGGCGCCGTGACTCAGGAACGTTCATTAAGTACAATGGTGCTATGACTCAGGAACGTTCATCTGAGGTCATTAGAAATAATAATAATAAAAAAAGGAAAATAAATTTAAGTATTATTTTAATGTCACAATTTTAAAGATATTGTAGGTATGTAAGTTTAATTGATTAAAATTTTATTAAAATTAATTTTATTATTGTAACAATACTGACACACATATAATAATTTTATATAAATAAAATGAATAATATATGTTAGTAAAAAAAAAAAAGGAAATAAAAAAAATAATTCTGGGATTTATAATAGGTAAATTTAGGAATTACAATTTTGTTTTTTTTTCTCTCTTTTCTCTTGTGGTTGGATCTCAGTTACCATTGAAAAATAATGGCATTCACATCACAGATGACACATTTGTAAAAATAATTTTTTTTATATAATGTATAAATAATAATAATAATAAGAATAATGAGTAAAATTTTATAATATGTCTGGTATAAAATGATTGAAATGTCAATAGATCACTCTTTTTGAAATTGTATCACCTTGATACAAAAGAAAATTTATGAGTCGTACTACGAAGTAGTAGTACAATATTTACAAAAAAAAAAAAAAAAAAAAAAGATTGTTTTTTCTGTAGAAAAGGACAGATATTTTTCTGTTAAATGAAATTATGTTGTTTTTTATATATACGTGTATTATAAATATTTTAGGGGTATTTATGTGTGTAAAAGAATAATCTACAAAACAACTTCATCTCCTAAGAAATTTTTTTTTTTAATTTTAGTGTTGTTGTTTTTATGTATTTATGCAATTTAGAATATTTTCATACATATGTTGTAATATAGAGAAAATAGTATGAGATGCAAAATATTCTTTTAAGAGGTATAGGATCTATTTTGAATTGATATTTTGAAAAAGTATACATTGATTACTAATACTTGTTAAAAATGACTCAGACGCTGGATATAGATACACGTATTAAGTTAGTGTCACCATTTGACAATAAAAAGAACAAAAACATTATATTTTTCTTAGAGGAATTTGAGAATATTTTCAATTCGACAGATATACAGGAAGAAACTAAATTATTAATTTTAAAGGCTAAAATTACTGGGGACGCAAAACATATTTTAAGTAAACAGATTGAAAAATATGACGAGACCAATTATAATTTATTTAAAAATAATTTGGTGGAGTTATTTGGTACAAAACTAAGCTTCCTTAATGCTCAGAGCAATTTCCTAAATTTAAAACAGGCCGCAAGTCAAACGATAGAGGATTTCATTTTGGAGTTTAAAAAGGGTGTAAAATCTTATATCGAAAGTGCAGGCGAAAATGTGGATAATAAGGAAGAGAATTTTATCGAAATCTTAAAAATGTCGAATTTTTTAAATTCAATTAGACAGGATATTGCACTAGATGTGCGTAAACATGCGCCCAGGTCCTTCAAGGAGGCATGCGAGTTAGCAAAACTTATGGAAAGTGCGTATAATGAATCAAAGTTTGAGGAAATTAACGCAATAAATAAAGAAAACAAAGATCTTTATGAGAACATTATAGAATCAAGTAAGCAAAACAAAGAACTAATCGAGAAATTAAAAGGGGAGATTGAAAAACTAAAAAAATCAAAGAAAAAAAACCATGCAATTAGAGATGATAGTGTTCCGCGGAATAAGAAACTCTTTAATAAACACAATGATTATCAGGGTCCCCATTTCAATAACAATTTTCATTATAATGATTATGAACGAAATTATAATGATTACTACAATTCCTTTAATTACCCGACGCATTATGGGATGTATGATTATTCACAACCTAACTGGAATTCGGGAAATAGGGATTTTGGATATATTTCTGAGAATTATGAGCAAATTGGTTATCAATTTGAAAAGCGCAAAAAGAAAAAAAAATGGGCAAAGAAAACAGCGAAATCGGATCAAGATTCGGGATTTTCAGAGACGGAAATCGATAAAATAAATAAAACAATCGCAAATATAACAAATGCAGACAAAGATAGTCTGCCAATTATATCACTAAGTATACAGGGCGTAGAAATACAAGCGTTACTGGATACCGGAGCTGCTGTATCCCTTTTATCACCTTCTTTATTCAAAAAAATTAAAGATACAAACGTCAAAATCAAATATTTGGGCAATCAGATCCAAATTAAAACTTTAACAAATTCAAAGATTTTTTTTAAACAATGTGTAAAATTAACTTTTCGATTAAAAGGTATATTCACAACAGGCACATTTTATGTCACTAATGATGATTTTGATAGGCAGTACCAAATGTTATTAGGGTACGATTATCTCAAAGAAAATCATATGATTTTGGATTTATGCAATAAAACATTAAAATTTAAAAATCAACAAATTAAATTAAACGTTGCAAGTGAAGTAAATAATTATGAAGTGAATAACATTACGCCATGTAATTCAGGGGAACATTCAAATAAAAGTATGTTTGCCATTACTAAAAATAGAATTTTTCTCCAACCTGAAGAATCGAAAATTGTAAAATTAAAATGCCCAGAAGATATAAATATGTCAGATATAATTATTTTTGACCCCATTCAAGAAAATAGTAAATTTTCATGCGAGACTTCGTTACACGAAGTTCAAAAAAATAATAACATAAATATTATAATAAAGAATAAACTGTTAGAAAAGTTAATTATTCAGAAAGGAACTAAAATAGGGGAAATTATAACGAACTTTGAGTGCAAGCAAGATGACTCAACTAATAATATAGAGAAAGGGACATTTTATGAAATAAATAATTTAAATATAGAAGATGTAAGAAAATTGCGAGAAGCAGAAATTAAAGAGACGGATTTCGATTTAAGCCATTTATCAGAGGAAGTACAACAAAAATTTCGAAAAATTTTAATGGGCAATGTTCATGCATTTTCAAAAAGTTATCAAACATTGGGGCAATCAGCGTTTGTTGCACCAAGTTTTCAATTGAATCATGAATTCCCGGTACAAGCTAAGCCATATAAATTGCCTCAGGCAGTAAGACAGTATGCGAAAAGGGAAATCGAACAACTGTTACAGGCTAAAATTATAGAGAAGACTGACTCCGAATATGCTTTTCCAGTTATTTTCGTTAGAAAGAAAAATCCGAGTAATAACCCGAATGCAGAACCCAAGTTTAGAATGGCAACGGACCTAAGACTATTAAACCAAATTTTACAACCTTATACTTATCCGATGCCGGACGTAAAAGACTTATTACAAAAAATAAGCGGTAAAAAATACTATACGGTGCTAGACTTACATAGTGCTTTTTTCCAAATAAATTTAAAACCAGAAGATTGCAAAAAATTAGCATTTGTTACGGAATTTGGAAAACATATGCCACTTCGTTTATCTTTTGGCACACGAAATTCTAGCGCAATTTTTGCAGAAGTAATCGATAAAATTCTGGGACATTTTGACAAAAGCAAAGTATCATACTACATTGATGATGTGTTGATATCTGCAAATACAATAGCAGAGATGACGAAAACCTTAGAAGAAGTTCTACAGGTATTAATAAATCACAACATGACAATCGAACCTTCAAAAATGCAAATTTGCAAAGCAGAAATAGAATTCCTAGGATTTAGGGTGAATCAAATGGGATATTCTCCATCTCAAAAGAATATTGAAAAAGTAAAAAATTTAGTCAGACCAAAATCGAAAAAGGGGGTCAGATCTTTATTGGGCTTAGCGAATTATTTTCGGACGCTAATACCCAACTATTCCGACAAAGTTAACCCTTTAATAGAGCTGACTAAAGATAAAGTTAAATTTAAGTGGAGTCCAGAAGCAGAAAAAGCTTTCCTGATAATTCAGGAAGAAATTGTACAAAAACCAACGCTCAGACCCCCCGATTTTAACAAGGAATTTTTCTTATTCACGGATGGGAGCAAAGTTGCAATTTCAGGTGTTCTAGCTCAAGAAAAGGATGGTCATTTGCTACCTGTTGAATTTTTCGGGAGAAAACTTAGAGAACCGGAAAAAAATTATCCGAGTATTAAATTTGAGTTATTAGCAGTGCATGAAGCAATTATGCATTTTAAATATATGCTTTCAGGTAGAAGATTTACTGTGTTAACTGATTCGAAAGCACTAACTCAGCATTTACATTTACAAGATAAATCGGAAATTATAAACAGATGGGTAGCAGATTTACAAGACTTTAATTTCGACTTCGAATTCGTCGAAGGGATTAACAATCCAGCAGACTATTTGAGCAGGAATTTAGATAATCTTACAACAGACAGAGAACTCCAAAATAATTTGTTCGCAAGTAACGTAGCACTTACAGACGAAAATATTAAATCGGAGCAATATGCAGACGAAAAATTAAAAATTATAATAAATAAAATCGAAAAAGACAAAAATAATAGAAGCACGAAGAGATTTGCTTTAAATCACAATAAATTATTAATTTTGAAACCTGGTTCAGATAAAAAGGAGCTTTTAATTACCCCGGATTCATTAAAAATTGCAGCCATAGAAGAAGCTCATAAAGCGCATTTCGGATTTCAAAAAACTTATGATAATGTGAAAACAAGGCTCTTTCGGCACGGAATGTACAAAGACATTAAACAGTATTGTGCAAATTGTGTGCAGTGCCTCACATCTAAACAACACACAACAATAAAAGTCCCTGTTAAAAAAATGGTGAAAGATCACGAAGTCGGTACAGTCCTGCATGCTGACGTCATTGGACCTTTAAACCTCACGTTAAGGAAAAACAGATACATTTTAATTATAATTGATTCGACATCGAGATTCCTGGAAGCTGTTCCCCTACGAAACGTAGAGTCACAGACTATATTAAATGTACTAAATAAATATTTTGCAAATTATGGGATGTGTAAAGAAATTATCTTTGATAATGCAAAATATTTACGTAGCGAAATTATGAAAGAATATTTGGAATCTTTAAACATACAAAGGAAATTTGTGAGTGTATACCGTGCGCAAGGAAATGGACTTTGTGAAGTTACCAATAAAATATTAAAAACATCAATTGTAGCTATGTCGAAACGCACTACGGAATGGGACATAAGACTGGATTTTTTTAAACTAGCGTATAATTCCTCGAAACACCGCGCTACGGGATATAGTCCCTCACTGCTATTTTTCGCAAGGGAAATAAAAAATCCCTTCACAGCCCATATTCCTTCTGAGGAAATATATACCCACTCTTATGTTAAAAGCAGAATACAGCATATGAAGGAAATCAAAATTCAATCCCTTGCAAACCAGGAGAAAATAATGCAAGAATATATAGATGAAGAGGCATACGAAAAAGTAAAGGATTTAAATTTGGGTCAAACAGTATATTTAAAATGTATTGGAAAACCAGGCGCATTAGAGCCAAAATTTCAAGGACCCTACGAAGTTACTAAAAAGTTTAGAAACTTTAACTATTTATTACAATATGTTCCAGATAAATCAATAGAGCCGATCAAACGACATATGGATCAGCTGTACGCTCCGAAATACGCAACAGGTCATACAGAGGCGGAAATTACGAATTTACAAGGGTCTCAGAAAAAAATTAAGGGTGATAAAAATTACAAAAATAAATGTGACATTTGTAAAAGAAAATCGCACTTAACTGAAAATTGTTGGTTCAAATTGAACAAAAATACGAGTCAAAAGGGTGACAAACTTACTAAAACGCATTATAAAAAAAATAATAAATATTCTGAGAATATAGACCCATATTTACAGTATCAAACAGATCATTATGATCAAAATATGTCGTTATATGGTTATACACCATATACAAACTTATACGGGGATGTTATACAAGATCATTACCCTTTCCCCCCTCCCCAAGATTATCCATGGTATATGAATTGGTATTAAAAATAAATCAAAATGCATAATTAATCGAATTTCAAAATTTCAAAATTTTCAAAATTTAAAAATAAATTTTTCTTTTTTTAGATAAAAAAAAAATTTGAAACAGAATTAATAACTTGCCTTTTTAAAATTCAAAATAATAATAAGAAAGGATAGGAACATGGGAACGCCAATTTGTCTCAGGGTTACAATATTGAGCAAATGTGCAGGGCGCACCCGAAAATATACTTATAAAATTAGGTAATGTGCTTCACAAAACTTCAATGGAGCAGTGAAATATTTCGCTCCAGGCAAAAGTTATATATTTTTTTTTCTTTTCGAATATGAATTAGAAAATATAAAATCTTAACAAAGCCAAATAACATTAAAACTTAATTAATTTCATAGTAAATAATGCTGGAGTAATTTTCAAAAAAAAAAAAAAAAAAAAAAGAGAATTTTTTCTGTCTTCTATAAGGGTAGCCTTTGCTAATAGCCTTACAATTTAGATGACAAAATTTCAGAATTACTCTTTAAAATGAGTAGGTGTAAGCTATAGGTTCAGGGTAGTTAGAACAGCTTTATAGCATACTCATATATATATTTTTTTTATATAAATATATGGTTGACAAGGAATAAATTATTAGTGCACTCTATATTAGGATAGCGGTCAGCTATAAGCCTAAATATAATAAAATATACAAAAAGTGCTAAGATTTATTCCGGTAGTTCAAGTACAACTTATATGCTAAAGTCTAGAATTTAGACAGCAGGGATAAGTTTTATGAACAAAAGTGTTATATAAAAAAATTTAAAAAAAGGATTTTGGTGTAGCACATTGGTTTTTAAAAAAAACATATATATGTATAACAATGGACAAGGCAAGTTATTTCAACATGATTGCACACAAAAATAATAGTAAAAATACACAAATAAATAATTGAAGTAAAATTAAAATTTTCTCACCAAAGGCTTTCTGTATAGGGTGCAATTTTGGCCTACGGCTGGGTATGCACCAACACCAACAAAATATTTGTAGAAAATTTATCAATTCACAGATACATCAATATATGGTCCACCTAGGCATAAATTTCAGGATTCTTGGCTGAAAAAGGAATCGAAGAAAAAATTAAGTATGGTATAATTACTAGATGTTATGCTCAGACACAATAAAATTAGTAATATTATATTGTAAGAAAGCAGCATTTTGAGTTTTCTTGAGGAAAATTTTTGATTTTTAGGTTTTACACATTTATGGAGTGTCTAGCTCAGTGTATAGTTCCTAGATTTAATAAAAAAAAATAATAAATAAAAATATAAGTTCGTGTTGTTTTCAAAATAAATAACAAAAGGTATAGCAATTAGCATTTACAGTTAAAATTTATGGAATTTTCAGCAAAATTAACATTAGACAAACATAGTTTATATTATATTTAACTTGATAAGCTAATTTACTTTTATTAACGGTATTCAATTAGAATTAAAGTAGGCTTAAATTCAAGTTAAATTAATTAATAACATTGTTGTAGTGTAAAATTTTATGTAAGACTATTATATTTTTATTGTATATATAAAAATATGCAAATTTAACAATTAATAAAATGTATTAGCAAAATTATTTAATATAAATATTAAATGACATCTTGCTGAAATCAGCTAGATATTAGATTTTTTTTTTTTAAATAAAATATTTTATAAATTTATGTTAGTTTAGAATTTAAGCATTTTTTTTTTCTCTTTACTTTCCCTTAGAATTAAATGCAATTCTAAATTTAACACATATAAATATACATAGTATTGATAAATTTGAGTATGTGAGTTCATAGAATATTTTTTTTTATATAATTTGGCCAATTTAACATTAGGAAACAAAATAGATAAATAAATATATTTATATATATTGGCCTTATTTTTATTAAAATATGTAGTATGGCTTAATAAATTTATTTACTTAATTTTTTTTATAGTACGTACAGTAATTATTTTAAAAACTTAATCTGTAACAATTGGGTGTAGATATTTATGAGTATACAAAGATTCTTTTCTGCTGGCAGAAATTCTTTGGTTCGGCCGAGTACTCATGGGTTACTACATACGATTTTACGTAGTAATTATCATTTACTTTTTTTTTAAATTATACAAGTGTATTAAGTACATTTATTTTATAATTAAATAATAATTATTAATGTTGGATTAATAATAATAATTTATTATCTTTTATTTTTAAACATATCATTAAATTTTGGACAGTAGAATTCACATACGGAATGTTAATGATAAATAAAATTTTGAATAAATAAATTTTTATTTCATTCAGTAAAAAAAATAAATAAATATGAAAATTTAACAATCTTTTAAGATAGAATTGTTGGCTAAATAAATAATAATTTAAGACAAAAAAATTGTTCTCTTCTTCGTCAATGGCATTTTCTGACAACACTATTTAATAGTATTAAATGAAGGTGCATTTTTAAGGTCAGCGTAATGCATATTTTGCATTTTTGAGAGGCCATAGAAGTCATTTTTCCGTGTTGTTTACATTTTAATAGTAAACAATATCATGTATCAAAATTTGTGTTTGTTAAAAAGGTCTAAAAATATACAATGTAGTCAGTTAAAGAAAATTATATGCATTTTGTTTTTAAATCCTGAAAGGCAATTTGGTTTAGATTAAACCTGAATGAATAAAAAGCCATCCTCGCTTCAGTTCCAGTAGGAGGCAGGAGAATGCAGAGGCTAGAATCGCCATTTTTCCCCTGCAAAATAATAAAAAAAAAAGCAGAAGGTTTACATTAGATACGATACAAATACATACACTGTTTATGCATAGATTATGTTTAAAATTACATACAGGCATGCACAGTGAGTTAAGAAGAAAGTATATCAAGAAATTATACTAATTAATAAGGTAATTACAAGCATGAAATGGTTTTAAATACATACCTTTGGGAAGTCGTAAAATTTTGTCACAGCACATATCATCTCGCAGAAAGGGATTAGTAGCTGACCAACCCCTCGTTTCGAAAAAATAGGGGACGTTCAAAACTGGTTTCATTCTCTCCCCCTTCTCTTTTTGTTTTTCTCTCTTTCTCGTATTGGGTAAAGTTGGAAAGCATTGCGTAATGATATATTAAAGGAGATGAATTAGCTTGTACATTTTGACAGATCATACATGTTTGAAGTAACAAATAAATAAAATAATGTAACAAGTTTGTATACAATATTTTTTCTGATTATAATTTGAATACATCAGATTAATTATGTGAAAATATAACATGTCATATTACAAGCATTGTATTTACTTTTATTCAGTATAAAATGTGTTTTAGATAAAACACTGTGTTATAAGGTTGTATGTGATGAAATAATATGTCAAATGCGTATGCCATTATTTTTCTTATAATGAGGTTTATTTCGGCATATTAATTTCAGACAAAATTATAGCTTTGAATGTATTTTGGGCACTTAAACTGTAAAGTTACAAAATTAGTAAACATGTGTGTGGTAAAGAAAAAAGGCTTCGAGAAAGACGTCTGATTGTCAGTACAGAGGTCTTCTATAAATATGAATGTCAACAGACAACTATGCTATCATGTGTTGAACTTTCTGTTATGAAACAATAGAAGAACTTCTTATAAAATATACCAGAACCATTGATAATTGAACTTAGTCTTCGTTCAAAAACTGTGTAGATACACAGTCATATGGACACGTACATTCCTTCAAGCTTTATAAAAAAAAATAAAACCAGCAATCAGTTTTTATTTTTTTTTTTCTTCCGAGACCGGGAGAGATGCTGGGCAACATATAACTATGATATGTTCCCGCACCATGTTGGTTAAATCAAAGTAAAATTGCGTAATCTGTTATTTCTGTTTGTATAAATATTTTTTATAAAATATAATTATGAGTGTAAAATTATAATGTTTATATATTTAAGTAAAATAAGAGTGTAAGTTCATACAAAAATTATTAAGTTGATTTTAAATAATAAATATATATTTTAAAAAAATTGTTGTATTGTAAAATGAATGTATAACGTTGAATGGAGTTCGGATCTCAGACAACAACAATACGCAGACGCCATGGTGTCGTTTTATGACAAGCCAATGGAAAGTGGTGTATAATTAGAAGTCGTAAAATCATAAAAACGTTGGAATCAATTTATGGCCTCAATAAAAGTGTTGGGATAAATTTATGACTTTTCAGACCACCCAAACTTTAAGGCAAATAATAATATTAAAGTATATGTTAGGGGCCATTTGCAGACTGCTAGCTAATAGGCCTATCGAAGTATAATAAAAAAATCTTCTCACATCCAATAACAGTGGACTAGACAAAAATAGTTCCTCCCACTGCAGGAGCTGGTGTGCAAGAAGAATAAGTTTGAAAAAACATAGTCCAAAAAAAGATGTAGAGGATGCAAGAGCTCTCCTGAAAGCCCGTGCAATGAGTCCCGGAAGCCCTAGTAAAGCCCAGGCGAGATGGACATTTCGGAGCGAGCCTAATCGAGCCTAATCGAGCCTAATCAAGTCTAATTGAGGATGTATTCCTGATGTACCTACCGGAGTGAGCCGAATCAAGCCAAAATTGAGGATGTCTTCCTGATATACATATCGGAGTGATCCTAATCAAGCCAAATTGAGGATGCGTTCCTGATGACACATTGCCATGATCCTAAGCAACGCAACAACTCGGAATTTGACGAATAAAGGCCACCATCCCGTATATTAAAAGAAGGTACTATTTTCAACATTTTCTTTTACCACTTAAGATCATATGAATAATCTTAAAAAATACTTTTCTGATATTTTATGGTAGGGAGTTATCTGAGATCCGACCAAACCAATAATTAAATAAGATTAAGGTAATTTTAAAAATGAAAGAGAGAATTTCTTTAGCAAAAAGAAACAATTATAATAATTAGAGTATGTGAAATTATTGTCTTTTTTTTTTAAAAGGATTTAACATACTTAAAATAAATGAGAAGCAAACAAAAGAGTTGCTTTCTATTTTTTGAATTAATATTATGTTTTTCTGTAAATAGATTTGTTCAATGTAAATAAATCATTTAATCAAGTTTTAAAAAGTTTCTGTAATTATTTAATTAATAATATTTAAAGTGTGTCAATTCTTTTTTTTACAGCTTAAATTTTAGTTTAATTCATAAGTGGAAGAGTTCGTCTAAATAATTCACAACGCAAACTCTTAATTTTATTCGTAATTATTCAAATTTAATAATTACTTTTTGACGCGAATTATAATTTAATCTTATTAATGCTTCGCGTTGCTCTTCTACTAGAATTTAGGTAAGTACGATCACTTATATTATTTAAATTTATCTAAGGTATATAAAACTATATACCAAATTGCTATGAGGTTGCTTGGATGATTTGGACCAATTAACAATTTTGAATATATTTAATAAAAAAAATAAACAGGTGTAATTATCTGTCCAGCAGGGGGAAAGTACATGAAAATAAAATTAAATATAAATTATAATACAATGAAAATACACACATATATTAAAATATGGGATCAGATTAAATTAAAAAATGAAAAAATGTATAAAATATAAAAAAGATTAATATTAATTAATACAAAAATAAATTATATGGTAGTACTGAAAAGGTTTTCAAAGCTGCAGAGAGTATTGTGGATACAGATTTATCTTTAACAATAACTTCACGATTAAGATAAATAGCTAAATTTTCAAGAAAGTCCAGTTCAGAGATAATTTTAGCATTTTGAAAATTAAAACTATGGCCGGAATCCCATGAATGCTTGGCGATAGAAGATTTAGAAATTTCTTGATTAATTACATAACGAGAGTGTTTTTTTAAACGAATTTCAAGATTTCTTTTAGTTTGACCAATATAAGATAAATCACAGCCGTTACAAAGAACATTATAAATTCCCCATTTCCGAAGATCAGGAACAGGAGATTTAGTGGAGAGGATTTTGAATTTATTGATAGGTTTAAAGATAATGTTAAAATTGAAACGTCGTAAAATTTTAGCTAATTTGAAACATAAAGGAGGATAAAAGGGGAGGACAACCAAATTATCAGGTTTGCTTTTGACAGATTTGGAAAGAGTAGATTTATTAGACGGTCTATTGAATTTCTTCACAGTATAATTCATAACAGAAGGATGGAAACCTCTTTTGACAGCAACAGTTTTTAAGTAATTAAGTACTTAATTCCTTTTTCAATTCCTACTATTAGTTCACACTCTCCCTATATTTATTTATTTATTTATTTATTTATTTATATATCTTGTTCAAATTTTCAATCGTTAATAAAATGCTTATTATTCATCCTATCAAGTTGAAATATTTTTTTTAAAACTTGTACTGGATGACAATTTATGTTAATACAGTTTTTTCAAATATTAATTCATTAATTAAATTTTACTTAATTAATTTTAGTTTCACATGGGAGACAAAATGGCGGCCATTGGTTATTGAAGCATTTAATGCATCTCCATATCTATAAGGGGGGTTACCATAGGATCACCCGACCGGAGCACCCACCAAATTTGGCATAGGTTCAACGCTCCGGCGTAAAACCCCCACCACCACCAACGAAAACTACATTCAAGGTCCCAGAAAAAACAGGAAAACAGCATTAATTGAAACAAACTATAGTGAAATTCTCACTAGAATGAAAAATATCTACATACAACAAATACATAAATTGTAAATACCAAAATGAAATTAAACAAAAGAACAAGAACACTTCTTGTAAAACACAGACATTGTACTAAAAATAACGTAAATTTACAGACGATCAAGCTCAAACACTTGATAACTCTGACAGTAGAAAAAGCCATACACAGTATCAACAAAACGTAACCAAACCATACGTGAATATAATGTTATCAGTCACTGCAAAATTATGTTTACCACGTTGGTCATATGTAACAAGTCACTGCTACGAAGTAAAAATATCCAGATAAAATGTCTTTGAAAACTGTCTTTGGAATTTGTAAAATGGTCCATTTGCAGTATCTCAGCACCCTGTGCATAACTCACGAATTACCCAATAACTTCAAAAATAGCTCTGGACAAAAGAAACCATTTCGGCAAAGCTTGATGAACCACTTGTCACATCATCGTCACAGGTGGGACAGATGAACTTAATGTCAAAGACATATTTAATACATCACTTGATCGTAAATGTGTCAAAAATAAAAGTCCAAGAATAACTGTTTATAAAAGCCGTAAAATAATCCAAAAATAATAACACTACAACTTGTAGAAAAACTGAAGAACCACCTGATGGCACTGTGAATAAAACTGTCCAGAAGAAATATTTTTTTAAAGGAGTCTTAAAATATCCGCAAAAGGGGCAGGAGGATATTGTGAGAAAGAAAAATATACAAATTCGATCAAGATGTATATTTATAATATCCATATGAATTTAATATCGAAGACACAACTGATACTTCACTTGAACTTGAAAATATCAAAATAAAAATATTCAGGAGTAACTATTTTTAAAAGCCTTTAAAATAGTCCGAGAATAGTGACCTACATTGTATAGTACCAAGAACCACCTGAATACACTGAGAATAAAATTGTCTAGAAGAATTGTTTTTTCTTTTTAAGTCTTAAAAACAAACACTGAAAGGCAGAAGAATAATCACTAACTTGTGAAGAAAAATATATCATACAAATTATATTAGAATGTATATTTGATAAACGAAAAATTTTTAATTAATTTATTGTAAATGCAGCGAAGTTTGTTGTAATTTCCCGGCACGCCAGAACTCTTCCAATGTTCCAAGAATCAGATCAGTTTCTTATGTAATCAAAATATTCCGTCGAAACCAGGCATGAGTCAAATAAATAATGCTCGACGTCGCCTTTCTTCCCACACGTACACTTGTCACTTTCAGATATGTTCATTCTCTTCAAGTAGTATTGGAAAGCTCCATGTCCAGTATAAAAATAGACACAGATCTGTGAATAGCATATGAAATTAAAATTCACCTTGCTAAGAATATCATATTTAAACCTACCTTTTTGGTCTGAATCCCAGTAACTTTGCCAATCGCAGGATAATTTCTTTACTAAACAAGTCTTCAGCATACTTATTGATATGGGAATGAACTCTTCTATATCATATTCACCGTTCAGTATGACAGATTTAGCCAGAAAGTCCGCACGTTCGTTACCGTGGATCCCAATATGGCCCTTGACCCAGCCAATGTTTATAATTTTATTATTCAAAAATCTGAGATTTTCATATATTCTTAATAATAAATCATCACTCGGAAAAAGTCTCTGAAGAGAGCAATATGACGAATAACTAACTGTATTTGAAAAGATAAAAGACTGTATAAGTTGAGGAGCGACACCACTCTATGGCATCGGCATTTGCGACCAGTTCGGCCTGATAAATTGAATTGTAACTCTGAAGTTTTATCCTCTTTTCGAAAATTGTATCATATTTACTATATATCACATAAGCGGCCGCAACACCTTGTTCCATCTTCGAACCCTCCGTAAAAATTACAGGTTTACCAGCAAATGTATTGTGTCTCATCATAGGCTTAATAAAATTTATATTATGGTTATTATAATAATACGGATATCCGAATGAGTAGCAACCAATGAATGAGTAGCTTTCTTACCAAATTACTTGAATTTATCTGATCACCACCAATATCAATAGACTTCTGACCATTTAATACATCATATTTTAAAGCTGAATTAGTAAGCTGTATAAAAATCGGTGGAACGCCAGCCAAAATACACAATGCATCTGTTGATGTCGTCCTATACCCACGAACGAAGGAAAGAAGTGCTACACGTTGACATGATGAGAGTCTTTGTTTTCCGCGATATTTCAGGTCATTTAACCATATCTCGTGACCGTAGCTAATTTGTTTTAACAATACCGTCTGATACGAAATTTTCAAAAAATATAGGGAGACACCTTGGTCACGTATTCTCGTTCTCCTGACGTTGCAGGAAAAATCAGTAACTTTGGACCTTACCAATTCGAGGTGAGGCAACCAATTGAATAAATTATCTAGTGTGAATCCAAGATGCAATATAATGTCCTTGACTGGTATACTCTTTTGGTGAATCTTAAATATTGGTCTACGTTTCTTAAGAGTTTTCGTCCTAAACATCATAGATACCGTCTTCAAAGGATTGATGGACAGATTTAAATTAGTGCATATATTTACAAAATTATTAACATGACGATTCATCTTAACCTCCAATGACCGTCTTGTATCCTCACCATCCACCACCACTGAATCGTCTGCGTATGAGATCAAATCCATATTTAGACTACGACTATTTTTCAGTATGACATCCGCAACAATTGTCCATATCAGTGGACCAAGACATGAACCCTGCGGGTAGCCAACGAAAATCCTGAACCACCTGATGCCCCTCAGAAAACGAAAAACAATCAACCTGTCTGTGATGTAATTCTTAAAGATATATTTCAGAAAACTGTGAATTGGCAATGTATTGATGATCAAAGAGGCAACAGACCAGTCCAGGACATCGAAGGTCCCTGAGATGTCGAAAGAAATTGCAGCACAGTACTTGTATTTTCCCAACTTAGTGGCAACCAAAGATTTTAGAGAGTTCAGTGCAGTAATCGGCGATTTACCTTCACGAAAGCCGTGTTTATTGTTGTCCTGAAAGCCATTGGACTCTATCATTGTTAAAATTCGCATTTTAATAGACGTTCATAAACCTTTCCAAGAATTGGCAACAATGTTATGGGTCTATAGGACTTCGGTTGATCTGGGGGGCGATTCCTCTTTCTGAAAAATATTATATTTCCTTTTTGCCAATTTACTGGGAAATGTGCAAACCTGAGGCAAGTATTGAAGACCAATAACATAAGTGTACAAAATTTTGTGCATAGATTCTTTACCACTAAGGCGTCGACATTATCGGCACCAGGGGCCTTGCTGTTATTCTGACACCTCAAAGCATAGCTCAATTCTCGCCTCGTGAATGGTTTATAATCAGGATGATCCACAAAATCTGTATCGCTGATAAAACTGTGAATCAAAGCAGGAGCTTCGGAAACACTAAAGTGTTCGTCTATAAGAAACGAAACAATCTCGTCGTATGTCGCAAAAACCGAGGCAATTTCCAGCGTCGTGAATGCAAGATCTGAATGAGAAACTCTTTTTCCAGAGATGAACTTATACAAGTTGCCGTAGGCACTGTCCGTGCGATTGCAAAAATTAATCCAACCTGTGCGCTTAGCCAGTCTTAGATGTTGTCTATACAGGCGTCGTGCAATTAAATAACTTTCCTTATAATTAATATTACTTATATTCTTGTGGTATCTCTTATATAAAGTGTTAACTTTGTTTGTTTTCACTTTTAGCTCTTCTGTATACCAAGTAGTTGAAGGTTTATGGGCAAGGGTACCCTTCCTAAAACATTTATCCAGAACGAAATGAAGGTAATCATCAAAATTTGTTATCCACTCTTCCAAACTAGCTGTACCCTGCACCCTCTCGAGTGTACTCTGCAGTCGATAATTCATCTTGGAAAAAAGTCTATCAAACTTGCTCATAGATATATTTTTTGTTTTATACCGAAGAATATTGTTATACACTGGATCCAGCTGTAGATCAAAAACGATATATCTGTGATCCGAGAAGGAGAAATTTTTATCATCAACCTGCCATGAATCTAGATACTGAACTGCATCCACACCAGCCAAAGTTAAGTCCGGACGGCCTTTTTGTTCATCCTGTATGAAAGTGTGAGGTGCGCTCGGGTCATTAAGAATCTTCAAATTGCTTATCATCGAGTAATCTTGAAAAACTTCAGATCTCTGATCTTTTCTAGTATATCCATACGTGATAAGTGGCACATTGAAGTCACCACCAATAATAAGGGTTTCACAGTTCATAAAGTAATTCATCCAGCTTGACATATCAGAGTCTATATCACTTGAGGGAGCAGAATACACTGTACCCAAAATCACTGAAGTTTGCTCAAAAGTAACAGAGATAAAAACACTGTTAGGGGTACACAAACTTACTATGCAGTTCATGGTCTTATTAGTGCAAAGGATAGCAGAGGTATTATTAGAAGGTGAAAAAAGAAGCCAATCTGGTGAAATCCCAGTAAACTTACCACCAATTTCATAAGGGTCCTGGCATAAAAAGAAAAGAACTCCCTCTTTCTCAGCATAATTGAACAAAGCATCGTTCGCATCTAAGCAGTGATGGAGATTAATTTGTACTATCTTTACACCATTTGACAGTGAACCAGAAACAATGACCTATGTTATAAACGTTTCGCCAAAAGCTCCTCACGATACGCCCTAAAAGCCGGACAGTCCGAGCTGTCCGCACGATGAGCAGAATCTATATCCTCATCTTCGTTATCAGCGCAGTTCACACATTTCTCCGTATCTGTCGTACGTTCAGTTATTCTATACTCACCAGCACATTTCTGACACCTCTGAACACCCTGTCACCTTGAAGATATATGTCCATACCCCTGGCATTTGAAACATCTTGTTATTTGAAGGAATTCCACAACTCTGTAACGACTGAAGTCAATACATATTCTTTTTCTCTCCGTCAGACATCGAAAGACCTCGTTGTCGACGTCCATGACACAGTTTACCTTCCCCATCCTAGTGTCAATCTTCCGAACAATATCAATTTCTCTCCTCTGCTCCAGACCCTTGTCCACAATCACCTCTCTCTAAGAATCAATCACCATCTTCTCCTGTATATCCTTATCCAGGCTCAGCAATAAAATTCTAGACCTACGTCTCTGCGGGGCCGAAATTTTGACCTTTGTTCGCAATGGCTGCATTTTTTCCACTAGCTTGTTCGAATCCTGTTTTGATTTAACTTTAAGTACCAGTTGTCCAGTCTTCGTAGACACGACGTCTGACAATTTTGGAAACTCCTGGTCTCTCCTAGAAAATTTTCGCAATTCTTCTCTTAAGTCCTCCGCCGTGCCCTCATTGGGTGTTATCAAAACTGAGTATCCCTTGTCCATCTTGACCGGCTTACGCCTAGCAACTTTATCCACCAGACCTTGGTCTATAATTGAATCCGAGATCCCAGACCTCCTCATTAATAGAGTCTCGTAAGCCTTACTATCAGTGACCATAGTTTTTAGCTTAGTCTCACTAGAAACATACGCTTTGTGGGCCTTAACCAATCTCAAATTGATATAATCCATACATTTTTTACCGTGTTTAAAATTTTCCGTGTAACTTTACCCCCACCACTTTTTGATTGCTGAGCCTCCAATAACTCATACACATACGTATTTACCTTCTGAATAGCCTCCGGAAACTCGTCATCAACCAAATCGCCGAGAAACTTATCAAGTTTCGCCATAATCAACACAAGGCTAACCGCCAGAATAAATCTACAAAACAAACACCAGGAAACATAAACAAATTAAACAAAGAACATACGTGACGCCCTACACACGTAACCCAAACCAAAGTACCAGAGCCTACAACAAAGGGACAGAACCAACAATGTGGCGCAAGAATCTCAAAAAATAATTAACTCAGGAAAGAGATCCACTCCATCTACAGAAACTCCAAACTATTAAACAATATACACAGCTAGCAACCACCAGAGAAAGTAAACAAAAATAGTAACCAGACAACCACCTTTTAACTGGATCAACAGCCGATGGATAAAAGGATCATCAAATTAGAAACAATATGTGACGTCTATAACAAAATTAGAAACCGAACTTCCCGATCACCAAAATAAACACCATGAAACATCAACAAACTAAACCAAGAACATATGTGACACTCTACACATGTGACCCAAACCAAAGTACTAGAGCCCACAACAAAAGAACAGGACCAACACTGTGAAGCAAGAAACCACAAAAATATTTAATTAACTCAGGATACAAGTCCACTGCATCTACAGAAACTCCAAACTATTAAACAATACACAAGACAACTCAGCACAACACTAAGCCTAAGATGGCGACGTAAATAAAGAAGCGTGAACCGCCCACCGGAAAAAATAAATGACTTATAAATTAAGAAATACTATATGCAGATACACAATATACATATCTACAAAAAGGAAATACAAAGGTGAGTATAAATAGAAACTTTATTTTAAGATGAAGTTATGAATTAGTATAAAAATTTAGAAGTAAGATTGAAATGCTGAAGACATAATGCTTTTGCATGGACTTCAGCTACTGGAAAAATAACTAAGATCAATAAATGCTTAAATACTTATTTTAAACTAAAAAAATATGCATATAATAAAGTAGAAATGATTACCATAGGGGGGACCCTGTTCTGTCGCCAAATACCACCAAGTTTTTCGCCAACTTGGCGATATATCGCCAAATTTGGCGGCCAAAATGAGTCGTTAAAAGTGACGCCAACTTGGCGATATCTCTAATATTTTGCCAAATTCCCATAGACTTCCATTGTAAACCCACTTGCTTATAGAAAATCAACAAATTGAGATTTTTTAATGCAACAAAAACTAACATTAGCTTAAGGGATTATATTAATTTTTCTTTGATGACCTAAGTAGGAATTGACTTTAGAAACAAAATTTTTATATTATTTGTTAATTAGTTTTTTTTAATCATTGATTAATAAAATTTATAAATTATAAATTGTTGGGAGGCAAGTTAATAATATCCAAATAACATTTTCCTTAATAAAAGCCTACGTTCAAAAATATAAAAATAAAAAAAATCTCTTAATCTCATAAATCGAATATATTTGACAACTCTCACGGAAAATCATTCAGTGCTTTTACTCCTGATAATTTTAAATGCGAATATATCAATAAATTCATTAATTTGTTGCTTAATTTATATGACTTCGTATTCACTCTAGCCCCGGAGTGTTACAACTAATTTCAGCGTTTAATTTGCGTACAAATGAATAATTATGCTGCAGAACGAAATTAGATCTTTCCGGACAAAGGTTAAATAGATCATATGCTTCATATGAAATATATCCAATATTGTCAGTAAATATAATTTAATTATTTAAACTTTAGTGTTTTCACATTCCAATCTCCCTTATAGATACAATAATTTCAATATAATTCAAGATACTAAATCTTGAAAAGGTAAAGAATGGTGACCAAAGTATAAAAAAATATTTAAATATATTTTCTTACATTTCAATGTAATATTGTCTATGCTTAATAAAATTATTACAAAATATTTCCATATTACACGGATAAAAGTTAATTCTAAATGAATATTTAAAATATTATTTATTCCCTAGTTATACTTAAACTGGAAACATAATGGTAAGCAGATGAAGTGCAACACTTTTGTAAGATATATGCAGGATTTTTAAATAGAATGCTTTTTTAAAAATGCTTGAAAACATGTGTGCTATATAATACAAATTGTTTTTACATGAGTGGAATTGCTAATTTTTTTTTTCGAAATTGTAAATGAAGTTGTTTTATTTTACTCACATTTTTTAAGGTCATTTTTCGCCCTTTGCATTACTTAACCTCTTCAAGAATTATTTTTTTTATTTAAAAAAATGACTTTTTTTTTACGATCTATTCATTTTATATTAATAGGGGAAAAAGCGGGGGGAGGGGATAACGTCTACCTTTTTCCGCTGAGCGTTAATGGTAATTTATAAGTGAAATGATACCTCATAAAATAAATTACTAATAAATTTCTTCCTTACATTTCTACAAATTATCAAAACATATTATGTTTAATATATCAGATATTATTTTTAGATGCGTTCGTAATTATATAAATACGTAGCACCTATAGTCGTCGTTCAGTCCGTCTGTCCGCATATAACAGAGCAAAAACTATCCAACTGAATGGTCTGAAATTTTAAATATATAATTGTTTCAAAATTTTGTTGAGTCATTTCAAATTTTATGAAAATCGTATGCATAGTTTAATTACAGGGACAGTCAAAAATTTTCCGTTGCATTAGGGCCAATGGAAATAAATTATTGCAAGTGCATTTTAATGATGTTACAGCCTTCCGAATGGTCTGAAAATTTAAATATATAATTTTTGCAGTATTTTGTCGAGTCATTTCAAATTTTATGAAAATCGGATGCATAGTTTAATTACAGGGGCAGTCAAAAGTTTTCCGTTACATGACGGTCAATGGGGAAAAAAAATATTTCAAATGCATTTTAATGATGTTACAGACTTTCGAACAGAATGATACGGATAGGCACTTATTGAAGTGTATTAAAATATACATTCGGTACAATATACGGTGCAAAAAATATTTATAAAACTAGTTATAGTACGAACGCACCATATTTGCCACGTTTGATGAGAAATTTTCAACTTGTTTTATCAAATATTAACGATTTGTTCAATTAATCCAACAACACCGCCTGCCAAAAAATTACGTCAAGATTTCTTTATATCTCTAACATTATCAGTGCAGCCAAGCCGTAAAATTTTTACTTCTCCTGTTGAGGGATTCTGTAGTGAAAAAGGAGTTATAATTTTTTTTGTTCTTTTTATTATTGACAGTAATTATAATTATAAAAAAAATAAACGTCCACATATATGGCCAAGGGCGTGAAGAGGTTAATAAAAATAGCAAATTGTTTCTAATATAAATAATTATTTGGTCCAGAAAACAAAAAAGCATTAGGAGGCTAGATAATTGTAAAGATTTGTAATTATATATGATATTGTTATAAAATAAGATTTTGAGAAAAAATATTTTGAAATCAAAATAGATATTAAACTTTTCTGGATTCAAATGTAGCAGAAATAATCGTTGAATGTTTATTCTAAGAAAATAAATTCATTTTTCATATTACTTCGCTTCGTTTTCTTCAATAAATAATATTCAGAAAAAGTTTCAAGAAAGATACTAGCATTGAAGATATTTCTGGAAGATGTTTGCTTTATTTATTTCCGTTAAAATACGTATAGTTATTTACGAGATTATTTTCAGAAATATATTTTTTCATAAAAGAGTATAATAAACTTCTAGAAAGTGCAGTAAACATTTTTAAAATTATGAATTATTTTTTGATTCTTTTGCTAAAATGTTAATGAGGCAGAATGTATTTCTAGATTTTTAATTGGTAAGAAAAGACATCTCATTAAAAGTTAGAAATAGTTTAATCAAGCTTCGTGCATATTTCGTTTATTTATTTATAGGATTAATATTTTATTTGTTATTTATAACTTTCTTCATTTTATTGCTTGGTAGGAAAATTTTTTTAATTGGAGGCAAGATATAAAATATAAACTTATTACGTAATACAATAAACAGGTCGATTTTTGTAAAGAAAGCAAGCTTTCTGAGAAAACATTATAGAAGCCAGCGTTTATTATTATTATTTTTAAACAAGACGATGCTAAAGTACATGAACAAATAAAGAAAGTGACTATAAAATAATAATTAATAATGTAGAAAATGTTATAATGCTACACATGTTTAGTAAAATGTTTCGCAAACAATAAAAGTCAATGAAAATCATTTTCGATAAAAGTATGCAATGATAAAAAAAAAAGTAACTTTTATATACTTTTTTGCTACAAGAAAATGTTTTTAATCTTGCGTAATGTTTTGACAATATTACAAATATTTCTTTTACCCTTTTTTTCTACTAAACTAATGCGGTTTTAACCTACATTTTTTTAAAAATGAAACCATTTTTCTACCTGTTTTTTTCAGTTAGTGGTCAAACATAGGTTACATGCTATTTATCGTCTTTCATTATAACCCTTTTCTTGAATTAGTCGATTTTTTTTTTTTTTTTTTTTTTTTTTGACAGAATATGATTTGGAAAGAACTTTTATTTCTCATTTGAAAAAAGAAAAAGAAAAAAAAAAGGTACATGTTTTGAGAAAATTGTACAAAATGTCAATAGAAAAGAAAATGTATTTCTTTACAGAATTCTTATTAGAAACGCATAACTCAATAATTCTTTCATTTGATTTCTGTCAATCACTAAACAACGTAAATTATTTTAAAACTAAGAACACATTCATTATGGTAAATTTTAAAAAACAACAACACTCCAAATGGCTTCTTTATTTGGTGCGATTTTCAACAATAAACAGCTGTATTAAATATTATATGATACAGCACCTAGCAATAACTGTGTTTCTTTTACTGTATAGCGGAATAAATTTCTTATTTGCTCTGTTAAATAAGTGTCAAAGTTATGACGTGAAAATTGTACCACAGCACGTCTCTTTGATTTATGGAAAGCAAATCTGACATTACTAAAATTAAATTCTTGAAACTTGAACCCATAGTTGACCATCTTCGTATATATAGGGCAGAATATATTTCCAGCAAATACTCATAAAATATTTGTGCAATCGCTTTTGTTTCAGTATTACATTATTGTGAAATAGACACTGGCTTAATCTTTTACTTTAAAAAAGTTATTTATAATAAATTTTCAAAATGTGTCAATTGTGAGAGAACGAAAGGCAAAGTCTCTGCCAGCTATACATAATTGTACAAAAAAACCAAGAACTATCTGCAAAAAATGTGATGTTGGACTTTTGAACAGTTTCTTACCATTTCATTTGAAAAAAAAATTTTTGAGTACGGAAAAAAATAATGTTGTACCAGTGGATTTGGCAACTTAATTACACATTATAGTACACAATGTTGAAGATAATAAAATCTTGGCAAGTTTTTCAATTTTATGTCTTTCCTTGTGTCTCTATGAAGCTAAACCATAATTTGTGTACAAAAAAAAAAAAATAATTTTTTTCAATACTTGGTTAAATATGGTTTGAGTTTTCGATGCTCTTTGATGATTTGTTTTTTTTTCAAATTACCGTTTCAACTGAAGGAAATATTTCCTTTATAAAAATATACATATTAAAATTTTCTACTTATCATGATTCGCATACGAATACTGTTTGCTATTCTTAAAAAATAAAATTTTCGATGCTTAAAGATATAGGGAGGAAAAATATCATTCAAATATCATTCATAATTTTTTCAGATGTGCGTTTTGGGAAGAGCAACCGTATATTTCTCCGTATAATGCGCACCTTCGATATCACACTGTATTTTTCTACTTTTAGATATAATCGTCTAATCACGTGCAACCCTTTTTGAAAAGAAAGATGTGTAGCATGAATACACAATAGGCCATAATGTAACTTCATTCTTGTGCCGGGCCATAATGTAACGGTCTCTGCAAAACAATAATAAATAAATAAATAAAATAAAAATAAATGCTCCATGCTTCATTTTATATACCGAACTTGTCATGTTAAACCTCAACCACATGATAATCTTGCTATATTTACGCGAGTTAGAGCACGGCCAGACGATTCAGACAGATTGACAGATAGACAGACTGCATTCTTGTGCCGGGCCATAATGTAACGACTTCTGCAAAAAAGTAAAAAACAATAAAATAATAAAATAAAATAAAAATAAATGCTCCATACTTCATTTTATATACCGAACTTGTCATGTTAAACCTCAACCACATGATAACCATGGTATATTTACGCGAGTTAGATCACGGCCAGACGATCCAGACAGACTGCCAGATAGACAGACGGACGGACTAACCGAATGCATAACCACTTTTCAACTATGTTGGAAAGTGTTAAACAAATGATAAATGGAATATTATTCAATTGAATGAAGGTAATAAATTCAAATGCAAAGTTTATTTTACGATGAGATATATCGGAAACTATGAAGGTAAGGAAATTCATAAGAATTATTTAATTAAAATTAAACCGATTTAATATTTTAAAAAGTCAGATTAGTAAAACCTTTAGTCATTAATTTTGAAAACATTTTTTTTTCAGATTGATCGTAAAATTTAATATCATACTGCACTTCATAATGCAATTTTTAAAATATTGAATTAAATTTTATTAAAATACATGGAATTGAGCTGAATTACTTTACATTGGTTTTTTCAAAAGAATAAGAAAGATTCGAATAATTTATTAAGGTACCAAAAGAAAAGGCTGATAAAAAATAAGGATTTTCGACGAAAAACATACGATCCTGTCATTTCTGTTTTAAATATAATTGAAATGAATATATATATAAATATTCATATGTATTTAAATTCTTATGAAAAATACATGACAGATGATTTAAAATATAAAATATAATTTAAAATTACTTCGTAAAATACATTTATACATATTTATTCTTCATTCTATAGGATTCATATGTAAGATTAAATGATTTTAAATGCTCCCAACTGTAAAATTTTTAAATGTATTTGAAAAAGGTTTAACAAAATAAATAGATTTTATTATTTATCGAATTACTATGCCAACACATTCTGGGAATTAATATTTTGCTTTTGAATATGCAAGTCTTGATTACAGTACACTACACTAATTTATCCCATAAGATGTGTATTCTTCGTTAGGATTAATGCGCTGCACTTCCGTAAAAATAGATTAAAAGTTTGTAATTTCCATATCAATAAGTATAATGTTATGTAGTCTAAGAGATAAATAAATTGCAGTATTAGGTTTCATCCAAAAGGGAATACTAAACGAATTTGATATTAATGTATTAGAAAGTTTTTAAATTTTTGTTATATGTTAATTGTAACAAGCATTCTCATTATTAATTTCAACATAATTTTCAAAATATCACTTTTATGTTACATATTACATAATGTTTTAGGTAGCTTTCTTTACAAAAAGCTACCTATTGCAGCCGTTCGGAGGAAAGCGATTTCAAAAAATTTTGGTATATTTTCATCGATCATGACCCCCAGACCCCGAAACCACCCTCCGTTCAAAATTGATATATATATATATATATATAACCAATAATTAAACATAACCTACCACCATCAAAAACCGTAATATTATGAATTAAAGCTTTAATATATATATATATAGATATTTTTATTTATAAAATTTCTATCTCTTATAATAAGCCTATTGAATATTTTAATCAATGGAAGATATTAGTAATTTAAAAATTAACTATGACTTTAAAAAATAATATTGCTGATTTGGTTTCTATTAATACAAAACATTATTTCCAACAAATTACTAAATTACAAAAAAACTACGTTATTACATATGTAGACAAATCTCCTAACAATTATGCTATTATATGTAAATCATATTATCACCAACTTCTTACAAATTCTATTTCTTCTAATAAGTCTTTTCAAAAAAGTAATGAAAATGTAATTGTCAATAATCGTAAAATTCGAAGTTATTATAAACTATTAAATATTTTATCTACTAATTTTAATTATCCATATTTAGTTCTTATTCCCAAATTTCATAAAACTCCTATTAAATTTAGGACTGTTACTACTGGTTGTAATACATATAATAATAAAGCCAATACACTTCTCTTAAAAATTCTTAATCAATTATATGTACTTACTACAAATAATGATAATACACATTGTATAAAAAATAGCTATCAACTTGTTAATATTTTAAAAAATCTTCATTGTGTTTATAATATAACGACATATGACTTCAAAGATCTTTTTAACAATATAGACCTATTAGATTTACATAAAATTATAAATGCATTATTTAAAAAATATTATAAAAAACTGGAATTACTATCTAATATAGATATTGCATATTTTAAATCTTTAACTAACTTCATTATATATAATAATTATATATTGCAAGATAATACTTTATATTTACAGCATGTCGGTATACCACAAGGCGGTTGTAATTCTAGTTTACTCTCAGACTTATACTTATATCATTATGAACGTAATTTTACTAATAATAATCTACATTTATATCGTTATATTGATGACATCATTTTAATTGATACTGATCAATCTGCAATTACTCGATTTCCAGTTGATTATCCCACTAATTTGGAATTAACGGAAAATCTTTTATCTAACAATACGATTAACTTCTTAGATCTTAAAATTACAATAAAAGACAATAAAACAATCACAGATTTATATGACAAACGTAAAGATTTTAAATTCAAAGTTAATACATTTACAAATTTTAAATCTTGTCTACATCATTCTGTATTTCGGAATATAATACTTAATCATTTATATAGAATAAAATGTTTATGTTCTTCTCCTCTAATTAACAATAATATTAAAAAACTTATTTATGATGCATTAAATCATGGTTTTCCAAAAAATTCATATATTCATTAATATACAATTAGTACTTTTCTTACATGATCTATTAAAACAAATTAACACATGCGTAAACAAAATTACAAAAAAATTATAAAATAAAAAAATATATCTATAAAAAATTAAAAATTGTAAAATAATAAAAAAAAAATTATAGGTTGGTTGGGTGGGTAGATGTTAGAGTACGGAGGAGGGTGGTGTTGTCTGGATAATACGCAATGGTTAATTATATATATATATATATATAAAATGGGGGCTCTTGTATTATTACTATATTTTTGTTACGTATTTTATACGGATGTTGATTTGATATTTCATATGTAATTGGAGAATTTCATTAATATTATAATTAGCCTAATTATTGATTAATCTAATTTACAATTATTTGTTATTAAATTTTAAATTTACTAAGGATAATATCATATTAATTACTAATAGTATGCCATTCTTATAGTGAATAATATACATGTAAGTATGTTTAATATAAATATAGTTATACTGTATGCATTAAAATTGGGATATTATTTTTATTATTATTACTCTATTCTTTTTAATATTTATTATAGGTTTAATGTTTTTGAATGTCCCACATTCATACTTTATGGTTTTTTATGGATGTCTGAAAATAATCCACACTCTATATTTGTGTTTTTTAAGTAATGGGTATTTAAGTATCATTTAACCTTCTATTTACTTCCACATGTTTTTAATTTCCTGTTCATTTTATAAATATCTGATATATAATTCATTAAAAAATAATTTTTATATTATTTTTAATAATTATTTATATTAATTATTACTTAATTTATTTTGTTTTATAGCATATAGCTATATGCTATATATTATCAATGTTCTAGAATTATTTAAATTCTTAGTTTAGTTTAAATAAGTTAGCTAATAGAATATATTGTATGCTTTTAAATTTTATTTACAATAGTTTTTAAATACATTGTGTGGTTTATATTCGGTTTATAATTCTCTATATATAAGGATTTGTTTGGTTTTGCTGTTTATACAGTTATTTACATTCAAATGCTTACAATTATTTATACAGTTATTTACATTCAAATGCTTACAAATATTTATCTTGCGTTAGTTGTTTAATAGAAGTAATACTAGATGGCAGCACTAAATTTGTCTCTTTAAGATAGCTCTAATTTTTAATTTTTCTAGCTCCATTTTAGTTATAATTTAATACACCAGGGGGTATTTTTAGCTAAATTTTGACGATATTGTTAAACTGTTATTAATTAATTTAATAGTGCATTTTAAATAATGTAATTAATATCTATTTATTTTATATTAGATTAAATGTGTTTAACAAGGTATTTCAAATTTTATTTCAAAATGTATTAACTGCATCCTTTGGTATCATTTACTGTGATTTCTTAACTGTTTTATTCACCTTATTCTTTTTTATATACTGGCAACCATGTGCGCGTGGATTTTTGTAAAATACTGAAATATTAATCGGTATGGTGTTTATTATTTGTATTTTATATCCTGTGGATGTTTAAATACGTTTTATTGATTCTTCCATTTCATATTATTTGTTTCTGTTCTGCTTTCATTTTTGATCAGTTCACTTGATTTTAGTGGTTGTTTGGGCACAGGGGAAAATAATTTTTAGCTTTAGCTTATTTTTCCCACAGAAAACAACCATTTTGCTTATATCATTGAATTCTGTGCCCTTGATAACGTAATTCAATGTATAAGCTTTTCAATTTTTGTCGGTGTCCACTTTTTTCTTTTTCTTCCATAATACTTCTTATATTAATTTATTATTATTATTATTATTTTTTTAATACTTACAGCTTTAATTCATAATAATTGACGGTGGAAGGTTATGTTTAATTAATGGTTATATATATATATATATATATATATATATATATATGACCTATGTCACACTGTAACTCTCGTATTTATGAACCGATTTGGATGTAATTCAGTGTGTACATAGTACATACCAATGTCTCGACCGAGTTCGTTGGCCAGCTTCATCCGCCATTTTGTTTCAAAATGGCGGCCATTTAAATATTTAAAAAAATAAAATTTGAAATGTGGTACCAAAAAATTGAAAATGGAAAAATATTTTTTTGTTATGTATTTGACCTTTATACAAAGACTCCGTAGCAGTTTTTGTTTCGTCTATATCTTAAAAAATGGATGAGTTATAGCATTTTGAATTTCTAGCGAAGCTGACATTTTGAAACGTCCCGAATTTTGTCACGCGATAAAAGGCGTATTTATGAACCGATTTGGATGTAACTTCGTTTATACATAGTACAGACCAATGTCTCGACCGAGTTCGTTGACCAGCTTCATTCGCCATCTTGTTTCAAAAGGGTTGCCATTTAAAAAAAATGTAATTTAAAATTTAAAATGAGGTATTAAAAAACTGCAAAAAATTGCAAGAAATTGAAAATTGAAAAAATATTTTTTTCTTATGTGTTTGACCTTGATAAAAAGATTCGGGAGCAGTTTTTGTTTCGTCTATATCTTAAAAAATGGCTGAGTTATAGCATTTTGAATTTCTAGCGTGGCTGACATTTTGAAACGTCCTGATTTTTGCCACGTGATAACAGACGTATTTATGAACCGATTTGGATGTACCTTGGAGTGTACATAGTACATACAAATAACTCAACCGAGTTCGTTGACCAGCTTCATTCGCCGTTTTGTTTCAAAATGGTGGCCATTTAAAAAAATTAAAAAAAATTAAATTTAAAATGAGATACAAAAAATTGGAAAATGAAAAAGATTTTTTTTTGTATGTGTTTGACCTTAATGCAAAGATTCCGGAACAGGTTTTGTTTCGTCTACATCTAAAAAAAATGGCTGAGTTATAACATTTTGAATTTCTATTGCGGCTGACATTTTAAAACGACCTGATTTTTGTCGCGCGATAACAGGCGTATTTATGAACCGATTTGAATGTAACTTGGTCTGTACATAGTACATACCAATGTCTCGACCGAGTTCGTTGGCCAGCTTCATTCGCCATCTTGTTTCAAAAGGGTTGCCATTTAAAAAAAAAATGTAATTTAAAATTTAAAATGAGGTATTAAAAAATTGGAAAATGAAAAAGATTTTTTTATGTGTTTGGCCTTGATACAGAGATTCTGGAGCAGTTTTTGTTTCTGAAAATTTGTTCTTTTGTTTATATCTTAAAAAGTGGTTGAGTTATAGCACTTTGAATTTCTATCATGGCTAACACTTTGAAACGGTCTTGTATTTGTCACGCGATACTACACGTATTCGGCTATTTCGATGGAAGAAGGCATGTGGATAGTATACATCAATATATCGACCAAGTTCGCTGGCCAGCTTCATCAGCCATCTTGTTTCAAAAAGTGCGGCCATTAAATTAAAAAAAAATTATATTTAAAGTGAGGTACAAAAAAATTAGAAATTGAAAAAGGTTTCTTTCTTAAGTATTTGACCTTGATATAAGGATTCAGGAGCATTTTTTGTTTGTCTTTATCTTAAAAAATGGCTCAGATATAGCAGTTTCAATTTCTAAAGTGGCACAGCAAACACATTTCTTTCGGCACACGATCGGACCGCTGGCGGCAGTGTCGGTTAAGTGTCGGCATGTACACAGTGGTTTCGGTGAAGTGTCGGCAGCATGTCGGCAACTGAAACATACGAATCTGCTTTTTCGATTGCCGATTACCTTAATCGGTCCCCTTATGGTTATATATCGGCAAGCGACTTACACCGGCAAGTGACGCAGGACCGATATGTGATTTCCGATAGTGGCCCGACTAGATTTGACAACATCGGTCCGGATTCGGAATTTTTAGTCTTAGCCGACATTTTTTTTTTCTTTTTCTTAATTTTTTTTGAATTTGAGTTTTGATAAGCTATGCATATTTCATGTATTTCATATGAAATGCTAATAGTGATAAACAAAAAAAATTTCAAAAATAGCTTATATTTTTTTTTCTTAAGCTGTTATTGAATTAATTTTAAAAAAGGCTTACAATTATTTGAATCCTCAAAAGAGTTTTTTAAATCGCCCCTTAAAATTATTATTCGTTATAAACTTAACCGTAGAAAAATAAACTTCATAAATTAATTATTTTCTAATTATATATTCATTTTAAAAGCAATAGCTATGCTTCTTATTTTATTTAAAAATAAAATTATTAAAAAAGTGCTTAAAATTATTTTACAAGCTATAAAAATATATAAAAAATATATATAACTTTTTAGCATTAAAATTTAAAAGAAAGATTCAGAAATCTCCCACTTCTAAAAAATTATTTACAAAAAAAAAAAAAAAAAAAAAAAAAAAAAAGAAAATTTAATATTTCTATTTTATTTGATGATTAAAAATGGTGATAAGTAACAGAATCATTTTTGCTACATAATCACTAAAAATATATTCTACATTAAATCATCAAATGGCAATAAATGAACTCTTATTCTAATTAAAAGTGATTAATTGCCAACTTATTTTTTTTATTAAAATTAGCTTTTCTATGTTAGCTTTGCTATATATTTCTTGAATTAACGCTTTTAATTACATTATAATTCCTAAAGAAAAAATTGTATTAAGAGAAAAACCTCTGAAAATCACTTATTTTATTTAATAAGCATTCTTAAATTTATAAGAAAGTATCAGAAATATCCCCCATTTAAAAATTATCTTCAAAAAGAAAAAAAAATGTAAATTAATATTTTTATTTTATTTTTAAATTAAAAATATTGATACGTGACAAATTAATATTGCAACATACTCATTAAATATATGTTCTACTTTAAATCATCAATACGACATAAAATGAATTCTTATTCTAATTAAAAGTTAATAATTACCAACTTTTTATTTATTAAATTAAATTTTTCCATGTTAAAAAATATATTTTATAAATTAACGCAGCGCATGTAATTACATTATAATCCTAATAAGAAAATTTGATTAACTGAACAAGACCTCTAAAAATATTTTTTTAAATACTTAATTATTATTAAATTTATATCTATTCTTAATTATTCTTAATTACATCTATATCTTAATTAAACTTAAATTTATTATTAAATTCCTTTGCTTTAACGAATTCACTACGATATTTATTTCATTCATTTAAATATTAAATTAACTTTTAAATAAACGCGCGTAAGGCAATTACAAATAAATAAATAAAAAATAAAAACACTTCAAAATTCTAATTTTCCCATCTACCATTTACCTCCAATCACAAACCATTACGTCCCATCTACCATTTACCTCCAATGACAAACAATTACGTATCGATGCGACTTCCCCTTATTAACTCTTAAAATCCTCCCCTGATCAAGTCTGAGTGGCCAAGTGGTTGAGGCATCTACTTCCTGTCCTTGAGTTCGTTGGATCAAATCCAACCTCATCCAACGCCGAAACACGTTCCTTTCAAATATGCATTCCGCGATGGTTCATTGATGGCGCCATCAAAACAGATTTTTTTTTCAGTTGATGCTGGTGTTGGGCTGCGGCCGGCATTCGTATGGATAGCTATCGGCGTGCTGTCGGCATAGTGTTTTGCCGATACTGGACCGGCTGTGCGCCACTCGCCCGGCGTGTCGAAAAAGATACGGAACCGGTACGGCAGCCGGTATCGTGCCGATACCGTCGGTAACGGCAAAGCGGCTGTCGGCCGGTTGTTTACCGATAGCTCTGTGTTTGCTGGGGGTGACATTTTGAAAAATCTGATTTTTCGCCTGCGACAGCAGTCGTATATATCAACCGATTCCGATATGAGTGAGCATGTGCACAGCAATTACTAAGGTCTCGACCAAGTTCACTGGTTAGCCTCATCTGCCATGTTGTCTTAAAATGGCAGGCACTTTAAGAAATCGCCGAATTTGGCAGCCAAATATAAGTTACTTTAAATAAAAGCAGCTTGGATAAAGCTGACTAATTTCGCGAAATTCTCATTCATAATGATTTAGTATTGATAAAAATTAGTATTGAATCTCCTACATTCGGTTTCCACTTAATTGAGCTTCGTGTGTTTGAATAATATAAGTTGGCTTTTAAAAATAAAGAATATGAAAGCTACCTCTTCCTCCCGGCACTGGCCGGAAGGACTTTTTATTAATAATTTTGAAAAAAAAATCACATACTTTTAGCAATAAGACCATATGTTTTGTTAACAAAATTTATCTTTAAAATTTCACGTGATATAAATGATAAATTTACAATTATATTGCTTAGGTTGTTAATTGTAAGGCTTCAAGATTCAAACCGACTGCAGTTGAATCCCGCTAACTACTGATAGCATTAATCTCGATATTTATACATTCCATATATATCGACGATAAATTTTGTAATACCTAAATATTTTCAGTTGGTGAGTCAGAAAGCTATATCTGGAATAAGGTGGTTATAGCTTTGAAATAACGATATTTCAATATGTTATAGAGGCAACATACGTAGTCTATTTGGAATTTACAAGGATTCTTGCTCCATTAATACAGTAGAACATTTCTATCTAATATTGTAATCGCAGAATTTGTAGTTTAATCGTAGAATTTGCAGCATTTTCTGCAATTAAATAAGGCGAAATATCCTATTCAAAAATGTAGAACTGCATGCTTCCAGTATGGAGGTTCACTTGTTTTTTGTTTTAAGGGTTTTCATCCCGTATATAGATTTCTGTAAAGCCGCCAGTACAGTTCGTACGTATTGTGATCAATATTAAGTGTACAAATACTCAAATTAGTATGATATTTTACAATGCTGTTGAGGTAGAATATGGAATTTAACTTTCAGCAATTATTTTAAAATCTGTTGTACTTTTCTGTGTAATTTATTATTTAATAACTTTCACTCGAGCAAATAAATACTATGAACTGTGAATATACTGCCCCTTATTCCGCAAACTCGTCACTCATTTAATGAATATTAGGTCAAATTTGCGGAAGTCAAATGCGTCTCTGTATTGTATATCCTTTTATGATTACGTCTAAATAGCGTAGATGAAGAGAATATTTCTTGAAGCGGACACATTTCTGGAAACTGAAAACTCTATAGGAGATATGAATTAAAGTAAATATGAAAACTCACATGTTCGGATAAAGCACAAGAAATAGCCTGCGTAAAAAGTTTCCCATTGGCCGTTATTAGAAAAAGAATAATAAAGAAAAAGAAACGAGTCCAATTTTTTAAGTTTAAGTTGTAACATGGCCTTCATGGTTATCCCCTTTAAAGGAAGCCATAACACAGGTTAAAAAAAAAAGCAATTTATCAAATTACAACGACCATTTGAAAAACGATTTTTTTAAAGACTAAAATTTAAGACATAAAAAATCGCACACAGTTGATCCTACATTACGTACGCCATGAATTAAACATTAATAGTGTTATTACACGTAAAAATTGCAAGCCAAAAATATCACCTGCGACCCGTCAGATTTCATGAAACTTAAGTATTATCCACCTGAAACTTACGTAAATATCCAAGCATTTCATTGGCTGTTCGGGAAAAGGCTTTTCTATCGTCAGATTTCCATGAAATCTGACGGCCAATTTTAAATGAAATTTCCTTTTTAAACTTCTAAACATCCGACAATATTACTTTTTACACCGTCGGTAGGGAAAAAAAAATCTACTTTTAAATGCAATTTGTTTGAAAGCTGTATCTCAATTTGTTTCTGAGTTATTAACTTTTTTTTGTAGTTTTTATTACTTTTTTGTCATAGTGGCAACAGAAATTATCCATCGTTGTTGAAATTAAAGGGAAATACAGATTACTGCATAGACCAATCAGAAAACGAATAAATTGCAGATTAAACCAATGAAAACCTTCAGATATACTTTTGATTTCCCATCCTGACGAGAAGAATAACCATTTTTCCAAATGGTTAAAAAAAAACTATTTATAAAAGTATGTAGATATTTAGCAGTGGAGCAGATGGATTTTATTTTGACTATCTAAAAAAGCTCAATTTAAGAAAGACTGAGTGGGGGATTGCTTATGAAAACTTGTTAAATACTTTATCTAAAAAAATTTCTTCGATCTGGCTTCAAATTTCCTCACCGTTCTATAAACGCCCCACCAGCGGCTGAGAGGTTCTGCTTTCAAAGCTAGTAGACGGGAGGGGGGGGGGGGGGGGTTCTGGATTCGAACCCAATTGCGCCCGTCGGCTTAATCGCTTGAAGTTTTCCGTGGTTTTTTTCGAATCTTGGATTTCCTTGCTTAAATACGTGTTACGTTTCCTTAGAAAGACTCCCACGGAGGGCACCCACTCCTTCGGGCCGATATCCCAAGTGTAGATAATTTGCCGTCCGAAAACATCAACAACAACACCGTTCCTTATACAGCATTGGTCTTAACCCTTTATGCACTGAATTATGAATACATGAAAATTTTATCTTCTAAACCATTTTTCGTGAATTTTTGAAACTACATTAGACGATTTACATAATCATTTAACAAATTTTAGAAGTATTTTAGAAGGATTGAAGGATTCAGAAGGATTAATTAAATTTGAATTTTTAGGGATTTTGTGCAATATTTATAACGCCACTCAAATCTTTTATTTGAAATATTTTTCTTAATATTTTGTACCATTAGGAAATGTGTGTACAATAGAAATATAGAAATATTTCCGAATTGAAAATGCTCCCCTCCCTCCAACGCCAGAAAAGCTGAAAACATGCAAAGGCAAAAGAAATCATCCTTTTTTTTTTTTTTTTTTTTTTTTTTTTTTTTTTTTTTTTTTTGTCTTTGTAACCAATAATGCTTTTGGAACAAGATAAAGTAATGCATCTCAGAGGCGTACCCAGGATTTTATTTCGGGGGGGGGGGGGGCTGACTTAAATTTTCATAAAGTTCTAAATCTTGCAAAACACGTTGAATTGTGTTATGAACGGAAATCATTTTTGTCAATAAGGTCGATGCCAGAGGGGGGAAAGGGGAGGGGCAGGGTTGACTTTGTTCCGAATTTTCCGAAAATTTGAAAAAAATTAGTTATCAGTCCGAAAATTCAGACTAAAAAAAAATATCGCGATTTTTGACAAATGGCCGCCGAAAAAAAATCAATTTCATCAATCGTTCGCAAAAAAATATCCAATTTCTTTAAATGATCAAACTTTAAAGAAACTTTTTCTTTAAACTTTCTTTCTTTAACTTACTTTCTTTAAAAAAAGAAACTTTTTCTTTAAAGGAAAAACCGGAATTTTGTCATAGGGCGCGGATAAAATGCGAAGTTTGTCAAAGGATCGCGAAAAAAAAAGTCAAGTTTCGTCAAATGATCGCAGGAAAAACGCGAATTACGTCAAATGCTCGTGGAGGAAGCGCGAATTTCGTCAAATTACCCCAGAGGAAACACTAATTTCGTCAAAAGAGCACAGAAAAAAACCTGAATGTTATCAGAAGGCCGCAGAAAAAACGCGAATTTCATCGAAAGGTCGCAGAAAAAACGCGAATTTCGAAAAAAAGATCGCTAAAAACACACATTCCGTCAAAGAGCTGCGAAAAGAAGCTAATTTCGTAAAGGATCGCAAAAAACGTGAATTTCGTCAAAAGGCCGTAGAAAAACGCAAGTTTCATCAAAAAGACGAGAAAAAGCGTGAATTTTGTCAAAAAGCCGCGGAAAAACTCAAATTTCGACGAAGAATTGCAAAAAAAAACGCGAATTCCGTCAAAAGACCACAGAAAAAACGCGAATTTCTTCAAAGGGCCACAGAAAAAACGCAAATTTCGACAAAGGGTCAGTAAAAAAACACGCATTCCGTCAAAGGGAAGCGGAAAAAGTGCGAATTTCGTCAAAGGGACACAGAAAAACGGGAATTTCGTCAAAAGGCCGCAGAAAAATGCAAATTTCATCAAAAAAGACGAAAAAAGAACGCAAATTTCGTCCGGAAAAACACAAATTTTGACGATGGATTGCGTAAAAAACGCGAATTTCGGCAAATGACCACAGAAAAAACGCGAATTTCGAAAAAGGATCGCAAAAAAAGAAAAGACAGGGTCACAAAGAAGGCCCACAGAAAAACGTGGATTTCGACGAAAGGCTGCGGAAAAAAAGTGCATTTCGTCAAAAAGCCGCAAAAAAACCGCACTAATTTCGTCAAAAAGCCCTAAAGAAACCCCCCACTATTTTCATCAAAAAACCCGCGGAATAAAGCAAATTTCGACAAAGGATCTCGAAAAAAAACGCGAATTTCGAAAAAAGATCGCTAAAAACGCGCATTCCGTGAAAGGGCTGGAAAAAAGGCTAACTTCGAAAAGGATCGCAAAAAACGGGAATTTCGTCAAAGGGACACGGAAAAACGTGAATTTCGTCAAAAGGCCGCAAAAAGACGCAAATTTCATAAAAAAAACGCAAATTTCGGCAAAAATCCGTGGAAAAAACACAAAATTTGACGATGCATTGCGTAAAAAAACGCGACTATTGGCAAATGACCTCAGAAAAAAACGCAAATTTCCTCAAAGGGCTGCAGAAAAAACGCAAATTTTGACAAAGGATCGCTAAAAAACACGCATTCCGTTAAAAGGAAGCGAAAAAACACGAATTTCGTTAAAAGGAAGCGAAAAAACACGAATTTCGTTAAAGGATCGAAAAAAAAGAAAAAGCAAGGTCACAAAGAAGGGCCACAGAAAAACGTTAATTTCGGTAAAAGACTGCGGAAAGAAGGGAATTTCGTCAAACAGCAGCGAAAAAACAAAAAAAATGCGACCATTTTCGCCAAAAAAACGCGAATTTCGTCAAAGAGCCAACGCGAATTTCATCAAAAAGACGAGAAAAAAAAGTGAATTTTGTCAAAAAGCCGCGGAAAAAACGCAAATTTCGACGAAGGATTTCGTAAAAAAAAAGCGAATTTTGGCAAAAATCCCCCCAAAAAACTCGCGGAAAAAAGCAAATTTCTTCAAAAAGCCATGGAAAAAACACAAATTTCGACAAAGGATCACGAAAAAAACTCTAATTTCGTCAAAGGATCGCGGAAAAAAACTAATTTCGTCAAAAGATCGCGGGAAAATGCAAATTTCGTCAAGGCGTCGGGATAAAAACCTGAATTTCATCAAAGGATCGCGTTAAAAACACATACAAATATCTGTGCTTATTATTATATGTATAGTTTTTAAACTGAAATAATATACTGAACTAAATTTTTAGAAACTGGTTAGCCCGAACCCAACTTGCAGGAATCTACATTCAGCCTGAAACTGACCTGAAATGAAAACAGAGTTAACCAAAACTACAACAAAAATAATTAGCGGCAGGAAGGGATTTCCTCTTCTTCACCCCTCTGCTGTAACCTTTCAGAAAATTTGGTGTGAATTTCAGAATTTTTTTTTTACTCAGAATCAAATCTCGGGAGAAGGGGGGAGGGCACGCGTTCGATCCTGAGACCGTCCCACATCGAAATATGCTGAAAAGTGTTACTGGGGGGTTTTTTTATATACTTTCTTTTAAATAAAAGTCGTTATAATTTAAAATCTATAAAATTATTCTTCCAACCCCCAAAACTAAATTCTGGCTACTGTTCTTGTTTAACAATAAATTAATATTATAACAAACACAAAATATTTTTTGTATACAGAAAATATTTTTATACACATATATAAAATAAAGACTTTGTTTATTATTTGTGCATTGCACAAGTAATAATAAGGACTTTAAACCGTTTCAGAGGAAAAATACTGGCTGCAAATTTAAGACAGAATAGGATGATAAGTGGGAGGGTGGGGAACGTTACCGACCTCCAAAGATGTATTTGCAGTCAAACAAGAAGTCACTGTGTATCTTACAGATACGAGAATGTAATCGAGTGTTAAAAACAAAAGTTAATGAATATCATTCACAGTCAGCTCTTCCGCGCATATATAGTGCCTGACTTCCGACTTAGCCAAAATTCTGAAGAGATTAAGCTATGCACAAATATGGGGATGACAAAAAAGACATGTGAGATGCATGACAAATATATATATAATTGAATTGATCTAAAAAGTAAGAAGTAAATTTTTTTACGATTTTGGCAGGTAAAAGAGGTTTAGTCCCCTCAACCCTCCGCACCCCCATATTTCGGTGTGACATGGAGATTCCACTGAAAAAATGAAAGTTAATAAGCTACTTTTACAGTCAACTCTTCCGCACCGGATTTCCGATTTAGCCGAAATCGACTTGAGATTAGCTGCGGTGTTACTGTGCATTAACATACTTCCGCATTGACAATCTTGGCGCCGCCGACTATGACAGAAATAAAAAAAATCCTTAACTTAAACTACTTTTAGATTTGTCGAATTCATTTGTAGGTCGCTTGAACTGAGCATATATGTTTTCATTTAGCGAGTAAAACAGGGATGGAGCTATTTTTCAGTCATTTGAAAATGGATTTTGGGGTCTTAAGTAAATTTGGTCGCAGGACTGAGGAGGATATTGGATTAACGAGAAAAACAAATTCGTAGCATGCCAGAAAATAAAACAAATTTATCTGAAAAAGAAGGAATATCAGCCCTTTTTTCATTTCACTGCGATCTCTTCAGAGGTGGAATGGAGCTATAACCTCATAACCCCCGTCCCCATCGACTCCTTTGGTGTATGCTGGGGCATCATTGTGCACTAATATATCGGACTAATCAGAATAACTGCGTCTCAGAAAAAAAATAAAAAATTAATCTCAAAAGAAAGAAAAAAACAGGAGTTTTTTTTTCCATTTCATTTTTGATTATTTCAAAAGGGGGCCTGTAACCCCATCAGCCCCTTCCCCTCATTGGGTATACTGTGGTGTAACTGTGGGCTGATATGAGACTAGCCAGAATGTCTAGTTCGTTGTATTGCAGAAAACAATTGCATTACAAATTTATCTCAAACAAAAAGAAAAATATCAGCACTTTTTTCATTTCATTTTCGACTATTTTGGGAGGGGGCTGTAACCCCAATACCCCCTTTCTACTTCTTTGGGTATAATGTGGTGTCACTGTACACTAATATGGAACTAAAGAGAAGAGAGCGGCTAGTCTGTTGAATGATAGGAGAAAAAAATGCAAATTTATCTCAAACAGAAAGAAAAAAAGCAATATTTTTTTTCGACTATTTCTGGAGAAGGGGGCTATCAGTCCATCAGCCGCCTCCCCTTCTTTCGGTATGCTGTGATGTCAATGTGGACTAATATGGATTTAACGAGAATGACTATTTCGCTGTATGACAGCAGAAAAATTACAAATTTATCTGAAACAAGAAGAAAAAAATCAGCCTTTTTTTTCATTTCATTTTCGACTATTTAGGAAAGGGGCACCCCATTAGCCCCTTTCACATCTTTGGGTATAATGTGGTGTCACTGTGCACTAGTATGGAACTACAGAGAAAAGAGCGGCTAGTCTGTTGAATGATAGGGGGAAAATGCAAATTTATCTCAAACAAAAAGGAAAATATCAGCACTTTTTCATTTCATGTTCGATTTTTTGGGAAAGGGCTGTAACTCCATTAGCCCCCTTCTACCTTTTTGGGTATAATGTGGTGTTATTGTACACTAATATGGAACTACAGCGAAAGGAGTGGCTAGTCTGTTAAATGATAGGGGAGAAAAAGCAAATTTATCTCAAATAGACAGAAAAAAAATCAGCACTATTTTTTTTATTTCATTTTCAACTATTTCGAAAGGAGGGGGCTGTAATTCCATCAGCCCCCTCCCCATCTCTGGGTATGCTGCGATGTCAATGTGGACTAATATGGTGTTAACGAGAATGGCCATTTTGCTGTATGACGGAAGAAAAAAATTACAGATTTATCTTTCAAAAGTAAGGAAAAACACTTTTTTATTTAAATTTTCGACTATTTCTAGTTGGGAGGGGGCTGTAACCCCATCACGCCCGTCCTACTTTATTGGGTATAATGTGGTGTCACTGTGCGATAATATGGAACTAAAGAGAAGAGAGCGGCTAGCCTGTTGAGTGATAGGAGATAAAAATACAAATTTATCTCAAACAGAAATGAAAATCAGCACTATTTTTTCATTTCATTTTCGACTATTTTGAGAGGAGGGGGCTGTAATTCCATCAACCCCCTCCCCATCTTTGGGTAAGCTGTGATGTCAATGTGGACTAATATGGTGTTAACGAGAATGGCTATTTTGCTGTATGACAGAAGAAAATTTTACAGATTTATCTTAAAAAAGTAAGGAAAAAACACTTTTTCATTTAATTTTTCGACTATTTCTGGTTGGGGGGGGGGGGGGGTGCTGTAACCCTATCAAACCCCTTTCTCTTATTTGGTGCGAATATGGACTAATAGGGAACTAAAGCGAAGAAAGCGCATAGTCTGTTGAACGATAGGGGGAAAATGCAGTTAGCAGACAGAAAAAATTCAGCACTATTTTTTCATTTCATTTTCGACCATTTCGAGTAGAGGGGGCTGAAACTCCATCAGCCCCTAACTAATATAACCTGGACTAATATGGTGTTAACGAGAATGGCTATTTTGCTGTATGGCAGAAGAAAAAATTACAGATTTATCTTAAAAAAGTAAGGAAAAAACACTTTTTCATTTCATTTTTCGACTATTTCGGGAGTAGGAGGGGGGGGGGGGGCTATAACCCCGTCAGCCTCCTTTCTCTTCCTTGATGTCAATGTGGACTAATGTGGGGCTACTGAGAATGGCTAGTCCGCTTTATTAACGAAAAAAATTTCCAAAAAGAAGGACGAAAAATCAGCACTTTTTCATATCACTTCCGAAAATTTCGGGGGAGATCAGCCCCCCCTTGGGTACGCCCATGATGCATCTATGACTCATTCTAAACTGTATTACTATTAATCGATATATTAAATTAATTTCATAACAAGTTATTTTAATAGTACTTAAAAGGACCGTCAGTAGATAAAGGGTCAGAAGATACTATAAATTATACACGGAATCACATGGACTCCGATGGATCTTTATTTGAAGTAGAAAATAAAACTTTTTACCAAACTGACAAAAATACACAGTCGAATTATGATAAACTGCACGTCAGGAGATCCACTTGTATTTAATACGTGGCTTAAATTGCTCGAGCGAATTAATTTAGCAGTGGGCGAGGTGTGTTCAAAATACGCTATATATCAGTGCCGTAATATATATAGCTACTACACAATCATAATGATCTAATTAACATACCATTGCAAAAATACTCGTGATTATCAGATTGCTGGAGATACATCTGCACTTTGCGAAACTTAAAGAATAACAGAATAGGTTCCATTCTAGCTCAAAGGACTCAGGACACCACGATCGTACGCAAAATCTCAAAACTTACTCTTTCATTCAGATATTATCATGAAAGAGTAGCTAGGCACTCTTCCATAAAGTAAGCCTCAAAGTATATGAAATTCGAATAATAATAAAATTCGTTATTTCAGTGATTACTAAACCTACATTAGTGTGAAAATCTTAAACAACACTCACAAAATGCTTATTTTTGATCACGTAAATACTAAAAAAAATAAATAGTATAATTCAAATAGGAACTATCCCTACCGCAGTACTAGTCGATGTGACATCTTCTTTACGTCACACATGGTCACAAGTGCCACAGTCATTACGGTGAAACAAAATATGGCATATTTTATTCCTCTCATTATTACTCTCAAATGATCGTCGTATGGTGACTCCGCTGAGAAATCACCGTGACTATTACTTGTGATGAGTCTCCAGGTGACATTTCAATGAAGTCATCTTGTGATACTTGTGTGACTGTCATATGAAGACTCATTTTTGAAGTCATCGTGAGCATTGCATTACGATGTGTCACCAAATAGTGCCACAATAAAGTCACGTGGTAACTTTCAGGTGACCCAGACTCTACTGTGAAGTTACCATTGCACTCCTTTGTGAAAAATCACCGGATGATTTAATTTTCTGTCACTTGGGAACTCGTCACAAAGCAGCTATCGTGAGGACTTTTCAATGGAGTCTTCAAATCACGGTCAAACGAGAGTCACAAGATAACTTCATTGTAAATTCACCTCATGACTCTTCACAAATCAGCACCCATATTAACTCTCAATGGAGTGACCATTTGAATTTAAGAATGCAACGAATGAAAGATATCACATTTAAGTTCATTGTCGTGACTGTGACTCTTGTGACCATTTGTGGTGTCAAGGAGAGTTCACACGGATTGGATGTGCCGTTAGGGTAGTATCTGTTTTCTACTCTTGCTGTTTATAGAATTTTCTTTTGAGTATTCACGTATTCAAAATTAAGCTTTTTGTGACTGTTACTTAAGTTTTGCACACTAGTGTATTAATAGATCGTGCCACTGCTGGTCTTCGCTCAAACGAAGAACTAAAAACAATAGCATGATTGTGCCAGGTAATTTACGGTGTAAGAATTTAAAGAACCATAAAAGTCACTGCGAGATTATTTTATTATATTATCGTTCACAATCGACGTATATCTGCTGCTATTTGAGTATAGAGAAAACGAAAATCGCTGAATAACAGACAAATCGTTGAAAAGGAAAAAGAAAAAAAAGAAGGGGTGAAATTTGAATTGCGAGTGTAATTCATTATTTTATCTATGATTATAGCCTGGTTCTTTGTAACACACAAAATTAGCAAATATATATATATATATATATTATGGTAGGTTAATTTGCTGTATATGAACTTAAAAAAATATGAAATTGGAATGTGAGTAATTTGTTCTTCTACAAGATTTTTATTTCTTCCTTGATATTTTATTGTATTAATTATATACACCCATCTCTAGTATTTGTTAAAATGGGATTTTGATACATATGTGCTGTCTAACTTCTGAAAAATAATTCAGTTAGGTTAAAATTGCTTCATTACACTTCTTACAATAAATTATTAGTTAGATTCTTCAATTGACATCAGTTTATATTTTTTCTAACAATATATTCATTAATGTGGAGAAATACAACTAAAAATTATTTCGATAAATACTTTTATGATAACTAACAAGTTATCGATATTATCAAAATTATCAAAATTTTTTCTTGCATAAAAACGTATCTCTATAATCAAATCACTAATCAATCCACTCAATCTCGTGCAATGTTTCACAATTTTCCATTATTTCTGAATTAATATAAGAAGTTAATGATATTCAAATAATATGTTTTTTGGTAAAAGCGGTCTATCTCGTTAATAAATGAAAAAGAAAATCGTGCTAACCTCTCGATGAAATTTGTGAAAATCTCTGGTAGATCAATTAACACTAGTTATCGAAAACGAATACCTGAATAATTTCGTTAATTTATGATTGAACCCGTAATATGCAGAATTAGCTCTAGCCCCGGGATTTTTCTACTATTGTCTGTGTTTAATTTTCATATAAACGAATAATTATTCAGCAGCTCGAAATTCAATTATTCAGGATGAGGACTAAAGGGGTCAAAAGCTTCAGGTAATTTACATTCCAACTGTTTTTCGCAAAAATAATTGGATTTCGACGATTTAAGATAAATGTCTCTATTATTCCAGATTTCTATAGCGAGACGTTTTCAAAATATATGATTAAGTATAGATGATTAAGTGTTTATGAAGAAAGAGCCAAAATAATGATTTAAAATGGAAGATTATTTGAAATAGTATTTTGACTACAAAGCGAATGTCACACCCAATTTACATAGTACCAAGAACGTAAAATCATGCATCAAGCATAGATTACTAAACACTTTCCGATACATTCAGAATACTATAATAAAACTTCACAGTTTAATAAGTTAAAATGGTGTCTAATTGAACAATTTGCAAAATGTATCACATATTTGAAAACAGAATTTCAGCAATTACAATAAATAGTCGAATAATATCTGAATTTTTTATTCAATCCTGTGTATGATCTGTAGATTTATTATGTAATGCATTGTAGGCTAAATTTCAGTTCAGTTAGGTATCGCATTGAACAGATAAAATTGCCCCTTCATCAATTTCCATCCTAAAACGAAAATGTGCTTTAGATGTCTTGTGCAGCCCTGTATATGATCATTAGATCTTTATGATCATTAGACCATATGATCATTAGATATGATTAAATGATCCCTGTAAATGAACGATGAATGCTATTAATACCATATTCTATAGTAAGCATCTTGTAGTCAGGTTTGCCAGTTTGGCCTCCATTTTTATTCAGAAATTTTGAGCTCATACCAGAAATGAAGAACAGTATTTTATTCTTTATTTAATAAGAAACATTTAGCGATCACGTAAGGCAAAACTTCTTCTTTCGAAATTTATGGTATGAATTTGAAATTTGAAATTAAAATTGGAGGCTAAACTGGCAACCCTGCTTGTAATGCACTACTTACAAGGAAGGCCTCCATACGGGCATACTCAGAAAAATCTGAAAATATTACAGAATGTTCTTCTCATATGGATATATATGTTTATAAAATTTTTTTTGGCGGAACCCCGATACAGCGTCCGTAAAAAAATAACGAAATTTTCGTTTATTTGGCGATTTATCACCGGTTGGCGATGAAAAAAAAATACGCTTTTATGTAGGAAAAAACTTTTTATTTTGAATTTGTTTATATAAGTTTAATTTAAATAACTTTAGTTTTGTCACTTTTCATTTGATTTAACTATAATTTTGTCATTTTTAGTTTAACTATATTTTGTCATATATATTTATATGTATTTATAATAAAATTTAAATGTCATATTTTACGATTTAAAACAAAATTTAAATTATTTCAAGCTCAAAAATAAGGCAGATAGAACACTGTCGATTTGATTTTGTTGCTATGGAAACGAGTTAGTCTTCGATATAGAAATGTATTAGGGCAATCAAATGTCAACTGACTATAACTTAAAATAGATATTTACAACTTGCAAAGCATAGAAAATATTTTTACAGTCATAAAAGTAAATAACTGCAGCAACAAGCAACATATATATGTAATATAAAAAATATATACTAACCTCTTTCATTGATTAAGCTTAAATTCATTAAAAACCGTGCATTCTAAAAAACAATTAATAAACAATTTTCAGATGCATTAAAATCGTTTGCTTTTGGCGAGGAAAAATCCTGTTCGCCAAATCGCGTGTCACTTTCGTATTTTCGCGCCAAATATTTGAAAGTATTTTATTTTTTTACAGACTTTCTACTGAAATTACGCCATTAAATTTGACTGATCCCTTATTACATAAATGAGTAGTTTCACTAGCATTTTTTTCAACATATTCTGAGTATGCCCAGTATGGAGACCTTCCTTGTTAGATATACAAATTTCAATGTGTTTGAAATTGTGAAACATCATTAATAACCATCGCAAATGGTTTTTCCCCATAGGCCTTAATGTAACGAAATTTTTTTAATGTTCCTGTAAAAGGCTATAAATGCTACACGCTTCATTTTCAATACCGAACTTGCCATAGTAAGTCTCGATAACATACATGCATTTCGTGTCAATTCGACTATATTTATTCGAGTTAGAACACGAACAGACAGACAAACACCATGCACAAACACCTTTCAACTATGTTGAAAGTGTTAAAAAATTCTTGTTGTCTGACAAGAATCTGAATCTTCTTTTGTGTAAAATTTGTAGATATCACGAATCTCATGCTACCGTGTTTTGTTTGTGGTACAGTATGCCATTTCATAAACATTAAGCCGTATGGGTCGTTCAAGTGAAATTTGGACGCACATGGTGGCCACTTGCACCATTTCTCGTCATGTCCTTATATTTTACATAAAGAAAAATAAGTTTGTTGCAACTTTCGTAAAACTATTTTTCATTATAGTGTTGACACAAATACAGGTTACAGATTTGAGCTGGTTATCTTGCCATGCCCGCCCAATTTACGTTATATCGACTCCACGTAATTCGGTATAGATTTTATTTAATTATTTTCATAAGATCTCTAACGAGCTCTAAATTTTGTTTTAGAACTTAATAATGATTTTAGAATGTCCTCTATATACGTTTTTAATACATGGAAATTTTTAATATAGTCACTGAAATTCAAAGTTTGAAAATTTGAAATTGCTTTTTTTTTACATATACATAGAATAGGGCCTCTTTTATATTGGTATCCGATTAAACAAATAAGACTGTGATTTTTAATTAATTGTAACACTACATTCGCGTTAACTTTGTTTTCTATTTTTCTTTTTAAACAACTTAAACAAAAGAAATTTCTGTTTTTGGTCGTTATGTATGTGTGTATGTTCTTAATTTTCGCCACAATCACTGAACGATTTCAAATATAATTTTTATACTTTTATTCTAATACACTAGGGAAAACATTTTATGCTAAAAAAATGGTATTATGTATTGTTATTTTTCTTGAACTGGGAAACGTCAAATATTTTATTAGATGTTTGTCTACTGCACTTCAAACGTGAGCGATAACAGTAAATTGCATTTATAAAAGGGATAGAAGTGGCATACCTGAAATAAAATTTGACTGGTCAAAATGATGTTTAACAGATTACTAAGCGATGAACGATTTGAGTGCCTTTGTAAATAATAAAGTATTGTCATGTTCCGCAATAAAGTATTGTAATGAGATGTGATTGGTCAAGAGGATTTTGGTCGAAACCGTGAGCGATAAGCAACTAGAGTGCCTTTATAGATAAGATAGTAGCGGCATACGAGCTGTAAAATTTGATTGGTCGAGAGAATTTTGTACAAAAATCTGGCGAACCTGCCGTTATCTTCAAGATAATGTTTGTTGACTTGTCTCACTCGTTTAATAAATCTTTCACAAGTGAGTGCTGCCAAATTCTAGAAAGTGAGTTGAAAAAAATTGCACAAAAACTACTAATCTGAGCATGCGACATGTAGTTGTCACAAAAAAAATACTCTCTTGTGCTAAACCACTCTCGCTAAAATACGATCAAAATGTGCTGAATAAATAAATCTATACTAAGAAAAGAAAGTTTCTCTCTCTCTGTCTGTGTGCGATGGCTAGCGAAATATACCGCACATAGAAGTCTGAACATTTGGGTGAGGATAATCCAAGACAGATCCTGATGCACATGAGGCTCAGATTTTTAATTTTTTAAAACTCAGGCCCTCTAGGCTCCTTTGTTTTTATGCCCTAAATTGTTAATAACTTGCCCGCTTTTTGTCCCATCTTCGTTTTTTTTTGGGGGGGGGGGCTTTCTTCATTTAGTTAATCCCCTACTTCTACATTCTCGTTAAGACCCTGGCACCCTGGGGCCCGATACAGGGCGCTTGAAATTTTTGTATCCTAAATTGTTAAGACCCCCCCCCCCTTTAAATGCGATCTTCGTTTTTGGGACCCTTTTTTCCATTTATTTATTCCTCCGTTTCTGCATTTCAGTTAAGATCCGGGGCCCCTTGAATTTTTGGTGCGCCAGGCATTTTTCACCACCTAATTGTGCCCCCATCTCAATACATAACTTTAAAGTTGATTCTTGGACGCATATCAGCTGTCCAACACCTTTATATTTTTATTGGTGCCCGAAGAACCTTTTTTAAGCATTTCCTCCAATTTCTGGCGCATTTCTTTAAAAATTCATTCTAATGAATAATTTATACTCTATGCTTAATTTGGACTAATTGGAGATCTAAAGCTCTAATTTACTAAGTTCTTTAAACATGTTTTGGACCTACTCTCAAGTATCAGTTGGCCCCTTTTAAGCCTCCTATTATAGCTCCCATAAAAATTCTCCGATTCACTAGCTTTTTTTTTTCTAGCTACTTCTTAGGTCCTGTAGCTACTGCATGAACGGCTAAAAGATTCCCCAGACTTCATCTACCATCAATTTTGAATGTTTATAGTCTTTCTAGGGCCTTTGGTTCAGGCTCTTTAAAAATAATTCAATTCTCTTAAATTTTCTTTAACACAGTTCTAGGATAATCCGGCTATTTTATAAACTACTAAAATATTTCCTTATACCCATCTACATTCTAGTTAAAGTACTGGCCCGTGGGGCCCGGTACAGGGCCCCTTGAAGTTTCTGTGCCCTAAATTGTCAATCAATTGCCCCCTTTTAATAAGATTTTCGTTTCTGGCGTACTTTTTGCATTTAGTTATTCTTCTGTTTCTACAGTCTAGTTAAGATATTGGGCTCCTATGGTCCGGTTTGGGTACCCTTGAACATTGTGTGCGCCATGCATTTTCAACTCCTAAATGGGCCACTCTCTCTTTGAATAAATTTACAGTTGAGTCTTAAACCCCTCGCCAACATCCTAATATTTTTATTAAGGCCATAGGGCGCCTTTTTAAGCATTTCTCCCCATTTTTTGCGCATTTCTTTAAAATTTGTATTCTATTGATTAATTCATACCCTATGCTTATTTTCGACTAATTGAAAATGTATAGCGTTATGTTCTACCATCTTTTAACATTTTTCCATCTTAAAGCCCTGCTCTCAACTGCCAGTTGGCCTCTTTTGGGCCCCTTATTATAGCTCCCTTATAATTGGTCCGATTCACTAGCTTTTTTTTTTAGGTTCTTCTTTCACTAGTTCTTCTTAGAGCCTCCAGCTACTACATTAACTAAAAAAAAAAGTCTCAACCTTCAGCTACAGAAAACTTTGAATATTAATCGCCTTCTTTGGCCCTTGGTGCAGCTTCTTAAAAAACGATCCGATGTTATTGCAAATTTCTCTAACATACTTCTAGGATCCTCCGGATACTTTATAATCTTCTAAAATCTAAATTCTTTATACCTCTGCTACTAACTTGACCCTTTTTTAGCCCCTATTATAGCTTTCATTAAAAACGGTCTGATTCACTATCTTTTTTTTTCTAACAACTTCTTAGGTCCTCCAATTACTACATGAACGACAAAAAAAAAAAAAAAAAAAAAATTCTCTGTTTTTAGCTAGCACCTTTTTGCGGCTTTTAAAAAAAATGATCCAATTCTCTTGCAATCGTCTTTAACACAGTTCTAAGGTTCTCCGGCTATTTTATAAACTAAAAAAAATTACCTATACCAAACTACATTCCACTTAAGGTTCTAATTCCCTGGGCCCTCGTACAGTGCCTCTTGAAGTTTCTGCGCCCTAAATTGTTAATAAATTTTCATCTTTTATTAAGATCTTTGTTTTTGGGGGCCCTTTTCCCATTTAGATATTCTGCCGTTTCTGCATTTCAGTTAAGACCCCCTACGTCCCAGTCGGGACGGCACCTTGAACTTTTTGTGCACCATGCATGCGCGCCGGAAACTAAATTCATTTGACCACTCTGTGCTGCCGAAGTCAGAAGGGCGACTGAAATTAGGTTTATTTGAAAGATTTTCCTAAGATATAAAATTATACAAATTTGAGTTTTGTTTAAGGTTATTATAACGAGCCCGTGTAACGCGGGCGGGTCAGCTAGTAAATAAATGAAAAGCAATGTTAATAAAATGAGTTTTTTCCATAATTGCCAGAGCGACGGTTATGAAGAAACAGCGACTTTTGACAGAGTAGACTTTTTTTTGTTTCAAAATAACTTTTTCGTTTCTTATTTTTTCTAAAGTTTTCGAACAAAGTTGAAAAGTATTTTTGACTTCGGTTTGTCTGTCCGTCTGTCCAAGCTCTTAACTCTCATATATATGGTCGAATCATTAAAATAGCAATTAAAGCCTTGGTGCAGAAATATTAAAAAGCAGAAAGTCAACGGTTAAAAATGCCCAAATAATACGTGAAAAGCAGCAAACAGCTGTTTTGAATCTACTGGCGAGATTCTTCTCCGGTGCAAGATAGAGCAAGACACAGCGTGCTAGAAAAATCAAGGCTAAGCAAAATGACAGAGACGGCTTATATACGCGATACGGGTAGCGAATGCGCCAAAACAATGTTCTTCTAACCTTGATCTTGATCTTTGGGAAGCTTACCACATCATTAAAAATTCTCACTCTTTAGTCAATGACTTATCTAGTACTCTTGATTTTCCAAGTATTTGGAAAACATTAATATAATTTCTCCTTTTTTGGTTTCTTTTTCTCTCGTGCTCCGGTAGATGTCGCTACCTGTCCACTCAGTCGTTTCATCTGCTTCTGTCTCATTGGTTGTTTTGGCGCATTCGCAATCCGTATCGGGTATATAAGTCTTTGTCATTTTGCTCCGCCTTGCTTTTTCTAGCACGCTGTGTCTTGCTCTATCTTGCATTGAAGAAGAAACTCGCCAGTCGATTCGAAACAGCTGTCTGCTGCTTTTCACGTATTATTTGTGCATTTTTAAACGTTGGCTTACTGCTTTTTAATATTGTCGAATCGCCTGAATATTTTATATGTTATTTACATTTAGTATAGCATGATCGCTATTTAAAATGAAGCGTGTAGCATTTACAGTTAATTTACAGAGTTGGTCAAATGTATCCCGTTACGTTACGGGCAATAGGAAAAATCGTTTCAAGTTCATTGTAATTATGCTAGATCATTTTTATTTTTATTTTTATTTATTTTTTTTTTTTTAAGGAAACTGATATGCATTTATCAGATGCAGTAAAACACGCATTCTGTTGAATATGGGTTGCAAAGCATTTGTTATTCATTTACAAGGTCACACAAAAGAATTCCGTTACATAACGGTCTACGGGGGAAAAAAAGGGTTTGCAGCGAATTTGAGTTCTGTTACATTATTTTAAATATAATGAAATTAATATATATTACTGAGGTTTTAAACAAGATACTTCTTGTATAGCATGATGTGGCATATATAGCTTTAAATATGGCTTATATAGCATTTGTCGCTAATTTGCAGGGACAAAGAAAAGATTCGGATACAGTACTGTGACTGAAGTACTCTCTATTAGCGATAATTGCTAGAAGTGCGGTTTCATTAATGGTATTCGAGTTTAAATTTAATTAAATTTTTCCTTACCATGTGGTGGTTTTGAATACTGTAGATTACACACAGGGACAAACGAACAAATTCATAAGCATTGTGGAGTATCAGCCTGAATGGCTTAAAGTCGGCTTTTCACTGACTTATGCACTTTCAAGTTGAACTATATTTAGTATACTAATAGATGTTTGTATAATACAGTAGACTCCCTTAAATCCGCACAGCTTGGAACCAGAGGTTGTGCAGATTTTAGAATTTCGTGGATTTCTGGTCATTGCTTTGTTTACATTTTTTAAACAGTAATTTGCATGCAATAATGCAACCGAAATTGTAACGAATGCTTGCAATATAGTAAAATATTACAATAATTAAATAAAGTAATAGACTAAAATAATAAAAATTAAGATAATTTTTTAAATGATTACATAATTAAAAGCAAAAGTCAAGTAAATAATTAATACTATAAAATTAAATATGCATAATAAAGATAAGATATATTTTTCTTGAATTATTCAATGAAACTTTTCTGTTAAAGGCACTCAATTAATTCATTTCAAAATCATGAATTTTAAGGAATTTTTGTTTCAGATTTAGCCAGTCTCAATAATGAAAAAAGCTTGATAAATGCATAAATATACTTGTTAAAAAGATTGAGATTACCACACTGCAAATAGAAGCGTCTTAAATTTAGACACATATGTGACTGAAAAAGAAATTTAGACACTTAAGTGTCTTAATCTGAAAATTCAGACATTATAGATGTCTTAATTTAAGATACATAAGTGTCTTACTATGACCATGGTGTAAACGAACTAAGAATAATGTCTAAAATATCCGCAAACTTCTTATTTTAAGACACTTCATTGCTTTAAACGTGTCTTAATTTAAGACGTTTTGATTCTTCCGACGCAATAACCAACAGGAGGCACTAGCACTCCCAGTTGCGTATGCGTTTTAGATGTCTTCGTTCAAAGTGGTATACGTTGTAATTCAAACAAAGTTTGTTTTTATGTACGCGTGTATTTTAATTCGTTTTTTGCGAAATGTGAAGTACTGCGATTTTAACTCGTATTAACTTGGATTATTTATTTATTGAATACATACATCTGACGTGTGTGCTCGACATCAAGTGTCTCTTAGAAGCTGTCGTCGATATAAGGGCGGGATAGACACAGAACAGAAGTAGACGACGGTTGAAGATTACACCCGGAAATTCTACAAAGCGTGTGCAATGGGCTTAGTGTTAACTCGTATTAATTTATATCAATAATATTGTGTTATTCATCTTCGTTCTGTCGAAGCTGGCAAAAAAAAAAAAAAAGAAACTTTTGTCTGGCGGGTCCTGTTTTGAGGATGAAACATCTCATTCTTTAAATATGGCTAGTTAAATGTATTTTGAGATTACCTTTTAAACTGATGAGTCTTTCTCCCTCACTGTGGTTGTGGTAGTTTTTAAAATTTCCAATCGAGGAATATTTCATACCTCTTGCAAACAGCGATTGAAGTAAGTGTTATAATTTCTTTATAGTACTAAAATTAGTGTCTTTTATGATTTTATTTATTGTACTAAACAAAATCTTACATGAAATTTAATTAGTTTTTAATCTTTTTACAAAAAAAAAAAAACTAATTCTAGAAGTATATATTTTTAAATTTATGACGTTGTCTTTTATTACAAATTATGTATTATTTATTCTCATCTTTTTTCTCAAATTTAAAGTAATAACATCACTAAAAAACAGACATATTTAAAAGTTACGTTCATTCACTTGTTTTGTTTTGTTTTCAATATGGCAGTTCTTAGTTTCAATGGATCCGGATTGAGATCCCGGGATCCCGCTTTAATTTTAACCCCGAAAATCCGGGATTGCCTTTTTTTCCCATTGAACAATATTCAGCTGAAATTAAAAAATATATTTATAAACTTTCGCTTTTGGTAAAAGAAAATCAATTGATTTTCATGAAATTTATATATAATTGAAAATGAATGTTTATCTCAAGTATTTCTTAGATATATTTCTAAAGCTATTAAATCTTTTAATGTGTGAAAACTTTTGACTTGAAAACATATAAGTAAGCCAGCCAGGAAAAAGGAAATCATTTGTTTATTTAGATTTCGCTCCATGTGTGGATTCGAAGGTGATTTTCCTATTAGACTTTACTGATAAGTATTGCAAGTTTGTATCATAGTGATATCATGTGCTAACTTTTTTTTTTTTTTGCGGCTTTATTTTGCTTTAAAGATGTCTTGTTTAGTAGCTCATAGGAATGACAACAATAAGCCCATGTGGCAATATAAATTTTAAAAAAATCTAATTTTTAAATGATAAGGATTTTTATTTTTTTTCGGGGAGGGGGGGGGGGGATTTTGTATGAAATTTTCGTAAAGTTGATACCTTAAATCTTGCACTGATTATAATGAAAGTTTTGAACTTTTAGAGTAGGACAAGATTAAAAAACACAAAATATAAATAAACAAAATACCGAAGTAATTTTTTTCTCAATATTAATCATTTGCACTCGAGGGCTCCGGAGCGGAGCCATTTAAAATTTGTCTTCAAACTCGAGGTCTCCGCTACGGAGACAATGCAAATAATTTTGTGATACCATGTAATCTTGGCTTTTCTAGACAGGTATCACAAAGTTATTTGCATTGTTTCCGTAGCGGAGCCCTCGAGTTTGAAGACAAATTTTAAATGGCTCCGCTCCGGAGCCCTCGAGTGCAAAGGGTAAAGTAGAATATTTATTTATTTATTCATAGTTAAATAGCTGTTGTGATTATCTTCTGATATATATGTAAAATTGCCTATGTGGCAATATAATTTTTAAAAAAATCTATTTTTAAATTATATGAAGTAGGGTAGGACAAGATTATAAGAAATATATATATTTATCCATGTACTTTAAAAGCCCTCAATAGCCCTTGCCGCTGAATTTGTCCGATAATGGGAGATGTCTGCTTTTGTGAGGTAAAAATATACAAATATGTATGCCATTCGGATTAAAAAAGTATTCGCTAAATAGATGTTTCAGAATAGCTATTCGGGAATGTCCATTAACCTCCACAACGGATACTCCCGAATACCGGACATCTCAATTGAGATAACAATAATGCAGGGTTGCATTTTTTGCAAAAGAACTTCTTGATTAAAGAATGGGCATACTGGGCCGTGCCCCGCCCCCCTACGATTTTAGTGCCCACAAATTTGATGTGCAATATTTGTAAAGCTTATATTTTAAATCTGTTTCGAAATTGTATTGATTATAATCAATATTTTGAACTTTTAAAGTAAAATAAGATTAAAAATGAAACAAATTTTAAAAATCTAATATTTAGATAAATATTTTTTGTTTTAATCTTGTTCTACTCCTGAAGTTCAAAATATTGATTATAATCAGTAAAATGTCGTAAAAGATTTAAATTATCAGCATAACAAAAATTGCGTACCAAAATTGGGAGCACCAAAAAAATCAGGTTGTAGGGGGGGGGGGGGGGGAGGGAGGACCCCAGCCTAATATTTTTCCAGGATTCAACATGGTCAAACATGGCTATGTATGATGCTTACAAAAAAAAATGGATGCTATTAAGACGTTTGAAGTGTCTGAAATTCAGACACGAAAAGTGTCTGAAAAAATTCAGACATTTTAAAATGTCTGAAAACTGAACACTGCGTTTCAGACACTTAAGTGTTTGAATTTCAGACATTTTAATTTACAGTGCAGTGATATCGGCAATATCTTGATTTTTTTTTTATTTGAGAAATAAATTAATACTTTCTTCATGAAAACCACGAGTTCAGTCATATTATCCAGAATTACATATTATAATGCATACAGAATGATATAAAACTAAAAAATTCTGTAATTTTGTCCTTACATCTGAACTGAAAGTGGCCGAGAGGTTCTGCTCTCGAAGCTGGTAGACGGGAGGTGCTGGGTTCGATCCCAATCGCACCCGTCGGCCTAATCGTTCGGAGTTTTCGTGGTTTTCTTCGAGCCGTGGATCTTCCATGCGTTAATACGGATTAGGTTCCCTTAGAAAGACCCCCACGGAGGGCACTCCCCCCGGGCCTATATCCCTCGTGTAGATAATTGGCCGTCAAAAGTCAAAAGTCAAAAAGTCTGAACTGAAAGTTTCATTGTTTACATCTGTGATGATGTGCGAGTTTGAGGGAGTCTACTGTATAGAAAAAATCGTATACAGTGCCACGCAAAGAACTGAATGCATGGTCTACTAGGGTAGATAAAGTCTGGAAATGTGATTTCAGTAGTTTTAGCCTGAATATAAATTTTAGCTTAACATGTGACGCATGTAAAAATCTGTTGGTAATATACATGACTGTAAAATAGAATTCAAGTATGTTTCCGTAATTTGTTAAAACTTTCTGACGACGAATGTTCAACCTGCTATGGATTTCTTACTAAACTAAGTTTTAGCATATATGTAGAATATATACAAATCTGTATATTAAATACAGGACTGTAGAAAATAATTGAATTACTTTTCCGACTATGGTCTATAATTACTGAAATTTTGTTTTCAAATGTGTTATGCGCTTTCTAAAATGTTCATATATATATATATATATATATATATATATATATATATATATATATATATATATATATATATATTACTTATTAAAAAATGAAGTTTCATTAAAGATTTCTGGAAGTGTTGCAAAGTGTTTCATAATCTATGTGTGAAGTATGATTTTTCCTTGTTGTTAATGAATTTTCAAAGGAATTCGAAGGTTTTACATATATATTTAGCAGCAGTTATGATTGCCATTTTTCTTCAAAATTTGTTCTTCTCATTTAGAACAAAGTTTATTATATTCGTATAGTTGTCTGAAGTCTATACTTTATATCTAATAATTAATTTTGATTTTTAATCCACTAACTAAATTTAAACAGCAGTCTTTTTTTTTCTTTTTTTTTGTCTTGTAAAAAATTAGTTTAGTGACATGTTATTGCGTGCACGTTGTTTTACTTAATAAATCTCATATATCCAGGAAACGCTAAAAATATTTTAATTTCGCACTTTTTTAGAAATGATATTTACTGATATAAAACGTTTCTTCGATATTTTTTAACATAGCTTAAAATATTTTTGCAACTAATAGCATTTTTTTTTATAAATATATATTCATGAATATTTTGGAATTAATTATTCAGCAACAATAAGAAGTTGATATCTTGAAATTTATTTTTCTGCAATAGGAAAAATAAATTATTATGTGTAAAAATATATTAAAATGTACAAAAAATTTAATGATTACTTTTTTGTAAACAAAGCAAGTTTTTTTCCATTTAATTTAAAAAGAAAGTACGAGTACTTTTTCTCCTTATAAAATATTGTAATTTTTTATAAAATTAATGCAAAGGACGAAAGTAAAATGAAGTCGAAGATTAGGCACGGTTTTAAAATGAAAACAGAATTTAAACTATTTTTGAATGAAACAAAGTGGGAAATAATCTTGAATTTATATTCTAATATCATGCATATTTTTATCATAGTAATATTTTGTTTCTTGTGCAGTGAATAATAATCATTAAATCCACCAAAAAAGCTTTAATAAATAGTTCTACCAATAAATATATCTCTGAAGGATGTATGCTTCATTTATTTATGTCAAATTATGCTTATAATTATTTCCATAAATATAACTTTTCATATAATAAATTGCCAAAATATGCACATATAGTGCTTAGGATTATAATATTTTAGATGATTTGCGTTAAAATATTTCTTAATTTTTTTTATTAATAATTTTCAAACAGATCAAATAATACGATGACATATAATGGTTCATTAAAATTTTTATATAAAATAGCAACATATAAATTTTACTTTAGACGAGCTTTTAAAATATGTTGAGGTAAATATTTAGAAAAAGAGCTTTATACCATTAGAGGTACTAGGGGATCGTACCCGGGCTTCCCGGGTTAAAGAATATAGGTGAAAACATTTTTTTTATTGAAAATTAATAATTATTTATATGCAATAAATTTTTTAGATTGACCACTTACATTAAAAAAGCATTTTTCATATGGAAAATGCGAATTACACAATCAAATACATTTTTGAAATTTGTCAAAAGCGATATTTTCTTATTAGCCGCATGCTAAGAGTTGTTTGCCAAGATTTTACTACTTATGGCATCCTTTTATATTCTGATCATTTCAGAGCTTATACATGTCTGGTAAATTTGTGTTTTATTTATATTATTTTATTTTATTATTCATAGGGAAGTTTTTTTTAATGGAAATTAGCCGTAAGAATATGAACTCTTTATTTATTTTTTAAGGGCAAACGGATTAATCTTTCGTAATCGAGCTCCGATATACATAGATTAAAAAATATTTCATGCTTTAAAATTGTTTTTAAAACCATAGACAATCAGAAAACTGAGATGAACTTTGCAAACAAATTCCATTTGAAAAAGAAAATCCTATTTGGTGATCTAAAAACTTAAATTGTACGATTACAAATATGTTAGATTTGCGTTTTTTCAATATTATTCTTTTATTTGTTTATAAAAGAAGTATTAATTTCGTTAATTGGTCTTTCATAAATATGTTAGTTTGGTGGGTTTTTTTAATATTATTCTTTTATTTGCTTATAAAGGAAGTATTAATTTCATTATGCAAAAATAGTAAAATTGCAAACAAATGCTGTAAAATGTTTGTTGCTTTATGTGCAAAATGTTTATTATTTTGTGTATTGAAACCGGCACGTGATAAGATAAACTTAGAAAAAAAAATCATGCTTAAAAATTATTTTAGAAAATATAATACATCAGTCAATGAATAAAGTTTTTAAACAAATTGCATTTGCAAGTACATTTATTTCCCTATGCGACAAAAATTGAAAATGTACGATGGTCAGAAGATTGAAAAATTGCAGTAGCGAAATTTCAAGACCGAAATTTGATCGTGAAGTATTGCCATTCGCAAAATGACGTCAGCGTTACGCACAGATACGTTTGTTCTTTATAATATAGATCCATCCTAGAAGCAAATCCATCCAGGCGAGAATCATCAATTTCTGTAATATAAATCGCTATTATTTACATGTCACCTCTCTTTTATAAAGACACTCTAAATTTTTGTAAAACATTGCGTTTTATCAGTGTGTGATTTCGATTACATTATTCTCAAAAGTGAAGCATTTTCACCTGTGAAGAATTTCATAGCAGCTGGGCTGCGAAAATGACGCACTTCTACAAAACATAATTCAGGTTTAAGAATTAAAATACACGCTTTTTTATAAAATGACGTCATTTGCATCCGCTAAAGCAATCTACTTTTACAACCCAGTCTAAAACATTGTCTATAGAAAAGTGTGCATATGACGTCATTACCACGGAATAACAGACAATATTCTTGACATAGCCCATATTTTATTTTCAACTATTTTTTCAGGTTTTATGAGAAAATGGCAACAAAGATACTGTATCTCCTATTTTCGACTATTTTCCGTTTACTTTCAATGACTTTCGATAGAAATGAGGTACTTGTGTTGCCACGATAAGAAAAATGGTATTAAAAACTGCAAAAAAATTATTATCTCAAAAATTAATTGAGATACAGCTTTCAAACAAATTGCATTTAAAAGAGCATTTTTTCCCTTATACGACGGTGTAAAAATTTAAAATGTGCGATGTTTAGAAGTTTAAAAATTTGCAGTAGAGAAAATTGCAAAACCAAAATTTCATTTCAAATTTCAAAGTGTTGCCATTCGCAAAATGACGTATGCGTTACGCACAGATATGTTTGTCCTTTATAATATAAATAGCTGAAGAAAACGGTTTTTCAACAAACCTCCTTAATAAATTTATCTATGAATTCACATTTCATGAAATATAAAGAAAGTAAACCACAAAAGAATGAAATATAAAAGTTTAACTGTTTTCATGGTCTATAGGAGAAATTAAAACATATTTTACTGAAACACAGTATAAATTTAGTAACCTGTCCACCAAGAAAATTAAAAGAGTTAGTTTGTACGAAAATAGACCCAAAACCGAAAGAGGGATTGCCCGGTGTATATTCTATCTGTTTTAGAACTGGTTGCAATAGCATAATGGAATACCTGGGGATGGATAAAAAAGAAGACTCAACGAAAGAATTAAAGAACATAAAGGAGATATTAAAAAAAAGTTGTCAATCCATAGCTCTGTTAAGCTTAAATTTTAATCAGAATATCACAATAGCTTTTGATCAAGCAAAAACTATATACTCAGCATCTAATTACTACGCATCCACTACCAGATAATCCATAGAAATTCTGTGTAATAGCAATCAAGTATGTAACGATGCCTTATCATACAATATCCACAATATATGATTAAATATCCTGAAAACACAAACACCCGGTAATTTTCCTCTACACACTTTTAACACTTTGAGGGGCAAGTAATTACGTTTGTGTAAGGCTGAATTCCCACCGGAAATTCAGAAAAAAATATTTCATAATAAAGAAAGCAATTTTTTAACACTTTCCCTCCAAAGCTATAAAAGTAAAGCTTATTTAAAATTTTCAGGTGCAAAACTCAATTAAACTTAGGCAGGATATAATATATCCCATCGCCCCTCAAGGTGTTAATCCGAAGCTCATTCTACTTCCCATTTAAAAACGAAGTGCCGTACTAAAATGAATGATACGGCAGTTAAATATTTTCCTCTACGCAAGTTTAATCCTAAACACTGCTACTTCTCTTGTCCAACTACGCATTTAAAATGAAAGTGACGTATGTGAACAAAGTGACTTATTAAAATAAATGTAACAGCATTTAAATATTTTTCTGGGCATAAGTTCAATCCAAGGCACTGCCACGTCTACTTCGAGCTACACTAATAATTATAGACTCTACCATTTCAAACGAAGTGACGTATTTCAATGAATGGAACAACAATTAATAAAAATATTCCATGACGATGGCCTCGGGATTTCAGGCAGGAAAATTAAGGGAAAATTACTATGAAATTTAAATAAAATGTATATTTTTAAATTGTAGCATCTATATCATTATTATCTTCGTCACCTTTTTAAGTAAACCGGTGAGCGTTTTAAAGTTCATGTTGTGTATTTTGTCAGTTTTAATGACTTATCCAATTTAACAGCCTTGACTTTGATTTTTTATCAAAATTTTAGTTTTTGCCAAAATTTGAAATGTATAGTAATTATATATTTTGAAAAGGAAAAAAAAATGTTGAATTTAAAAAAAATAAAAGCCACATTATTAGGCATAATTATGAAATAATTCAACTAAAAATCTGCAAGGATGCAATCCAATAATGATCATATATTTCTTCTTCATTATATGATGCAGAATTAAACATAGAAAGTACTCCTAACTTTCTATGGCGAAATAAATAGTTAATGTACGGAAAATTAAAACAAGCAAAAACATCGGAAATGCATTAAAAAAATTCTAGTTATTTAAAAATCTGGGAATTTCTTAAAATTAATTTCACGAAATTCTTATTTTTTTTCAAGTTAAAAACATTTTAATCTAAGAAGAAACAAAGCAATTATTCCCATACATTTATAACTAAGAGGGAAAAACCAACTGATTCAGCGAAAATGTGAACTGTATACATCAATTTTGATAAAAATTATATTATTTTAAATTTTGGAAAGAAAATGTATTTATGAGAAATCTTTGAAATGTCATCGTTTCAGCTATTAATATAAATTGAAAATTTGAAAGTAAAAGATTACATAAAAAATATGATGCAGAATTTTACAAACTTTTAATAATAAAAACTTTTTTAATTTAAGAAATAATAGACTACTAACTTCCAAGTAATTTCAGCCAAACTTCCCTTAATTAAGGTATGCATTACTTGATGAGAAGACAAAATAGAAAGTTTTCAAAAGGAAAATAAAGTACAATTTCTATATTAAAAAAAAACAATTAAAAATGACTAAGGGTACAAGATTTAAATTAAAAGAACAGGAATGTTCTGAATGCATTTTCCAATATTTGCGTTTTTATTTCCGGTACTTTAAATATTTAATTCGACGTACATCGTTTTATTTAGATTGATTGTTTCTGTTTCTCGCACAGTATGCAGTAATTTCTCAAAACGAAGTTTTATTACAATGGCTGTGATATATTTAGGTGAAAACTAATTTTAAATTTATTGAAGCGTTGTAAACTTTTTAATAATTTCAGAAATATATATGCTTAATTTATAAGTAAATGTATTTGTATGATTTTAAAAGTAGGATAAAAAATTAAGTATATAAAAAAGAAGTTAATTAAGTTAGCATTGTAATAGGATTATAAAATAAAAGATGTAATATGATATATAATGTTAACTATGTTTTTTTTTTAGAATAAAGCTAAAAATAAGTATTCTAAGTTTATATAGAATCATTTTACATTAAAAGGAAATTATATTAAGAAATCTACCACTCTAATCTAACGCCATGTATATAAAATACTTTCTCATTGTAACTTTTGACTTATATGACTTTTAAGGGTCCAGCGAAAAAAGTCACGCCACTGAGAAAGTACCTTATTATATCAAGTTAAATTCATATATACATTAACTATTTTTATTTAGTACTATAAATATTAAAGACAAACAGTCAATAAAATTTACCATAATCAGTAAAAACAATAATTCTTTACACAATATAAATAGTGAAAGTTATTTATAAAAATATAGCCAGTAAAAAAATAGTAATAACAATTTTGCTTAGGGATATTTATTTTTTACTTTAAAATTTACATTTTGTTAGGCTTAAAAAATCTGCACATAACATTTTTTAGAGGAAGGTTGATGGTGGTAAAATTTCATCATATACTTTTCCGATTTTTAACAATGCTTTAAAGTTTGTTTGAGTAGACCCACTCTAATGCATAAATAATCGAACAGTAGGTAGCAGAAAAATTTATAATTATATTTATGTACAAAAATTGCTATCATCGTTATTTCCACTTCGCTCGCCTATTGTTCTACATATCATTTTCAAAGAATTCTTCAGTAGTTCTGAGTTCAAACAGAACATGTTTTTCACCATTTTTTATGTCAGTGGTTCTTAATTTCTCAGGTACCATGGACCACCTTTCGTATATCCTCTGTATTTGTGGATAACTCATCATGTAAGATTGAATTTACTCACAGTTTTTACAATGTTGTATAAAGTATATGTAAACTAATAGAAATATAAAAACTAATAAAAATGTATTTTTTAACAGTATGTATAGTTTTTCTCTCATTATACTTTGAAGATTTCTCCGTTTCTAATTCAGAAAAAAAAAATCATTCAACACGAGTGTTTCGCGGAAACACTAAATTTGCTTTCTGTACCTCTTGGTGACAGTGAGCCACAGTTTAAAAACCTCTGTTCTATATGATTTAGAAACACATATAAGTCCAAATATTATGAATTGTTACCGTTGAAATATGTGCGACTTATTCCCAACTATTATCATCCATATCTCTCTAAAAAAAAAAAAGCGTTTCGTAAAACCACTCTCAATAGTTTGATATGTCACACTTTTACAAATAGATTAGATTGAATGTACTGCAAAATATTTCGGCAATGTTTCAGCATTTGTTACTTTTATGGCAAAAAAGAATGTAACTATGCTTATAGCACTGTTATCTCTGAAGCATAATCTCAAATCCATATACGCTATTTTCTGTCACGTCCACGAAATTATTTTCGAAGGTTTTATATTGGTAAAGTGAAAAGAAGAATGTAACTATATGCTTTTAGCACTGTTATCTCTGAGGGATAATCTGAAATTCATATGCGCTACTTTCTGCCACGTCCACGAACTCATTTTCAAAGGGTTTAGTTTGGTAAAGTGAAAAGAAGAATGTGACTATGCTTTTAGCGCTGTTAAATTTGAAGGTTAATCTCAGATCCGTATGAGCTACTTTCTGTTACATCCATGAAATCATTTTCAAAGCGTTTATTTTGGTAAAAAGGAAAAATTGTAATTGCAACCAGTAACATTTCCGTCTTTTTCGGAATGAACAACACGGTAAAAAAGAAAATTCTATTTTACAACAAAAAGGTTCCGCACCTTAGCTACCAACACAGTTGCTGCAAAATTTCCAAGCTGCTACCCACATAGCAATTTCAGTTTGCAGAAAATTTGCAGCAGTCTTGCTTCGAAAACTTGCAAAGTTGAAGAATATTCTGAATGACAAAACTGAAAGTTCATAACCAGACTGCAGCAAGATAACGCAAGCGCCGAAATCACCACACTTTGGACATACAGTTAACTTATCGTGCAAGTTAAATTATTGCTGTATCAAATTTATTGCAAATGCAAACAAGTAGAAAATTTAGTTCTGTCACGACTAATGTTCTGCAAATTCTTTGGAAGCTAGTAGACAATTCAGCTTTGTCTTGTCAAAAATATTGCAAACTTATTGCAAAGTAGTAGTCTCGTTATGCTACACTACCTGCTTACAACTATTAAGACCTGAAGAGGTTAAACTTATATATATAAATTTAACCCCTTTAAGTCCATCGATGCACACCCACCGGCAGGTGGTACATGTATCGTTTTTATCACCATTAACAAATAAAAGTAATATTTGTACTATTAAATTCGAATCTTTTTTGGCATTTGATAAGTATAGCGTTTTAAAAAAGCGGTGCTAACTGAATAAAATTTGTGTAAGCGATGCAGTCTCGAAAGGGTTAAAAATCATAGGCTCGAATGGGGTTAAAGGCAAAAATAAATAAATACATACATATAAATTAAAATGATATTTTAGAAAAATCCAATAATACTGAGAAAAAATCATTTAAAAATTAAAATTTTCAATATAAATTTAAAATGGCCGAAAACGTAAACTTAACTTAGTAAATTAACATAACTGTTCAATTTGTAAGAATTTCTATATGAAATAAATCGTAGATTACAGATGAAATGTTACTTTACGAAAAATAACTACATCTGAAGAGTTTGAATAATAAATACCTTTTTCTGAGTTCCGTAACTTAATCAATCAATGAAAATGAGATTCCATAATACCAACAATGATGTGTATCTCTTGCCTTTGAGTAGCACCCAATTTCTGCGCATGTGCTGATTGTCTATTCTCTCAACAGAGGTATTTTTTGCTTTCGTCACTTTCGTGAATTAAAGATAGTCTTGCATCACTTTCACAGCAAACTACTCCGTGGAACTATGAATAAAGAGGAAATGACATAGCCTCAAAATGATGAAACTTTAACTGTAACCGGATTCGCAGCGGCTGATTACCGCCGCGGCAAAATTCCACCAGCAAATTTGAATAGAAAAATTTCTCTATTTAAGCGCCTTATTAAGGCAGAATTTCAGTCATATATATACTCAAAAACGGATACATATTTTGACTTGTCGAAGTTTACTTCGGAGGTAGTCAGGCCCTGGGTTCGGCTATATTGTGATAACCTAAGCTAACTCCTGTCCCTGTCAGTGAAAAACATTATAATACCCAGACCAACTTCCACCAGTAAAAACAAATAGGAATTTTTACCATCTTTGTGAAGGAAATTTGCGTGAATAAGCTGCTAAACTAAGGTGAAATTTTCTGCTTAATAGTTCTGGTAGAAGTTAGCTTCGGTGATAATCAGAAACTGTGGATTCGATGTAAGAAATCAGTCGACATCTTGTGACAACCTCAGCAGTTACTTCACTCGCAACTGGTAGACTTTACACTATATGTCTCCCCTCTTTATTCACAAGTCCATTAACTACTCATGCAAGTGGGTGATGGTATACCTTGCGGGAGATTTGCTTCGAATTTGTGAAGTCAAATTTGTCACGGCAAGATAATATTAGAAAAAAATCAAACTTGCTGCTAATGTGCATGCTATCTGGGTATCTTTAAGAGTGCTGTGAAATTTCTCAAGTCTGGGGAAAGTCGCGTTGCTATTGACTGCGTGGTGGACGTGGCAGAAATAATTCGATTTTTACTGCATTTCTTGCTTCAATTCGCTTTCTCAGCATTAGTGCTGGAATTCAATTTCACATTATTGGTGTTTCAGAAATTACAACATAAAGTGCAGGAAAAATCACAATTTTTTTTCCTGTCAGGCAGTTATTAAAAATAAATATAAATGAGGGAAGCTGGATAACTGGTCTTTAAAAGTAGCTAGATAATATGATGTGCCTGACTATAGAAAAGATAGAAACAAATAGAGACGTTTTATTTTTTCAGCAGCTATGTAAGGTGTAAAAGGTTCCAACAGCAAAATAAATCCTACTAAAATAGTTATTTTATAATTTCAATTTACCATTTCAAAAATTTGTAACCTGTCTAGGCAAATTATTAAACAATTTATATCGGTATATAAAAAAAAAAAAACATTTTTGAATCGATTCAGTAACTTTTTTTATTTCAGGCATAATGTAAATAAAGTGATATTTTTCTTTCATTTTAATTTTTGACGATATAGAATAAAATGGAGGATGAGGTTAGTGGACGTCCGTGTTTTCTTTAAATGAAAGTAAAATGATGGTAGTGTTTTTTTCTTCTCAAAACATCTACACTGTCAGAAAAACTCGTCAATTTACACTAAATTATTTCTTATTTTTTAAAAATTAATTTCCGTACTCCTAGAAAACATATTTCATCCGCGAATTCTTCTCAAAAGTCTGAAAAAGAGTAATAAATTCCGTTCATTCCTAGTACACATGCGTTCTATTAATACCGAAATCCGAATTTATTTTAAAAATTAAAAACTAAAAACTCTATACATTAAGATTTCTAATTTAATTTTAAAAAAAGTTTTCGAATTTAAAAATGAATTACAAAAACCTTTCTCATTTATTCAAAAATACTCACACTTTACTTTTTCACACTTAAACTTCACACTTAAACTTTCACACTTAACTTTTACTTAAACACTTTCCAACGAAGTTGAAAAGTGTTTATGAATTCGGTTTGTCTGTCCGTCTGTCCGCAATCTAACTCCCATAAATATACTCGGATCGTTCTGAAATTTTTGAATGTTAGCGACCTCTACCATAGCAAGAACCCTATTGTAAATGAAGTTTCTGTCATGTTTTGTTCATTTACAGGGACAGTCAAATTTTTCCGTTACATTACGGCCTATAGGAAAAAATCGTTTAAAATGTTTTTTAATGATGTTACATGCTTTCAAACATAATAAAATTGTTATGCATTTATCAAATGCACTAAAATATGCATTCTGTAGAATATGCGGCGCAAAGAATAATTATTATTCATTTGCAGGGCCACACAAAAAATTCCGTTACATAATGATATAGGGATGGAGAGAAATTTTTCCAACATTGTTTAATTATGTTAAATTATTTCATGTATAATGAAATTGATATACGTCGCTGAGGTTTACTATAAGTTATTTCATGTATAATACGAAGTGCATAGCATTTACAGGGACACACCAAAGATATCAGATAATATATTGTATCCGAAGTACTGTAGGGTAGCGATAATTGCTAGAAATGCATTTGTAATTATGTTATGTGCTTTTATGTTTCACTATATGGTTATGCATTGTATATAGTGTGTGTAAATGATGTAATTCGTATACAGGGCTACACAAAAGAATTTGTAATGGTCACTGGGCATGATTACAAATTGCTTAAAGGTGGTTTTTAAATAAGTTATGCATTTTAACGCTGTTATGCATTTTAGTTTACTAAAAAATGTTTGTAGATAATGATATAGATTAAATGATATACAGGGTCACGCAAAGAAATGGATACATGGCCGTATATAAATGATAATTTCTGGAAACGTGATTCCAGTAGTTTTAAGAGTGTTTTACTTACAATTTAACTTAAGTAAATAGTGGCGTGTAATAAAGGTACTAGGTTAACTACAGGGTTGTACAAAAGTATACAAGTATGTTCCCATCTATTAGTATAAATTGCTGAAAGAGGAATTTCAATCTGTTATGTGTTTTCTTGCTAAACTAAATTTCCACATTATATAGTATATATATGAACCTACAGATCAAATACAGGGCGGTTGAAAGAATTGGAATACATATTTGCTATGGACAGTAACTGCTGAAATCAGTTTTGTAAATTTTTATGCGTTATCTAAAATGTTTACTTAGTTCTCTTATGTACCTTATTTCTCTAAATAACGAAGTTTTGTTAAAGCATTCAGGAATTGTTGGAAAGTGTTTCATAATCTATCCTTAACGCATGATGTTTCTTCCTTGTTTAAAGTTGAATACGTTGAATAAACTTAAATAAAGTTGAATTTATAAAGTTGTTTATAAAAAAAATATTTATATTTAAAGTATATTTTAAATGAACACATTTAAAAGATATTTTAACTAGGGGGCTCTGCCCCCTGCAAGCTACGCTCGCCAACCCCCATTCAGACACCGCAGAATCTAAAAACACGCTAGTCTGATCGGTTTTAAAAATATTATAGAAGATTGAATTATACTAAAAAAAAGCTGTGCAGATATCCCTGTAAACTGGTTTCCCTTTAACTTCCTTTGATTTCAGAAATTTAAGGCCAAATCAGTTGCTGTTAAGACATCCAATGGCTGTTTTCGTGTTTGATTAAAGAGGATCAGTTAAACATTTGAAAAGAAGCTAAAAAAATGAATTAAATGTACAGAGTCTTTTTCTTAAAAAAAATTCTATAACAATAGCCTATGTCATGTGACTGTCATCAACAGTTCCGGGCAAACCACTTCGCTTTTTATATTCCTGGTGCCATTTTGGTACTGTAATTTTAGCCAGGTACAGGTGATAAGTCGCCAAATATTATTCTATCGCCATCATTTCATCTGTATTATAATAGTCCAAGTCATGTAACTGCCATAAATAAATACGCTCTGATCCCTTCGCTTTTCATATGAAAGTTTGGCTCAGATACCATATACGGCCCCATATTGGCGCGATTTTTTTTCAACGCTAATTTGGGGAAAACATCAACAGCATAAACAACAACATCCGGCTTACCAAATGAAGCAAAATAACGATACTATGGCGCCAGTTAAGTACCCGTTGCGTATATGACATTGGCGTCAGAAAAAATCGCGCCAATATGGGTCCGTATATGATATCTGTGCCGAAAGTTTTCCCTTTTGATTAAAAAATCAAATTTCTTTTTATTGAATAAAACTACATAAAAGTTTCCATGGTCGCAAATAATTCTTGGTACTGTTACGCTAGTCGGGTGCAAATCTCGCCAATAGCTATTTTTTAACTCGCCAGTTAGCATTTTTTCTTTTCGAGTTGTAAATAAAAACATTCGTTTGAAATTGAAATTAAATGTCATCGTTTGTTACATCATTTAATATTTGGCCAGATGTCATATACGCACCGGGTTTGGCGTGATTTTTTTTACGAAAATTTGGCGAAAACCTCGTTTTCGAATACCAGTTACATATGTATTTTTGGTACTACTTAGTTATCCCGTCGACCAAAAATCTATCACCAAACTATAAGATTAAATGCCAACAATGGTTGATCGTAAATGTCACATTCACTCGACTTTAAGCAAGTTACACGTCTTTACGTCATCAAGTGATTTTTATTTCGACGTTTTATTTGTATATTTATTAATGTTAGGCTATTTTCTTTGTTCTTTCGTTATTTAAAATAAAAATTATGTCAGTTTGTATAATTTGGCGGGTGGTTTGGCAACTTATATAATTTGGCGAAATGGGTCGACGGAATAACTAAGTAGTACCGTATTTTTTAATTATTTTCTATTATTTTTAAAGGAAAATAACCAAAAATATAATTAACTAAAGAACAAAACAATTTATGTAATTTAAAAAAAGAAAATAAAGTAAATAAACATTTATTATTAAATAAACAACAATAGCCGGGTTACCATGTCAACCAAAATAATTCCATTTTGGCACCAAATAGGTACCCCGGTGCGTATATGACATCTGTGCCTAATATTTTTCTTTTCATTTCGTTTAAAAAAATATAGAAGTGAAAGCCATTTATTTTAAATGTTTCAGTTTGTATTAAATAAAATGATAATGAAATACAAATTGAATTATGAATAAAAGTAACATGATACATTTCTTAGCATACATTTAAGGGAGGCCAAACTTCTCGCCAATTTAGTTTAAAATTGTAACCTTTTCTAAAATCTGAAAAAAAAAAATATCTGTTATGATTAAAATTTGAGTTGCCATCATTAGAGAAAAGTATATAAATTTAGAAAAAAAATAATATTTCGAAATTTTGGATGTTATTCACGCATACCCTAGCACAATCCCTATTTCAAAGGAAGTTTGTATACTGTAAAAAAGATCTTAAGATAACAGAAAAAAATTGTCGAATTTCGACATTAAAAATTACATTAACATAATTCTTATGTTATTTCATTTTCATATGGCTTATTTTGTTGCCAAACAACAAGAAAGACTTTTTTTTCCATTACGTCTTCACTACAACAGAAAAGTCTATCATATTGCAACAGAAATAGTTTGCACGGGAGATCCCCTCGGAGGACCCCTCTGACGTCTACAATGTCATTTAGAATGACCATTTATTATTGGTTTACCACCGAACCCACGCTGACGCTTTCATTCAGTTAAGAAAACTTGAAGCTTCTATCTTGAAATATCTGTTGTGTGTTGTGTGTTGCATAAAATGGCAGAGTAGAATATTGTTCATCTAAAAAGAATAAATAAGATCTAACGAATTTTTTACATAAAATTCACAGTAAAAAAGTTCCCATTAAAAACACATATTGAGAAGAAGAGCCAGCAAAAGAATTTATTCTGTTTTTTTTTTTTTTTTTTTTTTTTTTTTTTTTTTTTTTTTTTTTAACAAACATAACAAGGTATGTTTTCATTCTTCTTTGAAATATTTAACAATGTTTTTCCGAAACATAATAATATGTACGATTTTTTTTAATTTGTTAAAAACCTTAATTAAGCAATCTATTTATTTTTTATTTTTTTTTTATAATGTATGATTTACTTACATTATTAGTGTTACTTTATACTTCATAATTTATTTATGTGCATTAGTAACTAATTCATATAATTCTGTTAATAATTTGAGATTATTTTTTGATTAATTGTTTATTTTATGCTAAATTCATAATCTAGCTTTATGATTAGTTTACAAATCTTGAATTTTTACTTTTACATAGCTGTAGAATGATTACTTATTATATTTATTATTTTTATGACTTAGAGAGTTTAATTTTACTTCATATATATTGAGTTTTTAAATTAACTTTGTCAGCGATTGACATAAATAAGTTTTGGAGTTTAAATAATAAACACGCAGTAGCTGTATTAATTATTATGGTAATAGATAACTGATATTTTCCTTTAATACTAACCAGAATAATATTTATTAAATCTGATCGCCGTTCATATATTTTTACTGTTTAAATTTATCACATTTGTTCCATTTACAGAAATAAAAATTTGAACTACAATTCTGAATTATTTTGAAAATTATTCCTAAGTTTTAACCATTCCTTTCATATTATCTGCAAGTTTAATTTTGTTTAAAATTTTAATTTAAATTATACGAAAATATTTTTTTCTCTTATTTAGTTGATTATCATTTACTATATACGGAAAAATATTATATATTTTTAAGAAGAATGAAAACTCACTTTATTACTTTAGTTGAAATAAAATATATATATGTTTTTTTTTTTTTTTTTTTTTTTTTTTTTTTTTTTTTTTTTACGGTGACGTTTATTTAAATCTTAGTGGCTCTTCCTTTACGTTTTTCATCTTTGCTCTTAGCTACCAACTTTTATATTATCACTTTTTTCTAATGGAGATCGTCTCTCAGAATTTTTTCGATTGAATAACACAAAGCTTGCTAATCAGGAAAACTGTAAAAAATTGGCAGCTATATTATTTGCGTAATTAACAAGCATCACTAACTTAACCTAATTAATTTTCTGAAATATCGGATAAATAAATAGTAAAGCTGTTTTAATTCGAAATAACATTCAATAGATTCATATTTATTTTATTAATAAACATTTTTATGGGGGGGGGGGGGCGAGTTACCGAATATTGTTTTTTTTTTAATTCTATGCAAAAAAAAGTATAAGATAACCTCTGTCACTTATTCCAATTTTTAATGTGTTTATGTTACAAAATCTATATAAATGCGTCTGAATATTGTATTGAGATGTTAAATAGAGCCCCCCACCCCCCCTCGCCAACAGGAATCGACCTACAGATTTTGACTGTTGGGAAAAGCGTCAATTGTCAACATGAAGTGCCTGTATGACTACGTATTTCTCTGGTCTGATAACGCATTTTTTCGTTAACAGACATTTTCTGAAAACAGATACTGGCAACTTTTTGCTGCCAGAAATTTTCTGTTACTTTACAGAAATATTTTTAACTGTGTAGCATGTTTAGTGTATTTACAATGACAGTCAAAGGTATTCCGTTATATTACAGCCAATGAGAAAAAATCGTTTCAAATGAATTTTAGAGGTGTTACACCCTTTCAAACATAATAAAATTGATATGCATTTCAGAAGTGTACTAAAATAATCATTCTGTAGAATATGCGATGAAAAGAATAGTTATTATTCCTTTCCAGGGCCACGCAAAAGGTTACATAATGGTATAGGAGGGGGGGGGGGATTGTTTGTGGCGTACTTTAAATATGTTAAACTATTTCATATATAATGAAATTTATATACATCGTATACATTATATACATTTATTACAATTATACATTGGTTTTTGGCTTACTATAAGTTATTTCATGTATAATACGAAGTTCATAGCTTTTACAGGGACACACAAAAGATTACAGATAGTATATACTATCTGAAGTATCGTATATTAGCGATGATGGCAGGAAATTCATTTTTATTTATGATATGTCTTTTTAAGTTTCAATTTATTTATGCAAACTATATGGAGTGTATATATGCTATAGTTGACATACAGGGATGCACAAAAGAATTCATATAGATTACTGAGTATGAGCGTAAATTGCTTAAAGTTGGTTTTTGAATGAGTTATGCATTTTTACGCTGAACTACAGTTAGTTTACTAAGACATATTTGTAGAATATAGATAAAATTATATACAGCGTCACGTAAAGAATTGGATACATGACCGTCTATGAATGATAATTTCTGGAAATGTGATTTTAATAGTTTTAAGAGTGTTTTAGTTCGAATGAAATTTTAGCTAAATAGTAGCGTGTAATAAAGGTAGTAAGTAAATTACAGGACTGAACAAAGGTATACAAGTGTACTTCCATCTATTAGTACAAATTGCCGAAAGAGAAATTTCAACCTGTTATGCGTTTTCTTGCTAAACTAAATTTTCGCTTTATATAGTATATATATCAACCTACAGATCAAATGCAGGGCTGTTCAAAAGAATGGAAAAATGCGATTTTCTCAAAAACTATGTGACTTAGAGTAATCGCTATAGTTTTTATGCAAGGTTTAAATTAACATTTACTACCCCTAATTCTTTCATAATTTTAGTTTCCGTAAATTCAGAAATAGAAGCTGTGGGTGGAAGAACATACTTTTGTATTGCATTTCCGGCGATATCTGTGAAAACATAATACCTAAAATTAAAAGAAATGTATTTTTGAGATTGGCGTTACGAAAGCTTTCACAGGATACTCCACACTGATGTACAAAGAAAATATTTTTTGGAAGTAACTTAATTAGCCCTCTACATTTTCCCTAAATATGTTTGTGAATAAATAATCTATAAATATGTGGGTCAATAGCCTATATTACTTCTGCCAATTCGAACTTTCCATGTTTCTTAGTTTAAGAGCAAAATGACTGTGACAGACACATGAGTGATCTTATAACGGTTCCGTTTTTACTTTTTAAGAACGGAACACTAAAAAAAACTTTCAATCGTCCTCTTTTACTTGAATCGAAGGCATGGTTGCAGAAAATTACATAAAAATAAGTAGATAATCACATTTTTTAAAAATTGTTCCTTACTTCCATTCACTTTATTGCACGGAATTTCTAAAAATGCCTATCACAGGAATTATTTATTCTATTTACGTATAATTGGCCATCCCGTAATGCGTATGCACTTATAAAATACAACAAACATTATATCCTTTCAGATATAGAACAGCGGGTGCATTCAACCCAGTGGATAGATTGCTTAACACAAAATGAAGAGGAGTACAAGAGCAGTCTGGGTGGGGTTACAGTGTCAGTTTTTCAGAGTTTTCCATGCACGAGAACGACAATTCTGAACACTTCCTCTTCAAAAGTCCTCTTTAAAGTCATCCTTTCAATAAAATATGGCTAATGTTCAATAAAACCTTCTACCCATCGAGCTGTCCAGCGACTTCAACTTTATTATACTTCCATTTATATTATCTCCATTATAATGCATTTGATCGAAACTCCACTGTGTTTTAAATGTTGCAATTCCGCCGTTTTTTCCTACCGTTCTACTATGATTTTTTCAATTTTTTAATGAATTTGCAGAAATAAGTTAAAGTTTCTTATAAACTAACAGAGATGTTTTTTATAAATTAATTGAAAATAGTTAGATAATTTGATATTTTATAACTTTATTAAATTATTTTTTTATAATGGATTTTAATTTAACTAGAAAGCTTTTTATTCTTTTTAATTACCTATATTTTTATTTCTTTTGTTATGCAGAGTTTAATTTTTTCTGTGTTTTGAACATACTGATAAAATAGTTAAAAAGTAAGATCTGTTTATCAGAGCTTTTCATCAATATAATTTATAAGACATCAAAGGGTTTTCTTGAAGAATATCTTGATATTAAAACATACTTTTACATAAAAAATGTAAAACGTTTTTACATTATGAGTTAAGTCAGCGTAACTCTGATTTTGCACAGAATAATTACACAGCAAAAAATTTCATCTAATAAAAACATTTTTTATAACTAAATAGATAGCATTTATTATTATTATTATTATTATTATTATTATCTTACATTTCTATGCAGCAAAATATTTCAAGAACCCTTTTCAAAGCAATTTTTTTTAACTTATTTGTTTATGAAGAACTTTCAAAATTTCATAAGGTCAATATATCATTTTTAATTTTGTTAAAATTTTCTCGATCTTAATATTTCATCTTATAAAAGAATTATGCATGTACATTTTAGATCCCTAATCCTTTTACTTTAATTAGATAAAACACATAAAATTCGAAACTTCAAAAGTCAGCTCTTTCGCGTGATTATAAAAATATGAATCAATCTTGTAAAATAGAAACTAATAAATAGAAATAAATAAATAAATAAATAAATAAATAAATATATATATATATATATATATATATATATATATATATAATATCATTATGAACGTAATTTTACTAATAAAAATCTACATTTATATCGTTATATTGATGACATAATTTTAATTGATACTGATCAATCTGCAATTACTCAAATTCCAGTAGATTATCTCACTAATTTGGAATTAACGGAAAACCTTTTATCTAACAATACAATTAACTTCTTAGATCTTAAAATTACAATAAAAGACAACAAAACAATCACAGATTTATATGACAAACGTAAAGAATTTAAATTCAAAGTTAATACATTTACAAATTTTAAATCTTGTCTACATCATTCTGTATTTCGAAATATAATACTTAATCATTTATATAGAATAAAATGTTTATGTTCTTCTCCTCTAATTAACAATAATATTAAAAAACTAATTTATGATGCATTAAATCATGGTTTTCCAAAAAAATTCATATATTCATTAATATACAATTAGTACTTTACTTACATGATCTTTTAAAACAAATTAACACATACGTAAACAAAATTACAAAAAAAAAAAAAAATTATAAAATAAAAAAAATATCTATAAAAAATTAAAAATTGTAAAATAATATAAAAAAAAATTATTATAGGTTGGATGGGTGGGTAGATGTTAGAGTACGGAGGAGGGTGGTTTTGTCTGGATAATACGCAATGGTTAATTTTAAAAAGAATGGGGCTTTTGTATTATTACTATATTTTTGATACGTATTTTATAAGGATGTTGATTTGATATTTTATATGTAATTGGTGACTTTCATTAATATTATATTTAGCTTAATTATTGTTTAATCTTATTTACAATCATTTGTTATTAAATTTTAATTTGCTAAGGACAATATCATATCAATTACTAATAGTATGCCATTTCTATAGTGATTGATATACATATAAGTATATTTAATATAAATAAAGTTATACTGTATGTATTAAAATTGGGTAATTATTTTTATTATTATTCCTCTATTCTTTTTAATATTGATCTATTTTCACTTTGTGTTATAAAATTTATTATCGGTTTAATGTTTTTGAATGTCCCACATTCATACTTTTAGGATTTTTATGGATGTATGAAAATAATCCACACACTATATTTGAGATTTTTAGGTAATGGGAATTTAAGTATCTGATAATCTTCTATATACTTCCATATGTTTTTTATTTCCTGTTCATTTTATAATTATCTTATGTATAATAGTTTTTATTAAAGATTTTTATATTATTTTTAATAATTATTTATATTAATTATTATTGAATTTATTTTGTTTTATAGCATATAGCTATATGCTATATATTATCAATGTTATAGAATTATTTAAATTCTTAGTGTAGTTTAAATGAGTTAGATAATGGAATATTTTGTATGCTTTTTTTTTAATTTTATTAACAATAGTTTTTTTTTTTTTAAATACATAGTGTGGTTTATATTAGGTTTATAATTATCTATATATAAGGATATGTTTGGTTTTGCTGTTAATAAAATTTTTTACATTCAAAAGCTTACAATTGTTTATCTTGTGACATTTGAATAATAAAAGTACTACTAGATGGCCAAAATTTGTCTTTTGACGATAAGTTATAAATTTTGCTTTATCCAGCTCCTTTTCAGTTATAATTTACTACACCAGGTGGATTTTTAAGCTAAATTTTGACGATATTGTTAAATAGTAATTAATTAATTTAATAGTGCATTTTAGTTATTTTAAATAATGTAATTACTTTCTATTTATTTTATTTTATATTATATTAAATGTATTTATCATGGTATTTCAAAATGTATTAACTGCATCCTTTGGTATCAATTACTGTGATTTCTCAACTGTTTTATTCACCTTAATCTTTACGATATTTTGGTAGCCATGTGCGCGTGGATATATTGAAAAATACTGAAATATTAATCGGTATGTTGTTTATTATTTCTATTTTATATCCTATAAATATTTAAACAGGTTTTATTGATTTTTACATTTCATATTATTTGTTTCTATTCTGTTTTCATTTTTTACCGACTTCAAAAAGGAGGAGGTTATCAATTCGACGCGTATGTATGTTTTTTTTTTTTTATGTATGTTCACCGATTGCTCCGGAACTTTTTGTCCGATTTATATGATTTTTGTTTTAATTGAAAGAGGATACTCTCGAATTGGTACCACTTCCGTTTCATCGAAATTGGTTGAGTAGTTTTTTAGTAATTCAATAAAAACCCAATAAAATGAAGGATTTCACCCAAATTATCTTTCATTGTTGTAACCGGTTTCTCAATCATAAGCATAAAACTATGTATTCATATACGTTAGCGCCAAGTTGTCGCAAAACTTGGCGCAATTACGTGAATTATCGCCAAATTTGGCGACCAAAATAAGTCGCCATAAATGAAGCGAACTTGGCTGTAACTGACTAATTTGGCGATATTCCCATTCAAATTCAGTAATGGATTTTCCCCAATCTGTTTCTTCGCATTTTCTAATCGACAGTCATATTTAAAATTCTCAATTGGCAATCGCATTCAAAATAGTAATTTAATATACATTAATTAAATATACACCATTATTTCAAATGATAAATAATACAGAAGCAAATTAACTTAATACAAAACAATAATTTAATATACAATAGTTTAGTTTAATTAAACACATAACATCAGACTGGCGGCACATAATATATATATATATATAATATTGGTACTTCTTAGTTATCCCGTCGACCAAATTACTATCGCCATATTGTAAGGTTAAATGCCAATAATGGTTTGCAATTAATTAATTAATTGTAAGATTAAATGCAAATAATGGCCAATAAAACCATTAATTCGACGTTTTATTTGTATTTTTGTTAATGTTTTACTAATTTATTTGTTCTTTCTTTATTTAAAATAAAAATTATGTCAATTTGTATAATTTGGCGATTTATATAATTTGGCGAAATTGGTCGACGGGATAACTAATAAGTACCATAATATTATATACATACCTATATTATATTATATTAAACAGTTATATCAATGAATGCTCTTTGATTGCCTTTAATATTTCCACTAGATAACATTAATGATAACTTTCCTGTATAGGGGCCTTGGAGAGAAAATGAAAATTTCACGCATATTTTCTGACAACCTATTAACTGTCTCGGTACTACTTAGTTATCCCGTCGACCAATTTCGCCAGATTATATAAATCGCCAAACCACTCGCCAAATTATACAAATTGACATAATTTTTATTTTAAATAACGAAAGAACAAATAAATTAGTATAATATTAATAAAAATACAAATAAAACGCCGAAATAAAAATCACTTGATGACGTAAACACATGTATCTTGCTTAAAGTAAACACATGTATCTTGCTTAAAGTCAAGTGAATGTGACATTTACGATCAACCATTATTGGCATTTAATCTTATAGTTTGGCGATAGATTTTGGGTCGACGGGATAACTAAGTAGTACCACTATCTCATATACACAAGCAAGTTTTTCAATATTTATAAATTTATTCATAGTAAACAACCATTTGTCTACTTTTATATGCAAACAGAAGTTGAGCCAAGATCCCTATGCTGTTAAAGTACAAAATAAGTATAACAGGCGGCATTGTTATGGTGCGGTGTGTTTACATGGAACAGAACTTAAACATCAGTAGGCATAAGCATAATGGCGAAAGCAAGTCAGTGAGTTACGCAGTCATGAAAACATTTGAGTTGTATCAAGAAATGAGAGCAAGTAAATTTGAATCAGATTGCCCGATAAAGGCAAAAAGAGTGCGATACTAACAGCAAACATGGTTTAAAGGAAATGCGAATATCATAAGTTGCTTCCGAAAGTTCTATATGTTCTATATGTTTTGCAGTACTATACTCACTAAAATACGTCAGTTACTATGCAGACCAATGACACTTTAACCAAGACTATTAAATGAGCATGACGATGAATTTCCAATCTTCCGTAATCCAGCCCACAGTTAAGGCTAGCGTGAAACAAAAAAATATCAGCAGCAATTGGTTTAATGTAAATGTGGATGTCATAAAATATTTAATTCGCAAAACGCTTCAATGCACCAAATCATATTAGCTCAGAAACAACAATTGGCAGTGGACGCAATAACGGTAGATTACTTAATAGTTTTAAAATCTCCACTGCCCAACGTATTGCAAATGATGATGCAATAAGAAGCATAAATGCCTAAGTGAGTTAAGCTGATTTTGTCAAGAAAGATTACAAACAAAAATAAACAAAATGCCGTCACGATGCAATGAGTTTTCAATTTCTCTATCAGAATCTTTAGATTTGGCGAAAGATTAAGCAAATAATTTAAATTATGAATAAAAGTACCATGCTGGAATGCTTAGCATACATTTAAGCACATTGGCATTATGTATACATTACATATTGGCACATGCATAATATCTCCATATAAGAAAACATTAATGCCACCAAAAAATAAATTGTTTTTAAATTCTTGAAACCTCAAATGAATTATATGTAAATTCTCTTTTGACACCATAGAAATTTCATCAATGACCAGCCATTTGAGGGAACGCCATTTAAGACTTTCCCCCTGTAGTCTTTTCACGATCATTTTTTGATAAGTTATTCGGTTGTCATGTACCTTAATGGCTCCTGGTGCATGTAAACTCCGTCGATAGGTGCGAAGACCTCGAATTTATCTATGAATTATATCTCTGAGGTGCCTTGCCAGATGTAGGTCTTGTCATCTGATTAAGCTTCTAAATTACGAGATCAACATGAGTAGCAATGCGCAGGTTCTAAACAACAAGATATAAATGTTAAGTAACTGGCATAAAAAAGTTCATAGTTAAGAAATAGGCACTGCCGATAGTAAAACGATCTAGGCGTTCATCAGGTTTATTGCCGCTACGTGACGATTAGGTGGTCTCCTACGCCGATGCCAGGTATTAAACCCGTTCATCTAGGGCAACCCGGAAGATAAGGGCCTGGTCATCGGTTAGAAAGTATGAAAAATAAGTCATTGGGTCTCTCTTCTCTATTTCATAGAACATTTTTAGTAAGCCGAAGAACTTTTTATTGTCAGTTTCCAAAGTTCGATATTTTTTCACGCGAGCAGCATCTCTTGTCGTTCTACCCATGTCCAAATAGAGAAACAAAAATATTTAATTAAAAAATAAAGCTATTAAATCTGAAGAAGAATAAATGTAATATATGTATAAATAATTTTCACAAAAAACCTGTGTTACACACAAATCTGGACAAAAGTATTTACTCATCAAAATAACATCTTTAAAAGTTTCTTTAAAAATCCGTAATTTCCCCCCCCCAAAAGAATCATGCAAAAATTGTAACTCAAGAAAAACTAAAAAGTGAAAAATAAACTTTTTTACCAAAAATAAAACCGACTTCAAAAACCGCTACAAAGTAAAAAATAATTTTTTTACATAATAGTTAATAAGAAATTAAATTAAGAGCATTGTATTTACCATGCGTATTATTATATTTATGTATATTAATTTGATTTTTTGGAGTCGGTGCCAGCCAAGCCAAGTTCAAAATTAAAATTGTTTATCAAATACAAATCGTAACAAGATTCAGCAAAACCGTTTAGGAAAAAAATTCCATTCTCAATCAAATCTGACACCATCCTGCATTTGAAAATCTGTGTTTGGCTACGATTTTTTTTACATAATAGCCTGTATAAACGCATTAATTTTACAATAACCCTTAATTTAGCACACATAATTACAACTAATCTCACTTGAAAATACACGTTTATAAAATCAGATGAAATGTTTCAAAAATGGTAAAATTCAAATTTTTTAACTAAATAACAAATCGTAAAAAAAAACTCATAGATATTTGGATGTGCGTCTGTTGGATAATTATACTTAACTTCGTTTGGCTGGCAACGACTCCAAAAAATCAAATTAATGTACATAAATATAATAATACGCATGGTAAATACAATGCTCTTAATTTAATTTCTTATTAACTATTATGTAAAAAAATTATTTTTTACTTTGTAGCAGTTTTTGAAGTCGGTTTTATTTTTGGTAAAAAAGTTTATTAATCAATTCACTTGATTTTAATGGTTGTTTGGACACAGGGAAAAATAATTTTTAGCTTTAGCTTTTTTTTTTCTCACAGAAAACATCTATATTGCTTATATCATTGAATTCTGTGCCCTTGATAACGTAATTCAATATATAAGCTTTTCCATTATTTGTCGGTGTCCACTTTCTTCTTTTTTCTTCCATAATAATTCTTATAATAAATTATTATTATTTTTTTTATACTTACAGCTTTAATTCATAATATTACGGTTTTTGATGGTGGTAGGTTATGTTTAATTAATGGTTATATATATATATATATTTATTTATTTATTTATTACTTCTATTTTTATTGGGATCTTATTTTATTAGCAAATGACATAAATATGATTGTAAAAAAATTAAGTTACAGTTCATAAACACATTAATTTTAATAATTCTGAGAAGAGTTAGCTTTTTAAAGCAAGTTTTTTAATTCTTTATTTTTAAAGATTTTTTTAAAAAAACATTTAATAAAGTCGATTACGATTTTCCATTTTACGTTTATACATCGAATCTAGTTTAAAAAATCTGTTGTACCGATCATAAAACTCAATAGGCTTAGAATAAGTCCGAAGGCAATATCAAATGGAAATGTGTGATACTGTTTTGATTTTATGCGTAAGTAGAACTAAGATTTTTTAAAGTTTATAATTAATTTACAACTATTCAAATTAGAATCTTAATACAGCAAACAATATTCTCCCATAATTTCTTAGGAAAACCGTTTAAAATAACACTTAACTTACAGTAATACATGGTTTTAAATTTAAATTGAAATGTAAATTCCCTTTTTAATAAGGTTACTTTGACCGATACATTCATTGAATACAACGATTCTTTTTATTGGCGCTAAAGTCCTATTTCTTTCACTATGAGAATTTCTTTCTATTGACGACAAACACACATTTCTTTTATTTGCGAACGTTTCTTTTTATATGCGAGAAAGTCCTATTTTTTTCAGTACGGGCGTTGAGAAAGAAGTGGCAAAATCTTATTTCTTTTAGAACGGGCGTTTATTTTTATTAGTGACACAGCCCTGTTTCTTTCACTATGGGCGTTCTTTTTTTATTAGTGACAAACTCTTACATTTTACCTACGGGCGTTTTTTTTAAAAATTATTATTAACCACAAAATTCTACTTCTTTCACTGCGGACGTCTCTTTTTATTGGGGACAAAGTATTATTTCTTTCACTACAGTCGGCCGTTTTTATTAGCGAGAAAGCCCTGTTTTAATTACTAAGCCCTTTCGGTCGTCCCCAGATTTATAAAGGACGTTTTTAGACGGCTCATAGAAAATATATTGAAATTTGTATTGTTCATACATCACTACTAATTATGCAAAAATTAAATTTTTACATCATCGAATGGGAAATAAAATGTACTTTCGAAATAAATTTGTTCAAAATTTGTAGCCGAATTTAGTGATATTTTTTTATGAATTACTAAATAAATTTACATATGATTTTTAAAAATCTGCCACAATGATCATTAATATGCTACAATAATGTCATGAATTTGTGGGAGGATGTTTGTTTCTAAGAGGAGAAAAAAAAAGAACATTGACCATATACGGCAGATTAACGAAATATGAAGTTGGCCTTAAACTAAATTTTGTCAATCGAAAGACAGGTTTTCATTTTATGTTGCACATAAAATTAATGTCAAGTTAAATTAAACGAGTTAAAAGATATTCTGCGTGATCGGAATATGTGCAGAATTGTATTTTACCTTTTTTATTTAATCTAACCGCAGTCATCTGGATCGCCTAGTATCCGGATCTATATAATGAAATAACAAAATGGTTAAGGAATATTTTCTTATTCAAATGTGGCAGGTGATTTTATTTATCCTTTTAATGACAATCTTATTGGTGTTAATTTATCATGTTTGTCTGCAAAACACGTTTGTTGAAGATGAAAATGTTTATTATTGGATCGATTGCGTTGTATTTGAAACTGTAAGGAGTTGAAATCCACCTTCCCAGGATGCAAAATGAAGAAACATACCAAATTTCACAGTTGCGTATTTGGTAGCACAGTGGTTTAGAAATTGAAGGGTTTTATTTTGAATATCGGCTACGGCGAGCTCCAAAATATTTCCCACAGAAATAGGATATGCGACTGGAAGAAGCCAAAAATTAAATGGGAGATGCCTAGATGACTCTGGGCCAGTCAAGAAAAAAACGGGGATGATGAGACGTAAGAAAGAGGCATCCACCTACTTGGAATATAGAAGATAGTCAAGAGACAGAAAGAAAGTCGCAGTGGTTTAGTTGTTCGAACATGGGTTTGCAAATCAAAGGACTGTGCTTCGAATCTCGGCTGTCTGGGTAAGTCAAGAAAAATCAGGAAGGGTAGGATGTAAGAAACTGGCACCCAGCACCTCAGGGTATAGGAGATAGTTAAGAGATAGAAAGAAAGTCGCAGTAGTTTATAGTTGTTCGCAAGCTTGTTTACAAAACAATGGGATGTGGTTCAAATCGCGGCTGCTGCAAGATTCACAAAAATCGGAGAGGATGCGATGTAAGAAAGTGGCATTCACCTACTTAGGGTATAGAAGATAGTCAAGAGACAGAAAGAAAGTCGCAGTGGTTTAGTTGTTCGCACATAGGTTTGTAAATCAAAGGGTTGTGCTTCTAATCTCGGCTGGCTGAGTCAGTCAAGAAAAATCGGTAAGGGTAGGATATACGAAACTGGCATCCGCCTCCTAATATAGAAGATAGTTAAGAGGTAGAACGATAATCGCATTAGTTTATAATTGTTCGCACACTTGTTTGCAAATCAATGGGCTGTAGCTCTAATGGCGGCTGCTGCAAGCTTCATAACAATTATATATGTTTTTTACAGCGTACTTTCAACAATTAACGCTCTCTTACCATAATGAGCCCCCCCCCCCCCATTAAATACTAAGCATTCCATTTACTCTAAGGAATATGCATTTTTATATCGACAAACTTATGAGATTAAAATCTTTTAGCGTTGTTGAAAAGTGTTAAATATACATAAATATCAATCCAGAAGCATGCGAAGAGAAAACTGCGCCCGGGGCAAAGTTTCAATTCGGCGTCCCCCCCCCCACACCTACCAACTTTTCCCAACCTTTCTTTGTGTCAGGTGTCACAAAATTAAAAAGTGCAATAACAGAAACAAATTTTACTGAATACATATTTCGCGTTTATTTTCAAACATTAGGTTTATTTTAAATTCAGAAATTTAAAAAAAACTAATAACATAAGATAAAATTGCACTTATATTTTAGCAAAGGGGATCTGGAAAATGGGTGTAGAAAAAATGTATCTAACAGTACAGTATAACAGTTTAGAACCCTTTTATATTCCAAGAAAGAAACCCCATGCTATCTTGAGAGTATATGTTTTTGTCTAAAGCACAGACTCAAAAAAGAGAAGGTTAACAAAACAGATTAAGACGAAGACCCAAGACAAGTTTTGAAAAGAAAGAAGTCCTTATTCGTAAATTTTTGTTTCAGTGGTGGGTGGGGGGAAGGTAAAAGACAATGCAGTAACTTTGAAACGAAAAATATACATACTTCTATTGGGGGAAAAAATCCCAATATGTAAACATACAATTTCTTTTTGCAAAAAAGAAGGAAAAAGAGGTTTGTATAATAAATTTGGCTCCCCCTCAATTTCCGAGCCCAGGGCGATTGCCCCCTTCACCCCCCATCTCGCACGGCCTTGTATCAATCACTGAAAAGTACGAATTTTTTTTTCATTTAAAAGAATTCAATCTACAACGACATACGTAAAATTTTCTTTTATAAATAAAGTCACGTAAACGGTATCCTCGTATTAGTAAGTAATTGTTGAATAACAATTTTCTGACTTTTGCAATATTTATTATGATAATTTAAAGGTGATGCAAGATTAATTTTTCCTTCTCTCTTGGATAATCAAATTATTTTTTCCTTTTTCAGTAGTAGTTAAAGACCAGTTCATTCAGTTAAAAATCAATTATTTCCGTTCGAAATATAAATGGATTGTCTCGTGAAAAGAATATGAAATATGAGTTATATATTCAGAAGAAGTATGGAATTCAATGCAGCCTGAATTATTAAACAAAAAAAACTATCATTAGTTTTTTTTTCTTCATCTTTTGCTGAGTTTGTCAGGTAGTGTCCAAATCAGTCATTAGTTTTCAAAGTCATGATTTTTTTGGATTCAAAAGGGCAATTTAAAGTGTTTAAATTCCAAATCAAATCACTAATGGTTTTTATCACGTGATTCAGTCTTTATACTTTAATATTTCAAATGCTGGTGCTTTTTTAATCATACGCATTGAATTAAAAAAAAATTATATAAAAAGAAACCTTTTTTTCGCAATTTCTAATACATTTAGTGTTATTTTCAATACCATGGATCAGAAAAAAAGACCGTTTAATTCAGTTTTTAAAAAAAATAGTATTAAAAAGTGTTATAAAGAAGATCTTATTTTATAAATTTCGATGCAAAATATGCTACTAATCATATTATTAACAATTACACTCTCCATATATTCTTTATACACAGAATATATGATGACATTGCAAAAATACTGTTGACCAAGAATAAAAAAAAAAGAGAAAATTCCTTAAATTTTAATCTCAAATTGCCGCAGAACAATATACGAAATAGAAATTATGCATAAAAAAAGTCTTCTTTTAATTTATGCTCAATAAATAAGCTTAGGGGACCGTCTTTAAATAGAATTTGAATCAAACTCTGAAAATGTTAACAGGAACACCTTATCTAGCAAATGTTGCAAATGTACACTGGTCTTCAAAATTAAAGGATAATGAGAAAAAATATGCGTACTAAGTCAATGTTGCAAAAAATGCTCAATGCTGCAATTATTTATGTTAATTAAATACTATTGAACTTAAAATTGCACTTACGCGCAAACATTGGCGTCGGAAATATGCAAATTAGATGACTGACAATGCGGTGCGCAATGGACGTATGTTCGAATGCTGGTCTGTAGTGTTGTTTAAAGCGAATGTGGTGTCTGAGTGTAATCAGTATTCATTAGTTATGGCTCAAAGGCATCATTTAAGTTAAGGTCAAAAGTGGCGAATAATTGGTAGAATCGAGGAAGGTCAAAAACAAATGGAGGTCGCCCAAGATTTTAATATCACTCAAACTGCCATATCAAGAGTTTCTAGCAGCTTTTTAAGCACTGGATCCGTTGACAGACAGTCTGGTAATGGTAGACCAAGAGCAATAACTGCATCAGAAGACCATTTTTTGTCATTGTGGCTCGAAGAAACCGCGAAGCGACTACAAGAGATTTAGTTTGAGATATTCAGGTTGCCACAGGAACTCCAATTACTCATTCTACTGCTGCACGAACGCTTAACGAGGTAGACTGTATGATAGAAAACCAATAGTTTGTGTCCATCTCACTTCAGCTTCCAAGGGGAGCCGTTTAAACTGTTGCCCTCGTCAAGTTCAATGGAGGAAAGAAGATTGGGCTCAAATATTGTTTACTGGCGAGTCCAGATATAGTCTGAACGCTGATTCTAGACGTATTTTGATCTGAAGAGATGAAGGAAGATGCAACTTGACCTTCCCTTGTCCGTGAAATATACACTTCGAACCCAGTCTTCTTGGCTCCACTGAACATGACGACATCAACAGTTTAAACGGGTCTCGTGGGACGCTGGAGTGAGTGGGACAGAAACTTTTAATTCTCTCGCATACAGTCCACCCTCGTTAAGCCTTCTTGCAGCAGTAGAACGGCTAATTCGAGTTCTTGTGGCATCCTGAAGTTCTGAAAACAAATCTCTTGTAGTGGCTTCGCGGTTTCTTCGAGCCACAATGACAAAATGCCGTCTTCGGATGCAGTTGTTGCTCTTGGTTTCCTTGACCAGGCTGTCTGTCAACGGATACAGTGCTTAAAAAGCGGCTCGAAGCTCTTGATATGCCAATTTGAGGAAATTTCAAATCTTGGTCGACCTCCACTTGTTTTTGACCTTCCTCTATTCTACCAATTATTCGCCACTTTTGACCTTAACTTAAATGATGCCTTTGAGCCATAAGAGATGATTTAATTAAATCATCTCTAGTTTTGTGCTTTCATGAAATCTTAAAATTCATTTTGCTTAGTTCAAAAATTTTGTCGATATTATTAATTCAAAATGCTCCATGCGCATAATTTTTCTTCCAAATGCTTTGAAATTTTTTATAGCTATTTCTAATTATATATGTCATAAAACTGTGCATGCATTTTTGAAAATAAATATAAGTTTGAAAATAAATGTAAAAGTTAAAGGTAGTTGATTGTAGAAATATAGTGCAAAAATGCTCAAAATTAAAAAAAAAAAAAAAAAATAGAAAATATTTTTATTTTCTTACCTTTATATTCAAATATATAAAATTCGACGCACAGTTTTATTTATATATGTGGGATTAAAGGTGAATAATGTATTGCTTAATCGAAACTGATACTCTTCAAACTGTGAATATTTATAAAAAGGTTTAATATATCACTAAACATACAGCTTAACATTCAAATAACATTGTAGAAATGAACAATAATTGCCGCAACAGCTTCCCTGAACCTCGCGTTAAAAATCCTCCACCATCTCTATTGCTGAAATCTATAGAACAACCTTATCCCGCTCTGCTCTTTTCACTTCATTTTTACAATTCTCGCTTCAGGTAACACGTTCATTGAACCCTTGAGTCTATTATCTTTTATTGTTCCTCACTTTATCTTTTATTCCCACATTCTCGGTCATCCTGATGTTTCTGGTGACCTCGTCAGTCACTTCTTATAAAAATTTAGACACATAAATTTAGACAAATAAACAGATGAACATAAAACAAAAACTTCTAACGTTATGCTGATGCGTTAACCAACGACTTCATATATTCTGCTGCAATTGATGTCTTGTTGGGACCATCATGGTCTCCAATTTTCCCTACATCATAACGACCGCGTGACTTTACTTTAGTGACTTTATATGTTCCACAAATTTTTCTTTTAATTTCGGACCTGTGCCGTACTGCGTTCTTTGGATTGCCACGAGATTATTTAATTTATATCTGTTAGGCTCTTTCCTCTTCTCGTTAAATTGTTTTGTATTTTCATCTTGTATTTACAAAATATGTTTTCTGTAATTTCTTTCTGCATATTGATCTCTATCTTTAGAATCAGCACACCTATTTTCCCTGAAATTTCTATCTGGATATTTGTCTCAATCTTTAGAAACTCTATACCTATTTTCTCTATAATTTCTTTCTATATATTGATATCTATCTGTATACCTGTTGCCTCTAGAATTGTAAGAATTGGAATAAGCATCTCTTCTGCTATGAGCTCCTTTAAATCCATGATGAGAATTATTTCTACCGTCATTATACCTTTGTTTTCCATAGTACGTATCATGTCTGTAACTTCCAGACCTATAATCCGATTTGTAATTATCATGATCATGAGCTCTAAGGTCATTTTCATATCTCTTTTCAAATTTGCTAGACGAGTCTTCAGTTCGCTCTACAATATACATGTGTGATGGTTGGGAATTTCTCTGCTCATTGCCGAAACGTCAGTGAAGGCTTACTGTGGAGACATGAAAAGTTTTGGTTTCCGTTAGTATGTCTGTTAGTCTGTCTATTAGTCTGTCTGTTTGTCTGTCTGTTAGTCTGTCTGTTTGTCTGTCTGTTAGTCTGTCTGTCTGTTCCGCTCTAACTGCCGCAAAAAACATCCGATTAGCTTTAAATTAAGTGGGTATGTTGGTGAAGTACCCAGATTCAGCTGTATAGTTTTTTGTTATATTTGGTTTATTCGTTCGGAAAATATAGAATATTTTATTTTGCGCAATAATGCTTTTCTATAGCAATTCAGACGATTTTTCCATTTTTATTTGTTGAAAGCAAATGGCTAATATGATTGAAGGATTTGAATGGTAAATTATGGATGATGAAATTTCCTAAATAGAACCATACATTATTAGTTTATTAACAGAAGTGTTTAATTTTTAATCGAAAATTTCAATGAGAAAAAAAAAAAAAAAACTTTTGAAAAGCAAATAACTAGTAAATGTCAAAGTTATGAAACGCAAAATGGAGGATATTTCAAATCTGGGTTCGAGGCTGAAAAAAGTCACGTGATACTTGTAATTTACCCAAGGAACTTCTAACTGATAAGAAGAGAAGATACTACTGCTTTGCCTCATGAACTGTTTCATTGGCTAGCGAGGATTTATATTACACGTCTACGGAGCCTTCCCTTCTTTACGCTAGAAGTTTTTACCTTGACCACGTAATCAAAACGTAGATGGAATATCCTCCATTATCTCTGTCAAAAATGACGTCATTGTATCGGGAAATAAATATTTAAAAAAAAAAAAAACCAAACATTAACTAGATTGCCTGAAAAAATATTTTTTAACGAGTGTTATTTCTTAATGTCGCCTTATTTCTGAAAATATGAATGAAAATTATTTTATTTTTAAAAGGAAATTACATTTTCGTTCATAAAACCTAAATTTTTAATATAATTGCCGCAATGTAAATCATTTTCTGTCCACCAGCATTGAAAAATAAAGCTCGCAAGTATAAAAAGAAATCTAAGATTTACAATTACCATTAGCGCAGTTGTTAAAAAGTTACGTATGTAAATTTAATGAAAGCATGGGGCCCCCCTGAAGAAATCTATTTTATTATCTATAAAAATACCAGAATTAATAGCTCATGAAAATTTCAAAATATCCTTACATAACAACGTTTTTAATTTAACGCTTCTAATGCCTGAAAACTTCGTATGTTTTTATTCTTATAAATAATTGCGTAATTTTAAAACTTTAAATTGCGGTTTGAAGAAAATTGAATATTACCGAACTGTGTTTAAAAACAATGACTTGCAGAGCTGACGTTGAGGCTCCTGATCTGCAGATTTACTTGTTACACCTTCCTCTACCTGATCGTCGACCATCATAACTGCCGAAACGTCAGTGAAGGCTTACTGTGGAGACACGAAAAGTTTTGGTTTCTGTTAGTCTGTCTGTCTGTCTGTTCCACGATAACTGCTGCAAAAAGCATTCGATCGGCTTGAAATTCCCTGGGCATGTTGATGAGGTACCCGGACTTAGCTGTATAGTTTTTGGTTAAATTTGGTTCATTCGTTCGGGAAATATGGAACATTTTATTTTTCTCTATAATGCTTTTCTATGGCAAGTCAGACGATTTTCAGATTTTCATTTGTTGAAAGAAATGGCTCTTATGAAAAATTGATTTAAATGGTAAATATTTTATGCTGACATTTTTAAATAAGATTATTAAATTATTCCAATTAGTTTGAAATTTTGTCAATATATTTGCGAGATTTTTTTAATTAGGTTTATAATATTGGGGGAATTTTATGCATGTTTTCCAATAATATAAAGGATTTTGTTTTATCAATTTGACATAATGCATATTTCATTTTTTTCCTTTTCTTTCATCTGTTGCCTAGTAACGTATTTGGTCCTAATAATATTAGTATAATTGCGTGTATAATGTTTGAGTAAAGCCAACGTCGAAACGGATGAATTAATGCATTTGTATCTTTGCATATAGATGGAGTTTAGCTCAGAAATAAAAATAGGCAATATTTCATTTATTTTATTTATTTTATTCAAATATTTTGCTTAAAATACAAAAGTTCATTATTTTCATAGAGAATAACGTAACATTTTTCCATAACATTTACAAATATTTCTTTAATTGTTGCCAAGAAAATCAAAACCTGGAATAATATTTTCTTTTAAACAATTTTCAATTGAAATGTTTCGTCGTGAAACAGGAAAATGAAAAATAAAATTAAGAATAGAAAAATTAATATGGCGGCATATTGGAAATAAAAAGAAAACTCTCGAGTATTTCTTAATATAACAAGATGAAAAGTTTTGAGTAAGTACGCATAGCAGGTGAATTAGACGTCATTTATCGAAAAAAAAAAAGATGCTGGAATAAAAAGATCTTGGGTAAAATAAAATTAACTATTATTCACGGAGGAAAGAGATAGATGGAGATGCAGTATGCCGTAAAAACAGTTTGCAATGTGATGTGCGTTTTCGCTCAGATTTAAATGCCCTCATTCGGCCCAAACAAAACAAGCACGTGGAACAGGGACCGAATTATTTGACTTCATCCGTGCATTTTTCCTGTAAAATGAAAATGATCTGCTTATATTTAAGCAATAAGCATTCTAAGGTAGCATTTCATTGTATTCTGAATTAAAAACTGTATTACTAAAAATATGATTCTGTTTTTTTTTTTTTGTTGTTGTTTTTTTTTTAAGCACGTCGTTGTGTTGTTCCGAATGTTGCGGATTTTAGGGTTACATTTTTGGCGTCACTTCAAGATTTATTGTCTGTGTACGGTTAACATGAATATTTTATTTTAAATTTAAATTTTATTAATTTATAAAAAACTTATGCTTATCCTTATAAATCACAGCGTAAAAAAAATCTAAGATATACTATAACCATCCGCACAATCAATAAAATATTACAAATGTAAATTTAAATAGACTACGGGGGGTTCAGGGGGCAGAGCCCCCCTGAATAAATGCAATTTTTGATTTAAAAAGTTACCAGAATAAGTAGCTCATCAGAATTTCAGAACATCAGTGTATAACCACTTGTTTAATACTTTTAATTTCTGAAACTTTACGAAGTATCTTGTATGCTTATAAATATTTATGTAATTTGAAAACTTTAAAAAGCGATTTGTAGGAAGTTGAATATTACGCAATGAGGGTTAAAAACAATGACTTGCAAAGATGACGTTGAGGCTTCTGATCTGCAGATTTACTAGTTGCCGAAACGTCAGTGAAGGCTTACTGTGGAGACTCGAAAAGTTTTTGGTTTCCGTCTGTTTGTTAGTCTGTCTGTCTGTTCCGCGATAACTGCCGCAAAAAGCATCCAATTAACTTGAAATTAAGTGGGTATGTTGGTGAGGTGCCCGGATTTAGCTGTATAGTTTTTTGTTATATTTGGTTCATTCGTTCGGAAAATATAGAATATTTTATTTTGCGCAATAATGCTTTTCTATGGTAATTCAGACGATTTTTCCATTTTTATTTGTTCAAAGGAAATGGCTCATATGATTAAAGGACCTAAATGGTAAATTATGGATGATGAAATTTCCTAATTAGAATAATACATTATTCATATTAGTTTGAAATTTTGTCTATACATTTGTCAAAGTTTTTAAATTCGGTGTGTAACTTATGGAGGGATTTTATATGTGTGTTCCAATAACATAAAATATTTTCTTTTATAAATGTTTTCCTTTTAAATGTACATATTTCATTGTTTTAATTTTCTTTTAACTGTTACCTAGCAACGGAACTACACCTAAAAATATCATAAATGTGAAAGTTTGTGTAATTGTTTGAAGTCAAATCAACGTCAAAAGGGATGAATTAATGCCTTTGTGTTTTTACATATAGATGCATTTTACCCCAGAAATAAAGACAGGCTATGTTCTATTTATTTTGTTCAAATATTTTTCTTATAAATTAAAAAGTTCATTATTTTCATAAGGAATAAATTGACAATTTTCTATAAAATTTAACAATCTTTTTTTTTTTCTTTTTTACCGTTGCCAAGAAAATCAGGCATTGGAATAATAATTTATCCTCAACAGTTAATTTTGATTTGAAAGATTTTCATGTGTAAGAGGAAAATGAAATAAAAAATAGACATGAATACGTTTTCATACTGTAAATAAAACGAAAATTCGAAAAGAAGGTGAATTTGGCCTCATATACCAAAACTAAAATGAATACGCTTTGCGGCTGAAATAAAAGGGTCTTGTGTTATGATACTAATTCTTATTATTAAAAATTTTTTTTTACCAATATCTCGCGGTTTATCCTTTTCACACGGCTAACAGAAATGTTTAATTTTCCATCTTAAATTTCAATAAGAAAAAAAAAAACTTTTGAAAAGCAAATAGATAGTAAATGTCAAAATTATGCACCTCAAAATTATCTCTGTCGAAATTGACGTCATTGTATCGGGAAATAAATATTTTGATTCTTAAAAACCAAACATTAACAAGATTTCCGGAAAAAATATTTTTTGACGAGTGTTACTTCTTAATGCCGCCTCATTTCAGAAAATATGAATGAAAATTATTTTATTTTTCAAAGGAAATTACATTTTCGTTCATAAATCCTAAACTTTTAATTTAATTGCGTCAATGTAAATCATTTTCTGGCCACCGGTATTAAAAACTAAGACTCGGAAGTGTAGAAAGAAATCTAAGATTTGCGATAACCATTAGCACAATCAATAAAAAGTTACATATGTAAATTTAATGAGACCACGGAGGTTTAAGGGGGGCTCCGCCCCCCTGAAGAAATCTACTTTATTATCTAAAAAAATACCATAATTAATAGCTCATGAAAATTTCAGAATTCCTTACATAACAACGTTTTTAATTTAACGCTTCTAATGTCTGAAAACTTCGTATTTTTTATTCTTATAAATAATTATGTAATTTGAAAACTTTAAACTGCTGTTTGCAGGAAGTTTAGTATTACCCAAAGTGTGTTTAAAAACAATGACTTGCAGAGCTGACGTTGAGGCTCCTGATCTGCAGATTTACTAGTTATAATTGCCGAAACGTCAGTGAAGGCTTACTGTGGAGACACGAAAAGTTTTGGTTTCCGTTAGTCTGTCTGTCTGTTCCACGATAACTGCCGCAAAAATCATCCAATTAGCTCTAAATTAAGTGGGTGTGTTGACGAAGTACCCGGATTTAGCTGTATAGTGTTTTGTTATATTTGGTTTATTCGTTCGGAAAATATAAAATATTTTATTTTGCGCAATAATGCTTTTCTATAGCAATTAAGGCGATTTTTCCATTTTTATTTGTTGAAAGGAAATGGCTCATATGATTGAAGGATTTAAATGGTAAATTATGGATAGTGAAATTTCCTAATTAGAACCATGCATTATTCATATTAGTTTGAAATTTTGTGTATACATTTGTCAGAGTTTTTTAATTTGGTGTATAACTTATGGAGGGATTTTACATATGTGTTCCAATAATATCAAATATTTTCTTTTACAAATTTTCATTTTTAAAATGCACATATTTCATTGTTTTAATTTTCTTTTAACTGTTGCCTGGCAACGGATCTTCACCTAAAAATATCGTAAATGTGAAAGTATGCGTAGTTGTTTCGAGTCAAATCAACGTCAAAAGGGATGAATTAGTGCCTTTTGCGTCTTTTATATAGATGGAATTTACCCCAGAAATAAAGAAAGGCTGTGTTCGATTTATTTTGTTCAAATATTTTTCTTTTAAATGAAAAATTCATTATTTTCATAAGGAATAAATTGACATTTTGCTATAAAATTTAGAAATCATTTTTTTACCGTTGCCAAGAAAATCATATCCCGGAATAATAATTTATCCTAAACAGTTAATTTTGATTTGAAAGATTTTCATGTGCAAGAGGAAAATGAAAAATGAAAAAAGAAAAAAAAAACAAAAAAAACATGAATACGTCTTCAGATTGGAAATAAAACAAAAATACGAAAAGAAGGTGACCTCATATATCAAAAATAAAACGAATAAGCTTTGAGGTTGAAATAAAAGGGCTTTGTGTTATGATATTAATTCTGATTATTAAAAAAAAATATGTTACCACGGTTTATCGTCTGCACACGGCTAACAAAAATGTTTAATTTTTAATCGAAAATTTCAATGAAAAAAAACAAAAACTTTTGAAAAGCAAATAGTAAGTGTAAAAATTGTGCACCGCAAAATTATTTCTGTGGAAAACGACCGCATTGTATCGGGAAAAAAATATTTTCTTTCTTAACCAAGCATTAAATAGATTGTCTGAAAAATATTTTTTGACGAGTGCTACTTCTTAATGCCTCCTCATTTCAGAAAATATGAATGAAAATTATTTTATTTTTAAAAGGAAATTACATTTTCGTTCATAAAACCTAAACTTTTAATATAATTTCCTCAGTGTAAATCATTTTCTGTCCACCGGTATTGAAAAATAAGGCTTGGAAGTGTAAAAAGAAATCTAAGATTTACAATAACTATTAGCGCAATCAATGAAAAGTTATATATGTAAATTTAAAGAGACCATGGGGGGTTCAGGGGGGGGGGGGGAGGGCGGAGCCACCCTGAAGAAATCTTCTTTATTATCTAAAAAAAAAAAAAATAAACGGTCAAGTGCGAGTATGACTCGTGCACAGAGGGTTCCGTACAATAATATATGAATTAGTAAGTGTATTATTAAAAAATACCTTTGCTAAAAGAATGCTAAGACTTTGTAAAAACTGTACAACGTAGGATTGGGTATAGCTGTATAGTATACAGGGTGCAAAGGAAAGTCCCTTTAACCTGAAAATACTTGCGAACGGAGAGAGCTACAGCTATACAAGTGAGGTAACGGTACAGTAAAGCGACTACGCCCGACCTAATGCAAACGAAAACAGCACCCCTAGTGGCGAAATTTGGAAGACAGCCATTGCAAATCGAAAACGAAAAGAGGTAGAGCAAATTTTCCAATTAGAAAGTTTTAGAGAATCAATTAATTAGTACGAAACGACATTTGATTCAAACGGATAAAATCAATCGTAGCATACCCAAAAATGTCCGAAATTGATGAGCGACGATTCTATTTTGCCTATTCACATTCTAGAAATGTAGCAGTGCACAATTCGGGATTGTGACGTTGTACTGTGCTCTAATGTCTGTAAAGATTCAATTTCTAATGCATTTAAAATTTTAGAATAACCCTTAGTACGAAACGAGATTTGATTCAAACGAATAAAATAAATCGTAGCATACCCAAAAATGTCCGACATCGATGAGTGACGACTCTACTTTGCCTATTCACATTCTGGAAATGTAGCAGTGCACAATTCGGGATTGTGACGTTGTACTGTGCTCTAATGTCTCTAAAGATTCAATTTCTAATGCATTTAAAATTTTAGAATAACCCTTTTAGGGCCAGAAGAATTCTGTTTGTAAACTGATGAAATAATTGACTGACACCAGAATATTCTAACGAATTTCTCTGAAAACAAAACCTCGCTAATTTGCACTTTTATTACAAAAGCAAAATTTTATTAAAATAATCTTGGTGCCATTTGTCAGTTTTGGAATTAAAATTAGGTGGCTAAATCGTCTAGCCACCGCCCTTGAAAGGGTAAAATCTATGTCGTCGTATTGAAGAGGCTTGCAATAGGTGTTCCATGGTGAGAAATGTGCATGCAGAATTACTCTCACGAATACAAAGGTGTATCGTGAGCAATGGCGAACTTTTCGAACATACTGAATGTTAACTTTTTATCACTGTGAGACAGTTTGTCTTTTTTGTGTGTGTGTGATGTTATCAATATGTATTGGGATAAGTACGTATTTATTGCATAAATTGTGCGTATTTCTTCATACTTCTGACTATTCCATTCAAACGTTTACACAAAATGGAGTGCATCGATTTTGGACATTTTTGGGTAAACAGGCGAAGATTTATCTCATCCATGTAAACTAAATGTCGTATTCTATTAATTAATTGATGCTCTAAAACATTCTAACAGTTAATGTTGCTCTATCTCTTTTCGTTTTCGATTTGCAGTGGTTATCTTCCAAATTTCGCCACTAGGGACGCTGCTGTCGTTTTCATTAAATCGGGCTTAGTCGCTTTACTATACCGTTACGTCACTTGCATAGCTGTAGCTCTCTCCGTTCACAAGTATTTGCAGGTTAAAGGGACTTTCCTTTGCACCCTGTATATTAGAAAAGTATAAATGGATAAACCATGAAAGTTCAAAGATATATGGAGCCTAAATGATAGCAAATATAGCTATTCGGTATATTTGTTATTCCAAATAGGTTTTTAGTTAACCTTTAAAGACATAGTAGGTGTATTGAGAGAGCCACTCAATGGAAACTAGTCGCGAATCCCGTAGTATTTATGTGATTAATTCTCATTAAATTAGTCTGTTTTTAACAATTTGACGTTTATTGCTTTTATACTGCTACTGGGCATTGCATTACATATATACACCCTTAAAATTTGTTATCTAGGCTTTAAAGGCCGATGGAGCATAGAGTACGCCGTCCCTGTCATCATGTATATCCAAACCGTCCGTGTCTTTAAGGGTTAATATCGACTAATTACCGATGATTTTTTCCAAAATTTATGATCAACAATGCTTTTATTCTACTGCTACGATAGGTGCCTCCAGCTTTGCTCAACGCTTTTGCTGAAGCCCGTAAATCGAAATTTGAATGTAACGGAACAATGCAATTTTCTCAAAAACTATGCGATCTAGGGTAATCGGTATAATTTTTCTGCAAGGTTTAAATTAATGTTTACTACTTCAAATTTTTTCATAATTCTAGTTTCAATAGATTCGGAGTTAGATGGGGGGGGGGGGGCATATTTTTCACTACATTTTCCACCATAACTTTGAAAATATAATATCTAAAATTAAATAAAATATATTTTTGATTTCATTGTTATGAAAGCTTTCATACGACACCCCACACAATATACAAAGAAAATATTTTTTTTTCAAGTAACTTAATTAGCCCCTCTACATTTTTCCTAAATATATTTATGAATATTTATTAATCTGTAAATATGTGGGTCAATAGTCTTTATTACTTCCTCGAATTTGAACTTTCCACGTTGCATAGTTTACGAGTAAAAGGGCTGTGACAGACAGACAGACAGACACAGGAGTGATCTTATAATGGTTCCGTTTTTACTTTTTAAGTACGGAACCCTAAAAAATACCGGAATTAGTAACTCATGAAAATTTCAAAATATCCTTACATAACAACGTTTTTAATTTAACGCTTCTAATATCTGAAAACTTTGTATCTTTTTATTCTTATAAATAATTAAGTAATTTGAAAACTTTAAATTGCGGCTTGCAGGAAATTGAATATTACCAAAGTGTGTTTAAAAACAATGACTTGCAGAGCTGACGTTGAGGCTCCTGATCTGCAGATTTACTAGTCATTTCGACCATGATAGTAGCCTCTATTTTTGTATCTAGTAGAAAAATTTGGATTACTAGGGGGCTCTGCCCCTACGGGCTACGCTCCCTAACCCCCCTTCAGACACCCCAGATTCTAAATGCACGCTAATCACTGAGTGGCGTACTCAATACGACGTCCATGTCTTTTAATGTTATGCCAAAAATGGTAATATTGTTCCCAAAATGTAGTTTAAATATTAAAATTATGTCAAGTTATATATCTGTAAAGAATTACAAAATTTGAATACATTTTGTATGCAATTGACAAGTTTGCATTTTAAATAGTAGCATGGAAATACTAATAAATGTATAAATTATAAATACTTAATTAAAAGAAATAACAAATGAATAAATCATCTCTTTTTAGCAATTTATTGAAAATCATGAAATTAACGCAAAAACATCTTTTTAAAGAAATTAACTGCGTGGCAACCCGATGTGCTGCTTTCGAATTGCATGACATCATTCGATTCTAAAATAAAATCTAAATTTATTGTAAATTTAGAAGACAATTACAATATTAATTTTATTAAATACAAATTTCAAATAATAAATTATATTTACAACTTAATTCAAAATATTTCCCAATAAAAATTCACATGGCAACCCGATCCGTTGCTTTTGAATTGCGTGAGATCATTTGATTCTTTTAGGAAAATGAAATCCAATTTAGAAGACAAATATACTATTAATTTTATTAAATATAATATTTCAAATAATAAATAATAAATAATAAATTATAAATAATAAATTATGAAAAAAGTCATTCATTGATATCTAAAATATTTATTTGGCAACGAAAATATAATTTTTGCTTAACAGCATGATAATCTTCCGAACAACATAACATGCAACAAAAATGGAACTATTAAATGGTTGTATGCCTATGACGTTTAAATATTGTTTGTTTTTATTTCAATATATTAACTCTTTATCTACTGAATTATGAATTCATGAAAATTTTATCTTCAAAAGCATTTTTCGTGTATTGTTTAAACTACATTAGAAAATTTACATAATCATTTAATAAATTTTAGAAGGATTATAGAAGGATTGAAGGGTTTAGAATGATTAATTAAATTTGAATTTATAGGGATTTTGTGAAATATTTATAACCCCACTCAAATCTTTTTATTTTAAATATTTGTCTTAGTATTTTGTAGAATTAGGAAATGTACAAATATAATGTTCTTACAATAGAAATGTAGAAATATTTCAGAATTGAAAATACCTCCCCCCCACCCCCCACCCAGGACGCCAAGAAAGATGAAAAGATGCAAAGGCAAAAGAAATCACCCTTTTAAAAATATTTTTGTTTTGTGCAACCAATAATGCTTTTGGAACAAGATAAAGTAATGTATCTATAACTCATTTTAAACTCTATTACAACTAATCGATGTATTAAATGAATTTTATAAGTTATTTTATTGGTACTTATAAGTACCATTAGTAGATAAAGGATTGAATTGTGACTCAATAGTTTTACAATGCTTTAAAAATGTACATCATTTTTTCTCTTAACTTATTTATTTTTCATTTCTTACAGGATTTCTAAAGCTCGAATTTTATGAAATCACTTTGAATAAAGTTATCTGCTAATATTTTCTTTCGCACTGACCTATCATTTTGAAAAAGAGAATGAATTCCTTGCGGGAAAATGTCGCTAACAGATGTGCATCGATATGGTGTTTTGGAGACTTTTTGATAGTTTAAAAAGCTTCGAAAAATTCAGAATATTATTATCTTTATACTTATATTGACAGCTTAAATAACTTCCCGGTTTCTCTATTTATTTTAATAGTAATATTAATTTAATAATTCAAGATATTTACTAAACGTAAATTGTGTTTTTACATTCATAGGAAAATGTATTTAGAATCTCTATATTAAAAAAAAAAAAAAAAAAAAAAAAAAAAAAAAAAACTTACCCTCGCTACCATAATTGCATTTATTGTGCCCTATGTGTGTTATTATGCGTGATCTGATAAACTTATTTAAAAAGCCCTAAATAATAATAGCGGCAAACACTTTAAAATTGGAAAATATATTTACACGAGAATATTAAACGAAGAAGAAAACAAACGAGTTGTGTGTAACGAATTACTTGTAACTCGTCTAATTTAATTTTTTTAACCATTAAATTATGGTATAGGAAAAGCATTAAATGGGAAAAATTGCGTCATATTTAAAACTTCTTTTTATATCGTCTATAAAGAAGTTTTTTTTCTTCTAGGCATTATTATAAAAGTTCGGGAGGTAGCGACATTGCTTATTTAATTATTTCATAAAGGCTTATTTTCAAATGTGTGATAAAACTCATTTAATAAATCATGAATGGGGGATGCGGTCTTGGGTACCGAAAAATCCCACAATTAAAGGGAAATGAACTTCAATCCGATTACAGAATAGCGCCACTGGTCATGATAATATCATCCAATCTTCCACAATCGTGTAATATTTTTAAAACAGAGCAGGTTAGCGTGTTTTTAGAGCATGCGAGTTCTGAACTGGGGGTCAGCGAGATTTGCTCGTAGGGGTTGAGCACTCTAGCTTTATAAAGAAAAATATATCTTTATTATATCGGAAAGTAATTGACAGTAATTGGATAAGCCTTTTTGCATAAATGTCTCACATTTAAAAGATTTCATATAAACTACCAGATATGATTGTTGCCATTTAATAACACATAATGCTTCAAAAGTAGTACTATTATAATATTTTTCCATTAAAAAGTATAGAAAATAATAATCACCACTTAAATAACAGATGGAAGGTCTTATAACAAACAATTTTCCTTTTAAGCATATTCTTCTAACGTCATAAAGTAGTCTCATAGCTGTATCAAACTGGTGTTAAAATGTTTTTAAATTAATTTCGGATTAGAATAGCGATCAAAATATTTTTAAGAATTACCTCTCATTTTTTTAGGCGTGTTCATAATTATATAAATAAGTAGCACCTATAGTTGTCGTTCGGTCAATCCATCTGTCTGTCTGTCTGTCCGTCTAGCTGTTTGTCCGCATATAACAGAGCAAAAATTAATCAACCAAATGGTCTGAAATTTTAAATATATAATTGTAGCAAAATTTTGTCGAGTCGGTTAAATTTTATGAAAATCGGATGTATAGTTTAAATACAGGGAGAGTCAAAAGTTTTTCGTTACATTACGTCCAATGAAAAAAAATATATATTTGAAATGCTTTTTAATGGTGTTACAGCCTTTCGAACAGAATGGAATTGATATTCACTTATGAAGTGCACTATTCAGTACAATATGCGGTGCAAAAAATATTTATAAAACTAGTTATAGTACGAAGGTACCTCATTTGCCACGTTTGATGAGCAATTTCCAACTTGTTGTTTCATGTATGCATTGCAAAAAAAGACAGATGTTTCTTAATCTCGTATTCATATTATAACCACAAATGAAAATATAGAATAAACCCTTCCGAGTTACCTGTAATTTCGAAAAGCGATTTTTATCCTTAGAAATATCTGAAGCCAATATATTTTGGAGATTTAAACAAGCATTTACATAATAATAATAATAATAATAATAATAATAATAATAATAATTGCTGATCATTTCGCTCATTTTCCCTAATTTCCCTCATTTGATTATTTCACATCATTCGCATCATATCGCTACCACTGATTTTTGGAATAGTTTCCGAGTAGTTTTTATAGTGTATTAATCAGTTTTTAAACTCGAAATATGAGCTTATGAGCTGTTTTCAAGTATCTAGAAAAAATATTTTCAAATTGAAGGCAAACCTGATAGATTGCAGCATTAACATTTGCAATAAAATTAATGTAATTTTGTTACTCTTGAATGCATAAATACAATTACGCAGCTGAAAATGGTAAATTGACAATTGATAGCATCCTAAAAATCAAGATTCTACTTCGCGAAAACTGATTACTACACTATAAAAACTTGAGGGAAAGGCTTCCAAAAATCAGTGGCAGTAAAAGAAATAAAAATAAAAATTTAGAATTTTAAATTGAAACTACTTGTTGCATAATAAAATCAGTTTTATTAGCAATCCCCGAAAGAAATTCTTTGAATTAGGATTTAGTAACACAAAATAATAATGTAATTAATTTTTACAAGAAATTTTGTCTCTATTGTTCTTTTAAATTCATATTAAATTTTTGGAGGGATTTTTTATCAGTAAAATGTTACAGCCAAAAATAATATATTTCTGCTTTAAAATATTTATTTAAAAAGAAAACTGAACCCTCTTCTAAATGTGTTCTTATTTGTAATTCGTATTTAGTGTAACTGAAAATGTAGACTTTGTGAAATAAACAGATTTTGGGTAACAAATATGCATTTTCGACGGAATAAATAATTGTTGTTTTAGTTACAGATGCGCGAAAATGTATGAAATAAATTTAAATCCGCTTCATATAAAGGAAAAATGCTTGATTTATTTTTTTTCATCCTTTCTTCATTTTTCTGTTTTGCTTGCCACTGATTTTATGTATAAAAGAACTAAAAGATACAAATTTTAATATTCTAGTAAAAATGAAATTTTTAAATTTGTTTCCGCATGCAATCGAACTGAAAGAGCGTGTTTGCGAAAAGCAGAATATTAAAAATTTCAGAGTTAAACTATATAGTTTTAATGAAAATAATAAATTAATTGATTGAAACGTTCTTTCATAAAATATTAAAATTGAGATAAAAAAAAAAAATAACTATCAGTATTTTTTGACTTCTCAGCATAATATATGTTTAGGAGCAGAAAATAGGTTTATTAGAAGGGAAAAAATCATGATAGCTTACATAGTTGCTGTTACAATATGCAATTAAAAATTTAAGAAGATTACAGAATTTGAATGAAAAACATATTATTTGCATTAATAAACAAAATGCTTAGTCGAAAATATTTAAAACAATGTCAAAATAATTTAAATTTAATAGTAAGTTTAGTTTCTTTATTGAATAATTTTATCTAATATTTTTATTAAACAAAGTCTAAATATCCTTCTTCGAAAGGTAATTCAACAAAGTAAAGGAAAAAAATCATATAGCAGTAACATTGTATCTTTTTTGCTTTAAAAATGGCTCATGTCTTTGAAAATTCCTATCAGACATTGTTATTTATTTTCTTGAAAAATGTGTGTTTCGCATTTTATGGAATCTAAGGCGCTATGTTAAATAAATTATTTTATGTTTTAACATAATGGTCCTAATTTATGTTACATCTTTTACTCTTGTAATTTCGAGTGATCAAATTCATTACATACACGAAAAAGGTAATAACGATCGTATTTCTAATTTTTACTTCAATTTTGTGTTAGGTAAAAAAAGAAAAAGAAAACATGTTTAATTAATGCCATTATTTTGAATGCATTTTCTGAAAGAATAAGAAAGGCCTTAAATTTTTTCTTTGATATTCAAATATTTTAGGTTTTACGATATTACATTATGGCAAAATCACATAGGTTAAGATTCGACATAATTTTGTCGTAGATTATTCAGCGCGATATATAACACTAATATTTGATATACATAAACATAACATATAGTTAACAATATGAATTCTAAATAAAAATTTTATACTGAGCTATACATTTAACTATTCCGAAATTCAACTGTTCTCCCATGAGGTTTTATGTTATATATATATGATTTGTTCTATTAAAATACATTTTTGATGTGGAAAGACTGCAAACATAAATTTTTGAAATAGCTTAGATAGTTATTTTTCATTTTAATTAAAAATTAAATTATTAAACAATTTTTATTTTAATATAAAAAAGTGCTTTCGATTAAAAGGAGAATTTTTTCTATTTACAAGGATGTTATTTTAAAATTAAAATTTCGAGATTTTTATTAATATCAATAATTCTATAAAAACAAATTGACTTTATTCATTGTTTTTTGAATTTCGTAAAATTTTATTAAATTAGCTTTCATAATAATAATAAAAATAAAAATACTACTAATACTACTATTATTATACTTCAACTACTAATAGTTAAATTTTATTAAAGTAGCTTTCATAATAATAATAAAAATAAAAATACTACTACTACTACTATTATTATACTTAACTACTAATACTACTACTATACTACTGTACTAATACTACTACTACTACTACGACAAATAATATTAATGATAATAATAATACGAAACAATATTAGCTAATATGAAAAGAAAGTTTCTAATAAAATTACGAAATACGAACATATAAGTAACTTAATAAGAAATAAAAAAGTGAGTAAAATATATTTATATTAACTTATTTATTTTAAGAAAAATGTATTTATAAGATAAATCACTTCTATTTGAGTATCAAGCAAGCAAAGGTGAGGCATTTAAACTCATAGATAAGAAATACTTTAACTGCGCAAATTTCTAGAGCACAAATTAAATCTGTGAAAATGTTAAACTTAATTTTTTAAATCCCCTTTATGCTTATCGTATACACAAACTATAGTTCTGGTCACCAGAAATGAGTCTTTTTATAAAGCGAAAACCTGAATGAAATATTTTCGAAAATACTTTCACTTTGACTAAATGATATAAGCATAAAATCCCTCCCACCCCTCCAAAAAAAAAAAGGACGCCGGACTAAATATTAAACTACATGTCGTAGTCATGACCTAAATACTTTGGTTTTCCCCCATGTATTCAGTTTTGCGCCTTGAGTTCGTTTGAACTCAAGCTAGGCATACCTTTTGTCCACCAATCCTCTTGATTTTAGCAGTTGTCGCCCACGTGAGTCGTTCCTTTCGCAGTCTTTGCGATCTGCCATTTTTTCCTACTTTGACTTTCACTGCGCGTAGTCTGTCTGCCACGTTTGGCGTGATCATAGATTAAGGACCAAGATGGGACATTTGCGGCAAAATCTGTAATGGCAACAGTTGTAGCGTTACTACCGACAAGGGGGAAGAATTAACAAGCCTCCGAAATTTAGCTATGTTGAAGAAATAAGTTTACGCTCTATGTTTTGAGTATCTATTCTTTCCTAAAACGAAGAACAGGCAGACGATATTCTATTTATGCTTTTTAGGTGCGTTCGTAATTATATAAATACGTAGCACCTATAGTCGTCGTTCAGTCCGTCCGTCTGTCCGTCCGTCTGTCCGTCCCTCTGTCCGTCTGTCCGCATGTAACAGAGCAAAAACTACCCAACTGAATGGTCTGAAATTTCAAATATATGATTGTTGAAAAATTTTGTCGAGCCATTTCAAATTTTATGAAAATCGGATGTATAGTTTAATTACAGGGACAGTCAAAAGTTTTTCTTTACATTACGGCCAATGGGAAAAAATTATTGCAAGTGCATTTTAATGATATTAGAGCCTTCCGAATGATCTGAAATTTTAAAGATATAATTGTTGCAAAATTTTAACGAGCCATTTCAAATTTTAGGAAAATCGGATGTATAGTTTAATTACAGGGACAGTCAAAAGTTTTTCTTTACATTACGGCCAATGGGAAAAATTATTGCAAGTGCATTTTAATGATATTACAGCCTTCCGAATGGTCTGAAATTTTAAAGATATAGTTGTTGTAAAATTTTGTTGAGCTATTTCAAATTTTAGGAAAATCGGATCTATAGTTTAATTACAGGAACAGTTCCGTTACATTACGGGGAATGGGAAAAAATTATTGGAAGTGCATTTTAATGATGTATCAGACTATGCACTTTATGAAGTGCAAAAAATTATATATTCAGTACAATATGGGGTGCAAAAAATAATTATAAAACTAGTTATAGTACGAACACACCTCATTTGCCACGTTTGACGAGCAATTTCCAACTTGTTTTATTTAGCTACTTTTTTTTATCGTACGTGTATTGTTCAACTTTAACTTACAAAATGATAATTAGAGTAATAATATAATAACCCTAGAAAATTCTGTTAATAACGTAAATATGTAAGTTTATGATATTAAATTGTAAAAAATCAAATTCAGGTACTGTGTTAATTTATTCATATCGAATAAAACTTTATTGAGTGTCATGTCAGTACCTCTATTTATTTTTAACTGTTAGATTTATATCCTTCTAAAAATTTGTCGAAATGAATTTTTCCACATCTGTAATTTTATTATTATTTCTTATATGTTAATATTACAAATATTATTGAATTAATAGTACGCTATTTACATTAAAAACAATATATTTATTTTATCTGTAAGAAAGTGAAAATGCGTCAATTTTAAAAGATTATTGTAACGATTGTTTAATACGTTAAACTTCATAAATTAATAAAATATCGGCTATAAAAGTTTTCCTTCCGAATGGGAATATTTAATGAATTTTTCTGGAATTTGTAGAGTGCTATTCGTATATTCGTATGCACTTCGTATATTTTTATGTTACACCATTACTTTATGTAGCTTTAAATCCAATTGTATCATATTTACTTCATATATAGCATTCAAGACGAAATTTTCCCCCTGTTTTTCGTTGCACTTATATCGTTTACTCATCATGTAAAAAAAAAAAAAAAAAAAAAAAAAAAAAAAAAAAAGCATATATCCGTGCATGAACATAGAATAGATATTAGCTATATGAAATAGAATATCTATTCTGTGTTCATGTATCGGTGTAAGATTCTATTGAAAACGTAAACATAAAACATTAAAAAAAGAAAGATCACAATAAGGTAGATGCTCAATGATAAAAATTTTACAAGGATGGGGAGTTTCTTCCCCATTGTCACTAAAGGCGCTACCCTCGAAATCGCATTACCATTACGCTCTATGGAAATGTCCCATCTTGAATGTTAATCTATGGGCGTGATGGCCTGTTGAGGTTGGCGTTTCCCGTATTTCCATGTATTTTTATCAATACCTTGGCGCACGCTGTGGCGGTTTGCCTTTTTGAGCTGGCAACCCTTCCCGTGCTCATAATCTGCGTGTTTCGCTAGTATGGACATTACCCATGTGACGTCAGCCGCGGGTAGACAGAAGGAAAACACCAATATGCGTGAAGAACATTTTAACACTGCTTCCCCTTCGTCCAATAAACAGTCTTTTTCGGAGGGTATCTACCCGGAGAGGCGTGGCTGTTGCCATTCGTGGGTAAAGTAAATTGACAGACGCTTGCGATGCTTGCAGTGCCTCGTATTTTTTGAGAATGTGTTTGGGATGTCGCTGTGTTAAGCAGGGAACCCACATGCGGAAAAATAAGACGGAAATCTGCAGCGGCAAATTTTCCGCTACGCCAAATTTCCGACTTGGAAATGAGAATCGCACTTGTGTTTTTCGCTGGCCTGGCTATGTTTTCAGAAAAAGAAAAAAATCAGCTGCACGTGAGAACAAGTGACGAAATAGTGAGAAGCGTTCTTATTGGCTGATTTCTACAGATGCCGTCGCGGAAAACGGAAAAAGTTAAAACATGTTTAACTACAATTCCGCTGCGTTTTCGCATTTGTACGCGGCAAATATGGGGTTAATTTGCCGTTCCGCTGTCCAATTCCGTCGTATTTTTCCGCATGTGGGTTCCCGGCATTATGATGCATTACTTATTGACAGTGAAGATGACTATAAGAAAAGGTGCTATGCTTATCATCATTAAATGTATTGTTTTGTATTTTTTATAACACCTTACCAAGTTCATTGCAATATGGGTATATTTCTGCTGTTCTAGTATTTTATTTTTATGTTGACTGAATCATATGACGATAGAGTTTGAATTTAGCAGCAGTAAGGCAGATATATTCTGACATTAGTTTTTCCCTTGAATTAGTCCCACCAGGTTGCCTAATATATATTATGGATTATTATTGAAGTTTCAATAAACATTTATGTTCGAACGAACTATTGGTTTCCTGTCACTTTATACTTAATGATTGCTACAGTATCAGTTCATGGAAGTAAAACTTCCCTGCTACCTGGTTTATTTTCACTAGATATTTATTTTATAAATAAACACAACGCAACATTATAATTCCACTATACGTCGAGTCCATTGGATTCTTGTAAAAGAAATATCCTACAGGTTGGAGTCAAGTGCCATCAATTTTAATTAATGTATTGCAACTTTACAGTTGTTTTTTTTAGATCATTCTTTCAAGTTAATCTAGAGTTAACACTTAGCTGATTTAACCAACCGTCCTTCGCATTCTACGAATGCATGTTTTACCTTTTTAAATTGATTTTCAATTATCGACTCTTAATAAACATCAATTGGTACAGGCTCGACCAACCAACCAGTCAAATTTTAACACGACACTTCAAGCAGGAGGCAGGAATTACACTTTTCCAGAATTTAGTGTAGTCCCGATGAGAAAAAAAAAATGTTCCGGCGGAACCCGTTGAATTTCGACGAAAGAATATGTTTAAGAAGGAGCTCTTTCATTAATTTATAATAAACCTACAAAATTAGTTACAACAAAAAAATGCATTTATATTGGTTAGTCTAACACTCAATCAAATATTATTTTAATGTAAAGGTCACTGCTCTTCTACAAAGACACTCTAAATTTTTGTAAAGCTTTGGGTTTTATCAGTGTGTGATTTCAATTGCGTTATTTTCAAAAGTGAAGCCTTTCCACCTCTGAAGAATTTCGAATCCACTGGAGTGACTATAATGGACTTCTACAAAACTTATTCCAGTTTTATGACTTAAAATATATGCTTTTATTTTACATAAAATGACATCATTTGCATCTGCTGAAGAATTCCATATTTACGATGCAGTCTTAAACACTATCTATAGAAAAGTAATGCATAGAACGTCACTATCGACGTCACTATGAATCTAATGATTCATATGCTTTCATTTGTTTGTAACATTAATTTTAAAATTATACATTAATATTAATATTATAATTAATAACATTAACACATAAAATTAAATATACAGTTCATAATAATTCCATGTTTTATTAGAAATCATTAAGTTATATTTTTTCAAAACAGCACGCACTGTAATTGCAATTTTTTTCCCGTTGTTATGAGAAACTGTCAACAAAGTGATAGATAATCTACTATTTTCATCTATTTTCATTTTACTTTTTACAGAAATGGAGTGCTTCAATTGCCACCATTACAAAAATGGTGTTAAAATTCGCAAAAAATGAATATCTCAAAAATAAATTGATATACAGTTTTCAAACAAATTGCAGTTAAAAGTTTTTTTTTCCTGTACGAAGACGTAAAAATTGAAAATGTGCGATGCTTAGAAGTAAAAAAAATTGCAGTATATTTTATGAGTATTTAACCATACAGTGATACATCTACCTCGTTTTACTGCTGGCTTATGTAACGCAACGTATAGTTATTTTTTAGTGCGACACTTTAATTAGTGCCCGAAAGAAATAGCATATCGGGGGTTAATAAATATTTCCATTTAAAACGTTTGTTAAATTGCCTCAACGTTTAACCCTTTCCGTCACAGACAAATTATGTTCACAAAATGGCGAAATGATTGAAAGACGCCAGTATTTACAAGCGAACTTCTTAGAAAATAAAATCTTGCTTTTCTAAACTTTCATTGTAAAAACAAAATTTTTATTAAGATATTCTTTGTGCGTTTGTAAGATTGGAATTAAATTTAGGTAGTCTCGCCGTGGGATCACTGCGCTTAAAAGGGTTAAATGTAGCCTGTACATATAAATACTTTATTAATATTTTTTAGTATAGTTTTTAAAAATTAGCAAAAACATTTTTTTATCAATTCGTGATTGCGAATTTAATAAACAATTTTTTTTCTAAATTTCTATAATTGTTGTCGGCGGAATTAAAGCTAACAACTTTAGCTTATTCAAAGATTGATTAAATTTGACAAAACCAACAAGTTGGAAATTTCTCGTCAAACGTGGCAAATGAGGTTTGTTCGTACTATATCTAGTTTTATAAATATTTTTTTCACCGCATATTGTAATGAACGTATATTTTAATGCACTTCATAAGTGCATATCCATTTCATTCTGTTCGAAAGGCTGTAACATCATTAAAATGCACTTGCAATAATTTTTTCCCATTGGAAAACTTTTGACTGTCCCTGTAATTAAACTATACATCTGATTTTCACAAAATTCGAAATGACTCGACAAAATTTTGTAACAATTACATACTTAAAATTTCAGACCATTCGGTTGGGTAGTTTTTGCTCTGTTATATGCGGACAGACGGGCAGACAGACGGATAGACGGACAGATTGAACGACGACTATAGGTGCTACGTATTTATATAATTACGAACGCACCAAAAAAGCAAATGGACAATGGAGTTCATATAGGAGTTCAGTGGGGTTCAGATGGAGTTCAATGGATTTCTATTTTATTTCAGAAGTGATCTCAATTTCAGGCATATCGATTAGAAAAATTTTATAAAAATTAATTTATTTCTTAATGGGTTTATTTTATTAAGAAAAATTATTAAAATTTATTACATATTTTATTAAAATATACGAGATACATGCACTTGCATAAATTTATAGAGCACAAATTAAATCCGTGAAAATGTTAAACATATTTTTTAAAATCCCCTTTATCTTTATCGTATAGAAAGTTTATACAGTTCTCCTTGGGTGTTTTTAAAAGCGAAAACCCGAATTGATGAAAATTTTACTAAAATACTCACACACAAAAATATCCCTGTAAAATTACGGACAGAGGCCGGTAGCAGAGATTCCAGTCATACCCCGTAAAAAAAAAAAAATGATTATATATATATTTCAACCGATTTGGATGTGTGTAATTATGTGCCAGGAATTACTGAGGTTTCGACCAAGTTGATTGTTTAGCGTTACCCATCATGTTGTGGCTGGCACTTCAATATATCGCCGAATTTGCGACTAAATATAAATCACTTTAATTAAAACCAGGTTGGATAAAGCTGACTAATTTCGCGAAATTCTTATTAATATCCAGTATTGACAAACACTAGTGTGGAATTTTCTATAATCGGGTTCCACTAATTTTAGCTTTGTGTGTTTGAATAATATCAGCTGGCTTTTTAAAAACAGTCAATATGTAAGCTACCTCTTCCTCCCGACACAGGCCGGAAGGACTTTTTTACTTATTGATTAGTAGAGGTTTTATTTTTGTTATAGAATATAAGCTGGAAACAAAGCATGAACTATTTTTATTAACTTAAGTGCAAACGGATTTATATTTCACAATCATCTACACGTACGATAGAGATAGATTTGAAAAAAAATTATGCTTCAAAATTATTTTTAAAACAATAAAAATTGAGTAAATTGCGATACTGTTATCAAATAAATTGAGGTATAGTTTTCAAACAAATTGCATTTGAAAGTACATCAGTTTTCCCCTATTCGACGGTGTAAAAATTGAAAATGTGTGATGCTTAGAGGTTTAATTTTTTTAATGCAATAAAAGCGAAATTTGATCGTCTGCTCTTGCCATTCGCAAAATTACGTCAGCACTTCGCACAAACACGCTTATCCTTTATAATATAGATTGATTTTCTAATACTTTCGGTATCGGGCTCGGACTCCGAAAAAAGTGTCCATTCTCAATCTTAATATGCACCTGTTATCAAAATTAAAAAAGTTATTTCCTAGATAACAGATGGCAGGTTTCTTTCTACATTGTTATCTTTTAATATTTGTGTTTAGAAAAAGATAATGCCTCTTAATAATTCATTAATTACAATGAGGAATCTTAGAGAATACAAAAAAATTATTTCGTAGTAAAAACCCATCTTAGTTAAAAGGAAGAAAACTTTATTATAATGCCACTTATTAATTACAAAAGCTGTGCAACGTTAATGAATCACAGCCATTAGTTTTAAATAGGGGATGACTTGAGAAATAAAGCACATGCTGTTAATAAATCAGACAGTAAGATAACTTTTTATAAAACTAGAAATGAACGTTCTTAATAGGAAAATTTAAAGTCAGGTAATTAACTTGTACATTTACGATGTGCGAAGTTTCAAAACCTTCTATGAAATAAATTATTATCCAAATATAACTTCAACACTTATTTTAATTTGTTGAATTTGACATTTAAACTGGATTTTTTTTCTCAAAGTAATTAAATGAATTCCGAATTAATTAACTTACCGACGCTTAATTAAACGTTTTTGAGGTATATTAACCATGTATCCTGTTATAAAGGATATCTACAGCATTTATCAGCCGTATACAGGGATACAAATAAACATTTTGGCACATTGTGGTCTACCAGCTCTACATGTTTGAGGTACGATTAAATTTCGTCTTATTACTTCGCACATAATCAAATTCATTTACTTTAGTAAAATACACTACTCTTTGTAAAAAATGAAGTCTATTTTTTTTTTAGTTTATATGGCAAACAATAGACTTCAGTTACATTATGATCTATTTTTTGTAATTATATCAAATGCAATTTAATGATGTTAAACAATTACAAATATAACAAAATAGCTATATGTTAATAAGACTCATTGAGGAGTATTTGCTATTGCAATGAAAGCAAGAATAATTTATATATTTTTAAAAAAGCTATACCGGAATGTTCGGATACAGCATAGTCTGAGTGTATTTTATTATCTTTTAGCTAGAGTTAAAATAATAATAATAATAATAATAATAATGTATTTACTGTTGTATGGTATTTCATAATTGATTCGTAATATATACTGAAATTTGCTGCAAAAGTTTTTCATAAACTAGTCTAGCTTTCTACTTATTTAGCTGCCAGAACACTTTAGCAGTATCAATAAAAAATATTTTTGAAAGCATTTTTGAAATAATTACCCTAGTTTTTGGTAGCAGCTTTGCAGCATACCATCTATTTCAAAAAAAGTCCTTAAAAACAATAAAGAATACTGTCTATATTCAGAAAAGACTAACTAATAATAGCACAATAATAAATAATATTTCTAAGGAACGCTCTACTTCAATATTTATATAAATGTATTAATTATTATTTCTGTTGTAATTTATTTTATTGTGAGTTTATTTATCTTCATCCAATAGTTCTTGTAAGTACATTTTTAGTTTATATGGCAAACAATGGACTTCAGTTACAGTATGATCTATTTTTTGTAATTGTATGACATGCAATTTAATGATGTTAAGCAATTACAAATATAACAAAATAGTTATATGTTAATGAGACTCATTGCGGAGTATTTGCATCTTTTTCAATTTAACTTTGTATCGAAAGCTAATTATCCCGGTAGAATCACAAATACTATAAAAGTGGCGTAAGGACACAATGAAATAAATGCATTCTTTGCAATACACTTGAAAGATAGTTATGATGCTTTTAACAAAATTTATGGCAGATACGGTATAATAATGTTTTATCATTACCCATTTGCTTTAGAAACGTTCTGCATGTGAGCTATGATACTAGTCGTTCTTATGTGGCGATGCTACGGAAAAATCTACACAATGCATGCCTTAATTATTATTAAGTGTCATGTTTGTTTAATTGGGAAATTAAGATCTTTCTCTTTGGTTTCCACATATCCTGCCTTGAGTTTTATTTAATTCTTTTTATTATATTGCCTTATTACTTTCATTTACCATCTTATTATTATTTTTGCCATTCATTATACCAAAACATGTAGATTAGGCGATCAGGATGTATGTTTATTTATAAATCTTAAGTGAAAATGGAAATCTACATATTTCATTCCAGTACTTATACTTGCATTTTCTTATTGTTTTCGTTTGAATGATATTTAAATTACATTAAAGTAAAAAACAATAAACAGATTTTATTTGCAGATGTTGTAGTTATTTAAAAATACAGTAGAACTCCGGTTATCTGAAAATCGGCTTAACCGAAAGACCTTAAAATTCCACAAAGTTCTTTTAAAATGGGAAAACTTTATTGTCAACACAATTTTTACCGATGTCAAATGACCCCTTTTTAACATATTTTGATTTATGATTACTATTTTATTTGTAAGTTTTAGATCAAAACAATTCTGAATCATTTTTAATACACTGAAGAGTTGTTTTAATACTTATTATCTTTAAAAATTAGAAGCAAAATAAGTAAAAATCAAAATTTCGAAAGGTGTTATTAGACACTGGTAGAAATAGTGTTAAAAAAGCATGTTCTTTATGAAATAAATAAACAGAGTCAACTTACTTATTTTGCCCATTGCACAATTTCGGGCACTTTATTTGATAGATACACACGACACTTAATTTTTTACAAAATATGTTGTGATTTTCTTTTGTTTGAAACTTTGCATCGTTTCAATGCTGTTTTATCACGCCACCTTTTAAATAACAACACATATGATGCTGTTGTATTTTCTTGTACTTCAACATGTCGATCACAGTTTTTAATCAAACAAGTTTTCACCATAAGCCTTCTGGTTATTAGAAAATTCCCATGGAACCCCGGTTATCCGAAAATTCCTATGGAACCCAGGTTAACCGAAAATGCTTTGGTCTCATGCTTTTCGGATAACCGGAGTTTTACTGTAATTTTAAATCTGAATTTAAAACGGAATTCCTATTTTTGGCTAATATTAAAATTTTCATCTATTTAGAGATTTATCCATATAATTTACCTTCTTATATCTTACATCTGGTAAATAGTAAATAAACTGTGAATTATTTATCTAGAGATTATAATCTACAAACAAATGTCTGCAGATAAATCTGCAGATCTAGGCCACGGTATTAAATAATATTAAAGATTTTTTTCATGTTTCTTTTAAATCACAATTTGGAACATTCTTTGCAATGATGTCGGTGTTTCTGTATATTTATAAAATCTGTTCGGGTTCTTAGATTTTTGACTAATAAAGCAAAATTTGTTGAAACCAATTAACGCCATACATAGTCTTACAGTCGAAATTAATGTTTGAATTTCTTTGTAAAAATCAAAAGAGGCTATTTCCATGGGAACTTGTAGTGTACCACGGGGATCCCACGTCCCGATCCTCCGCTATCACAAGTCCATTTGTCCCTGCTCTGAACTACCCGAGAGACAAGCCCCGCTACGTGTCCCAAAGGTCGTCGCCAGACATGCCCCGTCAAGACAGCCCTCACAGAAGCCTCGGTCAAACCGGCGCACTGCCCAGCGCACGTCATGCCGGTTATTCCCCCAAAAAGACGAATTGATCGAATACGATAAACCTCACCACCCAGCTAGAAGAGCCAAATGGTCCCTTCTCTTGGTTCCCGACCCGGTACGCCCCGACAGCCCGCAGGAACCGAGCACCTATAAAGGAGTCGGGCCCACGAACCCACACAAGGTTTCCCGAGGCGGAGTTACTTTACGGAGGGCTCACAAGATCAGCTACCATTATCCAGAAAAAACATATATGCGAGCCAGCCGATATGAGGGGAAGGTGCTCCTAGCTATGAAGCCCCGGAGGGTCGGAGAAAATCCCTCCTGAAGCCAAAGACGACGCCTCGCTCGGGGGATCCTGAAGATGCCTCTAGAGAACCCCGAGGAGATGAGGTAACTCCTCCTCTGACGACATAGACATCGCCTCGCTAGGAGTTTTCGACCATTCTCCCCACTCAACCGACGGAACCCCTCGCGGCTCAACGCCGGGAGTCAGAGAGAATAGACCAGGTGCCGTTAGCGATCCAGGCGGGCACGAAAGCTCCACCTAGACGGGATAGACCCGCCTCGCTAGGAGGTTGGAGGGCCCGGAGTCCCGCCGGTCCCCACAATTCGACTCCACCCGACGGCGGAGAAACCCCGGGAGACCGGCAAAAGTCCGGCCCCCACTACCTTACCTCACGGCCGTCGAGGGTACCCAAGCACAAATGCTCCTGACCCCGTGCAGTGACCGAACGCTACCTGTTAGTTGCGTTCGAAAGTTAGTTTGAGACACTGCTAGATCCTCACCATTGGACGCGGCAACCTCCAGTATCGCAAAGACAGGCAGGATCTGGGTCGGACCAAGAGTTCCTCCAAGGTTCGAAGCGCCGCCGCGTTAGTCGTTGAGCCTCCGGTCCGGTTCCCTGCGGGGATAGTGTTCAATGGAGGCCCTGCATTCCGACCCTCTCCCAGGGTTTGCGGCACGACATCGGACAACCAGAGCCATACTGGCCTCCCTCTGCGATCGTTCCCTGGTCGTCGAGGGCACCACCAAACCCTACCAACCTTAAGGTCGTCTCAAAACTGCTCCAGCTACGGACATCTCGCCGGGATGATCTCCTGACGCAAATAGCACATCAGGCGCTGTCCGAAACCCTCACCCTCCGGTTGCTCTGGGAGACCCTGCATGGTGATCCCGCGAGCTCCGTCGTCACCAATGAGTCACCGAGACACCGTTCTACAAAGCTCGCTCTCTCTCTCCTTAGGTTCCCTCTAAGTCAATTGGTGAATGGGGTCCTATCACATTAGCTACTCTTTGCCCAGAGTCACCCCCCGGTCTATGACCGGCTCTGGGATCAGGCTATGGACCGCCGCTCTCCGACTTGCCCGGAGAACCCGTGTGCCGGGGGAGGTAACACGGCATTCACTACGTGAATCTCCCATGCACAACGTCCGTTACCAGTGGCCACCGGACTCGAGGCCTGTCGACCGCGAGCCACTCTAGGAGGTTATGATTCGTCCCCATCCGCCACTCTCGCATTCGTGTACGACGAACTCGGCCGGGCTCCGAGACACCTCTCCCACTCAAAGGGTCGGTTTCGGACCACCCGGAAGGGCGGCCACGAACTTTTAGTGTAAGTCACCTGCTTCGATTTTTGGCTACCAGTATTTTAGAATGGAAGAATGTGACATTCTATTTGAGATATCTCATTAATTGAATAAGTCCAAGCAAAATTTTCGAAAATAATGGTGGTCAACAAGAATAAGAATTATCAGCTCTGTGACTTAAACTACAAAAACCCATGGAACTAGCCAAGAACCATTAACTTACAAAAATATATCTTATATTTATGTTTAATATAATTTGAGTATATCTCGGTCGAACTTTTAGAATACGTGTGCTGGGCAACATATAACAATGATATGTTCCCGCACCATGTTGGTTAAATCAAAGTAAAATTGCGTAATTTGTTATTTCTGTTTGTATAAATATTTTTTTATAAAATATAATTATGAGTGTAAAATTATAATGTTTATATATTTAAGTAAAATAGGAGTGTAAGTTCATACAAAAATTATTAAGTTGATTTTAAATATTAAATATATATTTTAAAAAAAATTGTTGTATTGTAAAATGAATGTATAATGTTGAATATAGTTCGGATCTCAGATAACAACAATAGCCAGACGCCATGGTGTCGTTTTATGACAAGCCAGTGGAAAGTGGTATATAATTAGAAATCGTAAAATAATAAAAATGTTGGAATAAATTTATGGCCTTAATAAAAGTGTTGGGATAAATTTATGGCTTTTCAGACCACCCAAACTTTAAGGCATATAATAATATTAAAGTATATGTAAGGGGCCATTTGCAGACTGTGAGCTAATAGGTCTATCTAATGATAATGCTATATCTTCTCATATCCAATAAGGGAGGACTAGAAAAATAGTTCCACCCACTGCAAGAGTTGGTGTGCCAGAAGAAAAAGGTTTGAAAAAGGGAGTCTAAAAAAAAGACGTCGAAGACGCAGGAGCTCTCCTGAAAGCCCGTGCAATGAATCCAGAAAGCCCTAGTAATGCCCAGGCGAGATGCACATATCGGAGTGAGCCTAAGCAAGCCTAATTGAGGATGTCTTCCTGATGTTGAAATAAAATTGATTGTTCTACTGCGGTCCGTAGCTATGCATCCTGCCATCCCGATATCGCCGCTCTGATAAGAAGCTGATTCCAGATGACATATGGATATGATCCTTAGCAAAGCGACATCTCTGAATTTGATGAATAAAGGCCACCATCCCGTATATGATATAAGGTATTACCTTAATCTTTTTCTTTTACCACTTTAAATTATATGAGAAATTATAAATATCCTTTTATGATATTTTATGGTAGAGAGCAATCTGAGATCCAACAAAACCAATAATTAAATATAATTAAGGTAATTTAAAAATGAAAGATAATTATTATTTTTTTGCAAAAAGAAAAATATATAATAATAAGAGTAAATGAAAACATTGTCTTTTTTTTTAAAGATTAAATATACATGAAATAATGAGAAGCAAACAAAAGTGTTGCTTTCTTTTTTTTTGAATTAATATTATGTGTTTCTGTATATAGTTGTGTTTAATGTAAATAAAATATTTAATCAAGTTTTAAAAAGTTTCTGTAATTATTTAATTGATAATGTTTAAGGTGTGTCAACTTATTTTTGCAGCTTAAATTTTAGTTTAATTCATAAGTGGAAGAGTTCGTCTAAATAATTCACAACGCAAACTCTTAATTTTATTCGTAATTAATTAAATTTAATAATTACAGTTTTACGCGGATTATAATTTAATTTTATTAATTATTCGCGTTGCTCTTCTACTAGAATTACGTAATTACGATCACTTATGTTATTTGAATTTATCTAAGGTATATAAAATTATATACCAATTTACTATGAGGTTGCTTGGATGATTTGGACCAATTAACAATTTTGGATGTAAATTAAATAGGAAATAAACAAGTGTAATTATCTGTCCAGCATCCCCCCTCATTAAAGTAAAATGGTGCTATGGCTCAGGAACGTTCATCTGAGGTCATTAGAAATAATAATAATAATAATAATAATAATAATAAAGGAAAATAAATTTAAGTATTATTTTAATGTCACAATTTTAAAGATATTGTAGGTATGTAAGTTTAATTGATTAAAATTTTATTAAAATTAATTTTATTATTGTAACAATAATGACACACATACAATAATTTAAATAAATAAAATGAATAATATATGTTAGCAATAAAGAAAAAAAAAAGAAAAAAAAATTATTTCTGGGATTTATAATAGGTAAATTTAGGAATTACAATTTGTTTTTTCTCTCTTTTCTCTTTTGGTTGGATCTCAGTTACCATTGAGAAATAATGGCATTCACATCACGGATGACACATTTGTAAAAATAATTTTTTTTTATATACTGTATAAATAATAATGATAAGAATAATGAGTAAAATTTTATAATATGGCTGGTATAAAAATGATTAAAATGTCAATAGATCATGATTTTTGAAACTGTATCAAGGTGATACAAAAGAAAATTTATGAGTCGTACTACGAAGCAGTGGTACAATATTTATATTTATATATATATATATAAAAAAAAAAATAAGATTGTTGTTTCTGTAGAAAAAGACAGATATTCTTCTGTTAAATGAAATTATGTTGTTTTTTATATATACGTGTATTATAAACATTTTAGGGGTATTTATGTGTGTAAAAGAATAATCTACAAAACAACTTCATCTGCTAAGAAATATTTTTTTTTAAATTTTAGTGCTGTTGTTTTTATGTATTTATGCAATCTAGAATATTTTCATACATATGTTGTAATATAGAAAAAAAAGTATGATAAACAGAAATATTCTGTTAAAGGTTATGCCCAACAATAAGCGAAAATTTAAAAGGAGAAGTGTAGATTTAAATACCTCTGGAGTTAAAACCAGAGGACAGAAAAATAAAATTATTTCTCTAAATTATTCGCTACAAAAAACTAAAAAGAATACATAGACTCAACCTAGTGTTGATACGCTGTTGAATTGTATCCCCGTCTTTGATGGAAAGAAAGAGTCTAATATTAATTTTTTTGTGAACGAATTCGATAATCTAATTAAACAAACGTAATTAGAGAATGTTTCGAAACTTGCGCTCTTAAAAACAAAATTAGTCGGTAGTGCTAGAGATAAATTAGCTAATGAAGAAAATCTTAATACAGAAAAAGACTATGGTAAATTTAAAGAAAAATTAATCGATACTTTTTCTACTAAAACAAGTTTTTCTGCGGCTCAAAGCATTTTTTTTTCTCTTAGGCAAAAACCTGCGCAGGCTATCATCGCTGATTTTATCAGTGAATTCAATGCGGCTGCAAAACTTTACCTAGATAAAAGTGGCCAAAATATTGACAACGGTAATGGTAGTTTATTTGAAATGATAAAATTCACAAGATTTTTAGAATCAGTTAGGGCAGATTTAAGTTTGGACATTCGAAGAATGGCGCCGAAAAATTTCAACGACGCATGTAAATTTGCGAAACAAATGGAAGATGCATACAATCAAGTTGCATCAAAGGAAATTAATTCGATTACAAAAACCTCCACTGAGGAAAATTTGGACAAATTGTTAAAATTAAATATGGAAAGCGCGGAGCAAATTAAAATTTTGACTTCCGAAATAAACAATTTGAAAGTTAAAACAAAAGATACTGCATCAAGCAGATGGTGCGAATTATGTAAAAAAAATTCGCATACTTTAGAAACGTGCTGGTACAAAAATGATAATAAAAATACATATAAGGGTAGCAGAGATTTCGCAGGTCGGCATTTTAATAAAAGGTACTCTTATAATGGACAGTATCAACCGAGAGCGAATTTTAATCCTAGATTTGTTAACCCAGACCAGCAATTGCATTTTCAATCTTATGCACCCACAGGTGGTTACTATGGATATTCTCCATACCCCCCACCCCCACCAAATTACTTCCCTCAGCATGTGCCATATAGGAATACTCAACCTCAGAGTCATGCCAGTTATTATCCAAATGAGGATAAAAATGAGAATTTAAAAGAGAATGCTCAAAAGTATCCAAAAAAGTATCAAAAAAAGGGTAAAACTGATGATAAAAGGGACAAGTAAGGGGTGAGGATAGACAGGTGATGGACGTGTAAATTGGATTCACAATATAAAATTATGATTTAGTCACCATTAAAAATATATTAAAATTATTTTCATGTCGAGAGAAATAAATAAAATAAAATTAATAAGGAATCGAATTTCAAAATTTCAAAATTTTCAAAATTTAAAAATAAATTTTTCTCTTTTAGGTAAAAGGGTTGAAACAAAATTAATAACTTGCCTTTTTAAAATTCAAAATAATAATAAGAAAGGATAGGAAGATGGGAACGCCAATTTGTCTCAGGGTTACAATATTGGGCAAATGTGCAGGGCGCACCCGAAAACATACTTATAAAATTATGTAATGTGCTTCACAAAACTTCACAGGAGCAGTGAAATATTTCTCTCCAGGCAAAAGTTATATATATATTTTTTCGAATATGAATTAGAAAATATAAAATCTTAACAAAGCCAAATAACATTAAAACTTAATTAATTTAATAGTGAATAATGTTGGAGTAATTTTCAAAAAAAAAAAAAAAAAAAGAGAATTTTTTTTGTCTTCTATAAGGGTAGCCTTTGCTAATAACCTTACAATTTAGATGACAGAATTTCAGAATTACTCTTTAAAATGAGTAGGTGTAAGCTATTAGGTTCAGGGTAGTTAGAACAGCTTTATAGCATACTCATATATATATATATATATTTCTTATATAAATATATGGTTGACAAGGAATAAATTATTAGTGCACTCTATATTAGGATAGCGGTCAGCTATAAGCCTAAATATAATAAAGTATACAAAAAGTGCTAAGATTTATTCCGGTAGTTCAATTACAACTTATATGCTAAAGTCTAGAATTTAGACAGCAGAGATAAGTTTTATGAACAAAAGTGTTATAAAAAAAAAAAAAAAAAAAAAAAAAAAAAAGGATTTTGGTGTAGCACATTGGTTTTTAAAAAACATATATATATATGACAATGGACAAGGCAAGTTATTTCAATATGATTGCACACAAAATTATAGTAAACAAATACACAAATAATTAATTGAAGTAAAATTAAAATTTTCTCACCAAAGGCTTTCTGTATAGGGTTCAATTTTGGCCTACGGCTGGGTATGCACCAACACCAACAAAATATTTGTAGAAAACTTATTCATCAGTGGATCAGGGTATTTACTCATCACTTAGTCCTTAACTTCAGGATTCTTGGCTGAAAAAGGAATCGAAGAAAAAATTAAGTATGGTATAATTACTAGATGTTATGCTCAGAAACAATAAAATTAGTAATATTATATTGTAAAAAGCAGCATTTTGAGTTTTATTTAGGAAAACTTTTGATTTTTAGGTTTTACACATTTATGGAGTGTCTAGCTCAGTGTATAGTTCCTAGATTTAATAAAAAATAATAAATAAAAATATAAGTTGGTGTTGTTTTCAAAATAAATAACAAAAGGTATAGCAATTAGCATTTACAGTTAAAATTTATGGAATTTTCAGCAAAATTAACATTAGACAAACATAGTTTATATTATATTTAACTTGATAAGCTAATTTACTTTTATTAACGGTATTCAATTAGAATTAAAGTAGGCTTAAATCCAAGTTAAATTAATTAATAACATTGTTGTAGTGTAAAATTTTATGTAAGACTATTATATTTTTATTGTATATATAAAAATATGCGAATTTAAGAATTAATAAAATGTATTAGAAAAATTATTTAATATAAATATTAAATGACATCTTGCTGAAATCAGCTAGAAATTAGATTTTTTTTTTTAATAAAATATTTTATAAATTTATGTTATTTTAGAATTTAAGCATTCTTTTTCTCTTTTCTTTCCCTTAGAATTAAATGCAATTCTAAATTAAACACATATAAATATACATAGTATTGATAAATTTGAGTGTGTGAGTTCATAAAATTTTTTTTATATAATTTGGTCAATTTAACATAAGGAAACAAAATAAATAAATAAATATATTTATATATATTGGCCTTATTTTTATTAAAATATGTAGTATGGCTTAATAAATTAATTTACTTAATTTTTTTATAGTACGTACAGTAATTATTTTAAAAACTTGATCTATAAAAAAAAAAAAAATTGGCTGTGATTGTTTGTGAGTATACAAAGATTTTTTCTGCTGGCAGAAGTTCTTTTGTCCGGCCGGGTACTCATAGATGGCTGCATACGATTTTACGTAGTAATTATCATTTGCTTTTGTATTTTTAAAATTATACAAGTGTATTAATAACATTTTTTTTATAATTAAATAATAATTATTAATGTTTGATTAATAATAATAATTTATTATCTTTTATTTTTAAACATATCATTAAATTTTAGACAGTAGAATTCACATACGGAATGTTAATGATAAATAAAATTTTGAATAAATAAATTTTTATTTCATTCAGTAAAAAATAAATAAATATGAAAATTTAACAATCTTTTAAGATAGAATTGTTGGCTAAATAAATAATAATTAAAGACAAAAAAATTGTTCTCTTCTTCGTCAATGGCATTTTCTGACAACACTATTTAATAGTATTAAATCAAGGTGAATTTTTAAGGTCAGCGTAATGCATATTTTGCATTTTGAGAGGCCGTAGAAGTCATATTTCCGTGTTGTTTACATTTTAATAGTAAACAATATCATGAATCAAAATTTGTGTTTGTTAGAAAGGTCTAAAAATATACAATGTAATAAGTTAAAGAAAATTATATGCATTTTTTCTTAAATCCTGAAAGGCAATTTTGTTTAGATCTGAACCTGACAGCATAAAAGGCACGCTCGCTTCAGTTGCAGTACGAGGCAGGAGAATTCAAATGCTAGAATCGCCATTTTCCCCGGCAAAATAATAAAAAAAAGCAGAAGGTTTACATTAGATATGATACAAATACATACACTGTTTATACATAGATTATGTTAAAAATTACATACAGGCATGCACAGTTAGTTAAGAAGAAAGTATATCAAGAAATTATACTAATTAATAAGGTAATTACAAGCATGAAATGGTTTTAAATACATACTTTTGGAAGTCGTAAAATTTTGTCACAGCCCAAATCACCTCAGCAAAAAGTGATTAGTAGCTTGACCGACCCCTCGTTGTAGGAGGATGGGGGGAAGGTCAAAAACTGGTTTCTTCTCTTTTCCTTCTTTTTTTTTTCTACCCTGTTTTGATTTTCGTCTCGGGTGAAGATGGAGAGCATTACGTAATGATATATTAAAGGAGATGAAATAGCTTGTATATTTTGACGTATCATACAAGTTAGAAGTAACAAATAAATAAATAAAATAAGGTAACCAGTTTGTATACAATATTTTTCTGATTATGATTTGAATACATCAGATTAATTAAGTGAAAATATAACATGTCATACTACAAGCATTGTATTTACTTTTATTCAGTATAAAATGTGTTTTAAATGAAACACTGTGTCATAAGGTTATATGTGATAAAATGATATGTCAAATGTGTATGCCATTATTTTTCCTGTATTTAGGTTTATTTCGGCATATTAGTTTCATACAAAATTATAGCTTTGAATGTATTTTTGGGCACTTAAACTGTAAAGTTACAAAATTATTAAACATGTGTGTGGTAAAGAAAAAAGGCTTCGAGGAAGATGTCAGATTTTCAGTACAGAGGTCTTCTATAAATGTGAATGTCAACAGACAACTATGCTATCATGTGTTGAACTTTCTGTTATGAAAAATAGAAGAACTTCTTATAAAATATACCAGAACCATTGATAATTTAACATTACAGACTTGGCTCAAAACTGTGTAGATACACAGTCATATGGACACGTACATTCTTTTATGCTTTACAAAAAAAAAATAAATAAAAATAAAACAAGCAATCAGTTTTTATTTTTTTTTCTGACCACCTGGAGAGATGCTGGGTAACATATAACAATGATATGTTCCCGCACCATGTTGGTTAAATCAAAGTAAAATTGCGTAATTTGTTATTTCTGTTTGTATAAATATTTTTTTATAAAATATAATTATGAGTGTAAAATTATAATGTTTATATATTTAAGTAAAATAGGAGTGTAAGTTCATACAAAAATTATTAAGTTGATTTTAAATATTAAATATATATTTTAAAAAAAATTGTTGTATTGTAAAATGAATGTATAATGTTGAATATAGTTCGGATCTCAGATAACAACAATAGCCAGACGCCATGGTGTCGTTTTATGACAAGCCAGTGGAAAGTGGTATATAATTAGAAATCGTAAAATAATAAAAATGTTGGAATAAATTTATGGCCTTAATAAAAGTGTTGGGATAAATTTATGGCTTTTCAGACCACCCAAACTTTAAGGCATATAATAATATTAAAGTATATATAAGGGGCCATTTGCAGACTGTGAGCTAATAGGTCTATCTAAGGATAATGCTATATCTTCTCATATCCAATAAGGGAGGACTAGAAAAATAGTTCCACCCACTGCAAGAGTTGGTGTGCCAGAAGAAAAAGGTTTGAAAAAGGGAGTCTAAAAAAAAGATGTCGAAGACGCAGGAGCTCTCCTGAAAGCCCGTGCAATGAATCCAGAAAGCCCTAGTAATGCCCAGGCGAGATGGACATATCGGAGTGAGCCTAAGCAAGCCTAATTGAGAATGTCTTCCTGATGTTGAAATAAAATTGATTGTTCTACTGCGGTCCGTAGCTATGCATCCTGCCATCCCGATATCGCCGCTCTGATAAGAAGCTGATTCCAGATGACATATGGATATGATCCTTAGCAACGCGACATCTCTGAATTTGATGAATAAAGGCCACCATCCCGTATATGATATAAGGTATTACCTTAATCTTTTTCTTTTACCACTTTAAATTATATGAGAAATTATAAATATCCTTTTATGATATTTTATGGTAGAGAGCAATCTGAGATCCAACAAAACCAATAATTAAATATAATTAAGGTAATTTAAAAATGAAAGATAATTATTATTTTTTTGCAAAAAGAAAAATGTATAATAATAAGAGTAAATGAAAACATTGTCTTTTTTTTTTAAAGATTAAATATACATGAAATAATGAGAAGCAAACAAAAGTGTTGCTTTCTTTTTTATCGAATTAATATTATGTGTTTCTGTATATAGTTGTGTTCAATGTAAATAAAATATTTAATCAAGTTTTAAAAAGTTTCTGTAATTATTTAATTGATAATGTTTAAGGTGTGTCAACTTATTTTTGCAGCTTAAATTTTAGTTTAATTCATAAGTGGAAGAGTTCGTCTAAATAATTCACAACGCAAACTCTTAATTTTATTCGTAATTAATTAAATTTAATAATTACAGTTTTACGCGGATTATAATTTAATTTTATTAATTATTCGCGTTGCTCTTCTACTAGAATTACGTAATTACGATCACTTATGTTATTTGAATTTATCTAAGGTATATAAAATTATATACCAATTTACTATGAGGTTGCTTGGATAATTTGGACCAATTAACAATTTTGGATGTAAATTAAATAGGAAATAAACAAGTGTAATTATCTGTCCAGCAACGTGTGAGATTATTGTTTTTTTTTTTTAAGGGGAGGCAGGGGGAAAATAATTTAAATTCCGTTAACGTAAAACATATATCTTCATGTGTTGCTTTTCAATTTATAACTTGTAATTTAGAGACCTTCTGTTGTATTTGTGTGTGTGTGTGTGTGTGTGTGTGTGCGAGGTGGTAGGTAAAATTGTTTAATTTCAATGAAGGCCAAATATGTATCTATCTACTTTAAGTTTTAATTTAGGAAATAAAAGGTAGAGATTTTCTGTTAATCCTTTGTGAATACTTGTTGCACTTTTCATAATAAATCCTTAAATAATATGATTTTTTTTCTTATGTTCTCTTTTCAGAGTTAAAAGGATTTATTTACTATACAAATAACTTAAAAACATTAGATTTATGTTTACCACATCTGTACATTTCCTTAAAAGCGAATCTTCGACGAAAGCATTAAAAATAAATAATGTGCAAAATAAATAATATTACTTTGTAATGCGCTAATGCGCAGATTTCCTTCAAAATCCACATTTTAATTTTTTTTTTCAATTATAAATATATTATCATGCATCCTTTTTTATAAAAATCATACACAGACATAAAAAAAAAGCTTTTCTGATATCCTTTCTCATTGTCTATATATATATATATATATATATTTTAAATCACTGGTTTATTTGAATACAAAACACACAAATGCGTTATTCTTGGAGTATATATCAACAGAATATTGTATGTAAATAAGCCCATTAAATCGAGATAAAAATGCAAATATATGTGTGGCAGAAATTGTTGAAAGATGATGTACATTGAATATATCTTCTGTATCTTGAATTCTTTTCAAAAACGATTTAATTTTTTTGCCCAGCATATCGTAGGATAGAAAAGAAAGTTTTGAGGTTTACAACAAAAAAAATATTGATTAAATAAAATGCCTGAAAAGATGTATATGAATCTATGTTTCTTTTCTGCACAGATTATTTAAAAGAATTGGCCTAGGAACTCCAAGCATTTTATCTTATTAAACATAATAAAAAATTAGTGTATCTGAAGATATACTCTAAAAATTTATGTAGTAATTTTTCTATGCTCCACGTTGTTATTGAAGTTCCATCATTAATTCCAGCGAGCGTAGAGGTACCACTGTTTTCAAATATCTATTTTTGCCATAATTAATCACAGAATTCGTGATTAAAAAAGGCAAATATTATTAATCGAAATGGGTGGTACCCAAAAATACGCAACTGTACTGAACCTAAATTCTCAGTTTTGATCTTGAATAATTATCAGGCTTATGCAATAATATATATATATATATATATATATATATATATATATATATATATATATAATATATATTAGTATTTTTGCCGAAACGTGTGTGAGGCGTATCATGGAGACCCCAAAATATTATTGGTGTGTGCTGTTTATGACGGCCAATTATCTACACGAGATATATGGCACGTAAGGGAGTAGGTGTGCCTTCCGTCGCGGTCTTTCTAAGGGAACCTAACCCGTATTTATGCAAGAAAATCCAAGGTTCGAAGAAAACCACGGAAAACTCCAAACAATTAGGCCGATGGTCGCGATTGGGTTCGAACACAATACCTCCCATCTACCAGCTTTGGGAGCAGAACCTCTCGGTCACTGGTGGGGCCGAAATATTATTGGCGTGTGTGGGTGTGCGCCTACCTGGCCTACCTGCTTTCGCGATAACTGCCACAAAAAGAATCCGATTAGCTTGTATCTAGGTTGGTTTGTCGGAAGTACACCCATAATTTAGTGTTTGCTTAAATTTCTTTTAATCGATCGAAAAGTATTGAACATTTTTTTTTTTTTACGTTGTGATGCTTTTTAATGCGAATTTAGACGATTTTCAAATTTTGGATAATTGATTTAAATATTATATTATGGATGTTAAAATTAAGGGAGTCTTAAATTCCTATGATTATTTTGAATTTTTATTTATACATATATCAGACTGCCTAAATTATCTATGTATTTTTGATGGAATTCAATGCCTGTGTTAAAAAAATATGAAATATTTTAACATTTCATTTTTAGATTTTTGCTATTAAGTTAATTTGCTTTTTCTCATTTTATTTAACTATTACCTAGCAACTCTATTTCTTAACGAATAAAAGAAAGAAATTTTATTATTGCTACATTACCGATTATGAAAGTTTTTGAAAAAGTTTAAATGAAAAATAATAAGAGATTAACTAATTTTTTAAGTTCGAATCTTCGACAAAAAATAACATCATATTTAAACGATACTAGACGCAATATGGCATAAATTGGGTTAAAGCAGTGGTTCCCAACCTTTTATTATCCACGTGCTACCAAAGCATCCTTAAAATCATCATGCCCCCCCCCCCCCACTTTGTAAATTACGTATCTTATTACTTAAAATGTGAAATCTATTCACACGACGAAAATGTAATAGATCCTTAACAATAACTATTCAAATAATATCACAAGACTAAACGTAATTTTTCACCTTGATTCAATATAAAATAAATAATGTGAACATTAAAAAGGTCCACAATCTTACTTAAAAGGCGACTAATGTAATGAAAAAGATGCTACAAGTTTAAAATATACATTTTACAGATATTCTCTGATGATGAGCCTGGAAGGTTTGAAAGTACTAGGAAGTTTTAAATAAAATGTATATTTTAAACTTATAACATCTTTTTCATTACATTAGTCGCCATTTAAGTAAGATTGTGGACCTTTTTAATGTTCACATTATTCATATTTTTTATTGTAAATAAGTATTCATTTCGCATTTTTTAACTTATGAAAGAGGGTATTTTCTGTCACAAATGTTTTTTTAACACAATTTTATAAATGTGATTGGGTTATACAGCTTTTTTTTCATGCATCTTCCCCTTTGTGCCAAAAATAGTTTTGTTGATTTTGCCAACTTATCTCAATGTTAAAGAAAAGTGTTATATGGCCTGCCTTTTTATCTTGACAAAATATCTTGAAGAGAGACTTGGTGTTGAGATAAAGTTTAATTTCTCCTTCACATTTGGATTTAGCATTAAAATTGGTAAAATTCACACATTTTATAATTCAGTTCTGTAACTTATTAAGAATGGGTGGAAAATCTTTGTACACTATCTTTTCTTTCTATGGATAACACAATACAAAGAAGTATTTCAAAATTGTCATTTTTATTAATTTTTAGTAAACATTATTCCCCATCACAACACCTTTTCCCTTGCCCAATATCGTTAGTTGTCTTCCATATATTATCTGATTTGAAAGATTAAAATGTATATGCCATCATGTAATTTAATGTGTAGGATGCCTGCAGTAGAGCCATATACTAGATATTTAATATGTACCCATTTTTTTCTAATGATACTTAATATTTAAAAAAATTATAAAGTTAGTGCCTAATACTCGTTTACTTCATATAATTTTTAGATTAAATGTGTTCAAGACAGTCAGATTTATATATACTGTTAAGAAATTTCACGTGTAAAAGATTCTTCGTGTTATCTATAGCAGATCAAATAGAAGTAGAAAATTCATTTAACAAATAATCGAAAGGGTGAATTATAAAATACAATAATAACAAGAAAAATTATAAAACTTTTATAATAGTGTAAAAATGATGTCAATTTTTAAAGATTATTTATATAACTATTCTGGTGTAAATCTAGTTTAAACTTTTGTTTGAGAATTTTTTTTAATTTAATTCAAATATTGATTTTCAAAATTATGCTTATATTCCGTTTATTTTTAGTGCATAACATTTATTTCCCCTAAACAAGAAAAAAAAAAGGACAAAAGAAACTTATAGCAAATGAATGAATTACAAATTTGTAACCCCCCCCCCCTAAAAGGTCAAGGGCGTACACCCCACGCTGAGAACCAGTGGCTTAAAGTCATTCAGAAAAGCCACTCTAATGCGAAAAAACACCCTTGCTATAATACGACAGGCAGTACTTGACTCGATTACGGAAGATGTCGCAATATATTTAAGTATCTATACGTAAGTGGCCATGTTGCCATTCATGTAGGCAATTAGGTGCATAGCGGTACTGGAAAGCTGAAACATATACCAACAAAAAATATACAAAATACTTCCATGATAGAAAATATTCTTGAGTTACTATTGGTTTGTTCTTATTTGCTGGAGAATGAAGTAAATAAATTGAACTGAGTAGTAAGTGTATAATAACCAACAAAACTGATTTTCCAAACAAAAATTATACAAGTAAAAATTAAATTAAAAAAAAATTAAAAAACTCGACTGCGTAAAAAGCGAACTAATTAATTATTTCTCATCAATGTAAAACTATTTTTTATATTACTTACCTATTTTTTTTATTTTCTTATCTGGATAACTTTTAAGTTGTGTTTAATTGTTAGTTCCTATCTATAAACACTGTTTTTATGAGGCCTATAGATGTCTATGAAGGTTAGAGTTGCAGTAAAGCTAGAGATCCTACCTACACAACTTCCAGGTTGTGTAATATTTAAACGGAGCGTATGGCTGTAAAATAGCTAGTGAAACATCGTCTTCATTTTGAAAGACCTATTCAATGATATGCCACTCAATAGGGTACGTAAAAGTTTTTTTCGTCTCTACTCTTTGTATTTTACAGCCGCCAATTTAAATTTATAAAAACGAAATCTAACCTATAACCATTGGATGGTTAAGACGAATCGATAGAGACCTCATTCATTAAAATCCATCCAGCCTTTGGGATGTTTCGAGGGTATAAAGAAATCCATATACCCGGATACGCGTGAAACACATAACCCTTCTTGGCAGTCAGGTAAAAAACGTTGGATTTCTAAATTAGCCTTTAACTGATGTGACAGAAATTGTTACATAACTGGTGTGAAGTGGTCTCTGAGACCGCTCAATCGAAAGATGAATAAAAAGCGCGATTAACTCATAGGATGGTGTTTTTGTGCTAAACGTTTTGCACACGGCTGTTATAACTAAAATTCACCTATTCAAAAGTCTCTGGTGTTAGTACTAAAGTTTTAAAGGAAACAAATTTTAGTAATATATTTGTAGTTAAACTGAAAGTTACAAATTAAACTATAAAAATTCGAAAAAGCTCCGATCTGTGAGACCGGTAACATCAGTTAAATGTTATATATATCAGTCTCGTAATGTGAGTTTGCGTTTTCATTCATATGTATTTTGCTTCATGGCATTTTATCCTAACTTTAGAACAAATGCCGATGTTTATTGGATGACAGGTATTTCTATATTTTATTGCGATAGGAGGAAATTTCCTCTACATCGATCTTGTTTATTGCAATAAATAATAGTTTAGAACGCAGTTGTGGATATACTAGAATCTTGAAATAGCACAATCTAACATTATTAAATTGTGGATCGTAAACTATTGAATATTGTGTAAGGTGAGATGAAAATTTAAATGTTTTGCAAAATCGATGTTGAGGCCTTTAATTTGAAAATTTACTAGTTTTAAAATTAGAATAATATGCAATGTAAACGTGTATAGAATGTAAATAAGATAAAAAATGCAAGTGGTATTCAATTTTTTAGAATACTGGCCTGCTTTAGACGTTGTAGTATTCCATTTATTTTTAGACATAGTTGTATTGTAGAATAAGCACCTCTATACCTCTTGGGATCAATGATGAATCTTAAACAACAATTTGGGCAATAGTCCAGGACTTTTTATGGTATATGTTTAGATACACTAATTTTTTAAAAAGATATATGATAAAATTCTTGCGTTAATATTACGCATAATACTTTACAATGGTATATTAAAATGTATGGTATATTAAAAAAAAACATATCATATATACTCGCGTATAAGTCACCCCTAACTTTCGAATGCAAGATCTGCAAAAAATCAAAAAGCCGTGTATAGGTCGACCCCCTAACTTTCGAATGCAAGATCTGCAAAAAATTAAAAAGCCGTGTATAGGTCGACCCCCCGCAACTTTCGAATGCAAGATCTGCAAAAAATCAAAAAGTCGCGTATAAGTCGACTCCTAACTTTTTACATCAATTTTACCCAAAATCAAACCAAAGATTTTACTTGCTAATGCGAAAAAGTAGTAAGTAAACAAAAACAAATCATGGAAAAAAATTTTCAATGATAAAATATTATTATTTGTATTTTTTATATAATATTTTATTATTCATACAGATAAAAAGCCAGAATTTTAATGAAATTAATGTTTTTTAGCCTCCGGTACGGTATGCTATTTCTTTTTTCCAGCTTATTTTGTGTCCAAAAAATAACGTTACCTTACAGAAGCTGCCCGTAAAACAAAGCAGTACGATTAAATACTCTTTAGCAATTTTTAAACTTCTAAGCATCGCACATTTTCAATTTTTATACCGTCGTATTGGAAAAAAAAAGTTCTTTTAAATGCATTTTGTTTGAAAACTGTATCTCCATTTATTTTTGAAATATTAATTTTTTTGTAGTTTTTGGAACCATTTGCTTAATATTGGCAACGAAAGTACTCCATTTCTGTAGAAAGTAAACGAAAAATAGTTTTAAAATAGTAATTATATATTTTTGTTGACATTTTCTCTTAACAACCGAAAGAAAATGTAATTAAAATACGTGCTATTTTGAAAAAAAATATAAACGAATGATTTCTGTTAAAACAATCGAGCTATTATATACTATATTTAATTGTAAGTATCTATGAATCATTAGATAGCCTTTTTTTTTCTTGAATGACGGATACTTTTTGCTGCATTTGTGCATTATTTCGCGATAGTGATGTGCTATGCATGCTTTGCTGTAGATGTTTAAGAGTAGATCGTACATGTGGAGTTCTTAAGCGGATGCGAATGACGTCATTTTACATAAAATAAAACGTGTGCTTTACGTCTTAAAATTGAAATATGTTTTGTACTCCAGTAGAGTCCCGCTTAACCGAGTTATTTTCTTCTGATGGACTGGTGGCTTCTATTATTATGAAACAGCCATTATAAATGAAGTGTTAGGTGAAGATGAAAGAGCAGCCGTAAAAAAAAATATATATATATGGTCATTTTATCCCCCATTCTAACCAGAAAATCAGAGTTCTAACTTTTTACGGCTGCTCTTTCATCTTCACCTAACACTTCCTTTATAATGGCTGTTTCATAATAATAGAAGACATCAGTCCATCAGAAGAAAATGAAGTAATGGAAATGCCGGAGGCGATACTAAATTCTGAAAAAGCAGAATTCCTGTTCTCTAGTTTATTTTCTTTTTTCATTGACTCGCGTATAAGTCGACCCTCCCCCTCCTCCCCCCCAAATTGCTTGCCGAAAATTGTCAGAACTTCCTCGACTTATACGTGACTATATACGGTATTTACGATACGATGATTATTTTAAAATCGTGAGCCGAAACTTTTTCGTACAGTTGGATGTGTCAAACATTTTAATATACCATTGTCTACTGCTCGACAAAATAAGTGATATTTGAAAAAAAAAAAATGAGTTAGAATGAACGTCTAGTTACAGTTCTACAACTGGTCGATGGCCACGCTTTTTTCCGAACCGAACTGAAACAGTCCTTCGGGTCGAGTCGGGTCGGTACTAATTTTTTTTGGTTGTGAGTTGGTTTCGAGTAGATTTGACTCTGATAGTTTCTAATTGGATCAGTATCGGGTTGCATGTTTTTTTTTTTTTTTTTTTTTTTTTTTTTTTTTTTTTTTTTTGCCAGTTTTGGTACAGCTTTCAAAATGAAGAATTACACAATAATATTTCAGATGGGGAAAATATTTTTGAATTTTTATATTTGAATATAAATAAGTATGTATGTGTGTTCATTTTTCTACATAAAACATAAAATTTATGTTAGAGATATAATTATAAATAATGTATCACAATTGTAATAAAACATTAATTCAATTTATTTCATTTCGGATCGATTTTGGGTTGAAGAGAATCAAGTTCGAATCCGGATTTTGGGTCAACGGAATTTTTTTTGTCGGGTTCGGATCGGGTTTCAGGATAGCTTGAAGTAGAAATTTCCCTTTTGGGTCGAGCGTTACCGAACCCTTGCTCTGATGTTGCTAGTAATAAAGTGTTGCCCAAAACACAAATTACAAATCCTTTAAAAGTTTTGCTTATTTTTCTACCTTAAAAATGACTTGTGTTGTTCAAATCTGATAGGTAAAATAATATTTAATTCAGTTGCAGTATATATATGTAACTTTAATTTAAAAATAAACTTACATAAATTTCCTGAATTACCTCAGTCTCACATTTTTAAAAAAATTAAAATATGCAATAACCGCTCCCGGGTTACCTTACGATTCCGAAAAGCGTTTTTTATGGCACAAAAAACAAAAGACAATCCTTTGAATTTGTTTTTTTTTCCTTTAAAAATGACTAGTGTTGTTCATTTTTAATTAGTAAAATAATATTTAACTAATTTGAAAGCACATTTATGTAACGTTAATTAAAAAATTAATTTATATAAATTTCCAGAATTTTCTACGTCTCACAAAAAAATTCACGAAAATATGCAATAACAGCTTCCGAGTGAGTTACCTACGATTCCAAAAAGCGTTATTTATCGCACAGAAAACAAAAGGCATAATCCTATGAAGTTGGTTTGATTATTTTTCTTCCTTAACAATGACTTGTGTTGTTCAAATCTGATTAATAAAATAATATTTAATTCAGTTGAAGTACATTTATGTAAATTTAATTTAAAAAATAAAATTATATAAATTTCCTGAAGCACTTCAGTCTCACAAAAGAATTTCATGACAATATGAAATAACCGCTCTCGAGTTACCTGCGATTCCGAAAAGCGTTTTTTTGTCGCACAGAAAACAAAAGACGTAATCCTTTGAAGTTTGTTTTGATTATTTTTCTTCTTCACAAATGACTTGTGTTGTTCAAATTTGATTAGTAAAATAATATTTAATTAAACTGCAAGTCTATTTATGTAAATTTAATTTCAAAATTAATTTATATAAATTTCCTGAATTTCCTACGTCTCACAAAAAATTTTCATGAAAATATGCAAGAATCGCTTTCCAGTTGCCTGCGATTCCAAAAAACGATTATTATCGTCATTAAGCTCAGAAACCAATATGTTTTGAGATTTAACCCTACGGTGTTCGCGGAGCATATTGTTATGTTAAAGGTCGCGTGGCGTCTGACAGATGCCAGGCATATTTTTGCTGTACTAATATACACTGGTGTCTAAAATTAAGGACCGATCACAAAATGCTAATTTTCAAGTACGCGAATACTCAAAAGGAAATAATGTAATTCAAATAATTACTGTCCCTACAGCACAGCTAGTCCATATAGCATCTCATTCATGTCACACATACTCACAATTGTCACAATCACTACGTGAAACAAAAAATAGGAAATTCCACACGTCTCATTATGAGTCTCAAATGACCACTTCATGTGACTCCAGTGAGACGTCACTGTGACTGCTGCTTTGTGACGAGTCAGCATGTGATTTTACAATGTATTTACATTGTGACTCTCATGTGACTGTCATCTGCAGGCTCAATTTCAAAGTCATCGTGAACGCTGCATTGTGATAAGTTACCAAATAATGTCACATTAAAGTCACATGATGACTTTCAGGTGATTGAGAGACTATTGTGAAGTCACCATTGTGCTCTTTTGTGAAAAGTCACCATGTGACTATAATGTGATATTATTTGGTGACTTATCATAATGTTACGTTCATGATGACTTTGAAATTGAGTCTAAAAATGGCAGTCACATGAGAGTCACAATGTAACTACATTGTAAAGTCACCTGGTGACTCTTCACAAAGCAGCAGTCACATTGACGTCTCAGTGGAGTCACATGTAGTGATCATTTGAGACTCATAATGAGACGTGTGGAATTTCCTATATTTTGTTTCACCGTAGTGACTGTGACACTTGTGACCATGTGTGACATGAATGAGATGTTATATGCACTAGCTGTGCAGTATGGATAGTAATTATTTGAATTATATTATCTCCTTTTGAGTATTCGCTTACTTAAAAATTAGCATTTTGTGATTGGTCCTTAATTTTGGACGTCAGTGTATATTTAGGTCATCCAATTCAAATTTATAAATGCAAAAGGGATTAGTGAAGAAAAACGTATGCATTGAAAAAGATATATATTAAAAAAAACAACCTCCCTGGCGTCTGTGGGACGCCGCGCGAGCACTGCAGGGTTAAAGAAGCATTTATATATATATATATAAAATTATGTTGTTGCCACTAATATTCAAAAACGTTTCCGAGTAGTTTTTATAATGTGTTAATCCTTTTTCTTATTTCCGAATATAAAGTATTTGGATGCTATCCATTTTTAAGTAAACATTTTCATGTTCAAAAAACATGTTTTATAGACAAACATTTTAAATTAACAACAGTAACATTAACATCAAATTAAATATTATTTTGTTTTCTTTCCATGTATAAATTCAATGAAAATGTTTAATTAATAATTGATAGCATCGTAAAAACCGATATTCCGGTTTGTTAAAACTAATTGATATGGTATAAAAACTACTCGGAAACGTTTCCAGAAATCCGTGACAGTAAAAGAAAATTTGTTTTTAGAAATAGTTCTTTAAATCCCGAAAATATGGATTCGGGATTTAATCCATATCCCGAATGGATTATGGGTAATCCATTCGGGGCGTTCCAGCGTTAAGAAAATAATAACTAGTTTCACTGCGGTTTCTTTAAAAAGGTTTTCCCCTGTTTTACCATTTTTTTTAAATTATAATTTAGGAACAATTTCCCTCATTTATGTAAAATACCCACCCGATTGTTATTGTATCGTAAAATTTTCTCTTCTTATAGAACGTAAGATAACAAAATGTATTATAAAAAGATAATATTCATAATTAGAAATTTGGTAATCCAAAAGAACGTATTTCACTTTACCGCTATCTTTCCGCAAATAACAGTTTAGTAATTCTACAATTTCTTTTTTCATTTTAATTTTTTAAAAATACCCTGACTTCTGAAACAATTTTAATTAGAAAACTCATTAATTTTTTTAATATAAATTAAAATTAAGTTTTCAATTTGCTTACTTAACGTTTTGGACTTTACTTAAAGGATTTTTTACGTTCATTTAGCTCTGTCCAATGCAGAAACATCTAAAATTGAATTTCATGTTTTTTACTCCTTTTCTAACTATATCAGTACAAATTTGTTTTAAAAATGAATATGAACTGGAGGAGAAATTATGTAGAAAACATCTTTTAAAAGATAAATTTGTAAAAGTAAGTCAAAGAGAAAGGATTTACCCTTAGGTAAAATGAAGCGCTTCTTTGTTTTAAATAATAGCTAGTATATTTTGAGAATTAATTATTATTTTCTTCTATCTATAATAAAAGAAATTATTGTAATCGGAATTTTTTTTCGAAGGATTTATAAATTTAAGGTTCTGAGATTCCGTAAACGCGTTTTTTCACAATGTCACTCTGCCCGAGTGCACGTGTTCCCGCTTTGAATTATCGAAAAGTGTATAAAGTTATGCGTAGAATTGAAACAAACTTCATATATAAGTTTTCGGCTATGGCCAGCAGGTTCCAGTTAAAATTGGGAATATTCCGCCGGAAGGAGGCGCTGTGATAGTGAATTTTGTGCCATTTTCCTTATTGTATTATCGGAAAGTGTACAAAGGTATGCATAAAATTGAACCAAATATCATAAATATTCATTGTTTTCGACTTTCAGCGTCAGATCCCAGTTGAAACTTGGTGATATTCTCCCCGGAAGGAGTGCTGTGGAAGAGATTTTTCATTTTTTTCACCGAAAAGTGCTAGTAATATCTAATGCGGTTAGCAATAATGTATTTTCACAAAAAAAAAAAAAAAAAAAAAAAATGAAAAGACATAATTCATTGAAGTCGGTGTTATCTATCTTTCTTCTTTAAATGTTACTAGTGTCGTTCAAATTTGATAAGTAAACTAATCTATATACAGTCGAACTTCCCTTTAACAAATTCCCTATTTAACGAAATTCTCTACTTAACGAAACTTTTTGCTGAATCTTGACTTTGAAGACCATTAACATGTAAATTAATCTCCATATTACGAAAAATATATTCTATATAACGAAGTTTATTCCACTTTCGTGCGTGTACAACATTCAAACGGAGAGGTTGCTGTTGCGATGGATGTATGAATTTATTTCAGCGGATTGTATGAAAATGAAATTATTTTATTTATTTAATCCTTTCCATCTAAAAGAAGAAACTTTAGAAGCTTTCGATACAATAAGAAGGGGATTCCAGTCTCACAAAAATGTTACAGATGAAATGTTCGTATACTTACAAAAGTGCGAAATTTTTTATCAATAGTATATTTTTTATAAGAAACCTGTACAAAGGAATATTACAAACTTTTTTAAAGGTAAGGATTTGGAATACTAAGAAAAAAGAGAAAAGACACGCTATGTTTCAGTTTCTGTTTACCTCTCTTTATTATGTGACTTTTTTAGACATTATTATAATTAAATTTTTCTCACATGCTCACACTGCAGTAAAAAAAAGTTACTTACTGTTCGAATTAAAATACGTTTATCCAATATTTCCATTTTATGTGCATTTTTTTATTTTATGCATATATATTTTATTATATTAATTTCATTAATTTGAGTTAATTTCTATTTAACATATTTTCTTCATAACGAAGTGTTTAAGTGTAACGATGAGACTTCAATAAATGAAAGTTTCACTGTACTTAAAAGACAAGGCTGTTTTTTCAGTCATATCGCCTGAGCCTTCTACAGAACCGATTTTGATAATATTTTTAAAAATGAAAGCACTTTATTTGTAGATGTGCCCACACTCACTATTTTTTTAAATAATCGTATTTTTATATGATAATGAAATTTCTTCACTTTTGTGGGCAATCGGATTACTTCCATTTTGAAAGAAAAGGGAAACAATGGGAATTACTATACCATTACGGATGCCATTTTCGTATAACAATTAAAAACTAGTCGGATGAGGCAATCCCAAAACTTTCTTCTATCTCATATATGTTAATGCTTACTGAAAAATGCTGCATAGCAGCGCCACCGGTTAGGTGATTTACACCAAAATCTAATCAGCAGCAACTTGTGTCATCTTCTAATTGAATTTGAAATTTGATGAAAATCCGTGCATTAGTTTTTTAGACTGAGCTATTGCGGAAATCATGAAAAGTTCTGAATAGCAGTGGCACCTGTTGGGCAGTTTGCACCAAAAACTTATCAGGATCAATTTATATCAGGGATTAGCTGAATCTAAAGTTTGATGAAAATTCCTGCATTAGTTCTTGAGATACAGCTATTGCGGAAATCGTGAAAAATGCAACATAGTAGCCGCCACCTGTTGGGCGATTTACACTAAAAGCTAAACAACACTAATTTATATCAGGGACTGACTGAATCTGAAGTTTGATTAAAATTAGTGCATTAGTTCTTGAGATAGAGCTATTGCAATAATCATGAATAATACAGCATAGTAGCACCACCTATCGGGCGATTTACAGTAGAAAGTTATCAGCACCAAATTATATCAAGGACTAACTGAATCTGAAATTTTCTGAAAATCCGTGTTTTAGTTCTTGAGATATGGCCGTTGTGGAAATCTTGAATAATGTAGCATAGCAGCGCCACTTGCTGGGCGATTTACACCAAAAAATAATCACCCCCAATTTATATCAGGGATTAACTCAATATAAAGTTTCATTAAATTCCATTCATTAGTTCTTGAGATAGAGTGCCTACAAAATTTGTGTCCCACACAGACAGACAGACATTTTGTAAAAACATGTTTTTCGGGATTTCTGACCCCTAAAATGTGTAAATCCGTCGAAAACTGGAATTCAAAAATTTTCACTAATCCCACTCTAAATAGAAAGAGTGACTATTCACTCCGGAGGAGTGAATAGTCACTCTATCGCAGAGTCAAAATATGCCCAACCTCTTTAGAGTGACTATTCACTCTGAGCAAAAATGAAATTTTTGACTCTCTGAAAGAGTGAATAGTCACTCCTGGGAAGTGAATATTCACTATAAACAGGGGTGGATAATCACTCTTTCGGAGGAGTGACTATTCACTCTTGCTAAAGGAGTGCGGTTTTTCACCCCTGGTAGAAGTGAATAGTCACTCTTTCATAGGAGGTAATGTTCATTTTTTATGTAGTAATTTCTTTTATTATTTTACTTTTATGGGCATTTTAAAAGAATCACATCTTTTACAGCATGCAATGAAAATAGATACAACCGTGGTAAAGATTGAAATAAAATACTTTATTAGCAATATTTATTCATAGTTTGTAACATTAGTTGAACTTTTAAGGAAAAAATCAGTTAAAGTTACATACGAATTTAAATTAGATTACTGACAGAAATAAACTAATATATTTTATTCCAATCTTATCCTTTGTGTTTGCTTTTATTGCATGCCTTATAAAAATATTACTTTTAAAGTTTTATAAATAACTTTTTAATAGGTGGATGTTATATGTTTAGCAATGTTTGATTTGATTTTAATTTTTGTTTTAAATATAAATTTCTTTTTACAGTATTTTTTCCGTGAATTGTTGCTATTTTTGCAAAGTCCTATTGTTCTAAAATATTTTTCATTTTTTCACATAAAAACAATGCTTATAAACTTGCATCTTTTTTTAAAATGAGTTCTAAGCATGATTTAAACATTAAGAATGTGTGTGTATTTTTTTTTTATCCGCTGTGATTTGCTTTTGTTTTATTTAATATGAGCATGGAGTCTAATTTTTAAGTTCTCTGGAATATGTATATATTTTTCTTTTAAACATATTCCTTAACTTAATCATGATTTCTAATTTTCGCCCAATATTGCTGAAAACAATACTTATTAATGAAACAAAAAGTAAGCCATATTTAATTTAAATTTTTTATTCCCGTAGATATTGTATTTTGGAATATGAGCAAAATAGATTTGATATGTTTTATAGGAAAAGATTGACCTAGGAAATAGAAAAAAAATAAATATAAAAATAAACACATTACATTTATCTATATCTGTATAAATTTTAATAAAAATAAAGTAAATGACTGCATAGTTCTTATTGTTTGAAAAACATTTTAATGTAAAAAAGTAGTTATTAATCTCTGTAAAAAAATATTCAGATTATGTAAGAAAATACGAACTGTTTAAAAAATATACTAAAGCTGTCTTATCGATAAACTTCAAAACAGTCATAAAAAACATTTTATTTCAATGCTTAAATATCATGTTTTATTTCTTACTGCCAAAAATTACGTGCATCAAAAACGTAGAAAATGCGTTTAAATTGAAGAAAATTTAATAATTTATGCAGAATGTCTATAATTAATTTATTTTATACTACTCAGTCTCGAAATTTTAAAATCATAAACCGCAGAAAAAGCTTACATACAGTTAAAAAAAATTAATGTACCATCTAGAGACGGCCGATTTTCATTCACGGCACTCGGGCCGAGCCGGGCCAACTTATTTTTTCTGTACAGAGCCGAGACTGGTTTCATTGCTAGTCTTCACGGCCCAAAATTTTCAGTCGTAGTTTTGACACAGCCCGTATGAAAATTATTCTCTCCGCGTGGCCTGGTCCATTCAAAGGTCAGTTAATTTATGCCTGGCCCAAAATTTTTTGCAAAAAATACATACATTTTTAAATCGCCATTACTCTACTCTTAAGCATTTTTTTTTTTTTTTTTTTTTTTTTTTAAGAATAGTAGTTTTCTACGCTTATTAAAATATAACTAAATTAAAATATAGTAAAACGTGTGCAAAGGAACCTGCCTATGACGGAGCCCTGTTTTAAACTGTAAAACGTCTTGATCCATGCAAAATTATTATACTAATACGTAAGAAAAGAATGTATAATACATTTACACTTGCTAAGAAGGGAACTTGTCCATAACGCATTTTTTTTTCTATACAATTCCGTCTTAGAAGATTTTACTGTATAATATTTTTCAGATTTTTAACACTTCAATACATACAATATAGATTAACAATATTAATGATAACTGAAGCATTTACATGCAAGAAATAGAGATTCATTAAAAAAATAAATATCCCAGCCTGCGGCACTTCTGTAAAAATGATTATAAACATGAAAAAAAAAATGTTAAGATAAATATTTTGGGTCAGAACTCCTCGTACGAGACAAATTTTTAACAAAATCGACGTAAAAATCAATGTTTTGTAGAAATTCACTCGGGCCGAACTTTTAAGTATTTTACCGGACCGGGCCAATATTTTTTCTATGGGTCGGGCTGGGCTCGCGCCAAACTTTTAATTTTCGTATCGGGCCGCGCCGGGCCGAATTTTTTCTTCTATGATTCGGGCCGTGCCCGGGCCTGGAAATTTCGGTCCGTTCAGACCTCTAATACCAACCTTTTCGTAATATCATAATCATGAAATATCATATTTTAACTCCGAAACAATAATAATGATGATAAATACTCTAAGTGTGTAAAATCTGATATCAGTATAAACCAAAAAAGAAAAAACAAAATCTCACAGAACGGCAAATTAATTTTGATTACTTCGCATCTGCTATGAATTGGAAGAAATCCAGATGTCCTCTGAGTAACTCAGATTGGCAAACGAAACAGATAAAATTTATTATTATTATTTTCTTTTTTCGATCGTTGGAAAACGTTGGAATGGGATTGAAAAAATTGAATGGGAAGAATAAATACAGTAAAATCTGTCTAAGGCGGTATCGATTGGGACTGAGAAAATTTTCCGCCGTAGACAATATTCCGCCTTATGCAAATCAGTAAAAAAAAAAGAAAAGAAAGAAAGAAAGACTGTTGCGTATTTTTTACGTTTGTAATCTTCAGAACCGTTCTTAACGTGAAATATTATTTAGTATAAATATTTTTGGAGTTCGAATCTCAGCAAAACTATTGCTTCCTAACAAACAAATGGTCTATTATTTTCACACCATAATAATGCATACATATTTTTTTTCTTTTTTTTGAGATAAATAAAAAAAAAAAACATGATTTTGCACATGTATTTTTTTATTTATTTTTTTATATATATAGAGAGAGTTTTATGTATGAGATTTTGCATTTTATGAATTTAATGAAAGGTATAAAAGTTAAAAATGTACAGATTTTTATTTGTTCAATCGGCATTTTCTTTTTATTTACAATTGTTTACAGTTTTTCACACAAATAAACTCCTATTTTTCTCAGTGAAATGGATTAAAATACGGTATATAAAATTAAACTATACTATTCCAAATTATTTTTCTTTTCAACTATCCTAATAATTTGAAAAAAATTATGGTTTTTAAAACTTTGCTTTTTAAATTTTAAATGTATGACTTTTTTTAAATCTCGTAGTCTTGTATTTACAGTTAGAATATAGGTCTGTAATTTTTTTTTAATTTTTATTATAAGGGTAATAACAAAAATAAAATAAAATAAAATAAAATAAAAACGCATAATTTAAATGTAACAGTGTAAAAAAAAAAAAAAAAAAAAAAAAAAACAGAAATCTGTGTTAAAAATTGTAAATAAAAAGAAAATGTTGTCGGCGAAACAAATGGAAACTGCATAGTTTCTTTTGCTTTTTATTAAATCCGCAAAAATGCAAAATTTCATAAAAATTCTTTCGCTGTAAAAAAATGAATGAGCAAAAATCTGTTTTTATTAATATTTGTATTTTATATGTATTTGATCTATTAATCAGTTTTAAATTTTCGTTTACTGAATGTTTTTATTTTTAAAAAATCCTTTTTTCTGTCTTATGGAAAAATTTGTTTACCGCGGGACCTTAAAATCCTTTCCGTTTCCGCGTTATTCAGATTCCGGCTTATGGAGCACGTATTAGTGTTATTTTCTATGGATTCGCCGGGACTTCAAAATATTTTCCCAGTAGACAGATTTCCGGCTTACACAGAGTCCGCCTTAGACAGATTTTACTATATTTACACCCATTTTTTTAAATTCACATTGGCCGAATTAATGAAGTTTTCATTACCTTTTGCTAACCATTTGTGTGCTTTTCAATTGTTAAAACAATTATATTTCAAACCGCTACATGAAGAAACATAATAGACAATCTCTTTTCTAGGAAATCAATTTTCTATGAATAGAATCCTCGATCAATCTTTTTCTATACAAAATACAACTATTTGGCTCATCTAACATATCTACACGAATAAATGGTTAAAATTAAATAAGACTTACCTTTATTTTATGTATTCATTAAGAATAAGTTTAATGGTATCCTAATCTGTTAATCGTAAAATGGCGGACGAAAAAGTGATCATTTTTCTTATCTTACGAGGGCGCTGTCGCCTTGCTGTTCCTGATTGGTTAATAAGCAATGCATACGTAAGCCACTCTTTCGGGAGTGACTGTTTCACTCTCGATAACGGAGTGAGATATTGCACTCCTTTCTAGAGAGTAGAAAATTCCACTCTTTAAGGAGTGTATTTTTACAAAATTCACTCCCTGCCTGTCACTCTTTCAAAGAGTGGGCTTTTCACTCCTCCCAATTTTAGAGTGGCAATACTTTTTTCTTGTAAAGATAGAAGAAAGTAATAACTTTTTAAAAACTTTTGAACAGAAAATCACGTCACGATTTAAAATAACGAATTTTTACGCATAAAGCTGTTACATTTCAATATTTTTTTTTTCATTTCGCTGGTACTGAGATTAAGATGCCAACCTCAGAGGGCTTCAGTGGGTAAAAATGATGTCATAGTAATTGGCACATCAAAAGGACGTCATTGTTACGCACAGACACGTCTGTTATTTATAATATAGATGGAAAATCTCTCTTTTTTGAATACTGGGAAATTAATTTTAGTGCTTCGAAATTTTTTGGTTAAATATCTCAAATACATAGCAGGAAGATACCATAGTATCTTATTAGTTTAAGTTAAAATGTTGAATGGATGCAGTACTTTTTCTTTAAATTTCGTAATAAAGTTGTCTGAACCAAACTTTTAGTTTACAGATTTCGTTAACTGCTTTAACATTCTTAAAAGATGATGATATTTAAAATGTGTGTAAAAATATTTTAAAATTTTCACTTCTCAAACGTTTAAAACCTTCTAGTTAAAAAAAAATCTAAGTCATTTACAAATTTTAAAAAAGTGTTCAGCATAAGATTATTTAAAAAATATAATAGATCTGTATTTGAAAGTTTTTTTTTTTAATTATGAAAGATGATAAATGGATATGTAAGTAGCAAGTAAATATAATAAATTTATACAGCTAAATTTCTTTTAATGTTGCACTTTTAATATGTTGAAGCCAAAACAAGCCTTAGGAAAATAACAAATAGTTTCCCTATTGTTTCTTTAAAAAAAATTTCTCGATTTTAACCGCTTCTTTTCAAAATTATAATTTCAGAACAATTTGTCACATTCCTTTTTCAAACACATCGTAACTTTTCAAAGAATTTTAATTAGAAAACTCATTGAATTTTTTAAAAAGATATAAATAAAATTCAGTTTTGTGTTTAGTTACTTAAAATTGTGGACATTAACTTTTTACGTTTATTTAGCCTTTTGCAATGTTGAAAATCTAAAATTTAATTTTATGTTTGTTACTGCGTTTACAATATATTAGTTTATATATAAGAAGGTACATATTTGTTTTCAAAATGAATATGAACAGCAGGTGAAATTATGAAAAAAATCATCCTTTTAAAGATAAATATACCAAGTTTAACCTTACTTAAAATGACGCATTTCCTTGTTTTAAATAAAAGCTACTGTATTTTTTAAATTTAATTCTCTAGTGAATATTTTAACTTTTTTCTGTATCCGGCTCGTAAATTGGTGCATTTAATCCTTTTACTGCAGGAGTCGACTAATGTCGAGATCTAGGAGTTGGGTGCTGTAGACTACAGCAAGCGAACACAATAGTCGCCTAGGCGTTTATGGCGTGTATTGTGCTCCCTGTAGTGCGTCATGGGCTTAGCAGTGATGACGTATTGCGCCTGCGTAGTGCAGTAATTTAGCTATAACCAAAACCAGTAGCATGCCTTGCGTGTACATTGTTTTTGTGGTTATGTGTCATTTTATTAATGATTTTTATCTTTTGAAATCAAAATAATTATTATGGCTTCATCTCGCACTGGACCTTCTCAACGTCAAAAACGATACCTGTTGTTTTTGAATAAATAGCTTTTTTGGTCAAAATATTCCGCACAGGGCCTTAACCCCCCTCCCCCCCCACAAAAAAAAAATAAATAAAAAAAATCCGCACTGAAAGAGTTAAATAATTTTACGGTGCTGAATTCAATGGAATATTCAGATTATGCCAATCACATTTATTAAATACATTATTAAAAACTAAAGTGAAAAATTTGACAAAATTTAGAAATACAAACAAAACATTATATTTATCAGTAATTTTTTTTTCTCAATTGCTTAACAAAAACTATAAACTAATAGCTGAAATACCTGGAGTTGCCGGGGTTTTAAACATGCTTAATTAGAAAAATCAATTTTAAAATTAAACACTGTACGGGATATGATACTCGCGCAAATACGCTCTCTTTTTTAATATGTTGAAAGCCTTGCGTAATTTTGCTTTTATACCAGTATTAAAAAAAAAGAAATCTTTCCTAAGCCTAAACAAATACAGTCTTGATTCTTGAAAAAAAAAATTAAAAAGAAATGTAAATCCATGAAAAGCCCTTCATGATATCACTTTCTCTTGTAAAAACCATGCATTAATCATATATTCGTTTTAAATATGAGGTCATGCGTGAATTAACTTATATTATTCACAACTAAATAGAAATGGCGCATCTAGTATTTGTCGAGAATTAAATAAAAATCATTCACTCGTGACATCATAATTCACTTTTATATTTTAACAGAATAATAAGGCTACTATAATTTGTGATTTTTGCTATAGCCAGTATACACGTCAGGACTCATTGCCGTTATTATTATCTTTTTACACGTGAAAGTTTTTCTATGGTACTCCATTGTGAAATTTGATAATTTTTTAAATTCAATATTTGAAAAACGACATAAACATTAGATTTGAAATTTATATAAAACTAGTTGGATGTACCAATCCCAAAACTTTCTTCTATCTCATATATTTTAATATTTCAAAATGTTGTTACAGATGTCAATACAGTGGAACTTCTTTTAAGGGTCACCCCTATTCAAGGGCCACCTCTATTAAGGGCCAATATTTTTAGGAACGAAAAAATTTCCCCATAGACATAATGTTAAATTTACTGCTATTAGGGGCGCACCTACCCCTCATAAAAGCCATTTTTTCACATGTGCCTTAAATCCTAAACAGGTCTATTGAATTCCTAAACCAAAAGATAAGAGTTCAGCAAACAACTGCATTGCAACAAAGAAGGCAGGGGAAGATGGGGAGGATTTAATAACACAATGAAGGACAACAAACTTTTCCACAAGTGAGAGAAACATGTGTTTCTCACACTTTATTTGATCTTTCATCCTGTAGGGGTAGGGTTGGAGGGGAAACTTGACCCTTTGTTGTGGGCTCACAAAGGATAACAGGTTATCTAGAAAAAACTGATTCCACATTTACTAAAACTGCGAATGCATATCGAAGCACAATTTTTACACTTGTCAGGAAACGCAAACAGAAATAAATATACTAATACAGCGGTAGAATTGATAAAAAAAAGTCGCTGGTCCCAAGGACCAGTAAGCATGAGAATTTACTGGTGTGCAGTCATCATCACTGGCCCGCTACATAAAATTCTATTAAGTCCCTTTAACCCTTGAGTGACCTCCCCCCCCCCCCTCTTAGAATATAAACTAAACTTCCTTTACAGCCATCCAAAATTTTCACCATAGTAAAATGTAAAATTATAATTTACTAAATATTAAATAAACAGTATACATAACGAAAAACTATAACATTATTAATTAGATATTTTATTTATCTGATTATTTATTTCAAATGACTAAGATTTAATGCAATTTTTTAAAATTATTGTGTGATTTGTGTTTGGTTGCGGTTTTCTAGGGGACGGGGAAATGAAGTTTACCTGTGAGAAAGCTGGAAAAAGTTACTGGTCCTGCGGACCCCTAAATTTTTCAAATTAGTGGTCCGATTGCATTTTCGGTGGTCTCGGACCAGCGGACCACCAAAGATTTCGAACGCTGCTAATATATCATTCTAAGGCATTAATAAAAGTTGCAAATTAAAGTAATTTATTCCATAAAGCAAAACAATCATTAGAAACCAAAATTGTCTGCGAAAAAATTATGAAAAGTAAGCAAACTTCAATAGAAATTTTTTTCAATCACGTTTAGAGTTTGAAAATGTTAATACACAATTTTTTCACCTATATAAGTTTTGATTTCCTTATTTTAGTTGTTATTTTTTTATCACCCCTATTCAAGGGCCACCCCTCATAAGGGCCAATTTTCAATGGAACGGCAGGTGGCCCTCACAGAGAGGTTTCACTGTATTTCATTTTTATTAGTTCAATACTATATCAACTTTAACTTTCATATTAAATTTCTGCTTCAGTCAACTAATCGGAGTAAAAACGATTTAATCTCGGTCATAATATTTACTAAAATTACGAATATTCACGAATAGTCGGCTTATAAGGATAGGAGGTTTCCGTCAATTCACGAGCTACTGGTGTACAATAGAACTACGAAAAATTAAGAAGTATACAGAAAAATCGCTATTGACGCGCCCACTTCCGGCAGTATTTTTGCACATTGAGGGAGGATCTTCTTGCCACGGCCAAAAACGTACACAATTTGATACAATTCTATGCATAACTTTAGACAGTTTTGGAAGGTACAATATTGAAAATGGCACAAAAATCGCTATCGCAGCTGCCCCTTCCTGCGAAATTTTTCCAAATTCAGCGAGGATCTTCTTGCCAAGCCAAAAACATACACAAAAAATTCGGTTCAATTTTATGCATAACTTCATACACTTTTCGATGGTACGATAGTCAAAATTGCACAAAAATCGCTATTACAGCGCCCCCTACCGGGGAATTTCTTCCAAATTAAGGAAGGACCTGCTTATCATAGCCAAGAACTTAAAAAAAAAAATTGGTTCAAATCTATGCATAACTTCATACAGTTTCCGATGGTACAATATTCAAAATGGCACAAAAATTGCTATTACAGAGCCCCCTACCGGCGGAATTTTTCCACATTCAACGAGGAACATCTTGCCATGGCCAAAAACATACTGAAAAATTTGGTTCAATTCTATGCATAACTTTATACACTTTTCGATGGTACAATATTGAAAATGGTACAAAATCGCTATTACAGCGCTCCCTACCGGCGGATTTTCTCCAAATCCAGGGAGGACTTTTTTGCCATGACAAAAAACATACACAAAAAATTTGGTTCAATTCTATGCATAACTTCATATATTTTTCGATGGTATAATATTCAAAATGGCACAAAAATTGCTATTACAGCGCCCCCTACCGGCAGATTTTTTCCAAATTAAAGAAGGACCTGCTTGCCATAGCCAAGAACTTAAAAAAATTTTTTGTGTCAATTCTATGAATAATTTCATATACTTTTTGGTGGTACAATGGCGACGGACAGATAGACACACGGACTGACGGACATTTTCTATAAACATGTTTTTTGGTATCTCTAACCCCTATAATGTGTAAATCCATCGAAAACCGGAAGTCGTAAAAAATTTCGATTACAATACTTTTTCTATTGAATACAGAAGAAAGTAAAAAATACAATTTTTTACCTTTCTAGCCCAGTTTGTTAACCCCTTGAGAGGCGGTGGGATATACTTTATCCCACTAACGATTAATGAAGATTTGTACCAGAAAAAATTTATTAAATTTTACTTTTCTAACTGTGGTGGAAAATTGTAGTAATATTGCTTTTTCTTATTTTGCAATAAATCTTTTTGCAGATTCCGGTGTGGATTCGACATTACAAAAACACAATTATTTGACCCTCAAAGGGTTAAACAATTTCCTGACAAACACTATTAATGTTTTCAGTATTAATGTAATGTATGTTCAGTATTAATGTTAATCAGCTATTAATGTTTTCAGTAACTTTAAATGTTTCATTTTCCGAGATTAGTCTCTGGAAACAATTAGCGAAAGAGCCAAGTCGTCGACAACGCATAGCTCTTTATTAAAGAGGATACGAGTACGAAACTGTTGCACAAAATCTCACAATGTTAATACTAGCAATGTTACTTTTCAAAACAGGATGCTGCCTTTCTTGATGGCAGTGCTGAAAGTTTGATAGTCACTTTTTACAGTAGAATGCATCCAAATAAAGGTTTTAACCTACATAATCATTTCCGTCATACATAGTCAGTCATAGTTATTCATGTTGTAAAAGATTAACCTTTTTAAAAGTTATACTGGACGTATTTTGATGCAGCTTGCACTATTAGTTAAATTATTTTTCAGGGGTGGTTTTAATCTACTGCGTATCTTCCTATGTTACTTAGTTATATAATTTTGGGGGAAAGTTCAATAATCAGAAGAATCCGATTATGAAAGTTTAGTCTTTTTCAACTATTCCACTGAACGGATTTTGATGAGACTTTCATTGTTAGATAGATAATTTCTCAGGGATTCTTTTATGGTATTGTATATCGGTCTGCAGTTCTTTATCAAATACATCAATGAAATGATCAAGTAAATGATCAAGTAAAAGTGTTTACACTTTACAAAATTTTTATTTGTAACAGCCCAAATTGTATCTAAGACATTATAAAATATAATAGCGCAATGGCGTTCTTTACTTTACATAAATATTACTTTAAAACACAAGTTAAAATTTATCGATATTTTTCGTTTGATTCTTGTTTGTTTACAGAAACCGACGAGCTTAGAGGGCGAAGCCTGCCAATACATAATGAAGCTCACACAAGTTTTTAGTTAAAGAATAAATAGAAAGGGCAAAGCAATCTTGCAACGCACGTTTGCATTACTAAAGTGATTTACCAAAACTATGTTTGTCTGATAAAAACTCAAAAGGAACATATTATTAACTATTTTTTAAATACTTATCATAAAATAACTTTCCTTTTCAATTTTAGGTTTTATTGATGCAAAAATTGAGGAGATATTTTTAGCAATATTTTTATTTTAGTGCATTAATAACTTATCCTTCAGTATTATAAAGATAATAAAGTAAAACTTTAAATTATCATCCGAAAAAATATAAATATGAAAGGTTAGTTTATAAAAGATTAACAGTAATAAAGAAATCTATCGCAGGTTTTTTTCCCTAATCGTTGAATTCGGGATTATTTCAAAGATATTAAATACACTGCGTCTCATAAATATAAAGACACTGATATTTTCGAAATAATATTTTAATAATTCAGTATTCAAAATTATGTTTATGCATATAACAAAAAGCATGTACTAAAAAAACATTTTACTGTAAATTAAATTAGAATTAAATAATTTGAACTCGAAAATTGATAAATGCTGTCTCATAAATACAAAGATATTTTACATATTTTTTAATTATCGTCCAATAAACGATATATTCTTATTAATAACAGCTGGCATGATGTTTATTAGATTGTGTAGGTATTTTGGTTTTATATCAAACCAACTTCTTTCGATTCCTTTTTTCAATTCAAGGACGTTTGAAAATTGCCTTCCAGATGTATATACACTGCGAACAAGAATGCCACAAAGATTTCCAACTGGATTTAAATCAGGACTACGTGCAGGCCACACCATGACATGAACATTGTTATCAGAAAACCAATTTTTTGTGAGTCTTGATGAATGAATCGGTACATTATCTTGTTTGGTACAAATAATTCCGGCCACCAAGACTTTCAGCAATTCGCAACAAGTGACTATCAAACAGTTCTATATACTCTTTAGATGTTTGTTCACCTTCCAGAAAAGCAATATCTGTAGTTCCATTAAAAGAAAAGGCACTCCAAACCATAACAGAACCTCCCCTTTTCTGCCTACTGAAGAGGGTTTGAAGTTCCCGTCTTAAATCGTGCGAGTAGGAATTCCAACCATCTGCGCGTTCCAAGTTAAATCTCTTTCCATCTGAAAAAATGTCTTGCATCCATTCGTCCTTCCAATGCATATGGTCTTTAGCCCAGAGTAGCCTCCATTCTTTGTGTTCTATTTTCTGTAAAGGAAATCTGCATATATGCCGATACAAAATATTTTTGCTTTCTTTTATCTGACTATGTACTGTTTCTTTTAAGTCCATACCATAAACTCGTTGAGAAACTTATCGGAGTGACATTTTTTGCGACAAAACAAGTCGCATGGTCTTGCGATCGAGTCTTTCAGTAGTCTTTCTCCATCTGACAGATCGTTTTCTCATATTTAAATTGTAAGTTTTTGATAAAATTTAAAAAGTGCAACCCTGTTTCTCCCAGTTTTTTTTACATATTTGAGAAACTGTTAAGCCATTAACTTTAAATCCCCGTATTTTGCAAATCTCAGCTTTAGAAATTTCAATGTTCCTCAGCATCTTTGCAATTGAAACAAGTCAAACAACTTTGCTCGTTTGGGTAACTTAAAGTGTATTTCTGCGCGTATGCCTTATTCCTGTACGCGCGCATTCGAAAAAAAAAATTGCATATGAAGCAGTTTCAAATTTGTCTTTATATTTATGAGACAGAGTAATTTCTTATTTTTTTTTATTATTATTCGAGTTGAAATTATTTTATTTAAATGTAAACCTCTATAACATATTCCTTTCATTGTTCTTAATAGGATATATAAAATTTAATTTTTTTAACTGAATTAATAAAAGGCAATTTCAAAAACATCTGTGTCTTTATATTTATGAGACGCAGTGTATTTGCTTTTAAAATTATATCAAAATTGCATTTTAAAGATAATATTTTCTAACTATTATATTGATTTGTCTATGCATTTTTGTACATCCGAAATGAATTCTAATAATCTCATCACTTAATTTCAATTAAAAGAAAGCTTTAAAATATTAAAATATTTTATTAACATAAATTTACGTATGTGTATTGTGATATTTTAATTCCCAATTAAAAGGTTACTAAAAAAGAGCCTTTTTGTATTCCAGTAAAGTTTTTATAAATGGCTTTGAAAGCCATTAAAATATACAATATTTTATTTAAAATATTTTATAAAAATTAGTAATCCGTTATGCATTTTACATGTTAAACATTTTACATGTATGCATTTTACATTCATGAAAAGCCTTTTTTTCAATACAGATTCCGAAATAATCTGAAAAGTATCTAATAAAGATTGAACTTAATCTAATAATCTAATATTGTTATGCAAGTAATTCGATGTAATTTTTTCCGAAACTGGGACTATTATTTTATATAAATACTAGCGAACCCCGCGGCTTTGCTCGCGTAATAGTTGAAATATGCCAAATGATATTTGCAGGACTATTTTTTATTAGAAGAACACTTTTTCAAATAATTCAAAAATTACAAATTAAGCCACAGTTTGACTAAACTTCAATATAAAAGTGCAATAGACAGAAATGAGATTTTAATTAATAAGGAGAACTAAAACTAATTCCAATTAAATGATAATTTAGAAAGTATTTTGAGACTTTTTGCTCATTTCGTAAGCTCATTTCAGTATTCATTTGAAGTTTTGAATTTTTTAGAAACCATCTTAGCAGATTTACATCTTAAAAATAAACATCATGTCAAATTCCAAGCTTCTTGTCTAACAGTCTACCACCTCTTTGTTGTTAGTGTCTCCAACATAAAATGCCGAAACAGAGTTGAAATAGAATGCGTTGAAAAATGTTGAAACAGAGACTGTCACTATTAATTTGACAACATTAACCTTGAAATCGGTTGGTATTTCCTAATATTCTATAGAAAACGGAATTTAGATGTTTTTAAAGGCTTTCTTGTTGTTCCTGCCAACCAGGTAGTAGTGACACCGGCATAAAATATAGTCTGTATAGGATCAGGTACTATCACTCTTGATTCGCAACCAATAACTTCTATAATCGGTTTATTATTTCCCGCGATCCCATAGAAATCGTAATTTAGGACTCTTTTAGAATGTTTTTCGCTCCTTCCCTTCGCTTCACCCCTTTTTAATTTCGAATTTATTTTCGACTGTTCTTAGAGGACATTTATATTTTATAAGCAACTACCGTGCTATATTTAAAGATTCTAGCCTCTTCAGTACCGCAGAAATCCCAATTTAGAAAGTTTTTTGCCCCTGCAAACCTCGACATAAAATATAGCTTATGTTTGAGCAGGTTCTATCACTATCAGTTTGTAACCATTATGTTTGAAATCGATTTCGTACTTCATAGGATTGAATAAAAATCGTAATTTAGAACGCTTTTCGCTCACTTCAGCCTTTTAAATTTGGAGTTTTCTGTGGACAATTCTTAGAAAGCATTTGCATCTTTGAAGTAATTACCATTCCAAATTTAAAATGTTAGACCAGCTCAGTAACACAAAAAACGCAATTTAGAACATTTTTTGCTCCTCTAATCCCCAGGTGGTAGTGACAACAACGTAAAATATAGGCTTTGTTGGAGCGGGGACTGTCACCATCAATTAGAAACCATTACTTCTGAAATCGGTTTATATTTCCTGAGACGGCGTAGAAATCGCTATTTAGAACGTTCTTAGAACGCTTTTCGTTCATTTTCACTCCTTTTAAATTTCAAAATTTTAAGGAACTCTTCTCAGAGAGTATTTACATCACATAAGTAATTACCATGCCAAATTTCAAGTTGCTAGCCCCTTCAGTATCACAAATATCACAATTTAGAACTTTTTAAAAATACAATCGCAGGGTGGTAGTGACGCCGACATGAAATAGATCCTATATTGGAGCAAGGGCATCATCAATTTCAAACTATTACTTTTAAAATCGGTTGGGTACTTTCTGAGATTGCGTAGAAATCACAATTTAGAAAGATTTTTAGAACGTTTTTCGTCCATTTTCACCCCTTTTAAATGTCGAATTATTTAGGAAATGTTCTTAGAGATAATTTATATCTTATAAGTAACTACCATGCCTAGTTTCAAGTTGCTAGCCCCTGCAGTACTACAAAAAACGCAATTTAGATCGTTTTTTGCTCCTTCACCCCCATTGGGGTGGTGGCACCGACATGAAATACAGCCTATTTTGGAGCAAGGGCTGTCACAATCGTTTTCACACCATTATTTTTTAAATAGGTTCAGTACTTCCTGAGATTACGTAGAAACCGCAATTTATAAAGAATTTTAGAACGCTTTTCGCTCATTTTCACCCCTTTTAAATTTCGATTTTTTAGGAAATGTTCTTAGAGATAATTTGTATCTTATAAATAACTGCCCAGCCTAATTGCAATATTTTAGGTCCTTCAGTAACAAAAAAATCTCAATTTAGAACGTTTTTTGCTTCTGCAACCCGTAGGTGATAGTGACACTGACATGAAATAGAGCCTATGTTGGAGCAAGGGCTGTCATCATCTATTTCCAATCATTACTTTTGAAATAGGTTGTGTTCTTTCTGAGATTGTGTAGAAGTCGCCATTTAGAACGTTTTTAGAACTCTTTTCGCGCATTTTCAACCCTTTTAAATTTCCAATTTTTTTTTAAAATGTTCTTACAGATCATTTATATCTTATAAGTAACTACCATTCCAAATTCCACGTATCTGGGCCCTTCAGTAAAACAAAAATCGCAATTTCGAAAGTTTTTTTGCTCCTGCACCCCTTTAAGGGCGTGGCACCAACATAAAATGTAGCCTATATTGAAGCAAGAGTTGTCACCATCATTTTGACACCATTTTTTTTTTAAAAATCTCTTTGGTACTTCTTGAGATTGCGTAAAAATTACCATTTAGAACGTTTTTTAGAACGCTTTTTACGCATTTTCACCCTTTTTAAATTTCGAATTTTTAAAGAAATGGTCTTAGAAATCATTTATATCTAATAAGTAATTACCATGCCAAATTCCATGTATCTGGACCTTTCAATAACTCAAAAATCGCAATTTCGAACGTTTTTTGCTCCTGCATCCCCTTCATAGGTAGTGGCACCGACATAAAATGTAGCCTATCTTGGAGCAAGGGTTGTCACCACCATTTTGACACCATCATTTTTGAAATCGGTTTGGTACTTCCTGAAATTCCGTAAAAATCGCCATTTAGAACGTTTTTTTAGAACGCTTTTCGCGCATTTTCACCCCTTTTTAATTTCGATTTTTTAAAAAAATGCCCTTAGAGATCATTAGTATCTTATAAGTAACTACCACTCCAAATTTCATGTTTCTAGGCCTTTCTGTAACACAATCGCATTTTTAGAACGTTTTTTGCTCCTGCACCCCCTTTTGGCCAGTTACACGGACAGAAGACATAGACTATGTTCTAAGTTGGACTAACACCATCATTTTGATACCATTATTAGGTAGCTTTCTTTACAAAAAGCTACCTATTGCAGCCGTTCGGAGGAAAGCGATTTCAAAAAATTTTGGTATATTTTCATCGATCGTGACCCCCAGACATTGAAACCACCCTCCGTTCAAAATTGATATATATATATATATATATATATATCTGACCTATGTCACACTGTAACTCTCGTATTTATGAACCGATTTGGATGTAATTCGGTGTGTACATAGTACATACCAATATCTCGACCGAGTTCGTTGGCCAGCTTCATCCGCCATTTTGTTTCAAAATGGCGGCCATTTAAAAATTTAAAAAAAATTCAAAATTTGAAATGTGGTACCAAAAAATTGAAAATGGAAAAATATTTTTTTCTTATGTATTTGACCTTTATACAAAGACTCCGTAGCAGTTTTTGTTTCGTCTATATCTTAAAAAATGGCTGAGTTATAGCATTTTGAATTTCTAGCGAAGCTGACATTTTGAAACGTCCTGAATTTTGTCACGCGATAAAAGGCGTATTTATGAACCGATTTGGATGTAACTTCGTTTATACATAGTACAGACCAATGTCTCGACCGAGTTCGTTGGCCAGATTCATCCGCCATTTTGTTTAAAAATGGCGGCCATTTAAAATTTTTAAAAAAAATTTAAAACTTGAAATGCGGTACCAAAAAATTAAAAATGGAAAAATATTTTTTCCTTATGTATTTGACCTTTATACAAAGATTCCGGAGCAGTTTTTGTTTCGTCTATATCTTAAAAAATGGCTAGTTATAGCATTTTGAATTTCTAGCATGGCTGACATTTTGTAACGTCCTGAATTTTGTCACGCGATAACAGACGTATTTATGAACCGATTTGAATGTAACTTGGTCTGTATATAGTACATACCAATGTTTCGACCGAGTTTGTTGGCCAGCTTCATTCGCCATCTTGTTTCAAAAGGGTTGCCATTTAAAAAAAAATGTAATTTAAAATTTAAAATGAGGTATTAAAAAATTGGAAAATGAAAAAGATTTTTTTTATGTGTTTGGCCTTGATACAAAGATTCTAGAGCAGTTTTTGTTTCTGAAAATTTGTTCTTTTGTTTATATCTTAAAAAGTGGTTGAATTATAGCAGTTTGAATTTCTATCATGGCTAACACTTTGAAACGATCTTGTATTTGTTTGGCGATACCACACGTATTCGCCTTCGATGGAAGAAGGCATGTGGATAGTATACATCAATATCTCGACCAAGTTCGCTGGTCAGCTTCCTCAGCCATCTTGTTTCAAAATGGCGGCCATTAAATTAAAAAAATATATATTTAAAGTGAGGTGCAAAAAAATTAGAAATTGAAAAAGGTTTCTTTCTTAAGTATTTGACCTTGATATAAGGATTCAGGAGCATTTTTTGTTTGTCTTTATCTTAAAAAATGTCTCAAATATAGCAGTTTCAATTTCTAACGTGGGTGACATTTTGAAAAATCTGATTTTTTGCCTGCGACAGCACTCGTATGTATCAACCGATTCCGATGTGAGTGAGCATGTTTACAGCAATTACTAAGGTCTCGACCAAGTTCACTGGTTAGCCTCATCCACCATGTTGTCTTAAAATGGCAGGCACTTTAAGAAATCGCCGAATTTGGCAGCGAAATATAAGTTACTTTAAATAAAAGCAGCTTGGATAAAGCTGACTAATTTTGCGAAATTCTCATTCATAATGATTTAGTATTGATAAAAATTAGTATTGAATCTCCTACATTCCGTTTCCACTTAATTGAGCTTCGTGTGTTTGAATAATATAAGTTGGCTTTTTTAAAATAAGGAATATGAAAGCTACCTCTTCCTCCCGGCACTGGCCGGAAGGACTTTTTTTGGAATCGGTTCGGTAGTTCCAGGACTTATCTCCTGCAAATAAACAATTTTTACCTCTTTATAATATTACTAGCAAACCCCGCGGCTTTGCTCGCGTAATATTTGAAATATGCCAAGTGATATTTATACGTCTAATTTTTATTAAAAGGTACTAACTTAATTTTTATTTTATTAAAAGGTAATATTTTATTTTATTAAAATGTTTTTTTTTTATTAAAAGGTACTTATTACTTTTAGGAATAATTCAAAAATTACTATTTAAAACACAGTTTGATTAAACATCACTATTACACTGCATTAGGCAGAAATGAGACTTAAATTAATAAAATGAAATAAAACTAAATAAATGATAATTTAGAAAATATTTTGAAACTTTTATGCTCAATTATTAATACGCTCATTTCAGTATTCATTTTAAGTTTTGAATATTTTAGAAACCATCTTCTTACATCTTAAAATTAACCATCATGTCAAATTCCAAGTTCTACCCCCTCTCTCAACATAAATGGCTATGTTGAAACAGGAGCTGTCACCATTAATTTGCCAACATTAATTTTGAAATCGGTTTGTTATTTCCTAATATTCCCCAGAAACGTAATTTAAAAAGCTTTTAAAGCCCCTTTTCAGAACGTTTGTTGTTCCTGTGAATCCCAGGTGGTAGAATCACCGGCATAAAATATAGTCTGTGTAGGATAAGAGACTGTTACCATTGATTCGCAACTATTACTTTCATAATCGGTTTATATTCCCTGAAATTACATAGAATCGTAATTTAGAACTTTTTTAGAATGCTTTTCGCACCTCCCCTTCGCTTCACCCCTTTTTAATTCGAATTTATTTTCGACATTTCCTCGAGGGCATTTATACTTTATAAGTAACTGACATGTCATATTTAAAGTATCTAACCTTTTCAGTATCACAGAAATCGCAATTTAGAAAGTTTTTAGCTCCTGCAACCCTCAGGTGGTAGTAAAACAGACATAAAATGTAGCTTATGTTTGAGCAGGTTCTATCACCAAAATTTGTCATCATTATTTTTTTAATCGGTTTGGTAATTTGTAAGTTTGCTTAAAAATTGTAATTTATAACGCGTTTCACTCACTTCATTTTTTTAAATTTGGAATTTTCATTCGACTGTTCTTAGAAAGCAGTTGCATCTTGTAAGTAAATACCATGCCATACTTCAAAGTGTTAGACTCCTCAGTTGTGCAAAAAACGCAAATTAGAACATGTTTTGCTTTTGCAACCCTAAGATGGTAGTGACAGCAACATAAAATATAACCTATGTTATAGCAGGGACTATCACCATTGATTTGCAACCATTACTTTTGAAATAGCTTTGGAATTTATTGAGATTGAGTAGAAATCGCAATTTAGAACGTTTTTAGAAAGCTTTTCGCGCATTTTCACCCCTTTTTAAATTTCCACTTTTTCGAAACTGTTCTTAAAGATCATTTATATGCAATAAATATGTACCTTGCCTAATTTTAAGTTGCTAGCCCCTACCGATCACAAAAATCAAAATTTGGAATGCTTTTTTCTCCTGCAATGTCTAGGTGATAGTGATACCGACTTGAAATAGCATCTATGTTAGAGCAGAGGCTGTCAGCATCAATTTCGTACCATTACTTTTGAAATCAGTTTGATTTTTCCTGAGATATTGGTGACAAATCGGCATTTAGAACGTTTTTAGAACGCTTTTCGCTCATTTTGCTCCTGCATCTCCTCTGGGGTAGAGGAAACAGATATAAAATATAGCCTATCTTAGAGTAAGATCTCTCACCATCATTTTAACACCATTATATTTGAAATCGGTTCAGTATTTCCTGAGATTTCATAGAAATTGCAATTTAGAACGTTTTTTACAACGCTTTTTGCGCATTTTCACCCCTTTTAAATTTCGAATTGTTTAAGAACAGTTCTTAGAAATCCTTTATATCTATTATAGCTAATATTTCAAATTTCATATTTCTAGGCCCTTCGGTAACGCAAAAATCGCATTTTTAGAACGTTTTTTGAAATAGCTTTGGTATTTCCTTAGATTGAGTAGAAATCGCAATTTAGAACGTTTTTAGGACGCTTTTCGCGCATTTTCACCCCTTTTTAAAGTTCCAATTTTTTCGAAACTGTTCTTAAAGATCATTTATATCTAATAAATATGTACCTTGCCTAATTTTAAGTTGCTAGCCCCTACCGATCACAAAAATCGAAATTTAGAACGCTTTTTTGCTTTTGCAACGTCTTGGTGATAGTGATACCGACATAAAATAGCGTCTATGTTAGAGCAGAGACTGTCAGCATCAATTTCCTACCATTACGTTTGAAATCAGATTCATTCTTCCTGAGATATTGCCGACAAATCGGCATTTAGAACGTTTTTAGAACGCTTTTCGCGCATTTTGCTCCTGCATCTCCTCTGGGGTAGTGGAAACAGACATAAAATATAGCCTATCTTGGAGAAAGAGCTGTCACCATCATTTTTTAACACCATTATATTTGAAATCGGTTCAGTGCTTCTTGAGATTGCACAGAAATCGCAATTTAGAACGTTTTTTTACAACGCTTTTTGCGCATTTTGACCCCCTTTTAAATTTCGATTTTTTTAGGAAATGTCCTTAGAGATCATTGATATCTTACAACTAACTACCATTCCAAATTTCACGATTCTAGGCCCTTCCGTAACGCAAAAGCCGCAACTTAGAACGTTATTCTCCTGCACCCCCTTTGGGGTAGTGGCACCGACATGAAACATCGCCTATGTCGGAGCAAGGGTTGTCACCATCATCTTGACGTCATTATTTTTTAGATCGGTTTGGTATTTCCTGAGATTGTGTAGAAACCACCATTAGAAGGTTTTTAGAACGCTTTTCGCGCATTTTCACCCCTTTTAAATTTCGAATTGTTTAAGAACTGTTCTTAGAAATCCTTTATATCTATTATAGCTAATATTTCAAATTTCATATTTCTAGGCCCTTCGGTAATGCAAAAATCGCATTTTTAGAACGGTTTTTTGTTCCTGCACCCACTTTCGGGTAGTGGCACCGACATAAAACATAGCCTATCTTGGAGCAAGTGTTGTCACCATCATTTTGACACCAATATTTTTTAAATCGGTTTGGTATTTCCTGAGATTGTGTAGAAACTACCATTTAGAACGTTTTTTAGAACGCTTTTTGTGCCTTTTCACCTTTTTAAATTTCGAATTATTAAGAACCGTTCTTAGACATCATTTATATCTTATAAGTAACTAATATTCAAAATTTCATATTTCTAGGCCCTTCAGTAACGCTAAAATCGCATTTTTAGAAAGTTTTTTGCTCCTACACCCCCTTTGGGGTAGTGGCACCGACATTAAACATAGCCTATCTTGGAGCAAGTGTTGTCACCATCATTTTGACACCAATATTTTTAAAATCGGTTTGGTATTTCCTGAGATTGTGTAGAAACTACCATTTAGAACGTTTTTTAGAACGCTTTTTGTGCATTTTCACCCTTTTTAAATTTCGAATTGTTTAAGAACTGTTCTTAGACATCATTTTTATCTTATAAGTAACTAATATTCAAAATTTCATATTTCTAGGCCGTTCAGTAATGCTAAAACCGCATTTTTAGAACGTTTTTTGCTCCTACACCCCCTTTGGGTTAGTGGCACCGACATAAGATATAGCCTATGTTCTATGTTGGACTAACACCATCCTTTTGATACCATTACTTTTGGAATCGGTTCGGTAGTTCCAGAGCTTACCTCCTACAAATAAACAATTTTTTCCTCTTTATAATAGACTAGCAAACCCCGCGGCTTTGCTCGCGTAATATTTGAAATATGCCAAGTGATATTTATATGTCTAATTTTTATCAAAATGTACTAACTAAATTTTTATTTTATTAAAAGGTAATATTTTATTTTATTAAAAGGTACTTATTACTTTTAGGAATAATTCAAAAATTACTATTTAAAACACAGTTTGACTAAACATCATTATTACACTGTATTAGGCAGAAATGAGACTTAAATTAATAAAATGAAATAAAACTAAATAAATGATAATTTAGAAAATATTTTGAAACTTTTATGCTCAATTAATACGCTCATTTCAGTATTCATTTGAAGTTTTGAATTTTTTAGAAACCATCTTCTTACATCTTAAAATTAACCATCATGTCGAATTCCAAGTCCTACCACCTCTCTCAACATAAAGGGCTATGTTGAAACAGGAACTGTCACCATTAATTTGCCAACATTAATTTTGAAATCGGTTTGTTATTTCCTAATATTCCACAGAAACGTAATTTAAAAAGCTTTTAAAGCCCTTTTTTAGAACGTTTGTTGTTCCTGTGAAACCCAGGTGGTAGAATCACCGGCATAAAATATAGCCTGTGTAGGATCAGAGACTGTTACCACTGATTCGCAACTATTACTTTTATAATCGGTTTATATTCCCTGAAATTGCATAGAATTGTAATTTAGAACATTTTTAGAATGCTTTTCGCACCTCTCCTTCGCTTCACCCCTTTTTAATTCGAATTTATTTTCGACGTTCCTTCGAGGGCATTTATATTTTATAAGTAACTACCATGTCATATTTAAAGTTTCTAGCCTTTTCAGTATCACAGAAATCGCAATTTAGAAAGTTTTTAGCTCCTGCAACCCTCTGGTGTTAGTGGAATAGACATAAAATATAGCTTATGTTTGAGCAGGTTCTATCACCAAAATTTGTCATCATTATTTTTTTAATCCGTTTAGTAATTTATAAGTTTGCTTAAAAATTGTAATTTATAACGCTTTTGGCTCACTTCATCTTTTTAAATTTGAAATTTTCTTTCGACTGTTCTTAGAAAGCAGTTGCATCTTGTAAGTAAATACCATGCCATACTTCAGTTCAGACCCAGTCAGAGACCCCTCAGTTGTGCAAAAAATGCAAATTAGAACATGTTTTGCTTTTGCAACCCTCAGATGGTAGTGACAGCAACATAAAATGTAACCTGTGTTATAGCAGGGACTGTCACCATTGATTTGCAACCATTACTTTTGAAATAGCTTTGGTATTTCCTTAGATTGAGTAGAAATCGCAATTTAGAACGTTTTTAGGACGCTTTTAGCGCATTTTCACCGCTTTTTAAATTTCCAATTTTTTCGAAACTGTTCTTAAAGATCATTTATAGCTAATAAATATGCACCTTGCCTAATTTTAAGTTGATAGCCCCTACCGATCACAAAAATCGAAATTTAGAACGCTTTTTTGCTCCTGCAACGTCTTGGTGATAGTGATACCGACATAAAATAGCGTCTATGTTAGAGCAGAGGCTGTCAGCATCAATTTCCTACCATTACGTTTGAAATCAGATTCATTCTTCCGGAGATATTGCCGACAAATCGGCATCTAGAACGTTTTTAGAACGCTTTTCGCGCATTTTGCACCTGCATCTCCTCTGGGGTAGTGGAAACAGATATAAAATATAGCCTATCTTGGAGCAAGATCTGTCACCATCATTTTTACACCATTATATTTGAAATCGGTTCAGTACTTCCTGAGATTGCGTAGAAATCGCAATTTAGAAAGTTTTTTATAGCGCTTTTTGCGCATTTTGACCCCTTTTTAAATTTCGATTTTTTTAGGAAATGTCCTTAGAGATCATTGATATCTTATAACTAACTACCATTCCAAATTTCACGATTCTAGGCCCTTCCGTAACGCAAAAGCCGCAATTTAGAACGTTTTTTGCTCCTGCATCCCCTTTGGGGTGGTGGCACCGACATAAAACATCGCATATGTTGGAGCAAGGGTTTTCACCATCATTTTGACGCCATTATTTTTTAGATCGGTTTAATACTTCCTGAGATTGTGTAGAAACCACCATTAGAACGTTTTTTAGAACGCTTTTCGCGCATTTTCACTCCTTTTAAATTTCGAATTGTTTAAGAACTGTTCTTAGAAATCCTTTATATCTAATAAGTAGCAAATATTTAAAATTTAATATTTCTAGGCCCTTCGGTAACGCAAAAATTGGATTTTTAGAACGTTTTTTGCTCCTGCACCCCCTTTGGGGTAGTGGCACCGACACAAAACATAGCCTGTGTTGGAGCAAGGGTTGTCACCGTCATTTTAACACCCTTATTTTAACACCCTTATTTTGCAACCATTATTTTTTAAATCGGTTTGGTATTTCCTGAGATTGTGTAGAAACCACCATTTAGAACGATTTTCGCGCATTTTCACCCTTTCAAATTTCGAATTGCTTAAGAACTGTTCTTAGAAATCCTTTATATCTAATAAGTAGCTAATATTTCAAATTTCATATTTCTAGGCCCTTCAGTAACACATAAATCGCATTTTTAGAACGTTTTTTGCTCCTGCACCCCCTTTGGGGTAGTGACACCGACATAAAACATAGCCTATTTTGGAGCAAGCGTTGTCACCATCATTTTCACATCAATATTTTTTAAATCGGTTTATATTTCCTGAGATTGTGTAGAAACTACCATTTAGAACGTTTTTAGAACGCTTTTTGTGCATTTTCACCCCTTTTAAATTTCGAATTGTTTAAGAGCTGTTCTTAGATGTCATTTATATCTTATAAGTAACTAATATTCAAAATTTCATATCTCTAGGCCCTTCAGTAACACATAAATCGCATTTTTAGAACGTTTTTTGCTCCTGCACCCCCTTTGGGGTAGTGACACCGACATAAAACATAGCCTATCTTGGAGCAAGCGTTGTCACCGTCATTTTGACACCAATACTTTTTAAATCGGTTTGGTATTTCCTGAGATTGTGTAGAAACTACCATTTAGAATGTTTTTTAGAACACTTTTTGTGCATTTTCACCCCTTTTAAATTTCGAATTGTTTAAGAATTGTTCTTAGATATCATTTATATCTTATAAGTAACTAATATTCAAAATTTCATATCTCTAGGCCCTTCAGTAACACATAAATCGCATTTTTAGAACGTTTTTTGCTCCTGCACCCCCTTTGGGGTAGTGACACCGACATAAAACATAGCCTATCTTGGAGTAAGCGTTGTCACCATCATTTTGACATCAATATTTTCTAAATCGGTTTACATTTCTTGAGATTGTGTAGAAACTACCATTTAGAACGTTTTTTAGAACATTTTTGTGCATTTTCACCCCTTTTAAATTTCGAATTGCTTAAGAACTGTTCTTAGATATCATTTATATCTTATAAGTAACTAATATTCAAAATTTCATATTTCTAGGCCCTTCAGTAACGCTAAAATCGCATTTTTAGAACGTTTTTTGCTCCTACACCCCCTTTGGGGTAGTGGCACCGACATAAGATATAGCCTATGTTCTAAGTTGGACTAACACCATCATTTTGATACCATTACTTTTGGAATCGGTTCGGTAGTTCCAGAGCTTATCTCCGACAAATAAACAATTTTTTCCTCTTTATAATAGGAGTATAGACTAGCAAACCCCGCGGCTTTGCTCGCGTAATATTTGAAATATGCCAAGTGATATTTATATGTCTAATTTTTATCAAATGGTACTAACTAAATTTTTGTTTTATTAAAAGATAACATTTTATTTTATTAAAAGGTACTTATTACTTTTAGGAATAATTCAAAAATTACTATTTAAAACACAGTTTGACTAAACATCATTATTGCACTGTATTAGGCAGAAATGAGACTTAAATTAATAAAATGAAATAAAACTAAATAAATGATAATTTAGAAAATATTTTGAAACTTTTATGCTCAATTAATACGCTCATTTCACTATTCATTTGAAGTTTTGAATTTTTTAGAAACCATCTTCTTACATCTTAAAATTAACCATCATGTTGAATTCCAAGTCCTACCACCTCTCTCAACATAAAGGGCTATGTTGAAACAACAACTGTCACCATTAATTTGCCAACATTAATTTTGAAATCGGTTTGTTATTTCCTAATATTCCACAGAAACGTAATTTAAAAAGCTTTAAAAGCCCTTTTTAGAACGTTTGTTGTTCCTGTGAACCCCAGGTGGTAAAATCACCGGCATAAACTATAGCCTGTGTAGGATCAGAGACTGTTACGATTGATTCGCAACTATTATTTTTATAATCGGTTTATATTTCCTGAAATTGCATAGAATCGTAATTTAGAACTTTTTTAGAATGCTTTTCCCATTTCCCCTTCGCTTCACCCCTTTTTAATTCGAATTTATTTTCATCATTCCTTCGAGGGCATTTATATTTTATAAGTAACTACCATGTCATATTTAAAGTTTCTAGCCTTTTTCAGTAACACAAAAATCGCAATTTAGAAAGTTTTTAGCTCCTGCAACCCTCTGGTGGTAGTGGAACAGACATAAAATATAGCTTATGTTTGAGCAGGTTCTATCACCAAAATTTTTCATCATTATTTTTTTAATCAGTTTGGTAATTTATAAGTTTGCTTAAAAATTGTAATTTATAACGCTTTTCACCCACTTCATTTTTTTTTTTATTTGGAATTTTCTTTCGACTGTTCTTAGAATGAAGTTGCATCTTGTAAGTAAATACCATGCCTTACTTCATAGTGTTAGACCACTCAGTTGTGCAAAAAATGCAAATTAGAACATGTTTTGCTTTTGCAACCCTCAGATGGTAGTGACAGCAACATAAAATATAACCTGTGTTATACCAGGGACTGTCACCATTGATTTGCAACCATTACTTTTGAAATAGCTTTGGTATTTCCTTAGATTGAGTAGAAATATCAATTTAGAACGTTTTTAGGTATGCTTTTCGCGCATTTTCACCCCTTTTTAAATTTCCAATTTTTTCAAAACTGTTCTTAAAGATCATTTATAGCTAATAAATATGTACCTTGCCTAATTTTAAGTTGCTAGCCCCTACCGATCACAAAAATCGAAATTTAGAACACTTTTTTTGCTCCTGCAACGTCTTGGTGATAGTGATACCGACATAAAATAGCGTCTATGTTAGATCAGAGGCTGTCAGCATCAATTTCCTACCATTACGTTTGAAATCAGATTCATAAATCCTGAGATATTGCCGACAAATCGGCATCTAGAACGTTTTTAGAACGCTTTTCGCGCATTTTGCTCCTGCATCTCCTCTGTAGTAGTGGAAAAAGATATAAAATATAGCCTATCTTGGAGCAAGAACTGTCACCATCATTTTTACACCATTATATTTGAAATCGGTTCAGTACTTCCTGAGATTGCATAGAAATAGCAATTTAGAAAGTTTTTTATAACGCTTTTTGCGCATTTTGACCCCCCTTCTAAATTTCGATTTTTTTAGGAAATGTCCTTAGAGATCATTGATATCTTATAACTAACTACCATTCCAAATTTCACGATTCTAGGCCCTTCCGTAACGCAAAAGCCGCAATTTAGAACGTTTTTTGCTCCTGCACCCCCTTTGGGGTAGTGGCACTGACATAAAACATCGCCTATGTTGGACCAAGGGTTTTCCCCATCATTTTGACGCCATTATTTTTTAGATCGGTTTGGTATTTCCTGAGATTGTGTAGAAACCACCATTAGAACTTTTTTAGAACGCTTATCGCGCATTTTCACTCCTTTTAAATTTCGAATTATTTAAGAACTGTTCTTAGAAATCCTTTGTATCTAATAAGTAGCTAATATTTCAAATTTCATATTTCTAGGCCCTTCGGTAACGCAAAAATTGGATTTTTAGAACTTTTTTGCTCCTCCACCCCCTTTGGGGTAGTGGCACCGACATAAAACATCGCCTATGTTGGACCAAGGGTTTTCACCGTCATTTTGACGCCATTATTTTTTAGGTCGGTTTGGTATTTCCTGAGATTGTGTAGAAACCACCATTTAGAACGTTTTTTAGAACGATTTTCGCGCATTTTCACCCCTTTCAAATTTCGAATTGCTTAAGAACTGTTCTTAGAAATCCTTTATATCTAATAAGTAGCTAATATTTCAAATTTCATATTTCTAGGCCCTTCAGTAACACATAAATCGCATTTTTAGAAAGTTTTTTGCTCCTGCACCCCCTTTGGGGTAGTGACACCGACATAAAACATAGCCTATCTTGGAGCAAGCGTTGTCTCCATCATTTTGACATCAATATTTTTTAAATCGGTTTGGGTATTTCCTGAGATTGTGTAGAAACAACCATTTAGAACGTTTTTTAGACCACTTTTTGTGCATTTTCACACCTTTTAAATTTCGAATTGTTTAATAACTGTTCTTAGATATCATTTATATCTTATAAGTAACTAATATTCAAAATTTCATATTTCTAGGCCCTTCAGTAACGCTAAAATCGCATTTTTAGAACGTTTTTTGCTCCTACACCCCCTTTGGGTTAGTGGCACCGACATAAAACATAGCCTATCTTGGAGCAAGCGTTGCCACCATCATTTTGACACCAATACTTTTTAGATCGGTTTGGTATTTCCTGAGATTGTGTAGAAACTACCATTTAGAACGTTTTTTAGAACACTTTTTGTGCATTTTCAACCCTTTTAAATTTCGAATTGTTTAAGAGCTGTTCTTAGACATCATTTATATCTTATAAGTAACTAATATTCAAAATTTCATATTTCTAGGCCCTTCAGTAACGCTAAAATCGCATTTTTAGAACGTTTTTTGCTCCTACACCCCCTTTGGGTTAGTGGCACCGACATAAAACATAGCCTATCTTGGAGCAAGCGTTGTCACCATCATTTTGACACCAATACTTTTTAAATCGGTTTGGTATTTCCTGAGATTGTGTAGAAACTACCATTTAGAATGTTTTTTAGAACACTTTTTGTGCATTTTCACCCCTTTTAAATTTCGAATTGTTTAAGAATTGTTCTTAGATATCATTTATATCTTATAAGTAACTAATATTCAAAATTTCATATCTCTAGGCCCTTCAGTAACACATAAATCGCATTTTTAGAACGTTTTTTGCTCCTGCACCCCCTTTGGGTTAGTGGCACCGACATAAAACATAGCCTATCTTGGAGCAAGCGTTGTCACCATCATTTTGACACCAATACTTTTTAAATCGGTTTGGTATTTCCTGAGATTGTGTAGAAACTACCATTTAGAACGTTTTTTAGAACACTTTTTGTGCATTTTCAACCCTTTTAAATTTCGAATTGTTTAAGAGTTGTTCTTAGACATCGTTTATATCTTATAAGTAACTAATATTCATAATTTCATATTTCTAAGCCCTTCAGTAACGCTAAAATCGCATTTTTAGAACGTTTTTTGCTCCTACACCCCCTTTGGGTTAGTGGCACCGACATAAAACATAGCCTATCTTGGAGCAAGCGTTGTCACCATCACTTTGACACCAATACTTTTTAAATCGGTTTGGTATTTCCTGAGATTGTGTAGAAACTACCATTTAGAACGTTTTTTAGGACACTTTTTGTGCATTTTCAACCCTTTTAAATTTCGAATTGTTTAAGAGTTGTTCTTAGACATCGTTTATATCTTATAAGTAACTAATATTCATAATTTCATATTTCTAAGCCCTTCAGTAACGCTAAAATCGCATTTTTAGAACGTTTTTTGCTCCTACACCCCCTTTGGGGTAGTGGCACCGACATAAGATATAGCCTATGTTCTAAGTTGGACAAACACCATCATTTTGATACCATTACTTTTGGAATCAGTGCGGTAGTTCCAGAGCTTATCTCCGACAAATAAACAATTTTTTCCTCTTTATAATAGGAGTATAGAAGTATAGAAGTATAGACTAGCAAACCCCGTGGCTTTGCTCGCGTAATATTTGAAATATGCCAAGTGATATTTGCATGACTATTTTTTTTTATTAGAAAAACACTTTTTGGAATATTTCAAAAATTACAAATTAATCCACAATTTGACTAAAATTTATTATAAAAGTGTGATAGACAGAAATGAGATTTTAATTAATAAGAAGAACTAAAACTAATTCCAAATAAATGATAATTTAGAAAATATTTTGAGTCTTTCTTGCTCACTTCATACGCTCATTTCAGTATTCATTTGAAGTTTTGAATTTTTTAGAAACCATCTTAACACATTTACATCTTAAAATTAACTATCATGTCAAATTCCAAGTTTCTTGTCTAACAGTCTACCACCTCTCTGGTGTTAGTGGCACGAACATAAAATGCCGAAATAGAGTTGAAATAGAATGTCTCGAAAAATGTTGAAACAGAGACTGTCACCATTAATTTGCCAACATTAACCTTCAAATCGGTTGGTATTTCCTAATATTTTATGGAAAATGGAACTTAGATGTTTTTAAAGGCTTTCTTGTTGTTCCTGCCAACCAGATGGTAGTAAAACCGGCATAAAATATAGCCCGTATAGGATCAGAGGCAATCACTCTTGATTCGCAACCAGTAACTTCTGTAATCGGTTTATTATTTCCAGAGATTCCATAGAAATCGTAATCTAGGACACTTTTAGAATGCTTTTCGCTCCTTCCCTTCGTTCACCCCTTTTTAATTTCGAATTTATTTTCGTCTGCTCTTAGATGACATTTATATTTTATAAGTAACTACCGTGCTATATTTAAAGTTTCTAGCCTCTTGAGTACCGCAGAAATCGCAATTTAGAAAATTGTTTGCTCCTGCAACTCTCGAGGGGTTCTGGCACCGACATAAAATATAGCTTATGTTAGAGCAGGTTCTATCACCATCAATTTGCAACCATTATGTTTGAAGTCGGTTTCGTATTTCTTACGATTGCTTAAAAATCGTCATTTAGAACGCTTATAGAACGCTTTTCGCTCACTTCATCATTTTAAATTTGGAATTTTCTTTTGACAATTCTTAGAAAGCATTTGCATCTTTGAAGTAATTACCATTCCAAATTTAAAATGTTAGACCAGCTCAGTAACACAAAAAACGCAATTTAGAACATTTTTTGCTCCTCTAATCCCCAACTTGTAGTGACAACAACGTAAAATATAGGCTTTGTTGGAGCGGGGACTGTCACCATCAATTAGAAACCATTACTTCTGAAATCGGTTTATATTTCCTGAGACTGCGTAGAAATCGCTACTTAGAACGTTTTTAGAACGCTTTTCGTTCATTTTCACCCCTTTTAAATTTCAAACTTTTAAGTAACTGATCTCAGAGAGCATTTACATCTCATAGGTAATTACCATGCCAAATTTCAAGTTGCTAGCCCCTTCAGTATCCCAAAAATCACAATTTAGAACGCTTTTTAAAATGCAACCGCAAGGTGGCAGTGACGCCGACATGAAATAGATCCTATGCTGGAGCAATATGTCATCATCAATTTCCAACCATTACTTTCGAAATCGGTTAGGTACTTTCTGAGACTGCATAGAAATCGCAATTTAGAACGTTTTTTAGAACGTTTTTCGTCCCTTTTCACCCCTTGTAAATTTCGAATTATTTAGGAAATGTTCTTAGAGATAAATTATCTTATAAGTAACTACCATGCCTAGTTTCAAGTTGCTAGCTCTTGCAGTATTACAAAAAACACAATTTAGATCGTTTTTTGCTCCTTCACCCCCTTTGGGGTAGTGGCATACAGCATATACAGGAAATACAGCATATGTTGGAGCGAGGGCTGTCACCTTCGTTTTAACACCATTATTTTTTAAATCGGTTCGGTACTTCGATAATCGAGGTTTATGAAATTTAATAGGCTTCTTCTCATTCTTATATACTAAGAATACACGAAATTTCAAGCCTCCATCTTAATTTGTTTGGGAGATGGAGCGTTTACAGACACATTCTTTCTTTCTAACCGATGACCAGGACCCTACCTGCCGGGTTGCCCCAGCTTAACGGGTTTAGTACCTGGCATCGGGGCGAAAGACCGCCTAATTGCCGCGAAGCGGCAATAAACCTGACATCATTGCCTCGATCGTCATCCTATCTGCAGTGCCTACTGCTCGTTTGTGTATACTTTGCTTTGCCGGTTACTTAACTTTATATCCTGTTGTTTGGCACCTGCACATTGCTACTCATGTTGGTCTCGTAGTTTAGAACCTTGATTAGATGACGAGACCCTCACCTGGCAAGGCACCTCCAGAGGTATAATTCACAGGTAACTTGGAGGACTTTGCACCCACGACGGATTTTACATACACCAGGCGCCATTAGCGTACATGGCGGATTATAGCCAGCAGTAGGCCTCGATCGCGCGGCCTTAGCTGCGGATTCGATGCTCTGGTAACTGGGCCACCGCTGCCCGAACTACTACTGAATGACCTGGGGTTTAGAAGCCGAATTGTTGGTGCAGACTTGTCGTAAGAAAATGAATTTTGAAGGGGGGTGGGGGAGCAAAAAAAAAAAAAAAAAAAAAAAAAAAAATTGGAGCGCCGCAGATAGACAAGTTGCACCGAAAGTTAATTTTGGGCCGAAATGCTAGGCAAACATAACGATGCAAGGGGATGAGACTCCACGCGTCTACCGTACCCCACTGCGTAGAAACTGACTCCGTAGACTTCCCACTGGAGAGGGTTCGGTAGCTTGTGCAGGCTACAGCCTATGTGCAACTACGAATAATAAAGAGGCGGTAATCAAAAAAAAAAAAAAAAAAAAAAACCTGAAAGGGAAAGGGGTTAGTTTGTACATGTTATTACACTTAAAACTTACTTATAGCTATTTACTTAACTATTATTTATTATATATATTGTTTTAATATTATCCTATATCACTAGGTGACATCAAACTAACTAGAGTAATTTACTTTAGATTACTTAAATAATGCCCGGCTATTTAAAATGAATTTATATTTTAATCATTTCTAATATTAGAATCAGGATTTTATTTATTAATTATTATTAATATTTTTATATTATCTTATGGCAAGTTAACTATGAATTGGCATATACTTAGCTAGGAGGGAATTGATAGCATACTAACCAGCTGACCTAGTGAGATTAATATACTAATTTCTAATTGAGCTAGCTGCTTGAGGTTGTAACTTAGACATAAGCTATGGGGGTTGGGTTTGACCTAAATTAATATTTAATTTAATAATTCATTATATTTGTCTAGTATAATATACTTATCTCACCCAGTGGACTTGTTCTTCTGAGGAGGTTTCCTTGTCTTGGTATTTGGTCGCTGTCGTGGTGGTTGTCTTTTTAATATTTTGACATATTCTTGTGGTCCTTTTCTTTTTCTTTGATTAGATATATGCTTCTCATATACCGTGAGATGCTTGTCTCTGTCGTAGGTTGTTTTTCTTTATGACTCTATTAATGGTGGATGTCTAAATTTGAGATTTTGTCACTTTGCGAACTTGTCGCTGATGGGTTTGCGACTTGTGGTCTTTAATTTGTGACCCTTTGAGTTGGCTTTGATCACTTAACAGGTTCATTTCCGTTGTATGTCACCTTGATACGTGAATGCGCACATGGCGATCAGTCCATTGGAACCTAATGGCTGTTATCACGATTTATGCAACATTGTTGCGAGCTATTTGAAAAGGCTTGTGCACTACTGGAGTGGGGCTTGTTCCATGGCCGTTAGTCCGTCAATTTTTTTATGATGACTGTTTTCACAAGATGTATCGTTATACTTTCTCCTTTGTTGTAGTTGGCTTGATTTAGTATGTAGTTGGCTTCTCTGTTTCATTTAAAACACATCTTTTCCTTACCTACTTAACTATCTTCTGATGATTCGTTGGGTTTGTGTGAGTGCGCCGTAGCTATCGGTTCATCATAAATGACTTCCACCTCTCAGAAGTGCGATAAATCGATTTTTTTTGCAAGTACAAGGTTCCTTCACCTGCGGCCGCGGTCAACTTGATAATTAAACTCGGACTTCTTTTTTTTTAATATATATATGTTAACCCTGAAAATAAGGCAGTTAGTTAGTTTGGGGTTTAATGGTATGTTAATTTTTTTTTAGTTTTCTAGTAAAAAATGGAAAATAAAAAAAAATATTTTTCTTGAAACAACTCTTTTTACCCAGTCCCGAGATTTTCTAAACAGAACTACTCTTTTGATTTGAACGAAATTTTTAGACGTTGTTCTGCGTACATATGGTTATGATGGAAACAAAATAAAATGTAATAATTTTCCATATAATCCATTTTTTTTCTGTCCACTTAAAGACAAATAGTGCTGATTTTTGCTGGACGTTTTTTCAGATAACCGCCAATTTGACGAAAAAAAAATGTATACAAAATTATTATTTTTGTCCGTTCTAATCAAAACTGTTAGCTTTAAAATTATAAAACTTGATAAATTTTATTTCTGATTTATAGATCTGCTGGAAAGTGAGGGACAGTACAACTGTATGCGAGTTGCTATTTCAACTTCGTTACTCTTTTGTAATAACATTTCCCCCCCTCACAATCTACAGTAATATTGTTTGCTATAATAATAATACCAAAAATGTCCCCCAAATACTCCAAAAATAATTAAGTCATAAAACTAATATGACGCAGAGTTATTGCATTCCGATCTATTAATATAAGAATAAAATAAAAAGAATATACCCCACTCTTCATTTAAAACACATGAATAAAATTCATATTTTCTTTACCGACTTTCTTTAAATAATTAAAGTACGAATTTTTATATTAATGAAGAAAAAACTTCTTATCACAGTTCCTTAAATTTCATTTTTAAACTCTCATCGTGGAATTAAAAACTTAAACTGAATTCTCAATTAATGATGAAAAGAAATTAGTTAAACTTTGAAAAAATATATTAAAAACATCATTAAATTTACTTTTAAATTTTACTTAATTTCACTTTTAATTTAATGAGAATTTATTATTTTCTTATTAAAAAAATATTATGCTTTTTAAATCAGACGAAAAATAATAATTTTTTTTTCTATGTTTCCTTATTAAAGTGAATTAAAAATTCATCATGAAAGTTGTTGCTATGATCAAATTGTGGTTTCGCTTTTACTTAAAAAAAAATTCAGTTTTTGGTCGTTATCTTTGTATGTATGTCCTCAATATTATCAGCAACCACTGAGTCGATTTGAATCTAACACTAAACTTATAGTACACCATAGAAGTTTTAAAATTAAATGGATTCATAGTATCGTTTATAGTATTTATACAGGGACATCTACAAAATTTTAGTAAAAATTTTTCTACTGCGTTTCAACGTGGGTGGCGAGCAATAGGTTGCCTTTATAAATTTGAGTGAGGTGGCATACGATATATAAAATTTGATTAGTAGAAAAGATCACTGTAAATTAAAATGTCTGAAATTCAGATACTTAAGTGTCTGAAACGGAGTGTTCAATTTTCAGACATTTTAAAATGTCTGAATTTTTTCAGACACTTTTTGTGTCTGAATTTCAGACACTTTTTGTGTCTGAATTTCAGACACTTCCAACGTCTTAATAGCATCCATTTTTTTTGTAAGCATCATACGTATCCATGTTTGACCACGTTGAATCCTAGAAAAATATTTGGCTGGGGTCATGCCCCCACACTCCTTACAACCTGATTTTTTTGGTGCTCCCAATTTTGGTACGCAATTTTCGTTAAGCTGATAATTTAAATCTTTTACGACATTTTACTGATTATAATCAATATTTTGAACTTCAGGAGTAGAACAAGATTAAAACAAAAAATATTTATCTAAATATTAGATTTTTAAAATTTGTTTTATTTTTAATCTTATTTTACTTTAAAAGTTCAAAATATTGATTATAATCAGTACAATTTCGAAAGAGATTTAAAATATAAGCTTTACAAATATTGCACATCACATTTGTGGGCACTAAAATCGTAGGGGGGCGGGGCACGGCCCAGTATGCCCATTCTTTAATCAAGAAGTTCTTTTGCAAAAAATGCAACCCTGCATTATTATTATTTAAATTGAGATGTCCGGTATTCGGGAGTATCCGCTGTGGAGGTTAATGGACATTCCCGAATAGCTGAAACACCTATTTAGCGAATACTTTTTTTAATCCGCATAGCATACATATTTGTATATTTTTACCCCACAAAAGCAGACATCTCCGATTATCGGACAAATTCAACAGCAAGGGCTATTGAGGGCTTTTAAAGTACAGGGATAAATATATATATTTCTTATAATCTTATCCTACTCTACTTCATATAATTTAAAAATAGATTTTTTTAAACATTTATATTGCCACATAGGCAATTTTACATATATATCAGATGATAATCACAACAACTATTTAACTATGAATAAATAAATAAATATTCTACTTTATCCCTTTGCACTCGAGGGCTCTGGAGCGGAGTCATTTAAAATTTGTCTTCAAACTCGAGGGCTCCGCTACGGAGACAATGCAAAGAATTTTATAATACCTGTCTAGAAAAGCCAAGATTACATGGTATCACAAAATTATTTGCATTGTCTCCGTAGCGGAGACCTCGAGTTTGAAGACAAATTTTAAATGGCTCCGCTCCGGAGCCCTCGAGTGCAAAGGGTTAATATTGAGAAAAAAATACTTCGGTATTTTGTTTATTTATATTTTGTGTTTTTAATGTTGTCCTACTCTAAAAGTTCAAAACTTTCATTATAATCAGTGCAAGATTTAAGGTATCAGCTTTACGAACATTTCATACAAAATCCCCCCCCCCTCCCCGCAAAAAATGAAAATCCTTATCATTTAAAAATTAGATTTTTAAAAAATTTATATTGCCACATGGGCTTATTGTTATCATTCCTATGAGCTACTAAACAAGACATCTTTAAAGCAAAATAAAGCCGCAAAAAAAAGAAGTTAGCATGTGATATCACTATGATACACACTTGCAATGCTTATCAGTAAAGTCTAATTGGAAAATGACCTTCGAAGTGAAATATATTTTCTACACACGAAGCAAAAATGAAATAAACAAATGATTTCCTTTTTCCTGACTGGCTTACTTCTATGTTTCCAAGTCAAACGTTTTCCACATTAAAAGATTTAATAGCTTTAGAAATATATCTAAGAAATACTTGAGAAATATTCTTTTTCAATTATATATAAATTTCATAAAATTCAATTTATTTTTTTTCCAAAAGCGAAAGTCTATAAATATATTTTTTAATTTCAGCTGAATATTGTTCAATTGAAGAAAAAAAAAAAAAAGGCAATCCCGAAAAATTCTGGGATTTTCGGGATTAAAATTAAAGCGGGATCCCGGGATCTCAATCCGGGATTGTAATCCCTAGCTAGGAAGTAAGAAAGCTTTAGGAGATCTTTCAAAGTTTTTTTTTCTATTTCCTTGTGGTCGTTTAGTATGAGATAAGCATTAGCCATTGAAACTAAGAACTGCCATATTGAAAACAAAACAAAACAAGAGAAGGAACTTAACTTAAAATTTGTCTGTTTTTTAGTGATGTTATTACTTTAAATTTCAGAAAAAAGAAGAGAATAAATAATACATAATTTGTAATAAAAGACAACGTCACACGTTTAAAAATATATACTTCTAGAATTAGTGTTTTGTTTTGCAAAAAGATTCAAAACTAATTAAATTTCATGCAAGATTTTGTTTAGTACAATAAATAAAATCATAAAAGACACTAATTTTAGTACTATAAAGAAATTCTAACACTTACTTCAATCGCTGTTTGCAAGAGGTAAAAAATCCTCGATTTGAAAGTTTAAAAACTACCACAACCACAGTGAAGGAGGAAGACTTGCATCAGTTTAAAAGGTAATTCCATAATACATCCGACTAGCCATATTTAAAGAATGAGATGTTTCATCCTGAAAACATGACCCGCCAGACAAAAGTTTCTTTTTCTTTTCTTTTCTTTTTTTTTTTTTTGCCAGCTTCGACAGAACGAAGATGAATAACACAATATTATCGATATAAATTAATACGAGTTAACACTAAGCCCATTGCACACGCTTTGTAGAATTTCCGGGTGTAATCTTCAACCGTCTTCTACTTCTGTTCTGTGTCTATTCCGCCCTTATATCGACGACAGCTTCTAAGAGACATTTGATGTCAAGCACACACGTCAGATGTATGTATTCAATAAATAAATAATCCAAGTTAATACGAATAAAATCACAGTACTTCACATTTCATAAAAAAAAAAAATTAAAATACACGCGTACATAAAAACAAACTTTGTTTGAATTACAACGTATACCACTTCGAACGAAGACATCTAAAACGCATGCGCGGGAGTGCCCCCTGGTGGTTATTGCGTCGGAAGAATCAAAACGTCTTAAATTAAGACACGTTTAAAGCAATGACTTAAAGCAGTGTCTTAAAATAAGACGTTTGCGGATATTTTAGACATTATTCTCAGTTTGTTTACACCATGGTCATAGTAAGACACTTATGCGTCTTAAATTAAGACATCTATAATGTTTTAATTTTCAGATTAAGACACTTAAGTGTCTAAAATTCTTTTTCCGTCACATATGTGTCTAAATTTAAGACGCTTCTATTTGCAGTGATTTTGGACAAAATATTGAGTGATGAGCAACTAGAGTGCCTTTATAAATGAGAAACCGATGACATACGAAGAGTAAAATTTCACTGGCGGAGAGGATTTTGGACAAAAAAGTGGCTAGACTACCATTATCGCCAATCTAATGATTGTTGACTTCTCTTACTCCTTTCAAAGAACTTCTCCAGACAAGTAGGCAACTACTCCTTTATTTATAAAGATAGTAAAATATCGCCGTGTTATAATAATTTGAACATGGTAATCTAAAAAAATGCTATCTTGTGCTAAAAATAGTGTCTAGAACATATCATGTAACAACTGAGTACTCCAAAAAGGGCTAAAACATTCAAGTCGATAAATGTCGAAAGATGTCGAACAATAAATATCGACCGCGTGCACATCTGGTAGTTCAAACTTAAACACTGTATAGCATTTTCTAGACATTATACATACAATGTTTGTGTTTGAAGTATCAGTGTCGTTGCCATCAATATTTATTGTTCAGCGTCACTTGACACTTATCAGCTACAATTTTTAGCACTTTTTAATGCATTACTGGAATAACAGGTTGATACACCATATATTCTAGACGCTATAACTATACCACTCTCGTTAAAGGGAGACAGTGTCACTGAATATGTAAACACGTATAAAAATAGGACTTCGATGCTAGGATAACTATTTATTTCATTAAAATTGACTAGCGTTATTGTCGAAGACCCTGCTTGATGACTGGTTTTAATTCATGATATTGAACTTCCTGGAACCGGCGCTAGATCAAGACTACAACCAACAGAACGGCAAGATCTCGATCTATATTCTTTCGAACAGTTGGATTCTTGAAACTTGATATTTCTTGCGACACAATTTGTTTCTTTCATCAGTTGAACGCTTTGTACCAGCCATCTGAAAAGAAGTGCAATGTTAATTTTCATTCTGACAAAAAGGCGCAAAGCAACAAGAAAATAAAAATTATATAAGAATTTATTAAAAATGGCACGAACATTTTCAATTATGCTTAATAAATAAACTTATATTAGTGGTCAATTTTTCTATTTTTTATTTCACAAGTTTTTAGTTTTTTAAAACTCTTCATGATCACGGACGCATTAAGAGGAGACACTTAAATCTGAAAAAAAAAATAAGCGAAGATAAAATTGAGTAAGTATTAGACGTAGTTGGAAAATATTTATTTTTTGTAGACATCAAGAGATTGATATCACGGCGTCATAGGCATCATCATTATGTGTTAATAAATATACCATGTTATCAGCTATTAATTATTATTTTGAAGAGCAAGATCAGTATAGATTCTTCGTTAGAGGTAATTTTGGTTATTAGAAAAACACCATTTTTCTTTAAAAAATCCTTTTATATTGTCTTTAAGTATTTTACATTATAAACAATCACTACAAATATTTTTAGTTACTTAAAAAAATAGTTACTAGAAAACATGAATTCTGCTTTTTCAGAATTTAGTGTCGCCCCCGATGACAAAAAAAAAAAAAAAAAAAAAAAAAAAATGTATATAAATATAGATACAGTAGAGTCCCGATTATCCAAGTTAATTGAACTTATACCTTTGGAATGGATAATTTTCTTCTGATGGATTGGCGGCTTCTATTATTATGAAACAGCCATTATAAGTGAAGATGAAAGAGCAGTCGTATAAAGTTAGAACTCTGATTTTCTGGTCAGAATGGAAAAAAATGGCCATATTTATTTTTTGAAAAAAAAAACAAAAAAAACAAACCAGTCACTACGTGGTAAATCTCTTCCGTAATTACCCTATAAAATAATTATTAAAGCAATATAGGATACATCGGACACGATGGATAGGATTATGGATCATTCAAGGTAATAAAAACTTCCTCACTTATTTATCACAACTTTTATACTTTTAAGTGGGGAGCTCAGAAAGCCGTAGTTACCTTCTAATAATTGTACATAAATATTCAATTTAATATTATTCGAAGTATCCTAGCGACTGATTCCCAAACTTCTTGCATCGTGTCCCGTATCACGCAACATTACCGGTTGTGGCAGCATATCAGCTAAAGTATATATACAGGGTGGTTATAATTAAACTTCCCCTATAAACAGCATTCTACTTCGCAAACTGGTGAACGGAATGCAACGAAATTTGGTATATAGACTATACACGAGATGCGCTCACGGAATTTGAAAAAAAAAAATAGTTCCTAAATGTCCACCAGAGGGCGCTTTTTCCGGAAAAAACATTAAATTTAACACATTAAACGGTCAAAACAGAATCCAGAAACACTATTAACATTTATTGTCAACTCTGGATTCTGCTTTGGCTGTTCATTGTGTTAAATTTAATGTTTTTTCCGGAAAAAGCGCCCCCTGGTGGGCATTTTGGAACTAATTTTTTTTTTTCGAAATTCCGTGAGCGCATCTCGTGTATAGTCTATATACCAAATTTCGTTGCATTCCGTTCACCCGTTTGCGCTGTAGGATGCTGTTTATAGGGGAAGTTTAATTATAACCACCTGTATTTGTATCTTCAAGTGTGGTGTATTAAAATTGGAATAACAGTTATCACAATACCATCAACGTCAATTACACTCTCCTAAACGCGATTAATCAGAGTAAAATTTGAATCGCACTGACACCTCATAAAATTTACATAGCATCTTCTTTTAAATATTCTAATCTATTTTTGTTGAAATTTATACACAGTAATAGAAGGCAAATGTTTTTAATACAGAAAGATATATTATAACAAAGGACTAAATTATACAACAATCTCTTACCCATGATTACGAAAAGCGTTCTTCATCTTCAGCAACCTCACTAACTAATATACAAGGTGTCCCAAATTTATCTTCACAAACTTGATCATCCATAAAATTTAAACGAAATTATATAACAAAAACATGTTTATTGTACAATGAACAGCAAAGTTTTATGTGATGCTAGAAGAGCTCCACATGAGCACCTTGGTTGCACGAACAAACACACAACCAGTCTCCATAAACGAAAGACAGTATCTGTCTCCATAAACGTCTTGTGCATGCGCGTATTGATGGCCTGGATGTTTGGAGACGTCCGTATTTTGTTCGGAATTTCCTTTGTACTTGTTTATCTGGCCTCGTCTCTATGAACCAGGCCACACACTGAGTCTTTTCCTGTGGTGTATCTGTCGTAGGCTAATTGAGAAATCCGGCTCTTTGCAAACAGCCTAGGCTCTTTGCAAAGAGCCGGGCTAATTGGAGAATCCATCTCCCTTTTTCCAATTAGCCTGATATTTTTCAGGCTTTTTGCAAAGAGCCTAGAAAGCGTTAGGCTAATTGAAAAATGACCACTTATTATCCGATCAGGGTGATATTTTTAGCTCACAGGCTATCAAAGCCTGAGAGCTAATGTGCCCGCCGATTCTGTCTGTACGTGTGTACGTACGTACGTACGTATGTACGTAACACGATAACTCTTGATAGAAATATCCGATTTGCTTCAAAATTTTTTTTCTAGGTTCATTCTGATAAGGTGCTTCCCTGATTAGTTTTTGAGGTTCACTGGTTAAGGATAAAGGGGGAAAAGGGGAGCTAGTCCCCCCACCTCTTAATTTATATAAATGGGTTTATCATGCAGAAATATCCGATTTGCTCCAAATTTGATATACCGGTTTATTGTGTTAAGGAGCTTCAATTATTAGATTTGGAAGCTCATTATTTAAGTATAAAGGGGGGAAAGGAGGCTACCCCCCTCAATTTAGATAAATCGGTTTTTCATGATGAATTATTCGATTTACTCCAAATTTGGTATACAGGTTTATTAAGTTAAGGAGCTGCCTTGATTAGATTTGGAGGTTCATTAGTTACATATAAAGGGAGGAAAGGGGGGGGGGCTATCCCCCCCGTAATTTAGATAAATGGGTTTTTCATGCAGAAATATGCGATTTGCAATAAATTTGGTATGCCGGTTAATTATGTTAAGCAGCTACCCTGATTACATTTGGAAGATCATTATTATGTATAAAGGGGGGAAAGGGGGGCGATTGCCTCTCCCCTTAATTTAGATAAATGCGTTTTTCATGTAGAATTATTCGATTAGTTCAAATTTGGTATACTGGTTTGTTATGTCAAGGAGATGACTTGATTAGATTTGGAGGTTCATTAGTTAAATATAAAGGGAGGAAAGGGGGGCTACCCCCCTTAATTTTGGTAAATGGGTTTTTAATGCAAAATTATTCGATTTGCTCCAAATTTTGTATACCGGTTTATTATGTTAAGAAGCTTCCCTCATTAGATTTGGAAGTTCATTAGTTAAGTATAAAGGGAGGAAAGGGGGCTAGACCCCCCTTAATTTATATAAATGTGTTTTTCATGCAGAGTTATTCGATTTGCTTTAAATTTCGTATACCGGTTTATTATGTTAAGGAGCTTCCCTGATTAGATTTGGAGGTTCATTAGTTAAGTATAAAGAGAAGAAAAGGGAGCTAGACCCCTCCCCCCCCCCCTTAATTTAGTTAAATGGGTTTTTCATGCAGAGTTATTCGATCTGCTTCAAATTTCGTATACCGGTTTATTATGTTAAGGAGCTTCCCTGATTAGATTTGGAGGGTCATTAGTTAAGTATAAAGGGAGGAAAGGGGGGCTAGACCCGCCTCCTTAATTTAGATAAATGGGTTTTTCATGCAGAGTTATTCGATTTGCTCCAAATTTCGTATACCGGTTTATTATGTTAAGGAGCTTCCCTGATTAGATTTGGAGGTTCATTAGTTAAGTATAAAGAGAGAAAAGGGGGGCTAGACCCCTTTCCTAAATTTAGATAAATGGGTTTTTCATGCAGAGTTATTCGATTTGCTTCAAATTTCGTATACCAGTTTATTACGATGTGGCTTCGTTTATTTGATTTGGAGGTTCATTGGTTAAGTATAAAATGAGGGAAAGGGGGGGGGCAATTGCCTCTCCCCTTAATTTAGATAAATGGGTTTTCATGCAGAATTATCTGATTTAGTTTAATTTTTTTTTCAACCGGATCCGAACTTGAAGGTTCCATTTGAAGTCAGCCTAAAAACCGACCACAACCAGGTTTCGGATTGAGTTCAATTAGAACTTTCAGGTTCGGATCGGGATGCCGGTGGACGGAGATTATTTTGTCTGGCTTGCATCGGGTTATAGTTCTTTCGAATATTTTTGTCGGTTAAGATTTGGTTCGGGACGGGTTTCAGGTTGACTTCGAATGGAATTTTTAGGTTCTAGTAGCGTTGCGTGTCCACGGAAACTAAATTGTCTTGTTCGGATCCGGTTATGGATCTTTGGAATATTTTTGTCGGTTATCAGATTTGGTTCGGGATTTCGGGTTTTTTTCAAATGGAACTCTCAGGTTCGGGTCGGGTAGCATGTAGACTGAAATTATTTTGTCTTTCTCGGATCGGGGTACGGTCTGTTCTAATTTATTTTTCGGGTTTGGGTAGGGTTATGCGTTAATAAACCTAATAAAAAGAAAATTGCCCAGTTAAACTGATGGCATTGAGCTCACAGGCTATTCACACTAATTGTATATTATACTCTTATTTCAAAGAATAATGCCCCTCGAAAATTAAATGAAGGTATTAGTCCCCGTTGCCCCCCTTTCTACTTAACCAAAGAACCTCCAAATCTAATCAGGGAAGCTACTTAACATAATAAACTGGTATACCAAATTTGAAGCAAATCAGATAATTCTGCATGAAAAAACCATTTCACTAAATTAAGGGGGGGGGGGTAATAGCTCCCCCATTTCTCCCTTTATGCTGAACCAATGAACTTTCAAATCTAATCAGAAAAGCTCCTTATTAGAATGAACCTAAAAAAAAATTAAACTAAATGAGATAATTCTCCATGAAAACACATTTATCTTAATTAAGGGGAGGGGCAATTGCTCCCCTTTCCCCCCTTTTATACTTAACCAATGAACCTCTAAATCAAATGAAGGAAGCCATATCGTAATAAACTGGTATATCAAATTTGAAGCAAATCGAATAATTCTGTATGAAAAACCCATTGATCTAAATTAAGGGGACACTAGCCCATGTCCCTCCTTTATACTTAACCAATAAATCTCCAAATCTAATCAAGGCCGCTCATTAACATAATAAACCGGTATACGAAATTTGGAGCAAATCGAATAACTCTGCATGAAAAACCCATTTATCTAAATTAAGGGGGGGGTGTCTAGCCCCCCTTTCCTCCCTTTATACTTAACTAATGAACCTCCAAACGTAATCAGGGAAGCTCCTTAACATAATAAACCGGTATACGAAATTTGAAGCAAATCGAATAACTCTGCATGAAAAACCCATTTATCTAAATTAAGGGGAGAGGCAATTGCCCCCCTTTCCCCCCTTTATACATAGTAATGATCTTCCAAATGTAATCAGGGAAGCTGCTTAACATAATTAACCGGTATACCAAATTTATAGAAAATCGCATATTTCTTCATGAAAAACCCATTTATCTAAATTACGGGGGGAAGGGGATAGCCCCCCCCTTCCTCCCTTTATATGTAACTAATGAACCTCCAAATCTAATCAAGGCAGTTCCTTAACTTAATAAACCGGTATACCAAATTTGGAGCAAATCGAATAATTCATCATGAAAAACCGATTTATCTAAATTAAGGGGGGTAGCCCCCCTTTCCCCTCTTTATACTTAAATAATGAGCTTCCAAATCTGATCAGGGAAGCTCCTTAACACAATAAACCGGTATACCAAATTTGGAGCAAATCGAATATTTCTGCATGAAAAACCCATTTATCTAATTTAAGAGGGGGGGGCTAGCCCCCCTTTCCCCCTTTATCCTTAACCAATGAAACTCCAAAAATAATAAGGGAAGCACTTTATCAGAATGAACCTAGTAAAAAGCATTTGAAGCAAATCGGATATTTCTATCAAGAGTTATCGCGTTACGTACATACGTACGTTCGTACGTACACACGTACATACAGAATCGGCGGGCACATAAGATCTCAGGCTTTAATAGCCTGTGAGCTAAAAATATCACCCTGATCGGATAATAAGTGGTCATTTTTCAATTAGCCTCACGCTTTCTAGGCTCTTTGCAATAAGCCTGAAAAATATCAGGCTAATTGGAAAAAGGGAGATGGATTCTCCAATTAGCCCGGCTCTTTGCAAAGAGCCTAGGCTGTTTGCAAAGAGCCGGATTTCTCAATTAGCCTACGACATATCCATCACCAGTTATGGATCTTACTGGGTCACGCCTGTACGCAAAAACGTTCTTTTTAGTACAAATAAAACTTCATGAGTTGCTGTTATACGCACACAAAACCGAACTTCTCTATCTTATTTCGTTTAAGTTTTATGGAGGATCAAAGTTGTAAAGATAAATTTGGGACACACTGTATTTTAGCGGTTAAAAGAAGCATTTGTGATAGCATAAGTTTTTCTTCCTGTCACAAATTTTCGGAAACTTTTCCGACCAGATATTATAGTTTATTAATCAGTTTTCTAAACCTGCAATTAGGTTTGTAGGCTTCTATTTTTACACTGTTCCCCTTTCTGTGATGTTTAGATTCAATGAGTTTTTGAACTCTTTCTCACCTTTTCACTCTAATGAATTATTATAGCTTTCATGCTGTCGTTTAAGTTAAGCAGCATTTGTCAACTACAGATATGGTCTACTAAATCATTTCAACGCATGAGCTCGTTATGTGTGTTTAGAATTAAAAACTTCAACCTACTTTATCTTTTTTTAAAATGTCATTTAAAAATTAAGCCCCTTTTTATACCATATAAATTTAAATATCTTGAAAAATGAGGAATTTTGAAACAAATATACACTACTTAGGTTTTTTTGGGGGGGGGGGGGGATGGAATGCTGCTAAGAAGAAAAGTATATCTTACGCAAAAGAAATACACATTTTAATAGAAAAACATTTTTAATTATACAACTTTTAAATAATTCTTAGTACTAAATGGTGCTAATCGTCATTAGCAAATAATTTTTAATTAGTAATTGCTATTAGTTTTTCAGAAGTACATGCTCAAATTTACATCGAATGAAATTTCTTTTCTATTCATGACAATTCTGCAACTAGTTTATCTATTTTAACATAATTTTACAATGTATAAAAACCAACAGCAATAATTACTTCTTTTCATACTAATTGTGGGTTCTTTTCAATAAAATGTAAATTTCTAATATCTGAAATCGTAAATAAAATTATATTTCCCGTCGCGTCGCTGAATTTGAAAAGCTTAATATTGTATTTTAAATAGGAATAATATTGTAAAATATTTTCTTATATTTTTTCGAATAATTAAATTGAAAGAGTATCGTTAATTTAAAATTCAAATTTTAAATATTTAATTCAAAATGCAGAATTGTCAATAGTAAGTTTCTTATTATTTATCTTTAAAATGCTTATTTAAACACATAATTTTATTAAGTCATAGTATTAGATATCGAATAAATTCAACAACGTTCAGCTTTATTTAATAACAACTTAAATTTTATGCAACCTACCACCGAAAGAGAGAGTAATTGTATGATTAAAGTGAAAACTTGTTCATAAATGAAAACAACAATCACATTAAATTTAATATATTCCTTAAAAATAACAAATTTTCTTAAATTATTCAGAATCGTAAGTAGAAAAATTTTAAAAGCACGAGACTGGAAAATTTTGTATAAAATGTTTACGGCATGAAAAATCTTTTTCAAATTTTCTTAATATAGGTTTTCTACACCGTTTTATAACTGTCTTAAAAAAGAGTAAAATGGGGTAATTTAATTTTCTGTCTTTCTTTGCAATTAAAATTAATTCAGGCAGAACTGCGATATAAAATAAATAATTTATTATTACTGATAATAGATAAATTCATGGTTTAAAACAGCTTGAGGGGCGGAGTATATTATATATACAAAGTTTTTTTTATCAAAATTTGCGCGACAATTTTATAATAAAATTGAATTTTTATAACTGTTGTGAAAAAGGGTGTAAAAAAGCATTTCTTCATTTTGAAAAGAAAATTTTCAAAATTTCTGATTTGAATTAAATATAGCTGCATCTGAAGAATAACTAAAAAATTATCATTGTTAATTTTCAAAACATTGAAGTTTTTTGCAAGATTATTAAATATGTAGTTTTAATTAATTCTTTTTTTAATTATATTTCTATTATTTTCGAATTTTCTAACAAATGTGATTAACACGTTCACACCGGCGCGGTCACTCGACTGTCTCAGAGTTGTCATGTCTCCGGCTTTTTGCACACCGCTGTTATTTTAGAGAAAATGTTCCTTTAAATCGCCCAATTGTTCTAATTAAATAAAACAACATTTTCTGTATTAAAATACTGGTATCCAAAAAGCCGGAGCCTTGACAGCTCCGAGACAGTCGAGTGTGACCCACCGCGACGGCTTGAACGTGTTAATCACATTTATAAAGAAACTATCTTATACTTTACCATCATTAGCAATATCATTTTCCCCCTCATGAATCACGGTTAACATAAGTAAATTTTTTTCGTAACTTTAGAATTTGGGCAAATAAAGATTAAAAATCAAATCAACTTTTAGTGACTTGTTTTATATTTTTTATATGTATTTTTTATATTCAAGAATTTTTTAATGGAAATTTTGAGATATTTGTGGGGAATTATTTTGATGTTGGGCAACTAGTATATATGAGGCATTCTCACAATCTCTTGATTTTTGTGGAAAAAAATCTGGCGAAATTAAACTTGCTAAAATAACATTTTAATCTGATAGACCAATGCCTTAATGATTCAAAATAAAGAAAAAATGGTCAGCATCGAAAATTTTTTTATTTAACTGAGGTTTAGGTTAAACTTGCGAGTTTAATTTTCCTTACCATTTTACCACTATAACTTTTTATTTTCTTCTAAATTTTTACTTTTAATGAATTTGCATAGTACCCACAGGACATTCAAATAAGAAATAATAACAATGTAGTACTTTTAATACAGAATTTTAGTATAACATTGTCTTAAAGGGGTGTTAAAGAAGGGACGTAAGGTAAAAAAAGGGACGAAATGGTAAAAAAAAGGACGAAATGGTAAAAAAGAGAAAGTAAGGATGGAACGGTAAGGAAAATTACCACCTATTTTTAGGAAAATCATGTTAAGACTAAGTGATAGCCACAATGTTCATTGATTTTTCGAAACAGTTGTTAACATTGGATTAAATTATTTTTTTTTTAATTTATCTCGAAAAGTGCAGGAATAAACCTTGGGGACGGTAAGACTACCAATAAAGCCACGGTGCTTGAAATTGATATTTATATGCTGATTTATATTCTGCAGTAAATTTCCTGTCAAAGAATTTTAGATATTCTTTCTCTAGCATAGTTCTGCATGAGCAAAAACTTGAAAAAAATTCTGTCGCTGCATCTGAAGTCATTTTCTGTATAATTTTAGCAGAGGGATGGTAAAAAATCTAAAACCCAGGGACAAAGTTAAAAAAATAATTTCAACCCTAAAAATGTGTGCAGGTTAATTTTTAGCTACATATTTATATAAAAAAATAGTTCCAGTTTCAGAATAATATTACATCGAATTATTTTTATTGAAACAATTTTATCCAGACAGCTCCAAACTTAAAAATCAGCGTCAGGGACACTGGGACGGTAGATGAGTTTTCCATGTGTTTGGACTCCCAACATCGTCCAAAACTTATTTATCTCGTTCATATTGTTGTGCAGTCATACAATGGGACGTTTCCAAGTATATGAAATAAAAAAAACACAAAAAAGTGTATTAAATAAAAAATTATTATTCAGGGACATGAAAGTTAAAAGATTGCGAGAATGCCCCATATACGTGCGCGTAGACTAAGTTAAAAGAGTGATCAAACTATGAAGACAATTATAAATGTATTCGAATATCTTTAGTAATATGCCTGCACTTCTTGAAAGGTATTCCATATCATATAAATATACACATACAGAAAAAGTTTCCATTATAGTTGAAAGCCCAGAAAAAAACTTTATAAAAATGTACCTCTTTTTAAAATTTTTTACAGAAAAACGTGAACAAATGTTTTCTTTTCTATATCTATAGAGAGAGTCGTGTCTTTTTCCAGTATTTCAAAAAAGTTTTAATAATACATTTACTTATTTTATATGTAAAGTACTGAATTTTAAGAAAAAGATCAAAGCAGAAGGTATTATGCATCTGTATACTATAGAATTATAATATATATATATATATATATATATATATATATATATACATATTTGTTTTTTGGGCAAAATAGAAATAAAAAGAAAGTTATTTTCATAAACCAGTCAAAATTATAGCGATTCCGTGCACATATTATGCATCGTTCTTTACAAAATTGAATACAGTGTGACATGAAAAATCCGGCATCAAAACTATCTTTTCCCTTCCTTTTTTTAACATTTTCAAGTTATGGGAGAAGAAAAAAAAATATTTATGAATTAAAAACTTCAAAATCGAAAGTAAAAATGAAAAAAAAAAAAAAAAAAAAAAAAAAAGTTTTTTTTTATTTTTTATTCAGAGGCGATTATTCTCAAGGGTCATTGCACCGAATTAAAACTCGACACGGCATTCGGAAATTACCTGTATGCAGAGTAAAAGATAGATGATTGGCTATGTACTGACGAAAATCCTCCAACAACGAACAATTTAACAGGCAGCGAAATCACTGACACTGTGCTAAATAGAAGCGCCGATAACGCTAATAGCAGCTCAGAGGACGAGGATGAACTACCGGCAGAAGAAAAATAGTAACTAGAAAAATGCATAAATTTTACTGGAGAATTAATATCTGCTTTAGAGATACAATACTGTAATTCCGAAATAGGCCTTCTTCATTTGTATAAAATACGAGAAAAACTTATTAAAGAACGGCCAAAAGTACTGAAGCAAACAAAATTGACATCAATGTTTCCGAAACTACACGAGAAATAATAATTCCGCTCTTTATTGTTTTTCTCTGTAACACTGAAAATATCAATTAAAGTAAGCTTTTTTTTTATATTTAATTTTCTCTTTTTCTTACATAATTATCACTTAAAAATGAATTAAATTATGGTTAAAGGCATCATTATGAATATAGAATATTTTTTATATTCTTAGTTACTGCTTTTGAAATTCATTCAAAAATCCGGAATTTTCAAAAATCCGGCATAGTCTCGGTCCCGATGATGCCGGATTTTTGAAGTCATACTGTATATAGAATATCGCAAAGAGATTAAACACATGCTTTTCTCTCTCTCTCTCTCTCTCTTTTTTTTTTAATCTGGTTTGCAGGCAATGTAAATGCAAAATCTTTTAAAACAAAGAAATATTTAAAATTATGTTCACGAAATATTGTTGCCATTTAATTTTTAAACTGTTACATTTTAACACAAGTTGGACACTTGCACCATAAAATATAATAATATACGTATACGTTAGTTATAGAATGTATACGTTAAAATCAAATAACCTTACACAGTGGCACACATAAACATTAACTTTAATATGAACTTGCACAATTAAAAATAAAACATAAAATCTATGTTTCGAGCTGCTTCTGCAGTTGTCCTCGGGATAAAATATGATGGAGAAATGACTAAAAGTTCAGAGATGAAGATTTTTTGTGCGAGAAACAATTTGCCGAGTTTTGACCTATGATATGATTGAAAAAATGCAGTGGTGCCATCAAGTGAACACCTCATTAAAATTATTCTGAGGTACTCATGATATGGCGCCACTGCATTTTGGCTATGCTTAACAGTTTAGGAATTAACCATTGGGTACCGTTGAGAGTAGGCACCCTGTATACCGCTGAAATGATGATCCTGATCCCCCTCCCCCCGTGCGTCTGCTAGAACGAACATTTCTTTACCACTGGATTCAGTATACAATTAGTCAGTATACATGCAGGCTACACTATAATGAGCAATTATACGCCCCTTTTAAATATTTAGTTATTATGTTTAATGCATTTAATTAGTATTCCAGATTGGTAATTTAATGATTATCACAAAATGTAATTAAAGATTACAATATGTATTTAAATTTATCTACTCAGTCTTCGTCATCTATATATTTAAAACGCTAAGCGTTTCTTTTCGACAGTCCGTGAGACGAAACTACTGCATCAAATTACACCAATTTTTTTTTAAATGAAAGATATTTGGCCACAGATTTGTTATCGTACATTCGTTTGTTGAAATATTTTATTAATTAGCCTTAATTTTAAATTAAAATTCTACAGTTACGCATGCGCAGTATATAAGTAAAAGTCTGTCTTTGGAGTGACGCGCTGCACATGCGCAAAGATGCTCACTTAGTTGAACTATCTCATCACAGGTAGAAGTTGTAAGCTCGTCTGCTATTCCATCTTACTGTAAACAAGCTTTTCTTTCTTTGACAAAGTTAGTATTATTTGGCTCTTTCAGCATTATTAACAATTCGAAAATTTATTGTGTCGAGTGTCGTTATTAAGGGCCAGATACGGCTTATCCTGGGGGTGTCATATTGTTTTGGTCATATTACACACAGAAAGTAAACACGGTGATTTGAGGCTAAAAGTTTGGTGATCCGCCTTATGAACTGCCAATAGTTACACATGAAGATTGGGAAAATAGCATGTTAAGTTGTAGCTGCTTCTTTGAAAAGATAAAGTATCATCATATATATTAAAACGTAAAGGGATCTGTAAGATCACGACCAGTAAGACCAATATTGACACATTTGCGCATGCTTCAACTCCTTTTTGAACCTCTTTAACTTAGAGGAAAACTCAGCTAGTCACTGCTAGCGTAGCGGTCAAACGCAGCAGGTTAAAGTTCTGAATTTTTTGTAGAGGACATGGGTTCGAGCCCAACACCTGGCAAAATGATTTCTGCAATATTTTTGGCTATGATTCTCTTCAATGATATGTTTTATTTTCAGGAGAAGTTGTATGATTTTTATTTTGTTATTATTATTATCTGAATGCTTTATAATTAAATAAAATTTAATACGCAACAATATTTTTTAAAAATTATAATTTTTTATTTAAAATATTTTGCATGTAATTATTAATTAAATAAATTGAGCTGACCTACAATTTTTGTTATATTTTCTGACCATTATCAAGAATATATATATGTGTGTGACAAAAGAAAAGTTTGCCATTCTTTTCCGTAAAAAAAGAAAACTGAAAGAAAGAAAAAAAATATTCATATAGAATTATAAAAGAAATTACCTTGCTATCCATTGTTTAATATTTAAAAAATAAATAAAAATGTAAAATAAAATGCAAGTAAAAAAAAAAATTATATTGTAAATCGTTAGCTGCATAAAGTTTCAAATTTAGGTTATTATCTCAATGTTAACTAAGTTTAAAACCAACATGTGAAAAATGTTCAAACCGGGAATCGAACTCGGATCCTTGGAATAATGTTCCAAGGGTGTTATTTCACTTCTAAAATTTCAGTGAAAATTTAATTAAAATTATACATATATGTGTTCACCTATGCTGGGCTTTATTTGAGTCTCATGTTTCGCCGCCGGGTTGTATGGTCATTAAGATTTTTCCATCTTGTACTGTGGTTGCAGCCTTATTGACATATGTGGGTGAGATATGCCAGGCCTGGTATCATTCTCGTAGCTCAAACGGGAGCGTTGGGGCGTTATTCCAAGGTTCCGGGTTCGATTCCCGAAATAGACATTTTTCACTCTGTAAGATTTATGTTTAAGTTAGCAATGTGATTATTCACGTGTTTAATATTCAATAATATTTATATACAAATAAACTATTTAAATTGCTTATCTTAATATTTTGTAGCAATTTCGGGTAGTTTAGTAGGTGTTGCGCTATCTATAGTCTGTTATTTTAATTAATGTTTTTATTTGCTCAAAAATTTCGATCATGAGAAGCATTTTCGGTTCAAACTGCACTTTTGTACACCAGTTACTTGTTTTTTTATTGAATTTGAAATTGTATAAAGGAATTTTGTCCCACTCTGTATTGAGTTTTTATACGACTTAAAGTTTACACTGAAAGAAAAAATATACCACCTTCATCTAGAACGAATAGGTAGTAATTTGCTAAATCCCTAAAGTTAGACATATAGATTTCCGAGTTATGCGAATAAGGTAAACAAATAAATTGAATAGACGAAATGATCGAGAATTTCTAGCCTATAGTTTTCTAGTTGATGAAATGATACATTTTATTATGAATCGTTTGAATTACGAGAAATTATCACTTGATTTCTAGAATTGAATCATAAACTAGAATTGTAGTTACTAAAACTCACTTCTTGTGTTCCTATTTATTTGCAGAGATTTTTAAATAAGTTTGACCACAATAATATAGGAAAACGCCTTAGAATTTTAATAGGGATAACTAGAACTCTGTAACAAAGGGAATTAGATGGACATAAGGATGGACAAGGGATAGATAAGGATGACATAGGACTAATTTTTCTAGAGACACAAATTGTTTTCCAGATGCCAGCGGCTGAATTTTTTTCAGTGTGTATTTTAATATTTCTGTTTTAGGAAAATGTTTTTCTAAGTATAGAACTGAATTCTAATCAAGATAAAATCAAGTTATATAAAATACAACGAAATAATTCTGCCAAGAAATATATTCAATATTGTGAAAAATGTATTTAATTATTATTTAACAACAACAACAACAAAAATTACAGCAATAATAGGTAATAACACGTGCATTTATTTATAAGACAACGGTTTAAATTAATGATAGCATAAATAATTTGACACTTTTAGCGGGAAACTTTTCCTTGACCAGGTATAACAAAAAATTATTAATGATGCCAAGAAATATCTGGCACTAAAATCAAGAAGCATTTCAACTGAATATTTTATACGGATACGTAAAAGGATATTTATACACGATAAAATCATTAAGAAATGAGACAAGGCAAATATTGTGCGTGAAATAAAGCCACACCTAGTTTTAAAAAGATAAGGAAAAATCCGGATCTTGTTATCATTAGGATTACGAAGAGTCCGTCTTTTAAATTAATGAATACATGAAATTTTACATGACAAATGCACGGTATTTTACTTTAATAATTAAAACAAGATTGTTTAAAAAAAACTAATTAATTAAAATGACATTGTGCTGGTCAACGCAAACTATCGATTTTGTTTAAATACTTCATCTTAATGTTTGCTTCAAACTAAAAATTAATATATCTGAATTGATACATAATTCAAAGACGAAATGATATATTTTAAAGATTTTGTTTACGTATAAGAAAATACTTTAGTAATAATAACAATACAATGCAAGTAATTACAACAAGTGAAAATTATTGCCCATTTATTTTATATTTTTTTTTCAAAATAGAAGGTTGAGGATTTCTTATTTTAAAACTATTTTATAGTTAGTGTCTATTAAATTCCAACATTTGAATTTCAATTTATTTTCCTTATTAATTAAGAGAATTAATTAGATTTGGTCTTTGAAAGAATTTAATGAAACTAAGTTTAAAAATTGTAAACTTCATTTTTATCTCTTCAAATAAATTCTTGTATTTAATAATTTTACTTGATACTCGACTAAGCGTAACTAAAATTATTTAAAGTTACATTTGAGAAAATATTTCTGATTTACAGTTTCATATTAGCTTTAAAAGCTTAAAAATGTATTTCTAGGTTATTCGTATTTCCTACGTCATGTGTTGAATTTTAACCCTAATTCAGGTTTAATAGTTTTGACTTTTCATTACTAATACACTATTTTTTTTAGATTTAAGGCATATCACAATTATTTGATAAAATTAAGTAACTAAACATCAATAAATTTTTGAATTGTTTGTATAAATTGAAAATAACATTTAATACTCAGTTATTTGTCACAGGCATTTTTTTCACGAGGGAAAAAAACTAAGTCTCTTTTGAATTCACGTATTTTTAGTTTAAAAGGTTGTCTAGGAAATATTTCTAGGTATTAAAGTTTTGACTCAAAAAATAAAAGTCTGAGTTTAAATAGAAAGTATAATTATGCTCTTGTCGTATAACTAGAATAATAACATAAATTTTAATACTTTTTGCATTTGTAATTGAATAACTTGTTTTATATACAATTTTCATAAACATTACCTTATCCATTTTTAATTTCTTTTAATATTTTATTTATAAAAACGAAATGTATATCTTTTTTTCTTCAATAATTATTCCATGAAGGTTTCTAAAAACCTCTGTATCCTTTGTTACAGAATATTTTCTATATTTCAATCGTTTTATCATATCTAAATAAATAAAATTTGGAGCTTAAATTAAAAGTTACTGCATAGCAAATGAGGGAGCTTTATTATTTCAAACCACTGTAATGTATTCATTCATATAATATTTTGAAAGAAAATTTTCTAGCATAATTTTAACATTAAAGAAAGGAAATAACACTGTTTGAATGTTACAAAATTGTTAAATTACAAAAAGTAATGTATGAAGCCCTTGAAATGTAGATTTATTGAAGGATTTTGTTCATGCATATTAATTACAAAATAAATTACTCTATAATACTTTTTAGCCCCCGATAAGCTATTTCTTTCGGCCAGCAATTAAAGTGTAATCTACAAAAAATAACGTTCCTTTATATAAGTCAGCCGTAAAACAAAACAGGTATATCATTGTGCTGTTTATTGCAATTTTTTTAAACTTCTAAGCGTCGCACAATTTCAATTTTTATACCGTCGTATATGAAAAAAAGTACTTTTAAATGCAATTGTTTGAAAAATGCATCTCAATTCAATTTTGAGATACTATTATTTTTTAGTTTTTAGTTTTTAGAGCTATACTGTAAAAAAAAAAAATCTGTCAAATTGAAAGGAAAAACTGTCAAGTTTGGCGCCAGTAAAAAATCGTTTAATTTACAGAAAAAGCTGTATTTTTTCATTAAAACAGTTTTTTCTGCAAAAAATACAGATTTGTTCTGTAAAAATTACAAAATTCAGTTTCTTTTATAGAAAAAAAAAACTGTTTTGCTTCAAAACAGTATTTTTCTGTAAAAAATACAATTCTTTTTGGTAAAAATTACAGTTTTTTTTTTTTTTTTTTTTTTTTTTTTTTTTTTTTTTTTTTTTTTACAGTGTATTAGTTTAATGTTGGCAACTAAAGTACTCCATTTCTGTAGAAAGTAAAGGAAAAATAGTTGGAAAATAGTAATTATATTTTTTGTTGTCCTTTTCCCATAAAAATTGAAAATAAAAATGCAATTAAAATACGTGCTATTTTGAAAAAATATAAATGAATGATTTCTGATAAAACATGGAGCTATTATAAACTATATTTAATTTTAAGTTTCTATATTAATGTTACAAACAAATGAAGTGATATGAATCATTAGATAGCCGAAATTTCTTTTCGTCAAATTTCTTGAATGACGACATCGCTTTTTCTGGATTTGTGTATTATTCTGCGATAGTGACTTCATAAGCAGATTTTTCTGTAGATGTTGTTTAAAGATTGGATCGTAAATGTAGAATTCTTCAGCGGTTACGTATGAGGTCATTTTATATAAAATAAAAGCGTGTGTTTTAAGTCTTAAAACTGCAATATGTTTTATACTATCTATATTTGTATACATTCTTTTTTCTTTCATCGGGGGCGACACTAAATTCTGAAAAAGCAGAATTCCTCTTTTCTAGTTTTATTAAATTTCTTTATCCTTTACACGGTAAATAGCTATTTACATAGCTGCCAACTTTTACGCTTTTCTTCTACCAATAAAAATTAATAGAGATTTTTGCCTTGTTTAATCGTGAGATTTCGAAGATTAAATAAGACAATATTTTCTATGAAATTTTAGTGGTAGGAAGAAAGCGTAAAAGTTGGCAGCTATGTATTTAAAATAATATGAAAAATGCATTTTATCGCAGCCTATGTAAGGAATAGAAAATTAAAAAAATTGTACAGTAGAGATCCGTTTTCAGAAACACTTTTTTACGAAACTTGAGATTTTAAGGAGTAGAGAATATCCCCGAATACTGTATCATACAGGGTGTCCAGCGAATAAGACCCTGATTTCAAAATTAAATATCTCAAAAACAAAGATCAATAGAATTATGCGGTAAACGGTTTATTTATTAGCTAAGCTGTAAAAATGTTATACAGAAGTTTCAAAATTTAGTTGCAAAAACCGTTAACAGATGGCACTGTAATCGTAATACTTGTAAACTGTGCTTCGAAATCCCGAGCACTAGCATCTCATCCCTAGATGGCTCCCTACGGAAGAACGAATATTGGGAAAGTCCACTTTTTCATTGCACTGTTAAAAATTGTGCAGCATTCTGGCAGGTCATTCGACCGTTTTTTGGAAAAACGGTTTCATAACCATAATTTAACTATATTCTGACCACAAAATGGCCAATAATATGGTCATAATAGTGTTAAATTACGGTTGTGTAACCGTTTTCGAAAAAAACGGTCAGATGACCTGCCAGAATGCAGCAAATTTTTAACAGTGTGGGGTGATGTGCAGAAGTGGAGACATCTGGTCACAGAATTATTGCATCAGCTTTAATTTTAGAAAATTTTAATTAATAGAATTTTCAATAAAAAGTTTAGAAATCATTATATAAAAACTTATTAAAATATTTTATTAAATTAAATTTTTAATGCCATATAACTATTTAAATCAAAATGCATGTATTTAGAAAAATAATTTTGTACTTTTTATTTATTTTTTATATTTTTAAATTACAGCATAATATTTTGGTATTATTGTTTATACTTGAATTAAAATAAATAAATGTAATTTTGCACTTTTCATTTATTTTTAAATCACGGCATAATACTTTGGTTCTAGCACACAACACTTATATTTCTTTTCTTTGTAAAAAAAGTTTTAGAGACAGAAATTATGCATTAAATTATTTCTTTTTTAAAAGGAATTGATGATAAGTCATATGAACGTCAAAGCAAAAGTATTTTGGATGCTGTATTCCTTTCCAACACTTCGGATCCTATCGCTAGAAGCTGCACCATATTTCTGTGCTCAATGATAAAAAAAAAAATGAAAACAAGTTTTTTAAATTAAAATTATTTTTTTAACTTAATTAAGTTTTTAAAAATAGAAACTTCGTATTTTTTCATTCAAACTATTCTCTACAATAAAAAAAAAAAAAATGATTTATGAATCAATATTATAAATGCTCAATGATTTTTTAAAAAAGGGTTTCTTTTAGCTTAATTTTTAAAACCAGAAACTTTGCATTTTTTTATTCAAATTTTTTTCACAGTTTAAATAAATATTACAAAGTAAAGATTTCCATTTTTTTTTTTCAAATTCTCCTCTACTTGGATTCGATTCCACGATCTACCAATCAGAAGAGAAAAGACATACCACAGAGATACTGGTATCCGGACCGAAGTAGCTTATAACAAAATTTGAAACAAATTTCAATTCTGTCAACACATGGCTCCGCTTCTGCACACTACCCAAATAAAATATTTTAATAAGTTCTTATATAATGATTGCTAAACTTTTATTGAAAATTCTATTAATTGAAATTCTCTAAAATTGAAGCTGATGCAATAATTCTGTGACCAGATGTCTCCACTTCTGTACATCACTCCAACGACAAAGTGATCTTTCCCAATTTTCGTCCTCCCATAGGAAGCCATCTAGGAATGGGACGCTAGTGCTCGGGACTTCAAAACACAATTTATAGGTATTGCGATTACAGCACCATCTGTTAGCGCTCTTTGCAACTAATTTTTGAAACTTCTGTATAACATTTTTACAGCTTAGCTAATAAACAAACCGTTTACCGCATAATTCTATTGATCTTTGTTTTTGAGATATTTAATTTTGAAATCAGGGTCTTATTCGCTGGACACCCTGTAGATACATAGTAATGTTTAGTCCCAGTTACGAATTTCCAATCAGGGAGATCTCTTTTTTGCGAACTCAGTTTAATTTGCCTGAACTCAAATAAACTTTCGACTTTTTTGTGGTAGCAGGTATAAACTTTCCGAGAAGTTCGATAAAGAAAATGTCGCGCAATAGTGAGAAAACTGTGGGGACAGTGACTGTCACATTTTATTGTAATGAGAAAATGGCACAAAAAAGTTAAATAAATACAAATCCCATTATTTCACTTTTCTCTGAATCAATGGAAATAACGTAATTGCTACCAGTTTGAAGAGATTTTATTAAAGATTTTTAAAACTGAAAATAAAATTACTAAAATAGAATAAAAAAAAACAGTCAATGCAGTCTTATTTACAAATAAATAATTTATAATGAATGATCAAAATAGCTGGTCATGCGATAAGGTCAAAAAGTACTTCTTAACACTAGAGCGACCGACATTTTTGCCCACCTAGAACGACCGTTGACCGCAATTAGAAATGGAGAATAAATACTTGGTTTTTAATGCACATATCATTTTAAAAAGTTAAAATAAGTTATTTGGAACAATTGTAAAGTGCGTGCAATATTTTAAGTAGTAATTTTTTTATTACATAAGAAAACGTACCTTTATTTTCAGGAAAAAAAATTATTATTATCATAAAAAAGTTATGTATAATTTCAGACATTAACACATGGTTTCCAATAGTGTTATTTGCAATAGTGCTATTTCACAATAATTTTATTTTTTCACAATATTTACTATTTTATAATTTTACTGTTATATAATTTTATAATACTATTTTAATATTATTATACAATTTTATTATAATGCTACTGTATAATACTATTATTATTACTATATTATCATTATTATTAGTAGTATATGATGACTATATATTATGTTATTATTATTAATAATACTAGGTTTATTATAATACTATTATGTAATTTTAATATTTCACAATATTTCAGTGTCATTCCACAGCAGATCACTCAAATCTCTATAGCAGTCATTGTGACAGTTCCTGGTCGTTCTATGTAGAATTTTAATTTATACGCTCTTTATAAAACATTGCAAAAAAAAAATGTTATACATTTAAAAACTAAAAACTAAATAAATAAATAAATAAAAGTCGCGAAACGTGACTGAGCTGATGTAAATGTTTTAAGATTAACTGCTTCTCAAAGGAGCTAGGCGGTCAAAATAACCGCTCCGATCGTTCTAGTGTTAAATCAGCATAAAATTTACAAATACACAAGGCCTTTCAAAAGAACTTAGTCTTCCTTTATCAGGTACACATAATACGTGCTTCTACTTTGAAAGCAGAAGCAACGCTGAGGGGGAAAAGGTAAGGGAAAGGGAGAGGTTGAAAGAATAGCCAATAGGAAAGTAGAAGGCATCAATACATCACATAAGAGCATGAACCAATCTGTAGAACACTGAATAGAAGGTGAATTATGAAGCAAAGTGAATAAAAAAGAAGATAATTATGAAGCAAATTGGATGAGAACAGTACATCTGTTTTTATTAAGTTTGCTTCACAATTCTACTTCGATTCTGTGTTTTTCTGACTGGGATATACTCTTGTGTAATTTGCTGATGCCTTCTGGTACTTTCCAATTAGCTGATCCTTCAACCTGTCCTTCTCCTTTACTCCCCCTCCCTTAATGTTGCTCCTGCTTTCAAAGTAGAAGCACGTATTTTTTTTTTTTTTTTACACCAGATGAAGGAATGCTAAGTTCTTTTGAAAGACATTGTGTATTTATAAATTGTATGGTGTTTTAAAAAGTTCTTTTTGATCTTAAACAGTTTTCAGATAAAAAAAATAACACTAGTCAACAGCCATTTTGTATCTGATTTGAAATAAACATTTTTTTAACGTATCTTTGCATATAGAATCCTAATCTGCTGTGAGAAATTTTCTATCAGGTAAGGTTTTTCAAAATTTTAGAACTTATTTTTTACAGACATGGTAAAGTACGTGGTGAATTGTACATTATAATTTGCATTTTGTGGTCAAATAGTAAAAGTAACTATCAAAGCATTCAGCACTGTCATCAAGAAATACATCATCCTATTTTGAAAAATAGCATTTTTAAAATGAACATTATGATAGTTTATGTTAAGTAATAATGAAAACATTTTTTCTGATGAATATTATGTTTTGTTTGTTTTCAAACGGCTAATTTTTGTCAAATATTTCACCTTTTCTTTACGCAACTGCCCGTATCTATTCAATGTGATGTGATTAAGAGAATATGATTATGTCACTGAATTCAGCACCCTAAAATGAGTAAATTGCATCCATTTGCAAGCCAGATACAGAAAAAATAAGTTGAAATTTGTTGACTAGTATGATTATAAAAGTTGGTTTAGCAGAAGCCTCAGAGCTAATAACTAAAAAATAGAGGGTCCAGTTCGAGTATTACTCGCGCTCAGAGCATTCCGTACAATAGATATACGAGGCTGTATCAATACGTTTTTGTCCTCACATACTGAAAAACTCTGAAATTGAAATTTATGAAATTGCTACATTTTATGAGTTCTTTTCTATATACTCAGTGTGCACAGTAAAACCTTTGTGCAACGGATATTTCAAAGAGAGGGGGGTGGAGGATGTATTCGAGGAGGCGCGATAGTAGACCCAAAGGGTGTCATTTTTCTAACTCCTCATTTGATCCCCTCATTTGACATATTATTGGGAAAACCTGTGATCAATTACTCATGCTATGCGCCTCTCGAGCCCTTACACAAAAATTTGCCCTCCGGCGGGCGCTTTTCTAAATTTTGCTAACATCATTCATGCCCCCCCGCGGGGGGGGGGGAATTTGGAGGTAGGGTCTGGGGAGGTGCATAGCATGAATAAGTGGTCACAGGCCTTTCCAACAATATGTCACATGCGATTGTCGGCAAAAGTTAGAAAAATGACACCATGTGGGTCTACTATCCGGCCTCCTGGAATACATCCTACTCCATCTCTTTGAAATACCATTTGCAGAAATGTGTTACTGTGCAAGGTGGCTATATATAAAAGGACTAATACAATGTAGCAATTTCATAAATTTCACTCAATTATTTCTATGTGAGGGCAAAAATGATGCACCCGCGTATGAATTATTAACTGTATTATTTAAAAAAATTATTGCTAAAAGAACAATAAGACTTTTATAAAAAAAATATACTATACAACATAGGGTTGGGTATAGCTGTATATATTAGATAAGTATGAATAGGTATACAATAAAAATTCAAAGAGATATGAAGCCAAATTAATATAAAATATTTCTGTTCTGTATAACCCTTTTTTTATATAAATCTTATCCTAATCTGTTTATGATGAATTTAATTCAGTACTGACAATAAAATTAGTGCATATTTAAATTTCATTTCGCAATTCATAAAACTAAATTCAGCGTAGTAATAATCTTTTCATTTTACAGTATAGCTAAAAGAAAACCCTTGTTCAAAGTTTAAAATTGGCATTGTGCTAAGCGTGCTTCGAAAGGAGGTCGCAAAGTTCCAATGCCGCCTTAGTCCGTGCCGCGTATCTCCCAATAGGATTTTTTAATTAACTTTTAAAGGCACGATAGGCATGTTGAGAGATCCACTTAATGCAAACTAGTCGCGAATCCCATAGTGTTTATGTGATTAATTCTAATTAGTCTGTTTTTCACAATTTTCCGTTTATTCCTTTTATACTGCTACTGGGCATTGCATTGCATAAATATATCATTAAAAGTTGTTATCTAGGCTTTAAAAGCAATGGTACGAGTACTGTTATTTTGTATGTGCAAACCGTAAGTGTCTTTAAGGGTTAATATTTCTGCTAACTACCGACGATTTTTTTTCGAAAATCATTATCAACAAGGCTTTTATACTTCTTCTACAATAGGTACTTCCAGCCCTCCTGAACAGCTTTGCTGAATGCCTGCAAATCGAAATTTGTATGTAACGGAAAAATGCGCTTTTCTCAAAAACTATGTTTGACCTAGGGTAATCGTTACAGTTTTCTTGCAAGGTCTAAATTATTGTCTACTACCTCTAATTTTTTCATAATTTTAGTTTCAGTAGATTCGGAAATAGAGTGAGAGGGGGGAAACATATTTTTGCACTACATTTTCGATGATATCTCCAAAAATATAATACCTAAAATTAAAAGAAATGTTTTTTTTTCCGTTCAGCGTTACGAAACCTTTCACACGATACCCCACAAGATATAGAAAGAAAAGATTTTTCTTTCAAGTTACTTAATTAGCCCCTTTACATTTTTCATAATTGTGTTTGGAATGTTTAATAATCTGTAAATATGTCGGTCAATAGCCTTTATTACTTCTCAAATTTGAACTTTCCACGTTTTTTAGCTTACGAATAAAATGGCTGTGACAGAGAGACAGGCACAGGAGTGATCTTATAATGGTTCCGTTTTTACTTTTTAAGTAGAGAACCTTAAAAACGGCCTTGTGTTTTTAATAAATAGATTATATGAGTAGTCTACAATAACTTCAGAATTAGATTTAGCATTTGATAGCTTCTCACAAAATTCAACTTTTAACTTTTAAATAGTTACGCTAATTGTTAAACAAATTTAAAAACTTCAGTTCGAAAAAAATTAATAATTATGAAGTACAAGTTTCCCTCTATTATTTTTCGGTTTTCACTTTTCATGTAATGTTTAATGTAAAAATATTTCACTATTTTTCTATCTTCTAATAAATTATTGTCTTTTGTGCGCTATACTTTGCAGATATTTGAACAAACAGTTGTAAAAAACATAGATATTTTAATATTTTCTACAAATGCAGCAGTTTATTTCACATCCTTTTCACTTATAGTACGAACTCAACTTCAATAGATAAATATCTGTAGCTAAATTATATCAAAATCTTCACCCTCATATTCTTTTTCTATGGACATTTTAAACGCTAACTTACCTAATATTAAAAAAAATCATTAACTTAAAAATATATTCATAATTTACTTCATTAAAAGACGTACCTTAAATTCATTTTCTTAAATACATTTTCATAATTATATTACAGATTCGGAAGGCAGTGAAAGTTTTTTAAAGTTAAGATAAGGTAAATCTTAATTATTTTGGAGGCCGTATATTACAAAAAAATTCTATTATTTTAGGATCGTCACAAAATTTTTATTAAAAAAAAATTATTAATTTTTGCAAATTAGGATGATGGCTCGATGTGCGAGCTTCCTGTGCATAAAAATAATTTTTAAAAACAATTATTCAGTTCTAGATTAAAATTAAGTTTTTCATTATCTGCTGCGTCGTAAGCACTTTGCCATTTTAAAAAGTTTGGTTTTTAATGAAATAAATTGATTGCAAAATGCAGTTTAATTACTTTATTTTGTCTTATTAAACTTTAAATATTCTGCATTTAATATTTTTTCACCTTTTGAATTAACTGCATTACAACAAAATGATCAAAATTATAAATCTCTATATGGAAAAATATCTTAACTTTTATTGCATTATAGTACATTTAAATAGCAGTATACATATATATATATATATAAAAGCCGTTCTCTGTGTGTATGTCCTTTATACAAATCTTCAATTTTTGACAGATTTCCATGAAACTTCATGTACATACGTTTTAGAACGTGAAAAAGATCACTGTCTACTTTAAAAAATCATCAGACCACTATTTATTCCTTTTTTCTACCACATCCATAATTTAAAATTATAGAAATATCTCTTTTTAAATCTTTTTTAATTCAAACGTTTCTTTCCTGTTGTCACACCCTAAAAAATGACACAATAATGTGAAAAATATAAGGATAACGCGTGTATTTTGTTTCTATTTGCCAATAAAAATTCAGATTTTCTTGCTATATTTTTGCGTGTTTGATATTGACGTCATTCTAAACAGAAAATTCACATTTCTTTGCATATAAAATAACAACTTTAACTATAAGAGCGGGAAAATAGCGTAGAACCTCAATTTGAAACTTTTTTTTTAAATTAAAACATCTATTTTAATACAAACAGTCAAATTTCATGAAAACAATTTAAGAAAAAGAAAAAAAAGGGCTAGATATGACGTCACATTCTATCAAATCTTTTCAAAACGTAATCAAACTCATTGTAAACATATGGCTCCTATATTTTGCTTACTACTTCGATTGTATACTACAGCCATATCTTATAGCTATACGTTATCGCTAAGTGTTGCATTGGTTTAGATTCAGTGATAACATTTTCTGTGATTTACAGTAAAAAGAGAGCGGTTATTTACATTTTCAAACAAATTCTTGATAGATGTCTTGATTTAAAATTTATGGAAAATGACATCATTTCATCTAATCATTGTACATTTAATTTCAATAAAATTTTAGTAACTACTACCTCATTTGGATGTATTTTTTTGCATTATACCCCGTATTGTAAGAGATATTGTATACTTCTGTTACGCGCGCAAAACATGTATTTTAATTTTAAAAGTTAAAAAAATTACCACAATGTGTCAAAAGAACATCCTTTTTCTGAATTTAAATTTCGCGAGTTCCAAAATTAAAACTAAAATGTTAGTTTTTTCATAAACGTCAAGTTAAGGCTGTTCTCAAATCCAAAAAAGCTATTTTCTGACATATTTTTTAATTAATTTTTGTTCGGAAACGCATGAAATTAACAGGAGTTCTTATTTAGAAACTATGTAATCGAAAGATAGTTTCCATATTTTGGTAAAGATATAACATCTTTCAGTTGGTGTTTTGAACTGAATTTCGGACGCAACAGTGCAATAAAGAGAAAACCCAGCCACAATTGCTCATAACTCGATAAGTAATCTATTTATGAAAAAGGGGAAAACTCATTTCAATTCCCAATCGCTTTAATAGTCAGGGCTACAAATTTTAAGCCTTTTCGTTTAATGAGTCAGAAAATGTGTCAGAAAGTTTCGCGTTGTTGAGAAGGGAACTGGAGAAGCACCTTAAGCGTTATTGCAGGTTAATATTTTGAAATCAAGTTGCATGCCAGATAGTCGCTTAAAACATAAGTCATTCTATATTGTTTTAAACAAAGGTGCATGCCATAATAGGTGTCAGGCACACTCATTAAAATAAGAATACCTAGCGCACAGCCCCATTACTGAAGATAAACCCGTCAATATACTTAGAGATAAAAATAGTTCTGCATTTTTCATTCAGCTAATAAGACTAATCCTTCATAATTGGGTTCACAAACTATATATAACTTTCCCCTATAATTCTATGACTAAGCAACGGAAAACAATGTGTTACGCACTAAAATCTTCCCTAAAAAACTAATAGTGCAAGTCGCATGGAAATCCGTTCTGAAGAATTCAAGTTATATGCACCCAGAACGAAATTCCCATTTGAATTTTATATACTTATCAGGTTATTTTGAGTAGTTTGATTTGATATCTGTTAAATTCGTGTTTTATTTTATTTTATTTTTGGCGTTTTAATTTCGTTTGCCAATTTAGTTATTGAATATAAAAAATATGCATGCTTAAAAATTATTTTAAAACCCATAAAAAATTTGTAAATTGCGATAAACATTACAAACAAATATTACTGAAAGTACTTTTGTTTTCTATAATACGTTGGAACAATCGAATGTACAATGTTTAGACGTTTACTGCAGTAAAAGGAAATTTTATTTTTGTGTTAGGTTGTTGCCACCGGAAATATGATACCAGCGTTACTCATAGACACGTCTTTTCTTTATACTATTGCATTAAATGTAAACAGGTTCATCTTTCGTAATTGGGTTGCACTCAACTTTAAAATTATCCATGCTTATAAATTACTTTAAAATCCATTAAAATCAGAAAACTGAGGTACAATTTTCAAACAAATTTCATTTGAAAGAACTTTTTTCTATTCGACATTGTAAAGAATGAAATTATATGATGTTTAAAAGTTAGGAAAATTGCAGTAAAGGCACATTTTATGGGTTACAATTTATGGGCACTGACATAGTGTTTTTACTTTATAATGTAGATAATACCATACAAACGAGAATTTCACTAAGTGCTGCGCGATTTAGAGGAATTTTTTTTTTTTTTTTTTTTTTTTTTTTTTTCCTTGTTGTCAGGAAAATCACATATTTTTCTCTAACGCCCGCCAAAGAAAACGTGCATTCTGTTATTAAAGATCAGGGATTTTACTATGGTTGCGAGACAATAACGCCATGTTTTTTTATTGTCTTTATAACGATTTGTGGATGGGAATGCACAAATTTCAGTTATTGTGATTGCCATATTATTTAGTTTTAATTTATTTTACCTGGATAGCTTCTTATTGACACGGGCGAAGCCGGTAGTTCTGCTAGTGTATATATATATAATAAATTTGAAATCACAAATATATGAAGAAATTGATAAAGTTCTAAAAATGATTTAGAAATGAACATATGAAACCAGTATGCAATATAAGAAACTATGAATGACTCACAGAATCATCAGAGGAACATGTGAGTTCATTCATAGAAGATGCGTTATTTCATCCAATTTTCTCGGCATTAAGCCTAAAATGACAAAATTTAGCTCCTTATAACGCAAACATTACAGAAAATAGATTGGATCTGGATTAATAACAATAATGTTTAGAGTTATGCCATCTTAAGTCCAAAAAAATAACTAAATAAATAAATAAATAAAAGGAATGAAATTGATTGAAGAAATCAAGAAAATACTTAGATTAACTTTTCTTTAAACTAGAATGAAAAAATAGGAATAAACTTAATAAGTACCGAGTGAATACAAAATAAAATAAAGAAAAGGAATAAATTAATACAAATAAAGAAATAAAGAAATAAAGAATTATATAAAAATAAATAAAAGGGCAATTGATTAAATTAATGTTTTAAAGACAAAGAAATATAATATAAAAAATGAGAATATAAAATTTAAAAAGATGAGGAATATTTGGGATACTAAAATTTAGCCTTTTATTATGTAAATAAATGTGAAAATTTAAAAAGCAATGAGGAATATTGAGATAGTAAAATATATCGCTAAATGATGATGCAATATGTGAAATTTTATTTTGTTAAATGCATGATACCCCATATATATATATATATATATATATTAATTATATGTCCATACAATATATAAGCATATATACATACACTTATACACGCTCATACACATGAAAACATATAAGGTTTTAAACTTTTTTTAGCATTCCCGACCTCAACCCTCCATAATGGTATTTTTATTTTTTATGTTTTTTATGTTTTTAGTGCATAATGTATGGAAAAACGTACACATACACCAAACCTTTTTTTTCTTTTATAAGAATATATATATATATATATCTCATCAATAATTAAAAATGCAAAAAAATACCATAACTCTGGAAAGACTTTGTATATCAGCAATATTTAACGATAAAAATTCCAAAACTTTCAAAAATACAGGTAAAAAATCAAAACACAGGCAAAAAACTGTGTGTTCTTCATCAGTAGGAGGACAGACAGATCTAACTCCACCCCCGCTGTTAAAAGCTAGCAGTTTCTGAACACACGTCCATTCTGCACTCAATACAGAAAAAACTATTGTCATTTTAGAAACAAAATTCAAAAGACTAAATAAACCAAATTTAAACAAAAAAGTACTGTAAACAAAGCATAATTGAATTACAAAGCAAAACAAAACAAAAAAATTAAATAAAATAGTCTTTTAGAAAATTACTTTAAAATTACAATTTAAATATAAACAAATAAAATTAACTTAACATGTATGAATGCAGAACAACGTGCACCCTCCCAAACCTGCAAGAGAAATACAAAAACAGAAACAGAAGTACCTGTATAATGTCCTTCACCTGTCAATAATAGCAAACTGTTAATTTTCCCTCCGAGTCCATTATCAAAAATCATTAAATCCAAATCTGCAAACCTCCATCGATTCAAAACATCCATTTCAACTCGTTCTTTATACAAGACTTTAGAATTCACACTTTATATGGAATGTTCAGGAAGGATGCTACTATATGTTGCTCATCCCGCCAATCCACAATGCTGCCACTCATCTTTTAAAACAATCTTTAAATAATACTTCAAAAATTTTATAGGATATCTATTATTGTAAAAAAGATTAGACAAAAATTTAAAAATCTGCTTATAAAAATTACTGTCACAGCCACAAATTTTGTTAAAAGAAATTAATTGATTAATTATAATATTTATGTAATTTTTTTATGTAAATTAGAAAACCAATGCGGCATACTTCTTGTAAAAAAATGAAAACTGTTTCTTTTATCATACAAATCCAAATTTAATTTATTATCAAAAATATTAAAAGAAATATCCAAAAATTCTGCATTATAATCATCACAGTTTGCCCTATTCAACTTTAAGAAATTTGGATATATGATGTCATATTCATTAGTAAAATCAAAATATCATCAATATACCTAAAGACTTTTAAATATTTATTGTATATTTCATTGTATACTTAAATTCATAATAAAACAGAAATAAATTAGTTGCTGTACTAGAATAATTTGTCCCCATTCCAATTCCACAGATCTGATTAAAAGCATTATTGTTGAAAGTTACATAATTATTATAAAAACAAGAATTACATAAACTTAAAAATAAATGCAGTACTTCTAAAAGTTTTAATAGAAATTTTAATATTGGCTTACAAAATTTATTAAAAAAGATATATGGTTTTTTAAAATGTTAATTTAATAAGTATAGTCATTTTTGGTCGATTGATAATAGTATCGAAATTTTGGACAAACTGCCATTTATTCCTCTGAAAATGCAGGTTTTCGACTTTGAGAATCTGTTCACCAATATAGCTATTGATTGCCTTTATAATGTTTTAAAGATTGTTTTTGATTTATTTTATTTAAAGGAAGAATTAAATATTAACAGAGATTTATTTAGAAAGGAAGTAAGCTAAGAGATATAATCAAATAATCGCAAAGATTGCAGTGCGAAATTCTCGCACGCGTCTACTAATATTTAAATATTACCAAACATGTGAAATTTTAATTTTCCACCAAAGGAATGCATAAAAATATAAAATGAAATTCAAATAATTTGTAATTTAAATATAAAACTTTGCTTTTTCTTTTCAACTTCCAAGAAATAAATAATGAATCCATTCCAGAAAAACATTCTTAATTTCAAAAAAGAAAAAAAAATCATGTGGATAGCGGACAAAGTGGGATGATGTGAAAAATTAATTTTCAACCATAAGTGCTTAAGAAATTTGCACATGTTTCATACAAAAAATTGATTTAAAATTCCCCGTTATCATTAAAAAAGTGATTGTAATGAAGGTAATTAAATATTATCCTCAGTATCATGTGATTATAACTCATATTTCTTAATTCTTATTAAAAGAACATAATGATAATCATGACTTTGACAATTACAATTGCAATAAATTCTAATTTAAAATCTTTCCATTACATGTAATTGTAAGTAAAATTTCTTAGTTACCATTACAACAACGTAATTATAATCATAAACTACTACAATACAATTATAACATCATATTAAAAAAATTGCCATTACAATTACACATAATTCTAACTAAATTTTTTATACTAGTTTAATTTTAACACAATTATTCTAATTGGTAAATAAATTTTTCGCCCAGTTGGAACTTTACATCTAATAAATTTTTATAGTTACATGTTTTTATATAACATCATCTTATTAAAAAAATTGCCATTACAATTGCACATAATTCTAACTAAATTTTTATACTAGATTAATTTTAACACAATTATTCTAATTGGTAAATAAATTTTTCGCCCAGTTGGAAATTTACATCTAATAAATTTTTATAGTTACCATTACAGTACCGTAATGAAAATCATAACCTTTCGCAGTATAATTATGATCCCAACTTATTTAAATATTTGCTATTGCAGTTACACGCAATTGTAGCTATAAGAACTCAAGTACAATTACAATTGAAGAGCTTAGTGGAAGTACATGTTATGATACATTTTCTCAAAAATTGTTTTATTTTATAGATGAAAGCATTATGAAGTATTACATCATATGGTAAAAATAAAATACTAAAATTCTATTTAGTATTGAAGACATGACATGAGACAGCATCTTTTCATATTTAATATTTTTATATTTAATAATTTAAATTATGAAAATAATTCATAATATTTAATAACTAAATTTTAATATTCTTTTCCAGGAGAGTTTAGTATTACCTATTAGCATTCAACACTATGCTACTAAGAAAGAACTAAATAAATAACTAAGGAACAACAAAAAACTTTCACTTCAATTTGCTCGAATTCCTGTATGTATTACATAACATCATCTTCCACTCAGGTCTTCAATTATACAAAGATAATAATGGATTTTGTGATTATACTTGCAATGCTAATGTATTTTCAAATTCATAATTAAAATTACGTATAATGGAAATTATAATCTTTTATATGCCATTAAATTGTAATTATGTAACAGATTAATCATATATTGCGAATCTGCCTAACTATTATTTTTAGCACTATATTTCCCTTTAATTCCTTTTACTAAACTAAAAGGAAACTTCGCCATACTACGGTCCATTATCTATCATGGCCGGCGGCGCACAGTGGGACATTTTGATGATCTAGGACTAGGTGGACAAAATTCATTTTTCCGATTATCTCAGAATTTGAGAAAACCTCGTGTACTGGTAACTGAATGTCTGTATTTTCGAGTTTTGTGGAAAAAAATCAGAGGTGTCGATTAATTATGACCGTAAAGAAGCCATTTGTGCAATTGGTTTGAGGGAGTGTCAAAAGTTTCACTAGCTTGAAAGCACGTCGTGACTATTCTGTTCTATTTGAAAGCACGAGTTTGATGAACATATGTCACAGGTTTGTCAAGGTCAGATGTAACCCATTTTTGTTTGAAAATAAGCGATATTAAACCCGCTGAACCTCTTTTTTCAAAGGTTGTAATTCTGGATGATCTTTGATGTTGTTTACAAATTACATTCTTGACTTTTAACATTTAAATTAAATTAATTTTCAATAATCGAGACGGCCCTCTTCTTGATCAAGGCATTTTAAGCGCCACTCTACAGGAAAGAAGAATTGGAGAAAAAAAGTTCTCTTACTGACCTAAGTAGGAATTGACTTAAAAAAAATATATATATATTTTATATTACTTGTTTATATTACGTACCTATTTGTTTATTTACTTGTATTGATGACTTTTAAGTTGTGTTTAATTGTTAGTTCCTATCAGATGTCAATGATAGTTAGAGTTGCAGTAAAGCTAGAGATCCACAATACATGCACAACTTCCAGGTTGTATAATATTTTAACGAAACTTCTGACTGTAAAATATTCAATGAAACATCGTCTTCATTTTGAAAGACCTAACCAATGATATGCCACTCAATAGGGTGCGTAAATTTTTTTTTCGTCTCTACCACCATTTTGTATTTTACGGCCGCCATTTTAAATTTATAAAAACAAAACCTAGCCTATAACCATCGGGCCATTAAGACAAATTGATAGAGACCTCATTCATTAAAATCCATCCAGCCGTCGGGATGTTTCGAGGATATAAAGAAATCCACATACACAGATACGCGTGAAACACATAACCCTTCTTTTCAGTCGGGTAATAATTGTGAAATTATTTTTTTTTTTTAAATCACAACGTTCTTGTAAAAATCGTTCCCGTTTTTGCAACGTTTTATAATTTAAAAATTGATAAATCTATTTTTTTTTCGCAATTTCGCCAGTGTCCTATTTATCATAAAATTTCAGTATTGAGCAAAAATGAAAAAAAAAATTATCCAGGGAATGGGTTAATTACAAACCAATTTAAATTTCTGAAAACTATTTGAAATCACCAAACCATGTGAAGTCACTAAAAACACTTTTGTGTAATAGTTTAAATGGTCTGTTGAACATTAATTTATTTATTGTATTAAGATTTTTGTATAAAGAAGTAAATTTGCTGCGTCTTAGCCACTAAGAATTTTACGCATCATTGTTTTTTAACAGCAGAACTCTCAAACTTTAACCTTTTCAGCATAATTTGCATATAATGGATCCATTAAATTAGGTATATTTTTAATGCATATGAAACTTCAGCAATTCAACAACAAGAACAACAACAAAATTATGAGAGCATGACAGAAACAACATTCATGAAAATTTAATCTTGCGTAAAATTGCAGTAAAACACAGGACAGAGATAGTAAATATTTATAAAGAACATTCATTAAAATATCAATATTATAAAAACATCATATTACTTTCACCGGTAATTAGTTTTAAGGGATTCTAAATTAATTTATTATTTTAAAACCATAATAGTATTTTTGTAAGAAAACTACTGTTTGGAGTGGTGATTGAGAAATTCCAGTTTTCCCTTTGGCACAAAAGAAATATTCATTTCGTAGATGAGGCATTCTCACAATCTTTTGACTTTTATGTCCCTGAATAATAATTTTTATGTTAATACATATTCTTGTGTTTTGTTTTTTAAAATTTTTATACTGGAAAACAACCCATTGCATAACTGCATAACAATATTAACGAGATAAATAAATTTTGGACGATGTTGGGGGTCCACATATACCACGAAATTTCTATACTGTCCCGTGTCCTTGATGCTGATTCTTAAGTTTGGAGCTGTCTATAAATAATTGCTTCAATAAAAGTAATTCGATGTAATTCTTTTCCGAAACAGGGACTATTGTTTTATATAAATATGTAGCAAAAAATTAACCTGCGCACATTTTTACGGTTGTTATTATTTTTTGAATTCTGTCCCTGGGATTTTGATTCCTTAACGTCCCTCATGCTAAAATTATGCATAAAATCACTTCAGATTCAGCCACAAAATTTTTTTCAACTTTTCTCTCATGAAGAAGTATGCTTGAGAAAGAATGGCTAAAATTCTTTGACAGGAAATTCACTGCAGAATTTAAATAAGCATTTAAATATTAATTTCAAGCATCGCGACTTTATTGGTAGTCTTACCGTCCCCAAGGTTTATTCCTGCCCTTTTCGTGGTAAATTAAATTTTTTTTAAAGTTTAATCCAGTGTAAATAACTGCTTCTAAAAATAAATGAGTATTGCGACTATCACTTAGCTATAACATGATTTGCTTAAAAATAAGTGGTAATTTTCCTTACCGTCCCATTCTTACAATCCCTTTTTTCCCCCCTAACCGTCCCTTTTTTCTTATACCGTCCCTTTTTTTCCTATGCCGTCCTTTTTCCCCCCCTTATCGTACCTTCTTTAGCACCCCTTTAAGATAATGTTATACCAAAATTTAGTACTAAAAATACTACATTGTTATTATTTCTTATTTGAATGTCCTGTGGGTACTATGTAAATTCATTATAAGTAAAATTGTAGAAGAAAATAGAAAGTTATAGAGGTAAAATGGTAAGAAAAATTAAACTCGCAAGTTTAACTTAAACCTCAGTTAAATAAAAAATCTTTCGCTGCTGACCATGTTTTAATTTTTTTGAATCATTAAGGCATTCATCTATAAGTTTAAATGTTATTTTAGTAAGTTTACTTTCTCCAGATTTTCCTAAAAGTTAAAATAGTGTGAGGATGCCTGACATACGCAGTTTTTATTATATTTATAGATTTATTTTACAATGAACATAATTTTTGTTTATATTTGTAGCATTCTGAAAATGATAATGCATATCATGTTAGGTATTTATGCTCTATAGAACAGTCAGTTAAAAAAAATTGCCATGTGGTTTTTCTCATATAAAATTCTGATTTTTAGATTATTCTGGAAAAATTTCTAAAAGTTATTAGTTATATCCCACATTCGCTATTGCAATTACATGTTTCTTTTATGCATTTTCCCCCCAAAAATGTAAAGAAAGCTAGGAACTTCATTTAAGATGAAATGTTAACAATATAAAAGTACATTTCAGTAATTACATATTTATGAAGTCTGTGTAATAAAACGCAGATAAAATGAAACACAATAAGTATAATACGATGAAGGGAGAATATTTGAAATGTCTTGCTTTTATCAACTTATTTTCAAATTTTTAATAATGAAGTAATTAGAGTGTAAATGAAGTAATTAGATAAATATTCTTGCATAACGTCCTTCTAATTTTAAAGAATAATGTCAACAATGAGTTTAATCATGATAAAAGGTTCAAAATTCTGACTCAAAAATCTAAAAAACGTTGATGAAATTGATGGGATATATAGATAAAGGCAGAAAACAGCTTTATCTACCCTATATATATATAAAATCCTAATGAAACGAATTTATGATACGAATATATGAAACGCCTGAAATGTATCGATTCTTTTAATCGACTGATTAAACAACTGATTTTGTTTCACGGCGATTTCTCCTAAAATATGGAATACTTTGCGATGAAATTAACACCAAAAATCCGTGTTGATCCACAGGTCTCAAAACTGGTATTAGAATTTTTAAATTCGAATTAGTATTCGAAATATTAATTTTTTTCTAACTTTAAATACATTTTTTTTAATGATGGCAACTCAAATTTTAATCATAACAGAAAATTTTTTCATAATTCAGAAAAGGTTGCTATTTTAAATTAATTTGGCGACCAGTTTGGCCTCCTTTAAATCTATGCTAAGAACAATGCTTTTTTTGTATTTTGTTATCATTTTATTAAATACAAAACTTTCATTTAAAAATGAAACATTTAAATTTATGGCTTTCACTTCTTAAAAAAAAAAAAAAAAACGAAAAGAAAAATATTAGGCACAAATGTCATAAACGCACCGGAGTTCCTAATTGGCGCACAAATGGCATTATTTTGATAGACATGGTAACCCGGCTATTGTTGTTCATTTAATAACTAGCGAACTTGCCCGGCGTTGCCCGGGTACGTCAAAAAACAGCAGGGATTACGAAAAAGATCTGAAAATCACAATATGATATCACGAAAAATTTTTAAATCGCTTCTCAAATTTTGAAAAGAGAAAAAAAAATGATATATTGTGTTCGAAGGTTGCAAGTTGATTCCTTTCACTAATGTGGAAAAATAGTAGCTAATCGCTAAAATGCACTAAAAATCACATACAAAATTCCCGAAAAATTCGAAAATTGCTATACGAAAACCGAATAAACTTTATTGAAATGAGGGCAAATGTACTTTAGGTCAAAAATGGAATGTCAAAAAACTGCAGCAGATCGCGAAGAAACGTAAAAATCGTATTAAAAATCACAAAAAGTTCAAAAATCACGAAAATCAAAATTTACTATAATTGGATAAAAGTTTCAAGTCAAATTCCTTTGACTCTGTAGGCTCTCTTAAAATTTATGTTTTGGAAATCATGCTAAGCATTAGATCATGTTACTTTTATTCGTAATTAATTTACTTGGACTCCCTTAAATATAATTAATATAATCCCTTAAGTTAATATTAGTTTTTGTTGCATTAAAATATCTCAATTTGTTGATTTTCTGTAAGCAAGTAAACCCTATTGTTTTACAGTGGAAGTCTATGGGAATTTGGCGAAATATTAAAGATATCGCCAAGTTGGCGTCACTTTTGACGACTAATTTTGGTTGCCAAATTTGGCGATATATCGCCATGTTGGCGACAAACTTGGCGTTATTTGGCGACAGAACTGGATCCCCCCTACGTTAACCCCCCTTATAGGTATAGAGATGCATTACATGCTGTTCAATAATCGCATAAAAAATTCGCTAAAAATTCAAAAATCGCTGTACGAATTCCGAATAAATATTTTTGAAAAGAGAAGAAAATTTACTATATTGGGTTAAAAGAAAGAAACCGTATTCTTTTTCCTAATGTGGAAAAATCGAATTAATATAATCCCTTAAGTTAATATTAGTTTTTGTTGCATTAAAATATCTCAATTTGTTGATTTTCTGTAAGCAAGTAATCCATATTGGTTTACAATGCAAGTCTATGGGAATTTGGCGAAATATTAGAGATATCGCCAACTTGGCGTCACTTTTGGCGACTCACTTCGGTCGCCAAATTTGGCGATATACCGCCAAGTTGGCGACAGACTTGGCGGCATTTGGCGACAGAACTGTGTCCCTCTACGGTAACCTCCTTATAGGTATGGAAATACATTAAATGCTGTTCAATAATTGCATAAAAAATTCGCTAAAAATTCAAAAATCAGTGCATGAACTCCGAATAAACTTTTTTGAAAAGGGAACAAAATTTACTATATTGGGTTAAAAGAAAGAAACCATATTCTTCTCACTTATATGGAAAAAATGGCCTCGAAACTTAAAAAAGTGCTAAAAATCGCATAAAAAATTAAATAAAAAAAATATAATCAAAAAATCGAAAATCGGGCTTCGAGGTGCAAAACTTCATATATAGACGTATCTTTTCCCCAAATTTTGTAGCTCTACGTGCAGGTGTGCTCTTCAGAACACAGTCGACACACTCACTCACACACAAACTTCTTTCTTTATTATTATAGATAAATTTTTATTTCTTTTTTAAATTTATATAAATTATTTTGTTCTATAGTTATTAATTATTTTTTTGCTATTTCCTTTTGAAAATAATAGAAAATAATTTAAAAATACGGTACAATGAGATAGTTATTCCGTCAACCAATTTCGCAAATTATATAAATCGCCAAACCACTCGCCAAATTGTACAGATTGACAAAATTTTTATTTTAAATAACGAAAGAACAAATAAATTAGTATAACATTAATAAATATAAAAATAAAACGTCGAAATAAAAATCACTTGATGGCGTAAACACGTCTAACTTGCTAAAAGTTAAGTGAATGTGACATTTATGATCAAACATTATTGGCATTTAATCTTATAGTTCGCGATAGATTGTTTGTCGACGGGATAACTAAGTAGTACCAAAAATACATATGTAACTGGTATTCGAAAACGAGGTTTTCGCCAAATTTTCGTAAAAAAAAAAAAAAAAAAAAAGCAATTTAACAAATTACAATGACCATTTGGAAAATGATTTTTTCGAAGACTAAAATTTAAGGCATAAAAAATCGCATGGAGTTGATCCTACATTACGTACGCCATGAATTAAACATTAATAGTGTTATTACACGTAAAAATTGCGACAAAAATCGCCTGCGACCAGTCAGATTTCTTAAAACTTGCGTATTAGATACCTGAAACTTACGGATTATCCAAGCATTTCATTGGCTGTTCGGGAAAAAGCTTTTCCATCGTCCAAGAAATCTGACGACCAATTTTAAATGAAATTTTATTCTTAAACTTCTAAACATCCCACAATATTACTTTTTACACCGTCATATAGATAAAAAAATGTACTTTTAAATGCAATTTGTTTGAAAGCTATATCTCAATTTGTTTCTGAGTTATTATTATTTTTTTTGTAGTTTTTATTACTTTTTTGTCATAGTGGCAACAGAAATAATACATCTCTGTTGAAAGTAAAAGGAAATACAGATTACTATATAGACCAATCAGAACACGAATAAAATGCGGATTGAACCAATGAAAAGCGTCAGATATGCTTTTGATTTCCTACCCTGACGAGGACAATAACCATTTTTCCAAATGGTTAAAAAAAAAAAATAATAATCATGCCAAACATGCCGTATATGACATCTGGCGAAATATTAAATTATGTAACAAACCATGACATTTAATTTCAACTTCAAATCAATGTTTTAATTTACCACTCGAGCAATAAAAAAAATGCTAACTGGCGAGTTGAAAAAAAGATATTGGCGAGATTTGCACTCGGCTTTTTTTTTTTTCGGCACAGATGTCATATACGGCCCATATTGGCGCGATTTTTTTCTGACGCCAATGTCATATACACAAAGGGTACTTAATTGGCGCCAAAGTATCGTTATTTTGCTTGATATGGTAAGCCGGGTGTTGTTGTTTATGCTATTGATGCGTTCCCCAAATTGGCCAATATGGGCATTATGGTTATATGACATTTGTTCCAAACCTTCATATGAAAGGCGAAGGGATCAGATAGTATTTGTTTATGGCATTTGATGACTTGAACTATTATAATATAGATGAAATGATGGGGGATAGAATAATATTTGGCGACTTATCACCTGTGCCTGGATAACATTAAAGTATCAAAATGGCACCCAGAGTATAAAAAGCAAAGTGTTCCGCCCGGAACTGTTGATGATAGTCACATGATTTAGGCTATTGTTATAGAGATTGTTTTAGAATATCAGTTGACAAAGACTCTGAATACTTAATTCATTTTATTTTAGCCTCTTTTCAAATGTTTAACTGATCCTCTTTAATCAAAAACGAAAACAACCATTGGATGTCTTAACAGCAACTGATTCTCCGTTAAATTTTTGCAATCAAAGGGAATTGAATGGAAACCCGTTTACAGCGAGATCTGCACAGCTTTTTCAACATAATTTAATCTTCTCTAATATTTTTAAAATCCATTAGATTAGCAAGTTTTTAGATTTTTAGATTCTGCGGTGTCTGAACGGAGGTTGGCGAGCGTAGCTTGCATGGGGCAGAGCCCCCTAGTAACACCATAAAATTAAGAAATTTTTAATTGTTATTAAGAAGATTTTTGCCTTTGTTCAGAGGAGGTCAAAATATTCATCTACATTTTTTTTTATACTTATTTTATTCAATAGAGTTTCGTTTTATTTCTTACTATCCAAATATAGATGAACCTGAGATTTCATTCTTTATATATTATTTTTTTTTAAAGCATGCACTATATATCTAACATACATTTGTGGGGACATTTATATAAATAGCCGGAAAATATTTTTTAAGAAAGGTTAAAAGAAACGTTTTAACGTTAAGATTGGTTTAAATTACAAAACTACATATGCAACTTTTGTATATAACTAGCTGATCTGCCCCACGTTGTCCGGGTACGTGATAATAACCTTAAATGAACCTCAAACTTGCATAATATTACATATTTAACACTACTTTGCCTGGATTTATATTAAGTTAAAATATCGAAAAAAAAATATTGTTTGTTATTGGTAAAAGCACTTGTAGGAAAATATTTTGTTGTTTTTTTCACGTCGGGTCGTTGCAGAGTTTGAAAAATAAATGCTAGTTTTATACGAACTCTTTGAAGTTTTTATAAGTAATAAATATAACGGTTTTTCAGACCGTGTAAAAATTTCGTGAAAAAATATTTATATAAGCGTTTTTTCTTTTACATAAATGGGAAAAAACATAATTTTCAATCGAATTACTAATTTTATTTTTTTTCTGTAATAATTTGGCGATTGCAATGTATGCATCTCGATCTTTCTCTTTTTTTCCAACTGTGCGTACATATACACTTTCGCTACGCGAATAGAGTTTGAAAATCTGGTAACATTAAAATATTTTAATTTCATTATCACGGAATTATACTATAACATTTGTTCATTATATAGCTAATTTTTATTCATGGTTGAAATAGATATACAGTACATTATTTTTTTTTTTTTGTAAAAAACCCCATAATTCTTTAAAATTAAATTCTAATTTCCTTTAACATGCTTTATTTTTCTTCATTTTAATACATTTGACTACCCGAATAATTTCCAATAGAATTTCATTTCTCAAGAACCTGGTAAAATTAATTTAATATGCAAAACTATATAGGAAACAAACCCATTACTTCTTTGTGTAGTATTTCTTGTGTTGAATAAAACTTGTATCATCAATAATGTTTCTATTTTCACCAATATGAAATTCTTTTCTCAATTCAGAAGAACAAAAATAATAGTACAGCGTGTCTGTTGTAATTTGTATTAAAGTTATTTTAGTGAATATATATGTTTCGGAGGAAAATATTTTACTAAAGAAATTTTAGAACGGAATAAATTTGATAGTAAATATAAATTTTTTAATATATATTTTTTAATTTAATGAACAAACATGCATCATTTCATTGATAATTTTATTTCAATGGAAAGGATTACTTCATTTCCAAATTTTCGATTTTTCATTAAAGAAGAATGAAAGAATCATAATATATACATTTATTCTCAAAATAATAATGTATATTAACAACCTTTGCCTACATAATTTTAATTATTTTTTTAATTAATCACCAGCAGTGAAATTACCCTTGAAATTATTGAATATATAATACGTGATTTATCACATTGTTAACAAAGCGTAGAACCAATAATGTGAAAATTGTCCAAGCCGGGAATCGAACCCGGAACCCTTGGAATAGAGCTCCAAGGGGTCCACCATTAAAACTACGAGGACGATGCCCAACTTTGCATTTTCCACATATACTGGTAAGGCTGAAACTGCAGCACAAGATGTAACAGTCCCCATGAGCACAAAATCCTGCGGCGAAACATGAGACAGAAACAAACCCAGCATCGGCGAACACATATATAATTTTAATTAATTTTTCGATTAATTACTAGCAGTGAAATTACGCTCGAAATTATTGAATATATGATACGTGATTTATCACATTGCTAACGAAGCGTAAAATCAACAATGTGAAAAATATCCAAGACGGGAATCGAACCCGGAATTACGCTCCAAGTGCTCTACCATTTAAGCTACGAGGACGATGCCCAGCTTAGCATTTCCCACATATGTTAGTAAGACGGCAACTGCAGCAGAAGATGGAACATTCCCCATGTTGGTTCTGCGCTTCGTTAACAATGTGATAAATCACGTATTATATAATCATCGGTATTATACAATTTCGGTAATTAATTGAAAAATTAATTTAAATTATATATGTGTTCGCCGATGCTGGGTTTGTTTCTGTCTCATGTTTCGCCGCAGGGTTGTGTGCTCATGGGACTGTTACATCTTTTGCTGCAGTTGCAGCCTTACCAACAAATGTGGGAAATGCTAAGCTTGGCATCGTCCAAGTAGCTTAAATGGTAGAGCACTTGAAGCGCTATTCCAAGGATCCCGTTTTCGATTCCCAGCTTGGACATTTTTCACATTGTTGGTTATATGCTTCGTCAGCAATGTGATAAATCACGTATTATATATTCAACCTTTGCCTAATTGTATAAAATATCATATTCGGAAAAAAATCTTCCTGATTCGGACAAGAAATTAAGATGTTAAGCAGGTAATGTTCCAATCTTTTATTATTTACCCAAAATACACAAGACAGGTACCTCTCTAAAACCAATACACGACTATACGAGACCGCCTCTTTACAAGTTATCAAGATATTTACAAACATTATTGAAACCAATAACAGAAGAATCTATTCATTGTTTAAAATTTGCCTATCAATTTTTAGATAATCGTCGAAATTTTCATTTTCAGTCGAATTGTGTCATGGCTTCACTAGATCTTGTATCTCAGTTTACATCAACATCATGCTTGTGAAACTATTATAAAAATATGGCCTGATTACAACGCCGAATCTCATTTACACATTGTGCACCTAATCGAATTTGTATGTTTTTGTATAACTTCTAACTGCTTTATATCATGATTCACAAGATCTTGTACCTCGTTTTATATGAACATCATACAATGCTATGCTTGTGAAACTATTAAAAAAATATGGCCGGATTAGAACGTCGAATCTCATTTAGACATTTTGTTCATAACAGAATTTGCATGTTTCTGTATAATTTCTAACTGCTTTATTTTAGAAAATATATTTTATAAACAAACTAATGGCACAGTTATGTCATGTCCCATCTCAGTAAGAATCACAGACATCATGATGCAATTTCTTGAACATGAAAGAATTCTACAATTAGGCTCCAAGATTTGTTTCTTAGAAAGATATGATGACGACGTTGAAGATTTAAGTGAAATTTTGAAAACTGCTAATTGAAGTTCAGAGTTAAAAATTAAACTAAGTGTAAACTCCTCTTTTTGATATTTTGATTGGAAGAAAACAAAAAGTTACCCATCAAGAAATTTTAAGATCAGTATATCATAAGGCAACTTTTTACGTTCAGTACGGACATTTTTATTCTGAAAATACTTTATCTATGAAATCGCTGTTATTAGAAACTTAGATGAAACAAAACCGAAAAACTGGCGATAAACAATTAAATATAAAACGTTGTATAAATCACAATAAAAATATAAAAACACACAGGACGCTGGTCGAGCTGGAAATCCCGTCGTCAGCCGAAGTAAACACGTGTCCGTAAGGGGACAAGGTCACAAATAAACTGAAAGGTAGAGAGTAGATCTTACAAAGAATGCGACAGGTGGCGCTAGCTGAAAGGAAAACACCAATCAAAGAGGAGAACATGCAGAAGAGGAAAAGTGTTGCCAAAAGAATAAAAAAAGGGGAAATAAAAAAGTAAACAAATTAAAATAAAATAAAAGAACTAAAATAAAAATAAAACAAATAAAACAACAGAAATAAAAGTTTTATTTAATGATTTTTCTAATACAACATAATAAAATGAGAGAGAGAAGAGAAGAGGAGAAAGAATTACAAAAGCGTTTTCCAAGCTGAAGAGAGAACGGAAGATGATGAGATATCATTGACAAGTTTAACAAAACTAAAAAAAAATAAATAAAATATGCTTCGTGAAAATCCAAGTGTGTGGGTGAGATAGGAGGAGAAATAAGTCTGGCCATCGAGAAATTGAAACAGTGACTGGAAGTCCAACATAGGTTTTATTCATGAAAAAAGCAAGCTTTGAGTGAAATAACTGGGTATAATACCGTTCAGGTACGGGCGCACTGCATCTCAAGGCTCATTTCGGACGCTTTGGCTCGGAAAGAAGTCGTCATCGCTGTCGACACTCGATCAGGCCAATGGGAACAGCCAGGCTTGCTCGGGGAACGACTCGACAATTCAACTGATGCTTGATGTCTTTCAGATGTCAGCTTTTGTTGGCCCTCCACCATTTCGTTGTGAGTGGTGTCAGCAACTTTTATGATCATTCCTTCATGTTTCTTAAGAAATTTAAGTACCAGGTCGTTAGGCTTGGGTTTCTGCCGCTCAATAAATTTCGGTTCAGGACCAAAGAAATCATAAATATTGAACCGAGCCTTCAAAGCGTCCCCTGCAATTCTTGAAAAACATTCAGCCAATTGAACGATTGAGGTAATTATGATTCGTTTGGGCGTAATTAAAATAGTACCCCCTTACATTTCCGTGGTAAAAGGGTACATATCGGTCCAAATTTTCAGGAAAGATCCTAGCCAAACACAGTGGGATGTGTCTACATCTGAAATCAGAACATAGTCTTGATTTACGTAACCATCCCACCACTTGTTTACACGGAAAAAACTGTTTAGTTGAAATTACTAAATTTTGGTTCATATAGCTCCATCCAAATATTTTGGTTGGAATGATTAAATTTTGGTTAGATTAACGAAATTATTTTGTTAATTCAACAAATCGTTTGGTTAATCCACCCAAAATTTGGACATTCCAACCAAAATATTTGGATGGAGCTATATGAACCAAAATTTGTTAATTTCAACAAAACAGTTTTTTTCGTGTAAACTTTTAACAAACAATAGGCTGAAATGCCTTACAGCATAATCCTTTCCAATCCGGGGAGGCTCACAAATCCATACTCCGCACGAATTATCAAGGGGCTTGTTGTCAAATAATTGACTTGATAAGATATTCGTTTTATAGCGGAGATAGATCCCCGGATACTCGGATTTAATTGTGGAGATATCACCGAGCTCAGCCTTAAGCAAATCATCTCTAAAAGGGATGACCTTTCTCGAATCAGCTGGTAGTATAGCAAACTCGGTTAAGTCTCCATCTTTTTTACAATAATTTGTAGCCTCTGCCAGTGAGCTTTTACCTCGCTCAAAATGAGCAAGTGGAAGCCAACGCTTCATCGTGCAGAGGTTCCGACGGTTTTTAAACAAAACAAAGCCTTGGAGATGCAGGCGATCCGTATCAAGTCGCTCAACCGAATAAAAGATATTCATGAACCTTCTCATCATAAACAGGTGGGGTAGAGAGATCGAACGATGTAAATACCCGGCGCTTACACTTGGACATCGCTAGCATGCAGAATGATTTGTATGATTTGGTGCACCTCTATATATACCAGTTATTATCAATACACACACTCTAATATTACGCAGGCGCTCAGCAGTTTCTATGCAAGCGAATCAAACATACTATCACTAAAGGCTCCATTACGCCTGACTAAGAAGAACTTGATTCCACAAACACTCGAAACACGCACCATTCACAAATCTCAAGTGCCAGATCCGACTTCAGACAGAGCAGGACTGTACGAGGCAATCGAAGATTTAGAGATTTCTTGATTTGATATACCTCGAATACTCGCTTAATCTGAACTTTAAAGGTCAGTTCAAAGTACAAGGAAATATTGTAGTAATGACGAAGTCCAAATCGCTATTATAAATATGTGTCATAAAAAATATCTAATTTATTCAAATAAACTAACGCAATCCTCACATGAAGATCATGTTTCGCTAATTGAAGTCTAAATCTGAGCCGCCGCTCCGGTTACAGAAAACCAGTATAGTTTACAGTAAGGGTGCACAACCTTTTTAAGAGAAGGGCCACCTTAAAAAATGGCTGGGTTGTCAAGGGCCACATCAGTAACACAGTGAGAATTTTATTTTGAAGAGCTTTGGAGGGGATCTTTGGCCTATTATCAGATAAAAAACATGCTTTCAGAGGGGGGGGGCAGTTTCACCCCCCTAGGTTTCCCTACTCTGTCAAAATACCCAATCCTGTTGACAAGGTTACATCAACAGTTCTCGTTTATATATGTAACAGAGATATAGAAAATATTATTTTCAAGGAGTGAAAATAATCCTTGACTTTATTCGGGGGGAGTAAATTTTGCTTTATTAAAAGTACTGACAAACAAACGTAGGCATGAAAGTAGCTAGCGCTAAAAAAAAAAAAAAAAAAACTTTATGAACGAAGAGGGGAGGAAGATAAACATATAAATAGTAAATTGTACTTCTTAACATATTCAATTTTGCAAAATGTGGATATCAAAAAGTATGTTAGTAATAATGACTGGGCTGCCGAGTTCTGACATTCGTAGCAAAGACAAAATTTCGTTTCGGGGAAGCGGATTTTTCCGTGCCTGATCGACAAAATTCGCGATTTTCCAGCACCCAATCAACGAAATTCGCTATTTTTCCGAGCCGGATCAAAAACATTTGCCATTCTTAACTGACTCTGATGACATTTTAACTTTTTTCCCACGGCAAATTGACGAAATTCGCGATTTCTTCTCGCGATAGATTGACGAAACTCGCGATTTTTCCGCAGCCGACTAACGAAATTTGAGATTTTTAACTGACGAAATTTGCAATTTTTTTCACGCGGCAAATTGATGAAATCCGTGATTTCTTCTCATGATAAACTCACAAAACTCGCGATTTTTCTGCAGTCTAACAACAAAATTTGCAATTTTTCCGCAGTCCATCGACGAAATCCGCAATTTTTCAGAGCCCGATCGAGAAAATTGGCAATTTTTTCGTTCCCGATCGGCGAAATTCGCTATTTTTCTGCCCCCGAGCGACAAAACTCCCTATATTTCTGTGCCTGATTGACAAAATTCGTGATTTTTCGGTACCCGCTCAATGAAACACCCGCTCAAATTTGCAATCCCTTCACCTGACAAATTGGCCAAACCGCTATTTTTCCTCACGATCAACTGACGAATCTCGCGATTTTTCCTCAAATCATCAACGGAATTTACAATTTTTCTGCGCCTGGTTGACAAAATTTGCGGGTTTTTCGTGCTTGATCGACAAAACTCGCGATTTTTCCGAGCCCGATCGACAAAACTTTCAAAGAAATTTTCAAAGAAATTTTCAATGGTTTCGTTCCCGATCAACGAAACTTGCAATGTTTTTGTTCCCGATCAACGAAATTTGCAATATTTTCGTCCCCCATCGACGAAACTTTCTAGTTTATGTTCCCGACTGACGAAACTCTCGCAATTTTTCAGTGCACGATCGATGAAATTCGCGATTTTTCTGCGCTCGATCTACGAAATTCGCCATCTTTCGGCGTCGGATCAAAGAAATTCGCGATTCTTAACTGATTGTGAATAAATTTGCATTTTTCCCGCGGCAAATGGACTAAATTTACGATTTTTTCTCGCTATAAATTGAAAAACTTGCGCGCAATTTTTTCGCTGTCGATGAACGAAAATTGCAATTTTCCCGCGGCTCATTCACAAAATTCGCGATTCTTCCGTGGCCGGTCAACGAAATTTTCAATTTTTATGCGCCCGATCGGTAAAATTTGCACATTTTCGGTGCTTGAGCGACGAAATTCGAGTTATTTTTCGTCTAACAACTGAGGAAATTCGCAGCTTTTAAATTTCCTATATTGATATATATATTGATAGCAACTTTTAACTGACTGACGAAATTTGCAATTGTTTATCTGACAAAATGACGAAACTCAAGTTTTTTAATGCGACGTATGGACAAAAAATAAGATTTTTTTCCACTTATAAAATGACGAAATTCGAGGGGCACAAGTTAACCCATTGCGAGCCACAGGTTGTGCATCGCTAGTTTACAGTATTCCTCTTAAAGATTGTGAATCTGTTTATATCATTCAATATCCCCTTCGAAGAGCATAAACGACCTTAGAAATCTGGCAACTTAGAATTGAAACTTGTTAGTCATTCAATAGATACTGACCGCGTCCGCGATTTTTAAAATATTAAAATTATTAATATATTATCTAACAGCAATAATTTTAAATGGAGAATCTTTCTAGAATGTTAGTGTACAAGATTACAGAAATCTCGCCTAAACAAAGCATGTACAATTCCTACTGTAACATATACTCCCTGGGGATTTAATATTTTGCATGCGTAAGTTTGAACGTGAACATGTGTAAACAACAGCTTTGTTTTTCGATTAATATTTCTACTAACGGGAGAGCTTGTATAAAGTTTCAAAAGTATACGCTATTTACATTTTATTATATGTTTCCAATATGTTGTTTTTTAGTTTTATTAAATGTATAAAATAAACTAGTCCAGAATTCTAATCATCTTAATAATACAGTTTAAAATTACACAAATGATGTGGTTTATTTCCAAAAAGATAAATAAAACAGTTCAAAAAATGTTAAAAAATATAGTACTTTCGGCTATGTACCTAGCCTACGGATGAACGGTTTTGAAGTGAGGTTTTTGTGAGTGATATATGGACAAACAGAGTTCGTAACAACAGCTTAAACCCTGAATCCTGATGAAGGCTATGAACATAGCCGAAAGTGCTTGATTTTTTAACATCTTCTGAAATATTTTAGTAATCTTTTAGGTAATAAATCACATAATTTCTGCAATTTTATAATATATTATTAAGTGTATTCCAAATTTTAATATTCTAATTAAGGCGTAATATGTCTACTTATTGCAACTCTGTCATTTAGTTAGTAACTTACTGTTGTTTATTATATTGCTTTTACGCAATTAATAAGTAACTTTTATCTTTTGGTGGCTTATATTCGTAATTGTAAATTTGCATGTATATATTGACAAACAAAAAATTGCACGCATTTCCACTTATTGATATTTATATATATTATTTTTTAGAGTACAAATAATTCAAATAAAACCGTTTAGAATTTTGAACTACGTGGGATTTCTACCTGAAAAATAAATTAAATAATAAATCAGAAAACAAAAACAAAAACAAAAAAAAAAAATAAACCCTTAGAGCTAAAGTTTTCACTTATGTTATGAACGTTTAATAAATATAATATAGTAATAATAATTAAAAAAATCAGTGATGATTTATCCGAACATTAGATTTCTTTATGGAAAATCTAAAAATATGAAGTTTAAATATATATATTTTATGAGTTACGTTTCTGATTTGTTTATATGCAATCACAAAATAGCACGGAATAAAGTATTAAATTTCATGAGCTATATTTTAAATAAAAATTTCAGTTTTTACACATTTTTTTCTCTTGCTACAAACACAGTTGAAGAACTAAGTGGAAGAACATGTTAAGTGATAAAAATTACATTTCAAGAAATTTGAGGTGAAAGTTTTTTCTGTAAATTTTAATGATTTATTTTCTGTTTGATACCATGTGTTTAAAATATTAACAGGTATGGTACTAAACTCTCTCAGAAAAACTTATTCATATTTAATTTTCAAATATTAAAATTATTAATATTATTGACATTATTAAATATTAAAATATTAAATATTAATGAATAATCTCTTAAATCTTCGAGACTAAATAGAATCTTAGTATTTTAGCTTCACCATGTGATAGGATACCTCATAACGCTTTCATCCAAAAGATTAAAAAAAAAAAAAAAAGGAAAATGTAACATAACATGTTCATCCACTCAGCTCTTCAATTCTGACCGCTGTGTGATTACTTTGGATGAAAATTTTGTATATTCATTTGTTTAATGCAAGTTTGAACAAATATTTTTTATAAATGTAACTTACTTATTTTTCTATACACAGAATGTTACAACTATTGAAGTTAATTTTAGAGTTTTGGAAGAAAACTAGACGGGTTAATAACAACAAAAAATAAATCCTATTTACATTTTTATGAAAAGTAAAATATGTTTTATAGATTGCAGCGGAAGGTTGGATCTATTTCTTTGCCACTAGATGTGAAATATATGGTTAACTACTCGAAAACATGCATAATCCCTTTTTGTTCGATATTCTATTTATTTCTGTAACTGTTTTTATGTGTTTAAAATTAGACAAAATCTTTTTCTGCAGAAAGCGAGAAATTTCAGAAGGAGAGCAGTAGGAAGGTAATTGTTTGATAGCTTTTTTGTTAGTTTTACGTATGTTGTTTTCATGCACAAACAAGAATCGGAAAGACGATTATGCAAGAAAATATTTTTAATTTATTGGGAACTTACATCTGTAAGCTCAATGACCTCGGGAGTTCGCGGATCACAGAGTTTAAGTACAAATGTTGTAATGTAAATTGCAACAGCAGTTCCAATATACTTTGATTGTGCACAACGCCATTCCTTTTTGTTATACATCATGGTACTTATAGGAAATTTACAAAAAAACTTTCGCACTTTCCAAAAGAAAAAAAATAAGAAAGCTAAATTAATGAACAAATCACTTAATACGCTTTGTCAAAAAAAGTTAATTGTACTTGAACATTACTGTACAAGTACACAAATCTTTTATACTCTGTTTATTATTATTTAGTTATGCGATTTGCCAAAAGGTGGTACTGTACAATTCCGTTTTGCGGATTACACCTAAAATGTCAATTGAATACATATATATTTTTAGTAGAAATAATTCAAGGAGATTTTCGTTATGTATTGCTAATTCTTCTCCAAGGTCACTTAAAAAATGTCTGCTAGAACAGCAATGTTACAATAACTTAAAAAAAAACCTTCATTAAAATCATACATTGCTATTATAAGCCTTAAAATGTGAAATATACAATCAAATAAACACTTCTAGAGCAGCACATTATTTCCAATGATGCTTAGTTAAACTTAAAAGCAAGATTAGAAAAATCATGAATAAAACATATTATGGAACAATTTCCAACACGTCCAGAAGACTTTAATAAAACTTTTCGCTGTTTAATAAGGTAAATAAGATATCTAAGTAAATATTTTAGAAAACGCATAAGAAATTTTAAGTAGTCCAATTCTTTAATGAAGCCCAGTATTTGATCTATAAATCTGTATATGGGTCATTCTTCAAAAAGTGTAACATTTCCGTCTCATGCATCTTACAGTAAAAATTTTAAAGAATTATTCATTTAACTATATTTTTTAATTACAATCTGGGAGCACGGCAGTGCGTCCGCCAAGTTCGCACAAGCCGTAAGCTACCTTTTCCTGAACCATTTCGGCATACTTTTCACCCCCTCATAACATCGTTTTAGGAAGAGATATAGAAATTTTTCTTTTATACACATGTTCGTATAGTCGAACTGAACTAAGGTTCCATGATTTCATGTTTCTATATTTAGTAGTTTTCGAAATATTAAATTCCGAAAAAGCGCTTTTTTGTCACTGACTCACTTCGCATCATCAAATAACTAAGGTACTTCTAAAAGTCGCAGAATCATGAAATTTCACAAGTAAGCCGGGTTTGTAGCACAATTAACCAGAAAAATCTGAAAACACAGAATTTTCGCCTCTAAACCCTTCAAACAGGGGGTGTTCATTTGGCCGTAAACAGTTCCTACGCATTAAATTGTGCCAATGTTGGTCGCCAAAACTCGATTACAAAGCTTTGAAGGCGGTCACGTGATTTCAAGCAGAATAACATTTTATATATATGCTTTTCCAAAGATGTTTGTTAAATAGAAAAAATGAATATACCTAAAAATTTTAATCAGTATAGGTTATGATATATTTACGATATTAAAACAATAAAACATTTAACAAAATATAACCGCAATTCGGTACGTTTCCGATATAGTAGCCTTGGCGAAATACAGAAAATAGCCTTGACGAGAAAAGAAATTTGATAATAACGTATTTTCTGGCAACCTATTTACTGTGTCATATACACAAGCAATTTTTTCCATATGTATACAATTTATTTAATGTAAGGAACCCGTTTATTTATTTTTATATACCAACATAAATAATCTGTATATAAAAAATAATATTTTATGCATGTATAAATAAAATGTTTATATGTATATAAATAACATAAAAGTTCATCAGGTTTGTTTTCGTAGTTGTTTATATGATTTGGCAACATATCTCAGTTTCTGAAGTCCGAATTGCGCCAAGATTTTTTAAAAATGCCAAGGTCCCTATAGTGGAAAAATATCCTAATTCCATATGAAAGTTTAAAAATCTCCTTTTAATTAAATGAAATGTGTAACTAATAAACTGTCTTTAACGATGTGCGACAGATGCGGCGTCCGAAGTCCGCTGCTAATGTTATTATATTGTATTACTAGCCTACTTACTGTTAATTTATTGTTAATTTTAAATCTGTAAAAGAAAGATTATAGTTATAGATAAGATATGTTGGTCGCCAAAACCCGATTACAGAAAATTAGCCTGAGTTATAAAGGTGTTACATGATTTCAAGCTGAATGAATTTTTATATGCTTTTACAAAAATCTTAATAAGGCAAATCTTTCAGTTTATCTGTCCATCTTTCTATCTTTTACTTCCTTAAAACAAATTTTATTAAAGACCGGGAGGCGTCTGCACAGATCATCACCTCATCGAGTTGACGGCTGAAATTTTAGGATTAGTTAAACATCGATTAGCGTATTGAAATGTAACTGGTCTGCCAAGGTATATCTTTGTGGATACCACCTACAGACCCAATTTTACGGGTTGATTGGTGGATTTTCCATTGTGTTTTCCTGCACCCATTCCTCCATGTTTCCAAACTTTTGGATGCAGGAAAATACAATAGTAAACCTACCAGTTAACCACTAAAATTAGGTCTTCAGGTGGTTTCTACCCAGATATGACTTAACAGACCAGTTGCATTTAAATATGCTAATCTAGTTTTAACTAATCATAAAATTTCAGCTGTAAACTCGATGAGGTGATGGTGTGTACAGACGCCTCCCGGTCTATTATAAGTGTTGGTATTCTAATCTCAATAGCACTCTGGTCAATCTGGCAATTATCCCTACTATTTATTGAACACTATTCCTTTAATTGCGTTTTAGTGATGTTAATGAACTTATGCATATGCATCATGCATATTATACATATGCATATAATACGTAATACATTTGCCTCATACATATTATACATATGCATATAATACGTAATACATTTGCATCATACATATTATAGGTATGTGTATAATACATAACACATATGCATCATTATGACGTCAGAATAAACAAAAATTTTTTGTCGCCAAATTTGAGATTTGACATGATATATTACCAAATTTGGCGAAACTTTGCTAAATCTCGCCAAGCTTGGCGAAAATTTGACGCTAGTGGCTATTTTTCAATGAGTTAATTATTAATGCGAGCCATCTATTTTTATTTTTCCGCATATCATCTGAATAGTTAAATGATATGACGTATTAATATTTCCAAAGTGCTAATAGTTTCGTCACTGCCCAAAACCTCTGCTATTGTTATTATATTGTACTGTTATTATACTTACTGTGACTATGTTGTTAACCTTTACACCGCTAAAACTTCTGTATTATATAAAGAGAATTTACGGAAACTATTAAAGCATTGAAACTGCCAGTTCTCTTTATGATTATTATAATTCTATAATATGTAACCTGTTAATCAATATGTACGTTAGAATGAATCTTCTATAATCCGGTTCCTCGCATTTTAGTTTTCAGGTTTCGAGTAAAATTAGCTAAAATCTTAAAACCACATTGGCTAATTCTTCAACACGATCAGATGAGAAGAATGATAGATTTTCAAATGGATCATGGCAGTGAGCCGGTAGACCTTCTATTCTTCCGTAATCGAGTCTGTTGAAAAGGTTAACGTGAAACAAAAAGATATTAGCATCAATATGGTTTAATGCAAATGCAGATATTGTCAAAGGATTTCATAAGAACCATTTCACTTGTACCCAGTCGTATCAGTTAAAATACAACAATTGGCAGTGAGCCCAATTAGAAAAGATTACCTAATAGGATTAAAAATTTCCGCATTAGAGAACGAATCGTAACTGCTAAGGAAACATGCATAAGTGAATTAAGAGATATTTGTCACGAAAGATGAAATACATAACAACTTAAAATATATGATGTGCTTCCATGATCGTAAAGAGTTCTTGATTTCTCTATCAAAAGCATCCGAATTGGCGAAAGAATGGGCAAGTAAATTAAATTATCAATAACAGTAACATGATGCAACGTTTAACATGGAAGTAATACTGTAAATACTGCTTGCTAGAGGCGGCTAGTACTTTAATATAAAAAGAAATAAAGTATAAATTTGTAAAGCTCAATAAAATAAATTTAGGAATTTTTATGCTAGCCGGGCGCAAGTGGCAAATCGCCAAATACTGTTCCCAACTCCATTGTTCATATTGCATTCATTTCATTTAAAGATATATACTGTTCAGTCATCTCATTTAAAATAGATGCATTTCCCTCATTTTATTTAATAGAATATTTAACATAGAAATAAATAAATAAGAAATAATAACATAAACCAAAATATTTTATTTGAAAATCAAAGCATTGTTTCTAATTTACACATGTGAAAAATGAAAACTGCTATTGGCGAAAAAACAAAAGGCTAATGAGGAGATTTGCTCCCGGCTAACATAAAAGTACCGAAATTTAAGTTTTTTCATATTAATATAGTTTAGAATAACAAACTTGAAAAAATATACAAAAAGTAGTGATATCCCAACAAAAAGTTTTCGGTAAAAAAAAAAAAAGCGCCAAGTTCTCCTTAATGTTTCGGCCAGAAAAAGTAGTGATATCATCTGAAGTTCGCACAAGTTAAAAGCCAAACATCCCAAATCTTTCATTGAAAATGGCTTCCTGCGACTTGGCCGTTAATGCCTTCGTGAGAGTTTTTCAAATTTTAAAATATGTACAAATGAGCTACATGCCAACTACATTTTTTGATTATTTTAGGCATATTGTGACACAGAATACAGAAATAAAATACACATTTGAAAAAAGCATTTAAGCAATTTCAGTCTATTTAAATGCTTAGAAGTTAAAAATAACAAAATACGGTACTTGTTAGCTATCCCGTCGACCAATTTTGTCAAATTATATAAATCGCCAAACCACTCGCCAAATTATACAAATTGGCATAATTTTTATTTTAAATAACGAAAAAACAAATAAATTAGTATAACATTAATAAAATTACAAATAAAACGTCGAAATAAAAATCACTTGATGATGTAAACACGTGTTGTCAAGTGAATGTGATATTTACGATTAACCATTATTGGCGTTTAATCTTACAATTTGGCGACAGTAATTTGGTCGACGGGATAACTAACAAGTAGCCAAAATACTTGTATTCAGGAGATAATATCCCTAATTGCTAAAACATAATTAATATCAGCTTTTAACAGTTTATAAATCGAATACCTCTTAATGTTTGCAAACAAACTATAATAAATGTTCAAACGAAAAAAATCTCTTTCGTCAATACACAAGATTTCAATATTATACAATAAAATATAATGTAACATATTGTGAGATATGAAGTAAGTAAATTTTGTTTTATTTCTTAGGTTTTACGTTAATGACTTTAGCTTTAGACCGTACAAAATGGCAATTAAACTGCAAGTGGACTAAATGATCTGTAATAAAAACTAATGTTTGATGAAACTGAATGGTAGTTATCAGAAATATTTTACTTATAATGTCTTTATGTGAATTTGCCTCTTTGCATTCTAATATTACTTTTAATATTTATATAATTCATAAATGCGTAATTTCCAATCATTAATTTTGAAATGCTGTAGAAGGCATTAACGGCCAAGTCGCAGGAAGCCATTTTCAATGAAAGATTTGGGATGTTTGGCTTTTAACTTGTGCGAACTTCAGATGATATCACTACTTTTTCTGGCCGAAACATTAAGGAGAACTTGGCGCTTTTTTTTTTTTTTACCGAAAACTTTTTGTTGGGATAAAATATTGTCTATTTATATCAGTACCCACTTTTTTAACACTTTCCAGCAAAGCTGAAAAGTGTTTATGCATTCGGTTTGTCTGGTCGTCTGTCCGTCTGTACGCCCTATAACTCCCGTAAATATACTCGGATCGCTCTGAAATTTTTGGATGTTAGTGACCTCTACCATAGCACGAACCCTATTTCAAATGAAGTTTGTAGCATGTTTAGTTCATTTACAGGGACAGTCAAAAGTTTTCCGTTACATTACAACCTATGGGAAAAAGTCTTAAAATGATTTTTAATGATGTTACATGCTTTTAAACATAATAAAATTGATATGCATGTATCAAGTGCACTAAAATAGCATTCCGTAGAATATGCGGTGCAAAGAATAACTATTATTCATTTACAGGTCCACACAAAAGAATTCCGTTACATAATGATATACGGGTGGAGTGAATTTTTTTCGGAGTATTTTAATTATGTTAAATTATTTCATGTATAATGAAATTTATATACGTCGCTGAGGTTTACTATAACTTATTTCATGCATAATACGAAGTGCATAGCATTTATAGGGACACCCAAAAGATTTCAGATACTATATTGTATCCGAAGTACTGTACGGTAGCGATGATTGCTGGAAATGCATTTTTAATTATGTTATGTGCTTTTATGTTTCACTATATTTATGCATTGTATATAGTGTGTATATGCTGTAATTCATATACAGGGCTATAGAAAAGAATTCGTAATGGTTACTGGATATGACTGTAAATTACTTAAAGGTGGTTTTTAAATGTGTTATGCATTTTGACGCTGAACTGGATTTTGTTTACTAAGAAATGTTTATAGAACAGGTTATGTTTATATACAGGGTCGCGCAAAGAATTGGATACATGGCCGTCTATAAATGATAATTTCTGGAAATGTGATTCCAGTAGTTTTAAGAGTATTTTACTTAGAATTAAACTTTAGCAAAATAGTGGCGTGTAATAAAGGTACTAGGTTAACTACAGGGTTGTACAAAAATATACAAGTATGTTTCAATCTATTAGTATAAATTGCTGAAAGAGAAATTTCAACCTATTATTCGTGTTTTTTGCTAAACTAAATTTCCTCATTATATAGCATATATATCAACCTACAAATCAAATACTGAGCTGTTCAAAAGAATTAGAATACATATTTTCTATGGATAGTAACTGCTGAAATAAGTTTTTCAAATGTTTTATGCGTTTTCTAAAATGTTTACTTAGTTCTCTTATATACCTTATTTCCCTAAATAACGAAGTTTTTTAAAGCATTCAGTAAGTGTTGGAAAGTGTTTCATAATCTATGCTTAACGCATGATTTTTCTTACTTGTTTATAATAATTTTTAATTTATTATTATTTTGAGTTACAGTATGGGATTTCCCACCTCCGTGGCATGTCACTCACCTTTTGTGGCTGTTAATGTTGTTTAATAACTTGTTTAATTTTAAAAATATATTTACATATTTATTATTCCTTGCACAAGTGTCTCAAATACTAACTATTTAAGCATATTTAAAATTTTTATATTGTGATTTAGTTTGTCTTAGTAGAACAATTAATTCTGTCACACAATAAATTATCACCTCCATTACCCAAACATAAAATGCCATATTAGACGTAAATTTCCAACTGGGCGAAAAATGTCCGGACCAGGATTCGAAGCAGGGAACTCCTAGCTGAAGCCGCCAGTGCTCTACCATCTGAGCTATCCCGGACGAATCTGGTGGAACTTTTTCACCCAGCTAACCTTTTCTAGTATAAAATGCCATTTTTCACTTTTAGATGGCAGTACTAGCATCACATTTTATTTCCTATGATACAAGTCATCCATCTTGTTTACTTACAGCTATAAAGTTCTGATTTTTTAGTTGAGAAACAAGAAGATAGATTTTGTTTTTAAGAATCAAGTGTGGTTATTGAGAACTCTCCCCTCCGTGATCTTGAAGTTCAGGCATGTAAAACAATGTAAAAATATAAGTTTACCTGTTTTAATATGCTTAACATGTACAAACTGTAAAGCCAAAAAACTAAATTTCTTTTCTTGAAAAAAAAAAGCATACATTAAACCTATTAATATAGAAGATTCCTCACCTACGTGAATTAAAGCTCATCTCAGTGAATAAGGTTATATATATACATATATTTATTTATGAGTAAACTAATTAAAATTAAGTAGGACCATTGTTCATGGTTACTTCTATAAGTAAAAGTTTGATATAATAATGAAAGAAAAGGAAAACGCAAGGTTTTGAAATTGAAAAATATTTTTGTTGAAAAAGTACACTTTCTGGAGAATGACCCATATATTTTGCGTAGAATGCTAACATCTAGATTAGTAAGGAAGCGTATAATAGGTTTTAAACTCACCTTTATCAATTTCTACTAATAGACGGAAACATATCTGAATTCTTCTGCACAATCCTGTGTGTTATTAACAGATTTTTATAAACGCCACACATTAAGCTTCAATTTAATTCAAATTAAAACCACTTAAAACTACTGAAATAACTCTTTCAGAAATTATCGCCCATTGGTGGTCGCGCATTTAATTCTTTGCGTGGTCCTGTACATGATTTTATTTATATTCTGCAACCATCTGTTAGTACAATAAATATAGTTCCATTCGAAAATGAATAATTTAATTAAAAAAAAACCTTTAAGCAATTCACACTCATACCCAGTAGTGCTTACGTATTCTTTTGTTTATCCGTGTCTATGATGTATAGCAATTGTATACACCTCGTAGTATGTAAATATTTAGTTAAACTCAAAAACAGAAAACGCATGCCATAACTTAAAATGCACTTCCAGCATTTATTGCTAATGGATAGTAATTTAGATATAGTACTGTTGCCAATTATTTTTTATGTCCATGTACACGAGCGACAATTATGGACACCATTCAAGGTGTGGCTATTAATATCCAGAACTGTAGCAACAATTATTAAAACTGACAGTTCGTTGTTATGGTATTTGAATATCCACGTATCTGGGCGCCATATCTAAGCTGCGCTTTATCTCGTTTTACTTCCTGGTGTTGAAACACGAACGCATACGTTCTATGTCAAAGCAATGTTGTTGAAAGGAAAATAATCGAGCAGAGAATAGACGGAACATTTTGTTTCAAATTGGGAAAAAGTGCTAACGAGATACGTAAAATGTTGCAGCAAGTGTACGCTGTTGACTTATTATCATGTCCACGCTTTTTTTAGTGGTTTCGACGTTTTTGTAATAGATAGGGAAGCGTCGAAGATCATCCGCATACTGGACGACCGATATCTGTACGCACACCTTAAAGGATTGAGAGATTCCACGACCTTCTGAATTCTGATCGCCAACTGACTATTCGACTACTCGCCGATGAATTGGGTATTAATAAGGAGGTGGCTCAGCAAATTTTGACAAGACTTAGTGAAATGTAAGGTTTGCGTGAGATTCGCTCCTCACTGTTTATCAGTGGAGCAAAAACGAATGAGAATGGAAGCTGGAGGCGAAATCATCGACAGTGTTTCCCAATCTGAAAACATCACTAAAGGGAATAGTATTTCTGATATTGATAACAGCAAGAAAAACTCGGCGTCCGAAATTAAAATGATTCTTAAAGTTGGCTTTGTAAGTTGTTTCAAACAATTGTACACCCGCGCGCAAGTAAAATATTTTTGTATTACGCCAGATGGAAATCACTTCGAAACGTATTAAACAGTTTTATACTTTACATTCATATTTCACGAGTTATTTCACCAGTCAGCGACACCTTGCATCCTAGAGCAAGTATCTTCTAGTAAACCTTAATAATGTATATCAATTTAAATATATTTGAAATAGCGTAATATAATTAAAATACGCTGGAAACAGCTTATCCCCGTAGACCATTACGCAACGGAATTCTTTTGTGCGGCCCTGTAAATGAATAATAAATACTTTGCACCCATATTCTACAGAATCCATGTTTTAGTGCACTTCATAAATGTATACCAATTTCCTTATATTTGAAATGGTGTAACATAACTAAAATACGTTTAAAAGGATTTTTCCCATTGACCGTAATGCAAAGGAATAATTTTGATTGTACCTGTAAACGAACTATATACTACGCACTTCATTTTCAATACAGATCTTGATATGGTAAAATTTAATAACAAATTAAAATTATAGGGTAATCCGAGTACATTTACGACAGTTGGAGCACGGACAGACAAAGCGATGTCATAAATGCTTATCAATTAGTTTGGATAGGCGTTAAAAATAAATCAGTTTTGATTTAGCGTGAAAGTAACAATTTTGTAGCCATCCTTTGGTAAACTTTCGAACTTGGCAATTTGTTTTACATATTACTCAGGACAATAAAATTACTTTTTTTTTGTCTGGTGCCTGGAATATTTTAACGAATTCTTAGGTAATTTTGTCTGATAATTTTGAAAATAACTTGTGTTTTTCTCAATCAGGTATAGTTTTTTTGCTGTACTCATGCCTTTTCGACTCCATTACATTGTAAAAACATATTTCCTACTGTGTGCTATATGGGATGATATTAGTGTGTTTTAGAGAAAGTCTGTTTCTTTAAGAAATGTTGGTAATATGCTACTAACAAGGTCTTTGTCGTTTTCACTGTTATAGTTCCGAGGGAAATTTTGCACTACTTCAACAAAGGCTCGCCAAACTAATGCTTCATTCTCCGGCATATCTTTCACGAAATGTGTCCCTTTTATAAGCTTGCGGATCATTGGTTCATCAAAAATCCCTAATTTATATTTTTCAACAGACGCTCATAAACATCATGCACTTTGACTAAGACTTAATACATGAGGAGCTAACAACCATAGCAGACCAAGCCCATTTTGGAATAAAAAGATATAGTCCGTTTAGAAGGTGCATAAAATCTGTTTTATCCACTCCCACAGTGAGCCAAGTCTGTTTTTATATACTTTATGATATATGTCATTTGTTTAAAGTTTTGGTTTTCTGTGGGAGTGGATAAAACAGATTTTATGCACCTTCAAAATGGACTATCTCATTTTTTTTCAAAATGGGCTATGTCATTTTTTTTTTCAAAATGGACTATCTCATTTTTTTTCAAAATGGACTATCTCATTTTTTTTTTCAAAATGGACTTGGTCTACTATGGTTCTGAGCCCCTCATATAACAGATGGATGTTACATATCTTAAAACCTAGACCTGATATGTCAAAATCAATGTCATATTTGGATTCAGGTAGCCAGTTTCATATACGAATGGTGTTTATATCCTAAACACCAAAATCATTATTCTCCAGTGTTATTTCGTAAATATATAAGTTTTAACGTATATGTATACGTATGCTTACAGAATACATGTGCGCCTGTAATATTTTTCATGATGCTTATCGATAATTTTTTTGCAACTAAGAATTTAGTAAGCTATATTCAAAATGCTTCGTTGTCAATATCTAAAGAGTGTAAATTGCCATGAAACTGTATTTTTTATTTAGTTTGTGGGGATAAAATCAGATATGAAATTATGTATTGCAAAAATTGTGAAATTTATTTTTTACGTAATTTTGTTAAAGAACCTGATTAGATATTAAGAAGAAATATTAAAATTAAAAAATATATATAATAAAGGTAAGTAAGTTAGAATAATTATATGTTATATATTACGATTAGTGTAAATATAATATTTTTAAAACAATATCTATCGATCAATTCAATATATATATTAACATTTTAATTCAGCTTCGAATTTATTTTATAAAATTTATGTATCTATGAAATGTCACAATGATTGGCATTTCACAGTGATAAGTTTTCAATAGTGATTGTGTTGCAATAAGCAGCTTCCCTGAAATATTGTTCATAATAAATACTTGTCATGAATGAAAGATGACATGAAATTCTGCTCGAAAACAATGAATGGTAAATTGGTATTTAAATCAATTATATATTTCATAATGCAGTAATTTACGACAATTCATCAAATGTTGAATTTCGAAATAGGAATATATGTCAGGTTTATCTAAACTTAACAATGATAAGTTATTCATTAATCAAATAATGTTTTCTTGCTGTCTAAATGTATTTTTCGTAAATAATGCATTTAAAAATATTTATATAGGTGTATTTTTTAATTTCTAAGAATTTTTATTAAAAGTAGCACGACATAAGATATTTTTAGTATAATATATTTCAGTAAGTTTTATGATAATTTAAGAAAGCATTAACTTATATTTGATATTCTTTTTTTGTTAAACTTGCAGTATCATTATATTTAATCTTCTTTTCGATAAAATATACATTTTTTTGTGTGATCAATTATGAGTATGTCTTTCAAATATAATTGGAAATTGCAATATCTAGTTAGATCTTTCTTTTATTATTATTAATAAAATAAAAATAAAAAAGCCATTCTTAATAAAATTGGAGTAAATTCATACATGTTTTTAAAAAGTAACATTTAAAATTATTTTCGTTTATAAGGAAAATAAATTCGTTCTTAACAGATTATTTTTTCCTGAGGTATTTCATTTTTTCTCATCAGGAAAACAGATAATTCACATCAATAATTTTGTGGGATGATTACATAATTAGTTCATAATATATTTTCGTATACGTGTACGTGTATCTGTTCTATTTAATCGAAATATAATTAACCGGGTCTATTGATAAAATATTTCAATATTTTAAAGAGAAATATATAGCTAGAAAAAAATCATTTTTATTTATTTGGTTCGATTGAGTTTCGTCTCATCATTGGTATATTTTTAAAAGTCAGTAGTTGTGATATTTTGTAAAATAAATATAAAAAATATGCAGAGACATGTACAATAAATTAATAATTTTTGGTTAACACTCGTATACTACTAATATAAGTTTTGCATAGCAGGTTTTTCCATTTTATACATAAATATATGATTGAAACGTTTTAATGTTTAACTACGGACTGATATACTGAGTATATTAGAACTGATGGTTAGAATTGTAAGGGGTGATAATGCACTTAAAATAAAAATTGGTAAAAAACGAAATAGGGTTACCCAGCCACTAGTTGATCAAATAAAGTCAATTCTAAGGTTTTTTTTTTTTATAAAACTTCCTTAATTTTAAGTTTTAGTTGTAAACTAACATGATTGCTACAACCTTTAATGAATGTTCTAATGGACAAAAATGAAATACGATAAAATTAAATAGCAACAAAATTATAAATAAATAGCTTTTTTTTATTTGCTATTTTCCCAGTTGTTTATCAGGCGAAAGAAGCCAATCGAAAATCTAAAAATTAATCCTTAAAATGTTATCTTTGGGCTGTGATTAACAATAATTCTTATAAAACTACTAGATGAAATAAGAAAGATGGAAGTTTTAAAAAGCAGTAAACCAACATTTAAAATGCACAAATAATGCGTGAAAAGTAGCAAACAGCTGTTTCGAATCTACTAGCGAGATTCTTCTTCAGTGCAAGATAGGAAAAAGGGAACAGCGTGCTTGAAAAAGCAAGGCTGAGCATCAGTCTTGCTTTTTCCATCTTTAAAAACTTTAAATTCCAATCTTTAAAAACTATGGCCATCTATCCTAGAGTTATTCTATACACTTTTCAGGAAATTTGAAACTTTCTTCATCTTCTTTAAGAAATTTTTAATTATCAGCATAAATAAAATTATATTTAGAAAAATTTAGAAGTATTTTGGGGAATTGTCTATTTTGCAACGAATGTCTTAAACAAAAATTCTATTTTTCCTATTTTCCAGTTAGCTCGAAATGAGATTAAAGAACTGCTTTGTGCATGAGTTCACATATTTTTAATTTGATTTGACTTTTTTTGTTTTCAATACTCAATTTTTTTTAATACTCGATAAATTAATTTATATTGTGCTTTTCACTGAAAAAATATTTTAAAGTAAAAAAAAAAAAAACAAAAAAAAAAAAAAAAAAAAACATTAAATATAACACGAAGTTTAGCAGTCTTGTTGAAAGATTGTTAAACCAACGCTGCAAGTATTTTATAATGGAAAATTCATCAATTTTGAAATAAAAACCTCAAACAGAAACTTCATATTGTATGTTTACATGGAAGAAATGAAAATATGTAAGGCTTTAATTAAAAATAAACATTATACATTTAAATGAGATTTTGCATGTTATTCAGTTCTATTCATCCTATTTTTAGTGTTCTATTCAAGATTATGAAAATAATATAGTGTACATAAAAGGATGCGTCAGTGAAGCAATCATCCCTTTTAATTTTGTTTTATAAAATCATACAGATAATGAATTACGCGTAAATGATAAATAATGAGCTATTAAATAAAATATTATAATAATTATATAGTTTTGTTATTTGTTTAAATAAAACATGTGATAATCCTGAATGTTTCATTTTACTTTCATTAAATCTTGGCCATTAACTTCAGTAAAATGGGAGATTTATATTGTAATTTCATGCAGTTTAGAAAAGTGAAGGCAACTTTTAATTTAAAGGAAAGTAATAATTAAACAAGAAAGAAAATTTTATTAAGTTTGGAAATGCATAACACAATGGAAAAATCACCTTCAGCAATTTTTGCTAACAAAGAGAATGATACGTGATTCTTTTGTGCATCCCTGTATACGAGGTACAGAATTTATACACAACGAGTAGCAAGCAAAAATTTAGTTAAATGTAAAAGCACATACCGAAATTGAAAACGCACTTCCAGGAGTTATTGCTCAAAGACAGTACTCTAACCGATTTTGTTTGTGTGTCCTTGTAAATGAACGATAAATGCTATGAACGCCCTATTCTATAGTTATCATCTTGTAGTGAAATTCAGTGATTTATATCAATTTCAAGACATTTGAATTAGCTTTATGTCATTTAAATGCTCTGCAAACAATTTTTCCTCATTGACCATAATGTAACGGAATTTTTTTGATTGCCCTCTAAATGAATAATTAATGCTACACTCTTCATATTGAATACCAAATATGCCATGAAAATCCGAGTATATTTATCGGAGTTAGATCGTGGACAGAGAAACCAAATTCATAAACACTTGTTTCGGCGTAAATGCCCTCAAATTTATTTGTTTATAATTTAACTCTGTTTATCTTTCATATTCTGAAACATATTTATAAAACTGATTTCCTTTGACAGAAAAAATCTAATCTGTTTATCTAAATTGTTTATAACCCTGAATCAATATTTATGAGTAACATTATGATTTCAAGGTCATGTAATATAGATTTATTTACTTTATAATAATTTTGAATTGATGGTGATTTATTAGTTTTATAATTACTTGGATGTCATTTAAATGAATATTATAGCTATTTAGAAGATTTATAACTGCATATTGTAATTTTTATTTTGATGTTTATTTTATATAATATGTATCATTTTTAAAATGGTTAGTCTTGACTCTGTAACCAAGCAGAGAACATGTAACATGTCCTGACTCTGTAATCAGAGATGTCAATTGTTAAATCATGGCTCTGTTTAATACAGAGTGTATAATGGAAGTCCTGACTCTGCAACCAAGCAGAGAACATCTTTTTTTGTATTGGCTCTGTTAAATACGGAGAATTACTATTATGGAACAATTATTAACTTCTAATGATGAACAGAATTTACATACTATTTCAGTTTTATTTAATAAACTATTTAATCTAATTGCTCTCCCATCTTACTTGGATTCTGAAAATTTATTTGTCAGATGAATTTCGGTGCCAGCATATTTTTTTGGTGCCTCGTAACCCGCGAAACATTTTTTGGAAAGAATAGTGAGCTATTGTGAAAGAGATTTGTGATTAACAACTGTGATTTATCTTTCAACATGTGATTAGTGTGTGATTTATCTTTCAACCTGTGATTAGTGTGGAATTATTATTGTGCCATTTGGATTACGACATGCCATCTACATTACCTGGAATTAACAGGTAAGAAAATATTTTTTTCATTTTCTATGAATGGTTAATGTTTTAAAATAAGAATTATTCTTTATTTAAAATGGAAAATCTTGAAAAGCTGAAAGCAAAACGTTCTGTTGAACGAACGAGTTTCACGAAATTAATTACAAAATTAGAAACATTATTAAATGATGACATTGATAATACGAAAACCGATGAATTATTAGAGCTTCAAGAAATATTTCTCTTAAAAGAAACGGCTTTCCAAAGTTTGAATCGTGATATTGAAGCTCAAATATCCGACTTAAAAGAATATGAAAAGGACATTGCTAATAGTGAAACGTACACTGACCAATTGATCAGTGCTAAATTTAAAATTAAAAATAGATTAAGAAAATGTAAAAAGGATAATGTTTCTATGATAGCAACTAGTTGTGTAAATTCATTGAATGGTTTTGCTAGTGGAACAGAAACGAGTTCTGCCATGAAATTGCCTAAATTAAATGTTCCAAAATTTTCTGGTGAAATCGAAGAATGGGTCGAATTTTTTAACTGTTTTGAAACATCGATACACCAGAATAAATCACTATCTAAGATAGAAAAATTCGCTTATTTAAAATCCTTGTTATGTAATCGGGCCTATAATGTGGTAGAAGGGTTTCCTTTGACAGACCAAAATTATGATACTTGTATTGATTTATTAAAGGACCGTTTTGGTAAGGTTGATGTTATTATTAATAAACACATGACTAATTTATTAAATATGGAACCAGTTAAAAATTGTTCAAATTTAAATGCATTAAGAAGATTGCATGACATGTGCGAAGTTAATATTAGAAGTTTAAGAAATTTGGGGGTAACATCCAGTTCTTATGGACAATTGCTAAATCCTATTTTGCTAAAGCTATTGCCCCATGAATTAGTGATTGAATATCATAGAAAACGTGATACTAGCAAAGAGTCAGATGTAACCGATCTAATTGCCTTTCTGAAATGTGAAATAGAATGTAGAGAAAAGGCTTTGTCAATGACAAGTTCTAAAAATGATGCATCCTCTTCTTTTGTACATAAAAATAAAACTGAATTTCGTGAAAAGAAAACATCAAATAAATATCAACATGCTAATACCTTAAATGCCAATATTAAAGTTTTTTGTGTATTTTGCAAAGGTAATGATCATTTATCTTCCGAGTGTAAAAATTTAGCTGATGATAAGAAAAGATTAATGTTACGTAAGGAGGGTAGATGTTACAAATGCTTTTTGAAATCGCATTTATCTTCGCAATGCCGCATAAAATTAAAGCCATGTCTAAATTGTAAAAGCACTGAACATAACAAATTATTTTGCTTTAAGAAAAGTTTGAAACCAGAAATTAATGAAAATCAAAATCAAACAGTTGTATCTAATTCTCATTGTAATTTTAGAAATTCTAAGCATGCTGTTTTATTGCAAACATGTTGTGTAACTGCTCAAGGTAATTCTAAATCAAAGGTAGTTCGATTATTACTTGATTCTGCAAGCGAAAAAAGCTTCATAACAAAAGCATTAGCTCGTGAATTAAATTTGCCTGTTTTAAGAAAAGAACATTTAACTGTATTCGCTTTTGGCATGGATCAAGGTCGCGAAGAAGAATATGATGTTTTTAAAATTAAATTGCGAAGTAAAATGAATTATCATCGTTTTATAGATGTTGAGGTGTTAGCTACCGATTTGATAAGTGCAACAACATTGGAGGTTCCCAATTCTGACCCTCTAGTTATAAAATACATTGAAAGTAAAAGATGGAGGTTAGCCGACCCTACGCCCGAGGAATCCGAAGTACAAATTTTACTTGGAGCTGATTATTTCTGGAATGTTCAGAGAGGTGTCGTTGAAGAAATTAATGACCATTTATATGTAGCTAATACACTTTTTGGGTACACAATAGTGGGAAAAATAAACTCTAAAGGTAACGAAACAGTTAATGCTCATCTTGTATCTGTTAATGAAATAGAAAATTTTGATTTTCAAAAGTTTTGGAAACTAGAGTCTTTGGGTATTTGTGATAGTAAAAATGAATTATTTTCACAAAATGATTTAGATGCTCTTGATTTATTTAATGATAATTTAAATTTTGTAAATGGAAGATATGAAACTAAACTTTTGTGGAAAGTAAATAAAAATGAATTGGAATCCAATTTTGATGTAGCTAAACATAGACTTTGGGGATTAAAATCAAAATTGTGCAAAAATGAATGGTTACTTAAGGAATATGAGAAAATATTAAATGAACAATGTGGTTTGGGTATAATTGAAGAATGTGAGTTTAATAAAGATGAAATAAACACGTATTACATGCCTCACAGACTAGTAATAAGGGAAGATAAATCGACAACTAAAGTAAGAATTGTTTTTGATGCGTCATCCAAAGATAAAAGGGCAAAATCGTTAAACGAGTGCTTATTTCCTGGGCCCAATCTAAATCCTAACATATTGGACATTATTTTAAAATTCCGTCTCCACAAAATTGCTTTCTCGGCAGATATAGAAAAAGTATTCTTGCAAATCCAGATACAAGAAGAAGATAGAAATTTTTTGAGGTTCCTGTGGTTTGACAATATCACTAGTAACAATCCCATTTTGAAGGTTTTTCGCATGACCCGTGTAACTTTTGGTGTAACAACTTCACCCTTTTTCCTTTCTGCAACCATCAAACATCACATTGAGGGGTATAAAGATTTGTTTGGAAAAATAGTTAATATGCTGGATACTTCCTTATACGTTGATGACCTGTTTCATGGAGCTGATTCAGTAAACGAAGCTTTTGTTTTATCAAACGGTGCAGAGAAGATATTGAGTGAGGCCAATATGAAACTCAGAAAATTTAAAACCAATTCTTCCGATTTAAAATTTTTATGGAAGGAACATGGAATAAACTTTGAGGAAGACACTCTTGAACAAAATCTTTCGAAGGTATTGGGAATTATATGGATAACAGAAAGTGACACCTTGAAAATAGACATACAACCACCTTTGGTAGAATTTGACCATAAAATTATTACCAAACGTATTGTTTTACAAACTGTGGCAAAAATTTATGATCCTATTGGACTCATTTCCCCTTTCGTGATAAGAATTAAATTTTTAATGCAAGAACTCTGGGAACATGGAATTGACTGGGATTCTACATTACCAGATTCTTTAAGTGGAAAATTCAGAAAATGGCATAATGAAATAAAAGACTTGGTAAATTTTGAAATTCTTAGAAAATATTTTGTAACTATCCCAAAATTAAATCCTGAAACCGCTCAACTTTTCCTATTTTCTGATGCTAGTTTAAAGGGGTATGGGTCAGTGGCTTATCTACGTATTTCTTCTTCTTGTGAAACTTCATTTGTAATAGCAAAGTCGAGAGTAGCGCCTCTCAAGAAAATTACATTGCCGCGCCTCGAACTTCTTGGAGCACTTACGGCTGCAAGATTAGCGAATTATTTAAAGGAAATATTTAAAATTGTGAATGAAAATATATTTTGTCTAAGTGACTCCCAAATTACCTTGCACTGGATTAAAGGAAGTGCTAACAACTGGAAGCCCTTTGTGGCAAACCGCGTACGCGAAATTCAGGAACTTGTTGCTCCTGTACAATGGAAATTTTGTAAAGGAAAGGAAAATCCTGCAGATGTTCTCTCTCGTGGTTGCTCTGCATCTGAATTGATTAATAACGAGGTATGGTTACATGGTCCTAGCTGGCTGAAGGAAGAATCGTTACCAGTATTTCCCCCTGAAACTCAACCTAATCTACCTGATGAAGAGGTCTTGCAAGAACAACGTAAAACGCTTGTTTGCTCCATATCCCAAAATATTCCAGAATTTGAGCTTTTATTTAAATTTTCATCCTGGTCTAAATTAAAACGAATTACGGCTTGGTGCCTCAGATTCATCAAAAATAGTACATGCCCATCTGAACGAGTCTATGGTTTTTTGACTGTTCCAGAACTTGAAAGGGCAACAAATGCTATTGTGAAATTAATTCAAAACCATGAATTCGGAGACGAACTGAAAATTCTAAAATCCAGAAAGATCCTAAATTCTAAAAGCAAACTACTTTCTTTACATCCATTTCTTGACGAAAATGATATTCTTCGTGTTGGAGGTAGGCTAAAAAATGCAAACTTGTCTGAATATCAAAAACATCAAATCATTCTCCCTAAAAGGCATCATGTTACAGACTTGATAATAAAGTATTTTCATGAGAAACATCTTCATAGCGGGACTCAATTGACAATTTCAGCAATTCGACAAATATTTTGGATAATTAATGCTAAAGAAGCTGTGAAAAGAGAAATAAGGAAATGTATGAAATGTTTCCGAAATTCATCACACCTTTCATCTCAGTTGATGGGAAATCTGCCATCAGCACGCGTGACACAAGCTCGAGTATTTTCAAGAGTAGGAGTCGACTTAGCCGGCCCCTTTTTGATCAAACCTCGTAAGGGACGTGGTGTGAAACCCTTTAAACATTATGTTTGCCTGTATGTTTGTTTCGTAACAAAAGCTATCCATCTTGAATTAGTCACTGATCTTACAACTGAAACCTTTCTAGCCTCATTGAAAAGATTCGTGGCTCGACGTGGAAAACCTCTAGAAATATTTTCCGACAGAGGTACAAATTTTGTAGGGACAGACCGCGAAATAAAGAGAATGATGTCTCAAATTGCTTCTGATGAAAAATTGCACAAGTATCTTACTGACGAAATGATAGTATGGAAATTCAACCCACCTTCTGCCCCTCACTTTGGAGGCCTTTGGGAAGCGGGAATAAAACAAATGAAAAATCATTTGAAGAGAACAATTGGTGATCAGATTTTAACTTATGAAGAATTTTTGACCTTAATTGCACAAATTGAGTCATGCTTAAATTCAAGACCGCTTGTCGCTGAGTCTTCTGATCCAAATGACTTTACGGCTCTGACGCCAGGACATTTTATTATAGGAGCACCCTTGACCTCCTTACCTGAGCCTGATATCTCCTCTACCTATGTAACTCCTTTGGAACGTTGGAAATTGCTACAAAAGATTTTCCAAAGTTTTTGGAAAAGGTGGTCGTCAGACTATCTCTCACAATTGCAGCAACGTACAAAGTGGTTTAGAAGCAACCCGAACTTAAAAATCAATGACTTGGTGTTGATAAAGGAAGAAAACCAGCCCCCATTAAGGTGGAAATTGGGCAGAATAATTGAACTATTTCCTGGTGATGATAATATTGTTCGTGTTGTCAAATTAAAGACTTCTACTGGTGAACTGAAACGCCCTATCACAAAATTGTCTCCTCTACCGATGGACATTTAATATAATAGAATTTTACTTTATTTTAACTAACTTTATTATTATTATTTTTTTCTATGTCTAATTTTTGTAACTTTCTGAACTATTTTGTATATTAATGTCTTTTTCTATTTTTAGTTGTTCCAGAAACTGTTTTTTTTAGAAGTAGTAGGATTTAATTGCATTTCATTTTAGTTATACTTGACATTTAAGGTAATATTTTAATTTTGTATTTAATATTTGATTTAGTATGTGATAGTGGAAATTTGGTAAGTTATAATTGTTTGATGAACTTCGTTCATGGAGGCGAAGGATGTTTCGGCGTAAATGCCCTCAAATTTATTTGTTTATAATTTAACTCTGTTTATCTTTCATATTCTGAAACATATTTATAAAACTGATTTCCTTTGACAGAAAAAATCTAATCTGTTTATCTAAATTGTTTATAACCCTGAATCAATATTTATGAGTAACATTATGATTTCAAGGTCATGTAATATAGATTTATTTACTTTATAATAATTTTGAATTGATGGTGATTTATTAGTTTTATAATTACTTGGATGTCATTTAAATGAATATTATAGCTATTTAGAAGATTTATAACTGCATATTGTAATTTTTATTTTGATGTTTATTTTATATAATATGTATCATTTTTAAAATGGTTAGTCTTGACTCTGTAACCAAGCAGAGAACATGTAACATGTCCTGACTCTGTAATCAGAGATGTCAATTGTTAAATCATGGCTCTGTTTAATACAGAGTGTATAATGGAAGTCCTGACTCTGCAACCAAGCAGAGAACATCTTTTTTTGTATTGGCTCTGTTAAATACGGAGAATTACTATTATGGAACAATTATTAACTTCTAATGATGAATAGAATTTACATACTATTTCAGTTTTATTTAATAAACTATTTAATCTAATTGCTCTCCCATCTTACTTGGATTCTGAAAATTTATTTGTCAGATGAATTTCGGCGCCAGCAAATTCATAAACACTTTTCAACTTTGTTGGAAAAAGTTAAAAACGAATCTAAAATCATTTGAAAATCTCTATTTCGAACAGAGCAAAATAAATAAAAAAATGTTATAAAGGATTTTTTTGAAACGGTCAAGATGCTTAATTGATTTTTTTCCTTCTTTTATGTTCAAGTATAGTTTAATTTTCAATTTACAGTTAATGGATAGAAAGAGAATAGCAACAAAAACCTTCCATTAATAGGGAGAATGTTCTTATAAATCATATTCATTCAAGTTTTAGGTACTGGGCATGCTTGTTACAGGAACCCATGTATACCCAAGGCGGAATCAATTAAACCACTTGAAAGAGAGCTTGAAATAGATAAGCTGGATTTTCTATAGCATCACTTTAAATCATCGACTGTGCGAACTATTTCACATTATTGATTTGCCTTTTAAACAATAGTATTTAAAATCGTAAAATATACGGAAGGACCTAGCGTTTCTCTTTCGATTATGTCGAACGCCATCTTTTTTTCAAGAGTTTTCTTTAAGCTGCAGACGCGAATTCAAATACAAAACGCTCCTCAGAAGTTAGGTATACATTTTTTGTATGATAAGTGTATTGAAAAAAAAATAATTAAATCTGTAGTCGTAAAATGGTAGGGGAGGCAGTAAAGCGTCAATTCACGAGTAAATAAGTGATTATTAATTTTTTTTTAAAGTTTTTAATCCGTGTAATGTTTATAAATGTAAAAAAAAAAAAAAAATGCTAGGCAGAAGTTAAAGAAACAACAGGCAATTTAAAAATTGTGCTGGGAAAAAAAACTTACATCTATAAAAACATGCTGGGTAATCTAAAATAGACTGTCAGTTTTTAACAAGTAAATGGTTCATTAACAATAAATTGTACAGCTACCGAAATTACTCTTGAAGGAGAGTATAATATGTGAAGTCAGGAACATTGCTAGAAAAAAAAATCTAGTTTTAGTTCCAAGCATTACCGATAGATAGTGGTGCTGTTTCTAAAACTGCTATAATGCTGTAATAGCTATAATAATATATCTAAGTCTCCCTCAAGAATACCTCCAATAGCTGTCCTGTCACCATTTACTTGTTACTGAAACTTAAAATCTTCAGTCCATTTTCATGCACTCTCCATAATGCTAAATAAAATATACTGATTCGTAAATTGGACAAATATTTGCTTTGTTATTAACTATATGCAAATACGTAACTCCTATCAAAATTGTATTTTATGAAGAAAAATTCTGTTATCTACTGACTATGTACAATTCCTAATACATCAAAAGAGTATTTGTAAACTATAATATTGTCAGATGTGCTTATAAGAAGGAAACTCTATCAAATGCTACTTAGAAAATCAACGCATTCCAATTCAAATTTATCCAAATTCTTTGAAATTATATGGCATATGAAAATTTGGGGAATTTTTTTTTGGAGTAACAACTTGTAATATATTCAATAATAAACATTTTGTAAAATAGAATGCAGTTAAACTGGAATGCAGAATGTCTTAGTATTTAAAATAATTGGCGTTATTTGAACTTCATCAAATTTAATTCGTAGAATTAGAATTGCATTAAATAAATTTCTATTATAATTTGAAAGTTTATTATACCGTTATGAATTTCAACATTTTAACAAAGCCAAGTATTTTCAATATTTATTCATGCTGCTAATTACTTCGTTTAATATAGTAAATTGTTAGAATAAATACTTATTGTTAATAAATAAGTTTTTTTTTAAAATTATAAATTGATAATTTATATTTTAACATACTTACATTAATATTTTATTGTCCTTTATAAAATTTTACAGTACACAAATACATTCACACACACGCTGATATATATATACATAGGAACCTATTAAAATTATTTTTTTAACATATTTTAATCACATAATATTCAGTTATTATAATTAGTTTTGCTTTTATAAATAATTGAAATAAAAAGTTAAATATTCTAATTTATTTTAGTTTAAAAAACTACTATATTTTCTTTCATGTTTTGCTTTAATTAGGGAAAATAATTTAAAATAACTATTATGAATAGATTTACTTTGCAGTCTATGAATATTTGTAATTTTAAGTTTTATAATATAAATAAAAATTTAAATAATTTATTTTATAGCCTAAGGAAAAGTAATTTAATATATTTTAATTATCACTTTTAAAAATAACAGCATCAACATATCTTAAACTCTAAATTATTCTTTTAAAAAATTATTTAATCAAAGTAAACATTATTGCACTTTTTCTATTATATTATAAAATCGTTTAATGACATTTTGTAACTGCGGTAGTACATCATTTTAAATATTCATCCACGTGATTGTTATGAGCAAAATTTTAATTATCTTCTCTGTAAACTGATAAACTAATTTATGGTTGCTCTGTCTGTGTTTTTTCTTTTTTCCTTTAACAGTAGAAATATGTATTTTTGATCTTCTGTATATTTAATCTCTTTATGAGCTTTATTATTATTTTTTTTTTTACTTAATAATTATTAACATAAACAACTAAAAAATGATTTGAAAAATTCCACTTAAAACTAATTTATACACATATTATTGAATGCTTTTTTAAAAATCGTTTTATAATACTCTATTGCACGATTATAAACACAAATGCTTCCAATTTTTCCATTTTCAGAATTTCTGAGGCCTAGACTTCCCTCTTTTTGGTCAAGTGAACATAAGGGTACATCCTCGATGCGTGATCCTTGGCATAAATCTGTCTTAAGTGCGATTTCTCGAAATTTTTTATAAAAAGTCTTCAAATTGATACGGTTATAAATGACAAAGAAATCTAATCTTATCGGAATATAAAGAATTTGTAATATTACAATATGACTTATTTATGCAGCCATATATTATATATTTTATGTTACATTATTGTAGAGCTTATTTATGTCTATTATATTAAAACAAGATTGTTCGTATTGCACAACTTTTTCTCCAAGAATATGAAAGATACTGCCATAAAGTTAAAGCAAGTTATTCTCATGGATCCGAAAATGTCATATAAACTCTCGAAATTTTAAAATTTGAATTAATTTTTAAGACACACGCACACACATATATATATTCGCAACTTTTAACAAAGTTTCTCTAAAGATAGCAATTAAATTGCTTCATCTTTGCGAAAAAGGAAAGAAAAGGGTAAACAATGTAACAGCGACTGCTATTCGAATTTGTGAATAAATTTCTTTATTTTTGCTTTGTTTGAATAAATATATTTCTGGATTTTTAGTTTACATTCTATTTCAAAAACGTAATGCAAAGAATATTCTTGTAACTTATCACATTTGCTAAAATTATTATAAAAAGCCTGAAAGATTTTTGCTTGATCCGCATGAAGTAATACAGGTTGTACATAAATGAATATACCAACTTTACAAGGCTATTAAAAGAAAACAAAAAAAATACAGCCTTATTGTTCATCGGAAATCAAAAATAACAGTTGAAAGCTTAATTACAATACAGTTATAAGCGTTCAATTTTAGCCCCTCTAAAAACATTAACGATATCGAGGAAGTACGACAACCCATTGTTGCAGATAGAAGAATAAAGTTCATGGAATTCGATTTAAAAAAATAAACAGAAGCATTGCTATTTTCGAAGTATTTACCCGATGCAACTATTCATTTAAATAACTCAGAAAAAATATCTCCAATTAACAAAAAAAAAAAAAAAAAAAAAATTATAACAAATGAAATCGAATACTTCGTAAACAATGTACGTTTTAACCGTACGTGTTCTACATTTTAACCATTTCAACTGACTAGAACATTCTTATATTTCTTAATAAACGAAAAGTGCAATGATAAAACTGTTGTCATTTTGCAAAAATAAATCATAATAATCAATGAAATGTAATGAACAAAACAAGCAGTTTTTATGCAAAGAGATACAAAAAAAATAATGTGAAACACTGTCGCGGGATTCCCCCTCTCCCGAGCTGAGATAAAAATAGAAAGATTTTGCAACACCCATCACACACATTTTTCAGCATGTCCGGTGTGACTCTTTTGAATGGCTGCATATATGCGTGTCCTAAGTTCGTCAGCGTCAGTTGGTAGCGGTAAAACAAACACCTGATCTTTGATGAAGCCTCACAAAATAAATCATGTTGAGAAAAGTGTGGGATGAGTTATCGTACCACCTCGATTTCGCCAGTTTTTCTGGAGGGGATAACATCGAACACTTTTGACTGTGTTGAGCAAGAATGTTGTACTTTTTTAAAAATTTCTTTTAATAGCCCTTTAAAGTTGGTATATTCATTAATGTACACCCTGTATTATCTGAATTAATTTAAATTGTAAATGAATGGATTTTCATTGAGCATGGAGTCTGAACATACGTTCAAAGCATATGCTCAGATAGTTTTTCTTTAAGCCATAGCAACCCACATTACAGAATTTGACAGTATTCACCTGGGAAAATTCGCTTAAACGAGTTAGACAAGTAAGTAAATAGTAACTTGACAATAATGGTAAGTTCTCCAAATCTTTATCCAATATCCTCTTGATCAACCGAATTCCATTGTCGTCTTATAAAGCCTTTTTACTATAATTGAATCCAACTACGCAACTTGTAAAAAACAATATTCATAATTTTCAGTTAATCTTAATCGCAAACATGATTTCTTTCTTATATTAAGAAATTTAATAAAATTAATGTTATTAATCTTTTCAAAATGAAAATTCCTGTTTCTAAAAATGTCCACGACAGTATCACATCAGGGAGCTGAAACCGACAGCTCACTGATACATTAGGGGATTGTATACAATTGATTCGAATTTCAAAGTCACCGCGCAAGAAAGGGCTGAGGAGCGTCCCCTGAACTGCTGGTTTAATCATATAAATAGAGATCTGTAGTTGGACGTTGAAAATAGTATATGTTTGTTAGTCAGTAGTAAACGTTTCATGAGAAGTCACTGTATCTCGGCCCAGATAACTCAATATGCAGATCATTAGTAACTCAAGACAAAGGTCTTGGGTTCCACTCCCGGACTGGACACATTTTTCACTCAGTTGGGAAAATGCCCAATCGTATAATATTTACTTAAACTCTAAAAAATAGTAAAAGGGAAATGTAGAATTTTTTACCAAAATATTCTCTCATTCTTATTTCTCAATTTTCAATCAATTACTATCTTAATTTCCATTCATAAATGTCTCTCATACTATTTAATACTAATTTTTCGAGATATCTCTAAATTTCAATGAATATTCTTTACTCTGTCTGTTATTTTTTTTTTTTTTTTTGCAGTTTTGCAATTTTATCCCAATCCTTATGATTTCATTTTATCTGGAAATTGTTTAAAGTTTAAAGAATGGCAAAATGACATAAAAGGTCATAGTTTCATGGCGATTTCGGAATTTCATTCATATTTGTATTTACTTGGCTAGAAAATTATACAAATTTCTTTCATAATTTCCGATTGTGATAATGTTTCCATTTATATCTGTGTACTTTGATAATTTCATGATAAGCCACAGTGCCTTATGTGCAGTGCATTTTTTTTATTTTATTTTTTATTTTGCAAACAAAATATAAACAAAAAAATTGTAATTTAATAGATTACAACGACCATTTGGAATTTTTTTAATAATCGAATAAATAAAAATCGAAAGCAGTTTCACCGAATCATCCACAGATCGCGACAAATCACCGTCGAAACAAAATTTAACCGAAAAATCTAAATTTCGTCCACCAAATTCCGTCGCATCGTCTTCAACAACAGATCGCAAAGATCAAACTTCAGACGGCCAAAACCTTCATCGATAAACTCTCCAAGTCCCGTTTCGAGAAGAAAAACAGTTTACAAATCGAAAGCAGTTCCACCGAATTATCCACACATTGCGATGAATTACCTACGTTGAGCTCAATTTTTTCCTGTTAGAAACGACCGATTGTAAAACACCGTGGCTAGTTGATTGAAGCCCCTCGAGACATGGCCTTTTACTATCAATCGATTAAACATTAGATTGTTTCCTTTTTCGCGTTCGTCTTTTATTCTGTAATCGATTTTCATCGGCTACATAATCTGTTGAAGACCTCCATTTTCATGGGCTACATAATCAGTTGAAGACCTCGATTTTCATGGCCTACATAATCAGTTGAAGATCTCGATTATTGCTTTGCAAGACGATTTTCAATACGGCATCTCTCTTTGGCTTTGGATTTTCCCATATCTGATAATTTGCGCCTATTCATTTTGAAACTTTTTAAATTTTTAAAGATTTTATGCCTTTCGATTACCTATTCAAACAATTTTTAACGGTTTTATGCCTTTCTATTACCTATTCAAATAAAAATTCTTCTAAAAGTAAAGAACATTGTTGAATTTCGTTAAAAAAACTAAAATGCGAGCATCATTTGGCCCCATCCTCGGCCGAAAACAACAACCATTTCCAAATAGTTAATAAGAATATTAATAACTGTAATATTATATATGATATTGAGAAGGAATGAAATATATTTCCTGCAACCTTTAAAGATGTACTCAAATTAGGGTAAAGTATATCTTTAGTTTATTTAGGAACTTCTACTATATTTAAATAAATAACACTTATATTTGTGCATTCAAGAGTATTTGATCTAACTTTTTATCCGAAGTCTGAATGAATTATCTGCTTAAAATAAGTCTACATGAAACATTTTCTTATACTATCAATGACTTTTTTGCATCTTAATACACTATATAGCCAAAGGTGACCGATCACTTGCGATTTTAGAATAGAAGAAAAATAGTTTACAAATCGAAAGCAGTTCCACAGATTAAGACGAATTACCTACGTTGAGCTCAATTTTTCCCGGCTAGAATCGACCGATTGTAAAACGTCGTGGCTAGTGGATTGGAGCCCATCGAGACATGGCCTTTTACTATCAATCGATTAAACATTAGATTATTTCCTTTTTCGCGTTCGTCGCGTTCGTAAATGAGGAATTAGCCTGAAACTGCGGGAGTGTAAACAGTATTGTATAGGTCATATATTTCCATGAAGATTTTTTTCCCGAAACCCCATAAGGGACCGTCAAAAAGTTGAAAATGAACGAATATCTTTTGGATAACTTTGTCAAAACTAATGGAGCAAAAGCGTTTAAACTCGATATTATTAATAAGTGGCTTATTGTAATATACTGTGTTCATTTTAATGAGGATAACATGTATACTCGTAGAGAAATTAATGTTTTTATAAAAACAATCCCAAATTTCGCCAAGTTTTTTGCTTATAATTTGCAGAGTTCTTTTTGTATAAGAAAAGTTCTTTTCAGAAAATATGACGAACAACATTGTACACAATACTCTACAGTCAGAATTAAAAAATAATAAAAATTAGATAAAACATGAGCAGGTTTGCCAAAAAAATGTTTCACTGCCGTGCGCGGATGCAATCAAAATATAATATGCATAATGTGTTAGCTACATGTATAGAGCAACTTTTGTAAAAGTCTCAAAAACATAGTTTGAAAAGTCTGATAATAATCGTTTATAGAATAAGCTCAAAATTCGTTGTTCCCAAAATGAAGCAAAAACATGAGGGGTTCTATCCATATATCCATTGATTAGTGCCAATTTATCATACACTATATTGGACGTACTGTATTTGGATACAACCCCTCACCTTTTTTCTTCATTTTGGGAACAACGGATTTTCAGCTTATTCTATAAACAGTTATTATCAGACTTTCAAACTATGTTTTGAGACTTTTGCAAAAGGTGCTCTATACATTTAGCTAACACGTTATGCACATTATATTTTGATTGCATTCGTGCATGCGCAGTGAAACATTTTTTAGTAAACCTACTCATTTTTTATCCAATTTTTATTATTTTTTAATTCTGATTACGGAGTGTTGTGTACAATGTTGTTCGTCATATTTTCTGAAAAGAACATTTTTTTTTTTTAAGAACTCGGCAAATTATAAGCAAAAAACTTGGCGAAATTTGGGACTATTTTTATAAAAACCTTAATTTCTCTACTAGTATACATGTTATTTTCATAAAAATGAATACAGTATATTAGAATAAGTCACTTATTAATAATCTTGAGTTTGAACGATTTTGCTACATTAGTTTTTACAGGATTGTACAAAAAATATTCATTCTTTTTCAATATGTTGAAGGTCCCCTTTGGGATTTCGGGAAAAAATCTTCGCGGAAATATATGACCTATATTATACTGTTTACATATCTGCCGTTTCAGGATAATTCCTCATGTATTTTTCTAGATATTTATCAAAACGTCAAAAATCGCAAGTGATCGGTCACCTTTGGCCATATAGTGTACAAGATGAAGTGTGTCATTCTAAGTCACCTTTAATTGAGTATGACATCGAAATAATATAATAATAAAGTATTTACCCGTTGCATAAAAAGAAAACTTACTTATCTATATTTAAAAAAATAAATGTGTAAATTAGTCACTTTTACATACATATCTGGGAAAATTTGTAAAATTACACCTTTGCCATAAAATTTACACACATGTCGCTAAAATTTACCTGTATTTATGTGTGTTTATTGGCTTAATGGAAGTGTGTAATTTGTTATCCTTTCGAAAACTCAAACAAGTGTGTAAATGGTAGAAAATGTTACAGATTTATCCGGATTGGTAATGTTAAAGTAATTTACAAATTTTGGATATTACACAAATATCTGGGTATTTTGCACATTACACCGAAATACGTGTAAGAATATTACACAGATATATGCGCAACAACAGAATATTACACAGAAGTGTGTGCACAAATTTTATAGAAATATATGTATAACGACAGAATATTACACAGGTATATGTGTAACAATATTGCGCCGAAATATGTCTACATATTTCAACACAATAAATAGCGATATTTGAAAATGTAGGCTTGTGTAATATTTGCTGAGTCGTCAAGTTAATAGCTTAGAAAGCCGAAGATCGTGAGTTCAAATCGCGTTTCCGTAAGTATTGCTTGATTACTGTAGATTGAATTAAATAATGAATTTCTCCTCTTGTTGTATATGTATCTTTCAAAATTTGTGACTGAAATTGATATGAAAAGTAATATCAGTGTCAGGATTTCCGTATTTTTCAAAATTTTATTTTATAGTGTATTTATTCAAATCCTATTATTAAATTATGACTATACAAATTTAGCGCTTCAAAACAACTTTAACATAGAGATGGAAAGCAGTGAGTATAATTTCAGACAATCCTGTTTTTTTTTGTAAATTAAGATTACACTATTTTGTGATCTAAAAACAAATCTTTTTGAAAGATAACAAACCCACCAGCACGTGTTTGTTCTTCATACAAAAATGTTTTGCGAACATAAAAATATTTAGTTCAAAATTTACATTCCAAACTATAAGGTTATTAACTATGTACACAAAATCCATCGTTTTTTTTTATATTACACAGATACATATGTACTCACGCGTAATTTAAACGTTATAACTGTGTATTTCTGAGTTATCTGATAATATTTTACGTACTTAAGCCGCTTAATGTGCTGCCCAATCAAATGTGTATTTTGAAATTGACACACCAGGGCGTGTATTTTGCAATTTACATACATTTTTACACATACAGACAAGTCGTATTTGTATCTGCAGTATACCTGTTTTAATGCGTAAATTTGCGCATTTATTTTTTAGAGTGTATTTACAAAACTTGTAAAATATTTTTTCAAGTATTGTTTTCACACGCAATTTTTCAGAAAGAAAACTTTTGAAATTGTTATTCCTTTAATACGTGTTTTCATTCTAAAATTTTGGGAAATGTTAGATAAAATTTACATGCAAATGTTGTCATTTGTTACAATCATATTATTTTTCATATTAAGTATTTAACTCAAATGTTAGCCATTTAACTTAAAAGCTCTGTGTTTAATGTTTTTGTTTTTGCTTATGCAAATCGATTTATGATATTAAATTTTTGATTTTATACTAACCTATGGTGTTATATTTGTTTTAGAAAACATGCATAAAACTAAACTGAAAATACGTTTATTCTAAAGATTTTAATATTTTAGTTCTGAATATCTCCTTATCATACATCTTGAAATAGTTTACTGCTACATCATCTTGATTTCATATGATGATAAAACGAAACAAAATATTTTTCGCGCTTTTAATTATATAAAAAAAATTACTTTCTCTTAGACAGTTATACATTTTTACAAGTAAAAAAGTAGAAATTTATTTAACAAGTTAAGTCATGAATCATAATATATATATTTCTAAAGTATTCTGCAGTATTTGTGAAACGAAGACTTACAAGTTGCATTCGCATATTCTGTATTCATCCCTGTGAAAAAGGTAAAATATTTTAGGTGAATAAAAAAAAAAAAAAGTTTCTCTTAATGATATCACATTTTCTCTCAAGAAAACTTTTTAAATTGTAAGTTAGATAAATTAAATATTTGTTGTGTTGCCACTCTTTAATTTTTATATTAAACTTTCCTACATTATTTCGTATTTTTATAATTTTACAAACCCTTTTCATAACCATGGATTAAAACAGAAACGAAATATTTCTCGTTTTCTTATCTCTGAATAAATATAGACAAATAGTCAGAAGCATTTTCTCAAAGTTTAACTGGTTATAATATTTTATAAATTACATTTTTATACTATAGTGTTATGCTTTACAATACTTTCAATAAGTAAAAGTTTTAATGGCATTCCAACAGAATAATATGGATATTATTTAGAAATAAAGTTATATTTCTAAATAAATTCTCTTGCGAATCATAAATTTGGAAACATTTATTTACATACAAAAGGACCTTTCTTTTTTGAAAACAAGATAAGCACAAAAAATTCGTTAATTTTACTTAAATGTAAGAATGTACTTATAAATAGATTATTCAGGAGCTATGTATAGAAAAATGCTTTTTCAAAAATTTCTATAACGAAGACATTCCTACAGAATAATTTATGTAGTTTTGTATAGTGACAATTCTATATAAGTTATTTGGCGTATTAGAAATCTTCTGACATTTTCTTATACTACAAAAAGATCTTGTTTTCTTCCGAAGATAAGCATAGTTTGCAGATTTATTTAAATAACGAAATGAACTTATTGATTGACTAGCAGGCTTCTTACGCTACACTGGTCGGATTCTCCAAACGAACCTTGAGTCAAACGAACTATACCTTTGAATTTGATCAGTAATATGGACATTTACCTGAAATGTTCTTCCGCATTGTTGAAAACGAGATTTGGTGAAGAATGATAGGTTGATATGCACTATGCTAAAACAATACCTGAAAAATTAACAGTGGAGATTTCATCAAATTCCACGCAGTAGACTTTTTAAAAAGCTTAATCTTTCACTATCGGGTACACTGGATTATAGAACTTTCTTCTATAACTAACAGTACAAATTCCATCGAAATCCGATCAGCAGAATTTTAAAAAAAGGAACGTTTCATAACCGGGTTCACTTGATTGTAGAATTTTTCCTCATAATTCTATAACTAAGCAATGCAAAATAATATGTGTACTATATTAAGAACTTCCCTGAAAAAGTATCTAACTAACTTTGCAAATTCCATCGAAATCCAATCAGCAGAATGTTTTAAAGAGACTACTGTTTCATAATCGGTTTCATCTGATTATAGAAGTTTACTTATGATTATATAACTAAACAACTCAGGTAAGTTTATTTTAACAGTATTCTTTTTTTTAAATATAGTAATATAGTTTATAAAACTAAGAAAATATTCTCTCCGGCTCTTTAAAAAAAAATCTGTTTTTGTGTAATTAATCAAAATAATGCATTCGTATTAATATATTTAACCTCATTTAGAAGTAATAAATAAATTTATATATTACATTGTTACGGTTTACAATGCTTTTAGTAAGTTAAATTTTTTAGTTTTATATAATGACAATCCTAAATACATTATTTTGAGTATCATGGAGCAGGAAACATTTACTTAATTGCAAAAAAAGTGGTTTCTTCTGAAGACATGATAAGCATGATTCGCAGATTTAATTAAATATGAGAATGAACTTATCAACAGATAATTCAGAAGCAAAATTAAAAAAAAAAGAATGTTGATCCGTAAATTTCCATAACATGTGATTCCCAGATGATTGTAAGTTTATTTTAAAAGTATTCCATTTTCATTAGAAATTTTTCATATAACTCAAAAATATATTATGTTAATCTATTTTTAAAAAAATATCTCTCTTGTATAACTAATTAAAACAATGTATTAGAATAAAAATACTAAATTTCATTTAGAAACATTAAGTACACTTATACATTACATGGTTACATTTTGAAATACTTTTTATAAGTAAAATTTTAAATGGCATTCCTACAAAAAAAAATATATCTAGTTTTATACAGTGACAATTCTAAAAAATTTTTTTAACGCATCATAAATCTGGGAACATTGACCTTCACTACAAAAAGACCTTGTTTTCTTTGGAAGACAAGATAAGCATAATAAATTCGCTGTTTTTAATTAAATAAGAGAATGAAATTATTAATATAATATGCAGAAGCCATATAAAAAATACTTATTTAGAAATTTCCAAAGCATGTGATTCACAACTCAAGGTAAGTTTATTTTAACAATATTCTGTTTTCATATAGATATTTTCTTCATAAAAGTAAAAAAAAAATAATAAATAATGAGAATATTAAATAATAATATTATTATAAATAATAATAATTAAATAAATTAAATAATAATAAATTAAATATTTAACAATAATTAAATAATAATAATAATAAAATAAATAAATTAGTAATACAATAAAATAATAAAATAATAATTATAATTAAATAATAATAATATTATTAAAGAATAATTAAGAATAAAGAATAATAATAATAAAATAAATAAATTAGTAATACAATAAAATAATAAAATAATAATTATAATAAAATAATAATAATAATATTAAAGAATAATTAAGAATAAAGAATAATATAAAAGTAAGAAAAAAATATTTTTTAAGACTCATCAAAACTGTGTGAAAACATCAAAACAAAAATTAAAATCAAACAAATCAACAAAAATCAAAAACAAAAATCAAAACATAAAGTCAAAACATAAATTAATACAAATATTTGTATTAATTTATTAAATTTCATTTAGAACTAATAAATAAAAACTTTTATGTCGTTTATTCATTTTTAAATTTTCAAGACTTTTAATTCGATATTGTGTATGGTTTAATTTTCTCCATTCTGATTACAAATTTCTTTCTGAAGTGTTATTGAAATTATGCATATTAAATGTAAATCTGTGGAATACACTGCATTCAGTGTATGCCGGATTCATTTTTTGTTATTTTTCTTTACAGTATGACCTCATTCTTCTACATCTTTAAGAGAAAATCTGTTAACTGATTTGTAGATTTTATTGTTTGAAAAGATTTTGAATTACTGTGGTTAACCGAGAAAATGATTATTATCATTTTCTTATTTACATGTTTAATAAAGTAAAAACAATTTTTATTTATCTTATTTATTAGACATAAATGTTATTAATAATGATAAATTCTTTTAAACTGCACAGCTATATACAATGGAATTACAAAGGTTAAACCGAAGAAATGATTATCATCATTTTCTTATTTACGTGTTTCATAAGTAAGAATAATTTTCATTTATATTATTTGACAGACTTAGACATTATTTGTAAAAAGAAATTCTTTTAAACTGCACAACCATTAACAATGTAATTACAAAGGTTTTACCATTTGATTTTCTTCATTCTGATTACAAATTTCTTTTTGAAATGCTATTCAAATAATGCATATTAAATGCAAATCTGTAATTAATGTATGCCGTATTCATGTTTATTATTTGACTTCACAGTATGACCTCATACTTCTACATCCCAAAGAGGAAATGTATTAACTCATTTGTAGATTTTAATGTTTCAAAAGATTTAGAATTACTGTAGTAAACAGAGGAAATAATTATCATAATTTTCTTATTTACATGTTACTTTAAGTAATAATATTTTCTATTTATCTTATTAGACTTAGACATTATTAATAATGAGAAATTTTTTAAAACTGCACAGCTATATACAATGGAACTACAAGGGTTAAACCGAGGAAATGATTATCATCATTTTCTTATTTACATGTTTTTTGTAAGAATAATTTACATTTTTCTTATTTATTAGACTTAAACATTATTAATAAAGATAAATTCTTTTAAACTGCAAGGCTATATACAATGGAATTACAAAGGTTTTTCCAAGAAATACTCATTAATGTACTTATAATGCAAAATGAAGTAATTTAGTCGATAATGAACCAATTATCTTAAAATTTGTGTATTTTATCACTTTATTGATTAGATTATCCCTCACAATTTTAAACGAAGTATTCAATGCTACTTTCAACAAATTATAATTGAATATTCTTTCGCAATTTTACCGACCTGTGGAACTTTAAAAATTAGTGTACGCTTTGAAATTCAGTAAGTTATTTAAAACATTTTAACTTTTTCTCCAAATAGTAACATAAAAAAGTTTCACCGTGTCAATTATTTATTTTTATCTCATTATGGTAATTCAAATTTTAATGAATCCTGTAATAAATTTTATGAAAAATTGTGTGACGTTTTCGCCTAAAGTATTCGAAAATAAAATAATCAAAATTAGTTAAATTATAAGACTTAACATGGATGTTTAAAATCATTTTGAGACGAAAATATTTACCTAGATTTTTAGAAGAAGTGCGTTAACTTAGCAAGTGCCAAATCATCGTTTCTAATCGCAGTTTATGTTTTATGACCCATAATTTCCACCCCATAATATTTTCTTAACTGTATTTTATGAATATGTGTTAAAATTTCAAAGAAAGAAATTGAAATAAAACTATTCTAAAGAAAGACGTATTAGGTAATATATTCCATTTTCTCAATTTTTATACTTATTCAGCAAAATTATATAGGATGCGCTGATATACATGAGATTTTGTTAAATCTGCATTTTGTATGCTCTTGATAAAAACTATCCACATGAAAATAAATATTTATTCTAAAAAAAGCATTGTGGTACGGATACGTTTTATTATTTCATCTTACTTCATAAATCTAGGGAACTTTATATGAGACATGCGTCTAACAATATTTTAAGTGGAGAAAATATTGAAATATATTATTTACTTTCAATGACTGCCCCTAAACATGTGGGTGTAATAACATTAAAAATATATTTTCTGTTTTAAAAATACATAAACAAAATCTAAATTTCTCAACGTTGCTTTACAAATATCTTAAGTTCTACATATATTTTCTATTCTATAAATTGTTTCTATCGTATAATGCCAAAAGCGTTTGAGCTGACAGACGTTTTAAACTAAACTAAATAATGTTATCTCCTAAAAATAATGACGTGAATATGCAGGTCTAAAATATTAACGGATTGTCGAATATGTGGTAATATTAATTATGAAATTTAGATTAGAGAAAGACTTTCATGTGAAGGAAGTTTCTTAATAATAAAAAACAAATCCTTAAACTTATCTAATATGATATGGTTAGAATTTCAAGTTTTCTTTAAAATCATTGAAAATATTTTCTAATTATTATTTAACTATCGTGAAATGGATTGTAAAAATCATTAGAAATATAAGTATTTTATCCTCACACAAACACAATCACACATATACAGGGTGCCCATAAAAAACTTTCCCGATATAAGTACCCATAGTGACCTAACCGCTCAACCAATCGAAAGGAAATTTCAGAATTAGTAATTTGTCGGTACTCGCTCGAGATCGTGATGATTTAAAACAATACAGTTCTCACGGTTACGGTTACAGTGGAAAAATTTAGGAATCTTTGAATGGCAACAACCTTTTTTTTTTCCTGCGTAAATTCATCAGCGCATTGAAAAACCATAAATGGTTCACGTATGACTAAAATTGCCGGTGTAATATCATGGAACTCAATCCTAATCAGTTTCTATGGAACGTAATATTCATCTTATTAAAGCAAATGATTACATTTTTATTTCACTATGTGAATACAATCACAACTCAAAAACACCTTTTAAAACAAATCTAACAACTCAGCTCACATGGGAAAAAATGACTACTGAAAAACATGTAGCCACTCTTTCGTTCCTCGCAATGGGCTTTTTTCCAAGTGTTTTACGCCGGCGACTTTCATCGTAGGTGTAAAATTCCAATGCCATTTATGGATTTTCAATGCGCAGATGAATTTGAGCATAAAAAAATGGGTGTTGTCATTAAAAAATTTCAAAATTTTTTCTCTGTAACCGAAACCGTGAGAGCTGTATTGTTTTAAATCATCACGATATCGAGCCTTCAAATAAGTGCATCTTAAATTTCTTTTCGATTGGTTGTGCAGTTAGGCAGCTAGGGCAGGGTCGGCGAACCTTTTTACATCCGCGTGACCAATTTTTCTCAAAAAAGATTTTACGTGATCATGACGTGCCAAACACCAAAAATAATTTAGTGGATCAACATTTCTGGATTTTTATTCAACGGGATTTAAAAACATGAGACAATATACATCTAGTAATTATATTAACATATATTATAAAATAATAAAATGGTAAATGCGATGTCGGTTATGCCAAATATTAATATGGTGTTCAGCCTACTTACTTTTAATAGGATGCAAGCTGAATTCGAGTTATCTAACAAGTGGTTTGGGTTTTTAATATTTAAAGTTTTCGTATCTTCCTATTTTCGTATTTCCGAAAATAATAACCCGAAGGAATAAATAGAGCGAAAAATTGTGAAAACTACATATTTTATACTAAGTCGCTTTAGTTTCATCACTGGGAGTTTTACTTATAATGCCTGATATTTTTCTTTTTGTCATTCTCTCAACCTTCTCATAATTTGACAACTTATTGAGCCCACATTGGAATAATTTATAAATTCAATTACTTTTTTCAAATAAAAAAAAAAGAAAGAAAAGCCCAGTTTGTATAAGTTTGCGTGTTTTGTTTAACTTAATTCTATTTTGTTTTAGGATTTCAATCAACCCAGTGCCGAAATATTCTATCGCGTGCCAAGTTTGGTACGCGTGCCATAGGTTCGCCGACCCTGGGCTAGGGGTTCATATATCGGGGAAGTTTTTTATGACCACCCTGTATATATATGCAAATGCAGTGATGTGATATAAGTGTTGTAAGTATAGATTTAGTAGATTTTGGCCGGTGTTTTAGGTTGGATGTAAATGAATTCGTCACTTTAGGATCTAACACTCACTACTAAAATAAATCCAGTAAATGGCTTGGCGGTCTCATTGCGATCGAAGTTGCAAACTATTTCGATTGAACTATACCAGAGAACTATTGATGTTCTACCTGTTTTAAAAGACAACCAAACTAGCGGTAATTGTCGTCTCTGAGAGCATCCATGTCGTTTTATTGGTCGTCGTGCAAGACTACATCTCTCCATCCTTAAAAAAAGTAACTACTGCTGTCATCGCCGCCGCCGGTTGTGAATTTTTTGTGACCGGAGGTCTCTCTTCGTTAATATTAAGAAAAATAATGCATACAAAAATATGAAAATCGGTTGCATTATACAGAAATGTTTGATAAACACGCTGATGAAGACAGTTTTGAAATCGAAGAATTATTTAAAGAGATATTTAATGCTAAAGTTGGACAAAATCGTTCCACTAAAAAAGTTTTATAGGAGCAAAAACTATTCATGGGAATTTAATCATTTTTAGATCATTTTATACGTTTGAAGTTCCCAGTGTGCAAACTATATTTCTTTTTTAATTTGACTCATTTTTTGAGGTTTTATTTCTATTTTAAATTTAAATTTTCAGCATTTCTAGAGATATTTTTTACATATTTTAGAAAGTGATATTAATTTAAACTGTTGCCAATTGTATAAACAGCGCAAACAATAATGTTTGCTTCAAATAAAAAAAGTATTTATACGTGTAAATAAATTAAAAATATATTTACACGTGACTATTATAAACAGAAAAAAAATTTGGAATTAGAATTAAATAATTATGTACAAAAAGCAGGAACTTATTAAAAATTATGTCATAAAAACTATATTTACACGAGAATTTTAAGAGAGAAAGGAAATTGTAAAATAATAAATTCATTAACATGTGTTAGAAGTCTTAAACAGGAGAAATTACGTCATATCTACGTCACATTACAGTTATTACATAAAATGAACACAAAATAATATTGCAAAACAGTTTAAATTTAGAAATTGCGCTAGACATTTATTTGATATTTTGAGAGGATATTTTTCAACTATTTCTGTTAGGAAAGCGCAAATAATACTTCATTTCTAACAAAAGTATTTTCACGTGAATATTAAAAAGAGAAAGAATAGTTATGTCAAAATTACGTCAGATTAAAAATGATTAATTTAAAATGTCTTATTTAAAAGAACTTTCTTTCCGCTTTGTTAAAAAATACCGGGAGACAAAGACTCTGTTTACTTAATTCCTTTTATATTAGCTTATTTTGAAATGTTTAACTTATTTTACTTAATCAAAGACGAAAACAGCGATTGTATCTTTGGTACTACTTAGTTATCCCGTCGACCAAAAATCTATCATTCGTCAAACTATAAGATTAAATGCCAATAGTTGTTGATCGTATTTGTCACATTAACTTAACTTTAAGGAAGTTACACGTGTCTACGCCATCAAGTTATTTTTATTTCGACGTTTTATTTGTATTTTTATTAATGTTGCACTAATTTATTTATTCTTTCGTTATTTAAAATAAAAATTATGTCAATTTGTATAATTTGGCGAATTGTTTGGCGAAATTAGTCGACGGGACGAATTTTATAGTTGTTTCAACCTATAATATAGGTTTTTGGAATACTATGGATTGTCAACTAAACATTGTTAACATATTTTTAAGAAAAAAAGTGATAAATTAAAAGCATTATTATTGTGCATTGAAAAAAATTGCACTGAAACATTTACATTGAAATTAATATTCTTTCTAACACTTGCGTACATAAATTCCATTACGTTGCTGAACATGTTTAATTGACAATTAAAAGCATCGATATTTGGTTTGAAAAAAAATAATTAATGTACTGCAAAAACTTCCCGTAAACACGTCGAGAAACAAACCAATAGAAAAAAGAACAAGAAAGAAAAATCATGCGCTAAGCATAGATTATGAAACACTTTCCAAAACTTCCTGAATGCTTTAACGAAACTTCGTTATTTAGGGAAATAAGGTATATAAGAGAACTAAGTAAACATTTTAGAAAATTTTAAAATATCGAAAATATATGGGATATATGGTTTCTAAGGTTTCTAAAGAACTAGAAACGCTTTTCGGAATCATCGGTACCTCAGACGATATTATTTCATATTTTCATTCGTGTTTGTATTATATTTTTTGTAGATTTTTTACACTGAAGAGACAAGCCTAAATAACTGTCAAAACCGAATTGCTGGTCAATCATTTAAACCAACGGCACCACGTAACAGCGCATAGAATAAAAAAGCTGTAATTAAGTTCGAAAAACACTTTAGAACGCGTCCTAAAACATAGAAATGTAGGATTATAAAAGGAAGACTATTCGAAAGGGAACGATTTTTATACTGGAAAGCAAAGGTACCAGACGTATAATTGTACAATTTTGGAATGGAAAAAAAAATAAAAAGAAGAATTTGCAAACACGTAAATCAATTCCTTTGCCTAAAATTCCCTCGATTTTTACGTTTAAAAAAAAGGAGGTATATCACCTTCGGATTTTATGCATTGCATTTATTGACACTTAATTTACATATTTAAACTCTTGTGTGTAAAAGAAAAATGAGTAATACGTTTTGTGTGTAGGAGAGCGCCATGAACTTCAAATCCGGGAGCCGTTTTTCTCCGATTTCAAGCATCTGAAAAACATTTATTCCTCAAATTATGTAAAAGTAATAAATTCTCTGGATCTTAGAACAAAATTTAGTTTAAAAAATTGATTTATGACAAAATGGTGGTCATTTGAACAAAATCCCCATTTTTTGCGTTTCATTTTGTATTTTTTACGAACTCCAAAAAATAACTAGTCAAGGAAAGTAGTAGTTTTCGGTGATATAAGGTCCAACAAAAACGATTAAATTCTTTTTTTAATTTATATTAAGGTAATCGGTTATATAGTTATCGAGAGAAATTGTTGTCCATTTTCGAGAGAAATTGTTGCTAATTTTGAAAAACACATTGTTTCGATAAAAGCAAGTTTATAGTTTCACTATAACGTTACGTTCAACAAGTGGCGTTACGTTTAAAGACAAAAAATATTGTAAGAAAGAGAACATTGCGAAACTACTTTAGGGCAACAATTTACACATGGGATGCAAAAAACATAAAATCTAAAATTTTGATACAATAAATTAGAACATTCCCTTAAATGGAAAAAAAAATAGAAGCTTAAAATACATTATATCTACTCTCTCTATATAAAATCCTAATGAAACGAATTTATGAATCAGATATTCTGAAACGACTGAATTGAAACGAAATCAGGAAACGATTCTATGAAACGACGGATTAAACAACTAATTATGTTTCAAGGCGATTTCTCCTAAAATATGAAATACTTTGCGATAAAAGCAGATCCGCAGATTCTAGATAGAGAAAAGCAGATCCGCAGATCCGCAGATAAAAGATGATCCGCAGATTTCAAAACTGGTATTAGAATTTTTAAATTCGACTTAGTTTTTGAGATATTAATTTTCTTTCTAATTTTAAATACTCTTCTCTAATAATGGCAACTCTAATTTTAAACATAACAGATTTTTTTTTTCATACTTTGGAAAAGTTTATTGTTTTAAACTAATTTTGCGACCAGTTTGGCCTCACTTAAATGTATGCTAAGAAATGTATTATGTTACTTTTATTCAATTCAATTTACGTGAGCAATATTTCGCCAAATCGAAAGATTCTGATAGAGAAATCAGTATTTTTATGCTAGCGAGACGCAGGTGATAAATCGCGAAAATTTTTTCCCGTCGCATTTTTTTGTATTTCGTTAATTTCATTTAAAATATAATCTTTTCATTCATTTTATTTAAAATACAAAACTTTCATTTAAAACTGAAACATTTAAAATTGATGGCTTTCACTTCTTTTTCTTTTTCTTTTTCTTTTAACAAATCGAAAAGAAAAATGTTAGGCACAGATGTCATATACGCACCGGGGTACCTAATTGGCGCCGAAATGTCATTATTTTGTTTGACACAGCCCGGCTATTGTTGTTTATTTAATAATAAATGTTTATTTACTTTTATTTTTTTAATTATATAAATTGTTTTGTTCTATAGTTAATTATTATTTTTTGGTTATTTTCTTTTAAAAATAATAGAAAATAATTAACAAATACGGTACTACTTAGTTATTCCGTCGACCAATATCACTAAAATATATAAATCGCCAAACTGCTCGCCAAATTATACTAATTGACATTTTAAATAACGAAAGAAGAAATAAAATAGTATGACATTAATAAATATACAAATAAAACTTCGAAATAAAAATCACTTGATGACGTAAACACGTGTAACTTGCTTAAAGTCAAGTGAATATGACATTTACGATCAACCATTATTTACATTTAATCTTATAGTTTGGTGATAGAATTTTGGTCGACGGGAAAACTAAGTAGTACCAAAAATACTGGTATACGAAAACGAGGTTTTCGCCAAATTTTCTTTTTAAAAAAACGGCTAAACCCGGTGCGTATGTGACATCTAGCCAAATATTAAATAATGCAACAAACCATGACATTTAATTTCAACTTCAAAGCAATGTTTTAATTTACCACTCGAAAAAAAAAGAAAGAAAATGCTAACTGGCGAGTTAAAAGAAAGCTATTGGCGATATTTGCAACCGGCTAGCGTAACAGTACCAAGAATTCTTTGCGACCATGGCTACTTTTATATACTTTTAATCGAAAAAAAAATTCATTACTTAATCAAAATGGAAAACTTTCAGATGTCATATACGGCCCCATATTGGCGCAATTTTTTTCTGACGCCAATGTCATATTCGCAACGGGTACTTAAATGGCGCCAAAGTATCGTTATTTTGGTTGATATGGTAAGCCGGATGTTGTTGTTTATGCTGTTGATGTTTTCCCCGAATTGCCGTCGGAAAAAAATCGCGCCAATATGGGCTGTATATGATATCTGGGCCAAACTTTCATATGAAAAGCGAAGGGATCAGACCGTATTTATTTATGGCAGTTACATGACTTTGACTATTATAATATATATGAAATGATGGCTATAGAATAATATTTGGCGACTTATCACCTGTGGCTGGCTAACATTAAAACACCAAAATGGCACCTGGAATATAAAAAGGGAAGTGGTCTGCCCGGAACTGTTGATAATAGTCACATGACTTAGGCTATTATTATAGAAATTGTTTTAAAATACTGGAAGACAAAGACTCTGTACACTTAATTCATTTTATTTTAGCTTCTTTTCAAATGTTTAACTGATCCTCTTTAATAAAACACGAAAACAACCATTGGATGTCTTAACAGCAACAGATTCGGCCTTAACTTTTTGCAATCAAAGGGAATTGAATGGAAACCCGTTTACAGGCAGTTCTGCACAGCTTTATTCAGTATAATTCAATCTTCTCTAATATTTTTAAAACCGGTCAGATTAGCGTGTTTTTAGATTCTGCGGAGTCTGAACGCGGTTGACGAGTGTAGCTGGCAGGGGGCAGAGCTCCCTAGTATATATATATATATATATATATATATATATATATATATATATATATATATATAAACATAAGATTTACAGCAATTATAAATCAACAAACTCAAATATAAACTAACTGAAAGATGGAACTCAAAACTTTTTGATGCAGTTATGCGAACGAGTCTGAAAATGGATTATGAAACACCAAATAAAAAAATTATAATATATTTCCATCAAAATAAAAATGAATATAAAGTATGCTCTAGTAAGTGTATGGAAAAATATTGAAATCTACAGTAGAATTATGAAATCCAAATTAATAATGATACCACAAAACACGTTTTATTTCATTCTTACACTAGCTTTTATTTAATAAGGTTCAGTATTTCGGCTATCTTACATATGAAACCACAAAATAGGAAATAATTCCAATATGTAACAAAACTTAAACAAACATAAAAGATTAGACAAATATAGTAACAAAATGTAAAAGTATGTTTATTTTAGTATTTCTAAATTGCATTAATACTGCACGTTGTAGCCATCCTACGCAACAAACTCAAGATGATTCAAAAAGTAAAAAGAAATGACTCAGTACATAAATACATACGTATAAGGTTTCTTTTCTCTTCGTTAACTAAAGACTAATTCCTAAACAGTTTGTTTAAATGTTATAGTTCAAATTACAAAAATGTTTCAAATATGGATATTCATCATATAGAAATCCATTTACGTCAAAATATGACTCTTGTTAAATAGTCTCTGCTTAAGACGTATATCGTGTTGATGCGGGCAACTTCTTTTCATCCATAATATTCTAATTTATGTTAAGGACATCGTTCACTGCGGACAAAAAATGACCATCCTTGGAAGACCGCACTAACAGGAGTTAACTTACTAGGGAAGGTCCTCAACTGCCAGATAGGGATTTTGTCGTGGGTATTGTCGTTGAGAAGCTCTTACAATCATCAAGGGATCAGAGAAACGTATACAACTATCCGTCCGAATGCAACTGGTGAAGAGTGATAGGCCGATTTGTCATTTATTGATTTCTCAAGGACGCTAGCTATGCAGGAAAGACACTCTGTGTCAAAATGTCTTCCGCCGTTAGACGTTTGTTTCTTTCAGCAATACAAATACTTAATACAGAGAATAGTGGAATATTCAAAAAATTATCAGAGTGATTGTGGAGATGTCGGCCTGACCACTAGAGAAAGCATAATAAAATTGCATAAGTTGGCCTATAACCAATTCTCCTCGTACACCTTCGATGACATGCGTCGGTATGCCTTTCAAAAGACCTTAATTAGAGACATGTATTTCGTCTTTCGATCACTTAAATAGGCATGCTTTTACTTAACACCTGTGACAACTTCGAAACACCCCTTTCATTCCGTATACCTGGTGTTGGAAATACTCGTGCTTCAGCCATTTCTATTCAGAAATGCATAACTATCCGCGAAGTTACTTTTTCCACCAAGCATAAACTGTTTTCTCTGTAATCCGTCAACTCTCCTTTCTATCACATAGAGTGCCTTTCCTGCGACCTGGAGAAATAATTAAATGACAGAAATATATCGGCCTATAACTCTTCACCAGTTGCATTCGGACGGGTAGTTGTACACATTTCCTTAATCCCCATGGTAAGAGCTTTCCAAAGACACCACTGTCGACAAAATCCCTATCTGGCAATTGGGGATCTTCTCTAGTTATTCATCTTTATGAGAATTACGAAATTAAAATTTTTATAAGGTCCCCGTATCATAAAAGTGATATTTAGAAAACCGTTCTACATGCTTTAACAAGTAAAACAATAACAATTTCATTCTTCTATAGTTACACTTTACTGAATTATAATATACTGAATGAGTCTTCAGCAACAAAATGCATTTTTTTAAACTTTTAGTTCTAGAAAACACCAAAAATTAGAGACATAATTCTAGATTTATTTTTATTATTTTTTTTATGTTATTACTTTTATAATTGCATGGAATTATGGATTAATTTTCATTTCGTGTTTCAAATTGAAGCGCGACAGGTTCGGATTTGGTTTTGGGTTGATAAAAGTTATATTGTCGGACCAGGTCAGGTTTCGGATCAATAAAAATCCTTCCGCGATTTAGTCGGGTTTCGAGTTGATTTCAAGTAGAATATTCACATTCTGTTCGGATATAAGCCAACCTTTCTTGACTTCTCATGTGGAAAACAATAAAGTGTTGCCACGAAAAAACAAAGATAAGAAAAAATACATTGAAGTCGCTTTTATTTTATTATTTTCAAATAAGTTTTTTAAAAATAAATATATTAAAGACACACACACAAATCAGCAAGATTGTAATATTTATACCAATATGATATATTTTGTCTTAAATATTTACTCTATCTACCCTATTTATATAAAATGCTAATGAAACGAATTTATGAAACGGATATATGAAACGGCTGAAATGAAACGAATTTATGAAACTATTCTTTGAAACGACTGATTAAAGAACTGATTACGTTTCACGGCGATTTCTCCCAAAATATGAATTCTTTGCGATGAAATTAGCACAAAAAATCCGTATTCATCAGCAGATCTCAAAACTGGTATTAGTATTTTTAAATTCGAATTAGTTTTCGAAATATTAATTTTTTTTCTAATTTTAAATACATTTTTCTAAAGATGGTAACTCATATTTTAATCATAACAGATATTTATTTTCCTGTTTCAGAAAAGGTTTTATTATTTTAAACTAATTTGGCGACCAATTTGGCCTCCCTTAAATGTATGCTAAGAAATGTATCATGTTACTTTTATTCATAATTCGATTTACTTGAAAAATCTTTAGCCAAATCAAAAGATTCTGATAGAGAAATCAAGAACTCGGTATTTTTATGTTAGCGAGACGCAGGTGATAAATCGCCAAACATTTTTACCGTCGCATTTTTTTATATTTCATTAATTTCATTTAAAATATAATCCTTTCATTCCTTTTATATAAAATACAAAACTTTCATTTAAAACTGAAACTTTTAAAATTGATGGCTTTCACTTCTTTCTTTAATTTTTTTTTTTAAACATTCGACCTTAAATCTTTGCAATCAAAGGGAATTGAATGGAAATCCGTTTACCGGGAGATCTGCACAGACTTGTTCAGTATATTTAATCTTCTCTAATATTTTTAAAACCCATCAGATTAGTGTGTTATTAAATTCTGCGGTGTCTGAACGGGGGTTGGCGAGCGTAGCTTGCAGGGGGCAAAGCCCCTAGTATATTTATATTTTTATAATTATTTATTCTATCCCACGTACTTAATTTTCTTAAATTACCTTTCACTTTTGCATTCGTGTACCCATCTGAAGTACGTGTTGTTACGCTTTATTTTTTTACTTCTTCTATGCAATTATTTACTTCTTCTATGGAATTTTTTTACTTCTTTTATGGAAATTTTGAAATAAAGATTTAAATTTTAATTTAATCTCGTGTGCTTACTTTTACTATTTTTTTCTTTGTACAGAAAGTTGTAAGTACAACATTTCCCCCCTTTTTTAATGGGAGATGTGTTTTTAGTTTATAAAACGTAACTCTACAGTTTATCTTTACAATTTTAATACAAAACTAGATTAATATAGAAGTCGAATTAATTTTTTTTAAACTTTCAATTTTTGTGTAAATTTCATATACTAAATTGGATGTTGCAAAAATAGAAAAAAATTGCGGGTTGTCCACAAAGCGGTGTTGAATAAATTATACAAGAAACTGTACATCATTAAGATTGGTTCTGCTTTAAATAAGTGAAAAATAACATAAATATTCTACTTTTTTTTATTTAAAGTAATATCACTAATTAGTTTTAATATTTTACATAAGCTAATTTGGGACTCCAATTTTATTAGAAAATGTAATTACTGTGCACTACTTCATTGTACTAATAGTCAGATAAGTGATAAAAAATTAAATTAAATGGAAATCCCTTTATAAGTATATGAGGGCATCATTTTCAAAACTCGCCTTATCCAGAAAATAAAATTTTGGGAAATCGGGAAAAACCTGTCTATCGGTTTTCGTTGTAAACCAAGAATGTATAATGCCAGAAATATAGGATAAAATTAGTTTAATTTGCAGATTGTGGTTTTTTCGCTTCAGGTTTACCATTAGAAGAGATAAAGAAAACACGATTTTTAAATTTTGGATAAAGCGAGTTTTGAAACTCCTGCGTCCTTATATATATAAATACATTTTTGAAGGTGAAAGAAGAACAAAAGTTGTGTTTGTTTTAAACAATCTTCCAACTTGAAGCACCGTCTTAGACCTTTAAACAATTTTTGGAGATTTAAAAAAAAAAAAAAAAAAAAAAAAAAAAGACTCAGAATCCAGATTGAATTTTTTGGTGACACGAATTGCATTTACCTTCCAGTGAGCGCAATGTCACAAATTTTATGGCAAACTTTTTTCAGACACTTTGTTCCCACAAATAATACTGAAATAAAAATTGAATTTTTATAACTGATATTTATAATTACTCTTCTAACATGTCTCTTAATACTGTTATAAAAATCTTGCTTTTTTAATAGAGTAACTACGCTTCACAAAACAATAAATAAATAAATAAAATAAATGAAAATAGTAATTCCCGCAACCTCTTCTTTAACAACTTAAAGCGCATCGGCGAAAATGTTTATGTGTATTATTTTTTTTTAAAATAGTTATCGACAACAAAAGTTGCTTTCCAAAAGCTTTTTTATGTAGTGCATACTTATTTTTTATAGCTTTTTAATAATTCTATTTTTAACTTTTATTCACAGAATCTGCGAAAGTTCGTATTTTTATCATAGAAATGTTCAGTTAAAACTTAGTATGGGTGTGCACTATTCATTATTCCCCTGTTAAAATATGCATATTTTTTCAGGGTCTCATCAGGCGTCATTTACTTAGGTATTCAATATTTTATTATTCAGTTATATATTGGACATTTTGATAGCGTAGTATTGGCTATAAATTACATTGCTAACTCAACTGAATAAATGTGTTTAATATAAGAAAGAAAAAGATTATTTTTTAAAGGCCTTTTTCATTAAATAATTTACGCATAAATATAACATATTTACATAATTAATGACTAATATAACGAAATATATTGTTATATTGTTTGCATATTAAAGTATTTATCATTTAAAAATGGATGTATTCATAAATTTAAGATTACTTGGTTCAACAACTAAATTAAACTTAAAATGAACGTTTCTTTCTTTTTTTTAATATGTATAATATTCTTAGTTGTTTTCCAGAATGGTATAAAGTTAAATGTAAAAATAAATCTTTAATTTTTTGTTCTAATTAGAATTAAAAATTATTTACTTTATTTTAATTAAGTGTAAAAGAACACCTTAGCTGTTTTTAATATTTGAAAAAATTGAGTAATATAATTAAAATTATTAAAGCAACTCTTTTCTTTTCCCCGTTAAAATAAATTAATGTAAAGTAAACAATTTGCTTTTTGTTACTTTGTCAAATTCAGAATTGCTGTGTTTATCAGTTCATTTAAATAAAAAAAAAGCATGCTAGAAAATTAGTTATTTATGACCTTTTTTTTTCATCATTTTTTCCTTTTCTATTATTGATCTGTATTTTAAAAAATCATGATGCTTTCTCAGAATAAAAAGAACGTATTACTCGCTCTTTATTGCTTGTAATGTGCAATTATTTATGCCTTACATGTTTCTTCATTCATTTCTTTAGATTTAGTAATTTGCTTGTTAACAGCAAAGCTTTCTTTGATGAAAAAATAGCAAGCCTTGTTTTGCTTTTTTAGATTAAATATTTAAGAAAAACACTTCAAAGAACGTTTTCTTCACATGTTTTTTAGAATATAAAACGTGACATATTCATCCCTCGTTAAAGCAAATAAAAGTTCCCTTTTTTAAAAACTGTTCTAAATATTTTTATATTCTAAAAAGTAGTTGGAATTTAATTTTTAATTCTAATTTATTATTTTTTTGGTGTTTATTTACATCCATGGCAAAAAATTAAGGGTGATGACTAGACGCGTTCGATTTTACACTTTGTGTCGAATACCTACTGAATTTCTTGACGAATTGTTCTTGAACTTCTGGGATGTAAAGAACATGCTTGACTTCATATTTCTCAGTGAAGATTTAATCGGGAGGACAATAAGAGGTTAGTAATAAATTTAAAATAAAGTAATATCTTCTATCACCTATGTAAAAGAAAATGATCAAAATGGTCTGTCACTGTATTAAATGGTTATGTAAGTCCTTTTCAACCTTTTCAACGTTAGCGTGCATTTATGTAAGCATACCTCTCATATTCGTAAAGATGTTAACGTTTCTGTGAAAAATTCAAAAGTTTTTTATTTATAGAATACAGAGCTTTCAAGCAAATTTGACATAACTTTCCAAAAACCTGACAAGAACTGTAGAATTAGTATACTGCAATTAAAATATGAATATATTGAATATTTGAAGAGATACGGACATTTGTATGAAACAATTTTTAATTGGGCATGCGTGGAAAATTCCAAAATTTTTATTTTATAATTTCGCAGTCAGAGGTTTTGGGTAACTTCTATAAAAAGTCCAACCGTACAATATTGTTGGACCAAGCAACCAGCAATGATGATTTGTTGCTGGACCAACAACAAAGCAATGTTATTGCTGCATCAAGGATACTTTATTGCTGGACTATACGATATTGTTCGACCAGACCAAGCAAACAACAAGGATACTTTATTGCCGAACCGTACAATATTGTTGGACCAGGCAAACAGCAAGAACACTTTATTGTTGAACAACAACAAAGAAACGTTATTGCGGCAACAAGTGTACTTTATTGCTGGATCATATGATATTTTTGGACTATACATTATTGTTGGACCAGACTAAGCAAAAAACAAGGATACTTTATTGGATAATTGTGCAATATTGTTGGATCATAGAATATTGTTGGGCCAAGCAAACAACAAGGATACTTTATTGCTGGACATAAAACAAAAAAACTTATTACTGGACCATACGATATTGTTGGACTATACATTCTTGGTGGGCCATACCAAGCAAAAAACAAGGATACATTATTGCCGAACCGTACAATATTGTTGGACCAGGCAAACAGCAAGAACACTTTATTGTTGGACAACAACAAAGAAACGTTATTGCGGCAACAAGTATACTTTATTGCTGGATCATATATTTTTGGACTATACATTATTGTTGGACCAGACTAAACAAACAAGGATACTTTATTGGATAATCGTGCAATATTGTTGGATCATAAAATATTGTTGGGCCAAGCAAACAACAAGGATACTTTATTGCTAGACATAAAACAAAAAAAATTTATTACTGGACCATACGATATTGTTGGACTACACATTCTTGGTAGGCCAGACCAAGCAAAAAACCAAGGATACATTATTGCTGGACCGTACAGTACATTATTGTTGGACCAAAGAATATTTTTGGACCAAGCAAACAACAAGGATAATTTATTGCTGGACAAAAAACAAAAAACAAAAAATATTGCTGCAACAAGGATACTTTATTGTTGCGCCATACGATATTGTTTTACCATACTTTATTGTTGGACTAGACCACGCAAAGGGAAGAGTTCCATTCTATATCCTCCATATCCACAAGGAAAGAATTCAATATTCAAACAATAAGAATACCTTTTTGCTGGATCGTACAATATTTTGTTGAACCAAGCAAACAAAAAGGATACTTTATTGCTGGACCAACAACAAAGAAAAGTTATTGCTGCAAATAGGATACTTTATTGTTGGACCACACGGTACTGTTGTACCATACATTATTGTTGAACCATACCAAGCAAACAACTAGGATACTTTATTGCTGGACCATACAATATTGTTGGATCATACATTATTGTTGGACGAGACCAAGCAAACAAGAAGGATCATTTATTGCTGGAATAACAACAAATAAACGTATTGGTGCAAAAATAAAAACTTATTGCTGGACCACACGATGTTTTTTACCATACATTATTGTTGGACCAGACCACGCAAACAACAAGGATGCTTTATTGCTGGACCGTACAATATTGTTGGACCAAGCAAACAACAAGGATACTTTATTGCTGGACCATAGGATATTGTTGGAGCATACATTTTTGTAGGACCAGACCAAGCAAACAAGGATACTTTATTGCTAGACCGTACAATATTGTTGGACCAAGCAAACAACAAGGATACTTTATTGCTGTACCATGAACAAACAAACGTTATTGCTGCAACAAGGATACTTTATTGCTGGACCATACAATATTGTTGGACCATACAATATTCTTGGACCATACATTATTGTTGGATCAGATCTAGCAAAGACCAAGGATACTTTATTGCTGAACCGTACATTATTGTTGGACCATATAATATTATTGGACCAAGCAAACAACAAGAAAACTTTTTTCATGGAGCAACATCAATGAAATGTTATTGCTGCAATAAGGATACTTTATTGCTAGACCATACAATATTGTTGACCATACATTATTGTATTGTCCAACAATAGTGCACGGTCCATAAATAAAGTATCTTTGTTGTATGCTTGGTCTGGTCCAACAATTATGTATGGTCCAACAATATCGTATAATCTAGCAATAAAGTATTCTAGTTGCAGCAATAACTGCACTTTGTTGTTGGTCCAGCAATAAAGTGTCCTTGTTGCAGAAATAACTTTTCTTTGTTGGTGGTCCAATAATAAAGTGTACCTGTAGTTTACCTGGTCCAACAATATTGCACTGTCCTGAAATAAAGTATCCTTGTTGTTTGCTTGGTCTGGTCCAGCAATAATGTATGGTCCAACAATATCGTATAATCCAGCTATAAAGTATTCTAGTTGCAGCAATGACTGCACTTTGTTGTTGGTCCAGCAATAAAACATCCTTGTTGATCTATCTATCATACATAGGGCTGTACAAAAGAAGTCGGATGACTTTCCGCTTATAGGTAGTAACTGGTGAAATTGGATTTTCAAATGGGTTATGCCAAATTACTTTAGACATCATCTTTCACAATATTATACGTTGAAGATTTCTTAGAGTGTTCTGAAAGTGTTGCAAAGAGTTTCCCAATCTATGCTTGACGCACGATTTTTCTTTCGTGTTTATAAGGTTGATTGGGATGATATCAGCTATTATGAATTGCAATTTTTAAAACTGAGGGAAAAAGTATTCATACCAGGGTTAAAATGTTCCTTAATTTAGTAAATAATTGGGTATTATGTTTTGGAAATTTTGATACATGAGGACTATTTATTAAAAATAAAATAAGCTGCGTATAGACTTGTTTTATACTAAAATTTAGCATCTATACACAATATTCATGCTTCTGTTTCTTTATTTATTTCAAATTAAAATAATGAAATATGTGTTACTTTCCACTTAACTAAAGTTGAGTACTGGGGGCTATATTCATAATATTATTGATGTTCAATATTTATCTGAGTCGCATTAAATAAGGATTAATATTAAAATTATAAACAACATTTTGCATTTTTTTTTTACAATTAGTTTCACATGCTTACAACAATTACAAACATTGATCGCATAAATTTACATATTTGTTTTTGTTTTTTGAAATTAATAAAAGCACATTTTCAATTGTAAACATGGATCTATGAATTTTATCTGTTAACAGATTGCAGATTAACGAAAATAAATCATTCACAATATTATCTTTAAAGAGAACTTTTTTATGCGAACTCACAAATTGTTCCAAAACCGATCCTTTTCCCCTCTTATTTCTTGATAAACAATTGTTTAATATCACCATTTAGACTTTTAATAATGAACTTGTCGTCGATGGTTAAATTTTTGTTGAAAGAGATTTTCCGAACTGTTTACAAATACAAAATAAAAGTAGTTATAAAATATTGATAGATATGCCACTCGAACAAAAAAACAGAAGCTAGATAATAACACAATAATAAAACTTTAGTAAGTAATGAAAATAGGTTAAATTATTAATGTTAAGGCCGTAGAAAAAAAGTAATCACCTCCTGTTATCACTGCAAAAAATTATCTTAGAAAAAGTAACTGGTACCAAAAGATAGGAAATAAAGTCTACTTAAAAATGATGTAGTAAGTAAAATTTGCTTAAGAGGCTAACTTCATATAAAAAACCAGCCCAATCGTCAATGGTTTTTAAATTGAAACATCCAGTTCTGACGATATATTTTAAATCTTCGGTTCAAACTATGCCTAGACGCCAAATTCCAAGTCATTTGGATGATACGTTTTTGAATAATAAACATTCAAAATTTAGAGCTTCTAATGTTAAACTACATTTTCATATTTGTGATAATATCTCCTAAAATTACAATTTTAATGTGCTAATTTTTTGCATCGTTGTAATACTAAAAAAAAAAAAAAAAACAGAACATAAATACATTGAATTCGTAATTTTTATAATTTTATCATATGAATTATGAAATTAATATTCGAAAACATTATGAATTGCAACTTGCAATTTTTTAATGTATTTATATATAATATGTCCCGCTTTAAGCACATGTAAAATTTCAAAATTTTCTTTAAAGTAGTTTTCAAATTATGCTTAAAAACGTCAAAATGTTGGTTTAAGGTTCTATGATTTGCGGAAAAGCATAATTTGAAAAAGTATTTTACTCATTTTATTGAAACATTTGGGCAGGAATTACGGCATCGCGCTTAAATTCAACTTAGAGCATAAGTCTGTCATAATGTAAGCAAAGCGTAAACCTTATTTCAGTGCCTCGCTATCTTACAATAACTTGAAAGGCAGTCACCGCCCTCTGAATACTAAGTCTAAGCGCTGACATAAAAATGGCTTCTGTCGTAGGCGGATTTATTTTAAGCGTTTGTACGGTCCCTTTATTTTAATAATAATAATTTCTAAAAGTTTTTGGTGCCTTACTTTTCTGAGATTAAATAAGTAATAAAGGGTCAAGTGAGAGTGTTACTCGCACTCAGAGTATTTCGTTCAATAAATACAAATCATTAACTGCATGTAAAAAAAATCGTTGCTAAAAGAATAATAAGATTTTGTAAAAAAGTATACAACGTAGGGTTGGATATAATTGCATATACTAGAAAAGTATGAATGGGTATACCATAACAGTTCAAAGAGATATGAAGCATAATTAAATATCAAAGATTGCTATTCTGTATAACTCTTTTTTATCCTAATCTGTTTATGATGAACTTAATTGGGTACTGACAATAAAAGTGGTGCACATTTAAATTTCATTTCGCATTTCATAAAATTAAATTCAGCTTAGTAATAATCTTTTATTTTTACAATGTAGCTAAAATAAAACCCTTGTTCAAAATTCAATCGTGGCATTGTGCTAAGTGCGCTTCGAAAGCAGATCGCAAAAATGCAACGCCACCTTGGTCCGTACCGCGTTTTCCCAGATAGGTTTTTATTAACTTTTAAAGATATGGAAGGCGTATTGAAAGATCCACTCAATGAAAACTAGTCGCGCATTCCATAGTATTTATGTGATTAATTCTAATTAAATTAGTCTGTTTTTAACAATTTGACTTTTATTGCTTTTATACAGCTACTGGAAATTGTATTACAAATATATCATTAAAAGTTGTTATCTAGGCTTTAAAAGCCCATGGTACATTGAGTACCCCACTATGATGACGCAAGCATCATATTTTGTCCTTGTTATTCTTTTTAAATTAATGTTTTCTTTTTCTTTCCATGTATTCAGTCAGTCATAAATGGATTTGTTAAAAAAAGTAATTTCAGGCTTATTTATCGTCTATTTCATGTGGAAGTAAAACATTAAATAATAAACATGTCTTTTTAAACGAAAAGATTCATTATCATTTTGATTTCGCTATTTTATATCTGCAAGTCAACAAACTATATGGGAGATTTACGATAATTGCACTCTTGACAGTTCGATATTAATTTAATACTAATCTATTTTATTTTTCGTGATTTATGTGGGTAATTTTCCTTACGTCTGTTTATTAAATGAAAGCTATCATTTTTATTAACAAGGGGAATAACTCAGGCAATAAATTTAATCATAAAATTATATTTGACATCTATAATGTAAATAAATTTTACGTATAATTTGGCGTTTGCGTAACTCTCATATTGGCTTGGTATTTCAGTGAATGTGGCGTGCATTCGATATGTAAATGTAATTCTTTCGGCCTGATACTTTGTCTGTGGGAAGACCGGCTTTTCTAAGCGGCCCACCCATCAGTATATTTTGTCAACATTTCTTCAATAAAATTTTCATCTTTACTTTGCTGAATCTGTTTGCAGTCATGGGGATTAAAGCTCACAACTATGGGTTTTTGTGAGACATCCCAATGTACTCACTTGTACGTCTGGCCATATCTCTAATTTTAAGTGTGAGGGGTTTTCCCCTTCACACAAGTTGGTGCCGAATATTTTTTGACTGCGAACGTTTTCTTAAAAACTTTTAATACGATGGGGTGGTGCCAAAGTTTCGAGGCTTCTAGCGTCCTCTTCTCCAGTTTTTGTGATGGTCCCGATGCTGTTGTCCTGCGATCCGGATTGTCCCGAAACTTTCATGATAATATACGGAGGCTTCCCGTACCGGAGTACTTATGCCGTTCTCAAGTGGTGTGGCTTTCTTGATCCCGAATTTTTCCTGCTGCTGTGCTGATGGTCATAGAGTTTGCCGGCTGCTCTCGTGATCGCGGATAAATACTGATGCTGTCCTGGAGCTCAATCCGTATATCCCGATCCTGCATTTCCCTCTTGACTATTGCTCGCTGTCAGATTTTGTGAAATTGCTCGTGAGGTGATGGATTTTCCTCTTCGATTGGAGTGTGCGGTGCTCCTAAATATTTCCAAGTGTAAAAAAAAAAAAAAATTAGTGTGAGACGGTTCTGCAACTGCTAACAATCTTGGAGAGCGAGTAATCTAGAGTGTGTGCTGCTTCTGAATTGGTGTGCGTGTGTCTACATTTAGTCCCAATTTTACAAAAAAAAAAAAAAAAAAAAAAAAAAAAAAAAACATTACAAAAAAATTACAGAAGAAATTAGTGGTGCTTGTTTTTTTTTTCCTTTGAATCCGTGTTGGTGGGTGATTTTTTTATTTTCCCCAACGCGATGCGTGCATAAAAAAGTTACAGAATTTTCCCAGCTTTTATAGTTTCTGACGAGTGATTTTTTTATTGTCGTCAGTGTCATCGTGGTTAATTTTTTTAAATTTTGAAAACAAATAGAAATGTTACAAAAAAAAGAAGAAAAGAAATTTTTTTAAAAGTATGGTAATACATAAATTTGAGATTATTCAGGGATATCGTAAGTAACAGATAAAATTTCTTTAATACTAATTTTGATTTTGCATATTTTTGATCGTAAATAATTATGCTAGTATTATTTTGGCATTTTTGTGTGTATATAGGTTTTATTAAGTACCTGTTAATCACTGAATAATCTCTACAATTTTTATTTAGAGTGGGTACTTATTATGTGTTTATTGAAAAGATAACTGAATTTTTAAGTGTGCATTTTTCCTATTGAGTACTTTTTAAGTAAATGAATGAATATATAATTTCACTAGATAATAGTTTATATAAAAAAAAGTACTCGTAAATATATTGATTTTTTTTGTGTCTACATTGATATGCAGCTGTTTTGTTCTTCCAAAGTAAGTGAAAATGTTTATTTTGATCATGCACACATATTCATTAAATTCATTTCATGCTTTGAAATTTAAATATGACAATTTTGTTGCTTATATTTATATTATTTTGGTAATATAAAGTGTAGTAATTTTTTTAAGTTCTAGTTGGTATATATTATAGAGTTCATATTTAAAATGGCAGAGTCTCGTAATTTTAATTTTTCTGTGGATGATTTTGAGGGTGATCCTACCCTCATTAATTTTTTCTTTGATCAGGTATCAGCGTATGTCAAAATCAAAGAGTTAGATGAAGAGGAACTGGTTATCTTTTTAAAGTCTAAATTTAAAGGTCCCGCGAAAAAATACTTAATTGAAAATGATATCCTTTCTAAGGCAACTAGTTTCGACTTAATTGAGAAGGCATTTAAGAAATTTTTTGCTGTGAGCTCTACCGCCTCATCTCTAAACGATCTTAATCATTTAACCCTCTTGCCCCATGAAAATATTCGGAACTTTGCGCACCGTTTAAATGTGTTAGTAACAAAAGTATATCCAGATATTTCTGAGAAAACTGCTTTGGATAATATTAAATTTGTCATTATCATGTTTACCCTCTGCAATCAAAATTAAAATTCAGGAAGAAAATATTAAGGATTACGAAAAAGTGATTGAGAGAGCCCAAACCTTACAAGGTATTTTTAGTCAGGATCACATTCTTACGAGTAGTAATTCGTCTTCTCAGATGACTGACAACATTCAAATACAATTAGCGGAACTGACCGAGAAAATTAATACTTTAAGTTTTGCCGCTACTTGATCCTCTCAGGAACATAAACAATCACCTGAGGTCAGACAGCACAAGTATAGAAAGTCTCAGGAGTTAAAAAAAATTATAAAACTTGGAATACTTATCAAGCAACCCCCAGACATCAAAATTTTCAGAGACATAATAATGAACGTTGTCAGCTTTGTTTTCGGGTCGGTCATGTCGCCACCAATTGTTTTAAATGGCAACGTGCTAGCACACGACAATTTCATCAACAAAACAATGATTTTAAACGACACGATAATTTTAGATACCGTAATTTAAATTCAAGGTGAGGTGTAATAGCGCTGATAATATTACACCTCAACAAATTCAAGACATTTCAGCAACAGATACACAAACCATTTTTCACACACAATTTCACGAACTTCCAAAATTATCCTCTAAAAGAATTGTTAACTCTATTGCATCGCAAACAGAGTCTACGATAAAAATTGCAAACAGTTGTGCTACCCAGACAGAGAGTGAAATTCATGAACACATATTTAATGTCAATAGAGACTCTCCGGCACTTCCTCTTGTAAAGGCCTCCATTGCCAAGGAAGATGCTTTCTTATTATTAGATACTGGTAGCAGCACGTCTTTAATTTCAGTGAAACTTTTTGAAAATCTTAAACACAACTTAAAATATAAACGTCTAGGCTCCAATGTTACACTGACAACGGTTAACTCTGAATTAAAATTTACAGCATGTATACGTTTCTCGTTTAAGATCAATCGTAAATTTTTCTCACATTGTTTTTATGTCGTAGATATACCAGAGTCATACAAATTTGATGGCATTCTAGGGCTAGATTTTCTACAAAGATATAACATCACATTAGATTTGTCAAATAAAATTATGCAACTTAATGACTTACATATACCGTTTACTTGTATAGAGTCAAATGATACATCACCGGAATGCCATAATATTTCTGTAGATAATCACATTATTGAAGATGTAACGCTAAAAAGTAAACTTATGTTGCATCCTGATGAAGTCAAATGTATCACCGTTAAAACTAGTAACATGTTACACGACACTCCATATTTGTTCCAAAGTAATGCATTTTCTAAGGATATTTTGGTTTTTGACTCAATTATTCAGCTACAAGATAGTAAACATCAGTATGAAAAGAAGATAAAGAAACATGTAACTGATGAATTTAATATTTAAAGAAATATATCTAAAGAAAATGTGCATTTGAACAAAAACACAAATATAGGATGCATAACTCAAGTTGATGAAATATTTGACAATGTTAATGACTTTGAAAACATTCAGGAGGATTTTAAAAAGGACTCTCAATTATTTGTTAATTTTATTCAGGCTTCTCAAGAAATATTACAACAGAGGAAATTAGAACTATCCTCTTCTGATTTTAAATTAAATCATCTTGACTCACAAGAGGCAGAAAAGCTAAAAAAGTTACTGTTAGATCATTATGCTGTATTTTCTAAAAGTATGAAAACGTTAGGACATACTGATAAGTTCAAGCCAAATTTAAAATTTATTAATGACTTCCCCATAAAAACTCTACCTTTTCCTTTTCCCCAGGCCCTCCAGCAAGAAGCTTCATCTCAGATTAATCAATTAGTAGAGGCTGGAATTATGGAACGTATTTGTTCAGAATGGGCATGTCCCCTCCTTTTGGTTAAAAAGAAACCAGATGGGTCAGGAAAACAAAAATATAGACTTGCGCTTGATCTAAGAATGTTAAATACCATCATTCAAAGCTCTTTATACCCATTTCCTAAAATCCAGACTATAATCTCAAATCTTTCGAAATATAAATTCTTTACACCATTGGATTTTAAACAGGCATATCATCAGATTGATCTTCCTAAAGAATATCAAGAAAAGGTTACTTTTTTGCAGTATGTTTGGTTCATTTAAATTTAAACGTTTATCTTTTGGTTTAATGAATACCAGTGCTTATTTCCAAACTTTAATGGACATGCTAGTAGATGAGATGCAAATTGAAGGTATACATGTATACCAGGATGATCTCATTTTTGGTTCTAACTCATTTCAAAAAACTTATGAAAAATTAGAAAGAATTCTTCAAATTTTAAAGAAGTACAATCTTACTTTCTCACCATCTAAATGTTCATTTCATAATTCTGCAGTAGACTATCTTGGTTTTCACATTGAAAACCACTCCATTTCCCCCTATTAATGCTAACATTCAGAAAATTAAATCCTTTCCTGCTCCAACTACTAAAAGGCAAGTTAAAGGATTTGTTGGGTTAGCAACTTTTTACAACAGTTTAATTCCATTCTTTTCTGAGCTCATACAACCACTTATTGATTTAACTAAGCCTAATACTACTTTCAAATGGACTGATTTTCATCAAAAGGTATTCAATGATATTCAGAAAATTTTCTTTCAACCTCCCATGGTTAGACTACCGGACTGGAATAAGACTTTTTATGTAAACAAACTTCTTCTTCAAAAACATAATGATCAATTACTACCTGTCGCTTATTTTTCTAAGTCACTTAAACCATCTGAGCGAAGGTATCCTGCTTTGAAATTAGAGCTGATGGCCATCGTTAAATCTATTAATGCTTTTAATTATTACCTTTTCAATCGTGAATTTGTTGTTCTATCAGACAATGTACCTCTACAAAAATAAAAAAAGATTTCTAACCCTGCTGATATTATAACTAGATGGCTTATGCACCTTTCAAAGTACACGTTCACATTTCAACATATTCCAGGTTCCAAAAATGTATTGGCAGATTATTTATCTAGATGCAATTTCAAGGAAGATAATATTGAAACTCTCAATTCTAACCCGCAAATTATTCACGAGGTAGATCAGGCTTTGCCCATTATTGAAAATGATGTAGATGAGAGTGCTAAACAACATGAGATTATCAATTGTTTAGTAACAGGTAATTCTAAGAAAAAAGACCCTCTTCTAGAAATTTCGAATGAAACTGTTGTACAGGAACAATCTAAAGACCCTCAGTTATCTAGTATATACAATGAAATTTTAAAGAATGGTTCATGTGAAAAATTTCCATCTTATTTTATTCATCCGGATTCTAAGGTGCTGATGTTAAAGAAAAAAAAATTTTGCTAATAATACTTATTCATACATTATTATCGTTCCAAATTCTCTTAAGCCTAAAGTGTTAACTATTTCACATTTCTCTCATTTTGGACTGCGTAAAACATATGATTTTCTTTCATCCCGTTACTGTTGGAAAGGCATGTACAGGGATACATTAAATGTTGTTTCATCATGTGTCAAATGTTTACAAGATAAACATAACAGGACACCTAATGCACCTCTCCAAACTACTTATACACCTAAATTCCCTGGCGATACTATTTCAATGGATTTAGTTGGCCCTTTTCCGAATGGTCAATCTATTTTAACTGTCATTGATCACTTTTCACGCCACATGGAATTATATCCGTTACACAGTACTACTGCTCCTAAAATTGTAAAATGTTTATTTTCATACATAACAACTTTCGGTCGACCTTACAGAATTTTTGTCAGATTTAGGAAAACAGTTTACATCACATGCTTATGAATTAATTAATGATACTTTAGGTATTAAAATCAGCCAGTCTTCGGTAGGGCATCCCGCTTGTAATGCGATTTTGGAGCGTATTAATACTTCTATTAAGTATTCTATTAATATGTTAATGCAAGAAGGTCATACATTTGAAAATTCTATTGCTATTCACAAAAATTTATACAACGGATCAAAACATTCTTCCACTGCCTTTTCGCCAAATTTGTTACACTTTGGACGTGAACTGTCCTTAATTTTTGACACTTATGATTTACATGCTAATCAACCATTTTTAAATCAATGTTTTGAAATTCATAAACTTTTGGATGATTTAAAGCGTATTTACATAAAAGCATATGAAAACATTACATCTTCACAAGTTAAGAGACATCAATATCATCAACGAACAGCTAAGTTAAGACCTATATGCGAAAAAGACATTGTAAATCGGTGGATAAATTTAAGCCAAAGTACACAGGGCCATACATTATTGTAAAGAAACATTCACCTGTTTCATTTTCCATCAAACAGGTAAACTCACATCACAACAATTCCATAATCAGAGTTCATATTGACAGGTTACTGCTTGCCCCACCTCGCAATTGTCACTTATTTGATTTAAGCTATAGTAATAATGATAACAGTCCTTCTAATAACAACAATTACATCCTTAATCAACCCCATCCCTATAATTTGCGTCCTAGGAAATAAATATGTCACTATCTCTGCTCATCCATGTTTCTTTATCTTTTGTATGTAGTATCTTTGCATTGTTTTACCTGTATGTTTTTGCCGGCATTTTGTTTTTCTTTTTGTTGTCATGTGGCTGGTTCCATATGTCATGTGTTTTTTTTATATGCACAGATGCTCCATGCAGAAGGTTTGACATTAAGTTCTAAAAAAAAAAAAAACATTTGCAGCTTAAATTTTATTTTATTAGTATTTTAAATGGTAACTTTGATACTTGTTAACTTAAGTTTCGTTTTGGCCAGCAGTAGTTTACAATTTATAAACATAAAGGATAATTAACAGATAAAATAGTTTACATCTTATGGAATTGATTGTTTTGAGACAAGTATGGATTAAGTAAAAAAATACAAGAATATAGCTATTCTCGACTATGACACTTTTCGCTCTCAATACTCTTGATTTATGTCTTTTACACATAATTACATTTTTAGAAAAACTTTGATTTATTTTATATTTTGTTTTATTTTTCATTCGCCCTTGTTGAAATGTGACCCGTTCAAAATTAAATGCCCACATGGGGTCTGCATTTCATTGTATTGAAAGCACATATACACATTGGAAGTTGATTCGCCAACTTCCCTTATGACAATTTTTGTTTTGAAGTCCAGGTGGCTCCAAACTTGTCAGAGGATCTCTCTGATTTTGTGCGGAGCGGGGGATTTGCAGATATTAAATATTAATGTCTGTGGGTCCTCCTCCCATTCACGCCCTGTCCCGTTTAGGACCAAAGCCATAAGCTGCGGTCACATTCCTTGTAATTATTTCTTACAAGTTTAAGGGGAGATAACTTTTTCTGCGATGCCACATGTGCATATTTTTCTATCTCTCCTGTGCGGATTGAACGAATATTACATTTTGTTTCTCGCACTTTTTGTATATAATTTTGTGTTTAATATTTCATTGTATGCATACATATATTTTGTGAATGTCAAGTATTATAAAACATATTATAAAATGTTTGTTTATGCTAGCAACAATTATAACAAACAAACAAAGATTTGTTTATGTCCTATTCAGGATTTCACATACAAGGACACATACTTGTTGAGGACAAATGACTTTTATTATTAGATCTGATTATTGAATATCAGAAAGAATTTAATGCAAATTCATATTGAAAATAGTCGACTATTTAAAAAGAACAATAAGAAACTTTTGAAGGTTTTGATTGATGAACAATCAATTTTATCACATGATACAGACATTATTATTAACATTCAGATCTGTGCATTTTTTTTTCCAAGAAGCTTCTAATTAATTATTTAAAAAAAATAATGAAAGAAATGCTTGTAATTTTAATACCTTATATATGGATTTAGTACAGTGTTTTTGAATATATTTTTGATGTTATTGTGGAATCAAGCCATGCCGAGAGTCAGCATTTTTTTGCGTGCTGGGGGTGATAATATATGATGACGTAATCATCATATATTGTCCTTGTTATTCTTTTTAAATTAATGTTTTCTTTTTCTTTCCATGTATTCAGTCAGTCATAAATGGATTTGTTAAAAAAAGTAATTTCAGGCTTATTTATCGTCTATTTCATGCGGAAGTAAAACATTAAATAATAAATATGTCTTTTTAAACGAAATGACTCATTATCATTTTGATTTCGCTATTTTATATCTGCAAGTCATCAAACTATATGGGAGATTTACGATAATTGCACTCTTGACAGTTCGATATTAATTTAATACTAATCTATTTTATTTTTCGTGATTTATGTGGGTAATTTTCCTTACGTCTGTTTATTAAATGAAAGCTATCATTTTTATTAACAAGGGGAATAACTCAGGCAATAAATTTAATCATAAAATTATATTTGACATCTATAATGTATATAAATTTTACGTATAATTTGGCGTTTGCGTAACTCTCATATTGGCTTGGTATTTCAGTGAATGTGGCGTGCATTCGATATGTAAATGTAATTCTTTCGGCCTGATACTTTGTCTGTGGGAAGACCGGCTTTTCTAAGCGGCCCACCCCATCAGTATATTTTGTCAACATTTCTTCAATAAAATTTTCATCTTCACTTTGCTGAATCTGTTTGCAGTCATGGGGATTAGAGCTCACAACTATGGGTTTTTGTGAGACATCCCAATGTACTACACTTGTACGTCTGGCCATATCTCTAATTTTAAGTGTGTGGGGTTTTCCCCTTCACACAACCCCTGTCATTCTGTATGTCCAAATCGTCCTTGTCTTTAAGGGTTAATATCTCAGCTAATTATCGACGATTTCATTCGAAAATAATTATCAACAATGCTATTATATTTCTGCTATGATAGGTTACCACCAGCGCTTCTCAACAACTTTGCTGAATGCCCGAAAATCGAAATTTGTGTTTAAACTTAAAAAAGCGCTTTTCTCAAAAACTGTGTGATCTAGGGTAATCGCTATAATTTTCCAGCAAGGTTTAAATTAATGTATACTACCTCTAACTTTTTCATCATTTTAGTTTCAGTAGACTCGGAATTAGATGGGGGGGGGGGGTGGTGGACATATTTGTGCACAACATTTTCGACTATATCTCTGAAAATATAGAAGCTAAAATTAAAAGAAATATATTTTTGAGTTCAGCGTTACGAAAGCTTTCATGCGATACCCAGCACGATATAAAAAGAACAGATTATTTTTCAAGATACATAATTAGCCCCTCTACATTTTCCAAAATATATTTAAGAATTTTTAAAAATCTGTAAATATGTGGCTCAATAGTCTTTATTTCTTCCCCGAATTTGAACTTTCCACGTTAAATAGTTTACGAGTAAAATGTCTGTGACAGACGGACAGACAGACACAGGAGTGATCTTATAATGCTTCCATTTTCCCTTTTTAGGTACGGAACCCTAAAAAATTTTGTAAAAAATAATAGTGTGTAATTTAATGGGAGCGTACAAGGGGCATACTGACAATCTTTTAACTTTTCTATATTTTTCTTTCCCTGAATAGTAATTTTTATTTTAGTATGTATTCTTAGCGTTTTTATATTTCTTATACTGGAAAACATCCCATTTCATGATTGCATAACAATATTAATGAGATAAATAAGTTTTGGACGATGTTGAGGATCCAAATATACAACGAAATTCCTATACCGTGCTGTGTCCCTGATCCTGATTTTTAAGTTTGGAGCTGTCTGTATAAAATTGTTCAACAAAAGTAATTCGATGTCATTTTTTTCCGAAACTGGGACTATTGTTTTATATAAATATGTTTCAAAAAATTAACCTGCACACATTTTTAGGGCTGTTATTGTTTTTTGAACTCTGTCTCTGGGTTTTAGATCCCTTACCGTCCCTCTTTCTAAAATTATGCAGAAAATCACTTCAGATGTAGCCACAGATTTTTTTTCAACTTTTCTCTCATGCAGAAGTATGCTAGAGAAAGAATGGCCGAAATTCTTCGGCAAGAAATTTACTGTAGAATTTAAATCAGCAATTCAATATCAATTTCAAGCATCGTCGCTTTATTGATAGTCTTACTGTCCCAAATTTTTATTCCTGCACTTTTCGAGGTAAATTAATTTTTTTAATTTAATCCAATGTAAATAACTGTTTCTAAAAATCAATGATCTTTGTGGCTATCACTTAGCCTTAACACAATCTGCCTAAAAATAAGTGGTAATTTTCTTTACCATCCTTTTCTTTCCTTACCGTCCTTTCTTTAATACCCCTTTAAGACAATTTCCCCTTTAAGAGAAAATTTTGTACTAAAAATACTATATTGTTATTATTTCTTATTTGAATGTCCAGTGGGTACTATGCAAATTCATCATAAGAAATAAAAATAATAAAAATTGTATATACAAATTTAGAAGAAAATGAAAAGTTATAGCGATAAAATGGTAAGAAAAATTAAACTCGCAAGTTGAGCTGAAACCCCAGTTAAATAAAAAAAAAATCCGCTTTTGACCCTTTTTTCATTATTTTGAATCATTAAGGCATTTGTGTATAAGTTTAAAATGTTATTTTAGTAAGTTTAATGTCACCAGATTTTTATTCCTGAAAAGTCAAAAGATTGTGAGAATGCTCCATATACACTATATGCCCAAAGGTGACCGGTCACTTGTGATTTTAGAAGTTTTGTTAAATATCTAGAAAAACACATGAGGAATTAAACTGAAATTGCAGGTGTGTAAATAGTATATTATAAGTCATATATTTCCGCGAAGCTTTTTTTCCTGAAACCCCATAGAGGACCGTCAACAAATTGAAAAAGAACAAATATCTTTTGGATAACTCTGTAAAAACTAATGTGGCAAAAGCGTTCAAACTCGAGATTATTAATAAGTGGCTTATTGTAATATACTGTGCTCATTTGTATGAGGATAGCATGTATACTCGTAGAGAAATTACGGTTTTTATAAAAACACTCCCAAAGTTCGCCAAGTTTTTTGCTTATAATTTCAGAGTTCTTAATATAAAAAAAAAAAAAAAAAAATTCTTTTCAGAAAATATGAGAAACAAAATTCTACACAATACTCTGCAATTAGAATTAAAAAAATAATAAAAATTGGATGAAAAATGAGCAGGTTTACTAAAAAATGTTTGACTGCGCATGCATGAATGCAATCAAAATATAATCTACATAATGTGTTAGCTAAATGTATAGAGCAACTTTTGTGAAAATTTCAAAAACATAGTTTGAAAAGTCTGATAATAATCGTTTAGAGAATAAGCTCGAAATCCGTTGTTCCCAAAAGGAAGCAAAAATATGAGGGGTTGTATCCATATATCCATTGATTAGTGCCAATACAGCATATACAATATTGCACGCACTACTGTATTTGGATACAACCCCTCATCTTTTTTTTCCTTTTAGGTATAACGGATTTTTAGCTTATTCTATAAACGATTATTATCAGACGTTTCAAAGTATGTTTTTGAGACTTTCACAAAAGTTGCTCTATACATTTAGCTAACACATTATGCAAATTATATTTTGATTACGTTCGAGCATGCGCAGTGAATCTTTATTTATTAAACCTGCTCATTTTTCATATAATTTTTATTATTTTTCATTCTGATTGCAGGGTATTGAGTACAATCTTGTTTGTCATATTTTCTGAAAAGAAATTTTTTTTTATATTAAGAACTCTGCAAATTATAAGCAAAAAACTTGGCAAAATTTGGGACTGGTTTTATAAAAACCTTAATTTCTCTACGAGTATACATGCTATATTCATAAAAATGAACACAGTATATTACAATAAACCACTTATTAATAATCTCGAGTCTGAACGCTTTTGCTACATTAGTTTTTACAGGGTTATCCAAAAGATATTCGTTTTTATTCAATATGTTGACGCTCCCCTATGCGGTTTCGGGGAAAAATCGTCGCCGATATATACGAGTTATACTATGTTGTTTACACACCTGCAGTTCCAGGTTAATTCCTCATGTATTTTTCTAGATAAAGTGACCGGTCACCTTTGACCATATAGTGTAGTATGTCATATAAATCGATGGAGGCGTTGCGTCTTTCTATGTTTAGGGTTGATGATATTTTTTTATCCATTCTCTCCGTGCAGTGGACGTGCTTACCTCTAGCAGTTAAGAAAGCGGTCTTACAGAAAATAAAATGGCTTCATGAATGTTTTCTATAGCTATTGCTAATCATGAATATATGCCGAAATTAGGACGCAAAATTGCAATTAAATTTTTTTACACAGTTTATTTTCGCAGTGATTTTTCATTCTTGAGTTATGGCATAATTTCCTATTATTGTTTGTCTTTTCAGTTTTATAAAATAAAATTAGTGTAAGGGTTGTATTTTAAATTAGTGAAAGGCTTATATTTTAAATGAAATAATAAAATTAGAATATGGTTTGGGAACAACCTTATTTAATTTATTACCTGCACCCGGCTAACATAAAAGTATCACAAAAGATATATATTCACCTTTCTTTGGGTAATTGGTCGTGGGATTTCGCGTTAATCTTCAATAATCGGATACCTCGCCAATCGGTGTATTAGCTAAAATGTTGAAAGCATCGTTTACATTTGAAACGAAAACTTCACGATGAATGTTATTACAGAAAATCGTATCATCATTATACACTACTCATTTAAAACAGAAATTTACATTTCATTCCGATTGTTTACAATATTTCACTAGGATATAGCCCTTTTACTTAGATAATGAGTTTGGAAAATACAGAGCCCCACAAATGCTTAAAAATATCCACCTACGACAATTTTCTGTCAGCGCTCAAGCTAAGAATTCAGAGGGAGGTGAGCCAGTTTAAGATGAAGCGTAAGTGAATGTGCGCAAATTGTTTACAATATTACATTGAAAGTCTATTAGATAAAATATTCCCACTAAAGTGCTTGATTGTTAAGATGACCGGGTAAACACTGTAAAAAAAAATCTGTAAAGTTACTAAAGTTTTTCTAGGAAACTGGGATTCCAAGAAATATTTATGTAACGGCAACAACAAATATTCATGTAACAAACACACTTTTGCGCCGAAAATCAAAAAATCTGTAAGGTTACTAAGAATTATTTAGGAAACTGGGATGCCTAGAACTTTTCATGTAACTACAGCCAGGTTTACAGATAAAATTTTAGTAAGACTACTGCAATTTTAATAGATTCATTTGTAAAGTTACAGATTTCTGTAGCTTTACAAAAACTAGTCTTGTAGATTTGCAGCTTTTTTTGTACAATTACAGATGACAGTTTAGTAAGCATGTAACTTTACATCTGTACAGCTACAGAATTTTTTTTACAGTGAACGAAATTCAACCAAAAAATCGATTTTTACTTTTTTATATCATTAAATAATTTAAACTTTTGTCTTTTCAACGATGTATTACACATGTTTATATATATAAAAAAATGTGTTGCAATTTTCATTCTTTCTAAGAGCACGTCACAGCAGTGGGCTAATTTTTTAAAATTCATATTTCTTGATTGGCACCTTTTTCCTGAAATGGTAAAATTCCCATTGTTTTCGCCTTAATGAATATGTTATTAAATAATTCGAATTTTACTATTTCAAGAAAAGTAGTGCTAATCAAGAAATCAGAATGTAAAAAAAGTAATCCACTGGCAACATATCCTCACAGCTTTAATTGACTTTTTCTCAAAACTTTGATTTTTCAGGTTTGTGTTTCATTTTTTTCAATATCTGTTAAACTTAAGAACTCAGATTTTTCTAAATACTTATGTTATAGTGCATATTTTAATACAGGGATTTAATGATTTGTTGTGAATTATTTATTTTTGGCAGTGAAATCTAACCAAAAATGCTAATTTAAAAATGTCTTTCAATAAATAATTAATAATTTTCAGATTCACTTAAAAAGAAAATGGTCTGTTAAAATACTTAAAGCATGTTATTCAAACTACTCTAAAACACATAGACCTCTGTCTTTCACCATTTCTGAGAAAAAGGTACATAAAGTTGGTGTACCTTAACATGGCCGAGATAGAGCTTACCCTGTCCCCTTAAGTAAGAATTTAATTTAATATTTTATTGCCTTTTGTATAGCTATAAAAAAATATAATCTTTGTAAATAGGAATCGGTGTTCAGTTTTTAACCTATTAATAACGAGCTTTAAATAATTAAACATTTTCTTCTATTACTTTTTTATTTAGATATGTTTGAGTATACGGACTAGGAAAAGAAAAATTTGCAAGTTATTTTTATGATTTTCCAATAGGGAAGTTTTCTTGCCAATCGGCAGTAGTGTGAAAAAAAAATTAAAAATATATAAAAACGTCGAAACGCATGTTTTCTTTCCAAACGCCATTAATGAATTGTAAAATTTCAAATGAAATAGAACTTAGAATTATTAACCCGATTTCAAAGAAGCATAACGGATGTAAACTTATTCAGATGAGTTTGTAACATAGGTTTAGTTTTAATTCTTCAAATAAATCGGAATATAAACCATTAGAACATATTTGAAAAGATATAACAATATACAATAACCGCCCCTTCATCCGCGACTCAGAAAAGAGCGATGTAAAAAAAAAAAAAAAAAAGTTTTAAAAATATGCCAGCAATCGACTTGAGATTTATATTCAGACAAAAAAGCAAATTGTCTGAGATTTTTCTACATTGTTTATTTATACTCCTTCCAACAAAATTTTTTACTAAATTTTACTGTCGCCGATATTCTTCTCATTCCTACCAACATATTTAGAAAAAGTTAATTAAATTCTAACTTTAAGAAAAGTATTACGAAAACAGCTATAAAATTCCGATAGCATTCACATTTTCGAAAGTTATTTTAATCACAGATTTTATTTTTATAAATCGCATACTTCAACACATGTAAACATCATATAAAATTAATATTCTAAAGGCTTCTACTGTATATAACAATAGACGAAACATATTAAATGAGAAAAATGGTCATATTGGCAAGAAATAATGTATAAATGTAGGGATGCACCGAATATTCGGTATTTATTCGGTATTCGGCCCCGTTACCGAATATTTGGTTAGCCCGAATACCAAACTGTTTGATCTGCCGAATATAAAAATATTCAGCCGGCCAAATACTTGAAGAAAATTTATTTAAAAAATTTTTAAAAACCTTACACAACTTCTACTTTTAAAGAATACTTTTAATTTTTATTTCAACTTATAAAGATATTCAGAATAGTCAGAAAAAGAATCATATTTAAATAAAAGATAATGTTTTTAGATTATTTATTTGCTATTTGTAAAGTATCACTTAAGAAAATTATCCATTAATAAGGATTTTCATAGGAATTAATGACCTACAAACGCAAGTTCCTGAACATTGTCTAGTAAATAATTCCTTTCTTGCTTTTTTTTCAAAGCGTGTTTCTAAACAAAATAGAAAAACTTTCGGTGATTCGATTATACGTATCAAGACAGACAATTTATGACCAGGAAACCATAATCGCAATCCACTTATCCTGTCTTAAATATGCATTTCATCTCAATCAAACATGGATTTTCGTTTGTTATTTTAACAAAAATGAAGATATCATAACTATATTTTCAACAGATTTGCTTTTATTTCTGTGAAATACGATATCACGATGAGAATTGCTGTAAATTACCATCATTCATATCTAAACAACTATAAACTAGGCATTTCTTTATTCAGACTGCAGTTGACAGTATTTATACGGTATCAGTGGTCAAATATCAGCCATTTTCAGTGACACTATCACATTTAATACAAGCAAAATTAACATGGAATTTTAATGGAATAAATGGATTCAGGTTCTTTTTGTTTAAAAATTTTTTTTCTTGACCATATTATCTCCATTGAAAGTTTCTTTTAATATTTTAAGAAGAACCTGTATGTTTACAATTTCTAAAAATAATCGACCACTCCAGACTAGTGATGGGCGATTCTGGAAAATTTGAGAATCGATTAAAATTGACATCGTATAAAACAGAATCGATCGCAATAAGAATCGATTCCCAAATTCTAGAATCGATACTTGAATCGATATTTCGATGTTCACAGATTCACACAGATAAATAGTAATTCCAAAACGTAGCGAATCAACAGGGCCGTAACGACTATCTCTCAACCCTCACTTCCATTTATGGGGGCCCTAGACAATGTTAGCGGCCCAGAAGTAAGCTACTACAGACCTTTCAGTCAAATAATAAGGTTTTTTAACTTTTAAAATTATTATTTTTAAGATGTAATTTTGATAATAATTTATATTATATTTAAATTTATCTTTAAAAAAGATCTCGGGCAGATAAAGAAAAAAAGAAAGAAATGATTTTTTTTTTCATCCGGAAAAGATGTACTTCCTACTCTAACTCTTATTTCCTTCAACCAAACAGATGGGGACTTATTTCCTATAAACGTCATTCTTCTTAAAAATGCGCAGATGAGCGAAATTTTGAAGGCTCTAAATTTATTTAAAAAGTTAAATGGTTTTTCAGACTTTTTAGGGCCTCCTATAAGCGTGGGGGAAATGCAAATATTGCAAATCTTCTTTTAAAATAGCTGTGATGAAAATAATTAACAATCATCACATACTAATTATCCCCCAAATAATAACCAAAATTCTCCTTTTAATAATATCTTTAACTAAAATTTCTTTCCCTTTTTAAAATATATATCTCCTTATCTCATTTACAGTTTATAAATATCTTTCTTCTTAATGTCTACCAAATTTTCAGCTGTTAAGAAAAAAAAAAATGTTCTCATCCTAGAGCCATTAACAATGAAATAACATACTTTTCTCTGGTTAACAAATAAATAAAAGTATATTCCTTGATTATATGTTTTTTCCCAGCAGTAATCTAAAAACTATAAACAGTTATTGACTCATTCGCTGACATGCAGAGTGCACTCACTGAAACAATAATAAAAAAGAAGTTTATCGAGTTAAACTGATGGCATTGAGCTCACAGTCTATACATACTAATTGTATTTTATATTCTAACTTCAAAGAATGCCTTTCGAAAAATAAATTAAGGGGGAAGCAGCCTCCCCCCCTCACATCTCTGTACTTAAACAATAAGCCTCCAAATCTCTTCAGGGAAGCGCTTTATCAGAATAAACTGGTTACCAAATTTGAAGCAAATCAGATATAAAAATCCATCTATCTAAATTAAAGGGGGTTAGCCCCTGTTCCTCCCTTTATACTTAAACAATGAACCTCCAAATTTAATCAGGGAAGCGTCTTATCAGAATTAACCGGTATACCAAAATTGAAGCAAATCTGATAATTCTGCATGAAAAACCAATTTATCTAAGTGGGAGGAATAAACCCCGTAACCCCGTCCTTTATGCTTAACCAATGAACCCCCAAAACTAATCATGGAAGCGCCTTATGAGAATGAACCTAGAAAAAAAAATTGAAGCAAATCGGATATTTCTATCGAGAGTTATCGCGTTACGTATGTACGTACATACATACATACATACAGAAACTGCGGGCACATTAGCTCTCAGGCTTTGATAGCCTGTGTGCTAAAAAGAAAAGTGCCCAGTTAAACTGATGGCATTGAGCTCACAGGCTATTTACACTAACTGCATATTATGCTCTTATTTCAATGAATAATGCCCCTCGAAAAATAAACTAAGGGGGGGATTTCCCCTCCCCATTTCCCCTCTTTATACTTAACCAATGACCCTCCAAATGTCACGAGGGAAGCGTCTTATCGAAATAAATCGGTATACCAAATTTGAAGCAAATCGGATAGAAAAACCCATTTATCTAAATTAATGGGGTATTAGCCCCTGTTTCCCCCCTTTATATTTAACCAATGAACTTTCAAATCTAATTAGGGAAGCGCCTTATCAGAATAAACTGGTATACTAAATTTGAAGTAAATCGGATAGCAAAATTCATCTATCTAAATTAGGGAGGGTATTATCCCCTCGTCCCCCCTCCCCCCCCTTTAGACTATAACAATGAACCTTCAAATATAATCAGAGAAACTCGTTATGAAAATTAACCGATATACCAAAATTTGAAGAAAATCTGATAATTCTGCATGAAAAACCCATTTATCTAAGCTAAGGAGGGAGCCCCCGTTTCCCCTTTATACTTAACCAATGAACACCCAAAACTAATCAGGGAAGCGCCTTAGCAGAATGAACAAAGAAAAAAAATCGAAGCAAATCGGATATTTCTATCAAGAGTTATCGCGTTACGTACGTACGTACATATATGCATACAAAACCGACGGGCACATTAGATGTCAGACTTTGATAGCCTGTGAGCTAGAAAGTGCCAAGAGCGTGTAACTAGGGGCGGGGGAGGGACAGAAAATAAAAGAGGACATTAAAAGCTTTCCAACAATATGTTACACGAGATGGTTTGGAAGAAACAATAAATATGCCTCCCGGGGGACAGGTAAGTCTCAAACGGTGGGAGAGGTGACCTCAAATGTATCTTTGGTCAAGGTTTCCAAATGTGGATTTATTATAAAATAGAACGAGAATTGGGCATTTTTTAAATAGCATGCATATTTTGAACGGCCCTGTAAATTAAGATTGGCGAGGAAGGGGAGGGGGTGAAAGGATTAGAAGGGACGAACTTGAAAAATACAACATATTAAACTAGTAACCCAAATAATCAGGCTTCTAAACAAAAGTATAACGACTTAATCTAGTATTGAATTCAGGGGGTGACCCGGGGAACATTGGAATGTCCCTCCCGGAAGTTTTGAGATTTTATGCTTTTTAATGGACAAATGTGCATCCCCCCTTACTGAACTCTAAAATCCCCCCCCCCTCCCCATCCCGACCGGAGCAGTCAAAAAATCAACCCGCCATTCAACACTGAACTTAGAAAGAAAAAAAAGGCTCCTATACAAAATTTTACAGCAATTCTGCCACTAAAACAGTAAAATTGGAGGAATCTATTCAACTCGAATTGTAGACCATGCGCGATGCGATTTGAATTGAGGTAAATAAAAAAATAACAATTTCACCCGCATCTAAAAATCGGCACCGAATCTGAATTGAATCGATTCGCCCGAATTTAAAGAATTGAAGTAAATAAAAAAAATAGCGATTCTGCCCGCATCTAAAGATCGACATCGGCATCGAATCTAAACTGAATCGATTCGCCATTTTTGATCTTAATTTACGGGCTGAATCGATGCGTTAATTTTTTCTTGCTTTCTTTTGTCTTTAGAAAAAGAAAACGTTGGATTCGTGAAAAATTTCGACTTCCGGTTTTCGAAGGATTTATAGTTTTAGAAGATCTTCTCTGGAATACGATTTGACTATTTTTATACATTGTCTGTCTGTCAGTCTGTCATTTTGTTTGTCTCTGACAAAAAAATTGTGGGCGGTCTATTTCAAGAACTATTGCATGGAATCTGTTGAAACTTTAGATTCAATTAGACTTTCATATAAAATGGTGCTGATTAGTTTTTGATGTAAATCTACCGGCACGTGGCGCTGCTATGCTGCATTTTCCCCGATTTTCTCAATAGCTCTATCTCAAGAACTAATGCACGGATTTTCATCACACTTTACATTCAGTTAGAGACGTTGGCATAAATTGTTGTATATTAGATTTCGGTGTAAATCACCCAACAGGGGGCGTTGTTATGCAGATTTTACCAGCAGTGTTGAATTCAGACAATTTTCTCCTGAAGGGATTTCTGCGGATCCAGAGAGAGACAGTTCAGAGGGGAAGGGGATTGGAGTTTTGTACATTAAGCATAAAATCTCAAACCTTCTGGGGGAACGTTTGAATGTTGCACGGGGGCGGCATGTCCCTACCGGAATTCAACACGTTTTTCTGGATTTAAACGATTTTGGGATCATATCTCAAGAACTAATGAACGGAATTTCATCAAACTTAATATTCTGTCATAAGTTGTTTATGATTAGGTTTTCGTGTAAATGATATAACAGGTTATGCTGCCATGCTGCTTTTTTTTAGCAGTGTTAAATTCAGACATTCTTCTCCGGTAGGGATTTCTATGGTTCTGGAGAGGGACATTCTTGAGTTTCGAGGGGTGTGGGGAATTGGACTTTTGTCCATTAAGCATAAAATCTCAAATCTTCATGAGGGACATTTCAATGTTCCGGGGGGTAGGGAAAGTTGTCCACCCGTTCCAGCCCCTGAATTTAACACTGTTTTTCAGCATTTACACGATATTAGCGATAATATCTCAAGAAGTAATGACCGGAATGTCATCAAACTTAATATTATATGTCATTGACATAAGTTGTTCCTGAGTTTTTCCTATTAATCATGTAACAGGCTGCGCTGCTATACTGTTTTTTTTTTTTGCATGATAATCGTGATAGCCATATCTCAAAACTAATGCACGGAATTTAATCAAACTTCATATTCTGTTACACTTTCAGATAAATAGATCCTTATTAGGCTTTGGTGTATACTGCCCAACAGTTGTCGCTTTTATGCTCTTTGAATTGGGATTTTCCCCTGCGGACATCTAGGCTAATATCAGACGAACGTCTTTTTGCACTCTTTTTTTCTCGCTCTTACACCGTCCCTACACATGCTAGCGAAGGTGTAGGGATGGCGTAAGAGCGAAAAAAACATTCAAAAAGACGTTCGTCTGGCATTAGCCTAACAGGGTGTGGGCCGAAATTCAATGATTTGTTAGGAAAATGCAATGCTTACATTTTCTTTTAAAATGCACATACTTCAACGAACCTATCCTTTTTGAATCCTCATGATGCGCACAGGTTATCATTTAAATTTGACACTATGATAGCGAATTTTGAAGTTTTAACATTTATGAGGCAGATGAAAGTTTTGGGATTGGCACATCCAACTACTTTATCTTCAATTTTTGAAGGAAAATGAAAATGTTATTATCTTATTTTGTCTTAGAGACATCGATTAAAATATTCATAGTATCGATTCAATCGAGTTGGCCATAGTATCGATTAAATCGAGTAGGCCATAGTATCGATTAAATCAAGTTGGCCATAGTATCGATTAAATCGATTAAAAAATCAAAATCGCCCATCACTACTCCAAACACTGATCTTCCCTGCAAAGGGAGAAGAAAAGTTGTTCTTCAAGAGCTGCCATCATATGAATAGATTGCATTATTTATTTTTATTTTAGTCTCTTTCTGACAAATATACAGTATATGACCCTGTTAAGTTTTTCTTCCTTTTTTTCTCTTTGTTTTTAAAATGTTTGTTTTAAAATTTAAGTATTTTTTTATCATTTATTTTAATTCATAGAAGAAGCCATAAAATTTAAAATTGTATTAATTAAAATAGTTCTATAATTATCCTCTTCTTAAACAACGCAAAGCAGATTTTTTGCAGCATAAAGTTTACTAGAAGTAGCCTCTTGTTTATGAAAATGTAAGTTTTTATATTAAATATTATGTAAAATTTTAATGTCTGTAACTTTGAAATATAAAAGTATTTGGACAGCCGAATATTCGATATTCGGCCTACTAGTTACTATTCGGCTGACCGAATATTCGGTATTCGGTTCTCCTGTAGGCAGAATATTCGGTATTCGGCCAAAATCACAATTTGATGTATCCCTATAAATAACTTGGTCATTATGTAGCAGTTTAATAATCGAGTACCGAAATTTAATATGGATACAGCCCCTAAAATAGGCTCATTTTAAGGGGTCTCCGGACTCTTAAAGCTTCTAAATTTTCTAAATTATAATATTTTTAGAAGTTAAACTCTAATCTTTTTTGAACATTTTGATATAATTGCTTCCTTGAAATTCCTATTAGGCTGAATCCATATCAACTCAGGCAGGGGGGTTACCTTCATAGTCTCAGAAGTTTTTGAATTGAACATATGTTAAAATTTAAGAAAAAGTAAGATACTTGTATATTTTCCTTTTGCCCAAAAAAATTCCTGGCCCGAGATACAGGCCGTCAAAGATGACATCCCCGGCATCCTTTCTCATTCGCGATTTTCGATAAAAATTTTAAAGTGCTCTATCTCTAGAACGGTGCAAGATATTTTGTTGCGGTTTATTTTATTTTAAAGATAATATTCTTCTGTTTAAAATGATATACCCAATTTTGAAAAATGTATTCAACTTTTCTTGTGGCAATCTTTTGAAAAAAAAAAATTTTTTTTTCAAAAAAATTTCTTTTTTCGAAAATGCCAATCCTAACAATTTTGATTTTTTTGCTGTTGATGAATACCATTGGGAACTATCTTCACTGTAAAGGAGAACTTCCACTTTTGAGTTTAACAAATTTTAGAAACATTTAAAAAATTCAGAGAATTTTACAGGAATTGTATACATACAGTTCCAGTAAAAGTCACTGAATTTTTGCTTATTTGTATCATATTTGTAAGGATAAGCCTACTGTATATCCTAAACAAGTTAGAAATTGCAATATCAAATGTGGCAAATGAGGTGCGTGCATAGTATTAACTAGCTTTATAAATATTCAGATCTTGGTGCAATAAGTGTTACACTCTTGGGTAAAAAGGCATGAATACAAAATTTACTATAATACCATATATTAAATTCAGTAATACGGAAGTTATATGAATCTATCTTAAAAGGACTTAATCGCCATGGCAACCTAGAATCATTGCCTATCATGGTATATCATTGAATCAATTATGTATTATAGGATTTTTAAATAGAATGAAGAAAACTTTTATTAATGTTTTTTATGTTTTAATTTGATTTTCATAGCATTTGAAGTGATACATACTTTATTTTCAATACCGAACATAGTAAAACAATCTCAATAACATATATCAATTACACAGCAATACAAATTATATTAATACAAGTTAGAGTTCAGACAGATGGGCAGACAAATCAAATCCATAAAGACTTTCAACTATGTTGGAAATTGTTAAAAACACATAAATAGGTCGGAATTTGACTTTTAGAAATTTATGTCAATAGACGGAAGCATACTTGAATACTTTCATACAACCCTGTATTTTACCTACTATCTTTATATACATGCCACTATTTAGCTAATATTTAATTAAGATTAAAACATCCTTAAAACCAGTGAAATCACACTTCCAGAGATTATCATCCATAGACGGCCATGTATCTAATTCTTTGCGTGGACCTGTATATCATTTTATCTATATTCTCCAAACATATCTTAGTATACTAAATGTAGTTCAGCGTAAAAATGCATAACTCATTTAAAAATCACCTTTAAGCTACTTTCATTCATACTCAGTAAACCCTTAAGATTTCTTTTGTGTAGCCCTGTATATGATCTACAGCATTTTTGCACACAACGTAATATGGAAAAATTTAGTTAAACTTAAAAACTCATATCGCAACTAAAAATGCACTTCCAGCAATACCCTTACGATTTCTTTTGTGTAGCCCTGTATATGATCTACAGCCTTTATACACACAACGTAATATGGAAATATTTAATTAAACTTAAAAACTCATATCGCAACTAAAAATGCACCTCTAGCAATCATCGCTAATGTACAGTATTTCCAACAAGGTAAAGTATCTGAAATCATTTGTGTGCCCCTGTAAACACTATGCACTTTCTATGACACAGGAAGTAATTTTTTGTAAACCTCTGCAATAAAGTATGTATCACTTTAAATGCTATGAAAATCAAATTAAAACATAAAAGACATTAATAAAAGTTTTCTTCATTCTATTTAAAAATCCTATAATACATAATTGATTCAATGATATACCATGATAGACAATGATTCTAGGTCGCCATGGCGATTAAGTCCTTTTAAGATAGATTCATATTACTTCCGTATTACTGAATTTAATATATGGTATTATAGTAAATTTTGTATTCATGCCTTTTTACCCAAGAGTGTAACACTTATTGCACCAAGATCTGAATATTTATAAAACTAGTTAATACTATGCACGCACCTCATTTGCCACATTTGATATTGCAATTTCTAACTTGTTTAGGATATATAGTAGGCTTATCCTTACAAATATGATACAAATAAGCAAAAATTCAGTGACTTTTACTGAAACTGTATGTATACAGTTCCTGTAAAATTCTCTGAATTTTTTAAATGTTTCTAAAATTTGTTAAACTCAAAAGTGGAAGTTCTCCTTTACAGTGAAGATAGTTCCCAATGGTATTGATCAACAGCAAAAAAATTAAAATTTTTAGGATTGGCATTTTCGAAAAAAAATTTTTTTTTGAAAAAAAATTTATTTTTTCAAAAGGTTGCCACAAGAAAAGTTGAATACATTTTTCAAAATTGGGTATATCATTTTAAACAGAAGAATATTATCTTTAAAATAAAAAAAAACCGCAACACAATATCTTGCACCGTTCTAGAGATAGAGCACTTTAAAATTTTTATCGAAAATGGCAAATTGGAAATGGTGCCAGGATGCCATCTTTGGCGGCCTGTATCTCGGGCCAGGAATTTTTTTGGGCAAAACCAAAATATAAAAGTATCTTATTTTTTATTGAATTTTAACATATGTTCAATTCAAAAACTTCTGAGACTATGAAGGTAAGATTTTTTCTTTGGCTGCCTGAATTGACATGGATCATACCATTAGAATATAAATTATGGCTTTTAAAATTATACCCTTTCAATAGCTGAAGCGGCGTTTTCGAAACTTTGAAGTCATTTTTCTTCAAATTACGCTTTTGGGCATAACGCGCACGATATCTCAGAAACTGCGGAATATTTCTTCATGAAAATTTCAAAACATATGTTTGATGTTACTCTGTATAAACTGAACCTAAAATTTCCTTTTTATTGTTCAAATAAATATATTTTTAGGTGATTTTACAGCTATTTTTTTCAAAATTTTGTATTAACTAAATACAACTTTGCATTAAAAAATAAAAATACTTTAAATACAAATTTATTTAGGTTCAGGGTAATTATTATAATCTGAAGTATAAGTAGAAATCAAAATTTTTATTCTAGTTGCAAAATTTCTTTTATAATCCTGCGCGTAAGCTGTTATACCAATTTTCTGCTCATCAGATGTCTGACAGTTTGGAGCACCCTATAAAAGCTAATTCTGCATCTTGCAATTTTTTAAATACATGAAATGAAAGAACATACTTATATCTTACATCCCAATAAAAATTTTGTTTTAAAATCATATACATTTTAAGATATTTCATGTTGAAAATAATCTTTTTAGTCCCTTTTCATCCAATTTTAAGAGTCCAGAGAACCCTTAAAATAATTAATTTCTCCGAAACTAATCATAGCAATTTCATAAAAATTCGTAATTAGGATAATTGAAGGGTATAGAACTTATTTATGGTGTCAAAAGTGAATATTGCCATTCAAATAAAAAAAGTTTGTTTTTGATTTCATAAATAGATGGTCCCCTAAGCAAATTTTATTTGCATCACTTCAAAGTAGACTTTATTTCTAATCGTTTGGTACCAGTAACGTTTTTATACGAGAATTTGTTGCAAAGTTAGTATGAGGTATTTACTTTTTTCTTCTATGGTTCCATTTTAAAAATCATTCATTATTATAACCCAATTCATTACAGTACAGGAATTGAGAGGAACAATTTCATCCCTTGATTTGAGGATAGACATAAAACGTATCGATGTTGTCTACCTCCCCTAATATTTTGTATATGGGGTTTTGAAATAATCTGTATAGTACTTTTGAAATACGTATTCACTGCTCTTATCTATATTGGATTTGTCATCTTCTAAAAATCTTACTGGTATTTTATTTTAAGATAAATAATAAATAATTTCTTTTCTTTTTCTGATTGTATGGTATTTCTACTCAGAAGAGTTTCTGTTATTAAAATAATTTATTTTTTGAAAGTAATTTTGAATTAAAGCTTTTCTGCTATAAATATGATGAGTATTACATAATTCATTGATTACTAGAAATGTAACTAATTTAACTGTATAAATTTTGACTTCGTTACTTATACCATAATTATAAGTAGACGCTACTAAATAAAGGTTTTGAACGAAGTTTAGTACTTGAGTATAAACGATTAAAACATTTATGTTTGATATAAGAGAAAAATGGCGATTTTTAAAATTTGTCAAAGTAGTTCCAAGTTAACAGAGTAAAGTGATAAACGTGTATAATAATCACTTATAAATGGATTAAGTTAAATAATACTATAATAAGTGATAAAATATCTTTATTAAGATTGACGATCGTTTCGTCGCACAAACGGCGACATTTTCAAAACTTAAAACTAGAATCAAAGAACATATAGCAGACATCAAATACAACAGAAGAACCACTGCTTTGGCCGGATTATGCAGCAAAGAACCTTTACAGATCGATGTTAAAAATAGCAAGTTAATTTATACATCAAGATTTTATTTACCATACATAATCCGAGAATCAATAAAGATATTTTTACGCAACAAAAATATTTGCAATGATTCAGTGTCCCATGATTTACCCAAAGTTTGGAAAGAGATGCTATGTAATTTTAGTAACAATAGTAAAAATTAATCCACGCTCACAAACAGCCAAAATAATTTTATTTTTATTTTATGTTTTGCAATGTTTTTCATTATGCATGTTGTCTCGTGACATTGTTGAAATTATATGAAAATTAATCCACGCTCGCAAAATAGCTAATTTTATTTTATGTTTGCAATGTTTTTCATTATGCATCATGTCTCGTGACATTGTTTACTATTATTGTTTTTAAATTATGTGAAAATATTTTCTATCGTGAATGATTTTGAAAATGTCGCCGTTTTTGCGACGAAACGATCGTCAATCTTAATAAAGATACTTTATCACTTTTTATAGCATTATTTAACTTAAGAGTAAAGTGAATTATTTATTTATTTAAAGTATTTAATGAAATCTCTTTTACATGGATATTTTGGCTGGCGGTAATGCAAGTCGGGGTGGGGCCATTCTCGCTACTCTCCGAGCACGTCCTCTTCCTGTGAAGTTCCACGATTAGGAGTCGATGATGCGACGCACGGTGGGTGATTAAGAGATTCTAGCTGGCCAAAATTATTTTTAGCGTATATATATTCGCATCGCCATGAAATTGAAAAATATTATTGATATTCACTATTGATGTTAGTATTGCAAAATGTAGCGTGTAGCAGTCATAATTTCGTTACAGGGGCATTCAAAAGTATTTCATTACATTACGGGCTATGGGGAAAAATAGTTTGCGAGGGTTTTTAATGATGTTTCATAATTTCAAACACTAGGAAACTTATATACATATCTATGAAGTGCACTACAAGATGATTGTTACAGGATGTGTATAGCATTTATCGATCATTTACAGGGACAATAAAAATAATTAAAAGAATTATATTATATTACGGTCTATGGAGAAAAATTGTCTGTGGTGTATATTGTTCATATTACACAATTTCAAAAATATTTAAATTGATATATATATCTCCGAGGTGCTCTATAAGATGTTTACTATTGAATATAATGTGTCATTCATCTTTCATATACAGGGGCGCACAAAATAAACGAGTTATATTTTTCTCTGTATGAACAATAATTGATGGAATTGCGTTTTCAGTTGTGGAACACTTTTTTAAATTATAAAAATAGCATATTATTTCGTGTGCATAAATTCTATAAATCATATGCAGGGCTGAACAAAACATCTGAAGTACATTTTCGTTCATTGACGGAAATTGCTGACGAGGAATTTTCAACTGTTTTATGCGGTAATAGTAACTAATTGTGCTAAATTTTAGCATATTATGAATTATATGATAAATATGTAGTTCATATACAGTGATGTACAGAATTTTCAGCTATTTTTTCGACTTTGATTGAAATTGTGTTTTGAAACGTGTTATACGTTTTACAAATATTACTTAGACATCGTTTTTCACGTTATTAAACTATGAAGGTTTATTATAGTAGTCTGAAAGCGTTGAAAAAGGTGTCATAATCTGATTGACGCATGATTTTACGTTCTTCTTGATAATTTTAATGATACTTTCTTAACGGTATGGAAGCTAAAGTGATAAAACTATTTTTGTATTATTATAACAAGTACTAACATTTCTTTTTCTAAAGTTTAAAATACGGGGCAAAATTTTGACAGCTTTAATGAAAATTGCAGTGTTATATATTTATATTTATCTCTGCACTGAGGAATCTTATGTTTTTGTAACCACTCGAAATTTGCAGCTAAGTAATACACTTTAAACCATTTGTCCTGAGATATCTACATACAACTTTCAATTTTTGTTCAAATTTAGTCTTAAATTTAAACATTTCGCTTTTGCAAAACTTCAAGTGTTCTTCATTGTAATTTTCCTCTATGATCAAAATATTTTCAACCAAATTCACATTTAATTTTAAATCTTGTTACCGTTGCCTAATGGTTTTAAAGTTTATTTATGTGACTAACTTAAACTCTGATGTCTTTGATAAAAAGAAAAAAAAATGGTACTTGAACAACAACAAAAAAATTAGGCTTTATAAGCTAAAAACAATTCTAAAAACTGGGAGGGCACCTAAGGGTAGACAAATTAAACTGGAACGAAAAGGTAATAATCTAAACTATTTAATCGTATCAAAAATTGAGCTTAATCGTGCTTTATCATATAATTTTTTCTATATTAAAACTGAAAAATTGTAAAGGAAATACTGAGTTTTTTGCGACATTAAATATGAAATAACAGCTGATATGTGCAAATTTTATGCCCATAAATCCGATAAAATAAAGTCCATATTTTGTTTGGAAGCGTCCATAATCGAGCAGTACATTTTATTCCGCTTCAAGTAACATATTAAAGAACTATACTCAAATTGATTGATTCATTTCCAACAAAGAAGCACCAAATTTGGCTACTACTAGTCTATGGACTATTTATATAAAAACTAATAGCAGGGTATAACGCCCTAACTATTGAGCACAGGCAGAAAATAAATTACACTAGGATAAACTTTTAAAAATCGACTTTTGGCCAGCTAGAATCGGCAAATCACCCACCGTGCGCCGGAGTCCCTGCCTCGGGAATGAACCTGTTCCGACCCCTCTCTTGCATCATTGATCGGGGCCTATCGCAGCGGTTGGGGGCTATCGCAGCGGTTGGTAAAATCTATGTGGGCTCGAAGAAGGGTCCCTTGTGGAGGCCGTGGCGGTCCCTTCCGGTCCGCCGTGTGATGCCCAGTAATGGCCCTGTACACGTACCAATAGTTTTACGTGGATATTATTATTTTTGCGAATATTAACCTCATTAAAATATGATCGTGATAATTACATTTTTATATTGCTATGCTTTACTGTGTAGTACAAAAAACATTTTATCGTTCCTATGGAGATAGATTTTAATAATATAGTTAAGATGTATTCATGTAATCTTCAAATTGTTTACGTGTAAACAATTTGACTATTAAAATATGATAACAGATATAAATTTCCCAGTTCTGAAAAAAGTATGCGCCAGGATTCGTACTAGTGATGTCTTGGCTGAAGCCGCCAATGCTCTACCAACTGAGCCATCCCGGGCTAATTCACCCAGCTAATCTTTCACGATCACAGCATCTAGTCGGATATCTGAATCAACCCAACCCAACAGAATAAATCTAAGGTTATTTTGGAACTGCAGTAAATTCTGCATGCGTAATTATTAGCCCCCGATATACTATTTCTGTCTCCCAACAAATAAAATGTCGTTTCCAAAAAATAACGTTCCTTTGTATAAGCCAGCCGTAAAACAATGCAGATGTCATTGTACTGTTAAATACTTTACTGCAATTTTTTAAACCTCTAAGTATCGCACATTTTAAATTTTTATATTGGGAAAAAAAGTACTTTTTAATGCAATTTGTTTGAAAACTGCATCTGAATTTATTTTTGAAATATTAATTTTTTTGTAGTTTTTAGCGCCGTTTGTTTAACTTTGGCAACTCAGGTACTCCGTTTCTGTAGAAAGTAAAGAAACAATAGTTGGAAAATAGAAATTATATCTTTTTGTTGCTATTTTCCATAACTACAGAAAGAAAGTATGTAATTCAAATACGTGCTATTTTGAAGAAATATAAAGGAATGATTTCTGATAATACATGGAGCTATTATAAACTAAATTTAATTTTAAGTATCTATATTAATATTACAAACAATTGAAGGCATATGAATCATTAGATACCTGATTTCTTTTGTCGAGTTTCTTGAGTAATATCTGTTTTTTTTTATATTTGTGTATTATTCATTGTGTATTATTTATATTTGACGTCATATGTATACTTTACTGTAGATGTTGTTTAAGACAGGATTGTAAATGAGGAATTCTTCAGAGTATACAAATGACGTCATTTTATATAAAATAAAAGCGTGTGTATTAAGTCTTAAAGCTGAAATATATTTTGTATAATCTATATTTATATACATATATATATATTTTATCGGGGGAAACACTAAATTCTGAAAAAGATGAATTCCAGTTTTCTTGTATTAGATTATTTTTTAACGCAATTATTCAATTGGAAAATAAATCATAACAGTTGTAAATTTCCAAGTGAGTGAATTGCAAGACAACCCTTCAGAAAAGACATCCTTGGTTCGAATTCTGGCCCGGACTTTTTTCACCCACTTGGAAATTTAAAACTGTTATGATTTATTTACCAATTGAATAATTGTGTTAAAAAGTAATCTAATATTTAAAAATGTTCATGTCCTTCAGAACGGAAGATTTACTTGTATTAAACCGAGGCTTACTTCCTAATAATTTAAAACCTCGACTATCTCCTGCTAAAAATCATTTCCATTTATTTAACTGGTAGAGAATAAAAACAAGAAAGAAAAAATCATGCGTCAAGCATAGATTCTAAAACACTTTCCAACACATTCATGTAACAAAACTGCACCGTGTAAAAAAATAAAATATTATGTTTAATTCAACCGTATGGAAATGCATAACACATTTCAAAACCCAATTCAGCTGTTCCCATCTACTATCGGAAAATTATCCGAATTTTTTCAGCTGCCCTATATATGATATATAGATTTGTATATATTAACTACATGCATGCCAAAGTTTAGTTCACTTAAGAGACACATATACTTCAGTTGAAAATTCCCTTTCAGCAATTTCCTCTAATAAGGAGAATGGTACGTGAATACTTTTTTGCATCCCTGTGTATGAGGTATAGAATTTATATATAACGAGTAACATGCAAAAAATGAAGTAGATTTGAAAGCGCATACCAAATTTTAAACCGTACACTCCAGCAATTATTTTTCAAAGACAGTACTGTAACCGATTCCTTTTGTGTGTCCCTGTAAATGAATATAAAAATGCTATGAATGCTCTATTGTAACGTGATCGTAGTGAAATTTAGTGATTTATATCAGTTTTAATACATTTGAAATAGCGTCATGTCATTAAAATTCTCTGCAAGCGATTTTTCCCCATATACCATAACGTAGTAGAATACTTTTGAGTGCCCCTGTAAATGAACTATTAATCCTACATACTTCATGTACAATACCAAACATGCTTTGGTGACCCTAAGTAATCTTACCAATTGCATGAAAGTCCGAGTATATTTACGGGAGTTAGAGCGTGGACAGACTGACAGAAAAACCGAATGCATAAACCCTTTTCAACTTTGTTAGAAAGTGTTAAAAAGATAGCTGACCATATGCTATTTAAAATAGTTACATCGCAAGTTAGCTGCACGCATTAACGTCGATAAAAGAAAAATAATTAATACATCATACATAGTAAAAGGAATACGAGGATTGTCAGTTGTACAGTAAACATACTGATATTTATTAAAAAGCAAAAAAATCATATATTATACTATGCTTATATTAAACTCTTTTCAATAAAATTTGAATCCAGACTAAAGTTGAATTATTAGGCTTCTGATTGCAGTGAAGCATGTCGCGTTTCAAGGGAAATTATATAACGCGGTGTAAATATAATGCATCGATGCAAAATTTTAGTAATAAGATCTTAATATATATAGCATATTTCCGGATTTTTAAAAATACTATCGAAGGAAATATTTGTTCTTCCGGAAATGATCATGCTACATCAAGTGAATAAATTGGAGCAAATATTTCTTTGTAGGAGTTAAACACTGCTCGGAAATCTGTGACTTTATATCATCTACTATAAGAAATTAATTGATATTTCGAAGTAATTTGTAGATTTGAATTAAATATATAAATATAATAAAGTTTTTTGCTAATTCAGAAAAACAGCAGTTGAAAAAACGACGAACGATACCTTGTGCAAAGGGTACTGTGGCGGAACCTTTGGGTAGTAACCATAACTCAGAAATACAGTAAAAATCATTTTAATTAAAATGAATGATAGATGAGGAGGAAGTTGGTGTAGGCAGAAAATTAAATAACAGGATAAAAGTTAAACACAAGCTCTAATATAACGAACAGGGGAAGAAGCCCATGAATTTTGACTAATTTATAATTCTAATTCTTAATCAAAATGGCTACGTAGATTAAAACTCGTTATTCTGAAAATGTCATTAATAAACAATGGCCCTGGAAATTATTAATAAATATAACACTACAGACAATGCCAGTAACTTGAAGAAAATCCCGTGGATTCCAAAATATTTTAATAAAATATTTAAGTGCAACGCCTTACCCAAAAGCAAACTCTTTAGCTGAAGGCTTTTATTCCAAACTCAGGGAACGCCAAACGTCAGTAGAGGATATCACGTGAAAGAATTCAATGTCCATGTCAAGAAGCGATGAAGCTGTATTTTAATTCTCTTTAAATGGCAGATCCCACTACATCCGATGATACACACTTCTACCAACGTATTTATATAAGTCAGCCAACCACAGAAAGCTCATTAGCACATCGTTGCGTATAATAACAGTAACAATGAGTAAAAATAGTAATAAAGCCTTTGTGCAACAGTATAAAAAAAGCAGAAAAAAACAACGTTTAAAAATGCACAAATAATACATGGAAAGCGGCAAACAGCTGTTTCGAATCTACTAGCGAGATTCTTCTTCAGCGCAAGATAGGGAAAACGGAACAGCGTGCTAGAAAAAGCAAGGCTGAGCAAAATGATAGACAGAGACGCGCTGGCTTATATACCCTATGCGGGTAGCGAAGGCAACAAAACAACCAATGAGAGAGAAGCAGTGGAAACGACAGGGTGGACAAGTAGCGACATCTACCGGAGAAGGAGAGAAAAAGAAAACAAAAAAGGGGGAAATTAAACTAATGCTTTCCAAATGCTTGGAAAATGGGGAGTACTAGATAAGTCATTGACTAAAGAGTGAGAATTTTTAATGATGTGGTAAGCTTACCAAAAATCAAGATCAAGGTAAGAAGAACATTTTTGGATAATGATGTCTGAGGAAAAATCGAACCTATGTTGAGAAGACCAAGAATGTTGAGCAATAGAAGAACGTTTGAGCTCCAGAATTTTAAGAATCTATATTAATGGAAATGAAGTCATTTTACATAAAATAAAAGCGTGTGCTTTAATTCTTAAAATTGAAATATGTTTTGCAGTAGAGTCCCGATTATCCGAGTCCCGCTTAACCGAGTTATTTTCTAAAAACAAAACAAAAAAAATGGCCATTTTTTTTCCTTCATTCTGAGAGAAAATCAGAGTTTTAACTTTTTACGACTGCTCTTTCATCTTCACCTAACACTTAATTTATAATGACTGTTTCATAATAATAGAAGTCACCAGTCCACCAGAAGAAAATGAAGTAATGGAAATGCCGGGGGCGACACTAAATTCTGAAAAAGCAGAATTCCTGTTCTCTAGTTTTTTATATACGGTCGTTTGTATATTTTGATATTACGGCTGACTATCAGCACGGAGGATATACGGGGAAAGAAAGACTACCCTACATGGGGGTCTTTCTAAGGAATCCTAATCCCCATTTAGCCAAGGTAAGCAAATTTCAAAGAAAATCACGCGAAACGGCGAATGGTGGACCGCGACATTGGTTAGAACCCAGCACCTCCCAGTCTAAAAGCTTTAAGAGCAGAACCTGTCGGACACTGATGTGGCCTTTATATATTAGATTCCTCTCAAATTCCTCTGTAAAAATTTTGAATTATGGAAACATTTATTTCAAATCTATGATTATATTTGCGAAATTATTTAGAATAGAAAGCCAGTGAAGCGTGTGACCTGTTTAGTTCTCGCCGTGAATAATTTAATTTCGCGCTGTTTCATAATTGTTCATCTATATGGAAATTAAACACAGGCAAAAATTTCTGCTCATCACAAATTCAGTGATAAATTAATTAGCTTATTCATGTATTCATTTACAGCAATGAGGAGAAAAAGCATTCAATTTATCTGAAAATTTCCCTCAAATTTATAGGAATAATAGATTTCTTTTTTACCATTATTAACACAGAAAAAGCTTTTAACGGGAAAGTATCATTCGAATATCATTAACCTCTTTCACCAATTCCTAAAAAAAAGAGGAATTGTATATCAAGATGGTTCAGCAGTTTTGGTTTGTACATGCGTATGAAAAACTCCAACACAAAATACGGGAACAAAAAAAACTTTATTTTAACTATTAAAATTACTAGAAAGCAAAATTAGAATTACAATAAGGGGAAATGGATTTCTTAGAAATAATGGAGAGAGAGGCCCCCATTTAAATAAATGCACCGAAGTGCAGATACAGCAAAATTAGTACCTTCTCAGTACATAGTCAGCATAGAAGTGGTTATTTTACAAACAGCTTCGATAACTTGGCGTTACAAATCCATCGCCAATTTTACTATTATAATCGTGAACGAAGAGTGAACAAAGGTTTATTGGCGCGCAAAATGATTATACCACGCAATCTGGTATTCCTCAAGGCATCAATCAAATGGTTGCTAAATAACTGTCACAAAGCATAATCAAAACGGCGTCAAAGTTCTGAATTGAATAAATTTGTTTATGCTTAATAATGTTTTATATGATAAAATGACCATTACATGAAAATGTGCAATAAATATAAAAGGCATCTGTATTAGACAAAAAGGAAGTTAAAATTAACTGCAATCATTTTCCGAGACATAAGCTATAAACTTCATTTTATTTATGTTTTATTATTACATTGTAACAGCGAAAGATAAGCAGTAAATAAGAGTGAATAAATTCAGCGTGGGCATATACGAATCAAAGTTACAGACAGCTGCGTTTCTCTTTTTGTGATTTATTTAATGACCCACAAGTTATCTGAAAGTAAATTGCTTTTCTGGGAATGACAGATTACAATCATCTAAAATGAATATTACTACTTTAAATAAACCGAGGTCATTGAAAGAAAGAAAAACCTAAGAGATAAAATTCGATACGGAAAATAAGCACAGAATTAAATTATAAAATTTTAATTTAAAGAGGGGGAATAACAACACGTTTTAAAAGACAAAAAAAAAAAAAATAAATGATTTAAATTAATTTAGGAGATAACGTGATATGTGATAGGATCTCCGTCACATTGTATAAAACCGTTCGAGATCGAGTGAGCTTATTAGTGATTTGATTATAGAAGAGCATTTTCCCCAGAATATTTCATACGCAGTAACTGAAATGTATTGATAATTTTGATGTAATCGATAGTTTAATAACTATGTAAAGAGTATTTATCAAGATAATTTCCGTTTTTATTATGTTTGTAATTTTTCTCTCTATATTAATGGATGCATTGAAAAATGAAAATTGTAACATGAGATAATTTCGTAAATATGAGGGATAGTTGAGTTTAACAACTATAATGATGTAAATGTAACCTAATTCAAATATTTATAAGAATTTGAACTGTACTTGTGTGTTACTATAAAGGTATATATATATATATCGATACTAATATTATGAAGAGGTAAAAATTGTTTATTTGTAGGAGGTAACCTCTGGATCTACCGAACCGATTCCAAAAGTAATGGTATCAAAATGATGGTGTCAGTCCAACTTAGAACATAGGCTATATCTTATGTCCGTGCCACTGGCCAAAATGGGGTGCAGGAGTAAAAAACGTTCTAAAAATGCGATTTTTGTGTTACTGAAGGCCCTAGAAACATGAAATTTGGAATGTTTGTTACTTATAAGATACTAATGATCTCTAAGGACATTTCTTAACTAATCGGATGTACCAATCCCAAAACTTTCTTCTATCTCATACATGTTAATACTTCAAAATCCGCTATCACACTGCCAAAATTAAATGGCAATCTATGCATCTCATGAGGATTCTAACGATATGAAATTCCGTGCGTTAGTTCTTGAGATATGACTATCGCTGAAATCGCCTAAATTAAGAAAAATGCTGCCTAGCAGCGCCACCTATTGGGTGACTTATACCAAATCCTAATCAGCAACAATTTATGTCAACGTCTGACTGAATCTGAAGTTTGGAGAAAATCCGTACATTAGTTTTTGAGATAGAGCAATAACGAAAATGGTGAAAATTCCTGCATAGCAGCGCCACCTATTGGGTGATTAACATCAAAACCTAATTAACAACAACGTGTGCCAACATACAACTAAATCTGAAGTTAGATGAAAATTCGTCCATTAGTTCTATTGATAGAGCTATTGAGGCAATCGTGAAAAAGGCAGCAGAGAAGCGCCACCTGTTGGGCGATTTACACCAACATATAATCAGTAGCAAGTCATATCAAGGACTAACTGAATCTGAAGTTTGTAGAAAATCCGTGCGTTAGTTCTTAAGATAGAGCTATTGGGGAAATCGTGTAAATCCTGCAAAATTCATCATAACAGCACCACGTGTTGGGCGATTTACACAAAAACGTAATCATCATCAATTCATATCAAGGACTAACTAAATCTGAAGTTTGATCGAAATCCGTGCATTAGTTCTTGAGATAGAGCTATTGCGAAAATCGTGAAAAATGCAGCATAGCAGCGCCACCTGTTGAGCGATTTACACCAAAAACTAAACAGCATCAATTTGTATTAGGGACTAACTGAATATCAATTTTTATTAAATTCCATGCATTAGTTCTTGAGATAGAGCGCCCACAAAATTTGTGTTACATACACACAGACAGACAGACAGACTCACAGAGTCACAGACAGACATTTTGTAAAAACATGTTTTTTGGAATCTCTGACCCCTAAAACGTGTAAATCCGTCGAAAACCGGAATTCGAAAATTTTCATGAATCCAATACTTTCTTCTTGTAAAGATAGAAGAAAGTAAAAATCGAAATTAAAAGGGGTGAAAATGCGTGAAAAAGCGTTCTAAAAAACGTTCCAAACGGTGATTTTTACGCAATTACCGGAAGTACCAAACTGACTTAAAAAATAATTGTGTCAAAATGATGGTGACAACCCTTGCTCCAACATAGGCTACATTTTATGTCGGTGCCACTACCCCTAAAAAGGGTGCAGGAGCAAAAAAAACGTTCGAAATTGCGATTTTTGTGTTACTGAAGGGCCCAGATACATGGAATTTGGCACGGTAGTTATTATTAGATATAAATGATCTCTAAGAACATTTCTTAAAAATTTCGAAACTTAAAAGGGGTGAAAATGCGCAAAAAGCGTTCTAAAAAACGTTCTAAATGGCGATTTTTGCGCAATCTCAAGAAGTACTAAACCGATTTCATAAATAATTGTGTCAAACTGATGGTGACAATCCTTGCTCAAACATAGGCTACATTTTATGTCGGTGCCACTACCCCTAAAGAGGGTGCAGGAGCAAAAAAACGTTCGAAATTGCGATTTTTGTGTTACTGAAGGGCCCAGATACATGGAATTTGGCATGGTAGTTATTATTAGATATAAATTATCTCTAGGAACATTTTTTTAAAAATTCGAAATTTAAAAGGGGTGAAAATGCGCAAAAAGGCGGTCTAAAAAACGTTCTAAATGGCGAATTTTACGGAATCTCAAGAAATACCAAACCGATTTAAAATATAATGGTGTCAAAATGATGGTGATAACCCTTGTTCCAACATAGGCTACATTTTATGTCGGTGCCACTACCCCTAAAGAGGGTGCAGGAGCAAAAAATGTTCCAAATTGCGATTTTTGTGTTACTGAAGGGTCCAGATATATGAAATTTGGCATGGTAGTTACTTATTTGATATAAATGATCTCTAAGAATATTTCTTAAAAAATTCGAAATTTAAAAGGTGTGAAAATGCGCAAAAAACGTTCTAAATGGCGATTTTTATGCAATCTCAAGAAGTACCAAACCGATTTCATAAATAATGGTGTCAAAATGATGGTGACAACCCTTGCTCCAACATAGGCTACATTTTATGCCAGTGCCACTGCTCCCAAAGGCGGTGCAAGAGCAGAAAAACGTTCAAAAATGTGATTTTTGTGTTACTGAAGGGTCTAGAAACATGAAATTTGGAATGGTAGTTACTCATAAGATATAAATGAGCATTTCTAAGAGCATTTCTTAAAAAAATCGCATGTTAAAAGGGGTGAAAAGGGCGAAAAGAGTTCTAAAAAACGTTCTAAATGGCTATTTCTACGCAATCTCAGAAAGTATCCAACCCGATTTCAAAAGTAATAGTTGGAAATTGATGATGACAGCCCTTGCTCCAAAATATGATCTACTTCATGTCGGCGTCACTACCACCTTGTGATTGCATTTTAAAAAACGTTCTAAATTGTGATTTTTGTGATACTGAAGGGGCTAGAAACTTGAAATTTGTCATGGTAATTACTTATGAGATGTAAATGCGCTCTGAGAATAGTTCCTTAAAAATTTGAAATTTAAATGGGATGAAAATAAACGAAAAGCGTTCTAAAAAGGATCTAAATAGCGATTTCTATGCAATCTCAGGAAATATAAACCGATTTCAGTAGTAATGTTTTCAAATTGATGGTGACAGTCCCCGCTCCAACATAGCCTATATTTTACGTTGTTGTCACTACCACCTGGGGGTTACAGGCGCAAAAAATGTTCTAAATTGAGCTTTTGGTGTTAAAGAGGGGTCTAACATTTTAAATTTGGAATGGTAATTATTTCAAAGATGTAACTCTTTCTAAGAATTGTCGAAAGAAAATTCCAAATTTAAAAGGATGAAGTGAGAAACAAGCATTCTATAAGCGTTCTAAATTACTCTTTTTATGCAATCGTATGAAATACCAAACCGATTTCAAACATAATAGTTGTAAATTGATGGGGATAGAACCTGCTCAAACATAAGCTATATTTTATGTCTGTGCCACAACCCCTAGAGGGTTTCAGGTGCAAAAAACTTTCTAAATTGCGATTTTTGCGGTACTGAAGAGGCTAGAAACTTTAAATATAGCACGGTAGTTACTTATAAAATATAAATGTCCTCTAAGAACAGTCGAAAATAAATTCGAAATTAAAAGGGGGGGAAATGAAGGGAAGCAGCGAAAAGCATTCTAAAAGAGTCCTAAATTACGATTTCTATGGAATCTCAGGAAATAATAACCGATTACAGAAATTATTGGTTGCGAATCAAGAGTGATAGTCCCTGATCCTATACAGGCTATATTTTATGCCGGGGTCACTACTACCTGGTTGGCAGGAACAACAAGAAAGCCTTTAAAAACATCTAAATAAAGATTTCTATATAATTTTAGGAAATACCAACCGATTTCAAGGTTAATGTTGGCAAATTAATGGTGACAGTCTCTGTTTCAATATTTTTCGAGACATTCTATTTCAACTCTGTATCGACTCTGTTTTATGTTGGTGCCACTAACACCAGAGAGATGGTATACAAGAAGCTTGGAATGTGACATAATGGTTAATTTTAAGATGTAAATTTGTTAAGATGATTTCTAAAAAATTCAAAAACTAATATGAGTACTGACTTGAGCGTATGAAATGAGCATAAAAGTCTCAAAATACTTTTTAAATTATCATTTATTTGGAATTTGTTTTAGTTCTTCTTATTAATTAAAATCTCATTTCTGTCTATTGTACTTCTATAATGAAGTTTAGTCAAACTGTAGCTTAATTTGTAATTTTGGAATTATTCCAAAAAGTGGTCTTCTAATAAAAAATAGTCATGCAAATATGACTTGGCGTATTTCAACTATTACGCGAGCAAAGCCGCGGGGCTTGCTAGTATATCATAAGAGTAAGAATAAATAGATTTTCAAATATATGAAATAAAAATAAATGATGCAATTAAATAAAAGAATAAAATATCAAACATTAATTAATATGATTCTGTTATTTTGATGTATATTTATTATCGCACTTCTTAGTATATTGTTTCTGTTTAACAAAAAGTAAGAGGTAAAATCTTAAATTTTATGATATACATTCACTAGTTAGCATAACCTATCTATAAGCTTATGCCTAGCAATTTCTAGATTTATGAAGCGGTAACTATCACTGAAGGACTGATTTAAGAAATGTAATTAATAAATTGTAAATTTTGATAATAAAAGGAAATGTCAATAAGCATTATTACTTAAAACAGAATTTGATTGCCACTTTTCTTTGCATGTTGCTAAACTAGAATTGCAGGAAATTATTCTTATATATTTTATAACTGTGAGTAAATAATATTTGACATGATCTGTTATTCTGTATTTGAGTATTTTAAGCTCCTAGCAGTGGATGCCTGAGAAAAAATAATGTACGTTACAATACACATTTTTTTCCAAAATATGTTTGATAAAAAATATATATTAGAGTTAATTTTCGAGATAAATATGGACTGTTTTTGTTAACAGAAAACTATAGAAATCAGTATTTCTGGTATTGTGAAATATTCGTTTATAATAAAAACCGAATGGACACAGATAGAGGTTTTAGGCGAGTTCCCGAAATTTGATTTCCTGGATAAGGTGAGTTTTGAAACTTATGTCCTCGTATGTTTTACACGGGTTGCAGTTCTTAACAATATCTTCCATTATAAATTACTTATATATTTTTGAGTTTCATTAGGTACTTTGCAATACTTAATAAAGTTCAACATTACATTTAATTGGAAATATGTTTCATCCATTTTTTAAATAAACTTTCACTTTGAGCAGATAATCCATTATATAATCGTAAAAAACAAGCCGATTTAAATACTTTATTTTTAAATAAATAATTAAAGTAAAACGAAGCAAAAGTAGTAAAATGCATTCAGATAAAACAATCTTAATTAAATTTTAATTTTTTTGTCGTATTTTTTAACTTTAGAAATTCTTACTTTCATTCATGTTTTGAAACTTTCTACCTTCCATTCTCATTAAGAAATGCATTTTTAAATTAAAAGAATTATTAAGACTGAAATTGCTTGGAAGTAAATATTTTCCTTCTTAGATTATAAAACTTTTTTATGATTAGACATTGTAAGTGCAGATCACTTTACTTGTTTTATTGTTTGTCATATTTTTTTTTCAGAAAAAAAAGGTTTGTTCGAACAGTTTTCTGTTTTTATTACTATCTGAAATGATGGCTTTTCTTAATATTTCTGAAAACAATCTTTTTCTTTCCGTAACTTAAAATGTGACTATTATATCACAGATTAGTATACAATTAAATTAATTGTTCTCCAATTACGAGGGTAGGCTGATACCTAATGCACACATACTTGTAGAGCGTGAGCGAAATGACCTTCAGAAGCGCACCCGGTGGCTAATAGCCAAACCCTCAAACGTACAATACCTTGGCGAAATTCGGAGAGTGTGAAATAAATTTGTGAGAAGAGCGTTTTCTGCGCATGCGCTCATAGGCATTACGTACAGTGTAATTGAATTTTAGTTGATTCAAATGTTATTCTGTTTCCAAAAACGTTTGCTTACAGTTTTACATCGTTTGAAATAGAGATATAACATTTTTAAAAATATTATTTTTATAAGAAGAATTAGAGGACCATTCAGATTTATGGAAATTTACAATTTGTTCGTCTCTAATAATTTTAGAAAAATGATTCATATAATTCACACACATAGGAAATGGAAATTGATATTTTAAAAACAGAAATACAAATTGATAAATCTATATCTATTGTAATATATCATCACTGAATTCTAGGACTTACTGCTGAAGGAAAAAAGTGAATTTAAAAAAATCTATTCCGTGTTAACAATACTATATTACTAAACAATGAATTTATCAAAATCTTTTTCATGAATGGTAAACTTTAAAAATGCCCAAGACTTTTCTTTTTCCTTTTTGTGACAAGGCGAGAAAAAATCTTTTTGGTTTAACTATATCTTTAATAAATTATACGGATTTATGTTACATCAGTCAATCAATTAATCGACAAATTGAAAATCAATATGTAACTTTCAATAAAAATACGCGCGGAATAGCGCTCTTCTCGCCAAATCATTTGGCGTTCTTTGACTTTCGCCAAAAGTGTTGTACGCTTGGCGGTTCATATATTAGCAACCCGGTGGCATGTGGAAATAACATATCCCCTCTATATGCATGTGGAGATTTGAAGTCGCTGAATTCATGAAGTGTGTTTTGAAAAGTGGAAGTATGGAGACATGTTCTAGTGTCAACGTGAATTAAACAGCGTGCTGTTATAGAATTTTTAACTGCTGAAACGGTGACTCAATCTGAGATTCATCGTCGTTTAAAGATCACAATGCTGTTGATAAGTCTACTGTAAATCGATCGGCAGTAAAATTTTGTGATTGCGAGTCTAGAAAAGCCACAGCTTTTGGTGAAAAACGCAGCGGACGTCCGATCACTACCCAGACGATAGACATTGCAAACTCATCGAAGATTTGATTCAAAATGAGAGGCGAATCACTCAAAAGTGTATCGCAAACCATATTGGAATATCCAAGGAACGTTTTATCTTCATCACTCAACAATTGGGATTCCGTAAAATCGGCAACTGCAGAGGCTCTGCGAAACCTGAAGTATGAACCGATTCCACACCCTCCGTACTTCCCTGATCTTGACCCTATCGATTTTTCATTTTTTTTCCCTCAACTCAAGAGAGACCTCAAGGGTAGTCATTACACATCGGAAGATGAGGTGAAGGCAGCTGTGGAGTCCTGGATTCGAGAAATGTCGGAAGAAATTTTTATTGACGGAATAAAAAAAACTTGTTACACGTTGCGAGAAATTTCTTAGCCTTAATGGTGACTATGTTGAAAAGTAAATATATGATTTCCAAGCTTAGGAATTGTACTTTAACGTACTTTTCTTCCGATCTTGCTGTTTGTGTTTATTTGTGTTGTACAAGCATGTTTGCATTTCTTTTCAGTCTAACTTCGTAGATTAAAAATTTTAAAAAGATTTGTAACTTAAGTTAAAGTTAAACGGTAGAGCCTGGTTATTGCAAGGGCGTGGCCCCCATGGGAATAATCGGGATAAGAGGTTGCCAAATGGCTAAAATTGGCCAAGAGTGACCAAATGTTTTTGCATATTAAAAGATTTAGGATGGGAGCTGGGTCCTCCACCTTCTCTCTATCCTCTTCAGAACCGAGGTACACAAATGTGCACATTTTTTACCGCATTTAAACAATATTGTTTGATGTTTTTACATTTTGTCATTACTTCTATACAGCTGAATGTTTTCTGCTTTAAAACCAAACCAATAAATTAAAATTATAGCATCGATACTGATTTCATGATAAAATAAATACTATTTTCAACCTTGTTTGCTAAATGCTTTCGAGACAGTGAGGTCATGAAAATAAATAATTTTCATAATTAACTAATTTAAATTCTTAACAACAACATTTTTTATGATTTGTATATAATTCACTTGTTTAAAGTCCTTAAATTTTTAATGGTGTGAATTTAGCTTATTGAAAATTATCATTGCTCTTTTAACCCCTTCAGCACCTGACATACACTGCGTATGACGCGATTTCATCATACATCCCTATCTGACGTATTACTCGTACGTCACGTACAATATTGAAGTGTGTATTGTTTTACTTTGGAGTTAAAATCTTCCGTTTCTTTAAAATCTTCGTATCTATTAAATTAAGAATAAATTACTATATTTGAATTCTTAGATACAAGAATATGCTGTTGAAAGAATTAAAAAATAAATGAGATTGAAGCTTAAAATGGCCATCTGATTTTATCAGATGCCAGTCTGACAATTCAAATACCAAAGTGAAAAAATTATAAAAAACTTTCGAAAAATTTTACTTCAAATCTTGATTTATCTGTTCATAATGCATTGATTAAAAAAAAATACTTTATCACATATAAGAAATTCCCTCTTAATTCATTATTTTTAAAACGCTATGTGCCATTTGCTTAAAATTTATCATGCGAACTTCCTTTGCGAAAAGTTATATCCTTGGAAATAATCTCATAAATAATTATGTACATATTTATACGGAAATAAGTGAAGCAAACATCCTTCAGGGATATCTTTAAGGGTAGAGACCTTTCTAGAAACTTTTGCTTGATTTATTAAGTAATATTCATCTCAATAGAAACAAAATATTATGAAAAATTCATTCATGTTCCTAAAATATAAATTCAAGATTATTTCCGTTGCATTTGAATAAAATGTAGTTTAATAACTGATTTGATTTCGAAAATCTCCTTTTCATTTCATTTAATTCATTTTCTTCTTTACATGGATTCTATAAATGTCTGGCTGTTATCCACACTATTAAAAATAGAAATGTTTCTTAATTTTACGAAAATATAATATAACCACGAACTAAAATATAAAATTACCCCTTTCGAGTTACCTGCGATTTCCGAAAGCGAACTTTATGATTTTTGTAGTTTAAAGAATAATTTATAAAAACAGAGTTTTCTTCGCTGCTATTGATTTTCGGAAACACGTCAGTTTAGTTTATATAGTGTATTAACCCTTAATTGCACAGTGTAACTCAGCAGTTACATGATCTTTTTTCCCCATTTGGTGCGTTCTGTTTGTCTTTTGGTGAACTATTATGAGTTACTGTAAAAGCACTTATTGTCGCGAGCCGTAATTTTCGCGAAAGTGGAGGCATCGGTAATTTCGCGAGCTAAAAATTACGCGAGTTTTATATGCACAGAACCGAAAGTTAAAATTTACGACAAACAGAGAGAGCTTCTCGGGCTAGTTCCAGAGCAACCTGGTGTAGCATTGTTCGACGTTTTTAAGACACACCAAGATCCTCTTTCTCTGGCTGAACTAGGGAAGAGGAATATTATTCCGGTTTTTGAACCCGCTTCCTGCACAAGAGAGCTCACTTAACTGTAAACGGCGAGCTCAAGCGTTTGCTCAAGAATGAGTTTAATAAGTGGTATTCTAATGAGTTTAAATTTCTGGAGGAAAGAGAATCTGTGGACCTGGAAATATCTCGACTAAAACCGATTTACGCTTCTTGGCTTGTGCGCACATTTAACGGTGTTGAAGTCAAACATGAGGTAATTTTGAATGGCTTCAAAGAAGCTGGTATAAATATTGTAAGTGAATGAGCTGCATTCTACTAGTTGTGTTATTGTTTTCATTCAAGAAATAGTTGTAAAGTATTCAAGAAATAGTTGCAAGTTTTCAAGAAATTTTTGTACTTATTTCTTGTAACTGTAATCATCAAATTTTGGATAAGTGAAAAATTTCTGATTTTTTACTATTATTTGAGACAGAAAAAAAATATTTCGCGAGGCTTAAATTTTCGCGATTACGACGGGCACGCGAAAATCGCGAAAATTGCTTTTACAGTACTTAAGTGTGACAATATGCATTTAAGGTCGTGAAGCGTTTTGTTCTGATTTGATATTACGGGGAGGGTATAATATATTTTCTTGATACTGCTTGCAATGTGCTCGACTGGTACTTTTTTCTATCATTATAAGGTTGTAAATAACAATTCTGCCAACTGTTAGGAGCATTATAAAAATTATTATATCGTAAAATAGTTGTTATTCTGCAGTGTTAAAGTAAGTACAGTGTGTACATAAAGCCATGGTGCACTTTGAGCGGTCACAGGAAATCAATGAAACAAGATGAAAATGTGAAATTTTCACCAAATAAAAGAAAAATTCTCCAAGTTTAATAAATATTCAGTGCAGTTCGATGTAGCCTCCATTTGTTGTCGAACAAACATCTAAACGATATCCAAGTTCTTCCCACACACAGTTAAGGACGTCTGGTGTAACAGAGTGAATAACGTTCTTGAGTCTCTGTTTCAAATGGAGGCCACATCGAACTGCACTGAACAGGTATGAAACTTGGAGAGTTGTTCTTTTATGTGGTGAAGATTTTACATTTCCATCCTGTTTCGTTGATTTTCTGTGACCGATCAAAACTGCATTACGGACACTGCATATAATTTAAAATTCCCAATTTGTGAATTGCAGCAATTTGAGCAATTTTGATTATGCACCTCAAGAGTGACATTATGATATTATGTCCAACAGAAACATAAATAATTTTTTTCAATATTTTTTTAGTGGATAATTAACAAAAATAGACTCAAATATAATATTCAAATAACAAAATAAAGATATAACAAATATAATAACAAATATAATAACAAAAATAAAATAAATATTACAAAATAAAAAATCATGTATTATAGGGTTAATCTGTTTTCTAAAATCCTCATATCGGTTTTTAGTATGCTATTTATTATAAATTAATCATTTTAAGTTGCATAATTGAATTTATATATGCTAGAGTAAAAAGATAAAATTGATTTTTATGTTAATGTTGTTAATTTATCTAATCTGTTTGTTAAACTTGCTTGTTGAGCATGAAACGTTTATATTTGGGAATCGAAAGCATCCAAAAATTCTATATTCCAGGTGAGGAAACTCAATTGTATTTTGTAAAAACTACTCGTAAACGTTTCTGAAAATCAGTTGTGGCAAAATGAGATTTGTTTAATAAATGTTCCTTTAAATCTCGAAACAATATTTTTTGAGGTTTTTAAGGGGAGAAGTCCCTTTAGACGTCTCAAAATTGGTCATTTTTTATTAATTTTTTTAAAGATGATAAAATAACCGGATCATTTTGAAACAGTAACACAATTTTATTACATCTTTGTAGAGTACAAAAAAATTCTTTTTCTTTATTTAAAAAAAAAGAAAGAAAAAAAATGGCGTCTTGGCAAAATATTTCTTCTGGCGTATCAGGCACGAGGCCCAAAAGTACACTCGTCACTCTTTTTCTATTGTTCTGAAAAAAAAAATATTTTCTTTTTCCAACATATGCACCGGAAAGATAAACATATAAAACGATAAAAAAATATCAGCGATCCCAATTGCATATAATAGACCTTCAGATTTCTTGTGAAGCTGGTTTTCTTCGAGTTGCTGCTGTTTTTGGGCTGTACGAGCTGCTTTTGACTGAAAAAGTCTCCTCCGGTTCTGAAGTATAACCTTCATTAAATATCCCAGCAGAGATGTATGCTGAAATTTCAACAATTTGTAGTCCAGAATGCAGGTGTTTTGAAGATAACTGCAGTTGCGTTATAACTTTCGTTAGCGTTCTGTATATGGCCATCCAAGCATCTTTGGAGTAAGTCATCTCAAGATAAATCTTGGCATATTGGAAGGAGATGCTCTTGAAGTTCTTGAGGAAGTAAGGGAGGAAGATCTTAGTTTAATCTTCACTAGCACAACATGCGGAAACTGGCGCGCTTGACTAAAAGTGGGATAACTCTGTTAATATTGAATATTTTGATTTTCCCCTTACCTATATATTCTAGAGATATTATATTTTCGAAATATGAAAAGAAAAAAAAATCGATTTTTTGAAATTTCTAAAGGGACTTCTCCCCTTAAAGATCATTAGGAACTCCGCAGGGATCATTGTATGTTTTCGTTCGTGGTAAAATTTTATTTTCCTAGATCAAGAAACATATGTCTTTTTTTTACAACGCAGAACTTCTTTCAGAGGCGATTATAAAAAGAACCAATGTATCTCAATTATATAGCAGTTAATCACATATCGGATGTCCCAAAAATGACCGATGATTTTAAAATTCAATAACTTGCAAACGGTGACAGATATTTAAAAAAATTCTTGCAGGAGTGGTATGTAAGATGTCAGGAGTGTCCATGATAAGATTCTGAGTTTTAGTTACAAATAACATCGATAGATGTTGCTGCAAGCAATAACCGCTAAATTCAGGCTCAATTTTTCGGCCTCTCTCTTCTTCCAAAACGCGAAAAAAGGAGATTACATTACAACTACGTATTACATTTCCTAGTAGATAGTGTTTCTGGTACTTTAACTTTAGATATTTATGTTTTTAAATATCAGACCAGTTTTCTTTCTTTCATGTACTGGAAATTTCACACACAGTCACTAAACTTGCGTGGATCTCGTAAATTACTTTAATCGCCAATTTTATAATTTTTCTTTTGTGTTAAGTCTTTTTTAATTACAATTCACATCACGTGACTATTACCGTGGAACAATGAAAAAACTGTGGGGCACACAAACAGAAAAAGCATTGATAAAGGTAGCGATAGCTGTCCTACAGCAGCAGCAAAAACCTGTTCGGGACGTCATTTTGTACATCTCTCAAAAATCGGGTCCGAACGGAACACCTATTTCTCTCAGCGCCATCTATTGTTTCAAATTCAAACTAAAAAAAGAATCACAGTAAAAAAAAAAAACACCTGTCATCATACATAACCCTTCTGTAAGAATTTTTTAATGTCTGTCACAGTTTGCAAGTTATTGAATTTTAAAATCATCGGTCATTTTTGGGACACCTGGTATAAACATAAACGCAAATAACATTACAACTAGGTATTAAATTTTCAAGTAGATAGTGTTTCTGGTATTTTAATTTTGGATATCTGTATTTTTAAATATTAGACTAGTTTTCTTTGAACTTTTACACACAATCACTAAACTTACGTGGATCTTGTAAACTTTAATCGTCAATTTTATCATTTTTCTGTTGTGTTAAGTAGTTTATAATTATCATGCGTTTTCCCACTAAAGAGTTATTACTGCATTAAATATTTTAAAGAGAACATGTTAATTGGACTGGTTATTTTAGGTATAATTTTGTAGTAGAGGCATATTTTTGAAACTAGTCAAATTGAAAAAAATGGCGTAGGTATTATTATTTTTTTAAACGCCAAACTTCCAAACAAAATGTATGTAATCAAAAAAGATATTAAAATTAATAGTAAAATTTCAAATAGCAAAATTTAAAAATAACTGAAAATAATTGTTAATTACTAATCTTTAATTACTTTCTTTCCTATATTTACTACATTTTATTTAATTCTGCCTTATTTTTGATAGAGCAGATTCAACAACAAGTTACAAAATTTTATAGAGCACAAAATTCTCAAAATATTCTCAAAGTCTAAATAGTAAATTAGGGTTTTAATCTGAATACTTTGTATGGTATCAGCCTTGTGTTTTCAACGTTCAGTTTCGATTAGTTCGACAGACATGTGCATGTGCATAAGCATATAGAGATAGCGCAGTGGCGGCTCGTCCATTGTGCACATGAGAACGTAAACCCCCCAAAGGAAATTGAAGAAATAATTTGGCAAATAAAATAAAATGATTATAAATTTTTTTATAATTTTTGTTAATCTCCAATACGAGTATCATTCACTCACGATCCCCCCTTCTCCCTTTCTTTAGATACATCCATAACCATTAGTGAAGGAAATTTGAAAGTTTTCAACACCGAGCGCGCCAAGCAGTGTTACCAAATCGGGGACTTTTTTGTCCCCAGATTGTTGATAACCATCGCTTTTTTTAAAATAGAAACATTCGCTCTATTTAAAAACAGATTAAAAATTCTGAAAAATAAGTGAATTATACTATCAGATTGTAACGAAAGTTTCCCGCCGCAGTTAATACGGTCTGTGCAAACAGTTCGCGTTGGCGTGTTTGCTCATATTTTGTCAAACGATTTCTGGCATTTGAAAGAAAGAAACTTGCTTTATAACACTGTGTTGTGAAATTTTTAAAAAAAATATCGCTATCATTAAATGCAAGGTGTCTGAAATGGCATTAGCATGCTACCAGATTAGAACCATCATTTACTTTCAGTTCTGTTGCAAAAAGACAGCTACATAATATCACGGAATAAAGTGTACAGCTTTAGGTACTAGTGTTGTATCATATGACACTGTGAAGGTTTGGCGGAATGGTGGTTATATATAAAATTACAGTTAATTATATATATTATAATTAGTATTATGTAATGCTGATTTGGCGTAAAACTTTCGTTACAACCTAATATTTTAAAAAAGTGGTGACAGTCAAATAATCTGAATTAAAAAAGTCCCCAATCTGGCAATACTGGCGCCAAGTCATTTCTTGATAGAACGGGCGAGCGGAGAAATGCTCTTCAAAATAAGTGTATGCGGAAGGGAACGGGAGGAGAGACGAAGGCGAGGTGGACGCTTCGCTTAGAGACTTCCGTTTGCACACACTCCAACGTGCGGTAGCATTGCATTTTTAGCGGTAATTTTCTTGTACGGATTCATTTCTCTTGTGATTTGAGTATTAAGTTGGATATTTACTTTAAAATTCTTAATCTGTCTATTTCTATTGTTCTTAGTTTTATTATTATATGTAAGAAGTACTTAGAAACAGTTAACATGAAAGTTAGAAAAATTTATATTTCGGAACTAAAGATACTGCTTACACTTAATTTACAAAAATTGTACGTCGATGTTCAATGTCACAATCACACGAAAATGAATCTATTTCATAAACTGCTCATGAAGTTTTATTGTAGTGAAAATTTTATTTAAAAAAGTGGGTAGTAGTTTAATCGTGATTCGCTAACAACGCACATTTTATGTAATAGTATGATTACAATTCTCTATCTTTTTAGCTTTTGATCTTAATTTCTTTTTAAGGAGCAGGCATGTGAATCATTTCGCACACAGTTGTTACGCTATTACAAATCTAATAAGTTACACAACAGTAATGAGAGAAATGTAAGTAAACATATCAGATGTATGAACTAAACATATAGGAAGTAAAAAAATCATATTAAGTTCTATTTGGGAGAACAAAATTACTGAAAAATCACATTTGTCATAATGTTTACAGCAGGATAATAACAGCACCCTTTTTTGAACGTTAAACAGAATTAATATTTCCTCACATTTTGCCTTCAAAATCACCTAAAACATAAATTCCTTGTAATTCATGAAACATCAGTATATATATTTTTTAATATTTAATTTTTTATATAATACGAAAATAAAATACACGGCTATCTACTGTTATAGTGCATTAGCTCTGACATGCACCATTTTCAAACCATATATTTGTAGTTGTGCAAATGTTATTGAAAGTTTTCGTAGAGAATTCATTTGTACCAAGAAGTGCATTTCTAAAAAATAAGTAAGTAAGATTTTTATAGGATCTTTTGGGCATATGAATTTTATTTTTTTAAAATAAACTTCATCCCTTAAAATGTAAAAAACAAACATTTATAAACAAATCTAATCTAAACATTAAAATTATAAAAGGAATTGTTATTGCTGATATACAAAACAAAAAGGTATATATAATTAAATATTTATTACAGTTTCAGATAACTTTAATTTCTATCATCTTATTTTATTTTTTATTTTTTTTTACTGAATATCATGTATAAAAATAAATCTATTTACGAGAAAACTAGTATCAGAAATTAAATAATATTGGGAAGAAATGTGTAGATATTAAGTAAATATATAAATATAATAAAGTCTGTAATTCACATAAACAACGGTTGAAAAAACTACGAACAATACCTTGTGCCTAGGGTACTGTGGCGGAACCTATGGGCCCACCAACTAAATGAGTAACCGTAACTCAGAAATACAGTAAAAAACATTTTAATTAAAATGAATAATAGATGAAGAGGGAAGTGGAGTGGGTAAAAATTAACTAAGAGGGAAAATTTTAAAACTCAGGCTTTAAAATAAGAAAAAGTGGAGAAGCTGATCACTTGAATTTTGGCTAATTTCAAATTATAATTCTTAATCAAGATAGCTACGTAGATTAAATCTCGTAAATGTGAAACTGTCATTACTATACAATGGCACTGGACATACTGTAGTACATATAACGTTATAGACAATGCTTAACTTGGAGAGAATCCGGTGGATTCCAAAATATGTTATTGAAATATTTAAGTGTAACACCTTAGAAAAAAGCAAACACCTTACCTGAAGGCTTTTATTCTACACTCAGGCAACACCAAATGTCAATAGCTAACACCACGTGACAGAATTCAAACTTCTAGCCCAGAAGAGATGAATCTCTAGTCTAATTTTCCTTAAATGGCACGATCCCATTAAATGAAATGATACACACTTCTACCACCGTATTTATATAAGTCAGCCCAACACAGAAAGCTCATTAACACATTATTGCTTAAAACTAGAGAACAGGAATTCTGCTTTTTCAGAATTTAGTGTCGCCCCCGGAATTTCCGTTACTTCATTTTCTTCTGGTGGACTGGTGGTTTCTATTATTATGAAACAGCCATTATAAATGAAGCATTAGGTGAAGATGAAAGAGCAGACGTAAAAAGTTAAAACCCTGATTTTCTGGCCAGAATGAAAAAAAAAATGGCCATAATGTTTTTCCATTCTGACCAGAAAACCAGAGTTCTAACTTTTTACGGCTGCTCTTTCATCTTCACCTAACACTTCATTTATAATGGCTGTTTCATAATAATATAAGCCACCAGTCCATCAGAAAAAAATAACTCGGTTAAGCGGGACTCGTAATCGGAATACTGCAAAACATATTTCACTTTTAAGACTTAAAGCACACGCTTTTATTTTATGTAAAATGACGTCATTTGCATTAATATAGATACTTAAAATTAAATATAGTTTATAATAGCTCCCTGTTTTATCACAAATCATTCATTTATATTTTTCTCAAAATAGCACGTATTTTCATTATATTTTTTCAGTTTTTATGGGGAAATGGCAACAAGGAGATATAATTGCTATTTTTCAACTATTTTGTCTTTACTTTCTGCAAAAATGGAGTACTTGAGTTGCCAAAATGAAACAAATGTCGCTAAAAACTACAAAAAAATTAATATATCAAAAACAACTGGAGATGCAGTTTTCAAACAAATTGCATTAAAAAGTATTTTTTTTTCCAATTCGAAGGTATAAACATTGAAAATGTGCGATGCTTAGAAGTTTTAGAAAGTGCTGTAGAGTATTTAGTCGCACAATGAAACATCGGCTTTTGTTTTACGGTTGGCGTATTCAAGGTAACGTTATTTATTGGAGACAAAATAAGCTGGGAGAAAGAAATAGCATTTCGGGGGCTAATAACCGTAACAATGATATTCAGATTGATTCAGCAATACTTTGGGAATAAAAAAATGCAGGATATAGGGCTCATTCACGCAGAAGTGTTAGAATTTGGACAACACGCTCACATACAAAACTCAACAATTCGTTTTATCTAGACTACCTTTAAAGCAGTAGCTAAGCACTACGCTACTAAATACGTAAAGTGATGAATGGGTTTAAAAATTAAACAATGATTAATTTTCAAATAAAACTTAGAGAGAGCGGTAATTAAATATCAAGTAAATATAAACCACAATGACGTTTTATTCATATACGATGACGTTCGTATGTTTTGATGTTACGGCCGATTATCAGCACGGGCAATATAGGCGTAAGGGGAGAATACCCTGCATGAAGGGCGGGGTTCTAAGTAATCCTAATCTGTATTTGCTCAAGCTAAGCAAGGTTAGAAAAAACCACGGAAATCTAAAAAAAAAAAAAAAAAAAAAAAAAAAAAATAGGCCGACGGGCGAGACTTTGGTTTCTACCCAGCACTTACGATCTAACAGCTTTAACCGCAGAACCTTTCAGCCACTATTGTGGCCTGTATATTTTGGATCCATCTCAAATTCATCTGTAAAAATTTGGAATAGTAGAGACATAAATATGAAATCTCCGAAAATGGATTATGTTTGCAAAAAGTATTTAAAACAGAAATTTTGTGAAGCGTATGACCTACTTAGTTCTCGTCGTGAATAATTTAATTTCGCGCTGTTTCATAATTGTTCATCTATATGGAAATTAAACTCAGGGAAAATTTTTCTGCGCATCAGAAATTCAATGGTGAATTAATTAGCTTATTCATGTATTCATTTACAGCAATAAGGAGCAAAAGCGTTAAATGATTTTACCTGAGATTTACCTCAAATTTATAGGGATATCAGATTTCTTTTTTACCATTATTAACACAGAAAAAGCTTTTACCGAGAAAATATCATTTGAATATCATTAACCTCTTTCACCAATTCGTAAATAAAGAGAAATTATTTAATACAGTTTGAGATGGAGTGAGCTGATTAGTGATTTGATTAAAGAGAAGAATTTTTCCAGGATATTTCCCATGCAGTTAATGAAAAATAATGATAATTTTGATGTAATCGATGGTTTAATAATTACCTAAAAAATATTTATCGAGATAATATTCGTTTTTACTAAATTTGTAATTTTTTTTTTCAGATAATTTCGTAAATAGATAGTTGTGTTTAAGAACTACAATGATGTAAATGTAACCCAATTTAATAAAATGTAACTTTTTTTCTAGTATTTGAACAGTACGTGTGTGTTAATATCACTGGATAAGTGTAGGAAGAAGTAAATTTATAAATATATGCAATAAAAAATTATACAATTAAAAAGATGAATACAACATCAAGCATTATTTCATATGATTCTGTTAGTTTGATACGGTATATTTATTCCGGTACTTCTTACACTGTTAAAAATTTGCAGCAAATTGTACAGTCATTTGACCGTTTTTTATAGAAAACGTTCATAACTGTAATTTACCTATATTCTGACGATATTATTGTCCATATTATGATCAGAAGAGAATTAAACTAGGTTGATGTAATCGTTTTCTTTAAAGACGGTCGAATGACTTGACAGTTTTTGGCAAATTTTCGACAGTGTAGCATATTGATCTGCGAAGAGACTCATACCCTGTGCCAGACAGTAAAAAAAAATTTTAAATGACGTCAAGAGGCCGCTGCAAATTTAGCATCATATAATTTCTTTAAGATGGCGGAAAAACATTGTATTTAAAAACTTGTACACATACATTTAACCCTTAAATGCCTGGTGTTGCTTTTCGGCACCATACCCAATTTAGGCTCTAAAATACTATTAGAATAATATTGAAGCTATAATTCCTAATGTTGCCGATAAAATGCAGTCTGAAAATATTATCAAATCGATTTTCAACATTTTGATGGCAACACTTGTGCTGTTTAAGAATAAAGATAAATTTATTTTTTCAAATGTTTCTACTTGTTCTTTTTGTTTTGTTTGGAAGCTTACGAAATACCCTATTTTGACCTGCAGTGAGCAAGTAAACTTTATTTCTTATTAAAGTTCCTAAAATTATTGTGTGTTTAATATTGCAGAATTTTATCAAAGGAAATTATTTTTTCAATTAAACACCAATATTGCCGGTTAGTAACAAACTGTTTTTTAGCCGTAAACTATACTTAAAACAAAATATGATTTTTTAAAGTATTTTTACCATGATTTATTTAAAAAATGAAAGCCGAAAAACATTATTACATTGATTTTTGAAAAATCAGGCATTTAAGGGTTAATAAATCATGATTTTACGCAATTTAAAAAAAAAATAAATACTATTCTAAAACATTAATTCATTTTATTGACATTTCGGATATTTTAACAAGTAATAAAAATATATAAACGTATTTGACAAACCTAAGAGGCTTTTTGTGATAAAAAAGATAAACAACTAATAAATGAACGAAAATACTTACAGAAAATAACTTGTGAGATTACAGGAAAGATATATCTCATATAAACATGAATGTGGAAGAGATCAATGAAAATTGTCGAATAAAAATGTTAAGCAATATACGCTTTTTTATACAGGTGTCCATAATTAAACGACCCTACTTTAAGGGGTCTCAGGACTCTTAAAATTCGAAAAAATGAAAAAAAAGAACATTTTCAACATTTAATACTTTAAAATGTATTTGATTTTAAGACACAAGTTTAATTGAAATAAAATATATAAGTATGTTCTTTCATTTCCTGTATTTAAAAAATTATAAGATGCAGAATTAGCATTTACAGGGGGCTCCAAACTGTTAGACATCTGTTGAGCAAAAAATCGGCATAACAGCTTACGCGCACGATTACAAAATACGTATTGCAACTAGAATGAAAATTTTGATGCCTACTTATACTTCAGATCGTAATAATTACCCTGAACCTAAATAAATTTGTGTTTAAAGCTTTTTTATATTTTTAATACAAAGTTGTATTTAGCTAATGCAAAATTAAGAAAATTTCAATAGTATAATCACCTAAAAAAATATTGTTTTGAACAATAAAAAGGAAATTTTAAGTTCAGTTTATACAGACTAACATGAAACATATGTTTTGAAAATTTCATGAAAAAATATTCATAAGTTTTTGAGATATCGTGCGCGTTATGCCCAAAAACGTCATTTGGAGAAAAATGGCTTCAAAGTTTCCGAAACGACGCTTCAGTTATTAAACGTGTATAGATGTAAAAGCCATAACTTCAGTTCTAATAGAAATTTCAAGGAAACAATTACATCAAAATGTTCAGAAAAGATAGGAGTTTAACATCTAAAAAAATTAAAATTTCGAAAATTTTAAAGCTTTGACAGTCCTGAGACCCCTTAAAGCTGTCTACAGACAAAACTATTGTTCACAAAGTTGTGTAATTTGGTGAAATACATAATAAAGGTTTGGAAATTTGTTTAAGCAAAAAAAAAAAAAAAAAAAAGTTGAAAATTTCGCCACTAGAGGGCTATTTTTAGTAAAGTACATATTTAGCATTACGATAGTTCAGAAATTTTATTTATTAACTTAACCTGATTCTATAGACAGCATTTTGCGACATGTTCCTAGCATTTTCCAGGACACACTGCGGTCAACTGCGGAACATGCTATGTTACGATTTTGGATGGTATCTAAAAATGATGACCATCATGCGGAACATGTTTCGTTGTAACAAAATTTGTTAAAATATTGTAAATCTATGCTAAATGTGTACTTCGTTAAAAAAGCCTCCTAATTTTTTTTTTTCGCTCAAACAAATTCAATTACCTTTTGTTATGTCCTCCACAAAATTTCACAACATTCTGAACAATAATTTCGTCTGTACACATTTTTAAAATAGAGTCGTTTAATTATGGACATCCTGTAAATAAAATTTTTAAACTAGCGTAATGCTAAATGTGTAATTAATTAAAAATAGCCCTCTGGGGGACAAATTTTGAACTTTTTTTAAATTAAACAAATTCCCATTGCTTTATTATATCTTTCAGCAAATTTCACAACTTTATGAACAATATAGTTTTGACAGTAGACAACTTTAAAATAGGGTCGTTTAATTATGGACACCCTTTATAAATCGTTTCTATTTTTTAATTTTTTTTCTGAAGGCCCAGATAAAAATGGTAAAAATCTCATTTGTGTTCAAAGTTTCACAAATAAAAGCGTTTTGCAATTCCAAGATCATAGATTCCAATAACGCACAAAATAACTCCATCGTTTAAGGTGCCATCATGTTTTAAAGATAACTTTACACAAAACTACATCAAAAGAAAAATATCATTTTAAAAAATTATAAATTTTACGGATAAAATATGCAAAATTATTACTTATAGACCAGTAGACTGGACTTTATGCACACGATCTGAAGTCGACACTAAAATTCGTATGCTGGCGGTATTTACTTTAAAATATTTGCATAACGCTCTAAGGCGTATATGCGTAATTAAGTTTATTTATAACGTTCCTGAGCCACCTACAAAATTAAAATAACTTGTACACATAATGATCGATCTTATACATAATTATGAAAAATTTCGTGTTTATATCATCTCTTTTAAAGATAAAAACAAATTGAAAATATATACATATGTGCCTATGACCACTCGTAAATTGCAAGAAAAGATTGTACAACATACGGTAGACATCCAAAGAGTTAAATTATCCATTATTAAGAGTTTAAATAAAGATACAGTCATCGATATGTTCTTTAATAATGCTAACGTCATTGCACACGTATGACATTATAATATTTATTTGATTTCGTCCTTCGCTACTTAACCTGTGTACATCTTTAAAGCTACGGTATTTCTCATTTTAACTCCCCTTGTGATGGCTAATGTTTAGCTGAAAGCACTTGGTAAATCTGAACAGGATATGACATCATTGTTTTTAACGTCTTGAATAGTTCTAATGTTTCAAAAATTTTATACTATATTTGCGTCTAATTTAGTAATAAGTGAATTACCAATTAATGTATTCACCATGTTTATTTTTTATTTATTAAGGCTAATTTGTAATTCTCAATATAATATATAGAATTTTCTATATTTAATCTTGTAAAGATATAAAAATAATCACCAGCTGTTCAAATATTAAAAAGAATTCTCGAAAGAAAAGCTTCCGAAAAGACGATGTCTATTTTCAAAATACGTTTCGTTGTATATATTTTTAAAATATTTCAAATACATTTATAAATAGTAAAGGAAGTCGTTAAATTGAATTACATATAACAGAATATTTAAGATAGGTATCTCTTTTCTAAAATTTGCAATGGGAAAAATCTGATTGAATAGTTTCTTTCGAATGTCTGTAGATGCAGTAGTGCTTCCTTTAAGCATTGCAGAACTCGTTTTTAAAATGGAGAACAGTCATTCCTTTGTATAACTTTATACTTTGAAGAATTGAAACTCTATATTATAGAGAGGCAGATTCTTACTAAATATCTACCGCTCACCTTTCATATAAAATGGACACAACTCAAATTAAACTCGAAACTTGTGTCTAATTAACGAATAAATAGCGTTATTGTAGGATACTTACAAGGCATTTAGTTATTAGGATGAGCGAAGCCAATCCTCTACTAGCCTACACAAATTACATTTTGTCATACACTTTACAAAAAAAAAACTATTCAATATTTTGACTTGAAATTAAACATAAAAATAAATTATGATCTGTATATTTGCACAATGCTATTTTTTTTTACAGAATAACCTTAAAAAATTTATTGCCGAAACGTCAGTGAAGGCTTACTGTGGAGACACGAAAAGTTTTGATTTCCGTTTGTCTGTCTGTCTGTCTGTCTGTCTGTCTGTCCGTCTGTTCCGCGATAACTGCCGCAAAAAGCATCCGATCGGCTTGAAATTAATGTGGCATGTTGATGAGGTACTCGGACTTAGCTGTATGGTTTTTGGTTAAATTTGGTTCATTCGTTCGGGAAATATAGAACATTTTATTTTGCTCTGTAATGCTTTTCAATGGCAAGTCAGACGATTTTCAAATTTTCATTTGTTGAAAGAAATGGCTCATATAAAAAATGGATTTAAATGGTAAATTTTTGATGCTGAAATTTTTAAATAAGAGTAGTAAATTATTCCTATTAGTTTGCAATTTTGTCAAAGCATTTGTCAGAGCTTTTAAATTAGGTGTATAACTTATGATGGAATTTTATACATGTGTTCGAATAATATAAAACATTTTATTTTATGAATTTACTTATATTTCATTTTTTTTCTTTTAACCGTTGCGTAGCAACTATATCTCATCTAAAAATATCATAAATGTGAAAGTATGTATGGTTTTTAAAGTCAAATCAAAGTTAAAAGGAATGAATTAATGAATGCCTTTGTATAGATATTTGCATATAGATTGATTTAAAAGCAGAAATGAAAATAGTATTTATATACTATATAGAATAATATCTTTATTTATGTATTCAACTATTTTGATTATAAAGGAAAAAGTTCGTTATTTTCATACAGAATAAATTGACATTATTCTATTAAACTTTATAAACTTTATTGTTGCCAAAAAAAAAAAAAAAAAAGGGAATAACAATTTCTCCCAAAGAGTTCATTTTAATTTGTAAGATTTTCACGTGCAAAGGGAAAATGCAGCAAATTACAAATAATAAAAAAGATAAATAGGACAGGAATGAATACATATAAACATTTCACACCAAATACCACCTAAATTAATTTTTGTAGTGGTATTTTCCCACACTGCGAAGAAAGATTCCTCGATTTACACGATTTTACTTGGCCTTCCTTTTCTCATTGGTTGCGATTTCATTTTCGCAATTGCGTATATTAATTGGCACAAAATTTTACATTTTTATGACTGAGGTATATGTAAGGCCATACAAATAATAAATTCCGTATTGTTTCCTATAAAATGTGATAAAGTGTTGGTTAACTATATATGTTTCTATTAAGAGGAGCAGGGCTGCCAAGCCTCCGGCGTTCTGGATACCAGTATTTTAATACAAAAAATGTTACTTTATTTAATTGAAACATTTGCGCGATTTAAAAGAACAACATTTTCTGTAAAGTAATAGTGTTGTGCAAAAAGCCTGAGACTTGCCATGTCTGGGTGGTGAGTGAAATGTTTTATTTAATGCATTTATCTCTATTTTAATGCTACGTGAACAACGTCCCGTGTAACAGCTTGTAGAGTGTAAAATAAATTATTAAAATAATCCCTATTACGAAAAATGAAACAAAATGCCCGGCTAAGGGAAATAAAATGTTAGTTAACCTTTCGTAATTTGACCTGAACACAGGTGTGCATCGAATTTCAACGGTGTTTGTAACATCGCGATTTTAAATTAAATGTGGATACTATTAAAAGGCTATCACAAAAAATACTTAACCGCGCCAAATCACGTTTATCTATTTAGTCAATTGGAAGTGGACTCGATGATGAATTATTAACCGTTAGGTTTAGAACTTCCCCTACTTTAGGGTGATTTTAGTAAGTTAATGCTATCGAGTACATTTTTAGATATTTAGATTAGATCTTAGATATAAATATTGCAGAATGATAATCAAAATTATTATTAGATTTCTAAATTAGATGTCTCAGTTTACATTTCCAAAAGTTCTTTATCCATTAGATACAGATGTTTGTGGTTAGCAGGCAAGTAAATACTTCTGTATGGATATTAGGATAACGTAAAATGCTTGACCAAATTGTTGCTTATCCTTATAAATCGCAGTGTAAAAATGAATCTAAGATATAGGATAATCATTAACTCAATCAATAGAAAATTACAAATGCAAAATAAATTACACAACGGGGGGTTCAGTGGGGGCACCCCCCTGAAGAAATTTGCTTTATTATATAAAAATTACTAGAATAAGTAGCTCGTGAGAATTTCAGAATATCATTACCTAACAAAGTGTTTAATTTAACGCTTCTAATGTCTGAAACCATCGAAATATTTTTTTCTCCTTCTATAAATGTTTGTGTAATTTAAAAGTTTAAATTTTGTTTTTGTAGAAAGATTAATATTAAGCAAAATTTGCTAAAAACAATAAGTTGCAGAGATGACGTTGAGGCTCTTGATCTGCAGATTTACTAGTTATTTAAATTGCCGAAATTTCAGTGAAGGCTTACTGTGGAGACACGAAAAGTTTTGGTTGCCGTTTGTCTGTCTGTTAGTCTGTCTGTCTGTTCCGCGATAACTGCCGTAAAAAGCATCCGATTAGCTTAAAGTTAAGGATACATGTTGATGAAATCCCCGGATTTAGCTATATAGTTTTTGGTTAAATTTGGTTCATTCATTCGGAATATATAGAACATTTTATTTTGTGACTTAATGCTTTCCTATAGCAATTCAGACGATTTTTCCATTTTTAGGGTTTCGTACTTAAAAAGTAAAAACAGAACCATTATAAAATCACTCCTGTGTCTGTCTGTCTGTCAGAGCCCTTTTACTCGCAAACTATGCAACGTGGAAAGTTCAAATTGGGGGAAGTAATAAAGACTATTGACCCACATATTTACAGATTAATAAATATTCATAAATATATTTAGGAAAAATGTAGAGAGGCTAATTAAGTTACTTGAAAAAAAATCGTTTCTTTGTATATCGTGTGGGGTATCGTGTGAAAGCTTTCGTAACGCTGAAATCAAAAATATATTTCATTTAATTTTAGGTGTTAATGGTGAAAATGTAGTGCAAAAATATGTCCCCCCCATCTAATTTAGAATCTATTGAAATTAAAATTATGAAAAAATTAGAGGTAGTAGACATTAGTTTAAACCTTGCAAGAAAATTATAGCTATTAACTTAGGTCACAAAGTGTTTGAGAAAATTGCATTTTTCCGTCACACTCAAATTTCGATTTACGGGCTTCAACAAAAGTGTTGAGCAGAGCTGGAGGTACCTATCGCAGCAGAAGTATAAAAGCATTGTTGATCATGAATTTCGAAGAAAAATCGTCGGTAATTAGCCCAGATAATAACCCTTAAAGACACGGACGATTTTGACATACATAATGACAGGGAAGGCGTACTCTATGCTCCATCAGCTTTTAAAGCCTAGATAACAAATTTTAAGGATATATTTATGTAATGTAATGCCCAGTAGCACTATAAAAGCAATAAACGTCAAATTGTTAAAAACATAATAATTTAATGAGAATTAATCACATAAATACTATGGGATTCGCGACTCGTTTCCATTGAGTGGCTATCTCAATACACCTACTATGTCTTTAAAGGTTAACTAAAAACCTCTATGGAATAACAAATATACAGAATAGCTATATTTGCTATTATTTAGGTTCCATATATCTTTGGACTTTCATGGTATATCCATTTATATTTTTCTAGTACACAGGGTGCAGAGGAAAGTCCCTTTAACCTGAAAATACTTGTGAACGGAGAGAGCTACAACTATGCAAGTGAGGGAACGGTATAGTAAAGCGACTACGCCCGATTTAATGAAAACGACAGCAGCGCCTCCTAGTGGCGAAATTTGGAAGATAGCCACTGCAAATCGAAAAGGAAAAGAGATAGAGCAAAATTTCCAGATAGAAAATTTTAGAGCATCAAATAATTAATAGAATACTACATTTGGTTTACATGGATAATATAAATCTTCGCCTGTTTACCCAAAAATGTTCGAAATCGATGCACTCCATATTGTGTAAACGTTTGAATGGAATAGTCAGAAGTATGAAGAAATACGCACAATTTATGCTGTAAATACGTACTTATCTCAATACATTTTGATATTATCACACACACACAAAAAAAAGACAAACTGTCTCACAGTGATAAAAAATTAATATTCAGTATGTTCGAAAAGTTCGCCATTGCTCCCGACACACGTTTGTATTCGTGAGAGTAATTCTGCATGCACATTTCTCAGCATGGAACGTCTATTTTAAGCCTCTTCAATACGACGACATAGATTTAACCCTTTCAAGAGCGGCGGCAAGACGGTCTAGCCACCTAATTTTAATTCTAAAACTGAGAAATGGCACCAAGAATATTTTAATAAAATTTTGCTTTTGTAATGAAAGTGCAAATTAGCGGGTTTTTATTTTCTGAGAAATTCGTTTGAATATTCTGGTGTCAGTCAATTATTTCATCAGTTTAAGAACAGAATTGTTCTGGCCCTGAAAGAGTTATTCTAAAATTTTAAATGCATTGGAAATTAAATCTTTACAGACATTACAGCGCAGTACAACGCCACAATCTGCAATTGTGCACTGCTACATTTCCGGAATGTGAATAGGCAAAGTAGAATCGTCACTCATCGATTTCGGACATTTTTGGGTATGCAGAGGACGCTTTATATTATCCGTGTGAACCAAATGTCGTTTCGTACTTATTAAGTGATGCTCTAAAACTTTCTAATTGGAAAATTTGCTCTACCTCTCTATTTTTCGATGTGCAATGGCTATCTTCCAAATTTCGCCACTAGGGGTGCTGCTGTCGTTTGCATTAGGTCGGGCGTAGTCGCTTTACTGTACCGTTTTCTCAATTGTATATCTGTAGCTCTCTGCGTTCGCAAGTATTTTCAGGTTAAAGGGACTTTCCTTTGTACCCTCTATCCTATACAGCTATACCCTACCCTACGTTGTATAGTTTTTACAAAATCTTATTATTGTTTTAGCAACAGTATTTTTTAATAATACACTTACTAATTCATACATTATTGTACGGAACCCTCTATGCACGACTAATACTCGCACTTGACCGTTTATTATTTGTTGAAAGGAAATGTCTCATATGATTGAAGGATTTAAATGGTAAATAATGGATGATGAAATTTCCAATTAGAACCATACATTATTCATATTAGTTTGAAATTTTGTGCATACATTTGTCAGAGTTTTTAAATTCGGTGTATACTTATGGAGAGATTTTATATATGTGTTCCAATAATATAAAATATATTTTTTTATAAACTCACTTTTTTTAAAGCACATCTTTCGTTGTTTTTATTTTCTTTTAAATGTTACCTAGAAACGGATCTACACCTAAAAATATCGGAAATGTGAAAGTATGTGAAATTTTTTGAAGTCAAATCAGAGTCAAAAGGGACGAATTAAGGCCTTTGTGTATTTACATATAGATGGAATTTACCCCAGAAATAAAGAAAGACTATGTTCTATTTATTTTGTTCAAATATTTTTCTTTGAAATTTTTAATTTAAAAGAAAATTTAATCTAAAATATATAAATTTCTGGAACTTTACTCTCAAGTTACACAGATTATAACCTAAAGTGAAGAATGAGAACTTTCACGTGCAAAGCCGTAGCTGACAAACTTGATTTCAAGTTTGGAAATGCATGTAATTAATAATGTATTGCGTATTTCAATATTATTACCTTCAAAATCGATTCAATTTATTTCGAATTTTAAATTAAGAAAAATGAAAAGATATCGAGTCCGGTGAATACGATTTTGGGTGTTATTCGCATGGTAACGGATTCCGTATTAGCCGCATGGTAACAAATGATAATCAAAGAAATCGAGAAAAATATAATGTTATGTATATATTACTTATATACAGAGTGATTCATAAATATCGAAACAATAGGCTATCTCCTTAAATATTGCCTCTAGGCACATACCTCCAATTGCAAAGTTTCATAAAAAAAGGTGCAAAATTTGATGAGATAAGTTTCAAATCCATGGGGGGATCTATATGAAAAAATACAAAAATTAAATTTTTATACGGCCCCCGTAGAGTAAAATTCCCAATTAAGAAAATTTTCCTAATCCATTCCTGAATTAAACACAAAAAAATTCATCTCGATGTCTTCAAAATTCGTAGAGATATCAAAACCCAAAATTCGTGACTTACACCATTTATCCATGCCTTTGAGAGACGAGTTTTTGACTAATTTTGAATGCAATATAGGAATCATCCACAAATTGTACATTATTAAAAGTCGATATAAAACAGTTCCTCTCCTTTGGACATAAAATAGGCAGCGTATAGATTTTACGTTAAACCTGTTTTCAAAGTATGCTGGTGGTAACACTACAGGTCTGCACGGGTCGAAATATCTAGGTCCGTTCCCGAACCGACCCATAAGAAAAAGTTCGGCTCTACCTAGAAAAAAGTTCAAATCGTGGCCTGGCCCGGCCTGACTGAATTTCTACATAGTTTTTTACATCGATATGGTTGTACGAAAGTTGTTTCGCATGGAGGAGTTCTGATCAAAAATACTTATTATATCATTTCTTTTTTCCTGTTTATAATTAGTATTATTTTTAAAGAAGCGCCAAAAGCTGTGATTATTTGTTTTATTAATGAATCTCTATTTATATGTAAATGATTCACTTCTCTTTTAATATCGTTATTCCATATTCCATGTGTTGGAGACAATGAAAAATGCTATAAAGTAAAATCTTTTAAGATGGAATCACATAGGAAAGAAAAAAAAAAGCGTTATAGACAAGTTCCCTTCTTAGGAGCTCTAAATGTAGTCTATTTTTTCCTCAGATATTATATTAATTTTCCATGTATCAACAGATTTTTCCATTTAAGAAAGGATTCCGTTGTAAGCAGATTTTTTTCACTAGTTTTACTGTATTTTAATTTTTTTGCCTTAAAATCTACTATCCTTTAAAAATATAAATTTTAAAGTTTTATTGTAAAATAATGGCCATTTTAAAATATATACATTTGTTGTAAAAGAATTTTGGGCTGAGTCAAATTTTAGTTATTTTTGCACGAATTAGGTCAGTCAGAGATAATGATTTTAATACGGGTTGCCTCGAGAACGGGACTGAAAATTTCGCCCAGGGGAGACGTAGAAATAAGGAAGCCAGTCCCGGTTCGGTATAACCCATGGCCGAGAGGTTCTGCTCTCATGCTGGGCTCGAACCCAATCGCGCCCTTCGGCCCAATCGTTCGGAGTTTTCAGTGGTTTTCTTCGAACCCTGGATATCCTTGCGTAAACATGGGTTAGGTTTCCTTAGAAAGACCTCCACAGAAGGCACCTCCCCCCCCCCCATTCGGGCCCACATCCCTCGTGTAGATAATTGGCCGTCATAAATCACACCAACACGCGGTTTGGAATGAAAAAATACGTTAGTCCCGGCCTGATCGAGTCTTCAGAATAAAGTCGCCAATCTCGTGTCTGGCCCGGCCCCAGAATACAGACTTTTTTATCGGCGTCGCCGGGCGATAAAAAGCCTGAATTTGTGGGGGCTAAAATTATGAAAAACTCTTAATCGGCCTGTTAGAAAAAGCATTGTTTCAAATTACACATTTAACATTTATTTATGGACATTTAAATAGTACAGAAAGATGGTGGAAATAGCTACAGAAAGAAGTTACTTTTTCACGTGCAATTTTTAAAACGCATTTAAACATTTTATTAGGAGCCAATCAATGTTTAAAACTTGAAATGCGTTTTTCTGCATGATGTTTTTTTAATCGTAAATTAAATAGGTGCAAACTTGGAACATGTCTTTTCTGATTATTTTACATTAATTTCGTTTCGGGAAATTTGAAAAAAAATTTACATTTGAAAATATGATTTTTTTAAAAAATAAGTTACATAATTTTTTTAATTAATATTTTTAATATTTTTAAAAGTAAAATTAAAAAAATTCCTGAAACAAAACTAAAATTATACTTTCCTCTTTAATTAAATGATAAAAATTTGAAATCCGATGAATAATGTTTCGAGTTATAAAGATTTTAAATTAAATCCGCTTAAAAAAATACTAATCATTTAAATTTTTTAAAATTTTATGAGAAATATTAGGATGTGATTTTGTTTGCAAATTATATGGTTAACCATCGCAAAAAAGAAAAAAAAACTCAAAATTCTAGCTTAACAAATATATTTTTTACACGTTTCCTAGAACTCTTGCACGCATTTCAATTTGTGTCTAATCCCTTAAAACCTGATGAATTATTTAAACGGCCATAACTCTGCGAGTTTTTACGATATGAAGATGCAATTTTTTGTGTTTCATTCAGGAATGGATAAGGAAAGTTTTCCTGATTGGAATTTCTACACTTTGGGGGCCGTATAAAAATTTAATTTTCGTATTTTTTCAAATAGACCCCCCATGGAGTTGCAACTTATGTCATTAAATTTTGCACCTTTTTTTATGAAACTTTGCAATTGGAAGTATGGGTCTAGGGGCAATATTTAAGGAAATAGCCTATTGTTTCGATATTTATGAATCACCCTGTATATGGGTACTACTTTATTATCCCGTCGGCCAATTTCGCCACAATATACAAATCGCCAAACTATATGCCAAATTGTACAAATCTACTTAATTTTTCTTTTAAATAATGAAAGAACAAAAATTAGTAAAACATTAATAAAAATACAAATAAAACGTCGAATTAAAAATCACTTGATGACGTAACAAACACGTGTAACGAGTTAAATGTCACGTGAATGTGATATTTACGATCATCCATTATTGGCATTTAATCTTATAGTTTAACGATAGTTTTTTGGCCGATGGGATAATCAAGTAGTATCTATCTATGTGTATTCTCAGGTATGTATGTTTATATTCAGACGCATGTATGTTTGTATTAGGAAATTTCTATAATCGGGTTTGTAGACAATTTCAAACAGCGTTGTCTGATGCGCAAATTTAACCATTTGGTAGCAGTCTCAATTATAGAAGGTTACTCAATTTTTTCTTAGTTCACTGTAAGTGAATGTGTTGCAACTGAAATGCAAGTGAGCATTCTCCGCAACGTTACAAATCGATGCAATTTATTTTTAATTTTAAATTAAGAGAAATGAAAAGAAATCGAAAACGGAGAATACGAGTTTGGGTATTAGCCGCATGGCTTTGTACGATAATCAAAGAAATCGAAAAAAATATAGTGTCATGTATGTATTACTCATATGTATGTATTTTAGGTAGCTTTCATTACAAAAAGCTACCTATTGCAGCCGTTCGGAGGAAAACGATTTCGAAAAATTTTGGTATATTTCCACCGATCATGACCCCTAGACCCCGAATCCACTCTCCGTTCAAAATTTATATATATATATATATATATATATATATATCCATATATATATATATATATATACGAGGTAGGATTCAAAAGTTCCCGGACTGACTCTAAACCTGTAAAAATATTACCAATTTCATTGCTGAAACAATACCGCCTTCGAAATAAGATCCTTGCGCAACAACACACTTTTGCTATCGGCTGTAAAGGTCATTGAAGCACTTCTGGAATCCATTTTTAGCCATGTCCTTTAATTCAGCCTGCGATGCACTTTTAGCTTCATCTGAAGATTGAAATTGACGACCCTGCAAGCGACGTACAGTTCAGGAAACAGGCTAAAGTCGCAGGTTGAGAGATCAGGGGAGTAAGGAGGATGTGGCAAAACAGTTGTTTTCGTTTTCGTAAGGAAGTCACCGACAACTAGGGATCGGTATGCAGGAACGTTGTCATGCAAGAGCACCAATGACTGCTCAGCCCACAATGTTGGAACACTTCAATTCGAATTGCCATTTGGTCTTCGCTTAAAATGCATGGTCGTCGATTTCAAACTTCAGATGAAGTAAAAAGTGCATCGCAGGCTGGATTAAAGGGAATGGCTAAAAATGGATACCAGAAGAGCTTCGATGACCTTTACAGGCAATGGCAAATGTGTATTGTGGCGCAAGGGTCTTATTTCGAAGGCAGATGTGTTTCAGCAATGTAATTTGTAATATTTTTACAGTTATAGAGTCAGTCCGGGAACTTTTGAATCCTGCTACGTATATATATATCTGATCTTTTTCATACTGTAACTCTCGTATTTATGAACCAATTTCGAGGATAAAATTTCGCGTGTACATAGTACATACGAACGTGTCTCGACCGAGTTCGTTGGCCAGCTTCATACGCCATCTTGTTTCAAAATGACGGCCATTTAAAATTTAAAAAAAATTTTAAATTTAAAATGAGGCATTAAAATTTAGACATTGAAAAAGATTTTTTTCTTATGTGTTTGGGATTGATACAAAGATTCTGGAGCATTTTTAGTTTTGTCTATATCTTAAAAAATGGCTGAGTTATAGCACTTTGAATTTCTAGCATGGCTGACATTTTGAAACCATCTGATTTTTGTCACGCAATAATACACGTATTTATAAACCGATTAGGATGTGACACGGAATGTGCATAAAACATAGCAATGTCTCGACCGAGTTCGTTGGCCAGCTTCATCCGCTATCTTGTTTCAAAATGCCGGCCATTTAAAAATTTTTAAAAAATTTAAAATTTAAAATGGTGCACAAAAATTAGACAATGAAAAATATTTTTTTCTGATGTGTTTGGGCTTGATACAAAGATTCTGGAGCATTTTTAGTTTCGTCTATATCTTAAAAAATGGCTGAGTTTTAGCACTTTGAATTTCTAGCATGGGTGACTTTTTGAAACGATCTGATTTTTGTCACGCGATAATACACTTATTTATGAACCGATTAGGATGTGACAAAGAATGTGCATAGTCCATAGCAATGTCTCGTCCGAGTTCGTTGGCCAGCCTCATTCGCCATCTTGTTTCAAAATGGCGGCCATTTAAAAATTAAAAAAAATTAAAATTTAAAAGTGAGGTACAAAATAATTAAAAAATGAAAAAGATTTTTTCCTTATATGTTTGAGCTTGATACAAAGATTCCGGAGCATTTTTTGTTTCGTCTATGTCTTAAAAAATGGCTGAGTTATAGCACTTTGAATTTCTAGCATGACTGACATTTTGAAACGATCTGATTTTTGTCACGCGATAATATGCGTTTTTATGAACCGATTTGAATGTGACAAGGCATGTGCATAGTACATAGCAATGTCTCGACCGAATTCGATGGCCAGCTTCATACGCCATCTTGTTTCAAAATGTCGGCCATTAATTTTTTTTAAATTTTAATTTAAAATGGGGTACAAAAAATTAGAAATTGAAAAAGATTTTTTTCTCATGTGTTTGACCTTGATACAAAGATTTCGAAGCATTTTCCGTTTTGTGTATATCTTAAAAAAATGGCTGAGTTATAGCACTTTGAATTTCTACCATAACTGACATTTTGAAACGATCTGATTTTTGTCACTCGGTAACACGCGTATTTATGAACCGATTAGGATGTGACAAGGCATGTGCATAGTACATAGTAATCTCTCGGCCAAGTTCGTTTGCTAACTTCATCCGCCATCTTGTTTCAAAATGGCGGCCATTTAAAAATTAAAAAAAAATTTAAAATGAGGTACAAAAAATTAGAAATTGAAAAGATTTTTTTCTTATGTGTTTCAGCTTGTTACAAAGATTGAGGATCATTTTTTTGTTTTGCCTTTATCTAAAAAAAATGTCCAGATATAGCAGTTTGAATTTTGAGTGTAGTGGGACATTTTGAAAAATCTTATTTTTTGCCTGCAACAGCACTCGTATATATCAACCGATTTAGATATGAGTGAGCATGTGCACAGGAATTACTAAGGTCTCTTCCAAGTTCATTGGTGAGATTTGTTGCATCCATTATGTTGTTTTAAAATGGCGGGCTATCACCGATAATTCCGGTTAATATAATTATTAATATAATTCGGGATATCACCGAATTTGGCGACGAAATATAAGACACTTTAATAAAGCCATATTTGATAACGCTGACTAATTTCGTGAAATTCTCATTCATATTCAATATTCACAAAAATTAGTATTTAATCGTCTATAATCGGGTTCCACTAATTTGAGCTCAGTGTGTTTGAATAATATAAGCTGGCTTTTAAAAAATAAGGAATATGAAAGCTACCTCTTCCTCCCGGCACTGGCCGGAAGGACTTTTTATATATGCATGTTTGTATTCAGACGTAAGTATATTTGTATTGGGAAATTTAAATAATCAGGTTCGTAGATAATTTCATAATTTAGTGAGCGTTTTTTGATGCGCAAATTTAACCATTTGGTAGCGGTTCCAATTACAGAAGGGTACTCTTTTATTTTCTTTTTTTCTTAACCGTAAGAGAATGCGTTGCAACTGAAATGCAAGTGAACATGAATAAGATAAGCGTTTTCTATCAAGACGTAAAAAATCTATTGCCTGGATTTAGTGTACATTGTAAGAAATGTACATATTTTTAAATGTGTAACATCATATACAGTAGTTTCGAAAATGCCAGTTAAAAGAAAGAAATTGCGACGAAAAGAATTTTTCAGCGTAATTCTATGTGAAAAATTCTCATAACCAATAACCCAAATGCCTTCCGAGTATTTGCAGAATAACGATATAACCACAAGTCAGATGAATAAAGGTATCAAGTTTGATAGAGGGGTATAGTAGATTACATATACATGCGTGTATCTTACATGCGTTTTACGAACCTTTTACTGATACAATATTAAATAAGTTTGAGTTCTGCTAGACATGCAAGTCTTTGAAGTTTCTTTCCGGCAACTCAATGGATCCAGTTCCAATTTTTGATTGTCCGCAAGATAGGAGATACATTAAACAAATCAGAATCGCTCAAATACATCCGGTGATTATTATTTATCTTTATCGATGGCTCTCTTATCCAATGGTTTCTCTTTACTTTTAACATGTCTGAAGAGCAACAAATTATACTGCATGAAAATTTTGATAATTCTCACACCAGATTTACACATAAGCAGCAGAAGATACTTCAGTTATGCACCTAACAGCTTTCGTCTTTGTAAACAAAAGTTATAAATTTCCGTTAGTCAACTTTTATTATTGGAAAAGCAAGAGATGGAAAATGTACGTTAATCAAGGAAATTAGTAAAACAATCATAGAGCATAATAAAACACTCATACTACAATATATATTAAAACACGATATATATATCAGTGGCGTGGCGTGAAAATTTTCAGTGGTCATCGCAATTATTTAAGTTTGTGGTGAAAAATTATTAACTCTAAAATTCAATGGTTGAATGTTCAAAAAAGAAACTTTAAATCTTACCTTCACTTATACATGAACTCCAAGTGTTCTGCTAAAACTGGATCGTAGAGTTTTAAAAGCTTATTAAGAGTTTTAAAATATTGCTTGGTCATCGCCGCATCCAGCGATGACCGGACGCCACGCCACTGATATATATATACCTTTAATCATAGAGCAGTTAGGATCAGAAGCTATCATTCTTTTCGCCCTGACAAATACTGCTGCATTTAATGTCGAAGGCAAGGCAATTCCTTCTACGTCAAGAATAAACGTGTTTTAAATGCTTCGCTGATTTAAAAAGTCAGAAATAAAAAAATCTACAGCTGAGCATGGATCCAGTGTTATTTCTCATTATTGACGAATTTTCAATGATCGAATGTCTTATGGACCTTGAACAAAGATGTCGCGAAAATAAAATAGGCATTTTTCGTTTAAGAGGATTATTTGTTTAAATCCTTGGAGGTATTGGGTAGTTACATCACGTACGGTAGTTACATCAAGATATCCCTTAATATAAGAGACATTCTATAAAAGACAAGTTGGCTCTTCTCGGACAAAAAATGCTTAGGGCTTTTGAAAAATGTTTCACATTAACAAACTCATTGGGACAAACAACAATCAACAAACGCAGTTTCGAAAGACTCATAATTCATTTTGCGTGGGTTACGTTTTAGACTACCTTTCGTCGTATTTGCAACAACGGACGAAAATATATACTGCTTCCGGCTAACTTAAATGATTTAGAGATGCCATATGTCTTTTTCGCAAAAGCAAGCAAACTAAAGCACATAATCAAGAAGTACTTCTTAAATCAAAGTGGTCTATTACAAGAATTTTAGAAGACCACAATAATTAAATATCAAGATGAATTGAAGATAATCACGCGTCTGGACTTCAGGCTGGACTTACTATGAGTTATGTTATATACCAATATCTGGAAGGAGTGAGGATTGGTAAACGGTACACTGACAGTAGTAAAAGATATCGTCTATGGCCCAAGATTTCAGCCTCGAGGTTTGCCACATGATATAATGGTTCATTTTGATGATTATCATTGGCCATTTCTAGCTGGAAGATTTTTCGTTATAAAACCTATTTGTAAATATTGGAAATAAGGAAAGGCCTTATGCTCACGAAGTCAACAACCTTTAACTGTTACATACCTTGCCACCATACATAAATCACAGAGTTTAACTTGATCAAAAACTGCTGTGAACATTGGTCTAAATGATTTGTCACATAAAATGACTTATGCCATTTTTAGTATAGTATTGTTTAGAGGAAGTTCTCATTCAGACACTTTTCGCTAAGGACAGGCTTGGTGAAATTAATAGTATGGGAGCACTTGCTGACAGATTAACACTTGAGCATTACCTGATGCAACTGACGACTAAATTAAACATTTTAAAATGAAGATTCGACGATTGTTACTTCAAACTTACTTTTATACTATTAAACAATAATCATGAAAATAATTTTTTTAATATTATCTTTTAAGTTAATGCGTTTCTAAGCTCCGACATTTCGGCCTGACGGATGCTAGTGATATTAATTCTTATTATTAAAAAAAAAAAATGTTGCTAATATCTCATGGTTTATCGTCTGCACACAGCTAACAGAAATGTTCATTTTTAATAAAAAAATTCAATGAGAAAAAAAAAAACCTTTTGAAAAGAAAGTATATAGTAAATGTCAAAATAATACACCGCAAAATTTTCGCTGTCAAAAATGACATCATTGTATCGGGAAATAAATATTTTCATTCTTAAAAACCAAGCATTAACTACATTCATAAAAGGGAGAGAGGATTTACTTTGTGTGAATATGTTAAAAAGAGAGAAACAACGTTTAAAAAACACAAATGTAAGTAATTTTAAAAAGCATGTAGCTATTTCGAAGCCTCTAAGGCCCCATCATCAGTGCTTATAAATCAAAGATAAAATAAATTACAACTATGGAATAAAAAAGGGGGGAGGCAGTGCCAGGAGGCGCACCTCACATCTTGACCGTTAACAGCGAAATGAAAATCACTGTTGACAAACAGCCACGGAGTCGGTCACACGTGCTCACAGGGAGGCCAATCGTTCGGCTATTGCTAATCACTGCTGGTCTAACAATCATAATTTTAAATTTTCCGAAGCCTCAATTATGCAAAAATGCTCATCAATTTACGCTCTTGACTTTTGGGAAGCCTACCACATATGGAAAAATTCAAACAGCTTAGTAAACGATTTGTACAGCACACCCAATTTTTCAAAGTTATGGTTTAATTTTCTTTAATTCGTCCTCTTCCCCCACCCCTTTTTTTCTCCGCTTCATTTGAACTCTCCCGGAACATCTGGGCGGTTTTTGATTGGTCTCCCTGTGAGCACATGTGAGCGACCTTGTGGCTGTTTGTCAACAGTGATTTTCATTTCGCTGTTGACGGTCGGAATGTGAGGTGCGCCTTCTGGCTCTACCTCCCACCTCTTTCATTCCATAGTTTTAATTTATTTTATCTTTGATTTTTAAGCACTGATGATGGGGCCTTAAAGGCTTCGAAATTTATTCTAGTTTGATACAATCAGATTTTTCCCCTGTAAAATCTAAACCCGACATCCTTTTCACCTTCTCATGATTTACATATGTACTTCTCATATCCCTATTCATGATGTTTAAAAAAATGGCATTTTAATTTGATCATTTTCAATTCATTTTAACTCAAAATTCTAAGTCACAATTGTCAACAACATTTGCATGTGAAGTCGCACTCTTAACATCAGATGCTGATCTGAATACCGAAGAGTAAAAATTTCCGTAAATTATGTTTTCAGATCCATTTGTATTAAAATTTTTATTATTATCTAAGAAATTGTCTCCTTTTAAATATGACGTCATTTTCACTTAAGTTTTTTGTTTCTAATAGCTCCATGTTTTATCAGAAATCATTTTTTTCAAAATTCGGAAAATATTATTACACACGGATAATTAAAATTGCATTCTTTCAGCTTTTTTATACGAAATAAGTAATTGTGAAAGAACGTCACGCAATTATTTAAAATTCGTTTTCTTAAAGAGAAAGTGTTCTATAAACACAATACCATTTAATTGATGGATAGAAACGAAATAAAACCAAATTTCACCGGATTTTATAACGTACGATATTTTTGATATTACACGTATTTTAATTTCAATTTTTATGAGGAAATGGCAACAAAAAATACAGTAATTTACTTTTTTCTATTTTCCCTTTACTTTTAATAGAAATGGAGTACTTCTGTTGCCACAATTACAAAATTGGTAATAAAAACTAAAAAAAAAAAATTAATATCTCAAAAATAAATTGAGATAATCTTTCAAACAAATTGCATTTAAAAGTGCATTTTTTCCCTTTTACGACGGAATAAAAACTGAAAATGTGCGATTTGTTGAAGTTTAAAAATTTTCAGTAGCGAAAATTGCAAAACGAAAATTTATTTCAAATTTGAAAGTGTTGCCATTCGCAAAATGACGTATGCGTTACGCACAGATATGTTTGTCCTTTATAATATAGATATAATCATTTTATTCACGAAATACATTTTCAACGTAGTTGACAAGGTATTACGTTGTGTGTATAAATACTTAAGATCTCATACAGAGCTACACAAAAGAATTCGCACACAATACCAGATATGTACAGCAATTTCGTAAAATGGATTTTTAATTAGTTATGATTTTTTTAAGTTGCTTATTTAGATGTCTCATTTTATTCTATCAACAAGAAAGAAATATTATGCGTCAAGCAGAAATTATGAAACACTTTCCAACAAATTCAAATTAATGTATCAAAACTTCACCGTGTAATATTGTGAAGGATGATGCCTGAATAAAGAGATTAGAAATTGCAAAATTTAATTGAAAACATAATTTAAACAACTCTCATCTACAACTGGAATATTATCAGAAATTTATTGTGCAACACTGTATATGATCTATAGATTTGTATATATATTACGTATAATGCAAACATTTAGTTCACTTATGAAACACATAACCAACTTAAAAATTTCCTTTCAGTAATTTTCAGCAATAAGCAGGAATGTACTAATAGTCTTTTGTACAGCCTTATATTTAATCTATAGAATTTATATTTCGAGTATTTGAATAATAGATAAATTTATAAACATATGCCAATATTGTAAACCCACTTCCAGGAAATATTCCTCAAATGGAGTACTGTAAGCGAATTATTTTGTGTATTCCTGTAAACGTATGATAAAGGTTATGGAAACCATACTATGTAGTAAGCATCTTATAGTGAACCTCTATGATGCATATAATTTTCAATATATTTGGAATAGTGTAACATCATTAAAATACACAGCAAATGATTTTTCTCATTGACCATAATGTAGGAAAGCATTTCCAAACGCCTTTAATGGCTTTTCCCTGCGTGCTCCTGGTATAACAAGTGTCTACCGCTTGCAGCGCCATCAACTTCTTACGTAACTACCGATAAGCCTTCACTCTGTTTCCTTTACCCATGAACAGGCAGCGCGCATGCGCTTGAGGGACAGATTTCCTACCTACAGACGTTCTGTTTGGAGAGTGTAAGTTCGAACTGAACTGAGTGTAGTGGAATGACGGAGTAAAGGTAGAATGTTGTGGTTTTTCGCGGAAGAAGCAGGACTGTAGAACGCAGAGAATTGTTGTACGTTTGTTTAAGACGGCCACAAACAACGTAAAGAGTGAAATGATGTTTTTATTTCGTGCTTATAAGGAATGTATATATTTTGTATATAGTTTAACTTTCATATAATCTACTTTAAAATTTAATGGTGTCCGGCTCCAGTTTCTAAAATGGTCTTCACTGTTGTTTAATGTGTAATTACAAGCCCTGAGTTTCTACAAATTGTGTTAGAATCGCGATTAGAACTTTACGCCACAGAAGTTTTAAAATTCTGTTTAAGGTGTTCGTTGACGCCGCCTACAAAGTTCTTTATGCAAAATGGTGCTGCAATAAATTATGAGTGAAATAGTTCAAGTGGTGAAGTGCATGTATGTAGTCAAGCTGGACATCTATTTATGAAGTGAGTTTATTTTTCTTATTTAATATGTCAAAAGGGGTTGATTTTAAGGAATTAGAACTTTCGTTGAAAGCTGAAAAATCATTAAGTATTAAGAACTTACATAAATTAATTTTTGGAGATGTCGGTGATAGAAATAATAGACGTAGAATTCGGAACTTTATTGGCTTTGATTTTGAAATTGATTCTGATCAATATAAATCAAAACTGCGGGATATTAAAAGATATTTTTTCAGTAAACGATTTGTTAACTATTTGAAATGTTTTGTGTATAAATAATTCGGGAACTTTGGATGAAATTGCTGCCAGAATAGTTTCTTGTTTATGTTACTTTAATGTATTGAAATCTAATTTAATTCCTGATGAAGGCGCTCTTAGCGATGATGAGAGCGATAATGATTCTAACAATGATTCGAATAAAATTAATGATATCTCAAATGTTTCTGAAAATAATTTGAGAATGATTTTGGTAGTTGTAAAAATAATGAAAATCAGAAAATTCTAATTCCTGATGTTCTTAAACTACCCATTTCCATTAATGACATTGAAAATATGTTGCTGTATTTGATGGTAGCCAATTACAAATTGTTCAAAAATGGCTTGCCGACTTTGAAGATACTGTTTCTTTGTTTAATGTTAGCGATTTGCACAAATTGATTTTGGCTAAACACCGTATGATAGGTAGAGCTAAATTATTTATTGAAAGTGAAACAAAAATAAATTCGTGGTCTAAAATGAAAGCATTACTTATTTCTGAATTTGGTCAAACGTGCAATTCAGCTGAATTACATGAACTGTTATCTAAAAGGGAAATTAAACCAAATGAATCTTTAGACGAATATTTTTTAAGTATGAAACAGTTATGTTCAAAAGGCAACATAGAAGATTCTGCCCTTATTCAGTATGTGATTAATGGAATAAACGAGCTATTTTTAAAAAATTCTTTTTGTATGGTTTCCCAAATATTATTGAATTTAAAGAAAAACTTAAAATTTATGATAAATTGCGTGTCGATTATGATATTAAACCTGATGTTGATGTTAGGCCTAAGATGAAACCAGAAGTTGAATTTAAAAACAAATCTAGACCCATTAAAACTGATATACGTTGCTATAATTGTGGCGATAGATTCCACAAAAGTAATCAGTGTAGAAATAAAGATAAAGGTCCCCTCTGCTTTTCTTGTAATTTGTATGGCCACAAATCATTCTAATGTGGTAAAACAAAGATTCAAAATTGCCCAATGATTCTCAAGTAAGTGTTCTAACCTGTTCTCAGAATTTGGTTTTTAAAGATGTAAAGTTGCATTCATTAAATTTAATTTCATTAATTGATACAGGAAGTGAAAGAAAGTAAAGAAAAAAGTAACTAAAGAAAAGTAATTTTGATAAAATTAAAAGTTATGTAAACTTGGAACCAACAGATATGCTGTTAAGTGGATTAGGTAAAAAATCCTTCGGACCAATCGATTACTTGAAAGCTGAAATCGAAATTGATGATTCTAAATTTCAAACATCTATTTTTGTGATTGATAACAAATCTATTGAATTTGATTTAATTATTGGTACTGATGTAATACAACAAGGCTTCTTAATTGTTTCTGGTAATGATGTTAAGTTAAATAAGAGTCAGAATAACTCCTTAGTTAATGTTATAAATGCAAGTGACGTAGCTGTAAATTCTAAATTTAACCCTTATTCTTCCACCTTGCACAGTAGCAACCCGCAAATTCCAAACCAAAAGAAATATTTGCCTTTTCATCAATTGTCATATTCTAGCTCAGAAATAAGAGAATTACGCCTAGAAAATGAAAATGTAACTGCCCAAGTTAAGGAAACTGAAAGAAAATATAAAATATTAGAATTAGAAGAAATTAAAAGATATCGAATTAAAAGAAGCATTTTTGTTAGAAAAAAAGGAGGCGAGAATTGTAATAACATCGTTAGAAGATAAATTAGAACAAGAAGTAGAAGAAAGACAAACCATCAGTAAATTGTATAGAAAATTAGAGAGATGTTTTCATGATATAAAAACCCAATTAGATGAAGAAAGTAAACGTTCAGAACAATACCGATTACGATTAATAAAAGTAAATAACTATTCAAAACACCTTGAAAAACAGTTAGAAGAATCAGAAGATGAGTGTTCTAAAATAAAAATGTCCAAAAGAAGAATCCAGATAAAACTGAATAATTCCCAGGAAGATTTCGAAAATTTACGACAAGAAATGACTAAGTTAAAGAAGCAAATTAAAATGAATAACAGTGTAAAATGTAAGATGTTGTAAAAATGATTCAGATTTCCGTAATTTCAAAGATAAAGAAAATATGACGTATTCTTCCAGAAAGGAAAATAACTAGAAATTTGATGTAATAAATGAAGAAAATTTTAGAAAAGAAAATCTTAAGAAAATGTCTAACGAGAAGTTGAAGAGAAATATTTCGAAGAAAATTAAGAATATCCCTAAGTCGTCAGATGAAATTGAAGTAAATGAATATGATGTTAAGAAACCTAAGCAGCAGTTTACTAAAAAGAAACCTGATTATAGACGATCCTTTTAAAAAGAAAATACAAGTAAATTTGGCTTTAATTCCGAAGATGACACTAATAATTCAAAAGAAGACACTTTGACCGATGTTAACGAATATGGTATCGTTCCTCATATGTTCCTTGATTCTGAAGATTATGCTGAATTCCGATGAAGCAAAAAATCCTTATATGATAGTGACTATGAAATGTGATGAAAGAAGACGATAAGACATAGTTTTAAAAAAGACGTAAAAGAAAAAATGACGTAGAAAAATAAATAAGACGAAAAAGACGTATGGAAAAAAAGATAAAGAAGAAGAAGAAATAATTTTTATGATGTTTTATGACGTGAGAAGCATTTTATGACGAATCTGTTTCGTCAAGATGAACTTTTAGAATTTTTAACCCTTAGTTGTCCAAAGAATTTTATTCTGCCAAAATTTGCTTTTATAACCTGATGTGCTAACTTTTTGACGCTTCACAATAAACTAATGATGTTTTCCTTTTTTAAAGAACTTTGGGTCCTGTTCTTACATTTTGTCTTTTCAGGTGTTCCTGTTGCTCCTTCCTGTGGTCCGATGTGTCGCTCGAGAACGATCAACCGGTCAGGATCGCCGATTTGTAGGAAAGCATTTCCAAACGCCTTTAATGACTTTCCCTGCGTGCCTCCTGGTATAATAAGTGTCTACCACTTGCAGCGCCATCAACTTCTGACGTAACTGCCGATCGAAGCGCCTTCACTCTGTTTCTTTTGCCCATGAACAGACAGCGCGCATGCGTTTGAGGGAAAGATTTCCTATCTATACAGACGTTCTGTTTGGAGAGTGTAAGTTTGAACTGAACTGGTTGGAGTGGAATGACGGAGTAGAGGTAGAATGTTGTGGTTTTTCGCGGGAGAAACAGAATTCTAGAACGCAGAGAAATGACATACGTTTGTTTAAGAAGGCCACAAACAACGTAAAGAGTAAAATGATGTTTTTATTTCGTCCATATAACGAATGTATATATTTGGTATATAGTTTAACCTTCATTACAATTTAATGGTGTCAGGCTCCAGTTTCTAAAATGGTCTTCACTGTTGTTTAATGTGTAATTACAAGCCCTGAGTTTCTACAATAATGTAACGGAATTCTTTTGATTATCCATGTAAAATAAAAAATCAATGATACATATTTCATTTTCAATACCGAAAATGCCATGGGAAACATCAACAACATACAGGGTGGTCATAAAAAACTTCCCCGAAATATGAACCATTAGCGGCCTAACCACTCAACCAGTCGAAAAGAAATTTTAGATATACATATTTGAAGGTATGCGCTTGAGATCGTGATGTTTTAAAACAATAGAGCTATCACGATTACGGTTACAGTGAAAATATTTCGAAATTTTCAAATGACAACATCCATTTTTTTCATGCGCAAATTCTTCAGCGCATTGAAAAACCATTAATGGCGTTGGAATGATACACATACGATGAAAATTGATGGCGTAAAACATTTTCAAAAAAGTCCATTGCGAGTAACGAGGGAATGACTATAAGTCGTGTTTTTCAGAAGCCAATTTTTTTTTCTCACTTGTGAACTGAGTAATGTTGTAAGATTTGCTTTAAAATGTTTTTTGAGTTGTGTTTGTGTACACATAGTGAAAATAAAAATGTAATGATTTGTTTTAGTGTACTGAATATTACGTTACATAGGAACTGATTAGGATTGATTGCCACGATATTACACCGGCAAGTTTACTCATATGTGCATCGTTCCAACGCCATTTATGGTTTTTCAATGCGCTGATGAATTTGCGCAAGAAAAAAAAGGGTGTTGCAATTCGAAAATTTCGAAATTGTTTCAATGTAACCGTGAGAGTTCTATTGTTCTAAATCATCACGATCACGAGCGCATACCTTCAAATAATCAAATATAAAATTTCCTTTCAATTGGTTGTGCAGTTAGGTTGCTAGGTGTACATATATCAGGGATTATGGCCATCCTGTATATCAATTGTATGAAAATCTGAGTATCTTTACACGAACTAGAGAATGGGCGAACTGACAGACAAACATAAACAATTCATAAACACTTTTCAACTTTTTTGAAAGTGTTAAAAAATAAAATTAATTCTTGATTATATCCTATTTTTGTTGGAAAGTATTCCATAATGTACTTCTGATGCACGATTTTTCGTTATTGTTTTCTGTTAATACGTTGTATAATTTAGCAGCAGTTTGGAAATATTTAATTAATAAATAAATTCTTTCTTTATGATATTTAGTCAAAAGTCATTGACTTGTTTAAGAAAGTAGGAATCTTACTGAAGACAAAAAATGTCTTATATTACGTATTTGATCATTCATGTTAAATACAAGCTAAAAGAAAAAAAACCTGAAATTTCATTGAAAAACGTTTTATGATAAAATTTCGCATTTTTAATAAATAAATGGGTGAAATAGATTAAAAAAATTCTTTGTCATATCGTCAATCAATTTCGCATGAAAAAATACACCATTTCATTCTGAAAAACTTTTAAAATGTTTGTACTTTCTCCTTTTTTTAATATCCCCTTTCTTTTAAAATAAATCTACTTTTATTAAGATTTACATTTTTCAGAACTGAGAAAAAGCTTTTTTTTCTTACATACGAACAGTAATATTCATCTTTCAAGACAAATGTGCATTTAACGAAAATATTCGAAAGTAATATATTACGCTAATATATTTTTCTTATAAATTTTCGAAATATTCTGTAATTATTTAAATTGATTTTCTTGAAAGGAATTTTCAGAAAAAATTTTCTTTTCAGAAAAAAGCTAACCTTTTTTTTTACAGTATTTAATTTTTTACTATATTTTAATATTTGATTAAAATCAGTGGAAACACATTTATGTTTCGTTATTTTATAATTACATTTCCTATGTTTTTTGTTGCTAGTTAAAGAGCATTTTTTATCATTATGACGCATTTTTCATTAGTTATTGTGCAATAATATTTAATAATTTTTTACCTCGTATTTAAATTACATTAAATTACATTATTCGATTTTTTTTATTTTATAATAACATATTTTTGAGTTACTGAAGCGAACTGACTAAGATTCTTTAAATGACATAGTTAAATAATAATAATAATACATATATGATATAATAATATATTATGTTATAATTATAATATATCATATAACAATATAAATGTGTATGATATAAATAATTAATCTCTCTCTCTCTCTCTCTCTCTCTCAATATATATATATATATATATATATATATAATACCAAAAACACATACTATACTTCTAGTCCCAAAACCCCTTAACAACTGAGAAAAATTAACAAAATAACCAAGGAAAATTCTTACTAACAAAACCATGAACGAATTGAAAAGGAAACATCCAATGGAAACAGATTGCAAGGCTAAAGACTTGCATGCAGGGTTATACCGGTAATTACTCATGAAACGTCCTCCATGTCTGTCGAGACCAAACTGATCAAAGAAAGCATTAAAACGGCCATAGAAAGCAGTAACCCAATTCAAAAATAACACCACATCCAGACAGAGCTCCTTATAAAGCCTACAATTAATTGGCGATGTTTTTAATCGTCAATGTAATATGTGTGTGCTTATACATTACATATGCATATATTTATGTAAGTTTAGGCATACATTTAAAACTGGCGTTCTCATTTTTGTAATGTGCTTTAGTTGATAAGTGCTCGTTTAACAATTGTCATACACTATGACGCAAAAGTTTAGACAATGACGTCATTCAGCTTTAAAATGTAGAATTATGACGTCAGAATTACAAAAACCTGTAAATATATTCAAAAACTGATTTAAAATGCTATGTACAAAAGACAGTCGTTTTATTTGCTATAATACTAATTTTTTTCATAAAAATTCAAATGTGCTTGTCGCAAAAGTTTAGACACTATTCTAAATTTCTTTGAATATTCGCTGGCATATGCAAATTTAGAATCGATGATGTCACAAATTTGGAGTACTTAAGTTCTGCAAACGATTGCGCTTCATAGTCGACATGCCGAGAGCTAAAGAAATTCAAGTGAATGAGGTTTCAAGGATTTGGCAGTTGAAAGGTGAAGGGAAGAGCGTTTCTGAAATTTCTGCTATTATTAATAGGTCAAAAAAAATCTATTTATCGAGTTTTATCGAGTGGTTCCGAATATAAAGCAAAATGTCGGTCTGGGAGGCCACGTGTGACAAATGTACGAGAGGATCGCCTGATACAAAGACTAGCGAGTACTCAACAAATGAGCGTACGTGGAGTTCAAAGCTCATCGGGACTCTCTGTATCAAAGGATACGATTCGTAGACGAATTTTGGAAAAAGGAACAATCGTTTATAGCAAAATGCAGAAGAAACCAGCTCTGAAACCACATCATAAGTTACAAAGACTTATGTGGGCTCGAAAGCATATGTCATATGGAGAGAAATGGCAGTCAGTCATATTTAGCGATGAAAAAAAGTGGAATCTGGATGATCCAGATGGTTGTTTATCGTATTGGCATGACTTGCGGAAGGAACCTCGACGTTTTTTTAGTCGCAGACAAAGAGGGGGCTCGGTGATGGTTTGGGCAGCCTTTTGCTATAATGGACAAGTATCTCTGACCTTCACCAGTTGTCGTCAAACTTCACAGCATTATACACAGACATTAGAAGAAAACCTACTGCCATTTGCTGAGCTTCTAGGGGGTCCTCAGTGGGAATTTCAGCAAGACAATGCTTCAATTCACACTGCAAAACATTCAAAATCTTGGTTTAATTCCCATAATATAAGAGTTCTCGACTGGCCAGCATGTAGCCCAGATCTTAACCCTATAGAAAACCTTTGGAGCATCATGTGTCGCAAAGTTTATAGCAACGCTAGACAATACTCTTCTGAAAAGGAACTTAAGACATCTATTGAGAATGCATGGTACGATATCGATCCACAAACTATGCAAGATTTAGTTTCTTCCATGCAATCTCGTGTATATGACGTAATACATAAGCATGGATGCGCAACCAGGTTTAAAAAATTGTTTATTTCGATTTTATTTAATTTGTGTCTAAACTTTTGAGACAGCAGTTTATTTTTATTACCATTTAATTTATTGCAATATGCACAATTCCACTTTTCTTTGTTATAAATATTGTTTATATGTACAGCACATTAATTTCAAGCAGTGATTTGAAAATTGAATAAATATTTTTCAAAGTATGTAAGAATTTCTTCATTGTCTAAACTTTTGCGTCATAGTGTAGGATCGTATAGTTTTAATTCCTTTTTCTATTTTTTTTTTTTTTTTTTTTTTTTTTTTTTTTTTTTAGATAAACGTTGCAAATTTAAATACAGGATTGTAAATTGTATGAATAAATGAACAATATTGTTAACAATAGGATTAATTATGAATGAAAACATGAATAAAGGGATGCCTTAATTAACACTGTGTTCTGTCACAGAAAGCTGCATAAATTCTATCAACTGGCGTAGAATAAGCATATAAATTGAAGATCCAAGTTTGCTCGTTCTTCTTAAAAATCACTTTTTATATTTATTTCTTTTTAAAATTTAAGATATATGATAAGCAAATGGGGGAAAATAAAGTCATTCCATTGACAGAACAATCCAGAAAAAACTAAATATTGGCAAAAAAGCTAAGAAACCTTCAAAATGAAGAACATAAGGAATCTTTCTAATGAACTTTCAAAATATGAAACAGTCTAAAATTTTGTGAACTGCAGCACATCAAATGCTAAACATGTTAAAAAAAATAATATATTACATTAGATACCTGATAAACGCCAACTTCAACGTACATATACGTTTTTTACTCTCAATGGAGTAAAGTATGAGAACTTATTTATGAGGACATACCCCATGGGTCTAAAAAAATATAATATATATACAGGGTGTCCAGTCTCAACGGTGCCCAATGGCTAATTTCTAAACAGTTAGTCATAGACATATAGTTCCAATTACAAAAATGTTTTAAATCAGGTAAAGAAATATTTTAAAAGCGATTTGGGTCAATAAAAATAATTCTTAAAAAATTACGAAATTTAAATTTTTATACGGTCCCCCAGTCCTATAAGTTATATTTAAAAAAATTTTCCTTTTACACTGACAAGCAATACAAAAAAAGTCCCGTTATTCTACGATTTAAATTGACCGAGTAATAGCTGTTTAAAGTTGGAACATATTGTTTGCTGCAAATTGGGTTTCATTTGCAAATTTAGTCGAAATATAATTTCGTCAGATATATTAAAAAATGTTTTAGAAGAGTAAAATTAACATTGCAATACAAATTTTAAATCTTTAGTCATTCTGACATATTAATGCAAAATATACAATTTGAAATAAACATTTATGAAGAAAGAAAAAAACAGAATTTTTGTTAAATAAAATAATGCTAAATTAACAGTCTCAATTCTTTACAAAATAAAACGTATTTTAAAATATTATTAGATTGCACTAGCCAGCAAAAGTTGGATTATATCACATTTTTTAGCTTTTGATAATTGATCCTTATGTATTCTGTACCGCTGAATCCGAATGACCTTCATTTTTAACCATCACATCAGGATTTTTCGCAAATTGTAAATTTCAAAGTTCAAAAGTTCAAAGTTAAAATTGAATCTTCTCCCTCATCTCATCGGACCACTCAGCTATTTAGCTGTAAGAATCCCAGGATAAGCAAAAATATCGAATAAATTATTGAATAAAATAAAATATAATAAGTTTTACATGTTTTATAGTATGAAATTTTCGCTATATTTTAACTTGCATATTTACGATTTGCAAAAATTTTTTTAACGTGATGGTAAAAATGAAGGTCATTTTCAAATTCAGTGCTAAAAAGTACGTAAAAATCAATTATCAAAAGTTAAAAAACACAACCATCTCCTTCACTTTATAGTATCCGATTTTTGTTATTCTTTAAATTCGACAATTTATAATTTGCGAAATATCTTGACATTTTAGTTAAAAATTAAGGTAATTTTCGGAATCAGTGCTAAAAAACACATAAAAGTTAAAAAACCCAACAATCGCAGTCTTGTATTATCTAATCTAAAACTTTTTCTTAAACTTATCCGAATTTTTTTTGTGTTATCCTGTAAAATAAGTATAAATGGTAACCACCGAAAATCATAATTATATTAGATTGTTATCGGATTTGAGCCGGTATGTAAAATGTAATGTCGATCGGGTATTTGAAAGTGAGTTAAAGTTCGAGTACAAATTTTGAACTGGAAAAACATACATACGATCGTTGAAGTAACATGAAAACTTTTTTGTTAAAAAAAATCATAAAAGAAACAGTCTCAAATTCTGACAAAATAAAACATATGTTATTTTAGCCAATCTTAAACTTAATAAATGTTAACTTAATCGTAACACTTGTACGATTTTTTCAAAGCGCAGATACACATGAAATAAGAACTTCGAATACGTTAAGCACTTAGTATGTGACCCCTCAAAGCCAAGCCGAACTCATTTGTTTTCAGAGCAGAAAAGTGGCATAAGTCATGCATTTTTAAAGTTTCATAACTCGCTCAATTTTAGTGTTATATGAATGGAACTTTTTTTTGTCTTACTTGTCAGTGTAATAATAAAATTTTACTAAGTATAACTTATAGGACCGGGAGACAGTATAAAAATTTAAATTTCGTAATTTTTTAAGAAATGTTTTTATTGACCCAAGTCGCTTTTAATATATTTCTTTACCTGATTTAAAACATTTTTGTAATTGGAACTATATGTCTATGACTAACGTTTTAGGAATTAGCCAATGGACACCGTTGAGACCGGACACCCTGTATAATGATATATTACTGAAAATGGTAATAAAACAAGTGTTATGTAAAGCTGTTAGAGATTTTTGTTGTACCTAAATTTTGCTGTAAGTTAACGTGGATATTATCTGAGAAGTTTAAAATGTTTATTTGATTAAAAAGAGAAATTAAAGAACCAAATTTTCGGTGAAAATAGGTGTATAAAATGGATTAGCTCGTACATTTTATAGACGTTTATAAAACGGTCTTAAACGCCGACATCAATGCAAATTTCTGCTAAATATAGTTATTTTACTGTAGAAACTAGGTCAATTCCTATTGTTTTATCCATTGCTAGAAAAATATGCAAGATAAAAACTGTAGTACGGTAACTTAAAACAAAATTCTAAGAAAGTCAGAATATAATTTCATATAATTTCCTTCTTTAAAGATATTTAGTGGTAGATTTTAAATTTTAGAATCTGATACAGCGAAACTGATTGATAAAAGAGTAAAAATTATGCATTATCGACAATGAAAAGGAAGCGAACATGCAAATCAATATAATTCTAAGATCAAGTATGTTTTACGATAAATAATGTATCGTAATACTGAAAATAATAAGAAAATTTTGAAAGTAAATAGAAAAAAAAATAGATAAAAAATTATTTTCTGAATAAATGCTTGTCAACCTTTGCAAAAATGTAAAAAACTATTTTTTAAAAATATATTTTAATTACGGAAAAAAATAATGAACTAAAAGGATAAATATAACGTACAATATTGTTTAATGGTCACAATAGTTTAAATACTTCTCTTGAAAAAACTCATTTCGAATTTTAGATTTACATTCATAAAAATGTGGTCTGGCGAAAAATGAAATCTACCAAAACTGCACAGTATAAAATGTAATACATTACCTGGCAAAGTATTCTCTATTTCTCTTACTTCTCGAAATACGACATTTTCATTTTTGCGCCATTGGTCAAATAAATTTCAACTATTCAAAGTACAGCAAATTCACTCTGAAATGCAACGAACTCTCAAGCAAGAGCTGAGATTCGAATCTGAGCCCTTTTAGCATTTAGCAACTATTTTAGCGACTAGTTTTTCAGGCGGATATTCTTGCTCTTTAAAGAAGCATATTAAGATTGCATAGAACTATTTAAACGGATTGATTGTCGAATAGCTCAGTCTCTGATAAAAGCTGAAATCATTTTCAGGTTATTTCACGTTATTTTTTTTTTTATTTTACCTTTGATGTTTACGAATATGGAAATAATCATTCAAGGTAAAATAAAAAATAACGCGCGTTGTCTAAAAGAGTAGAGGGAGGCCATGTACTTCAGACCTATTTCGACATTTAATTTTTTATTTAATTAAAATATGTAAAGAATGAAACAAAACTAATTACTAATTATTTATCATATTCTGATTCCCTCTTAATTTTCTCGAACTCTAATTTGAGGCCTATTATAGTTTATTTTATATGAAAAAATAGTAATTTTAGAACCAAGGTACACTCTACGATTGGGAGGAGTGAAAAGCTGAACCAATATATGGAGTAAAATAATGAGATTTACCAAAATATGATACTTTGTAATTTTCAAATACTCTATTTCATGGTGTAACCTTGGAAATTACGATGACTTCATCTACGTTGAATCACCTTTCCGTACAATTCATCAACCGATTAGAACAGCATGTCTAGGACGCTTTTATGAGATAAGGGAAAGAATTAGGTTTTCGTCCGCTATATTGTTAGGATTAAAAGAAACGGATAATATTAGAAATAATATTAGTAGAACGAATGGGTGAGACTTATTTAATTTCAATCTTTTATTCCTGTAGATTTTTTATCTTATGAATATGAGTTATATAACTTTTTATGTTTTACAGAAAAAGATCGATCTCGTTTCTAAAGCTTAAAGATAAATTCCTGATTCCACAAGTCCTGATTTCGTCTGTTATATTCTTTCCTCATGTAACGGTTTGGAATATAATTTTTTAATAATTAAAGAACAAACAATGCACAGCAAAAATTAATCAGGTCTTTTCATTCGTTTGGTCTTTATATAATAATAGTTTATTATTCCTATTCCATATTGCGATATGAAATATTTTAATTTGCCACTGCTCGAAACGAAAGAAAATCGTGCATACTCTTGTGTTTGAAATGCTGACAAAGATGTCTTAATTTAAAGCTCCATTCATAGCAGACGTAAACATTTATTTGCAGCGATTTGAGATTGACTTTTTTCATGTTGGATTTTTTTTTTTTTTTTACAGTTTTTTGATTTTAAACATTTACAGTAAATTACATCAGTAATTTAATTAATATTTTTTTGTGAAATATGATACTCTATGATTATGATATTTCGACAAAGTTTTAGTTTGAAAAATAGCATCAAACTGGAAAATGTCTTTTACATTTTACATTTTTTAATCTAAAACTTTTAAAAGCTGTTCTTTTAGGTGCGTTCGTAATTATATAAATACATAGCACCTATAGTCGTCGTTCAGTCCGTCCGTCTGTCCGTCTGTCTGTCCGCATATAACAAAGCAAAAACTACCGAACCGAATGATCTGAAATTTTAAATATATGACTGTTGTAAAATTTTGTCGAACCATTTCAAATTTTATGAAAATCGGATGTATAGTTTAATTACAGGGACAGTCAAAAGTTTTTCTTTTTTTTTTTTTTTTTTTTTTTTTTTTACATTACGGCCAATGGGAAAAATTATTGCAAGTGCATTTTAATGATGTTAAAGCCTTCCGAATGGTCTGAAATTTTAAATACATAATTGTTGCAAAATTTTGTCGAGCCATTTCAAATTTCATGAAAATCGGATGTATAGTTTAACTACAGGGACAGTCAAAAGTTTTCCGTTACATTACAGGGAATGGGAAAAAATTATTGCAAGTGCATTTTAATGATGCTACAGACTATGCACTTATGAAGTGCAAAAAAATATACATTCAGTACAATATGGACTGCAAAAAATAATTCTAAAACTAGTTATAGTACGAACGTACCTCATTTGCCACGTTTGACGAGCAATTTCCGACTTGTTATTACTAATAATATTTTTAATTATTATTTAAAATCCTAAATCTTCATGCATAATGTTTCACATTTAACATTTACCAAATATCTAAAATTGTTAGGAATTTCTTATATCATATGGCAAGATTTTTGAAAGATCGTTAAATCAAAAATGCATTTTGTTCATCTATTGTAGTTTATGTAGTAGTTTAATATAACAATAATAAAATAAAAATTATTATTTTTAATGCTTTTTAAAGTGGTATATTCATTTTTTTTAATTATATGTAAGCCTTTTTTTTGAGGTTTATGATTTAAAATTTTCAAGACTGAGTAATATCAAAACATTTAATTATAGACATTCTGTATAAATTATTAAATTTCTTTCTATTGCAAACGCATTTGCTACGTTTATGATACAAGTACTTAGTGTCACAAAATAAATAAATAAATAAATAAATAAATAAATAAATAAAATAAAACATGATATTTAAACATTTAAATAAAATGTTGTTTATGCCTGATATGAAGTTTATGGATACAAAAGCTTTAATATATATGTCGTAGGCTAATTGAGAAATCAGGCTCTTTGCAAACAGCCTAGGCTCTTTGCAAAGAGTCGGGCTAATTGGAGAATCATCTTCCTTTTTCCAATTAGCCTGATATTTTTCAGACTTATTGCAAAAAGCCTAGAAAGAGTTAGGCTAATTGAAAAATGGCCAATTATCCAATCAGGGTGATATTTTTAGGCTTATTAACCCATAACCCGACCTGAACCCCCACAAAAAATTATAACAGACCGTACCCCGATCCGAGCAAGATAAAATAATTTCAGTCTACATGCAACCCGACCCGAAACTGAAAGTTCCAATTGAAAAAACCCGAAATCTAACCCGAACCAAATCTGATAACCGACAAAAATATTCCAAAGAACCATAACCCGATCCGAGCAAGACAAAATAATTTTCGTGGACACGCAAACCCGATCCCAACCTAAAATATTTGTTTGAAAATTCCGAAATATGACCCGAACCAAATATGATAACCGACAAAAATATTCCAAAGAACCATAACCCGATCCGAGCAAGACAAAATAAATTTCGTGGACACGCAATCCAATCCGAATCTAAAATATTTGTTTGAAATTTCCGAAATATGACCCGAACCAAATATGATAACCGACAAAAATATTCTAAAGAACCATAACCCGATCTGAGCAAGACAAAATAATTTCCTTGGACACGTAACCCGAACCGAACCTAAAACTTTCATTTGAAAAATACCTGAAATCTGACATGAACCAAATCTGAACCCGACAAAAATATTCCGAAAAACCATAACCCGATCCGAGCAAGACAAAATAATTTCCGTGAATACGCAACCAGACCCGAACCTAAAAATTCTATTAGAAAAAACCCGAAATCTGACATGAACCAAATCTGAACCCGACAAAAGTATTCCAAAAAACATAACCAGATCCCAGCAGGACAAAATAATTTCCGTGAATACGCAGCCCGATCCGAACCTGAAAATTCCACTAGAAAAAACGCAAAATCTGACGCGAACCGAAACTGAACGCGACAAAAATATTCTAAAGAATTATAACCCGATCCGAGCAAGACAAAATAATTTCTGTGGACATGCATCCCGATCCGAACCTAAAAATTTTGTTTAAAAAAAACGAAGTATGACCCGTACCAAATATGATAGCCGACAAAAATATTCTAAAAAACCATAACCCGATCCGAGGAAGACAAAATAATTTCCGTTGACACGCAACCCGACCCGAACCTAAAAATTCCATTTGAAAAAATACTGAAATCTGACCAAAACCAAATCTAAATCCGACAAAAATATCCCAAAGATCCATAACCGGATCTGAGCAAGACAAAATAATTTCCGTCGGCGTGAAACCCGATCCGAACCATAAAGTTCTACTTTAAGTTAACCCGAACAGTACCCGAAATAAAAATACATCAGGCCACACCCCGATACGAGTCTGGCCAATTAATTTCCGTTTACACGCAATACGACCAGAATCTGAAAATTCCATATGAAGTCAACCTGAAACCCGATCTGAAAATTACAAAATTATTTTAAAGAACCGTAACCCGATCCGCGCAAGACAAAGTTATTTCCATAGACACGCAACCGGCTCCGAACTTAAAGGTCCCCTTTGAAGTCAACCCGAAAACCGATCACAACCAGTTTTCGGATTGAGTTCAATTAGAACTTTCAGGTTCGGATCGGGTTGCCGGTCGACGGAAATTATTTTGTCATGCTCGCATCGGGTTATAGTTCTTTGGAATATTTTTGTCGGGTTAAGATTTGGTTCGGGTCGGGTTTCAGGTTGACTTCAAATGGAATTTTTAGTTTCTGGTCGCGTTGCGTGTCCACGGAAAAAATTTGTCTTGTTCGGATCCGATATGGATTTTTGGAATATTCTTGTCGGGTTCAGATTTGGTCCATGTCATATTTCGGATTTTTCTCAAACAAAATTTTTAGGTTCGGATTGGGTTGCATGTGTTAGGAAATTCTTTTATCTTCCTCAGATCGGGTTATGGTTCTTTAGAATATTTTTGTCGGTTATCATATTTGGTTCGGGTCATATTTCGGAATTTTTCAAACAAATATTTTAGGTTCAGATCGGGTTGCGTGTCCACGGAAATTATTTTGTCTTGCTCGGATCGGGTTGTGTTTCTTTGAAATATTTTTTTAGGGTTCACATTTGGTTCATGTCAGATTTCGGGTTTTTTCTAATGGAATTTTTAGGTTCGGTTCGGGTTGCGTGTCCACGGAAATTATTTTGTCTTGTCCGGATCGGGTTAACGTTTTTGGAGATTTGTCAGGTTCAGATTTGGTTCGTGTCAGATTTCGTATTTTTTTTTCAAATTGAATTTTTAGGTTCTGGTTGGGTTGCATGTCCTCAGAAATTATTTTGTCTTGCTCGGATCGGTTATGATTCATTAGAATATTTTTGTCGGCTTCAGATTCCGATTTTTTTTCAAATACAATTTTTAGGTTCGATTTGGTTTGCATGACCAAGGAAATTGTGTTTGCTAGGATCGGGTTATGGTTCTTTAGAATATTTTTGTCGGTTATCATATTTGGTTCGGGTCATATTTCGGAAATTTCAAACAAATATTTTAGATTCGGATTGGATTGCGTGTCCACGAAATTTATTTTGTCTTGCTCGGATCGGGTTATGGTTCATTGGAATATTTTTGTCGGTTATCATATTTGGTTCGGGTCATATTTCGGAATTTTCAAACAAATATTTTAGGTTGGGATCGGGTTTGCGTGTCCACGAAAATTATTTTGTCTTGCTCGGATCGGGTTATGGTGCTTTAGAATATTTTTGTCGGTTATCAGATTTGGTTCGGGTCAGATTTCGGGTTTTTTCAAATGGAACTTTCGGTTTCGGGTCGGGTTGCATCCAGACGGAAATTATTTTGTCTTGCTCGCATCGGGGCACAGTCTGTTATAATTTATTTTTCGGGTTCTGGTCGGGTTATGGGTTAATGAGACCAAAAAAAAAATCACCCTGATTCTATAATAAGTGGTCATTTTTTAATTAGCCTAACGCTTTCTAGGCTCTTTGCAATAAGCCTGAAAAATATCAGGCTAATTGGAAAAAGGGAGATGATTCTCCAATTAGCACGGCTGTTTGCAAAGAACCTGATTTCTCAATTATCCTACGACATATATATTTTTAAAGTTCATATTCATTTACATAGGATTGAATAATTTTTAAAAAGATTAATAACTATTTTTTACAAGAACAGTATATATGCAGACATTTTTAAAAATTGTTATCCCCCCCCCTCCTCCTTTTTTTTTTATTCCCTCGATCAATATTTTCATATAAAACATATAAAGTATATTTAGTTTATATTCATAAATTACAAAATACTCGGAAATAAAAAATTTAAATTAAATATGACTTATTGTCTTGTTCCATAAATAAGAATAGTATTAACATACATTTTTTCAACGATAACGGACGATAGCCAACAATTCCCAATCTTTTTTGCAAGAGTGAATAGTGACTGCTATGAAAGAATGACTATTCACTCCTATCAGGTGTGACAACACGCACTCCTTTTGCATGAGTAAATAGTCACTCCTCTGAAAGAGTGATTATGCACCCCTGTTTTGAGTGAACTTTCATTTTTCAGAGAGTTAACAATTTCACTTTTTCCTGGAGTGAATAGTCACTATACAGACGTTGGGCATACTTTGACTCTGCGACAAAGTATTCACACCTCCAGAGTAAAAAGTCACTATTTTTTTATTTAGAATGTCTAACACCTACGTTGTACCTTAGTCCTAGGTGTGTTGTAGCATGGACCATTCATATTTTTTCTATGGGAAATAAAAATAAAATTGACGAAACATTTTTATTATACATTTGAAATAGATTTTAAAAATATGTTTAATAGCAGATTTATCACATATATAATTAATTTTTTTTTAATTAATATGAAACAGAAGGTGCAGTCAGAGGGCTAAGAGGGAGGAGGGTAATTCTAACCACAATATATATCAATTGCATTTTCTCTGTTTTATTGCATTTTTATATATTTTTTTACATGTTTCTTTTATCACGCTGCAAAATCACCTAAAAACAGTTGCATAAAAAGCCAAGATTATTTTTCAGATACTGGTACTATATCAGGAAATACTAAAGAATTCTTCTGCCTCTTTCAATAAGCCTAGGTTCTGGCAAAATGCTAATGATTTTAAAAACATATTTTCCTCAATTATGAATTATATTCAAATGCGGTTAAAATGTTTCATGGACACAATAATAATCTTTTCTTCTCCAATGTCATCATTTATGCATATTTTCTGTATACAAGAGTTGTACATATAGAGATGCATTTTGAATTCCTTCCATTAATGATACAAGGACAAACTTTCCTGAAATAATATTTTCATTTGTTGGATTTTTAACAGAATAATATGTAATTATGTTGTACTTCGGTCCTGTTCAAGGTACAACACTATTGAATGCGAAACCTAGATCCAGGTTTCGTAGAGAGAGTTAAAGATCACAAACATAATATTCCTCCTAGACCCATTGTTCCAAGATGTGTCGCCCCTCTTTATTTCATTGAAAGGTCCTATGTTCCATTTCTGAAATCCATTCTCCCTGTATCCAATAAGTTCGTTTGCTCTATAGAGGAATTCATTAGTAAAGTTAAAGATGTTCAGTTAAAACCAGGTACAATTATTGCAAGTCTGGACGTAGTATCCCTTTTTCCATCCTTTAATACGAAGATTGCTTTTACGATATTTAATGAAATTGATGACTATAATGAACACATTAAAGGATTCAGTAAAATCAGGACTCAGCCTCTTGGTAAATAATAATGTTTTTTCTTTAACAATATATTTTATGAGCAGATAAGGGGGGGGGGCGTCTATGGGCATTCCAATATCGGGATTCCTTGCTGAATTTATTTTAAGACCTTTAGAAGATGATATTTTTAAATTTGACGGACCTAGACCTGATTTTAGGGTAAGATACATAAATGATGTTTTCATCTGTTGTGCACATGGGATGCAAGCTTTGAATGAATTCCTTGGTGAAGTTAATAAACTGAATTCAAATATAAAATTTACAATGGAAATGGAAATCGATGGGAGGATACTTTTTTCTTGGTGTGATGTTTTAAGGGTAGATCAAAGTCTTTCGTTTAACGTTTACAAAAAATCAATCTAGTCAAACACAGTCATTCCATTTGAATCTGATAATTCGCTTAACTATAAGATTTTAGCTTTTTCTTCATTTATAAAACGCGCTTTTCTGATTTGTTCTGTTACATCCCTCCAAACAGAACTCAGTTTCATTAGAAGAATCGCAGCTAAGATTCCCTGCAAAATTTATTGATAAAATTATTGTAAAGCATATTACCCCTCCTCTCATGATTCAATACTATTCTAAATCAAAAATTATCTGCAGAAAATTTGGTTATGTCACAAGTATTTACGAAAGATTGAAAAAGTGCTTGAGACCGTTTAATATTCACCTTACAGCAACTCCCAGACCTAACATTATTAAATCACTTTCAAGTAAAATTGACCCTACTACCCCTCTGAGTTTAGATGGTGTTATGAATTTCCAATTATTTTAGATAACAGTGAGAAAATATATTATATAGGTATGACAAAAAGAAAATTTCAAACAAGATTAAAATAACATAAAGCAGATATAAAATATAATAGACAATCTACAGCTCTTGCAAGATTTTGTTCTAAAAATCAGATTAAAGCAATAGATTATGAAAATGCAAAAATTATTTGGCCGTGCACTTATCTTCAAAAAAGTATAATTAGAGAATCAATAGAAATTGAATTGAGAATTGGAGACGCTTGTAATGAAGGAGCTTCTTACGGTATACATAGGTTGTGGTTAAAATTTTTTAAAACAGAATTTAACTTAAAGTTAAAGATGTCTGACACAGTAATTGACAATAATTTGATTTCATCAAACTTGTCTTTTTTTATGTTTTTTGAAGTTAGTTGGTTGGACCGCGGAAGTACAGATGGCGCTGTTACTGTGACGTGTTCAACGCAGTATGTTGATTTTTATGAACTAATAAGTAGTTGTCTCTTTTGAACTTATGTAAGTCCCTGATGAAGGCCACAGGGTGGCTGAAACTTGTTGGTTTTAGACTTTTAAAATTTTATTTAATGTTTTGAAAGTTTTTACTCTTTTTTGTATGTAGTATACATATTTAGTAAATCATTTTATTTTATATGTGAAATTAAGCTCTTATATAATAGTTTTTCTTATGTTCTCTTTTATATAAAGGATGAATAAACATTTCATAGCTCAACGAAAATTAAATATATATTCCGATCAATTAAGGAAACAAAATGAACTAAAGAAATCTTGAAAATTTTAAAAATAAAGAAATTTTGTGCATATTATTAATGTCATTAAAAGCACAAGTTTCATTTCAATGTAACATTTTTTAAAAATTAAAAGCAACTTGTTATTTCATCATATGACTTTTTAAAAAATCTAAGATTTGAAGCTGTCAAGCATTTAATTTTTTTTCTATTTTTAATTTTGTAAACTGATTATTAATTGCAACGGAATTGCCATATGACAGATAAACAAGTTAAATTTACTGCAAATATGCAGGCTTACAATTGCTATTTAATGCATTAAAACTTAATATTGATATACATTTTATTTATAAACATGTTTGCATAAAAAAAAGCTTCTAGATGAACAGAACTTAGTTTTTAAAGTTCGCGTAAATAATCCAAACACTGTTGTGTATGTAAATATGTATATGTGATATTTTGATATAAAAGTTGTTTCTTGAACGGGAAGAGTAGATATATTTATTTAGTATTGTCAAGTTATATATTTTTAATTTAGCATTTTTAATGACATTTTTAAGACATGACTTATTTATTGATATTCAAACCCGTGGCGTATCTTAGGGGTGAACTGATGCCCCCTCTGAAATTTATAGAAAATTCCAAATGTAATTACGAAAGTTTAGCAAAAGGCATTTTTTTAATCTTAGAAAGTGTGTTATTTGGCAGAAACCATGAAATTTTTCATAACAGCCAAGTTTCCGTTATACAGAGGTTTACTTCAGTTTTATTTACTTTTTATTGTGATGCATTTAGCAGATAATTTTCGGTAGTCCGTTTAAAAAAATGCTGTATAACCATGCTGAAAACGAAATCTTGCCCAGTCCCATACGATTCTATCTTTAGAAGTTTGATTGCATAATAGATGCGTTACCTACTGCTATAAAAACCTCTTTAAAGTGGAAATGATAAGTCTAGATAAATATGATAATCTATGATCAATGTTAATCAATATTATAGTCAATAATGATAAAGTTGTGATCAGTGTTGTAGTCTGCCTCTAGTTTTTTGCGACTACAACACTGTGTGTAAAATGTTCAAAATTATACTAAATCGGAAAAAGCCTACTGCTACTTAAAAAAACATTGCTTGTGCTTCATAAATAACATTATTTCAATACTGAGCTGATGAAACCGATACATTATTCTGCTGACCAACAGGGCATTTTTTCGATTTATTCTCTTGTAAGTGTTAAAAGTTCACATTAGTTTGAATTGAATACATAAATTCGATGTAATATGTGACTTTGGAAAGTGTTTATTGAAGCGGTTAGTCCCTGAAAAATTATATTTTTATCTTTTAAATGAAAAATTTTAAATACAGAAATATGCAAAATAAATGGATTTTTTTCTGGAATTTACATCAGAAAATTTCAATTAAAATATGCAAATATTTAATAGTGGCTGTACAGTTTCCATATTTTAAGATATATATACATATATTTATATATTTTTTTACAGCGTATAATGCTCACAAAAGAAAAAAAATAGGTGAAAAAATGTCTGTCGAAGTGGTCAAACATGTACGCAATTCAGACGTTTGAATTGTCTTACATTTAGACGCATACAAGTGTCTTAAAAATTAAGACACTTTAAAATGTCTGAAAATTGAACACTTCGTTTCAGACATTCAAATGTCTGAGTTTAAGACATTTCAGTTTATAGTGTAGTTTTAACCCTCTCACTGACAAGCCCGTGTTAATACGTTCACTAAGCTCCAGGTTTCACTGCAATACAAGCAATATTTAAAGTAATATAATTCTATTGATTTAATGTATTTTTAATACATTGAACAATGATTAATACGTCCAAGGATTGCATTCATATTCGTTATTAAGTTTTTTTATAAAATGTTCAAAGAATATTTTTTTTTAGCATTTAAAACAAAATGCAGTGAAAACAACATTACAATTTTGACCTTTTCCAAGACAGTCGGAGGGTTAAACAAGATAATGAGGATATTTTGGGAATGAAAATAATTCTATAAAATAGTCACCGTAAAAAGAAGGATATTTTAATTACTATTTGCCAATATTTTTACAATTTCAAGAATAACTACTATAATTACGCAGTAAAAATGCATAAATGGAATCACTACCAAAAATACATCTTTTAGAAAAGTTTTCGTCTGAACGGGCATAGTTGAATTATATTCCTTACTTAGAGACTATGACGTGTTTTCACTGAAAAGAGAATTTTATTTCAAAGATTTTACTTACTAAAATTTCTTTCTGTACAACATGTCAAAGAAAATACATTTCTTTAAAGTCTCAACTTTTGGATTATATTACTTACTGAGAATAGTTATATTTATTACACATACATATGAACCATTTGATCTGTTTAGCCTTTCTCGTGTGTAATCCAATTCGTGCGGCATCATAATTGTTCATTTATATGAAAATTAAACACAGAAGCAGTTAAGTCACCTCGGGGCAATAATGAATCCCAAAAGTTACATGTTTAGCGATAAATTAATTACTCTTTACATGTATTCCTATTTCCATTAATAAGTTGTGAAAGCGCTGATTACTTTTGTTTGAGGTTTACCATAATTTCAATTTACGAGGTTAACCGATTTTTGACTTTATTAATCCAATGAATGTGTTTACAAAGAAATGTTATTTAGATAAGGCTCATCTTAATTTTTCATTAGTTAAAAGCTAAAAGAAAATTATGTACCATTTAAAGAGTTAAATATGATAACCCTTAACTATTAAGTATACGCTTCTTTTTCAGAAACGTTTCTTACGCTATTACTAAAGGCGGATATTTCATAGGTGGTATATTCCTCGCGAATAAAGATATTTCTACGAAACATTTTACCTATATTTTCAACATTAATAGACATTTAAAATTTAAGAAAAATCCATTTGACAAAAATTAAATTATTTAAATAGGCATAATTTGCACTTTATTTACTATTTATAATTTATATTGATAAACAAAACAAAATTTAAGTGGAAATTAAGGAATGATTAAAGATTAAAATAAAATCTTATATCATAACCCATTTCTTAAAATTTTCTTATGGAAAAGAATTATTTTCTTTAATATCCTCATTGATTTTAGAAGTAAATTTCCGACTGGGCGAAAAATGTCCGGACCAGGATTCGAACCCGGGAACTCCTGGCTGAAGCCGACAGTGCTCTGCCATCTGAGCTATCCCGGACGATTCTGGTCGAACGTTTTCACACAGCGAGTATCCTTATTGATTCTTTGAGACATAAGTGCAATTTTATTAAAAGCATACCGCTAAAAATCGTTGTTTGAAATGTTTGCTTTCTGGACGACTTTAATGAAATATCTTGACATTTTTATCATCTCTCAGAAAGAAAAATAATATTGCAGTTTAATCCCACAATATCCAATATAATACAATTTAAAATTTGCATTTAAACTACCAGAATATGAATTTTAAGTGACTGATATAAAATGAATATTTTGAAAACAAACAATTATTCGTTTTTCCCAAAATAAATTCATTATGTAGGTAACTTAATACTAAACAATGCATTTTAACGCACTTTCGACAACCTTGCTTTTGAATATATATGAATCACGCCTGTTTTATAAACAATCATTATATTATACTAGAAAGGTAGCCCGTCAAAAATGACGGAAATCTAGATATAAAGATATATACAACTCATGTGCAAAAATATGAGTTTTCTCGTTTGTTCCGCAGTGATAGATGAAAATAACACATTTTAAGAACGAAACACATTTATGAAAAACTGTGTACAGTAGAAGACCACTAATCTGCACAGTTTGGTTCCAAGTGCTATGCAGATTTGAGGCTCTTTGCGGTCATGTCTATTCAATCTTTGTTTACATTTTTTTTAATTCATATATTGGACAATTTAGATTGTTAAGCCTTAAAAATAAATAAATTACGCACTTGAAGTAAGGTAAAAACTATTAAATTATCGTATACAATTTCATGAAATGGTATTATATGTGTGTGCTTCACGATCTTGGTTATGCCTTTGGCGAAATTGTCTGCAACTTGTCATAATTCTAATAGTGTGGGCCTCGAACCTCTATAACAAAAAAGTAACCAGTTTTTAGTAAAATTTCTGATATAAAGTAGTTTTCAAAAACTTGTGTAAAATTGCAGGCCGTTCTCATGTTATGCCAGTCCTAGGAAAAATATTTCTAACACTGAAGAGTTTCCATGTATATGTGGAATTTAGAAAAGCTTCTCCAAAAGAAAGGTCCTGAAATGACATTGTAATTCCTCTAACTTCAAAGTTTAATCGGGCCCTGATGTTGTTTACTGAAATCTAATAAATACAGTTATTTTGAATATTACAACAGAATTAAACAGCTAAACTTATCTAACTGAAACTCGCTCTTACTTCCCGATGTTATTTTTTAGTATTAAGAAAGAAAATTATTTAAATTTTTCAAATCATGCACATTTATAATTTTTTCCGTCTTTAATAACTAAATAATGAAAAAATATGCTTTTGTTTTGAGCTCATAAATATGACAATAAAATAATGTAACTAAGAGACATTGCAAAATTAAATCTTTCTGATTTCAAACCATAAACAAATGATACCGCCACCATTTTACCTACTATGACGCCATTAGAATATTGTCCATTGATTGTTGGAGAACTTACTTTGTGAATGATTACCTCAATGATTTAATATTTTTTACGATTCGCGATGAATGAATCACTTGTGTTTTTTTAGGTTTATGGAATGAGATATTAAGCCGTGAACCTAATTTCAACTAAAGTTATCCCAGGATGGTACAGATGTCATATTCGCCCCATATTGGCGCGATTTTTTTCGGTTGCCAATTTGGCGAAAACATCAACAGCATAAACAACATAATCCGGGTTACCACATCAAACAAAATAACGACACTTTGACGCAAGTTAAGTACCTGTTGCCTATATGATATTGGCGACAGAAAAAAATCGCGCCAATATGGGGCGAATATGACATCTGTTCCCCAAGGATATATGTTTTTTTAATCGAAATTAAAAACAATGCTTTGATCTCGAAATAAAAAGTTTTAGTTTGTATAATTGGTTATTTCTGTTAATTATTTATTTAGGTACTTTTCCATTATAGCGCATTTTTTAAAAAAGCTTGGCGTAATTCGGGCATCAGAAAGTGAGATATGTTGCCAAAATATATAAACAGCTATGAAAACATATCTAATGAATTTTTATTTTCGTTTATATATGCACTTAGGTACATAAAAAAATCGTTTCTAAATATATATAATATTTTTTTATATACAAATTACGGCACAGATTTCAGATATGAACCGGGATACCTAACTGGCGCTAAAATGGTGTTATTTTGCCTGCTATGGTAACCCGGCTATTGTTTTTTATTTATTAATAAATTGTTTATTTACTTTTATTTTCTGTTTTTAAATTATATAAACTGTTTTGTTCTATAGTTATTATTCAAACTTTTATTTACTTATAGTTATTTCCTTTTCAAAATGATAGCAAATAATTTAAAAATATATAAGTAACTGGTATTCGAAAGCAAGATTTCTGCCGAATTGGCGTCAGAGAAAAATAACGCCAACCCCGATGCGTATATGACATCTGTGCAAAAATTACTTCTGTTTCTTTATAAAAATGGGTAAATAGCTTTTTTTACATTAAATAAATTGTATACATATGCAAAAAATTGCTTGTGAGTATGAAGCAGTAAATAGGTTGTCAGAAAATATGTTGGCAAACTTCTTTCTCACCAAACTTCTTTCTCGCCAAGAAACTTTTCTCCGAAGTATTGTACATAAGCAATGATTGCTAGAAATGCGTTTTTAATTATGATATGCGCTTTTATGTTTCACTACATTTATGCATACTATACCGTGTGTATAAATGCTACAGTTCATATGCAGGGCTACACAAAAGAATTCGTAAGGGTTACTGAGTATGAGAATAAATTGCTTAAAGGTGGTTTTTAAAGGAGTTATGCAGTTTTAAGCTGAACTGCATTTAGTTTACTAAGAAATGTTTGTAGAATATAGATAAAATGATATACAGGGTCACGCAAAGAATTGGATACATAACCGTCTATGGATGATAATATCTGGAAATGTGATTTCAGTAGCTAAGAGTAGTTTAAATTAAATTTTAGCTAAATAGTGGCATGTAATAACGGTACTATTGGCTATGGACGGTAAGTGCTGAAATCAATTTTTAAAATTTTTTATGCGTTTTCTAAAATGTTTACTTAGTTATCTTACCTTATTTCCCTAAATAACGAAGTTTTGTTAAAGCATTCAGGATGTGTTGGAAATTGTTTCATATTCTATGCTTAACGCATGATTTTTCTTTCTTCTTTAGCCTTATTTTGCATTTATTTTATTCTTAATTTTTTAGTCTTATAGTGCTTTATAGAAACTTTGGCACAGTTGTCATATAGACCCCATATTGGAGCGATTTTTTTCCGACGCTAATTTGGCGTAAACATCAACAGCATAAACAACAACATCCGGGTTACCATATCAAGCAAAATAACGACACTTTGGCGACAGTTAAGTACCCGTTGTGTATATGGCATTGGCGTCAGAAAAAAATAGCGCCAACATGGGGCGTATATGACATCTGTGCCGAAACTTTAATATTTAATGTTTAATCTCTTCGCTCCACTCACCTTGCATATAGTATAAACTATAACACAGATAGCGCAAAATAATAGACAGTTTGATACTTTTCCACTGTAGGGGCTTTGGCGTTTTTTAAAAAAAGCTTGGTGTAATTTGGGCATCAGAAAGTGAGATTTGGGTACTTTTCCGTTATACGGATACCATTGTCGCCAAGCGTAATAGTTGGCGCAAAATGAAAATCACGTGAATTGAGGCATTTGAAAAATAAAAGAAACAATATTGTCGATACTAAAGTGAGCATTTAAAAAATATAACATTAGAAAATTCCAGACTTTTACGAACTATTTCATTAAATCACAAATATATACATAAAATAATTGAACAAATAACTGTTATAAAATAAAGCAATAAAATAAAACTCATATTAAACTGCTGGCATAAAATTACAAATACCTTTTAGCATTTTGAAATAATTGGCGCATTAGCATACATTTTGGCATGGTGTCCGTATAACGGAAAAATATTGAGATTTGTTGTCAAATCATATAAACAGCTATGAAAACAAACTTGATGAGCGTTTTATATATATATATATATATATATATATGTTTATTTTATCTGTATATTATTCATGTTTTTATGTACAAATTACATCTGTTTCTGTATAAAATTAGAGAAACGGATTTTTTATGTTAAATAAATCGTATAAATATCGAAAAAAAAATGCGTGTGAATATAAAATGAAACAGTGGATAGGTTCCCGGAAAATATGTAGCCAAATTTCCTTTTTCGCCAAGGCACCTATACTGGAAAAGTACCTTAGGCACTTTTCCAGTATAGGTACTTTTCTAGTACTTTTAGGTACTGTAGCACATTAAAATCGCGCAGTTAGGAGCTCATACAGTACAGCGTCGGCTATTGGCGGTTATTTTATTAGTAGCATCGGGAGGAAGATGTAAAGATGTACTTTAAATTCTCACCCATAGATTTAAAAAAAATATCTTAAAAGAGCGGAGTTTAAATTAAATTTTGGTGACCTCCTTTATGAAAGATTAATGGTTTTAAATGGGAATTTCGCCAAATCAGTCAGCTATTACCAAGTTGGCCAACATTTGGCGCTACTGTGGTAACCTTGCATTAGTATTTTTCAACAATTACTCATTTCAATGAGCTGGTCCTACCGGAATCGTGAGGGACACACAGAGACTTGGATTTTATATAAATAGATTTTATACTGTACATTGATTTCTTTTTCGTTTGTTATATGCTATACAACCAAAACTCAACATAAATCTAATTTTCTTTTCATTCAATATGATTCTGTCATAGAATATTTTTAAATAAATGAATGACAAAGCTTACTTATAAGGAACTTATGCACTTTGTCGGAAATGAATGCATGTAAGGAAAAAAAATAGCAGGTTATTATAAAGAAGAGATAATTAAATGATGAAGGGCAGATTATCATTTAATTATACATTATCATTTATAATACACATTACTAAATCTACTCATATAGTCACACGCACATACGCATACATATGTATATATACTTACAGGGTGCGTCAAGTATTTAAGAACAAAGTAACTCCTGCTTTCAGACTTGAACAGACACTAGAGATAAAGCATTTTTTACATTTTAACGTTCTGCGCAGGTGACCACGTGCACAACGGATGGCAACATTTACTCAAAGCGCTGTTAGCTGCATTAATAGTCTCTACATGCTGTCCAAACTGCAGGCAATAATCGGATATGAATGGGGAACGTATGCAGTTGAATACAAACGGCTGCCCTGAGCGCCGCATACGTGTTGTGTGGATGCTTATTGGAGTAACGCTTAATCACGCAAAATGCGTAATAGCCAGTCATGTTAATACTTGGGATGCTACGACACAACAAGTTGTAGATGACATGGTCTTGAAAGTTTTCAGAGATGCATTATTGGGTTGTATAAGCTGTACGAAATGATGCAGAGACTTATTGGAAAACGTATGACATCTCACGTGTTACAAAAATAATCCAGAGCTTTTACACATCCATATAAACAACGGTGTTGACTCTGGCACCTAGAAGATAAAAATTTGGAGGCATCAGGTCGCCTTCGCTGCTCACGAGCGCCCTGAATCATCAGTTAGTCTGGAAATTTTCTTTTCAAGACGGTCGGAACCTCTTCGGTGATTTTATACAGCCATTAATCTTTTTGCGGTTCATTTTCCGAACATGGACAAAGTTTTTCTTATCTGAGGAAATGCATTCATGGCTAATCTTCTTGTTTCAACTTGTTATGGAGACCTTTGGCTTTGGTCAGATAGTTTTACCTAGCTCTCTGGGACAAGAACTGTCCTCTCCTTATCACGCACGACCTCTAACGAAGGTCTTTACGAATCACACATCGAATTGCGGCCTCATCAATATGCAACTCAGTAGCAAGTGCCCCCGTCGACTTCGTATGATTTTCATTGACACAAATGAGAATTCTGGTGTCTTGATAATGTCATATCGTTGACAATGTCATTTCCTGCATGAAACTCTGCCCACATCAGACTTGACAGCCTTCAGTTAGCTTCTTTCTTTAAAGACGAATGACCCGGCGAGTTTCAAGACTGCAGCAGTCTCTAAATCGGAGTATTCCTCAGCCAACGAGACGATGACTGGAAGCCTCATCATTTCCTCAGTTAGTATAGATCCTGTTTACATGCAACAGAAAAATATTTGTAAACATGATGTACAGTGGGATATTTACCTTGTAATGTGTGTCCTCAAATACCTGCCGCACACTGTATATGTATGTAAGTGTGAAAAATCTTTAAAAAAAATAAAAAATTAAACGTCAGAAGCTTAAGATCCTTAATATATTTTAATCAATAAATTCGTTTCTAAATATGCAAATTCTAATTTGAATTATTATATTTTTTGCATATTTGTGTACTTAAAATTGTCTGTAATTAATAATTGCTAGATAAGAAAAATGTTTTTTAATTATAATGTTATTTAGTATGAAAATCTGCAAGCAGTGAAAAATTCTTAATTGGTTTTGTTATTTGATTTTGTTTTATTCTTTTAAAAATTTTATACTTTTAAAACATTCTATTAAATAAGCTATTTACTGTCTGATCAAAATGTTTTAGAAGCGTTCAAAAATCTATTTCACATTATATATAGCCCTATATGGCTTTGATTCATTCGCCCTTCCATTGCCAACGTCCAGATCCATAAACATGTTACTACGTTAACAAGGAGAGGGTCCAAGGTTAAAGTCAACGAATACGGCGAACGTTTGCATATCGATACAGTATAGCTAGTATATAAATGTTTGACAGTCATACGGCGCAACACACAGGGGGATCTCGAGAAAATAATGATTAAAATTAACGCTACAGTTTATAATCTGATAATTTTCATTCTTTTGGCAGCGTCTCCGTAGTATGGTTATCAGCATACCGAATTTGAGAATTTTCTTTGTCAGTTCGAATCCCGATCGGCCTTTTTTTTTCGGAACGAAAATTTCCATCAATTATTTTTGAACCAAAATGGAAAAAATATTTGAAATTTATGAAAAATATAAATTAAATGTACGCTTGTATGCATATCAGTGCATTTTCAACAACGAAATTTTGCACCTTTTAAATATATATAATAAAAAGTACAAAAAGTAATCATATTTATATGTTTATAGACAAGAATTTTTTTGTTGTTATTTAAAATTTTTTACAGTTATTTTAATGAATATATAATATTTTTAACAGAGAAATAAAATACGTGAACAAATATAGTATTTTTATTTTTTTTTAACTTATGCAAATATTTTAAATATTTCATGGTTTATAAATAATGCGTTTTTATACTTTTAATGTGATTTTTTATAGTCTGGGATTCTTAATTTTTAATTAGAATAAGTGTCTACGCAGTAATTTTTTTAAATAAGTTTATATAATGCAGTTTAATAATATAAATACAATTTTAACTGTGAATCTTTGCATGTTTGTATATTTAATGGAAAGTGAAATAGAATAAGTAGATGATAAAATAAAAATCAATTGGAACATTTTTAACAGACCATAAAATTACGCTAATTTTAAAATTTATTTATTCCCTTTTACATAAATAAGCTGTTATTTTTCAAATAATGACTTAATATACAGTGAAATAAATTTAAATGCGTTATATGAAATTATAACATGCTGCTTTATTTTTTAAATTGTAATTTTTCGATTATTGTAATAATGTACAAATGTGTTGTTTTTTAACAACTAGATTTTTAACTTTTGATTTTTTAAAATCCTGTATTCTTATGCTTATAGTTAAAATAACTGTTTATGTTCATAAAAATAAATTTTAAAAATACTATATTGAATTGCTGAAAATAGTTAGTAGACAATAACTACAAAATCAAGAATCCGAAGAAAAAACCATTTTAAAATTCAAAACAATACTTTTACAAAATCATGAAATGTTTAAAATATTTGCATAATGAAACATAATAAAAATGACATATTTATTCACGTATTAATATCACGTATTTTTATTGATTTTTCTGTGAAAAATCGTAGATTATTCATTGAAATAACTGTAAATAAATTTAAATAACAACAAAAAATTTGTGGTCTGTAGAGAAAAACTGACTTTTTTTTCTTTTCATTAATTATATAAAAATGCAAAATTCCATAGTTAAAAATGCATTTATGTGCCTCAAAACATACATTTAATTTATATTTATATAAATGCTATAATATGTACTGTCAAACAGATAACATTGAAGATAGATTAGCTGTACACAAATTCAGTAGGGGATATTGAAGATGACCTAGGAAATCTCTGATTGACCAACTAATTTTTGTTTCTGGAAAAATTGATACCATCATATTACACAAATTCTCGCATAAAATGAACTGTTTTTTTAATGTTCAAACTCAATTTCTTAGGATGTAAAAAAAAAAAAAAAATATGTACACTTTTATTTAAAACCCTTCAAAGCGCTCAAGCAAAGTAAAAAGATTCCTTTCTATTTTCAGCGATTTTGATTCAGTCAGAAAGTTCACCAAAGCTTTTGCGTTTCTAGTACTCGAAGGTTTTTTATAAGATTTTTCGAAAAGCGGTTATCGCTTTGCACTTGATACCGTAATTCGCTTTTCCAAAACGTGTTTTCTATGTTCTTTAATCTCAAAACCATTTTCTCTACAAATATTTTCCTTTATCCATTAAAAGAAAATTCCATATGTTATTATAAAATTCAATAAATTAAGGTTTATTAAAACGATATTTTGAAGGAATTGCTTCCAAAAGAGTTTATCGATAACAAAAAAAAAAAAAAAAAAAAAAAAAAAAAAAAAAAAAAGAAGAGCAATTCCTGACCTTTTAAATCACTTAGCGTTGTATGCGTGTAAAGATATGTTTATAGATTCATATTTTAAGAAAATATTGTATGAAAGGATTTTATAGAAAATATTGTATGGGAGTATATTATAAGAAAATCTTATTGTTGTTGGACTTCTCAGATATGAATACAGTATATTGGTAGTCGTGCCTGTTTAGTGCACAGACGTTTATGTGTCAAAGCGGATTCTGTGCTTTAAAATATCTCGCCAAAGTTGTGCGAGAAAAGAGGAAATCTAAAACTCATATAAGTTATTTTTGAGTAGGATAATATATGTCGAATTCAGCTGCAGAATGACATGCTTGCAAAACATATATTATGAAAACGATTCTTTTAAGGGGACAAGGGGCCTTTAAACTCATTATTTTAATTGCACCTTAAATACTATTCAAGGGCACACTCTATGAATTATGGCATATATGTATCACGCAAGAAATTAAAAAAAAATTGGAGAAAAAGAATTTTCCTGAATATTTTAAGCAATATCAAGAACTTTCAAAATGTCCCAACGTAACCATTTTACTCCATATAAATTAAAATCCCCAATTTTTTTAATACCAGTTTGGTTTATATATACAAATAAAACTGTGCATAGTTTTTTAAAACTAAATATAATTGAAAAAGATAAAGAGTGTTAAGCGCAGAAATAGAAAGCAAAAAGTCCTTCCGGCCAGTGCCGGGAGGAAGAGGTAGTTTTCATATTCCTTATTTTTAAAAAGCAAGTTTATATTATTCAAACACACAAAGCTCAATTTAGTGGAAACCGATTATAGGAGATTCAATACGAATTTTTATCAATACTAAATCATTATGAATGAGAATTTCGTGAAATTAGTCAGCTTTATCCAAGCTGCTTTTATTTAATGTAACTTATATTTGTTGCCAAATTCGGCGATATCTTGAAGTTCCAGCCATTTTAAGACTACATGGTGGATGAGGCTAACAAGTGCACTTGGTCGAAACCTTAGTAATTCCTGTGCACATGCTCACTCACATCGGAATCGGTTGATATATACAGGCGCTGTCGCAGGCAAAAAATCAAATTTTTCAAAATGTCACCCACATTAGAAATTGAAACTGCTATATCTGAGCCATTTTTTAAGATAAAGACAAAAAAAAATGTTCCGGAATTCTTATATCATGGTCAAATACTTAAGAAAGAAACCTTTTTCAATTTCTAATTATTTTGCACCTTACTTTAAATATATTTTTTTATTTAATTTAATGGTCTCCATTTTGAAACAAGAATGCTGATGAAGCTGGCCAGCGAACTTGGTCCAGACATAACGATGAACTATCCACATGCCTTCTTACATCGAAATAGGTTAATAAATACGCGTGTTATCACGTGACAAATATCAGATCGTTTCAAAATGTCAGCCATGCTAGAAATTCAAAGTGCTATGATTCAACCATTTTTTAAGATATATACAGAACAAAAACTGCTCCGGAATCTTTGTATCAAGGTCAAACACATAAAAAAATCTTTTTCATTTTTCAATTTTTGATAACTCATTTTAAATTTCAAATATGATTTTTTTAATGGCAGCCCTTTTGAAACAAGATGGCAAACGAAGCTGGCCAACAAACTCGGTCGAGACATTGGTATGTGCTATGTACACACCAAGTTACATCCAAATCGGTTCATAAATACGCCTGTTATCGCGTGACAAAAATCAGGTCGTTTCAAAATGTCAGCTAAAAGAGAAATTCAAAGTGCTATAACTCAGCCATTTTTTAAGATATAGACAAAACAAAAACTGCTCCAGAGTCTTTGTATCAAGTTCAAACACATAAGAAAAAAATATTTTTCAATTTATTTTTTGGTACCACATTATAAATTTTAATTTTTTTAAAAAATTTAAATGGCCGCCATTTTGAAGCAAGATCGCGGATGAAGCTGGCCAACGAACTCGGTCGAGACATTGGTACGTATTATGTATACACCAAGGTACATCCAAATCGATTCTTAAATACGCCTGTCATCGCGTGACAAAAATCAGGTCGTTTCAAAATGTCAGCCAAGCTAGAAATTCAAAGTGCTATAACTCAGCCATTGTTTTATATATAGACGAAACAAAAACTGCTCCGGAATCTTTGTATCAAGGTCAAACACATAAGAAAAAATATTTTTCAATTTTTAAATTTTTGATACCACATTTAAAATTTTAATTAAAAAAATTAAAGGCCGCCATTTTGAAACAAGATGGCGGATGAAGCTGGCCAACGAACTCGGTTGAGGCATTGATATGCACTATGTATACACGAAGTTATATCTAAATCGGTTCATAAATACGAGAGTTACATGGTGACAAAGATCAGATATATATACAGGGTGATCAGAAAGTCAGTATACATTTGAAAAATTAATAATTCAAGGAATAATGTAGGTAGAGAGGTAAAAATTGACACACATGCTTGGAATGACATGGGGTTTTATTGTAACCAAACAAAATAAAGTTGTAAAAATGGCCGTCAAATGGCGCTGTACAGCAAAACGTTAGTGACGCTGCCTGAGAATCGTGCATAAAAAAAGCTGCAGTGATAAAGTCACGGTGTGGTGTGGATTTACCACATCTACCGTTATTGGATTTTTTTCTTCCAGGAAATGCGTAATTGTGGTTTTGTAACTGTTAGCGTGAAGGGTGGGAGATGCACCGATATGTTACAGAATCACATCATCCTTAGCCTGGCTGATAAACACCTGCTGGAATGTACGATTTTTATCCAGGATGGCGCTCCACCCCATATTGCTAGACGTGTGAAAGATCTCTTGTGCACTTTGTTTGGAAATGATCGCGTGCTGAGACGCCATTTTTGTCATGCGTGGCCTCCCAGGTCCCCAGATCTCAGTCCGTATGATTTTTGGCTCTGGGATTACATGAAGTTGCAAGTCTACCGCGATCGAGCGACATCAATAGGGATGCTAAAAGACAACATCCCGCGCCAATTTCTCACCATAACTACAGATATGCTCTACAGTGCTGTGCACAACATTGTCCCTCGACTACAGCTATTGTTGAGGGATGAAGGTGCACATGTTGAGCATTTGTTCTGAAGAACATCGTCTTTGTTTGTCGTAATTGGTTATGCTAATTATTGCTTTTCTTATCTCATGAAGCGCCATCTGTCTGCCATTTTTTAAAACTTTTTTGTGGCTACAATAAAAACCCATGTCATTCCAAGCATGTGTGTCAATTTTTACCTCTCTACCTAAATTATACCTTGAATTATTAATTTTTCAAATGTATACTGACTTTCTGATCACCCTGTATATATATATATATATATGTATGTATATATATATATCAACTTTTGAACGGGGGGTGGTTTCAGACTCGGGGGGTCATGATCGATGAAAGTATACCAAAATTGTTTGAAATCACTTTCCTCCGAACGGCTGCAATAGGTAGCTTTTTGTAATGAAAGCTACCTAAAATGCTGAAAATTTCCTAAAATTTAGAAAATATATTTTTTTCTTACCTATATATTCAAACATATGAAATTCGATGTGCACTTTTATTTGTATATGTAAACCAAACTGGCATGAAAAAAATATTGGGGAGGATGTCTCCACATCATAATCGATGTACCACACCATAATCGTCTCATCATAATCGATGAGACGATTATGGTCTCTCCCACAATCATAATCTCCACACCATAATCGTCTCACCACATCATAATCGATGTGGAGAGAGGTTGGGAAATTTTGAAAGTTCTTGATAATGCTTAAAATATTCAGAAAAATTACTTATTTTTCTCCAAAAAATATATTTCTTGTGAGATAAATATATGCAATAATTCATATACTGTGCCCTTGAATAGTACTTAAGGTGAAAAATTTAAAAATAACTAGTAAATCTGCAGATCAAGAGCCTCAACGTCATCTCTGCAACTCATTGTTTTTATCAAACTTTGCGTAATATTAATCTTTCTACAAAAACAAAATTTAAACTATTTAAATTACACAAACATTTATAAAAGGAAAAAAATATTTCGATGGTTTCAGACATTAAAAGCGTTAAATTAAACACGTTGTTATGTAAGGATATTCTGAAATTCTCACGAGCTACTTATTCTAGTAATTTTTATCTAATAAAGCAAATTTCTTCAGGGGGGCTCTGCCCCTCTGAACCCCCCATTGTGTAATTTATTTTGCATTTGTAATTTTCTACTGATTGAGTTAATGATTACTCTATATCTTAGATTTCTTTTTACACTGCGATTTATAAGGATAAGCAATAATTCGGTCAAGCATTTTACATTATCCTAATATCCATACAGCAGTATTTACTTGCCTGCTAACCACAAATACCTGTATCTAATGGATAAAGAACTTTTGGAAATGTAAACTGAAACATCTAATTTAGAAATCTAATACCTTTATAAATTTTGTTTATAAAAGAATAATTTTGATTACCATTCTGCAATATTTATATCTAAGATCTAATCTAAATATCAAAAAATGTACTCGATAGCATTAACTTACTAAAATCACCCTAAAGTAGGGGGGCTTCTAAACCTAACAGTTAATAATTCATCATCGTTAAATAGATAAACATGATTTGGTGCCTTTAAGTATTTTTTGTGATTTTCTTTTAATAGTATCTACATTTAATTTAAAATCGTGATGTTACAAATACCGTTGAAATTTGACGCAAACCTATGTTCAGGTCAAATTACGAAAGGTTAACTAACATTTCATTTCCCTTAGCCGGACTTTCTGTTTCATTTTTCGTAATAAGGATTATTTTAATAATTTAATTTATTTTACACTCTACAAGCTGTTACACGGACGTTGCTCACGTAGCATTAAAATAGAGATAAATGCATTAAGTAAAACATTTCACTCCCCACCAGACATACCAAGTCTCAAGCTTTTTGCACATCACTATTATCTTAGAGAAAATGTTCTTTTAAATCGCGCAAATGTTTCAATTAAATAAAGTAACATTTTCTGTATTAAAATACTGGTATCCAGAACGCCGGAGGCTTGGCAGCTCTGCTCCTCTTAATAAAAACATATATGATTAACCAACACTTTATCGCATTTTATAGGAGACAATACGGAATTTCTTATTTGTATGGCCTTACATATATCTCAGTCATAAAAATGTAAAATTTTGTGCCAATTAATGCACGCAATTGCGAAAATGAAATCACAAAGAATGAGAAAAGGAAGGCCAAGTAAAATCGTGTAAATCGAGGAATCTTTCTTCGTAGTGCTGGGAAAATACTGCTACAAAAACTATTTTAGGTGGTATTTGGTGTGAAATGTTTATATGTATTCATTCCTGTCCTATATATCCTTTTTTTTATTTTTTATTTGCTTATTCCATTTTTCTTTTGCACGTGAAAATCTTACAAATTAAAATTAACTCTTTGGGAGAAATTGTTATTCATTTTTTTTTTTTTTGGCAACAATAAAGTTTATAAAATTTAACAGAATAATGTCAGTTTATTCTGTAAGAAAATAACGAACTTTTTCATTTATAATCAAATAGTTGAATAAATAAATGAAAATATTATTCTATATAGTATATAAATACTATTTTCATTTCTGCGTTTAAATAAATCTATATGCAAATATCTATACAAAGGCATTCATCAATTCATTCCTTTTGCTTTGATTTGACTTCAAAAAACCATACATACTTTCACATTTATGATATTTTTAGATGAGATGCTGTTGCTACGCAACGGTTAAAAGAAAAAATGAAATATAAGTAAATTCATAAAATAAAATGTTTTATATTATTCGAACACATGTATAAAATTCTATCATAAGTTATACACCTAATTTAAAAGCTCTGACAAATGTTTTGACAAAATTGCAAACTAATAAGAATAATTTAATACTCTTATTTAAAAATTTCAGCATCCAAAATTTACCATTTAAATCTATTATTCATATGAGCGATTTCTTTCAACAAATGAAAATTTGAAAATCGTCTGACTTTCCATAGAAAAGCATTATATCACAAAATAAAATGTTCTGTATATTCCGAACGAATGAACCAAATTTAACCCAAAACTATACAGCTAAATCCGGGGAGCTCATCAACATGCCCAGGGAATTTCAAGCCGATTGGATGCTTTTTGCGGCAGTTATCGCGGAACAGACAGACAGACTAACGGAAACCAAAACTTTTCGTGTCTCCACAGTAAGCCTTCACTGACGTTTCGGCAAAAATCTGAGTTTCAAGGTCCCTTGTCCCCTTAATGAGACAAAAGATTTTGCACTTAAATAAATATCAGTTATGAAAGTGTTACACTTTATAGTTATAAAAATCACCAATTTTTTAGTGAATGTTTCTTTATTTGAGCAAATATACGAAAAGCTTAAATTACTTATATGTATAAACGTATCTGTATTCCTGTAACTACATATGTGTATATACTTTTCTTTAAGCATTAGACTGGTGCTCGAACAACATCTGTCCGAAAATACTGTTAAAACGGGACAGATGCTGTCTGAACTCCCGTGTAAAGATTAAACAAAAATGAAGAAAATATGCAAGAAATATTTGAAAATCTTAAATTACTTATATGTATACATGTGTCTGTCTTCCTGTAACTACATACATGTATATACCTTTCTTTAACCTTTACACGGGGGATCGGTCAACATCTGTCCGAGAATACTGTTAGAGCGGGACAGATGCTGTCTGAGCCCCGTATAAAGGTTAAACAAAAATGAAAGACATATGCGAGAAAGGTATTGTCCAATGTCATGCTACGTCATTGCTATGTTATGCTACGCATGCTAAGTCATGCTACGGCACTGATACATATTTTAAAAAAAACTTAATTTATAATTTAGAGAATTTTATAAACGCCAGTCAGGAGATGACATTTAAGAGTTTCGTAACACAGCATCCATTAGTGATCGACCAAAGCCATTTAGATTCTATAGTTCCAACTAAAAATGTATATAAAAATTTAATATAGCTAACTTACCTTATTATACTTTAAATCATGGTTTCTAGAAACTACATACATAAGGGCTGCCGCAGGCGACTATTTTTATATCCTATTCGCACCATTATTTTAAATAAAAGCATTTTGTAGTATATTTCCCTTGCAAATGTTGTCAAAGCGTGTGTAAAGAAATTTTGTTTGAAAAAGTGGTGCGAAATCGAATTGAAAAGTATTCGCCTGTGGCAGCCCCGATATACATAACGGCGAATTGGAAATAGAAACCGTAGATTTTGTTTCTATTTCTGGGATTTGGATCAATTCATTTCTTCTGAAAAAAAGTGCAATCATACGAAAATAAAATACACATGGACTTCAGGGAAATATTTTCTAATATTCATTATTGCAAAATTCACATATGAAGAAAACAGGGAGATGTAAAAGACTCTCAGGAATAACCTTTGTCATATTTAATTATTATTATCAACGTCATATCTGAGAAATGAAAGTTTTGTTACAAATGCGTATCAGCTATTTACAGTTTATGTGGTCAGAATTCAACGAAATAATAAATTTAGAATCTTCATTATAATAATAGATTGCCATTCAAATTTTTTTGTGATCGTTTAATAGAAGGTACCGAAATTCAATGATTGGTTCGAAATATGCAATGCTTATATCACTAGTTAAAATACACATAATGCAACGAAACTTCACTTTTAGGATCCTGGATACGGGATTACATTGTCATTCAATTTTGATTGCGTACATCTAAGAGGCGGATGCCGAAATTTAATGATTTGCTCGAAAATACGAAATATACTCATAGCCCATATCATATCTCATACCATATAATAGATTGTCATTCAAATTTGTTGTGATCATTTAAGAGAGGCTGCTGAAATTCGATGATTGGTTCGAAATATGCAATGCTTATATCACTAGTTAAAATACACATAATGCAACGAAACTTCACGTTTAGGATCCTGGATACGGGATTACATTGTCATTCAATTTTGATTGCGTACATCTAAGAGGCGGATGCCGAAATTTAAGGATTTGCTCGAAAATACGAAATATACTCATAGCCCATATCATATCTCATACCATATAATAGATTGTCATTCAAATTTTGTTGTGATCATTTAAGAGAGGCTGTTGAAATTCGATGATTGGTTCGAAATATGCGATGTCACTAGTTTAAATACACAAAATGGAACGAAACTTCACGTTTAGGATTCTGTATACGGAAATGCACCGTCATTCGATTTCGGCTGCAAATATCTAAAAAAGGATCACGAAATCGCATTTCAACGAAAAATGCGAAATATGCTCATATCTCTAGTTTAAATGCACGTAATTCAACGAACCTTTACCTTTAGAATTCCCATTATGAGGATATATTGTCATTTAATTTTGGTTGCAGGCAACTTACGGGGGAGGGGGGAGGAGGTGCTGGAATTCGATGTACTGTTCGAAATATGTTAAACTCAAAGAAAGTATTTACATAGGAAATAACGCAATATTTAGCATTTTTAAAAAGTCTTAAATGTCCGCGATTACATAACGTTATTATTTGTTCCTATTTAAAATAAAACCTGTTTTCTAAATCGATGTAATTTCTCGTATTATTTAAATAATTTAACTTATTTAACGTATATAGGTTGCCATAACATACTAGTTTATTATATTTCCTTTATAAAATGAAATGCAGGTTTCAAAGGTAAACCATTAAATGGAATAATTAAAGAAATATGTTTTATGTCAGACTAAATGGTATTTTGATTAAAAAATGTATTATGATTAGTGGTAGGTAACACGAGAATCTATAAATGAGAATGCCTTACATAATAATGCATTACATAAACATAAAACACGAAATAGGTTATAAAAATTATCAGATATTGCATTAAATACGCAAAGTAAAATATAGTCAAGTAGACGCCTACTTCCAGTATATGAATCCTCCAGTCTTTCTCTAAGACAAATATTCAGAAGTAGAGATGGCATACTTAAACACAATTACCTAGAATAGAATTTAGAAAACAGGCAACTCTTTTAGAGGTAAAATACTTCAGAAATAAAATGAATAAAATATTTCTTTTCTGTTTCTATCGCTGCAGCCGTGTTTTGTTTAAGTAAAGCAAAATATACATTTTAAGAATAAAGATAAATATTTCGTATGTAAAACACACACTTTTGAAGAATTCTATGTAAAATCTTTTTAAAGAGGATATTTCGTGGTAGAAAGAAAGATTTAAGAACAATGTAACAGAAAAATTCAAAACAAAATTAGCTTTGAGCAAAATGAATTATTGTTCATGAAAGAAAAATATTTTATATTTCATGTATGAAAAATATTTAGCTGTGTAATACGGCATATATAAATTTGGATCTCTATAATATCATGTAAATTAATCGTGTAATTAAGTAAAATAAAATCAATTATGATGTAACCGGAAACTTGAGGATATAACCGGAAATTTAACATAAATACCCTTTGCCAGACTGCTGAATTTTGGTTTTGTTATTATTAACTTCATAAAAGTTTTTGTGAAATTTCTTTTTATCAGAATATCATTAACTTTTTTTCTCGAAAATAAAAGGAAATAATTCTTTACTGTGTGAAGTCGAGTAATTTAATTGATCTGATTATAGAAATCTATTTTCTGGAATGTTTGTTAACTTTGGAAAAGCAGTATTTTATTATTATTATTATTATTAGTAGTAGTAGTAGTAGTAGTAGTAGTAGTAGTAGTAGTAGTATCACTAAAGTAGATAAGCATTAGTTGTAAAACATTCGTGAATTTAAGTGGCAAATAGACATAGGACAGTAATAGTGCAAATAAGAACAATTTGTTACAATTATTCAATATTTTTATTTATGTTAATGTTTTTATCTCAGATTTTAAGATATACGAGTTGGAACCCGTCGAAATTCGACGAACTAAAATGTTAGAAAGGAACTGTCAGATCGAATTTATAATAAACCTACAAAAATAATTACAATAAAAAATTCATCTAACATTGGTTGTCTCACTCTTAAAGCAAATAATATTTTTAACCTAAAATTACTAAAATATTATTTCCACAAACTTCAACTGCTTAAATTATTGAAAAATTAAACTCTATTAGAATACGTAATCAAGATGAGTAATTATGATGAATTTATCGATTGAGACTTTTATGTTTGTTTTTATGGGATAAAAAATCAGTAAAAAGGATTTCGCTTTGTCACATCATAAAATTTTCCCCCATGAAATCTAAATTGTACGTTATTTTCAATTCCCATAATTTACATACGCACCACTCAAATTCACAATTTGAAAATATTTTAACGCGCAATAGATTATTAATGAATGTATTTCTAAACTTAAAGTTACGTTTGTCCGATACAACTTTTCATGGGAACATTCGCACAAACTTTAAGTTCTAATGTCAGTACCCGCGAAAAAAAAATTCAGAAATTTGCCTTTATTTGTCACGAGGTGGAACCCGCCGAATTTCGACGAAAGAAAATGTTTAAAAAGGAACTGTTGCATCAAATTTCTAATACATCAACAACAATAATTAGAAGAAAAAATCCATCTTACACTTGTTAATTTAACTCTCCAAAGACATATCTTAACCTAAGATTAACAAAATATTTTTTTCATAAACTTCAACTGTTAAAATTATTAAAAAATTAAACTTAATTCATATACGTCATCAGTAAAATATAATCAAGGTAAGTAATTTTGAGTAAGTTAATAATTGATGCTTGGCATTACGGAATGAAAAATCCACAAAAATGATTTCACCTTGACATAATCATAGAATTTTTCTACCTTTACATCTAAACCAAATCAAGTCATTTTCCACGTTTCGCATCCACATTAACCATTTAAAAACATTTTAATGCGCAATATGTTATAATTAAATATATTTTCAAGCTTGAAGTCACGTTTGTCAACTATTACAACTTTTCATGTTAAAATTCCCACTCGTGATTTGAGCTCTTAGTATAATCTCTGTACCTGCACGTAAAAATTCCAGAAATGTATAACTTTTAGACGTATTTAAGGGGAAATATTTCGTTTTATCAAATAAAATTATCGTTTACTTTTAAATATGACGTCATTCATTCGCTGAAATATTTTGCCTATTGACTCAAACTCAATATCAGCGAAATGAAAAAATAGTGAAATATAACAGCATCATCAGGGAAATTGTGTCTTTTTTAAAGCGTAACGTCATTTTCTGTTCAAATTTTTAAAAATATATTTGTAATTGTAATGAGAAAATGGCATCAGTAAGAATATAATCAATAAAGATAACTAATCCACTTTTAATAGAAATGAAGTACTTCAGTTGCCACGATTAGAAAATTGGTATTAAAAACTATAAAAAAATTAATATCTCAAAAATAAATTGGGATACAACTTTCAAACAAATTGCATTTAAAAGTACATTTTTTTTTTGCATACGACGGTGTAAACATTTAAAATGTGGGATGTTTAGAAGTTTAAAAATTTGCAGTAGCGAAAATTGCAAAAGCGAAATTTCATTTCAAATTTCAAAGTGTTGCCATTCGAAGAATGACGTATGCGTTACGCACAGATATGTTTGTCCTTTATAATATAGATAGTATTGGCCATTTAGTATTGGTGAAATATTTAGTTTTATCAAAAAAAAAAAAAAAAAGATCGTTTTGTTTGAAATATGACATCATTTTTACTCACTGAATCATTTTGCCTAGCGTCTCAAACTTACACTGTAAAAAAATGTCCTGAAATTAACAGGTGTTATTCTGTGAATTTTCCCTTTTTTAACTGAAAAGTTCCGTTTTAGATAAAACTCTTACATTTCCTGGAATTCCAGGAAATGTTCCGTTTTTTGTTGGCCTTGAACACTCAGAGTTTCCGTTTCTGGCAGTAGACGCACTAAAAACGGTATATCTCCGTCTCCGTATCTAAACAAGAACTCCGGCGACAGCCATGTTGATTTTATGGTATCATCGGTTATCAATGTTCGGGCTACGTTTAGAAGGAATTTCTGCGATCACTTGATGTTATTCTGACATTTAGTTCCAGCAAAAAAAAGCTGATTCATCTTGAAATCATTGAAAAGGGAGTTTGTCTTGCCTTTCCGCGCTCGCTAACCACGTTGTTTTGTTCACAGTTATTTCCTGATCTGCTCCATGTTTCTGTTACTTTTGTGAAAAAGAGGTAAGTTATTCAGCTTTATTTAGTAATTATTTTTTATAATGAACGTTGTATTTATTTTAAATAAGTGTTTTACATAAAACCTTGTTTATTTCTGCGATTGCACGTTTGGCCTGTAGAGCATACCTTTTAAGACACAGTACATGGTATCCAAGATCGGCGGGTACAATGTTTTCGTTCTTGGGAGGGACAAGTATTTTTTTTTTCTACACATATAAAAAAAGGTTAACGCTAGTATAAAAGATTCTTTGGGATGTTTACTAATTTGGGTTATCATTAGCAATCTTTACCAGCCAGGAAGCTGAAAATTTTATTGAGAATTAGTTTTACTTAACCATTTTATACCTTTATTTATTTGAAATATTTTTGTTTTTATAGTAGTAGACTATGAATTTTGTTAGCCGATAGCATGTTTAATGTAAAGTGGGACACATGTTTTCTTTTTTATAAGAGAAGCTTTTTTTTTTCTTCTTTTTTCCCCTCCCCGAAAAAGCTTTTCCCCCCTAATTTTTACTGAAATATAAATTAAAACTTCTTTCTTTAATCGCTTAAGTTTATTGAATTTTTAACAACTATTTTTTTTTATTACTGTTATAATTATCATATTCCAGTTTTTCCTATATTATATTAATCTATCAATATTTAGCCATTCTCATAGTTCATTTTCCATTAATATATCAAATACACACATTTCCAGAAATAAATCAAAATTACAGTAATGGAACATCCAATGAAAAGTACTACCGAATTGTTTTTATGATTGTATTAGCAGAATTTAATAAAGTACACTAATAAAATTATTTTCAAATATAATATATTTAACCATTAGAATATCAATAATTAAAATTATATTTTTGCGAATGATTCACTATTTAATTATTCAGATTGTCTCGAGATCAGTAAATTATTTTGGATAGAGGTTTAAAATACTATATGATAGGAAGTTATCAAACTGAGACAGTGTTTGGGGGGAAAGGGGGCGGAGAAGTATTTGCAGGTTGAATTTTTTTGTGTACTAACTTTCATAACATTCCAGAACTGATGTTTAGGACCACTGATTTTGCAGATTTACTATTTTTGTTAGTATTCCCTAAGCAGAATATTTTGCAATGTTCTGCAATAAACTTTTTTGTTCCAAAAATGTTTTGTGGGAATAAAAAATAAAAAACGCGGAAATATTAGTGCAATTTCATTTTTTAAAGAAGTGCAAAATATATTTTTTAAAACACACTTGGGATGCACCGAATATTCGATATTCGGCCATGTTGCCGAATACTTAAAAAAAAAAAAAAACTTTTAAAACATATTTTTTAAAAACCTTATACAACTTCTACGTTTAACAGTTAACTTATAAAGATATTCAGAATAATTAGAAACATAATCATATTTAAATAAAAGATAATGTTGTTACATTATTTATTTGCTGTTTGTTAAGTATCATTTAAGAAAATTAACCAATCACGAGGATTTTCATCGGAATTAATTATGCACAACCTTTCAAGAGAATGGCCACTTGGAAATATGTCTGGGTTGTCGAGAGCCACATCAATTTATATTTCGGATAGGTGAATGCAGGGCCGAAACTAACCCTTTTAGCACCCGGGACATACATGGATTTTGCCCCCCCCCCCCCTTCTTCCGCAAAGTATATTTACAAAGAGAAATTTACTCCTTTTTTAATAGCCGACTTATTTTTAAATTTAAAATATGCTATACTAAATAGGGATTGACCGAATACCGAATAGTCGATTTGATATTCGGTGATTCGGCATTGTAAACCGAATAATTGCGGATAAGTATTTTCTTAGAAGTAGAAGAATTCTTTTTACTTAGAAGTAGAATAGGCTAAATGATGAGTTTTAATATTATGTGCATGAGTTCAGAGTTCAGCTGCACTGCGAAAAAAAAAAAAAAAAAAAAAAGACAAAGCCATTTTTAATTTAAAAAAAAAAAAATCCTAAAATAGTCTACATAAGCGTGAAATCCGAACAACTGTCTACGGTAGAGAAAAAAAATAAGGAAGATGGGCATCTTTCCTTTATCATTTAATTTTAATTATTTCTACATTAGTTTTCTTAATTTAAATTTATTTAATGTGTATTTTCTTTAATATACACATCAAATAAGTATATCAGAGTTCATATCTGTATATCTAAGGTGTATATTAAAAAAATTCACAAGTAAAATTATACTCCTATGCCTATCCTATAGCTTTTATAACCATTAAATTAAAATCACTCAAATTTGTTATCTTCATCACCACAATGTTAAAATATTAACCTTTAACTGATGTCACAGTAATCTGTTGTCACATAACTAGTGTGAAGCGGTCTGTGAGACCGCTCCGTCGAAAGATGAATAAAAGGCACGATTGACTCATAGGATGGTGTTTTTGTACTAAACTTTTTGCACAGGACTTTTATAATTACAATTCACCCATTCAAAAATCTCTGGTGATAGTACTAAAGTTCCAAACGGAACAAAATTTCGGTAGTGTTTGTAGTTAAACTGAAAATTGCAAGTTAAACTACAAAAATTGAAAAAAAGCCGCCGTCTGAGAGACCGGTAACATTAGTTAGAAGTTAATCAAAATATAAATATGTATCAATAATTTGACAGAAAATAGTTAAATGTACAAATTGATATACCTTTTGTATTTGAGAACATTCCTATTCAATTCAATATGTTTATAATTAGACTTAGACAATCAGTAAATCAGCTTAATGACAACATTTTTTCTTTTTATTTGAACGAACTTTTATTTTTCTGACAATCCTTATCCTTATTAATAGACTGTACAGTTTAATAAAAAAATTCTCTGAATTGACTAGTGATTTTGACCAGTGATAAAATAACAAAAAATAGGTGATGAGTTAATGAATTGGTTAGTGGAAAGAAATCATTAATTTTTTTGTGTAATTACACTTAACAATACAAAATGTAACTGAATTAAATTATTAAGATTTTAATTAAGTATATAAAAAAGTTAATATATGCAAAAATATGTATTGAAAATTTATTCGGTATACACTTTGACCGAAACTTCGGTATTCGGCAAAATTGCTGCTTTGGTCAATCCCTAATACTGAACTACGTAATCTGCTTTGTCAAATATTGATTCATTAAAATCTTGTAAACGAAATCAAAAATAATCTAAAAACAACTCCGCTTTATACAGTATCCTTATGCCATATTATCCTTAGATTTTTCTATGCTTTGGCATACCTCAGACAGGACGATTTTAACAATACTGCGCTAAATATAGATATGAGAAATATCGCCACACAAAATCTTCATTTGGTGCCCCTTGGTTCTGGCGCCTTGGGTGCAAGACCTTGTCCTGAAGAGGTTTTTGTCTGATAGAAAATTCTACATTATATACTTAAATAATAGCAATTTTATTATCAAGTGTTTTTAATCACTTTCTTTTATTGTAAGAGATCAATTGTTAGCCATAATGCAAGGTATAGAAATCTTCTAGCCCATTTTCATTTGGTTATTTATAATACCCAGAAAAGTTTTGAGCTTTGACAGAGATATACTTCTTGCATCCATATACTGGTGCCCGGGACGCCATGCCTCCTCTGCCCCCTCCTTAGTTTCGGCCCTCTGGGATTGGAGGGGGAATCTGTGATGTAATAAAACTAAAAATATGATTTCAAAGGTGGGACAGTTTTACCCTGTAAATTCTAGCCAGCCAGCTTACCCGATTCAGTAGACAAGGATACATGATTATACAAAATTCAGGGTAATTTTTTTATTAATGACTGATTGACAAATTTCACTGTAATTTTCAACTGCCGATTGGGAAACTTTTCACCAACCTGTGCTTTCTCTAAGCTCGATTGACGAACCTCGTGATTTTTTAGCACCAGAACAACTAACTTCGCGATTTTTTCGCACCTGATCAACAACCTCACAATTTTTTCGAGCCCCATCGCCGAAACTTGGAAATTTTCCGAGCTCGATTGATGTACTTTGAGATTTTTTGGCGCATGAACAACGAACCTTGCACTTTTTTTTGCGACCTATTGCCAAAAAATTGATTATTTTCAGTTATTAATTGGCAAAAGTTAATTGGGTCATAAGTTAAACTCACCGCGGGTCACAGGTTGTGCATCTCCCATTTGACGAAATTCACTGCGCTTATGAAAATCGCATTTTCCCGCGGCCGTTTGCTGTTCACATTTTCTTGCGGCAGTTTGTTCTTGTTTTTTCCACAACTCTTAGAAAAAGGTTTTTAGGACTGTACTGAGTACGCGGTATTTACTCGGTACTCTGCATACTAAACCAATTTACCGAATACAATACCGAGTAGTTGTAAGAATTTCATTTTTTAAGCTTTATTATCATTATTGAAGACAGAAGGAATTGATAACTGATCTGTAAAAGTTATTTGAATATAAATGTATAAGATATGTAATTATTCATAAAACTATTTACTTAGCATATAAAAATGTCTACAAAATATAGAAAAGTTAAGAAAAACCAATGGAGTTCAAAATTTAGTTTTAATATACAAATAAAAATAGGTAATTTTTAAAACTAAGAAAAAACTATGGTTTTGGATACAGAAGCATTTTCTAAAAAAAATTAATAATTAAATTTGTTATATCATAAATTATGATAATATATTTAAATTTATAAATGAAATATATTTAAATTGGCAGAGTTTCCCCCGGGCAGTTTCAGGAAGGTGCTGCACCCTGCCTGCCCTTTGGTTTACAAAATAGCGCCCTTCTTGCCTCTCCTTTAAAAAAAAAAGAAGTGCCTTTTTTCTTTTTTTGCATTAAAAAATTTACTTACATAGTAAAATCTGACTCAATGTTATTTTGAAAAGAGATACAGTAGCCTCCCTCTTAACCGGAAATCCGCTTTAACCGGCCGACTCCCCCCCCCCCCCCCCCCCATCAGGCAAAATTCAGGGATGGCGGCCTCGGGAACTCAGCTTACGCTTTCGAGTTGAAGTGGGATCCCGATTTGAGTCTGATAAAGATCTCAAGCATGAAACATTATTTGACGAGGATATAATTAGGACTGTAACTGATGTTGTTCAATACGAAGACGATCATTATGATGATCCAGTTGAAGTTGACACAGCTAAATTTACACATACGGAAGATATAAAAGCATTGGAGTTGGCGCTACACTATGTTAAGCAGCGGCTAACAGCTTCCTCGGTTAAACTTATGATGCTAAAGAAATGGAGAAATTATGCTGCAAATTGTTTGCCATCTTGCCTTCAACAGAAAAAAGTCACTGATTTTTTTTTTATGGTTGATTAACTTAAATATACATAATGTAGAATAATTTAAACTTCTTATAAAGGTGTGTGATACGATTTTCAACAATTTAATTTGTTGAAAATTATAATTAATAATTTTATTATAATTAATAATTTAAATATAAATAATAATTATAATAAAGTTAAATATTTTGCATTATTTCTTATCAGTGATAATTTTTCTGTCAATTCAGTTAAGTATAAATAGTATTCATTTCAGAAAATATGTACTTTTTTAAAACTACACAAATTGAAAAAACTTAATGCATCTCACTGGTTTAATTAATTAAATTATGCAGATTCTTGTTTACTTCTCCACTTTAACCGGTTTTTCTCTTAACCGGCTAACCCTCAGTCCCGTTTAGACCGGTTAAGCGGGAGGCTACTGTATCCAAGTTTTAAATATTAAAAGTGAATTTAACCACTTCACCGGCGACAGGTATGGAGAACCAGTGCTTTTACCCCCGACTCAGGGCAGCCAGTGAAGTGGTTAAAAATCAAAATGTGGTCTTAAGAATCCAAAACATGCCCTTAAGAATAAAAAAAAGTGCCCTTTTCTCACCGGCAGCACCTTGCCTTTTTTTAAATCAAGGGGAAACTCTGAAATTTGCTTTTATCTTTCATTCTCTAAAACATTAATTAATTAAATCAAGAATTGATTAATTAAAAATATTCTTTAATTAATTAAAAATCAAATTTCTTTTGATAAACTCTTGTAAAAATTATATTCAATATTTTACTTAGATTAAATAATGATACAGTTGTGAAAGCACGAGAAAATTTGAAAAACCCACAATGGGTTTCTTCAAGTGGGGCCCGCCCGAAAAAAACCGGCAATCCCACTTGGGCAAACCCTGACAATAACATTCAACAATAATTGATTACAGCATTTGCAATTGTTTGTAAATTAGGTAAAGTGGCCCATGATGGGTTAACTTGTGGCCTGTGAATTTCGTTGATTAATAACTGAAAGAAAATCCCAATTTTTCAATAGATCGCAGAAAAAAATTATGAGGTTCGTCATTCTGGCGCTTAAAAACCTCGAGTTTTATTGGTCAAACTCAAAAAAAAAAAAAAAAATGTAATGCCACCATAGCCTGTCTTTTTCGTTAGCCCCAGCCGCACATGTAGTAGATAGATATGAAATGGCTACATTCTATATGCAATTATTTTAAGTGGGAGTAAATAATTCTATTTTTGAGTAAATCCTTTATGTACTCGCAGTTAAATAGTATTTTAAAGTACCATTGAAGTAAATTTAAGCTAAAATGTACTTACTCAGTCTATTAATAATGCTATATTTCTTTACACATAAAATACTCTGCTCAATAAAATTTAGAAGGCGTAGAGAAAACGTTTAAAGCTAGAAAATTTTTTTAAAAGGTGATACATTTTCTAAATCATTTACATAAGTATGGGTTTAAGTATTTATTAAGTTTACATGAAACATTTTCAGCTGTAAAAAATTTATTTACAGAGAGGATACATGTAATTTGATACATTGTTTTTATAAGAATTGTGATATGTGCGGATGGTGTAAGTCCTGATTTTATTGCAGATGATACCAGACGTTCAGCATGTTTGTCCTATTTTATTCATATTTGAACTGTTACTTTTCATTTTCTAGTGAGGTTCTACCTTTTGACACTGAACAGATCAGATACAAACAAAACAGGACATACACCTTGTATGCATCATATGTCCTTGATGTTATGGGTTAATTTGATTATAAATTACCAGTATACCTACAGATATTAAAGAACTAAGCATTTTTCGAATTTTTAAATCTTACAAGAAATCACTTACAGTTAATTGAAAATAAGCTAAAACAGTGAAAACGGACACATATATATATATATACACACACACACACAGTCACTACCGCGTATATGGTCAACCCGCTTATAAGGTCACTTTTCGCAAGTCAATTCTTAGTTTTTTTATTTTGTGGTCACGTGATGCTTTTCATCTTTAATAGCTTTTGTAGAAAGCTGACAGACATTCTGAAAGAGGAAAATCTTTGCGTCAAGTCTATCTAATCTTCCAATTTTCTTTCCATTGTTGAATCTCCCCATCCTTTTGTGAATAACTGCAAACAGTTGGAGAAGAATGGTTGTCAATAGCGTTTCCTGGACAAGTTTTGAAAGAAGGAAAACCAAGCATCTAAACTCAGCCTTAGAGATTGTGATAATATTGCATACCACTTGACTTCGCTGAGTGTATACACACTGTGGAAAAGAAGGCACAGCTGACCGAATAATATCTATTCTTGCGGGTTGCAGACAAGGGGATTCCAAAAGATGAAGCAGTCATAAATGACGTCACTTGATGCCGTTCATACCGCCCTTTTGCGCCCGTCATATTTAACCGAATCTTGCATTGAAGACTGCTGATTTGACTGTTGTCGGTCAGTCAAATATGGCAGACGCGGGAGAGGACGAAAGAACTCATTTTCCGCGTCAAAGCTTTCCATAGTCGAAGATTGATATGGCTACTCCTGTCGCAGGAGATAAGAGAAACTTTCTATGGCTCTTTGGATTTCTCTATCATCGCAGACAACTATATTGGTCATTGTATAATTCGCAATTTAAATTAGATTGAATTCGTTTTACTGCTTCCAAACTGCACTAGTGTTGCACAACCCTTAGATCAATGAATTATTCAAACTTTTAAGATAAATATACGAAAGCTGCTTCTAAAATACTTCCTTGCAGCGATTGATCAAAAAGATAACTTTTACGTGTCTGTGTTAGATGCCATGTATTAAGTAGCCTAGATTTGGAATATGGTATCAAAAAAAACCATTGAAAATTGCTTTTGACATGATTGGCTTCCAGAATGTGAAAAAATATCGTTCGAAGACGACAACAATGAAAGGATGCTGTGCTCCTACTTGCACAAAAGTTACGGAATGCCGGCTGCACAATACAAGACGAACTGACATGTGCAGTTATTGACAATGAGGTCGCTACTACTGGTGAAGCTTCCATACCGTAAATTATTTCGGAGGTTTTAAATAAAACACGGATGGAAGCTATGACAAAGAGAGTGAGTCTGAAGCTGAACTGAGAACGCAAGCAGAAGCTCTCAAAACACTAAATATCCTCAGATATTTTTTAACACGTTAAGCGCCACATCATTCACGGATGACTGACGGTCTAAAATATGTTATAAAACTAAAAATATATATATTGTTTTAAGTAATTACTTTAAATGTATTTAAATTTTACTTGCCTTTTATTTATTACAGGATTATACTTTCTTAAAAATTACTTAAAACATTGCAAATTTTTCAGCTTCAGTGTCAGTCACCGTGCACTCAATGTGTTAACCAATCCCGTTGGTACAGAGGAATATTTTAAATACGTTCGTCAATTAGAAAAGTAATTTTAACAACTATGATAATAAACAAATCTGCATAAAAGATTATTTTAAATAAAAAATAAAGCTTTACTATATATTATGCTCAACAATTCGAAAATTTAAGTGTAAAGAAATTCTGGTTTATACTTCTTCTCTTATAAATTATATTTTCATATTTTTTTGTACATTATTTTACTAATACAACTAACACAATAATATTTTGTCAAAGTAAAATTCCTGTTTACACCGCATATAAGGTCACCCCGCTTATATGGTCATAATTTTCAGGACCGCATGGGTGACCATATATCCGATACTGATTGTATATATTATGTGTGTGTGTGTGTGAAATAACATATGGTGAAATATAGAAAGTGAAAGATAAGAATTTAATTGTAAAAAGAGTGGTTATGTATTGTAATAATCATCAAAGAATCAATTTGAACATCAGAAAATACCCATCCCAAATGGTGGATTATAATTTCTTTATAAATGCAGTGCAGCTTCAGGGATCGATCCCGGCAAAATTTGGGGCCTATTTAGGGCCACTTCACAAACATAAATTTATTAAGATGGACCCTTTCACAAAAATGAACTTAATAAGACAGGCCCCTTTACAAAATTCCTTTTTATAAAATAGGCTCCCTTCGTAAAATTCTTTTTCATAAAAAGTGTTTTAAAATGCGTAATTTGTAAATAAACGATTGAAAAAGAAAAATTTAGCAAGGGAATATAAAGAAGTTTTTGTTAATAAATTTTTGGTTCGAATTTGAGTAATTGGATTTCAACTAACGTTACAAAATGTTTAATAAAATTCACAAAAAGTAACTTCTACTCTTCACAAAATGGGTCCCAAGTATAAAAGCTGCATCAACTCTTGAGCTTGGTCATTAATTTTAAGTAATTTTTCCCCCAAAATTAATTTATATATAATGGTGTGAATTCTAATCCATATATGTAAGAGTATGAGTTATTGTAAGTCATCTTTTAAGAATTTTTTTGTCTGTTATATTGCCTGCAAGATTTCTTATATGACAAAAGGTTGCTGTAAAATAAAATTAAAAGTATAACTGTGGTAATTGTGTATCATATATCTTTTTACATCTTTTTACTTTATCAGTGTCTTTTATTACAAACTTTCGTATTTTCATTTTTCAGAATCTTTACCAATATTAATCCGGATAAAGGTAGCAAAGCACCTAAGATGAAAGGGAAAGAAAATAATATGGTTGCCAAGCCAATTATACATCTTGTGAATGTACTTAGAGACTTTGAAAGTCATTTTAATTTATAATGCAACAATCAATAAATTTTTTTGTTTTATTTAGTGTTTTCTTTACTGCTAATTTTATATTTGTCTCATATTTTCAATGTAGTTTGATCTCACCAGGGTATTTATGATTATGATCTTGTTTCTCACAAATGCCACTGTTAGGAAGTAAAGAAATTACAGTGAATTTATCAGGATATTTGTTATCTTGTACGGTGATACAAGAAGTCTAAATTTTGTTATTTGAAATAGTTGCATTTTCATTTGTATATTAATCTGTACACATTCAGCTGTTATGGTTTTATTACAAGCACTGTCTTAATGTATAATTAAGCAATCTAGAGTTTTCATGAATTTAAGATATACCAAATGAAAATGTATTATTGCATTTAAGAAACATGGTCTTCAGTAAAAATTCTTTTGTGTGTTTGTGAATATTTAAGATAGAACAATTTTAAAATTCTTTGTTTACAGTTTTAAAGATTTTGAAAATTTTCACTACTTGATAATAAAGTCTGCATTTACCAGGGTTCTTCAAGAGTCAAATTGAAAACCGGGTAGTTTTAGCAGCAGAGAAATAGTGTCATACTGATATTTCTTCACATGAATTTGCTGTCTGTATCTGATATTGATTCTAAACTTGCAAATAGCAGTGATACAAATGATAGTGAAATTTTAAAATAAATTAAAATGCTTTACTTTATATATATTTACATATTAACTTTCTGATAATGGGAATTTTAACCTGAAGCTTTTAACATGCAAAGATAAAATTAGTTCAGAATGGACTATAAAAAAGAAATGTTGCTTTTTAAAATGAAACAAAAAAAATTAATAAAATTTGCTTTCATTTAATTAAAAGAATTAAAGGATTTGGAGCTATTATACTATTAAGGTAGTTCTTCATATCCATAAATGTCGACGGAATGTTTTGACTCATTTAAAATTAACAGAAATCAAAATGAGTTTTATTATTATTATTATTATTATTATTATTATTATTATTATTATTATTATTAAGTAAATGTTTTTGTCATACCTTATATAACATGAAGTTTTTCAAGTATTAACTAAAAATACATTTGCTGTGTAAGAAAAATACTCTCTTATAGGAAGTAAAATACATTTCTCTACTGAATATGTAACATAAATCTGGATAACTGCATACCTTCTGTAGTTATTGCAAAATTTTCTTATTGCTGTATATGTCTGAATCATTCAATTTGCCAAGGTTATATATGGCCAAAATGTTTAATATACTTATTTTGTTTCTGTTATGGAGAAATTTGCGAAAAAAAATTGACAGTTAAACTTATACTATCAGATTTCATATTGAAAGCTTAGAAAATGTATTAAACATAAAAGCGATAATTTTTCAAGCTAGGGTTTTTTTAACACGTTGACGGACACTTGCATCTATAGCCGTCAAAGCGAAGTTCACTTAATTTTAATTCCTAAATCGGCACCAATATTTTAAAATTAAATTTTGCATTATTTAATGTAAGTGAAGTTAAGCTTTTACTTATTTTCATATATTTTTTCATGTAAATCCTGGTGTCAATCAATCATTATGTCACATAGTGAACTTCGCTTTGACGGCTATAGATTCAAGTGTCCGTCAACGTGTTAAAGGACAAATGTCAAAACAGCTTATCCATTATTAGAGCAATTAGGCTATCCCCCCCCCCCCCGCCTCTTTTTTTCATAATGATTTCTGTTTATGTAAGTAAATTCAAAGTGAATTGTAAACAGTTAATCAAAGTACTTTAAATTATTTACACTAAAACTTCTTTTATATGCAATTGAAATGTAAAGTTTTAATAATTTTTCAAAATATTTCTCTAAATATGAAAATAAATTAAAATCGTTAGTTATTTTATTACATTTGTAGCACATGTGTGAAAACATTTTTATTTTTTAAATATATTTATATATACATAAATAATCAAAGAAAATGGCAAGAATTTACATATTTAACCCTTTCGGGACACGTAATTGCATTTCTGCAGTGTTGAATCCACACCAAAATCACCATGGACAATATAATTTGTGACAATGGAAAACAGTTCATATGTATGTATCTTTTTTCCCAAATCTAAATATAGCAAATTATATTGCCAGAAATAAGTAAAATAATTAGTTCTTAAGTAAATATGTACATAAATATCAGCTGCAATGTTGCTGACATTTCTATTTTACCTCTAATGTTAAACCAATGAATGTGTAATGTATACATTCTAATAAAATTAATATTTTCAACTTTTTTTTTTCTCTGCACTTTTTCTTGAATAGCTTTTTTCTTTTTGTTGTCTAAATATTTCCAATATATAATTTTATTTGAGTATTTCTTTGATTTGATATACATGCAATTATAATTTTAGAAATAGTTTGACAAACATTCTTTACACAGAAAAAATTGGTTACAAATAGCTATTTACTGACATAAATGCGAATCTATTATGTGCCAATAGGTTTCGATCAGTAAGGAGAAATTTGAAAATATCAGTTTGTAAAGGTTGAAATAACCATGCTTAAATCTAAAATTTATTTCAGGAATGGAAAATTTCATTCTGAAAATCAATATTTCTCTCAAAAACGGAGCGTTTCAGTCTCAAAAACGGAGCGTTTCAGTCTCAAAAACGGAGCATTTCAGTCTCAAAAACGGAGCATTTCAGTCTACAAAACGGAGCATTTCAGTCTCCAAAACGGAACTTTGCAGTCTCCAAAACGGAACTTTGCAGTCTCCAAAACGGAACTATGCAGTCTCCAAAACGGAACTATGCAGTCTCCAAAACGGAACTTTGCAGTCTCCAAAACGGAACTTTGCAGTCACCAAAACGGAACTTTGCAGTCTCCAAAACAGAACTGTTCCGTCTCTAAAACGGAACTTTTCCGTCTCCAAAACGGAACTTTTCTGTCTCTAAAACGGAACTTTTCCGTCTCTAAAACGGAACTTTTCTGTCTCCAAAACGGAACTTTTCAGTCTACAAAACGGAAAAGTCATGTAACTGATTTTCTGTGATTTAACGGAAAAGATACGGCAACTCTGCTGCCAGTACCTTTTCCGTTTTTTTACTGGAGTTTATTTTTACAGTGTAGTATCAGCGTAATGTAAAAATATTGAAATGTAGCTGATTTATGAAGAAGAATGCGTGTTTTTTTTTTTAATGTCTGACATCATTTTCTGTTCAAAAATTATAAAAAAGTTACTTTAATTTGTATTGTGAAAATGACATCAATAAGGATATAACCAATAAAAATAATAAACCATGACTATTTTCCCTTTACTTTCAATATAAATGGAGTACTTCAGTTGCCACAATTAGAAAATTTGTATTAAAAACTACAAAAAAATTAATATCTCAAAAATAAATTAAGATACAGCTTTCAAACAAATTGCATTTAAAAGAGCATTTTTTTCCTTATACGATGGTGTTAAAACTTAAAATGTGCGATGTTTAGTTTAAAAATTTGCCGTAGATTTAATTGCAAAACCGAAATTTTAATTCAAATTTCAAAGTGTTGCCATTCGCAAAATGACGTATGCGTTACGCACAGATATGTTTGTCCTTTATAATATAGATAGGGTATGGATGTTCGTGATGTAAACATCAATGAGTTCTTGCTCAAGTAATTTGTGAACAGTTAGTTAGAGGAAAGAACATTGCGACTAAATATTCATTGAAAATGTACGGAATCACCGTTTTTATTTAAAAAAAAAAAAAAAAAAAAAAAAAAAAAAAAAAAAAAACATATTATCCGCTGGGCTACAAGAAATGCTTGCATGCTAATAGAAAGTTCATTTTTACGGTCATTCGGTTTTGTGAGTAACAAAACCGAATGAACAAGTTTGTTTCTAACTGTAAAAGAATTTATTGTCTACCATTAACAGTTGAATAAAATAAATTCTTTTAAATACAAAAGTAACAAACGGTTACTTGCTTGCTTGTATGTCACATTTTTTATGTAATATTTGCACACGATTCTTTTCTCATTTGATATTTCCGAAAATTAAAAAAAAAATTTTGTTTCTCTTTCGGGAGAAAATTCAAGTTTGGAATGACCAATGTGTTTCTCACCGATTTCCGATATTTACTGTTATACACGCTACTATTTATCATTTCGGTATGATTCTATCGCCTTAATAAATGATGTACTGGTTATACAATAGTGGATTCGAAGTAAAATTCAGGAAAGGAAATTGCTATTATTTAAAATTAAAAATATTTTTGGAAAACGAACTCTTCTCCTGTTTTTACATGATTATGTTTTAACTGATCTTTTTTAGGGAAAGGTAAAGCTTCAACCTAAAAACAGTTAAAAAATCTCCTGAGATGCAAAGATATATTCAAAGAAGTAACTGTATACCCAAAGATTTTTTTCCTTATTCTAAACATACTGACAAAAGTTATACTCAAACAGAAACGTAACAGTGTTGCAAACATTGTTAAAATAATAATAAAGAAAACAATTAATAGTATATATAAATATTATACAGGCATACATACAATAAATACAATAAACGCAACTGGAGTGAAAAATTAGCCAGAGCCAGGAATCGAACCCGGGACCACAGCATTCCGGGTTGTCGCTCTAAACACTGAGCTACTCTGGCCGATACCTGGTTCTGCAATTTTTCATCAATAAACCAAGTTGGGGAAGTCACCAGCCATCTATCGATAGCCTTGGATGACCGGACAATGATGAATAGATTTTACTATTACATCGATCTACGATATACAATAAAATACACGCACTACAACACATAATATAACACATACAAATAACGCCTGCATTCAACAGTTAACAGTATATATAAATATTATACAGACATACATACATTAAATACAGTAAACCCAACTGGAGTGAAAAATTAGCCAGAGCCAGGAATCAAACCCGGGACCACAGCATTGTAGGCGTTGTTTGTTATATTATATATTGTAGTGTGTGTGTTTTATTGTATATCGTAGATCATTGTAATAGTAAAATCTATTCATCACTGTCCGGTCATACAAAGCTGTCGTATGGCTGGTGACTTCCCCAACATGGTTTATTAGTAAAAAATTGCAGACCCAGGTATCAACCGGAGTAGCTCACTGGTTAGAGCGACAACCTAGAATGCTGTGGTCCCGGTTTCGATTCCTGGCTCTCGCTAATTGTTCCCTCCAGTTGGGTTATTGTATTTATTGCACGTATATCTGTATAATATTTATATATACTGTTAACTGTTGAATGCAGGCGTTATTTGTGTGTAGTTATATTATATGTTGTAGTATGTGTGTTTTATTGTATATCATAGATCGATGTAATAGTAAAATCTATTCATCGTTGTCCGGTCATCCAAGGCTGTCGTGTCCGAGGCTGGTGAATTCCTGAAAATGGTTTATTAGTGAAAATTTGCAGTCTTAGATATCGGTCGGAGTAGCTCACTGGTTAGAGCGACAGCCTGGAATGCTGTGCTCCCGAGTTCGATTCCTGGCTCTGGCTAATTTTTCACTCCAGTTGGGTTTATTGTATTTATTGTATGTTTGTCTGTATAATATTTATATATATTGTTAACGTTGAATGCAGGCGTTATTTGTGTGAGTTATATATTTTAGTATGTGTGTTTTATTGTAAAAGGATTAATAGTTCATAAATATTTAAAATAAACATTGTTTCTTTTATTCCTAATAACTGAAATCTTTAAGCAGTTATTTCATTAACATTAAAAGATTTTTACTTGAAAGGTTAAATTATGTAAATAGCTAATTATTTTCTAATAAAATATCCGTGACTGTTATGTTTATTTATTTAGTGTATTCTAAGTTTAATTTCCTTTTATTTTAAGAATAATTGCAATATATACAAAAAAAAAAAAAAAAAAAAAAAAAAAACAAAAAAAAAAAAAACAAGACAATTTCGCATTAATAATGAAAAAAAATACTTAAAACTATTTTTAATAAATAACTTGAAAACTTATTAAAAATATTTTGTTATATTATTTTCGGAAAACTGATTTAAAGTCTGATTTTGCATTCATGACAGAGGAATGGTAATCGAAAATTTTAATTAAGGAATATATAAGTAATCACGCCTCTTAGAAGCAAAGAAATTCTGTAATTTTCTGAGATGAGAATTGGGTATCAGGTCCTGCTTGAAAAAGTGTAAACAACTAAAAAAATTTTAAACCAGGCAGATCATGTAAATTATATATCAACTGAGGAGCCCCCCAACATGCTTTTTTAAAATTTTATTATGTAATTTTAATAAGATATTATGTAATTTTCTTTATTGCAAGGAAAAAACAATGGAGAAATTAATTTCCCGTATTAAGAGAAACTCAAAAAGATATTTAAAACTTTTGGGGTAACTGGATCCCATATGATCCAATTACCCCTGATAAATGTCCCAGTTTTCCCATTCTTGAAAAATTTATAGGGTAACTCGAACATCAGCCTTACATTTGAAACATGAAGTAAATATGTATAGATACCTCATAATATTAATGTATTTATGTATCTAATCTTTAAATAAAAAAGATTGTTTAATAAAAGTACTTACCTTATTTTAATAAAAAGTCGAGGAAATTCAACTAAATGGACTTTTTTTTTTTTTTTTTTTTTTTTTTTTTTTTTTTAAGCCTAAACTTTTGACATCCTATCATAGCAAAGGCAGAGTTATGACTGAGTTCACATATTTTGTTTTAAGAAGTAGAAATGGGGGTGCAATGTTGACAAAAGCTAAAACTTAAAAAACATCAATGGTTTTTATAAAATATTCTATGGCCCAGTTACCTCGCGGACCCAGTTACCCCAGCTTACCTTATTAATTTACAGTCACACATCACTATAAAAACAAAAAATAAGCTTCGGCAAAGCTACGATTTAGTAGGCACATTTATAACTCTGTACTCAGTTTGCTTTAAGTCATATACGGATTCCATTTGCAGCATGTGAAATAAAACGCTGCTGCAAGCATCCGTTATATGGCCTTTTAAATCCTGTATTGTTCTTGCGGGTGTCTTTACACACCTTCTGTTTGAAGAATGATGAAAAGGACAATGGGATGTGGTTCTGTGGGTGTGGAAGATACTTGAAGCAATGACTACAGCTGATCTATCTCCCTCTCTCTTAATAAGGAAAGGGCAGGTGTTGGTCAAATTACTGTGGATCAGCAAGAAACACCTCTCCGTTCTTTAGGACTACAACTGTACACATGAGCTAGGGAAATTTGATTGGTCTACGTTTAACAGATCTCTGATATGATTGGCCTATGTCGACAAGACTATTCCTGCAATCATCGTAATGACAAAAATGTAGTTGGTAGATTGGTTAACGGAAGTGCTTTTTCATAAACATGCCCTTTCCTGATATACACATATGTGATCACAAGAGTTCCTGAACTCTTGCCCGCAAGCGAGGCACATATTTAATTAAGACTCTCAAAATGAGACAATAACTTCTAAGATTTAAATTATTGATGAGCTGTACTTTTTATGGTGAGAACCATAACAGAGGCACTTTACATTTCTACGTGATCAGACGGATCGCAAGACGAGATGCTTCTAACAAATTATGCAGGCCAAGACTGGCCATACTCATGTTAATGATTTTTTCATGTTAGAAATTGACAGACTACCGATTCTGTTCTGATTTACTTTACCTATATCTTAATGATATTGTAAATAATTCATCTCTTATGTAAATCAAGAAAACATTAAAATTCTGCGTGGGTTAAACTAAAAAGCAGACTGGACTATTATTTAAATCTCCTACAGACCAAATTTAACTTAATTATATCTTATTTGTTTGCTCCGAATATATATATATATACTAGAGGGCTCTGTTCCCTGCAAGCTAAGCTCACCAACCCCCGTTCAGACACCGCAGAATCTAAAAACACGCTAATCTGATGGGTTTTAAAAAATATTAGAGAAGATTGAATTATACTGAAAAAAGCTGTGCACATCTCCCTGTAAACTGGTTTCCATTCAATTCCCTTTGATTGCAAAAATTTAAGTGTGAATCAGTTGCTGTTAAGACATCCAGTGGTTGTTTTCGTTTTTGATTAAAGAGGATCAGTTAAACATTTGAAAAAAATCTAAAATAAAATGAATTAAGTATACAGAGTCTTTGTCTCCCGGTATTTTAAAACAATCTCTATAACAATAACCTAAGTCATGTGACTATCATCAACAGTTCCAGGCGGACCACTTCGCTTTTTATACTCTAGGTGCCATTTTGGTACTTTAATGTTTGCCAGGTACAGGTGATAAGTCGCCAAATATTATTTTATCGCCATCAGTTCATCTATATTATAGTAGTTCAAGTCACCAACTGCCATAAACAAATACGGTCTGATCCCTTCGCCGTTCATATGAAAGTTTGGCAAAGATGTCATATACGTCCCATAATGGCGCGATTTTTTAACGACGCCACTTTGAGGAACGCATCAACAGCTTAAACAGCAACATCCGGCTTACCATATCAAACAAAATAACGATACTTTGGCGCGAGTTAAGTGCTCGTTCCGTATATGACATTGGCGTCAGAAAAAATTGCGCCAATATGGGACCGTAAGTTTTCCATTTTGATTAAAAAATCAAATTTTTTTTTCGAATAAAATTACATTAAAAGTAAAACTATTATAAGTATTACTTTTTTTTTTCAACTCGCCAGTTAGCATTTTTTTTTCGAGTGGTAATATTTGGGCAGATACGCACCGCAGGTTTGGTGTGATTTTTATTTTTTTACGGAAATTTGGCGAAAACCTCGTTTTCAAATACCAGTTACATATGCATTTTCGGTAATCCTTAGATATCCCGTCGACCAAAAATCTATGGCAAAACTATAAGATTAAATGCCAATAATGGTTGATCGTATATTAATTTATTTGTTCTTTCGTTATTTAAAATAAAAATGATGTCAATTTGTATAATTTGGCGATTTATATAATTTGACGAAATTGGTCGACTGAATAACTAAGTAGTACCGTATTTTTTAATTATTTTCTATTATTTTTTAAAGGAAATATAAAAAAAATAATTAATAATCATAGAACAAAAAAATTTATATAATTTATAAAAAGAAATAAAAGTAAATAAACATTTATTAACAAATAAACGACAATAGCCGGGTTACCATGTCAACCTTTTCTGAAATATGAAAAAAAAATATCTGTTTGATTAAAATTTGAGTTGCCATCATTAGAAAAATGTATATAAAATTAGAAAAAAATTAATATTTCGAAAACTAATTCGAATTTAAAAATTCTAATACCAGTTTTGAGATCTGCGGATCAATGCTGATTTTTGGTGTTAATGTCATCGCAAAGTATTTCACATTTTAGGAGAAATCGCATGAAACATAATCAGTTGTTTAATCAGTCGATTCATACTTCCGTTTCATAAATTCGTTTCATTAGGATTTTATATATATAGGGTAGATACATTGTAATAATAATAAAGACAAAATCACAAATATATGAACAAATTGGTTCTAAAGATGTACAAACATAGGAAACCAGTACGTAATATATGTGTATCCCGATCACGTATTTTTTAAGAAATTTCTTATACTTTATATTTCAAATTCAGTGAATGGATATACAATTAAAGGATTAATTATATTGACTAATAAGTTTGATTTTACATTCCACTTTGTTAGAAATGAAGTCATTTCCATTTAAAAAAGCATACCGCCATTCTGCTTTTAGGGCATTTGTAGTTTAGGGTGAATGTTTAAGAGCACTTTGGGTCACGTCTCAATGTAAAAGCAGTACAAAAAAATAATGCAAATTACGTCATTCAGATGCACTTGTAGAAATATGTTGGTGCTTTGAATAAAACTGCTATTTTCAGTTCAATAACTTTGTGTAAATGAGGAAATTTTCACAGATGAAATCGCTTTCTTTTTGAAAATCCAGTCTCTAATTCCGGAATTAGTGGAATGAAAAAATTCTGAAAATTAATCTCATTTTGGCAAATTATAGGAAAATGTTGCAGTTTCATGTTTTTAAATGGATGCTTTCTTTTAAAAATGATGATGAATATTTGAGGTCTATAGAGATCACAGATTATTTGCTCGTTAAATAAGTAATCTGTGATTAAGCCTCTTGCCTATCTTTAACACCATCTATTCATAATAAAAATATATTTAATTCTAGTACAAAAATGTCATCAATGAAAAGATAAGTTGCTGAGAAAAACCAAACGCACGCCATGGTTACGCTTTATAAATGAATAAACCCAAACATCCAATATTAAATTTACCTTTAGCTGTTAGTAGTAGTGTAGTTTATATATTTAGGCGTGATCAGGGGTTCTGAACGGAATTTGAAAGAGTAATAATTAAAACAATTTCTCTAAAAGTACTATTTATCTAATTAGTACAATTTACGTGTTGTGAATATTTACATAGAATATTCTCGCTTAAGAATCACGGATTAATTATTTAATTAAAACAAAATCCATTCAAGCACTCTAATATCTAACCTTAATTTACTCAGACACATGATGAATAAATTATAACAGTGACATAAAGTTAGCATTAACAAAAGTAAAGTTTATTGATAGATATATATACTATACTGTTAAGTTTAATATTTAAATTCTTACTTGACTCATTATATTAACCAAGAATATTATTATTATTATTATTATTATTATTATTATTATTATTATGTCTTGTAACTGTATGTTTTCCTCCATGTATTTTCTTCATCTCTAAACTTTAACTTGTGCATCTGGCTACATGTTCTGAGTAGTAGTCTGTTGGCGCGTTGGCGTACTGTGTGTGCAATGTGGCATTGCCACTGTTGTAAGGAATAAATAGTACCTTAAAGTAAGTTTAATTTAATAAGTTTTTATAGTTTATGGGCCCAGGATTTACGCCGATGTAATTAGTTTTCATTCGTAACTAAAGTTTAGTTTATTTTCGTAGCATTTGTTGCTATAGCGTGTAAAGCAAACCACGCCGGTTGTTAGGCCTGACGTAACGGGACATTTTTTTCGAAAGTTGTTATCACTGACATCGTACGCTGAATAAGATAAGCATGGCTGGAGTTGATTTTTCATCAATGAATAAATTTGAAGGGAAAAATTATTCCCAGTGGCGTTTCCAAATAAACTGTACCATTGAAAGCGAAAGGCGAGTTCACCGTCGCGAGTGAAAAGAAAGCTAAGCCTGACGCCGAAGCAGAGATTGAAAAATGAGAAAAAGACGATGCCATTGCCATGTTCACAATTACTGCAGCGATGGAAATGAAGCAAATAACTCTTATCGAAAGCTGTTCTACATCGTGTGGCATGCTAACAAAGTTAGACTCTGTGTTTCAACAAAAATCGGACTTCAATAAAATGTTGCTATTGGACAAATTTCACCAACTTAAAATGGACATGAATGAAACTGCTGTAGAGTATATTGCCAGGGTAGAGAATTTAGCACATCAGATCAAAAACTCTGGCGAAAATATTAATGAAATCACTCTCATTACCAAAAGGCTGTGTACTTTACCAGCAAAATACCGCAACTTCCGGCAAGCATGGTTGTCGATGGATGAAATCAAACAGAATCTGTCAAATTTAACATTCAGGCTATTTGACGAAGAAACAAATTTAAATGAGAACGACAGAGATTAATCGTCATTTGTCGCGAACTACAAGGCACTTTGGCCACCAGTGATCTACAACAAGCCAAAGACAAGCCAAATAAAAGGTAAACTGGACAAATCGAAGATAACGTATTACTGCTGTCGAAAGAAAGGTCATTTTGCCAGAGAATGTAGATCCCAAAAACAAAGAAGGAGTAGGGATAATAACTTACCAGGTACATCTAATGATTCCATGGGATACAATACCTTTAGTGCTGAAGTGAAAGAAATAGAGAGCTGTGAAGAAAACCAGTGGAAACTCGACAGTGGAGCATCAGCACATATGACATATGATTTCCACTCACTATATGGATCCAAAAGTTACATGGAAGTGATAAAATTCGCCTTGGAGATAACACAGAGCTCGCAATAGAAGGAAAATGTGAGGTAAGAATTTTCAAATTCATAGACAATACCTGGATTGAGAGTTTAATAACAGATGTATTGTATGTGCCAGGTTTAAAGAAAAAATTATTTTTTGAAGGAACTGTAGCAATTAAGAGTGTGAAAATTTTCAAAACTGGTAATAGTGCTAAAATTTAAAATCGTGATAACCTTATTGCCTCAGCTGTTCGTACTTCGAACAACTTATATGCAATGTTATTCAAAACAATAAAACCCATTGAAGCTAATACAGCTGCTACAGATAATATTAAATTATGGCACGCGAGAATGGGTCACATTAAGGCCCTAAGAGAATTAAGTGAAAAAGGAATCATTGATAAGATTGACTTTTCAGACGCGGATAAATTCTTTTGTGATGGCTGTCAATATGGCAAACAATATAAACTTTCTTTTAGCTATAGAAAATACAAATATAGCAAACCTGGTGAACTGATTTACAGCGATTTGTGTGGTCTAATGTCAACATCATCACTAGGTGGTGCCAATTATTTTGTTATTTTTAAAGATGATTTTAGTGGTTATGTTTCGGTTGCATTTTTGAAGCATAAATGTGATACCTTAGAACAAGAAGTTTGTGTCCATTTGTGAAAACAAACATTCAACAACAGTGAAAGCCCTTAGAGTAGACAACGGTAGAGAATTTATAAATCATCACTTCAAAGATTTTCTGCATAAAAAAGGTATAGAACTTGAGCCTACGGCTCCTTACACTTCACAGCAGAACGGAAAAGCGGAGAGAAGTATGAGAACAATTATGGAGAGTGCTCGGTCAATGCTACACAGCAAGAGTTTACCATTGTTTTTGTGGGCTGAAGCAGTTAATACGGCTGTGCATATTCTGAAAAATGTACCGACAAGTCAGACTTCTGGATCTACTCCATATGAACTATGGATAGGAAAGCAGAACTCACTCAAGTACCTGAGGACTTTTGGCTCAGAAGCATATATGCTTGTACCAGACCAATTGCGAAAGAAATTACATCCAAAAAGTACCAAAACAATCTTTTTTGGCTATGAAAGAAACTCAACAAATTATCGGCTTTTTGATCCTGCATGAAAAACTATAAAAATTTCAAGGAATGTTACATTTAATGAAAAAACAAGTGCACCAGATATTCATTCGCAAAAGAAAAAGACAACTTAGTAAGCAACTCTGAATACCAAGATATTACCAGTGAGTCAGAAACAGAAACACACCAACTGACGAATGATAGTGATACACTTAATGCATCACAGATCTCGGATGATGAAGCTTCCTCTTATAATTTCAGACCCAGGGAAAATATAAGAATTCCTAGGCGTTATGATGTACATGTTTCTGTATTTCCCAAAACACATGAAGAAGCAATTAACTCCCATCAATCAAAGCAGTGGAGAGATGCAATAAGAGAGGAACTCGAATCACTACAGAAAAACAACACCTGGCAGTTGGTAAAATGTCCAGAAGGGAAAAATATAATTGGATCAAAGTGGGTGTTCAACATAAAGCAGCTACCGAATGGTGAGATAGAGCGTTTTAAGGCTCGACTGTGTGCAAAAGGTTTCTCACAAGTGGAGGGAATTGATTTCAATGAAACGTTCTCCCAACAACCAGGTATGATACCATAAGAGTGATTTTGGCAATTGCTGCTCAAAAGAAGTTAAAAATATTGCAGTGTGACATCAAAACAGCATTTCTGCATGGTGATATTGATGAAGAGATATACATGGAACCTCTTCCAGGCCTACCTAATGATCCAGACTTAGTATGCAAGTTAAGAAAATCCTTATATGGCTTAAAACAGTCATCAAGATGTTGGAATCAGAAGTTTTCATATTTCTTGCGAAATTACGGATTCATTCAAAGTGTGGCTGATCCCTGTTTATTACATGGTGTTTTCCAAGGTAGGAAAGTTCTTCTCATTTTGTATGTTGATGATGTTCTTTTACTATGTGAAGATGAAGGAAATTTGAATGACATAATGAAAAATATGAACAAGAACTTTGAAGCCACTATTTGCAAATCAGGTTGTTTTGTTGGAATTGAGATTGATCAAAATACAGATGGCTCAATTTTTATCCATTCACAAGCTTACATTAAGAAAATTTTAAGACAATTCAACGTTGAGTATTTTAACCATGTTAGTGTTCCTGTAGATCCCTATATAATTTTGTCATCTGAACCTGACATGTTAGAAGAAACTGGTGTGCCATATCGTGAAGCTGTTGGATCGCTACTGCTTCTATGGGCTACAACACGTCCAGTCATCACATATGCAGTAAACCTTGTAAGTCGGTTCCAGAATAACTGCAGCCAAATACATTGGAATGCTGTGAAAAGAATAGTGAAATACCTAATAGGAACTCCCCATCATGGCATCCAGTATATGCCCGAATCAGAAAGTTCTCGCCTTGTGGCTTATTCTGATGCGGATTTCGCTGGTGACCTGGACACCAGAAGATCCACCACTGGGTATGCTTTCATGCTGTCAGGTGGTGCCATTACATGGAGCACTAGTAGGCAATCTTCAGTGTCAACATCTACCACTGAATCGGGATATGTAGCGGCATCTACTGCAGTTAAAGATATTGTGTGGCTCCGCCAGCTGTTATATGACATAGATGAAACATTCTTTTATGAAAAAAATGTCACTTTGCATATTGATATCCAAAGCGCAATAAAATTAATCAAAAATCCAGTCTACCATAAACGCACTAAGCATATTGTTGTCAAGTACCACTTCATCCGTGAAAAGTACCAGGATAAAACTGTGAACATTGATTATGTTAATAGTAATGGACAGTTGGCAGATATATTTACAAAGACTTTGCCTAGAGACAAATTTAAAAAACTTAGAATTCTGATAAACTGTCTTGCTAAGTGCTAAATTGATATTTTTTTTATTTTATTAAGTGTACTTTTTTATTGATAAGTAACAATTGGAGGGAGTGTTAAGTTTAATATTTAAATTCTTACTTGACTCATTATATTAACCAAGAATATTATTATTATTATTATTATTATGTCTTGTAACTGTATGTTTTCCTCCATGTATTTCTTCATATCTGAACTTTAACTTGTGCATCTGGCAACATGTTCTGAGTAGCAGTCTGCTGGCGTGTTGGCGTACTGTGTGTACGATGTGGCATTGTCACTGTTGTAAGGAATAAATAATACCTTAAAGTAAGTTTAATTTAATAAGTTTTTATATATACAAAAATACAAAAAAACAAGTAAAAAAAAAGAAGCAATAAATTACAAAAACTACTACGTAGGAAACTTTTGAATCATTAGTTTTCAACCATTTTAAACATATCAAATTCCACTTCGGGATATTATGCAAACTTTACACAATTAATTTAGTATTACGTACTTTCTAATATATTAAAAACTGTTTGTTGCGATTTACTTAAGCTAATTTATTAAGCAATGAAATTGTCCGAGTTAATTAAATTCGTAGATTACATTACCTACATTTAATTAATATTACATAAAAAATTAAGATTTTCAGGTCTCACAATCAGTACACTGTTACAGTAAATATCCATACAAAGATACAATAAGGAATTACCTGGCTCGCCATCGAGAAACACAATATGTAGAGAGCATCGAGGAAATCTCCTGGGGCGAAGAAGTTGTGCACATAATTGTGAACGTAAAAGGATAAATGTAAGATTTGCATAAGGACCATAAAGTCAAACTTTTATAAAAACAGTTCATATTTATCAGAGTAAAAATTGATCGTGAAAGAACTCTTTTAGATTTAAACATCCTTAACTAGGAATGCAAATACACAATTTAGACAAAATATAGTTTAAGTTGAAGTTAAGGGTCCACGATTCTGAGCAAAAGTAGAAAATAGTAAGATGGAAATAGCGAATAGCTTTGCGTAAAAAAATTCTTCAGTCAAGGGTGAACAGGAGGAGTCCGGATAATGTAAAATAAGAATGAAATAATGTCAAAAAGTTTCCAAAAATCTGTGTTGGAATCGTGACTGTCAGACGCGGTGCAAATTGTTTCTACAAAAGTAATGCCGAAAAACGTAGTATTGGACAAAACACACAGCAATATACAGGGCTCAATATCAATCATTTGTTTTCTCGCGTTCCGAGGATAATTCGGACTCGGATTGTTTTCAGTTGTCTTACTGGATGAAAATTCAATAGGTAAATTTATTATGATTTTAATTATATTAAGAAATAATTATGCCCTTTGTAATAATGTTGAAACTTTATTTTTTTTTAAAGAGAAGATTAAAAATCAGCACAGTTTAAATTAAATTGTAAAAGCATAAAAATGTAAATTAAAAAAATAATTTCATCTTTTTTTAAAGTGAAAATTGCACTTTTCCTCATTTCACATTGTTTCAAATAAAAGATCTCATCCCTGTACAATTTATTAATAAAATGCTGAATTAAATTTCCTTTTATTGGCAAAATAATACGTAAGAAAAAGTATTTACATCATTGAGAATTAAGCTAATCATACTGATCATCAATAAAAATGTATTTTGTAAAAAAACTACACCTCATGAGCGAATGTTATTTTTCTCTCGTCTAATTAAAATATCGTACAAAGCTATGATTTCTAACTGAGAATTTTAGCTAGGATAATGTTTAATAAATTATTATACTTTAAGAAAAGTAATATTTTCTTTGAAAGTTCAGTATGATTATTTTTTTAATAAAATACATATGCTGAAAATTGATTACAGAAAGCATAAAAGTTTAACATTGTCTTTTAAGTGATCTCATTAGCTATCATAACTTTAAATAAATTATTATACTTTCAGGTAAGTAAAATTTACTTTAAAAGTTTACTTATGATTTCCAGTGTAAAAGACTAATGCTTTAATAAGATTTTTAAAAATTACATATATATGCTAAAAGTGATTAAAGTAAATATTAAGGCTAATAATAACCGCATTAGTATAAAACTCGGCTATTATGGCATACAATTTGAATTAGCTTTTTTCAAATTTTATGCGAAAAAACTTTATTTGTTATTATAGATTTTATTTTTCAATATATATATACATTTAACGTCTGAATTAAACATCATAATAATACTAAATAAAATAAAATAAGACAGACTTAAACACAGTTAAAAAATAAAATTTATAAAAAATTACTGAAAAATACTAAAAACAATTTAAAATACAATTAGTAAACGTGTCGCCGAGCTACGCTCAAGGCATCATCAGTACAAAATATCCATTGCATAACAAACAACGGAAGAAATCAAGAACAGTTAAAGTTAGATATGTTGATGATATTTTTTTGATAGTGGAAGAAGCAGATTTAAATGATATTATCACGATTTCTAACTCTATTGGTAACCCTATTACGATTACAGTTGAAATTGAAGATAATGCTGAATTACCATTTCTCGACATTCTAACCCGCAGACAAGCAACTAATATCTGTCAATCTATCAACACTACTGTTCACAGAAAACCTACATCTACTGGTCAATATACTAATTTCAATTCAATATGCCTTTTTAGCGATAAAATAGCTGTTATTAAGACTTTAGACTTCAGGGTCATTAGATATTGCAGTTCCAGTAATGACTGTGAAAAAGAGAAATGTGAAATTTGTCGCGATTTGGTTAGTAATAGCTATCCTATTGGTCTTGTTAAAAAAATCTTTAAAAATCCTTTAAATTACATTTATTAATCACAAATATTCATTACAAATATTCGTTCCCTTCATTATGATACTTTAAATTTTCTAAATTCTACCCCCCCCCCCCCCCCTTTTCAACGTAGTAAACCAAACTCTTTTACCTGCATCCCTTATTATAATAACAGTTCTGGTAAAATTTCCGGCCTTCTAAAATCATTGAATATTGGGATTTCTTTCAAACCAATGAATAAAGTGAGTTTCTTTTTCAGTAAGCATAAATTTCAATATAATTCTAAATTACCCGGTGTCGTTTATCTTACTCCCTGTAAAGGTTGCAATAGTGTTTACATTGGTGAAACAGTTAGATCGTTGAAAATCTGCATAAAGGAACATACTGATGCTTTAAGAAATGGTAATTTGAATTCAAAAATTGTTCAAGATTCACTTCAAATGAATCACATCCCGCTAATTTCGAACGCCTGTATTTTGAAATCGGGTTGCAACAGCTATTGTGGTAGATTACTTCTTGAGAGTTGGTTCCCTCATTTACGACCGCAGACTTTGAATGAAGCTCGCTCTGTCCTTAGAGAATATTGTCTGTTTTTAAAATAACTAACTTTAGCTGTTCCTGATTTGTTCCGTTGTTTGTTATGCAATGGATATTTTGTACTGATGATGCCTTGCATGTAGCTCAGTGAAACGTTTACTAATTGTATTTTAAATTGTTTTTTAGTATTTTTTAGTATTTTTTTTTTTATAAATTTTATTTTTTTACTTATGCTCAACTCTGTCTTATTTTATTTTATTTAGTATTTGGTAAGTTTTAAGAAAGTTATCTTTATCGTGCGTATGAAAATGGTTGGTTTATTTATTAAATGCTTTATTTTCAAGTCCTTGTGCTTACTATAATCACTGTTGGCTTATATATTTTATTTTAATGATAATAAGTGATTTTTCCTATATAATTCTATAAGGTTCATTAATAAACCTGTACTAAATATAAAGGTGTTTAAGAAATGAAAAAAGAGTATAAGATTGTAAGTTGAATTAAAAAGAAACAAACATAAAGAATTGCAAATTTGCAGTATACATTTCTTTCTTTAAAATACTTACAATACAAGTAAATATAGAGAAATGCAAAAGGGAATCGTTAAATTGAATTACAGAATGGAACTTCAGGTATAAGTAACTCTTTCTAAGAATCTTTAGAGTAAAAAAAAACTCGAGAATATTTTACTTTATTTTATTCTAGAGGCGGTCGATTCTTGTTTATGTATTACGAAATTTTCTTTTTTAAGAAATGAGAGCAATGTTGTCTGTGCATTGCACACAATTTTGAAGAGATCACTACCAATGTATTTAAAAGTGAGGAATGGATAGATAGAAAATAATATATATGCAACGTATGAATAAATTTCCAAATGTTTACATCTTTTAATAAAATTAGATTTAAAATAGCCTGTTCTTTTCAATGATAAAAAAAGTGTTATTTGCTTTCTGTTGTAAATATATTTCGTTCTAAAAGGTTTATATAATAGGCACTTCAGAATCTCCATTTGAATTTCAATATACGTAGGTTTGCAATTTTAAACACTTGTTCATGTGTAGAAGTGTTTAAAATGCATTTTTGAGGACACAGTTGGATAATATATAGGTTATAAAGAAGACTTACATGAAAGTTTGGAGATCCATACACATAAATGTGTGGTCAGTTCTGGTTACAATTTAAAATTATTTTTGTTAAATATCTATGACCAAATATTTTGTTTTGAAAATTATGACGCAGGAGTGTCGCAGTGAAAATCATACGACATCATTTCCAAATACATCCTTGTCTTTTGAAACACATTTAAAAGGAAAAGAAAAAAAAACATGATTACTTTTGTTAGCCTATGAAAATATTAAAGGCATTTAAAACTTTATTAGACGTGAGAAAAAAATTGAGATATGATTGGAAACTTTGGGAACCCATGATCTTTGAGTGCCTTATATTCTAGCCTGCTCTACCTAATAAAAAATCGGCTTCTGCGGGCAACTACTTACATTCATATTCAAGGTGATGTGATTACTGAGACATTCTGTGCTTTGGCGATTTTCTCTAACCGGCTACAAGAAAAAAAGGGTATATATATATTTATAAAATCAAAATCTCATTCTATTCAAACTAATAATTTTGAAAGAATACTTTTATATATATATATTTTACAATAGCGTGCGTAAACGTGTATATTTATATTTGAAATACAATTATTTTACTAAGGAAAAGGTAGGAAAAATTATATATATAGTACATATAGTACAATAATTAGATTAATGGCAGCGAATAACGCGTGATACCAACAGAAAAAAAATATTTGAATACTTTATAATTCTACATGCATTCATATTTAAACATAATAAATACGAAATTAAATGAAGCAAATGCAACAAAATATGTAAAAAATGACTGTTAGGTTTTGAAACACGGAGTCAAAAGAATCGTAATCGTGTAATAAATTAAAACTTTCTTATTTATATTTATAATTACGTGAAAGTTAACAGATTCCAATATAACTAATTAAAAAAAAATTATCTTCTTTTTAAATGTTAGTTAAAAAAGGGGAACGCTATGAAAAAAAATCAAAATTAGTAACACATTTTTATAATTCTATACTTTAAAAAAATATTTTATTTGAAATCTTAAAAGTCAAATCAAAAACATATTACTTACTTAAAATTAAAATTTAATTATTTAATAAATCAAAATTTCAATTATCTTCTGTTATTTTTTAGTATAAAAATTTAATCTTATTGCACAATTCATATTTTTATACAAACTCTTTATCTTATCATGAAAATTTCACAAAGGAAAGAAACGCTCCGGCTCCCTGATTCATGCGTGAAAATCATATCGTTAGACGCTTCTGTAGATAATTTATATTAAAAAATAAAAGCATTTAATAGTATATGTATTTGTCATTGAAAATCAAAAATATTCGCTAAACGGATGTGACAGATTTTTAAAAATAAATTTACACGATATTTCTAAAAAAAGTTCTTTACAGTGATAAGTACACTTCTAAGGTTTTACTACCAAAACGTTAAGTGAAGGCTTACTGTAGAGATATAAAGATTTTGGTGTCTGTCAATATGCACATATGTGTGTACGTGTGTATATCGAATGAATACTGTCGCAAATGTATTCAGTTAGCTTCATATTCAAGTCAAGTGAACGCAGATGCTTAAGGAGTACTTACAGGGAATGTCTTAACCCCTGTTAAACCTCCATCTAAAGTGCAAAAAACATACCATTAAAATTTAAACACCATGAACTAGACTAAATAATTTGGATATTCGGGTGGAGCATATAAAAAACCTAAGTTCCTTCGTTACATTCTCGAGTTGAGAGCACTGGGATTTAATATAACCCGCAGTGGCGCAATGACTTTCTAAATTTTAGAAAATCATCACTTCGCTGACAGATTATAGTGATCAAAGCGGGAAAAGCTGGCATCGGAGGTACCAACAAGCGCAGAAATTTTTTTGTGATGTCCCTGGGAGGGAACTTAAAAAAAACAACAATAGTCTAAGGTCATATATTTGAAATATAAGAAGTTTAGGATAGTTTCCCCTCGCAGAAGTTTTTCTGGCTGTGCTCGGATGGAACAGCCATGACAACGGCTCTTTACAAAACCTAAACAGGTCCACGACTGCAGGAGAATGAGAAGGGGGACGACGATACAAAGACCTTTTGCCGGGGAGCCAGGGACCTATGACCCACATCCCCTGATACTGAACGTATGAAGTTGATTGCAAGGCTTGAGCAGCAGTGAAAAATAAAACGAGGTGGGAGGTGGAAGGCTAAGACTTGGGTTCTTGAGTTCAACAACAATAAATAAATAAATAAATAAATAAATAATATAAAATATAAGCTATACTATAACTGGCCAATTTTAGAGGAAGGATGGGGGGTATTTTTTATAAGATTTACTTAAAATTAATCTAGAATGCTATTGCTTAGTATCCCAAAATAGTCGAAGATCCCCGGGTGTGCGCAGTAATATACTCTTTAAAAAGACTCTTTGCAACACCATAACAGGGTTCCAACAACTGAGATGAAGTATTTCGGCGTTGGCTAAAAGAATAAAATCATTAAAAGGAAAAAAAAATAAATTAACTAATGGCGTAAAATGGGAGGCTAGTTTCAGCGGTACAACCTCCCGGTATCGGGCTATCCAATGGAACGGCCCTGATAAGGGCCTCTGCCACTACCGGTTCCGGTCGCAGAGACATGTGCACAGTGCACGCCCAAGGCAATCTTGATATATATTGAGGTAGTCCTGGCGCGCTTCGATAACTGGTGAAGAAATAAGCTACGCGGAACCGACGATTCGAAAATGTTTACCCGAGGCGCCAGGAATCTATGTCTCACAACCCCGGCGACAGAACAACTTTCGACTGACAAGGAGAAGACATCATAACAAGTGTCGTAATAGTAGCCGAAGGTAAAGCAGAAGGGCTTATTTCCCATTGGTCGGGGCTGTGGCCCCTCCCTCTGGTACTCAAACCCTGGCAAGAAAGCTCAGCGAAAGCACAGCCATAACAAAAAAAAAGGCCCAATTCAGCTCCACATATTTTTACATTATATTAAATTTAAGTTGATTACAATTAATTAAAAGTACACGATGCTAATACTTAGAATAATAATTAAAACTATTTACAAAAATATTTACAGAATTTACAAATTTTCCTATAAAACTAAGAAATTAATCATTGGGGAACTTAGCGATCCCATCCATGAATGTTGGAGTTTTTCTAGAGATATCTTTTTGTTCATTTATATTCTTTAATAAATTTTCGAGATAATCAGCAACTTCATAAAAAGAATCAATTTTTAGTTCAGCTTTTATATTTTCTAGGATATTAGATATTTTAATGAAACTTCAATTTTGTTCATCTAACTGGTATAGCTATACCGGTTGCGGTGGCGCCATCTTTGACTCATTTTGGGAAGTATTAGTTTTTGAGACATTTTTTTTTAGTTTACAGTTTTTGAGTTACTGTCTTTAGTTTTTATGATTTCTGCATATGATTTACTGGCTTAACTGGATAATTTTTGCATCCTTTATAAGAAGCCGGAGGTTGTGATCCGCAGTTAAAACAACCGGCGGCGTTTTTTCAATTTTTTCCTCATTATTTTCAGGTTTTTCAGCTTTACTCGGGCATTGGGGACTTTTATGTGCCCTTCCACATCCTACACATTTCGGGTCCATAAAGCAGTATGTGATAATGTGGGAAAACGCTTGGCAATTCCAACATTGCACTGCTTTATGGGGAGCCCTATAATTTTCAATTTCAACTCTGATTTTAAAAAGCTCCCTAACTTTTAGAACATCTTTACTTTTTTCATTCATCACAAGATGAATAAGAAAAAGGGGAAAAACTCTCTTGTCAACCCTGCTCCCCATTTGGACAATTTTAATTGGGTCGAACCCTTTAATAATTATTCCTTCCTGGACATCTTCGACTTTACAATTTTTGGGGAGTCCCCTTATCACAAATTTAAGGGGCGCGATGGTGTCTGGCACCACGTAAAATTGAGGTTTCTTTTCTTTTAAGTAATCAATTATTTTGTTTTTAGTTACAAAGTTCTTGGGGAAGATTTTTAGATCCTCATTAGTAATTTTAGCATTAAAGTTTGGGTCGCAGTCTTTTTCGACTGTGGTCGCGAAATCTACAATATTTTAAATGATAATTGGTTTAGGTATTTTAATTCCTGTCTATACAGATTTTTTTGTGGGTTTTGGTTCATTTAATTGATTACTCGTTAATTTTGAGTAAGCTTCTATACTTTTGTCTCTATTAATGAGGCTTTCCTCTAAAAATTCCATTTCCGAGGCTGTAGCCACCGAATCTGTGATATCAGAAACCTCATCTTCTGATTGGAATTCGCCATTTTAGTCCATGTATTTGGATTGGCTGTCACTTTGCAACTCAATATTGAAGTTAGCTTCATGGTTACTATTTGCAACTCGGCGCAGCTAAACCAGTTACTAAAGTCGCGCTTTTATTTTTACTTTTCTTGATTTCTTAGCTTTTTTCAAAGGTTTATTGAGAGAATTTTCCTCAGTTGGCTCATCAGCCTTACTTCTTAAACTCTACATACTATAAAGTTTACATAGATCCATTTTGTATTTATCACCATCACAGCTTATCATAATAATCCTCGGTATAATTACCATAATTGTCAAAATCCGTTACTAAAACATCATCAGGATATTGATCTATACAATTTTTAGCCTGATACAAATAGCAATTTTTGGGATACTTTCAGGATTAGCCTTAAATCTTAACGCGCCAAGCTGTGATCAAAAGAAACCATATTACCTTCGGTTGTTGTGTCTCTGGAATCCATAGTTGTCGGATCAGGTATCGAAATAGCTTCGTCACCTACCGGCATTCACTACTGGCATAGATGACCGTGACAACGGCCTTTCGCGCTACGGTTACGGTAACTAGCACTATATCGGGAATGTCTCATCTGGAGCTAACACACTCGCTCTCCTCGCTCCGCGGGAGGATTTGGCTCTCTTTTAAAGGCTGTGGCCGAAAGAGGCGGGGTCAAGGGAGGAGTCATGTGCATGATTCAGAGCTTTCTGCAAAGTGGCAGGAGTTTCAGCAGTTTAAGAAATGATATTTAGAAAAAAAAAGCTATATAAAAATACAGGAATTGCAAAAATAAAAATAAAGAATTAAAAAATATTGAGTGCATTTAAAATCATTCCAACTTTAGATCTATTTCTATTACTAATGTGAAATATGTTGTACATCGGATGTGTATTTAATGCACTATTTTCTGAATTTTCTAAAGAGAGATGGAAATTTATATTTAGATCTTAGGGGTTAGAGAAGGGTTAATTTCTTTATAAATGTGATAATTTCGAACATAATAAGGAACATGATATATTTGTCTAATAGTAAAATTTTGAAATTGTAATAATAGTATGATGTGACTTTTGGCGATGTACGGCCATATTTGACATCCATAAGTTAATATCAGACGTAAATAGGAGCTGTAAAGAAGCAACTTATATTTAATTGACAAATCACTATTTCGAGGTAAAAGGGGGAAAAATTAATCTTTTTACCGCACGAAATTTATTACGCGCGTATTATGTGTGTTGTTTTAAAGTGAGTCTTTGATCAAGGATTATACCAAGATATCTACATGAGGGTGACAATAGCAAATCGGTATCATTAAATTAAATTTTATATTGATTAAGGTTGTTTTCCAAGAGAATGCAGAAGAGAATAGCCTGTGTCTTGTTAACATTAACAGCTATGCGCTAACATTAACAGCTATTTTTGGAACCAAGTTCATAGAATTTTGATATATCTAGTGATGGTAATAACTGTGTGTTTTGTTATTAAGAGTAAAGACACAGGTATCATCTGCATATTTAGTCAAAAAGGTGTGGGGGTGGGGGGATATCATTTATAAAAAGACTGAACAGGATTCCCGAAATTCGGGTGCCCTGGGAATGCTGAAACTTGAAAAGTAATTTTTGGATACTTTATATTTTACCCTGACATGGAAATTCCGGTCAAGGAGGTAGTGATAGGTTAGTTTGATTAAGTAGGGGGTGGGGGTTATAGTTAATTAATTTAAAGATTAAACCAAGAATTCAAACTTTGTCGTGGACTTTTTCAATATCGAGAAAGACTGCGGAAGGGAAATTTTACCCGTGGTGAAATGCTAGAACAGCCTATAGACCTGATGTGGGGCTGCAAGCCACTCTCTGAATCCAAATTGAATTGGGGGAGATAATGTTATTTTTATGAATATGGTCATTAAGTGTTCGAGCAATAAATGCTTCCGTTAACCCTTTATCTACTGACGGTACTTATAAGTACCACTCACTTTAAACTTTTATACCATAGTGAATATTACTAATATTCTAATGGTACTTTGCCAAAGATGCTCTTTTAACTCCACTTTATCCGAAAACGTGGCAGCAGCAGTTCTAGGTTTGTTATTTTAGAGACGAGTGAAACTATCTTTGAAGCAGTCGATGTATTTTCTGCCGACATTTTCTACAGATTGACACGCTCGTCTTTTCATTGCTGCAAACACAGTAAAAGATACAAGATAAGTGTTGGATTTTTTTTATGTGTTCACTATGATCTTAGAATACAACTTGATAAGCTATTTTAGATAAACGGTGTATGTATTTGATTTAACAGTTGAATTACTCGGTGGTACTTATAAGTACCGTCAGTACACTGCGTGTTGGAGAAAAACTTCTTGTTTACTTTTCGTCTGTGTAGTTATCCATCTTTTTCATCTGCTTTAAAATGTAATTACTAAAATGTAGTGCAGTAATGATTTCCCTGGTATTTCTTTTCTGTTTCATTGTTATTTTTTATAGGAAATCGTAAAAGTTGTGGCACCGGCTCGTTATTGCTATGCTAGAAAGGGCATATGTAAATTCATATATTGCATATGTGGAGATGCGAGAGAACGTGTTGTCCCTGGAATATAGACGTCGCATAACTAAAGGACTGCTAACAAGATAGAAACTTAAAGAAAAATAGTTTTTTTTAAACACTTTCAGGGGCAAAACATTTTCAATTCTAAAGTGTTGAAATAAATGATTGGCACCGGAATTTGCCAAACGATTTATTTGTAAATAAGAAAAAGCCTATATTTCATATACGTGTTAAATCGAAAATATTTTCTGGTACCAGTTGAAATACCTTGTGGGGTTTCTGTTATGATATTTTAGTCATAGTGTACTGACGGTACTTTAAAGTACCACTTTAATTAATTACCTCTAAATAATTAAATTTCTCACGGGTGAGTATTTTTTTTATATTTATCCTTTAATTTTCATTGTAGTAACTGAAAAAAAATATTACATGAAAAAAATTGCAGTAGATCATAATGCCGTAGATAAAGGGTTAATTTACTTAATGAATTTATGAGGGAGATTGAACGGTAGATGATGGGGACGCCAGGAGGATTGGAAGTTTTAAGAATAGGGGCTACCAATGCAGTCTTACAGTAAAATCGGAAGTAAGTGTAATTTAAAAATATTGTTAATTAGAAGGGTTAATTTTGGAATGTAGCTAATGGGATGCTTCTTAAGCATATCATTATTAATGTGGCTAATTCCTGGGTATTTTTTACTCTCAAGTTTTTTAATTTCGTTTGTGACATCAGCGTTGTTAATCGAAAAAGTGGGAGGCGGAGGTGGGGTTCTAAGAAGCTGTACACTTTTTCATTTACTTCTCTCTCTGAGCCTGAATTAGTAACTGGGTTTCTTAAAATTTGCAACTAAAAATTGTTGGCAATAATATCTGCTTTTTCTTCATCTGTGAACGCGTAGTCATGAGAATTTAGAATACGGATAGGGGGCTATTCATGAGAGAACTCCGTAACAGCCTTCTATATGGAGGCGTCCTCTGGTGATAGAGACTGTAGGTAAAAACTCTATCTCTCTGACTTTTTTGAAAAGATAATTTTTTAAATCCTGCTGGGTTCTGTTCACCATCACTTTATCAGAAATTCTGCGCGTTCGTTGCCAGGCTTTACTTGTTCAATTTTATAAGTTGTTAATCTGCGGATATGGGGATCAAGTTTATGAAACTCGTTGATAAACCACCTAACTACTATATATGCAGTAGGAAGAGCCAAAGTGGTGACGTAAAGAGAGTGAGGAGAGGTCTAAGGTGTATAACGAAGTTGCAGATAGGGCCCACTTTTGGGCCGTACAATAGAAAAAAAAGAGAAATGTATATGGATATTTAGATGCATTTTAAGTAAAGTAGAAGGTAGACAGTTACTTTACTCATTAAAAACAGTAAAACTGATTGATTATCTAACAATTACTTCTATAATTTGAATGAAAATAAATGGAAATTGATAAGAATATTTTTTTCTCTTTTTAGGGTTCCGTACTTAAAAAGTAAAAACGGAACCATTATAAGATCACTCCTGTGTCTGTCTGTCACAGCCTTTTTACTCACAAACTATGCAACGTGGAAAGTTCAAATTGGGGGAAGTAATATAGACTATTGACCCTCATATTTACAGATTAATAAATATTCATAGATATATTTAGGAAAAATGTTGAGGAACTAATTAAGTTACTTGAAAAAAAAGATCCTTCCTTTGTATATCGTGTGGGGTATCGTGTGAAAGCTTTCGAAAAACTGAAAGGAAAAATATATTTCATTGAATTTTAGGTATTATATTTTCAAAGTTATGGTGGAAAATGTAGTGCAAAAATATGTCTCCTCGAATTCTGAATCTATTGAAACTGAAATTATGAAAAAATTAGAGGTAGTAGACATTAATTTAAACCTTGCAGGAAAATTATAATGGTTAGCCTAGGTCACATAGTTTTTGAGAAAATCGCATTTTTCCGTTACGCTCAAATTTCGATTTACGGGCTTCAGCAAAAGTGTTGAGCAGAGCTGGAGGTACCTATCATAGCAGAAGTATAAAAGCATTGTTGATCATGAATTTTGGAAAAAATCGTCGGTAATTAGCCGAGATATTAACCCTTAAAGACACGGATGGTTTGGACATACATAATGACAGGGCCGGAGAACTCTAGCTCCATCGGGTTTTAAAGCCTAGATAACAAATTTTGATTTATGTAACGTAATGTCCAGTAGCAGTATAAAGCAATAAACGTCAAATTGTTAAAAACAGACTAATTTAATGAGAATTAATCACATAAATACTATGGGATTCGCGGCTAGTTTCCATTGAGTGGCTCTCTCAATACACCTACTATGTCTTTAAAGGTTAACTAAAAACCTATATGGAATAACAAATATATAGAAAAGCTATATTTGCTATTATTTAGGTTCCATGTATCTTTGAACTTTCATGGTATATCCATTTATACTTTTTTAATATACAGGGTTCAAAGGAAAGTCCCTTTAATCGGAAAATACTTGTGAACGGGGAGAGCTACAGCTAGGCAAGTGAGGTAACGGTATAGTAAAGCGACTACGCTCGATTTAATGAAAACGACAGTAGCGCTACCTAGTGGAGAAATTTGGAAGATAGCCACTGCAAATCGAAAACGAAAAGAAATAGAGCAAAATTTCCAGTTAGAAAGTTTTAGAGCATCAATTAATTAATAGAATACGACATTTGGTTTACATGGATAAGATAAATCTTCACCTGTTTACCCAAAAATGTCCGAAATCCATGCACTCCATTTTGAGTAAACGTTTGAATGGAATAGTCAGAAGTATGAAGAAATACGCACAATTTATTCTATAAATACGTACTTATCTCAATATATTTTGATAACATCACACACACACACAAAATAAGACAAACTGTCTCACAGTGATAAAAAGTTAATATTCAGTGCGTTCGAAAAGTTCGCCATTGCTCACGATACACGTTTGAATTCGTGAGAATAATTCTGCATGCACATTTCTCAGCATGGAACGTCTATTGCAAGCCTCTCCAATACGACGACATAGATTTAACCCTTTCAAGGGCGGTGGCTAGACGGTCTAGTCACCGAATTTTAATTCCAAAAATGACAAATGACATCAAGAATATTTTAATAAAATTTTGCTTTTGTAATGAAAGTGCAAATTAGCGGGTTTTTATTTTATGAGAAATTCGTTTGAATATTCTGGTGTAAGTCAATTATTTCATCAGTTTACGAACAGAATTTTTCTGGCCCTGAAAGAGTTATTCTAAAATTTTAAAAGCATTGGAAATTAAATCTTTACAGACATTACAGTGCAGTACAACTTCACAATCTGCAATTATGCACTGCTACATTTCCGGAATGTGAATAGGCAAAGTAGAATCATCGCTAATCGATTTCGGACATTTTTGGGTATGCAGGCGACGATTTATCTTATCCGTGTGAACCAAATGTCGTTTCGTCCTAATTAATTGATGCTCTAAAACTTTCTAATTGGAAAATTTGCTCTACCTCTTTTCGTTTTCGATTTGCAATGGCTGTCTTCCTAATTTCGCCACTTGGGGTGCTGCTGTCGTTTGCATTAGGTCGGGCGTAGTCGCTTTACTGTACCGTTACCTCACTCGTATAGCTGTAGCTCTCTTCGTTCGCAAGTATTTTCAGGTTCAAGGGACTTTCCTTTGCACCCTGTATGCTATAGAGCTATACCCAACCCTACATTGTATAGTTTTTACAAAGTCTTATAATTCTTTTAGCAACGGTATTTTTTTAATAATACACGTACTAATTCATATATTACTGTGCGGAAAACCTCTGTGCGAGAGTAATACTCGCACTTGACCGTTTATTTGAATGATGCAAAATGCTCACATACGCGACTGTATAATTTCATTACAGATATACTGCTGAGGTACTTAGAAATAGTTGTATAACTTTTCTTGGTATTTGGTTCATTACCGCTCAATCGATGGTTATTTAAATAAAACGATAAAAAAATTCCTTAAACTTTTATGCAAATTAGTTGATTGCAAACTGTTCCTTATGCTTTGGAGTTATACATCATTAATAAAATATTGATTTTTTTTGTCTAAATTTGACTAGCTATACATGTTTTCCCTTAAGTGAGCGCCATTCCCCTACTTCCCCCTATATATTCTTTTAAAGATATAATAAAAATATTCTGTAAAACAATATATTTATGCTAAAGTAACAACAGTATAAAACGTACCCGTACATATATACAGTGTGTCTACGTATAACCTGACCTACCTTTATTTTCGCAACCGTTGATCCTAGATGCATACTTCCAATTACAAAAATGGTTTAAATAAGGTAAAGAATTATTTTTAAAGCGATTTGGGTCAAGTAAAACATTTATTAAAAAATTACGAAATTTAAATTCTTATACGGTCCCCCGGTCTTATAAGTGATATTTAGTAAAAATTTACCGCGACACTAACAAGTAAGATAAAAAAAAGTCCCATTCATCTAACATTAAAGTTGACCGAGTTATGAAACTTTGAAATGCATGACTTATACCACTGTTTTGCAACTCAAAACAGATGATTTCGGCTATGTTATCAGGGGTCGTGTATAAAGTACTTAAACTTATTGCAAGGTTTTAGCGCTTCGAAAGAAATCGTACAACTATTATGATTGTGTTATCATTTATTAGTTAAGTTTCAGATTAGTAAAAATAATTGTATTTTAAAGAATGTTTTATTTTGTAAGGATTTGAGGCTTTAATTTCTTTTAGTAACAATTATATTATTTTCATAATGTTTTATTTAACATGCAACAATCGTCTTGCCAGTTTAAAATTTGTACTCGAATTTTAACTCACTTTCAAATGCCCGATCAAAGTTAAATTTTACATACTTAATTAAATCCGATGACAATGTAATATTGTTATGATTTTCGACACTTATCATCTTATACATACTTATATTAGAGGATAACACACGCACACACAAAAAAAATCAGATTATCGTCAACAAGTTTAAGAAAGAGTTTTGGATTAAATAACATAAACCTGCCATGGTTGTGTTTTTTAACTTTTATAATTACGTTTTATATAGTAGTTTTTAACGCTGAATAAAAAAATTACCTTCACTTTTAACTATCATGTGAGGATATTTCGCAAATCGTAAATTTCAAGATTAAAAAATAGGGAAAAATCTGATACTATAAAATAGAGTTAGACATTTTTATTCAGTTTAATTTTATTTAATTCAATAATTTATTCAATTTTTTGGTTTATACTGGGTTTCTTACAGCTAAACAGCTCGGGGGTCCATTGAGGTTGGTAGGGGAGGGGGGGATCAATTTTAACTTTGAGCTTTTTAACTTTGAAATTTGCGATTTGAGAGAAGTCCTGACATGATGAGTTAAAATGAAGGTTATTGTCGGATTCAGCGCTAAAAATATATACAAGTATCAATTTTCAAAAGCTAAAAAACATAGCACAACCCAAAATTTGAAAGACAGTGTAAACTAACAGCATTTAAAAATATGTATCATTTTGTAAAAATTGAGGCAGTTGTTTTTCATCCTTTTATATTAAATTTATCCTTTTATATATTCAGTACAAATAATATATTTTGCAGTAATATGTCAGAAGGATTAAAGATTTCAAATTTATATTGCTATGCTAATTTTACTCTCAACCATTTCTTTAATATATGACGAAATTATATTTCTACTAAATTTGTGATTGACCCCTAATTTGCAGCAAAAAATATGCTCCAAATTTAAACAGATATTACTCGGTCAATTTTAATCGCAGAATTACGGGACTTTTTTTTGTCTGTAACAGGAAAAATTTACTAAATGTAACTTATAGGACCTAGGGACCGTATAAAAATTTAGATTGTGTAATTCTTCACTAAATTGTTTTTTCGCATCTTATCAAAAGCGATATTTTCATAATAGCCGCATGCTAAGAGTTATTTGGCCAAGATTTTGCTACTTACGACATCATTTTATATTCTTATAATTTCAGAGCTTTAAGCGCATAGTTCTATTACATGTCTGTTAAATTTGTGTTTTATTTATATTTTATTTACTGGGTGGCCGAGCGGGTAATGTTTGAAACAAATGAAAAAATAAAAACAAATAAGAGACATGAGAAGAATTTAATGACGTTTATTGAATGGACATATTGGGCAATTAATGATAAAAGGTTCGAAGTGCCCGCCATCTTTAACAAGGACAGCAGTTAGGCGGTTCTGAAATCCAACCATTACTCGTGAGCAGGCTTCACTGTCAATCGTGTCGACAGCAGTTGTAATGGCGGTTTTGAGTTCTGGAAGGTTCGTAGGACTTGTTTGCCACACTTTGCTCTTCAAATAACCCCATAGGTAGTAATCGCAGGGGTTCAGATCTGGTGAATATGGGGCAATTCGATACCACCTTGGAAGTGCGATGGGTAATCTAACCAATGATTCGATCGCTAAAATGCTCATTGAGCACCTCGAAAACATCCGCCGTACGATGTGGTCTTGCTCCATCCTGCATAAACCAATGACCTTGGACCAAGTCATGACCATGAAGAAAAGGGATGAATTCCTCGTCCAGGAACTTTCTGTAATTCGCCGCGCTTAGAGTTCCATCGATGAAAATAGGGCCGAACACACCATGCGAGGATATTGCACACCACACAAAAAATTTTTCTGCTGGAGGCTTCGGACAATAGTGATCTCCGGCCTTTTTCTGCCGCAGTAGCGATAATTCTGTTTGTTCAGATGGCCATCCAAAGTGAAGCAGGCCTCATCTGAAAACCAATTTTTCTTTACATCGATTTCACCTGTTTGAAGTTTTTCAAGCATAAGCTGTGCAAACTCAGATCGTCTTTGTGTATGGTCTTCGATGAGAGTTTGGGTTACTTGAATTTTGTAAGGCGACAATTCGAGCTCTTTCATTATTCGCTGAAGTGATGTACGCTTTATTCCCAACATTTCTGCTGCCCTCCTTACAGATAGGCTCGGATCGGCAGCGAAAAAGTTGTCGACGACCTGTTTTGCACCGTCTGTGACCACAGTAGCAGTGGCTGTAGCCATAGCTTTTTTATCAACTTTCACCGATCAAGAACTTGGCATACAGTCTACAGGGAAGAGGATTGAAACACATTTTTCAGAACAAACATGGAAGCAAAAAGGAAAACTTGTACCGTAAAACGCACAAAATGACTCACCTTGCCATAGTCCTTTTGTTTGGCCAATTCTTGTTGTGGAACTTCTCCTGCCATGCCCGTTGAACTGCCTTCACATTTTCATCACATCTGGCCATTTGTAGCACAATAAAGACGCGAACATCCATCGAATATTTGTTCATGTTTACTAACGAGAATCACCCGCTAAAGCGCACCGCAGACTGAAGGAACATCACATTTACAATTGCCCACTCACCGGAGCATGCGCACTAAGTTTGGCCTCACTCACGTGCACCTAGCGCCATCTATTGGACTTTGTTTCAAACATTACCCGCTGGGCTACCCGGTATTTATTAATAGGGAAATTTTTTTAATGGATATTAGCCGTGAGAAAATGATGAACTCTTTATGTTGTTTTAAGGGCAAACGGATTAATCTTTCGTAATCGAGCTCCGCGCAATATAGATAAATTAAAAAATATTTCATGCTTTAAAATTGGTTTTAAAACCATAGACAATCAGTAAACTTAGATGCACTTTGCAAACAAATTCCATTTGAAAAATATTTTTTTTCCTGTTTGGTGATCTAAAAATTTAAATTGCACTATTACAGATATGTTAGTTTTGTGTTTTTTTATTATTATTCTTTTAATTGTTTATAAAGGAAGTATTAATTTCGTTATACAAAAATAGTCAGAAACAAATGCTGCACAGTGCTTGCTGTTTTATATGCAATATGTTTATTATTATTATGTATTGGAGTCGGAACGTCATAAGATAAACTTAAAAATATCATGCTTAAAAATTATTTAAAAAAACATCAGTCAATTAAGATGCAGCGTTTAAACAAATAGCATTTGAAAGTAGATTTTTTTCCTATGCGACGAAAATTGAAAATGTACGATGGTCAGAAGTTTAAAAAATTTCTGTAGCGAAAATTTAAAAACCGAAATTTGATTGTGAAGTGTTGTTATTCGCAAAATGACGTCAGCGTTACGCAGAGATACGTTTGTCCTTTATAATATAGACACGTAATCAGTAATTTATTATTAATATCAGTTATTAGGATGAGGTTATTAATTGAGGCTCTTATGCTTGGTATTCCGGAATGAAAAACAGCAGAATTTATTCCACTCTGACACAATCGAAGAATTTTTTCCGGATGAAATCTAAACCCGACATCCTTTTCACCTTCTCAAAATTTATATACGCACTTCTGATATCCGTATTCATCATTTTTTAAAAAATTATATTTTTTTGATCATTTTAAAATTTTAACTCAAACCTTGAACTCACGATTGTCAGCAGCAACTTTTATATAAACAGACTTTTAAATTGAGATTCTAATCTCAGTACTGGAGAGTAAAAATTTCCGTAATTTATGTTTTTTAGCGCATTTGTGTTAAAATGTTCAGTTTTATCTAAGAAAATTATCGTTTTCTTTTAAATCTGACTTCTTTTTCACTTAAATAAGCATTTCGCCTAGTGTCCGAAACTTAGTATCAGTAGGCATGCACAAAATGGAAAATTTATCAGAAAAATGCGAGTTTTCAAAAGCAGTATGTCATGTTCTGTTCAAAATATAATGCCCGTAATGGGATTTTCGCCACTAAATCCTATACAACAATTTTATCAACAATTTTGAATTTTTATCAGAAAATGGTATGAATAATGATAAATAAACCTCTTAATTTCTCTCTTCTCTGCAATCCTGAAAGCTATCTAATTTTCAACATTTTGACGAAATTTCAAAAAATGCTTTCAAAATTAAAATATAAAAGTGGGTATATTAAAAAAAAAAAAAAAAAAAAAAAAAAAAAAAAAAAAAAAAAAAAAAACAGCTAGTGCGATCACATCTATGGATAGCTTTCTGTTACAAAAATTATTAGTAAAATTAGTTCAGCAGAAAGATCAGGTCGACTGATTAAAAAACACACTTGCGTTTTAAATATTTCCTTCTATAGATAAAAAAAAGTTTTGATTTGGAAATGGACCAATGAAAATCTGCGTAGATATTCCCGGCAGATCGGCACCCAATTTGAATGCTTAAGCATGGCTTTTCTTCGTTAATATTAAAAAAACTGTTGCATACAAAAATATGAAAATCGATAGTATTATAGAGAAATGTTTGATAAACACGCTGATTCAGACAGTTTTCAAATAGAAGAATTATTTTAAGAGATATTTAATGCCAAAGTTGGGCAAAATCGTTCCATTAAAAAAGTTTTATAGGAGCAGAAATGTACATAGGAATTTAATCATTTTTAGATCATTTTATGCGTCAGAATTTCCCGGTGTGCAGACTGTATTTCGTTTTTTGTAATTTGAATCATTTTTTGAGGTTTTATTTCTATGTTAATTTCAAATTTTCAGCATTTGGAGAGATATTTTTTACATATTTTAGAAAATTGTATTAATTTAAACTGTTGCCAGATGTATAAACAGCGCAAACAATAATGTTTACTTCAAATTAAAAATTTATTTTACACGTGACTATTGTAAACAGAAAATATAAAAAGCAGGAACTCATTGAAAATTACGTCATAAAAACTATATTTACACTTGAATTTTAAAGAGAAAGAATATTGTAAAATAATAAATTCATTAACATGCGTTAGAAGTCTTAAATAGGAGAATTTACGTCACATTAAACTTATTACGCAAAATGAACAAAAAATAATATTGCAAAACTGTTTAAAATTAAAAATTGCGAGATACATTTATTTGATATTTTAAGATTATCATAATATTTAATTTCTAACAAAAATATTTTTACGTGAATATTAAAAAGAGAAAGAAAAGTTTGGTGAAAATTACGTCAGATTATAATTGTCAGATTCAAATTATAATTCAGTTTTCCGAAATCTTTTTAAAGCCGATCAAATTAGCGTGCTGTTAGAGTCTGTGGTGTCTGAACGGGGGTTGACGAGCGTAGCTCGTAGGGGCAGAACAACCTAGTAGATTATGTAAAATTATGAAAAATTAAATTAAGCAAATTATGTTATTTTGATAACATTATAATAGAGTGTTTTAAAGAATAGCATTAAAATTTATTAGTCGCGAGAATTTTGGACAAAAACTTGAGGAAGCAGCAGGGGTGAAAATGACGCACTTCTACAAAACATATTTTAGTTTTAAGAATTAAACTACACGCTTTTTTATAAAATGACGTTATTTGCATCCGCTAAAGCAATATACTTTTACAATCCAGTCTTAAACTTCATCTATAGAAAAGTATGCATATGACGTCATTATCGCGGAATAACAGACAATATTGGTGACATAGCACTTACTTTAATTTCAAAATTTTTTCAGGTTTTATGAGAAAATAACAACAATAAGATACTGTAATGTCCTATTTTCGACTATTTAAAAGTTTATTTTCAATAGAAATGGAGTTCTTTTGTTGCCACGATTAGAAAAATTGTATTAAACATAACAATATATATATATATCAAAAATAAATTGAGGTACTGCTTTCAAACAAATTGTGTTTAAAAGTACATATTTTCTCCTATACGACGGTGTAAGAATTAAAAGTTTAAAAATTTGCTTGAAAAGGACTTCGCATAAATAACTGCCCCCTAAATGGCTAATAAACACATGTACTTATTTGTGCCTAGCGCCCTATGTTTTGTACGTTACAAAAATGCATAAAAAATAGGCTTGAACATTCACAATTTTAAAAAATACGCATTTCAAAGACGTCTGTCTACAAGCTAAAATTATTACTTATTTATTTGGATCCTTGGTAGAAGAAAAAAAAAAAAAAAAAAAAAAAAGCAATTTAACAAATTATAACGACCATTTGGAAAATGATTTTTTCAAAAACTAAAATTTGAGACATAAAAAATCGCACGGAGTTGATCATACATTACGTACGCCATGAATTAAACATTAATAGTGTTATTACACGTAAAAAGTCCAAGCGACAAAAATCGCCAGCGGCTCGTACGTATTATCCACCTGAAACTTACGTAATAGCCAAGCATTTCATTGGCTACTCGGGAAAAGGCTTTTCCATTGTCAGATTTGCAAGAAATCTGACAACTAATTTTAAATAAAATTTCATTCTTAAACTTCTAAACATCTGACAATATTACTTTTTACACCGTCGCATAGAGAAAAAAAGTGTACTTTTAAATGCAATTTGTTTGAAAGCTGTATCTCAATTTGTTTCTCAGTTATAAATTTTTTTGCAGTTTTTATTACTTTTTTGTCATAGTGGCAACAGAAGGTATCCATCTCTCCAAAAGGAAATACAGATTACTGTATAGACCAATCAGAAAACGAATAAAATGCGGATTAAACCAATAAAAACCTTCAGATATACTTTTGATTTCCCACCCTGACGAGAACAATAACCATTTTTCCAATTGGTTAATAAACTTACTTTTTACATTTCGACATTTTGTAAAATTAAAAATCTATAAACTCTATAAACAAATAAATATGCATCTTATGCTGTCATCTTTTGGAAACAGATGAAGACATTTGTAGTAATTATTTTATACAATTTTCTTGTTATAAATAAGAAGAAAATTATAAAAATTAATCAAATTCGAAGCGTCCAAAAAATGGGACGCTAGGCATAAATGAGTTAATGAAACACAAACTGAAATACTTTTGTCATGTATATGTGTCCCTGTAATGTTTGGTAGATTGATTATCGAAATATCTTTTACAGTATTATGGCATCTTTTCTATAAACTCTAAAATTTTATTTCATGTTGTTGGCATTTTTCAAATAAACTAATTTTGAATTTTATTACTTAAATATAAATGAAAAGAGATATGTAATGATTATGGATAAAAATATGCATAAATGAATAATGATAGATATAAATAAAGAATGATATATACAAAGATTGGTTATTGAAGATTAAATATATTTGGTACCGACTTGATCTAAAATAGTAATACAAATTTTGATTAAAATTAAATTAAACATAAAAGGCTAAATGTTTACAACTGTATTTTGCCTCTTTCTCAACGGCTTTTTAATTGAAGCATATTTTGACAGATTTCATAGGTTGATTAAAGTTTAACGATACCTTTATTTTCTCTCAATCTTCCAAAAAAAAGGTTTATTTGTCTCGAATACATGACACATAAATTCCGAATTTTTTAAATGTCAGTGAAACGCCATTATCCTTATAGATTACTTTAATGTGATATTTTAATTATACATGTTTATTAAACAATTTTATATTGATGCCGTGACTCAAAACGTTCTTCAACTTTTCAAAAAACATGACTACAAATAAAAAAGGAATAAGAGAAAATTCGATATTAATAATGTGCAGAGTTTGTCATTAAACAATTTCTAATGTCATAACCAAGTATTCTTTTCAAAATAAAGAAGCTTAATAAGGCAATTTTTGCTGTTTATTTAGTGACATTAAAATTTCCAAAATTAAGAATTTCCTGTCTAATTATGTCATATAAAAACTGTTTTACTGCTAAATGTGCATATGATTTTCTTTAAATACATAGAAGTAAGAAAAATTAAATTTATTAGTTCAAAAGTTTTTCCAAATTTTCAGTTCAAAGAAATCAGCTCATTTAAGAGACACTATATTTTATTAAAAACAAGAAGCATAAGATATGCATAATTATTAATCATTCATCCAGAAAAAAGCTAAATAATCTGTTGTTTTACTGAATATTAAACGCATGTGATAAAACAACGCTGATGTGATAAACAACGAAAGCAAATAAAAAATTCGCGGCAAATAAAAAATTCACCTTTCATCATCAAATAAATACATTATTCTTGAATGAAACTCATTGCATGTAGATATTTTATACCGTTTCCGAATTTTGTTCTTTCTTTCAATAATTAAACATTTTTAAGTAAACTTAATTTTATTAAGGTTTTTCCGTATTTTTTGTGCAATGCAAAAACGCCATTTTCCATTACTTAGAGCGATATTTTTTTCATTAATAAAGTTGATTATTTGAACATTAATATTTAACATAAATGCAATTTCTTTTATTAACCCAATTTGTATTAAATTTCAAATTTGTTTGATTGAAGTTTTATTTTCTTGAAACAAAATTTTAAACCAGCAGAAAGCTGAAATTCTACATTTTCATGATATTGTGTCCCGATGAATATATATATATATATATATACACTGGCGGAAAAAAAATCCCAACACCAAGAAAGACTTGTGTTAGATAAACGAAATTTGGTAGGCGTGTTTATACATCTAAAGATGACATCGATTGAAATTTCGAGTTTCGCGCATAAGTGTGGCGCTAGTGGCGCCACTCAGAACTTGCAGATCAGGTTTACTTTAAATGCGTGCTGTAAAGTTCGTGGACGTTATTTAGCTTCGAAATGTGACGTATTGAGTTGATGTTAGCCAAAAATGTCTTTAACAAGACGAAGAAGCCACTGTCAACAGCTCACCGAGTTGGAACGAGGTCGCACATTCGGGCTACGAGAAGGTGGATTTTCTTTCCGCGATATTGCAGAAAGATTTGGCTGGAATTTATCCACTGTGCATGATTGTTGGAAGCAGTGGTCAAGGGATGGTACTACCTCAAGAAGACCGGGTTCCAGGCGTGCACGTGGCACTCCTGAGAGGGAAGATCGCCATATTCGGCGTACGCCTGTGGCACTTCGTTCTGCTTCTGCGGCAGAAATTCGAGCTGCAGTTGGTACCACAGTGACACAACGAACTGTTAGAAATCGGTTACTTCAAGAACAGCTCCGAGCTAGGCACCCTGTAGCGTGCATTCCACTGACTCCAAGCCATTGCCGTTTGCGAAGCCATTCGTGTCAAGCCAGAGCCCATTGGTGAATGGAGTGGAGATCTGTTGTGTTTTTTTTTCATCAGAAAACACAAAATCGCACACAAAACTTCTTCTACTAGAGCATCTTTATAAAAGAGTAACCAGGCATACTGAAACAAAGTAAAACTTCGAATAAAAAACATTTTCCTGATTATATATTTATAATAAGAATACTCATTAGTTTATGATAATTATTATGATAGACAACAGATAAATGTCTAACCTCTTACGTAGGGCAATGAACTATCACTTACGATATTTCGTAATTTATTCTTCATCCATTTTGATTAGTGCTCATATTTAAAGTTCAATATTTTTTATGTAAGTCACATTAGCAATTACGTACATTTAACGTCTGAATTTGAAGGGGAAAAAAAAAAAAAAAAACCTAAATAAAGTATCTCTTTAAGCCCTGCGGGTGATACTAAAGTAAATGAGAATGACTATTTCCTGTTTTTGTGAGATTTAAAACCAAATCTACACATTTATATGAGTTAATTGGCTTCAGATATTTTAATAAGACACAACTAGGGGGCACCAACTAAAATACAGGGTTAGATTTTCGTCTGTTAAAAAGACTATATCATCTGACAGCAATAAAGTATGTACTGTCGTAATTTCTTTTAAATAGGATTTTTAGTGTTTGCTTATATTTAATTTTTCTTTTCATATACTTTATTCATGATTTTAATTGATTTTGTCTTTGATAAATTTAATTAGGCTTTACAAAAGCTGAAAAATAAATCACCCACACAATTGTGCGGGTATGAAATTTACCACTTCCAAAATAGATATAATTCCTAATATATAAAATTTTTATTTTTAAGTGATTTTTTTAAACCTATGTTTTAGCAATTAATTTTTATTAATTACATTTTTAAGACGGATTAATTTTAAATTAATAGGTTTTGACTATTCATTATTTCTATTTAAAATTGATAGTATTAGATATATAATATGCACATGTAATGAACTGTATGTTTCTGCTCTGAGATATACATGTCATATATTATTTATAAGTTTTATATGAGTTATATGTATACCATGAGATAGATTTTTAAGTTTGATAAATTCATTCCATTTTGTCGACACAGCAAGTAAACCACCAGGAATAAATAATAAATTATGGAAAGTTCAGCAAATGCTCGACAGATTCCTTAGTACCTGCTTGAATTTACCAGGAGATCAGGGAAAATTTTCCATAGATGAGCAGATGATTAGTTATTTTAGGACGTGCATCAGTAAAGTAGTATATAAAAAACAAACCACACTCCGTTGTAACAGCATCATTTGGGATAGTTTTAAATTTTGTAGTATACCAGTGGGAAAGTACAGACCTGGTCTACAAAGATCTAGGCTTATGTACTTCGATCAGTATTTCAACAAAATACCGCTGCTGGAAAAGTTAAAAAAAGAAATTTGAAGGATCAGGCACAATTCAAACGGAGTGAAGGGCATACCATTTGGCAACGGCTCTTAAGAGGGGTGCGAGCTTTGAGCACGTCTCAGAAAATGAAATTGTAGTGGTCTGTCCAAAAACAAAAATTGTTTCAAACATTTTCATTCTGGTTGATGAAAATTATCTCAATAAACACAATTTTTTTTTCTTAAACTTTTATTTTTAGATATTTGCACACATAATCCCAAACTACACAATTGTATAGATTTAGCACAAAAACGGCTGCATTAAGGCCGAACCCGCACAATTTTTGGGTCCTCCCTTGGCATATCCGGACATCGGGTATTTTATTTAATATTTGTTTCAATCAAATACGATCCTATCGATAAGGAAAAATCACCCAAACTTTCAATTCTACCAAAACAATTCCCTGTCTTAAAGGGATATATAAAGTAAGACAGAATTGAATACATTTTAAAATAAAATTTATAAAAAGTTTTAAAAAAATACTAAAAACATTAAAAATACATTTAGTGCACGTCTGGCCAAGCGACCGCAAGGCTTCATCAGTACAATTTAACCATTGTAAAACAAACAACAAGACAAATCAAGTAAGGTACCTGTACCCAATATGGACACCCTAAGGAAAAATGATTTCTTTCACCACCGTGTACACGTCATAGGACTCCAAAAATATATGACCACTATCCCTGAACTGTTGACTTATCATTATTAAAATTAGCGACCTTGTAATTATTCTGTTTTAATTTTAATGATAAAAACAAAAAATGTTTACAAGTGTCCATATAAGGAACCACATGTCCTTATTATGGACATGCATGTCTCTATTAGGGACAGGTAGCTCGTTATTGACCTACTACAAAGGGTGTATGGAAGAGACACTCTTCCAAGGCATTTTAGAGCAGAGGGCATAAAATATATATATCTTAATGTATTGCGGGGGAGGTGGGGGGCACAGTAAATATCTTCAGAACATGCACTTTAGAAGCGGGGTCATTTTCGGTTGTTACTCTTTGAAGACCCATGCAAAGCACCTCAGTTACTACAAAATATTATGAAATAATATAGTTGGTTTTGCTTAGCTTTATTGCATCTGTCTGCAGAATTTACATCTGATATTACTCAGTCCTCACAGGATGGACAAATAAAATCTTCTTCATCATGGGCGGTAAGTCACACACAATCCTCATGGACATACCTGCCGCATGTGATGCATAGCCGCATGTCTGCAACAGCGTCAATAAGAAGCAGTATCATCTCTCTTTTGTTGATGAAGCCATACCGCTTGTACCTGCGAATTCGCCAAGCGATACCCTACTGAGGGCAAGCTTCTTTTGATTTTTCTGCAAGGGCTTTTTGGAGGATTTTTTTCTTGGAGGAGGTTTCTTGGAGGATTCTTCAGATGACATTAAACAGTTATTTTTCAAATTTGTGAATCTGAAGATTCATTTGCTGTATTTCCAATGTGGACATATGGTGTCCGTATTGGGAATCGGGCATAGTTTTATTAAATCTTGTAATAAATAAACACAAAAAAAAAATTTTTAAGCACTATATGCAATAGCAATCGAAAATTTGTTTTATCAGCTTTCTAAAGCACTCCACTTTTTCAATATTTAAAGTAATTTTACTGTATCTCATAAGAATTTAAATCAGCATACCACGAAACAACAAGTTTCCTTCCAAATGGCGAACAGTGCGCTTTTTTGCACTTTTCAGGCTTAATTATCTTTTTAACTGCTTTTCTTCACGGACATGTAGCGCCATCTCTCGATCAGAATTGTTATTTTTAAAGATAATAGGGGTGCCCATATTGAGATCACTGTCCATATTGGGTGCAAGTACCTTACAGTTAAAGTTAAAGTTATTATTTTTCAGATTTAAACTTCAGATTTAGTTAGTCCTTGACATGAATTGACGTATAAATTAGTGTTGTTTAAGTTTTGGTGTAAATCGCTCAATATTTGGCGCTGCTATGCTGTATTTTTTGCAATTTCCGCAATAGCTTTATCTCATGAACGAATGCTTGGATTTTCAACAAACTTCAGATTCAGGTATACCTTGATAACATTTAGTGCTGTTTATTTTTGGTGGAAATCGCTCAACAGGTGGCGCTGCTGTGCTACATTTTTCAGAATTTCCGCTATAGCTCTATCTCAAGAACTAATGCACGAATTTTCATCCAACTTCAAATTCAGATATACTTTGATATGAATTGGTGCTAAATCGTAGTTATTTCTTGAACAATATAAAAGATTTAATTGACGTGATTTATATAGAAGAAAGTTTTGTGAAGGCCACAACATACTAGTTTATTTCATATACTGGGGAACATCCCGTTGCATGATTGCATAACAATATTAACGAGATAAATAAGTTTTGGGGGTAATTTGGGGTCCATATACCAGGAAAACTCCTATATCGTCCTGTCTCCTTGATGCTGATTTTTAAGTTTTCAACTGTCTGTATAAAATTGTTTCAATAAAAGTAATTTGATGTAACTTTTTTCCTTAACTGGGATAATTGTTTTCTAGATTTAGATTTCTTACCGTCCCTCTTCTATAATTATACAGAAAATCACTTTAGAAGCAGCCACAGAATTTTTTTTTCAAGTTTTTTCTCATGCAGCAGTATGCTACAGAAAGAATGTCTAAAATTCTTTAACAAGAAATTTACTGCAGAATTTAAATCAGAATTTAAATATCAGTTTCAAAGCATCGTGGCTTTATTGGTAGTCACATCGTACCCAAGGTTTATACCTGCACTTTTCGAGGTAAATTAATTTTTTTATTTATTTAATTGAATGTAAATAACTGCTTCTAAAAATAAATGAATATTGTGGCTATCACTTAGTCTTAACATGATTTGTCTAAAAATAATGGGAATTTTCTTTACCGTTCCATCCTTATTATACCTTTTTTTCTGTACCATCCCCCTTTTTTTCCTTCCCTCCCTTCTTTAACACCCCTTTAAGACAATGTTATACCAAAATTTTGTTCTAAAAATACTTCATTGTTATTATTTCTTTGTTGAATGTTCTGTGGGTACTATGCAAATTCATTATAAGTAAAAATTTAGAAGAAAAAAGAAAGTTATAGTGATAAAATGGTAAGGAAAATTAAACTCGTAAGTTTAACTTAAACCTCAGTTAAATAAAAAAAATTTCCGCTGCAGACCATTTTTTCTTTATTTTGAATCATTAAGGCATTCGTCTATCTGATTAAAATGTTACTTAGCAAGTTTAATTTTACCAGATTTTTATTTTCGCAAGTCAAAAGATTGTGCGAATGCCCCATACATATATATAATATATATATATATATATATATAATATATGTCTGTTTACCAAATGTTTCAACAAAATTTTTCAATTATCCTTTATCTGGGATTTATGCTACTAAATTGGCTGATCAGGTTATTTAATTTCGTAAAATAAATATTCAATAGTAATTAGTTCCCATAAACTCCCTCATTATAATTTCCTTCTATTTACGAATAGATAAAAGTGGTTTATGATATTTAAATAATTTTTTCCCATAAAAAATTCTACTGTGCTACTGCGTTAATATTCGTAAAAGAAAAATCTATCAACCTCATAATTGAAATTTGGGACAAATCTTGGGTAAAATCAATAAACATTTTTGTTCCTTATTATTGAAATTTTATGTGTGAATAAGTTTAATTATTTATTCTTTAATGTATTATATGCAGCATTCAGTGTTGCTGCTTAGTTTTTCTTCTGTTACCAGATGAAAAATTATGAAGCTTCGCAAAATTCAATTATTTAAGATGAGGACTAAATAGGTCATACGGTGCATATAATGTACTTTGTAGCTACACTTTATAAATACAGATAAATAATGAAAATTTAAAGCATTAAAAGCAGCAAGTGTAAATATTACGACAAGTAAATAAAGTGAAATGAACTTTGTTGATATTCCCATAACAAATAAGGCAGAACTGGTAGTTCGGATTATATGATACCGATCCTTCATCAGGTGTAAGAACAGTACATGAATAAGAAATCGTAAAAGGTGAAATAAAGAAGGTTGTCGTACAAACTGGCAGAAGGATCAATCCAATTTTGGAAGGACTGGAGGGGAGAAAAAAGAGTAAATTAGTGGAGACAGAAAGTTATGAAAAGCCACATAAAGTTGACAGTTAATTAAGCGAATAAAAGTAATATATAATAATAAAGGGTAAAGGTAATAATTTATTAATAGAAGTAAAATAGAAATTAATAAAATAAAATAAAAATTTAAACAAACAAATAAAAATTGAAAATATAAGGTGATTAAATAAAAAAAAAAAAAAAAAAAAAAAAAAAACATAAATAAATTAAATAAGGTGAGTAAAAGAAACAAAGACAAGATAATTAAAAAAGCAATTTCCAAGCGATCGACATGAATGAAAAGAATGAGACACAATTAATAGAAAATCTTCATGAAAAAGGAAGTTAGAAGAAGCAGTAGGGGAAGAGGAAGTCTTACTCTTAGAAAAATCAAACAATGACCACATTTCCAGCAATGGGAAGCAACCGCAGTCTTTCTTGTACAATTTCTTGGTTGTCAACAAAGTTTATTGCACTTGTCGACAGTTCGGATTGCCTTTTGCTGCTTTTTACTGATTATTTTTGTTTTTATCACAACGTGTTAAGGTCGTTTTGAATGTAAGCATTTTTCTGTTTTTTTTCTTTTTCTTAACTATTTTTATTGTTTCCATTTTTATTTTCTTATTATTATATCTGTATTGTGTGTATATTTTTATGCCCTTTTTACACTTTTTTATAATTTTTTTTTCTGGTTTTACTTTGTTCTTATTTTACTATTTATATGGGGTTTTTTTCCGATCTTAGCACTAAATGTACCAGCAACCAGTCAATTTATCGGTGCAAATGAAGATATTTCGATTCGAATCACACATTTCTTCATAAAATATATAAAATATTAATTACACAGAAATAAATTTATTGTTTAAATAAAAATTCGTGATTGAAATATTTAATGTAAAATTCGCGGTATGTTTACGATTGAAGCATTTTTGTTTGAAACATTTTGATTTCCTTCAACGTTGTAAACGTGTTCATATCATTCTTAAATTCATCAATGTTGTTTATAATTTTTCGTCTTTTTTTAACGTGGAAAATGTTTTAATCAGTAGTAAATTGGCTTCTCTTGGAGCAATTATTTCGGATGTTCCTGAATCACTTTCCTGTACCATTAAGTCTGAGTTATTTTTATTATATTTGCTTTTAAATTATCTTGTAAATTTCTGTTCTCTTGAAAAAACAAATTTATTTGACGTTCATTGTATATCTGCTTTTCATACAGCCATTCTGGACAAAAAATATTTTGCTCTTTTTAATTCGAACGCGTTTACGATTCCTGTCTCTCAACTTATTCAAAATTCTGTGGTTAATCTTTCTCCACATACATTTGCTAGTTCTCAACGTAATGTTCTTTAGCTGGGCTTCAATTCTTTAACTTTTCTGACCCTTTAATGCCTAACTTAGTATCTTCTATTGAGTATTCTTTGAAATATAGTAAAATCATTTCTTGTTAACTAAACTCCTTTGAATATTTTTTTTAGCTAATGCCATTTCTTTTAACAATCCCCAACAGAAATCTAAACCTTCTCCATCGCAGAATTCTACTCTCATGGAATTGAATTCAACCCTAAATTTATAAACTTTTATCTTCAAGAAATTGTTAGTATATATTCCATGTTGAGGTTTTGTTAAATTCTAATTCTTACTTTAAACTAAAAAATGTTCCTTCTAATAAACATTTTATACAGATTAAACGCTTTGTTAAACAGTCTAATATTCTTAATGAATACTCTAAACGGAATGTCTATCATTTTTTTTCCTAACTAGTATTTTTGCTTTCTCTAAAAATATTAAACCAACTTTTGCTTCCCGTCCTATTGTTTTTAATATTGACACCCCCCGCCCTTCCTTATAAACGTGCAGATGGAGATTAGCCAAAACACCTAATCTCAACTCCGAACTGTGAAACCACCTGCCCTTGCCCACTCATACAATCCATCTGTTATCGATAAAGCTATTAATAAATTCAATAGTCGTAGATGTTTTTAAAATGCTACTGCAAAATCCACTCTTGTAATTCTTATCTTCCTTTTCATTTTCAACCCTACTTTAAAATCTCTAAAATCTTTTCATGTTTATATTTAAACCAATCAAAAAATTAAATTATCTTATATTAAAGATCCTATTCTCATCAATTGTTCTTGGAATTCTGGTAGATTGTCTAACCTAACAGAGCTCTAAAATTTAGTTAAGTCAGTATATTTGTAATCAAGTAATTTCCAAGTTGTCAGTTGCTTCCCATTGTCGGATATCTGATCATTGTTTTGATTTTTCTTGTTTAAAATTTTCTCTTATCTGGTCTTCTCTTATCTGGTCAATTGCTATTCCATAAAAAAAACAATTCTTTAAAAAATTAACAAATTTTACATCTCTCATCCTCTTCATTCATGTTGAATACTTGGAAATCGCTCTTATAATTTTCATTTCCTTGTTTCCTACTTTCTTTTCCTCATCTTAATTCATATATTTTCTCGTTTAATAATTATAAACTCTTGTATTGTATATATTTCATTTACCTATTTTAATTTAATTAATTTTAATTTAATTTAATTTAATTTTTTTTTTATTTTCATTTTCATTACTTTATACAAGGGGTGATCAAATGAAAAGGTACGAAACGACGTAAAAACGTAACAGTTAAATATTTGCATATTCCGCCATGGGAGAACGTAGCGAGACATGTCGGGATGCGATTGGAGTCTCTGACTGGGATCGGAGCATGCGCGGGTGCCCGCATGCGCAGTAGAGAGTAGAGGCTCTTATCAAAAGTGGCGTCCAAATGATGCGGAAGTCCGTATGAGGACAGGATGGCGTTCGCGTTGCAAAATTCGACGATTGAGGAGCAGAGAGGTGTTATCCGATTTCTGACAGCGGAAGGTGAGAAACCGGCAGCTATTCGTCGCCGGATGGTGACAGTTTACGGGGAGAAATGTGTCTCTGACAAGTCTGTCAGAAAATGGAGTGTCCATATTCGTGCAGACCGTGAGAGTCTGGGTGATGACCCGAGACCAGTTCAAGTGGGAGACGTTGGACCATCCGCCCTACAGTCCGGACATGTCGCCTGCGATTTCCATGTGTTTGGCCCACTTAAGAAACACCTAAAAGGAAAGCCCTTCAACTCGGACGACGTACTCAAGGACGCTATGAAGGACTGGGTCTCGTCACGGCCACAGGAATTCTAGGAACAAGGAATCCTGCGGCTTGTTCATCAGTGGGATCGTTGTGCTCAGGCCTATGGTGAATATTTTGAATAAAGTCTACATTTGTACTCACCGTGTCGTTTCGTACCTTTTCATTTGATCACCCCTTGTATAATTATTAATTGTATTCCCTTTTTTCACAGCACTCTTTTTATTATTCTTGTTTTATTTATTTATTTATTTTTAACTCCCTTTCTTCAGTGCTCTCCTTTTTCTGGTTCTCTTTCCCACTTTTGGTATTTTTATTCCTTTCTGGTTTGTGTGTTTTTCTTGTTTCCTGTGTTGTCGGTTCTTGCTTTTGTTTTTACATCTGCTGACTTATATATAATACAAAATAGTGTTATTGTCGGTTTTCCATTATTTTTCATTTTGATATGAACAAAATTTACTTTACTTTATTGGAGGTTTTAGATATGTATTTCCACTATTCCTTTATCCTATAAAGAGATATAAAGAGATGTTTCTAAAATATAGGAAGAACGCTTTCGAGCTGAATCCAGACATTCGAATCTGATCTGCTGAATATATTCAAATCGATATCTGAATATAATATTAATGATAATTATTTTGATTGAAGTTCTTATATGAAATGAATTTTTTTCACCTGAGTGAAAAAATGCCCCAACTCTGAGTCGAACCCAAGAAATGTTATTCCTGTACTGGACATTTTCCTCACACAGCTGTAAAAATCCAGTTGTTATATTTTTACCAATCAATATGGTTGAGTTAAAAAAATAAAGTGAGTTATTAAACTAAGGAATTGCTATTTAAGAACATAAATTATGTTTTTTCCTATAAAGATTTTTTTTATAAAGTAAATGCAAAGAAAAATAAAGTCGTAAAAGCTAAAAAATAAAGGACATGTTTGAAATCTAAACAGTTATTGAGGTTATTTTTGATTCATATTCCGCAGAAATAATCTTGAATTTATATTGTTGGGAGCATTTTTCATAATAATATTTTGTATCTATCAAATAAGTTAGCAAATCAAGCAAAAGTTTTAAGAAAGAGCTGTATCATTAATGATATCTCGGAAGGTTATTTGCTTCATTTATTTCAGTTAAAAGACTGTAAAAGAAGATTGTTGTCAAATTATGGTGATACTTATAAGAATAAAACTTTTCGTTTTTGGTATTGTATACTTTAAAAGTCAATAAAAGCAAACAAGGATTTTATGAGGAATATATATATATATATGGATTTCTTTATTGTATTTAGCTCATTTGTGATAAATAGTTATTTGAAATGTAATTTATTATTAGCTTTTAAATATTTTCAAAAATATTAGGTTGACCCACCCGATTATTGACAGTAGATGGCTCCAAATCTTAGATAAGAAAGTGTGAAAAAGGAAAAGGGAAAATAGAAAAAATCTAGGCCAGAATGATAGATTTCGTTTCATTCCTAACTGAAGATGCCTCAGGGGAGGTGAAAGCGTTATTATAAAAAAAGGGGGGTGCGGATTGCTGTTCGATGTATTAACAACCAAAGTAGAATGTGAATTTCTTGAATTTTTGGAAATTTTAAATGAAACAGACGATTTTTTAAGATGAGCTTTAGATTTTCTTTGAAGGTAATCATTATGAACTTTTTAGGACACATGTTTTATGATAATTATATTTTTTAAAAAGGTTGCTAGATTGTTATTTGGCAGCACGAAAATTCTGCTTTTGCCGATAAAATTGAATTTTTTTTTTTTTTTTTTAGAAAAAAATTGGAAAATGTATTTTATGTAAAGAATTAAAGTATTTGTTAATAACTATATTATAACTGTTTAGCAAATATCAATAAACACAGAAATTGCATGAATGCTCCATTTTTTTAAATGCAATAATACCTGATGAAAATCGGTAAATATCTTAATGTATAGTGTAATACGGTTATTAACCAAAACCTTTGGTTTTTATTTATTAGGCTATTCGTATGTTCTTTTTTTGTACTGAATATCTGACTTAAATATCTGACGTAAGTTTACGTCTATTTCGTCTAGTTTTTATTTTAATAGTCATATTTTAATTTTTCAAACAATAAAATTTTTTTCTTATAAACTCTTAGAAAAGTAATCATTTCACGTATTAATATAGACTGACAAAAATGAGAAAAAAGAAATAATTTCCTTTTCTCAAAATATGATGAGGAATAAAACAAAATGTAAAATCGTTTTAACTTGCTATTTTTAATCATAAGAAAGCTTTTAATATGAGAAGAGATCAAGTAATTAGTTTCAAACAATTTTAGCTTTAATACTTTCTTTAATGTAGAAACGCATTATTGGAAGAGAATATCAACTAGAAGGTTTTGAGAAAATAAACGAAAGTAGAATTTTCGTATTACAAGTACATTTAAATAAAATAATACAAGACTTAAATTAAAAGAAACAGTACTTTTTTAAAAATTGAATTCACTTTAGTTGCGAGTTACCAACGGTTATGGATTGCGTCCATTATCTTTAGAAACTTTAAAAACTAATATATTTACCAGATTTAAACAAGTATTAAAAATACAATTTTTCTATTGTTGCTACTGACATTCGGAAACGCTTCCGACAGTTTTCATAAGTGTATTATTCAGTTTTTAAAAAAAATCTAGAATAAAAGTGTTTTTGGTGCTATCAGTTCTCAAGCATACTTTTTCTTGTTCAACAAATATGTTTTATTGACAAAATAGACAAATTAACATCATTGATATGGACATTAAATTTAATATTATTGTATTATTCTTCCAAGTATATTTTCAGTTATTGAAACAAAAAGAAGAAAAAAAACTTACATACGAAGCATAAATGATCTTAGTTTAAAAATAATAGGCAGTATTTGGTAATGTGCATTTTTTCCCCTTGATTCTCAGCTTAAATGTATTAATAACAGATGTTTAAACTATAAATCAATAATAGATACTAAAATTAATTATACTAGGAAATAGAAAGGAGTTATATATAAATAAATTTTTAAAGCCTCAGCTTTTTTCTTTAATTAAAGTTAATGAAAAATGCAGTGGAGGTGTATTTGATAAAAGTAACAAAGATCAAATAACTTGCTTTTCGTTCATTTATTTTAGTGGCAAAAAGTAAAAAGTTGTTTTGATAATTTTATTTGCAATATATATATTTCTTTAATTAAAACTGTTAAAACACTATTTCGCTTGCTTAAAAAACCCACAAAGTTTTTTCATGCGGCGAAAATAAGAAACTCTTTTAAATTAATTATAATTATAAGTACAAAAAATATAAAATTCTTCCATAATAATTAAAATAAAAAAATAAAAACTATGATTAAATCATTGTTATATTTAATTACTTTTTATTCAGTAAGAAAAAAGAAATGTAATGTATTAAACATAATCTTAAATTTAGTATTAATTTTAAATTCGCTTTTTTATAACTTTTCAATTTTTCAATTCAGTTTTAAAAAACCCATTTAGAAATATGATTTTATGTGTCAATACTGTTTTATTTTTAAATAAAGTTTTTTCATATGTAAATTACTTACAAAAATATGGGAAACCTATGCTTATATTGCTTATAAAATAGCCAAAACAAATTTTAACGATTATATTAAGACGCGCAGTAAGAAATTTGTAAATAATAACAAAATAATAAAATATATAATATATACGTGATGTAATGACACTAGCAGTTGGCGCTAAATTGTTGTTTACTGGGCTTTCACTATTATCGCACTGGCGTGTTGCCTGTTTAGTTATTTAAGAAGAAAATAGATGAAAATCATAAATGAAGCAGTCGACTGAGCTATTTCCCAACTTTATTTACATATTCAGGAAAAGTTCTTAGGAGAAATGCTCGATTCCATCAATAATAAAAAGATTATTCATCTCAAGGTGGCAATCGGAATTTTGAAGAAAAACGGAACTTCGAATAAACTCGAACTATCGAAGACCATTCCGTCTCGAAGCTGGCTTCTCTTTTCCAATCGTAATCGCTTTTAGAGGGATAACAGTTGTGGTGGATTAATATTGAAAGTGATACAACTTCCTAGCACGAGAGCTTTCTTCTAGACTTTTCTGTATCCTCCGACCAGATGCACAAGGTGTAAATAAAACTTAATCTCAAGAGTACGGGATAAAAATAGATTTTAGCCTGTCAGACGATAATTTTAACAGAAAAGGAAAATGAATTCATTGCCGCGGAATAAATAATAGAACATTAAAGCATTGCAATATTACAGTACACACCTTGATATTTTAATAAAAGAATGATTTTAAAAAATTAGGTTTTTTAGACGGGATAAATTATGAATGAACATATGTTAGCAATTAAATAAAGAATTTAGAGGTGTTTGATATGCCGGGAAGTAATAGCGAATTTTAATAAGGATTTAAATAATAAAAGTGCTTTATTTAAGTAGTATAAGTAGTTCGCGCCATTTTTAGATTTAAGCGCTTTGGAATAAATATTATTACATGGATTAAGATCTTATACCTTTACATATGGAGATTGATAGATTAGTTTAAGAATAGGGATTTAACAATAATCCGGTATGATATATAGAATATTATTAAAAGGAAAATTTATATATAATAGTGTTATCCCTGGCGACAAAATTTTAAATTTTGTAATATAAAAAAATACATACACAATAAAGTATTCTAAAGTAAAACCAATACATACTTTCATGCATTACAGTGAAAAATACTCCAAACATATGGATAGCAGAAAAAAAATCCAACAAGCAGATGCGAAAAAATTCTTATGTGAATCGCTATTACAGTGCTCATATAAGAAAAAAAAACAACCATAATATTTAACGTATATTTTAATCGAAGTGTTTGGAGAGCCCATTCATTCTCAGTTAAAATTAAAACTACAGTAGAGTCCCGATTATCCGAGTCCCGCTTAACCGAGTTTCTGCTTTAACCGAGTTATTTTCTTCTGATGTACTAACGGCTTCCATTATTATGAAACAGCCATTATAAATGAAGTGTTAAGTGAAGATGAAAGAGCAGCCTTAAAAAAAATAGAACTCTGATTTTCTGGTCAGAATGGGGAAAAAAATTGGCCAAATATATATTTTGAAAAAAAAAAAAAAATATTATGGCCATTTTTCCCCCATTATGACCAGAAAATCAGCGTTCTAACTTTTTGCAGCTGCTCTTTCATCTTCACCTAACACTTTGTTTATAATGGCTGTTTCATAATAATGGAAGCCATCAGTCCATCAGAAGAAAAGGAGCCATTCCAAAGGTATAAGTTTGATGGAAAAACTCTTTAATACTTTGAGCAGAAAGAAGAGGCTACACCTGCAATTTTCATGACACTAATAGAACTACATAGCTGCCAATTTGTACAGTTTTATTAGCTCTAAAATTTAATAATTTTTGCCATATTTAATCGTTGGCAATTGTTAGATTTCGGCAATTGAATCAGGCAAAATTTACTGGTAAGTTTTAGTGGTAAGAAAAAATCTTAGATACTGGTAGCTATGCAGTAGCGTAATACTATAGAAAAAAAAAAAAACTGCAGCAAAATTGACATTCAACAAACAAAAAACTATCAAGGGCTTTTTAAAATAAACAATTTAATTACCCGTTTTTCTTAAAAGTAACGGAAATGTACATCAAAGAAATGTTACTAGCATCATAAAAATGAATGTCAGGTGGAAATTTATGTTTCATCTCTTTAATTGGTACGATTTTGTTAAATCCGGTTTATTCGAGTTTTTTGCTTATCCGAGGTGACTCTGATAATCAGGACTCTACTGTATGAAATTCACATTAGCTCACTAAGATTCACTTCACCGTGTATTTTAATATAAATCATTGGTGACGTGAGGAAGCTTTTTTCTCATTTTCGTTAAATCTAATATCTTTCTGAATTGAAATTTTATTCAAGCAAAGTTTTTTTTTCTTTTTTTTTCTTTTCTTGCGTTATAATAATTAGTATTCATTGGTCCATATATTTTTGAAAATTTTATTTTTCATCTCATATAACTGATCTTTGTGCCACGGCCTTGTTAAATTCAGTTAGAATTGCAAATTAGATTATATTAATATATTTAAATTTAGTTTTTGCCAAATGTTTAAACTAAACTCAACTGTGATGCTTTTTTTAATGACAAATTTATCTTTTCTTTTTGGAAATTTTAAGAACTAAATTTCTGTGCATTGTACATAATTCCACAATTTGTTTAATATAAATAATCTTCTTTGTGTGTAGTTAGGTTCTTTGTATATTTATTCCACTCTATTCATCTTATCTCCTGAAAAATTTAATTTTGCTTCAAACATCTATTCTAGAATGTAAAATTTGAATTAAGTTTAGAAGTTAGTTTTATGTCTTCGCATTCCTATTTAATTCACTTCAGTGCAAAAGTTATAAAGAGAAAGTATATATGTAAAATTAAAAAACAAAAACAAAATCAAAACTAAGGAGGAAATTTTACACTTACAAATTCCTGTACACAGAAAAAAAATAGAGAAAATTCAGCAATCTGAAATAGAATTACAGTTTACTTTCTCTTTGTTCTATAAACAAGAGTTGAAAAGTTGCAGTAAGAAAATAAAGAATAACAGCACGTACGCAATACATTTAAGATTGGATAGTGAAACACAGAGGAAAGCGAAAAAAAAAAAAGACAAAAGAAAAGGATGTTAACAGAAAGTGAGAAATATGTGATGAAATAACTACTAATAAAAAACCACAGGAAATTTTTTTAAAGAAGAGCGTTATATGCAAGAATAATATATTCTATCTGAAATGTTGCTTTTGTATTTAAATTTGGTAGTTTTAATATTTGCATTACATAGCTTTTTTACTTCTTTTGTCTTTAAATTACTAAACAAACAAACAAACAAACAAAAATAATTTTTCTATTAGTGAAATGGCTCTTCAGTAAGGCTCGTTTCGTAACATTATTGTAATGCGTTTTGTTAAATCTCTATGTATATATTCTAGTTGAAATGTTGCTTTTGTATTTAAATTGCGTAGTTTTTGTATTTGCATTACATAGCTTTATTTCTTCTTTTGTATTTAAATTACTAAACAAACAAACAAACAAAAAATTGCTTTTCTATTAGTGAAATATATCTTCAATAAGCTTCGTTTCGTAGCAGTATTCTAATATATTCTGTTAAATCTATATATGGATATTTCCTGAACTTATGATTCATTTTTCAATTTTAGTTAAATAAAAAAGATATATATATATATACATAATAAAAAAATATGTATGTTTATAACAATAAGTATAAATAATTTTAATAAACTATTTGTTTACGCATTTCAGATTCAGCATTTACGATATTTTTCTTCTTTTTGTGCATCATTAGAATTGTAGTCATAGATAGCGTTTGGAATTTTTTATGCTTTAGATCACTATATGAATGACATCATGTCTTTGTTAAACAACTCATACTGTGTATCATTATGTTATTGTCATTGCGATTTTATGATTTTATGGAAAACGTTGATTAAAATTCACTATGTAGTTCACTTATACAGGGTGATTCAAAACAACGTTTACCAAATGATATGGCAAATCAGGCATTCAACAAGGACAAAAAATCACATAGGAACATAGGGTCGGAAACCACTCATTGAGTCACAAATACAGGGTGTTTCATCCTAACTGAACCCGGATTGACGGTAATAATTTCGAGAAAAATAAAAACATTGTAATAAAAATGCAGCTATATGTAGATATGTACTTTGTTTGTGTGAAATGTGATAATATCATGAAAAGATCTGGAAAAACATGTTGCTCAAGCAATCGATGACACCGTATGAACTGATA